>OX328127.1:63635497-66150497 GCA_946811695.1 Gonocerus acuteangulatus | reverse complement strand
ATACAGTAAACCAGAGATAAATACTTAGATTCTCCTTGAAAGGATTTTTTTCATTTTATAACTTCATTTAGTGCTGAAAGTCAGTTGTATCTCTTCTAAACTACAGTTTCTAGAAAGGTTTACCCTAGACTATTTATCTTTTAACACCTTGACTGCGGCATGACGCCGCATGTGCGTCATCATGAACTGCTCACTGTGGCGGCATGATGCCGCATGTGCGTCATGGGGCCTACCTGGCAAGCTGGGAGAAAAAGTTAAAACGTTTTGGAGTTCAGCTACAAACCTCCAAGTTGGATTATTCGTTCCTCCGTCATCGCAGGGAATATTTCGAGTGCCTTATTCTGGAATCATTATGGGCTCAGACCTTTCTGTGAATTGTTGCAGGAATTTCTTCACCATATGTGAGTCAAGGTGAAACATGTTTCTCAAGGAAATTATCCAGAATTTTCAATGGGTAAGTTATTTTTTCACATTAACAAAACAAATGAAATCATAAAATGGGAAAAAAAAATTACAATTTTTTGGGTGATTTGAAGTTTACCGCTCCCAGAATAAAAGTGTTAAGTGAATCATTTCCAGTATTTTGAATCTACGCATGTATTGAAAGTATGTATCTATGAAAGGTAAAATCTGTAATATTAATTATTGAAGTTTCCTAATTATTAAGGTTAAACTATTTAACTATTTGACAGTCTGTGTTGACCATGTGGCTTCCTATTTTCCTGCTCTTACTCTTCAATATATTGTAATGATATATTACATTCTCGAAAATATTTTTAAAATTCAAATAACCATCGATATTTTGAAAAGCCCGCGCAAATCACAAACCATATACACAATTAACATCGTATTATATACGATCAAAATTAATAATATTTTTGGACAATACTGGTGTACAATATATCCATATTAAATGTACATTCAGATAACAATAAATTAATTATTTGAAGTTGCAAAAATATAATTATTACTTTCATATATAAACCAACAAAATGCGGAAGTTAAGAAACAAGGATGCAAAGTTTTCCCTCTAGAAAAGCGTCAGTTGAGTCCCAGCAGCCCGCTCAAACGGAGCGTCTCTCTATTCTCAGCGTTGGTCGCGTGCGGAGCTTGAGTCCATTAGTTACTGAAGCGCAGTGTATTGAAGCCTTATTGGAAGCAAATTAATTTAGAGGCACGAGACCTGGCGGTAAGGCGTGTCGCATTGAGGAAGGAGTTGCTGAAGCGCAGTGTGTTGAGGCCTTGTTGGAAGCAAATTGATTTAGAGGTAAAATTTATTTTTTTGTAATTGTTAATTCTTTTATTGTCATTTGTATTGTTTTTGGTATTGATGTTTGTATCTCAGAATTGTCTGGAAATAAATATTATATCGTTCATTCACTCGGAACTTTGATCCCTGAGATTAAGTCAGATTCATATAATGGAACTTACTCAAGTAATTAAAAATTTTTTTATTTCTTTTTATAAAAATTGATCTTAACAATATATATATATATATATATATATATATACACTCCTCGTCAAAAGTATTGCAACACCTGCAAATGTACTGATTACTGAAAAATTATGACCCAGGAAGCTTAGGGCAATACAGAATATTTAGATACAGTTAAAATAAATAAATTTATTCAGAAAAAATAATAAAAATAATGTCAACTTATAAAAGATAAAATGAAAAATTACTTAATTAAAGAAAATTTTGAAAATTCAAAATTTCCAAAAACCTTATTTATTGAAATCAGTAGGCCGTATTCCCTCCACGAGACCTTATAATAGCCTCCATGCGACGTGGCATGCTTCTGAAGAGGTCCTGGATGAAGTCCTGAGGGATAGCCTCCCAATCCTCCAGAACTGCTGCCTCCAGCTCCGCAAGTGTGGAAATTCTTGAATTTCTCCCTCGGACTCTTCTTTTCAGGGCATCCCACAGATGTTCGATGCAATTAAGGTCCGGGCTCCTCGCAGGCCACTCCAATGTCCGGATTTCAACTGCGTTGAGGTAATCTGTCACACACCTTGCTTTGTGTGGTCTGGCATTATCCTGCATTAAAAGGGCTCCAGGCCCTATGAAGGGCATGTATGGCATTACATGTTCTTCCAGGATCTCTTCCACATACCTGGCACCAGTGAGGCCTCTGCCAGGCACTGCCACAAGATCCGTGTGGGCCTCCCAGGATATGCCTCCCCAGAACATGACAGAGCCTCCGCCAAAAGCGACTCTTGGGGTTATACAGGCTTGATAGTAGCGCTCTCCCGGTCTTCTCCATACTCTCTCGCGGCCATCTGGGCTATTCAGGGCCACCCGTGTCTCATCCGTGAAGAGCACTTTCTTCCAATCATCAACTAACCAATCCCGGTGATCAAGCGCAAACCTTAGCCTTGCTCTTCGGTGTTCCCTGGTGAGTAGGGGGCCTGTCATTGGTCTCCTGGAGGCTAGGCCGGCTTCCCTCAGTCTTCTGCTTACAGTTGATGTTGAAATCCGGAGCTGGCGAACATCAGCAATCAGCCTCTGGAGTGTAGAAGCCGAAGAAGCTCTATGTCGCAATGCCTGCAATCTCAAAAAACGGTCATCATTCAGGTCCGTGACTCTCGGCCTTCCTTCAACAGGTCTTCTTGAATGACGACCAGTTTCTCGGTACCTTTTCAGGCACCTGGACACCGTGGAATAGTGTATCCCAAGTCTTCGCGAAATTTGGCGAAGTGAAAGCCCTTCCTGCGAAAGAGTGACAATTCGCACTGAATTTTCACACTCTAAGGCTCTGCGATTGTTCATGTTCACAAGTTGAAAAAAAAAGAAGTCTGTCCCTGGTAGTTCTGTATCACTAACTGAGGCCCTGGGATAATGGTGTAATCCTTTACAACCAATAAATCCAGAATACCTCTTATCATCATGCCTAATCCTACTTTTAATACAGCTTATTATCCTCCCTAGATTCCCACCAACCTGTAGTATTATGTTTAGTAAGATCCTGCTTAAACCAAAGTTTAACTGGAGTTTCATAGGTGTTGCAATACTTTTGACGAGGAGTGTATATATAAGAGTAAGAACAGGATATATATATATATTTCCCTCATATGACTTAATAGTTACGTGTACGCACATTTTAATATATTTTTCTACTGATTCACTGTAGAAGTTGAATTATAGTAAGATGTATGTAGACTTTGAAAATGTTTAATAGTAATTATAAAGTTGCTGTATTCTCAAACCTGAGCCCTTTGACAGAGTGCCAAAATATATGGGTAAGGTATGAACAAGCCTCTTCAAGAATATCACATGCCATACAGATGACATGAATGATAGAATATGGAATTTTGAATAAGCCTTGAGAGGCAGCTCTTAAATACAAATAATATATTTCAAAGTACATGAATTTGTGATGTAGAACACTGAAAACAATTAAAAATACAAAGTTCCTAAAAAAAAACATTAAAAAATATAGTAACATGCCTTGCCTGGCTACGGCCAACGCAAGCAGAGGTGTAAAATCCTGAATATGCCTCGACAGGTTACGTCCAAGCCAAGCGAAGGTGTAGAATTCTCAATATGCCTCGACAGGCTACGTCCGACCCAAGCAAAGGTGTAGAATTCTGAATATGCCTCGACAGTCAACGGCCAACCCAAGCAGAGGTGTAAAATTCTGAATATGCCTCGACAGGCTACGTCCAACCCAAGAAAAGGTGTAGAATTCTGAATATGCCTCGACAGGCTACGGCCAACGCAGGCAGAGGTGTAAAATTCTGAATATGCCTCGACAAGCTACGTCCAACCCAAGAAAAGGTGTAGAATTCTGAATATGCCTCGACAGGCTACGGCCAACGCAGGCATAGGTGTAAAATTCTGAATATGCCTCGACAAGCTACGTCCAAGCCAAGCAAAGGTGTAGAATTCTCAATATGCCTCGACAGGCTACGTCCGACCCAAGCAAAGGTGTAGAATTCTGAATATGCCTCGACAATCAACGTCCAACCCAAGCAGAGGTTTAAAATTCTGAATATGCCTCGACAGGCTACGTCCAACCCAAGAAAAGGTGTAGAATTGTGAATATGCCTCGACAGGTTACGTCCAAGCCAAGCAAAGGTGTAGAACTCTCAATATGCCTCGACAGGCTACGTCCGACCCAAGCAAAGGTGTAGAATTCTGAATATGCCTCGACAGTCAACGGCCAACCCAAGCAGAGGTGTAAAATTCTTAATATGCCTCGACAGGCTATGTCCAACCGAAGCAAAAGTGTAGAATTCTGAATATGCTTCAATAGGCACATCTGTCCAATGAGGAGCTGTAGGATGAGGACCATGCTTTTGACACGACTGTCTAAACCTAGCGCAAATAAAGAATTCTGAACATGCCCAGAAAGGCCATCTCCAACCCATGATGAGAAGTCTGGTTCTGACCATGCTTCGACAGGCTTTATCCAACCCTAGCACTGATGGATTATTCATAGCTGATGGATTATCGTCCAAAACAAGCAGTCACATCGAATTCTGAACATGCTCGACAAGCTTCATCCAACTTAACCTGCAAGACCTGGTAGACTTCTGGCCATGTTGCGACAAGTTTCATTGAAATAAACTGTAAGTATGAGTAAATGTAGTTAAGTCAGCATAATTTGTATGCAACATCTAATTAAAATTATTCTTCGAGGCCCCAGTGACGTATTTGATTTTCAAATTAATTACAAATATGTTTGCACCAGGTTATTTTACCAGATATTTGAGAGTAAAGAGTACTCCATCTTCCACCAGAGTTCTCCATCTTTTACTCCATCTTCTCAAATATCCTAAGTCATTTCTGAGCCACGACAAAAATACTCTTTTTTCATGAAAATTTGAAGGCCATAACCCTCATTTAATCTCCTCCTGAATGCCTATTATTTTCTATAATATATTACACTACTTCCTATAGTTACTAGCACACCCACGATAAGTTAATATACCTCAAGCATAAGTTAATATAATCTCTGCACAGTCCAGTTATAGACCCACTGAATGTGAAGCAAATATCCTCTTGGCCACAAACATCAGGCCTGACCTGCACAGTCCTGGCCGCATTGGCTTGTACAGTTTATCTATTGGTTTTATCATTCTACTTCGATGGATTAAACATTTCAAGACGGGCCACAAGGATTTCCTTGACACGGCGAGGAATATGGACAGCACAGCCCAAATCTTGAGATATTCCTCGCCGTGTATGGGCACCCTAAGATATTTAACAGATGAGAAGTCATACTTTTTCTCTTTACTTATTGCATTTATTGGCAAAAAAAAACTATTTATAGCTTTGAAGATGGCTTGAGCTGCTTTCAGTGCTTAACATTAATAATAAAAACACTTATCTGAAGAAAGTGCCAATTTTCATTTCTCCTTAACACAGGTCTTCACTATCAGCAACCCGCTGCTTTGAATACATTAGTGAGTTGTTACATCATAAAGATCATCAAGCAAAAAGAAACAAGCCCTGAGAAGTATCTAAAATAATATAATTCAAATAAAACTAAATATAACTTTTTCTGAGAAGGTTCAATCCATATTAAAAAACAGTTAAGAGGACTTTTGTTAAACCAGGAAAGGTTATTTAATCACAAGACGTAGCAACCATTAATCGAAAAGCTATGGAACACAGTTATGGAGGTCAGATAACTTAGCAGAACCAGTATGTCGTATTAATAAGAAACGCTCCTTGGACGACTTGGGAAAAGACAGGAAGTACGAGTGTCCTTTGAATGGCTGTGAGAACAATATTAGTTAGTGGGAATTAATGGAACATCATTATATACAAAACATAACTATGCGAATTTGAAAATTGTTGGCGTACCTTACCCGATGACAAGTGTTCAAGAGAGCAGAGATTACCTTGACACTGAAGTACATTCCAATGTCATAATTTAAACAGTCCTCCATCAGCTTAGTAAAAGTTCCAAACATATCCTGGGGTCTGTTTTACCTTTGCTGCTCCCTACAACTGAAATGCAGAGCCACAATGAATTCTAAATCCCATTTCAAACAAGTGGTAAAAAATGGCTCAAGTCGAGAAGGAGTGTAGGAAGAGGTAAACAAATGAGTAGAAATTGTGTATTTCTTAAAACAAATAGTACTTGTCGTTTACACAGAGTAGATAAATGGAGAACACGGTGTACGGTCATAAAATATAATATTCAGTAGGTTTATGAAGAAAGTTTCACTTAATTTAAAAGTAGGCTTACTCTAGATCCTATATCAAAAAGGAGTAAGGGATGGCTCATTTTGGGATGCAGGTGTTTTGTCTTTCTTAACATAAATATAATAAAACAGAGTATTTCAAATCATTAAGTCACTTGCACGGAGAAAGATAAATACATAAAACAGTATAAGTTCATAATATACATTGATTTAGATTAGAACTTAAATAAAAAAAAGGCCTTAACAAGTAAGAGGGGGGGGGGAAGAGAATATATATCAAATTTCTGCAAAGGTCCAAAATCAAGTATTGTGATTCTTACTTAAATTGTGTTCCCTTTGAGGTTCTATTTCATGTTAGGATGATTTTCATTCAACAAAAATATTTAGACATTCTAGGACATTCATCAGTGTAGAAAAAAAAAAACAAAGAGTAAGAATTTCTTTAATGAACTTGTGAAGAATATTTTCAATATTTAACAGATTAAATTAAATTAAGGCTTTTATTTACACTTGGGATTTTTAAGTCAACAGTAATATGAAAGATAAATTGACAAACAAAAAAACAAAACAAAACATGACATGACAGCTCAACGAATGATGAATGTACAGGGAGTGGTCATCTGAGAACATTTCCTACTTCATTATTTCAACCATTTAAAGCGTACTTTTATTTCTAAGCATGTAGTCCAATGTTTGAAAAAAAAAAACAAATAAAAGGACTCACAGGATTCTAGTATATCTGAGTCGAGTAAGTAGCCCCCCATTGGGGGCCGGCCTCCCCAACATTCCAGCGAACCAAAACTGGAAAACTGCCTCGTAATTTGTATACTAAGGCTAAGAAAAGAAAATCCCTAAAGAATACATGTTTTTGGGCACCAGTATCATCATTAAATCAAAAAAAGTTTGATTTGCAGGAACCGGCAACATTTTTTCATGTAATGCTTATATCCGGTGCGATCAAGACACATCAAACGGAGTGTTAAGCAATGTGTGTGTGTTAAGCTTCAAATGGGGGGAAAAAAAAACTAACCTTTTGAAACTTTAACCAAAGTTTCTTCTTGACTGAGGTGCTCCAATTGAAATGCAATCCCTTTCAGAGGAAATCGGTGGGCTTTCGAATGATCATCTTTCATTACCAAAATTTTGCAACCATTTTCGAAATACAAAATGTCCAAAACTGTTTGTCTGTTCACAATTTTTTTTTTTTTTTTTTTTTTTTTTTAATACTTCTACTCCAAACTAATAAAACCAACATTTTTATAGACCAGTTTTGATGAATGTGGGACAGGTGAAAAATTATTCAAGTCAGTAAACACTACAATTTGTTCTGCGCAAATTTTGTTGAAGAAACACTATTTTGGTGTGCGGATTTTGTTGTTTAACAAAATTGACCTTTTGTTTTAGACAAAATATGCCTGTTCCAAATTTCATTAAAAAATCAGTCCATTTTTGTAAATGTTAAAGAGCGTCTACAAAAAAGGGCTAGAAACATTGACATTCCTTGTCAACACTATAACAGGGTGATTTAATCATAAACATTATCTGGAAAAGCTAGAATCCTGATGAGCTTCAAAATAATCGGACTCAAAAATAAAAGGTTACGGAATTTAGAGATGATAAGATGAAAGACGGAGGTTAGCTCTTGTTTGCAGTGGACGACAGAGTAATGTCAAGTGCCATGCAATCATTCTCAAATATTAGAACCAGCAAGAAGATGTTTTTTTTTTTTTTTATATCCAATGTATAAAAGACACCAATTATCTCAATATTAACATAGTCACCAAAATGTATAAACATGAAGTCGTACTGCATGTTTTTATATATTATTTCCTACAATCATAATCTAAATAACGAAGAAAACAGATGGGATATTAATCACAATGCCAGATGAAAATTAATATAATATTTAATAATAAATATTTTATTCTGAAGAACCACGACCACAATGAACAAAGAGCACGATGACAATAAATGCTGCAAATAAAAATTTGTATGTAGCTGATATATAAGTATCAGCAGAATTGAAAACATTATAATAGTTATAAATAACAAAATGTTCAATATTTCATAACAAAGTTCCTGGAGATTGTATAATAGGATGAAAATAAAATTCCTAACCATGATATATGATTTATAATGTCAAACCTATTACCCTATTTTTTCTAAGAAGTTCAAAAGAAAAGCAACATCAACGATTTAATTACTGAAGGAAGTAATAAACAATTAAACCTATTAAGTATACACAAAAGTTATTAATCTAAGGAAGGATATGCAATGTTTTTAGCTTGAAATCTTAGATATATGTGCTGAAGGACTCGTTTTTTTATGGCCTGATTTTAGTAAAAGATATAAAATTGGATAATTGTATACAATAAGTGTGCCTGGGAACAAAGTTATAGGAAATAACTCAGCTAAAGTGAAGTTTTGGCCCTTAATCAACAGTTCCACGATACTGCTGCATCAGTATAACAATAGACATATGGATATGTACATACACAAGGATATGTCTGTAGTTAACTGCATCGGGAATAGAAAGCTTAGTTCTCGAAAACCTTTCAGAATAAATGTAATATCAATTAACTAAATACATGATAAGAAAAAAAAATAAGAATATTCTTCTAATAATATATAGCAGCGATGAAAATAGTAATTCTCTAATCATTCATTAGAGCTTATTGCCTTTGTAGTGGCATCAAAGCAAATAAATAAAGCACTCATGGAAGCACTAAACCACTGACCATGATGACATTATTACTTTGTAGATTATTCTTTGAGCTTGGTGATGAACATATTAACGACAACGATATATTTATGTGTTAGGAAAAACCATTTGAGAACCTCTTCAATTCAACAGTCAAAACAGACGCTCTAATAGAGTAAATTAATAGAGACAATGAGCATAATATAGCAGCTCAATCGACCCCCAGCGCATCCAAATAAATGCTCTCTTTAGTACAAATGCAATTGAAATAAATAAAATAAAAGTTTCACTCATTTCAAGGAATTGTAGTATATTATTGTGACAAGAATGATTGTTTTTCAAAAACAATAAACTTTAGCAGAAAGGATAGAGTAAATCACAAAAAATGGGGAATAAAGTAGCATTATTCAATAGAAGACAAGAAATTCTCCGGGTGAGATCAGTGAACCAAAATTTGGATGAATATCATAATTTTTGAACATTGTCAAATTATTTTAACAAAATATACAAAAAAAACAAAAACAAAATTTCTCAGGCCAGTTATTCATCATAGTTATTAGTAATGATAGACCACATGAATGAATCTTTAAGTAAATCTCAGTTGGTTTTGAAAGCCCAAGGCAAAAAGTTTTTTTACCAAACATTCTCGAAAACTGTGAAAATACTTAAAACAAATGGACCTATTTTACTATATTGTCAAAATCTGAGTTCAAACGGGCAGACTCGACTGCTTTACGAACTCATTCTGATTCAGACAAAGTACTTTTTTTCAATCAGATTTCAACAAAATCAGACCACTTTTGTGGATTTTACAACAGAAACGGATAAGTATATACAAATAAATTAGAACCTTTATTTACATGACCTTCGGGTCATTAAACAAAGAAATTTCTGGTGGATGTGATATCCTAATTGAGAGATGAAACACACTAATAAAATGATGATACTAAAAAAAAAAAATAAATGTATAATATATAATATAAAAGGCGCAAGGTTAACTCAGTGGTAGAGCACTGGACTAATAAGGTGGGGTACCTGAGTTCAAATCCTAGCAAGCACTAAAGATTTTTATCTTCTAGTGTCTTCGTTCATGGGATGGATTCGGCCTCCCTGGCTGTCCCTTGGCCAACCAAGCCTTTAATTAATTTATTAACGGGTGCATGCATGCAAAGGGAAAAACCAGGCAGCCAGAGCATAGTACTGACCACATTATCTCCCTAGTGTGCTGTATGGTCATGAATCAGATACTTCTATAATATCTCCTCCTCTGGGCCCACGTGGCCTGTTACGGACTGGTTTTTTGATGATTGTATTTAAAATCATATCAAACGAGAAGTTCAAAACAGCTGTTGAGACACCTGTAAAAGCCAGATGTTGAGACACCTGTTGAGACAGATGTAAAATTTAGCACATATTACTGCCATACATATATTTCAGTAGTCCATTATTCATTTTTCCAAGTCATTTGAATAAAATTATTTTATACAAATCATAGTCTGAAGGCAGGTAAAAGCCATATAATTGTGTTTGTACCACGTTAAGAAAATAAAACTACCATAATGAGCCGAGCACATTGAGGTGAAATATAAGGAGTCTTTTATAAGTATTGTTCAAATTCATAATAAAACATAAATAAAATAAAACAGAAGTTTTGCTAAGAAGAATTGCCAAAACCAGGCTTACAAAAACTACAAAGAAGAATTCCAATTGTCATTATGAGAATAGCTACAGAATTTCTTGACACAGTTCATCATAGAAGAATCCGAAATTATAAGCACATTGAAGTCAACATTAATCCAAAAGCAAAGCATGTATGCTAAAAGATGTATAAAGGAATGAAGGTATGAAATTTGTTCAGTAGAAAAGACTTGGATTAAACAGATTTTTTCCGCAGCTGACTAGTTCAAAACATATTCCAAGTAAATAATTAAGAAAAATATGTAAAGCATCAATAAAACAATTTTTTTAAAAAATTTGAAAATATATACAGAATAATCATATAAATTTCTTTATAGGGATTTCTTAAATACAATAAGAACTTGTATCTTTGAAATTGACTATAGTATTTTACACCTAATTTTTAAACGGAGAAATATAAATATAAATTTTCATATACGAAATAGATCGACATCGTAGGTTTGGTATGTTGGTTTTAATGAAACAAGGAATATTTTTGTCAGGAAACATTTCCAGGTTTACAAACATCAAAAAAAGTTCCTTCTCGATAGGTTGGCGGAAAAGTCAGCAAATCTGCTTCTATGAAAGGCAACAAGTCAGCAAAAAATGTTAGGTAAGAGGAATGATTCAGATAAAATTGATTTTTGCATACATATTTAAAACAATATGGATAAAGTTAGTATTTTCCAAATGCATGATAATATGAACAAGGAAACTAGATACCTTAGGTATGACTTTCTCTGGCTGACATTGACCTAAGGCAAGGAGACCAAGTTTGAAAGCCTTTGGACAGTCTCAATTCACGTGCCATGATTTACCAACCGTATTCGAAACTAAAAATACATTCTAGAGTACTAAGAATACGTGAATAGCAGAAATTTTACATTTAAATATCCCACATAACAGAATTTTGTTAGGTGGCAACACTCCATTATTGCACAAAGATTGAGCACAATCATTACGGCAGGTCACAGCTGATGATCTAGCAGTGCCGTGGGTAAAAACATTGAGCAGTTTGTTAGAAATGTTGGCTAGCCAATGAAATTTCTTATACTCTGTCATTGAAAATGATGAAAAATGCCAACTGAGATTCAGTTTTTGTCTTCAAAAATATGGATATATGAGTGGTACAGAGCATTCAAATAAGGTCAAGAAATTGTTGAGGACTTGTCTTACACCAGTCATGCATTGTCTAATATTAACTAGAAAAGAAAAACATCAGCAAAGTAAGAAATATGG
Source organism: Gonocerus acuteangulatus (assembly GCA_946811695.1). Classification (NCBI taxonomy): domain Eukaryota; kingdom Metazoa; phylum Arthropoda; class Insecta; order Hemiptera; family Coreidae; genus Gonocerus; species Gonocerus acuteangulatus. The sequence continues at coordinate 66,138,724 of OX328127.1, read as the reverse complement.
TTCTTGCAATTTGTGTATATAGTTTGAGAAAATCGGCACAACAAGTTTATTAAATCAGTACAATTAGTTGATGACTTGCGCATGAGAAGCATCATTTGACAACACATCGATTGTGTGTTGAGGATAAAAAAAATTCACAAATTAATCACAGTAAATTAAGGTGTACACAATTTCAATATTTAAGTCTGCATGAAAAACCATGAGTATGAATAAATAAAAATAAAAATATATGTTAGAACACAGGAATCTAACAGAGGAAGAAGGTGAGGGAGGCAGATAGAATTACGAAAACAGCGACAATTACGAACGCACCAAAGTCCCGGGATTACGTTAGACTCCAGTAAAACTGAAATTTTGTGACATGGTTTCGAAATTTATGAATTTTTCATGCCTCATTTTAGAGACATTTCTGTGATTTTCGTGAAGTAGACGTCCTGTATATTAAAAAAAAAAAATGAAGAAGTGTTATAGACTGGGTGTGCTGGTTCATGAACTTGATATTTTATTTTGGTACCAAAATTACAATAAGTATTGCATACTGTAAGATAAATAAGTAAATCTTCATTTAATTGATAACAGAATTAATAGCTTGCATCATGTAAGTAAACTTTTCTGGAAAGTCATTATGTCATATCAATGTATACTGATTAAAAATAAGAGAAAGTATAATAAAAAAAATATTAATTTGTTGATCAAACTTTATATCAATTATAAAACGGATATGTTCATTTTAAATTACTATATTCTTAAATATTAAAATGGTTTTGTATTATTTCAAGATTAAAATTAATAAATGAAGCAAATAATATTTACAATTGTAAATATATAAGTAAATAGGAATTGTCAAGAACGAACAAAAGAAAACAATGGCCTCTTTTAAGGTAAAGTCGAGAAATGAGAAGAGAAAGAATGCGAGAGATACGCAGAGCTCTCGACTGCTGTACAAATCAACGGTATGTGGGTCCCGTCTTCCTTCGACTAGTACAAAAGTCAACGGGACACAGGTCCCGACCGATTTTGACTGCTCTACAAGTCAGTAGTAGAAAAAAGGGTCAAAGAAAATAATTTTGTTTTAAAATGCTACAAAGTAGGATGTCGAAATCTTCAATAATTAATTGATTGAGATTGACTTGATCAACATAACACGTTTGCAGCTATAGTATTTTTCAGGATACCAGTACTGAGTGAGTATGATGTGAGTTGAGAGCAGGAAATTGTGTTCTTGTTAACAATGCAGAGATAAGCAAGTAAGTAAACTCATAGTTAGCAGTCAACGAGTTAATAGGGAAAAAAAATGAATTTTTTTCTCATTCAATTATTCAGAAAATATTATAACTAATACACTTCTTTTAGGTACATAAGAAATATTTGTTTAATATACTTGCACTGAATGTGTAAACAAACCAAAAAACAAACGATAGAGAACGTATCCTACGCTATGAATAATTATATTCATTGATATGCTTAAGGCATATAGAATATGCCTTAAGCTAAGCCCAGGAATAAAGGATGTGCCTAAAATTGGCATATTCTCTCGTTCAATCTATATAGTGCACCTAACATTACTTTTTAAACTGATGTACCAAAAACAAACTTAATAAAGTACCATCGGTGCTAATGGCCTAGATGTCGATGCTTCGTAATAAAAAAAATTAAAAGTACCACAACAATTTCAGAGAAAAAAAGACTTATGCAATGTAAAAAAAAAAAAAAAAAAAAAAAAAAAAAAAAAAAAAAAAAAAAAAAAAAAAATGCACTAAGAAATCTGCAATATTAATAATTCATCAATATTGTATCAAGTACAACTCAGTGAATAGAAGAGTGCACAACCTGCAGTCCAAAAATGAAATTACCCTCATCATTGGCAATTTAAAAAAAAAGTGCTAACATTATTCAGGAAAAAAGATTCCTTGGAGTGTAATTAAGTAAGTTATAAATATCATTTCATCAAAAGTTTTACAAATTCACAAAATTATTAAGTTAGAAAGGAGTTATGCATTACTTTCTCAATTTATCCATTCATTTTACTTGATCTTGATATCAAGGGAGTTTCTAGAAATTTCTCTACATTCTAGTAAAATGCTTTCTTTACAAATAGATTTGACTTCATCACCTGAGAAAAAAAAAACAGATAATGGATTCTCTGTAATTTTTTCACTTTAAAAAAAAAAGAAAACTAATCTAAAAGAAATTGGATCTCTGAAAATGAGATTGGGCACTCCTTTTCTACATTTTATCATAGTAAGAATTAATAAAGCAAAAAAAAAAAGTAAATTTAATATTTACAATAATTTGTGATTAAATAATACACTAAACCACGGAGTTTTCAGTTCCTCCATATTCCTCAACAATATTAACAACCAACACAATTTATTGCTACATTGGCAGTGACAATGGCAAAATTTCTAGCACTCCTTTATTAAAATTCGATGTAATTATTCCAAACAACTGTTCTTCATGTTTAAGTTATTTATCACTGTTAACCAATAGTCCAACTGTTCACAACACAATTAATTCACTTCCTTTGGATGATTAATGTAATAACTCAAACAAAAACAAAAAAAAAAAAACACTTATTTTAAGGAATCTGAGAAATAAAAGTCATTCACTTATTAATAAAACGAGAAGAAAAAAAAAAAAAAGAAAGGCAGTTTTAATTTTAAACATTAATAAATTATATTTATAGATTAACCCTCCAAAGACAATAAAATCAATGCTTACACTCAAGAATAAAAACTATTTATACTTTCAAATTCGTTTAAACAACTAAATAAAATAGTAGATTATTTTCCATTAAATAACTTATTATTTATTTTTTTTTAATAGGAAATGAGTACATAATTAGAAAAAAATATATAAGAATGGTCTAAAATAATTTAACTCATTAAAACCAATTTTGCACGTATTTAAATACGCCCCCTGCGATAAATCCACCATGCAAATTATTACCGAATTAATAAAATACTGAACGAATAAAATTAAGAACACGAATTCGAGTTCTCAAACAAGCTTAAGGAAAGAACTTAAATGAACAGCAACTAATAGTAAAGTAATTTTGGTGCAAAGAAGTAAATCCAAAATGCATAGGTGGAGTTTGTTGGGGTTCGACCAAAGGAGTTAACAAATCTACGTTTTTTATATAAAAACGAGTTGGACATTTTTTGGATGATCTAGAGATGTAGGAACCTTCATACGTATCCACCTCTCCTCTTAGCTCTGTTGAAGGATTGAAACATAAGCCGAGAAATTGGTAAATATAGATCATTGTTATATAAAAAATATAGTTTCATTAACTCTCAAACAAACCCCGACAATCCCCGTCTCCGCAATTTCAATGGTCTTCAACCGCATTTATAACCATCAACGCAATCCAATGAACCTGTTGAGACACCTATTAAAAAAAATAAAAAATAATAATTTATTAAAATGAGCTCGATTGCTCTAATCCTAAATAGTCTGTGGTTTATGAACATTTTGTACATTATTTCATAAAGTACAAAACCATAGCTTTCCAACAATAGCTTTGGAATGACAGCAATTTTCATAGAATATTTAATCAACAGGTAAGCATATTTTTAGGTATCCCTCCCCCCCCCCACCCACCTTTGCAAAGTTTTTCAAGATAAAATAAGGACACTTCTGTCTTTGAAGGGCTACTTTCATATTTTATTTTATTTTTTAAATATGAATACTATAATCATCTTAGCAAATTTCCTTCTCTAGAGTTTAGCAGGTTTAATTTTAATATTTTTAATCAAATAAAGCATCTTCAGCTTTAGCTGTATTATTACATCTCCAAAATCTTCTAAGAAATTTGCTAAAATGGAAGTCCATAATACAATTCAAAAATACCTTTTATCTCTTAGAACTCTAGAGTTAACAAATCAAAAGAAACAAAGCAAACTTGTAAAGAATAAAAGAACAAAAACGTTTGTATATATTTACTTTTATTTCAGAAAAAAATGTTGTCCTCAATTATATATGTATTATGTACAAAAAAAGTCCTAAGTGCCTACACAAGAAACAATCATTGTACTTTAAATAAAAGTAATGAAATAGCACACTTCACAGAAAATGAATGACAAAGAACAATAAAATCTACAATTTGTGAAAATTTATGTTTAAATAAAATTTAGTCAAATATATAAAGACAACAATTATGCTATAAAAATGTATTACTTCCAAAACATGTGTACAGCAATACACATAAAGCCAAAAATTATGTATAATAATTTATTTAACTATTTAACAGAGAAAGTCTTCCTGTTTCTTAAACAACATCCACTTTATCGTTTAAATAAAATTTCACATTTCTAACTAATTTAAAATGTCTAAATACATTATTTAAATTCAACATTTGTGAATTTAAAAAAAAATAATAATAATAAAATAATGAAGAACAAAACAACTTCATGGCCATGGGAGCTGTTAGGTAGGTCACCTTCAAATATATTTCGTTTGCGCGAGCTTCGATTGGCCTGCAGATGGGTCTAACATTCTCGACCAGTCAGTCTGTCCAACAACAAAACCTATAGCTCTCATCTTCTCCTGTTCCCTCCGCTCCTCCAAATCGGCCCACCGAACCTTTAAAAATTGTCCAGGTCACACACAATACGCAATTCAAAGTAAAACTATAATCCAAGTAAACAAAATGTTTGTCTCAGAAGCACACAAAGATTTGATGTACAACTCACAAAAGAAAAAAAAAATTAAATAGCTGCTAATTTTCCAGAGCTATACTATACTTTACAGCATCAGTGAAGTATTTAGTCATTTTAATTCAACATTTTGTAAAATACAAAAAAAAAATAAAAATAAATAAAGGTCAAAATTTTTAGCAAAAATAAACTAATACATTTCTTGAAAGGAAATACAAATTATATATGCAATTTCAAAAACAATAAGTGAATTCTGTATTAAAATGTATAAATTCTGTACAGTCACCCATGATGCTCTATTTGTAAAGATTGTTTTGTTTATAAGTAGATAAAAGCTTGCCTTAATAGGCCCACAATTTATTTTTGGAGATTTTGTCCATGTTTAAAAATAAACATAATAATCATTGTTAAAATTAACTTTGTTCCAGAATATAGGTATTCAGAGAAACAATATTTGTGAGTTGTGATTAAGAGAATAAAAAGCTTCCAGGTCATAACCATCCATAAATAATTATTTATAAAAATAGTTTAGGATAAAAAAGTAGTTGTTTCCTCATTTAACAGCTACTGCACACTACTTTGAACATTTATCATTTTTCCTTTCTCTCGACCGAGGTGGCAACACTTTTTATTAATCTGTCTATCCCTTCCAGGTTATGGGCAGAGTTGACAAGGAAGGATATGTGTGAGTATAGTTTTCATTTCAATTTGCTAATTCTTGCGTCCTTTCTCTAACAAGTATGACGTTCCGAACTTTTGAGGCCAATGAATGGTATATACTCGAATGCCAATGTCTTTCTACCAATCAGTGCATTGACTAAAAAAATCGCATTCATTTGGCATTTTATACAACATTTTTAAACGTTCAGCTGTAATTTTCACTTGATTGTTAGATTTGAACATACTTTTTACTTATGCTAACTGTTGTTAATCGTAGATTGGTTTTTGCAATACAGAGTCTCTATCACCATTCGAATACTCATTCAATAATCTGTACTCAAAATTTACTTCTTATGACTGACACCAGCCCAGAGCATGAGTAATCTTCAACTTTCCATTAGGAATTAAAAAAGAAAAAAAAAAACGTTCACCTCCTAGAAACTTGAATAGTACAGCTCACATAAGCTTCCTGAATCATTTCATGGATGATTTTTGTTTGGATTTGAACAGAATTTGGACATTTAACGTGATTCAGTAGTTTTTTCTATTGAATGTTGTGGGCTCAAGTACTAACAGGAGTTTCAAAGAAACATCAATACTATCCCCAGAATTTGAGGAATTTGGATGTGATGTAGACCGAAGAGATCAGAAAATCAAGCCTCCACCAGAGCTATGAGGAGAGAAAGATCTGATGAAGGCTTGAAAATCAAGCCTTCATGAAGGCTATTTGGAGGGAAAGAACTCGAAAATCAAGTCAAAATGTTGGGAAAATACTAACTCATTTTTTGTTTCAAATGTAGTTTTGTTGAAATATTTTTATCAAGTGCTATCATTTTGTTGGTACAGTAAAACCTTGTTTACCCGGATTAACTGGGGCCAGGGCTGATCCGAGTTTACAAAAATAAAAAAAAGGCAGTGAGCATCTGCTGTCTCAGTTTAGTGATCACTTACGTGCAGCGCGATCTCGCTTCTGCTTTAACACTAGAAGTTCATTTGGCAATGTTTCAGCTTGGCTCTCGAAATACACCATCAATTTCTCAATGTTTGCTACAGCTTCTGCATTGGTCATAACCACTATAAACTGTCCGTAGAAATCATCTTGAAACAAAAGTCTTTAATGTGTTTTCTGTTCTTTTTCCAATCAGATACCGTCGATGTTCCTACTTCAACCTACGTCACAACAATGTTTTTACGTTTCATCTAAATCATGGCCAATGAGTAAACGTAACAGCAAAACGATACTGTACCTCGACCGAGACGCTAGGAAAACTTGTGTAATTTACCTACTGAGAAAAGCTATTGATCGTATGTAACATAAGTCTTCATTTACTACACTGAACAACATAATTTCATTTAACTGATCCAGGTTAAAGAGGTCCGGGTTAAAGAGGCTTTACTGAATATGAAATGATTTCATGATGCTTAAAATGATTCTAAAAACTGCAGAACTGGCAGTAATTTCTATTATAATTGGGATCATACAAATCATCACACGTAGATCTGAAATAAAATGTTAACATTAACAATAAAGATAAAAGTTAAACAATAAATAGTGGCTCACCCTCTTCTTGCCGGATAATGATGAGGACTGGGAAGCCTCGAAGTAGTCCTCTGGAAGCTGAAGCCAATCCTTGATGGAGGTGGCCCGCCTTGCCTTCGATAACCCATCGAGACGGTCTGAAACAGACAACATGTAATATATACCAACAAATAATTGTTAATCCAACAATAAATACAAAACATATCATTAAGAATGTGCCAAAGAATTGTGCAGACTATTACCATAAAAATAAAAGCTGCAGTTGGAATAGAGATACCAAATTACTATAAAATTTAGGGGAACATTGGCATTTAATAAAAATAAAGTTCTTCTTTTTCGAAGTTCTTGAATATTTTTTGTATGCCTTTATAAACGAATTCATCAAATTTTATTTACACTTCTTCTTTCCCTTTCTCATGTGTGCACATAGTATATATCTCTCCTAAGTGTCTGGATATATAAGTTTATCACGAGTAAACATTATTAAACAATAAACAAAAGTTTAGTCACAGAAATGTTAATTGTCCACATACTCGTCTGCAATTAATCCCTTTAATTTCTCTAATAAAACACTCATTTAAGAGTTTCACTTAAAAGTTACTGACAAATTATACAAATGGACTCGATACAATTCCCCAGTTCCTTTTTGCTTCAACATCTGCATAAGAAACTGTGGCCTATTAACAGAGCGAGAACTTACCTATTTAGGCACCATTTAAAATTACTACATTGAAACGCTAAATCATTTTAAATGGTTTAATATTATATAAACAAGATATGTTTAATAATATCATTATCATAGGCAACATACATTTCAGGTGACACAATAAGAAGATGGTAAGATTAAAATACGTTCAACTTATTTATTTTAAAATTCAGTTTTTAAAGAATTATCAGATCAATATCTTGAATCATTTTTAAAAGATAAAATGAAGTTTTAAAAGTAGTAGGAGAGATGTGCCCCAAAATCTTATGAAAGACACTAAAAAAATAGGCAAGACTTAAAAATTATTTGTTAAAACTGAGGATTTTTTTTTTCTTTGGCTGGATTTATAGTTTCTCCATCAAATTAATAAATTGGTCAATATTCCCACTGCATTTGCTTAAAAGTAATACAAAAAGTTGATAAAACAACTTTATTAGAAAAAGAGGAGTAACCTGCAAAATAAATAATTATTTAATAAAAAAAAAAAATAATAAAAAAAAATGTATACCTAATTTATTGAACGAGCTGTCCAAATCGTCCCACTTGCTGGATAGAGCTGAAGCCAATAGTCCCTGTAGGAAGAACTTCCACATCTGAGATGGCCTAGCTAGGCTAAAAGGGCTTTGAACATTTTTCAACACAAACTACTTTGTGTTGAAAATAGCTCCAAATATCCCAATATAAAGTAATTCATAAACACTAGATATATTATTAGAATAGATCAAATAATGCAATTAAATTATAAAATTGATTAGTTGCTTGAACTCGAAAAAATAAACCAGAAGAAAAGGTTGGTTCAACAATGACCCTTTTGTTTCTTTTTATAAGGAAATAAATACTGAAATTTGTAGCATAGTAAACATTTCAAGACATATTCTCTTTTGAAGAAGATATATGGAAAAAAGAATGAGTGATGCACTCCACCTGAAATTTGAATTGTTAAAATGAAAGGAAAAGAAGAATAAAAAGAAGATAATTGAGTAGTAAGTAATACGAATTAATTAGGATATCGGGAACATAATAAGTTCGCATAATGTTTTCAAAAGACGTGCAAACAAGAAACAAAAAAAAAAAAAAAAAAAAAAAAAAAATGAAGTATAAACGATACACTTATAGAGAATAGAGGTATCTTATACATAGTTAAGGGATATACTTTCGATGAGAGGTTCGTACTACAGCAGTTGTGTGTATACAAAATGATTTAAAAGTCAAATTTAGAAGAAATATTATAAATGTTGCAGACAGTAGAATTGTAGGCAGAATTAGTAAATGGTGGCAGGATTATTTCCATATTTCACGCGATACATTCTTGAGACGAAGCAGAGACATCATTTCCTAAGAATATTTCAATGAAATAAAAACAAAAATATCATGGACAACTAAAAGCTCGCTTCAATACCCCTGTGAAAACTGAAACAATAATGTTAGACAACATAAAAATTATTTTAAAGGGGTAAACAGAACACAAAAAAAAAATGCTTACCTCATTTGGGATATGGCTGGTGTCGGGTTCATTAGCACTTTTGACTTCCTTCGGATCATCCTCCTCAATATTATGTTCTTCTATCTTTTCTTCTGATATTTCTTGTGAGATCAAATCATTATTACTTTGATTTTCAATTTCTTTATTTTCTCCTCCCTTTGATTCATCTTCCTGGCGATCTTCTGGCTCAGTATCTTCCATGTTGACCTAATGAATTGGTGAACATTATTCAGAGGCTTATTGACAACGAAAACATTTTAATTTTATAAGTCTCAACTATTTGAATGTGACACAAACAAACCTCAGTAATACTAGCAGATTGTAAAAGAGATCTAATATCCAAAACAGTTTCTGTTGTTGGTGTTCGTTCCCAATTGTTAACAATGTTCTGAATCTCATGTTCTGTCCTTTTATGTGTATTTCTCTTAGCACATGCTGTAATGTCCATATCCATTTCACAAATGTAAACCTATAAATAAGAAATATATCACTGAATATGTTTGTGAGATGGCTGTCGCTCTGAGTGGAGGAATAACATCTTATGTGTAAGCAAATGAATGTCCAAACACAAAAATGCAAATTTAGTTCAGAAAAAAATACAATTTATCACATTATCAAACATAGAAATGACCAGTCTTGCAGTGGTCCTAGTGGTAGAAGGTTCTCTTCCTCAAGTTAAGGCCCTCAGGCTTTATACTTACAAGCATTGCTCCTGAAGAGGCAATACAAAGGTGTGAAACATGAAGGGATAAGAATAAATACAAATATTTAAAGTGTGAAATGAAGTTTCATTGACCATCTGCCTATTGCCTATGAATAGCTCTTCTCTTTTACTTTTGTAATGAGCAACCGTTTCAATTATTAATAATGTTTGCTTCCAGAGGTTTGTTTCTACAGGGTTCTATACTACTTAATAAATACACAAAAACTTCACATTTTTGTCTTTTGACCTGACACAGGTACAGGATATTCCCCCTCATAGTAGAAATCAGAAGTCATATCAAAACATAAAACAAAGGCCCTCCTAGTGGCAGCTTTGCTAACCTATGTTTTAGCGGGCAAATTCTATTCAAACATAGTACAAGTAACCCCCCCCCCCTCCAATAGACCGATTTAGTTCATTTTTAGAACAAATTTTTCTATTTAGATTACCACTACGAATACCGAGTTTTGTCGAAATATAACAAAAATTATGGCTAATAGTGGCAAATTGGTAATGTGGGTCCATAGTAACCCCCCCCCCCTCCTAATAAACCGATTTAGTTTACTTGTACAACACTTTTTTTTTTTTCTACTAAAAAGACCACTACAAATACCGAGTTTTGTTACAATGCAACAAAAATTATGTCCAGATTGGGCTAATAACTACTTTCTGTCCGGAGTAGGCCCCCCCCCTCCAGATTGACCAATTTTGATGGTAAACGAACTAGTTCAATCGTTTCCTAGGGGAATACTATATACCAAGTTTCGTGGCAAAAAAAAAACAAAAACTGTGGTGTGTATCGTGTTAACAGACACATATACATAGATATATATATATATATATATATATATATATATATATATATATATATATATAAATTTTAACAGGGGTCATTTTTGGTGTCTACTAGGTAGGATCGATAAAGATTTTAAGACATTTTTCAAAAATTCCAACCTCAATAGCTAATTTCCTTTAGAGGAAAGTGCAGAAAAAAAAAATTAATACTTGATTGCGTATAACTTAAGGCTCCAAATCACTTAAATATAAATGATCTAATAATGATTTTCCCAAACTCATTTTATTTTTGTTTTTTTTTTTTTTTTTACTGCGCATCGACATTAATCTTGGCCATTAGTGCCAACGTCCAGGGTGCAGCCAGGAATTTTCTCAGCGAGCCCTGAGATGAGAAAATTTGTGGCGCTGGTGGGGATCGATCCCGCCATCTCCCCCTTATGAATCTAGCGTGCTAGCCACTAGACCACGGGCGACCCCAACTCATTTTATTAAAGCTAACTTTGAATAAATGAAGTTCATGATTTTGAAATAAAATTCATTTATTTTTTTAATGTAAATCTTATTTAAATTTGTTTTGTTTTTTATAATAAGTTTTGTCCTAAAAATACATAAAATTTCAACTTTTCTTGACATTGACATTATCAATATCACATTTTCTTCTAGGCCAAAAATGCTCAACATTTTTTTAAAAGCTTCTTGCCATTCACTTGTTCAATGAATCAACATTCTTAAAATAATAGTGTCATGATCAAACTCACAAGTAGTCTTATTCAACGATTTAGGATTAACTGATAAAATTGATCGCAAAAATAGTAACAATTAAATAAAATAATTGTTTTCTTTTTCAATAGTTGACATTGGTTTGTTACAAAAAGCTCAGTTACAGTATGTAGTAAAAAAAAAGAAACATAAGGAAACAAAATGAATTACCTGAAAACCCTTTTGTTTGGCGAAAGTAGATAGTTCTTCAAAATGATTGATTTTGTCATTCACACAGTCAACAATAATAAATGGAAAATATCCATCAATAATAGTTTTTCTAAATGCTTTAATAAGGGAATCTCTATAGTGAGGTTCCATTCCGGCTTCATACTCGTATTCCATAACCTAATAATCAAGTTCTTATTAGAAAGAGACATTTATAAAAAAAACTTTCGTATTCACTTAGTAATTTAATTTAATTTAGAAAGTAAGAGTTTATTCATTTTATTGACAACTAGAAGAAAATACCTTTTTCATGACGGATCTACCAGTCTCAGGATCGGTCTCTTCTTTTTCAGTTTCCACCATGAAGTAATCATCAAGTGATAATATTCTGGGCGCAGAACCGCCCATTTCGACTTCTTTATCCTGAACAATGAAAACATATGTACAGTAAAATAGGAAAAAATTACTTGATGAAAAACTTTTAAATACGCGACATTTCATGAAGAAATAAGTGACCGAATTTTAAAATTATTTAAACATTGAAGTTTTTTTTTTTCTCTCATATTTCTTAAACATTTGAAATTATCTTCAGTCCTAATATTTTTTACAGTTACGTTTGATAATATTTTTGTTTAATCAAATTTGGTTTCTATCTCTTCATAATATTCTATACGTGAGGCAAGAAAGGGCTCATGTTAACCGTTTCTCTAACCGTTGAATGCTCCAGCAGTCGAGAGTGGCTGGGCCCTGTGTATCGTTGACTTGAGTACAAGCTGAAGGAAAGACAGGCCACATTCCAATGACTTGTCCAGCAGTCTTCAAAATAAATTAAAGTTATCAAAGTAAATATAAAGTCTAGCGAAGAGTAATCAACTACAGAGAGACTGTAAATGATAGGGAACGAGGAGCAAGCTCAGATATCAAGAGATAATAATGAGATAAACTTTAGGGATTCTCTTACTAGTCATGAGACAATCTAATGAAGTGGTGTTTTGACCTGAGAGCATTAAATGCACTCGCCAACATATTAATGTTTTGTCCACTAAGACCTGCATACCCACCTCCATTATAATGGGTACTTTCTTGTCTGTGCCTCAGCCTCTCCTCATCCATCCATTGGTACTTCATCGAGAAAACGTTAAGGAGTGCTGGAGAGTAGAGCAGTTGATGGGGAAAGCCCATAAAAGTCCAAATTTGAATGGGGATAATTTTGTGTAGCCTAGTAGATAGGATTGATGAAGATTTGAAGGCATTATCAAAAAAAGTGCAACTTCAGTAGCTACATTCCTAAAGAAACTAAAAACTAATTGATAAAAATATATCAATTATATTGTTTTTTGTAATAATATTAAAATGAATCACTTGACTGCCAGCTGAAAAATAGTTTATTTATTAGAATTACAGAACTATATAATGTTCAATTATTAAGAATTTTGTTAGCATTCGAAAAGCCAAAATGACCACTAATTTGGAACAGGAGAAAATGACTTAGATTAGAAGTAATAGTCGGAGAGCTAGTAACACATGTTTCATGAAGTCCAGCAGTGGGAACTCCACGTATCCCTTGCAGTCTTTCTCTTCTCTTTTTTTCGACTTTAGAGCTATGTATTGTTACCGGTAGAGTACTTGCCTGCCACAAGAGGGTATTTGAGTAACGTTTCTGGCTATGCGCACTATTCAGACATACTTAAAAATAGGGAACTTTTAAGTCCTGTAAGCTACCATATAAAGTTAGTGCATGTTTATTGACTCATGTAATTACACAAATTTATTTTATTATGTTCACCTTAACACGATTAATATCAATTATCACTCTATGGGAGGTCAGGGAATTCCATTTCCAAAACTCAGTGGGACCACTATATATATATATATATATATATATATATATATATATATATATATATATATGTATACATTGAATGTTGATAATTACCTTCATTAATTTAGCAACATATGTCTTGCCCGACCCAGGTGGGCCACGAAGTATAACAACAATCCTTGGTGACCGTCTATCCCTTCCAGGTTGGAGTAAGAGATCATCAATTAGTAGTACAGGACATGATCCACTAGATGAATTATCAATAGCTGGAGCAGGAGGGATTTCCTTTGCTTTGTCAGGAGTCGGGCTCCTGAAATTTTAATTTCAATGTTAAGAAGTCATGTTGTACAAATAATAGAAAGTTTGCATAAAAAACAGATAAAGTAAAATATTTAAAAAATATAATTTATTGGTCACGCATGAAAATTCTTCAAATGAAAAGCTTGATATTCAAAATTCAAAAAGAAACCATTTTATAATTATAGTGAAAGATGGAATAATTCTGCTTACATTCATAATAAATTGCTCTCTTTAAGACTGTATATTAAATAGCAAGTTTAGTTCACAAAGAAACAAAAATTATACTCACTAGGCGCAGAGTGATAAGCTGTTTTGGGCTGATAAGGAGTTTTAAGTGAACCCCCACTCCTGAATTGGTGGTTAACAAACTCAGTAATCGTTATTTCTGGGAATGTTTTAAGCTGATTTTGTATATAAATATATGTATATATAGTAGGGCCTCACTAATCCGAACTATAAACCTTTAGGCTGCGTAATACTCTTTGGGCTAGTTAAAGCAGTGGTATGGGATAGCCTAGGACCTGGAGTGCTCCATGTGCTGAATATTTCCGCGGCACGATGTTTCGTCGTAAGATAATTCTTCTGTACTTTGCTTTCCACTTGCTCCAGGTGTTTCTCCAATAGAAACATTTTGGGATGCATTATCAGAACCCTCATCGTCATCGGAAGGAAACTTCACTTCACTTTCGCTCTCACCCATAAAAAGTTTTAACAATTCTTGTTCAGAATTAATTTTCTTAGAAATATTTATATACAAACAATTGTTTACTTAAAATGCACAAAATATACAGGGTAAATTCCAGGTAAAGAGAAACAACAGTTTTCAAGAATAAAAGAAGGGAGGGAGCTGGTATAGTACAGGTAGGCTGAGTAGTTAGAAGTTAAAGTGACTAAGTGAAGTCCTACACCCCCCATCGGCATTGAAGGACACTTCGGCTTGTATAAACAACCTACAGATACAAGGACTGATATAATTGCTCATAGCAGCCAAGCGCAAAAGAAGCTGAACTGATATATCAGTCCGTGGCACTCCCGGCACTGCAACCACTGGACTGATATATCAGTCCGTGGCTGCTTAAGGGTTAAGGCCTGTTCAGCTAAGCAAAAAGGTAGAGTTTTGTCATATAATAGTATATATTGACTTTATGATTCATATTAATTAAATTCATAAAAATTAAAGGTGAGAAATTTGCGTAGTCTAGTATACTGCAATTTAAAATGCACTGCGGCTGTGATCGGAATGACAAAACATTGCCTCTTTAAGCCATTTTAGTTTGTTGTGTCAGAAGAAGACCAATGACTTAATCACTGAGATAATAGTTTGCTTTTTATGTTTTGTATAAAAACTGTATATACATATATGTACATTATACATTTCAATCAGGGTCATTAATGATGCATAGAAAATAGATTCGATGAAGATTTGAAGAAATTTAAAAGACATGCAGTCATGAGGGAAACATAAATAACTAATGTCCTAATACTAAAATAATAAAACCAATATATAAAGAAACTTGCCTGGTTTTAGAGTGGGGAGATCGTTTTGTATCTCTTCCACGATCTCGCTCACGTTCTCTTTCACGGTCTCTCTCACGATCCCTGTCGCGTTCTCTGTCATTTCCTCTCTCCCTATCCCTATCACGATCTCTTTTATCATCTTTGTGCCTAAAATACAAAATATGTTTTTAAAGAATAAAATTTATCCATTAAATAAAAATTAAGTTAAAAAAAATAATAATGAAAAAAGTCTTATTCACAGGGGCTGTGTCATGTTAGCATTGAAAAAGCCTGAAAATATGATAAAAATTAAAAATTGTTCAACAATGATTACCTCTCATCATCATGACGAGACCTGTCATGCCGCCATCTATCTTCTCTCCTTGGACTATCTCTTCTGTCATCCCTCCGGTCCTCCCTTTTCTCATCTCTCCTGTCGTCTCTTCTGTCATCCCTTCTCTCGTCTCTTCGTTCATCTCTCCTGTCATGGGGCCTATCATCACGTCTGTCATCTCTCCTACGCTCATCTCGACTTCGTACATCATCCCTCGGTGGGGATCCTCTCTCCCATCTTGTACTTTGCCTAGAGCGACTCCATTTTCTTTCTAGACCAAATTCTGAAACAAATCATTGATGAAGTATTTGGTTACCAGTTATAACCAATTATAAATATATTTCATAAGGGAAAAAATACAATGCAGATTTCATTTGTAAATAAACATATTGCAATTTCAATTGATCCTGGTATGATGGTAAACAATTTTGTAAATAATGAATATGATAGAAAATCATACGTATAATTTATTTACTTGATTTTTAATTTAACCAAAACAGATCTTTTGCTGAAGTGTGCTCTACATGAGGAAATAAAAATAATGAGTTACATAGGTTTATTCAATTTAAATGGTTGAGATTGGAAGAACATGCACTAATCATAAAATGAAAAGTTTTTTCTTAATTAAAAAGGTTAAATGTGATTGAGGCTAAGGGAGTATACCGAAATCTCTTCACAAAATGTCCTTTGCCTTATTAGGCATGTCACTTAAAACAGACATTTTCTAAAGGTACGCACAATAAGAATAGAAAGCAAAATAAACAAATCAAGAATAGTTTAGAGCAGTAAGTTTTTTTATATTTTACTCAGTGGCACTTAGAACAGAGGAGCCAAGGTTTATTTGCAATGTCTGTTATATTTTTCAGACTTATGTGATATAAGACATCAAGGCAGATCATTTCCTGGGAATTGGCCATTTCAAGTCAAACTTGATTTTTTTTTACTTATCTGAGCTATATTTAATTGTTGGGAAACAGACACAATTTTCAATCTGCCCAATTAGTAACGAAGAATTCTGATTTTCTTGTTATAAATATTTATTGTAACAAGAAAATCAGAACAACAGAATAGAACAAATCTACACAACATCTTAAACACTTAGGCAGAATACGAGCACAAGCTCCAGCAGGTTAGACGATTATAAAAAAAACATTAAAATAAAACCAAACGTTTTACAAAAAAAAGTAGAAAAAAACTGAATTAAAAAGATCAAATAATTTATTAAAATAACTACATGTTTTATACAAATAAAAATCAATAATATACAAATAAAAAACTGCATGTTAACACAATGCAGCAAGAAAAGGCTTAATTTTCTTACAGCTTAGCTGCCTGCAAGGTGCTAAACAACCCAAAGACTACGTGAAAACTGGTCAGGGGGTGTAAAATGGAACTAAATGAATTGGCCAAGAATAGGAACTGTGTCGAGATCCACTGGATACCTGGACACAGTGGAATTCCTGGCAATGAAAGGGCTGACCTACTTGCAGGAAGTGGTGCCCCTACAGCGCCAATAGGCCCTGCTCCTTTTATTGTTTAAACGGATAATTTACCAATGGCTACATAGGAAGCAACAAAACATGTGGGCAACCCAAACTCTAAGGCACACCAAATACTTTATTTAAAAGCCTTCTGGAGAACCCTGGAAGGAGCTGAAGCTCCTCAAGAGAGTAGAACTTCGGGAAGCTATTGGAATAATTACAGGACACTGCAAACTGAACAAGCACCTTCATAGGATGAAGCTAGTCAACTACCCCATCTGCAGATGGTGTGGAGTAGAACAAGAGATATTGATACACATCAGCCAGTAGGAGGACAGCCCGACATTATTGTATTGTATTTGTTTCTTCAGGAGCTAAAAATTAAGTTTACGGCCTAACAGCACAAAGATGAACCTCCCACACAACAACGTCCTTGTCATAATCCTCAATTATGCTAATAGTCTAGATATTTAGTTTTTAGAAGAATTATGTATTTATTTAATTTTTGAAGAGGCATCTACAGATGTGAATACTAAGAGCTTTTTTTAAAATGACTTGAATTTGTTAATTCAGTTATATCAACCATTCACCTACATAAGAAGATTTGTTGGTAGTTTGGGGACACTAAATATAGAAACAAAAAACAAAACATAATAGAAATTGAATATTTTTTCATGCATTAAAAAAGAGAGAAAAAAAAGCAATAACGTGTTTACTTATCTTAAAATCAATCATTCGCACTTACCTCTACCTGGGAGGCCTTGCACTCTACTATCATAGTCACCATCTAAAATAAGAAAATATAGCAATTTGTATCTACTAAGGAATCAATACAGAGATAGATTTACAATTAGGGTATAAGCAATTTTGATACAAGTCAAATGTCTAACACACACAGTTAGAATTTAATAAACCAACACCAAACCTTCTATATATCAACAGCTAGCTAAATTAAGTACAAGGAAAATAAAAAGGAAGATGCATTTTTAAACGGGCTGACAAAGAATATTCAAGGCAGTTTCCTAGAGCAGAGTATGTACACGAATAACTCAGGCTACGTCATTTTGAGTTAAATCCTTCTTGTTAATGTTTTCTCAAAAAATAAATAAATTACAAAATAAAAATCAAGTTTAATTTTCCACAATAAAAGTATTAGCTTCTTCAGTTATTCGTAAGAGCTCAATATTGCTAGATTCCATGGAAGTCCCAATATTGGAAGGAAAGGAACAAAAAATGTGCCCAAAACTCCCTTAGAGATAGATCAGCAATAGAGGCACTGAACGTCTTAATCCGCGAATTCCTTTACCATTTTTTAAACCATCAAAAATACCTTACTTTGAAAGACAAAAATACTTTATCTTTAGCTTTCTTTTAATCATTTTCTTTAAATTTTAAAAAAATTACCCAAGTATTTATAGGCTAAAAAATATCGAGAATAGTAAGATTCTTTACATTCCCTTCATCTATTAAAAAAAACAAAAAAAAAAAACAGTTGTTTAAAAACAGAAGTAAATATTAAAAGCAATAATTTCTAGGAATAAATATCTGAGGTGTTGCCTAAATTGAGGGTAGGGGAGATCAATTTGATACATTGTATAGGAAAAAAAAATTGTTTCAGAAAATGGTTATGGTTTTATCGAAATTAAACCTGTTTCAATTTCTTTATTGGTGAGAGTTGAGATGGAACAAAGACCCAAAAGCCTCTCTTGTAATTGTACTAATCACTGACGTCTGCAGTAAGTTTTAGCTTCAGCATATCATAATATTATTTCTTTAAATTCTTTAAACTAAAGATACGCCTAATTCATGTATTTTCCAATGCTTAAACCTTCAGGTTAGGGCACGTGGAAAGAATGGAACCCTGTAGGCTACCTAAAATGATAATGAATGGTGCTCCAAGGGGTAAAAGAAAGAGAGGCAGACCAAGACAGAGAAGGCTTGACAACCTGGAGGAGGACTTGGACCTGGACGCTGGGGGTCCAAATTGGAGAGACCAAGCTGCAAACCGCATGGAATGGAGCAGGATGGTGGCAGAGGCCCAGGTCTTACAAGGACTGTGAGCGACCCCAGCGTCCGACAGTGAGTAAACCCTCAGTAACAAATTTACACAAAAATAATCTTTTAAACATAAAATTAACACTAAACAGACAACTATCCAAACGAATACACATCTTACTCTGGTAAGAGTAATTATAAAATAACCTAAAATCACCTTTCGAGAAAAGGTCTCTATTTTCTCCAGGAGGAAACCGATCCTCTTCACCTTCAGGAAGGATATGCGCACCATGAGCATAATCAATCATTGTAACAGGTTCGTAATAAGCTGGAACTCCTGTGGGAATAAAGGACAATACAAAAATTAATAATCAGACCTATTATACACATATATTTGAAATTTACTGATATCAATAATTAAAAAATTCAGGATTGTGAAGTAATAAGAAAACTAACACTTTTTTTTTAAAAAATATAAAACCTTAAACAAGACTGAAAAAATAAGAATAGTCAGCGATTTAAAAAGAAAAATAAATCATATAAGTGGTGAAATATAATTAATCCAATTAAAAACTATCTGAAATTATATATATTATGAAATTGAATGCCATGGTGGAAATTAAATAATTCCTAATTAACTAATAGCACCATGACACTTCTCCCCTGACGGTTGGTGAGTAACTACAGACTAAGATTTTCTCACCAGAGATACTCTTAATGGCCACAAAGCAATTCCTAAATCAAACTAAGTAGTACTCAATTTATTAGAGGTTTTAAGACTGGCAATAAAAACGCCCTCAAACTTCAAGGGATTTTTTTTTTTTTTTATTTATTTATCTTTTTTTTTCAGTGTGTCGAAATCTAGGCCATCAGTGCCGACATCCCGGGTGCAATCAGAAATTTTCCCGAGTCGTGAGATGAGAAAATTCCTGCCGCCTGTGGGGATCGATCCCACCATCTCCCGCATACGTATCTAAGGCGTTAGCCACTAGACCACAGGGAGACCCCTTCAAGGGATTAACTTCAAATTTGGATATAGTTTCCTAACAGCATTTTCAAGTGAAGTAGATAAGATTTAATATAAAAATTATTACTTCTTACAAAAAGATAACCTATTTCACTTTAAAATGTTGTTGGAAAACTACAGTTAAAATTTTGAGTCCATCTTCTGAAAACTGAAGATACAAGTCGGTCACCTGTCATGAAAACTATATACGATTCGCCAGTCACTTAGTGCCGTCATTTAGTTTTCGAAAAAATTAAAAAAGTGTACTTAAAGCCTTAAATGTGTATGAGGTAATAAATAAAAATTTAATTCTTAAATTACATGATTAACTATTAATAATAATTTAATTATTAACTAATGATTTATAAGCTATTAATAGTAAATGTTTCTTAAAGACAAGAAAAATTTGGAAAAGTCAAGAAAAAATTATTGTAATTGATACACATTAAATTATTTTTTTTAAATTTTAACATCCTCTTATACATTACAGATGTTTGGACAGGTTACCACCCTTTTCTAGTTAAGATAGGTCTGATGCCTTTTCTTTTCTTGAAACGGAAACCCCCACTCCTACCCATGAGGTGTTCATTCTTTAACTCTCATGGCCACCTGGCTTCCAAACATTCAATTAAAACATATAAAAAGATATACACACCTAAATCAGCAGGTTTATGTAGATATTCGATGATTTTATCAGGGTTATGCAGTGGAGGGAGCGTTCTCTGTGGAGGACCACCACTCCCTGTGAGAGGAGGTGGGCCACTAGATCGTCCCATTCCACCGACAGATCCTGGCGCAGGAATATTTCTACTCATTAAAGGAGGAGGCCCACTATGATCACTTCCACCCCTAAAAAAACAGAAATTAATATGATTTCCTTAAAAATGTACAAAAAAATTTGTTTAAATGTATAAGTTTGTGAAAGATGTACATTGAAGAGGTCGACTGGTATCAAATTTAATTTACACTTAATTAACCAGTCCTTATATGCGCTCCAAAAAGTATAATTTTCGAATCATTTTTTTAAAGAAAAATTAACTCGCCAGGCTAGGATTTGAACCCACATATGGAAAGTAAATTAAGCTAACTTAGCCAAAACTTCAGATAGCTGGATCAATACTAAATTTATCTGAAACCAAACAATATTACTGCCTTATAGCCTCATAAGGCTCTAGACCACGTACCCCAACTAGAATTTGACTTTATTGTACTGTATAATGGACAGATCGGAGCATAGTACTGAGCAGGCAACCCAGGCATAGTATGTCTTGGAAGGTTTGAGACAAAGTGTACAATTCTGTGCAGAAAACTTTAAATTGCATTATCAATACGAACATTTTATTCATGATGTAATCAAAAATTCTCTAATCTAATCAATAATTTACCATTATTTTAAAACAATGTAGAATTTTTTGTTTAACTATTTTTTTAAAATATTTTTGGACATGTTATATATTAATGTTATTATGTATTTATTTATAAAATCCAAATGTGTACCTCAAAAAGTATTACCTTTCAATGTTCTGAGCTCCAGGAGGAGGGAAGCGGAAGTCTGCAAAGAATAAAAATTTGATGTATCAAAACTATAATTTCAAAAGCACGATCTTAACAAAATTTAAACCCCCTATTTAATGTAACCATTTTCAAACTTCATCGTTAATTGGTAATCACTGCTGGGGGCATTATTATAAGATAATAAAAAAAGTAAATATCGACGAGTACAAGCAAGTGAAGTTTAACAATTTGTTAAGTAGAGCTAAAATGGAAATAATGCAATAATCTGTGGAAAACTCAATTTTATTATCATTAAAGATTTATTCCCTTTCTTAACAAGTCAAAAAAAAAATCTGGGATAAGACATTATAAAGGGGGGGATAGTAATTAATTTAAAGAAAAGAGAAACTTTTATAAAAAGAATAATAATAAAGATATTGCAAAGAGCCAGAAATAGGTTCCATATTCACAGTACAGAAATTTTGAATAAATCAAAAAATTTCAGAATATTATTGATTATCTTAAATATATCAAAGCGCACATGCATCTCTAAAAATGAAACTTCCTGTGATAAAAAAAATTAAAGATTTAGATTAAAATATAATAAAGATTAGTAAAGATTTTAAATTTCATATGTTAAATAATTTGATATTTTTTTACTAAATTAAAACAATAGGCTATAGTGCTAAAGATCACTGTAGTCGACGAACAATAAATTATATACAAAAATAAATAAAGATATACAGGGTCTATTGGTGGCTGAGTGATAGGCTTATCCGAAAACCATTCTAAGGAAGTCAGTTGGGATCCTACCAAAAGTTAAGCTAACTTTTTTCAGTGATCTTTAAAAAGTTGTGTGTTCAGTAGAAACAAAGCAATTAAATGAGTAACATGTAGTTTATAGTATCAATTTTCCAAAATAACTGTGAAATGGAACACTGTAAATGTATATTTTTTCTATTTAATCTGTGTAATAGGTTTAGTATATGAACACAAACAATATTATAACTGTCAACTTTAGTGTAATTACCTCGATTTGGGGGGCCATCATTAAACCCATCATCATTATTAGAGAAATTCTTATCCTGAAACAGTGAAAATGAATTATTTTTAAAAATAGTATTTTTCACAAGTACACACGTGTTACATTTTTTAAAAATTGGAAGGTTCAAGGATGAAGTTAAATGATTAAAAATGCAGGTAGATTATTAATAATTATTAATTTAGGAGTTGCTCCTTAATATGCAAGAGTTTGCTCGGACCTGCTAAATTCCCTCCACACGGAGATTAGAAAATCTGGTGATGCAGTGGCAAATTGGTTCACGTCATATTTCAACAAAGGACACACACTTTTTGTTGGCAACTGGTAAACGAGTTGGACAACAACTGGGCTAACTGGTTGGGTGAGAGCAATAAGCACAGTGTCGAAAACAAGAAAAAAATAATTAGTAGTTGGACTGTAAGGAGAGCCAAAAAAGAAAAGTACATTGCTCGTAGTCACACGACTTTGGTCTGCCAGTGAGGGTAGCGAAGCTTTTTAAGGGTTAAAAGGCTACAGATACCAAAATGGGTTTAAAAATAAAATAAAAATAAGAAACTTATTTTTTCAAAAATAATTGAATTATTCCAAGAATAACTCTTCCAATCTCTTTTTAGACATTAACTTAGTACTTTTAATACCTTTTTTTTAAATGTATTCTGAAGGAAAAACATATTTACGCCACAAGAACAAATTTACTGTTAAAAGAATAAATGGAAAGGGAAAAATAATCTATTCAAAATTAATATTTGTCCAAAGAGGTAATAATTGAAACTAACCAATCTTAACAAGATTCCGTGTACAGTAAACAACCTTTAATCCGGCACATTCGGGACTTGAAGCATACCGGATCATCAAATATTCGATTCGAAGATTATCGGATGCATGTCGAAAAAAAATAGGTAGAGATGAATATTAAACAACATGTAGACTAAAAGATTAGTACATATTTAATGTAAACTGACTAAAATGAAATTGCACACAGTTATAATTTTACTGCCTCAATCAAAAGCTATAAACTGAACTCGCAACAAGTATGTATTTGATCACAGAGAGGGTGTCCAGGAAGTTTTTTACAACCCCGCCGAGCACCACATGGTTGTTGGGGTGAGAATTTCGTGGAATTGATGCATAAGAACTGAAAAGGGGCACTTCTCATGTTTGGACTTGACTCCCCTGTCGTGCCGGACCAGAGGATGCCTGATCAGTTTACTGTATATCATAAATGCAGTAAATATTATTTAATGCAAAATGCAAATTGATGTTAAAATAAAATACTTTGTAACTGAAGGTAAGGTAATAGGTATAGGTTGATGTTAATGTTAAATGAATAAAATGGATTGTTATATATTACCTTATCCCTATCGTTTCCTTCATTTCTTGAAGAGTCTCCTTCATTTCCTTGATCAAAGTTGTCACTTTCGTAGAATTTTTCGGCATCATTTTGATCTTGCTCCCCATCAAAGCCACTTTCATTCCTAAAGGATTGATTTCCTCTAAATTCATCTCCACTATCACCTCTGAAACCTGGTGGAGGTCCATCTCTAAATCCCGGAGGGGGCCCGTCTCTGAATGAATTATCTCGAAATCTTGGAGGAGGTCCATCTCCCCTAAAACCAGGAGGACCATTTTGCCTAAACCCAGGTGCATCATTTCCACGGTATCCCCGAGGGCTATCATTTCGAAAGCTATCATTTCCTCGGAATCCAGGAGGACCGTCATTCCCCCTATATCCTGGAGGCGGGCCATCGTTCCCATGATATCCAGGTGGGGGGCCATTGTTACCAGAAAACCCTGGAGGAGGACCATCGCCCCTGTATCCTGGTGGAGGGCCGTCTGAACGAAAACCAGGTGGTGGTCCATCATTTTTGAAGCCATCACTCCCTCTATATCCAGGACCGTCATGCCGCCCGTCATTTCTGAACATCGATGGACCACCGAAACGAGGTGGTGGACCATCATTTCCTCTAAATCCTTGTGAATCATTGAAGTTATTCTGCTGGGTAGAAGATGAATCTTGTTTGCCAGGAGATGAAAAAGGAGGCATGTTGGGAGTTGGGAGTAAAGCAGTTTTTGATGAGTCCATACTCCATCTGTTATCATTGAAATTATTACCTTGACCACCAGCACTAGTGTTTGATGTTTGATTAGGCTGAATATTGCTAAAATTGTCACTAAATCGTGATGTCCGATTTTTAGGAACAAAGTTTTTATTACCTTCAGACTGATTCTGGCCTTGATCTAACGAACCCATTAATGGAGGTATAGAATCTTTGTTAAAGTTAAAATTTCCTCCTGCCAAGTTGGGAGGGGGATTGGAACCCATTGGATGCTTGAAGGACGAGTTCATATACCCAGGAGGTGGGTAATTCATAAGAGGTGGAACTGAAGGATTCTGGCTGCTGTTAGGAGTACTCTGATTCTTTGCAGGTGATGGAAAGTCAAATGGTTTGCTATCAGCAGGAGTCTGTATTATTTCTTGTTGTTTAGGGATCAAGCTTGAAGCAGAAGCAGGATTAAAATCAGTATTTGTTGCAGAAGATGGCTGGTTAATAAGATCTAAACCTGGAATTCCACCAGATTCAGAATTCTGAGAGTTCTGGGAGTTGTTGTTTGCCGACGAGCCACCTTGTGAAGCTGAAGTTGTTGGAGGAGGTTGACTATAATTAGATGTTGGTCCTGGGTGTTGTACTTCTTGTCGCTTTGATCCAATAGGAGGCATAGAAGAATTCATCTGAAAAGAACAAAGTAATATATACAGAGAAAATATATTACTGCAGAGTGTTAAGTACGAACTATTCAGAATAACAATTGTACTTAATATAAACCTTGCAATTCTTTGGATTAAATGAGAAACTCACAAGAATGTAATGGAAACATTATTATATTATTATTATTACAATAGATTACATATATTTTCATTTAAAACTAATTTAAGCATTAAAGTTATTATTTATTATTATACTGTCATTATCTTATAAATAAATGATAAAAAATAACTAACAAATGAATATGCATATATTATATGATGTCCCAAAATAACAGAGATAAAGTCTTTTAATCCAATTATATTTTTTTTACTGAAGTAACTGAGGGTTCTTGTAAGACGTACACAAGTAAGAGTTTTTTTTCATTTTTATATGAAATAATTTTGTTGTTTTGTTTTTTTCTGAATGTCTTAGTTATGTAAGGTGTCAGGATTGTTTGTTCGCTCAATGTGCCACAACAGTTTCTAAAACAATTAACCAACTCAAAGACCTTTATCTTGAATGTGATTGTATTGATATTGGAAGTGGAAGAAAGTGCACAGTCCACACTTCCAAAAACCTCAAAAAGCAAGGCCACTGAAATCAAAAGATTTCAATGAAATGGAAATCTGCTCATAAGGACAGCATCAGCAAGTTGTTGGTGCATAAAATTGTGAAAACAAAATTCCAACTCTAAATTCAGTTCTTTCAAATAGAAACAAGGAAGCAGGATTTTGAAGAATCCACCAAATCAAGCAGTATGCAGTTATAGTCCACCCGCAAGCAAAAGAACCAGGTAGTTTGCATGCGCTGCACCCAGCCCATGTGTGAGAAGGCTTAGCTCCCCCCCAGCCACGCCCCTTCTGGTTCTATTGTTTGGAGGTGGACTATAGTCAGCTAGTGGGGCTATCTTCGGACAAGCAGCTGTCCAGAAGTTGTCCAATGAACAAGAACACTATCATCAAAACAACAGGGTATAGACCACAGTTGCTCCTGGCACTTCACCAGTATACCTACACCACCAAAAACTGCATTGTGTTTTAGTTTTAGTCTAGGGTGGAGGAGTTAATGCTAACAGCAAAAAAACACAAATTTTCATGGATCAGGAAGTGTATTGTCAGGAGATGCTCAAGGCGGTGGAGCTTTTATATACCCGGCAGCACTTAGGTGATATAGAATGTTTGACTAGTTTAGGCCAAGAATGGCCAACCAATTTAATAGATCTCTACCTGATGAATAACAGGAAGCAGTCCATTCTGGAAGCCAGAATTTCAAAAAAATCCAAACGTTCGGAGTTCCTAAAGCAATAGCTGCCTAGAGTGGTGCTAATTACAAAGGAGAACCTGGAGTCCCATTGCCAAAAATGTCATCACACAATTGAAGCTCTCTTCCCATGGCATGCTAAAAGTGGCTAAACATGTTATGATTTTATACCAACATAATTGTAATAAATTATTACTTTTTATAATTCACTTGAATTATTAAATTTATATGCAAACATGTTTCATCCATTATTTTGGGGCACCCTCTACAGTAATGGTACAGTAAATAATTTTAATCCCATTCTCACAAATACATGAAAGTGACTTACAGATGTCACAGCAGGCATCTCAGATTTATTCTGGCCGAGTTGTGAAGGAACGCCTGATGCATTAGGAGGAATAATAGGAGGAGGGACAGGAGGAAATACAGGAGGGACGCCGTAGGGAGTAGGAGGCTGAGCACCCATTCCAAACATGTAGTTCTGTTGGCCGTAAGCCATTGGGAAATTCATTGGGTTATAGAGAGCATAAGGATTGGCTGGGGCAGAGCTAGGATCTGCGTTAGGAGGGATTAATGAAGGAGCCATAGTAGGAGGGACGACAGCTGGTGTTACGGCTGGAGTGACAGCTGGCGTAACTGACGCTGAAGCAACAGAAGTAGTTGTGCCTAGCGTAGGGGGAGGCACACCTAACGAAACAGATACTGATACTGCTGGAGATTGAGTTGATGAAGGCAGCGTTTCCAACTATAAAAAAAAATCAGGCAAAAAATATAATAAAACAAGACAACGGTTGTTTTCCAACAAAATGTAGAAAAATAATTAACTATACTTTTCATAAAACATGCAATAATAAAAATTATCAAATTAATATAACAAAAAAATAATATTTACACTAAATAATATTAATTTTTGGAAGCACTATACTAATTTCATATTATGAGAGGACAGTAATTCCAGTGCACTCAATTATGGCAGAGTGAATTCAAAGTTTTGGACCAAGTTTCATAAATACTGGTCCACTTTTGTGTCGGCTAGATGAGACTAAGTGAGATAGACAAATATTAGTAAACAGAGCCTATTTTTAAATCTAAATATTGATTTATTTTAAGAATGATAAAACAAAAGAAATTAAAAAACTATGGTGGAATGGAAATAGGTAGTGCCAAGCCCAACCATTAAATATCCCACTTCCCTGAAACATTACATTCACTACATCACCTCCAGCTTTACTTTTGTTTCAAATTCAACTTTTTTGTCATTATTTTTACACCAAAGTAAGTTTTCCATTCGATTGTAATACCATGTTAATCAGAACCAGTAATATATTCTTTGAAAACAAATAAATTAAAACAATTTATTTTATTTTATTTAAATTTTAACGTCCATTATTATTAACTACGAATTAAAACAATTAAATATATATATATATATATATATATATATATATATATATATATATATATATATTACTGAAAGATGTCTTACTTTTGCTAACTCGGCCATTTTTGCTTCTCTTTTTTTCCTCATCTGCTCACGCCTTTGGAGGAGTTGGTTTCTCCAACTTTTCCATTTTGCTTCATATGCTTTGTACTGCTCCTGGAATAAAATAACTCAATATCAATCCAAATGGACCAATTAAAATATTGAATGTGTCATATTTTCATAAAAACAATAAAGAATGTCATAAATGCACATATTACATATTGTAATCAGGTTAAGATTTATCAAAACAATAAAATGTATAGTGGCTATTAGGATGAGTGTGTATAAGTTTAAATAATCTAAAGTTAAATTTCCTCCAGTAAGTATACAATAATACTGGTTGGGAGGGTCTTCCCGAGGCAGCGTAGTGTAGGTCAAGATTTTCTCGAACTGTGTTAGTTTCTTTAAAGCTTTTTGAAATTTCTTGGCAATTTGAGACAAAATCCTCCAAGATTGGAGACCCTTTCTCAATCAAATCAAGGACTTTTCTTTAGAGAATATAGTGGCTCAGTTTCCAATTCTTATATATTTTTTTTTTTTTTTCTAAGAAAGTAGGGGATATTGTGAGATGTTTTCACATAACAGGACCTTGGAAGAGTAAGGGCAAATCACGAAGTCCGAATGTTGGGAAATCAAAGTTAAAGTTCTAAAAGCGCTTCAGGATAGCAAGGGCGAATGTTTACTCTATGGAATGCTGATTCATAAATCTGATTGAAAAAGTATGCAATTGAAATTTAATGTTTTAATTATAATTCTACGAGTGATTTATAGGTAACAAAATGCTTGAAGGGACGTTTCAGACCCGAGATTCGCCCTTGAAATAGGACATTGAATTTTTCATGCCTACATCTTAGGTCATGTTACCTACATCTTTCTAGATCAGAAAATAAAATTAAAAAAATAGTCGATTTTGCTAATTTGCCCTTATTCTTCCAAGGTCCTGATATATGCCTAGATTAAAGTAAATTTAAATTTCTTGGGAATCATGAATGGTGCCGACAATGAAACCAAATGGTAAATATTTGAATTACTAAGGCATTAGACAACATTGAGTTCTCAAAGGCCACTGAATTAGATGTCACAGAGTAGCATGACTGTATGATTTTAAAACGTTTATAGTGAGAAAACAACTTCAATTTTTGTGGTAGACAGATGGAAAGTTGAACAAAATTAAAAACTTTATTTTTATTTTTTAATTAATTTTTTTTCACAAACGTTACATAACCTAAAACCACTCGAAATAACATAGTCTGATTGTTTTTCCATTTTACTTTTGAGTATTTATATTTTCTTGTTTATTCAGTTTTGTTTATCTTATTAAACATGTCATAAGTTATTACTTTATGTATATTAAACATTTACATTCCTTTGTAAAAGACAAGAAGGAAATGCACTTTTACTTTTATAAAAAAGTGATTTTAGTAGAAGGATACATAATAATGATAATAAGGGAAGAAGAAAGTAATAAATAGCCACATACTGTATCAGGATGGTTGGCATTTTGTTCTCGCCAAGTGTTGAATTGGGCTTCCCAATTATTAAATTGCTCATCAAATTGTTTTTCTGCATCAGCCATTTCAGCCAACGTCTCCTAAAATATAGTAGTTAATTCAATGACTCATTAATTAGAAATCAATAATTTGTCACAAACTATAATTTGGATTAATTCATTTTATCTTTAACCTTAAGTACAAATACCTTAATGCTTTCAGCTGACGAATTGTCATCAGTCCGAGGTTTTTTCGCTTCTTGAGTAGTTGTTGGCGGTTCTGCAGGCCTTTTTTCTCCCCTAAGCATCAAAACAAAATGACACAAGCTTATCAGTTCCTTGGAACAAAAACGAGATATGCCAATTTTAAACAAATATAAATTTTAGTTTATGGATTTTCACTAATAATGAGAGGACGTAGGTCCTTTTAACAAATTCCTTGATATTTTACTAGAATTCCAATGACTATACAGTACATATTTTAAAAATATTGTGTAAATTGTTTTAGCACATTTGGCATATAAGTGAATCCAGCGTAAATATGATGTATGTTACTTACGTTGAAGGAGCAGTAACTGTTGCTGGAGGAACTGCTGTTGGAGGGGCAGGAGGTGCAGAGGAACTGGCTTGGACGCTCGCCAAGTACTGGAAAATAATTTAAAAATATATATAGCAATATAAATGAGTAATGTTTAACAGCAAGAAGTTTTAAAATTAAAATAACCCTGCTCGCAGGAACTCTGTCATCTTAGCACGTTTCCATAAATATATTATCCCTGGTGCCATTTGGAAAGCTTTGAATAAAAAGTTAATATTTTGTGAAACATTGAAGCACATACTTCAATGAAATTTTGAAAAGTGAAATTTTTAAATTTATTTTATTTTAAGTGCTTCGTATTGTGGACAATAAGCACCAGCCCAACGTAACCAGAAAGTTATTGTAAATTGTCGTATTTGAATGTGGAATTGATTTAGTTCAAATTAAGTAATTACTGTAAGAATTAAAATTAATAAAAGAAATTTTAACTATAAACTATTCTGAGTATGAACTTATTCACGGGATAAGATGTGGTTTCATTAATCTGTCTTTGGGAGCAAAAGTGAAATTGTAAGCATCACAATGCACAGAAAATTTCCAATACCAGAAATTAGTCAATCCGTCTCGTCGACTTCCACTCGGAACGCTCTTTACGAACATTTTTTTTTAATTTACCACCCCGTTTACTAAAATATACAGTTTAATGTTAAATGCAATTTTAAAAAACAACAAGCAATTAAAAACTAATAAAAACTTAGGCAAAAAAAACTTTTGAATTTTAAGCACAGATTTCTCCTAATAAAATATCTATCGAAAACTGTATAACAACTATTTTTGTAGGAAATTTAGTAAGGTTTCAAATGGATGCATTCCACTTTTCTCGATTTCCCAACAGTTTGAGATATTTAAGAAAATATACTAACATCTCAAAACTGCTTATGCCGGTTAATACATTCCCCCCCCCCCCCTATATCGTACTCAAGCCCAAAGGTAACCTACATTTTTATTTAGTTATTTCGATGAATGCTAAATATCTTGAACACATTTTTAGCATAATCCAACAAATAAGCCTCCTAATGGAGGAAACCTGCTTATGATGTTTCCTAGATTATATTTATCCATGGTAAGCTTAAGCTATTTTTAGCAGTTCAACTTAGTCCTTTTAAGAAAAAACTTACCTCTTGATTCCTTCCCTACACGGAGAAGTGATTTGCAATAAAAAGAGAAGCAATGTAAGTTTAATAATTTTATAATATACGTCAAATCTCATTACATGTTAACATGATTTTGATTTATATTCAACCAGGAAACCCATTCAACACCCACAAAAATTATTGTCGTTTGATTTAAGTCACCACAAAAACTTTTATTGTGCCAAAGAATAAGCCTAAAAGGCAAAAGTAAATGTATACACAAATTCCAAGCTTCTGAATCTCTATTTTTGAGCATGCTCTATCTTTAAAAATTTTCAAAAGATGGAACAGCTTTATACGACTATTCAGCCATCCTCCATTGAAACTAATTGCACTAACTTTTCAATTGTTGCATCTAATAAATTATTAAGTCACTTATTATGCTAATGAATTAGAAATGCCTAAGGTAATGGTTTTAAACCATTTGCTATGTAATATACTGGGTTTTCATAACACAGAAATCACTAATTTATTAGAGCCTATTTCAAATAATTTTAGTTACATAATTATCTCCTGGAGGTCCAGTGGCCGTGTGATTTAATGTGTGAGCACTTAACATTCTGAGCAAAGGGTCATGGGTTCGATTCCCACTATGGGGTGGTGGCTTTTCTTTAGAAAAAAGAAAAGGCATCAGCCTTATCCTGGCTAGAAAAGGGTGGTAACCTATAGATAACCCGTTCTAAAATTTTTAGTAAATAGTAATGGACATTAAAATTTATATATCTCCTAACTATAAGTATAAAATCCTAACAAGTTTAAATTATGTCTGAAAATAAAAACCAATATTTCCAGTTACAACACAAAATTAACAACCACTAAAATGCAGCCCAACTTTCGTCTTTCCTTATAGAGATTTCTTTGCAACGAGGAAAGACAAGTAATATTATAATTAGGTGATTTTTTTATTATTTAAATGTTAAAAGTCCATTTATAAGTAACATTGATTTTTAGGATGGGTTATCTATAAGTTACCATCCTTATCTAGCCAGGATAAGGACTAATGCCTTTTATTTTTTCTAAAGAAAAACCAACACCCCTAGTAGGAATTGAACCATGACCTTAGGTACGGAGTGCTCACGCCTTAGCACTCATGGCCACCGGGCCTCCGAAGAGAATTTTAAATTCATCCATGATTAGAGACAGTTGTAGAACTGGCTCTTGTTTAAGGTGCACATTCTCAGCTTATACTATTATCAGTTATGGTAGTTCTTCTAGTTATGGTTAGTTTGGTTGATGAGTGAACGACAAACTGTAGTCGTGCCTAGCGCCCAGATTCAGCTGGTCTGACATCTGTCAGTACATGTCGTTTTCCTTCAGTGTGTTTCCAATCAATTTCTCCAGATTCATTTTGTTTCAAAATTTAGCAAAACTTTAACAAATTTAGATTTAAATTATGATTGGTGGTACTAAGAGGTACAAATATTGTTCTGATCTTTCTACACTCATTCCTCTGGCTCATTATTTTTCCAATTGGGGGAAAAATAAGTTTTGATTTTAATTAAAAATCTCGAAGATCCCTGAATCAGTGACCCATGCCAACAAAGTGGCCCAAGTAAACATGAGTCCGGCCGTATTGTTTAAATTTAACTCCAGAAATAATAACCCTCCCAAAATTAGTTTTGGCATTAACATTTCATGTATTAAGTATATAACAAAAAAATAATAAACTTTATGGGACTGGAGAATCAATAAATTAGATGGATAAGTTGAGTTAATCGTGGTAATTAGCATGCCAAAGAGTAGTAAGAGTTTATTTTCCGCCAAACTCACAGTTGAGAAGTAATTGGAATCATTGACAAACATCTTTCTGCCATTGAATTGTAATAATCCAGGAACTTTACATCATCAAATGTGAAGTTAATATCCTCATACTCAAATTTAACTAAGAACAAACTAAGAAAATGCATTCTTTTTTTAAATAAAAAAAAAAATTCAAAACCAAATTGTTTGAAAATGTATAACAAGAAACTAGAAACTGTTTTTTAAAAAGAATAATTAAATAGAGTAATTATGATTAAGAAAAAACTAACCTTGTCGCCATATTCTTGTTGCCATTGAGCATACTGTTGCTGCCACTGAGTCCATTGGTCCCATTGCTGTTGCTGATTCTGTACTGGCCACCCTGCAGCAGCTGCGGCTGCTGCAACTGCTGTTTGAACTGCCTGCAAAAGATGATTAATAATTAACAAAATATCTCTTTGTGGCTTTAGGATATCATAATAGCTAGTGAAACAGGCTCTGACATTAAGGCAGATGCTAATAAATGTTCAAATCCTAGGGGGGGGGGGGGGGTAGGTTAACCTCTACACAGTGATGGGCTCAGAAAAGAGGTCTTTTTTTTTCATTTTTTTTTTAAATTAAAAAATAAAAACTATTGATATTAATGAAAATATTACATTAAATGCCTACTTTAGCTAGACTTGTGGAATAAACCTAGGATTGCTATAGTGTAATTAATTACAGTGTGGCACAAAGTAATACGCTCTAGATTATTTTAAACTCAAAAGTGTATTTTTTATCAGAATACAAAAAATAATAACTTACTTAGATAAAATACCAACATTGACATTTTTACTGTAGTTTACTATAATATAGATGCAAGATATGTGAAAAAATCAGATTTTTATACTTAGTCCGACCAAAGATTTTAAGCCTCAAATATTTAAAAAATTAGCAAATAACCGTTTAAAAAAAATCTAAATATATAAAAATCACGTGTCTGTCTGTTTGTTCCTTATACAGATTTTGACCAAACTTGGCACACAGGTAGGTCTTGACCCAGGAAATCTCGTAGGCTAGGTCAAATACGTCTAACACCTGTCTGTGCGTATGTTTGTTCCTTATAAAAAATCCACTCTGTTTGACCGATTGATATTTAACTTGGCACATAGGTAGGTCTTGATACGGGGAGTGTCGTAGGCTAAGTCAAAAACGTCTACCACCTGTCTGTGTGTATATTTGTTCCTTGTACAAATCCAAACTGCTGACCGATTTTCTTCAAACTTGGCACACAGGTAAGTCTTGATATGGGGACTGTCATAGGCTAGGTCAAAAACGTCTATAAACTGTTTGTCTGTCTGTTTGTCCCTTATAAAAATACACACCGTTTGACCGTATTTGACCAAACTAGGCACACATGTAGGTCTTGGTCCTCCTCTTAGAACAGTTACAGAGTTATGTTATTAGATTTTAATATTACTTATTTTGTTTCTAATTTATTTGGGCTTTTATAGATGCAGAAAGTAGGTGTGGCCTGGCACACCGGGTAACAGCTAGTTTACTAATTTAATTTAAACATTTAAGAAAGATAACTCATAAAAAAATTTAAAAAAGGTCAAGCAACATCCATTGGTTCACTTCATATGGATTGTCTCAGGAGTTAGTTAAAGTAAGCAAAGAAGTAATGACCATTAACAAACCATAATTTTCAGTTTCTTAAGAAGAAGCAAACCAAACAAAAATATAAGATAATCACATTTATAGTAACGTTGTGAAGTCCTAATGTAAACAACTACGATAATCAGTACCTATCTTTATTTTCCTGCATAAAAATATATATAGAAATTATTCAAGTCTTTAGCATCTGGATTTTGATTGATTCATCTATAGATAAGCAAGTTCGAAATGTCACCACGTTAGCAAAACTAATAAACTAGGAAAGAACAACTTAAAAAAAAAGTTTATTTTGAATACTAAGTTTATAAAACTCAAGCAAAATTAAGAAATGCTGAAATGTTAATCAGTAGAACTGATCAATTGCTATATTGCAACCGAACTTAGGACATAAACGCTACATACTACAACCAAACTGATTATAACATACTAACCGGAGTTACTGATGTTGGATTATAGTTTGGCCACTGATAACCACCCATAGTATATGGAAGAGTAGAGACGGTAGGCGCAGCAGTAACTACTGGCGCAGGCATAGCAGCGGCTCCCGGGTAACCAGGAAGGGTGTATCCTGAAGTCGATTGGACACCCCATTGATTCCAGGGTTGCATTTTTAAATGTTTCCAAATAAACAAATTCACCTAAAGTTACAAAATACAGAAATCATATAAATTTTGCAATGAGTATATTTTAGTTAAAATGTTGAAATAAAAATAAAGCCTTGATTGCAGATATAAAAAGTTAATTCTCATACAATAATTGTGAAAAAAATTGAAAATGGCAAATAGAGTTGGGAAAGACATATTAAACTTAGAGAAAGCTTTCTAATAGTAAGGTATATCACAAAACTGTAGAGACCGGCAAAACAAATTAATGTTTTTTACCTTGAATAATCACTAAGCTTTGACTGGCCAAGAAACTCCGACGATATCAGTTAACATGAAATAATAGTTGCTTTTTTTCCTTTAATTGGTCCCACTAACGCATACAAAGCAGCATTTCTTCGCAGTTTGAGTCATAACTTAATAATACGTAGGTATTTTAAGTCCCTGGTATACTTAAATAATCAGTAAACATTTTAACTCAATATTATCAGGAGTCAGTAGCGTAGTACAGAAACAACTCAATTACCAATGCCTTTAAGATAAATGCTCCCCCAATGAACAATATCATATCCCATAAAAGCCTTTTTTCATACGATTTAAACCTGTGTAATAAGAAAAATATTGCGCAACCAAACAGATGCTAAAGAAATAATATAGAACTTAAAAACTTATATTCGCAAGGTTAGTAGACATTCTAATATGGCTACCCCTCATTTATTTGAAAATTCCATTTTGCTAATAGAATTAGAATAGATATCTTCAAAATTAATTTTGATAATATTAAGTTGCTGTTATTATATGAGAATATGTATTTACTGAAGTTATTCAGTTTTTTATTCTGTCAATCCACAAAAAAAAAAAAAAAAAAAAAAAAAAATCCAACTTAAATGAAAGGGCCTTTTGAAGGTTTCCCATTAAATCAAAATAGTTTTGCATTTATGTTCTTTAAACAGATTTGTATCGATAAAAGTATAAAATCGTATTCATTCTACACGAATGTTCCATCACAAGTAAGAGTCTTCCCAAAAAATAGATAAAATGAGCCTGGTTCTAACTGCTTCTAGGTTGCTGAACCAGTAGGTTAAAGAGTTCACCGTTCTCTGCAGTTTGACACGGATCTTCTAAGAAGGACTTTATGGAAGAGAATAGATTGACTGGTAGTGATGTTTTCTTCAATTTATATAATAGCACTCCGTGTCACACGGAATCGAAGGCTCCTTTTAGGTCCAAAAACAAGCCAGCTGCATATTCCTTGGCTTCAAATCCTTTACCTATGGCCTCTACAACTCTTTGTGCTTGGTGTGTAGTGAAGTGGTGGTGGCTGAAGCCAAATTGGTGAGATGAAAGCTTCTTCAAGGTGTTGCCGTACCCTTTTCTCCAAGTAATTTTCCAGTAGTTTGCCGAGTGTACATGAAAGGATTATTGGGCAATAACTGGCAGGGAAGAGCTTTGGCTTCCCTTCCTCGTGGAAAATGAGCACGAGCTCATTCTTCCATGCCTTTTGAAAGTACCTCAACCTCAAGCAGGCGTTAAAGAGTCCGACTAAATGGGCGATCGTCTTCCTGACCAGTTTTTTTCGAATCAAATTCGGAATTTGATCTTCGGTTCATCAGTGAATTTATGTAGTCTGAAAGTCCTTCGTCTGCTGTGATAGACGCTCTCAAAAACTCGTTTACTGTACGATCAGTCTCTGAGTCACCTCTCCCTTGTGTTCTTACGGCACCTATAATTAGGTGGCGAAAAAATCGCATTTCTCTTCGTCAATAGATATTGTCTCCTAAGCCCAGATTAGAATCATAGGATTTTTATGAATTAATTTTATCTCTTTCCAAGAGTAACCTAATTCTGCGGCACTATCTGTTCACAAGTGTCTTATCTTTGGATAATATTCACAGCTACAGAAAAACAATTGGGTAGGTAGTGGTGGTTCTTCTCTTAACAAGGAACATTCCTATCCTGACTAGAAAAGTTACCTATATAAATTATTTTATTGAAACGTCATATAAAATACGTACAAAAAAGAGAATTTAATCTTATTGAAAATCCTACAACACAAAAGGCTGATAGATAACCCATCTCAAAAATCGTAGTTTTTTACGAGTATTCTTTAAGCCTTAGTCAATACTACAGAAATCTACATTTTCTTCAGTGCATTTTTACCTCTTAGGTATGATTGAGAGATTTGACCATTCTACAACCTAACGATATAATAACTCATTGGCCAATGAGATAAGTCGTTAGCAATTACGTCACACTAAAGCCCCGTTTAAATTCATTTATTATATAGGTAATGTAGAGTCCGTTTCTCTATTTACGATTTAAATTTTTCTTCAATTCTTTCATTTGTTATTTATAAACCACGATATGTACTTCATTTGTTAGTAATTTTAGAGTGTACTATGAGGAACTTCGTCAATTTTCGAAATGTGATATTGACAAAATTTAAGAGCATCTGCTGGTCAAAGGTTGAAATACTGAAACTGTGATAATAAATTTTGCATTCATAAATAAACGATTTCAAAAAAGACAAATGAAATCTCCCTTGTAAATGAAAATGTTTGACCTTTGAGTGGAAAGTATGGAGTGTCTTCAACTTCTAAAATGGATATCTGGAAATTTCAATAGTTTGTAATGCGTGAAAAGCTTTTATCTTGAGTGACTTGGAAAGCATAGCAATGAAATTATAAATATTTTGACTTCACTAAAATTAAACAACACTTCCAAAGTCCTAGTAGGTACTGTTTTACCCGATTGAGGTAGTCCTATCTAAATGTATAAATGAACTAATTTTCGTGGAATTAATGAGGCTTTCAAAGGATTGCCTTCCACTTACCAGGATTTTGCAACTGTTAACAAAAATTCCAAAACTTCGCATGTCTGTTGATAAAATATATGTCTCTAGTACAAAAGTAGGTAACCAAAATCGACATATCTTGGATAAATGGCAAACGTACGAAAAAATGTTAGAGTTAATCCCTCAATTTGGAGTATCCGAAACCAAAATTCTACTTCTATTGTATCTGGAAGCCGAATAACGTAAAATTGGAATGCTTTTTGTCACACAATGTTTTGCATGTGCAGCATTTTGCTAAGAAAAAGAAAAACAGGTAGACTGGTTGAAGTTGGTAGACTGCAAACAGCCAAATATGCGGGATCGTTTTTTGTGGTCTAAGGGTTATGAAACTTAGATATCTCTGCTGATCATTTGGACTTTATAGGCAGGTTTTCTTACCTAGGGGAAAGACAAAATACACTAAAATATATTTAGTATTAAGCATTAGGCATTTCTAGAGGAAAAAATAATTTTTTCATATTTTATTTATAAAATATTTCCTGTTTACAAATACACTATACCCCTCTGTAATACTACTGAATTAATAAAATATTTGAAAAAAAGGAAAAAGACACATTTAAATAAAAATAGACTATATTATTATTCTTTGTGTTCTATTTAGCAAAATTTGTCTTACTAACTGGATAATATCTGCTAAACAAAATAGGCAAATAAATAATCATTTATTACATAATTTTAAATTTAAATTCAAAATGTTATTTTTATCTCAAAAAGTCATTTTGGTCAATGGAACCAAGAACAGATTTACAGAAAAAATTACAAAGCATAATCATTTGAGACAGGATTGGTAAAAATCTATTTTTTTAAATGTAACTAAGAAATTTTTCGCAGCAACAAGCAGCACAATTAGTTGTAACGCCCGCGATCCCTGGAGGAGGTAATTAAGAAATTCTCGATTTAGGTATTAAACTAGATGCAAGGTAGGTAAGCAAATATTTCTCATTCACGAAGAGAGAAATAAGTAAGTAACATAACATTAATAAAAGTGGCTGTGTTTGAATGGCAGAATTTGTGATATAGAATTTTATCTTAAATCAGTCTTGATTTTAATTTAGTATAATAAATTATTTTAAAATATAGACTCAATAGCTCACACAATTTTGATTTCGAGATGGAAGGACAAATATTATAAGATTATACCAACTCTCTTTGTTCTAGATGTTTCAAATATAAATAATTACAAGAATGATAAAACAAATCCAAAACCATTAAGATTATTTGAAAGTAGTACTGAATCTTCTAAACATGAAGATAAAGGTTACAATCAAAACCTTCGATTGAGGTATCAATCAAATTCAAAAAATGTTTTGCAAAACCAAAGAAACATAAACGAAACAACAGGGACATTCTTCATGGTTACCTAGACTGATATCTCTGAGTATTGATAAACTGGGACGAGGGGAAAAAACGCACCAGGAACATAAATATTATTTTCTCAATATCTCTGTTATACTACTCAAAATTTTTTCTGGGTTCAAATTTTTTTTTGGATTGTTATTAATTCATTTTATGGATAAGACCATTTTAAAATAATTCTTTTATTTACTCCTTAGCATAGTTATTTCTTTTTAAATCAATTAACAGTGTTTTCATAATATACATGTGTCAGTCTTAAACCATTTCCAAAATAAAAATTATAATTTGTTTACCACTTCTAGCCATAAATGCTTAAATTGTGTTATGCAGGAGCAGCATAACTAAACACATTCCTTAGAAGGTGGGTGGTGTACACTCCATTCCTGAATAATTTGCTTAAAATAACCTATATTAATAAATAAATAATAATAATAAAAAGATGAATAGTTCTGCTCTTTTATAATTGTAATGAACAGAAAAAACTGGATTCAGCACTCCAAGTGGTAGAAGTAGCAATCAATGCCCAAGCCTCTTTATACCATGCGTGAATATAATACAGGGTAAACGCCAACTTTTAATGAACTGATTTAGTTTATTTTTAAAACACGTGTTTGCCTTTAGATACCCACGATGTATTTTGTGAAAATACAACAGATTATGACCGGTATGAGCAAATTAGTAATCTGTGCCGAAAGTAAACTCCTCTTTCAGATAGACCGATTCAAATTTTTGCAACGGTTTTAGTGATCTTGAAGAGGCACTTTATGATGAGGAATATTTACAGCAAAAATGAGTAAAATATGTTTCATATATTTCATTCATCTTTAACCTTCAGTTTTATTTCAAAATCATCCTTAAGTAAATTGATTTAAAAAATAAATAAACAGAGAAGTTTATAGAATAACATGCAAGAGATGAAAG
Organism: Gonocerus acuteangulatus; assembly: GCA_946811695.1. NCBI lineage: Eukaryota > Metazoa > Arthropoda > Insecta > Hemiptera > Coreidae > Gonocerus > Gonocerus acuteangulatus. The sequence continues at coordinate 66,098,442 of OX328127.1, read as the reverse complement.
GCAAATTTTTACTACAGTCTTAAGACAGAAACAGCAGCCTTTCACCAAGATTTGAACAAGACAAATAAACACATATAACAAAATGTGATCATGTGCAAAATATAATCGAAACAAAATAATAAAGAATACAACATTAAGTGCTAACACTCAGTTCAGACAACAAAATATAAAACTGTTACATAAATATTTGCAATAAAGTATTTGTTTACACAGAAAAATTACAATAAAGAATCAACTAACATTCTTAAACTTTATTTGTATTCTAATTGTTTTATAGTTACAGATAAGACACCAAAGTGACGAGGAACATACAAAATAAAGTACCTTTTAAAGTGTGGAATGAATAAAAAATCTCGAAAACATATTAATACAGCAGTAAAAGGTACCAAAGTATAAAAAAAAAGAGCATAATTTATGTTTAGAGAACAGTAAATGTTTATTACACCAATTACTCTTCCAAATTCAATGATCAGAAAATGAAATATATTATTTCAAATAATTGTAATATAACATGAAAATATGAGAAAGGGACCTTGTAAAATTACGTTATTAAAAACTAGACGATCAGCAATTGGCAAAAATAATATTTTTTTCCCTTTGTCCCATTATTTTCCAGTGATATTATTGGCCACTGGGAAGCTATTTGAGCATAATAAATGTGCTCAAACTATGGGGAAAACATCAAACCAACGCTATAAATATTCTGAATATAGAAAATTAGGTCAATTTGAGAGACCTGCTTTAGTAATTATTTAATAAATAAAATGAAATAAATTTTGTTTTGTAAATAAACATCAATCCTTTGAAGAATCTATGCACATTATTACAGCAACAAATTAAACATAAAGAAAACCTTTGTAATGACAAAATTATTTACTCAATAAATATTTTTTTTTGTATAACTGCTTTAACAAATTTAATATCTTTATCATTGTTTAATCTAATTCATGTATTCAAAAGAATGTTAAATTAACTTACATTAGTTCATAATTACTATTAAAATAAATATGTAAAGAGAGAATGAGACAGCAAAAGAAAAATTTGAAAATTCCTTCAGTTTATACAACAAAAATTGTCAACTTGACGCCTGTTAGCTAATATAAATATCATTTATTGAAACAAAAATAATATTAATAGAAACTAACAGAAATCAAGTTGTCAATTTTTGTTAAAGGAATTTTCAAATGAATGGTATTATTGTTAAGTTTGAAATACAAAAATACATTTCTAGTAATACTTTTTATTTAATGATTTGAACCCATCAGAACTCGCCAGAAGAAAAAATGCTAATGAATCCCAGGATTGTACAAGTAATAAATTTTGAATTCTGCTCAATTACAACTCTCCATCTACAAAGAAAAATTAATTCAAAAGTACTTGAAAGTTGTATTCTTTGTTTTTATTCCTTACAGTTGTAATCAATATCTTATAAATACAAACAAATATCACTTTTATTTACAAAATAACTATATTATAATTATTATTTATATAAAAATTCAACACTTCAGAAATAAATAAATAAATAAAATGTTTTATAAAACCCTAAAACAGCTATTGCTTTTCATGCCATGGAAAAACAATAATCACAGAATTTTTCTATTCACTCAAAAAAAAAAAAAAAAGAAAAGAATCAAAGATGAAAATAACACCCTGGCCCCATTCTCTTGGTTAGTTCTTAATACCAGCCAGAAGAAACATCAAATTCCCTTTCTTGGTCTAGAACTTCTTTGAACATTAAAGATTGAGGCAAGTTTTTTTTTCAATGCTAAGAATTTAATTCTTTTAAAGCTCGGTATGTGAAGTATCCTCATCTGCAACTAGAACACAATATATGAATATACTCAAATGTAAAAATAAATTAAGTAGTAAAACAATTCTAACAGTATCTAATTGTTAGAGCTCAAAAGCCAGATTCTGAGGCTCGACAAGAAGAGTTTAGAACACAACAATATCAATTGAAGTATTATAAACGTATTTCATAGCGAAATAACAAAGTTAGACTTGTTAGAGATTTTCTACTGCAAACCACCTAGTTTCTCGGTAATATTATATAGGTTCAACAATATTGGGCATGTGTTTGTGTGTGTGTCCATTGAATGGGCCATAGGATTTTCTCCAGTACAGGAAAAAACGCATTTTATTGATGTAAGGTGTATAATATTTCTATTATGTTGAGCAGGTCGACATAAGGTAGAATTTGATTTATTTAGTCAGCCGTACTGGCCAAGGTATCTATATTTTCTATGCTCACCTGCAATAAAGGCTGGCTAGATGATAAATGCTGCAGCCATAAAAATTTTAAAATTTCATCAGAAGTTGTAGGACCTACTACGATTAATTTTCCTAAGCAATTGTGGTGGTACATTAACACCGAATTTAATTATTGCATAATAATCTTGTCAATTGTATCAGACACACTGTCGTACTTAATAATTGAGTTTTTTAAGTCCATTTATTAATGGTTTGTGATCAATGACAGCTGTTTTGGGATTGGTGATTTATTTTTTTTAATTTTACTGTGCACCAACGTTTAGGCCATTACCGCTGAGGCGGGATTGGTTATTTTATTTTTTTTCTTCTTTTTTTTATGGTGTATCGACATCTTGGCCATTAGCGCCGAGGGATTGGTTATAGTTGAGTTGAGTCTCCATATTCATAAATACCAAATCACAGTTCTGATGGCAAACAAATTAGCTAATTTAAGACTGTAGTCTTAACTATATATTTAAGACTAAATTTTCATTATGCCCATTAATTATATCTTGTGCCAATAATTGAGTAAATTCAGATTTCAAATTTAAATTGGTTTCTCCATAATTTTATTGTTTTCATGAGATACATTGTTCCTTTGGAGCAGATGAAATTATGATAACAGAAAACAAATATGTTGTACAGCAAAAAAGGTATTATTGTATTTTAACAATTAACTGGTATAAATGCCGTTTCGATTTTCCCTTGAACGAGTTAACTCGGGTGCTAAAAAATTTAATTGGATATTTAATGCCATTGCTCGGAAATTTATTTACCTGATTTTTACTCTAACTATTATTAACTAGACTACAGTTTTGTATTATATAAGGCGAGATTATTTTGTTGTTCTTCTTTGGCTGCTTCATTCAAGCCCGAGTTAGCTCAGGTATTGTCCTGAACCATAATAAATATCTTATTTTGTTTCTTGAAAGAATTTTAGTTTTTTTTAGCTATATTTGTAGGTATTAAAAATATTCAGACATTTTTGGCATAATTTTTTATACAGGTTCGGTCATTAAGTGTACAGTGGAACATGGATAATTCGAACTTCGATAATTCGAAGTCGTCTTTAATTCGAATATTTCTCTCGGTCCCTAGAGTTTAGGGCATAAACAATGTAAAAAAATCGTGGTTAATTCGAATACAATTTTGGATAATTCGAATTTTTTACGAGTCTGTACCTCCATTCCGATCTTAAATCTTGTGAAAATATTCTCCGGACAGTAAGATACGGATGTAGGGGTTCCGGGACAAGAAGCGCGGCAGTCTCAGTCTAGTTCTTGGACTCTAGGAGTTCTGTAAAGTGGTGGGTCGCGCGCTACCTCCCTTCCAGGGGTTGTTATAGTTACATCCTGTCGTTTTATCCTAGAATTCCCTCCCACCATCCCTCTGATCTTCATTTCATATGAGTCAGTCAGTGCCTAGATCTGTTGTATTGTTTGATCCTTGAATTCCTGGTGTACAGTGCAGTTCAGTGAGTTTTTTATTTAAGATGTCGAAGCGTAGAAGTTATAAAACTTTAACGCTGTAAGAGAAAATAGCTGTGATTAAAGAAGTTGAAAAAGGGATAAAGAAAAAATCTGAAATTGCCAAGGACTTTGGAATTTCTCCTAGCACTTTATCAACTTACCAGAAAAATAAAGAAAAAATTCTTTCCCATGAAAATGACTTTATTTCAAAACAATAGATTTTTTTTGATATTGTTTAAATAAAATGTATGTATTTTTTAAAAATTAAAAAATGTGAAAATATGCAGTTCGATTTTTTACCCCTTTATTTTCAAAAACTTTTGTAATTCGAATTTTGGATAATTTAAACTTTTTTGTCGGTCCCTAGGGGTTCGAATTATCCAAGTTCTACTGTATTTGAAATGAGATCATCTAATTTAGAGTCCATAAAACATAATAAATCTATACTTTCATAATTTGTATCGTTGGTAGAATGACTTGTATCACCAGTGCTTCATGATATTTCACCAGAACCCCACATGGCTTCCTCAGATGTCTATTCGTAGTAGGCTTTTTGTTAAGTGAAATTAATGATCAATACTCAAGAACTGATAAAAAATGAAAAATATTTTCTAGTATTTTCTAGCTCTTGTAACACTGTAGGTCATCTCTACCTTATACTACCTAATTCTTTTGAGTCCTAAATATTTATTTTGGACATCAAAGTGACTCAGTTGTTATAATCACTGGAGAAATGTAAAAGGAAAAGATTCAAATTTTTTATCTTTCGGCAATGGACAAGTAGAAAGACGTTCTAATTCCCCAAGGAGATTGAGAAACTGTCGTAACCAGTAGATCGGGGGTCAAACTCTCTTGAAAATCAATGTTCCTTAAATACAAATGCCTTATACTTAATCAAATCATTACTCATCAGTTCATTTATAATAACTTAAATAAAAAGTTGACAAACACTTTACAGAATTAGGACAGCACAAAAACACTGAAATAGTCAATTAAATAATTTTTACATGTACTCACTTCTTTACAATCCACACATTTTAATAATGCCTGCGGATATAAATATTTGTTATTACGTTTCTCCCAACCAACTTGACAGGATGGAAAAATAATATTGGTTTTGAAAAAAAAAAATTGCTGACTCAGGAACTGCATCTTTTTCACAGTTTTTCATAATATCCCTTTGGAGGTTTGTTTTCACTAAATAAATTTGGGTTATTTCAAGTTACATTAGGGATTATGTTTTAGTTATTTGAACAAGATTTGAAAAAAAAAACCTAAGTAACCATCATTGCTGGTGCAATTTTCTCCAGACTGAATTGCAAACCTTCAATTTTATGATTTTTTTTACATGAATATTGTCCATAAAACAGGTCTTCTTTAGCAGGCTTAATGACTTGATCAAAATTTAAACCGAAATTTTAAAAAATTAGTCTAAGTTTAGGAAGACAGAATTCAAGAAACATCGACATTTGGAATCAGAACCCGCTGTTCTTGTCATGGGATCAGGAAAACCATTAAAAAGAAGGGGGAAAACGTAATAAAGCCAGCCATAGATTTGTAATCTCTGGTCAAATGGTACAATAACATTTTCTCCTTCTAATCGAGAAAACAGTACTATGATTATATTGGTCAACATTAATTTGTATTAAAATTTCTTCATATTGAAGTAATTACATTTTTCAGTTTTGAAGTAAGTACTTGTAATAAACCAAAATATACAAGGTTACTGTTAAGTCGACCCACATCCTTTGCCAGATGATAGTTTTTCTCAAAACAATTTTAAGCGCATATGGCCTTATCCAAAAGTAGTCCGTTTTCAAGATATTTAATATTTTAGATTTTTTTTTTTTTTTTTTTTTTTTTTTTTTTTTTTTTTTAGTCACTGTTGCTTAGGGTTTGGGTATATTTTTTTTATTTCTAGCATTTGAGCTGAAAGTTTTCTTGTTCTTGAATTTAAGACGTTCAGAATAAACTACTAATTAAATAAAACTATCAAATTTTTATGAGATAATGAATGGTTCGACCCAATGACTAAAATTTACATTATTTTTTTCCTAAAACTGGTAACTTCAACTCTATCTCTTTAAAAAAATATATTAGTAGCTATTCCTATGAGTTTTTTTTTTTTTTTTTTTTTTTTTTTTTTTTTTACGGCGCATCAACATATCTTGGCTATTAGCGTCGAGCCAAGATCTGCTCCTATGAGTTATACTAAAAACATCTCTGTTTATTAAGATACACAAAAAGGTATAATAGTCAGGTAAAATGTTTATAATTCTTCTAAAAATGTGCAAACTGATAAGTGGAAGGTAATTTAAGTTGCACTAAACGCACTTTTCTTATACAAAGTTGTCTTTAGCCTCACTGCCTTTTCTCAGTTTTTAAAACTCTAAGGATGTGGGTAAACTTACCAGTAACCCTGTATATAAGAAAAATCAATGACAATATCAACTCAAGTTGCAAAGACCAATAGCAAGAAATATGTTAAGGAAGGATTGGAATATAAGAAATAGGTTAAAAACGAGAAGTAAGGTGAAAAAGTAAATGTATGGTAACTACAACTACTGATGAAATAAGGATAGATGGTTCAGGGTTTGTGCTTAGTTCTGAAACAATATAAGTTAGACGTTAAGAATTACTAAGAAATTAAAATAAAAGAAAAAATAAAAGAAGAAAAAAAGAAAGTCTAAAAGGAAAGCACTTGAAACAGGTTGAAAGTAAAAATAACAAGAGGATAAGAAAAACTAACAATAACACCGAGGTGTGTAAATGTCGTTAAATATATAAATTTTTTTAATAAAACAATACCTTTTTCAGCAGAAACAGTAGGACCAGTAGTATTATCCTCTTCTTTACTCTCCTCAATAGTTTCTGGTGCTTCAGGCTTACTTTGTGCTGAGCTGCTCTCGTCAGCATTTTCTATCACAACTTCTTCAGTTTTATTTGTATCAGTCTCATTGTTAGCTTGAGGTGTTTCTAAAAGATGTCAAAACATCAATTTTTTTTTGTTTTTTTTTTACTATTATTGTTTTAACTAAGTTCAGCGATAAGATAAAAAAAACTCATGATTCTATTTGAAAATAGTGCTTTAATCTTAAAGTTTGAAAATAACTGTAAATTTTATATAATTTTTAGTAAAAAAAATTATAGTTTTTAGTTTGTATATTTTATTATTTATTTATACGGAGTTCCGCGACAGAAGGAATTAACTCATTAGAACGGCGGAATCAAAGCCAGTCAAAGTGTTAGTCAGTTGGTTATAAAATGAACAGAGCTAAAAAAAGTATTAAAAAATATGAAAAATTATGTAAAAAATATAACTAATGTTTCAATATTATTTTAAAATAGCAATGTTAAGTTATTTTAAGAACTTTAAATGAATATCAATATAAAAAGTTTTGGGAAGTAATAAGGAAATAATACTACAAAAATCAAAATTCGTTTAGAGCCTTCTGCTCAAATTCAGGAACATAAATATGCTTTAGGTCCACCGGACAAACCTATGTAATGTACTGCATAACATACGGTCTTTCGCGTGCATGCAGATATATATATGGGTGTTTATGCGTACAGCAGAAAAAAATGTTCTATTAAACCATCTCTTCGATCTTTCTTTAGCACAAGTGGAAGGTGAAGACAATAAGTAATCTGATGAATTAGGCCAAATAAATTATTTACAAACGAAGCCTCTTATTAATGATCTGAACTTAACCACTTTTTACTTCTCACTCTTCATTAACCCATCAGAGCCGGAGTTTTTTTTTTTTTTTCAAAAATTCTTAATAAAAATAAATAAATTTTACGAACTTAGTATATAATATAATTTTCCTATATATAACTGGCGAATAAGGCGGAAGGTCAATAAAATATCGCCACACACTTTTACACTTTTTATTTATCTTCCCTACATGTTTCGCACCCTTTTTGGTGCCTCTTCAGGGGAACACTCTTAAACATTAAATTCAGCCTCAACCTGAAGAAAGGAACCTTCCACCAGCAGGGCCTCGTCTAGACTGGTCATTGACCAGTCTTATTCGCCTTATTCGCCAGTTATATATATTTGAGCTAAGGGTCATTTAATGAATAATTATAATTTTTCTATTATCGCTTAGATATTGGTGTTACCATATGGTAACGCACAGTGCTAATGTGTTAAGAATACAAAATTCTTTCAACGCATAAGAAATAAGTATTCAGGATTCATTAAGATCGATCATAGTAAATAAAATATAGCTAAAAACATCAGAAAAACCACTCATATAAATTGTGTATAAATTTGAATTTGTACATACATCATTCTCTAGTCTAAAATTAATGGCATACCTTTTTGTTTCTCTTCAGTTGGCTTTGGTTTCCATATTTTTGCCTTTGTAACCAGATACTGCACCTATTATTAAAATTATCATAAAAATATTCTAAGAATAAAAACAAAAATAGTATGATATATATCTTTAGTGAATCATAATACCAAGGTTACAATCTGAATAAATAAACAGTCAAATTTGCAGAACAACGTTCCTCATTATTTAAAAGAGCACAAGGTCAACTGTCATAATACAATATATTTACCTCTCTGTCTAGTGAAGCCATTTTATCTGAAATCATCTTTACAGTCAATTTGGGGTTTTCCCATAAAGGAAGTTTTTCCTGGTCCTCTGCTGATTTTTTCAGCCAGTCCTGTGAAATAATAACACTTTTAAGTAGAAATATAAAATATAAATAGTGCTTTCATCTTTTACTGAAACCAGTTTCAATAAAACATATTTATAATTGGTAACTTGAGTCAAAGAACAGGTGAACACTTGTTTCTACACTGGTGTGATAGCAAATTAACACCAAATGATGAGTTATGCAGACACATTTGACAACTTTTGCCCGACATGTTAAGTCAATGTAAATGGATGGTGTGCTACTTTATTGACCCCGGGCCATTAACCCATTAGCGCCATGTGTTATGGTAATGCCAATATCTAAGAGAAAAATTCATGATGATTAGATAGTTGGCCGTCGAGGTGATAAGTAAAGATGGAATGGTTGGGATTCGGCTAAATAAACCTCAATATGATTTTGTTTTAAAAAATCTATATTTCGGATGTTTCGGCTACTCATTGGTAGCCTTCGTCAGCTAAAATGACAAAAAAAGAAATTAATACAGAAACAAAAAAAAAAAGTTTATAATTGTGATAGGTAACAGAACTATAAATACAAGTTTTGTAGTTTATATTGTTTTTGTTTAAGTTTATGTGTACACATTCCGAGATCTGTTTTTTTTTGTTTCGTTGTGTAGAAACACACTTTTAACTTCGATGACACAAAAATTCTTTCTACACAACGAAACAAAAAAAGACTACAGATCTCGGAATGTGTACACATAAACTTAAACAAAAACAATATAAACTACAAAACTGACAAACAAGGCATTTCTCCTATGTACGCTAATATTTTCCAAAAACTCTCCCGACCTCCCACCTAGATTTTCCCATGCTCCTTGGGTATCCTTCCATTAACACCTTTTTCTCCTGTCCTGTCATAAAAATGTCATAAACATGCTTTTTGATCCTTACCGACCTTTCTCCCACCACCTGCTGTTTTCAGTTACATATACCCCAGTAGATTCCTTTTTCCTTAGACACTTTCACAATGGTTACTTAATTGCCAACCTTGGTCTTCCTCTGCCGCTCGGCATTTCCATTGGTATGTAGTATCTTATTTCTTTGTAAAATAAATTAATGTTACTATTAGCTACTATATTTGTCATTGGTATGTAGTTTCTTATTTCTTTGTAAAATCAATTAATGTTACTAATTACTATTAAAATCAATTATTGTACCTATTTACTTTTTCATTCTACTCATTCTAAGAATTTAAGACGGTATGTTCTTTTAAAAGTTAATTGTATTTATAGTTCTGTTACCTATCACAATTATAAACTTTTTTTTTTTGTTTCTGTATTAATTTCTTTTTTTGTCCTCTTAGAGTTAGCAGATTTCAATGGTAAAAACCCAATCAATTGAAACATGAATCATTGGTAATTTTTCTCTGGTCCCGGAGGAAGCTATTTCAAAACATATTAGATTTTACCTTTCCGCCAAAAGTTACAAAAGTGAGTCTAATAGTTTTCAATTTTTGAGGAAGATTCTATGCTTTAAAAAGATGTATGTTTATGAATTCTAAATAAGTACGCTGAAATCTTAATCTAAACATACCCCAGTATCTTTAATAGTCTTCTCGAGAGTTTCTAATTCGACAGCCGTGAAGACAGATCCTTGTGGCGTATCAGCTTGTTGAGTAGTTATATTTTTTATTGTGGTAAGGAAATTCCTGCTGCCGTTAAGCATGGTATTTAGTGCAGAAAGAGCTTCGGGTCGCCCTCTGTGTTCAGATACTCGAGCAAACCAAACTTCTGTCATCTTTTGAAGATCCTTCAACTTCTTTGAAAGAGTTTCAGCATCTGAACCCATAGATTCCTCATCAAGCCAATCAGAAACCTGAAATAGAAATATACCCAATAAAGTCAAAACCTAGTTTGAAAATTCGCAGGTATGATTATTTAATACAGTTCTGTTTACAATCTAAGAAGGATGAAAATTATTAGCTATTGACAGCATTGGGCGAGTTGAGGTGAAAAAAAGAGTAAAGCAATGAGCCAAGTGATGTAAGCTGATTCCATGGTGTGAATTTATAACTGCATTATTTAAATTCAGTTTACTACTAAACTACCCCATCAAAAAAATAATCAGTCCCGTAACAAGCCATGAAGGCCCAGAGGGGCAGATAACATAGAGGTTTCTGATTCATGACCAAATTGCACACTAGGGAGCTAGTATGGTCAATACTATGCTCCGGTCGCCTGAATTCCCTTTTGCAGGTAGCCATTAATAAATTATTTATATGCTGGGTTGGCCTAGGGACGGTCAGGGAGGCCGAATCCAACCCATGAACCCATGCTTGCTCGGGCTTTGAACTCAGGTCCTCCAGCACATTAGTCCAGAGCTCTACCACTGAGCTAAATTCTCCCCATACAATATATGTCTTCCCTCTATTCAGGAATGAGTCAGCTTTTGAAATTGATTTAAATTCATGACGGGGTCTTAATACTTTGGGAATGAGAAGCCTCTCAAATATCCTCTCACTCTGGACTAAAACCATGGAAATGTTCCAGTTGTATACATGGAGAAATAAGTTTGTTTACCTGAATTTGAATAACTTGCTAATATTAATCTCTGAAGGCAGGGGGCCATGAGTACTAAGGTCGGTGCACTCCATGTCTAAGGTCATGGGTTCGATTCCCACAAGAGGTGCATATACAGCCTAATGGTGGTAAGGAACTTGGAAGTTGTAATGAAAAAAAAATCAACTTCAAAATAAAATACCTGTGAGATAGCTTTTTCAATCTTCTCTTTTTCCTCAGGAGAAGCCGCAGATACATACTCCTCTGTATTGAGCCTGTTCCTTGTTTCAAAGACGAAGCTTTCCAAAGCATTAAGAGTACTTTCTCTCTTCCTCCTGTCCTCATCATTAGCATTAAGTTTAGCTAGCCTTAAAAAGCAAATAACAGACCATTAGAACCAAGAAATGTCCAAGAGCTTAACAATAAAAATACGTAGCTAGTTGCAAATTTACTTAGCACGTGATTGTTCGAGTTGTGCAGCATTGAGATCTGTAAAAATGAAAGATTCTTCCTTTGATGTAATGTTTTCTTTTATTAGCACTGCTTTAGGTTTTGCTGGCTCGGTCTCTTTAGGCTTCTTGGAGTCATCCTTTTCTCCACTTTCAGTTTTATTAGTGTCTGGAGCACTTTCTTCTTCCTTCTTTTCAGATTCCTTAGTCTCTACTTTTTCTTCTTGCACTGGTTTTTCTTCAACTGGTTTCTCCTCTTTAGGTGGTTCTTCACCTAAAATCCAAAGAAATAATCTCTCTTATTATTGTATTTCAATGTTTCTAAATTAAGAGTAGACAACAATAGTCCGCCCGCAAACAGAAGAACCAGGTAATGCACACGCGTTGCCTTTAGCCCATGTGAGGGAAGGCCTAGCTTCCCTCCGGCCACGCCCTTTCTGGTTCATTTGTTTGTGTTGTCAATATTTGTGTGTTAAATATTTTATTGAATAGACTAAATGATTACTATCTTCTATCATATTCTTGATGCTTTGTAATAAATAACAGTGTATAAAAGTTATCCCAGCTATTTTTGATTGGTAAAAACGAAGTTATGTTAGATGATTGAAAGTTATTGACAATAAATCTTTCATATTGCAGTTTCGGTATTAAACCCTTGATAGTCAGGAAATTAAATATCCATTTGAACGAAGTCAAAGAGTTATAAATATTTTATGACCTGGAAGTGGTATAAAAATTTATCAATGTTGGTATTTACTTTGGTGTTGTGTTCTTTTTTTTTCCAAAAATACATATTGTTAATAACTGAAGCAGTATTGAATGTGGCAAACAAATTATGTGAAATTTATCAATATGATTACATGAAATCCAACCCCATGTTAATTAGATATTTACTTTATATTGTCACCGTGGCCTATTATGTCTATTTACACAATATTTAAACTTAATATTAATTGAGAAAGGAAATTTTTACCTACTAATTGAAAATACAAAGTATCAAAAAATGAATATGAAGTCATAGAATAAGATGTATGTACACTGCCGCTCAAAAATTTATGACCATCTGTTATTTTATTAACTAGTACAATTTAATCATTCAAACCCTTAATTACTCTTAAATTTACTATACGTATAGAAGGCCTGGTAAATAAAAAGGTAGTAATAATGCACTGATACTGTAGCTGGTCCTCTGGCTACAGAAGCCTCACAAAGAAGAATATTTTGGATGTTATTAATGAAAACTAGGGAATGAAATCTAGAAATGAAATAGGCAATACATATCATTAATATTACTTGTGAAGAGCTTGCTAATTGTATTGCCCAATTTAGACAGAGGTGATTCTTCGGCAGCGTTTAATTCTCCTTCTGATATAGTTTTCTCAACAACAAGTTCAACGCTGGATAATTTAAGTATTCCACTTTCATCCATAAAAAAGTGAGCTTTAACTCCTTTAATCTCTTCATTAGGCCTTTGATGTTTTGCTATTGCCTTCGCAACTCCACTTAGGGATACTTTTGATAAATTAATAGATCCAAGATTTCTGTAAAGAAACAAAATTTGCACATATGTAATCTGTTTAAAACATCGACCTTGCATGAAATATGTTACTTAATGAATATATGAAAATTGTGATATATATATATATATATATATATATATATATATATATATATATATATATATATATATATATATAAAAATAGAATTAGCAGAATAAAATTGTAGTTATTATTTTCCTAACCTTTTTTAGGTCTCAAACTGGCTATACTTTTATAAGGTGCCTTTGAAACTCAAAAATCCTACGTGCTGTGAGATTGAGAACAGATATTTTACCAGAATTCTCAGGTCAAAGAACAAATTATTTTAATGAAAACAAGCGTGTTCAACACTTTTGCTCACATTGACTGCTCCAGCAGTTGAGGAGGGGCATTGCCAAGGTACCTGTTACTACTATAAAAGTTTTTTAAGGCGCTGCATAATATAAAATATGGCAGTGACTAATTTTAGGTTAGATTACAAATCATGCTCAGCAAGATTAGTAATTTTTTCTTTTGAAATTGGTTTTCTTCGTTGCTTTATTATGGGGACTCTTCACAGAGCAATAGTTAAAAATATAAATGGTATATGAGTTACAAAGGATATTAGAGCTCAAAACATGTGAAAGTAGAAAAAAACGGCTTTGTATTTGAGCAATTGTATTAACCTTAATATCATGGAACAACTACTTTGAACTTATCTGATTCAGAATAAATTGCATGATCATCTTTCTTTGTTATGAAACAGGAGCATTTTGACTAAGGTCAGACAAATTAGTTTAAAAAAAAAACTGCTCTTGTATAAATGAATTAGTTACAAAAATATTCTGAAATTCTAGTACGTATAAAATCATATTTCACAAAATCAACTTACTGAATTTCTTTTTCTTCCAAATCAAGGTCACCATATCCAACATTGAATTCGAAGTCAGTTAGATATTTATTAAAAGTTAAAATTTTTTTCTGTGGATAAGGATTCATCAAACCAAATAGTGTTCTCTTAACAAGTTTTGGCCCAGCATCCGTTTCACGTTCAAAAGTAACCTGAAAAAGAGAAGTAAAATTAGTATAATACCACCCATCCTAAACATCCATGGTGCTGCAGGGAATTTTCTCAACGAGCCCTGAAATGAGAAAAATCCCTGCTGCAGGAGGGACTCGAATTCCCACCTCCCGCATGAAAATCCAAGGTGTTAGCCACTAGACCGCGGGGGAAGCCCATTAATAGGCACAAACAATGCTTTAATTCTTCTTAGTCTCATCAAATCTATAAACGTTAACTTGACTTGCTAACCTAATTATTTATATCCATGTTATTTCAAAGTAGTACAAGGAGTACAAAAGTGAAGTAATATAAGCATTTAGTAAAACCATTTTTAACTAAATTCCTAACTTACTAAACAATCTGTCCAAAATGGCTCAACTTTATCAGTTCATTATAACAAGCAATTTCCTTTTTCCTCTACTATACCACTTAACACATAAATAAAATCTTATTATGTTTACTATGAATAATGTAAAGAGTTTGTGAGTATTTATTTATTGAAGGGAGTTACATGTGATTAGGAATAGCAGAAAGGACTGCCTCCAATTCACTTTTATCTTAATTTACTTATAGTCCATCCTTTGTGGATTTTGTAAATTTTCAATAAGCTACCCAAAGAAATAAAACAAAAGAATAGATACAAATTGAATTTTCAATGTGGTTAGCTCCAATTTTAAATTGCTATACCACAATAATTTAAATTTATTTGAAGAGCTCCACAACGCAGGCGATTTGCTATACCACAATAATATAAGATTAATAAGTCCAATTTCACAAAAAATATAAATTAGACTACGGAATTGGCAAGAATCGCATGAAATGCCATTTCAATCCATCAGATATCCAACCAACTTCACCGTCCTAAGTAGTAGAGCATGACCAGAATATTACCAAGGAGGGAAGGAACTTCTCTCTCATTTTTTAATTTTTAATTACAAAATTGAAGAGAATTATTGGAAAGGACTGTAGAACACCGAATATCCAAATCGACTCCCTAAAGCGCAAACGGGTGGCAAAACAAAGATGCCTGCGAGGCGACAGCAGACGATGATGCGGTGCCAATTTTTTTTATTGTGGTCTACGTGATAATGACATTTGTGCTGTTGAACTAAGATTAAACACGTACCAATATTTCGTTTTTATAACTAATATAGAGGTAAAGATAACTAGTTTTATCGTTTGTATGATTTTTTTCAGTAATGTATTAATTAATTTGTGTTGAAAGTACTCTGGAACATTAATAAATAATATTTTACAACGTAATATTATTGTTTCTTTATTCTTACAAATACATGTCCAAATATCAGAATTTTCGATTATCTGAAGCACCCCCGGTCCTTTTAAATCATCAGACCTTTTAATAGAATTAATAGCTCGTGTTACTTTCCCTTCATCTTGTTTCTGTACAGGATATTATGAGAACAATTGTATATAATATAATTTAGTCCAAAAGCAGATATAGTGCAGTTGTGCATGTACAGACATATGAATAAAGAAATAAAGTTTAAGGTTAGCGTCAGTAAATATTATAATTACCTGTATTGGGAAAATGACGCCATCTTTCGTAATAAATTTTTTAACTTTAAATCCTGCCGACAAGTCCGCAGCTTTGTAAACAGCACCTAAAACAGCTGCTTCATCTGTGTTAAGATTCTTTCCCAATTCAGATCCAACTAGTGATACAAGTTTCTCTTGAACTGCAGGTACTCTTGTTCCAGCTCCAACCAGAATGACCTATTTTTATATAACACATTATTATTATTATTTGTTAAAACCTTGACAGATGGTTATCAACATTTTTACACAAGAAGTTGAGATTTTTTTCTGAATTAACTGTAACTATTATCACAACTTTGCTCTATGTTTGAAAGCAGAAGAGATTAAAGTAATATAACAGTGTAACGCAATAGACACTCTGGTAAGAGGTAGGAATGTCTTGACAGCTTCATAGAAAATCATATATTATTTAGTGTATTAGGAATTAAAACAAAGGAGAAAGGATGTAAAGAAAGCATTTGTTTCTAATATGTTTTAATTTAACAATACTTGTGGGTATACAATATGTTTTGTACAAATTGTACAAGTTTTACACAACTGAATTGAACAACTGCTTAGTTCGGGTTCTCCTGAGAAGCCTTATTTGTGTTTTTAGCAGTTGTTTGTGTACAAAGAGATCATGTTCCATAGACATTATACCAACACCGAGATGTTTGACTTGATATTATTTTTTAAAAAATAAATTATTTTTATTTTTTAAATAATAAAAAAAAAATTAAAAATTAAGAAAAAAGATGATAACTCTGCTAGAGACTGGTCCAAAGCCCCAAAAAAGAAATTGGTGTCGGAAAAAGTTTTAAGGAAATAAATAGTGATAGTGTATTAGGAGAAATGAGAAGAGATGGATAGAGGAGGAACCGTTATTTAATCCCGTGCAGCAGTACTGTAGCGTGCGTAGTACGGCCCCTGCTACATGGGCCTCTAAGGGTTCAATAAGAATGTTGTGTAGTTAGTTCTAAGCTAGATGAGAGAAATCATGACTGCTAAGGATTGGAGATTTTGTTGATGATTTGGGAGTAAACCCTTACAACTAATAACCTGATTTTTCATATATATATAAATGCACACATAGGAAAGCAATATTCTAGCAAAATTTCAAATCAATTAACTGACTTCTTTTTGATTTTTACTAACACAAAAACACCCTGTATTTTGTATCTATAAAAAATTACAAAAATATAAATAAATACCTGATTTATAATATCCAGTGTTAATCCTGAAGATTTAACAGCATTTAAAGCAGGATTTTTAACTCTTTCAAAAAGGTCACTACATAGCTTTTCAAACTCTTCTCTAGTCACTTGAAGTCTGAAATCCACTTCATCAATCAATCCTTCGACCTTAAGCATACACAATAAATATATTAATTTATTTAAAACATCTGTATGAAAGATATCATTACAACTATCAGTTTACAAATTTGTATTTACCTGAGCATAATGATCCGCATTAGCACTGAGGACAGTTTTTAGTCTTCCAGCTTCTTTGAACAGCTTTGCCATGGATCTTGGATTTTTAAAAACATCATTTGGTGTCTTCTTTAGTTCGTTAAATTTTTTAGCTAGGTAATCTCTTAACCTAAGCTGCATGTCTAATCCACCTAGAGTTCGGTCATACCTAAAACAATGAATAATGTATAAAAGAGAAATGTTCGCAAAAAAACTGATCATATCTTAATCATGAAAATTAAACTGTGGCGTACCCAACTCCAAGCACAGACAGTTGAGGATGAGCCTCGAGAAAACCTTTTTCCTTTGTCTTAACAACTTGATAACTTATAATTACAGCAGTTGTACTAGATGCTCCCATATCATACAGCATAATGTACTGGGCGGTATCATTAAAATCTTTACGGCGAAATATTCCATAGTTCAAAGCAACTGTAAATTTCATAAAAATTATTAATATATAAATAATATTAATTATTATTCAATATAAATTTACAAAAGTTTATCGTCGACAGTACTTCCTCGGCTCAGTCCTTTACCAAGTAATTCAATCCCGAAGACCCTCTTATATTTTTCGACTCCTTAAATTTAAATCCACTGTTCCCTCCCTTAACACCCGATCTCGTCCTTCCGATCTTTATATTTCTTCCCATCAAACAGCATTATTCGAAAAATCATTTGTCACCCGTGCCACCTCGCTATGGAATTCCTTACCTCTGTTTGTCCGCCATTCTACCAACCTAGAAACCTTTAAATCCCGACTCTTCCACCACTTTCTATCTCTGCAAGTTTTACTCAATCCCTAGTTTATATAGAAGCTGTACATTATATACTGGTAGTATTTATAATTTTAAATATTAAATTGTTTATTATTTTCTAATTTCAAAATTATTCCTATGGGACTTGTGTCCCAGAATAAGAATAAAAATTTTCATTTCATTTTAGTAACCTTTAGCTTACCTGCAGTGTAATCATTAATTAGCTGAAGCACTTTTATTCCAGCCAAGTCTGCTGCTTGCAGCATAGCCTTTCTTTCCGCTTGATTGAAGAACCCAGGTACAGTTATAACAGCATCATTTATAGGTTGCCCTGCTGAAATTACAGCCATTTCCTGAGCTTTTTTCAACATCATTCCAACCAGTTCTTCTACACTAAACTGTGTTTCTCTAGAAAAGCAAACAAAACCAGTCATATATTTAAGTTATCGTAATACATATGATTTTGAAGCTCATTTTTTTTATAACATTAATATGAATAACTACCTCTAAGCATCAGCAAAAAAAAAAAACTATTTATTCTTCTAATATTATTCTACTTATGTATTAGTAAAAATTTCCTTTTACATATATTTGTTTATGTTTTACTTTTAAATGTATAAGTAAGAAAATAAGTAAATCTTATTAAAGTTATATAAATGAAATATGCATTTAATGACTTATTGTAGGGCTTATCTTTCGGCAAAGATGCAAAGCTCTTTAAAAGAATAAATTAATAAAAAAATATTTTACAGTTCTTATATTGAAATTGTTTAGTGTTTATACTCTCCAGCCAATTTATAGATCTCTGAGTAAGGCAATTAGCAACTTGAAAACTATAGCCTCCAATCCTTATCGTTATAATCAGGATGAAAAATCCAACACACAATGAAATATTGAATACAGCATTCTGATAAATATTCATCAAGAAATTTTTTATTATATTAAAGATCAAGATGTTCATTATGGCCTTTGCTGCAAAAATACTCTTTAATTTAAATTATTGAAAGTTATGTTAAATTTATTTATATTTACACAGCTGTGACTCTATAACTGATTGGAAATGATTTCTTCAATCATCGCTCCCTTTATTTATTATATTTGTGCAATGCGACTATGCTATTTGCACTACATCTTTTTATACATATGTTAGTAGTTAAAAGGAATAATAAATCAAAATACAAAAAAAGAAGATGAAAAATCAAACAAAAATAATTATTTATTTATTTAAATTTTAACATCCATTTATTATTGACAATCAATTTTAGGACGGGTTATCCATAGGTTACCACCCTTCAAAAATAATTAAATAACAAAAAATGTTAGAAGGAAAAGCAAAATGAAGAGGAAGTTAAATAAAATAAACAATTAAATATTGGTATAAATGATTTTTTTAAGGCATTTAATTATTTTTTTTATGTGATAGCTACAATCTGTTAGAAGTTCATTCAAATGGGTAAGTATAAATTTTTTCGCCTTCTGCGTTTTTTAAGTACGTTTTATGGTGAGTGTTTAGATGATCTCTTTTGTCATGTATTTTTTCATTTCAGCCCTTGAGTAAAAACAATAAGGAGATGAATCTCTCTGGCTAGATGGCCAATCCACTATTGTACGTTTAATCTGTATTCGTTTTTTTTATTCACATGTCTCAGTCAAAGATTCTCATCTATTAAGAAATTTTATATTATTTTAAGTTTATTTAATAACAATAATTATAATAATATAAGATTTAGAACCACACTTCAATCTGGATACTCGATCACAAAGGATTTGTCTTGCAAACTAGGGAATTTTGTTGTGACCAAATGGTAATTGAGAAAGATTTTTTTTTAGTTATGCTAAATGATAAATTAGTATCAAGCAGAAGAATTTTAAAAGATATTTGACATTTTTTATGGTTTTATTCTGCTCTTTTATATTGCTTAAGGGTATTAGAGAATATCAGGAATAATAGAAATAATTATCAATTTCAAAATTTATTTTATATTAAAAGCCATTTTATTGCTGATAATCCAACCTTGGCATTAGGTTCAGCAAACCAAAATACTTATAGAATAATGGTTTGTTCAGTGGGTTTAAATTTTATGTTCGTGGTTGTGTTATTACAGAAAAATAATTTAAAAAAAAATTAATTAATAATAAAATTTACTCACGAGTCATGCTGAAATACGACTGTGCCTCGATTAGGATCAGGAACTATATCATAATATGGAAATCGCTGCTGGAATAACTTCACTACAGGGTTGTCAACTTTCTTTCCTAATAGGTCTAAAAGATACATATAACACTGCTTTGGAAATCTAACAGCTATATTCAGAGCATCTTCACCAAACGTTCTTTCTCCATCTCGGAAAGCAACGGCAATTGGTGTTTTCCTTTTTGATTCTTTGTTCAAAGCTATTTCCATAGGTACACCAGGCTGAAACAAGATAAATATATAATAAAGTGAATTGCTCTTCCCCAAAAAACTATATTTAATTTTTTTTAAATTGACTGGAGGAGTAACGTTTAATTGTTTGGATTGGATCTGTTGGTTGAATAGCACACTACAAGCCATCATCAATAGAGGAGGAATGGATCAGAAAGTGACAATGTTTACAAAGATGACACAAGTTCTAGCCTAAGCAGATGATCCAGTGATTCCTTCAGACCATAAGGATAGCACTAGACGCAAGGCAAAGAAGACAGGCCAATATATTAATGAGACGAGGACGAAGATTATGGTATTAGGCTAAATACAGGAGGCTCAGAGGAAGAGTCACTATATGTAGTGTGTCTAAAAAGTTCGGTGAATGGTATGATAAAAACAGAATGCTAATTTTAAATACCTTTATTGACCTTCAAATACTCTCCACTAGCCACAACACACTTCCGTCACATGGTTCTGAACCTCCTCGACGTCCGCACACCATGATCCCTTTAAGGCCTACTTACAACATAGAAAAAAAAAACAAAAAAAAAAAAAACAGCATGCGTCAGATCTGGAGAGTATGGTGGATGTTGCAAAACTGTCACGCCATGCTGAGTCAAAAATTGTACCATTATGCTTATATAGGATGGTGCATTGTCGTGCAGTAACATCCAATTTCCGGTGTGGAACATCTGTGGCCTATCGCGCTGGATGCGCAGTAACAAACGTTTGAGAACCTCCAGATAGAATGTGGCATTTACCATTTGGTGAGCAGATAAGAATTCCTTATGGATGATTCCGTTTTTGTCAAAAAATTTGATCAACATGGTCTTCACTTTGGATTTGACTTGGAGAAGATGGTAATCACCATTCTATTCTCTTTTAGCACGGTTCCTCCCTCCCTTCATAGGGAGGAACCCCGCTTATAAGGTTGATCTCATGAAACAATCCGGAAGTGCAGACTAGAAAATTTCGCGTTTCAGAACCCCTAGAGACAGAAAATAACGGTGGTTAAAATTTATATATATATATTTGTCTGTTCGCGGATTTCCGGCGTCCCTAATGGTCCGATTTTGATGAAATTTGGCACCTGTTAGGATGTGCAGCATAAACCGTGAACAAATCTTGCGTTTGCCCAAATCTTTATGGTCCCTACTGTGTCTTTCCTAATGCCCAATTCTTCTGCTATAAACCTCAGAGTCAATCGCAGATCTTTTGTTAGCATCACTCACACAAGTTCAGTATTTTCTGGTGTCCTACTTGTGGATGGCCGGCCTAAGAGTGGTTTGTCCTCCACAGGTCCCTTACAAGCACGAAAGAGTACAAACCAATCATACATACATTTCCTACTCACAGCATTCTGCCCGTACACCTGCACCAATACCTCATGGGTTTCTGTCAGCGTTTAACCCAATTTGAAGCAGAACTTAATGTTGTGTCATTGCTCCATCAAGCGTACTATTCGGGTCACTCAATTAGATTGAATGCAATAAG
This sequence comes from Gonocerus acuteangulatus, assembly GCA_946811695.1. Lineage (NCBI taxonomy): Eukaryota > Metazoa > Arthropoda > Insecta > Hemiptera > Coreidae > Gonocerus > Gonocerus acuteangulatus. Next base: position 66,076,858 of record OX328127.1, on the reverse strand, counting down.
CACTGCGCTAGAAGCATCGAGGTAGTACCAACAGAGGTCAAGTCCAGACATGTCTGTTTGAATACCTACTTTTGAGACCATTCACCGAACTTTTTAGACACACCATGTAATATAAGCCCCAACACCATTGAAATAATAGCTTTCAATATCTTGGCTCTATAATTAAAGATTGCAAGGATGAGAAAGAAGAGTTATCAAGGAGAATTGCTACAGCAAATATTTAACATTACCACCAAAAGCGAAAGATTGTCATTTTTTAAGGGGAGAAGGGGAACAAAATTCTCACAGAATGAAAGGGGACGCTTGAACCTTTATTTAAGAAGAAGACGTAGTCAAAAAGAAGAATATCATTGTGTTTTTTTATCCTTCTATCATGAAAGTGCATTAAATAGTTCTAAATTACAAGAGTATTAGTGTGAATGTTAAAGCAAAACTACAAGGAGGACATAAGTCTAGTAGAAGTAACTTATGATGTGATAGCGAACTGGCACGAGAGATTATTTTTTTCTAATTAAACAGAGTAAAGAGAAGGGATGGCAAACTGGTAGAAATTTATTGCAGTATTCAAATAGAAGGTAATTAATGGAACATAACAGCACATTAAAACAGGTATTGTATTCCTTGTTTGAGAACTTGCTAACGAAAGTAGAACTCAGTCTGGGTTAAATTGAATAATATAAAAAGTCACAGTCTATAATAAAATCCTGAAAACACATAATTAATAATATAATTAATTTACAATCCATATTAATGACTTTTCCCCAGGCAATGTTTTTTCTGTTAATACAATGGAAATGACAACAAAAAAATTAAAGGATATCAATGATCAATTTCCTTCTTTCTTGATCAATGGTTATCAGGAAAGAAGAAAGAATCGTTATAAGTTCAAACACTTTTAAATTATGACAGTATAAAGTAGATATTCCTGTGTGCCAACAAAGCATATTGAACATAGATATACTTCATCTATTGTTTGTATGTTACAAAGTATTCAACTATAATTAATTTAAACTGAAAAAAGTACAATGGACACACAATTAAAAGAGAATAAATTGGAGAAAATAATACTTACAGAGACTATAGCAACTTTCATCCATTCACTTCCAAAGTCTACACTCATTACAGATACAGCTTCGCATTTTGTCAAACAGTGGATTAGGGCTATTAAAATTAAAGGCCACATCATCTTAAACCTAAAAATAAGAGGAGCGACATATAAAATGTTAGAAAATATTTTGAAAGTTTTTTAAGCTATAATTTTAGAGCCTAATAATAAGTTATTGAGGAAAGATGATCAAAACAGGTAAAAATGAAAAAAATTGCTTACAGGTAATAATGAAAGGAATAAGATATCTAAATGTTCAGATGAATTTAAATGTATTTCAGATGTTAAGGCAATGTAATCTAATTAAACATATAAACACTCTAATCTAACTTTGTGGAATAAAATTAAAAAATACAGTATTATGAGAACTTAGTTCAATAAAACAGAATGTCAAAATTTGAATACAATACTGTTTCTATACTTCACACTGACCGAAAATAAAAGCTTTAAGCTAGGATTGGAATTGTATTGAATTACATGTTAAAACTACTTTAGTGGCTAATGCAAAAAGTATATTATGTAAAAGTATGTTTAAAAAAAATCATGTACACGCATCTAGGCAAAAAATGCAGAAAATATATACATCTTCAACACCAAAATACTCACTTATTAAGAAGCGTCATACTGTAATATAACTAGGAACTTCTTATAAACAATTAATTTATCGTACTTTCATCATACCAAAGTCAACCACGTACATCCATGTGTGACTGTTACCAATCAGCTGCTGGAAGCAACATCGAATTTGAACATGGTGTGGCTGAATATTATTGGCTGTTTGGTATCAATAATAAATGTTGATAAATCGACTAGATAAATGTATCGATAGTCACTTAGCTCTCTGAACACTAGTATCTCTGAACTAATTCATCAGTTCCCATTTATTAATCAATGAACTGCATGTGGAACAATTGCGTATTTTTACATATTTCTTTTTAATGTTATTTGTATTGCACAAATATTTTATTTCGTAATGTTTTCTCGATGATGTAATTCTTGACACCAATAACTTCTATTTTTTTATGAAAGGCTCCTTTTCAATTTAATCTCTCAATATTCCTTTTTAACCAATACATGACATGTTTTATAGAATCACATAAGCATTAATATAAATAAAATAGTAACATATAAAATAATAAATAATAGGAGGGGTCTCCCGTGGTCTAGTGGCTAGCGCGCTAGATTCATAAGCGGGAGATGGTGGGTTCGATCCCCACCGGCGTCAGGAATTTCCTCATCTCACGGCTCGCTGAGAAAATTCCTGGCTGCACCCTGGATGTCGGCGCTAATGGCCAAGAATTGTCGATGCGCCGTAAAAAAAAAAAAAAAAAAAAAAAAAAAAAAAAAAAAAAAAAAAAAAAAAAAATCAATACATAATTAATAGGAAAAAATATTGAAAGTGAAAGAGGTCCTGGTAAGATGTTGGCATTAAATGTGTTTCAATCCCCCCCCCTCAGCTGGAAGTATCTTGCTCCTTCACTATAAAAAATAATTCAAGTTTTTTATAATGCTTTTGGGTGAGTTCCTCTACTCTTTGGAAAGATAGACGTTGAGAGCTGCTTAAGTGGTGAGTTTGTGATACACAGCGCCTGTAGAAGTTCACCATGCCCTGAAATCTTCGGAGGTCACTTACGACAGCTGGTGATGGAATCAACCTTCTCCGGCGAAGCAGTGACTTCATGCTCGTTGACTCGAGGAATTCAAGTTCTTCTTTGGCGAACACAAATTGTGCTAAGGCCATGCTAGGTTGTTGGTAAGGCCAGGCATGTTCTTCAAGCCGGCTCTTCGAAGGGAGGCAGATGTCTCCTATAATATCTGCTCGAACTTCTTCTTGGCAGCCGCATAACGCTCACCCATTATTGCTTCTCACCTTCCTTGGTGACCCGCTTGACTCTATATGGTGGACGATGGAATGCTTGTGCTTCTTGGTGTAGACTGTCGGCCGGGTGAATCTTAATTCTGGATTAGATCCATGTACCATTCACTTCGGGAAACTGATTAGATGGTTGGTACAGGGACATGAGACGGTCTCCTCCGGGTCTTCAAAGCTGAAATCCGATCCGCCAGTCGGCCAAGTCCACCAGCATCTCATAATGGTAAAGGAGATCTACCCCAATAATCGGCTAGGATGAACCTCCAGTTTTACTTCTTTCTTAGGCCCAAGTCTTACAAGTGTTTCCAAAGGTGGGGATGGGTATTCCATTGGAAGTAAATAAGACGAAGTCGCTAGCAGATTCGTGCTCATCGCGGGGATGAAGGACACTGCTCCACTGTTGTCGATCACGTATCGCAGTCCGGCTCACCACTTTTTCTTTAGCATATTATCCGTAAATACACTTTTACATTAGGCGATTCATACAACAACACAATCATAATAATAAAATGGCACTTCGCTGAAACCATCCGTATATCCTAAGTAAAATTCCCAGTTGGATTTTGTAACTAGCGAACGACTCGCGCGCGAACTGCATCTACTGAGCTAAATGCAAACATCAACAGATGGGAAACGTAGTTCTTGAGCTGCTCATTCCTTCAAATACTTAGCAAAGCTTGGGCTTGAAACAATTTAAACTATGACTTTGCCTGTTTAAATATAAAGTTTAGTTGGAAGGAAAAAGACAGCCTACACATGGGCGTATATAGGAAATAATTTCGGGTTGGGGGCTGAGATAATTTCTGGGGTATGGAATACTAACAATTTAGAATTTGGAATAGTTTTAGGCCATTAAAATGATATTACGCTAAAATAAAATATTTTTTATGAACAAACTGATCTTATTTAATGTATTTTTAAGCGTTTTATGACACATTTTAACCATCGAATCAAAATTTCGGGGGGGGGGGGGGGGGCTGCAGTCCCTCTTCTTATATACGTCCTTGGAAGGGAGTGTGAAAGGGAGCTTTTCCTTCAAAACTTCCTGCGTGCACAAGTAAAGTTTTATGAATATCTAAACAGGCTGTAATATATAAATGGTATTGCTATTTGACATAAATATATTTTAATTTATCCTCTTTATCCAGGGGGTCACATGGTGAACTACCTACCTTATGCCTGTATAAATTAATAAATTCTAAAAATAAATAGAGAAGATTTAAATCTGTAGAATATAAAAAAAAAAAAAGAAAAAAAAAAGAAGATTTATAATCGTATTGTAAATACCAAAAATTAATAATAATAAATTATGACATCCCTTGTTTACAAATCACAAAACATTGAATATAAAATTTCAATTTCAATTTAAACCTCCAAATTACTATGGAAAACAGGACATTAAAAACATTCCTAGGGTGAATAAAATGGTGGGGCTTGGATTGGCCAGCTGGGCAGGATTATTCTGGTTCCTAATACTAAAGAAGTTTTTGGGTTTATTATTTATGTAACATTAATGAAATCTGTAATCCTGAAAAATGGACAAACACAGATTGAGAGAATACATCTGAAGATATATTGTATCCAAAAACATGAAAGATAAAGAAGGGAACATTATAGAAGCAAAAACGCTATTAAAAAAAATCAAATGTTTTATTTAAACTATTCGGAGGACACTGATCAAACATTTGTAGAGGGTGCAGTTCTCAAACATTTGCAGTGAGGAAGTAGCCAAATATAAGTATGGAAAAAATGCTTAATGAAATTATTTATTTATTTATTTTAGTTGCTCGCAACTATGGGGATTCAACAGCTTGAACAGAATAAATACAATGCATAAAAACAATACACTTAATGGTCATGTTCCTTGTCGTGTGTAGACGTTGACTTAGTTTCTCACACAGTTGTATTTATATCTCATTTATGAAATCAATTGCTGACTTGTATTTTCCTTGAATTCTTAAAAAAACCGCTAAACTTAAAATTGCCATTAGAAAATGAGTAATTTGTCCTTAAACAAGCTGTGCAATTGTGCAGTGGTCAGAAAATAAATATAAAACTGTTTTTTCAACTTGAAAAACAAAAATGAATGAATAAATATTTTAGTGTCATACGTAAAACACCATAGATCTGTTACATGTTACAATATTTACACGGTAGGATATTGACAGCCATGAATTTCCCCCCAAAACCTTTCAAGCAAACAATTGTTGTTCTTTGAAGATGTAATATTTGAACAGAGAATGTTGAGAAAAGATAAATGATAAGTGATGAGGGCTATTAAGATCCATAATATTTTATAGCGACCAGCCAAATACACCATTCAGGCAATCACACTTCAGTATGAGAAGAAGATTAGTATAAGGTAATTTAATAAGGATTGTGTGTGTGAGTTCTGAGGTATTCAGCTTTTATTATAATTTAAAAAAATCATAAACTTACAATTTAAACAAAAATTCATTTAGATTGAATATAAAAATGTATGATAGAATAATCTCAAAAAATGAGCCTCACAATTTTTGAGATATTAATGGAAATAAATAAGAAATTATTACAAAAAATTTATATTTAGGAACATGCACCTACATTCAGGAATTAATTTCTAACATCTACATATTTTTAAGTACCGGATCTTCTTAAATAGTATCTAAACAGATACTAAATGTTTATTAAGATCAACTCAAACCAATTCCTAAGTTATTACAAATTGCAGTAATATTATCTAATCGGTTAGTAAATATCTTTGTTTTACTGAAGTAGATAAGTTATACCTCCTTTTATCCAACATGAAAGAGAGGGGAAAAATCTCATAATAAGCTACAAGGGCCCTAACAAGAGATAGAGATATAAAATTCTTGATCTTATGTCTAACAGGGCAGATAGTGTAGTCAACACTATGCTCATTGGTGGCATCACATTTCTTCATTGATGTCCAATTTTTTCTTGATGTACAATTTTTCTTTTAAAAAAGCCTAGTAGTTGTTCTACCATAATTTCTTAAAGTAATTTTCTCATAAAGTTCCCAATATTATAGACAAATTATTTTTTTTTATTTTTATTTTTTTTTTTTTTTTACGGCGCATCAACTATTTGGCTATTAGCGCCGGGCTATCTACAGGTTGCCACCCTTTTCTAATGCCAACAGCACGTGGTCGGTCACCCATTCAGGTACTGACCACGCCCGACGTTGCTGAACTTCGGTGATCTTCGAGAACCGGTGTATTCAACGTGGCTATGGCCGTTGGCTTATAGACAAATTATTGTTTCATGTATTATATGTTTCCAAGCATTAGTTACTTAAGCATAAAAAAAAAAAAATAAACAAAAGTAATATTCAGTTATAGTTTCGTTAATAAAAACTGAATGTTATGACCCTCTGGGACTATACTTTTGTCCTAGACAGTCAAAAGTAAGCGAAACAAGATCAGCCGGTGCTAAATGTAGCTACTTGTTTTATTATCTGTCTACAGATGCCTCTTTACCGAGCCAATATTGTAACTTGCTGCATTTAGACAGAAAACGACCAAATCCACAATATTAGCTTCACACAACTAGGGCATGGCAAACTTAAGCCATTTTAACGGGTGGTAATTACCCAGGCAGTGGAAGCACTTAGATTTAAAAAAAAAAATGATAATTGCTCAGCCCACTACAGGACAGTCAGGCGCAAGCCACAACAGTTGTTTAGAAAAATACTTCCTTATTCTACTCAAATATTTGGAGCTCTTTATAATAATAATTATATATGTATAGTATGATAGTAATCTAATGTCAATTAATATATTCTTCCTCTTCATATATCATCTCCCCAGATAACAATTTCAAGGAGTAGAGTATGAAGGTGATGGACCTGCAGAGGCCTACTAGACATCAGGACAGATTTTTCTTGTGTTTCCAGCTAGGAGATGGTGATAAAAAGTTCGCCGAATGTACTTATATCCAACCCAATCCACGCATTGGGCTGACTTATATTGTGAATTATGTTTTTTTGTCCAGGTTGATGCAGAAAATTGTTACTTGTTCCCTTCTATTCAATCTATGCTTTCTTGAATCGTTTCCATAGATTCTGAACAGCTGCTTTATTGGCAGCCATTATAATATGTAGATTTATGAAGGATTTATACAGTGTTCCTTTCCTTAGCTGATTTTTTACTTTGCTAGATCTTCTTAAACCATGGTGGCTTGGTATCCATTGCGTAGCAGCCTCATTATATTGGACAGCAAGTGTTCCAATTCATGAGAAAGCTTTAAGACCTTGAACTCTTCTTCTTTCCAATTAGATGGTGTACTAGTTAGAATATCAATTTTTAATGATGCTTCTTTTTAGTTTCCTTAGGATTTCTGAGGCCATCATTACAGTTTCTAGCTTTCCTCAGAAATTCATGTAAATTTAGAGAGAGCCTTCTCTAGAAAGCTACTCGCTAAAAATTCTATGAATATTCATTCCCTATAATTTTAGTTTGCATTTGTTGCCAATACGATACAGTAAACTCTGGTTCACATTTCATTGGAAATGTTTAGTATTGTTCTTGAGCAAGAGTATCCAATTCATTGGTTATTTATCTTAACTAATTAATTTCAAAATCTGAATTTCTAAGAGATATTTTTTCATGTTTTAGGTTTTTGTTTTCATTATGAGATCAACTATTTATATAGGTGGGAGTATATTTTTTACTATCCAGATTGTAACATCATGTACTTATGCAAGTTCATCATTTAATTTTACAAATTTAGAATTTCCTAAGAGTTTCATATTCAGTACTGCCTCTTCTGCTTATCAAATTGAAGGTGCCTGGAATATCAGTGGTAAGTGTTAAATAAATGAATTTTAAAAATACTTTCTTTGATGAAGTAAATGAAAAATGAGAACATTATTTTTAACCAAATCCCTTCAATATGATTATTTTGTGCCTAAAGGTACCTCAGCTCAATATCGAGTTTTTAAATACACAATACAATTTATTAACTTAAGTAAAATATCGAATTTTAATTTCAACTACAACTTAGTTCCTCATAATCAACAGGGCATTGCGATTTGAAAAATACTGTGTTTTTTGTTAAAGAGTTCAACAAGTGGTTCTTCTTAATCAATTTTTTACTGCTTCATTACTCGGTAATGGACTAAAAGTTTAATATTAACAAAATTTACTTATTCTCCAGGCAAAGGAGAAAGTATTTGGGATTACCTAGCTCACACAACACCAGAAGCAATTTTAGATGGACAAAATGGCGATATTTCTTGTAATTCATATTATAAGTATAAAGAAGATGTACAGCTAATTAAAGATATTGGTGTAAGTGATGAAAGCAAGATATTCTCTTCTTTTGGTAAATAATCTCAGTGAAATATAATATTTTGTGTTTGGGTTTTAGTTTAAAATGTATCGATTTTCCCTCTCTTGGTCAAGAATCTTCCCCGATGGCTATGTCACAAATATGAACCAAGATGGAGTTAGATATTACAATTCTGTAATTAACGAGCTTTTAGCCAATGGTATTGAACCTATGGTAAGAATTTGAAAATACTATCTCTCTAAACTCATATTTCCTATTTTAACGGTGGTATGGTAATGGTACATTGTGGTATTTGAAGGTGTGGTATTGGCCGGCGATATTAGTAGATGCAACGATATTGGTTGGTGTTATGGTGTTGGAAGGAGGTGTGGCATTGGCAGGCAATATGGTATTAGTAGATGCAACTTATATTCGTTGGTGGTTTGGTATTGGCAGGAGGGTTGGTATTGGAAGGAAATGTGGTATTAACAATTAATATGGTATTAGTAGATGCAACTTCTAGTCCTTGGTTGTACGATATTGGCAGGTGGTTTGATATTGGAAGAAGGTTTGATATTCGGAGGAGGTGAGGTATTGGCAGGAAGTGTAGTATTAGTAGGTGCAACGATATTCGTTGGTGGTGTGGCATTGGCACGAGGTCTGATATTAGTCGATGCTATCTCTTCAAACTCATATTTCCTTCACTCCACTGGTAGAGATCCAAAATGTATTTACACCCAAGTTTTATAAGGGTCTATTCTTTATTGGTGGACCATGCTGAGACAAAGTGTGATTCTTCTCAAGAGGCCATCTAAAACATACAAGAGATGAACCTGCCTTCGCAAGTGCACTCAAGACAGACCCTAACCCTAAGATAGGAAATAATTTATTTATTTTTTTGGGGGGGCTGGTAGCACCGGGGGATTTGGGAGGTGTATGGAATACTAACAACCTAGAAATTGGAATAGTTAACTCACTAAAATGCTATTACACCCAAAAAAAATATTTTTCTTGAATAAGTGATCTTATTTAATTTATTTTTGAGGTTTTTATGACATATTTTTACCGATTAAATGAAAATTTCCGAAGGGCTGCATCCTCCTCTGCCTCATCCCCTTATATACGCCCATGACCCTAATAAAACACTGCTGGGGCCGTACTTGGTACATTTTTTTAGCCTTCCTTATGAAGAGTCACCATCCAAGGAACTGAAGAGTGACTGATATTTTTTCTCTTTTCAAAATGCATTTCTAAATTAGAATTTGTACAAATGATAGTTATTTAATGTTCAAGAGTTGAAATAAAAAGAGTTTATTTATTTTTATAACCAAAATGCTTTTTGCAACTTATACAAAATAACTTTATTCTGGGGCATTAGTCCCCTGGAGTAGGATAAAACTACAAAATAAACTAAATTATTGCAGACTGCTTATTAGCTGTTTTAAAAACTTTATAATAATGATGTACACAATTAATAAGATAAATTAGTTAAATAAAAATTACCGTGTTCATCAATAATTTACATAAAACGAGAGAACACTTACTTGTATACAATATATATATATATTATTTATTCTTATAGATGACCCAAAATATCCAAATTCTTTTTTATCCTAGTAGGCACGAGGTCATTAAAGCAGTCTTCCCTTTTTTTTTTTTTTATACTACTTTATTTATTGGGCCCGACATGTTTCGTGCGTCTTTTCTTCGCACCTCTTCAGGGGCACTTCTACAACAAAATATCATTTTTTTTTTTTTTTTTTTTTTTTTTTTTTAACATCACAGAAACCTTTTTTTATTATATTAAAACTATCAATGTTCCACAAAATGCATTAAAAAAAATATCATGCTTACTTAAATATTACCCATACCCTAAATATTGAAATAATTATAACTAAATTACATATTTTTATAAAAAGTGTTAAGTCCTACCTTGCAAGGAAGTCCTCTAGTTCCCAAGTACTCCCTCTGGAGTCCGGCTTATTGCTAACCCTGTAAGTGGATTGCCAAAATGGCCCTGTCGTTATCTGTCCTTAGTTGTTTTCCTAGTTAAGTCTACTCGTGTTTTTTTGTTATTGCATGATCCGTCAATGCTGTACCGTTTTCTTGTGTGTCAATGCTCTTTACGTGTTGTATAATTCTTTTACCTAATAATTGCGCAACAAAACACGGTTTCAACTTTAAAGAATTCAAAATATTAAATAAAGAAAGAAATACCCTAAAAAGAAAAATAAAAGAAAATATTTATATTTTAAAAAATTCAAAAATAGCAGTGAACAAAAGAACTGATCTGAAAAATGTACACCAAATTTTCCATGGTATAATAGATTAATACCCAAAAAATTTTAAAAAATATTTGAAGAGTGGACTTAACTAGGAAAACAACTAAGGACAGATAACGACAGGGCCATTTTGGCAATCCACTTACAGGGTTAGTAATAAGCCGGACTCCAGAGGGAGTACTTGGGAACTAGAGGACTTCCTTGCAAGGTAGGACTTAACACTTTTTATAAAAATATGTAATTTAGTTATAATTATTTCAATATTTAGGGTATGGGTAATATTTAAGTAAGCATGATATTTTTTTTAATGCATTTTGTGGAACATTGATAGTTTTAATATAATAAAAAAAGGTTTCTGTGATGTTAAAAAAAAAAATAAAAAAAAAAATGATATTTTGTTGTAGAAGTGCCCCTGAAGAGGTGCGAAGAAAAGACGAACGAAACATGTCGGGCCCAATAAATAAAGTAGTATAAAAAAAAAGGGAAGACTGCTTTAATGACCTCATGCCTACTAGGATAAAAAAGAATTTATATATATATATATATATATATATATATATATATATATATATATTATATAAAGTAACTCTAATATAATCCTAACTGAATCCGGTGTGAAAAAATTAGGCGTAATAACAAGATAGAATGAGGCATAGTCCGATAATGAACAATGCAACTGGCTTCATACATATACTTAATTTATATTTTTCAAACCCCTCCCCCCATATTAATTTATATTTTGTATAAACACCTCATTTTTCAACTCTATCTTTTTCGGACAAAGTTAATGCAAAAAACCGAAACAGAAAAATTGTCTTCTGAGTACTTCCTTTAAAGGTAATTTGATACTGGGCATGAAATAGCCCAGAGGTGCTATTCTGAGAAAAATAAAAACTTTACTTTTTCTTTACTGGTTGGGCTTTAATCTCTCAAAGTTTCATCACATTTTTAGAAAAATAAGTAGATTATTTAAATTAATGTTAGTAAAATACTTTAACACTTTCGCTGCGGCTGTCATTGTTTGGGAATATCTCAGAATCGGGTCCATTTTTGTTAGATTTTTTCATTTAGACATTTTTTTCCATAAAAAAATCTTCCAGTCAGCCGACTTGAAAACCGAAAACACTGTTGGAAAGCCCAGACAATACTGAAGTCAACTCTTTACTTGGAGCTGTAAAAGTGGATCCCCTCCATTTACAGCCTTTTGAATCTAAAGGTAAAAGTAATGGAGGAGTGTCCTTCCAAAGGGACACTCGTAAGCGGGTAGGGTCGCTAATGTCCTTCCATAATGACCCCCGCAGCGAAAGTGTTAAGATGATGGAGTTGCTGCAGATCTAATGATTTTTTACTGTCTAAGGTGACACTCTATCATTGGGATCTTCCTCAAAAACTTGAAGATGAAGGAGGTTGGCTGAACGCAAGTATCTCTAATATATTTGGTGACTATGCAAGAGCTTGTTTTCAACTGTTTGGAGATAGGGTGAGTATCTTCACATTTATTTTGAATATTTATTGAAATACTTTTAATCATTTGTTTATATTAGAATTGTCATATATTAATAAAAGAATATTATTTTTGTACACATACCTAGTGTTGGCCTTTTTTTGTTATAATTGTTTTCTCTACATTCTATAATTTATTTATTAATTCATAAATACACTGCTTCTTTAGAAATTTTGTCGAAAAAATACTTCAGAATGCTATTCAACTCAATTAGAGAGTCTAAACTTCATTTTTGCTGGAAAATATTCTGTTTTAATTAGTCAAAATAAAGTAATCTTGCAAGAAGTCATTGTCAATCACCCTCAGTTATTGAAGATTTGTTTTGATCTTCTGTCTCTACCAAAATATAGCTCAGTCCCTGGCATTCTCTGATTTGGTACTTCTTTTTTCTCTATCTCCTTTGGGCCCTTAAGCATGGAGTGGATTAGCCTCAATCCATCTCTTGAATATTTGCCTATCCTGGGCCATTCGTTTTCCTTTTGCACAGAGCTGCACTTATCTCTCATTATCTTCTTGGACTAAGCCCTGAGGAAGCTGGCAGTAAGGCTAGCGAAACATCGGTGAAGAAGTTTGTGACACAGTCAATACCAGAAGACTATAATGTTTGTAATGACCCGGACCGTGGAAGCCTACAAGTTAAACCATTAAATTTTCTTTAAGGCTAATGCGCTTTCAATGTCCCAAGAGTCTTATTCAAATTGCAGTAACGGTTCAAAAAGTTGATATTAATAAAAAAGTCTCATTAGCGACAAATTTTCGGGAATCACTACTCTTCCAAAAAACTGCCGAATCTCATTTTAACATGCCGTAAACATTTTATGTGTCCAACAATATATGTGTTGTTTTGCTACAAGTGTAGCAACAAGGTCTGTCAGTAATAGCAAATAATAAATTTTAAAAAATGTAAAAGAAAATATTATAGTGAAGAAAAATTATTTCTTTTTGACCTAGTATTTTTCTTGTTTGATTAAATTTAGGTTAAATGGTGGCTTACAATAAATGAGCCATTTTTAATAACAACTGGATATGGTAGCACAGATTATGCTCCTATGTTGAATCAACACGGAACAGGAGAGTACATTGCTGGTCATAATGCACTTCTAGCCCATGCGAATGCTTATAGTATTTACAATAATGAGTTTCGATCTTCACAAGGGGGTGAGTTACAAAACTTTATTATTATTATACTAAATAAATTACTATATTTACACTTCCCTATGAATAATAGTAATTTGAGGCAGACCCTTTTAAAGTTGAGTGTCAACGATTTTTAGTTTCCATGAAGCATAGTTAATTATAACCAGTTATTTTCTTTTAGAACTAACTTATCTGCTTTTTTTTTTTTTTTTTTAAAAAAAAGGAGTAGAAAGTAAATACTCACCATTATTTGTAATTTATTGTTCAAAGTAGATTAGATTATTGTTTACTAATACCCTCTGCAATGTGGGTTGCACCCCAGCCTTTGACCTATTGTACGAGTCATATCTTCCTTTTAACTCCTGATGAACTTAAGGTACTGTGACTTCCGACAACATCCTGATTTCATCCTCATTAAGGCTTCTTCTGGTCCCTTAGAGAGGTTCAGTTAAAAGTTTTTTTTTTTCAGAATGTCACCTTCTTCCATTCTTGCAACATGTCCAGCCCACTTCAGTCTACTCAATTTCATTACCTGAACTATGTCTGGCTCCCCGGACATTCCAGACAGCTCTTGATTAGTATGACCCCTCCATTGTCCTGCTACTGGGTGCAGCTACAATCACCCCCAAATCCCTTCTGGCCAAATCCAAGAAAATTTACTGCTTACTTACCTTTCTGAGGCCTAAGAGGCACTTCTCGTAGGTAATTTTCTGCCTTTCCGAAGTTTCCTCTGGCTTTTGCTACTATTGCCTCTTTAGCACAGGCTACTGATAGTCCAGCAAATGGCAGTGGGTCTAAAGGTGTTGTTTGTCAATAAAGTGATGAAAGTGAAAAAAAAAAAAAGCAGTCACAGTTATTAATTGGAAAAATTGAAATTAAAATCAAATAATACGTACAAACTTTGATGAAATGGTTTAAAAGGGATCAATACATTTTATCAAAAGGTTTGTAATCAATTTTCAAGAAAATGGAAATCTGAAATATACAGAATAAATATTAGTAACACTAATTTAAAGCAAAAAATATCAAAATTAAAAAAAAAGTTGGAAATTAAAATAAAACTATGTATAAAGAAAATATTATTTGAAATTTCAATAATATTAACTTGCAAATTGCATAAAACTTACTAAATTTTATTAAAATATGTTTTAAAAAGAAGTAAAAATAATGTAAGGTCAGAAAATCGAAACCAGAAATAGACAGCGGTAAAATAAAACTAATTAATTCATTAAAAAAACTATCAGAATACACATTTGGAAGTAAAGATAAAAATGTTTGTGCTGTATTGAAAAAAAATGTTATTGAACTTTTAATGGCGCTAATTTATTTACATTGAAGAACCAAAAAAGTAAAATGGAAGTGAAGATAAAATGTAGGGTTTTTATTGAAAAACTCCAAATTTACAATCTGAAAAATTTTTCGTAGCAGCATTATAATTTCACTTTTATTTCAAAACATTCATTCATATCAAAAATTGTTTTATAAAATAAAATATAAATCTATTGAATTAGGGAAAATAATTGAATAAAAAATTGTTAATAACTCTTGATCAAGATTAACTTCAATGAAATGATTTGGAAACACTAATTTCAGTAGCTGGGATGGAAAACTTCTTAACAAAGTTACTCCCATCACAAAGTAATAGTAGGCAAAACATGAAAGACGATCAGTTGTGGTTTGTCTCCGGAAAGACTGGAAGTGAATGTACAAATTATATTTTTGTTTTTGAAAAACAAACATAACAAATTTTTTTTTGTTTTTAGGAACCATAAGTATTCCTACTTTCGGAAATTTTTATTCGCCAAGAAACGAGTCTTCAGCAAGTGACATTGAAGCAGCAGAGAGGGCTAATCAATTTGTTGTAAGTAAACAACTGAGGAGCTCAAATGTCTTTACATATTACTTCAAATATCAATTTATTAGTCATAAAACTAGAAATCGGAAGAGAATTTATAAAAAAAAATTATGATATATATATGAGTTATCTGATTCTTGAACATATGGCATTTCCCCCTTTGCAGGTAAATGAAATGAAATGAAATTTTTTATTCATATTCCAGGACACATGTCCCATAGGAATAATTTTTAGTGTTCAGAATAGTGAACAATTTAATATATACAATTATAAATAATACAGCTTGTATATAAATTAGGGATTGGGTGAATCTTGCAGGTACCCATTAATAAATAATTAGAGGCTGGGTGTGTCTAGGTATGGACTGAGACCAACCCTCGAATGACAACACTAGATGATAATATTTTTTGAGTGCGCCCGAGTTTTAAACTAAGGTCCTTCAGTACATATGTTGAGTGACCCACCACTGAGCTAATTTCTTTAAACCCCCTTCATTAAAAAAAAAAAAATCTAATTAGCTTTCATCAGGGCTACAAGGAGAGGAAGACTTAATCTGTTCTATGCATCTCATGTAGGCCCTCAAAGAAGTAGCAACAAGTTCTTCCTCCCCTCAAAGCTCTTATGCCACATGATAAAAAAAAAAACAAAAAAAAAACATAATTTATAGTTAAAAAACATTTTTAAAATGTATTTTATCTTTTACTTTTTATTTCCACATGTTTATTGTTTTTATACATATGTTTTTTCTTCTATATCGTGAAAACTGTACATTCCCTCTCCATCAATTTATTGTAATTAAACAGACCTAAAGAACCCATATTGATGTTTTCTTCCTTGAGATTTATTATAATATAATAATTACCTCATGAAAGCTGAACCAATAGTTCAAATATGTTTCTAAAATTATGGTTATTATTTCTGTTTACAGATGGGATGGTTTGCCCATCCGATCTTCTCTTTACAAGGAGACTATCCTCAAGTTATGAGAGACAATGTAGATAAGAACAGTATTGCAGAGGGTAGAAATGCTTCGAGGCTACCAAAATTCTCAAAAGAAGAAATAGAAAAATTAAAAGGTAAGGTAAGATATTTTTGTAGTCTTAACTTTAATATTATCTTGAGCTGTCAAAATGAAGGCTTCTTCAGTCAGGCAATAAATATTCTAGCGAATTATCGAAAAAGTCGGAAGGTCAATAATACTGCACCATACACTATTTTTCTAATTTTAATTCTTAAAAGACCAGAATCCAGAACCAGGCCGTTATTTGTCCTTTAATTTTAATCCCATAATATTAAACAAACTCAGACATACTTGTGAAGTGAACGGAAAGATCTCCGGGAAGTATGATAACAAAATTAAAAATAGTTTCAGCTACAATAAGGACCAAGTGAAATTAAAGGAAACTAAATACAATATATACAAAATTGACTGTAATAGTTTTGATTGGCGCTAATGGCCCAGATGCCATTAAAAATAAAATAAAATAATAAAAATAAAAAAATAGCTGCGATAAATCATACATAGGAGAATCAGATCAGCTACTTCGAAAACATGTTCAAAATATTGATAAATATCAATATTTTGAACATAAAAAAATTTTTCCTTTAAAGGAGAAATAGACCCTCCAGAGTGAGAATTCAAAATCTTTTTCCAATCAGTTAGAAAAAGAAATTGTTTAGACAAATTAATAAGTTCTAATTAATTTATGTTCTTAGTTTATTAAATACCTCCTTAATGATTTCTAGGTTCCTGGTTAAAAAAAAATTGATTCTTCACCCCCAGGCATGGCGGTAAGCACATACTAAATTAGCCCCCCCCCCCAGAAATGTTTGTCTAGAGCCGCCTATGTTCAGACCATTCCAATCAGCAATCAGCTGTCCTTTTTATATTTTTCTTTATTACCTTTCATATTATTGGCATTGCTTGATATCAATTATTCTTGTTAAATTATAATAAACTAAATAAAACAAGTATAAGAATAATGGATTATTTTTAACATGAAAATTGTTTATTTGAATAGTTTGTAGAAGTTTGAATTACTTGTTTAAACTATACATAAGCATTACTAGAGTAACTACTAATACTAAATTGGATGTTATAAAGAATCAATTCAAATGCCTGAACTAAACACTGTATTATTTTGAATGAACATTTGCTTATTCTGAACATAGTTAATATTTTAAACAAAAACTTCAAGAATTTGGATAAAATATTATAGCAATTTAATTTCTACTGGTTAAAATGAGAATAGTGCTTTATTCTCAATAATGAATCGTTATATATTAAACACATAATAAATTTATCATTAAAAATGTTGGAATATTAAAACGTCATTTATTTTTTTTTTACAGGAAGTTCTGATTATTTTGCATTGAACCATTATACAACCCTATTTACTGAATATGGGATCCAAGGCCCCAATCCATCTGTAATCAGAGACAGAGAGTACATTACTACCTATGATCCTAGGTTCCCTTCTTCATCTACTTTTCAGGTTTGGCATAATTAGTTCTAAGAACTTTTCCTAATCCATTATATGTTTTATTTTTTGCTTTCCCTTATCTGAGGCGAGCTCTATTGCTCCTTAAGAACAATAAATATGTTATTTTAAGCTTTACTTTACTGGAATATATACACAACTCTGACTCTAGGAATTGTGTCATCCAAAATGTTTATATCCTTAGCGTCATTATGAAAACTTGGAATATATATAGGTAATGTTTTCTGAAAAATGTACACACCTAATACAAAGACGTCTTGAAGAAAAGTGGACGACGAGATTTTAGGCGCCGCGCAGGAAACTTACAGTGGCAGAAATTACTCACTTGGTTTCTTCGACTTTTGCTCTATTACAAATCAAAAAATTGTTTCTGATTTCACATGTGTATATTTTTTTTAAAGACAAAGTACTTTTAGTGCTTACAAAAAATAAAAACACTACAAGCAATAAAGATATGAGGAAATCAAACAGGAAGAACCATTTAAAGCAGGGAAACAAACACTTTTAAGCACTTATTTCTATGACTTGTCCAATCCAAACTTACTTCAGAACCTTTTTTGTAGAGCCAAAGCTTGTGAGAAAAGGCTTCTTTAGATGAAAAAACTTTCTATGCTGAGATATGAAAGCCGGCATCGTAAGTGATAAAAAACATGAGCATAAAACAGGACGACCTCGGTTTAAACCCAGCTTGGCGAGTTACTTCTAAAAAATAAGGAATTGTGAAGAAGATTCAATCAAAAGGACAGTAGGAGCTAAAACTAACTTATCATTAAATACATGGGCGTATATAGATAATAATTTCGGGAAGGGGTGAAAACATTTGGGGGGTATGGAATGCTAAAAATCTAGAATTTGGAATAGTTGGCCAATTAAAACACTTTACACCCAATAAAAACTTGTTTTCTGAACTAAGACATCTTATTTAATTTATTTTTAAGGTTTTTGTGATACATTTTTACCTATTTCGGGGTGAAGGGCTGCAGCTTCGCCCTTATATACGCCCATGATTAAATAAAATATTTACTGGAATAATCAAAACAACGTGTTCGGTATTTTAAAGGAAACATAATAGAAACAGGGGGAAGGTAATCACAGAAGCAGTGTTGCCATGTCATATTTTTCTGTTAATGGGATTGAGTGGGCTGTGTGTACCGGGGGGGATCATTACGAAAAACCTTTCGTTGGTTAATTGAAGAGAATTATAAAAAATGAGAAGTTAAATAAGTATGTTGAATCTTACCTTTATAGTGGGGCCACTGTACCTGAAGCCACACCGAAAAGAAGGAAAATGATTGATATTGATATTTATTTATTAAGAGTTTCGCAACTTTTGGCGACTTGCTCTTTAACATACATCAAGATATTACAAAATACTTTTTGCACATTGTATATATAACAAGTCAGTACATTTTATGAGTATAGCTAGTACATTAGTGAGCTAATTAATAATAACAATAACATGTTTTATGTAATGTATTTCACAGTAACAATACGGTAATATGATAGATATTAAATAGAGTGTGAAGAGGGAAAAAAAAAAGTGGGGGGGGAGGGTAGAAGAGGTAAGATTATATTGGAGATAGGGCTTTATTTTTAAATGTAGGTTAATTAACTTAATTTCTTAAAAATGTAAATGATTTTATAAAGGCTAGTTCGTTCATTATTTTAAATTAACTTTAGGAGGTAAATTGGAGATAAGGCTAGATTTTTGAATATAGGTTAATTGTCTTTAAGTGAGTTAGTATGGTGTTAATATGTGGACTATTTTCGGCAAGTAAGTCGTGAGGAATTGTTAGGTAGTCTCGTAATCTGCAGTCAGTAAGTATGTGTTTAACTGTTAATGTCTCGTTACAACATGCGCATACAGGTCTGTCTTGTCGTTCCATTAGATAGGAGTGCGTTAGTAAACTGTGTCCTAAGCGAAGTCTTGTAATAATAACTTAGTCTCGTCTTGTTAGGTTTTCTCTTGACCAGGGTATTATTGTATTTTTTATTTCCCGTAGTTTGCTTTGAGAGTTAGTCCATTCTGTCTGCCAGTCGTTTACTGTCTTATTTTCAGCTAGTTTGCATAGGTCAGTTGCTGTCATTTTGTTCAGGTCAGGTGTAGGTATTTGAGTTGCAGTTTTCGCTAGTAAGTCTACTGTAGTGCTCTGTGAAATCCCTTCATGTCCAGGTAACCAAAACATAGTGATATGTCTGTTCTTTGTTTGTAGTTGGAATAATTGTGTAAAAATCTCTATGACAATAGGGTGTGTTCTGTAAATGTTTGTCATTGAGTGTAAGGAGCTTAATGAGTCAGTGCATATTGTTATGTCGTCCGTGTCTGTATCTTCAATGTTTTCGAGTGCTAAAAGGATTGCGTGTAGTTCTGCTGTGTAAACAGTAGTGTGATCGGGTAATCTTATGTGATAGGATTCGTTTCTTGTGATGGCGGCAGCACCAGTCCCGAAGTTAGTTTTTGATCCGTCCGTAAATATGTACTGAGTGTTGTTATTTTGCCTGAACAGGGAGGGGGGAAGGAAAATGAAGGTTACAAGGGAAAAGGATGGTCTGAACAAGGGAACCTGAACAATTTAAAAATTGATTTCAACTATTTACTTCTCATACACATTACTACAGGTGTATGCTAGATATGAGTCCCACTAGACAGGGCTTCTAAGGTTTCAAAAATATTAATTATATTTAA
The DNA here is from genome assembly GCA_946811695.1 of Gonocerus acuteangulatus. Lineage (NCBI taxonomy): Eukaryota > Metazoa > Arthropoda > Insecta > Hemiptera > Coreidae > Gonocerus > Gonocerus acuteangulatus. The sequence continues at coordinate 66,056,644 of OX328127.1, read as the reverse complement.
AGTAAAGAAAGACCCCCCCCCCCTCTTGATATATTAAGAAAATGCATTGATAATGGATATGAAAAAAGAACGTAAATTTGTTTTTTTTAATACAAACATTTAATAAACAATGAAATTAATTAATGTGCAAACATATTCACAGGTAGTACCTAAAGGACTCAGATATGCTGTAAAATGGATAAAAGAACAATACAACAATCCTGAAATATTTATCACTGAGAACGGGTACAATGATAAAGGAGAGATTGAAGATGAAAAGAGGATTTCCTATCATACGGTAATCAGAAAATGGTTCTTCTATTGCCAAAACTATATTATATAAACTAAATATTTAACTTAAAAAGAATATTTTAAAATAATAAAATTCAATAATAATATATTTTCTATAAGTTAATGCACAAAAGTAGATTAAAGTTTAATAATATCGATAGTTCTTACATTTTAATTACTTTAAATCAATTTTTATTCTAGGAATACATGAAAGAATTGTCTGCTTCTATGAAGGAGGATGGTTGTAAGATACTAGGATACACTGTTTGGAGTTTTCTCGATAATCTTGAATGGAGGAAGGGATTTTCGTAAGGGAAAAACAAGTTTTTAAGTAACTTTAACAAATTAATTTTGTTGCAGGTCCGTTAGTTTTAGTCTATGTAGCATTGCAATTCTATATAGTTACAGTTTAAAATTGTATTTCCTTTCTGTTTTTATTTTATATTAATGTCGCATTTTTTAATGTCACCGATTTTTTTTGGGACGGGCTATCAACTCTTTCCAATCCAGGATAATATAAACCCTTTCGTTTATTAGAAATAAACACCATCACCCCTAGTGGGAGTCGAACTCACAACCTTTTACAGTGATTGTTCTCATGTTAATATTCATCGCCATCAGGCTTCCTCTTTATTTTATTCATTATTTATTTCGAAGATAACAATTTCACAGAATTGAACTTGAAAATACTGATGATATTGGAGTGGCGCCCCCTGAGGATTTAGTTTTCACCGACGATCACGGTATTTATATTTCTTTTCTTATAGATCTTTATTTCTCAGTGTATAATAATCATTTCTATTTTAATTATAAATAGTTAATTATATTTAAAATATTTGATATTTTTAAAAACAATTTATCTATAGTATATTTGGTATGATAGTGGAATGGTAAATTGAATATGTAGTTACCGAAGATAAATCTTTAATTTACTTCTTTCTGTTTAAACAGTACTCCTTTTGTATTATTCTAATTGTTTTGTTTGTTTAACGGCGCATCAACAATTCGGCTATTAACGTCGGGCTATCTACAGGCCACGCCCGACATTGCTTAACTTCGGTGATAAACGAAAACTGTATAATCACAAGCATACTTTCACAACTATACAAACTACAGGACACCAACATTTATATAACTTTTGTATGGATTCCTGGACATGACAACATTTCAAGAAGTACTGAAGCAGATAAAGAAGCTAAATTAGCAACGAGACAATCAACAGAAGATGTTAATGAAATGACTCGACAAGACGTACATAATGTTATTAAACCAGGGCCGCCACATGCCGGGGGGGGGGGGGGGCAGCCGGGTACAGTTGTCCCGGGCCCGGGCCGGGCCTCGCTAATTGGAAAAAAATGTATAGGTTATGAGATTGTAAAAAGAAAAGGTTTAGAAATATAGACGGGCTTAGCCTATATTTATTAGAATTGGATCTATATATTTTTTAATGTACATAAACGACAAAACATGTGCAGTCCCAGAATAGCATATTTCATTACGAGTCGTAACAAACCTACAAGTACTGAAAGTGATCTTTGCTGCACCGGTTGTCGGGGTTTATTCTCATTTCGCTCAAAACGCAAGATGAAAATAACTTTAAAATGTCCAAAGTACTAGAATTTTCAGTTTTGTGGATTTGAAATCCTACATATTACATTTTTTGTAAAACAACACATTGGAGATTAATATAAGTTTATGAGACATTTAAACCATTAATAGTAACTATGAGTTCTGTGTGGGAAGAGCAGAAGGTTTATCAATATTGGGGGCCCGGCTCTGAGATGAGGGGGCCCGTGATCTGGTCCTGGGCCCGGCTCTGAGATGCGGCGGCCCTGTATTAAATAACACATAATCAACAAGTGGCAAACTGACTGGACATACACACAAGACAACAAGCTACGGGAGATTAAGCCGACGATAGGAGCCTGGAGTTCCTGGAGACTCCTGGGGAAGCCTGGAATGTAAGGCGAGAAGAAGTCGTGCTTACTAGACTACGAATTGGACATTCACACTTGACACATTCATATTTAATGACAAAACAGGACAAACCGAATTGTACACTTTGCAATGTTCCACTGACAATTAAACACATACTCACAGCCTGCAGAGAAAGAGAAAACATTGACTTACCACATGATTTACATGAACTACTTACACAAGACAGTACACACATAGACAATATATTAAAATATCTGATACTTAAAAAGAAATTTCAACTCTTTTAATACACTATTGATTATTTAACAGTAAAATTTATTTAATATTATAATTCATTTAAAATTACAAGTTTTGTAGGTGTGTGTATATATATATATATATATATATATATATATATATATATATTTATATATATATATTTATATAATATATTTTCATGTTTAATTTTTTAAATAAAACATTTATTAATTTTAATTTATTTCTGTTGTATTTTCAATCTGAATGCCTAACTTTACTATTTTATGAAATATATTCCCAATTATTCATTGTTTTTTGTTTATATTTGTAAGACATGTTTATACGGTGTTGCATAATTGTTAGCTTTGTTCGCACATTGACTTAAAGAGCATATTGCCTCGTTGTGACATCTCAATAAATAAACTGAAACTGGTGCATTCAACGGGGCTATGGCCGTTGGAATTATTTTTGTGTGTGTGTGTTTAACGGCGTATCAACATTAGGACTATTAATGGCCAAGCACTTTTCAGCCCTTAAACCCCCAACCCAACCTCCCGTTTCCAAAAAGTTTTTATCCGTAGTGTCATTAGGGCAATACGGATAAAAACGTTTTGGAAACGTGGTTAGATTAAGCATTTCCTTGCTTAATTCTGGCTTTGTTTAATACAACGTCTATTTTGTCGATAACTTTTTCGTTTAAAGTATAAAGTTATTGTTCTTTTTTGGTTTATTGATTCGAAAACAAATTATTTTCGTTAAAAAATCATCATGCTAATTTCAGTATAAAAGTATCCACGTAGGGCGTAGAATGAATATGCACATCGACACGTTCGAATGCAACCAACGAAACAAGATCGACATATTTACGTACTAAGCGTCGAGAAATTCCTGAGTTATCATTCGTTATGCCTGCAAATTAGGAACCTTGGCATGTATATCCATGTCTATAACTCTCACAATGAAGTCGAGGCTAAATGTAAATTAATACTGACAAATAAATTTCAAATTACATAAACTTGTACTGAAATAAAGGTGTTTTAGGGTTAAGTGGCCAAACTGGAAATATGAACTAAGGACCTCAAAACGAGAAAAAAATGTCCTCTAAAGAACTGAGCCTAATATATACAACATGACAATAAATTTGAACCAATCTTATTTTTAAACAATGAAAATACGGTAGTTGGAAAGTAAACAGCATGTAGAAAGTAGTTAGTAAACAGTACAAAAGTTAACCAGTACTAAAAACTAACATTTTTTTAAACATATTTTATATTGTGAGAAAAAACAATCTATTCTATAAGTGAATATAGAATAGATTATTATAAAGTCTATTCACTTATAGAATAGATTGTTTTTTCTCACAATATAAAAAATGTTAGTTTTTAGTACTGGTTAACTTTTGTACTGTTTACTAACTACTTTCTACATGCTGTTTACTTTCCAACTACCGTATTTTCATTGTTTAAAAATAAGATTGGTTCAAATTTATTGTCATGTTGTATATATTACGCTCAGTTCTGCCTGTTTTTTACTTATAAGTTGTATATATATTTTTTACTTATAAGTTGTATATATTTTTAGCTGAAGAAGGCTGCCAAAGTGCAGCCGAAACGTCCAATACAGATTTCTTCCTGAAGGTCTGACGTTTTTTTCTCCTAGCCGAATCCCAACCATACCTTGTATTCGTATCACTAAAACGGCTATCTCCATCTCCACTATAAACTGATAAATGTTATTGACAGTTCCTAATGCTAATTCCATAGTAGCATTAATCCTTATTAATAAAAGTATTAATCTTTATGTTGCCAATAGTTTTTATATTAGCGGACATAACGTCACTTTGAAAAACATTTAATATGAATCTTAATGTTTATTATAAAGCAGTTAGAACAAATAAATAGGTTTTATTTATTTCTTATAACGTAAATAATTCATAACAACGAAAATCTTTTGGTGTGAATATCTCCTAAACAAAACGTTTGCGGACATACCTTCAGAGGAAATTTTTTTCTTGTTTTGAGGTCCTTAGTTCATATTTTTAGTTAGGCCCGTTAACCCTGAAACACCCTGTATTATAGATATTAATTATATACATATCATTATTATACATAGTCAATCAGCTGGTACTTATACTGTAGGCAGTGTACTTGGTTCTGGTGACCTTGCATGGACGTAAATAGGAAATAATTTCGGGGGGGGGGGGCTGAGACCATTTCTGGGGTATGGAATACTAACAATTTAGAACTAGGAATAGTTTTAGCCAACTAAAACGCTATTGCACCTAAAATAAAATATTTTTTATGAGCTAAGTAATCTTATTTAATTTATCTTTAAAGGTTTTATAACATTTTTACCGATCAAATCAAAATTTCGGGAGGGGGGGAGCCTGCAGCCCCCCTTATATACGCCCATGTGACCTTGACATCACCACTGAAGTCTGGGATCTAACAAAATGTGGTTTGCTTGCAAGGAATGATCGTTTAATAAAAATATTATTGTATAACTTTAAAAATGGCATATAATTATTTGTTCAATAAAAATTTTACCAACAGTTACTATTATATGCAAACTCAATGTATGGCGGTAATTACTTTTGCAAAACGTTTCTTTTTTTCTACTAATAATCATAATTAATAGTGGAAAAAGGAACAATGATAATTATCATTGTTCCTTATGAGGGGCGATAGCTAAGTCCTTGCGTTGTGCAACAATTTAGTACCAACTTAAGTGCTTCTTTCATTATGTCTGTTATCACTTTATGTATCCTGCTTCTAATTAGCACGGCAAAGTATCCTATCTCTAATTAGTGTGGTCTGCATTATTTAACTCATATATGTAATTTTTGAATGGTTAAGGAAAAAAAAAACTCATTTTATTTCATTTGAGTTAGAAATTACATTTTTACATTAATTGTATCCTTTCTCTTTCAGACTAAAATTTGGCTTGGTTCAAGTTGATTTTAATAATACAGAACGGCCAAGGAAGAAAAAGTTATCGGCACAATTTTTCAGAGAACTCATTCAAAGAAATTCCAGCAACAGTGGAGTTTCTCCAGGAACTACAAAATTCCTTTACTTTCTTATAATATATTTTGTATATAATGTAATATATTCATAGATTAAATGATTTCAATGTTCCCAACACAAATGTTTTCATTATGGCAAGGGTACTTAGCTGAATGTAGCTAAATGAATGTTTATAAGAGTATTTAGTATTCAGCGGCCATAAAACAGAATATGTAGATTGATTTTTTTAGTGAATCGCCTTAGCTGCGGATGTTCATAAATAAATAAAAACAATTGATTTTTGAAAACCTAGTGATAAAATCGTGGGGTCACAAGAGAAATATTTTTCTAATTTTATTTATTTGGTTTTACTTGCCTATGATGGTCTTGGTCTTATTTGGCAAAAATTATTTTTTTATAAACCAAAAATATGAAATTATGTGTTTCAAAAGGCTGGAAAGTTTAACTGTTGACCCCAGAAAATTAAATTACTCAAAATGATAAAATTGACTTATTGTATTTCACTTGTAAGCTTATGAAATGTTTCTTGTCTAAAAAAAGCGAGGAATGTATGTTTTATTAATAAGTGTTTTTATAGAAACCTATATTACTGAATTGAGTGACAGAATAATTAAGTCAACATGTTATATAAAAGAACTTTATAGGTCTGAACAAATATAATAAAAACTTCTGTTCTGTGTAATTCTGTATGTTTTATTGTTATATTGAAACGACAATGCAAAATCGTACCCTTTTTGCTCACAGTATAGCACGAGCAGAAGAATATATATGTATGTGTATATAATAATAATATATATGTGTGAATATGTATATATATATGTGTGTGTGTGTGTGTTTGTATATGTATATATATATATATATATACATACATATATATATATATATATATATACGAGGTAAGGTCCATAAGTTTCCGGCCTGTCCTGCTTCCCCTCCTTCAAACGTGCCGGGACCTGCACGCCTATGCAGGTCCATGCCTGCTCACTCCATACCCATCGCCTGCACTTCCTCAGTCTTGTCAGTCAGTGTCCAGCCTTGAAGGAAACTCCCCATTTTTACAATGTTCAAACTCGAGTACCGTGCGGTAATTAAATTCTTTTGTAAAGAGAGTCTTACTCCTGCGCAAATTAATGAGCGCTTGGATTGTGTATACGGGCAGTCCTCCCCCTCGTATTTCACAGTGAAAGAATGGGCAAAATTATTTAAGTTAGGAGAGAAAGTCTAGAAGATGACTCACGTCCCGGTCGCCCATTGGAAGCTGTCACTTCTGAAACAATCCAACTTGTGGAATCTGAATTGCTGTCTGACCGGCGACTAAAAACCAAGGAAATATCAGCGAGGTTAGGGCTTTCAAAACCAAGTGTTTTGAGGATCATCAAAGAACATTTGCATATGAACAAGGTTAGTGCTTGATCAGCTGATCAACATGGCTACCGGTGAAACTGAATTGCTAGAAGCTCTCTCTTTTTTCAAAAGTTTATGTGATCATAGAATGAAAGAGTGTCTAAAAGAAGGTATATTACGAAGAATTGACACCCTTAATTTAATTTTCAAGTTCCAACAAGATGAAATCTGCAGGCTCAAGAAGGATTTAGAAGGTAAAAACTCTATAACCTCTACCTACACTCAATCCTATTCCGATATCCTTCAAAAATCTCCTTTATCTATAAAAAATATTCCAAGTGGAAAAGATGCCAACATATCATTGTCCCAAAATAAATTTAAAAGTATTATTGCTGTTCCAGACACTAATAATACCGAAAATATAAAAAATATTTTTAAAACAACAATTAACCCTAGGAAGCTAAAATTGGGTATTAATGCCATTAAAACACGCAAGGATGGCAAGTTAATAGTTTCGCTGGATAGTAAAGGTGATTTGGACAATTTAATAAAGGTGACTAATCAAAGTTCTGTTTTAAATGCAGAACCAATGAAGAGGTTAAATCCCAGGATATTAATAAAACAAATACCTGAAGACATAGATAACTCTAACCTAATTCCTCTGTGTGAACAAAACGGAATTGAAGAAGAGGGAATCATTTTTAAAACATTCATTTCGAAAAACCTAAAGGAAGGTGAAGTGAGAGGATGGAGACATGCAGTGCTGGAAGTCAGTGCCCAACAACGGAAGATGCTGCTTGGAAGAAGACTGAAGATAGGGTTCAGCATCTGCTATGCCGAAGACTTTCTTGCAGTGGTTAGGTGCAGCTTCTGCTCAAGAATAGGACACCTGAGGAAGCATTGTGTCAAGAAGGAACCGACCTGTCCCAAATGTGCAGAACAACATCTACTGAAGGACTGCAAGGCTGAAGCTCTCAACAAATGCATTAACTGTGTAAGTTATAATAATTACTGTAAACCTCAGTTTAAAGTTGACTTAAATCATTCAGTAAAACATAAAGAATGCCCATCATACATAAAGAATCCCATCATGAGACTCATTTCGAATACTGACTATGACTGAGACAGTACAGGCTAACAGACTTCAACATCAAAATTCAATTCACTTAAATATTGGTCAGGTTAACCTTCAGCATTCGTTTAAAGCTACATGTAGCTTAATGTATTTAATTAACAGCTGTAAACTCGACCTAGTCTGTATTCAGGAACCTTATATTGATAAGAACAAAACATATGGGTTTCCAAACAAATATAGAATTTTCGAAGCAGGACAAAACAAGGTTAGGTCTGCAATAATAATCACCAATGATAACATCACTGCTGCCTTGGTAACGGATCTATCTAATGAAGATATAACGGTTGTTAATATAATTTGGAATAAACTTGAATTAATTCTAATTAATGCTTATTTTGATATATTACGAAATATAGACGAAGATATTCACCAGATAGATCATATTATAAAACTATATGGACAAAAGCATATTCTAATAACACTAGATTCAAATTCTCATTCTCAGTTATGGCATAATCCAAATTCAAATCCGAGAGGACAAAAATTAGAATCATTTATTTTGGGGAATAATTTATTCATTTTAAATAAAAAGTCACATTTAACTACTTTTAGTAATTTTAGAGGTACAACAAATATTGACCTGACAATATGCTCAGGATCATTAATTAGATTTATGAAAGATTGGTGTATAAGGGATGAAGAAAATTTTTCCGATCACCGTACATTAACATATGCTATATCAGCTGGCCAGGTCTTCAGTGACACAAAATGCCCTCGAGAAAAAATCTATCATACTAAAAATGCAGACTGGAAGCTTTTTGAAAATACAATTTTATCAAAATTATCTAAATCATTTGATAATCTTAGAATCACAGAATTTAATCAATTAGATAGTGCTTTAGAAAATATGCTCTGTTCTAAAGGAATTGAATATACTCTTGCTAAATTTAATAAAGCTCTTAAAAAAACTTGTAATATAATATTTATCAGATCTAACCGGGGAATAAATAGAAGTGTACCATGGTGGACTGATGAATTGACAATCTTACGGCGCGAAACTAATAGATTACGAAAATTATACCAGAAAACTAAAAATGATATGGAATTACGGGAACAACGAAAATCTGACTATTTACAAAAACGGTCTGTTTATTCTTCAAAGCTTAAATTCGAAAAACTTAAATCCTGGAAGGAATTTTGCTCGGGAATAGATAAAAGTAATGCCTGGTCAATTCCATATAAGCTCGCTGCAGAAAAATTTAAACCACGGACGACTCTAAAAACGATTAGGAAAAACGATGGAACTTCCACTAAAAATATAGAAGAGACTTTACAACACTTAATGAATCAATTTTTTATAAAAGACAATCCTGAACTTGACAACGACCATCATAAATCCTTAAGGGAATCAATGAATGTACTTCCTGACACATTACCAGACGATCCGTTAACAATAGCAGAGATCAAGGATACTATCCAATCACTAAATAAAAAGAAAGCCCCAGGAATTGATGGAATTACTGTAGATATCTTTCAAGAAATTTTCAAGCTTTTTCCAAAATTCTTAACTTCCCTATATAAAAAATGTTTTCAAGGCAGTCATTTCCCGTCATTCTGGAAGAAATCTAGAGTAATACCGGTTCCTAAAAATAATAATACATTTAGACCCATAAGTATTATCCCCGTAGCAGGCAAAGTTTTAGAAAAACTAATTCAATCCCGTTTATATGAATATATTAATAAAAATTCTCCCTTTAACAATAATCAATTTGGATTTATTCCAGAAAAATCTACAATAGATGCCTTAGAATTTCTAGTAAATGACATAGAAAAAGCCTTAACAAATAAAACCCATGTTCTAGTCGTATCCCTAGATGTGAAAGGTGCATTCGATCATGCATGGGGGCCGTCTATTTTCAAGGGGCTTAAAGATCATGGATGCCCAAGAAACATATACTTACTAATAAAGGATTATTTAAAGAACAGGCGATCACACTTAAGGATAGGACAGATAACCAGTTCAAGGACTCTTGAAAGAGGAACACCTCAAGGATCGGTTTGTTCTCCCCTTTTGTGGAACCTTATTATAAATAGTATTTTCGAAAATATATCGTCAGAAAAATGCCAAATTATTGTGTTTGCAGATGATATTCTGATTAAAGTTGAATCAAATTTGTTTTTTGAACTACAACTTATATGCAATGAGACACTAGCAAAAATCTCTAAATGGGCCAAAGACAATAAACTCACATTCCAGCCTGACAAAACAAAATATGCTATTTTCTCAAAAAAACGTTCCATTCCTCCTCTTGAAATACGGTTAGATTCTTCAATTTTGGAAAAAGTTAATACTTTTAAATACTTAGGTATTATTATTCACAAAAAATTAAGTTGGACTCCTCACATCAAATATTTACATACGAAATTAATAAAGTTAATCCACGCGATATCTGCATCAGCAAAGCTAACGTGGGGTTTAAATTCAGAAGTCTTGAAAATTATTTATAAAGGAGCCATATTACCATCTCTGACCTATGGGATAGAAATTTGGCATAAAGGGTTGGCAATAAAACAAAACGTGAAAAAATTAGAGTCAATCCAAAGACTAGAGGACTATCTCCTTTGAAGCTACTTGTTTTCTTCCTGACATAATACCAGTGACAATAAAAAAGGAACAAATAATTAAAAAACATAATTTAATTAAAAAAAGGTCTTTCAATGAGGACTTCCCAATATCAGAAATCGAGGATATAATCTTTCTAGTAAAACGAATTCCTCTTAGGGATATAGTATTAGCAGAAAGCGATATTATACATCCTGATAATACACCACTGAGGGAAGTATTTACTGATGGAAGTAAAGATGGCTACAATGTCGGTGCCTCTTTTATTGTAATAGAAGATGGAACCCTCATCCATACAGGAAAATTCAAATTAGGCCCATACTGTTCAAATAATCAAGCAGAACAATTCGCGATTCTTTCGGCTTTAAAATACATTAACACCTCGACTAATAAAACATACACTATAAACAGTGACAGTAAAATAACATTACAAAAAATAGATAACATACACATTAACGACGAACTAACTGAAGACATTCGCCGAGAAATACACAAAACAAGGACACTAGACAAAATTGTAACTTTCAAATGGGTGAAAGGTCATTCAGGCATTATAGGTAATGAAATTGCGGATCAAGCCGCAAAACAAGCCGCTTTAGATGAAACATTATCTATTAGCTTCAATAAGGCCCCCAAAGGAAGACATGTGTATGAATACTTCCAGACATTGGACGAAAGACTAGATACAAATAAACTAACATACAAACTAACTCAAGTACTAACAGGACATGGTGGTGTGAAACAATACTTATACAGATTTAGACTTACACAGGACAATAAATGCAAATGTGACGGACAGACAATACAAGACTATGACCATATAATATACAACTGCCCACTTCTAGATGGTGAAAGAATAAAATTAATTAAACATGTCGATCTTTCTGGGGACATATGGCCAATTAATAAGCACCAATTGATTAAGAAATATTTTGAACACTTTAATGGATTTGTTGAGAGAATTCAATACGACGATCTTCATTAACCTCAATCCAGTTCAACGGGCATTTTCTTTTCTTTTTAATGACTTATTTCTTAATTTACTTATTCATTCTCATTTCTTTTAATTTATTTATTTCATTTACTTAATTTATAATATGAATTATTAACACTTTCTTTATTAATATTATTATTTTTTCATTATTATTTATAATTTTGACATTGTTACTAGTTTTTTATTGTTTTATTACTATTATAGTTGCTATCATTTCTCTACCTTAATTGTATTATTGTCAAACTTTTAAAATTCAGAAAAAATGTAATTATAACATAATATATATTACTTTAATTGTAATGCAGGCAGTATCGACAGATGGCACCTGCAGAATGTAAATAAAGTCCCACAGTATAGGGTTACTATATTGTGGGAAAAAAAAAAAAAAAAAGGTTAGTGCAAGATGGGTTCCAAAAATTCTTTCAGCTGCTCAAAAACAGGAACGAGTTCACTGCTGCAATGAATTTTTACGCGAGTCTAATGCCGACCGAAGGAATTTTTTGGACTCAATTGTAACTGGGGATGAGACAATGGTTCTATATTATGACCCACTCAGCAAAAGAGAGTCCATGGAATGGAGAAGCGCCTCCTTTAAAGGCAAAAGTCACGCAGTCAACAAAAAAGGTAATGGCCACAATTTTTTGTGACTGTAAAGGAATACTACTGATAGATTTTAAAGAAAGGAATAACACAATGAATGGTGAGTATTATGCAGCCCTACTTCACCGGTTACGAGACGCCATTAAAGAGAAGAGGCGAGGGAAGTTAAGCAGAGGTGTCCGCCTCCTTCACGACAATGCCTCTGTCCACACAGCATTGATTTCCAAGGCCGCTGTGAAGGACTGTGGATTCCAAGAAATCTCTCATCCACCCTGCAGCCCAGACTTGGCCCCTAGCGATTTCTACCTTTTCTCAAAGTGCAGCAGTGGAAGAACATTTTTTTAACAAAGAAGAAAATTATTTTTTTCATGGTATAGAAATGTTGCCAACGCGTTGTATTAAGTGTTTTTTACTTAGAGGAGAATATATTGAAAAACAGTAAAACCAGTTTTTTTCTTTCACCTTTCCTTCTATCCCAGGCCGGAAACTTATGGACCTTACTACGTATATATACATATATATATATACATGTATATATATACATATATATATATATATATATATATATATATATATATATATATACAGTGAAACCTCCATTTCCAATTGAAACGGAAATGGAGATGTTATTTGAATCAAACAGACACAATATTTAACTTAGAACCAGATTTCAAGGACAACCATGGGCGTAGGTATATAAGAGGGCGTATGCAGCCCCCCCCCAAATATTGATTTAAGGGGTAAAAATGTGCATAAAAGCCTTAAAAATAAATTAAATAAGATCACTTAGTTAAAAAAAAAATAATTTTTTGTTGGGTGCAATAGCGATTTAGTTGGCTAACAATCCTAAGTTCTAGGTTGTTTGATTTGAACGGCAATTCAATTGTAGGGAAGACTGCTAGTGAGATGAGAAGTGCGTAGTGTCTGTGTATATAGTAATATATAAAAATATTTAGTGCAATAAAAATTGTAGGATAACGATTTTACAAATCATGGAAATGGAACAAAAAAAATTATTCAGTTAAAAAGAAAATGTTATAAGTTAATTTTGTAGATTTGGTAAGAAATTCGTTGGCCCCGTCCCCTCCCGAAAATATTTCGTATACCCATGCGGAGAACGCTAGTTGTCCTTGAAATCGTACTCATTCAAGGCCACAGTTTAAATACCAACTTTAGACTGTAGCAAATTCAAAGGTAAATTGGAGGTCTAAAATAATATTTATATTTGTAATAATATTTTATCAAAACATTTTTCAAATAACAGTTTCGTATTTTCAACATAGAATCTGAATTTGTAAAAAATTCCATTTGAAAAAAATGAATTATTATTATTAAATTTTAACGTCCATTTATTATTAACTACGAATTGTAGGCCGGGATATCTATAGGTTACCACCTTTTTCTAGCCAGGATAGGGCTGATGCCTTTTCTTTTTTCTAAAGAAAAGCCACCACCCCTAGTGGGAACCTTACCCACGACCCTTTGGCACGGAGTGTTAAGTGCTCACGCCTTGACGCTCACGGCCACCGGGTCCCCCAAAAAATGAACTGCCGGTCTGAATAGCCTACTTCCGGTATAAAACGGAAGTTGATTTAACGATAAATCTTTAAAACATACTTTATTTACCTATCATCAAGCTTTGGGGAAAAATCATTTTTGGCGGGTTTTTGTATGCATTTTAAGCATTAAAAAGATACAGATAATACTTATAGATGGAGTTGATAATCCAGTGAATAGAGTGGAATAATAGAAATAATATCCAGTAGTCTGGCTGTAAAGATCACATAGTACCTACATATGTACAGATTGTAGGAAATATAGTCGTTGTAGAGGTTTGCGTAAAACATTTTACGGGAAAGGTTGCTAAACGGATGTGTGAGAATAGCCGTAGGTGAAAATAATATGGAATCGCTCAATATTATTTCCTAATATGGAATCGCTCAATATTATTTCCTAATATGGAATCGCTCAATATTATTTCCTAATATGGAATCGCTCAATATTATTTCCTAATATGGAATCGCTCAATATTATTTCCTAATATGGAATCGCTCAATATTATTTCCTAATATGGAATCGCTCAATATTATTTCCTAATATAATTTATTTTTAATTTTCTCTTCCTCTACCATTGAACGAGGCCATTTATTATATTAGCGTACCAGTCAATGTTTTCACGCTGCAATAACCATTGAAAACTCAATATTTTACTGTGTTGTCTGCATGGGACCAGTTCCGGTGTATAGAATACTAACTATTTAGATCTTGGAAGAGTTTTAGCCAACTAAAACGCTATTACACTCAAAATAGAATATTTTTTATTAACTAAATTATCTTATTTAATTTATTTTTAAGGTTTTTCTAAAATTTTTACCGATCAAATCAAAATTTCGGGGGGGGGGGGGGGGGGGGCTGCTGCCCCCTCAGCCCCCCTTATATACGCCCATGGTTGTCTGGAAAGTTCGTAGGGATCTTAATTCTCTCAACTTACAATGAATACAAAGGCTATTTTTGTTTCATATAATTTAAACCTCAATGTATTGCCTGGATATATGGCATATAAATCGTCGAAAAAATTAAGATAACATTCCATCAAAATATCTAGAAATTTTCTATAACCTAATACGAACTTAACGTGCCACCAAATTTTACGGACTTGAAAGATTTTTCACAAGTTCCAAACTCAGATTTATGAATAACACTACACAAGTTAAAGAATATCCATTCAGAAGTATCTAAGAACTTTTATTTCTTTATTACAACGCTTGGGCGTATGTAGGAAATAATTTTGGGGGGGGGTCTGGGACCATTTCCGGGGTATAGAATACTAACAATTTAGAACACTTAAATAGTTTTAGGCAACTAAAACACTATTAGAACTAAAATAAAATATTTTTTATGAACTAAGTGTTCTTATTTAATTTATTTATTTTTTTTATTATTTTATTAAGGTTTTTATGACACATTTTTACCATCAAATCAAAATTTGGGTGTGGGGGGGCTGAAGCCCCCTCAGCCCCCCCTTATTTACGCCAATGCTACAACGATTCGGACTACTTGTTCATCCTCATTCCTGAAAAGTACTCCCAAAGTCTTGTTTTTGGTAGATATTTAAATTTAGCCTGCTTATGTGGACTCCACACTCACTTGTAATCCAGCTTCCGAAGTGTTTCATGGAATGTGTTTATCAATGTAGTAAAAATACCATGAAATTAATCCACTGTGAAAGCCAAATATTATTTAGGTGCAGCTATTCTGAGTATTTGAAATCATGCCATGAGAAAGTATAGACTCCGGTCAGAAAGTGTGTAATTGGCATATCTGTGAGTGGTGACCGTCGTCACTGGCATCGGACACAGTGACGACGGTCTTCACTAACAAGTATGACAATAGTATATTTACTGGCGGACCTAACCCCTTTGATTATTTACCTAAGGGTGTAACATGGGCTTATATAAGGGGGGGCTGAGGGGGCTGCAGCCCCCCCCCCCCCCGAAATTTTGATTTGATCGGTAAAAATTTCATAAAACCCTCAAAAATAAATTAAATAATATCATTTAGTTCATAAAACATATTCTATTTTGGGTTTTATAGCGTTTAAGTTGGCTAAAACTCTTCCAAGATCTAAATTGTTAGTATTCCATACTCAGCCCCCCCCCCCCGAAATTTTCCCAGCCCCCTCCGAAATTATTTTCTATATACGCCCATGGTGTGTAATTCTTAGGAAAATGTTTAAATAGTATATATATATATATATATATATATATATATATATATATATATATATATATATATATATATATATATACCACAATACTGATAGTCTGTTTACGAAAGTGGTCTCAAACTGACTAATATATTAGTTAAGTGATGGTGAGTGTTGAAAGGTTCAAAATCTTATTCGTCTAATACTGAGTCATACCGAATATCTTGCGAGCTGTTAATGCGCACGAACTTATCTAGTGACCTAGTACATCAAGAAAACGCGCTAATATGGCGCTCTTCCTACGAGGAATAATATGGGATCCATTAATTTATCGTCATAATGACTCTATGTAATTGAATTCTCACACTTGCGTAGGCGACTCCTTCCTGG
Organism: Gonocerus acuteangulatus; assembly: GCA_946811695.1. Taxonomy (NCBI): domain Eukaryota; kingdom Metazoa; phylum Arthropoda; class Insecta; order Hemiptera; family Coreidae; genus Gonocerus; species Gonocerus acuteangulatus. The sequence goes on along the minus strand of OX328127.1, from coordinate 66,040,441 downwards.
ATTCCCCGATCGCACATTTCCCTATTCGCGCCCCCTCCACTTATATTTGCCAGCGTTCACCGCATCATTCCTCAGTCGTCATCGGTCTTCTTAGTTGGTATGTATGCCTTGATGATCATAATAATAATAAGTCCATAAGCTCATATCATAATAATAATAAGTCTAGTCTATCTAATAACCTATAGATAACCCATCCCAAAATTTGTAGTTAATAATAAAGGAAGTTAAAAATTTAAATTAAAATATGTCCATAAGGAATAACTCGCAGGAACTGAGTCACCCCAGCGTGTTTCCGTTCTTACTCTTAGTTCCATTTAGATAGCTTGAAATAAAGTAATTCTTTGTAGTCATCTTGTGTTTGGAATTCTCCTTGTTCAGCTTTGAACACGTCCAAAAAATGTGAAATTACTTGAGACTAGTTTTTCCTGTTCCGGTTTCGTATTTCATCTTGCGAAACTGCGGCCTTGCATTTTGATATTTCTTGAAAATATCAGGTTGAGGGCCAGTTAAAGAACTCATTTTAAGTCGAAAACACCTCTTCAAGGATATGGTGGCGGAATGCAAAATACTGCAGTTCTTGTCCCAAAACGTCTCTGATTCAAACCTCTGAAATATGGAAAAGGTGGAGTGAAAAAGGAAGCCTAAAATACCGAGCATATGCCTGAAGAATCATTAATTGACATAAGATATCAATTCGATAAGTAATTGTTTCAATTGAGGGGGAAAAAAGGCTCATTTCTTTCATAAAATGCGAAGTTCGTTTTTAGTGGTACTAGGTGAAGTTTTTGATGACAAAGGCTGTTCTATATCAATCAGACTTGAAGTTACGGAAATTCTCTTTAGGATATGAATTACGTAGAACAATATTGTCTTTAATTTAAGACCTAGTTGGGGTGTATAGGAGGAGCCGTTCCTGAGATTTTGCCCTTGAAAGTCGCCAAACAGCGAAATAATAAAAAAAAACAGCCCTAACAAGGCATCTTAGTGAGAAACATAAACACTAATGACACGTCCTAATGTCGTGAAAAGTAGGCATTAGAGTGTTTGTGTGTGTTTAACGGCGTAGCTACAATTGGGATAGTAACCCCGGGCTATCTACAGGTTGCCTCCCTTTTATAAATGCCAACAGCACATGGTCGGTCACCCATTCAGGTACTGGCTACGCCCGACGTTGCTTAGCGTCGGTGATCAACGGGAACCTGTGTAGTCAACGTGCTGTTGGCAGTAGGCATTATGTATGTATGAATGGGGTTTAAGGACGAAGAACGTCAAAGGTTACCATCGTCCTGTAAAGTGTTTTTCAATGAAAATTATTTTGTACTATAAAGGTATGCACTACATATATTGTCGAGGATGCTCTTAAGTTGTAATGTTATATAATGTTCAAAAAGGGTTTTTAAAAATGGTTCTGAAACTGCTATGGCTAATATAATTGTTTTACATGGATACTGCTAAAATAATAATTATGGTGATATGAGCTTGGTCCGTAACGGCATATTATTTAAAACTATACGCAATCAATGCATCTGCGTTCAAGGTAAAGAATATATACAGAAATTATTTATTTTATTTTTTATTATTTATTTATTTATTTTTATTTATTTATTTATTTTATTTTTTTTTATTTTTTTTTTTGCTATATTTCTGTGTATAATTTTGATTTTTTAAGAAAATTTAATACTTTGTCCACCATGGAGGGGTTGTCTGCAAGTGCTTCAGATATATCTTTTGGAATTTCGTTCTTCTCTAGGGCTTCTTCGTATAACCTGCAAGACTCGAAGATATGCCGCACAGAAATCGGTTCATCACATGACACACATAATTAGGCATTAGAGACACTTGTTAAAATTCGGCATGGAGGCGCTTGACATCTTTTGTTCATGGTTGATGAGCTTTTGTTACAAAAGGATGAACGAAAGAGTTCGTCCTTAAAACATGATATTTAAAACTTTAAATAAGCATGCAAAGAAAAATAATCAGTCATTCTTTTGTGTTTTATACTCCTGCATTAAAATATTAAACATTCATTAGATATATTTGTTTCAGGTATATTAATTCTGAAAGAAAAAAATGTTTTTCAAATGGTTTTTGTTAGCAAGCTGTTTGATTTTACTATTAGTGTTCTGCGAACCATTAAAGGTAACAAAAGGAACTTTTGATTTTAATGACCTCAAAGGCTTTCCAAAGGAATTCATGTTCAGTGCAGCAACAGCAGCCTACCAAATAGAAGGAGCTTGGAATACAAGTGGTAATTAATTTTTATTCTCACTATCACAATAATTAAGGTTAATAATTAATTTCAGACTTTTTTTTTATTCTTGACAAAATGTAACAGTATCCTTCATTTGTTTTTATTTAAAATACATTATATATTTCAGTTATTATCGTTGTAACCCCCTCACTTTGCTGCACTATTCCTTTTTGAGATGTCAATGGAAATTTGACCAGTTTGCTAAAAAATATTTCTTGATGACTAAAAATTGGAGAAACCTCCAACCCCCAGAACACTTGATTTCTTCATTAAAACCTCTGAGTGAAATTACATCCAAGTGAAAGCATGAAGTAGCGGTAAAAAAAAAAAAGAAAAAAAAAAAAACCAAAGCCAATTCCTTCACAAGCTATGCTCGAATATATATCTATAAAAATATTGGCTTTGATGTCTTTTTTTTCACCCTACTGACGATGACCCCTCATCTCAATAGCCAGCAAAATGCATAATTTAGATAATAAATAAATTAAAATGTAATTCATTCCAGTGCCTTCAATTAAATCCAGATTCGCTTTTTCTTGAAGTAATCACGGTTTTAATATACGTCATACCATAGCTTTGAATTTCACACGATCATCAAATGTCTGCTTTGAAAAATTGTTGGGGAATCGCCACAATATCTTAAGTGGCGTTCTTTTAATTTCTGGGTAAACAAAACATTTATTAGTAAATAAAAGTTATGAAGACGCTGGAAGGGTATAGTATATATAAGATGAGTAGAATAAAAGTCCGATTCGCAGGAACTGCGTCATCTTAGCGCGGTTCCGTTCTTATCTCTAGTGTTTATGAAGGCATAGAATAGAAACAGTTATTACTTTGTTTAGATCAATAGCAAAACAGCTATCCAAATGAAATCTCAAACAAACCAGTCTTGAAAGGTCTTGATTTACAATCTTACCTGTATGGGTCAGCTATACCATAAGTCGGGCAGAAAGGCCTCCGCTCAGAGGCATTTGGAAAGTCTTGGGATCTCTCTCTTTGAACGCTACATTTCTAACAATAAATTGATCTTCTTATTTTACTTAATCTGTTTTATTGTCAAATACATTATCTGACTATAAGCAATTTAAAAATAACAAGGAATGAAACAGACAAAAAGAACAGTTCGAATAAGCGAAATCAATTACTTTAAAGTTTTAAGCACTTATTTCTCCGATTGACATCGCCTAATCAAAACTTTCATCAGAACCATTTTTGTAGAGCATTTAGTGAGCTTTCTAATGGTCACCTTCCGTTTCCCATGATTCTCAACCTTTTTCGAGATATTAAGGAAAGTATACAAAGTTACCAAAACTTTTTATGTCTGTTAATAAAATATTTTATTCTAACCCTTCCTAAACTCCAAACGTAACAAAAATTTCAACATATTAGTTTTAATGAATGTAGAACATGCAGAAAATGTTTCAACTGAATCCCATAATTCTAAGTACCAAAATGAAAGAGAAAAAGAACAGTTCGAATAAGCGAAATCAATTACTTTAAAGTTTTATGCACTTATTTCTCCGATTGACATCGCGTAATCAAAACTTTCTTTAGAACCATTTTTGTAGAGCATTTAGTGACCTTTCTAATGGTCATCTTCCGTTTCCCAAGATTCTCAACCTTTTTCGAGATATTAAGGAAAATATACAAATTTACCAAAACTTTTCATGTCTGTTCATAAAATATTTTATTCTAACCCTTCCTTAACTCCAAACGTAACATAACTTTCAACATATTAGTTTTAATGAAATTAGAACATGCAGATAATGTTTCAACTGAACCCCGTGATTCTAAGTACCCAAACCAAAAACGGAATTCAAAAACTATTTTTCCAATTTTCTCGACAACGGTTAAAGCTATCGCCTTGAAAATGGTTTCATTCGTTTTTCTAGCCCAAGAAGCCTATAAAAAGAGTACTTACAAGCTTATGAACTCAAAAACGTAAGCGTTACGATTTTTTCTGCGCGAATTTCGCCCCAAACGCCATCTTCCAGTGGGCGGATTTTGCTGGTTAACGAACTTGACCTTTCAAATTGGACGACAGATTTTTGTACCAAATTTCATCAAAATCGGACCATCAGGGAAGCCATAAATGAGCGAACAGACAAATATATATATATATATATATATATATATATATATATATATATAAATAAATATATACATATATATATATATATATATATATATATATATATATATATATACAAATTTGAACCACCGTTATTTTTGGTCTCTAGGGGTTCTGAAACGCGAAATTTTCTAGTCGGCACTTTCGGATTGTTTCATTGTATCAACCCTATAAGCGGGGTTCCTCCCTATGGGGGAGGGAGGAACCGCGCTAAAAACGATGGCTAGAACCTTCCAAATTTTATCGCAATGTTTCGTACTCCATTGTCCTTCTTCAGGCATAATATTGGATTCAGACATTAGATATCAAATCTATCTTCAAGCAATTATAACTTAATCTAGAAGTCTGATACTAGTATAAAATGACAGATATTTCAATTCTTAACATGATACATTGAGAGGAGATCGTTGACCATTGGTAATGCAAAGGTTAACCCCTTAACTTGGTCAACACTCCCTTGGTCATCAACCCCCCACCCCATCCACTCTTTTTCTCAAGCTCACCATGATCCAGCACATTCAGAAATGATTACACATCCCTGAGGCATAGTTTTCCTTCTTCTCATCGGTAAGCCTATTTTCTTCCTGTACTTATTAATTTTATATCTATTTCTATGTTACCCATTTAAATTTGTATAATAATAAATGTCCTACAAAAACGTTTTTGAAGTAATTTTACGTTTTGTGATGGTCACATGCGGAGAAATAAGTGAAATTTTGAAGTTGTTGGTTTCGTTTATTTGAACGTTTTTCTTTTTTGCCTGTTTCCTTTAGTATTGCATTGATAGATATTTTTATAATGTTTCTATTCCTTTACAAATGTCACAAGAAGGGGACAAGAACAGAAACGCGCTAAGATGACGCTGTTCCAGTGAGCTGGAACTCTACCCATCTTTTTAACTATCTCATCTAAAATTATTGAACAGGACACTTTTTTTTATTGGATTTAAGGAGCGTAAACCTTTGAGGTCGTAAGCCCCAGACATGCAACTTTTTTTTCATTTTATAATTGATACCGTGTGTTACGTTCAGCACCAAATTGCTAATGAAATATATATAGAAAATGTTTATGAGGAAATGGTGCCGAACATAAAGGTGCCTATTATTGAGGCTAAATGATCGACAATATAGAGTGAGAAAAAAATTGAATTATTTATTTTAGAAAACAAAAGAAAAAAAAATATCTCCTTGTGGAGCAGATGCTGGTTAGTATGTTAGCGTGAATTAAAAAAAAAAGTCCGACTCGCAGGAACTGCGTCATCTTAGCGCGGTTCCAGTTTTATTTTTTTTATTTATTTATTTTTTTTTTTTTTTTTTTTTATTTTTTTTTTACGGCACATCTACATCTAGGTCATTAGCGCCGACATCCAGGGTGTAGCAAGGAATTCCACCAGCGAGCCGTGGGATGATAAAATTCCTGCCGGAGGTTGGGAATCGAACCCACCATCTCCCGCTTATAAATCCAAGGCGCTAGCCATTAGACCACGGGAGACCCCGGTTCCTGTTCATATCCCTATTCTCATTTGAAAAGCATAGAATAGAAACAGATAATATTTTCCTCGGCCTTTGTTCAAAGGGTTTTATGGCTGGCTATACCTGGGGTCAGGTCCGCAAGACCCTAGAATCCTCTTCTACCGATACTTCATTTCATACGTTTCAATGAATTGGAAAATATCAAATATTTTCACACATTCCTGTGTTCTTTTACTATAGTAATAATTCTACAGATAAAATCAATTAAAAAATAAAATAAAAAAACCAACAGCATAAAGGCAATTGAAAATATTCAAAAGACGTCAACGAATCTTTTTCTCTTAGCAAGCTATATTTCTAACAATGAATTGTTTTTCTTATTTTGCCTAATCTGTTTTATTGTAAAATACATTATCCAACTATAAGCAATTAAAAAATAACAAGGAATAAAAACAGACAAAAAGAACAGTTCGAATAAGCAAAATCAATTGCTTTAATGTTTTAAGCACTTATTTCTCCGATTGACATCGCCTAATCAAAACTTTCATCAGAACCTTTTTTGTAGAGCATTTAGTAAGCTTTCTAATGGTATTCTTTTGTTTACCAAATTCTTAACCTTTTTCGAGATATTAAGGAAAATATACAAAGTTATCAAAACTTTTTATGTCTGTTAATAAAATATTTTATTCTAACCCTTCCTTAATTCCAAACGTAACCAAAATTTCAACATATTAGTTTTAATGAAAGTAGAACATGCAGAAAATGGTTCAACTGAATCCCATGATTCTAAGTACCCAAACCAAAAACGGTATTCAAAAACTATTTTTCCAATTTTCTCGAAAACGGTTAAAGCTATCGCCTTGAAAATGGTTTCATTCGTTTTCCTAGCCCAAGAAGCCTATAAAAAGAGTACTTACAAGCTTATGAACTCAAAAACGTAAGCGTTACGATTTTTTCTGCGCGAATTTCGCCCCAAACTCCATCTTTCAGTGGGCGGATTTTACTGGTTAACGAACTTGACCTTTCATATTGGACGACTGATTTTTGTACCAAATTTCATCAAAATCGGACCATTCGTCTTCGAGCTAGAGAGCGAACAGACAAATATATATATATATATATATATATATATATATATATATATATATATATATATATAAATATATACATATATATATATATATACAAATTTGAACCACCGTTATTTTCGGTCTCTATGGGTTCTGAAACGCGAAATTTTCTTGTCGGCACTTCCGGATTGTTTCATTGTATCAACCTTATAAGCGGGGTTCCTCCCTATGGGGGGGGGGGGAGGAACCGCGCTAAAAATATTAACTTATGTGCGAATAAAAAATAATGAAAAATACAAGTATGTATAGTTGGTGGTTGGGTGAATAGTGGCCGCTGAGGGTTTTTTTAAAACAAGTTTATAGTCTCGCTTATCTGTGGTTGATTCTGCGTCTTCGCTGTAGCCGCTGATGCCAAGTTAAAAATGGAGCTTGACGGGGCGTAGAAGAAGGTGAACCTCCAGAGGATGGATGCAGCAAGCGTAAAGAAGCTCCTGAGGGACTCAAGCCTGTGCTGTTCCTAAGGGAGTCAAGGCTTTACTGACTTAGGGCGGGCAGCTCGCAAATCGGCGTTTATCTTGTGACGAGCCCGTAAGGTGCTGCCCTCACCCGAAGATTGCACCGGGAGGTGGCGAACTCTGTAGGCTCGAGGGTAAATCAGCCGTCCTATCGCGGAGATAGTGGTGATCCGCAAGAGGATTAAGGATCGACTGATAACCGCCTCAGGTTCTAACTCTCAGCTGTCAGACTATTCCCCTATAGCTAGACGCTACAATACTTGCAATACAATAATTAAATAAAAGAAAATAAATAATTGATAACTTATTCTACATGGTCTCTAACACCGTGTCAACTTTTTTTTTAGGCAAAGGAGAGAATATCTGGGATAGAATGTGCCATACTAATCCCTCATATGTTGCAAATAATGATAATGGGGATGTAGCCTGTGACTCTTATCACAAATATAAAGAAGATGTCCAGCATATTCAAGAAATTGGAGTATATCATTATTTATATTTATATTATATATTTATTCTAGCACATCCATCTTGCTCGTAAACATTAATTTCTATTAATTATTCAATTTCTTAAAATTTATAGTTTCACATGTACCGGTTCTCACTATCCTGGAGTCGTTTATTTCCTACAGGCTACACAAATTTCACGAATCCTGATGGTGTAAAGTATTATAATGATCTCCTCGATGAAATAAAGTCTCATGGGATTGAACCAATGGCGAGTATAAATTAAAAAAGTCATTATTTCAATAAACTAAGTGACTTTAAATTAAAAAAAATATGACCAATAATTGCACAGCAAACAGGAAAATATATAAATATTTATGAAGGTTTTTTATACTACCTGAGTCAATTGTTAAATATTATATTTTATATATATATATATTTGGGGGCGAGGTTAGCTCAGTGGTAGAGCACTGGACTAATAAGGTGGAGGCCTGAGTTCAAATCCCGAGCAAGCACTAAAGATTTTTTCTTCTATTTTCTTCGTTCATGGGTTCAATTCGGCCTCCCTGACCGTCCCCAGGCCGACCCAGCCTTTAATTAATTTAATAATGGGTACCTTGGGTGCTAATGACTCCAGCAGTTGAAGCAGCCAAGGGGAAAATCAGGCGGCCGGAGTATAATACTGACCACACTATATCCCTAGTGTGCTGTATGGTCATGAATCAGATACCTCTATAGTATCTGCCCCTCAGGGCCCTCGTGGCCTGTTACGGGACTGATTTTTTTTTTATTTATACATATATATATATATATATATATATATATATATATATATATATATATATATATATGTATAAATAAAAAAAAAATCAGTCCCGTGATATATATATATATATATATATATATATATATATATATATATATATATATATATATTGCATTAATATATTTTCTATAACAGCAGGTTGAAATGTGATTTAATATAAAACATATATTGAAAGGCATTTAAGACAGATCATATATAAAGCCCTTTTATTTGCAACTTTCAGTAGAAATTCATGCAATAAGAGAAATATATAGCCGCTATTGCGGCTTTGAAAAGTTTTCTTTCAGTGTGATGTCATTAGATGGTAAGAAGATTACGTTCTGATTATAGATGTAGTCTTGAACATAAACTTGTATTAATTTCAGAATACGTTGATGTTAAATTTAATGATTGAAGGCATAAGTCTGTCGAAAACATTATATGCATCATATATTGAATAAGAGACAACACACATAAAGTGACATAACATCATATCAAACACTAACTAGAACAGGGTAAACAAGTCCACCAACCTACATCTGTTATCTTATCACAGTGTTGACACTATCAAATTATAATACAATACAATAATAACCTACCAATAATAATATATAAATACACCTCGACCTTCATCGAGCTGATTAATGGATGAAAATGATTTTATATCAAATTAATTATGTCAATAAAGATACTGCAAATGGGTTGTCTAAAAAAATTCAGTCCAGAATATGATTAATTTACAATTTAATTTTTTTTTTTTTTTCAAAATTGTATCGACTTGATTCATACACAAACTCCATGAAGCCTATAGAATATGCAAACGATAGGTTGTCTATTTTTATCCGGTCACAACCATGGGTTGTCGGGTGTAAACAGGTAACTCGAAATGAGTAACTTGCATCGGTCTGATTAATGAATTAAAGTTAGGTTAAAATAAAGATCATTTCATTACGAACACGGTGGTATAGGGTTGTCTGATGGGTGAGAGAAAAATGGTTATTACTGTGGGCTAGTAACTATTTTTTCAATATTTTTACGTCTTGTCTTTGAGTTCTCATGAGCTGGCACTGCTCCTGGATCCTGTTGATGAGTTCCTCCTTCGTCGTCACGGGCTCTGAGTACACTCTTCTCTTCAATGTTCCCAATACATGGAAATCTTGAGGATTCAGATCAGGAGGCAAACGAACTGGTCCATAGTGGCCGATTCAACGGTTAGGGAATTCACTCTTCACCTATTCCGTCACCACTCTTCCATTATGAGCTGGACAACCATCCAGTTGAATCCAGAGTAAGTTAATATTTGGTAGATAGGCTTGTGTAATAAACGTTATGTAGTGTGGGAAGGATGGGACATCACCATCATTGTGTGAATTTAAAGACTTTGTTCAGAATGGCTCCTTCATGCTAAAGCACATTTATTGGGTTTGATTTAAAAATCAGAAAAATATTTATTGAAATAGAACTTTTTCTTAAACTACGAGGTACCATTTTGAAGCTTATTAAATGCAACTTTTGAGGCGGATGCAAACCTCTAAGTCTAATAATAGCCGAGTAAAAAAATATTGAATAATTTAATAAAACTCTAATATTAAACATTCTCATCTATATGGCTTTTAATATAGCTCTTAATTTACATGGTAATATTTCTATAACGGGTGTTTCTTATTGGAAATTTAATTTAGATTCTAAAAATGTCGTCGTTATTTACGATACTTTGATCAAAAATCCCGAAAACACAGTTTTTCTTTAAAAAATAAAAAACAGTAGTTTTTAAAATACACAAACGCTTGTGTAGCTGTACTAGATAGAACGTTCATTTTTGTGCCAATAAACTACAAATGAAGTGCAGAATAAACCCCTAAAGTTATGACACCTCAATGCGGGACACTCTATACATATATGACTATTACCTCCCTGTCGCACGTATTCCCTCGCAGCAATATTTCACTCTTTAAAGCTCGACAACCGGAATTCAGGACTGAGTTTTCTCAGACAACCCTATACCACCGTGTTCGTAATGAAATGATCTTTATTTTAACCTAACTTTAATTCATTAATCAGACCGATGCAAGTTACTCATTTCGAGTTACCTGTTTACACCCGACAACCCATGGTTGTGACCGGATAAAAATAGACAACCTATCGTTTTCATATTCTATAGGCTTCATACTTTCGATTGGCATGGAGTTTGTGTATGAATCAAGTCGATGCAATTTTGAAAAAAAAAAATAAATTAAATTGTAAATTAATCATATTCTGGACTGAATTTTTTTAGACAACCCATTTGCAGTATCTTTATTGACATAATTAATTTGATATAAAATCATTTTCATCCATTAATCAGCTCGATGAAGGTCGAGGTGTATTTATATATTATTATTGGTAGGTTATTATTGTATTGTATTATAATTTGATAGTGTCAACACTGTGATAAGATAACAGATGTAGGTTGGTGGACTTGTTTACCCTGTTCTAGTTAGTGTTTTATATGATGTTATGTTACTTTATGTGTGTTGTCTCTTATTCAATATATGATGTTTATGATGTTTTCGACAGACTTATGCCTTCAATCATTAAATTTAACATCAACGTATTCTGAAATTAATACAAGTTTATGTTCAAGACTACATCTATAATCAGAACGTAATCTTTTTACCATCTAATGACATCACACTGAAAGAAAACTTTTCAAAGCCGCAATAGCGGCTATATATTTCTCTTATTGCATGAATTTCTACTGAAAGTTGCAAATAAAAGGGCTTTATATATGATCTGTCTTAAATGCCTTTCAATATATGTTTTATATTAAATCACATTTCAACCTGCTGTCTCCGACAAATTATCCATTTCATCCTGCAATCCCTTATATTACACCCAAATAATTCCATTTTGTTTGCATTGTAGCCTTTTCCGTCGTGGTAATGTTCCTTTTTCTTGCAAAGAATGTCTTCATTACTGATCTTTTAAAAAACACATATTAAACTCTAGATTAATTTATTACTTTCCAACGGAGGTGCACTATTGAGGTCACACTCATGACAGAAAAAAATGATTTATGGCATTCCTGTAAAAACGAACCAGTAAAATTAGTCTATCTGGAGGAGGGGTCTACTTCAGACCAAAGTTATTAATTTGCTCATGCCAGCCATAAAATTTGGTCCCTTGCTATAATACTCGGTAAATATTGTGCCCAAATAATGAGGAAGATGCTTAAACGTAAGCAAAGTCGAGGAGTGTGCTTTTTTTAAAAAAAAAAAAATTACTGGAGGCTAAGTGACTTTTGGTGTTATGGTGTGAGCACTTCCGCCCTAAGGTTGCAGGGCCAATTCACACTAAGGACTGTGGCTTTTCTTTAGGAAAGAATAAAGGCATCAGCCCTAACCTGGCTAAAAAAGGGGGGTTAACTTGTTGATATCCAATCCTAAAAATCTGGTTTACTAATAACTGGATTTTTAAATTTAAATAAATAAATAATAATAGAGTCAGGTGTTAATAACAATTATATATTTGTACTCATTCAATGAAACAAGGTATATAAAATTCAAAAATAAGAAATCTAAATAGTTATTTACCAGAAAACAATTCAAGAAGTAACAATAATTTATAACTCTTAGTTTCGATAAATGAAGAACAAAAAAGTGTTGAAGGCCAAAATCAATAAATCTTGTTTTAAACATTCTTCTCAGGGGTTTTTTTTTTTGGTGTAAATTTCATTGAGTTTGTATTAGTTAAACTGATTGTTCTGTGTTGTATAATATACGTGATTATACTCTAATCACTAAAAAAATATGCAAAGTTGTGGCAGTTCTTGTAAGAAAGACTTCAATCTGCTTTCAATTTCAGAGGTTCAATGAAATTTCAAAGTATTAAATGCATGCCTGCAGTAGGAGAAGAATTGAATATTTATGCCGTGACTGTTGAGGCGTGAACACTTAACACTCTGTGCCAAGGGTCATGGGTTCGATTCCCACTATGGGGTGGTGGCTTTTCTTTAGAAAAAAGAATAGGCATCAGCCCTATCCTGGCTAGAAAAGGGTAGTAACCTATTGATAACCTGTCCTAAAGTTCTTAGTTAATAATAATGGACGTTAAAATTTAAATTTAATATACAGGGTGATTCAGGTCTATGTAGCCAAACTCTAGGAGGTGATTGTAGACATAATTTCCTTCAAAAAAATTCATTTGAAGTATGGTCCGATTCCGGAAGGAAAAGGAGCTATGTCCAATTTTCTGTTTTTCTAACGTAGTCATTTTGTTTAATGAATAAGAAACGATTCCTCAAAAACTATTCAAGATAATTAAATTTGAATTATGCCATCATGAAATAGATAAAATGCCCTTTAAAAAACAGTAATTTAATTCACTAGAACCATTATAAAAAGATACTTTCTGGACGTCCAATAACGCACTTCTGTTTTCATCAATGAATCAGAGTTTTTTCGCGAATTTTTTTCCTCAGCCCCCTAATGGACTACGGATTCAATACTTACACAAAAACATCTATGTTTAGTAAGCATTAAATCCATGCAAATGAAGTGGAGGTTTATTGAGGGATAAATTGTATGATTGGCTCCCTTTTGTCAAAAAAATGTGGAATGTAGTTTTGTTTCTTTCAAATACCTACCTTATGTGAAGAAATTAAAAATTATTTATTTTCTATTGGCCAAACTGTGGGTATCCATTGCCCAGTCCAGAATCAATAAAATTAACTGAACGAAACGATTAGAAATGATTTTCATTTGAGAGCTACGTCACATTTTGTGTTTTTTTTTTTTTCCAAAAATATTTTTCATTGATTTGGCAATGATGTATTTGGAATTTTTTAAATGATGTATTTGTCATCCAGTTTTGACTAAAAATTTTGAGGGGAGAGTTCAAAAACATTTCAGTGTAGTTAAATACTTGTAATCCAAAACTTAGACATATTTTAAAATGTTTTCAAATAAAATTTGAAATAAAACTAAAAATTGTGCAAAACATTGCGGGAAGAAAAATGTTAATCCTCAGTTCGGCCGCAACATTTTGTGGACAGACAAAGCCACATTCACACGGAATGGAATAACTAACAGTCCCAATTCGCATTCTTGGTTTCATTTTAATCCTTATGCCCTGGGAAGATCACACAATCAGTATCAGCTCCAAGTTAACATGCGGTGCGGGATTTTGGACGAATATCTTCTTCGGCCAATCCTGATTCCCGACAGATTCGATTCAACATATTTTTAAACCTCCTTCAACACGATCGACCTATTGCATTGGAAGACTTTCTGCTTGCACATAGATTCATGGTTCCTGGTGGATTGCTGTCTTGCAAACAGCACCAGTGCTGTTAGACAGTATATGGGCACTGTCCAAGTTGATGAAGGTACAATTTCAAATTTTCAAATATATTAGCAAATATTTTAGTGCAAACTACATCGTGTAAAAGATAATTCAATGAAAATGTGTTAAACACAAAATGTAACATATCTCCCCAATGAAAAACTTTTCAAATCATTTCTTACAGTTACTTTTTATTGCTTCCGGACTGGACAATCTATTCCCACAGTTTGGCCAATAAAAAATGAATAATTTTTAATTTTTTCACATAAGGTAGGTATTTAAAAGTAACAAAACTACATTCCACATTTCTTTTAACAATAGGGAGCCAATCATACAATTTATCCCTCAATAAACCTCCACTTCATTTGCATGGATTTAATGCTTACTAAATTTAGAAGTTTTCGTGTAAGTATTGAATCTTTAGTCCGTTAGGGGGCTAAGGAATAAATTTGCGAAAAAACTCTGATTCATCGATAAAAACAGAAGTGCGTTATTGGACGTCCAGAAAGTATCTTTTAATAATGGTTCTAGTGAATTAAATTACTGTTTTTTTAAAGGACATTTTATCTATTTTATGATGGCATAATTCGAATTTAATTATCTTGAACAGTTTTTGAGCAATCGTTTCTTATTCATTAAAAAACATGACTACATTAGAAAAACTGAAAATTGGACATATATCCTTTTCCTTCCGGAATCGGACTATACTTCAAATAAACTTTTTTTTTAGGAAATTATGTCTACAATCACCTCCTAGAGTTTGGCTACTTAGACCTGAATCACCCTGTATATTTATCATATCTTTTCTAGTATTAAGATCTCTTGTAGTTAAAACTATCTAATAATTTACTGAAAATATTGACTTAGGTAACTATTTATCACTGGGATTTACCTCAGCCCCTTCAAGACATTGGAGGTTGGTTGAACCCTAAAATTGCTGAAATATTTGCTGACTATGCGAGAGCTGTTTTTAGCTTATTTGGAAATAAGGTAAGTTCTTAACTGAAAAATTTAAATTGTTAATTGGTTGGTTGATTCAAGTTTTTTTTTCTCAAAAATTTCTAGGTTATACTTGCCCTCTTTCATTATGTCGCTTATGCCTGGTTAATTAAAATAATGTGCTAGAGTTTTTTGTGCAATTGTTGTGTAGGATTTTCTCTTTCATTTTTCTCTCATTATTAATTTTTTTAAAATTATATATACTACAATTCATATATTATTTTACCTATTTTATGTAGAGGATTCACTTTATGATATGAAATATTTTAATTTGTTTTATATATAGACTTTTTTTTATGGGGGCAAGGTTAGCTCAGAGGAAGAGCACTCGACTAATATGCCGGAGGACCTGAGTTCAAAACCCGAGGGCACTAAAAAATTTATCTTCAGGTGGCCAGAGCTTAGTACTGGCCACACTATCGCCCAAGTGTGGCGAATGATCAACAATCAGATACCTCTGGGCCCTCGTGTTACGGAACTGATTTCTTTTTTTTACACTTTATTATACTTACTGCTGTGAGTTGATACAGATAAGTAGTCCAGTGTCTGTTAGATGGATATTTTTGCAGAGAGCAAGTGATATGGCAGTAAGTTTGGCAGAGTGAATATTGCAAAGACCGTGAAGCTTAAATTTTTCAGTTATTACTCCATCGAATGTAGTGTATGCTGTTGAATGGCGTGTTAGTCGTGAAATTTTCATCCGTCAGTGAAACCTACTTTAACATTTATTTGTTTTACTAGGATTTCTTATAATTTATTCAAAGTTAGTTTACATTTCAAATTTTCATAGGTAAAGTATTGGATTACTATTAATGAGCCAAAAATGGTAACATCCGGCTATGGAAGTGATTCATTCGCACCTGCTCTGAATTTGCATGGAACAGGAGATTATGCTGCAGGCCATAATGTTCTTAGAGCTCATGCAAAGGCCTACAGAGTTTATGACAACGAATTTAGACAGAAACAAGGAGGTAAGAAATGAATTGCCCCAAAAAAGATCAAAATTTTAATTCATGAAAGCTTACATTTTAAGATCTAATTAAAGTACAACTGTATCGTGTAACTGTACTACTGTATCGTACAGTAGTTCATATTCCTTCCTATGGAACTGCTGTAAAACTATTCCAAAAACTAATGTTTATCTGATTCTAGGGAAATTAAGCTTTTCTATAAATGGAGCCTTTCACATTCCTAAAAATTCAAGTGACCCCACACATGTTGAAGCATCAGAAAGAGCCAATCAATTCACTGTATGTATTACTTTATTACCAAAATAAAAAACAAAACAAAAATGTCATTTATTTATCTTCTTATATTCATTTCCTCAACTTTTTATTGATTCTTCTCAAGTCATAAACAGATCTGTGTAAAAACATATTGATGATAATGAATTCAGAATTCCTATTCTTATTTTAAAAATGTATTTTCCATTGAAAAAATAATTTATATAAAAAATAATAATTTATTAATGGAATATTTTTTTTACATTTGAAATAAATAAAAGTAAATAATATGTTGTATAGGTTTTAAAATGAAAGAGTAATATATAAGGATTCCAATGAATGAGATGGACATTATCTTTAACTTTATGACACACTGAGCAACTATTGTGGTCAGATCTGTTAACTGGCATCTTGGCTTTCCACTTTACACGTTCCTATAACGAGCTATTGTGGGAGAGATATAACTTGTCACTCAAGGAAAGCATAGAGGGGGCTCGATGTTGCCATTCCTACAACCCTCCCAGCCCCGCTCTGCACAGTTGTGGGACTCTGAGAGGGACGAGCGGCAAGACTGTCATTGGCTAGAGGCGTCTTCACTTTCCCCATGCCATCCACAGCCGAGTGACAAGTTATTATTATATTTCACCCACTATAAGTGGTTCTGGTGACCACATTGAATCCCCATTTCAAACCAACACCTGTATGACGCTTGAAAATCAGTTTAAGCCTAGTTCTTAATCTCTAGATCTTCTGTATACGGATCAAGGGTTATACCACTTATACTCACCACTAAAATAACTAATAGAAACCAAAATCAGTTGAGTGAGTGCATTCTATATATGAGCAAGGATCCATTAGAAGATGACCACAACACAATCCACTTCTATAAACAAAGTAGGAATTTATATAAGCATAGAAAGGTTAATGTTTAAAAATTTGAATTAGGTAAAATCTAAACTATAAATAATCTGCAATAAAAATTAAAGTAAAACCATTTGAAGATATGATATTGTTTAAATAGTTTGGCTGGTTTGGACATCCAGTCTTCAGTGATGAAGGTGACTACCCTTCTGTCATGAAAGACTTTGTTGATAGAAACAGTTTAGCAGAAGGACGAAATCAATCTAGACTTCCATCTTTTACAAAAGAAGAAATTTGTGAATTGCAAGGTACTATTTATATTTATAGTGCAAGGGTTATTTATATTTATATCACAACCTAATTAATTTTCTAATGAGAAAGTTCAACCATCGGAAAAATGAAATTGACTTATTGTTATTGGATCCTTTAAACCTAAAATATTTAAAAAAATAATAATGTTTGAAACTGTCAGTAATTCCTGCAATACTTTTAAAAGAAAATATGAAAAACCATAATTATATATATATATATATATATATATATATATATATATATATTCTCTAAGATCTTAGGAGGCATGGGGTCGTTAAAGCAGTCATCCTTTCTTCATACTATTTTTATTTAATATGCCCAAACAAGCGAGTACATGGTGACGAGAGGACTTCCTAGCAAACTAGGACTGAAAACCTTTTTATAAAACATTTAATTTAGCTATCACTATTGTAACATTTAGGGTAGGTGTAGCATTTAATGTAAATTTTTAATGTTTTAGTGGATCATTCTGTAGCTCTTATAGTAAGCTTCTATATACAAAAAATAATTGTTTGTTTGTATGTACAAAAAATAATGTTGTAGAAGTGCCCCTGAAGAGGTGCAAAAATATGCACGAAACATGTCGGGTCTATTAAATAAAGAAGTATGAAAAAAGGATGACAGCTTTAATGTTACCCCATCCAGAGAATTTAGATATATTTTGGGTCATCTACAAGAATAATATATATATATATATATATATATATATATATATATATATATATATATATATATTTGATTTTTAACACTATTAGAATATGTAAAAATTAGCTACCAATGTATTTTAAATAAATACACTTTTTATTGAATTTTGATTGTATAAGAATATTAAATTATAGATGGTTCATGTCATAGTATGTATATATTTTTCAGGCTCTTTCGATTTCATTGGACTAAATTTTTATAGTGCTGTTCAGACAGAACCTGGGTTTTCGGGGCAAGACCCATCAGTGTTGCGAGATCAGCAAGTTATTGAAACTCCTATTCCCGGAAGTCAAACATCTGCTTGCTCTTGGCTTCAGGTATAAGTTATTTTTTTATCTTATATCAGTTTCCTAGCTATTATTGTTGGACTTTGATTTCTACTTTTGCCATACGAGAAATCAAATGTTTATGGCTCATGCTTGGAATGTATCCTTCACTCCTTGTCAAATTTTTCTTTGACTTCTATTGCATCTTCTTCCTCCTACTCGAAGATCTTTTATGACTGTCTGGCTATAAAACCAACTGGCCAAATTAACGGGGTTTATGTTTGTTCAGCAATGCTCCTAATTTCTATAAATAACCACGTTTATAATCTTAACATAATAATTGTGTACCTGGTGGTCTACATTCTTCCCACGCAACATAACCTCCTGATTATCTTTCTTAATAGAATAGGATTGAGGAAGTCAAGCTCACCATACAGTTACACTAGTGTAACAGTGTCCTACTTTCTTACGGCTACAAAAATCTTTCTTAGGACACTTCTAATCCAGAATAGTAGGGCTCTCCTCATATTGTTGGTCAGTGTTTTTTTCTGTCGTATACAAAATCGGTCTTATGACTGTTTTATTTAGCAAGAGTCAACAAATATTCAAGCAGAATATAACATGAAGACTTGGAGCTGTAAATACATTTTACAAACATTCAATTAACGTTTTGTTCAATTAGATAAGTAACATTTCATAGGAATTTTCTGCATTCTATTTTTAATCATGTATGACCAATTAATTTAATTTTTAATCAGATTAAAAAATATACTTATATATTTCTGACTTATATGTTGTCAGAAAAATTAATAATTTTTTTCAGGGGACACCAAAAGAATTCAGACTTTTATTGAACTGGTTTAAAAATGAATACGATAACCCAGAAGTATTCATCACCGAAAATGGATATTGTGATAGTGGAGAAATTAATGACAAAGAGAGAGTTAAATACTACAAGGTATTTTTTTTTTAATTTAACATTTAATTAGTGAGATATCATGTTGTTTATATTGGTTAAATGCCCCATTTACCTATAAAGACAACATATCAGGGTTTGGAGAAAAAATATATTTGGAACATTTGAGGAGGGTGTCTGGGTGGTCTTGGAGACTCAGTATGTACACACACACACAAACATATATATTATATATTATATATATATATATATATAATATAATATATATTCTATTATATATAATAATAATATATAATTTATTGCACTGAATAAGACTGTATTTGTTTGAAGGGTTATCTTGAGAACTTACTGAAAGCTATAACTGAAGATGAGTGTAATGTATTAGGTTATACAGCATGGAGTTTAATGGATAATTTTGAATGGAGATCAGGTTATACGTAAGTCTTTACTTATTAATTGATTTATTATTTATTCATTGTTATTTTACAGTGGTCAAAGGTACAACATGTAGTTGTACTTTTGACCACTGTACGATTATTTTTTAAAAAATTAATAAAAAATATTAACTGTAAACCTAGAACCTTGAAAAAATTAAATGTGATAAGCAATAGAATGCTCATTACAATGAAATAAAAAAAAATTAATTTAGCCTTAATATTCAAGCTAAAAAAAAAATAAATTTTGCAGAGTGGTCAAAGGTACAACACCTTCCCCTGTAGGGAAATAATGCATGGTCAGAGGTGCGAAACCATGTTAGTGCAAATTAAAAAGTATGCTAAAAATTACATCACATCTCTTATTTTAATAGCTAATTTGTAAAATGATTTCGATCTAAAAATACATAATAAAAAATATTATGACGCAAAACATCATCAATAAATAACTTACATTTTTATGATAGAAATGGATAATTATTTTTTGCAAGAATCCCCTTTGACTTGGATAATCCAAAGTAGCTTACACAAGCCCTCTAGTGAAAGAGCTAACCACTAATTACACCAAAATTTATAAAATTTTGCTATATGCCGCCACAGCCTCGGTGGTCAAAGGTACAACACCTTCCCTTCCCCTATATATATATATATATATATATATATATATATATATATATATATATATATATAATTATAATTATAATTTGATTAATTATTTTTTTAGAAAAAAATTTGGATTGATAAAAGTTAATTTTGATGATCCTGAGAGGCCCAGAGCGAAGAAACTATCTGCCAAATTCTTCAAAGACCTACTGCGAGAAATTAGAGAAACAAATAATGCTTGACTAGTTGTAATGAATAAGCATGTAATGTATGTATTAATGATATGTTTAATTGCTTTAAATAATGTGTGATTGAAATCCACATTCAGACTATTAAATAAGCAAATGTTGAAATGGCTCTGGTATTACATTACTTACTGTTATTTTGTTAAATAAGTAATAGATAATTTTTTCTGGTTTAACATAAGGAAATTTATAATTAATAATAATTTGCTATGTAATCTGATATTTTTTAACAGTTTCTTCTATTTCATTTATCATTTCTTAATCAAGCTTAAGTTGTTATTTAAAGTATTGTATTTTTATTGTGTAACAATAGATTTAGCTGAAAGTGCTGTATAGTTTTTTAGCGTGAATCCTCTCTCCCTTCTCCTCGCTAAGCCTTCATTATGTATAAAATAATGATATATAATGGTATATGATATGATGTATGTTTGCTCTCTAGCTGTCCCAAAAATGGTTACATTTTCATAAAATTTGGTACGAAAATTCTTTGACTGATATAAAAGATCAAGTTTGTTAATATCAGAATCCATTTAGCGGAAAGTAGAGCTTGCAATTTGATGTTTATGGGCTTGCATATACACGTCTTTTAGGTCTTTTAACTGGGGAATCTAATTAATCTAGAAAATGTAAAAAAAAAAAAAAAAAACAGTTTCCTTAACTAATTCGATTTGGTTACACAGAAACAACAGATTCAGCAGACAATTTTTCCAGGTTGACATAATTTTAAACTAAAATAATGAAATTTTGGTTACGTTTGGAGTCAAGGAAGTAGAAATAATTGCTTAATACTTAAAAAATATTTGTTCCATTTCTTTGAACAGTATTTTTGCCTCTATTTTCTACTTTATATTGTTTGTTGACTTTTTTAATTTCATTTAGAAAAAAAAAATTAGTAAAGTTGGGTCTAGGGGAGGAGTTTGTAATTCTGCTATTTAAGATTTCCGTGCATTGTGGCACCTAATATCTCATTTTTCTTTGATATGTCACTGGTTTGTTTAAATTGTTTACAAATATCAAAAATCCATAACCTGTATCTAATCCAAGATTCTAAAATGACAATAAGGAATTCGCTGTTATGGAAACGCTCTAAGATGACACAGTTCCTGCGAATCAGACTTTTAGAAATTATGAATTTTTAATTTTATTTTAATCATTTTGGATGTTATAATACAAAACTTGTTTCAACCTGTCAAACAATGCTAACAAAAACAATGAAAGTTAATTCAAAGATTTGTTTTCAAATCTTTATAATTTGAAGAATATTTTTAGAAAAAATAAATAATGCTTTGCTCTGATACTTTCATAAAAAAAATTGAAACAAATAAAACAAGAAAGATATTTTGAGTGGCACTGTATTTACTGAATATTGTTTAAGCAGCTGCACATCCTATCACTTTTTTCCTGATTTTCTTAAAAAGAAAACAAAAACTTTTATATATATATATATATATATATATATATATATATATATATATATATGTAATAGAAATGCCCCACTTTTTCTGAATTTATAATTTAATGTCTAAGTAAAGCAAAATAAGGAAACTTGATTTTCATTTTCTTGAATGATTATTGTAAAATATATTAGCATTTGTGAAATTATTATACATATCTGAGATTCATAAGAACGCTAGTGACGACTAAGCTAATTAGAATGAGTACATATTTTCAAATTCAAATAATTGTGTACAGCTTCAGAGAGAAACAAGAAGAGTAAAACTGAGATAACAGTTCTCAAGGCTGGAACACTCATGTAAAATTGTAGATTGAGTAAAGAGAACACTACTTCACATCAAATAAATTACTCTTTCTCCCAAATGTAACTGGTTTTTAAAATATACTTTTAGAAGTTTGCTGCGAGGAATATTTCTTGTTTATTGAATCACTACACATGTATGTAACCTATCATTTTCATATTTTAGTTAAATTAATAAACTATTTCTGAAAAAATGTTAATTTACTTAATATGAGGATGAATATTTCATATAAAAAATCATTTAAGTAATTTTAAAGGAATACAATTTAAAACAGCTTTAAAATTACTGAATAACTCTTTATCGATTAAACCGGTTTCAGCTGTTTCACAAATTACTGTTTATTTGCTCATAGAATAATTATTTTCTGTGAGTAATTAAGTATATAATGTTTTGTAACATTTGCATTTGAGCAGTAGCGTATTATAGTAGACACAAAACAATGTTACTGTGTTATAATGGGAATATTTTCCACTTTAAAAAGGTTGTTCCACTTAAAACATATTTAAGATAACATTATATTTAAGCTAACATTTTCATATTAGACTTAAATTAATTTATCATTTCTGAAAAAAATTATGAATTACTTGTTATATAGAATCAATGCTACATTTACAGACACCATCTTCATTCATTTTTAAGGAATAAAATAAAAAATAGCTTTGGAATTACTGAATAACTCTTTATTAAAGAAATAAGGTTTAGCCGCTCTACATATCACTGTTAATTTACATACAAACCTATCTCGTAACTAAATAATCTTATTTAATTTATTTTTGAGGTTTTTATGACACATTTTTACTGATTAAATAAAAATAAATAATGTTTGGGAGGGGGGGGGGCTCAGCCCCCCTTATATAAGCCCGTGCATGATAGTAGTTACTTTCTGCAATGATCACAAATCAATGTTTTATTGCTTTAAAGGTAATACCTCTTGTTATTGTACCACTTCATAAATGTCAGTGTTTTTCATTTGTAAATATCATCACCAGTAATTTTTAAGGAATAAAAAAAAAAAACAGCTTTGGAATATCTGAATATGTATGAGTAGGTGAGATGCAAAACTCGTTCGTTCCACAGGAACATATTTGTAAGGCAGCTCAAAAAACTGGAAACTGCGTCTTGTATAGTGGCCAGATTAAAATGATGTAAAAGTCTTTTTTGCCTTCGAAAGATACATCTTTATGTTTACAGATTTATGTCACATTTCAACATATGTTGAAATAGCATTGAAATATCTTTTATAATCTAATGCCATCTCAATTTTTCTAAAAATTGAACGAACGAGTTTTGCAACTTACCTCTTCATATTTATTAAGGAAAACAGTTTCAGCTGTTCAAACATATCACTGTTGTATTTGTACCCTAAAGAATTATTTTCTATAAGTGAGTAAGCCTTTTATATTTGACAGCATTTGCATGTATTTAATAGCTTAATGCAGTGCTCAAAAATCATTAATATATCGTTTTTAATTACTACAAAATAGAATTACTAATATACTCATCAGTTTTTAAATGACTATTTAATTATGTGTGTATATTTTCCTGTTTTTGGATTATTTTGTTTATATTTTACTATAATATATTATAACTTGTAATGTGTACAGTAAATCAGGAAGAATGAATCTATGGTTTCTACTTGTACTGTATGTTTTGCACATCAAAAGAACAGAGGCCCAGGCAGGAACATTTGACTTCACCAATCTTACTTCTTTTCCAAAAGGATTTATATTCAGTACTGCGACAGCATCATATCAAGTAGAAGGGGCTTGGAATATAAGTGGTAAATAAGATTCATAAAAATATTTTGTCTATTAAACCTTTAGAGACCAAATACTGCAGAGGTAAAGCGGGCTCGCTGGACCGAGTACTAGTGATTTCAACTGTGCACACTGAACCTATTGTGTTTTGAACTTTAAAAGAATGAAATTCTGTGAGCAAAAATATTAATTGTATTTTAACTGTTAAAAAGGAAAGTATTACATTTCTATTCATATGGCTTAATCAATTCACTTTTTATAGACAGGTGACAAAAACAAATAAATAAATAAAAACATCTTGATAAATCTTTCAATGAATTTCAACACTCCCCCTCATTGAATAGATATTCAACACACAAAAATGAACAAAATTAACACATAAGTCCAATCAGGTTAATTAAGGTGTTCAATCTTGGTTTGGGTAGTGCCTTCGTAAATAGGTCTGCCAACTGATCTTCTGACGAGATTGATTTTATCTGTATAATCTCATCTTTGACCACTTCTCGAACAAAAAAATGTTTGATACAAATGTGCTTTGTACGACGATGAAACTCTGGGTTCTTGGCAATCTTAATGGCAGCTTCGTTGTCGACAAAAAGCGTAGGAACACTCCTTAAGCCTTCAGGAAGCAACTCTTCAAACATCCTTC
This sequence comes from Gonocerus acuteangulatus, assembly GCA_946811695.1. NCBI lineage: Eukaryota > Metazoa > Arthropoda > Insecta > Hemiptera > Coreidae > Gonocerus > Gonocerus acuteangulatus. The sequence continues at coordinate 66,015,701 of OX328127.1, read as the reverse complement.
GTAGCCAAATCATTTCCCGAGCAGCTTCACTGGCAGCCATCAATTCTGCCTCGGTTGTGGAAATAGCCACACAGGTTTGCCTTGAACTCATCCATGAAATTGGGCCTCCGGCAAAACGACATAGAACGCCTGTGGTAGACCTTCCGGTTGAAACATCTCCCAAGTCAGCATCACTATATCCAGTGAGGACACGGTCACTGTTTGATTTATATACAATCCCCAGGTTCTCTGTACCTTTGAGATACCTCAGTATTCTCTTCACTCGAAGAACGTCCTCAGAGGATGGATTTTCCTAAGTCCGAGAAGCTACTCCTACTGCAAAAGCTAGATCAGGCCTAGTACAGACCATAAGGTACATAAGAGCCCCTACGGCCTGTCTGTAAGGGAAATTTCTTCCTTCCTTACCAGATTTTTCTTGGAATTCTTCCCCACTCAATATGGGTGTTGGAGCTGGCTTACATTCATCCATGCCGAATCTTTCCAAAATTCTTTTTATATAGCTTCTCTGGAGTGTTGAGTTCGCCTTTCGTATCCGCCTTCCCATGGCAGTTTCCAGCCAGCTTTTTTTCATTCTCTTAATATTTTGAGAGGGTGAACTCAACATGAAAAATATACCTGTAGATTCTCTGAAGCTTCTGGATTCCGATGGCAGTAAAAAAAAAAAAAAAACAATTGACAGGATGTTGAGTTCACCTTAATATCCGCAATGCCTCAAATATTTTCCAACATTCCATATATTAATAAACATTTATTTAAATTCACATATACAGAAACTTAGAAACTGTTAAATATCATAATATAATAAATTGCTTAATGTTCTGATTGAAGGAAAAGGAGAGAATATTTGGGACCGAATTGTTCACAACAATCCACGTTATATTGTTAATAGTGATAATGGAGATATTGCATGTGACTCATACCACAAATTTAAAGAAGATGTCCAGAACTTAAAAAAAATTGGAGTATGTATTTTTTAGAATTTAATTCACAGATTGTTTTAATATATTTACCAAGGATTCCTAAGATTTTCTACAAACAATTAAATTCTTCTCATATTTTGTCCTCAAAAAAAAAAAAAAAAAAAAAAAAAATCTATTTAGTTTACTTCTATTTAGTTAGATTCGATTGTTTTTATTCATTGTTTTCTTTATTTTTAATATTTATTTAAATTTTAACTTCTTCTTCTTCTTTATCTATCTCCTTTGTGCCCAAGTGTGGAGTGGATTAGCCTCGACCCATCTCTTGAAAATCTGTCTATCCTGGGCCATTATTTTTGCTTCAAGCACAAAATTGTAAATGTAATGTCCATTATAATTGACACAATATTAGGATGGGTTGATGCTTTTTCTTTTTTCTAAAGAAAAGCCACCACCCCTAGAAGAAATCGAACCCACAACCTTAGGCACAGGGTGTTAAGTGCCTAAGGTCGTGGGTACTTAGATTATTACATTCACAATGTATTCTAATAATTCTTAGCGTGAAAAAAAATTGTAACTATAAACATATAAATAAACTTGTGAAATAATGCAACATTTCAATGTTTCTTATATGATCTATTTCACTAATCCCTTATGATATAAATTTTCAGTTTAAAATGTATCGATTTTCTTTGTCTTGGAGTCGATTGTTCCCCACAGGCTTTATTACCACTGTTAATCAAGACGGGGTTAGATATTACAATGAACTGATTGACGAACTTCTCCTGAATGGAATTGAACCAATGGTACGTTGAAAACATTTAATATAGATTTCATTAGTTTAATATTATTACCATAAAAAATTTTATATCTGGCATTAATGACCTCAAAGTTTGACATGCCTTAAACCCAACCAAAAAAAAAGTACAATACACTCTCGCTAATCCGGCGTTGTCGGGACCAGGGTACAGTTGGATTAGAGAACTCAGTTAGAAGCGTTCAGTTATCTAGTTGAAAAACCTTAATATTTAATTACTTTTAAAACTTGCACTCCACTCACGACAAATGTTTGAACTAGAATGGCTAAAATAAGGTGTTCCAGCCGCTTGTGCCTTAGTATAAATACAAGTTCCTGTTTCTAAAACGAAACATATATGCCTTCTTCGACTTCCAATCAATGAAATATGACGAAACAAATGTTTGGCTAGCTAGGAAGGGAAGGGTTCCAGGAACCCTTGAGCCAGTCTAGCTCGGTGATCTGTCACTCATTCCTCTCAGGGACTGCCGGATTAAAGAGCGACGGATAAGAGAACACCGTATAAGGGAGAGTCTATTGTATATATAAAATAAGAATTTATCAAGAATGTAGCTTTAAAAATATATTTCTTGTTTGTAAACCATTAATTAACAAATTTTTAAGCATTTAAATGGTTTCAATATTTTGTCACTTATCGCTTCTTGAGTTTTCCATTATATTATCATGAAGTTGTTCAAAAAAGGAGTCTTGTTCAAAAAAGGCATCCAATGGGGTCATTTTTGATATATCGTTCCTACCATTTCAAACTATCGAATGTGCAAATCGGAGCAAAATAGGAACGATCCTGTCCATTGACGAAGTACTATATTGCGAAATGGTCTTATTCGATTCTTTATTTAAGGTATTAAAGGCTATTCTAAAAAGGGATTATAGTTGCAACAATTTGCGACAAGCCATATCATCCACGAGCAAAGTCCCGAATCTAAAAACAAGATTTTTCATATTCGATAGTTTGACATGGAAGGATAGTTGGATCCATAAAGATTTCCTTTGGAAAGTGCTAATATGAGACCTACAGTTTGAATCATTTTAGAAATTATAATGCTTCAAAACAAAACAATACTTATGTAGAGACCTGCAGAAATAATATTATTTTTTTTATTAATGAATAATTATGTTTTAGGTAACAATTTATCATTGGGATTTACCTCAGACAATACAGGACGGTGGTGGTTGGATGAACCCAGACATTGTGGAAATATTCAGCGAGTACGCAAGAGCTGTATTCCGATTATTCGGAGATAAGGTATGGCGGATTCTTATACAGAAATTTCTTTTGAAAATATGTTAATCTAAGAAAATTGTTTTTATCTTCTTATTAGAATCCTGTAGAATGTCCACAAATTAATTAAAGTGTTTAATGATGAAAACAAAACGTGCATCATATTCATGAGCCATTTATATTCATATCTCAGGACTTCAATGATAAATTTTATGATATTTATATTTTAGAGCCCTTGATTTTCTTTAAATTGTAAATTAATTATCTTATCAATCTTAGATTTCAATTTTATAAATTTTCTTAGGTGAAATGGTGGATTACTATAAACGAACCCATTTGTGTAACAGAAGGATATGGTAGTATACATCGAGCTCCAGCATTAAATATTCATGGAGTGGGAGAGTATATATCAGGCCACAATCTTATTAAGGCCCATGCAAGCGCTTACAGAATATATGATAATGAGTTCAGAAAAACTCAAGGAGGTGAACATGACTTTTTCTTTGCTTATGTTATTTTATGAATATTGTATAATGTGGCTTTTTATTAATTTATGGAGCTCCACAACAGCAAGGTGATTTTCTCATATAAAATACAACCGTATTAAATAATATATATTTTTTTAATTAATTTATTTATGAGCACCCGCAACTAAGGTGATGTTATAAAATAATAACAAATAGGTTTAAACCAAGAATTCAAAAAGCATCAACTAGACACTAACATACCAAATGAATTTAATGTGGAAATAAAATATATATAAAAATATAAAATAGATAAAAACAAAACCAAAGAAAAATTGAAATAAAATGGGGAAAAATATATATATAAAATTATAATTTAAAATATATTGTAATGTAAATAATTGAATATTCAATAGTTTATTGCAATATAAAAATCATTAGTGTATGACTTGGAAGTTTTTATGTTTAAGTTTTAATGTAACACACACCCACTCACACAAACAGGCTTTAACAGACAGTTACTCGTTTCATTGCCTCATATATACAAACGATAGAGTTTGAGTCATACAGTTTCATTTTACAGAGATGTTGTAGAACGATAACAATGTGTGGGCTTTTTTCAGAAAATAATTCCGACTATATGATTAAAACTATTAATTTATATTATATTTATTAAACAAATTGTTAGTTAATTACTGGGCTTCATGTGAAAATATGTTAAATTACTTCATCCAATAGAGCCAAAGCTTCAAACAGACAACACAGCACAATATTTCTCTGGAGGCAGTCAATGTTATGTAAGGCTGCGAGCAGGTACCCTTACAAGAGTGTAAATTTATTTAACCACATTATAATAAACGGGTAGTATACACAGTCAGAGACTATTTAATTTACAAATTTCATAAATTTAAATCCTATCAGTTATATCTACTCTGAGCCTTATATGAAAATAACTTTGTCTGACTTCAGATATAGCTAAAAAATCAAATTTAATCTACAAATTCCTAATTTCCAAACCATCTCGTGACAAAATAGAAATGTGAAGATAATGTTATTTGTTTTTTATAGTTCAAATAAATTTCATAACAAATTTACAATAAAATTATTAAACATTTTCTACATTAATGAACTGAATATTCGAGAGAACAATTAGCAGAAGGTGTTGATAACAGTCTAATTCATTTTGGCATCAATATTAATTTTTTCTAATATTTTCCCCATTGAATATAGAATGTATTGTTATTCCAGGGAAAGTAAGCATGGCAATATATGGAGCATTCTTTTTCCCAAAAGATCCACATGATTCGAGGCATGTTGTTGCAGCTGAAAGAGCATTGCAATTCACTGTTAGTTTATTTTAACTCAAAATAATGTATTTATGTTAAAAAAATAATTTTATTCCTGAACTATATTTCAGTTTGGGTGGTTTGCTCACCCAGTCTTCAGTGATCATGGCGATTATCCGACTGTTATGAGAAAATATGTGGATGAAAGCAGTAAGGTTGAAGGTCGCCCAAAATCGAGACTACCGACTTTTACAAGAGAAGAAATAGAAGAAATTAAAGGTAGAATATCAGCTAATTTTACATTAAATAATTATTATTAATGTTGAAGTCAGTATGGATGTCTTTAGGTGAGGCACTCGATAACAAGAAAGAGAATAAGCTTGGGGCTGACGCCTTTCCTATAGGATTCTCCTCTTTTGTCACCAGGCAACTAGCCTTGACAAGCCCTTAGTCAATGCTATTTCCTAGACCCCATCAGATACCATCTTCTTGGTTGGGTAAAATATCAACAAAGAACTCATACTCCCGTTAAGCTTTAAAGACCTTCATACATTTTCAAATTAGGTGGGAATCGTGTGATTTTAATTAGTTCCACAACAGGACTTTGTGGTCCTATGACACCCGTAGGAGGTTAAGCCTGCGAACCAATGTAAGGTTTTGTATAAAATATGAGAGTGAGTGAGTGTGTGTGTGTGTGAGAGAGAGAGAGATTTATCTTTGCTTTACAGGCCACTGATAATCCGATAAATGGCCACTTCTGAGTCCAATTCTGCCAATTTGTCTGCTCTCTTATTGCCCAGGATACCTAGATGTCCCGGTACCCAATAAATGACATTATTATTCTGTCCAGTTTGTTTAGCCTCGTTTGGCATTCTACAACAATTCAGTTCTTCTGCCTTACAAGGTGCCAGTCTGCCAATCAGGATATTTACTCTCCTCTGAAAAGCCCCCTCCTCATTTAATTTATGAACCACAGCTAAAATGACATGAATATCCTCCGGAAATACTATGGGCCGAGATATACTTTATAAATAGTTTGGAGGCCCGGTGGCAGTGAGTGTTAAGGCGTGAGCACATAACTCCGTGCCAAAGGTCGTGGGTTCGATTCCCTCTATGTGATGGTGGCTTTTCATTAGAAAAAAGAAAAGGCAACAGCCCTATCCTCGCTAGAAAAGGGTGGTAACCTATAAAGAACCCGTCCCAAAATTCTCAGTTAATAATAATGGACGTTAAAATTTAAATAAATGCTATGGGGGTTCTTCATAGGGTCACTTTTAAATAATTATAAATGTATTTACATTTTAAATTTGTACTAGGGTGACTTAAATTAACGTGGGAGTGTTCAGTAGCACAATATATGGTTTCTACCATGTAGGTATGTCGCTTGTAAAACATATGTGATCCAAGATGGTCACATTTAGAGAAGGTTCTAGAATGAGCATCGTGTGTATGACTGTCAGAATAAAGTGGTGTTACACAAAGTGATTTGTGCAAGTTAGTTAAACCTAATAACTAACAAAAACTTTGTAATTTAGAAATATTGGTAATGTTCATATAGTAGAAAATGGTTACTTACTGTGTCTTTGCGTCATCATATTATTTCTAATTAGTGTGTTTCAATGCAGGAACTTATGATTACTTTGCGATAAATCATTACAGTAGCAAATTAGTGGAGCCAGGTATACCTTCATGGGCTCCTGAACCATCATTGATGAGAGACCAAAGAATAGTTCAATCAGTAATTCCAGGAAGCTTGCAATCGGAATGTGGATGGCTCCAGGTAAGTAAGCAGATCATTTCAAATGTCCTTTCTCTTTTTGCCAAATACCATAATCCTTTGTTCTTATGATTTTTGGTATCCATCATGCTCAACTCATAAGAAAACTATGTTGTAAAACAAAGCAAAATTGGTCCATTAGGTACTGGGGTTTACTCGAGAACCAAATAATTATGCACATACCGTCTTTAATTTTTACTTTAAAGTGCTGAAACTAGGTAGATATTGTGTCTATCTAAGAAGGAAAATGTAAAAATGAAGAAAAAAAAATCGATCCATTAGAAATAGGGGTTAATGAAAAAAAAAAAAAAAAAAAAAAAAAAAAAAGTTTGGGCATTTAGAAATTCTCTAACAATTCTAGCAGTGTCGAGTAGTACTGCTTGCTGAGATAATATTAAGAGCTTCTCTGACAATTTCAGATATTTGGTGGCACTGACAGTTGTATTGGGTATCAAACCATTGGTCGAAATAATAACTGCAGTAATCCTAGCGGAATCTAATTTGTAGAGATCTTTTAACTCAATGGCCAAGTCTTAACACTTTCGCAGCTTCTCGGCATATGCTTTCCAGATATTCTCATCATGCGACACTGAAATGTCAATTATATCAGCAGTCTTATTATGCTTGTCAATGATGAGAATATCTGGTTTATTATGGTGAACAGTTCTGTCCGTAAACATAGCTTCCTCCCAGTAGATTTTAATTCTGTAATTTTTGAGAAGTCTTTGAGAGGTATAGTGATAATAAGGTATCATACTTTCTATAATGCCAAACCTTTCTTCTTGTGCTTGATGATATATCTTGGCAACATTGTTGTGTCTCTGAAGGGAACCAGATCTCGCAAGAATTTCGCAGCCTGCTGTCACATGTAGAATCTGCTCAAACGACTTGTTACATAATCTGCGCTTGTCTGAAATACTAATATCTTTTAAAACGTGCCATCGGTTGGATCATTAATAATAATAAATTATAATTATGATTATTTTTATTATCTTTTTTACTATTAACATATTCAGTTATTATTTTACTGTACTTATCTGCTCTAGTTTGTTTTTATAGCTCTAATGAAGAATTGAAAATCAAGCCAAAACATAGGAAATAAAAACCCATTTTTATTAATAAATTTAGTTATATTCAACTATGATGACCGAATCCTAAGTATATTCATCCTGTTAATCTCCACAATTAACAATCTCTTCTAAATTACCAAATTAAGTCCCTCCCTTGGAGGCCCGGTAGCCTCGAGTGTTAAGGCGTGAGCACTTAACACTCTGTGCCCAAGGTCGTGGGATTCCCACTATGGGGTGGTGGCTTTTCTGTAGAAAAAAGACAAGGCATCAGCCCTATCCTGGCTAGGAAAGGGTGGTTACCTACAGGTAACTTGACGTTAAAATTTAAATAATAATAATTAAGTCTCTCAAAAGTAAATATTTTTTTGTTCTTGTTTAAGGCTTGCCAGCAAGTGCAGAAAAAAAAATAAATATTTATTTAGAGAAGTTTTTAAAATATTGAGTTATAATAATTAAAATGCTTGTTTACAACATTTGTTTTAATATAATTCTTTGTTATTTTGTAGGTAACTCCAGAGGGATTTCGGGCTCTTATAAAAAAAGTAAAGGAGGATTATAATAACCCTGAAATTTTTATAACTGAAAACGGTTACTGTGATAGTGGCGAAATTAATGATAAAGAAAGGGTCCATTATTACACAGTAAGTACATAAGACACGCTTCGTGTGTTTATAATAACATTTGAGTATTTTTTATACCTTATGAAATGTTAAGTTATCCTTGTTTTAATACAAATGTATAAAGGGATCTATCTAAATAATTTTCTAGATAATGATAATACAATAAGAACAATGAGTTGAGTGAAGCTTTAATTACGGAAAACTCAAATATTTTTATTTAATTCAAATTATATCTAATGTGTGTGTATGTATGAAGGTTTATAGAAATTAGGAGTAAAAGTGAAAAATCATGTCTAACCTTGTTTGGGAGCACCCATGACAAGAGCAGTAGGTATGGATAACTTCGGCATGTGATCAGCTGATACAATATAAACAAGCTGATTTGAAGAGTACAGATTTCCTCTTTTAAATTCATTTTATGTCTAGTTTTAATAATATTTACTGATTCATTACGAAAGCAGTCTTAACTTATTAGATTATAAAAAATTCCTATTAATTTATTTTAAATCTTTGTTTTATTTATTAACAGCAAAATCTTAGTTTTGTGAACAACACTTCTTAAAAATGTTTTTTTTCTGTGGTATAAAATCATAGCACTATTAAATTATTATATTGCATTAGTATTTCTAAAGTGACACAACTCAAAATAAAGCTCAACTGAAAATGTGTCACTTTTGCCTATGTAGGAGCCTTAGGATTATACAATAATAAGACTGGAAGGGTGACATAAGTGCCCTCTGGTGTACATACAGTTTTGATGGTTAATAAAGATATATTTACCATGTCTTTCACAGACACAACTATGACGGTGTGAATAAAAACGATTTTTGAGGTGTCACTAGAAATACTAGTACGATATGTGTGCTCAGATGGCAAAATACCTTACATCAATTTTCCTAAGAAAGAGATTCTTTTATATTCAAGAGTCTCTGTCTTTTTTAATATTTTGCAATCTTCAAAATATTAATATTGTAGATGGAGACTATGGAGTGTAGAAGATTCTCAGTTTTAGGATACGTTATGTAGTATTTTACCATCGACAGCTATTTTTTGGCTGGTGTATTGCTGATACCCCTGTGTATGTGTTTTAACCCCTTTACACTGTGATAGCTTAAATATTAACATAGAATTTGTAATATATACCCTACTTTAGTTGTATATAGAAGAAATAATGCTTTTAATATTCTTTGTCTAAAGGAATACTTAAAACAGTTGTTAATGGCTATTAATGAAGATGGTTGCCGAGTCATTGGCTACACTGCTTGGAGTTTGATGGATAATTTTGAATGGAATGATGGCTATTCGTAAGTTGCATAAACATTACTTATAGAAACATATTTAAAAATAAATAAAGGTTTGTGCATTTATTAACCCTTTTACTGAATATGATAGAACTGTTGTGTAATATGTGGTAGGGGATTATTTAGGCGGGGGGCAAGCCTACCATGGGATAGCATTTGCATGGCAATCTCTGATAAATACGTTTTCCATCCCGTTACTAGCAGATTTTTACCCTAGAACTTATTTAACTTACTTAAATTTAAACATTCACATAAATAAAACAGATTTTTGGGACGAGTTTTTAATTATTTGTGTACGAGGAGATGAAGTCACACAGCGGGGAAGCTTAAAAGAGAACTATTTACATTAATATTGTTGATCCTCTTGCTAGAACAAGACTGTACATTTTAAATATGGCCTTTGTTTCCATAGCAAAGGCAGAAAAAGTTCTTGATGAGTCTCAGCCGTCACCCGTAACTCAGGCATAACAAATAAAAGACAAGCCTGAGCCATCCTCCATAACTGCGGTGAAACAAGTACATGACGAGTCATGGTTGTCAAATGTTCCCAAATAGTTAACAAAATTTCTATATACAGTATCATGCAGACTAATAAATTTAGTTCCATGCAATATATTTACAGTTTTCTTTCTTTTCAAATTTGGGGAAAAAATGTTATTTTCATATATTTTACATTACCTACTTAATAAAAAAAAAGTTTTTATGTATTTGTGTATTTATTCAATAAAATGTTGAATGTATAAATAGATAACAAAGATTCAATCAAAGGACATTAGGATCAGATAATATTTGAGTTTGCTGACCATTAAATGAAGATAAATTATTCAAGCATGTAATGAAATTATTCATTTGTAAATATCATCACCAGTAATTTTTAAGGAATAAAAAAAAAAAAAAAAAACTTCCAGGGAAAGCCAAGTGCCGTTGACACTATTAACGGGTGACAACCTATAGCTGGCCCAAATATACGTACATGCATATGCATATAGTCATTATGATCTTACTTTTAGGCGATTCATGAATTTAATGTGTCTTCTCTTTTTCAGAAAAAAATTTGGCTTAATTCAAGTTGATTTCAATGACCCAGAAAGACGAAGAACATGGAAATCATCAGCAAACTTTTTTCAGCAGCTAATAAAAGAGAATTCAGGAATAAAACACAAGAAGACTGAACTCTGAAACATTGAAGTAAAACTTATAAAGAAAGAATTCAATTAGTATAACATTATTAATAAGAAATTTATCACCTTGGCACAAGCTTAACATAGCTTCTCAAGAACATCAGTATTCAATAATTTTCAATATAGATCCACTTCGATATTGTTCTTTGTGAATATACTTACATAACGTGTCTGTAGTATAAAAAATTATATTTTAAAAAGCAGTCAGAATTTTATTGAAGTTGTTTTTATAAATAAAATTTTCTTAATTTTTCTATCAAAGTTTACTTATTTATATGCCTTTCTGGTAAAATATCTAATTTATATATTTTTTCTTATGCTGCTTCACTTGGATCCATTAATTTGGTTTTAGGAGGCTCAGTTTTATCCAGCAAGATAATTATTACAACATTTTACAAAAGTAAAACCAGTAAGATATTTTGGACTAGCTCAAGAGACTTGGTAAATTGCATAAATCACCAACGTTCACTTAATTTTTGGGCCTTTCATAGTATATAACTAAGAAAACTTAAATTAATTTCAATTTCTTTTGAAGTTCTCTTCTTAATATTTTCCCCGAAGGACTTCTTGGGATTGAATTAACAAAAATAAAGTGTTTAATGACTTTGAAAGGTGCAACTTTCTTTTGTAGAAACATTTCGACCTCCTCTTCGGAAAGCTTTATGCCCTTTTTGGTCTTAATAAACCCAACTGGTTCTTCTCCTTTTCTTTTGTGTGGTTTGCTTGTAACTCCAGCGTCTTCAATTCCAGGATGGCTCCTAAGGACTGCTTCAAGTTCAGCTGGAGCAACCTAGCAGAAGGAATAATGTCCATGAAGAATATATTTCCTATTTTAAGCTCTTGTTTAAAGCAGGATTTTAATTTAAACCATAAAAAAAAGCAAACGAAGCTAACTTTTTTTTAGCTTATCAAAGAGGAGTCCTCTCTTTTAATAACAGAAAATAAATGTTATTCTTTAAATGTTTTATAATTAATAATTTGCGCCCGGCCTTAAGGACAACTTCTGAAGGCACTGGCCATCATCAGAGCTGTTAGCATTATAAATGACAGCATTGTAGGCTGTCAAAAGGACTATGAGCATTATAAAATACCAATTTGCAGGCAGTCATTTGTGAAAAAGTCATGGCGATGCTCTACACTTGAAGGTGGAATATGTTCTACCCTTGAAATAATTTTGTTTTCATTTATTTTTTTAGTATGTTTTATTTATTTAAAGGATATATTTTAAATAATTATCCAAAAAAGGGTTTTATCTATGAAGCATTTTATATATTTAATATCTAAACTATAATTTATTTTCAAAACGTTTGAGAGGCAATGATGTTCTGAAGCTGTCTCTCAACGTCTAGCTCAAAACAGATGTGCCCTGCATTATGTGAGGCTGAAAATTATATCATTAAAGATCTGCAAACAAAATGGGCTAAAAAACATGGATGATTGGCATTTTAAAATTGTTGAGGTAGTATTGTGGAACTATTACAGACTCTGGAAATTAAGCATTTATCTGTACCTGCAGAAATAAAACATAATCCTAATCATGACATATAATCGATACAAATGCAAAGTATCGAATGTGAAAATCACCACTTTCCACAGTGAAAAAACTTTTATTTATTACTCTGCTTTTGGACAGTCAAATAGTCGGCAGATTCGACCTTTTGACAGTGGTTACTTTCCCCTTTCACTGAGATATCCTTTTACTTTGCCTACTAATTTCACCGATCTAATTATCAATCTAAATACAACAATTTTTGTGCCTCACCTGGAATGCTTTTACTTTTATAATTTCCTTTATTCTGTCAACAATGTAGAAACATCTTTGATTATCATAGTAGCCCAAATCTCCTGAATGATACCATCCTTCATCGTCAATTATTTTCTCTGAGGCATCTGCATTATTTAAATACCCCATTGAAATCTGTAAAGTAAGATCAATTTATAACAATTTTTATAGTAAAAAAACTTTAATTTTTTCACCAAGCAGCGTTATAATTTGATCAATATTGAAATGAATTACTTGAGGACTTCGAATGCATATTTCTCCTTCTTGGAAAGGCTCTTTTAATGAACCATTTTCAGTGTCAATAACTTTCACCTCTGTATTTGCAATTGGTACACCAATAGATTTGTAATTACACGTTCCATATGGTGTGAATGATACACTCAAGGTTTCTGTTGATCCATAACCTAAAATCAAAATTAAATGTGAATTATTATAGGTTTTAAAAGTATAAAATAAACCATGAATTTTAATACACCGGGGGTACTCTGTCTTTAGAGGAACTAGGCTCTCTAGTCTCGCTGTAGATATTGGCACAGAAAAATTATCTATGAATGGTACAGCATGTAGTAATATTCAAAAGGAAAAAATGGATTAATTTATATGGAAATTGTATAGCCTGTTTTAAAATGTATAAGGGGTAATTGGTGAAATTGATAACTTCCAATAATAAATACTAATATTAAAAAAAAAAAAGAATGTTTCTTACTACAGTAGAACCTCTCATATCCGACCATGACGGGACCGAGCCATGGTCGGAACGGCCAAAAGGTCGGATATCGGGAGAAACAATAAAAAAACCTTTCAAAGTTATAAAAATAGCTATAATGTGAAGTGCATACTGTAATACAACTTTATTGTAATTGTGAAACAAAATTTAAGCCAACTTTATTTAAAGAATTCAGTTCTGGATTTTTGTTTTCATTTTGTTAATCTTGACTTTGCAGAAGTGTCCCTCAACTTTTTGCCCACAATACATCCATTGGGGTTGCATTTGGATGTTGCTCGATGTATTTCAGTGCTACGTCGAAGGCGTCCTTAGCAGCAGCATAACTCCCTACGTCGTCACTGATGGTTTCGTCTTCATCCGAGTCGATTTCTTCTCAACTGTTGTTGAGTACGGTGAATCAAAGACGGTCGGATATCAGGAGGAGTCAGTTATGGGAAGGTCGGATATGAGAGGTTCTACTGTATGTAAGTTGAAGGTAAGGGTCGGGAAGGATCAATAGATTCTTGAAGTAACTATCTGTTCTGTAGGAGTTGTTCCCCATAATTCTTTAAAACATTAAGTTATAATTTCGAAATTTTGAACCTGTTTAGGTTCATTTTCAGGCATCTATAGATGAGCCTAAAAAGGTTCGAAACGTCAAAATTATAACTTAATGTTTTAAGGAATTTTGGGGAGCAACTCTTCTTAGGCTGCGTTTACATCTGATAGTTATTACAGGATATTTATGTCAGACAGAAATTGTGACTAATGAAAACGGCAAACAATTTTTTTCTGAGATATGTATTTCTATCACAAGCTACAATGGTGCGTTTACATCTGACACTTCTCGCAGGAAATATATTTGTCTGATAAATAATTATGATAATTATTATATCCGACACCTGACATATATATCCTGTGAGAAGTTTCAGGTGTAAACACACCCTTAGTTACTTGAAGTTTCTTATTATATTTGAAGCATTTTCCCACCTGTTTATACTCCTCATGAAGTTATTATAAAATAATGAAAGAAGACGAACTATTGTTGATATTATTACCATTTCTTTTTGCAAATAAATAAATTGAATATATTTTTCTTTACCTTGGATAAAATTAGTATGAGGTGCTTTGTTTAAAAATGTAATAACATCTTCTTCACTAATTGGTGCTCCTCCACATATAACACATCTTAAATGTTTGAAATACTCTCCTGATGCTTGTTGATATGTTGCTAAAAAATTAATTGTTGGAGGCGATGCAACTAGTATGGTTGCCTGAAATTAAATATAAATGTTCATAATTCCCAAAATTATGCTTCAAAGATGAAAACGATTATCTGGATCTTATAAATATGATAACTATGCATAGTTAAAATCATTTTCTGAGATCTTCCTAAGTGTCCGACATTTAATAACCTGTGCTGAATCTGCGTTGGTCCTGGTTTTTGCAGAGCATATCTTGCTTGGGTAAATACCTAATGACATAAAGGTGTAACAGATGTAATACTAAGAAATGTCCCTCCAGTCCTATCCCTGAATCAAGAGAAGACTCTAAATAGTGAATCACAGTTACAGTTCAGACTTAAAAAATGCAGCTATTTCCTTTTTGTGTCAGTTTTCTAAGTTTTTAAATCGTTCTCCTATTAGTATTCAACCTAATTTTACTTTGTTTAGTTATCAGCAAAATCATACTCATGACAAGTGTTTTTGTATAGAAGTACACTTAAATTTAAAAAAAAATAAGGAAACAATTTAAAATATAACAATATTATTCAATATATCTATTATTAACTATCAACTAATAATATAATTGAAATAAATAAATAAAAAGTAATAATAAAAGAGAGGTGAAAGAATTAATGCGAATAACAAAATATAATAAAAGATAAATTAATAATTATTATTTATTTAAATAATAATAATAAACGTCCAATATTATTAACTACGAATTTTAGGATGAGTTATCTATAGGTTACAACCCTTTTCTAGCCAGGATAGGGTTGATGCCTTGTCTTTTTTCTAAAGAAAAGACACCACCCCATAGTGGGAATAGAACCCACGACCCTTGGCACGGAGTGTCAGTGCTTACGCCTTAACTAAACTCAACTTAACTCGCCTTAACTTAACTCATAGTGAAGAAAGGAAAGCGTACTTGCAGCCCTTGTAATGGATTGAAATTGCTATTAACACATTTACTGCTACTAACGCACATTTATGTGCTGGGCTGGTGTGCCTCCAGTGCTACTAACAGAAATTTGTGATTCTGAACAAATGCTGCTCACATATTTGTGTGCCTCAGAACCGGCATTTAGTGGTACCCAGATCAACTGGTGGACTCTTAGAATTGCCAGTAGGTAGTGTAGGCACATCCTTTTCAAAATTTGCCATCTTTATGATGGTTAGCTCTCAGAACTCAGCACTGTATTACCTTCTTTCAGAAGCCCACACTGTATTACCTTATTTCAGAACTCAGCACTGGGTGATTGTTGGGGCACCAGCCCTGTAGCACCCAGTCAAGCCTTGCACTGCTCAGCAGCTAATTGGTTAATGCTCCAGCTAACCATTCTACTTCTGGATCATGGTGAGGGTGGTTGTGATCACTCTTCAGCAATGTAAGAACCAATTTCAGGATCAAAAAAATTAAAATTATGAAATCTTTGGATCGATACTTAAAACATTATTTAAGCTTTCATGTTGTAAGATGATTTTTAGTTTAGCTAGTTTTAAAAAGGTTCCTAAAGCTTGGTTTATGTACATATGGTACACGTTTATGGCAATTGTCTTACCTCTTGGGTTTTCAGAGTTGACAGAAATGTTGAAGCTTCAAATTTAGGTAGAATGACAACTTTTGAACCATGCAAAAGACTTGTAAATAAAAAATCCAGGCCAAACAAATGAAACATAGGTAACAATGTAAGCAGAACCTCCTGATGAGAACCTAAAATAATAAATAAAAATAAAAAACTTTTTCTTTTTTTTTTGTGAGGCTGGGCTTAAGTTGAATTTGACCAAAATGTACTTTCAGTTTCTCAAAATAATTAATACAGTAATTTATTAGACAGTAATAGATTTAATAATTTTTCAAGAAAATACTAGCATTTGTTACAAAAAAAAATAATAATAATAAAAAAATAAACAAAAAAAAATAAGCTTTAAGCTGCAAAACTAAATATTTATTTATTTAAATTTAAATTTTAACGTCCATTATTATTACCTGAGAATTTTGGGACGGGTTCTCTATAGGTTACCATCCTTTTCTAGCCAGGATAGGGCTGATGCCTTTCCTTCTTTCTAAAGAAAAGACACCACTCCATAGTGGGAATCGAACCCACGACCTTTGGCACCACGTTAAGCACTCATGCCTTAACACTCATGGCCACCGGGCTTCCTAAAAAAGAACTAAACATAGAATAGAAAGGGGGGGCGAGGTTAGCTCAGTGGTAGAGCACTCGACTAATGAACTGGAGGACCAGGTTCAAATCCCGAGCACGCACTAAAGATTTTTTCTTCTAGTGCTGCCGTTCGAGGGTTGGATTTGGGGTCCCAGATCGTCCCTAGGCTCACCCAGCCTTTAATTAATTTAATTAATAATGGGTACCTTGGGTGCTAATGACTCTAGCAGTCGAAGCAGCCAAGGGGAAAATCAGGCGGCCGGAGCATAGTATTGACCACACTATCTCCCTAGTGTGCCGTATGGTCAAGAATCAGATACCTCTACAGTACCTGCCCCTCTGGGCCCTTGTGGCCTGTTGTGGGACTGATTTTTTTTTTTTTTTTTTTTTTTTTTTTTTTTTTTTTTTTTTTTTTTTATAGGATAGAAAAGAAAATGAACAGTAAATCTAGTCCTTTGTTGCAAGAGAGTGGGCCAGATCTAAGTTTTATTTCTCATTGTATTGTAATCTATCTAGTGGAAAGATTTTTGTTATCTTAAGATTAAAAATCTTCTAATTTTTGGTGACCTTTCTCGTAGTTACAGAAGATTGTTCTTAGATTAATGAATATTTCATTTGATATGATTGTTTTTGTTGCAAATTGTCTCCTCAAAATGATCCAAAGACATTCAAAGATAGAATTGAAACTTTGTTAGCACCGTGAGTTGAAAGTAATTATAATAATTACAGTAGGGAACAAGTTTTTTGTTTCATTTTTAAAGCATTCATCTCATGATATTTAAAATTTTATGAAGCATAGTATTATGTTCCCCTGAAAAAATACTTGGGGTATTTTTATTAATAACCAAATATACTTACTTTTTGTTTCCTTGAATATGAGCAACTGCTTTGTTGACTTCAAAATGATTGAAGCAGTGACATTCCTAAAAGACAAGCAAACACCTTTAGGCACACCTGTTGTTCCACTAGTAAAAGCAATGAAAGCAACACTTTCTGCTAGATCTCTTGGTATTGACAAACTTTGGTTGCAGTTTTCGTTTCTTCCAGAAATCTCTATTTCTTCCAATGATTTTATTTCAGGAAGCAGAGTACTATCTTTTTGATCTAAACTTTGTGTTGAAATTATTTTTAACGTATTATGCTTTGAACTAATTGTAAGATTTTCAATAGCCTTTGCAATGTCTTTTAATTTGTCAGGATAAGTTATTATGCACTTAGCCCCCGAGGTTTCAATGAGACGTGCTATTTCATCTAAAAAAATAAAACAGAGAAGAAAGTATGTTACAACCTTAGACACAAAAAACAGTTTTGCTCTACTCATATACAAAAAATGTGAAAAATTATTTTATGTTAAGATTAATAGTTGAAATTCCAGAGTGAAATAAATAATTCTGGTTTATTTAGGAATTTTTTAATTCCGGTAGTTACCAGATTGAAATGTATGTAATAACCAGAAAATAAATATAAAAACCTGATGGTATTTTAAATTGATTTACCAGCCATATCTTGTGATGCAACTTTAGAAGATAACAATACTTTCTCAAAAAAGCCAGGTGTGATTTGAAAAGCTCAAAATGGAGACCTCTTTTTGGTTCAAATTATAACTCAAAATGGAGTTATACTTTGGTCTATGATACCACCCACTTTATTGTAATTTTATTTTGGCTGCATTCATAAACTAATTTGCCTGTTAATAAACATAATAATAGTTGCTGATTTAAAAATCTATGAAACGCTCCTTAAGCTAATGAATAGGTGTTTATGGAGTCCTCAGCTCAGATGTATAATGCTTCTAATGGACCCTGAAAGCTGACTTATACTGAGTTCAAACTAACCCAATTCTCCTTGATTTCTGGTAAAAATTAGCCCAATAAACAAACTGAAAATACTTCCTTCTCATTTTTACTCAATAGATTTCCTGGTGAACATATTTTACTGTTAAAAAAAAATGTAAAAACCAAAGAGAAAGAAACTGAAAAATACCTTGAATGTTACAAAAAAAATACTTTTGAAATTGTGAGTACTGTTTTCTCCAGTGGAGATCATCCAACCAAAATTTGCTAACGAATCTTTTTTGTATGGAATTTCACAGTTTATGCAGCTCCTCTGTGGGTGGACAATTCGTTTTTGTTTTTAAATAATTGAATCTCTATGTGCCTCCTTTCCATGGACCATTTCCCTTAAGCAAACAATATAAATAGGTTTCCAAAAGGCATTCCTATAATGTATGCCCAAATAAAAGTTATTTTATTATATTTTTTCTGTTGATGAAGGAGTTTCTTTATTGAATAAATATTGATGAATATTTTATGACACTGCAAAAATATGTAAAAATCAAGAGTAATGTCTTTAATGAGATTCAGTGAAATACATTCTAATTCACGGGGGTCGATATTGTCAGTGCTCGGTCGTGTGGTATCTTAATAAAAATAAATTTTTTATATGAAAATATGTTTTACTTTTGCAGAAGTTTTGGCCTGAAATTCAAGCCTTCATCAGGGTGATAAGAAAAAAAAGAACTATACCTCACGGATGTGATAATTTCTGAGGATAGGTTGATTGATAATTAAAAGCCGAAATGTCGGCCAAGAATAAAACACATTTTCTTATAAAAAATGTAGTTTTATTAAGATACCACACAACCCTTCCCCCTTCCTTAGCAATCCCAACTGACAACATTCTCCTCTCAATGAATATTCTAATTTATTGGTATTCTAGAAATATACTATTTCTTACCAGGAGTAAATGATGGATTTATTGGGCATAATGTAAGACCATGCCTCGCAGCACCAAGAGCTGCAATTATAAAGTCAGGACTATTAGAAAGAACAAATGCAAGTACATCTTTAGGCCTCAGACCTTCATTTATGAGACCTCTTCCAACATTCTCACAATTTTCTAGTAATTCTGCGTATGAAAATGCCTGACCAGTACTTCCACATTCCTTTAAAATTTAAAGCAATTTTATTTACCTTTAGTGAAAATCAAATAACACCATCTGATTATGTATGGAGGAGAATTAACTCTAGACATTCATTCATGATCTCATAAATTAATTATTTTGTTTTTTGCCAGAAGGCAGTATTCATTAAAAACAAAACAAAACAAAAAAACTTTGTACTGTCCTAAAAGAAAAGGGTAATTCAAGAAGCCAAAAAAAAAAAAAAAAAAAAAAAAAAATACATGAACAAACCCAGTAAGGAAATTTTCAAAAAACACCCCCTCTTTTTTTTTGGTTAAAGGAATAAATATTATAAAAATAAGAAAATTGTTCATTTAATTTGAACAAATACTTACTATTGCTCTGTGGTTTTTCCATTTTTTATGCCGCTCCCAAATTAGTTCCACAAAAGTTTTATGTGGAATTTCCATATCTGGATATGGGCTTCTTACAATTAAGTTATTGTTTTGCGCAGAAATAGTCTGCTTTGAGGGCTTGAATAATTTGCTTTGTATGCAAAGCAATTTTTTGCTTGTATGTAGAAGCCTCTTTGTTATAACAATTGAGCAATTTCGCCTGTTAAAAACTTTTGTTTGGAAAATCATTGCTCCCTAGAAAAGAAAGTAAACTTATTATTCATTAAAGTTTAAATCAGAACTTTGTTTTTAAAATTGGGGCTATTGCTTTTTATTTATTTATTTTTTTTTTTTAACGACACATCGACAAATCATTGGGGTTATTGAAAAAAGGTGTGTTTAGAAAGGACGATTCAATATTTTGCCAAACATTTAATAGATAAATATACAAAAATTATGTAAGAATTTAAAACATTAAGCTCAATTACAAAAAAAAAAAAAATAATATATTAACTAATAATTGATTTTCAGCAGTCTAAATACATATTTATTTAAAAATCTAAAAGTAGTTAATATAAAACAAATCCATTTTTACAGCTGCACAATTATAAAAAAACATAACCATAAAAAAGCACGTTAATTAAGTCTTAGAAAAAACATGTATTATTAACATGCACAAGGAGTTATGAGATTTCTCTAAATTTTCTCAAATAACTCGAAAACTGTTGGGAAATCGTGGTAACTTCAAAAGCATACAAATGTTACTACAAAAATGGTTCTTAAGTTATTTTTAAAACTTCAAAATTGTTGGTTTCTTTGCTTTTAACAGTACTTTGTGTTTGTTTTCCTCGGGGTCTTATTGCTTTGGTTATTGATATTTATTTATTTTATTTTTTTTATGAGTCTCACACCTTTGGAGATGATCTCTTTAAACAGATTTGTGACGTTGAAAATCAGTCCCAGTCCAAAAAAAAAAAAAAAAAAATACATAAAAAATAAAATAAAGTAAATATAAATCAAATTAATAGATATAAAATAAAACAAATACTAAGTACTTTTAATTTAAAATAATATATATATATATATATATATATATATATATATATATATATATATATATAAATACTATAATAACGTTATGAAAACGCCCTTAAATAACACTGTTCCTGTGACCTGGACTTTTGAGTACTTTCCAGAGGAATTTAGCTATTGAGGTTGCATTCATGAAAGAATTTGGGAAGTATTTCTTCAAATCTTCATCGATCCAACCTACTGTATACCGAAAATAACCTTTGTTAAAATATACAGGGTGATTCAGGTCTAAGTAGCCAAACTCTAGGAGGTGATTCTAGACATAATTTCCAACAAAAAAGTTCATTTGAAGTATTAGTAGGGGAGAATTCGAAAACATTTCAGGGTAGTTGAATAATTGTAATCCTAAATTTACACATAATTTAAATGTTTTCAAATAAAATTTGAAATAAAACTAAAAATGGTGCAAAACATTTCGGAAGGAAAAATGTTAATCCTCAGTTCGGCTGCAACATTTTGTAGACAGACAAGGCCACATTCACACGGGATGGAATATTTAATAATAACAATTCGCATACTTGGTCTCATGTTAATCCTTCAGCCGTATGAAGAACATACAATCAGTATCACCTCCAAGATAACGTATTGTGCAGAATTTTGGACGAATATCTTCTTCAGCCAATCCTGATTGCATTGGAAGACTTTTCGCTTGCACATACAGTAGATTCTCCCCTCTAAATTTCTAGTCAAAATCTGAGTGTCATATACATCATGTAAATGATAAATCAATGAAAATTTAGCAAAATGTAACATATCTCCTAAATGAAAAACTTTTCCAATCATTTCATTCAGTTACTTTTTATTGCTTCTGGACTGGACAATGGATACCCACAGTTTGGCCAATAAAAAATGAATAATTTTTAATTTCTTCATACAAGGTATTTGAAAGTAACAAAACTACATTCCACATTTTTTGGAAAAAAGGAAGCCAATCGTTCAATTTATCCCTCAATAAACCTCCTTTTCATTTGCATAGTTCTTGAATAGTTTTTGAGCAATCCTTTCTTATTCATTAAAAAACATGAGTACGTTAAAAAAAGAGAAAATTGGACATAGCTTCTTTTCCTCTCGGAATCGGACCATTCTTCAAATGAACTTTTTTGTTGGAAATTATGTTTACAATATAAAAACAATTGAAATAAAATGAAGCATGACTCAATTGAATATAGGCACTGACTTAGTATGTCCGTTGTGTGTTAGCACAAAGTAATTACTGAAGTCATTATTATATCAGCCCTTATCAGTAGGTGAATTATTTTCATGGCCAGTCTCCACTAGAAATTCTTGTTATATACTAGGTGTTACCCGGCATGCCATGCTACACCTACTGTCTGCATCTAGAAAAGCAAAAATACATTAGAAACCAAATAAGTAATATTAAAATCAAAAAGGGGTCTCCCGTGGTCTAGTGGCTAGCACCTTAGATTCAAAAGCGGGAGATGGTGGGCTTGATCCCCACCGGCGTCAGGAATTTTCTCATCCCACGGCTCGTTGGGAAAATTCTTCGCTGCACCCTGGATGCGGTAAAAAAACAAAAAAAAAACATTAATAACGCAAATTTGTAACTGTTCGGGTTCACAGTTTCGAGGCCGTGACCCCCGGACTGTGAGTCCAAGATGATTTTAGCTTAGCCTTTGACACTCCCCGGATCAAGACCTTCCTGTTGTGTGCCAAGTTTGATCCAAATTGGTCAAACTGTGGGGATTTGTATAAGAAACAAACACCTGATAGACGATTTTGACCTAACCCATGACACTCCCCGCGTCAAGACCTAATGGTGTGCCAAGTTTGGTCATATTTTTGGTCAAGTTTGGGATATGTTTAACCGTTTTCGAGAAAAGTGGAAAAATATTTGTTGAATAAAGTTTTTGGTTTGAGTACTTAGAATTATGGAATTCAATTAAAATATTTTCTAGATATTTGAAATTTATATAAACAAACATGTTTAAATTTTGATTGCTTTTGGAGTTAAGGAAGGACTAGAATATTATATTTTATTAATATATTTGAAAAGTTTTGGAAACTTCGTATTTTTTCCCTAATATCTCGAAAAGGGTTGGGAAATCGTGGTAAGTGGAATGTGGCCATTCGAAAGCTTACTAAATTCTCTACAAAAAGATTCTGAAGCAATTTTCAATGGGACGGTTACATTTGGTGAAATAAGTGCTTAAAACTTTGAAGTATTTTGATTTCGTTTATTTGAATGGTTCTTTTTGTCTGTTTATATTTCTTGTTACTTTTGTTATTGCTTATTGTAGGAGAAAGTATTTGTCGATAAAACAGGATAAGTAAAATTAGAAAAAAAATTTCGTTGTTAGAAATAGAGCTTTCCGTGCCAGATTCGAAAACGCATTCTGAATATTTTCTACTACTGTACTGCTATTCTTTAGAAAAGTTTTTTTTTTTTCTATTTACTTCACTTTTTAATTTGTTGTTTTAATGAAATGTATTGAACAGTGAAATTAGTTTTCTATTAACTTACAGAGGCTTCCTTAATGCGTAAAGGACTAGCCTAGCCATACGGTTAGGGTGGGGGGTTACACCCTTCCACCCGTTAGTTGAGGGTTGACACCTAAGATATTGCTTTTATTCGAGATATGATTTTCACTATACATCAAAACAACCAATAAATGTTTGTATTGCTTTACAAATGTCACTCGGGATAAGAAAGGAATCGTGCTAAGATGACGCAGTTCCTGCGAGTCAGACATTTTTAAAAAATATTCCTTACTTTTAGTTTGGCCTTAATAATAAAAAAAAAATGTTTGCCTGTTCAATGCCTAATCTATCCCAATAAGCATGTATTTGTTTTTAACAAAAGTAATCACACCTAGCCTTGAAATAATAGTGAACAGTGGATAAAATCCAAGGTATTTATGTACTACAATAGTTTTAGGCGGCCTTTCTTATTATAATCAGAAATAAATGGCTGTCAGTGGAAACTGCTTTTCAGCGCGTTTCATTCCTCCCTCCATATGGAGGAAAACCGCTTATTACGGCGACCCCATAAGTGCCGACTAGAAACTTTTACGTTTTAGAGCTCAAAGGTCTCGAAAGCATCGTTCAAATTTTGGTATATATGTGCATATATACATATCGAGTAAATTTATTAGGCCTTCAAAAGAAACTGCATAAAAAATAATAAATAACAACAATAAATAATAACAAATAAATCATAGATTACACAAATATAAGCAAACTTTTGAATATTGAAAATACTTACGACTTTGGAAGCCATTTTATCGCAAAGTACGAAACGAAACAAAAATACATAAATTTCTATATTTTTTGAATAGGTTTCAAAAATGTATTAAAAATCAGGGGTGGAAAGGAAGCACAGAATTTTGAGTGCTCGATTTATTGTTAAAATTTTTTTGGGGGGATTAAGAAATAACGCATCTGATAGGTCTGATGAGACCTACGACTTTGGCAATTTTTTGAAATATTTAAAGTTTTTAAAGATATTTCATATCAATTGTGGCCTGCACATACGGGATATCCTGTATGTATACCGGGCCCCTGTATGTATCTTTTGTGTTTTTTCGGTGGGGCGAAAAAACTCATTTTTTTATTTCGAAGTTGTAATAGTGCGGAAAAGTCGCGAATTATATAGAGAAATAAAATGAAACAAAAATGATCAAAATCGGTTGACATCTTCCGTTCGGGCATAGGCTATGAAATTTGACAAAATATGAAAAATCTTCCTTTTTGCGACTATTTTTAAATTTTGTAATTTGATGATTTGGTAATATACTAGTTTTTAACGTCTTCGAATAGAGTCTAAAAACATTGTGTTTTAATTTGGGTTTAGATCAGTTGAGATCTTTCAGTCCGAAATTAACAAATTTCGGCCGCAGAATGACGCCAATGCTACAGAAAAACTGGACCTAAAAAATAATAGTTAGGCCTATGACATGATGGGCAATAACAGTTTTGGTATTTCATAAATAATTAGTATTTAAATGTACTAGGCGTAGTATATTTTCACATGAACTGATAAAGACGGCGAACAATGGGCGTTTATTGTATCGAGGTGGTTGACAAATGCAAATAGAACTCTCAGATTGTATGTAACTGTAGAATTCCCTCACCTGAACTTCAAGAACAAGTTTTGTTTATATTGAAATCATACATACCAATGTGGTTTACTATCAAAACAAGTACACACTTTATAGACGGCCCAAAACTTGTTTGCCAACCAAAAAAAATCTATGAGGTATTTGCCAAAACTTATGCTTGATGTTGTCAACCCTGTAATTGATCAGACTGGTATTTTCGCCCATCCCGGATACTTACTGTTAGCCATGACTTCAGATGACAAGAAACACATAAGAGTTCTTGGCCTTCGAAGAATCCAGAAGCAAAGACAAATAACTGAGTAAACATTATTAATGGACAGGTTCAACAAACGCAACAGTAATTTATACAGAACTATGTTTTTTCTATTTTATAAACATAACTTTATTGTTAAAAACTATTCTGTAACATAAATATTTAAGCTTTTAGCGCGGTTCCTCCCTCCTCCATAGGGATGAACCCCGCTTATAAGGTTGATACAATGAAACAATCCGGAAGTGCCGACTAGAAAATTTCGCGTTTCAGAACCCCTAGAGACTGAAAATAACGGTGGCTCAAATTTGTATATATATATATATATATATATATATATATATATATATATATATATATTTGTCTGTTCGCTCTGTAGCTCCCAGACGAATGGTCCGATTTTGATGAAATTTGGTACAAAAATCTTTCGTCTAATTTGAAAGGTCAAGTTCGCTAACCAGCAAAATCCGCCTACTGGAAGATGGCGTTTGGGGCGAAATTCGCGCAAAAAAAATCGTAACGCTTACGTTTTTGAGTTCATAAGCTTCTAAGTACTCGTTCTATATATGGTTCCTGGGCTAGGAAAACGAATGAAACCATTTCCAAGGCTATAGCTTTAACCGTTTTCGAGAAAATGGGAAAAATAGTTTTTGAATACCGTTTTTGGTTTGGGTACTTAGAATCATGGGATTCAGTTGAAACATTTTCTGCATGTTCTACTTTTATCAAAACTAATATGTTGAAATTTTGGTTACGTTTGGAGTTAAAAAAGGGTTAGAATAAAATATTTTATTAACAGACATAAAAAGTTTTAGTAACTTTGTTTACTTTCCTTAATATTTCGAAAAAGGTTGAGAATCTTGGTAAACGGAAGAATACCATTAGAAAGCTTATTAAATTCTCTAAAAAAAAGGTTCTAATGAAAGTTTTGATTAGGCGATGTCAATCGGAGAAATAAGAGCTTAAAACTTTAAAGTAATTGATTTCGCTTATTCGAACTGTTCTTTTTGTCTGTTTTATTCCTTGTTATTTTTTAATTGCTTATAGTTGGATAATGTATTTGACAATAAAACTGGTTAAGTAAAATAACAAAAACAATTTATTGTTAGAAATATAGATTTCCAAGATTCCAAGACCTTGTAACTAGCGGGACCTAGTGTTAGCCGACCCTTCCAGGTAAGATCGTATATCATGACCTTTCAAGACTTTACTACACACAGGAATGGCGTTAGTGACCTTAAGGGTTGACATGCCATTATAATAATTAATTAAAAAAAAAAAAGACTGGTGGAACCAAAATAATAACTGCTTCTATTTTAATCTTTGCAAATTAGACTAGGGATATGAACGGAACCGCGCTAAGATGATGCAGTTCTTGCGAGACGGACTTTTTTTATTTAAATATACAGCAAGTGGAAATTGTTAATTTATTTACACCATCATAAAACACAATGTTTTTATGGTCAAAAATAAAAACACTGTAACTATTACGTTAAAAAAAAGAGTATATTAAAGATACATAAAATAACTCTTAAAAATGTGAAATTTTCAATTATTGGGCAAATTTTGAGCCCTATGCACGACTGAAAGATCTCAACTGATCTAAACCAAATTAAAACACAATGTTTTTAGACTCTATTCGAAGACGTTAAAAACTAGTATATTACCAAATCATCAAATTAAAAAATTTAAAAAATAGTCGCAAAAAGGAAGATTTTTCATTTTTTGTCAAATTTCAAAGCCTATGCGCGAACGGAAGATGTCAATCGATTTTGATAATTTTTGTTTCCTTTTATTTCTCTATATAATTCGCAACTTTTCCACACTATTACAACTTTGAAATAAAAAAATGAGTTCAAAGTTGTAATAGTGCGGAAAAGTTGCGAATTATATAGAGAAATTAAAGGAAACAAAAATTACCTTAGCAGTAGATGCACCAAAAAAAAAAAAAAAAAAAAAAATGAGTTTTTTTCGGCCCATCCTAATGTATATTTATTTAAATTTTAACGTCCATTTATAATTAACTAAGAATTTTAGGACGGGTTATCTATAGGTTACCACCCTTTTCTAGCCAGGATAGGGGTGATGCCTTTTCTTTTTTTTTCGAAAGAAAAGCCACCACCCCTAGTGGGAATCGAACCCACGACCTTTGGCACGGAGTGTTAAGTGCTCATGCCTTAACCCTCACGGCCATCGGGTCTCCTCCTAATGTATATATTGTCCTAGTATTTCTAAAGTGGCACAGATCAAAAATCGGTGTTTTTCAGTTATGAATATGAAAGACATGGTATATATCTCTTTATCAACCATCAAAACTGTATGTACCTACCTTTAGAGCTTGTACACCAGAGGGCAATTGTATCACCCTTTTTGCCTTAATGCTATTCCCCCTATATAGGCAAGAGTGACATATTTTCAGTTGAGTTTTTTTTTCTTTTTAGTTTTGCCACTTTAGAAATAATAGTGCGATATAATAAAAAAGAAATACAAATATTTGTATGTAGTTATTAGTCTTCTACTAGTATTTCAGTAGTCTACAACACAGTCGTAGTATAGGGACATTTGAGTTTATAGCCATGAACACTTGAAGTTCAGGCCGAAACCTTGATAATAAATACCCTTTTTTTATTTAAGACTTTAGTTTTATTTACTATTACGAACCCGACAATATTAAGGTCCAATGCTTAAA
Organism: Gonocerus acuteangulatus; assembly: GCA_946811695.1. Classification (NCBI taxonomy): domain Eukaryota; kingdom Metazoa; phylum Arthropoda; class Insecta; order Hemiptera; family Coreidae; genus Gonocerus; species Gonocerus acuteangulatus. Next base: position 65,987,759 of record OX328127.1, on the reverse strand, counting down.
GTTAAAGCTATCGCTTCCTTTTGAGACCATCGCATTGTTCAAAATCTGTCAAGACTTGGAAAAAAAGGTATTCGGACCAAATAAATTAAGCTCCTTTAGCATGGCTTCGGGTTTCATGTCCCCGATAATATTTGGAACTGCTTATGACAGCTGCTCTGTAGAACGGAACCACTCTTTCCTCATGAACCTGCAGTACATAAAAGGGAACAGGCGAGAAGTCATCACGTAGACTATAACTAGAATCGTGTGCTCTGCCGGAAGCTGTATTGTCCGTCCAGAAGTGTGACGTAACACAATGAGCCGGCCGACAGAGGGAGCCAGAAGAAGTGCGGTTTCACTGTCGGGGAAAGGTAGTGCGAGGGGGTATAAAGGCCGATATCCCCCCTTATAGTGTGGTTTGTTTACCTCCTAACTTCGGCCAGACATGTTCTCTGCAGTGAGTACAATTTTGCGTATTTTAATAATTTTTTTTTGCGAATAAGTCTGGATGAAATTTTATGAATAGTCCAGTCAAATAGGATACGAAAATTTTGTTGCTGAAAAAAAAATCGGCTGAAGTCTGGAAACGGGTTTATTTATTCAAATAGACAAAAACGCCAATATATGTTATAATTATTTGCCACAATTTCTGAGTTGAGCTAGAGCCATAATGTGGCACTAACGTATATAGAAAATAATTTCGGGGGGGGGGGCTGGAAGCACCTAGGCATTTGGGGATAGGGAATATTTTAAACATTTTAGTGTAAAATGGTAGGTTTTAACGTCCTCTGGACACCTAGTAGACCAGGGTAAATCTAGAAGACATTTTTCGTTGTTGTAGGTTTTTTTTTACATAATATGTTCTCAACAAAACAAAATTTCGAGGGGGCTGCAGCCCCCTCCCCTTATATACGCCCATGTAATGTGGGGAAGAACGTCGATTTTTTCGGGCCTTTCAGGGTAATTCCTCTGAACCAAAGCATCGAAAAGTATGCTATTACCCACCATTTATTTCATGGCATTTTACGCCGATGAAGTGCCCACTACCATTGAATTCTAAATTCTTTCCACTTTTGCGTAAATTCATATTTCTACGTAATAACACTTAGGATATTTACGAAACAGACACTTCTTACGCAGAATAATATAATATATATTTTATAGAGCATTATAGATTTCAAGAAGGCCCAAAAATGAGCATAAAAAAATTACCTAGTATAATTGCGCCAAAATCTGAATTTACGTTTTTTTTTCGTAACGTTGCCTCAAAACCTCTGTTATGAATTGATACAGTTTAGTACTCAATCGACGCAGAATTTAATGATCTAAATGTTTGATAATAGTAAAATTTGCGATTAAATACTATGTTCTAGAAGAATATTAGAAAACCCGTAAATTAGGTCAATATCGTGGGCCCGATGGACGTATATAAGGGGGGGGGGGCTGGGGGGGGCTGCAGCCCCCCGAAATTTTGATTTGATCGGTAAAAATTTCATAAGACCCTTCAAAATAAAAACATTTTGTTGTATTGAACCAAAATTGACAGTCGGTACGATTAAGTGAGATCCCCAATCGTAGTGGACAGATTTGAAGTCGGAGCAAGTTTCGTTACAAGATAACAAAAATTGCGACCCCTTGGTGCCAATTAACATATCGTCGCCCACCGCAGTTGGGTCGAGTTTCTCGCGAGGCCAAACCTGACTATCGGCGTGCTGTTTCTTAAAGTGCTTTCCAAAATTAATTTAAGAAAGAATTGTTCCACTTTTAATTTGAAAAAAGAAGAGCGTCACCCAAATTTAGCACCCAACGGTAGCATATCTGGGTAGCCTGGGCACAAGCATGTTAATAAGTTTGTCTGGACTGCCCTTTTCAGGTAAACCTCCGTTTCTATTGATCTTGTGATATTTGCAGTCGCCACCTCTGGGATTCGTCATTGGACGTCATTCGTTTCGGGGTAAAGCTCATAAGGCAGGTTTTCTCTTTCCCACCCTCCTCTAGGTATGTAAATTTCTCTAAATGAAAATGTTGTCGATTATAGGAACTAATGACTTCCGACCATAAAGTACGCTAAAGACCATTATATCTAAGCAATTAGTTACCCCGCATGACGGAACGTCCTTAGCTTGATTGGTGATTTGGGATAGAGATTCGCTTTCTTTATAAACCGCACTAGAAATCTGCTCTAATGCTTAGCTAGTCATAATTTGAAGAAAGGAGTATTTCTCTGGATTCACTCGAGTAAACATGTTTCCTCCAGCTAGGCTAAAATATAATATCAATCATGACTCCCTAAATACATACGACCGTAGTACTGTTCTGCGTATGTATTTGCACTGTAATCAATATAGAAACAAACTAGTATGTAGTAAAAAAGACAGTGAGCTTCTGCCGTCTCAGTTTAGTGTATCGCATACGAGCAGCGCGATCTCGCGTCCACTTTAACTTAGAAGTTGATTTGGCAATGTTTCGGTTTGACTCTCGAATCAATTTCTCAATGTTTGCTACTGCTTCTGCATTATGATGGTCATAACCATCATAAGCTCACCTTAGAAATCATCTTGAAACGAAAGCCTTCAATGCGTTTTCTGTTCATTTTCCAATCAGACAGGGTCGATGTTCGTAATCCAAAGTTAGCAGCAATGTTCTTTAACGATTCTCCCTTATCAATGATTCCATCCTTTTTTCCATAGTCACATCAATGCTTTTACGTTTTGTCTAAATCGCGTACATCGAACAAACGAAACAGCAAAACGATACTGTACCTCGAGCGAGAAGCTGCGTAAACTCGCGTACTTTAACCTAGGGAAACTCGCGTAATTTACCTACTCAGAATAGCAATTTATCGTCTGTAAAACAAGTCTTCATTTACTACGCTGAACAAAATAATTTCGTTTTCAAAACTGGTCCGGGTTAGCCGTACGTCCGAGTTAAAGAGGTCCGGGTTAATGTTTTACTGTATATTTTTTTCGTTTTTTAGTACGTAGGATCAACGAATATTTGAAAAGTCTTCAAAAGGTGTTTCATGCCAGCCGCCTCAATAGATGCTATATTCCTTGTGGACGTGTTAAAACATGCCACTTCTAAGAGCAATTACGCAATGTCGAGCGACTCAGTCCCTCGGCGACCTAAACATTCCAGGCACATTTTTGTGAGCGATGTCCGGTCGTTTCATCAGTTTCAATGCTTCCATTTGAAGCGGTGCTCCTATTGGTAGCCGGCGAACTTTAAGCGATTGTGCGTGTGTGTTAAGAGAAAAATAAACCATAACTCACCTTCCTAATTGCAAAAAATAATGATGAGAGATTAGCAGTAGTAGAGCATTCTTCTAATGTTCTGGAGAACCTTATATTTATATTTAATATTCTAGTGTTGTCATTCGTGGATGTGATTTGGGGTCCCATCCCATCCCATGGGACCACCCAGACTTAATTATATATATTAAATTAATTATATTAATACTTGCAAAGAGCAAGTATTTGCTGGGCAGGCGGCCGAAGCAAAGTACTGACCACAGTATCTACCTACTAAGTCATATGGTCATGAATCAGCCACCTCGAGAGAATCTGCCCCTTTGGGCCCTCGTGGCCTGTTACGGGACTGATTTCTTTTTTTTTGCAACAAAAGAAGCAAAAAAAAAAAAAAAAATATACAACTATTAACTCCACAGTTCACTATTTCCACTAGCCTTTACGTAGTGGGACGAAATTTAAATAGGCCTTTTTCTTTGAAGTAAAATCGAACCTTTTGAATGTGAAAATAATTCAAATCATCATTATACGTGATATTACACGGTTCATTGAGAGGCTGATAAGCATGAAATCATCGCAGCCTCTGTCTCTTTCAGAATATCCCTCAAAGAATAGAGCAAAAGACTTCTGGCAAATCACGTTTTTAAGCTGAACCATTACACGCTGCACTTTTGCAAGGGGAAAGGATATTCGAAAAGAAAGTGCCTAAATCCGATATTCATAATATTCTAGGACAATAAGAAAGACAATACTACGCAAAGGGTGGCAACCTGTAGAGAGCCCGGCGTTAATAGCCCAAATGTTGATACGCAGTTAAACCAAAAAAAAAAAAAGAAAAAAGAAAAATACTAAGCAAGATGTAATTGGATTGCATATACCTAATTTACAGTTGAAAGTGTTGCGCGAAAAAAAATCGTAGCTCTTACGTTTTTGCGTTAATAGGTGTCCAGATACATTTTGTGTAAGGAATTGGTTGCGGGGATTCCAATGGAACCATTTTCAAGGCCATATCTTGCAATAGTTATCGAGAATAATTCGAAAAAACTAGACTTCTCTTGGAATTTTCGGCCTAGTTTACGTGTTATTCTATATTTATTTTTTTCTATGACTGAGGAAACATTAAAGGTTTAAAAACATTTAAAAGGCGACAAGATAACCACGTGACCAAGCTGCCATGAAGTCTATATATGTCATTATTGTTAAATACAAAATCTCCAAATGTTTCTTTTTGAGTTTAAATAGAAAATGCTGAAAAAATTAGGGTGGTTACAGAATAAATATGGTGCAATTTGTATTTTGTACGGATATTCATGCAGCATAGGTTAGTTGTAGGTCATTGTGCCAAGATGGCATTAAAGGCTTTGAATAAACTTGCGTGATCGACTCTTAATGTTAGTGAAATTACCGTCAATGTAATATATACAAAGTTTTTGTGTGTATTATTAATATTTTTAGAACTGGATTTTCCGCTTATTATCGATAATTGTGTCGTCAGTTTTTACTGCAAGAGTGAAGGACGAGACGTGACTAATCTATAATTTTCCACCTAATAATAAAAATACGTTCTCTACTGACATCAGCTGACGTTTCTTCATGGCTGATTATTTTTCAGTGTTTTTAATTAATATAATTTTATTGAGCAAAATTTAAGATCTTTTAGTTCTAAAACAAGCAAATTGCATTGCTTTGTAATCTGGATGTGAAAAAAAAAACACAATTTCATGCTTGTCCATGGGCGTATATAAGGGGGGGGGGGCTGAGGGGGCTACAGCCCGCCCGAAATTTTGAGTTGATCGATAAAAATGTTTCATAAACCCTTAAAAATAAATTAAATAAGATCACTTAGTTCATAAAAAATATTTTATTGTGGGTGTAATAGCGTTTTAGTTGGTTAAAACTATTCCAAGTTCTTAATTGTTAGTATTCCATACCCCGGAAATGGTCTCAGCCCCCCCGAAATTATTTTCTATATACGCCCATGTGCTTGTCCTTTCAAAGAAAAGCGATAGTGCTTATTTGAAATCGGTAATAAATTTTTCATAATTTATTCGTGCATGGACATTTCAGTGCATTTTTGAACTGATTGATTATGCATTTAAAATTATGTAGCAAATTATATGAAGCGTTCTTCGGTTTTGTATGACTTTTGTCTTATTACATACATTTCATCTAACACGGTCTCTTCTTAGACTGTTCCAAGTTGTAGCTACTCCTAGATGTTCGCTAATTACATGCATTTCATCTAACACGGTCTCTTCTTAGACTGTTCCAAGTTGTAGCTACTTCTAGATGTTTGCTAATTACATACATTTCATCTAACACGGTCTCTTCTTAGACTGTTCCAAGTTGTAGCTACTTCTAGATGTTTGCTAATTACATGCATTTCATCTAACACGGTCTCTTCTTAGACTGTTCCAAGTTGTAGCTACTTCTAGATGTTCGCTAATTACATGCATTTCATCTAACACGGTCTCTTCTTAGACTGTTCCAAGTTGTAGCTACTTCTAGATGTTTGCTAATTAAGTTTTGTAATCTATAATACTTATTTAAAGCGTACTTTATGTTTTCAGGTGTTAATAATCCTTTTGGGTAGCGCAGTTGTGGGGAGATGCGGAGTGCTTTACCACCGACAGCCAGGTACTGCTGCCGAAGCTCCCGATTACCAACTGGAGGACGGTGGGCTGAGAGTGGTCAAACTGGCTAGGACTTTCGTGCCCTACCAGGTAGCTCTTCCTTCAGTACCTGCTGTATCCGCAGTACCTGCTGCTTTACCTGCAGCACTGCCTGCTGGTCCCGTTGTCATCGCTACTCCACAGTTCCTTCTCCCTAGAGTGGCTTTGGTGCCGCAGCATTTCTCACATCACATCCCTCAGCAAGTAGCACCGGAGCAGTACAGCCCGCAGCCTCAAGTACCCCAGTACACCCAACCCAGGTCTAGACCTTCACATGATTCCAGACATTCCTATGACTCAAGGCAGAACTACGACTCCAGGAATTCCTTCGAGTCTAGACCTTCATTTGAATCTAGGCCATCTTTTGAATCCAAGTCTTCGTTTGATTCACGGCCGTCTTTAGACTCAAAGAATTCATTTGAATCTCGTCCATCTTTTGAATCCAGGCCTTCATATGATCAGCAGGATGGCGAGAAGCCTTATTCCAGGCAGCAGCACGAACAGTTCCATTACAACAACAAGCAGAACTAATCCCGAATAAGGTATATTTTTAAAAACTGTTTAACATTAAAATCATTTAAACATAAATGACATTTTCTTGCTATCTAAGAAGTCTTTCTTCTTAGAGGTTCTTTAAGAGGTTTCAGTATTTTATATCCGTGCCAATGTAGAATTATGTCTGACAAGAGTAGAATTACCCTCTCAAAATGTTTGATTGACTTGTAGTAGTTTTCAAAGTTGGTATTTGAACATCGAGTGAGGATTTTTGTAAGCTTAAGGCTAATATTCTGCATGGGCGTATACAAGGGGGGGGGCTGAGGTGCTGCAGCCCCCCCCCCCCCGAAATTTTGATTTGATGGTAAAAATTTGTTGTATAACCCTTAAAAATAAATTAAATAAGATCACTTACTGCATAAAAAATATTTTATTTTACGTGTAATAGCGTTTTAGTTGCCTAAAACTATTCCAAGATCTAAATTTTTAGTATTCCATACCCCGGAAGGTGTCGATGAATGCTACCTTAGTTAGAGAAGAGTGATAATAATATTATCACTATTATTAGATTATACTATTATTTTGATAATACTCCTTTACAGGGGTCCTTATCAAAATTACGTGATCATTGGAAGGTGTCGAAGAATGCTACCTTAGTTAGAGAAGAGTGATAATAATATTATCACTATTATTATATTATACTATTATTTTGATAATACTCCTTTACAGGGGTCCTTATCAAAATTACGTGATCTTTGGAAGGTGTCGAAGAATGCTACCTTAGTTAGAGAAGAGTGATAATAATATTATCACTTTTATTATATTATACTATTATTTTGATAATACTCCTTTACAGGGGTCCTTATCAAAATTACGTGATCTTTGGAAGGTGTCGAAGAATGCTACCTTAGTTAGAGAAGAGTGATAATAATATTATCACTATTATTATATTATACTATTATTCTGTGAGCCACAAATAATAGTATAATTCAATGTCGGATTGGCTGAATTGCTTTCATAATTGAAGGGGTCGGGGAAAAATAGTGCCAAGCAACATTTTTAACAACCCTTAACTGTAGCTGCTAATGCTACTAAAATATGACTACAAGCTCTATATGCTACTTAATCTTGATGCCCCAAACCATCCAATCTACGTTTAAGTTTTGTTGAAAATGTTGCTTGACACTATTTTCCACCGACCCCTTCAGTTAATGGGTAAATTCAGGTTCTTGATTTTATAAGGCTTGTAGTGCGTTTTTGGAAACTAAACCCTTTCTACGATATTATTCACCATCAGAGAGTCGAATGAGTTATAGGAGCAAGGATGGATTAACTTCAAAAACATGATGATAAAAGTTATAGTCTTTGAACTACATTTTCATGCACACAATTGTTTATTTATAACCACTATAATGTCACGGAGGGTCGATAATAAGAACACAATTAATTCAGTTCCAACTCGTTTATTCCTTGCTCTACTTGTTTCACGGCCTTCTGGTCCCTCTTCATAAGCTTAGAACTAAAACTAATTTTGGTCACATAATAAACAATTAGAAACAGCCCTACCAATCGGTGCCACCATTATATTTTTATTTTCTCCCTCCCAATAAATTGTAAAATGTCTCAAGTAATTTTTTTCTGTCCGTATTTGTTTTTATAGTATATAAAATTTCTTTTATTTTCCTTTTGATTTTGTTCTTTTTTTTGTCAAGTTTATTAAAATTATTTAAATAAAATTTGTGTTAGTTTTTATTGTGATTTATTGCCACATTGATCATCGTTGATAGTATGCTATTTTAATAGTTTATTTAGCGATGGTCCGGATTAGCCTGTATATGATTTTTCACAATTCTGGCAACAAATCTTATAAAAATTATATTTTGGGTCTTTTTTTTATGTTAGGCGGACATAAAACATTTATATGACATTTTCGGCAGATTATTGAAGGGGAAAAAATAAAAGTCTATACTTCTGGAAAAAGATAATCGGATTTTAGAAACGATCAATAATTAATCAGCTGATTTACCTGCTGATCATACTGAAAAGTTTAGTATTGGCTGAGCCGTGATTGGCGGATGTTTTAGCCCCATGGGCTGTTTATAATTTTTTACTGATTAGACCAGAAACAGTTTTACTTGTAAGCACCTGAAGAGGCACCATAGGGGCTTGAAACATATAGTGCAAGGGATTAACGATTTGGATCTTAAGTAATAGTAGTTTTTGTCATTGACCTTCCGCCACATTTTAGTGATATTAAAAGTCACAATACGTATAATTGTTTTTTTTATATTTTCAGAACAACAATTCCTACATGGGAAAAATCAGCGCATAGGAACATCGGGGATCTCAGTTAAGAATATTAGAAGAAAGCATTTCTGGACTCTAAAAACTGAAAGTATCTTCATTCTATTCAGTTCCAATATTATTTCATTACATTCTTATTTTTTTTACACATTTATATTCTAGTCCATTTCATACTATACTTTTATATTAAATATGTTTTATAAATAAAAAATTACGTATTCAATTTCCCCACCTTTTCACATTAACGCCTCTAAAAGAGTTGAAGTATTTGGAACTACAAAAATTCCGACTCGTAGGAACTGCGTCATCTTAGCGCGGTTCCGTTATTTTGTTGAGTGTTTAACGGCTTATCAACATTAGGGGCTATTAACGCCGGGCTGGCTACAGGTTGCCGCCCTTTTCTATAATGCCAACAGCATGTGGTCGGTCACCCATTCAGGTACTGGCCACGCCCGACGTTGCTGAACTTCGGTGATCTACGAGAACCGGTGCATCCAACGTGGCTATGGCCGTTGGCGGTTCCGTTAATATCCCCAGTGCTATTAGCAAAGGAATAGAAGCAGTTATTGGCAGCTTTTGATCTTCCTTTAAAAATATAAATTTAATCCTAAAGAGAAGAAAGTATAACGCGCCACAACAGAAACTGACAGTATCCTAAGCGGAAATGACTCGCCCGCCATCTCAACGTTTGCTCTAGGAAACCACTATTGCTAATAAGTTTCTCATTCCTTAGCCTTCTTTTACTGAAATGATAATTTAACTGTTAAATGCAATGTAAATGAAAAAAAAAAAAACAATAAAAAAGAGAATTAAACAAACACTAAACTCCGTTAAAAAGAACAAAACAAACACTTTTAAAGTTTTAAGCACTTATTTCTCTGATTGGCATTGCCCCATCAAAAATTGCTACAGGACCTTTTTTTTGTAGAGAATTTAGTAAGCATTCGAATGGTCACCTTTCACTTACCATGATTTCCCATCCATTTTCGTAATATTTATGAAAATATACGAAGGTCTGAATATTTTGCATGCCTACTAATACAATATTTGTTTTCGAATACTTTCTTATCTCCAAATGTCCAAAATTTAAACACCTTAGTTTAGATGAATTTCGAAAATTCGCAGCTGAGCAAAATAGCAATACGTATGAAAAATAGGACACAAACTAGATATTTTAATCTTAACATTTTTTAAATTTGTACAAAATCCAAACGAACTGCTTTAAATGTTCGAATTCATTTTCTTAAAGAACTAAGGCACTTAAGCTTTCAAAAGCACTTTACAGAGTGAAAACCGTGCTATTTGGACGGCCTCAGAATTTTTTAAAATGTATTAACTATTTTTTGGCCCATAAATAAATTAAATGTCTCTGCGAATTTACAACCAAATTTAAATAGGCGAATGTCATTGGAAAGTGCTTAAAAATACGCTTATTTTGACTCTGAAGGAACCTATTCAATTATTTTTAGTAGCTTCGGAGGTATGCATTGTCAACGCGTTTTTTGAGTACATACCAACGCCACTTTCCGATTTCTATTTGGGCGAAAATGCGCCCCCGGTATATATTCATGCACCATCAATTCATTCGATTCTGAGAATCCGTTTTTTGTCATTGAGTGACTTGGTGCCGAAAAATTCAGAAACTATTTGTAAAGTGAAAATCTCAATATGTGAACAGCATTGTGAAAATGTGGCTGTACAATTATGGGCACCTTCTACCCCCACCATGGCAAAGCTCCAGCCCATCCAGTGAGTGTTTAGCCGCTTCTTAAGCTTCCTCTTTACAGTCCATACCTCGATTCCTGTGACTTTACACTGCCCCGCATGTGAAAATGAAGCTGGAAGGAAAACGTTTTTCTAGTGACGAGGACCTTCGGAGGTCTTGGGACAACGGCCACACTCTTAGATTGGCAGAGATAGTTTAAGGACTAATTTCGACGAACGGAGAAGTCTTTTGAATGTGATGAAAATGATCACCAGTTGAAATTTGAGGAAATTAAATAAGTAAAGCTGTTTGCAGAATTTTTGTAGTACCATTTGAATGTGCATAGTAGTATTTTGTAACCCAAATTCGTTCGAATTAAGAGAGTGATAAGATCCGAATATTGCAACGCGCTTTAACAAACACAAAAAGAATGTTTTTTTTTTTGTTTTTTTTATTAGTTCTGAATAGTAAAATTAATAAAGTAATTTTACTCTTAAAAAATATTAACAGCTTGAAGAAAAAAATTCTGATTAGAGGAGCACTGTGGCATCTTTTTCAATGAACAAGTAGACCCTGAGGCGAACTGTTCTCGGTCTAGTAATGACGCAGGTGTGCAGCACGTCGATGAAGCTACTGAGCAGGACGTGAAGACATACATGAAAAACATATTATGAATTTATCTATATACATATATAAAAATCACCTGTCCGTTTGTCCATCTGTTTGTTACTTATACAAATCCACACCGTTTGACCAATTTGTACCAAATGAGATCAAAATCTTCTAGTCTTCACAGTTCGGAAGTAACGAGTTCGAAACTGCCAAAGACAGAAGAGTGAATTGTCAGAAATCACCATTTTCTTTCCAGTATTGCCTAGGTGGAGATTAGCAAGCCACCAAAACTTTCTTATTTTTTTGCGAAAAGTTTTTCTTTTGCGAACAAAACTTTTCAGTTTTTACCTTTGTATGTTTACCTAAATTATAGCCTTATATTCTCAGAATTTGGACAAATAAAGCATATAAGATCAATTGTCTTAATTTCTGATGAATATGTAGGATAACACTGGGCTTCTAGAAGCCATTAACCATTTTTTTAAAGTTTGGTGTGTTTATCTAACATCCAAAACTTTTTAGTTTTAGCAAAATATTTGTGTTTATCTAAATATTAGCCTTATATTCTTAGAATTTGGACCAATATATACTAATAAGTAATTTGAAATATTAAGCTTTGTTGACTTTCCAGTCGCCATTTTCTTTCCAGTGTTGCCTAGGTGGAGATTAGAAGCCAACAAAACATTTTTATTAATTTTTTTTTGTTTTGCGAAAAGTTTTTCTTTTGCAAACAAAACTTTGTATGTTTATCTAAATTATAGCTGTATATTCTCAGAATTTAGACAAATAATATCATGTAAGATCAATTTTCTTATTTCTGTTAAAGATGTTGGACAACACTGGGCTCATAGAATCCATTAACCATTTTTTCTTTTAAGTTTGATGTGTTTCCATAGTTGATTTTTTGTTGTTGCAAATTGCATTTTATCACATTAATTTGCTTAATAAAAACTATGTCTCCAACATGAACCCATGGATCAATTCTGACCTTTAATAATTTAAATACTTATATAAGTGGAATATCAAAGGTAAAAAAATAATGACTAAAGTATTTTTTTTTATTATTCTAAAAGGTATACACTATCATATATATATATATATATATATATATATATATATATAAAAAAAAATATGGTTTTTTCACTCTTTAATTTCTTTTTTTCGACAAAAAATTGTTCAATTAAAATTTTAGCTTACAATATATTATTTTTTATAATACAGCAATTTAATTTTAAAAACTATAAGAAAGAAGACCTGTTACCCAAAGCTACAAACAGATTTTGTTGAGTACAGACAATGGGTTTCGGTTGATCGAAGTAAAATGTTCTGGTGTTCCAGCACACTTGATGAGTTTATTATTGATAAATTAATAGAAAAACTGAACAAATTAATACCATATTCACAGCTACATTGATAAATCACAACCTTCTTCAAAAATTACATTTTAATGATTCACTATAAGGATGCAAGCAATGAAAATCTAATTTTGTCACTTTGTATTGTTTCTGATGACCTTAAATATGATGTGAGCATGGCATGTAGTATCCTAAAAACTAAAATTGCTATTCAGAATGAGAACTACATGTAACATTCATTACTTCAGTGAGGGTTTGCTGGGAATATAAAAATAAATACAACTTAATTTTTATCATATGTAACTGCACACCAGTCACTAAAATTAAAATTTGAAATATTAAGTTTTTGATCTGTTAACTTGCTGGTTTCAGTTTGTATACCGTAGTTGAATTTTTGATTTGCGAATTGCATTTTATCACATACATTTGCTTAATAAAAACTATGTCTTTAACCCATGGATTGTCCAAACTTATAGCAGGCTCAAATATCTACTTGGCTGTTTCGGAAAATTGTAGTGTTTTTACTTTTAAAAGTACTTTGAGGTTTTAATAGGGCGAATAACCTCACGGTCGTCAGCACCCTACTATGTTATTGCAACGCACAACCACTCATCCCATGTTCCCGGTGAAAGGGGTGCTTTCCTTAGGGAGTCAGGAATTTTTTTTTTTTTTTTTTTTTTTTTTTTTTTTTTATATATAATTAATATAAATATCTTTTCCACCTCTCTTTTTCCCCCCCTTTTTAATTTAATTTTATTTATTAGATGAGAAGTAAAATTTAAGTACCTATGTCACGCAAGCAGAGTATGTACAAACTGGAAATTTCTTAAGTGACAGTTTTGAAAAGGCATTAACAATTTAATGATTTTTTACCAGTTGAAACCTTTTAAAAAGCAAAGTAATGTCTTTTTTTTTTTTTATCATAGCTGTGAAACTGTGTCTACTATAAGATAATCAGAAAAACTATTAATAAAGGACGTAAGAGTTTACGTAAGTGCATAAAAATGAAGATGATATTAAGGTCACATTCTTGCTCCCTGCTGGACCTTCCCCATATTTTTCATTTCCACGGAAACCTGATGTTCTTGGGATGCCAGTTAATTATAATAGACGATCGAAATTTAAATAAATAATGATCTATTGTATAAATTTAATCCCATTACACCAACTGGAAGCGTTTAAACACAGAAAATGATACTCAAATGTCAAATGAAGCTTTGCAGGATATGACATAAGCTACTCAGCATTACTTTTCATTTCCTTAAAGTAGTTTTGTTGATGAAGGCGAGTCAAATTTTGTTTAAGGTTTGTTATTAAAAAAATGTTTATTTTTTTAAATTTTAACATCCATTATTATTAACAAAGAATTTTAGGATGGGTTATCTATAGGTTACCACCCTTTTCTAGCCAGGATAGGGCTGATGCCTTTTATGCCACCACCCCATAGTGGGTATCGAACCCACGACCCTTGGCCGAGAGTGTTAAGTGCTCATACCTTGACACTCATCGCCATTGGGCCTTCTATTACATCATTAGAAAATGTAATACTAATATAAGTTTAATTAAGTACTGAATTATTTTAATTTTAATAAAAGTGCTTTTACTATTATAATTATGATTTCTGATTAATCAACCAATTTTATTTAATAAAAAAAAAAGATTATTTTTAAACATTTTAAAGAGATTTAAAGGTGTATTGCTATTGCAAGTACGTAACATATACATATATGATTACGTTTTGTATATCATCCAAAATATTAGTCTTAAAAAAAAACAAAAAAATTAATAAATGGTTAACCCATTGGAATCCCATCATAAAACTTTAGGAATAAGTTCTCAAATACACTTAGAAAAACATATAAAATGTTGACAATTTTTAAAAATACACTTTTTGAGATATACACAAGTACATTTTTGTTTTTGAATTTGAGAAATTTTTTTCCTTCCTAACCTATATGGTGTTGCATATCATAAGAAAGGTCTTACAAAGAGCTTTAAAATAACACCCCTCCCAGTTCTCTAGCTTAAATATAAGAGCCACAATAGCAATTAAAAAATCTCAGGTACCGGCATTTTTTGTCAATTTTTGAAATTTTACATAGCTATAACTTCTAAATCAGTTGATATTTTTCAATAATTTTTGGTATTTTTGTTAGTCTATACAAAGGCTACCTCCTCACCAAATTTCATCAATTTCTGAGATAGTGAGGTTGAAAATGTTTGTTTTTTGTGTTGATTTGACGTGGAATGACCCTTAAACTAGATGCAACATTAGCAAACTCTACTGAGTTTTTTACATTTTTAATCTCCGATTTGCTCATAACTTCTATTAGAGACAAAGGATTTTACTCTTTCTCCCACCCTATATACTACAAGTTTGTCATCAGCTGTAGTAAAATATTTCCGCTAAAACGTTTTGTGAAATTTTTCTGAAAGTATGTAAAGCAATCTTGACATATATTTATTTTTTAACTGAGGCGATGGTCCATCACTGTAAATAATTTAATTTCCTGACAAATCATTATTTTTTTATTATTATATCAAATAATCTCATCAAAAGTGCTTATATACAGAATTCATTTATCTTTAGTATCGGGACAAATGAGAAAAGTAGTGGATTTGTTTTTGAAAAATAATGCTGCTTTAAATAATTGAAAAGTTTCTCTTGACCACAATCCTGATTGAATTTTGTTTTGATATTCTCAAGAATAAGCCATTGCAAGAACGGATGTTTTATTTATTTCATTTAATTCATTTGTATTCATTCTTTTTTTAGTTTTTTCCATTAATTTATAATGTTAATATTGTTATTTGTTTCTTTTTCAATATTATTATTACTATTTTTATTTGTATTATTATTATAGCTGTTTGTTTAGATTTAAATGAAATTTGGTGAGGAGATAGCCTTTGTATAAACTAAGAAAAATGCCAAAAATTATTGAAAAATATTAACTGATTTGGAAATGACAGCTTTGTAAAATTTTTAAAATTGTCAAAAAATGCTGGTACCTGAAAAT
This sequence comes from Gonocerus acuteangulatus, assembly GCA_946811695.1. Taxonomy (NCBI): domain Eukaryota; kingdom Metazoa; phylum Arthropoda; class Insecta; order Hemiptera; family Coreidae; genus Gonocerus; species Gonocerus acuteangulatus. The sequence goes on along the minus strand of OX328127.1, from coordinate 65,972,372 downwards.
TTTGAATTGATATTGTGGCTCTTATATTTAAGCTAGAGAGCTGGGAGGGTGTTATTTTAAAGCTCTTTGTAAGAACTTTCTTATGATATGCAACACCATATATGTTAGGAGGAAACAAATTTCTTAAATTCAAAAACAAAATTTTATTTGTTTATGTCTCAAAAAGAGTATTTTTGTATAATTTTATATGCTTTTCTTTGAACTTATTCCTAAAGTTTTATGATGGGATTCCAATGGGTTAACCATTGATTAATTTTTTGTTTTTTTTTAAGACGCTAATATTTTGTACGATATACAAAACTTGTTCATACATGTACATGTTATGTACTTGCAATTGCAGTACAACTATAAATCTCTTTAAAATGTTTACACATAATCTTTTTTTATTAAATAAAATTGGTGGATTAATTAAAAATCATAATTATAATAGTAAAAGTACGTTTATTAAAAAATATAATAAATCAGTACTAAATTAAACTTATATTACCATTACATTTTCTAATGATGTAATGAAAGGCCCGGTGGCGATGAGTGTCAAGGTGTGGGCACTTAACACTCTGTGCCAAGGGTCGTGGGTTCGATTCCCATTACGAGAGTGGTGGCTTTTATTTTAAAAAAAAGAAAAGACATCAGTCCTATCCTGGCTAGAAAAGGCTGGTAACCTATAGATAACCTGTCCTAAAATTCTTAGTTAATAATAATGGACCTTAAAATTTAAATAAATAAACACTGTCTAATGCCACACCTTAAACAAAATTTTACTTGCCTTCATCAACAAAAATACTTTAAGGAGATGAAAAGTAATTCTGAGTAGCTTATGTCTTATCCTGCAAAGCTTCATTTGATATTTGAGTATCATTTTCTGTGTTAAGTCTTCCAGTTGGTGTAACAGGATTACATTTATACAATAGATTATTATTTAAATTCTTCATTATTTATTTAAATTTTCAGCATCAATTATAATCAACTGCCATCCCAAGAATATCAGGTATACGTGGAAATGAAAAATATGGAAAAGGTCCAGCAGGTTGCAAGAATGTGACTTTAACTTCATCTTCATTTTTTTTCAACCACCATTTAGTGTCATACATATTTGAGTAACCTCTTATATCCTTTTTTTTTTTTTTTTTTTTTTTTTTTTTCTTTTTTTTTTTTTTCTCTTTTCTTTTGGGGGGTTGGATTTAAGGCGTGTCAACCGTTGGGGTCATTAACGCCAGTCTTATATCCTTTATTAATAGTTTTTCTAATCATCTTTTAGTAGACACAGTTTCAGAGCTGTGATCAAAAGAAAAATACATTACTTTGATTTTTAAATGGTTTCAATTGATAAAACATCATGAAATTGTTAATGCCTTTTCAAAACTGTCACTTAAGAAATTTCCAGTTTCTACATACTCTTCTTGCGTGACATAGGTAATTAAATTTTACTTGTCTCTTCTTAAAGTAATTTTGTTAATGAAGGCAAGTAAAATTTTGTTTAAGGTTTGTTATTAGAAAATGTATTGATAATATAAGTTTAATTTAGTACTGATTTATTTTTATTTTTTAATAAAAATGCTTTGACTATTATAATTATAATTTCTAATTAATCAACCAATTTTATTTGATACAAAAAGATTTCTTACAAAGATAGAAAGATAGAAAAAGAAAGTTCTTACAAATAGCTTTTATACAAAACCCCTCCCAGCTCTCTACCATAAATATAATAGTTGATATTTTTCAATAATTTTTGGTATTTTTCTTAGTCTATACAAAGGCTATCTCCTCACCATATTTCATCAATTTCTGAGGTAGTGTGGTTGAAAATGTTTGTTTTTGTGTTGATTTGACCGGAATGACTCGCCTATCATATTTCTCTGTCTTAATATTATTTTTCTTTCAAAACTCAGGAAAAAAAATGTATATTACTTTGATTGTAATGCAGGCAGCATTGGAAGATGGAACCTGCAGAATCTAAATAAACTCCCACAGTATAGGGATACTATATTGTAGAAAAAATAAATAAATAAAAAGCCATTCAATTTGTTCCTTATATAAATCCACAGCTTTTGAGTGATTTAGAAATAACTTGTCACACAGGTAGGTCTTGAAACGGGGAGTGTCATAGGCTTGGTCGAAATCATCTGTCAGCTGTCTGTCTGTTTGTTCCTTAATAAATCCACACTGGTTGACCGATGTTGACCAAAGTTGGCACACAGGTAGGTCTTGATACAGGAATTGTCATAGGGAAGTTGAAAATATACGACCAGCTGTATGTTTGTTCCTAACAGCTATATAATATAAAGTTGGTGTAGCATAGCACACTGGGTAACAGCTAGTTATAAATAAAAAACATTGTGGCCACTAGGAGGCACGAACAAAATGCCGACGGCAAAGTGTGATCTAATAGTGTGGGTCCAGCATCAGGTCTCTCTTAGAGAGAACTATTCGTTTTTGCATCATTGAAGGCAAAACATTTTTTAGGATTCGATTCCAACGACTTTAAAGGAATTCTAAAAGGCGAGGAAACAACCGTAAAGTAATGAATAAGCTTCCTAAAGGTCAGCAAAATGAACATTGAATTATAAAGACACTGCCAATGGGCCTAATGATTAGAGAAGCATTCTTTAAATAAATGTTTGAGCCATAAAACTAATTTTATTTATAAATGAGTCTGTAGCCTAATACTCATTTACTAGCGCATGAGGTATCTATGTATTTCTTTAGTTTATCGATCTTATGCGAAAGGGACTTAACTTCCTTCAAAATACGGTTTATGTCACATTTTAAGCTCCCAGAATCGAGGTTATCTTTGTACTCGCCGATCGACTTGCTTTCTGCTACATTTGCCACATGCTTTTTGATTTCTGAACTTTCGTTGTACTCATTTGGCGATCTAGATTTAAATTTCTTTCGTGGGATGTCATCGCAAATCGGGCACGAAGACATCCTCATATGCCCCGCGTATGATTGAGGAATCTTTTCCCTAAACAAGGAAGAATTCTCGTAGTGTTTGTACATCTCATCTTTAGCTTTGAATGAGCTCTTGGAATGCTCATGATCAGATATTCTTGGACATTGCTGGAAAGAGCTTTCGGAATCTGTGTATCCACAAATGCAGGAACCACTGCACGTTAACGTCCCCCCACAATATGAATTTGCTGGAACAGTTCGATTATTGAAGGGACGTTCAAAAGAATGTCTTTTCCATTCGGGTGATCGTTTTCTCTGGGGAATGGAGTCTCTTCTATTTAGAACATATTGCGTTTCTATGTATCTGTCGTGGTACAATTTATGCCCTTCTTTCGAAGGAGTACTTTCTTCAGATAAAATACTGTTTTGTTTACTGGCTTTTATTTCCTTAGACGGGTCCGCTGGCTCATCAAGTTCCCTATGTAAGTCCTGTTTCCTTTCATTTTCCCTGGAAGCTTCTTTATTTTCTCCTCTAGAATGAATTAATGGCTCTTTTTTGTCATCATTATTGGGCGATTCCTGTTGCACGATTCTCTGCTTTTCGACAGGTATCTTTTTCCTTCGCATTGTCGTCATGTATGGATTCGCTGTCGAAACAGAAACCCCGCACGGTTCGCACTCCCTCCTTGGCTGGATCACAGGAATACCAATGGAACATCTTATCGGAGTAAATTGATTTGGTTCAATAGGCATTTGTTACAATGTTAATGCTCTAAATTAATAGATTTCTGCACTTAAGATCGTAAATTTGGGGTAATATTGTACGTAGAGTACATTTTCAACAACTTATACTCATGTTGTCTTCTTATGAACGATTTAATTATTGTGTTGTAAACTTATTTAATTTAAGCTAGTAAATATGTGAAGCTAAGTATAACTATAACTAATAGTTCAAATGCTACATATACCTACTTTTAAACTGTTTAGTTCTAATATTCTCATGACCATGTGATCAAATAAAAAAAGAACATTATTTATTTATTTCTAGTAGTTATTTTTTAGCACGGTGACCGGAAAATTGATGCACCAGGATAGATGTTCGTTCTGCTTGTAAAAATAAACTAAATCAGTCCATTAGGAAGGGGGATGTAATTACTATTAATCTGCCCGTATTAGATTTTTATTTTGACTTCCATGCATTATTATTTAAATTTTAACGTCCATTATTATTGACTACGAATTTTGGGACGGGTTATCTATAGGTTACCACCCTTTTCTAGCCAGAACAGGGCTGATGCCTTTTCTTTTTTCTAAACCACGCAATTTTTTTTCTAAGAAAAAAAAAATGCATTGAAATCGGTTAAGAATTAGAGCCATTTTTGAAACACGAAATGCCGTTTGGTCCCACTGTGCGTCGCCGGCCACGCTTTGGCCAGTTATCGTCTCTCAACGTTAATTTTTTTTAGCATACATTTCTTTTATTTTTTATTTTTATTTATTTATCTTTTACAGCGCATTGACATGTAAGCCACTAGCACCGATACACAGGGTAAAGCGAGGAAATTTCCCAACGATCCGTTAGATCAGAAAATTCCTGCTGCCGGTGGGGATCGAACCCATCATCTCCCGCATAGGAATTTAAGACTTTAGCCACTAGACCACGGGGAGACCCCCCAACATTAAATATATTATTCCTCGTCAAAATGCCAAGGACTGCCTGCAGGGGTATCCTTTAGAATTTCGTGTAAATACTCTTCCATCCGTGGAGTGTGAGATAAGGTGTCGATCGACCCGATATTTAATCTCTTAATGGCTGTAGGAGGTCGGGGTTGGTCGGTCGCTGCGAGGGAATAGAACGAAGGGCTGATTAATTTTTCAGCAACCACCATGATGCAAGAGACGCGACGAGGCACGCCAAGTGGTGGACATGCGTAGACCGGCCGTCTAAAGACTTGTCCTTTGACAGTTTTAACCCGGCACTCATTTAAGCTACAGTATCCACCCGATCGCAACAAGGTAGGAACGAAACAAGCAATTATCATCGGCGATGGACGGCTGAGAATGACCACGGATTGGGTTTTGAATAATAAAATAAATTCTTTACTATAACAATAATATTTTTTATTTAAATGCATTTTCATAAATTAATTTTCAGAAAATTTAATAATCCTTTCAAAGAGCCATTCTCATCTTTTCACGCTAACACATTGAAAATAAATATTGTTTCAATAAAATGTTTAGGGAGATAAAAATACGTTTTATCAAACAACATTACAGAACTAACCAGCGATTGGTGCAATTATATAACACAAATATTCAACTACTTCAACTGACAAACTCGACAATACAAGATTCTCGTTGCATGGGCGTATGTAGGAAATAATTTCGGGAGGGGGGCTTGGGAGCATTTGGGAGGTATGGAACACTAACAATCTAGAATTTACCAAATAAAGGTTGACGGACTGTAACGTGTAAATGTGGGGTCGTGCATATTGGCAAATTCAGAATCAACTGGAACTGTTGCGTGATTTTAACGAACTAAATTTATCCACGTTTATCATTTAACGGGTAAACTTTGCCAGCAATCCTGAATTGCATATTTGGTTTAAGAAATGCTTCTGCCTAACATCCAAGGACGTGATGTGAAGTTATTAACCTTGTCTGGAGTTTTGGAACGTACATTTCTTTGGCCTAACAGAAAACCATCTATGCTTATTCTATCAATATCCCATTTGTAAACAAATATCACAAATTTCATTCAAAATTACACGGTCTGGTGAGCACTGGAACAGTGTAGCTCCCGCTTTATGAACCTTCAAGACATAAGGCACTTCTAACAGTGTACTAAAAAAGTACACTGTTAGAAAAAGTATAGTTATTAAGTCAAAATAATAAAAAAAAAAAGAAACAAAAAAAAAAAAAAAGAAGATTTTTCTTTTAACTCTAATTTTTTTTTTAACTTTTAACTGATTCTGATTTATAACAAACACACTATGTTAATGTTCCATAAACTCTCTCTACCTTTCGACTGATTGATGAAGTTAAGTGGACTATTTTTGTTCAACATTTCATCAATAACCGTCCAATGACAATTTTATTCACCTATTCTTGTTCTCCTGGACGCGATCGAACGTCTTTTTATATGGATTTCCAAGATAAAGCTTTTCAACTGCCTAGCGGGGTCCTTCCTAGGGAGGATTGGCCGACCCATCCAGGTAAGATCATAAATAAGACCTTTCTAGAAATGTGGACCCAAAATATTTTAATCATTCTAAATGAGTGTAGGGATAAGAACGGAACCGCGCTAAGATGATGCAGTTCCTGCGAGTCGTACTTTTTTAAAATTTGATAGAGTTTATTGTTTCGATTTTAAATTTCGTGTATTTTACTAAAAAAGTTGTTTATTTAAAATCGTGTTTTTTATTCAGACCTAACTGGGGTTTCAAGTTACATTTAAGTCATATAATAACCCTAATAATACAAGGCACTACAAATAATGTCATATGCTCTTTGGGAGTGGTTCAATTATTTTTTAGCACGACAAGCTAATAAGATGAGGTTTAAGTATTGTGAGAAAGATGTATAAATATGCTAAATAAAAAAGTTTGATTTGTCAATGAGTCGCTCGGATTGCTGAATTAGCTTTGAGAATAGAATGAAATAGGAAAGGCTCATGTAAAAGACATTCCCTGAATAAAAAATACTCATTCTACTGTTAAATGCAATAAAAAAGCCAAACAATTAAAAAAAGTTTGGAGATAATAAGAAAATAAACGAATATCTCAAGAAATGTTTAGTTTTTGCACTTTCCTCGAGAAGTACTATAGATATGGCTTTGAAAATAGTTTGATTTGATACCCAATGTCAAATAATCTTTACAAAGAATACTTAGAAACATATAAGCCGTAAACTTCATTTTTTGAGCTGGCTAGAGAGTGAACGGATAAATAAATTGTAAATCAATAAGTAAAATAATGGAGGAGGCGGAATGCTGTACTGACCACTTTTGGTCACTGGCAGGCGTAAGTTGTTGAGAAATTATTTAAAATCTGAATAATATAAATACATTGGATACATAATAATACGACATACACTACTAACTCACTCTCACTTGATGACAAAACAAGACATACCACTGTGTAGACAATGTAATACGACTTAAGAGTAAAACACTTATTAACGGACTGCAGAAGACGACTAAACTTGAACTTACCACATGACATAAATGAACTGTTGACAGTAGTCCACAGATAGACACTAGTCTACAGTTTCTAAGCAATACACATTTATAAGAGTGCATTTAAGAGAAGCATACACGCGGCGTGATTTTTGGATTTTTAAATGTTATATGTACAGATGAAGGCGAAAAGCAATTAGGTCATTAGCGCTCACATCCAGGGTGCAGCGAGGAATTTTACCAGCGAGCCATGGGATGATAAAATTCCTGCCGGAGGTTGGGAATCGAACCCACCATCTCCCGCTTATGATTCCAAGGCGCTAGCCATTAGACCACGGGGGACCCCCAATTGTTAGTTTTTATATTATTTTTAGTTCTTTTCTTTTACACTTTATATTTGTTCTAGTTATTAATTTTCATGTTTTCACTTGTTTCCTGTTTCCTTTCAGCGCGGTTCCTCCCTCCCCCATAGGGAGGAACCCCGCTTATAAGGTTGATCTCATGACGCAATCCGGAAGTGCCGACTGGAACATTTTGCGTTTCAGAACCCCCAGAGACCGAAAATGATGGTGGTTAAAATTTGTATATATATATATATATATATATATATATATATATATATATATATATTTGTCTGTTTGCTCTCTAGGTCGAAGACGAATGGTCCGATTTTGATGAAATTTGGTACAAAAATCTTTCGTCTAATTTGAAAGGTCAAGTTCGTTAATCTGCAGAATCCGCCCACTGGAAGATGGCGTTTGGGGCGAAATTTGCGCGAAACAAATCGTAACGCTTACGTTTTTGAGTTCATAAGCTTGTAAGTACTCGTTTAATAGGCTTCTTGGGCTAGGAAAACGAATGAAACCGAAATGAATGAAACGAATGTTAGAATAAAATATTTTGTTAACAGACATAAAAAGTTTTGGTAACTTTGTATACTTTCCTTAATATCTCGAAAAAGGTTGAGAATCTTGGTAAACGGAAGAATACCATTAGAAAGCTTACTAAATGCTCTAAAAAAAAGGTTCTGATGAAAGTTTTGATTAGGCGATGTCAATTGGGGAAATAAGTGCTTAAAACTTTAAAGTAATTGATTTCGCTTATTCGCACTGTTCTTTTTGTCTGTTTTTATTCCTTGTTATTTTTTAATTGCTTATAGTTGGATAATGTATTTGATAATAAATCAGGTTGAGAAAAACAATTTAATATTAGAGATATGGATTTCCAAGATATAGCTTTTCAACTGCCTAGCGGGGTCCTTCCTAGGGAGGGTTGGCCGACCCATCCAGGTAAGATCGTAAATAAGACCTTTCTAGAAATGTGGACACAAAATAATAACAGCTTCTATTTTAATCATTCTAAATGAGTGTAGGGATAAGAACGGAACCGCGCTAAGATGATGCAGTTCCTGCGAGTCGTACTTTTTTAAAATTTGATAGAGTTTATTGTTTCGATTTTAAATTTCGTGTATTTTACTAAAAAAGTTTATTTAAAATCGTGCTTGGAACCTACTGGTTAAATAGAGTAAATTGACTGAGTAGCGGGCTCTGAAAAATTAAATAAATAAAAAAATAATAATATAAATAACAATTTGTTGTTGACTTTTTGTGAATACTTCCAATTTGTGAATACTTCTCTTCTTTAACTAGTTCTGCTTTGTCCCTGTCGGTGATTATTGATTCTAGGGGCATTAACAAATAATTTAAAGCTTAGATTTAATACTTCCGGTTATTCCAGTGCCAGAGCCGTGAAAATGAAGGTCAAATTTGTTCGACCGCTAATCTCTAAATATTAAAATCATTCCCTGATAAGAAATTCTGGGTTAAAGTAGACAGAAATGGATCTTTTAAGATTTCTTTTGAAGAATGTTTATTTATTTATTACTCTTATAAAAGAATTACATAAACATGTATAAATGATTTTATTCATTATTATTTATTTTTTGGACTCTATCTAACACAGTAGATAATATTGAGGTGGGTTACGTAAATGAAGAGTAATATCTTACGGTGCATAGGGCAAATGTATTAGTGATACATTCAAAGATTAATCTAGAGCCGGGCGCGTGGGCGCACTGCGTGCGGTATGCTTGTATGTTTGTAGTCAATGGTGCTTGCCTTTAGCGGATTGTCTCTCCACTAGTGCATATATACAAAATATTTTGGGGTGGGGCTGGGAGCACCTAGGTATTTGGAATGTAGGGAAAAATTTAAATATTTTAGTGTAAAAAGGTGAATTTTAAGGTCCTCTGGACACCTAGTAGACCAGGGTAAATGTAGAATACATTTTTCAATGTTATAGGCATTTTTTACATGAAATGTTCTCAACAAACCAAAATTTCGGGGGGGGGGCTTCAGCCCCCCCCCCAGGTTATCCTAATTCCAACTATTGCCATAGCCTAAGAACCATCGCTACTATGAGTTTACAACCTATCAGTATCACGACGGGTTCATCCGGCAGAAAGACGATTTGGATCCTGTCTACTTTGTATAGCGTACGATAATTGTGCAAAAATATTTTCTTTCTCGGAAGTAATAGATTTTCTCCAAATTCCTCTTATATTCGTCCCCTTTTCCTTTTTTATTTGTCCTTTCATTTTGTTACAGTCGGTGTCTACGTTTCATATTTATAGAGATACTAGCTGTTCCCCGGCGTGCCACCTACTTTCTGCCTATTACACTCCCCGTATCCGGTGTAAATTTGTATCCCCAAAAAAACATAAATGTGAAATAGAGGCCAAGTTCTTGCCCCCACAAAGAAACACTCCCTTCCTCAAAAATATCCCCTCCTAAAACCCCCCAAAAACGCCTTACCATTCTACTCTCCAAAAAAGTAGTATGAGTTGGTGTATTAATCCAACCAAAAATATTTGCCAATACAAGAGATGATACAAGAAAGAAATGTCCAAGTTCATTACTTGGAAGACCTCATAGTTACTTACTAAGAACAGTAAAGACACTTCAACTGACCTTTAAAAACAACAATAAAAATACTTATATCCAGTTAGTTAAATATCACTTTCCTCAACCAGGTATATTCTTAAACTTGGCAATGTTTAGTTTTTCTCTAAAGATAATTTCGGCACAAAAAAAAAAAAACATTGCCAAGTTTAAGAATATACCTGGTTGAGGAAAGTGATATTTTAGTAACTGGATATAAGTATTTTTATTGTTGTTTTTAAAGGTCAGTTGAAGTGTCTTTACTGTTCTTAGTAAGTAACTATGAGGTCTTCCAAGTAATGAACTTGGACATTTCTTTCTTGTATCATCTCTTGTATTGGCAAATATTTTTGGTTGGATTAATACACCAACTCATACTACTTTTTTGGAGAGTAGAATGGTAAGGCGTTTTTGGGGGGTTTTAGGAGGGGATATTTTTGAGGAAGGGAGTGTTTCTTTGTGGGGGCAAGAACTTGGCCTCTATTTCACATTTATGTTTTTTTGGGGATCTCATTACTTTTTTCTAAGTATTAAATAGAATTTAGTTGCCGCATACCTACTGGCTTTTGTACTTCATATAAAACCAGGGTCTTTGGATTCTGCATAAGGTTCTCCTTACTGCTTGATATTTGATACCAATAATTAACCTACATACATCTAATCACTAGATTAGAAAAGTTAGAAGCTCTTCCAGATGACATTACTCTAGAGGACAAATTGATTGCTCTCTTAACTAAACTATTACACTGTAAAACACAGGAACCTTATCCCGAGGATAAAGATCACAATAGGGAAAGTGCAGAAGGCCTTCAAGAAAAATATAAGAAACAAAGACGATATATTTTGGGTTTGTAATCCTAAACTTTGCAATTTAGATGGCTCGACTTTGAAAAACTTAGTATCTGCTTTGAAGTATATTATGCAGCGAACCCCTACGACTTTATTTACTACATTTAAGAAAGAAGTCACAACTGTTTTTGTTAAGATATGTCGAAATGTTTTTTAAAACATCAAATATAGGTTCTCCTTACCAAGACGATTCATTTGATAGCCCACATGATGGGTTTCAGAAGGAATGATGGCATTTCGATGGAACAAAAAGTAGAAAACGTCATAGGTAATATGACACTCCCGTATCAAGACCTACCTGCCTGCCAAGTTTGGTCAAAATAGGCCAAACGGTGTGAATTTGTATAAGGAACAAGCATACATACAGACAGCTGAAAGTCCTTTTTTACCTAGCCTAGTGCATTCCCCGGACCAAGGCCTACCTGTGTGCCAAGTTTGGTCAAAATCGGTCAATTGGTGTGAATTTGTGTAAGGAATAAACATGCAGACAGACAGCTGATAGACGATTTTGATTAGCCTATGACACTACCCGGAGAAAGACCGACATGTGTGTCAAATTTTGTCAAAATCGGTCAAACGATGTGTATTTGTATAAGGAACAAACAGACAGACAGACAGCTGATAGACAATTTAACCTAGCCTATGATTCTCCCCGTATCTAGACCCATCTGTGTCCCCAAGTTTGGTCAAAATCGGTCAAACGGTACGGATTTGTAAGAGGAACAAACATACAGACAGACATCTGGTTTAAGATTTTTACCGAGCCTATATGCGTCTAATTGTTTCTTAAAACATCAAATATAGGTTCTTCATACCGAGACAATTCATTTGATACCCCACATCATGGGTTTCGGACGGAATGATGGGTTTCCGAAGGAAGTACAAAACTGGCAAGCCCCCGCCCCGGAAGCGGAGTCAAACACAACTTTTCGCGATTTTTTGATTTTTTCCTTTAATAACGTCTTCATATCTATCTTCATGCGAAATTTCAAGTCTCTAGCATCATGGGAAGTACCCAATAATTTTGATGAGTCAGTGAGTGAGTGAGTGAGTGAGTGAGTCCTATAAATCCCGATTTTCGATCGCTTATATCTCAGAAACTATTCGCTGTAGAATTATGAAAATTTCCAGTTTTACTCACATCTAGTAGTATAATACCTGTGTAAAATTTCATAACTTTATCTTTACCTGGTTGAAAGTTATGAGAGGGTAAAAATCGGCTCTAAGACCGCCTGTAATATACACACAGTATGCTGAGGCCGGAACTTGGCCTGGCGCACTACCGTGCGCCTAGATAAGGAACAAACAAAGAAACAGACACGTGATATATATATATATATATATATATATATATATATATATATATATATGTACACGTATCTACATACGATCTACTAGGAGCTAAATTGGCCTTTCCCTCTTTATAGTCGACAGTACTTCCTCGGAACAGTCCTTTACCAAGTAATTCTTTTCTGAAGACCTTCTTATATTTTTCAACTCCTTAAATTTAAATCCTCTATTCACTCCCGCAACACGCGACCTTGTCCTTCCGATCATTATATTCCTTTCCATCGCACTGCATTATTCGAAAAATCATTTGTCACCTGTGCTACCTCGCTGTAGAATCCCTTACCTCTGTCTGTCCGCCATTCTACCAACCTAGAAACCTTTAAATCCTGACTCTTTCACCATTTTTTGTCCCTGCAAGATTTACCCAATCTCTAATTTATATACAAACTGTATTATTTATAATTTTATACATTAAATTGTTCCCTATTAAGTACAGTGAAAATTATTCCTAGTGTACAAGTGTCCCGGAATAAGAATACAATTTTATTCCATTTCATTTCATACCTGTGTGAAAGAATATAGATTTAATTTACAGAAGTGATCCTCGCACTGCAAACCAGTACGTTCAACTCCTCAAACTTTGGAACCTTAATTTTTTGTATTAAATAACTTCCCGAGGTACAATGATTTGATATGATAACCTTTGAATCGATAGGGGTTTCGTTTAAAGTAAATTGTTATGATAAAGAAAGTTCAGTGAAACGAAGAAGTTTTTAATCAAAGGAACTTAGTCCGAGAAAATATTTACAAGTTAAATATTGGTTTATTTTCTGTTGGTTTTAGTCCCGCATTGATTCGCCTCAATGATAGTAGAATTTAATTTATACGCCGTTTTAGATGCCAAAGATTGTCGTGGCATTTGTTTGTTCTAAGAGAGATCTAAAATCGTAAAATCATTTCTTTATTGCATTAACTCATCTATTAAGATTTTCAATTATTTTTATTTTATATGAGTTCGGCCTTTCTTAATAAGTATATATTGTTGGTTTTTATACGCGTAACATCTAATTTACTTCGAAAAATATCGTCTTCTTTAGCCATTTCGTCCAACTGGGTTTACATATATGCGGTCAGTAAAAACTAAGAAGTAGCTCTTTCTCTTTGTAATAAAAATCTAATCATATCAAGACCTACTAAATGAAAGAATATTGCGAAAACAAGCTATTGGGGCACATTTCCTACAAATCTTTTTTTTTTTAATGTGTTGTCAACCACTTTGAGGTCATTAAATACAGAATTAATTTGTTTATACGCCAGTATTGTCATTGCGTAAAGGTCGCCAGGAGGAGCAGGGGAAGAATTACCAGCCTAGCCACCCAAACGTCACCCCGAGCCACTGACGATCCTGACTGAACACAGGCAGGAAGGCGGGCCCAGAAGTGCCCCCAGAGACCCAACCAGGCGCCTCTCTTTACCCGGACTTGTCTGTTGTTATTTGAGTTATAATTAAGCTTTGAAGAATACTATTTCGGGGATTTTAATTTTAATATTTTGTCTTAATGATATTTGTCGATTTAAGTTAAATATTTGTTGTGTTATCTTTGTTAGGGAGTCTAATATTTGGAGATTTACATGTGTGTATATATATATATATATATATATATATATATATATATATATATATATATATATATATATAAACGACCAAACTTCGGGAATCGACGAAGGATGAAAAACGAAAGGAAAAAAATCCTTTGGCTAAAATCTCGTTTTTGCTTCGTTTCCGAGAAAAACGCAAAAAAAAAAAACAAAAACAAAAAAACAAACAACTAAAAGAAATAATGAAAAGGTAGACTTTCATAAGGCATATATAAAAATCGTTAAAAGTATCTCTCGCCCCCTCTACTTACCTTTTCGCTCCCACCCTCACCTTCTTTAATCCCTCCACTCCACCATAAAGTGGTGGAATAATGAAACAATAGCTCCCCATTTTTTGACCTCTCAACTGAACGCAGTCTTTCCACGCATTCCTCGATAATCAAATGGCGTTGTTCTTGGAGGAAGTCCTTTTGGCACAGAGATTGGAAAGCTGGTTCCAAGGCGACGGTTGTCCAGCCCACTACGGGAGGGTCGTTCGAAATTGGTTGGACACTAACTATCCATGGCGTTGGATAGGACGTGGTGGGCCGGTATCATGTGATGGTGGTATTTCATGCATGGATAAAAAACTTCATACCAAGCGAGCACATGAAGAAGCTAGCAGTGAAAAGAAATAGGTCCCGCATTACAGTCCTCAACCACCAACAGGACAACCTCCGTGGCCAATGTCCGACTGGTGCCTGGCCACGACTCCATACGCACCTACACTGCTTTGGCTCGGCAGAAGACGACACTTGCCCACTCTGTCACGATGGAATCATGAATGAGGACCATATCTTATAATAAAGAAGAATTGTTTTCCGTATTCTTCTGTCTTATATAAGAAACATAAAGATAAATTGTTTTCTCTATCATCATCATCTAATATTAAGAAGAAGGAATTAGAAGAGGAAATTCCCAATTCAAAGTATATTATAGAAAGCTGAATTGATTCTTGAAGTCAAGATTCATTTTATTCCTGAAGGTTCGATGATACCATTTAAAGAAATCGATTCTTCATTAAATATGTCTGCCGAGGACGTCAAGAAGAAATCGTCTAGTCACCACTTCATTCTCCTATTCAAATTAATGGTGTTGAACGTTTCTGTTGTTGCAAATAGGGCCATTGTATTTGCAATTATCAAATCTACATTTAATGTGACTACGGACGAGGGAATCGATTTACGTGAAGATTACATCAGGATAGTCTGCTATTATGTTAAAACAAATTGGCCATGATATTGATAGGAGCTAGAAATGGAAATAACCCTTACATTATTCAATTAAGATCAAAACTAAACTGAAGGATCTGTCGTGTCTAGAAGATGTAAATATGATTATTGGTCATCATAGTAATCTTCGGTTATAAAAAACCTTATAATATAAGATTTAATTACTATTTTTAGTTCACATGGCTTCTCTCTCACCAGGTAGTAGTCCTAAGTTTCACTTATAAGGCTATGTTCTGGCCAGATAGTAGCCCTATATTTCACTTATAAGGCTGTGTTGTCTCCAGACAGAAGCCCTGCGTTTCACTTATAAGGCTAAATTCCCACCAGATAGTAGTCCTACGTTTCACTTATAAGGCTATGTTCTGGCCGGATAGTAGCCCTATATTTCACTTAGAAGGCTATGTTGTCTCCATGAAGTAGTTCTACGTTTCTCTTATAAGGCTAAATTCCCACCAGATAGTAGTCCTACATTTCACTTATAAGGTTAAATTAACCTTATTAAATTAACCTTATTTTTTTTTTTTTTTTTTTTTTTTTTTTTTTTTTTTTTTTTTTTTTTTTTTTTTTATTTACAGGTATATTACAATCTACAATTTACATTGTATTGTGTAATGTGATGACAGAATTAGCCAGGTCTCGGGTACAGCAGGTTGTCAGCCGAATACCTTCTTAGGATTCATACTGATGACCTGGTCTACCTTTCACCATCGAACCATCCCTTGCCTCCAGCCGGGAGAGAGGTGATGAGACGTAGGCAATGATATCTTGAGGAGAGAAAATATCCATTGATATCACTCTCAGACATTAGAATATAATAATATACAATACAAGAAAATATCACATACTAATTTTGATCACTGTTATTATTATTCTTTCACTAAACATGTGAAGTGCTGTGAAGTGAAAGAATAATAATAACAGTGATCAAAATTAGTATGTGATATTTTCTTGTATTGTATATTATTATATTCTAATGTCTGAGAGTGATATCAATGGATATTTTCTCTCCTCAAGATATCATTGCCTACGTCTCATCACCTCTCTCCCGGCTGGAGGCAAGGGATGGTTCGATGGTGAAAGGTAGACCAGGTCATCAGTATGAATCCTAAGAAGGTATTCGGCTGACAACCTGCTGTACCCGAGACCTGGCTAATTCTGTCATCACATTACACAATACAATGTAAATTGTAGATTGTAATATACCTGTAAATAAAATAAAAAAAAAAAAAAAAAAAAAAAAAAAAAAAAAAAAAATAAAAAAAAAAAAATAAGGTTAAATTCTCTCCAGATAGTAGTCTTGCGTTTCACTTATAAGGCTATGTTCTGGCCTGGTAGTAGCCCTATATTTCACTTATAAGGCTATGTTGTCTCCAGACAGTAGCCCAACGTTTCACTTATAAGGCTAAATTATCTTCAGATAGTAGTCTTATCCACTCTCTAGACATAATACCATAAGTACTTCGACATACAGTAAGCGCGGCTGATGATTCTCACTTTCCTTCCGTCACATACATGAGATATATATTTTTTTTTAATTTATTAATTATAGGTGCTCCGACTGCTGTGTCATTAGCACATATGAGATATTATTTCTAACATAAATATTAATCATTAAGCTGTCTAGAATCTTATCCGCCGGTGTCTCCTTTTTTACAGAGCCCTTATATAAACGATGAACGCAGTTAAGCCTTTTATAAAACTTTAAATAGACCTATCCTATTTGTAGTAAATTGTCTACAACTGTTCAGAGAATTATAGCGGAAAGGCTAAGATAATGACTTCTTGAGGAGATAATGTATTATTTAGCTGGAAGAATCGAAGTTACCGGTTCGACATTCCAGGTTGTGTCCAACTCTCTCCGAAAATAGCCTACGCTGAATAGTGAACAGCTCATTAATCTTACTGAATCGATTTTCAGCGGTTCCTAACGCCTGCTGGAAGGGAGGCCATTTATGACGTCAACCCGGCGATGACGTCATGCTAAAGTGGACAGCAGACATTTCGACTATTCATGGTCCATAGGCCAGAATATTATGGATGATCAAGTTTGTTTATTTGAGTATGCGACATTTCACAGTCTCACACACACTTAAGCATGTATGTGTATGTGTGGGATAGTTCACAGTCGCTCTCACACATATGCAAGTTAGGCATGTGTACACTCCCAAAAACGCCTACTTATGTATTATGCGTGTACACGTATTACATTTTTTTTTTGTTTTAAATTGAAAAATGGTTCGTTTTCAAAGGAAAAGAAGTCCGACTCGCAGGTACTGAGTCATCTTAGCGCGGTTCCGATCTTATCCAGAGTGGAATACTTATCCACAAGGAAAGATTGAAATAGAAGCAGTTATTATTTTGGTTCGACATGTCGTGAAAAGTTTTATGGCCCGTGACCAAGGGCCAGCGTACCCTATTACGTTGAAATACGCCCTACAGCTGGGTCGGCCAGCCCCCACCGCTACAAACTAGAAATACTAATTTCACAGTTCAATGCATTGAAAAATATCAATATGTTTCTAATTTTCTTGATCTCTTCTACTATGATACTAATTCTACAAATAAATGCAATTTAAACAACAACAATTAAAAAGTGAGCTAAACAACTACGAAAACCCGTTCAAAAGAACAAAACAAACACATTTTAAGATTTAAGCACTTAAATCTCTGATTGACATCGCCTAATCGAAAATTCTCTCAGGAAATTTTTTATAGAGAATTTAGTAAGCTTTCGAATAGTCACATACTACGATTTCCCATCCCTTTTCGAGATATTGAGGAAAATATACGAAATTCCCAAAACTTTTCATGTCTATTAATGAAATACTTTACCCTAATCCTTCCTTAACTCAAAACGTAACCAAAATTTAAACGTCTTTGTTTTTCAAACATGCAGAAAATATTTTAACTTAATCTGATGAGTACCCAAACGAAAAACTTTATTCGACGACTATTTTTCTACTTTTCTCGAAAACGGTTAAAGCTATAAATTGCCTTAAAATTGGTTTCATTCTTTTTCCTAGGCCAAGTGGCCTTTAAAACGAGTACTTGCAAGCATATGATGTAAGCGTAACATTTTTTTTTCGCACGAATTTCGTACCAAAAACCCTGTTCCGGTGGACGGATTTTGCTGGTTAACGAACTTGACCTTTCATGTTAGACGAAAGATTTTTGTATCAAATTTCATCAAAATCGGAAAATTTTTGAGGCATCCAGAGAGTGAGCAGACAAATATATATAAGTATATATATATATATATATATATATATATATATATATATATATATATACATACATGTACATATACATACAAACAAATTTGAACCGCCGTTATTTTCGTTCTCTAGGGGTTCTGAAACGTAAAATTTTCTAGTCGGCACTTCCGGATTGCGTCATGAGGTCAAGGTTATAAGCGGGGGCCTTCCTATGGAGAGAGGGAGGAACCCCGCTAAAACAACAAAATCTGTATATATTAGAAATTTGTGTTAATCTAAATTAATATAATTATTTTAATCCTATTATTCAGCACAGTGTTGCTTAATCTTACCACCTTGCTTTGTCATGTGCTATTTTTCCGAGCTCCCGCGAGACGGACTTTTTACATAAGCCAAACAGCGTTTGTGTAGTCAACAAGAAAAATTGGTGGACTTTATAGTATGGATCGAAGAATATTTATAAATTAAAAATTTATTTATTTTGTTGTCCACTCTTCCAGTTTTGTATTTTCACATAAAGATTAGCTCTAAATTTATAAAAGCACTATGAAAATGTTAAAAATTTAATCAGCCTATAAATTGATTGACGGCGGCCTTGTGGAAAATGTCGATTCCTTTAAATATATTATAACTTGCAATAGGTTGCTTTACCCCATTTAATTTATTCATGACCGAAATGAAATTTTCAGGACTAACCCACTTCTTTTCGCACTTCTACCTCATTCGTGTATTACAAATGTTTGTGTTCCTCCATACTTATGTTTAATTAAGATGTATTATTCTAACTTTTTATCAACCAAAACTTTAAATACCCCCAACGAGGTGTAAATTATAATAGGTTATTTATTAAAATCATTATTACTAGTCTATTGGGAAAGAATTTGCAACGTTAAAATGATGGTGACATTAATAGGTCAATGGATCAGTATTTTCAGCTTTGGATGTTTTTTCTCCTATGGGGTATTTGGAATAAAGGTTTATCAATTATTGCCCTGACAAGGGGAGTATACAGCGATGGGGTCACCGATTTGGACCAATTTTTTTCTGGTGATTCTACATCGAAAAATAGTCGACACGTGTCCGAGCGTTCCGTCCAATGCGCCTTAGGAGCCGAGAAATAAAATAAAATAGGTTGAAAGTGCTTTATTTTTTATATAGAGTTTAGAAAATGATATCGACATGATTCTTTCACCAATTCATATATAGTATATATATAGTTTTATATAGTAGATTAAAAGAAAAATATAATCGTTAAAAAATAATTTATATTTCCTCAAATATATTCAAAAATATGCTTTCGTTTTCAGGTAAACTAGAATTAAACATTTTTTTACACCAAAAATAATAGCAGATTTAAAATCTGCACTCCAAGAAACCCTAATATACTGAATATCATTGAAAACAAAAAATAATGATTTTTCCTAGTCCGCAAGAGACTAAACATTTGTAAGCGAAAAGGTAATGTAACGCTTTGAAATTCAATATCTCCCCTTGAGATAATCCGATTTTTACATCATTGAAATCTTTCGAAAGGAGAAAGACTCCTTTTTCTAACTATATAAATGACTATTATATTATCTCAAAAGGTACTTGCGAAAAATGGTTTTCAAAATAAAAATAGAATGTAAACTTTTTTGCATATAAAGTCAATTCCAGAACACGTAGAAACACTCCGATTGGACGGAAATGTGTCACATTCTGGCCTTTATTGACCCTCCAAGTTTGGTTTGGATCGGATAAATATTCTTTTAAAAATTGCCGGATTCTTGAATCTTTAACAAAACCTTAAGGGTCCCCCCTTAGCAAAATTTAAAATACATTTTTTTTAATTTTTGCAATATTCCCAAAATTTGAATTTAGGGGTTTTTCAATGTGCTAAAAACGAATCTGACATCCGTTTTTTTTTATTTAAAAACGGATGTCAGATTCGTCGATATATATATATATATATATATATATATATATATATATATATATATATATATGTATATATATATATAGAGAGAGAGAGAGAGAGGTAGTTTAGCGTTTTATTATTGAAAGTTACCCAAGGGATACAACGAGGATACACCAATATGAAAATAACAATGCATTCCAAAGACATGCGCTATTAACACACAGCGGAAAGAGCCAACAGAGTATTAGAATCGTACTGGGAGAGCTTACTTGTCGCCTAGTAAATAGAACCGCTTCCTATTTACTTGTCACATTAGGCCTTTAATAAGTTCATTGAAATACTGGCTATCATTGGATAATACTTCGGTCAAATTGTAGGGTAAGTTAACATTTGTCCTGAGTCTACATTCTGTGAAAATGAGATATGTATGCCTAAGTGTAAATCAGACTTTGTACGTATAGCATGGGCGTATATAAGGGGGGGCTGAGGGTGCAGCAGCCCCCCCCCCCCCGAAATTTTGATTTGATCGGTAAAAATTTCATCAAAACCCTTAAAAATAAATTAAATAAGATCATTTAGTTCATAAAACATATTCTATTTTGGGTGTAATAGCGTTTAAGTTGGCTAAAACTCTTCCAAGATCTAAATTGTTAGTATTCCATACACCGGAAATGGTCTCAGCCCCCCCCCCGAAATTTTCCCAGCCCCCTCCGAAATTATTTTCTATAAACGCCCATGACATATAGGCTTGTACTATCTTGGTGTAATTTAGGAACGAGACAGTCGTGATTTGAAAATCCCGAGAAGACATAAAAATTACTTTTTGTCATCTATTTGGCGACTGTTCACTTACAAGGGTGTAGGCTGCCGAAGATGGAATCAGCCAATTTTTTTTTTTTTTTTCGCCCCGCCCTCCAGAAATTTTATTATGTACATAGAGAGCTCCAGGCCCAACGGATTGGAACTTGGAGCCGGGCTTAAAGCACACCTTATCCTACGCTTACGTACTAGAAGGGGGATGTATTTACAGTTGGGAGAATTAAGAGGCTTTGCCCGGATATTTAATGCCTTAAATAACCCCCGCCAATAACCACCTCTCCCCTCCTTTGACTGTACGAATGATATGCATATTCCCGTGAGCCCTCTAGGTTTTGCAAGACTGGGGGCTCACGGGATAGGGGTTCTCTATCGTAACTCCTGCCATGGAGAAGAGTGGTGTGACGTATGGTCAATTCTGAAGTTCTGCTAATTCTAAGGCACTGATTCCAACACATGGCCATTACGCTGACAGGCGAACCACAAAGTGGCCCCTGCACCAACAACACTCTTAAATTGTTCTGCACCCATTGTGCTAAGCACCCTGGGTCTTTAGAGGCCAAGAATGCAACCGGCGAGGGGTTACCTCCACTCCCGAGGGACGAGCGTCTCGTGCCCGCAGCATACCTCCACACTTAGCCGCACCCGCCGAACCAAGGCCCGACGAGTACTCTCAGTATGCACGTGAAGTAGACCCCTCCGGTCACCTCCGAAGTGGTGAGTCGCCCTCGGACACTGCGGGTTTCCCCCCTTGCCGAAATATTTCGTGTCCCAGCCTCCTCCACGAGCCAACATTCATGCGTGCTGTGCTTGATTTCTCGTTGCTTGTTGTTAAGCGTAGTAAACCAGGAATCTTGCCATATATTTGTTTCATGCCTCTTAGATAAGGCCTCAAGATGTTCGTCATGTTTAGTACGTCAGGTGCTGGTCGTCGAGTTGCTGCTTTAGCCTTTTCATCTCTTCTTGCATTATGTGTTATGTCTTCGTGTCTGAGGAACCAGTACATTGTGAAGTGTTTAATGCACTCACAAGGAGGAGCTGTGTTCAAATCTCTCCCTGATGACTTAATTTTCCAAAAATAAAAATTTGAATATATATATATATATATATATATATATATATATATATATATATATATATATATATAGATAGGGGAAGGTGTTGTAACTTTGACCACTTTGCACGATTGATTTTTCTTTAGCTTAAATATTAGGGCTAAATTCATTGTTTTTATTTCATTGTAATTAGTATTCTATTGTTTATCATATTTAATTTTTTCAAGGATCTAACTTTACATTTAATATTTTTTATTATTTTTTTAAAAAATAATCGTACAGTGGTCAAAGGTACATCATGTAGTTGTACCTTTGACCATGGGGTGTTGTACCTCTGACCACGTAAAAACAACACAACAGTGCAGCAAAAAATTGTATTGAGTAATATTATAATTAATTGTAAGTTTAATAAATACAGGACATGGACGTAACCATAATAAAAAGCTATTATTGATATTATGTTATGCTTAATATGATGAAAAATCCAGTCAAATCGATAAACGTTTTAACTGTCAAGCAGATCCACTAGCAATAGTAGGGTATGGAAGTTAAGCCACTATGTCTTCAACATCAATATCAAAAAAGTTTCATCTTCTCTCGTAAACTTGTCACTTAAAGTTTGTTTTTTCAAATATTGGATCTTAAACATTGGAAATTTAATACCACAGATCTCTGCGACTAAATATGTAATAGTCTTTTTACTTTTATTTTTAACAAGTATAAAATTTCCTTTTTCCAAATCATATTTTTCAAATTGTTGCTCGTTATCGCCTTAACACACGACATTTATCAGACAGATCAACGTCACTTTCTCCTGAAGAAATTTCCGTGTCAGTATCAGAATCTGAACTGTCATTAGAATAATTTTCTTTTTATTTACCACTTTTTTAGGAAGGGGTTTATTTGTATGTGGTGTCTTACGTTTAGGGTGTTGTTTTTTTTTTTTTTTTTGTTTTTTTTTCACCTTCAATTATAAGGGGCGATAGGTTCGAACTGCTACACTGAGGATTAATAAAGTCAGTTTGAACTTATTTAATTTAATTTTTTTTTAATTCTTTGAACAATTGAAGAAACCAATATTAATTTTTTTTTAAATTGTAGCAGAAGAACATAAAAGTTGAATTATTTAAAAATTACTCAGGTGACCTAATGACCTGTTCAAAGGTACAACAACTAGTCGTGGTCAAAGGTACAACACCCTGGTAGTGCAAATTAAGAAGCATGTTAAAAATTTTAGGGTTAAGATAAATCAATTTCAGAAGCTACACCATGTTTCTTATTGTAATAGTCACTTTGTCAAATGATTTCCATCTAAAAAGACTTACTACAAAAAATATTATGAGGCAAAACGTCATCAATAAATAACTTACATTTTTATGATAGAAATGGATAAGTTTTTTTTTGCAAGAATCCTCTTTGACTTGAATAATCGAAAGTAGGTTACCCAAGCCCTCTAGTGAAGGAGCTAAACACTAATTACACCATAATTTATGAAATGTTGCTACATGCCGCCACAGCCTCGGTGGTCAAAGGTACAATATGGTCAGAGATACAACACCTTCCCCTATATATATATATATATATATATATATATATATATATATATATATATATATATATATATATATCAAAGTTGGCAGCAGCACATTGCATTATAATGTGCTCTACATGTTTCGCGCCACTTGACGCCTCTTCAGGAGCAACTTAAATAAGTACATGTCACTTCAGCCTCTTCAAGGAGGACCTTCCGCAAGCAGTAAAGATTTAGTTGAGAACAAGGGTCACAATCTTATAATATATATATATATATATATATATATATATATATATATATATATATATATATATATGATCTATGAGAGGTATTCTGACTCCATATTTCAATCTATTCTGAAAATGGGGATTATGTCTTATATTATTATACATGTTTAGCTACTTACGCCCTTGTATATTTAGTTATTTTGTTTAATTATGCCGAGGGATTGAGGAAGAGACGGTCAAGTTTGTAAATTAGACCGTGAGGCAACATTACAATCTCACTTAGGAATTCCCCTGAAATTATTCCACGAATACTTTATGAAGGAGGGAAATGGTAGATACATTTTAGAACTAAATCCTATGAAGCCTTAGCTCAACAAATGTTTTTTTTTTTTTTTTGGTTGATTTTAAGGCGTCAACAAATGTTTATTCCAAGGCTTGAGATTTGTAGTGTCAAATAAAATATTTAATACTAATAATAACCTTCATAGACTTCCAGGGTTCGATCATTTGTTAAATAAAACTTCTTATTATAACTAAAATGTGTAATATTTCTTTGCCAACGTTTCGGTTTGAATTAGAAGTCATCTTTAGGACTCTGGATGAGAGAGAACAGCTCCATACCGTGAAGACTACATTTCAAAGTGTCACCGACCGAACCCCGATGGAATATGAATAAATGAACTTTTTTAGGAACGAATTTATGATTAGGAATACATTAAGAGGATATCTTCTATGATAATATCCTGTTAATGTATTATTATTATATTTCCCTAACTGCTTAAAAAATATTTTTATTTATATTCCGTTGATAAAAAAAAACTTTTTGGACTGAAGCGAAGCATGGAATGTTTTCATTTTCAACTCAGCGCAAGCTGGACTCGAACCGAATGCCATTAATTTATCCAGAAATACTGCATCCACGAAGCCATTGCGAGAACTTCACTTACATTAAGTGTTAACTAATCTTCCTAACACCTGTTTTATAGTAAGTATGTTGGTAATTTTACGCGATACTGATATACCTGATAAAAATGTGAAGTGGTTGGCTGCGTGACATTGAAGTCTGTATTGATTGAGAGCGGAGAGTTCAATGAAAGAAGTAATTTACATTAGTGAAAATATGAAATGAAGTTCATTGAGCTTTTCTTTAATCGAATGTCCCAGGAAATTCCACGAGTTTTCATATAAGTAATAAGTACAGATGGAATGGTTGGGATTCGGCTAAATAAACCTCAATATGATTTTGTTTTAAAAAAATCTATATTTCGGACGTTTCGGCTACTCATTGGTAGCCTTCGTCAGCTAAAATGACAAAAAAAAGAAATTAATACAGAAACAATCAAGAAAAATTTATAATTGTGATAGGTGACAGAACTATAGATACAGTTTAACTTATAACAGAACATATCGTCTTAAAATTCTTAGAATGAGTAGAATGAAAAAGAAAATAGGTACAGTAATTGATTTTAATAGTAATTAGTAACATTAATTGATTTTACAAAGAAATAAGAGAACTATACATCAATGACAAATATAGTAGCTAATAGTAACATTAATTAATTTTACAAAGAAATAAGATACTACATACCAATGGAAATGCCGAGCGGCAGAGGAAGACCAAGGTTGGCAATTAAGTAACCATTGTGAAAGTGTCTAAGGAAAAAAGGAATCTGCAAGGGGTATATGTAACTGGAAACAGCAAGAGGTGGGGGAAACGGGCGGTAGGATCAAACAGATGTTTATGACATTTTATGACAGGAAAGGAGAAAAAGGTGTTAATGGAAGGATACCCAAGGGGCAAGGTAAAAATCTAGGTAGGTGGTCGGGCGAGTATTTGGAAAATATTAGCGTACATAGGAGAAATGCCTTGTTGGTCAGTTTTGTAATTTATATTGTTTTTGTTTAAGTTTATGTGTACACATTCCGAGATCTGTAGTCTTTTTTTGTTACGTTGTGTAGAAAGAATTTTCGTGTCGTCGAAGTTAAAAGTGTGTTTTTGTGTAATGGCGTGTTTTGCAAGTGCAGATTTATCTATTTCTTTATTAGTGATGGTTCGTTTATGTTGTGTAAGACGTGAGTGAATGTCATTTATGGTTTCTCCTATGTATACACCATTACAGGAAGGGGTTTGGCAAGGGACTTGGTAAACACATCGGGTTGTATGTTCAAAAGGGATGGGATCTTTGAGTTTGGTGTAGAGGGTTTTGAGTTTGTTGGTAGTTTTCAAACCAAAGTTTAGGGAAGGGTAGGATTTTTTAATTGTCTTTGTAAGTTTATCAGTCAGTCCAGGTGTAAATGGTAGAGATCGGAACATTTGGGAACTGGGAGTTAGGGAAGAATTGGGAGAGATAGTGCTGGAAGGTTGGGATTTTACTTTTTTAACAAGGGATTTTATGAGGTTGGGGGGAAATTGGTTGCGTGCCAATATATCTGAGGCGATATTAATATTTTTATTGTGGAAGGAAGCATGGGATAGGGAGAGGACTCGGCGAAGGAGATTTCTGGCTACATTAATCTTGAGGTGGTAAGGATGGGATGAATGAAAATTAAGTAACCGTCCCGAGTATGTGGGTTTTGTGTACCAGTCAGTAATAATAGTACCGTCAGTCTGTCTAATTAGTAAGATGTCCAAGTATGGGAGCTGTCTGTCCTGTTCTATTTCGACTGTAAATTGAAGCCTAGGGTAAAAGGAATTGAAACAGGTAAGTATGTCTGTTAGTCTGTTTGGGTTAATCATCAGCAAAAGATCGTCTACGTATTTGCAAATGAATGAGATGTCATGGGGAAACTGTGGGACGAGGGAGTTGAGAAGATCGTTGAGAAGGATTGAGGATAAATCGGGTGCAAGACAGTTGCCCATGGCTAGACCTTCAATTTGTTTATAGAATTTCCCATCATATTTAAAAAAACCGCTGTTAACACAAAGTTTTAGACTTTCTATAAACAGATCAAAGGATAGAGGGCTATGGAGGTGGAGGGTGGGCCAATGGTTTTCGATAATTTCTAGCGTTTTGGCTAGTGGGACGTTAGTGAATAAGGATGTGGCATCAATGGAAACTAAAATGTGGCCGTGGGGAATGGTTAGGTTGGATAATTTAGAAATTAGGTCAAAAGAATTTTTTATATCATAGGGATTATTATGGCTAAGTATTTGTAATGAGGGAAGAAGAAATTTACTGAGGCTGGAAGAGGGAGAATCTATATTGGCAATGATGGGACGAAGGGGATTACCAGGTTTGTGGATTTTGGGGAGGCCATAGGCACGTGGTGGGAGGGAATTGTGGGAATTGTGGGAAATTAAGAAGAATAATATATATAGAAATATAGATTTTTTTAAAACAAAATCATATTGAGGTTTATTTAGCCGAATCCCAACCATTCCATCTGTACTTATCACCTCGACGGCTAACTATCTAATCATCATCATATAAGTAATGTTGCTTATTTATTTTGTTCACCATAGTCAATATAAAAAAAAGTCCGTCACGCAGGACTAAGCACTTTCCTCAGAATTTGGGTAGTGTAGACTGATTTCCAGAACAATTTGCTTAGAATATCCTACATAAATAAAATAAAAACATGAATAGTTCTCTTTTAATTTTGTAATGAGTAACTGATAAATTATTAATTTTCTTCCAGAGTTATGTTTACACATGGTACCTACTACACTACGTAATAAATACAAAAAAAACGTATTTTGATCTAACGCAGGAACCGGATACAGTCCATCTAGTGGTAGAAAGCGCTCCTTGCGGCGCCTTTGTGAACCTATGTCTGGCTGGCTTTTCTATTGAAATATATTACAAAGTAAACCCCCCTTTCCGATTGACCGAATCAGCTCATTTTTACAACACTTCTTTCTCATGAGTTACCCACGACGTATACCGCGTTTCGTTACAATACAGCAGAAATTACGACCAGTATGAGTATATTAGTAATTTGGGTCCGGACCCCCCCTCCTAATGAACCGATTTAGTTTACTTTTACAACACATATTTACCTGTAGATTACCACTACGAATACCGAGTTTCGTCGAAATATACCAAAAATCACGGTTGGTAGTGGCGAATTGGTATTGTGGGTCTGGAGTAAACCCCCCCTCCTAATGAACCGATTTAGTTTATTTTTACAACACATATTTACCTGTAGATTACCACTATGAATACCGAGTTTCGTCGAAATATACCTAAAATCACGGCTGGTAGTGGCGAATTGGTATTGTCGGTCCGGAGTAAACCCCCCCTCCTTATGAACCGATTTAGTTCATTTTTATATCTCACTTTCTCTCTATATTACCACTACGAATACCAAGTTTCGTTGAAATATAACAAATATTACGGCTGAAATGGTCAAATTAGTGTTTTGGGTTCGGGGTAAACCCCCCCTTCCGGTGGACCGATTTTGGTGGTTAACGAACTAGTTCAATCGTTTGCTAATTAATGCTATATACCAAGTTTCGTGACGAAAAAACAAAAACTCTGGCCGCTATCGTGTTAACAGACACACACACTATATATATATATATATATATATATATATATATATATATATATATATATATATGCATATATATATATATATATATATATATATATATATATATATATATATATATAAATTTTAACGGGGGTCATTTTCGGTGTCTACTAGGTAGGATCGATAAAGATTTGAAGAAATTTTTTGAAAATTCCGTCATGAGTCCAACCTCAATAGCTACTTTCCTTCGGAGGAAAGTGCTAAAATATACTTATTTTTTATCATTGCTAAAATTATGTGATGCAAAATACGAACACCTTTATCTAAGCAAAATACTGTTAACAGTCCAAGGAGATTAAATTGTTTGTTATAAATCTAAAAACATTTTCTTAGATGATAAGAAAGCTGTCGTCGAATTTGGTCAGCCATTAGTTGTACACAGAGTTGGGCAAAAATTATCTTGGGATAACGGATGACGAATAACCTAGGTTATTCGTTATTTGTCATCTATAATTTTCGGATATCAGTTATCCGTTATTCGAAATTATTACCATTTACGTAAAGTTATCCGTCATCTTTTAACTTAAGATTTCATTTGAAATAATTTTTCATCTTACGGATGAATTTTAATTCGATGGATAAATTTTCATCCGAAAGATGATTTTTATATTTGGAAGATGTGTAGAAAACCAATTTACTACTTAATCATAATTTATTTATTTATTATTTAAATATAATATAATATGTAATAATTTAAATTATTATTAAATATAATTATGTATTACATTATTATTTAAATATATAATTAAACTTTAAATTAAATTCAACATAGATTTTAAAACTACTCTTTTCTCAAACATTTCATCAGAGAGTCGATTGCTTTTTGGAATATCCGTTATGGAAGCAAACGAGAACAGCCGTTCGACTGGTGCTGACGATGGAAGTGCCGTGTTGTACTTAAAAAACAATTTCTTGATGTTTAAATATTTATTTAAAGAGTGCAATGCCATGTGCATACGAACAGTTTGTTTTTGCCTGAATGGATAGAAAAAAGTGGTATTGTGGACGTATAACGAATAAAAGATAACGGATAATCAAATGACGAATAAAAGATAATTCACCCGTTTCTCGAATAACGGATAATTGCTCATCCGTGGTTTTATGATTAACTAATAACGGATAAAAAATTATCTTTTATTCGTTATTTAAATAAAAAATTATTCGAATAAGCCCAACTCTGGTTGTACATGGCTGTTTTTCAATTATATAAGCTAGTAATATAAATAAGTTGAAGCGTTCGGCAAAATAACGATTTTTGCTAGAATTTTAAAAAATCGGGTCTTTTACTGAATACTGAGAGACCACTTCATATTTCTTTAGCCTGTTTAGAAAGATCGTGTACTTCAATTGAGCAAGCGCGAACTTCTTGGAGGGAAATATTCCATAGGGTTCCGCCATTTGTGAATTAACATTTCAATAAATAACACTCCGTGGATCAGGGTAGGCTCGGGTGGGGAGGAAAGGGAGATTATCATTAATGTTTATCAATTTAAACAAACAAAAACAATTTAAATTACAACGTGTCCGATTCCACTAGTAAAGCGACCGAGGTACCTGTTAATTTTGTTTACTCAGCAGTGAAGAGTGGGAAAACGAGTATCAAATTTTAAATTTAATGGTTAAGGGAAAATATGTCAAAATGAGAGAAAATTCATGATAGAAGGGACAGAAATAGTCGCTACAAGGGTTAATTTTACTAGAGGAATAACTACGTTTTGATCTGAAAAATGGGTTATTGTCTATTTCAGAAGTAAAGGAATGGTTGGGACAAATAGAAAACGTCAGATTTTCAGAAAAATCTATATTTCGAACGTATTGGCATGCTCTTTGGCAGCCTTCTTCAGCTAAAAAAATATGAAGGCTGCCACAACCATTGGCTTCTTATCACCTAAACGGCTTACTATTTTCATATCATTATTGTATATTTTGATGAGCATATTAGATTAAAATAATTCCACATGAGAATCTAAAACAATCTTTAAATGTTTTAATTTATGAATACCTTAATTGGAGATTATTAATTTAAAAATATTTTCCAGGATGGCGACGCGTATCATTCCGCAGGTCATGGCGGAACCTTCGACAACAATGAATGGAGATAGGAAGTTCATAATTGGAGGTAAGTCTTTTGGATTTTGTGGAAGAAATGCCTCCATTTCTGTGAAAATGTTGAAAATATTGTTTTATTCATTTTAATGATACCTTGGTATGACCAATTCAATTAAACCAAATAGTTTTGTTCACACGTCAGCTGGATCACAATAATAACATTACAAAAACATAATAATAGTGTACTATAGTAAATTCACATGTAAATTCAATAAAAATTATGTTGAGTAATGTATGTAAATCGTTGGATTTTTATTTTCAAACTTTTCAAATACATTTTTTTTTGCTAGATATAAAACTATTCATGATTTTTTTCGGGACGTTGTGAGGAATTTTACACAATCAGTAGTGTATTGACTTAAGGAGGCATTTACTGTATAAAGACACTATCATCGCTTGTTTTTTTTTTTTTTTTTTTTTTTTTTTTTTTTTTTCTTAACGGCGCATTAACAAATCTTGGCCATTAGCGCCAACATCCAGGGTGTAGCCAGGAATTTTCTCAGCCTTGAGATGAGAAAATTTCAGACGCCGCACACTGGGCAAAATGACTGTTTTACGGCGACAAAAGTCGAAAATGTGATGTCGTCGTAGAAAGTCAATTCACGTGTCAAAACGTGCTCAAGTCTTCTATTCATTAAAAACCGAACAAATTTTTTATCTATTTTAACCCAAACCTGTTTAAAACAATAAGGAATGCAACCATTGCTAGTCTCTTCCACTTCCTCGGTTTAGTCTTGTTCCAACTATGGTCCTTTTAAGTTGTGTTTTAAAAATTGTGTGCAAATTTTAAAATTCTTTTCACAATGGATTTATTACCTACTGGTATGTTCTTTATAAATATATAATATATATCTAATAACAGAAAGGCATATCGAAGAAAAAAAAATATTAATGAAATTATTACTAGATTGTTCATATTTTGTTGATTACTCAAGTTTGAGTAAGGTTTTAAAAAAAGTTCCACAAAGTTCCACTTCCAAATATTTTTTTTCGATAAGCCTTAAGCTTCTACTTTACTGTCTTGAGACTTTCAGCTCCCCCTTCTTCCCCTTTTTTTTTTTTTTTTTTTTTTTTTTTTTCGAACCCACTATCTCCCGCTCATGAATCCAGCGCGCTAGCCACTAGACTACGGGAGACCCCTCTTCCCCCTTTTAATGCAAATTTAAATTTAGTATAGGCAGTCAGATAGAAGCTGAAGAATCCGCGGCGCACAGTGGGCGAAAATCACATTTTAGGTGGACAAAATTAAAAAAAAAAAAATTTACAAATCACTGGGTAGACTAACAGATTAGGATTCCCTGCGTTGATAGATGAGTGAGTGAGTGAGTGGTATTTGACAAATATATAGTAGATATATATATATATATATATATATATATATATATATATATATATATATATATATATAGCCATGATGTACAATCATACAGATAGACATATTGAAAATGGCATATAGCCGAGACGTTTCTGTAACAAAATTTAATAACCTAGAGTGCGGTATGCCGCACCATATTTAACTTGAAAATAAAATATATGAGGACTGAATAAAGCTGTTACCAACTACCTATAAAATATTTTATGTATTTTAAATATCCTTTTAAGGGCAAACATACAATATATAAAGTAAACAATGTGCATTAACAACACGACAAGCATAAACCTATAGTCAAAGAAGCAAATAACCACACACTTTTGCATTGACAAGGACAACAAAAAATAAATTAATAATCAACTAGTAGGTATAAAGTTTAAGACTTGTTTGTAGTTAACAAACAAAAAGAAACATAGGATTAACAAGAGAATATAAAACTCACCTAAGACTGTTATAAATTGTCTGTTAAAAAGGCAGGTGAGAATTTTAAATTATGAGATGCTGAGCAGACTCTGCTGAAACTAGCACCAACACTCCCCCTTTCCCTTTCTAGTGCATTAAATAATTTAAACAGCTAGTTATAATAAATTTAGAAGAGCAAAACTTTTTAATAACTCCGTCTCCCCTCATTCTCAAGTTCTAAAGTGAATTTTACCGACTTATACAAGCTGTTTATAATTTTATGTAATATCCTTTACGTCATTCACATTATCCAAAAAAGTCCGACTCACAAAAACTACATCTTAGCACGTTTTTATCCTTAGTGTAATTTAAAATGCTTGGAATAGACGTAGTTATTTTTTTTTTTTTTTTAGAAACGATATTAATTAATAGTGTATATGGAGATAGCCGCTGTAGAGATACGAAGACAGGTATAGTTGGGATTCGGCTAGGAGAAAAACGTCAGACTTTCAAAAAGAGATCTGTATTTTGGACGTTTCGACTGCAACAATGGCAGCCTTCTTCAGCTAAAAAATATATACAACTTATAAGTAAAGAAAATGTACAACTAGTAAGTAAAAGACAGGCAGAAATGAGCGGAGTATATATATCAATACAATAAATTTTAACCAATCTTATTTTTAAAAAACAATGAAAATACGGTAGTTGGAAAGAAAACAGCATGTAGAAAGTGTTAGTAAAAACAGTACAAAAAAAAAATAAACAGTAAAAACAACGAACATTTTTTATGTAGTGAAAAACAAAATCTATTTTATAAGTGAATACAATTTGTAACAATTAATATATAGATACATACCACTAGAGAATGCCTAGGGGGGAGGGAGGAAGACCTCGAGGACAACTTAGGTAACCATGGTTAGAAGTATGAACGACAGCAACTACACCGGTGGTCTTTATAATTATGAAAAAGGGTGGGGAGGCGGTAAATCGGTGAAGATGAAAGGTACAATTGCTGGGTTGTAAAGGCGGGTTGTAAAGGAGGTTGTAAAAGGTGTTAAGAGCTTTGGGACACACAAGTAGAAAAATTGTCTGGAGCCTGGGAACAAAGATAAAAAAGGAGGTCAGGACAATTTATGGAAGACGGAGGAGTAAGCAGGGGAGATATTTTGTTTGTCGGTTTTGTAATTAACTTAAACCCCAATAACATTAATTACAAAACCGACAAACAAAACATCTCCCCTGCTTACTCCTCCGTCTTCCACCTTCCGTTCTTAACACCTTTTACAACCTCCTTAACAACCCGCCTTTACAACCCAGCAATTGTACCTTTCATCTTCACCGATTTACCGCCTCCCCACCCTTTTTCATAACTATAAAGACCACCGGTGTAGTTGCTGTCGTTCATACTTCTAACCATGGTTACCTAAGTTGTCCTCGAGGTCTTCCTCCCTCCCCCCTAGGCATTCTCTAGTGGTATGTATCTATATATTAATTGTTACAAATTGTATTCACTTATAAAATAGATTTTGTTTTTCACTACATAAAAAATGTTCGTTGTTTTTACTGTTTATTTTTTTTTGTACTGTTTTTACTAACACTTTCTACATGCTGTTTTCTTTCCAACTACCGTATTTTCATTGTTTTTTAAAAATAAGATTGGTTAAAATTTATTGTATTGATATATATACTCCGCTCATTTCTGCCTGTCTTTTACTTACTAGTTGTACATTTTCTTTACTTATAAGTTGTATATATTTTTTAGCTGAAGAAGGCTGCCATTGTTGCAGTCGAAACGTCCAAAATACAGATCTCTTTTTGAAAGTCTGACGTTTTTCTCCTAGCCGAATCCCAACTATACCTGTCTTCGTTTGATATTAATTAAATTACTGGTCCTATGTTTTCAGCTCGTTAACCATAATTTTTGAATCCTGATGACTATAAAAATAAACTAAGTGAAGTATACATCTGTTGTGCGTTTTTCCCTTCCAATGCATTAAACGTAGAGAAATTTCTAAATACTTCTTTAGCGATTATTATCTAGTGACATGAGGGGTAAAAGGCCTTGGTTGACATTTTATCTAAAAGGTCAATTCATTAATAATTTCAGTATCTTTCTTCTGCCCTGATGCCTTAAATATTTATAAAGTACAAGGTTATTCGGTCTAATATACATAACTGATAATAATTTAAATGATCAAATTGGAAATATGGTTGATAGTCGGAGAGCTAGTAACGCACCTGTCATGAAATGTTTTATGCACCTTAAAATTTTGGTATAGGGCATCTCTTGTAGTAGATAATAGGGTAAGTATGTGTTGGGACACCAACATGGGTAATGGGCATAGGGGAAAGGTGCAAACAAATAATAAATACATTTATTTAAGGGGGTTAACTTAAAAAAAAAAAAAAAAAAAACAATCCAAAGTTGATGTTTCTTTTTTAATATTAAATGAAGTGTTTTATTCACGCTGCGATTTTAATAAGGTCTTTAATTAAACATAATAACATAATTAAAATGAATTACAGAAGGTCAGACACTTTTAGGGAGGTTTAATTATTATTTAAATTTTAACGTCCATTTATTATTAACTACGAATTTTAGAGCGGGTTATCTATAGCTTACCACCCTCTTCTAGTCACGCTAGGGCTGATGCCTTTTCTTTTTGAAGAAAAGCCACCACCCCTAGTGGGAAGTGAACCCACGACCCTTGGCTCGGAGTGTTTAGTGCTCACGCCTCAACCCTCACGGCCATCGGGCCTCCGGGGGGGGGGTTTAATTATCAACAAACATGAGAATAACTCTTGCCTGTGATAGACTGCAAAATGCTGCGTGTACCCGTAAGAGTGAGAGAGAGCAGTCCTGCATCGAGGCAGTTGTGGTTGTTCTCTGCGCACTCATTGGCTCTTGGTCTCACGGTCTTGTACAGCTGTACATATTCAGTCTATCATAGGTAACATTTATTTCTATTTTTGCTGATAATAGACCTTAAGAAAAATGTATGCCTTTTGGTAATTCATTTCAATAATGTTGATTAAAGGCGGTGTTTAAATCGCAGCGGGAATAAAACACTTCATTTAATATTTAGAAAAATCTTTGGGGTTATTTTACATGTTATCCCCCTTAAAAGTGTCTGCCTTATTTATTATGATGATTATTATTAATTATACATTAAAGATTGTTAGCTTCTGAATAAAACTCTTTTTTTTGGGTCATATTCTTTTTTTTTCACTTTCCCCAATGCTCAGTACCTCCTGTCCATCCGAATACATACATAATATGAAGGTATACATACCTCTACCAATTAAATAAAATATGACGGTGTGTCATATACTTAAATCTTGGACAAAACGTTTACTGCTATCGAGTAAATTTTTCTACTGTTTTCTTTTCCGATTTCTATGTAGTTTAATTTTTGAGAAAAAAACTAGAAGAAACCACGTCAATTTAACGGCTTTTTCCACAATAGACAAACTAGGGGCTTTTAAAAAACATAGAGGATTGATTCCTAATATTTTCTTATCGAGGAAAACCAACGCCGAAATAATGGCAACATAATATATATATATATATATATATATATATATATATATATATATATATATATATATATATATATATATTATACATAAAATAGTTCGAATATTAAAAGATGAATATATAATAGTCTATGCTCTATAAAATCAAAATGACTTAACTATGTTTTAAATAATGTAGTTGCGAGAAATAAATAAATAATAACCAAGTTTTAAAATATTCATTAAATATTTATTATGTACTTTTCCATTTTGAGGATTTAACTTTGGAACTACTCTAGGATCATATTGAATAAACCATGACGAAATTTTCCTTTGCCATATTACTGAGTTAACGTTGATTCATTCTTTTCTTTTTTTGTCTACAATATCCTCAAACTTTTGTTGTATTTAGTACTATAATTTACTGATCATTGTGAACATATAAATTTGTATTTTTTACTGTATTTAAAAAAAAAAAAAATAGCAAGTCGCCGTCGTTGCTAAGCTCGTAAAATAAATAAATTTTGTCGACATGATCTGAGTTGGGGCGGATTACGTTCTGCTTATTGAGCTATTGTTGGGTAACATTTGGCACCAAATGTTTATATATATATGACCATGGGTCTATAATACGCGTCAAGCACTAAGAGCATGTTTTAATAAAGGGATGTCTAATGAATTAGATAGACATAGTAAATACTTGCAAAGTATAATTTAATCTTATAATTTAAACATTTAAAGCAATATCTAGAACAATGACTGGGAGATAGCAGTTGAAGTTATGTGTAATCAAGGAAGAGTTGGGATTCAGCTAAGAAAACAAAGACTTTCGAAAAAATCTATATATTGAACGTTTCGACACCCTTTAGGCCGCCTTCTTCAGCTAAAAAGTAAACATACAAAATTACAGAAATCAAAACAAAAATTAATTAACGATCTTCTTGGTAATTACAGGTGTTTGTCATTTATACTTTAAGTTATTACATTTCGAAGAATTGTCTTTTTTCCGAGTTCCCTTTTCAAAGAAAAATTGTAAAGTAATGATCTCGTTACTTGAACCTATATACCCAAGTAAGAGCTTCGACCTTTTGATTTTATAGACAAAACGGAATTTATAAATAAAATCTAAAAACATACGATTAAATAAATAATCAGTAGGATAGTGAGTGTGTTTTGTCTGTGTTAGAGCATATGTAAGAGAGGTTGAATAGATGTGGGTTTGTGTATGTCGTGTGTGTGTTTTATATGTCAGATTGTGTTTATATGTAAGTGGGTGTGTATATGTGAGGGTGTGTGTAGTTGTCTGTATGTATGTATATTTATATTTTTGAATAGCTATGCGCGCTTCTGTATATTTTTGTATCTATAAACGTGTAAATCGTGTTGTAATTTAAGAGAGCCAAATAATACAGGATCAATAATAAATATTACGTAAAATAATTCAATAAAATCCAAAAGGTGAATAAATCAATTAATAAATTTAAAAGAAATGAAACAAATATGCCACCACCAGAAATAATGAAAGTTTCATTCGATGGCGTTAATGACCCTAAGGTTCGCACGCCTTGAAACATAAAATTAAAAAAAAAAAAAAAAAAAAAAAAAAAAAAATTAAAAAAACCTTTGAAACCTTTGTCTGCTACATTCAATACACGGGAGTAGTGCGGGTCACGTGGCTTCATTTCGCTAGTGGTGTACACCTCACGTGGGTCTCATTTAGTGGTTACTCATTAGTGAGCTTACTGTCAATAGAGGAGACAAGTTCAAGTTATAGATCTAGTGCTATCTAGTGGTAAACTAGAAGAACTGCTAGAATAACAAGAAAAAGCCCCTAGGTAGCGCCAGAATTCAGTTTTAAAAGAAAATATAGCATCTCCCGCCAACAACCCGCACCCGTGCAGAACAAGCGATGATAAGGTCTCCCGTGGTCTAGTGCCTAGCGCGCTAGATTCATAAGCGGGAGATGGGTGGGTTCGATCCCCACCGGCGCACACTGGGCAAAAATCCACTTTTAGGGCGACAAAATTATTTTTTTGTGTTTTTCAATATTTTTGAGGTCACTGAGATAGGGAAAAATATTTAAAAAAATCGTAGACCCATAGTTTTTAGTATATCCAACAAACAAATGTTTTAGACACACAAATTCTTTGACATAATAGATAAAAATTGGGAAAACATTTTGTAAATCTATGGAACATTTAAGTAGTACCTTTTTACATCTATTATTTACATAAACATAATACATATATTCATAAAAAATAATACATACGCTATAATTCGAAAATAAATAAATAAAATAGACTAACAACTTGAAGAAAAAAGTAATTGTACTGACTTGTTTTTTTTTAATAATAACAAATATATACAATTATATTATGCACTAAAAACGAATTAATCTTCGAGCATTTACCGCAGATATCGTTTTTGCTCCTACAGAACCCCTGCGAAGAAACCAAGTGCCCTAATTGTGGGCTAGATCACTTCGCATGGGACAAAAAGTGTGAAGTACTGAAGAAAGAATCCTCGATTGTCATGAAGATTACATTGGAACGAATATCTTACAGCGAAGCAAGAAGAAGACTAGAAGCTAGACAAAAGAATTCTTATGCACAGATAGCCAACACGACCACCGGAAATATTTTAATTTCGAGACTATCTGAATTAATTAGTAAATTAGAAATTCTCCTACAAACCCCTGAACAAACAACGACCTCAGCCAAACATAATATGACTGCAACACATCAACAAACGCCCGAAAGAATGGAAAATAGTAGCACCCTCAAAAAAATTAACTCCACCCTCAAGACACTGGAAAAAAGACTAGTATCACCAGGAAAGGCGGAAAACGCAGGCAACGCCCAAACTGATCCAGAGCAACTTGAAGGTACAGAAAAACTTCCCCCGGTCAAGAAACCTGGCAGAACAAAGAAGAAAACGTAACATATCTAAATCACATATTATTTCTGGTATATTTCACAACTGGACTTCACACTCAAAGGTATATATATCCTCTTTTCTTTTATTCTGCTATGTCAGTACTCCAGTGGAATATTAACGGCACCCAAAGGCACTATGCTGATTTAAAGTTCATGTTGCAAGACAATGCAAAGTCTTTCAATATAATTGCATTACAGGAAACACACACCGCTCCAGGTAAGCAAATCTCCATATACGGATATAAATCCTATTCTAAGGACTATCTCTTGGGGGGTAAGGCTTGTGGTGGTGTCTGTATCTATGTGAAAGACTGTATCTATAGTGAACCTGTTAGGCTATTGACTACAGTCCAAGCAGTTGCTGTTACTGTTTACATGCCGTTCAAAGTCACTGTCTGTTCCCTTTATCTCCCACCAGGAGAACCAATTGATAGTAATGCGCTCCAGGACATTGTTAGGCAACTCCCACCCCCTCTACTCCTGATAGGAGATATGAACGCGGAAAGTTTAATTTGGGGAGCACAAACTACCAATGCAAGAGGCAAAATTATAGAAAAACTTCTCGAAAATAACGACCTGATCCCACTCAATACGCACTTACCAACACATTTATGCCCACGTACTGGAACATACACGAATATTGATGTATCTGCCTGCTCTTCTACATTATTCACACGATTTACTTGGGAATTGAGCCCAGATCCACATGGTAGTGATCATTTCCCAATAATAATAAGTCCAACCCAAACCCCAACTGTTTTTGAATCAACCCCACGATATAATGTAAAAAATGCCGATTGGAATAAATTTCAAAATTCCTTCCTGGATCACTTAAACGAAATCCAGAACTTCGAAAATTTCTCACTAATTATAAAATTGTCAGCAGATGCATCAATGAACAAGACCCCAAGCACATACAAAAAACACCCAGTTCCATGGTGGAACGATAAATGTAAGCAGGCAGTGACTGAAAGAAGAAAGGCACTCCGGTTATTTAACGCTAATCCTTGCCAGGAATTTCTTATTGATTACAAACGCAAAAAAGCCAAGTCACAATATGTCATTAAACAAAGTAAGAGGGAATGCTGGGAAAATTTTCTGAATTCAATTAACAGTAATACCCCTCCAAGCAAAATGTGGTCCATGGTTAATAAAATTAATCATAAAAAATATAAACCCCCAATTTCGGCCCTAAAGCACGACAATAATATAATTACTGCCCCCGAAACAATTAGTAATATTTTTGGCAAACAATTTAGCTCTATATCGAGCAACGAAAAGCTCACATTAGACTCGCTTCAATTCAAAACTAATTTAGAAAGTACCCCTTTTCTCATAACCCCAAAATTCCAACACCCTCTAAACGAACCTCTGACCCTGAATGAACTAAGCCACGTACTTTCCCAAGTGAAGTGCACTTCTCCTGGTAGTGATGGGATTTGCTATAAGATGCTGAAAAACCTCCCCAATGCTGGAAAATCTATTTTGTTAAAATTATATAACAATGCTTTTGAAACTGGCATCTACCCGTCAGTATGGAATGAAGCATTAATTATTCCCCTCCAGAAACCCAATAAAGACGCATCATCAGCTGATAATTATAGACCAATAGCTCTGACAAGCTGTATATTTAAGATTTTCGAGAGAATATTGAATAAGAGGCTACTATGGTTCCTGGAACAGAATCAACTCCTTTCAGAGTATCAATGTGGCTTCAGATCGAATCACTCGACTATAGACCACATAGTTACATTAGAAAGTGAAATATTAGACTCGTTCATTAATAAGGAATCCATAATAGCCGTCTCTTTCGATATAGAAAAAGCTTATGATACAGTTTGGTGCCGACCTATTCTATCAAAATTATCCGAATGGAATATTCAAGGAAATTTCCTCAAATTTGTATTAAATTTCCTTTCGAATAGAACATTTCGTGTAAAAGTTGGAACCACTGCTTCCAACATCTTCCAACAAGAAAACGGAGTGCCCCAAGGCAGTGTGATAAGTACAACGCTTTTTAAAATAGCTATGGACACCGTCCGCGAGCGTATTACACCACCAGTAAGATATCGTCTGTATGTGGATGATTTGCTTATCTACATTCGAACAAAAGATATTGAATATGCCACTACATTAATACAAGAGACAGTAGATAAACTCGAGAATTGGAGCGATACTAACGGACTCAACCTTTCCACCCTAAAAACTCAAAGTATCATTTTTACTAAAAAGAGACAGATCCCACAAATCCAATTAACTCTCAAAAACTCCCCAATTAAACTGACTAACCAAATTAAATTTTTAGGACTCATATTTGACTCTAGACTAACCTGGGTTCCCCACTTAAAGAGTCTCGTTGATAGATGTAAAAAATCTTTACATCTCTTAAGGATTCTATGAAATACCAAGTGGGGAGCAGACAGAAGTGTAATGCTGACACTATACCGTGCATATACCACGTCCCTTCTGGACTACGGAAGTGTTGCGTACTCTTCTGCCAAGCCCAGTACACTTAAAATACTAGACCCGATACAAAATTTAGGCTTACGGATTGCAACTGGAGCTTTTAGATCAAGCCCGACCAACAGTCTCCATGTGGAATGCGGAGAACTTCCTCTGGAGTTCAGACGTATGCTAAACTGTTTAAAATTCACATTAAAATCTGCATCTATGAACAGCGCATGCACCCCTAGACGGACTGACGAAGTAACGGTGCGGAAATACCAAACACAACCATCTAGGCAACGCCCATTGCTAGTTAGATACGAATCCTACTCCCATGGTACGAATATACAAAGAACTGAACTTTACGTTAGACCCTCACCGACTTACCAACCATGGACTATACACAACCTAAGATTTGACTTGGAACTGACAAAATTTAAAAAGAAAAACCCCTTATCTACACATACTTACAAACACAACTTCAAAGCACATCTACAAAAAAATACAGATACGTTATTCATCTACACGGACGGATCTAAGACTTCACAAGGCACGGCCGCTGCAGCTGTAATTGATAAAAAGACCGTCAGCATTAAACTGCCAGACCTTACAAGCAGCTATTCAGCTGAACTGCATGCCATTCTACTCGCCTTAGAGAACATACAGGACGTAACACAAGACAGGATAACGATATGTACTGACTCACTCAGCGCAATAACAGGACTACAGAACACTTACAATCCAAACCCACTTAACATACAAATACTACAACGGATTTACGACACGAAGAAACTGATCACAATATACTGGCTCCCAGGACACGAAGACATTGAACAAAATACAATAGTCGACAAAATTGCCAAGACTGCAACAAAACAACAACATCAGGACATAAACCACATAACGTACAGAGATATGCAGAATGAAGCCAAGAAAATAGTTATAGAGAAGTGGCAGAGATCCTGGCACATGACAATAGACAACAAACTAAGAGAAATTAAACAAACAGTCGGTAAATGGTCATCCAGCATAAGGCAGAATAGAAGAGAAGAAGTTGTCTTATGCCGCCTAAGAATAGGGCATTCACGGCTGACGCACGTACACCTCATGACGAGACAGGACAGACCGACATGTGAAGTATGTAACACTCCACTGACAATAAAACACATACTGACTGAATGTCGGTTGAGAGAAAACTATGACTTACCGGACAACATGACTGAACTACTCTCAGATAAAAGCCAGTATATAGACAAGATATACACATATTTAAAAAATACAAATATATTTAACAAACTGTGACGATACGTCACATAATAAGATCCTCTATTTACGTATCTGTCTAACATTATTTGTACAGGTAATCTGAAAAGCAGATATATCTATCTTTGAGAATAACATTACACCAATTTAGAATAACATTACACCAATAACAATAAAAAAAAGCAATGTAGTAATAATGTGCAATATTAGTCTATGGATAATGATAAGGAATAATGTAATAATAATAATGTGTAATATAAGTATATATATAATAATAAGGAATAAATGTAATAATAATAATATTAATGAATAAAATAATTATATAGATATAATAATGTACGCTATAAGTCTATAGATAATAATAATGTATAATGTATGTATAATGTAAATATAAACAATATAGATATAGTGCAATAATATACGCATATGTATATATGTGTGTGCATGTGTATGAATTCTGTAATCATGTCATCATCATTTATTGTCAAATCATCATATCTCCATTTATTGTTAAATCATCATTTATTGTTAACACTGTTATTATCATTTATTTTGTAATCATGTAATCATCGTTTATTGTTATAGAGTATATCGCTAAAAACTGCGAAACTTTTAATAAATAAATAAATAAATAAAAACGAATTATCCATCAATCATCGTCCGATTCTATACTGCTACATCCTTCAGCATTTTCTTTTGACGAGTCAGTATCGTCTGCCTCATTTTCTAATGACAGTTCTTGAAGTGGATCATGTGATAAACTACACTTACATTGGCTAATTACATATACATCGGTAACATGAAATTTACATCATGTATAGTTTCTGTTCAAAAAATGGAAAAGTAATTACACGAACAAAACTGCAATAAACACTGGGAAAAATGTTCCCTTTCTTAGAGTCCGATTAATATTCCCTTCCGCGCCGCTCGACAGAAAAATTTGAAATTTTGCATGGACACTCCCTATAGAACGTAGACGCTCGCTAAGAAAGCATTTTTTGATGTTCGAATTTTTAAGTATTTTTAGAGGGGTTTAAAGTTTTGGTTGGTTAGAGCAGGCAAGCCTAGGCAGCATACGTTGCTAGGACGATAAAGAACAGCTGTTACCGTACATTATTTGCTTCATAGTATTATTTTTAATTGAGGTTAATTTCAACTATGATGGCAAACCGTGAATTACTAGAAATAAACTGTTCAATCATGGGACAAAATCACCATTTTAATTGCTGTTCATTTCACTTGAGAGTTTTCGCTACATCTGGTGATGGTCCATCCGAGGTAATAATATCCCGAACCCTTGCACAGCCTCCTCACCCATCAGCATCCCCAGTCAGAACACCTCTTGGTAATGCTCGCAAATATAATGGATGTTTCTAAATGACATAGGGGAAACATAATTTTTTTAAATTTTACCGTACATTTATTATTGACAACAACTTTAACCTGTATTGGTTTGCTGCTGTTACTGGTAACCACGGGCGTATGTACGAAATAATTTCGGGGGGAGTGGCTGGGAAAATGTTGGGGGGGACTGGTACCATTTCCGGGGTATGGAATACTAACAATTTAGAACTTGGAATAGTTTTAGGTAAATAAAACGCTATTACAACTAAAATGAAATGATCTTATTTAATTTATTTTTAAGGGGCTTAAGACACATTTTACCATCAATTCAAAATTTCGGGGGGGGGCTGCTATAATAAATGGCAAAACATTATGTAGTGGCGTTAATTTTTTGATGATAGATTATTTAATGCAATAAAATAACTACTTATCTGCCGTGACGAAGCACGGGTATTCGGTTAGTATATATATATATATATATATTTTCCTAGGAGGCATGGGGTCATTAAAGCAGTCTTCCTTTATTATACTTCTTTATTTATTCGGCCCAACATGTTTCGTGCGTCTTTTCTTCGCACCTCTTCAGGGGCACTTCTACAACAAAATATCATTTGTTCAAAAAAATGATATTTTGTTGTAGAATTGCCCCTGAAGAGGCCGAAT
This sequence comes from Gonocerus acuteangulatus, assembly GCA_946811695.1. Lineage (NCBI taxonomy): Eukaryota > Metazoa > Arthropoda > Insecta > Hemiptera > Coreidae > Gonocerus > Gonocerus acuteangulatus. The sequence continues at coordinate 65,928,025 of OX328127.1, read as the reverse complement.
AAATAAGTAGTATAATAAAGGAAGACTGCTTTAATGACCCCATGCCTCCTAGGATAAAAAAGAATTTATATATACATATATATATATATATATATATATAGCACCAGGCCAGGAGGATCCTGCATCTCGGAGAAGACGCTGTGTAGAAGCAGCTGCATTGTAAATATTGTATTTATTAGTTTAAGTGTATTTTTGAGTTCTAAGTTAGCTTTTACTCCCTTGTATAGTCCCTCACTATACAACTCTGTCTCCCCCTAGATTTAGTATTTCAGACTAAGTAGGCTTAAGTCCCCCGAATGTAAATATAATAATATAGTACGTAAGTGTACAAGAAGGTGTAGTTTTAAGTCCAGCTCCAGCTTCCAATAAGTTGGGCCCGGAGATCTCTGTCCATGGAGAATCCTCTCCATACTGCTACATAGAGAGTTGTAATGAATAAAAAAAAATTGCTCGGGAGGGGGTTGGTATTGGGAAGGTCAAGGAGAATCGTATCTTGCAAGGAATGTTGGGTTATTTTCAGTTTTCGTTAAATATTATCAGTCAGACATTAGGAACTGAATGTTTGCACTGAGGCCCTTCATAACACTTCATTCTCTCCACATGGTCCTTTCGATGACGTAAAGTTTGTGTTGAAAAAACCCATGAATATTGAAATCATTTCTGTAAATATAATATGTAATACCCCTCTTCCTCGGATCCTTCTTGGTGGCGAACAGTAAAATATTAATTCCATAAACTGGAATATTTAGAAAGGTCCAAATAAATAAATTTGCCCTCATTAAAAAATCATCATTATAAATTGAAGATGTCAGGGCAAAATAGTGCCAAGCAACGTTTTTAAGGAAACTTGTTGGACATTATGTGAGCCTTTCTGTCTATGATGCAAATGCTACTAAAATATGACTATAAAGTGTGTTTTTAGTCATATTATAATAGCATTTGCTATATATATATATATATATATATATATATATATATATATATATATATATATATGTATATATATATAAATAAAATTGTGCAAACATATTTTGCACAATATTTTTTGTAAATTTTGTGCAAACATATTTTGCACAATATTTTTTGTAAATTTTGTGGACAAATATTTTGTGTGATTTCATTTTTGGCAAAATTCAAGAGAAAAAAATCAATACGTGTTTGTGTTCCTAAGCTTGTAGGTTATGTTACACTTTAAACGCATTCCTAACTAATTTTCAGTTCGGGTACGTAGAAACGATGGATTCATTTGAAACTTTTCCTAGAGGTCTAACATTCATACAAACTAAGATGTATAATTTTTTTTATTATAATAAAGGTTCTAAAGAATGATTTCTGGCTTAATTAATGGCCGTCTTTACGTTTGTCATGGAGCGCATCAAGAATGCCCATTTATTTTCAACGTGGCCAGCCTCTGCAGCGTGGGCTTATATAAGGGGAGGCTGACGGGGTGCATCCCCCCCCCCGAAATTTTGGTTTGTTGAGAACATTTCATGTAAAAAACAGCCTATAACAACGAAAAATATCTTCTACATTTACCCTGGTCTACTAGGTGTCCAGGGAACCTTAAAATTCGCCATTTTACACTAAAATATTTATAAATTTCCATACACCCCAAATGCCTAAGTGCTCGCAGCCCCCCCCGAAATTATTTTCTATATACGCTAGTGCTCTGCAGTGTTCGAAAATGAGCCATATAGAAATATCTTCACCACATAATGTGCCTTCACACAGTTAGTTTCTCGTTTAAATAAGTAACCATTTGTGATAATAGTATGTCCAATTCTTACTCTCGACAGAACCACCGCATCTCGCCTGACCCAAATGCTTGTTTATACAAAATCTCTGGTAATTATACGAATCCTTAAATTCCACCCTATTGCTAGCGCGACTAGGGCGAGGCGTGCACTGGAGGGGTAAGGCCGTCACGACAGTCCACGCTGGACTAGCTATGGGTTCGGTCCCCCACATCAAAGTATTACCGCCGACGGCAAGTCCGTCTTTTGGTGAGTAGATATCCCTTTGTATATTTTATCATTTGTTTTTTTTGGGGGGGGGGGGGTATTTTTTTTATTAATAAATAATAATAATTCAATATGTACAATATAACTCGAAAATATTTTTAATAATACAAAATATTCATTTCATATTGAATATTCATCCGTGAATGCAATGTATTGTTTGCTATCGAATTAGCACAATGTCCTAAACGTTTATGATTTAAAATACAAATTTTCAGATATAAAATATAAAACGTATGTGAAATATTAGAGTATATATGTATTCATTTCTACACGTAAGCAGATAATAATACATAGAAACACCATATTGTAAAAAGAAATAAAAGTTATAAATTAATTTGAGGATGTGGTGATGTTTGTGAATTTAAAAAAATCGCAAAGAAAATTAATATATTTATTCCAAAACGTTAAATTTTTATATTTTGTTATAAATATTTTTAATTTTTATATGTTGAATTATAGTGTCTATATGTGGGCTATCTTCAATCAGTAACTCTCGCATGTCTAAGTAGCCTGTTGCCTGCTTTCCGTCACACAGTGGCGCCAAACGACTTTTCGTGTTTAAAAAAAGGCTACAGCCTCCAAATGTTAACAGGATTCAATGCATTTTTTTTTTTTTCAAATGAAAGCTAATAAAATGTTTAACAACTTTCTCTGGCCAGATTTTTGTTCTTTGTTTCCCATTAATTCATGAACTTTAACAATTGAACATAAAATAATATTTTATTTTCTCCCTTACTTAATATGAGCACTGATATCGTTGAAATTAAATAATCAAAACCTGATTAGACTTGGAAAAAAATTAGACTGACATCTTCAAAACGTAAATTTATCTTAACTCAACAATGAGATTAATCGAAATAAATGGTTTGAAAATAGATTTTGATTTATTCCATGTTTAGTCAGGATTTGAATGTTTAATTTCAACGATATCAGCGCTGATACTAAATTAGATGAAATTGTAAATGTTCATGAATTATTTAAACGTAATTCAATTAACAGGGGAAACAAAAAACAAAAATCTGACCAGACAAAGTTGTTATAAATTTTATTATTTTTCATTTTAAAAAAATGCATTGAAATCGGTTAAGATTTGGAGGCTGTAGCCTTTTTTAAAACACAAAAAGTCTTTTGGCCCCACTGTGCGTCAGTATGGTTTTATTGTTAATGTCATATTACAAATTCTACACTATGGTTCATTGAATAGACTATTCTGAGCCTGGTAAGACGAATTTCTTCTTTTCTTGTGTATCGAGGTTTGACATCCACTTTTCCATTTAACGTAATTCTTCATTTAATAGATTTTACGTCACACATTACAAACGATAGGGACGTAATCCCTTATAATAAATAGTGAAAGCAAATAGGAGAAAACTAAGAATTGTTCTATATGTTGTTTCTACTAAACATTCTTACATCATGAACTAAAGTAACCTTATAAAATTTGTTAAAAACGTAAAGTATCCACCCTGGGGGGTGCTTTAGTACAACCTATTACATATTTGCTGTTAGATTTTTTTGTCATTCCCGTAGGTGATATTTACGTTATGAGGGGTGAATTTCTGCTATCTTCCCATACATGATATTATCTTCATCATTTTTGTAGCTTCCTTTAGATATGTTAAGCAAAAATGATACAGCAATTACAATCCGCAGCTATACACCCTTCCTAGGAGTAATGCCACCTGAGATGTATTTCTGTGGGTAACCCAGACACGATTTCGCCTTGTTATTTGTGCAGGGTTACCTCACGTGATATTTCTCTAATGAAGGCTTAACTTCTGTGGTGTTCCCACACGAACACATCATTTCTGCTGCATTCCCGTAGGTTTATTTCTCTCATTTCTATGATTTACCCACAGATCCTGGGGTATTCGCTGCATATGCACAGGTTTCCTCCAAGTTATTCCTATTGCATCGTTGGATAGTAAAATGTTTACCGATCTGAGGCCATAATCAGTTAGTCATTTATGGGTGGTCCAGGCTTCGTATCACATACCCAATGGTACTTACTAGACCGAAGGGCAGAACAACTTGCAGATTTTGTAACGAGACTCTGACGTTAAACATAATAATTAGGAACTGCCGACAGGGCAATAACCTGACTAAACCCTAGGCCTTTTGCGACTTACTGTGTAGTAGCCCACACATTAGTACAGTACTCAGACATCTAAAATTCGCCCAATTGTTCTCCAAAATGTAAATTTTTTCCCTCATTATATTTTTTATTCTTTTATTAGCATAAATATGCTTTAGCGGTGACTAAACTGGAAAAAAACGTTACAAAAAAGTGTCCTTTCGCGTTCGTGCATGCGCAGTGGCGTTAACGGGTGATAATTTCTCAAAAAGGACCAAAGAAGATTTTTTTAAAAAAAAACTCTGCTTGCTGATATTGTTCGATGTATATAGTTAAAAATTGGAAAAAAAATATCCGAAGAAATGACTTATTATACTGCGCTATCTTAGTATATATTATAATTGCACGGAATTCTGCATAGCGTCATGAAAATCTTCCATGCCTTATCTCATTCATGGATCTAGATCTAATTTAGAGCAATGACCTTCTTAAATTGGGTTAAAACTCCAATATTAGTAAAAGTGTAATTATTTAGCTGAGAAATTTCCCGACTGCGTGATGTTGTTGCGAGACAGATCAATATAGAGCGTGTCACCAAAATTTAACAGCTATTGTTATAGAATTAAGTTCGAAACCTCGACCTGAGTAAAATGCATTCGTTCCATAAATTTCAATCTATTCTGGTTCGAACTAACCTTCAATTAACATTAATTATTTATATTGCTTATAACGCTCTTTATTTTTTTAGACGCACGTCATCATGGGCGTATATAGAAAATAATTTCTGAGGGGGCTAGGAGAATTTCGGGGGGGGGGAGCTGAGAGAATTTCGGGGTATGAAATACTAACGATCTAAAACTTGGAATAGTTAGCCCATTAAAACGCTACATTACAAACATTATTTTTTCCTGAACTAAGTGATCTTATTTAATTTATTTTTTAGGTTTTTATGGCACATTTTTACCGATTTCGGGAGGGGGATGGTAAGATACAGAGAAAGATGTTTATTGAAGAAAATAAGTTGCTCAGAATGCACAAATAAAAAATTGGTACACTTTGACCGATAAATTATCGAATAGTTGCTGAACGTTACTGTAACACCTGTCAACAACATTTACATCATGTAATATTAGAATATATATAAAATGTGGGAAATTAGTAGAAAGTTATTTATCTGTGGCAGAAGGTCAAATTCATAAAACATTCTCTTTCTTTTCTACTCCTTTTTTACGCTCTACATGTTTCACGTCATTATGATGCCTCTTCAGGAGCACTTACACTAAATAAAAAAAATTATTGTTACAGCCTATCCATTAGAGAACCTTCGGGTCGGGCCACGTCTGGACTGATAAGTTCAATCATGTCTACTAGATATCAGCTGTTAAAAATCGATAGTTTTAGAGTAAATGTCGATTTGCAAAAGAAGTTTTTGTCACTTTATAAAATAAATCATTTAATGTCGTCTTGTTTATTAAATTAAAAAATAATTTATCCTGGTATTTAATATCTGTTTTTTTGTTTACGGCCTTTTTCCTATTTTTAATTATGTGTATATTTTCCTTTATTTTTTGTTTTATGGGGTTTTATGGGGGTCACTATCTTATAATAGTAGAAAGTTATTCCTGGGATTTCTTCTAATTGTGTATCATATTTTAAAGATCAGGATGAGATTCGTTAACCGCGTTCAATGTTTCATTGCCTTTTCGCTAACATTTAGCTCATTATAACTAGTATTTTACTTTGTATAGAGAATGAAATAAAAAGGGAACTCAGACCAGAATTCGAAGAGGCTTGAATGGTTTTGTCCTCCCTATTGGCGGAGTAGGAGCAGGAATATTAGGCCCTAGTTGTATTTGTGGATTGAAAGGCCCTGGACTCGTGCCCTTAATGAGTTCCTTTGGAAAACACCGCCAGGTTTGCTTTCTTCAACCTCTCTCTCTTCTTTCAATCACTCTCAGCTCTTTATCAGCCTTCTCTACAAAACCAGCTTGATGTACAACTTAAAATTACACAGGTCTACAAAAATAATCTTTCTGAAATTTGATTTGATGATTTTGGTCAATCTCTATGCTCCTTGGCGTGCTGAAGCCGAACATGAGGTCAGTCCCTCTCTATCACGTAAGGAAATTGTTCAATCTCAAGTAAGGGCAGAGGTACTACCATTAAAAGAAAACAGAATTGGTGAATAAGAGTTTTCATTTATTTCCATGATCTTTTAGTTATTTCAATGTTGTTTACTGTACAAAATACATAAATGTGTAGAAATAACAGCTTCAGAATTAACAGTGGCATATTTAGTTATTATTTTTATGAAAACGTATTTTTTTCTCTTGAAAATTTCTCCGTGTTCGTTTCCGGCTGTAGGACTCTTCAGATGATTCACGCTGCAGCATCCAACAATAGTCAGCCATCATGTTTACGTTCCATTTGCCCTGATACCTACGTTCCATTTCCTGGATGTCTTGATGACCTTTCCCCTTGTTCTTCACTTACTTCCCCTAAGTTTTCCGGAAAATAGTCCACATGCGAATGTAAGGAGTGAACCTTCAAACTCATGTTGCAACCTTGTAATTGAAATGCCTTCAACATGCGTTCCACGATACTTCTGTAGTTGGGATCCTTCACGTTACCAAGGAACTTCTCAACAACATCTTTAAAAGAATTCCAAGCTTCCTTCTCCTTCTCATTCATGGTCTGAGTGAAATGTGGATCTGTGAAAAGTTTCCGAATATCTGGGCCTACAAAGATCCCCTCTTTTAGCTTTGCATCACTTAATCGTGGGAACTTGGAGCATAAGTACTTAAAACATTCACCTTCGTTATTGAGAGACTTTACGAATTGTTTTATCAGCCCTAGCTTTATGTGTAGAGGAGGTAGCAGGATTTTGTCAGAAGGAACCAAACTTCTCCTAATTACATTTTTTTTGGCCTGGCAACAGAGCTCCTCGTGATGCCCAGTCTTTGTTGTTCCAATGGGAATTTCTGTCTCGGCTATCCCATAAACAAAAAAGTCCGTCACGCAGGAGCTGCATAACTAAGCACTTTCCTCAGAATTTGGGTAGTGTAGACTGCTTTCCAGAACAATTTGTTTAAAATATCCTACATAAATAAAATAAAAACATGAATAGTTCTCTTTTAAATTTGTAATGAGTAACTGATCAATTATTAATTTGCTTCCAGAGTTATGTTTACACATGGTACCTACTACACTACGTAATAAATACAAAAAACCTCATATTATCGTATTTTGATCTAACGCAGGAACAGGATACAGTCACTCTAGTGGTAGAAAGCGCTCCTTGCGGCGGCTTTGTGAACCTACGTTTGGCGGGCTTTTCTATTGAAATATATTACAAATTAAACCCCCGCTTTACGATTGACCGATTGAGCTCATTTTTACAACACTTCTTTCTCATGAGTTACCCACGACGTATACAGCAGAAATTACGACCGGTATGAGTATATTAGGAATTTGGGTCCGTAGTAAACCCCCCCCCCCCTTCAAATGACCCGATTTAGTTTATTTTTACAATACATATTTAACTGTAGATTACCACTATGAATACCGAGTTTCGTCGAAATATACCAAAAATCACGGCTGGTAGTGGCGAATTGGTATTGTGGGTCCGGAGTAAACCCCCCCCCCTCCTAATGAACCGTTTTAGTTTATTTTTACAACACATATTTACCTGTGGATTACCACTACGAATACCGAGTTTCGTCGACATATACCGAAAATCACGGCTGGTAGTGGCGAATTGGTATTGTGGGTCCGGAGTAAACCCCCCCTTCTAATGAACCGATTTAGTTCATTTTTATATCTCACTTTTCTCTCTATATTACCACTACGAATACCAAGTTTCGTTGAAATATAACAAATATTACGGCTGACATAGTCAAATTAGTGTTTTGGGTTCGGGGTAAACCCCCCCTTCCGGTGGACCGACTTTGGTGGTTAACGAACTCGTCCAATCGTTTGCTAATTGAATGCTATATACCAAGTTTCGTGACGAAAAAACAAAAACTCTGGCCGCTATCGTGTTAACAGACACACATATATATATATATATATATATATATATATATATATATATATATATATATATATATATATATATATATATATATAAATTTTAACGGGGGTTATTTTCGGTGTCTACTTGGTAGGATCGATAAAGATTTGAAGAAATTTTTCAAAAATTCCGTCATGAGTCCAACCTCAATAGCTACTTTCCTTCGGAGGAAAGTGCTAAAAAACAAGGGAACTTGGTGTACCCTGATTGCTGACCTAAGAGCATAGTAAGTACTTTCAAGTCTCCACATATCAACCAGTTATGCTCATTATAATGAATTCGTTCGAGAACTAATGACAAATTTTCGTATGTTTCTTTTAAATGTACCGAATGGCCAACTGGAACTGAAGCATAAGTATTGCCTTTGTGCAACAAAACAGCCTTTAGACTTCGCTTTGATGAGTCTATGAATAGACGCCAATGAATCGGGTCATATTGTATACCAAATTGACCCATCAGACCAAGAATGTCTTTGCAATAAATAAGATTCTCATCCAGAGCAAAGTAAGGAACAAAAACTGCTTCACGGTGATACCATGAAAAAGAAGTGCCTGGCTGTAATACATTTTTGTTTTTAAGACGGGAGCCAAGGAACTGAGCTGCATCTTTTGGAAGTCCAAGATCTCTCACTAAGTCGTTCAACTCCTGTTGAGAAATAAGCTGAGGTTCATCTTCTGAACTGCTTGCTTTGAACTCACTGTGTACTTCATCGCTCTCCGACATACAGTCTTCTCTATTAGCCACCCTATCTATACTGCCCAAGTCACGAGGGGGCTGAGGAACTGTCAATCCAGAACCGTGTGATACCGGACGACTAGCAGATTCCACATTAGGGTAGTTAATGAGCTTATGATTTTTGGAATTATAGCCTTGAACATGACAATTACAAAAGTAACAGTCATTAACGTGTTTTTTTTTTGCTCGCTCCACATCATTGGGATAGCAAATCCGAAAGATTGTAACTCTCCTGTGTACCATAAGCGAAGTTTTTCTATGCAGCAATGGCATACTTTTGGCTTGTTCTCAAGCCAAAATATGCATAATATACATTTTTGACAAAACCTGTTATATTTCGTTGGTATTTCTTAACTGTGTACTCACCACAGAGAAAACAGAAGTAGTCTGGACTGGTAACACAACGACGATGAGACATTTTGTCTAAATGCACTTTCAAACCTTAAAATACGTTCTTAATCACTTTGACACAACTAAGAGACCTCAGTGAATGTGTTCACTTCAGTTGATACTACTGAACTGAGAGAATGAACAGAAATTTAGCTCCAAGTTCCTGATACAACAGGTTCAATCTCGTTTAGCTTCAGACGGTGACATCTGAGACCAAACAAGTACGTTCCTGTCTGAACAGGTCGTGCCTAGACACCCTCAGGCCTACAACATCTACTGAGGGAGTCATTGCCTACACCACCTAGTGAAAGATGTCTGTTTATAAAAAAAAAAAAAACCTACTTCTTACCAAATTTATGTGTATAGCAGGTATATTATGTTCTATGGATTTGAAAAAAATCTGTACGTGATAGAGAAAAACGGACTTCATTCTCGGCCTCAGCACACCGAGAAACACAGAGATTAGCAAAAATCATCAAATCAAATTTTTGGGTGTAGACCTGTGTTATCATTAGGGAAAATCTCAATGAGAGTTTCTCACCTTTTGACGTATTTCCAAGCAATCCGAAAGTGCTGACGAGAATTATCGACGTTTCTAAGAGGATATCGTTAACCGTTCGTCGAGAAAAGTAGGAAAACTACATTTTTTCCGATACCCTTGAAAGACGCATAGGGTTTAAATATTGTTTTCCAAGTTCAAAACGCAACCTAACTAAGGTATATACTCATATATCTTCCGGTGACTCACTGGCTTTGATTGGAGTATTGTCATTCGAAGTAACCACGACATTCTCAGTCCACTGCTGATGTAGTAGTGTTTCTCCGTGGTTTTTTGTTCCTAACCTATTAAAAAAAAACGTATAAGTAGGAAACGGATGTTATTGTATTTACATTTTTTTTTCTGATTCTTAAATCGAAATTTTTGATGGAATTAAGTGATTTTAAAGCATTTAAACAGGTTTTTCTTTTACATATTTTGTCAAAAATCAATATTTTTACATTTTTTGCCATAAATACATATTTTTGCTACATATCTTGATATAATTTTTTTTTTTGTATTTGGAAAACTAAAAGGGAATCAGAGAAAGAATGCTTTACCCATTGAATCTAGATAACTGTCTTTTCTAATTGCAAGAAGCAAAGATGGCTGGCAGCTAGATTCCCAGGCGCTAATGGTCTTGGAGCAGATGCTTTTATAACAAACTATTGTTTATCAATTGTATTATTCCATTAATCTGCTCTCTAAAACAAGTGTATAAGCAAAAGAATCATGCCGATATAATTTTAAAAACTCGAGACATAAAATAATGAATTTTCAACCTATTTTATTTTATTTCTTAGCTCTTCAGGTGCATTGGACGAAACGCTCGGACTCGTGTGGACTATTTTTCGATGCAAAATCACTAGACACAAATTGACCTGAAAAAATATTTTATAGTGTTTTTGGTATTTTTTTTCTACATATTTTCAATTTTATTTTACATGAACATACGTTCCCTACTTATAAAAAACAACACAAAAGAGGCCGAATAGCAGGAGCTGCGTCTTCTTAGCGTGGTTCCTTTCTTATCCCTAGCTTTATTTAGAAAGCTTAGAACAGAAACTGTTAATGTTTTGTCTTAATCTTTCTTGAAATATGTAAACACATGTAAAATGAAATCTCCTTAGCCAAACAAGATCTCTCTTAGCACTACAACCGGAATCTGACGGTATCCGTAGTGAAATAATTCCCTTTAATCTTGTGGTGTCTAAGATGTTGTGGTGGATGTTGTGGTTGCTTCGCTTTGAGATTTCATTTTACATGTGTTTACATATTTCAAGAAAGATTAAGACAAAATATTAATTGCTTTTATTCTAAGCTTTCCAAATGAATGGATAAGACCGGAAACGCGCCAAGAATATGCTAGTCGGACGTTTTTGTGTTTCTTATAGGTCTTTATATTTGGTTAGGAAGAAAATAAACGGAGAAATTCTCTTCTACCTCAGCAGTGGATTGAGAATGTCGTGTTTATGTCGAAAGAAAATTTATAGTCGGCACTTCCGGATAGCGTCATGTGGTCAACCTCATAAGCGGGTTTCCTCCCTGTGGATGGAAGGAGGAAACGTGGTAAAACATACTAAGGAAAATAATAAAAAACGGCCCATTTGTATTTAAACAATTGATGGGTACATGGAGAGATAGAAGAGATAGAGCTAAAAGTAATGAGTGGAAAATAAACCCACCCAGCAGCTCTAAAACACACAACAGCTCTATTAGGCCGGAAAGCAACACCGCAACCCCAACTTCTAACATACTCAGTAATTTGTTACAATGTTTTTAAATTTGTTTGGCTGTGATAGCGTAATATTACGCTAACACAGCCACGTTTTCTCGGAAACGGCTGGAGCAACAAATTTAAAAATAGTTTTTTTTTTTCGTTTTTTTTCCTCTTTTTTTACGGCGCATCTACATCTAGGTCATTAGCGCCGACAACCAGGGTGCAGCGAGGAATTTTCCCAGCGAGCCCTGAGATGAGAAAATTCCTGCCGGAGGTGGGAATCGAACCCACCATCTCCCGCTCATGAATCCAGCGCGATAGCCACTAGGCCACGGGAGACCCCTTTAAAAATAGTGTAACAAATTACTGAGTACGTTAGAAGTTGGGGTTGCGAAGCAGCTGATCCAGCGTTATAGAGGTAGCCGAAATTGGTGGTGGGAGCGTACTGACGGTTGAGAAATTGCTAGTTGAGTGCCAAATTGTTAGTAATAAAGGCATTTATTAAATATGTAAGGGAAACTTTGACGGAAGATGGGAGGTGGAGACCAAAAAAAGTCCGTCTCGCAGGAACTGCATCATCTTAGCGCGGTTCCGTTCATATCCCTAGTCTAATTTTGAAAGATTAAAATAGAAGCAGTTATTATTTTGGTTCCACCAGTCTTTTTTTTTAATTAATTATTATAATGGCGTGTCAACCCTTAAGGTCACTAATGCCATTCCTGTGAGTAGTAAAGTCTTGAGAGGTCATGATTTACAATCTTACCTGGAAGGGTCGGCTACACTAGAAACGGACCCGCTAGTGGCAAGGTCTATGAATCTTGGAAATCTATATTTCTAACAATAAATTGTTTTTGTTATTTTACTTAACCAGTTTTATTGTCAAATACATTATACATAAAATATTAAACGTAACAAAAATTTCAACATATTAGTTTTAATGAAAGTAGAACATGCAGAAAATGTTTCAACTGAATCCCATGATTCTAAGTACCCAAACCAAAAACGGTATTCAAAAACTATTTTTTTAAGCACTCATTTCTCCGATGAATCGATAATTGCTTCAGAATTATTAGCATTTAGTAAGCTTTCGAATGGTAAGGATCCGCTTATGAAGATTTCAAACCGTTTTCGAGATATAAGGAAAATAATTTAAAAAAATAAAAAAATAAAATTAAGGAAAATATACAAAGTACCCAAAACTTTTTAAGGGTGTCCAGAGAGCGATCAAACACACACACACACACACACACACACACACACACACACACACACACATATATATATATATATATATATATATATATATACCAATTTGAAACACCGTTATTTTCGGTCTCTCAGGGGTTCTTAAACGCAAACTTTTTTGTCGGGACTTCTGGATTGCGTCATGAGGCCTCCATTTGGAGGGCGGGGTCCTCCATATGGAGAGAGGGAGGAACCGCGCTAAAATTATCTCTTTACGTCTAACTTGCCTGGAATTTAAGGTGCTTAGCCTGATTGCCACAGAACTGAACAAGGTTTGGCTATTAAAACAATCAAACCTTACTCAATTCCTTCTCCCCAACCGGAGACCTGAATGTCAGGTCCGCCTCGAGAGCCACCAATCAGTTGCCCGTATTCTGCCACGAGGAGGCGCACACAGTGCCCAAGTTCACTTAGAATACATAAAAACAAATACGTATGGATATTCTTAATTAGTTAAATTATGTACACATATATACAATATTATTTATTTATTTATTTTTTTTATTTTATTTTTTTTATTTTTTTTTTTTTAACCGCGCATTTACATCTAGGTCATTAGTTCCGACATCCAGGGTGCAGCGAGGAATTTTCCCAGCGAGCCAATCTAGTGGATACAGAAGGATCAAGAACAAGTTCTCAAAATTGAGTAGATACCACTCCCTAATAAAGCCTATATAGAATAATATGCCAAATAAAGCCAATCTAGTGGATACAGAAGGATCAAGAACAAGTTCTCAAAATTGAGTAGATACCACTCCCTAATAACGCCTATATAGAATAATATGCCTAATAAAGCCAATCTAGTGAATACAGAAGGATCAAGAACAAGTTCTCAAAATTGAGTAGATACCACTCCCTAATAAAGCCTATATAGAATAATATGCCAAATAAAGCCAATCTAGTGGATACAGAAGGATCAAGAACAAGTTCCCAAAATTGAGTAGATACCACTGCCTAATGAAGCCTATATAGAAGAATATGCCTAATAAAGTCAATAGAGTAAATACAAATTGAACAAGAGCAAGTCTTGAGGAAACCTTTTTTTCTTCTATTTAAATACTTTTATCAATATTTAGTCAATAAACCTGTGTTTTTTAATCGCTAATTTATGAATCGGTTCATAACTAAACAGTCGTTATAATTGGTTAGTATATATCCAGTGTTTAAAAATATTGATTGCTTATTGATGAATCGGTTTACAACCAAATAGTCTTTATGAATATTTAATAAATATCTAATACGGAATCACCTGCAACTTTTGATCGCTAATTTATGGATTGTCTCATAACTATATAGTCGTTAATAATAGTCGTACAAAGAAAACTGTTGATTGCTAATTTATGTATATGTTGACAACTAATTAATCTTTATCAATATTTACAATATAATTTATGTTATGTTATGTCTGAATCTAGGTCAGTTTAAGAAATTTTAGTGAACGAAATCTTAAAGTTGCTCTACCTACTCTTGCAAGGCTTTGTATTTGTGTCGGCAGATACCTGGGTTATATTACCCTACAAGGGTTACTTCTCTTGAGGATTAACTCCTAGCAGGTAAATTTCTAGTAAACCCTCTGTTTGTTTGGGACTGAACCGACTGTCTATTCGTTCATAGTATCTAACCGTTGTAAAGTTTATTTTCTACATTTAGGAATTAATATACATATGTAGACTAAATCATAGCAATTGTCTACCTTCGCTGTCGGTGATCTTAACAATGTAGACTCGCTAATGTTACCTGACCTTAGATAAATCGTAATTACAATTTGCTGCGACAACACGACATTTTATCAGAATTCCCTGTCTAATAAAGCCTATGAAGAATAATATGTCTAATAAAGCCTATCTAGTTGATAAAGAAGGACTAAGAACAAGTCTTCAAGATTAAGTAGTATCTCCTGCCTTATAAAGCCTATATAGAATAATACGGCTAATAAAGCCGTATAAAGATTCATATAATTACTCAACAATAGATTCTAATTTAAAAACAGCTATTTTCGATATCTACCTGTTCTAAAACGTTAAATCATTTATTAGGCACTTCGGATTACGTCATTGGGTCGACGTCAGAAGCGTGTTTCCTATCTGTGAAGTGAAGCAGGAAACAAGCTAAAAACAGCAACCAATTAAAATGTGAGGTAAATAGAGGAAAAACGCCGTTCGTGGTGGTAGACAATCTTACAAGGCATTTCGCTCAGAAATACCCGAAATATTGTTTCTAATTTTACGTATCCTATTTTATTGCCAAATAGATTTATATTCTATAATCAATAAAAAAAAAAAAAAAAAAAAACTACTAGCAATAAAGAACTAAGGGTAATACATGAAAATAGGGAATACCAAGAACAATTCTAAAATACGAAATCAAAACCAGTACTGTAATCTAGATATTCATACGGCATCTTCGAATTCTAACAAACAAAATAATGCTTTTAATTATACATATCCTATTTAATGAAAAATACATTAGACTACTATAAGCAAGTAGAAAAATAACGAGCAGTGAAAAAAAAACTTCGGGAAACACATAAATAGATCCGTTTAAATAAAGGAAACTAACTAAGTTTTAAGCACTTATTTCTCCTAATGTGACGACCCCATCAAACATTTCTGTAAAACATTTTTTGTAGAGAATTTAGTAAGCTTTCGAACTGTTACATTTCAATTGCCACGATCTCCTAACCCTTTTCGAGATATTAAGGAAAAAATACGAAGGGGGCCTAATAGATATTCATAAGGGATCTGAGAACCCCAAGATACCGCAAAAATAAAATATTCTAATTATACGTATCCTGTTTTATTGGCAAATACATTTGACTACTATAAGCAATTGCAAACAATAGGGAATATGCCAAAGAACTCGGATTAGGAGCCTCGACAGTTTCAAGACATTTGAAGGAAATCGGCAAATCCAAAACTGACATTTCATACGGTACAGCCTGATATATTTCTAACAATGAATTGTTTTTCTTATTTTAATTAATCTATTTTATTGTCAAATACATTATCCAACTATAAGCAATGTAAAAATAGGAATAAAAACAGACAAAAAGAATTGTTCGAATAAACGAAATCAATTACTTCAAATTTTAAGCACTTATTTCTCCGATTGACATCGCTTATTCAAAACTTTCTTTAGAACCTTTCTTGTAGACCATTTAGTAAGCTTTCGAATGGTAACCTTTCGCTTCCCAAGATTTTCAACCGTTTTCGAGATATTAAGAAATTATACGAAGTTCCCAAAACTTTTCATTATTTCTGACAACAGAAAATAGGTCTCATTTTACCTATCCTGTTTTACACACACATACATTTTCCTTACAAATACAACATAAGGATTAAAAAAATAAAAAGCAATAAAAAACCAAGGGAAAGAGACAAAAATTACAAAAAGAACGACAAAAACCCGTTCATAAGAACAAAACAGACGTATTTGAAGTTTTAAGCACTTATTTCTCCGATTGACATAACCTAATCAAAAATAGTTTTAGAATCATTTTTGTAGAGAATTTATTAAGCTTTCAAATAGTTTCTATCCACTTACCACGATTTCCCAACCGTGTTCAAGATATTAATGAAAGTATACGAAGTTCCCAAAACTTTTCATGTCTGTTCATTAAATATTTTATTCTAACCCTTCCTTAACTCCAAACGTAACATAACTTTCAACATATTAGTTTTAATGAAAGAAGAACATGCAGATAATGTTTCAACTGAATCCCGTGATTCTAAGTACCCAAACCAAAAACGGTATTCAAAAACTATTTTTCCAATTTTCTCGAAAACGGTTAAAGCTATCGCCTAGAAAATGGTTTCATTCGTTTTCCTAGCCCACGAAGCATATAAAAAGAGTCCTTACAAGCTTATGAACTCAAAAACGTAAGCGTTACGATTTTTTTTGCGCGAATTTCGCCCCAAACGCCATCTTCCAGTGGGCGGATTTTGCTGGTTAACGAACTTGACCTTTCAAATTGGACGACAGATTTTTGTACCAAATTTCATCAAAATCGGACCATTCGTCTTCTATTTAGAGAGCGAACAGACAAATATATATATATATATATATATATATATATATATATATATATATATATATATATATATATATATAAATATATACATATATATATATATACAAATTTGAACCACCGTTATTTTTGGTTTCTAGGGGTTCTGAAACGCAAAATTTTCTAGTCGGCACTTCCGGATTGTTTCATTGTATCAACCTTATAAGCGGGGTTCCTCCCTATGGGGGAGGGAGGAACCGCGCTAAAATGGACGGGAAAAACCTATTATGTACGAAATATGGAGGGAGGGAGGAAGCTACGAACGAAACCAAAATCTAGATTAAACTTAAGAAATTAACGGTGCTACAATCCTGCCATTGTGGTAGGGAAGAGAAATATTTAGTAGGAGAGGAGGATGAAAAGTGGTAGAACTAATGTTTTAAGGGGATTGTTGCTGTCTAGAGTAGAGTGTTTATGTGTTGTGATGAGGAAAGTCGATAACGATAAAAGTAGAATAGGTTGGGAAAACTACTGGGTCCAGTTTGGGAAGTCAGACTATTTATTACTAAGATTAGATAAGTTCTTCATCTCTTAAACTGTATTTAAATAATATACTTAAAATGTATTTATTTAAGGCTGAATAATATATAAGTTTAGGCAGAACTTGCTTCAAGACAACATGAGCTCGGTCGATCAATCAAAATCCAAGACTTGATTACTAAATATAAACTAAATATCATTAATTATTAGCAAGACTGATCGTCTCGAGTAACAAACAATAAATTACGAACCATCAAATATACCACTGAAGAACGGACATAGACCTACCGAGACAACATACGAGAAGAAGTAGTACTGAGATGACTAAGAATTGGTCACACTCGACTAACACACGGATATCTATATACAAAACCAATCTGTTATATATTAACAGTAAACACCTGGTTATGGAATACCGAAGGCAAATAGAACTAAATATTCCACATGACACGAACGAATCGTTAGGGGACAACTGCCAGTACATAAACACAATATTTTCTTACCTAAAGAGCACTCTTTTTGTCAAGACCACACCCAGTTACTTCGAAGTATCTGTCGTGACTTTAACATTGATTTGGGTACTAACTAATTAGCTTAGAGGTTCTTTGCAGGTTATCTGTTTTCTTCTTTACAGGTTATCCAAGGTTAGAAACCATATATAAATATAGTAATGAAAAGTATTTAAAATCACTGCAATCAATACTAAAAGTAACTTTTTTTTACTACTTTTTTTTCACTTTTAGGCTTTTAAAACATAAATTAAAATAATCAGAATATATTTCAGCGAGCAATATTTATTAATAAAAAGGTTAATATTATAAAAATCAATGGTAATTGTGAAGTTTAGGGTCCATGAAGTGTACAGGTACATCAACACATTGAGAGAGTGATTTTTTTTTTTTTAAAGGTGCTTCGACTGCTTGGGTCACTAACACCATTCTTAATATTGAGAGAGTGATGTCAAATAACTGAAACACCTTTTGGCACATTCCGAAAGAATGTAACATTTAAGGTTGCACCCATCAACGAATTTTTGAAACATTTTTTTAAATCTTCATTGATCATACATACTAGATACTGCGCTATATTATATCTATTTCCATAATGTTAGGGAAATCTAGATTATGCTTAGGATCGTCGTGTTTCTTCCCAGAGTTTATATTACTAAACTTTTGATTAAATGGAGTTGAAAGGTGGAATGTTTTCGTGGAAACGGGTGAGGAGCCAGTCTTAAGGAGCAATATGGTGATGCAATATTGGGATTTTGGGATGATGCAATATTGGGATAATAATAACTTATTATTATTATATAATCCTTAGTTTGGGATTGGGTGTTATTTTTATTTTTTTATTAATTTAAAAAAAAATATTATTAAACTCAATATCTTTTAATTCCTTCAGAGGATGTAACCCGTAGTGACCTTAATTATTAATTAATTATTTTCATTCACGTAGCTAATGATTTAGTTTTTGATGAATGCTGAAAATCAAACACATTATGCTGATGAGGTTTTATGGTTGTATAATATGTCTTGTAATAAGTAAATAGGTATTTTGAATATAAAATAAGGAATAAACATTTCCTAGTTCCCCCGAAAACTCCGCGAACGAAGCCCCCAAATCAACTCTGTATTGAATCATTTGATGAACAATATTTTGCCTCACAACAGGAAAATGATTTGCTCACACTATTAGTAAAACAATAATAATAACTAAAAATGTCAACGGCCATGCATCGGTTTCCGTTGATTACCGAAGTAAACTCGTCAGATTTTGATGAAATTTGTTACAAAATCTTTCGTCTAATTTGAAAGGTCAAGTTCGTTAATCAGCAGAATCTGTCTACTGGAACATGGTTTTTGGAGCGTAAGGCCCAGCGCACACGGTGAGACTATTCTGCAACTCGAGTTGCAAACTAGTTGCGTCTGAAACCAGTTTGCAACTTTTTTCAGCAAAAGGCGCGACTGTTCTGCAACTCGAGTTGCAAACCAGTTGCGTATAAAATCATTTATTAACTAAAACAAAACACGCGAGTATATTGGATTGTTGTAAATCAATTGCCCAACAGTTTCGCAAGTGGTTTGTTTATTTAGTGAGTTACGTGTTTCTTTGTAAGAACTTGCGATTTCAGACTCACAAGGGGAGTATACAGCGATGGGGGGTCACCAATATGAACTATTTTTATTCTGGTGATTCTACACAGAAAAATAGTCGACGTGTCCGGGCGTTCCGTCCAATACGCCTTGGAGCCGAGAAATAAAATAAAATAAGTTGAAAGTGCTTTTTTCATCGAGTTTAAAAAATTATATCGACATGATTCTTTCACCAATTCATTTGTTTTATAGAGTTCCTAGATTAAAAGAAAAATATAATCGTTAAACAATAATTTATATTACGTCAAATAAATTCAAAAATATGTTTATGTTTTCAAGTAAACTAGCATTATACATTTTTTAGACCAAAAATAATAGCAGAAATAAGCACTCCAAAAAACTTTAATGTGGTGAATATCTTTGAAAACAAAAACTAATGATTTTTCCCAGTCTGAAGGAGACTACAAATTTGTAAGCGAAAAAGTAACGTGGCGTTTTGAAATTCAATATCTCCTCTTGTGATAATCCCATTTTTAATTCATTGAAATCCTTGAAAAATATTAATGTTTCACTTAATATTTTTAATGATTAACTGCCTATATTTTTACCAATACCAATATTATAAATAATATCAAAAGAAAACATTTTCTTACTCGTAAAGCTCTCTTCATTTACCCATTTAGATTTTGTGTACCGGAACTAAACGAGATAAAAGCAATATTAGTTCCTGAAATGTTGGAATAAGTGATACTGTGAGGACAAAAGGCTCTTCTAGAACTCTCCATTAGTCCAATCTGCATGATTCTAAAACCCTCAAGCTGTCTAATGCTTTGAACACACAAGGCATACAGAATCATGGTTCATTCCCACATTATTCCCGAGTTAGGGGACAAATATCTGGGATTATCTGTCTAATCTACACCCAGTAATATAGTAATAAATTCATTTTGATGGATCTCCCTAAAACCATATGAGGCTTACATAGATTCATCTTCCTACGCATGTGCTATCTCTAGAACAAATAGCAAGATTTCAGAACCTTTGTTTAATCTTGTATTATTTACATAAATGTTTCAGCAAATCTGTTTACTAATAAAGAAATAATTATAATCCCATGGGTAGTAATCATATAAAGCAGTGGTACTCAACCAGAGTTGGGCAAACGTTAGCGCGCGCTAAAAGCTGATACCTCTCCGCTAATTTAGCGAAACTGTAGAAAGCCAGCGCTAATAATTAGCGGTTAGCGGCGGCAGTGCGCTAACCGCTAATCTATTTATGAAATATCGTAATTTCTAATAGCTTAAGCTATAGTTACAACTTGTAACTATAGCAATTACGATATTTCATAAATAGATTAGCGGTTAGCGCACTGCCGCCGCTAACCGCTAATTATTAGCGCTGGCTTTCTAGGAGAGGTATCAGCTTTTAGCGCGCGCTAACGTTTGCCCAACTGTGTACTCAACCTTTTTTTCATAGGGACCATCAAAACGTATGAGTCACGGCCTGCAAAAAAAAAAAAAAAAAAAAAAAAAAAAAAAAAAAAAAAAAAAAAAAAAAAAAAAAAAAAGGTAATGATTTTATAGGTTTTCGCAGTTTTTACTAAATGAATTAAGGGACTGAAATTAATTGTGAATATTTCAACATTATAAGTGTCCTGAAATACGTTGAAATGTCCGTGGACACAAGCAGTCGATTAATTTAAATGATTTAATATTAATTAATGTTAATAAAAAAATAAATGAACGATTTACTGCACCTGGTAAAATAATTTAAAAATATATAAATTTAAATATTGTAGTTTTCACTCGATGCAGAACTGAAAATGCCCAATGCTACACATCGATAATCCGAACATTTGATTTGGCATATTCACAGAAATACTAAAATGACGGTTTGTCATGATCAGCCTGGCGTAAATTATAATGTAAATGAATATATTGCTGTATACTACGGCAATTATAGCACTGCACACCACGATGTAGTATTGTTGCAGATGTGTAAACCCCAGGCAATCATTAAGATCTCGATTTTTCTTATGACCGCGAAATTCAAAATGGTTTAGAACACTAGACGGGTCAACCTCAGAAGCCATACAGGTCACATGCGCACAGTGAGGCCAAACGACATGTTATCGAGTTTGAAAAAAGGCTACAGTCTCTAAGTCGTAACCGATTTCAATGTATTTTTTTAAATGAAAGCTAATAAAATTTAGAACGACTTAGTCTAGCCTGCCAAACGGTCCACTGGTGTTATGAGGCACATAATAAGACTCCCTGTTGTTGGGTTACCTTAGTCTAGCCTGCCAAACGGTCCACTGGTGTTATGAGGCACATAATAAGACTGCCTGTTGTTGGGCAGGCAGCTGTTGTAAGAGGCTGTTGTTGGGTTACCTTAATGTTGCCGAGATACAAATCTCTTGACTAGTAATTATTTAATAGCCACAGCCGAACAAAATTGGGCGAGGATAGCCATCTAGCATGAATGAAAAAGTCATGTTCCACTGATGCCTGACCACACTTGGCGTCAGCTTTGTTATCATTCCAGGGAAAATCTTCTTTTTTATTCTTTTTTTTTTATAAACTTTATTCTCCTTGGAATGATAATAAGCTTCCGGCCTATATATAAGCCATCAGTTGGTTACATGTGCTTTATTTTATTGTATTAATATTCATTTCTTAATGGAATTCTAAATTTTTCTTTTTAGTATTTATGAGTTCTGTTATTATTTCCTCAGCTGTAAAAATGGTGATTGACAATTCTAATGGAATCCTTTATTATTGAACGAGCCAGTGACTCAAAGTCGCATCAAATGTTCCATCTTTTAAAATCATTTTGTGAAAATGAAGGCATGGAACCTCTTGCACCAAAGAGAAGGACGATCAACTGCCAACTTTCGATTCTGCAGTTTTTACGGAAATAGGGAATATATTTTTCATAAATGGATTTTTTTTTCTTTGTCAACTGATAGGGGCTGATTCTCAAATCTTACCGTTGGATCCAAAATAATTCCGGTGGATGCCTGGCGATCTATGACCACAATGTCTGCTCTTTTTGTGGAACCATCTTCGGCTATACTTTTTGTGAAATTATTATAACCCAAAATAAGTCTAGTTCTGTTAAAGTTTTCTAGTTACGTTTTCGTTGAATTCTATGTTATTGTATGGCCACGTGGGATTGACTATGCAGGATATGGGGTCATCAGAGGGTTGTATGGTTAGAACAGTTCCTAGGGGAACCATTACAGGGTTGCTTGTTTTTATTCCTTCCAATACTCCTGCTAATGGACTAATCCGATAATTGGGTTGGCTACGTGAGTTGGTAGCTTCGTTACGATTCGGCTGCGGTTCCAGGGTCTCTTTTTGCTGTTTCGTGCATTCTCTTGATATTTGAACATTACATCTTCGTTAAAGAAATTAACTATTATTAAATAGTAACAAAATATTAAACTATAAAAACTACAAATTAATCCTAGACTCTTGTGTACTCTAAGTGTGATAATGCAGTTGAAGAAACCACATACCACATCTTACTGTATTTTCTTATTTATAAGAATATGATGGGAAGAATTTACAAACCAACATAAAAACTTAGTAACATTACTATGACAATGAAACATATACTCGTAGAATGAAAAATACGTAGCAAACAAACCATCCTAAACGACCTGAGAGGACTACTAATATAAGATATATAAACTTCACACTACTCTATTTGAAAAAAAAAAAAAAAATCAGCCCCGTAGGGGCAGATACTTTAAAGGTATCTGATTCATGACCATGTTGCACATTAGGGAGATATTGTGGTCAGTACTATGCTCCGGCCACCTGATTTTCCCCTTGCTGCATCAACTGCTAGAGTCATTATCACCAAGTTACCCATTATTAAATTGCTCTATTTGAATCACTCCAAATTTTATCAAACAAATCTAGGCGCACAGTAAGGTGCCAGGCCAATTTGCGGCGTACGCGCACTGTGTATATTACCCGATGTATTAGAGCCGATTTTTACCCTATCAAAACTTTGAACCAGATAAACTTATGAAATTTTACTCAGGTATTATACTAATAGACGTGAGTAAAATTGAAAAGTTTCATAATTCTACATTGATGCGTTTCTGAGATATAGGTGTTGTAAAATCGGAATTTATAGGACTCACTGACTCTCTCCTCGAAATTATTAAGCACTTCCCGAAAAACTAGAAATTTGAAATTTTGCAGGATGACAGACATTAGACTGTTTTTAAAGGAAAAAATCTAAAAATCCTGAAATGTTGTTTCACTCTGCTCCCAAAGGGTGGGGGTTACCCGTTGTGGACTTGACCTCTTCATTCAACATGATTTTTTGTTGAGGGGGTTAAATATATATAAAAAAAACATTATAACTCCAATTTAACAATACTACTAATTTTTTTTTTTTTTTTTTTTTTTTTTTTTTTTTTTTTTTGGGTGCATCGACTCCTAGGGCCATTAGCACCGAATACTACTAATATTATATAATACTACTAATATTATAAATTTTAATAATCAGCTTTAATTTTAATTGTTCATTTTATAGCCCTAAAATTTATCCTAGAAACACTTAATTTATCAATTTAATTTCTATTTTTTTTACTCTGTAATATTTTCGGAGTTATTTTGTTCTCACCTACAAAGTTTTGGTATATTCTATATTTTACTCCTAATGGCTTACATCTCAGCGATTATTTATATGTTGTTATAAATTATTTTATTGTTACACATGGAGAACCGATCGCTTTTGTTACAATGCTCCATTGTATTATAAATAAACAAATTAATTCTGCGAATTGGAGGTTTGAAGTCTATTCCTGGACAACGCGCTTTTGGGCGGTGAAGACTGCAAAAACATTCCCGATAACCCAGACGATTTCCTTCTGCCAGCAGTTTACGTTTTCCGTTGACATCCAGAATATTACAACGTTACTGAAAAGGGTTTAAGTCTCTCTTTCATGTATGCCGCCTTTTATGTAGTATAAAACCTGATTTTTTCCTGCTCCGTATTTTTAGCACTCTTTTGTTATGGAAGTGAAAACAATGACGCCTGTGAAATGTATTTACATCATTGCAAAATAAGTCGTTTATTTTGATTCAGCAATATTAAAAACAGCCACGGCAATGTTTAGGGTTAGTTAAAGTATCTTAACAGAAGATTAGAGAGTTTTTACACAACCGTCAAATAGCGTCACATTAGTAGTGTGATAAAAGTAGTACAAAGTTTGTACTAGTTTTGTAAACAAAATATCCTAGCAGTATAGGTTTGGACTACAAACCTTTTTCTGCTAGGATATATTGATTTAACAGATACCAAAGGTTCGAGCGTTGTTCAAAGAGTGCAAACAGACAGATATATACCCTTATATTTGTCTGTTTGCTCTCAGACAAACATATAAGCAGCATAGCTTTGTACGAATTTTACTGTACTGTACTTACGTGACCACATTTTACGGCATTTGCCTTCATTTAGGTCCAATTTTAAACTAAGAAAAAAATAATAATTCTAGAGTACTTTCTTCGTTAAACTACTGTATTTCCTCTATTTTGCCCGACATGATTCGTGCCTTTGTTCGCTCCTCTTCAGGGGCTTTCCTTATCAGTCAGGTCCTCTCGTCATGTATACTGGCTTGAGTCAGGCGTATTAAGTTGGACAGTGTAATATATATGGTATTATATATATATATATATACACATACACACCCCAGGCTAAGATGTTTGGGCAGTGTGGGAGCTGACTCGGGGTTCTTCTCAACATACTGAACTGGGAGCCGGCGCACTGAGTTCGGTTCGTGTGTTCTCCCAGGGCGACACCCAGCCCTTTCCGGTGGATTTTTTTTCAAAGACTTTTCAATAGAGGGCGATGTAAAACTCGTTTTTCTTAAAATAATGGATTGTCTTAAATATTGATTTTAAAGAAAAACGATCAGCTCTTAACAACTTCATGCGGTATCCTAGCACCTGAAGAACAGCTAGCTCTGAATCTTGCTAACAAAAAAGAAAAATAGGGAAACCAAAATTGGCACTTTTCACCACTTCTCGACTAGGCTTGCTGTGTAAGGCATATAAATAGACTGTAAGACATGAAGCTGAGTTAAGAGGCCTCCTCTTGCTGTAATATACACCAAGCAAGGGACGTGCTGCAGATACTGAATATCAGCAAGCTAAAATGGCTTACAAGACTGATGTCCCTTGGCCTACCACAACAGCTCGTTTAGTGCACAGCTCATAAATCTAGGGGGCTTATCTATACTTTGTATTGTACTTTTCTTTTTTCTTTTTTTTTTTTTTTTTTTTTTTTACAGAATCATTATTTCGCGAAATGTGATAAAACTGTTTTTTTGTTAAGGTTTCAATGGATATTTTTTTCTTCAGGCATATTTGGGATTAGAAACATAAGTAGGTACCAAAATTCTACTATTGGAGCTACTAATCCACCACACACCAACTCAACCGTACAGAATCTATTTCTGAATAATTTGCTTAATGTAGCAAATGTTTGACTCAGTTAACAGAAAATGGATAAAACGCCCATTTTATTTTTGAACTTAATACACAATAAGCCCCAAACTTCTAATGAACCTATTCTAAATATATTTTTGCAAAGTATTTTTCTCTAGGTGCCCAATACTTAGTTTCGTTGCACTATATAAAAAATTACGACCGATATCCAGAAGGGATGAGTTTGTTGAGTTATTATATATATATAATAAATTTTAACTGGAGTCATTTTTGGTATCAGTAGCTTGGATCGATAAAGATTTGATTTTATTTTCAATAGCACTTCGGAAAGTGCTAATGACTAAAAAAAAAAAAAAAAAAAAAAAATCGTTTAGAGCCTTCTGCTCAAATTCAGAAACATAAATATGCTTTAGGTCCACCCGACAAACCTATGTAATGTACTGTATAACAAACAGTCTTCTTTTTCGTATATGGCCACCGCCCGTGCGCAAACACCACCGGACACTTTTTTTTGCAATTTTTTGTAACGCTTTTTTATAACGTTTTTTCAGTTTAGTCATAGCTAAAGCATATTTATGCTAAAAATACTGAAGACCTACATTTTATTTATTCTAGGTACAGTGATATTCCGTTATAAATCTAAACGTGTATTTTAACGATGACAATGTTTGCAGCTACATTCTATCAAAATGTCCTTACATTCTTTTTTAAGATTTATACCACGGTAAAAGTAAAAACTACTGCATTTGCTTTCAAGAGAAGTGCCAATGAATATTGATTCAAGACGTGTCATTGACTGTAGGACTAGTATAGATCTGATTTTTCAATCGAATATCTTTGACTTTTTCATGAGGTGGATAACCCCAAGGTGCGACCATTCGGTTGTTCACCTCACACGAGGTTTAGAGGTGCAGAATAAACTCCTAAAGTTATGACATCTCAATGCGGGTCACCCTCTACGGGAGCATAACTGTTAATTTTCGTACTAACGTAGGTTGTAAATACATTATTTACAAATCCAGCATAAACTATGGTCCGTTCAGATAGATGGAAAAGTCCTCATGCGCGAAATTCTGAGGAAAATATTCCTGACGGTTCCAATTAACAATTTTCAAAACCCTATGAAAACTGATTAAATCTCGTTTTGGACCAGAAAAGGCTTTGAGAATTCAGACAAGAGAGATAGTGTTGAATGTTCATCAATTCTTAGCCAAAGCTAAGACTGAAAACAATTTAAACTATAAAGCCTGTTCAAATAGATGGGTTTGTTGGAGAAAAAAGGGCGTGGCCTATATTCTCGCTGCAGTAAAATGCGCGGTAAAAGTTCCCACAGTTTGGGACCTTATCTTTATGAGGTTTAAGTCTTAACCTTAGTTTTGACTAAGTATTGATAAATTTTAAACACTGTGTCCCTTGCCTGACCTCTCAAAGCCTTCCCTAGTCTTAAACGAGACATAATCAGTTTTTATAGTGTTTCACGTATTGTGTTGTTTTATGAAATGGGAATTAGCAAATGTCGTAACAGTCGGGAATATTTCCCGTAGAATTTCGCGCATGCGGAATTGAACTTTTTCTTTTTTCTAAACAAGCTAAAACCACCTAGCTGAGGAAAGTGCAGTACCTAGCTCCTGAGTGACGGTATTTTTCTTTTTAATAACACTTATTTTGTTTGTTTAAAAATTATTTTTTAAACATATTATAATCCGCGTTTTCAAATAGATATCTTTTAAGCCACTCCCTTAGGAAGGGTCCTTGGAGGAGACAATTGGATTATGAGACAGGAGTCCAATGCCTGGCGTGAGGTCCCGATATTGGACCTTCGTCCGACCTATTATGAGACCAATAATGAAATTCCGAGAGGATAGTACACTGCGGACAAAGCGTTCAACGAGATTTTTTACCTTTGACTATATTGAAAGAAAAATGGATTTTCCATATAGCTCAAGGTTCGTTGTGAATTCGAAAGCTGCGTTATTTTTTTTATTTATTAGAGGAGTTGTGCAACGTTAAAGATTTTGTTAAATATAAATATGAAATGTCTTAAATACAAAGTTGACAAAAAACAGCAACATACTATAAATGTGATTATTAAAATTATTAATTCTATTAATTTTAAGCGTAGCGGTTTTTTTTTTTTTTTTGCGTAAACGTCGCATATAAAATATGGCACCGGTCGGCGGAATCAATATGGACTAGAACATTTCACGATTCAGGAGCCATAGGTCACGAAAATAAAGTCGGGGGGGGGGTATAGAAATGATAAAAACTTCAATTTCTTATTTATTTATTTTTATTGTGTGCCCTACATGTTTCGCGCCACTAGACGCCTCTACAGGAGCAACTGAAATAAATACATTTCACTTCAGCCTCAGCTGACCTGAAGGAGGAACTTCCGCAGGCAGGGCCACGTCTAAACATAAAAATACATATACATTTTAACGACCGTTATTTTTGTGGTATATTAAGGGTTCGCACAGGTCTTAGCTGGGCATCCGCAGCTAAGACAATTCGCTCTAAATGAATATAAAGCGATACCGATTCCCTCATATTGAATGTAAAGAAAGCAAATCTTGTGGAGAAATGGAATTTTTAAGAAAAGTCTTTCGTTTACCGTACATCCGAGCGACATTCAAAGCTTTCATATTTTTTTTTTTTTTTTTTTTTTTTTTTTTTTTTTTTTTTTTTTTTTTACGACGCATCTACAACTTGGCCTTTAGCGCCGGGCTATCTACAGGTTGCCACCCTTTTATAATGCCAACAGCACATGGTCGGTCACCCATTCAGGTACTGACCACGCCCGAAGTTGCTTAACTTCGGTGATCTACGGGAACCGGTGTATTCAACGTGGCTATATGTTGGCTCATTTTATTATTATTATTATTTTTTTTTACATACTAGCCGCACATTATGGGAAATTATTTTCTACAAGAACCATCATATAGATATTACATGCATATTCCTATTACATTTATTTCATTACAAAATACTATAATGAAAAAATAAGTCATAAATAAAAACAAAGCTGTAGAAAACGAAGAAAATGAATAAATGCATGCAATTAAAATAACTAGATAATAAATACATCGAAATACTTAATGGCAATTTAATATTGTGACTTACAAGAAAAGTTAAATAATCATACAAAATAAAAATAAAGCGATGCTGCGAACAATAATTTTACTTTTCCAGTTCAATATTTTATAAATATTTCATGAAATCGGAATAATGTTCAAATATTTCGCTTGCTTTGAAGCTTGCCAATCTGCATTGTAATGCAATTTACATCATTAACTGATATCTCGCTTTACATTATATATTGGTCAGTTGTAGTCAGTGTTTTAGGCAGGTTTGATATCGCAGATACATTTGAAGGGGTCGGGGCAAAATAGTGCCAAGAAACATTTTTAAGAAACCTGTAGCTGTACCTGCTATATGTTGGATATTATGTGGGACTATCAGTCTATGATGCAAATGCTACTAAAATATGACTACAAGCTCTGTATGCTACTTAATCTTGTTGTCCGTAACCATTTCAACTGATAATTCCACATGATATCCAACATATAGCAGCTAAAGTTAAGTTTTGTTAAGAATGTTGCTTGGCACTATTTTGCCCCGACCCTTTCATTTATACTTGTCCACGTATGGTTTGTCAGTCAAAATCTGTGTTACTTCTAAGTAACCTTTTCATGCAGTGCACCTCGTTATCGGTTAATCCTAGATGCTGGGCTAGATTCGTTTGAAAAAGAACGAAAATAGGTTGTTCCAACTTGCCTATATTTGAATTGGTTCGTCCTTGGATTATCCATCTCTTCAGCCTGCTCGATCAAATTAACTTGGACTGAACTACCTACAGCCTCTGATTGCTTTCTCTATCCAGAACTGCAAGATCATTAGGAACGTTGATTGACCGGCTCACCGCGATGGATTCCAAGTTCAGAAACATTATCTACTTGCTATTGACGTTGTGCATTCAGAGATCTGGTTGATTTTCGACGACTTAATTTAAATATTTAGTTTTGACAGTATGAGATTTCAGGTAAAAAAAAAAATCCTCATAATTAGTCGTTCAAAAGAGATCGTTGATCGTGAAGATTAACTATCAAAAAATAATTAATAAAACTTAGCGCCACCTTAGCGCGTTCTCGTTCTTATCCCTAGAATAATATGGAAATAATAGCAGCAGTTAAAGTTTTACCTTAATCTCTCGTAGCAGATGTAAAAAGTAAAGTAAAATTAAAGCGGAGCAAGATCTAACGCGCCACAACCGCGAACAGAGAGTAGCCTAAGAAAAAATTACCTTTATACGTATACGTTTTATAGGTAACTAGCCGATACCCGGCGTGCCATGCTACACCTACTTTCTGCATCTAGAAAAATCGAAATAAATTAGAAACCAAAGAACTAATATTAAAATATAATAACACAAATCTGTAACTTTTCGGGTTCACAGTTTCGAACCCGTATCCTCCAAACTGTGAGTCCCTAGCCTATGACAGATAAAGATCTACCTGTGTCAAGGGCGTATATAAGGGGGGGGCTGAAGGGGCTGCAGCCCCTCCCGAAATGTTGATTTGACCGGTAAAAATTTCATAAAACCTTCAAAAATAAATTAAATAAGATCATTTAGTTCATAAAACATATTCTATTATGGGTGTAATAGCGTTTAAGTTGGCTAAAACTCTTCCAAGATCTAAATTGTTAGTATTCCAAACACTGGAAATGGACTCAGCCCCCCCGAAATTTTCCCAGCCCCCTCCGAAATTATTTTCTATATACGCCCATGACCTGTGTGCCAAGTTTGGTCAAAATCAGTCGAACGGTATGGATTTATATAAGGAACAAACATACAGGCAGACAGCTGGTAGACGTTTTCGAGTTAGCCTAGGACACTCCCCGGATCAAGACCTACCCGTGTGCCAAGTTGTGTCAAAATCGGTCTAAAGGTGTGGATTTGTATAAGGAACAAACATGCAGTTAGACTGCAAGTAGACGTTTTTGAGTTAGACTATGACACTCCCCGCATCAAGATCAACCTTTGTGCCAAGTTTGGTCAAAGTCGGTCAAACGGTGTGGATTTGTATAAAGAACAAACATACAGACAGACAGTATGTACACGTTTTTGAGTTAGCCCACGACACTCCCCGCATCAAGATCTGCCTTTGTGCCAAGTTTGGCCAAAGTCGGTCAAACGGTGTGGTTTTTTTTTTGTAATAAAATTAAAATCGGTCCATTTTGGGGCCAGCTAGAGAGTCAACGCACAAATATATGTATATATATATATATGTGTGTGTGTGTGTGTGTGTATGTACGTATAAACAAATACACAAATTTGAACCGCTGTTATGCCATTCGTCTATGGGTTCTGAACGTCCAATGCTCGAGTTGCCACTTCCGGATTGCGTCATGAGGTGAACCTCATAAACGGGTTTCCTCCTCGCTATGTATTGAGGGAGCAAACACGCTTAAATTAAGAGTTGAGGCGCTAATTTATGATATTAAAGTTTTATCTTAAAACTCTGTTCAATTGTTCCTAGTTCAAACATTTTGATATAACGCCTCCCGTAGGCCATGATGAAATCAGCTTAATTTTTATGAATTTTGCCAGGTTTCAACATTTGACAGGTCATCAATCCGAGATCTTGTGGATGTATTATATTCTCAGGTGTTAGCTTGTAACTATTGACAAGAATAATGGACACAGACTAAAGGATCATTTTTCAACAGATTAATAGTGCTATTCCTGGTCGGGTAAAGCGAATTACCTCCTTTGGTGGTTACAACCACCAAAAGGTTAATCAGAAGCTGGAAGCCTAAGTAACTCCAGTTACCCTAAGCAAACATATATCGTCGGTTTTGTCGGTCTTCCACTGTAATTGGACGCCTCGAGTACTTTATTGTATTCCATTTTCGCACAGTGTATCTTTTTTTTTTTTTTTGGTTGAGAGTATTCAATTATACTCCGAGGTGTAGTATTAATGAAATAAATTGGAGTTTTCAGTGGCTTCATCTGCATCATCGAGTGAAAGAGCCAGATCGGTCTCTGCGCAAATCCATATACTCTATTACATAAATTATTTATGTACCATATCCAGATATTTAAGGAAATACTCGAAAAGAACAGGACTGCTAAAAAAAAATTGTTGTTTTCTCCTAAATTATTTGTGACTCCAAATGATTGAGGACAACAAATTAAAAAAAAAAGAATAATATAAAAAGATCATATTTGCTTTATGTCAAATTTTCTATATGATATTAGTATACTCACTCAATAGGAGGCAAACCGCTTAAGATGTTGCCCTTATGATTCAATCCGGAAGTGCTGTCTAGAACATTTCACGTTTCAGAGCCCATAGAGCGTCAAATAGACACACACACACATATATATATATATATATATATATATATATATATATATATATATATATTATTGTCTATTCACTCTCTTGCAGCCCCAAAAATGGTTCGATTCTGTTGAGATTAGATACAAAAATACTTTGCCTAATTTAAAAGGCCAAGTTCGTTAACCAGCAGAATCTCTCCCGGAACACTGTTTCCGTCCTTTGACCTCTTCTTTGTGGTTGTTCTCCTGATTTTTTTATTCCTTTATAGAACATTTCTTAAGGATGTGTGAGAATGCGGATCGAGTTATTTCCGCGTCTGCGTAAATTCACTACTGTTACTGCAAGATGTTCGATTAGATATTGACAATTGTTACGAAACATAAAAACAAAAATGGTTTATTTCTATTCGAAGCTTTCCAAATGACACTTATAAGTACGGAAACGTGCTAAGATGACGCATTTCCTGCGAGTTGGGCTTTTTTGTATTTAAGGTACAATATTTGTTTTGTCTGTCATTAAGGTATTTGATAGTTTGTTGGTTGTCAGTTGGTAGTAAATGTAAGTATAATTCTAATTTTTTATTTTAATGGAATACGTAACAGCTCTATACATCAACGAACCCTTTTCTCTGATATTTTTCCATTTAGAAGTGTTTTTATGGTAGTTATAGTTTTCGTGTTATTATCTAGGCGTACGGTAGTGCGCCAGGCCAAGTTCCGGCCTAAGCATCCTGTGTGTATATTACAGCAGGTCTTAGAGCTGATTTTTACCCTCTCATAACATTCAACCAGGTAAAGATAAAGTTATGAAATTTTACACAGGTATTATACTACTAGATGTGAGTAAAACTGGAAATTTTTATAATTCTACATCGAATAGTTTCTGAGATATAAGCGATCGATAATCGGGATTTATAGGGCTCACTCACTCACTCATCAAAATTATTAGGCACTTCCCATGATGCTAGAGACTTGAAATTTTGCATGATGATAGATATTGAGGTGTTATTAAAGGAAAAAATCGAAAAATCCTGAAAAGTTGTGTTTGACTCCGCTTCCGGGGCGGGGGCGTGCCAGTTTTGTACTTCCTTCGGAAACCCGTCATTCTGTCCGAAACCCATGAAGTGGGGTATCAAATGAATCGTCTCGGTATGAAGAACCTATATTTGATGTTTTAAGAAACAAGTAGACGCATATAGGCTCGGCCAAAATCTTATACCAGCTGTCTGTCTGTATGTTTGTTCCTTATACAAATCCGTACCGTTTGACCGATTTTGGCCAAACTTGGGACACAGATGGGTCTTGATACGGGAAGAATCATAGGCTAGGTTAAATTGTCTATCAGCTGTCTGTCTGTTTGTTCCTTATACAAATACACACCGTTTGGCCGATTTTGACAAAATTTGACACACATGTCGGTTTTGATCCGGGGAGTGTCATAGGCTAGTTCAAAATCGTCTATCAGCTGTTTACCTAACTGTTTATTCCTTATACAAATCCACAAGATTTGACCGATTTTGACCAAACATGGTACATAGGTAGGTCTTTATCCGGGTAGTGTCATAGGCTAGGTCAAAATCGTCTATCAGCTGTCTGTCTGCATGTTTGCTCCTTACACAAATTCACTTCGTTTGACCGATTTTGACCAAATTTGGCACACAGGTAGGCCTTGGTCCGGGGAATGCACTAGGCTAGGTAAAAAAGGTCTTTCAGCTGTCTGTCTGCATGTTTGTTCCTTATACAAATTCACACCGTTTGACCTATTTTAACCAAACTTGGCACGCAGGTAGGTCTTGATACGGGAGTATCATATTACCTATGTACTTTTTGTTCCATCGGAAAGCCATCATTCCTTCTGAAACCCATCCTGAGGGGTATCAAATGAATCGTCTTGGTAAGGAGAACCTATATTTGATGTTTTAAGAAACGTTTCGACGCATCTTAACAACAACAGTTGTGACTTCTTTCTTAAATGTAGTAAATAAAGTCGTAGGGGTTAACTGCATAATATACTTGACAGCAGATAATAAGTTTTTCAAAGTCGAGCCATCTATATTCCAAAGTTTAGGATCACAAACCCAAAATGTATCGTCTTTGTTCTTATCTTTTTCTTGAAGGCCTTCTACACTTTCCCTATTGTGATCTTTATCCTCGGGATAAGGTTCCTTTGTTTTACAGTGTAATAGTTTAGTTAAGAGAGCAATCAATTTGTCCTCTAGAGTAATGTCATCTGGAAGAGCTTCTAACTTATCTAGGCTAGTGATTAGATGTATGTAGGTTGATTATTGGTATCAAATATCAAGCAGTAAGGAGAACCTTATGCAGAATCCAAAGACCCTGGTTTTATATGAAGTACAAAAGCCAGTAGGTATGCGGCAACTAAATTTTAATTAATACTTAGAAAAAAGTAATGAGATCGCAAAAAAAACATAAATGTGAAATAGAGGCCAAGTTCCTCCCCCACAAAGAAACACTCCCTTCCCCAAAAATAACCCCTCCTAAACCCCCCCCCCCCCAAACACCTTACCATCCTACACTCCAAAAAATTAGTATGAGTTAGTGTTTTAAGTGCACCATCTTTTCACCCAAAAATATTTGCCAATACAAGAGATGATAAAAGAAAGAAATGTCCAAGTTCATTACTTGGAAGACCTCATAGTTACTTACTAAGAACAGTAAAGACACTTGAACCGACCTTTAAAAACAACAATAAAAATACTTATATCCAGTAACTAAAATATCACTTTCCTCAACCCAGGTATATTCTTAAACTTGGCAATGTTTAGTTTTCTCTCTAAAGATAATTTCGGCACAAATAAAACATTGCCAAGTTTAAGAATATACCTGGTTGAGGAAAGTGATATTTTAGTAACTGGATATAAGTATTTTTATTGTTGTTTTTAAAGGTCGGTTCAAGTGTCTTTACTGTTCTTAGTAAGTAACTATGAGGTCTTCCAAGTAATGAACTTGGAAATTTCTTTCTTGTATCATCTCTTGTATTGGCAAATATTTTTGGGTGAAAAGATGGTGTACTTAAAACACTAACTCATACTAATTTTTTGGAGTGTAAGGCGTTTTGGGGGGGTTTTAGGAGGGGTTATTTTTGGGGAAGGGAGTGTTTCTTTGTGGGGGAGGAACTTGGCCTCTATTTCACATTTATGTTTTTGTTTTGCGATTTGTCTACTACGTTGGTCTTGGTCAGGTAGTGTAAGAGTAAATGTATATTTTATGGTCTAATTAAGTAGTTAAGCTCTTTTCTTAACGCATTTTGATAAACCTAGTCATTTAGAATCGACCGGAAGTTGAAGACAATGTATCATTTGAGAAAGGATGAGGAAATCTCCGGAGTAGCCCATTATTTTGATGGTTTTCCACTTAGATAAATTGTAGAAGGATCCAGCAGAGATAAAGACACACAGAATGTAGCGCGAGGTACATCGGACTGAGGACAGAAGTGTACAAGAGAAATAGTTGGAGGTAGTAAAGATCTTTAGGAGATTATAGTCAGGAGGGAGAGGGAAGTAAGAAAGTGAAAGAGAGTGTGTGATGGCGAGTGAGTGACTGAGTTTGATGGTGAGTGATGTGAAAAATACAAGTTCCCCTTATTTTGCTCCTGTATTGGGCACCAAAGGGAAGTAAGTGAGTTTTATCCTCACTCAAAGGATCAAGGAGGCAGATAGGGAGTAAAGCCAGTTCGTGTTCCCTTCTGCTCCGGCGGCTTATTGGAATGACTTCATGGGGTAAATGTACACTCCGTATGTAAAACATATTGGTGCGAATATTGGTGATGAATTATTTTTAGGTGCTTGTTAATTTTTTTATCAAAATATTTTAATCTTCTTTTTAGCACGTCATCGGTCTGACAGAATCCGGAAGTGTAGACAATACAAATTGACGTGTGTGGAACTGAGGGCAAAAATATTTTGATTATATTTATACATTTTATGCCCAATGTCCAAAATCAGTGGGATGGGTAATTAATCCTTGTTCCTTTAAGGAAAGAAATTGTTCTTTTCTTGTCGGAAATAAAACCCGCTTTGATGTTGGCCAGAACATGCAATCGACGAGTGCTGAGTCGTATATATGTATGTTTATATATCATGTTTACATGGTAAGGCACTGACAACGATGAGGTTTCTCGTCATTAATTTTTTTTTTTTTTTTTGGTGCATCTACTGCTAAGGTCATTAGCACCAAATTAATTAGCACCATTAATATTTCAAACAAAGAGACACACAAAACAAGCCCCTTCAAAACTTGAAGCACCATTGTTTTCACATTAAGTGGCCCTACTGAACTTTTTCTCTCTGCACTAAGGAAATTTATTAAGCTTTTGAATGATTTTTTTTTTCATGGTGTGTTAACTCTTATGTCATAATCGCCATTCTTTTGTGTACTCATTTTCATTATAATTATGGAACAAGTATTAATATGTATAGATACAGTCTATACATAAATTTCAATAAATTGCAATTAATAAATTTTTTTTTTAAATTTAGTTCAAACGACAAAAGAGAAATGCTAAATTTCTTGTGAAATTTTATATAAAAATTATAACGAAATAAAATAAACAAACTTTGAATGATTCTTATCACTTTCAACAATTTCATAGCCGTTTTCGAGATATCTAAGAAAAAATACAAAAAGTCCAGACGTTATGTTGCCTGATGACAAATTAGTTTGTTTCGTACACTTTCTCTTATTTAAAAGTCTATTTTCAATATTTTCTATCGTCAATATTTTCTTACAAGCTCTATAACATATACCCAATATCAGATAAATAGACTTTTATTTATTTACATGGAATCTACTATATATTTGTCAAATACCACTCACTCACTCACTCACTCACTCACTCATCTATCAACGCCCAGCCCAAACCGCTCGACAGAAAATGTTAAAATTTTGCATGGACACTCCCTATATAACGTAGGCGCTCGCTAAGAATGGATTTTTTGATATTCGTATTTTTAAGCATTTTTAGGGGGGTTTAAAGTTTGAGTTGGTTAGAGAAGGCAAGCCTAGGCAGCCTGCGTTGCTAGGAAGATAAAGAACAGCTGTTACCTCACATTATCTATTTCATAGTATTGTTTTTAATTGAGGTTAATTTCAACTATGATGGCAGACCTTGAATTACTAGAAATTAACTGTCCCTCATAGAGTTTTAATTGCGTTTCTTTTCTGCCTGTCCCCGTCAGATAGGCTTGCCATATTTTTGGAGAGTTAAACCGAGACACATTAATATGGGATGGGCATACCAGGGGGGTTGGAAATAAAAACAGTACAAATTATAAGCAAAATGGTGAGTTTTAAGCCTAGCAAGTAACGGGAAGGGGGAATCCTGAACTGTTAGTCTACCCAAACCTTAAAAATAAGAACGGAACTTTTTTTGCTACTTGATTTTCTTAAAAAAATCTCTCAGCCAAATAGTAGTGTCTGGCAGCTGGCAGCGCTGTGCAGGTGGTTCCAGCGTTTTACAGTTAGATTACTTCTCATTTCTTTGACACTGTGAGCAGTAGTAAAAATGTTGATTGTAGAAAAGTAACCGATTTATAAAAGATTCTTATAAACATGAATTCATTACTTTTTAAATCTTACAGCCTTTTCCGGGACATTGATAAAACCGGGCGGGACACTGAAACAATTGCAAAATACCGGGACTGTCCCGGTCAAACCGTGATGTATGGCATATCCTTAGGTTTTCCAGGCGAGGTAATAATATCCGGAACCCTTGCACAGCCTCCTCGCCTATAACCTTGGTAATACTCGTAAATATATTGGGTGTTACCATATGACTTCTTGGAAACATAAACTTTTAAATTTTATCGCCCATTGAATAACATATAGTATGGTGGGAACCGTACTATAATAAACTGCACAAAATTGTCAAGTGACGTAATTTTAATGAAACATTATTTAACGCAATAAAATAACTACTTATCTGCCGTGACGAAGCAGGGGTATTCAGCTAGTAAATAAATAAATAAAAGTCTATTTATCTGATATTGGGTATATGTTATAGAGCTTGTAAGAAAATATTGACGTTTTTCCCCCATTGGATGAAGGAAATTGACTAGGAAAATGTCTCGAATTGTTCATGGATTTTATCCTTTTTTTTCAAATGTTTTACTTTACTTTTTATTTTATTTTTTATTATAAGGGCTTCGCATCAATGTCGATGTGCCCCTAATACAGATTACAAAATATATACACTTCATTTAGATTATGTTGACGTTTATCCAATTTCCATTTAAACTTAAATAAGATATATATATATATATATATATATATATATATATATATATATATATATCTAATTTAAGTTTAAATGTAAATTTGATAAACGTCAACGTAATGTAAACTGATTAAAAATAATAAATACAAATTTAAATAACAATTCATTTACATTTACAATGTGTTACAATACAAATATAAAACAGAAAATAACTAAAATAAAGCACGTTAGCGTAATTAAATCAGATCTATAGGCTAATAAAATAAAGAAATAAAATTGAAAGCACAAGGAAAAGAAGGAAGATTGGTTAGATTTTTTTGTATAAGTTAATGTTCTTTTAATAATGTAATAAAGTGTTGATATGAAGGCTATTGGTGTGTGGCATGAGTAAATTGCCTCGTCTTCTGCAGTCTGTCAGTATATGTTTTAGCGTCAGGGCAACATTACACAGTGAGCACACGGGTTTGTCCTGTTTTTCCATTAAGTACGAAAGTGGTATAAGTGAAATAATTTTAACCTTATATTTTAATAATAAAGTTATATTTTAAAGTTATAAGTGTTTTACTTAAATAATTACTCTAAAGCTGCTTCTTTATTTCTAAAAGCTGGTGAATCTAAGTGAGGTACGAAGGTTAAGTTGAATGATCAGTGAAGGCTAAAGAGATCATTGAAACCCGAAGAAGATTTGAGAAAAGTAAAGTAAAGTTCCGGTTTAAGTTCTATTTTTACTTCTACTACTTCACTTCTACTAGGTCCGGCTACTTTTCAATGAATTCAAAAAATAATGCTAGGGCCAATTAATTACAGGAATACTCTGAGGAATGGGTTAGTGGGGTTCTATCTCCCTACTTTCTCAATACTAAATACTAAGGAACGGTTTATAGTAAATATATACTGTAAAATACTAACAAAAATTTCTAATTAGTCAAGTCAAATTATAATTAAGGACATTCATCATAAATTATGCAAATCAGTGGAGCATAATAATAATAGCAGCAATAATGTATAATGTGAATATATAGATAATTATAATGTATAATATGATAAATATATAATAATGTGAATATATCCAGGACAGACCACTACGTGCCATTTGCAACATGGACTTCTCTATTAAACACTAACTTAACAATTCTCTATTAAAGACTAACTAACTGAATGTAAGGAACGAGACGGACCTTTGACAGACAACAGTCCTCAAATTAAGACAATTCTCACATACCTCAAACAAACAAATATCTATAATAACTTTAAGAACAAACAGATAAATTAGAAAACATGTATGAATTAACGTAAAGTGAAGTTATTCACTTGGTTAACTAAATATGTTTTTATCAATTCCTGTTTTTAACAATTCAAAATTGTAATTCTCGTTTCTTTTTCCATTTTTTTTATCGCTTTAAGTTTTCAAAATTTTAGTTTTCATATCTTTATCCATTTAAAATCATGCCATGATGATAAATCTCATATACACATTGAATTTATAATATAAATTCTACCCAGCTTTTAAAAGAGCAAATCGCACAGTAGCGGGTTCTAAATTAACAAATAAATAAATGTTATTTATTTATTTTAGTTTTTTCATCATTTGATGATAAAACGAAATCATTTTCCTTAAAATCTTCTCACTATCCGGTAAAAAATCTTCTTATTTTTCTATGTAAAACTGTCAACAAGTATGTTGTGTGTCGTGAATGTACTGTATTCTGTTCCATTGACCCAACCAAAAGAGAGTAGTAGACCCCCTTTTTGTTGGATCAGTTAACGAATAATCAATTTCACTAAATTACTTTGGTTATCCTTTCTTTTTTTAAATATTGTTGTAAAAATTTGTATGTTTTAGGTATTTCATAAGCTCATCAATGTACTGGCTACCATCGTTTAGTAGGTCGGTCAAGAAGTAGGGTAATTTCAATTTTGTCCTGAGCCTTCACTCTGTCAGTATGTGCTTTATTGTTAGGTGAGTATTGCAGTATGTACATGTCGGTATGTCCTTTCTTGTCATAATGTAAGAGTGTGTAAGTCGTGAATGGCCAATCCTTAGACGGCATAATACCACTTCATCTCGTCTATTTGATCTTTTACTCGATGACCATTCGTGTACAGTATGCTTGATTTCTTGAAGCTTGTTGTCAGTCGTGTTATACCAGGATTCTTGCCATTTATCTGTTACATATCTCTTAGATAAGGCTTGAAGATCCTGGTATGACATGAAATGTACGTCTGGTGCTGGTCGTCGAGTTGCTAATTTAGCCTGTTCGTCAACTGCAGTACTTTGTCTGATGTCTTCGTGTCCGGGCAACCAGTACATTGTGAAGTGTTTATATATTACTTTAAAAATGTCACATACTATGGGGTGTGTACTGTAGCAGTCATGTAGGGATTGTAAAGAACTGAGTGAGTCAGTGCATATGAAAACGCTATTATGTTCGGTGTCTGTTAGGCTGTTCAGTCCCAGTTTTATGGCTTCTAGTTCAGCTGAATAAGTGCTTGTGTCGTCTGGAACTTTTCGGGAAAAGCATTGTTCGCCAATAATAGCAGCTAGGCCAGTCCCATGTGGAGTTTTCGACGCGTCAGTATAAACAAAAAAAGTCCGACTCGCAGGAACTGCCTCATCTTAGCGCGGTTCCGTTCTTATCCCTAGTCTAATTTCGAAAGATTAAAATAGAAGCAGTTATTATTTTGTTGAGAGGAGATCGTTGGCCGTTGATGATGCAAGGTAGGGATTCTCCGGGTTCGGTCACTGCTACTTAATAATACATACCCCATATGTGTATGTATGTGGGCATATATATGTACATTTGTGTGCGTGTATATGTGTATGTTTATATGCATATATATAAATATATATATATATATTATATATGTATATATATATATATATATATATATATATATATATATATATATATATGTTAGGTATATTTACATTGATATGTGCATATACTAGTGTTAAATATGTCCTACTTGTATTTACAGCCCTGATGAAGGCTTGAGGTTCAAGCCGAAACGTCGGCACAATAAAACCATTTTTACGATAAAAGTAGCAGTGACCGAACCCCGACAGTTATTATTTTGGTTCCACCAGTCTTGAAAGGTAGGATTTACAATCTTACCTGGAAGGGTCGGCAACACTAGAAACATTCCCGCTAGTTACAAGGTCTTGGAATCTTGGAACTCAATATTTCTAACAATAAATTGTTTTTGTTATTTTACTAAACCTGTTTTATTTTCGAATACATTATCCAACTATAAGCAATTAAAAAATAACAAGGAATAAAAAACAGACAAAAAGAACAGTTCGAATAAGCGAAATCAATTACTTTAAAGCTTTAAGCTCTTATTTCTCCGATTGTTATCGCCTAATCAAAACTTTCATTAGAACCTTTTATGCAGAGCATTTAATAAGCTTTCTAATGGTATTCTTCCGTTTACCAAGATTTTCAACCGTTTTCGAGATATTAATGAAAGTTCCCAAAATTTACATTATTTCTAGCAAGAGAAAATTGGTCTAATTTTTCATGTCCTGTTTTACACACAAAATTTTCCCAACATAAGAAATTACAAAAATAAAAAGCAATAAAAAACAAAGGGAAAGAGACAAAAATTACAAAAAGAACGACAAAAATCCGTTCATAAGAACAAAACAGACGTATTTGAAGTTTTAAGCACTTATTTCTCCGATTGACATAACCTAATCAAAAATAGTTTTAGAATATTTTTTGTAGAGAATTTAGAAAGCTTTCAAATAGTTTCTATCCACTTACCAAGATTTCCCAACCGTGTTCGAGATATTAATGAAAGTATACGAAGTTCCCAAAACTTTTCATGTCTGTTCATAAAATATTTTATTCTAACCCTTCCTTAACTCCAAACGTAACAAAACTTTCAACATATTAGTTTTAATGAAAGTAGAACATGCAGATAATGTTTCAACTGAAACCCGTAATTCTAAGTACCCAAACCAAAAACGGTATTCAAAAACTATTTTTCCAATTTTCTCGAAAACGGTTAAAGCTATCGCCTTGAAAATGTTTCCATTCGTTTTCCTAGCCCAAGAAGCCTATAAAAAGAGTACTTACAAGCTTATGAACTCAAAAACGTAAGCGTTACGATTTTTTTTGCGCGAATTTCGCCCCAAATGCCATCTTCCAGTGGGCGGATTTTGCTGGTTAACGAACTTGACCTTTCAAATTGGACGACGGATTTTTGTACCAAATTTCATCAAAATCGGACCATCAGGGAAGCCAGAAATGCGCGAACAGACAAATATATATATATATATATATATATATATATATATATATATATATATATATATATATATATATATATACATATATATATATATATATATATATATACAAATTTGAACTACCATCATTTTCGGTTTCCAGGGGTTCTGAAACGCAAAATTTTCTAGTCGGCACTTCCGGATTGTTTCATTGTATCAACCCTATAAGCGGGGTTCCTCACTATGAGGGGGGAGGAACCGCGCTAAAAGGGAGTTACTATTTTCTATGAAAAAGGATTGAAAATATGAATTGTAAAAGTGCCTAGAAGTTGGGTCATCCTTTTTGAATTTCGACAATGATAGATTCATTTTCAAATTTTCCAATTTCCACGGAATATATGAACTTGTAGGGCTCATGAGAACTGGCGTTGTTGTTATTATTGTACTGGTCGTGTAGTCCATGGATCGTCGTGGTGCTTTTAATGAAATTTTTATACAATTTAACATACGTCTATAATCCAATGTCTAAATAAATGTGAATGTATAGATAATAATAATAATGTAAACAAATAAACAATTAATATAGACATACCAAACGAATGGTGAATATCGCCAAGAAGCGGAACACCAACTAATAAATTCAAAACAAATAAATACCCCGACCTAAAGCAGTTTTGTCCCTGATTTGGGGAGTTGGCTCACATTAGTGACAAAAATCGAAATAAAAATCATATTCTTTTCAGTTTTACCAAATTTCACTCATTTTTGCAAACCTTAAGAACATTTTGTTTTTTTAATAATTTCATTCGGATTTTTAAAATAATTTCAGTAGGTTGAAACGGGTTTATAGCAGAAAAATGCGTCTTAATAAATATGGGAAAAGTACCCTACAAATGTAATGGAAAAAATAAATCGACTATAGATTATTGTTGTGCAAAAAGTATGGAAGCTCGAAGTAAATTGAAGTATTTTGGTCTCCATCGGCTACATTTCATTGGGCATTAGATAGAGAGAGCTGGTGAGGTTTTTACCTCTGACTGACATCCCATTCCAACACCCTCTCTTCTCGAGTGGTTTCCGCTGTACTACTGCTAATCAGATCAACTTCTTCATTCTCACAAAAAGTCAGTTTAAACCTGCATCTGAAGATTAAAAATACATTTTACTCAAACAAAACAGTTTTATTTTCCATTAATTTTAGTATGAGAGTGTAAGCATGTCTATCTACTCTTGGTAATCAAT
The DNA here is from genome assembly GCA_946811695.1 of Gonocerus acuteangulatus. NCBI lineage: Eukaryota > Metazoa > Arthropoda > Insecta > Hemiptera > Coreidae > Gonocerus > Gonocerus acuteangulatus. Next base: position 65,884,067 of record OX328127.1, on the reverse strand, counting down.
ATATATATATATATATATATATATATATATATATATATATATATATATATATATATATATACATACAATCTACTATTTGTCAAATACCACTCACTCACCGACCTTTCATCGCCCAGCCCAACCACTTGCCAGAAAAATTGGAAATTTCGCATGTACACTCCCTGTAGGATGAAAGTAAACACTTGCTAAGAAAGGTATTTTTGATGTTCATATTTTTTAAGTATTTTTAGAGGGGTTTGCATGTTTAGTTGGTTTTAAAGAGAGCCAGACTTCTAGGACGATAACAGAAAAGCTGTTACCGTTCTTTATCTATTTCATAATATTATTTTTATTCGCGGCTCATTTCAACTATGATGGTGGACCTTGAATTACTAGAAATAAACTGTGATATCCTCCCTTATAGAGTTTACGCTATACCTAATTATGGTCTATCCGGGCTAATATCCGGAACCCTTGTGCAGCCTCCTCATCCATCAGCATCCCCATTCAGAACACTTCTTAGTAATGCTCGCAAATATAATGGGTGTTTCCAAATGATATCTTGGAAAAATAGTTTTTAAATTTTAACGTCCATTTACTATTGACAACGAATTTTAACCTGTACTGGTTCAACTCCTGTTACCAGTAACCTATAGATAATGGGTTATTTCCAGGTTATCTGTTTGATGACACTGGTCCGGAGCGCCTCAGTGTCAATAAATGGTATACCTTGATTACTCATCAATTGATGAATAACTTATAGTATGGCGGGAAACGTGCTATAATAAACTTCACAAAATTATGTCGTAGCGTTAATTTTGATGATACATTATCTAACGCTATAAAATAACTACTTATCTGCCTTGGCGAAGCACGGGTAGTCAGCTAGTCTCTTAATAAAGAAAAGCTCAATAAAATGAGCATCTAAAAGATGAATTTCTTATTTGGTGGTTTCAATTACTGAGAATATTGTGGGAATCGTTCTCATTTCAATGTTTCTCTCTATAAAATGCTTTCTGAAAATTACTCGACTCGAATTACGAGGAGCTCCAGGAAGTATTACATAAATAAGAAGCAGGAGAAAAAGAAACAGATTTCCTGTCTCAATTTCTCCATGTTTCTGAGATATTTGATAACTTGATAACTTTTCGAATTAATTTTATATTTCTAACTGCACACCCAACGTCTCATGTTTATTCAACTTTTAATAGACTTTAGGACGTTTTTTGTATTTTGGAATCACATTTCTTACCAAAAATCTAAATCTGGCGTATTGTCTTAAGCAGGGATCTCCAAACTATGGACTACGGCCCAAATCCAACCCACCAACGTTTTTTCGATCCGACCCGCGATAGCTAATGGTTTATTTTTGTCGTAAAAAGAAACAAATCTCCTGTCTCATTTCCTCCATCTTTCTGAGATGTTTGAGAACTTGATAACTAGTCGAATTAATTTTATAGCTCTCTTTCAACTGTACGCTTAACGTCTGATGTTTATTCTACATTTCATCGACTTTTGGAAGTTTGGCATTTTAGCACTTTCCTCCGAAGGAAAGTAGCTATTGAGGTTGGACTCATGACGGAATTTTTGAAAAATTTCTTCAAATCTTTATCGATCCTACCTAATAGACACGGAAAATGACCCCCGTTAAAATTTATATATATCTATCTATCTATATATATATATATATATATATATATATATATATATATATATATATATATATATATATATGCATATATATATATATATATATATATATATATATATATATATATATATGTGTCTGTTAACACGATAGCGGCCAGAGTTTTTGTTTTTTCGTCACGAAACTTGGTATAAAGCATTCAATTAGCAAACGATTGAACGAGTTCGTTAACCACCAAAGTCGGTCCACCGGAAGGGGGGGTTTACCCCGAACCCAAAACACTTATTTGACTATGTCAGCCGTAATATTTGTTATATTTCAACGAAACTTGGTATTCGTAGTGTTAATATAGAGAGAAAAGTGAGATATAAAAATGAACTAAATCGGTTCATTAGAAGGGGGGGTTTACTCCCGACCCACAATACCAATTCGCCACTACCAGCCGTGATTTTTGGTATATTTCGACGAAACTCGGTATTCGTAGTGCTAATCCACAGGTAAATATATGTTGTAAAAATAAACGAAATCGGTTCATTAGAAGGGGGGGTTTACTCCGGACCCAAATTCCTAATATACTCATACCGGTCGTAATTTCTGCTGTATTGTAACGAAACGCGGTATACGTCGTGGGTAACTCATGAGAAAGAAGTGTTGTAAAAATGAGCTGAATCGGTCAATCGGAAAGCGGGGGTTTAATTTGTAATATATTTGAATAGAAAAGCCGGCAGACGTATGTTCACAAAGCCGCCGCAAGGAGCGCTTTCTACCACTAGAGGGAATGTATCCTGTTCCTGCGTTAGATCAAAATACGATAATATGAGGATTTTTGTATTTATTACGTAGTGTAGTAGGTACCATGTGTAAACATAACTCTGGAAGCAAATTAATAATTGATCAGTTACTCATTACAAAATGAGAACTATTCACGTTTTTATTTTATTTATGTAGGATATTTTAAGCAAATTGTTCTGGAAAGCAGTCTACACTACCCAAATTCTGAGGAAAGTGCTTAGTTATGCAGCTCCTGCGTGACGGACTTTTTTTTGTGTCTTATTAAGCTACATTTTCTACTACAGTGGCCCCCTGATAATTAATACCGTAAAATGGGGTCACATTAGTAGAGTAAGGTGAAATTGGTACAAACCTATACTGCGAATATTTGCTTATATATTTGTCTGAGCGGGAACAGACAAATACAAAGGAATATATTTGTCTGTTTGCAAGCTTTGGACAATGTTTGACTCTTCGTTATCAGCTAAATGAAAATATCCTAGCTAATTGTACTAATGTGACCCCATTTTACAGTATATCGTTATAAATAAATTTAAATATAATTTTACGGCGCGTCAACCCTTTATGACATAAACGCCGTTCATATTTTTTATTAATTCATTTATTTATGTTTTTTTTTATGGAAGTGTGGACGATCCCAAATACTTAGTCTTTTCGTAACCTCTGAAGCCGTACGATACGAGCGAAGAACGATAAGCGATAAGCGAAAAGCTTCAGAGCAACGTCGCTCAAATTAGAGCGACGAATGGAAGATAGTGTTAGACCACTAATCGAATTACCGATGTAATTCGAGTAAATAAGTGCTTGAAACTTCAAATGTGTCTCTTACTGTGTTCTTTGCTGTCATTTCAAATCATTTTTTCTATAGGAAAAATCTCAAAAAATTCATACCTATGTTTTTAACGTCCCTTAGTCCGAAACCGTAGTTTCTGATGACATTTACGCCTTTTCTTAGAGGTCATTTAAAAGTAAAATAGTGAACAAAACGTACAAAAAAGTCTGAAAAAATTCATGCGTATGTTTTTGAGATCCCTAAGTCCGAACCCGTAGTATGTTTGACTCGCAGTGCCTCCCATAAAATTAATGAATTTTTTCTACGTTTTAGCACTTTCCTCCGAAGGAAAGTAGCTATTGAGGTTGCACTCTTGACGGAATTTTTGAAAAATTTCTTCGAATATTTATCGACCCTACCTAGTAGACACCGAAAATGACCCCCGTTAAAATTTATGTATATATATACATATATATATGTCTGTTAACACGATAGCGGCCAGAGTTTTGGTTTTTTCTTCATGAAACGTGGTATCTAGCGTTCAAATAGCAAACGATTGAACGAGTTCGTTAACCACCAAAATCGGTCCACCGGGAGGGGGGGGGGGGGGTTTACCCCGGACCCAAAACACTAATTTGACCATACCAGCCGTAGTTTTTGTTATATTTCAACGAAACTCGGTATTCGTTATTTTGATCTAAAGAGAGAATTCCGTTGTAAAAATAAACTAAGTCGGTTCATTAGAAGGGGGGGGGGGGGTTACTCCGGACCCACAATACCAATTTGCCACTGCCAGCCGTAATTTTTGTTACATTTCAACGAAACTTGGTGTTCGTGGTGGTAATCAACAGAGAAAAATGGGTTGTAAAAATAAACTAAATCGGGTTATTTGGAGGGGGGGTTTACTCCGGACCTAAAGTACTAATATACTCATAACGGTCGTAATTTCTGCTGTATTGTAACGAAATGCGGTATGCGTCGTGGGTATCTCATGAGAAAGAAGTGTTGTAAAAATGAAGTAAATTCGTCTATTGGAAAGGAGGGTTTACTTTAAAGTCTGTTTCATTACAATTAGCCAGCCAGACGTAGGTTCGCAAAGGCGCCACAAGGAGCGCTATCTCCCACTATGGGGACTGTATCCTGTTCCTGCGTCAGATCAAAAGACGGAATGTAAAGTTTTTGTGTATTTATTAAGTAGTACAGTATCATGTATTAACATAACTCTGAAAGCAAATTATTTACAAAATTAATAATTGAACAGGCCTCATAAGAAATGTAAATGAGCAGAACTATTCACGTTTTATTTATATAGGTTATTTACAGCAAATTATTCAGTAATGTAGTCTACACTAAAAAAAATCTGAGGAAAGTGCTTAGTTATGCAGCTCCTGCGTGACGGATTTTTTCCCCTCTTTTTGACCTTCAAATGACCCCAAGGAAAAGGTGTAAGGTGAAACAAACCGCGGACGCAAGAGCAGTACCTACCTAATACTGCCTCAGTTGCTAGAATCGGCCAAGCCATGATTTACTCGAAGTAATGATACCTAAATGATCTTTCCCAGAGATCATTTAGATTAAGAATAGGTTCTGTTATCTTTTAAAGTTTCTTATTTTCCTTTTTTGACCACGTCAGTCCTAAGTCCTATGTCTTTAAGCTGTGGAAGCCCATAGTATTGTAATGTTGCGTTATTTCAATCTGTATAATTGGGAGAACATTCGTGGAGTCTGTTTGCGAAGACCGCATCCAGTTACTTTGAAGTATCTGTCGTGATTTTAAACAGTGATTTTGCTACTTACGGATTAGTTTACAGGTCCTTTGCAGGCTATTCATTACTTCTTTACAGGTTATCTAAGGTTAGAAACCATATTATATAAATATAGTAACCAAAAGTTAATATAGTAATGAAAAGTATTTAAAATCACTGCAATCAATACTAAAAGTAACTTTCTTTTTACTACTATATTTATATAATATGGTTTCTAACCAACCGTTAGATTACTTTTATTTGTAAGTAATACTTTTAGGCTTGTAAAGCATAACTGAAAATAAGCAGAATATATTTCAGTAAACAATATTTATTAATAAAAAAGTTAATATTATAAAAATCAATGGTAATTGTGAAGTTTAGGGACCTCCTCACCTATTTTTGTTCTCTGGTGGTTCTATAACATATTTATATTTATTTCGCATTATGGGCATACGTGCTATGCGTTTCCGCTCGCTCAAGAAGATATCAAAACTCTAGTCAATCCAATTCACTAAAATTAATAAAATTCTATTAATTTTTGCGAGTTGGAGTGACTTGAGTGTTAAAGGTTACTTTACTACAAGCAATGACCAATAGAGATTTTTAAAAATTACTACTAAACGCTTCGCGATTTTCTCAGAATTAAAGGAAACTATAGGTCTCATTGGGATATCTGGTTTATGAATCTTAGGGAGGCAATATAGAAGGGGAGGTAAAGGGTTCATTTGGATTAGAGATGGTTTTTCTTTTTTAGTAAAAATAAAGGTACTATCTTTAATTACATTTTTTATTTCCTCATTATATTTGTCCGTGGGGTCTTCCTCTAATTGAAAGCATCCCTGTTTAATTAGTAAATCGAATGTTTTAACCTCATACATATCTTTGGTCATGATGACACAAGATTTACCCTTATCGGCTTTCGTGATAATGAGATCATGATCCTTAATTTTTGTTTTTAAACCTCTTATTATTCTTAATTCAGGGTTCCAAATGAACCCTTTACCTCCCCTTCTATATTGCCTCCCTAAGATTCATAAACCAGATATCCCGATGAGGCCTATTGTTTCCTTTAATTCCGCACTCACTGAGAAAATCGCGAAGCGTTTAGTAGTAATTTTTAAAAATATCACAAATTTTAACCCCAAATACTCGTTAAAAAATAGTAAAGAGTTCATAGACAAAATTAACCATGATGAAAATAATTTCCCCACTAACCGATCTCTAATTTCACTCGATGTGGAAAACATGTTCTTGAATATTCCTCCATCTGAGGTTATTGAAATTTGCGATATCTGGCTTCGTGTTAAAAAAGTCAACCCTGTTATGGCAAATGAATTTATAAATGTCTTATCTGTATGTTTAAAACAAAATTATTTTAAATTTCAAGGCAAATACTTTTCTTTTCTCACGGGATTAATTATGGGCTCTGCTTTTAGCCCACTTGCGGCTGATATATTCATGGACTATATAGAGGGGAGATTCATAATGTCGCAGAGAAACCCTTTCTTGAAATACATCGACTTCTATGGAAGATACGTTGATGACATATTGATATCTTTCTCCGGGAATCAACAAGAAATAAACGCCCTACGCTCCCACGTCAATGGCTGCCACAATTCTCTCAAGTTTGCTCTTGAAGTTGAAAACGAGGTTGACCTTGATCTCGAAATAAGGAGAGAAAACAATACGCATTCTTTCAAGATCTTTAGGAAGGCAAGTGCTACAGACATTTTAATTCCGAACGACTCTCACCACCACCCACAATACAAGATGTCAGGAATCATATTTATGATTGATCGCCTAATAAACACCCCATTGTCTCCCGATAATTTTGAAAATGAACTCTCTTGTATCGAAAAAATAGCAAAAAGCAATGGATACCAGGAGTCACTAGTTAATAAACTAATGGAAAGACGGTACAAGAGAAAAATAGACCTAGAAGTATCAGGAGAAAGCACCGCCCGGATAAGCGACGTCTACCCTGTTAGCTTACCTTACCTAGGTGAAATATCTGAAAAGGTAGGAGCTAAATTAAAAAAAACTGGGAGTAAAAGCTGCTTACCCAAGTAGGGGCTCTCTTCCGAGTAAGCTCTCGAAAACTAAGGACACGGTCGATCCTCTTGACAGATCAGGAGTGTATCGAGTATCTTGTGTAAGATGCGGTTCATCATACGTGGGTCAGAGTGGGAGAAAAATCAGAAAGAGACTCAAAGAACATTTCACCAGCCAGGACTCCATATTTAAGAAGCATGTGATTCAGGAGGAGCATGACGCTAACGCCCTTGATTTTCATCTCCTCCATAGATTGAACAAGGGCGGAAAAATGGACATGTTGGAGAATATCGAAATCAAAGCGGATGTGGTGCATTCCCAAAGAAATATTAATGTCAAGGGAGACGGTGATGTGCTCAGGAATGTCCCAGCAGCCTGCATACAGAGCATATGCAAGTTAAGCCAGTCTGCTGCGAGAGCCTCACGTGTACACAGACACAATCTATAGGTCCGTACTCTCTCTCACTTACTTTTTCTATTTTTTATTTTCAACATTAATATTTCCTTCTTCCTGTTTTGCTTCCTTTTTATCTGTTTTTCTTAATGCTTATCCTTGTAATTATTTTTTATTTATTCTTTGACTTTAAATGTTGCAATTTAATTTTGTTTTAATTAATTTCGTTTTTAAGAATTATAACTTTTACCGTTTTTATGCTAGCGACTAAGAAAAATTTTTTAAAATGTACACACAAATTTTGATTTTAGTTGTAGATTTACTTTTTTATTTGTTATGTTGTTGTCAACAGGCACTGATGATGAGATTGAATCTCGAAAGCGCTATGTGAAATTTAAAAAAAAAAATTCTAAATAGTGAAGGTCGGCCTAATTATTCACCCACATAAAAATTAAATTAAATTTAGAGGATTGGAACTATCTTTATTTACTAATGTATTTTTTATCTCCTAATTAAAATAGTAGATATCGCCCAAGATGGTCTAAACGCAATGTAACAATACTTGACAGCATATTGACGTCACTCTCTTAGCTAACGGTAATTCCATACAACTTGTGTCGGAAGAAGTAAATTCTAATATTAAAACATAAAATAAATTAACTTTCCCCAGAGGACTTTATACAACGTACTTCTTAATCTTAACGCCAGCTCCAGTCAACGTCACTTGAAAAAACTTTCACTAACTGAGACGGTGTTATCTAGTTGAGAACTTTCCCGTCCTATCTGATACACCTTGTCAACTCGTGTCTATTTTAACGGGAAATTTTCTTCAGCAAGTTATGACGACCATATTTAACCGCGGGATCTGCCCTGGAGTTATTATAGAAAATCAAATTACACTACTAAACTACTGTTTATACAGCTCGCCAAATTATGTTACATACACGTGACATTATAATTAATACGGTTATTACACTCAAAGGAGAACATTCATTAAAACCAGTCCATGACAACACGAATGGGGCCTGTTTGCGAAGACCACATCCAGTTATTTGTGAAGTATCTGTAGTGATTATAACAGTGATTCAGCGCACGAGCATAACTCATTAGCTTCTGTATAAGCTATTCCTATGGTCAATTCTATTGGTCATTGCTTGTAGTAAAGTAACCTTTAACACTCAGGTCACTCCAACTCGCAAAAATTAATAGAATTTTATTAATTTTAGTGAATTGGATTGACTAGAGTTTTGATATCTTCTTGAGCGAGCGGAAACGCATAGCACGTATGCCCATAATGCGAAATAAATATAAATATGTTATAGAACCACCAGAGAACAAAAATAGGTGAGGAGGTCCCTAAACTTCACTATTACCATTGATTTTTATAATATTAACTTTTTTATTAATAAATATTGTTTACTGAAATATATTCTGCTTATTTTCAGTTATGCTTTACAAGCCTAAAAGTATTACTTGCAAATAAAAGTTATCTAACGGTTGGTTAGAAACCATATTATATAAATATAGTAGTAAAAAGAAAGTTACTTTTAGTATTGATTGCAGTGATTTTAAATACTTTTCATTACTATATTAACTTTTGGTTACTATATTTATATAATATGGTTTCTAACCTTAGATAACCTGTAAAGAAGTAATGAATAACCTGCAAAGGACCTGTAAACTAATCCGTAAGTAGCAAAATCACTGTTTAAAATCACGACAGATACTTCAAAGTAACTGGATGCGGTCTTCGCAAACAGACCCCACGAATGTTCTCCCAATTATACAGATTGAAATAACGCAACATTACAATACTATGGGCTTCCACAGCTTAAAGACATAGGACTTAGGACTGACGTGGTCAAAAAAGGAAAATAACAAACTTTAAAAGATAACAGAACCTATTCTTAATCTAAATGATCTCTGGGAAAGATCATTTAGGTATCATTACTTCGAGTAAATCATGGCTTGGCCGATTCTAGCAACTGAGGCAGTATTAGGTAGGTACTGCTCTTTCGTCCGCGGTTTGTTTCACCTTACACCTTTTCCTTGGGGTCATTTGAAGGTCAAAAAGAGGATAAAAAATCCGTCACGCAGGAGCTGCATAACTAAGCACTTTCCTCAGAATTTTTTTAGTGTAGACTACATTACTGAATAATTTGCTGTAAATAACCTACATAAATAAAACGTGAATAGTTCTGCTCATTTACATTTCTTATGAGGCCTGTTCAATTATTAATTTTGTAAATAATTTGCTTCCAGAGTTATGTTAATACATGATACTGTACTACTTAATAAATACACAAAAACTTTACATTCCGTCTTTTGATCTGACGCAGGAACAGGATACAGTCCCCATAGTGGGAGATAGCGCTCCCTGTGGCGCCTTTGCGAACCTACGTCTGGCTGGCTAATTGTAATGAAACAGACTTTAAAGTAAACCCTCCTTTCCAATAGACGAATTGACTTCATTTTTACAACACTTCTTTCTCATGAGATACCCACGACGCATACCGCATTTCGTTCTGATGATGAGATTGAATCTCGAAAGCGCTATGTGAAATTTTTTTTTTTTATTTATTTATTTGGAATTTACAACAATGTATAATACATTTCTAGTAAATTATTGCTAGATTATATTGACATGAATATTCATGAGGTGGGAGGCTGCACAGTTGTAGTACCCACTAGACAGTTATGTGAAATTAAAAAAAAAGAAAAAAAAAAAAGAAAAGAACAATCCTAAATAGTGAATGTCGGCCTAATTATTCACCCACATGATGATGAACCATCACCAACCAGCTCCCAACACCTGTGTTAATTTAATTTGTTTTTGGTTATTTACGCTGACCTAATACTAATAGTTTTTTCACTTATTATTCTTAAGCTTAATAAACGCAATATACTCTCTTAAAAAGTCTTTAACGTAATAAAGGTAAAGAGAAATATTTGTTTAAATCAATCAATACTTATTTGAACCAACGCACATCGTATTTTTAATAAATGGTTCAGGAACATCAACAAAAAATATACATTACCAATATAAATTACAGTGAAGATGGAGATAGTTAGCCGTTGTAGTGATACGAAGACAAAGTATGTTTGGGATTCGGCTAGGAGAAAAAAACGTCAGACCTTCAGGAAGAAATTGGTATTGGACGTTTCGGCTGCACATTGGCAGCCTTCTTCAGCACTAGAGAATGCCTAGGGGGAGGGAAGCCTAGCGTGTCCATCTCGTATGAATCGTTGGAGTCCCAACTACATTAGAAAAAAAAAAATAATATGGATACTAGAAATTGCTACTTCAGTAATACTCGTCTATAAGAAGCTAACGTGTCCATCTAATATGAATGCTAGAAATCGTTAGAAACAACTAAAACAAAAATAGAAAAATAATAAAATGAATAAATAAAATAAAACAGAACATTTTGAATTAGTAAATGATGGGATAAATTATTGCAAATGAAAGCAGTCTTAACAAAATATTGGCTTCAGTCGTGTTCCAATCCTCTCTCCAAGTTTATAATAGCTGGCTCCTTATATTGTTGAGAGTTTCTCATAGTGTTTTGGGTGAGTTTTTCAATGTACTCTGCGGAGTGGACAACCCCGAGCTCTCTGTGGATTTGTGTGTTTCGTATAAAAGGAAGTGCATTTAAAATAATTCATAGAATTTTATTTTGAAATGCCAGTCTTCGTCTGTTAGTGTTACTGGTACTGTACCATACTGGGCAAGCATAAGTTAGTAATGGCAGTTATAGAGTTTTAGAACTGCGCATTTGTGTCTAAGTGGTGATTTGTTTAAAGAACCCCCCCCCCCCAAAAAAAAACACTAGAGAACAGGCATTAATGGGAAGTGGCTCAAAATTAGAAATTCATTTATTTTGGAATCGACGCTTGGATGATACTTCTCTTTAGGCGCATTACTTTATGTTAGACTTTATTTTATATATATATATATATATATATATATATATATATATATATATATATATATATATATACAGGGTGTCCCAGTATATGTGTCCACCCCTTTTCCTCCTAGAGTTGTTGGAATTTCGAAATGAAACTTGGTAGGACTTCGTAACATTCTCCAGTTTTTCTCCAGCGCATCTAACTCTTGATTTTCCAATGGCGGCAGATATTTTTTATGACGAATTCTGATAGAAAATTTAATTTTAAGACTAATTTACTCCGAGACATCTTTTGATCCGACGCACCGTTTGCGCGTAAAACGCAAAAAACTGAAAAATATCACCCTTTTGTAGACAAATTCCTATTTATCACTGAAACCAAGCCTTGTACGTAAAAACACCTCAATACAAACGTTGTAGCCTATTAATTTTCCTTTCAGGTGATACCAAGATCAAAGTTGTAGGTTTAATATTTAACGGGATATTATGAATGAAAAATATACCTTAAAAGTTTATGTAAAGTAAATAAGTACTTTTTTTATTGTTTATGTCAGCTCCTTTTTTTTCTATTCATATCGATTTTCTGAATTGTTACTTTTTAAAACTTTTAAGGTATATTTTTCATTCATAATATCCCGTTAAATATTAAACCTACAACTTTGATCTTGGTATCACCTGAAAGGAAAATTAATAGGCTACAACGTTTGCATTGAGGTTTTTTTACGTAAAAGGCTTGGTTTCAGTGATAAATAGGAATTTGCCTACAAAAGAGCGATATTTTTCAGTTTTTTGCGTTTTACGTGCAAATGGTGCGTCGGATCAAAAGATGTCTTAAAATTAAATTTTCTATCAGAATTTGTCATAAAAAATACCTGCCGCCATTAGAAAATCATAAGTTAGATGCGCTGGAGAAAAACTGGAGAATGTTACAAAGTCGACTAAACCTTTAAAAGAAACCTCAAGCAACATAACTAAGATCTACCAAGTTTCATTTCGAAATTCCAACAACTCTAGGAGGAAAAGGGGGGGGGGGTGGACACATATACTGGAACACCCTGTATATATATATATATATATATATATATATATATATATATATATATATATATATATATATATATATATCGCTTAATCTAGCAGCTATCGTCAACGGCCGACGAGATAAAATAGAAGTAAATGCTTTTTTCTTCGTAGAAAATGTAGAGTTTTTAGACTGGTTTTAGCAGAAATACTTTTTTTCAAACAAAATAAAAAATAAAAATGGAAATGAAGTTTCTATTATTTGGCCCTTGTAACACCCTGTGGACACAGCTTTCCTTAAAAACGATGAATTGGCAAGTGACAAAATTATGAGCATCGTTTCAAGCCTAAACTTCGTTAAGAGCCTTTTTTTGGGGGGGGGGGGTCGCTTTGTTTAACTTTTTCATCCAATGAGGGGATAACCTAAAAGCCTTCAGAAGGGTTGCCTCGTGGAAATCCGCCACAGTGGATTTTTGGTGGGACTCTCACCCACCAAAAACCACTCATTACCCCTTGGAACAGCTGCTGAACCCAATCTTCAGGGGGGTACCGTATTTTCCTCTAAAGGGGAATAGTGTAACCAAGTGCCGATGCGTAGTAAAAAAAAAAAAAAAAAAAAAAATCAATGTGAGTTTCTCACTCATACACCGAGAAATTGTTGCAGAACGTATCCAAATGATTCCAAGTATGTTCCCAGCAACGAATGTGTACGAAACAAGCATCGTTGTTTTACTTCCCAATTAAGCGGCTCATGGGGTAAACATTTGGTTATTGAATATCCCCAAATGCATAACCACGCAAAGGGCAAAAAAAAAAAAAAAAAAAAAAAAAATGTATAAGCATATCGTCGGTCTCCCTAAAAGCAACGTACAAGTTAAGGGCGTCTAAAGTTCAGCCCTGCGCAAAGGAGCGAACAAATAGCTTGCAGGTGTATACCAGGGACCACCAGTCCACAACTCCCAGCCGACCTGTATCCACGCTCCCTTCAAGCAACCCTCTCTCGCGTCATCCATGGGCGAAAATCAAGGTACTAAACTACTTATCATTTATCAAACTTTATAATACCCAATTAAATAATAATATTAAAAAAATGATATATTCAATATTTTCTTACTGAAAAATAAACCTATAAAGTATTGAATTTCTTGAATATTATGATAACACATAACTGCCCTCGAACGTTTTATCCTTGACCTGCAAGAAACCACACCAATTTCCTTTAATATATTTTAATGAATTCTTGAATCACCTGTTGACGCTCCAGCGAGATACTTAATCATTTATTTTATACTTGGAGCCGATCAAATGTCTAATTGCTGGGTAAAAATATAAAGAAAATATGTATAGCTTTTCAAATCACTTTAATTCTATTACCTTTACATAAAAAAATTAGTAAAACGAAACGAATTTCAATTAACATGAAACGAAAAAACTAAATGGTTAAGAACGTTTTTTTCATTTCACTTTATGAAAACTACTTATAAAAAATTACACAGCTTTACACGTTTATCGTTGCCTTTCAATACTGTTTCCAGTCTGTCTTATTGTACTTTCAGTTTTCTGTGTTTCCACTGAAGAGAGTACAGCTAAATAACATCTTCATATTAAAAATATTGATAAGGAAAATATTTTACCTCAGAATGAAACACGATAGAGAAAGAGAGAAGAAGAAAGTATAATTAAAGGCCAAAAGTACAAAAGAATATAAAATTATATGGAAGGAGAGAGCGATATAAAAGAAATGTTGGCACTCACTAATTAAAAAGCAAATAACAAGAAAATAGTACTTGTGAAATTTAAGTGTTTATATATTTTGTTTTCAAAAAATTAATTAAATTTAATTAACCCTTTGCTTTCACAGGTTTTCTTATAAAATAAAGGACAGATTGTTATTGAAGGAAGCTAAAAAAGGTGTTTTTAGGGAATTTGGAAAATTTAATTTTAAAAGCAAACATTTCACTGAATATCTTCTTTATTATTCAATCTTCAACAGCACTACAGTCTTTTTTTTTTTATAATTACTTTATTTATGAGAATCTACTAATAAGGTGATTCGCTCAGTAGAATTATACACAAATTCCCCAGTTACTTTTACACTTAAAAATTAAAATATGTCACAAAAAATTAATTCTAAGAATGAAATAAAAAAATACAATTTTCCTTTTTTCTCTCTTTAACAAAGCCAAACTGCTTGATTACAATTTCTTTACGAAAGAGTAAAATAATAATATACAGTTGTTGAGCAAATGACTTTTCTTTATATAGAAAATTTTATGATTAACAAAAATATAACACAGAATAAGAACCGAGAAAACATGAATCGCAGTATCCTTTGGAAAAAGTGAATAGAAATTACTACAGTTTAGGTGTAACATGAGAAACATGTAAAGAAAAAGAAAAAAAGTCTATTTTTCAGAGGCCAAATCAAAAATAGCTTGAGGCTGTTTAGAGTTTAAGGATTGAAATTGATTCTGAGTACATGAGTAGTTTACTGGAGTCTCACAAAAATTATACATTTCTCAAAAATATTTTTTTTTGGAAGAATTATCTGTTTAAGTGAAATGGGGGTGATTTTTCCTACGGATCCCTTTCAAGTTTCTATTTTGTTGCTTAAGGAGACTATATATATACATATATAAAAAACAAAACGAACATTATAGTATTTAACATAGTTGGAATGGATTTGTAGAGAAGATGACCCTGAGGAATAAAGGAACATGGCGTGCCCTGTATGATGGGATGGTTATTTGTCGATAATAACACCATAAAATACTAAGTGGTTAAGCTTTATGTGATCGGCATAACAAGTGATTTTATCATAACGTGACTAGACCACCAAGGGCCTCACGTAAAGCCTCTAAATACTGACTAATACTCAATATATTCTATGTAAACAATTTGACAGACTACTAAATCGATCACCTCACTTAACTGTACAAAAACAACTGATTGTCAACAATTCACTAATAGAACCTACATATATTGACTAACGGAATAGAACTCTGGGGACAGCCAAGCATTCAACATCCACCGAATCCAAACATTTCAATCCAAAGTCCTGCAGGCCATAGCTAATGCTCGTTATTATGATACGAATCGCGTCCTTCATTTTCACCTAAATATCCGTTTTTCCAATAAAAAATCCATATCAGCCTTTTTTATTTCCATAATCAATTTATCGTAAATCCTTGTCCTACATACCAATCCTTTTCCAGCACCAAAATCCTTTTTCCCCACCAAGAGGTGTTAATAGAAAATGGCTCCGAGATCTACAACGACAGTAAAGTATCGTGGAGTGTAGTGAAAAGAAAGCATATTTATTATTTTAATTAGGAGTAATATCGAGTGATATTTTTCCTCCTTAAGACATCATTCCCCACGTCTTAGATGCCTCCATTTCTTCCGGCTAGTCGGTAGGTGTAGTTGGATGGCGTAAGGTAAACTCCAGGTCGTCCTAAGAGTCCTTCCTAACAAAGAAGGTATTCAGCTAACAACTCGGGTACACCTGAGACATTGTCAAACACTAAATATCATATTACATAATACAATAAATTGTAGATTGTAATATATCTGTAAAAAAAAATACAAATAAATGTAAACAATACAAATTTTATGTTATGGAGAATTATTAAGAGCGTTCATTCCTGATTATACAATTATTGTTTTTAGTTGTAGTTTTTGTGATATTAAAACTACAACTAAAAAAAAGACGCTCCTACACTCGTTTGGCGTTGCTTTTTTCCCAGCGTTCATTTTGCTAGTAGCAGTTTTCTGAGTATGGCTCCTCTGAAGATGTTTAGCCCAGGTAGATAAAATTTTCATATTAAAAATATTGACCGGGAAAATATTATGAATCAGAATGAAACATTAGAGAAACCTAAGGTTTTTAAAACACAAGAAAAAATAATGTATACATGACACTGTATTCACATTAGACAAATGAAGATTTTTGAATCAATAAAGCATATATATTTATAAATATATACATATACAAATATACAAACATCTAAATAGAATTGTTCATTGCACTTCTAATTACTCTATTAATAATCATATATGAGATGTTTTAAAGTGGTACTCGCATATTTTCGAATGTTATTGCCTAAATCACCTTGAAAAACATAAATTTAAATCATTGCGTTAAAAGAATATTTTTATTGACCTACCTCAAACGTGTAATTTGATTTCTATTAGGTTTTGTCATAACTTATACTTGAAACTGAAAATTTAAAATGAAATCATTTTACAGCTCCTCCTGAAAAAGAGAGTTAGTGGTTTGATTTCACCAAATTAAAAAGCTAATGAAGCAAAAGGAATAATTGAATTCAGGCTTGTGATAAGATTAATTGATAGCTAATGACCAGCTTTCCTTGAATCAAGCCCTTATCCTCCATCTCCTTTAAGATTTAATCCGTTTCAAGCCGTTGTGGCTATTTATGAGGCAGGATATTAATCCTGGCAAAGGAATTATAATCTCTACCATCTTGTGAACTATATCTTCATTTAATGTAGTTATTTAATTTTCTTGAAAAACATTTCCGGACTCTAAAATTATATATTTGTTTGTATTGCTGTTATGTATAATAATTAATACGACTTAAGGCTTAAATAAGGAAGGCAATTACTTCTGTTGTTTAGGCTTCCATAGTCATTCAAACGGCCATTGGTTACCACTTTTTTAATGTTCTTGGTGTATTTGGGACAGTTTAAACCCCTTTAAATACACCAAGTCCTTCGTCGATGAAAAAGCAATACGTCTCAGAGTGGGTTAGAATCTGCATCGGGGGAAGAAAATTATTACTTATGTACTTTACTGGCGCACATCCCATTACTAGAACAAGGCCTTCTGAATTATCCTTTGGCAGTCGTACCGATCTTGTGCAACAACTATCCAGCTCTGTACACTGGGAGCTTCGGTCTCCCACGTCTTCTGGCCATGAAGAAACTCTGCCTTCGCCTTCTTTAGTATGTTGACTCTTACTTTACTGGCGTACAACCCATGCCTAGGAAAGGGTCTCCTGAATCGGCCTCCGCCAGCTGCTCCGTTCTTGTACAGCAAACATCCAGTTCTGTACACCTAGTAGGGCTCTCCATCCTTCCAGTGGAGCTTTGGTCTCTGACGCCTTCTAGTGAGCACACTATCATGAAGTATATCATCCATCATGGTATGTCTTTCATGGTATGTCCGCACGAGCTACATGGCCAAAAATCTGAGTCTTCCTATTCGGGTGAAATTTATCAAAATTTGTTCCCTTCTACGCCTCATAATAATACAGATTGGTTTTTCTTCTCCATATCTGTGCGACGCAGACTCCACCTAAAATGGATCGCAGAACCTTCTCTCGTGAAGTAGGAGTGCCTTCTCATCCATTTTGGAAATTGTCCAGGTCTCTGAGCCGTATGTGAACTTTTTATCATCTTACTCCTAAGAGGAACCCATGGTCGGAATAGCCAGCGGATGGGTTTTATGGTCCTTGATTTAATCTCTGCAGTTATATCATTTTCGACATTCACTTTACAAAAAACGTATGTAAGGCCCACTTTTACATTTTTCCCAGCTTGCACGCACTTACAAATTTCAAAGCCCAACCACCTTGCAGCTTTGTCCAATGCTGAAAATCGCGTTTAACTTCAGTTATGAAGATAAAAAAAAATTTAAGGATCAGGATCGAGTTAGTTTTTCATGTAGTTGTTAGGTTCGCCGAATCGGAATCCGAACTATTTTCTAACTTAATCACTCACACTTTTGAGTAAATTGTGAAATATGTATAGATGTTTGTCAAATATAAGGGTGGCAACCTACAGATAACCCGTCCAAAAATTCTTAGTTAATAATAATGGACATTAAAATTTGAATTAATTGTCAAATATACATACGCACGCAAATCTGATAGGCCATTTTTTCGTGTCCTTTTATAAACTTACGTTTGTTGAACGTACGTTTCCCGTCAGCACTTCCGGACTGCCCAATCGGTTCAAATCCACACGCGTTGTTTCTTCTCTACAGAGAGAGCGGAAAAACGCTAAAATTCTTGAAAGTTTATTTTTTTAAATAATTTTTAATGATTTTTAATAATCATGTCAATTCTCAGGCTTGCGTATCTGTAACTTAGATCGTTTAATGTTCTCGATTCCCATTGTACTCGCCTGAATTATTTACTAAGTAAGAGCTGCTCCTAAAACAGGCCTACCTTTAATACTACATGAGTCTCGAGACAAAAATATCTAGTATTCCAGCACGATCAATACTGACATTAACCTACTTTCAAATATTAAATTTAACTACTGATAGTATTCCAGATCCAGACATTGTATTCAATTATAGACACCAAGAATTATTTATAATTTGACAGGGATCCGATGATGATTTTAATTTAATTTTTTATATTTTGAGTATTGTATTATTATAGTAGTATTGGAAAAATAAAATATAAATTAACTTTTTCCTAATTTGTTTATTAAAATTCACATGTCCACATACCGTACTGGTATTTCTAAAGTGACACAACTCAAAAATCGGTTTTATTCACACCGTCATAGTTATGACTGAAAGACATGGTAAATATCTCTTTATCAACCATCAAAACTGTTTGTACCCAGTTTAAGAGCTTGTACACCAGAGGGCACTTGTGTCACCCTTCTAGTCTTAATCCTAAGGCCCCTAAATATGCTAGAGTGACACATTTTCAGTTGAGTTTTATTTTGAGTTGTGTCACTTTAGAAATATTAGTGCGATATGACAACGACTTTAAGGACGGGCTTTCTACAAGTTACCACCTCTTTCTAGCGGGCATACGACTAATGCCTTTTCTTTTGTTGGAAGAAAGTATTCAAATGCATTTATAACAACCAATCAGAACGAGCTATTGAGGCTGAACGTAAAATGTGCACTAAATACTGAAAATTACCCCTGTGTCAATTGGGTTATAGGTTTAAAATCGCGGCCGGACTCTTTTTAAGCTATCACTACAAGATTATTCTCTGGTGGTGACTATATAGTTGTTGAATTTTTGTTTGTACCAATGGAGGAGGGTAGGGAGTGCAAAAGATTTTAACTTAGTACAAATAGCCTAAACAATCGGTTCCTTACAATTACTGAAATAAAATGAAACACGTGTAAATGCTAAACGTGAAGGCTAAAAAAAAAAAAAAAGAAACAAAACATATACATATGCTATTTATTTAAAACATTCCCAAAAGTATTTTCTGCAATTATTTTGGTTGTAATGAGTGTTGTAAGTGCCCAGAAAGTTGGTATCATTCCGAACACATTGGAACAGCAAATAGCGGTACTCCGACGGAACAAGTTGGATTGGAACGCTGTCTTGATGGTGCATAATGTTTTTCCAGATGACTTCAAAATACTCAAGGACTTCGCTTGCGGAAGTTATGATGTCAAAAGCAAAATTATTAAAGACAACAGGCATAGACTCGCACGAGTACTGGTCGGCCTTCTGGGTAAATCTATGAATGTTGAAACTATGCAGCATATTCTTCTACTCATCGATGAAATGCTAGACCTGGATCACGAAAGAGTCATGAGTGCAACGTCACCGAAGAATATCTATCCTCTAAATTGGCCTTTTTTGAAGAATTTAAAGAAGAAAGACCGTTTTACTCTTTATATGAGTGCAAGAATACTTGCGAAGATAATAACATGGAGTTCGTACAAATTGTCTGCGAGCGATCTGAGGTTCTTCATGATGTGGTTGAGAGATCGTCTAAGTTTTACGGACAACGAATATGTACATACCGTGGCAGGCTGTCTTCAAATTGTTCTTCGTGTAGACTCGTTCCGCAGTACGTTTGTTTCAATTGAGGGCATTCCCAGGATTGTCAGAGCTTTACAAGGCGCCAACAGCTTCCAGATCGAGTACCAACTGATTTTCTGTATTTGGCTCTTGACCTACAGTCCGGAAATAGCCCAAAGAATGATTAATCTTAAAATTATACCTATATTAGCGGACATTTTCACACGATCAGAGCAAGAGAAGGTAACGAGAGTAATACTGCCTGTTTTCAAGAATTTGTTGCAAGTTCCTGAAAGTGAGAATTCAGTGAGGGAGAACTGCATTACCATGATTCAGCACAAAGTCCTAAAACAGCTGAGTATTTTGGAGCAGAGAAGATTTGAAGATGAAGACATAATCGAGGATATAAAATTCTTGAACTGCAAACTTCAAGCTTCAGTTCAAGCACTGAGTTCATTCAACGTTTATACTTCGGAATTGAAAAGTGGCAGATTAGAATGGAGTCCAGTTCACAGGTCAGCTCAATTTTGGAGGGAAAATGCAAATCGACTGAACGAATCAGAATATGAACTGATAAGACTTCTTATCAATCTGCTTGAGACGACTCAGGATCCATTGGTTCTTGCTGTAGCTTCCTACGACATTGGAGAATATGTTCGCTATTATCCAAGGGGTAAAGAAGTCATCGAACATCTTGGAGGAAAGCATGTTATAATGCAGCTATTGTCACACGATGATCCAACTGTAAGGTATGAGGCTCTTCTCGCGCTGCAGAAAATATTGGTTCAAAACTGGGATAATTTTGGACGGCAGATTCAAAAAGATCAAAATTTACCTCGCGTATTCAGTAGAGGAAGTGTATAAAATAAAAAGCTAGCTTTCATAATTATCTTTAACTAATTAACATTATAACCAGCCCTAATGATGTTACCTACTACTTCTTAACCATTAATTTAAAAAAAGGAAACACCTGTAAATTTGGTAAATTATTATATGCCCTGCAATAACAGGTGATAGATATTTGGCCTTAATATACTAGTAGGTAGTAAGATGTCTGATATTAGGGAGGTCATAAGGGAAATATGTTTAATGACGTTTCCAATTTGTTCAATAATGTAGAAAATAAGATAAAGAGATCTAAGAGTGTAGTTAAAGGGGTTTTAGCAGATTTAGGGCAATCTGTAATATTTTTATAGGATATTAGAGATGTCGGTTTTATCCGGGTACTTACGTATTAGCTTCAACGCAGGTTAAAGAACCGGCTCTCAGAGATCTGGATCATCACCGGGTCGTGGACTCGTTCAAGCTACACCGGGCCGAGTCCGTGTTTGATTGTTACACCGTTCCCAGGCCAGGCCCCAACACGGTCTAGCGTAAATCAACCTTTAAGGCGTCAATTCAGTTTTTGCCTATATGACGTTGGTATTATCAACGATTCGGGTTTACTAGAGTTTCAATATAACCTTCAGCGAGTAGAAATGCGTAGCACTTATGTTAATAGCATGATTACTTTGCGTTTCCGCTCGCTCAAGGTTATATCGAAATTCTAGTCAATCCAACTCCTTGATAATATAGATCAAGAATGGTTTTCTGGTGGATAATGGACCGATATGCTATTTAACATTGCTTCGAAATTGTCTCTTTCATACTTGCTATTGTGTTGTCGCCTATGAACTCTACTAAATAAGCTAGGAAATCGCGTAAAAACAAACAAAGGAACAACAATCGCGTAAAAATTGGTGTTTTACAAATGAATTGCGTTCTAAAAAGAAAGGGAAAAAGACGGTTATTATAAACATAATGGCCCAGTAGAATGGCTCATAGGAGTAGACCAATAGAAATGCGTTACTCATGATCCAGATCTCTGAACGAGGCCCACATAATTAACCTGCGTTGAAGCTAATACGTAAGTTCGTTTATCCGATTTCGATGTACGGAAGTGGTTGGTGGTTTAGTTCTTGGTTAGGATTGGGATGTGGATTTACAAACACCTTCTTCTTCTTGGAGGATAGAAGAGACGCATAACGTCCGAACACAAGGGATGAGAACAGAAAGACGCTATGATGACGTAGTTACTGCGAGTAGGACTTTTTTATTATCAATTAGACTTGTATTTGAATAAAATTAAAAGTATTGTTTTGTTGACAATTAATTTGTCGAAGTGTCCTTTCAACAAGGTTATGGAATTGTGAAAGCCATTGTTGCCAGAGCAACGACATTCAAGAGGCTTTGTGTGAATCCAGCTCAGAGCTCTAGTATACTTCCATTAGTTACAACAAGAAACAATTCCATTAACTTGATTAAGTCCCGTAGTGTCGCGAAACTTATACCTTCAAGTTCCGACTACTTCGTTTCTGCTTTTATGTATTTTTCCGATTCTGGTGTCATAACACCTTTCTCATACTCTTGATTCTTTATATCCTTAAGCTTTTATATTCTTCTCGCACGCTGAAGTCTTTATAACCTTTTTGCTTGCTAGCGCCTATATACGTTATTCCCAACCTGTATATATATATATATATATATATATATATAGATATATATTTCTCCGAAGCTGAAATCATTATATCCTTCTCCTAAACTGGGGTCATTATATCGTTCTCCTTAGCAGCAGTCTTTATATCTTTTTCGGAAGCTGGATTCTTTACATCATTCTTTGACATAGAAAACGTGACTACACATACAATAAACGTAAAAAGTAATTTTTGATATTTTAAAACAAACGTGGAATACTGGACGAACATACTGAACAACAAACTGAGAGAATATACATATACATAAATACAGTAGAGTCACGCTAATCCGTTCTAATTAGGACCGAACACTGTTCGTAAATTTGTATTAGAAGTCTTACATTGGACCTGATCCAATAGCCACCGGCTGTTGGAAGAAAAACAAACACATGCATCTCAATAGAGGTGCCTACATTGGTCCCGACCAGATCCGATGCGATGGCCACCGATTGTCGGCCGTTCAAACCTGTTAATTTCTAGACCTGTCAACCGAAATCGGATCGGATCGGGAGAAATACGGGTCCAATGTAGGTGCAGCCTTAGGCGGAGTTTTGTCATATAATGTCATATATTGACTTTAAGCATCTGATGTGTCAAGAATCCAAGGCAATAAATTACGTATTCCAGTACACCGTAATTTAGCCTTTGATCGGAGATATGATCGATATGACTTGTGGCGAAACATTGCTTCTTTAAGCCGTTTTAGTACGTTGCGTCAGAAGAAGAACGCTGCCTGTATCTCTTATAATGTTTAGCTTATAACGGTTTATCCATTGCTGTACAGAACATGGATTCTGCACAAGTGAGTAAATTCTATATTGTTTCAATTTAAGCAAGGCTGTAATAAACATTCTTATTTAAGACAGAGAAATTGAAAATAAGCGAAACATTTCTTAAAAGTACGAAATAGGTTGAAAGACTTTTTTTCTTTACTTTTCTCAATTTGTATATATTTTTAAAAAATGTTTTTTTTTCTAGTCCTGTTCGTATTTGGCGAATTTTCGCGTATATATATATATATATATATATATATATATATATATATATATATATATATATATATATATATATATACATTTGAAGGAAGTGTTTAACACTAAATTTATATAGTTATTACTAATATCAGATAGCTAGAGATTCAATTTTTTATTGCTCTTTATATATCCTGATATGTACAGTATGTAGAATTTATTCGGAAGAATGTTTTTCGTCACTGGGTGTGGTGAAATCTTAACGTTTGGAGATTAATATCATAAAAGAAATATGACGTCCTAAATTAGGGCCAATGTTCGTAGGATAGAAGAGAGAACATAATTCGGTAACTCAAGAACTGTAACGCCCACCTGTTGCTGCATGTTCTTTATGATGTCCCCTCTTCTACAGTCATCATGCAATATGACAGATCACTGAGGTTTTTTCTTCATCTGTTTACCTAATCTGTGGATCACTTATTTTTTTTTATGACTTATTAACAACTGTTTATTAGCGCCGGTCTATCTACCACAGGCCACCCTTTTTTTTTATAATACCAAAAGAACGTGGACGTTCCTTAACTTCGGTGATGAACGGGCACCGCTGTATTCAACAGGCAATGACCGTTGGCGATTTACTAGTTATTTGTTTTGTTTTTTAAGGCGCATCTAAAACTTGGCTATGAGCGCCGGGTATCAGTAGGTTTCCACCGTTCCTAAGCATCTTTTTGAAATGAGAAGAATCCCTACTGTACGGGGGACTCGAACCCCTATCTACCGCAAGAGAATCCAAGGCGTTAGCCACTAGACCACAGGGAGACACTTCATTCAAGCTTGTTCACGTTATTTTATCAGAAGGCATTGGGCTAATTGTCTATTTACTGATTTACTTTGATTCTTGTGAGGGTACAAATACTCTTGCAAACTTGCAGAACATTGGCAGGTTGAATTCAAGGACCTTACCTCCTCCTCCATCCTACGAGGTTACTGCTTCTTGATAATTCATAGGTTACGTGTTGACCCCTGGGGATTCGTTCCTTGTCTTTGTCCAACCCTTTTTCGATTTCGAGGGTACAAGCACTCCAGTCACTCCAAATAATTCATTTATTGAACATTGAATGTTGACATTGGGACTGATTTTCTTCGGCCTGGTTTCAATTCACTCTCATGAAATAACTGTTTCTGTTAGTCTAAATAATTCTCTGTATAGACTTTGACCTTTGGCCATTGGACTTTATATAGATAATAGAAAGCTTGGACGATTTTCCAAGTTGCTCTCCAATTATTTATTTTCAGCTTTAATGAGCAATATTTCAACGGAATCATCATCTACGAACAATATAAGCTCTGGAGCGACATAGACTACTTAAACTACCAGCTTAAACTAGTAAATCGAACAATCAAACGAAAACAGACATTGGAAACAACTGTGCAGCAACAAATAAGAACGAAATCCTACAAAATACCCAACTTTAGAGGCATGTAATTGTACAAAAACATTGGAACTCCCATTATACCAATGTACCAATATTTCCAGCAAAAGCATAGCACACAAAAAATTCTCTGGCGACTCTTATTGACATAAAGGACTTTCCTTTCCTCAGTAACTAATATTTTGGATTTACAAAATAGACTCAGTGACACCCCAACAGTGGGTTAAGAACGGACCGCTATTGCTCGCCCGTAGAACTACAAACTAATGCTAGTGAGACAACGGTCTCACTCAAAATATATGACAGCATTTCTTTTACCAACGGTCCCCACATTTTAGATTATTTTTAAAATATTTTTATTAGGCTCTTTGAAGCTAAGAATTTTCTCGGAAGGATGCATCTATGAGGCACGAATTCACTACCGCAACCTATGAAATAATGGTCTTTAATGTATCTTGGTAATACAATATTCCTCTTGGAAGATCACCTATATTTAGATAACAGGCCAGGAGAACGTATCTATTGCATTTGAGGTCTATTGTCGCCTCTTTAACCCTGGATAACAACCCTTCGACGTTTCGACGAATACTGTGGATCACTTATTTTTTTTTTTTATGACTTATTAACAACTGTTTATTAGCGCCGGTCTATCTACCACAGGCCACCCTTTTTTTTATAATACCAAAAGAACGTGGACGTTCCTTAACTTCGGTGATGAACGGGCACCGCTGTATTCAACAGGCAATGACCGTTGGCGATTTACTAGTTATTTGTTTTGTTTTTTAAGGCGCATCTAAAACTTGGCTATGAGCGCCGGGTATCAGTAGGTTTCCACCGTTCCTAAGCATCCTTTTGAATGGTAATCCTTGGTAATACAATATTCCTCTTGGAAGTTCACCTATATTTAGATAACAGGCCAGGAGAACGTATCTATTGCATTTGAGGTCTATTGTCGCCTCTTTAACCCTGGATAACAACCCTTCGACGTTTCGACGAATACTTCTCGGATTTGTAATTGTCCTGCGATGAGCGATCACTGAAGACGGCTAACCTTCCAGGTATTCCACCACTAGTCTATTACCTAAAAGTAACAGGAAGAAGAAGATCGTGTCGTGCTTCCGGAACATACCAACATGAAAATAGATCATCAAAGAGCCAAATACCAACCAGACCAATATTTCAAAAACGACATTATCATGAAAGAACTAAATTGTGTATACTTTTGACTTTCGATGTACTCATCATTTGGGTTTGAGAATTTTATATGCAGCCTCGAAGAGTGGCGATTGTTACGTAGTAGGTTCACATCCCTTGTGAATTCACTTCGTTTGGACGATAAACTCATCAGTATCTGCAGTGTAGTGAGAGTATGGCGACTTTATTGGCTTAATAATGTCTTACTGATGAAATACCGAATACCCCGTATGTAATTTTTTCTTTTTTCTGCTAAATAACGAGATTTTACAGCTATGTTCGTCGAAACGAGGAATAGGTTGTAAAATCCATGTTTGTTACCCGAGGTTAAGTTTAGAACTTTATTTATGGAACCAAACAGACTACGTCCGCCTACATCTGATTGTCAACGAATTAATGCTTTTCCCTGAAGCGTGAAAACAACGGGCCCACAAATGTTTTGACCTGTATTCAAAAATAATTTATCAAATGGTCACGTTGTCCCATTAGAGGGAATGTTCCCTGCATATTAACCACAGAAGTTGAGAGATAAAGTGATGGTGGTAAATCATAAGCCAAATGGAAAAAGCCTTGGATAAGGGAGCATACAGAGACCCTGGAACCATTTCAGTTTCCGGAGATCTGCTCTGAAATGGTTTGAATTCGCTCGTGCTTTCAGGCTGATGTGTTTTAAAGTGAATACTTCACTCTTCGCCCTTTCAAATGTACTTTCAAACCAGTTTTTCTCGACTAAAAAAAAAAGTAAACACAGGTAGTGAACATTTCTGTGCGTACTTAAATAAACGAAAATTTAAATACTCACACACACATATATATATATATATATATATATATATATATATATATGTGTGTGTGTGTGTGGGAGTATATTTTAGTTAGACAGCGAAATAGAAAAATGACAAATATTTTTATTTATTGTAGACTACAATTTGTAGTCTGAAATTTTGTAAAATTATTTTTAGGTCCCTTTACCAAAACCGGTACAGTGGTGTAATGTTGCGAGTTTAATCGCCTGCTTCGTTACAGGGAATGCGATAGTCAGCTGGGCATTACTATGAACCCAAACACTATTATAGTCAACAAGAGATATTTGCTTTGAATCCAGAACGATATTTGTTGCCTTTACACATGTCCTAGCACCGTGGAACAGCTACATAATTTTCGACCAGATTTAGGTATTACCTTATTATAGGAAAGTTTCATAAAGAAATTTATGACATTTTAGCGCGGTTTCTTTCTCCCTCCCTAGGGAGAAACAATGCTTTTGAGGTTGGCTTCATGGAGAAATTCGGAAGTATATATATATAATAGAAGTATGTATTCACATACATACATACACGGGGGTCCAAAGTAGAGTTTAAGCTTCAAGGTACTTATTGGATGTTCCATTTTGATCAAAAAAGTTCCTATCAACACGACCCTGTTGACGCGATCCACACTAGAGTTTTTGTTTTTTTGCCACAAAACTAGCTATGGAATATATTCTCTTATTACACGATTGAACGAGTTGGTTGAAAAGTTTACCTTTTTTTTTTTTTCTTTTTTTTTCACTTCCTTAATGGAAAAATTGTGTAAAAAAATTCTGTAGAAATTATCAACGAATCTAAATTCAACGCCTCAATTAGACGCGAGATGATATTTTAACGAACTATAATATTTGTATCTACCTTAGGGTGGTCCAAAAAACTCAAGTTTTTTTTTAGATACCTAGGGACCCTCCCATTTTGTTACATCTAATAAAAGAATAATCTCTGCTAGATATGGAAGGCTCAACTTAGTTTTCATAAATTTCTAGAAAACACTTAAGTTTAGAAAATTTTTGTTTGTTTATTTTTCAGGATTCAGGAGTTAAGAAAGCTGTTGATCTCTTTATTACAGTTGATATTAAAACTTTTCAGCACTTTCAACGTGAGAGTACTGGAATGTAAAGGAGTTTAAAAACATCGCGTATCTGTTACTTTCGGGTATTTAACGCCATTTTTATTTCAGGTTTGTTAAACCGCAAAATTTCACTTAGGAAGTTCATTGTAGTTTATCAATTAATAGAGACTGAAATAAAGAACTGAGCCAGTGAAAGTATCTAGTTTATTTTTTGAAAGTGTGATTTTTAGTTTGAACTATATTTCAATCAAAATGACAGCGCTTAAGACGCGTCTGGCAGGCATTCTTTGCATAATCGGTATTTAGGACTTAGAATATTTAACAATGAAGAACCAACTTCCTACAACAAAAGAACATTTCACTTTTTTTAAATGAAAAAAAGACAGTCATAGCACAATTGAAGAATTGACTGTTGAAGTTTGGAGCAAAGCCCTAATCCTGACTAAATATACCGAGGATTCAATTGAAAAACTTGAAAGTGTGCATTCACAGTAGCTACTTTTAAAGAAACATAAATAAAGAAAAACAGAAAAACAAATGAGCAATCATTTGTCGGCAAAATTGGAAAACTTTTTGACATTGCCCATTCAGATGTTCTAATTCTCATAAAAATACAAGACAACGACTTTTTAACATGCCAAAAAACTAAGAGAAAAATGATCATTTCACGTCAAGATAAAGAGTATATTAAAATATAAGAAAGATTTGAAAAAGAAGAGGAGAGAAGTGAAAAGTCCTTACTTCTTTTATCAAATAGAAAAGAATTGGGGGGTCCCTTGGCTTTTACATTCAACTTGAGATTTTACCATAGGATCTTGGACCACCCTAATTTACCTCTTATTTCAAATTGAAAATAAAAAAATAAAATAAAATAAAAGAATAAAAAAGAAGAAAAAGTGAACCGACATTATTTTTTCCAGTTTTTGCGTTCCACACGCTTGGTTCGTCGGATCAAAAAATGTCTAACTCTCTATGCATGCTATGATGCTATGATGGAACAAAATGTCCTACTGATGGGTTATTCAAACACGTCTCGTAAATATCTCGTAAAATATTCAAGCTAAGACCATGGGTCTCACTCTAAAAATAATTTAATTACAACTTTTGTATTGAGGTGTTTTTTCGTACAACGCTTCATTTAAGCGATAAATTGGGATCGGTCCAAGAAAAAAAAACAAAAAACGTTTTTTTGCGTTTTTCTCGAAAACGAGAAAATTGCCTAAGGACTTTTTGGTTTAGTTTTTTGATTCCCCATAGAAAAAAACGAACTAAATAAACAGTTCCTGTATAGAGTGTACACTACCCATCATCTGAGTAATGTGCATACTTATGCAACTCCTGCGTGACGGCCGTTATTTATTATGAATAAATTCTCTCGAAGCTTTTATGCAAAGCTTTATATTTCAATATTAGGTTTTTATACGGTGTTCAGGGGATAATGGAAGATAATGCGGATTCAACACAAGTCTATAGAGTATTCAAATATTCTTCCCTCATTATTTCTTAAGAATAGTGGATGGAATTAGGGGGGGGGGCGGAAGTTGGCCCAGGCTTTCTGAAAACTCTCTATAAGACAGGATATTGATTGCTCTTCGTGTTAACGTCAAATCACGTTCCTTTCCAATTTATTACAGTTTCCGACACCGATCATTAATTAACGGCGAGGAATTGTGAAAAATTTTCACCATGAAAATACAGTAGCCTACGTTAGATCTAAATATATGAGCGGCATTGCTTACCGCGAATTCCTTAAAAATATGGCCTTAATTATCCTATTTAAATATAAAATAAACTGATATATTTTTGCCTTACTTTGAGTTTCATTAAATTCCAAGATTTTGTTTGTTAGTTTCGAAGAAGGTATTCTTTAGATAGGCAAGTGGAATTTTAATCTTCGTCAAAGGACTTTTTGATTTAATTTTTTGATTCCCCATCGATGTACGAAGTCTGTCAGTTTAAGACTGGGACACCCTGTTTACAGTGTACACTACCCATACTGTGTTTTAGTGCGGTACTTGCTCCGCTTATAAGGTTGACCTTATGACGCAATCCGGAAGCGCCAACTACAAAATTTCACTTTTAAAATCAAGAACAGTCACTACAGATGACAGTCACTACATCGGACAAATATTTGAATACCTCAGACATTTAAACATTTACGACCTCATATAATTTCGCATGAACGAACCATATAAGTATACAAATATAAATACAACTGATTGAGAACTAAAGCCAACCTCTACAAGGAAGGGATTATGTCCTCTTCTTCTATTATTAACATTATTATTATTATTTTATTTATTTATTATTATTATTATTTTTATTTATTTTTTTCTAATGTGAATTTTTGGTGTATTTTCATACTTATGTAAAACCCACTTTGCTGTCGAGTCGCCATAGTTGCGAAAAAATAAAAATAAATAAATAAAATCAAGAACGGTGGTTCAAATATATATATATATATATATATATATATATATATATATATATATATATATATATATATATTTGCCTGTTTCCTCCCTCGCCGGGCTCAAAATAGTCCGATTTAAATTAAATTCGATGCAAAAGTGATTCGTCTAACCAGCAGAATCCGTCCATGGGAACATGGTTTTTGGAGCGAAATTCTCGTGAAAAAATCTAAACGCTTACGTTTTCGCGTTCATACGCTTGCGAGTACTCTTTTTATAGAACCCTTAACGTAGGAAAACGAATGGAACCATTAAAGCAATATCTTTAGCCGTTTACGAGAAACATTGATACTACTTTTCCAAACTAATTTTCATTTCGAGTATTCAGAAACAACTGATCTAGTTGAAACTTGTTTCAGATGATTGATTTTAATATAATCTATGATATTTTAATTTTAGTTGCGTTTGGAAGTACCTAAGGAAGTATTAGAAAAAATTTACAAAATAATAGACATTAAAATATTTCGGATCGTGTTGTATTTTTTAAAATGTCTCGAAAACAATTGGGAAATTGTGGTTAGTGGAAATTGTTAGTTTTCGTCTTTTGGATGGGGTTTTGTCTCTGTTTATCTTCCTTTTTTTAGCGCGGTTCCTCCCTCCCCCATAGGGAGGAACCCCGCTTATAAGGTTGATACAATGAAACAATCCGGAAGTGCCGACAAGAAAATTTCGCGTTTCAGAACCCCTAGAGACCGAAAATAACGGTGGTTCAAATTTGTATATATATATATGTATATATTTATTTATATATATATATATATATATATATATATATATATATATATATATATATATATATATATATATATATATATTTGTCTGTTCGCTCATTTCTGGCTTCCCTGATGGTCCGATTTTGATGAAATTTGGTACAAAAATCAGTCGTCCAATTTGAAAGGTCAAGTTCGTTAACCAGCAAAATCCGCCCACTGGAAGATGGCGTTTGGGGCGAAATTCGCGCAGAAAAAATCGTAACGCTTACGTTTTTGAGTTCATAAGCTTGTAAGTTCTCTTTTTATAGGCTTCTTGGGCTACGAAAACGAATGAAACCATTTTCAAGGCGATAGCTTTAACCGTTTTCGAGAAAATTGGAAAAATAGTTTTTGAATACCGTTTTTGGTTTGGGTACTTAGAATCACGGGATTCAGTTGAAACATTATCTGCATGTTCTACTTTCATTAAAACTAATATGTAGAAAGTTATGTTACGTTTGGAGTTAAGGAAGGGTTAGAATAAAATATTTTATGAACAGACATGAAAAGTTTTGGTAACTTTGTATACTTTCCTTAATATCTCGAAAAAGCTTGAGAATCTTGGTAAACAAAAGATTACCATTAGAATGCTTACTAAATGCTCTACAAAAAAGGTCCTAATGAAAGTTTTGATTAGGCGATGTCAATCGGAGAAATAAGTGCTTAAAACTTTAAAGTAATTGATTTCGCTTATTCGAACTGTTCTTTTTGTCTTTGATTTTGGTACTTAGAATCATGGGCTTCAGTTGAAACATTTTCTCCATGTTTGAATTTTATCAAAACTAATATGTTGAAAATTCGGTTACGTTTGGAGTAAAGGAAGGATTAAAATAAAATATTTCATTTTTAGACATGAAAAGTTTTGGGAACTTCGTATATTTTCATTAATATCACGAAAACGGTTTGGAATCTTGGCAAGCAAAAGATTACCATTCGAAAGGTTACTAAATTTTCTACAAAAAATGTTTTGAAGACATTTGCGATGGGATGGTCATATTTGGAGAAATAAGTGCTTAAAACATAGGTAATTTCGTTCATTTGAACGAATCTTTTTGTGTGTTTCCTACAGTTTTTTTTCACTGCTCGTTATTTTTGTGATTGCTTATAGTAGTCAAATGTGTTAGTCAATAAAACAGGATACGTATAAATAGAAACAATATTTTGTTTCAACGGTATTTTGGAATTCGAAGATGCCCTATGAATATCTAGATGACTGTACTGGTGTTGATTTCGTTCTTTAGAATTGTTTTTGGTATTCCCTATTTTCAGAAGTTTTTATCTATTTATTAATTTTTTTTTTAAATTCATTGAACGAAATCATATGAATTCGAAGGTGAGGAGCTAGGAGGCTTAGGGTGGGGGGCGTTTTCCCTGTCCCCAGGTACCCTCGTCTCCCTGTGTACTCTCGTCATTTTCAAGTCCTTGTCTAGAGTCATAAAGATAAGCCTCCAAACAACTTTAGGAATGTAGGATTTCTAATTTTTGCCAGTATCAGAACAGCCGCTCTTTACATACCACAGTGGTACAGACGTACCGGTCTATACTAGTTGCACTCCACAAGGTGGTAGTACTTGGTGTATGCCACAGCGGATCGCTCATTATAACCTTATTTTATACGTATTAAATAGGTACCTAAAAAAAGTTTATTTGGGTATAAGTGTTGCGTTATTGGGATTAGAATAAAATATTTTATTAACAGACATGAAATACTTCGGAATCTTTGTATA
Source organism: Gonocerus acuteangulatus (assembly GCA_946811695.1). NCBI lineage: Eukaryota > Metazoa > Arthropoda > Insecta > Hemiptera > Coreidae > Gonocerus > Gonocerus acuteangulatus. The sequence continues at coordinate 65,851,058 of OX328127.1, read as the reverse complement.
TTGTCCTTAATTTTTTTTTTCTTTTATGGTGTATCGAAATCTGAGTCAGCACCATTTTTTCCTTATGAGCTTATATAATACTTAGATAGCTAGAACAATATTTTACACCGCAATTAAAGTGATTTGCTCTTCTTATAAACATAATATTTATATTATAATATAAACATAATACATTAATTTGTCTGACAAAAAAAAAGTCCGACCCGCAGGAACTGCTTCATCTTAGCGCGGTTCCGTTCTTATCTCAAGTGCGATTAGTGAAGGAATATAGCAGCTATCGGTAGGTATTAGCACCATTTTCCCCCTTAATATCTTCAAAACAGTTAAGAAATCGTGGGAAGTACGATTTAACCATTCAAAAGCTTACTAAATTCTCTAAAAAAAAGATTCTGAAGCAAATTTCGATGGGGCAATGTCAGTCGGAGCAGTAAGTGCTTAAAACTACGAAAGTGTTAGTTCTGTTATTTTAAACGGGTTTTTGTCACTGTTTACCTCACTTTTGTTTTTTAAGTTTATTTAACAGTGGAATGAGTATTTCATTAAAGCTGAGAAAATAAGAATCATATTGGTAATAGAGTTTTCCTAGAGTGAGCGTCGCGATGACGGGAGAGTCCCATCCGTTTAGAAAACTGTCAGTTTCCATGTGTGGCTCTTTAAGCTTCCTTCTCTTTGAGATTTTTTAATTGGCTATAGTTATTTTTTTAATTGAATTTAACGAAATGAGTATTTTAGTATATGTGTATAGGTATCTTAATGAAATCGAAAAATCTCGGGTGTGAGAACTGCATGAGTACACTGGTTATGTAGTCGCGTTTCGGTAATGCCTTCATCTGTGTTTTCGTGAAAACCCATTTTCAAAATCTAGTAGGTAGCATCGAGGAAGATTGGAAGGATTTTTCAAAACTTCTTTCACGAGTGGAACTTCAATAGGTCTTCAATACACTTGAAACATTAGAAAGCGCTAAACCGTGAATATCTATGTTCTATCCTAATTATAGATGGCCGACTGATTTCCTTCTATTCGTATTAAGACAAGTGCCTCGTACAATAGAAGACAGAAATCGAAGGTCTGTTCAAGTGCTGTTGTGCACGATCATGAACTTGATTCACGATTTAATATCTGCCGATTCCTTCTATTCGTCAAAGAAAATCAATACGGAAAAAGGGAAAAATAAGATACGCTCCACTAGAATAAAAAAATATATATTGCAAAAAACCTTTAGGAAAAAATTAAGAAATCATGATCGTCGAGGGAATTGCAGAAATTCCCTAGCTCAGGATGAATGAAGACTTTTTGTCACATAGCTTAAAGTTTTTGCTTAGTCTCGTTTCAATAAGGACGAAATTACGCCTTCCCTTATAAGTGTTCCTTATTTTCCCTGAAATTGGTTTAGTACTTTTAATTTGATGGGCCCTTTATGAAATTAAAAAAAGGAGTAATAATTTTATGTAACTAACTAAACTATTTAACTAAAGTTTTATGTTTTGTCATTTGAGCTTTAGGTTCTTTTACTTAGAGACAAAGGCTCTAAGTAAAAGAACCTAACCTCTGTTCGCCTAGAATGCCTTATTTAAGCGCGTTTCTCTTTGACCCCCCCCCTTTATGATGTCGACCGTATCATGTGCTACAAAAATGGCACGATAATATATTTAATAAGAATTGGAAATAAAACTTAAATGCAAAATATGTAACAATGAACTAACCGAGAAACATATTATAACAGAATGTCACCAACGTCAAAATCTAGACTTATCACTTTTACGAATTACTTACTGACAACAATCAATATATTGCAAAAATCTCAAGGCAGGGACTGCACAGTCCAGTTATAGTAGACCCACTGATTGTGAAGCAAATATCCTCTTGTCAACACACAGCAAGCCTAGCCTGCACAGTCCCGGCCTCATTGGACTGTACAGTTAATCTATTGTTTTTTTTTTTCATTCTACTTCGATGGACTGTATAGTTCGACGATCGTGAGGGATATGTCAAAATTTGAAAAGCGCAGTCCAAATCTTGAGATATTCCTCATACTTACACACATTAAAAGTATTACTTGGGAAGGTATTGTCGACCTTTGAGACATTGAAGGTTCTGATCTTCGGAGTTCGGTCTTTTTTCATTTAATCAAAACTTACATTTTATAGTTAAAATGAGTTAATTAATGCCAACGTTTCGGCTTGATATGCAAACATTCTTCAGGGCTTTAGAGGAGAGGGAGAACTGTCCCGTTTCGTGGAGGCTACATTTCTTCAATCAATTAAAGGTATTAACATCTACAGCAAAATTTAACACTTCCCTCTCATAATTTAGAGCTCTTGGTAATATTTAAAGAAAATGAGATTTCATTTATTTATTTATTCATTTAAGGAGCTACGTAACGTAGGCGATTGGCTTTATGAAATGTATATTTAGTTACGGAGCACCACAACAGCAAGGTGATTTGCTCGCATACTGCGCGAAAATTAATTCAATAAAAGTAAGCTATTAGGTAAAAATAAATTTTTCAAAATGTATAAAGTATAAACACAAAGAGACAAAGCATAAAAATAATGAGAAAAAAAGGATAAACGAAAAAAAAAAAAAGAAAAGAGATTTAAACCCGTTATCTTTACGTTAAACATGCGTAGTATTAGTTCGATATCTTCGTGGAATATATTGTTCTGAACTTTGCTTCTTGTATATAAAAAAAAAAAGTCCGACTCGAAGGAACTCCGTCATCTGAGGGCGATTTCATGTAGTCCTTCCATTGGCATCATTGAAAAATTTAAATAGCAATTACTCATATTTTTTTTTCTGAAACTTCTTGCCAATGTTAAAGGAAACACGCTAAAGGCCAAATTAATGGGCCGATAATGGACTCACCCCTTCAACATGCGGTGCATAGGAACGGGAATATGCTTCCTCTAGCGATGTTGACCTGCTCTCATGTTCACAATTAGGGGGCGAAAATCAATCATCAACAAAACAATTGTCTCTGACTTTTTCATTCATTCCAATTTATTCCGTTGCTAATTGGATCCACTCATATCGAGCTACTTGAAGATAATGGCAACAAAGTAATTACCTAGGAAAAATTATGGTAAATATTTTTCAGGGTAGTAATATTTTAAAATAAAATAGTTTAATGTTCAAATATATCATATATATTTTAATAAAATTTATGCATATTTTTATTATTATTTAAATTTTAAAGTCCCCTTCTGCATACATTCTTAGAGATTACCAACTTTTTTTAGCCAGAATAGGGGTTATGCCTTTTATTTTTACATAGGGAGTGCTTACAGCGTAAAAACGTGCCTCCAATTTATAATAATGCCGCAAAAAATGTAGAATGGTTTCAAATTTATTTCGGATAAGAAATTAGTAATTGTATATACATAAATTTATATGAGTCCATTATGGATGCGTTTATTATTATTATTATTTTTTTACGGCGCATCGACAAATCTTGGCCATTAGCGCCGACATCAAGGGTGCATATAGGAATTTTCTCAGCGAGCCCTGAGATGAGAAAATTCCTGCCGCCGGTGGGGATCGAACCCACCATCTCCCGCTTATGTATCTAGCGCGCTAGCCACTAGACCACGGGAGAACCTGTTATTATTATTTTGGGTTTCAGAACCCAAACCTCGACGATGTATGCATTAATAACTTCATAGCATCCCAGGAATATTAGCAATTTCTGAAGATTAGGTTGGTGGTTTAAGGGTAGGAAACTGCTAGGTCATCTCCGCCCTAAGAGTATAATTAAATTGTGCGAGTTTAATGTTAGGATGGAGAATGTTTTCAGTATTGTGTGTTTGAGACAGAGATGAGTTTCTACATTATTATTGCATAGATAATTTCTGAAGGAATGTAGCTATTAAGGTTTAAATCATGAAAGAAATGTTGAAACATTTCTTCAAATATTCATGGATCCCATCTACTAAATACCGAAAATGAGCTTCGTTAAAATGTGTGTGTATATATATATATATAAATATATATATATATATATATATATATATATATATATATATATATATATATGTTATAAATGTATATAAGTGTTACCTCCCCTGTTTACTTTGCCACGTGGCTTAGACCTGTCTGAAAATACCGTAATTTTAGCAAGTCGTAAAATGTAGGCTATCAAGTGGTACTCCTACCAAAAAAGGTCGGGGAACTATCTGAACACGGAATAAAATCACCGAAAATAATAGATTGTGAATAATTAATGAACAAAAGCATTTTTGTCTTTAACTTAGGTTAAAATCGTTTAAGAGGCGATGAAGAAGAAAACCGATTAGTAAAAAATTTTAATTACACAAAACTGGGCTTAAAATTACTTGATAAAATTAGATCTGCTCGTCGAGCAGGAGGGGAGGGATCTTGAAACGATATTGCCTAATGAGGGGATAAATGAAGGTTTATTCGATTCGGTAAAGTACTAAGATTTTCTTTTGAATAATGGATTTCCTTAAGGTTGTACGCATCAATTATCTTTCTTGAGAATTTTATGGTTATTTTTATTTTATTTATTTATTAAGAGCTCAAAACGAGGCGATTTGCTGTCAATGCGTTAATAAACCTAACAATCATATACCATCATATAAAGCTATATTGTGGGGGATTTTCATGTACGCAAAAAAATAATGTATAATCCTTAATAATAATGGAAAAATGTTTGATTTCCGATCTTTTATCCATTTAATTTTATAGTTAACTAGCTGTTACCCAGTGTGCCATGCTACACCTACTTTCTGCCTATGGCTCTCCCCGTATCAAGATCTACTTGTATACCCAGTTACGTAAAAAACGGTCAAACGGTGTGAATTTGGTTATATCTGTCTAGTAATTCATAATGCAGCCGGCAGAGGCCAGCACCACAGCAATTCATAAAATAGCCGACAGCCTGCGAGTAGATAGCTCTCATCAATGAAAGGCCAGCGCTCCTTAGTTAGACAGTGACTGTTGATACAAAATTGATTGTACAAACATTATAAACAAAATAATCCAGTCTATACTGTGGATTAATATAGAATTTTGACAATGATATGATAATGGCAAAGGGATGATATGAGAGCTGTGTTACATGGACTGTTTCAGATAGGCCTTTGAACAATACATCGCTTTCTCACTCATTTGAACTTGTATAGAAGCGAGGATTATCAATCCTCTTATCTCCAGTTAATTACAAATAGATTATACAGCGATATGGATACAGAATGATATCATGTAGAAAATACCTTCATTCAAAATCTTTATTTCCAGATATATTTTTCCTCCGAGATGAATTGGGTATTCTTCGATTAATACCCGCATCTCCACTTTCATCTAATAATAACCAGATGTTTTTTTTAAAAAAAGGATATATATTTATTAATTGAAAAAAAAAAAAACTGTTATTCTAATGTCCAGAATGTTGAAATGTCATTGTTTATATTTCTGTGCCTCCACAAAAATTCACAAAGATAGGACTGAATGAATATTTTACTTGTGCCAGCATCTACTTTAAGTGATTATTAAAAACACAATATAAATCGGGCATAATTATCAAATATTTTTAAACGAAGAGACCAAATTGTTCAACGAACAGAATTTTGTTCAGTCCTCAGATATATTTTATTTTCAAGTTACATAGGTTGAATAAAAGTGTTACCGACTTCCTACAACATCTTAATCTTCAAATTAGGATCTACACAATATCAGACACATATAGTCACTGTGTAATATTGCACTGACAATAAAACGCTTACTGACAGCCAGCAAACGACCAGACTCATGCCACAAAATTTACCCACTAAAGGTAGCCTTCCCATCTAAACTACATACATTACATTATTTTAAAAGAACTAGTTTAACCGCAAAAATCTATCCAATCTTATTTCCGCTCTTTATGCTTTCAATTTTAATTGTGTAAAGGATCTGATTTTGTTACACTAAGATATTTTATTTTTATGGATTTTAAATTGTTTTATACACATTTTACTATAGTTTGAACACTTACTATCAAAACATTAGGTTCATCCAGCCCATTAAAAATTTGTTTGCTTAGTGATTATATGTAATGCATACTTATGTAGCACATAATTTTATTTTTGTATAATTTGAATTTCATATATAAATGTATTAATCTTAACGCGTGTTTTCCCCCTCCATACTTAACGATGTTAAATCAGTCAAAAACAGAGTAGAAATTGTTGAATTTGCAAAAATGAAATATTAGCTAACCAGATGGTCTACCTAAAGCCGGCGAGCATGGCACGTTGTCTACGAGACAAAAACGTTTAGGGCCCAATGGTTTAGAGCTAGAAATATAGGCATTGATAGAGTTTTAATGATGCTGATGAGCTGGCGAGGCAACTATTTCTAGAATTATCACTGTAGTACTTCATATTTAGATCAACAATTCTCATAATGGGAAAAATGTCATAAAAACCCTGACTTATATTACTAACTACCTACTAAGACTTGTCCTAATAATGATGATAATATTTTATTATTTATAGTTCACTAGCTGAATACCCGCGCTTCGTCACGGCAGATAAGTAGTTATTTTATTGAACTAAATAATGTATCATCCGGACCAGTGTCAGAAACATATAAAGTAGAGATAACCCGTTATCTACAGGTTAGCAGTTACAACAGTTTAACCCGTACAGGTTAAAATTTGTTGTCATTAATAAATGTATGTTAAAATTAAAAAATTTATGTTTCCAAGTAGACATTTGGAAACACCTATTATATTTGCGAGAATTACAAAGAAGTGTTCTGACTGGGCTGCTGATGAGTGAGGAGGCTGTGCAAAGGTTCGGAATATTATTAACTTTGATCGACCATCACCAGGTATAGCGTAAACTCTATGAGGGACAAAATCACAGTTTATTTCTAGTAATTCAAGGTCTGCCAACAGAGTTGAAATTCACCGCAAATAAAAATAATATTATGAAATAGATAAAGTACGGTAACAGCTGACCTGTTATCGTCCTAGCAACGCTTGGTGCCTAGGCTTGCCTGCTCTAACCAACAAAAAATTCAAACCCCTCTAAAAATACTTAAAAATTTGAATATCAAAAAATCCTTTCTTAGCGAGTTTTTACTTCCAAAGGGAGGGTCCATGCACAATTTCAAAATTTTCTGTCAAGTGGTTTGGGCTGGTCGATGATAGGTCAGTGAATGAGTGAGTGGTTTTTGACAAATATATAGTAGATTAAGAAATTGTATACGGATTCTTTTGGCTTGTTTTCAAGTTAAATTTAGCCAAAAGATTTCTTTTGATACATTTTTTATAGTCAAATAAATCTAATACTAAAGTAATTCTATATTTATTACCCAAACACTTTTAGAACATGTCTATTTATACAAGCTGAAGTCTATGAACATGATGAGAAGTTCACCATGTGTGAAATCGGCCTTACTCAGCCGTGATACTGACATCGGAGACCCTATACTCTATCCAGAGATCTTACGTTCCAGTACTCACAGAGTAAAGGTCTCGTTCCCGTTTGTCATAGTCACTGATATGAGAAGGCTTCTGCCTAAAGGGAAATCGATATGGAAATTCCGACTAACTCTTCGAAGGGAAAAGCTATTCACTATTAATGGAAAAATCGATGACTCCGAACAAATAGTGCTTGTGATCGTTCTGTTTGATTAGTTTTGCGTGTTTTCCCTTGGGCGGAGCGCAGGACATGTTATGGAGGACTTTCAGATTCTTTGTCATGAGCTAAACCATCTTTAGGAATTCTAAATATAATAAATGGTTTTATTGCAAAGAGAATGGAAAATATCCAAAAACGTTGAACTTGGAGGAACAAGGTCATTTACAGAGAGGGAGGAAATATGCTAAAATTTATTATTTAAATTAGGGGAATAATTTTCAAATAAAGATATAAAATATGAAAAAAAAACAACAAAAAATTGGGGGAAAAAACAAAACAATAAATACAGTTTCTTTACATATTTTATCAATGACACTGCTTTCTTTAGCTGAAAGGTACAAATACTTCTGCTGTAGAACATACACGATGAAAACCTCCAGGTAAAATGCTTTTTGACCAAGCCAGAGTCCTAGCTAAAGTAGACAATCTAAAAAGAAGGCTAGTTAGAGAGGCTCTGGAAATATTTAAGCAAACGAAGACACTCAACGGGGATGAAGGTGTTTTCCTAAACGGAACCAGGAAGCCCTTGATCTTTAAGAACTGTTAAAGGAGGTAGTTCCATCGTCCCTATGTAGTGTCAACAGCAGCCGATTACAAGGCACCTCTGGAAGGCGCCATATGTTAAGATAAATATTAACCTGTTACAGGTTATTTTAAACTAACAAATTAATAAAACATGCGCGAACGCCAGCGGTTTCGAACATGGTCACCGCGCCTGTGCGAGGGCCACGGTTTCGTAAATGGCCACGATGGCACATGGCGAACATCAGTGGGCACTTTTTTGTAACGTGTTTTTTCAGTTAAGTCATAGCTAAAGCATATTTATGCTAAAAATTATTAAAACAAATGGATAGCTTGTGTGATGAAGCTGATTGGTATTTCTGCAAAATATTACGTAAGGACCCTATATCTGAAAAAAAAAGTCCGACTCGCAGGAACTGCAGCATCTTAGCGCGGTTCCGTTCATGTCCCTAGTGCCATTTGATAAGCTTAGAAAAGAAATAAACTTATTTTTTTTATATATCTCGTGAAAATTGTCAAAATCCTCTCGAACATCTCGAATAAAAGTGATATTAAGGCGTCAGGGACACCGACAGTAGCTAACTTTTACACAGAAGCGGAAATTACAGAATCTGGCTCTCATTCTAAAGCAAAGCTCTATAAATCAATACAAAATATGCCTAATAAAGCCTTTCTAGAGGATACAGAAGCATGGGCGTATATGAGGGGGGGGGGGGGGGGGCTGAGGGGGCTGCAGCCCCTCCCGAAATTTTGAATTGATGATAAAAACTTCTCGTAAAACCCTTAAAAATAAATTAAATAAGATCACTTAGTTCATAAAACATATTTTATTTTACGTGCAATAGCGTTTTAGTTGCCTAAAACTATTCCAAGCTCTAAATATTTAGTATTCCATACCCTGGAAATGGTCTCAGCCCCCCCCCCGAAATTGTTTTTATATACGCCCAAGTACAGAAGGATCAAGAAGAAGTACACAAGATTGAGTAGAATACCCTGCCTAATATAGCCTATATAGAATAATATGCCGAATAAAACGTATCTAGTAAATACACAAGGACAAATAAAAGTCTTGACGAATAACAAGTCAAAAAAAAACCTTTATTTACCAAAATAAAACAAAGTTTAGTTGCCCAACTACAATAGAATAATATACCTAATTAAGTCTACGGAGTAGACACAAATGGACCAAAAACAAGTCTTGTGGAATATTGATTTTTTTCTAATTAAATACTTTTTATCAATATTTAGTATATAACCTTTGTTGAAAATTATTGATTGCTAATTGATGAATCGGTTTACAACTAAGTAGTCTTTATGAATATTTAGTATATAACCTATTTTTGGATCTGTGTTTTTGGGGTGCTCTCCGCCTAGGCTTTGTATTTGTGTCGGCAGATACCTGGGGTATATTTACAGCTCTTGAGGATTAACTCTTAGCAGGTAAATTTCCTGCGGCCCCATTGTGTTCTACGGGCATTGAACCGCCATATACGCTCATAGTATCTAACCGTTGTGAAGTTTATTTTTTGGATTTAGGACTTAATATACATATGTAGACTAAATCATAGCAAGAAGTAATCCTCCGTCGTCGGTTCTTAACTATGTAGACTCGCTAATGTTATCCAATCTTAGATACATCGTATTTAAAATCCACAGCAAAAACACGACATTTCATCAGAATCCCCTGCTGAATAAAACTTATATAGAATAATATGCAAAATAAAGCCTATCTAGTGGATAAAAATAGAGGAAAAAAGCCGTTCGTGGTGGTAGAAAATCTTAAAAGTATTTCGCTCAGAAATCTCCGAAATATTGTCACTAATTTTACGTATCCTGTTTTATAGCCAAATAGATTTATATTCTATAATCAATAAGAAAAACCTACTAACAATAAAAAACTATGGGTAACAGATGAAAATAGGGAATACCAAGAATAATTCTAAAGAACGAAATCAACACCAGTACTGTAATCTAGATATTCGTACGGCATCATCGAATTCTAACAAACAAAATATTGATTCTAATTATACGTATCCTGTTTTATTGACAAATACATTTGACTACTATAAGCAATTAAAAACACTAGGGAATATGCCAAAGAACTCAGAGTAGGAGCCTCGACAGTTTCAAGACATTTGAAGGAAATCGACAAATCCAAAGCTGACATTACTTCGCTTATTCAAAACTTTCTTTAGAACCTTTCTTGTAGACCATTTAGTAAGCTTTCGAATGGTAACCTTTCGCTTCCCAAGATTTTCAACCGTTTTCGAGATATTAAGAAATTATACGAAGTTCCCAAAACTTTTCATTATTTCTGACAACAGAAAATTGGTCTCATTTTACCTATCCTGTTTTACACACACATACATTTTCCTTACAAATACAACATAAGAAATTAAAGAAATAAAAAGCAATAAAAAACCAAGGGAAAGAGACAAAAATTACAAAAAGAACGACAAAAACCCGTTCATAAGAACAAAACAGACGTATTTGAAGTTTTAAGCATTTATTTCTCCGATTGACATAATCTAATCAAAAATAGTTTTAGAATCATTTTTGTAGAGAATTTAGTAAGCTTTCAAATAGTTTCAATCCACTTACCACGATTTCCCAACCGTGTTCGAGATATTAATGAAAGTATACGAAGTTTCCAAAGCTTTTCATATCTGTTCATAAAATATTTTATTCTAACCCTTCCTTAACTCCAAACGTAACATAACTTTCAACATATTAGTTTTAATGAAAGTAGAACATGCACATAATGTTTCAACTGAATCCCGTTATTCTAAGTACCCAAACCAAAAACGGTATTCAAAAACTATTTTTCCAATTTTCTCGACAACGGTTAAAGCTATCGCCTTGAAAATGGTTTCATTCGTTTTTCTAGCCCAAGAAGCCTATAAAACGAGTACTTACAAGCTTATGAACTCAAAAACGTAAGCGTTACGATTTTTTCTGCGCGAATTTCGCCCCAAACGCCATCTTCCAGTGGGCGGATTTTGCTGGTTAACGAACTTGACCTTTCAAATTGGACGACAGATTTTTGTACCAAATTTCATCAAAATCGGACCATTCGTCTTCTATTTAGAGAGCGAACAGACAAATATATATATATATATATATATATATATATATATATATATATATATATATATATAAATATATACATACATATATATATATACAAATTTGAACCACCGTTATTTTCGGTTTCTAGGGGTTCTGAAACGCAAAATTTTCTAGTCGGCACTTCCGGATTGTTTCATTGTATCAACCTTATAAGCGGGGTTCCTCCCTATGGGGGAGGGAGGAACCGCGCTAAAAAGCCGTGTCAAAAGAAAAATCTCCCCTGCAAAGGAAACTCAAAAAGAAATTAAAAAAATATAAATTTTACCTACTCAGTATTTTCAGAACGTATATTGTTATACGTTCTCTGAGCGATAACGATTCGATGAAAATATTCATTTAGCTTCAGTTATTGATGTAAATGAGTAGACAAAAATCCGAGTTGCACCGCCCACCGCAGGGGTTGAAGTGAACAATGGCCGGGTATTTGTGTAAGGTAAATTTAGGAGCAAAGCTTTAAATGGTTGATTGCTCTAAAACACAGTAAATAACCAAGGGAACTACTCTTTACTGTAGGCCATTTTGACATTCAACCTCTTCATTACGTAAATAAATATGAAGTAATCATCCATGATTAATTGATAATACGGTTTGATATAACAAAACAAAATAATTATTCTCTTAATGGTCTCTGCTAAACCGAGGCGTCCAAAAGTTAAATATTTCAGTCAATTGACTATTTTATTTTTCAGGAAAGCTATTAGTGCAATTGTTTAGTGGTTCCCTATAAATTATCTAGAAGGGAGTAATGGGCTATTTTCGACCAATCGCTCTGCTGTCAATTCAATGTTTATTGAGAGACAATCTAATTAAACAGAGAACTCCTAAAGGGCCGTTAGAGGAAATTGTACTTCACTACTCGTTCGTGGCAATGTTCCGATGAAAAGGAGGCATTGAGCTTGCACTCAGAAAGGAATTTTTTTAAAATGTATTAATGAATACTAATAGATATATAAACGTTTATATATGTATGTGGATTTGTTTGCTAACGGGGTGGCGGCCTTGATGTTTGTTCTTTTGCTGTCAGACCTAGTTTATACAAAAAATGTATTTCATTGAGAGGAGATGGTTGACCGTTGATGATGCGAAGGTAGGGATTGTCGGGGTTCGGTCATTACTTCTTGATAAAACTAAATTTTTACAAGAGAAAATGGTTTTATTGTTGGCGACGTTTCGGCTTGAAATTCAAGCCTTTATCAAGGCTCACTGTCTTGAGTTGATTGAAGGTTCCTCTGTTGTGAGGTGGAGTCAGGACTTGAGCTTGAGGTGGTGGTTGTAGTGAAATTGTCTGCTGGATGGATTGGGTGTTTAAGGGCAGAAAACTTCTAGGTCCTCACCGCCCTCAAGTGTAATGTCAGAGAGTCGTGTATATGTCGTGAAAGGGTTTGTAATTAGCGCGGTTCCTCCCTCCCTTCATAGGGAGGAACCCCGCTTATAAGGTTGATCTCATGAAACAATCCGGAAGTGTCGACTAGAAAATGTTGCGTTTCAGAACCCCTAGAGGCCGAAAATGACGGTGGTTCAAATTTGTATATATATATATATATATATATATATATATATATGTCTGTTCGCTTTCTAGGTCCCAGACGAATGGCCCTATTTTGATGAAATTTGGTACAAAAATCTTTCGTCTAATTTGAAAGGTCAAGTTCGTTAACCAGCAGAATCCGCCCACCGGAACATGGTTTTTGGAGTGAATGTCGCGCGAAAAAAATCGTTCCTCTTACTTCATATGCTTGCAAGCTCTCGTTTTATAGGCTTCTGGGCCTAGGAAAACGAATGAAACTATTTTTAAGGCGATAGCTTTAACCGTTTTCGAGAAAATTGGAAAAATAGTTGTTGAGTAACGTTCTTGGTTTGGGTACTTAAAATCATGGAATTCAGTTGAAACATTTTCTGCATGTTCAAATATCATTAAAACTAATATGTTGAAATTTTGGTTAAATTTGGATTTAAGGAAGGGTTAGAATAAAATATTTTATTAAAAGACATGAAAAGTGTTGGTAACTTTGTATACTTTCCTTAATATCTCGAAAACGGTTGAGAATATTGGTAAACGGAAGGTTACCATTAGAAAGCTTACTAAATGCTCTACAAAAAATATTCTGAAGAAAAGTTTTGATTAGGCGATGTCAATCGGAGAAATAAGTGCTTAAAACTTTAAAGTAATTGATTTAGTTTATTCGAACGGTTCTTTTTGTCTGTTTTTATTCCCTGTTATTTTTTAATTGCTTATAGTTGGATAATGTATTTGACAATAAAATTGGTTAAGTAAAATAAGATAAACAATTTATTGTTAGAAATATAGCTTTCAAAGACAGAGAATCGAAGAAATGGTGACAATTTTCAACTGCGGGGACTTTCTGGTTTTGGGGTTAGGACAGTGCTGCGTTTCCAATTCAGCATTTATCACAATGTACTGTTATTTTGATAATTGGTATTCTATTTTTTTTTCTACTTATGTGGTTGCTTATTACTAACACTAATATTACTTACTAATACAACTATTTGTACTAAAACTAATACTAATATACAGTATAGCAATAATAATACAGATAATAGACTACATATCAATATTAATATTTACTTTAATAATTTTAGTTTATTTTTTTTCATATATATATTTTTTTATATAGTATATATATCCATTTTTTTTTTAATGGTCTGCATGGCTCGTCGGACAAGGCGAGGTCTGCATGGCTCGTAGGGCATTGAGGTCTGGTAGTCATTCTCGCTATAGTGGTGTCCATTTTGTTGTTGTTGCCTTTTTATTTTGTGTGTAATTCATTGAGAGGAGATCGTTGACCGTTGATGATGCGAAGGTAGGGATTGTCGGGGTTCGGGGTTCGACAATTTCACCACAACCACCACCTCAAGCTCATGTCCTGACTCCACCGCACAACAATCAAATCTTCAATCAACTCAACAAAGTGAGCCCTGATGAAGGCTTGAATTCAAAGCCGAAACGTCGGCAACAATAAAACCATTTTCACTTGTAAAATTTAGTTTTATTAAGAAGTAATGACCGAACCCCGACAATCCCTATCTTCTCAAAAAAATTTTTTTTTAACTCATACTTAGAATCGTAAGATTTAATTGAATTTATCATTAAACTTAGTATATTAGTAAAAGAAGACAAGAAAATGAAAAAGGTATTGGTAGTGTGAGAAGGCGGGGGAGTCATTTCCGCTTATGGTAATGTCAGATTCCTGTTGTGGCGCCTAAATGTTCCTTTTTATATTTGATTTATTTTTAACGAAGATGAAACCCTACTAATAACTGCTTCTATATTCCTTTACTAATGGCACTAGGGATATGAACGGACCCGCGCTAAGAGGACGGAGTTCCTGTGAGTCGAACTTTTTTTAATTGTTCCGTAAAATGTTTCCAATCATTGGTGTAAGTAATATATTCAAATAATGGAATAAAGTGAAGTATAATCATGGAAGTTGAAGCTCGATTTATTAACTTCTGGTCACGTACAACAGAAAACTCCTTTATTCCCTCAGTTTTTCGTCCTATTTCAGTTTGAGTCATTCATAAGGAAACTTGAGAAGTCCATGAAACAAGATATTCGCCGTAGAATAATTCAAGCGAAGGGAAATTATTCCTTCCATTACTATCCTTGTCTTACGTTTCATTTATTCCGAAGAAATGGAGTGGGATCCTTTTCAAATGTATTTTCTTATTTCTTCACTCAAGGTAGCACCTTCCGATGGAATGTAGCTATTGAAGTTGCACTTATGAAAGAAGTTTTCGAAAATGTCTTCAATCCTACATACAAGATACCAAAATGATCTCCGTAAAAATGGATGTGTATGTATATATATATATATATATATATATATATATATATATATATATATATATATATATAAATATATATATATATATATATATATATATATATATATATATATATATATATATTTATGTGAGTCTATTAATGCGATAGAGGCTATAGTTTTTGCCAAGAAATTTTCATATCACCTACGACGCTCAGGGCTTATTCACCAAACTTTAAACTTTTAATTTTGACTATTAGACTCATATGACTGAGACTAAGTACTTTCGTAGAATTGATAGTGCATATTAAGTTTTATGGACAACTGTTGTTAAAAGACAATGAGGGAACATGAGTCTTACAACAAAAAAATGAGTAGGTAATTAATTTCGGTAGAACTGAAGTTTCGCGTCCTCACTACCGATTACTTTCACACTTTGCACAATAACGTATTTTAATGCGCTCTCCACTCGGAATGGATTTATTAAGTAGTAAAGTTCACTGTTACGGAGGTTATAAAAGTTGGCGTAAACGGCTTATTTGTAAACATGGGCATGGGGGGACATGCGGGTATGGAAAAGTCCTTAATAAAGAAGTCTGATTGAAATTTACTATCAATTTTTTAATTTACGGGCATTTACTTATTCACAACCATTTTTTAAAATAATGAAACATTCTTCGCATTTCTTGTTTCGTTCATGAAAAGTATTATATAACAGAAATTCCTTAATAATTAGCTATTTTTTTTATAATTATTCGTTCGTTCTAATTCGCGCCTGCCGAAGTTTTATTGTGATCATAGTTTCGTTTTATACAAAAGTTACAATGAAGTTGCATGAATTTATAATTCTCGTCCACAATAGAGAAGAATTACTCAAATTTTTATTTAAAAATAACGTATTGAGTAGTCGTTTATGAAGAGCGCTTAAAGGCATTTTTCGGTGTGATTGCGGATTTATATCCACCGAACATCGCGTCTGAAGGAGAAGAAAGCGAATACATTAAAAAAAATCGCTCTCAACTAGGAAAGAAGTTATTAAGCACTAAAGTTCACTGTTATTGAGTTTATAAAAGTAGGCGTAAACAGCGGATTTGTAAACATGCGCTAGCGCAGACATGTATCATTGGGGAACAGATAACTCTAATTTGAAATGTTGATAAACTATTTATTCAAAAATATTTGTCAATTTTAAGGGCATCCTCAACCATCGTAACGCCTCACTTATGGGCAGACGTGCTGTGCGTTTCCGCTCGCTAAAAAATATATCAAAACTCTAGTCAATCCAAGTCGCTAAAATTAATAGAATTCTATTAATTTTAGCGAGTTGGATTGACTAGAGTTTTGATATCTTCTTGAGCGAGCGTAGCGAGCGGAAACGCACAGCACGTCTGCCCATAAGTGAGGCGTTACGATGGTTGAGGATGCCCTTAAAATTGACAAATATTTTTGAATAAATAGTTTATCAACATTTCAAATTAGAGTTATCTGTTCCCCAATGGTTCATGTCTGCGCTAGCGCATGTTTACAAATCCGCTGTTTACGCCTACTTTTATAAACTCAATAACAGTGAACTTTAGTGCTTAATAACTTCTTTCCTAGATGAGAGCGATTTTTTTTAATGTATTCGTGTTTAGTGCATTAAAATACGTTATAGTGAAAAATGTAAAAGAAATCGTTTGTGAGGACGCTAAACTTCAGGTTTACCTTAATTTCTAATAAGCAACAATATTTCTGAAATTTAGTTTTATATGAACAGTCAACATGTGAATTTCCTCCTATGTAAGGTTACGTCGGTGTCATAAGAACCGGGCAACGTTTCTTGCTACTGGCACAAATCCCTTCTCTAGAGACTTGACATATATTCAAATATTCCAACACTATTTCAGAATTATTCGCTTCTTCACCAACGTGTTTATATTTACATGAAAATGTTGACATTTTCATAATTTTGCTTATTCATGGGTGCATTTACAAATTAATATACATCCTCGTTTGTATGCGTACAAATAAAACATGCAGAATAATAATTGGGCACTTTAAATTTACTTTGCGATATTAAAAGGTTCGTTAATGTGTGTAAATTTATAAAATATTTGCTTATATGATATTAGAATTTGTATTCATTTTTAAACAAAAACATTTCCGAATAATTTATTGGGACGAATCCCTTCGTGATGAGGATATAAAAATAATACATATTCCATGAAAAGTGTATACAATTTTTTTTCGTGTGTTTTGGCTTTTTAATCATATTTGATTAGACATCTTTAAGGTCATATTTAATCACCAAATAGGTGACATTCCTGCTACTTAGGGTATCGTCGTTTAGACTACCGCTCACAAAAGTAAAACCGGAAAGAGGTCCTGTGCATTTTTAATTACGGCGGAGATATTTAAAATTTTGATTTTGGATCACATTCAAGAACGTCATAACTCAAAAATCGGCAAAGTTAGTTTATATCAATTAAACGTATTTTTTTTTTGTTGTATTAAGGAGTACAATTTTTAAGGCTTATAATTTACTCAACGATCCTTCTAAGTGGGATGAGATTTACTTTTTAAGATTAATTTTTTTCCTGTAAAAATTTTGATTTTTATGTTTTTCTTAAAGGAATAATATTCCCACAAATATTTCATATTTAATTATTTACAGAAAGATTTGAAGACATTTTTTTTTATTCAGAAAAGGATACTAAATACAAAATAAGGATTAATAGAGATATGTATCCATTATCTTCGTGGATATCCGGCGAGTTAGATTATGTATGCTCCATGAGAACACTAGGGTATCGCTAACTTAAATAACTCAACATAATTACTTCTTAACTTCATCAAAATTTAAACATCATTATCCGACAACTGGTGAGTTAATTGTGCCAGGATGGCCGGATATGGCTCTATTCGCTTTTAGCGCAGATGACTATTCAGAATTTTAGCGAGAAACAAATCACTAAATCTTTCAACAACAGAACCTCTAAAATGAGTTATTTATTTTATGTGGCAGAAAGTAAAATTTCATTATCTGCACACCGTCAATCAATAATCCGCATGTTTCACCCCTATCAGACGCGTCTTCAGAAGCACTTAAACTACAAATTACACCCTTAACCTTAGAGAACCTTCTCCAGGCAGGGCCAGGTCTAGACTGACAAGATCCATCATGGCTACTATAGATCAGCTGTTTAAAATCGATTATATCAAGGTAAATGTCAATTCCCGAAAAGTAGTCATTGTCATTTATTAAAGAAGCCATTTTAAGTCAAGGATTGCCTATTATTTTAAAAATGAATATTTGCTTTGATGAAATTTTGTCGACATTTTTCAAAACGATTTCCTAAATTGGAAGCTCATTAAGTAGATAAACAAAATTTGTTGCTATTTCGGAATGCGCTCAAGTAGTTGTCAACGTTTATACTTAAATATTAGTTGGCATTTTGTGAAAATATTTATGTGATATGAAGTTGTTTTTAAAATAAGAGGCTCTGTATTATCTCAATTATTTATTTAATTTAAATGTTAACGTCAATTATTATTAACTAAGAATTTTAGGACGGGTTATCTACAGGCCACCACCCTTTAATGGCCAGGATAGGGCTGATGCCTTTTCTTTTTTCTAAAGAAAAGCCACCACCCTTAGTGGAAATTGAACCCACGACCCTTGGCACGGAGGGTGCCGGTGATAAGAGCTCACGCCTTAATACTCAGGGCCACACACACAGTTTCTCAAACCTCAATAGTTTTGAAAATAAACAACACTTTGAATAGCTCCGCTACTTGTCGAGATAGGACGCTAATTGCTGCATACTTGCACTACAAATGAGGCGCAGAATAAACTCCATTTATATGGTTATATATAAATGGAGTTATAATGATATAAATAATAAAGTTATAAATGTTATAAACTCCAATAAAGTTATGACATCTGAATTCGGGACACCCTGTATAATCTAGTGAAAGCTATAAAGTTGAATCTAAATGTTTAGCTTTTGAAAAGGTTTTTAAATTTTTCCTCCCTACAGAGAATAAAATAAAACAAAACAAAATTCAAAACCTAATCATTATCTTGTTATTGTTTTGTTTGATGATTTTAGAGACCGGTCCTCATTAAGAAATATTGCTAATGCTGTTCTAAAACCACTCAAAAGAGGAAAGGGTAAAATCCTCAAACCCAGAAAGTTATAGAAAAGAAATCCGGCCCGAAAGCAGATAGAGTAGGATTAAAGAAAAACCGTCCATGGAAGTTTTCCTCTGAGACGGGGGTTAGGGATCTCCATCCAGATGAAAAGGACGAATACAATCCTGGGAAATGATAAGAGTTTACTCGTTAGGAGTTTTGGATGTAGAAAGGGAAGGGCTAGGATCCCATAACTTTCAAATCAAGCAGTTTTTCTTTTAAGTTTTCTTAAAGTTTTTTTTTTTTTTATTTTTTTTTTATTATAAAAGTCTGCACTAGTAATGCTCATGAATCATTAATATAATGGAGACCGTTTTTATAAATTTGACCTTCTGCCACACACACACACACACACACACACATATATATATATATATATATATATATATATATATATATATATGTATATATATATTTATATATATATATATATATATATTTATATATATATATTTATATGTGTGTGTGTGTGTGTGTGTGGCAGAAGGTCAAATTTATAAAAACGGTCTCTTTCTTTGCTACTCCTTTATTCAGCTCTACATGTTTCACGTCCTCATGACGCCTCTTCAGGAGCATTTAAACTAATAACGAAGTAGCGAAGAAAGTGGGCGTTTTTATAAATTTGACCTTCTGCCACAGATAAATATATTAAAAAAATGGGGTCACCGTATTATAAAATGCTTATTTATTTGTCTGTTCGCACTCTTTGGGCTAAGTTCGACCTTTTGGTATCAGTTAAATAAGAATATTCTAGCAGTACAGTTTTTTACCAATTTCACTACGCTATACTAATGTGACCCCTCTAATGTGACTTAAAAATATAACTACACCACTGAAATATTGTGTGGTTTTATTATCGAATTACGAGTGAAATTGTAAAACTTTGATTAGCTAAAGAGGACCAAAGTTAATGCAAAATATTTGCATGTAGACCCACATAAAGTGTTTAGATCAGCGTGTCCTGTGTTACTCTTACCATCAAATATTCTAAATATTTCGGCTCTCGCCTGTAGCGAGTTATTAAAACTACTTCTTCTTCAAGAACCGTTCCTGTACATAAAATAAGAACATAACGTTCTATTCGGGATGGTTTTGTTGCGAGAAGGGTAGGAAAAGCCCCCAACAAGGGAAGCCATTGATCAGCTAAAGAGGACCAAAGGTAATGCAAAATATTTGCATCTAGACCCACACAGTGTTTAGATCAGCGTGTCCTGTGTTACTCTTGCCATCAAATATACTAAATATTTCGGCTCTCGCCTGTAGCGAGATATTAAAACTACTTCTTCTTCAAGAACCGTTCCTATACTTAAAATAACACCATAACGTTCTCTTCGTTGTTGCGGGAAGGGTAGGAAAAGCCCCCAACAAGGGAAGCCATTGATCCGCTGTTGACGACGACAGGCCTAAGCAGAACGAGGGGAGAGCTGCGAAAGTAATACGTTTCGTGGATGACTTATGTGCTGTGGTCGATAGATGCCGATCCCTTGTTAACTTTCAGCTTGATATATTGCTCTAACAGCAACCCATTTCCAGTCCAACGGTGTCCATCTCGCCAAAGTCTGCTTCCTCCGATATTCCGTCCAATCTTCCTTTATTGGTCTTATTTAGTGATTTACTCATTATCGCTGGCTATTGTTCATATAAACTGACAGGACCTAAATCATAAGATGTACGAGACCTTTGGTGGAACGATTGGATAGGATCAACGTCATCGGAATGTTGAATTTATTAATTACTAACCTATTAAACGTCGGTGACGAGTATATATAAAAATCGTACTCACTTATTACTCCAACTGAGATTCATCGGAAATTACTTCAGAACCGTTTTTGTAGAGAATTCAGTTTGAGTTCTAATGGCTACCTTGCAGTTACGCTTTCCCAACCACTTATGAGAAATTTTAAAAAATCCCAAAACTCCGGCACTTATTTATTCTTTTTTTGGAATACTTTCTTATCTACAAACGTAACCAAAATGTCTGGATTCACCTTGGAAACGAATTAATTGTTTCTGAATGCCCAAACCGAACATTAGTTAGAAAAGTAGTCGTTTCGACTTTACTGTTAAACGATTACAGATTTCGGCATTTTGTGATTAAAAAAAAAGCGGCAGCCGCCAAATCTTAACCGATTTCAATGCATTTTTTTTTTTTTTTTTATTTATTTATTTTTTTTTTAAATGAAAGTTAATAAAATTTATAACAACTTTGTCTAGCGAGATTTTTGTTTTTTGTTTCCCCTGTTTATTAAATTACGTGTAAATAATTCACGAACTTTTACAATTGATCATAAAATAATATTCTATTTTTCATCTAACTTAATATCAGCACTGATATTGTGAACCACCAGGGATTTTTCTCATTCCAGGGCCCATTGGTGCAGCCGGGAAGCTGCCATGCATGTCGGTGCTAATGGCACATCTGTCGGTGCGCTGTAAAAAAAAAATTAAATAAATAAAAATAAAGTAAACCCGATTTCTGGGGATAAACCCGAAACTTCCAAATCCACAATCATGGATCCCAGAACAGCAGCTTAGGAAATATTTATATTTCTTCTATAGTAACTACAAGATACCAGTATATAAATATAAAATAATAATATATAAAATGTTATCATTTCTGCAAATGCTTTTGAAATCAACTAGCGCACCAGCGGTGCTAGGAAGACTTCCTTTTACGTTCAAAATTAAAATTCATTTAGTTTGCTTTGATCTCATATTTTTATGAAGGCGATACGGTGATCTATCAAAGCGTTCTGAAATTAACTTACAAATAGAATTCCTGTTTCGTAGGAGAATTAAAAATGAAGAATAAAAGAGTGCCTTGTGAAGATATCTGGAGTATTAAGAACTCCTTTTGCCAATCCAAGCAAATTCTTTTTGTTCTCTATTCATCTTGGAACATTTTTCCTTCTATATTATTCTTATATTAGAAAAAGAAATACAAAGATGGGTGAATTTTTCCTTTAGAGAAATAGAACGTTTTTTATGCCTTCGTCTTGCTTTTACTATGAAAGTATTATTATATTGTCTATTGAAAAAAAAGGGAAAGAAAGAAAATTTGTTTTAGATATAAAAAGTCCGACTCGCAAGAACTGCGTCATCTTAGCGCGGGTCTAGTTCTTTTTTTTTTTTTTTTTTTTTTTTTTTTTTTTTTTTTTTTTTTTTTTTTTTCTACGGCTCATCTATATCTAGGTCATTAGCGCCGACAACCAGGGTTTAGCGAGGAATTTTACCAGCGAGCCGAGGAAATTCCTGCCGGAGGTTGGGAATCGAACCCACCATCTCCCGCTTATGAATCCAAGGCGCTAGCCATTAAACCACGGGAGACCCCGGTTCCTGTTCATATCCCTATTCTCATTTGAAAAGCATAGAATAGAAACAGATAATATTTTCCTCGGCCTTTGTTCAAAGGGTTTTATGGCTATACCTGGGGTCGGGTCCGCAAGACCCTAGAAACCTCTTCTACCGATACTTCATATTTCATATGTTTCAGTGAATTGGAAAATATCAAAAATTTTCACATATTCCTGTGTTCTTTTACTATAGTAATAATTCTACATATAAAATCAATTAAAAAATAAAATAAAAAAAAAACAACAGCATAAAGGCAATTGAAAATATTCAAAAGACGTCATCGAATCTTTTTCTCTTGGCAAGCTATACTTCTAAAAATGAATTATTTTTCTTATTTTGCCTAATCTGTTTTATTGTAAAATACCTTATCCAATTATAAGCAATTAAAAAATAACAAGGAATAAAAAGAGACAAAAAGAACAGTTCGAATAAGCAAAATCAATTACTTTAATGTTTTAAGCGGTTACATTCACTCTCAACCGGAGATCATGCCCTTCTGTACATCTCAATAACACTCCACTACCAGTATCCAACGAGGTTCGATATCTAGGATTATACCTTGACAGCCGACTGACATGGAACCCTCACACGAGACTGAAAAGACAAGAACTGAACAAAAGATACGGACTACTTAGACGGCTACTTGGACCCTCATCTAAATTATCAATACAGAACAAATTAACGATATACAAAACAATCATTCGACCAATATGGACATACGGACTTGAACTCTGGGGATCTGCAAAACCATCCAACATCAACAGAATACAGGCATTCCAGTCAAAAGTACTCCGTAAAATTGTAAATGCCCCTTTCTACGTCTCAAACAAAACCCTTCACAATGACCTTAACATTCCATTTGTCCTTGACCTTGCTAAAACCCGTTTCCAAATGTTCCACTCCAAATTGTCCTACCATCCTAATCCTGAAGGTCTATCTTTATCGTCCCGATCCCAACCAGACAATCCTCCCAGGCGGCTCAAGAGACAGTGGCCACGAGACAATTTACTCACCTAACCGTATCATGATCATTGAAATAGATATTTAGACAGCCACGGAAGTGCCAACAATGGTTGGCTCCTTCCAAATTTGTATGGTTTTTATTTTTTATTTTTTTACTTTAACCGTTTTGTTCAATTTATTACATTATGTATCTGTATCAACAAACTTGATAATTGTACTTATAATAATTTGTACAGATTTCAAATAAAAAAGTTAATAAAAAAAAAAAAAAAAAAAAATGTTTTAAGCACTTATTTCTCCGATTGAATTCGCCTAATCAAAACTTTCATCAGAACCTTTTTTGTAGAGCATTTAGTAAGCTTTCTAATGGTATCCTTTTGTTTACAAAGATTCTCAATCTTTTTCGAGATATTAAGGAAAATATACAAAGTTACGAAAACTTTTTATGTCTGTTAATAAAATATTTTATTCTAACCCTTCCTTAACTCCAAATGTAACCAAAATTTCAACATATTAGTTTTAATGATAGTAAAACATGCAGAAAATGTTTCAACTGAATCCCATGATTCTAAGTACCCAAACCAAAAACGGTATTCAAAAACTATTTTTCCAATTTTCTCAAAAACGGTTAAAGCTATCGCCTTGAAAATGGTTTCATTCGTTTTCCTAGCCAAAGAAGCCTATAAAACGAGTACTTACAAGAAGAATGAACTCAAAAACGTAAGCGTTACGATTTTTTTGCGCGAATTTCGCCCCAAACGCCATCTTCCAGTGGGCGGATTTTGCTGGTTAACGAACTTGACCTTTCAAATCGGGCGGCAGATTTTTGTACCAAATTTCATCAAAATCGGACCATTAGGGAGGCCAGAAATCCGCGAACAGACAAATATATATATATATATATATATATATATATATATATATATGTATATATACAAATTTTAACCACCGCGAAATTTTCTAGTCGGCACTTCCGGATTGTTTCATTGTATCAACCTTATAAGCGCGGTTCCTCCCTATCGGGGAGGGAGGAACCGCGCTAAAAGTAGATTCATGCATAATAATTTCTTAATTAATATTGATAGATAGATACAATTCTGTTTTTGTTTAAAACAAAGGTTCTGTTTACAAATAAAAATAATAATGATAAGAAAATCATTTGTCGGTCGATCATAATAAATATACATAATTTAAATCTTAACAATAATGATCGAAATTCACAGTAAATTAGATAAATGCATGCAAGTAC
This sequence comes from Gonocerus acuteangulatus, assembly GCA_946811695.1. Classification (NCBI taxonomy): domain Eukaryota; kingdom Metazoa; phylum Arthropoda; class Insecta; order Hemiptera; family Coreidae; genus Gonocerus; species Gonocerus acuteangulatus. The sequence goes on along the minus strand of OX328127.1, from coordinate 65,826,235 downwards.
CAAATTACTCGATACTATTCAAAAAGCAGAAATCATCTCATCATTAGATGAAGCGGAAGAGCTTGAACATTAAGTCCTTATTCGAAGGTGAAAAAATCAATGTGTGGTTTTCTTCATCAACTTCTGGGTGCATATCCGGAAAGTATGAAGTGCGGGCAGATCTGTAGATTGGGCGTTCTAGTAGACAATTGGTCATTGTCTCGGGTTTACGGAAGTCCGTATAGTGTAATTTAGTCTGTTGTCGATCCTGTTGGAGGTGCCTTTAAGATAAAATCGCAACTCGGACGCTCTTGAGATTCTGAGCTTCAATGGAAGAAACCGTTTTTGAGATTAGCGTCCACAAAAGCACAGACAAAAATTCTAAAAATCATTGTTTTGTGTTCTATTGCGCTGATAAAGGCCCCAAATAATATTTTTTCACATATATCTTCCATGTAGTGACAGCAATCCGTTACATTTTTATTATATCGCACTCGTATTTCTAAAGTGACACAACTTAAAATAAAACTCAACTGAAAATGTGTCACTCTTGCTAATGTAGAGGGAATATCAATAAGACAGGAAGGGTGAACCAAGTGCCCTCTGGAGTACAAGCTCTGAATCTAGGTGCATATCGTTTTGATGGTTTATAAATACATATAGACCTTGTCTATCATAGTCCTAACTCGACGGTGTGAATAAAACCGATTTTTGAGTTGTGTCACTTTAGAAATACTAGTGCGATATTTAAAGATAAGGATGAAACTGATGAATTTTGTTTTCATAAACAATATATTATAACAACTCCTGGAAAAATTGACTCCATTTGATTTGTTTCCAATATTCTAATAGAAGCAGCGGGTTGTAAATAAATATAATATAGAGTCTATAATGTGAAGTTTTTATATTGTTTTTGATATTTTCTTCTTACATAATATTACGCTTTTTACTTGACTTATATGTGTTTTTCCTTGACTCCATATTCTCTTCAGAGAATCATATATTTTCAGAAAGGAGTTCCTCCGAAGAATATTGCGAATTTGTTTCTATATTTCACTATAGCAGAAATAAAATCCCGAATTCTCGGCATATATGAAAAGCATATTTTCTGGGCCCCATTTACATTTTACTACCACCCGTCGATCTCGGAGCGAAAGTAGCAAGAATGTATTCTGACTCCGCTGTAAAAGGCAAGCGGAGAGGCAAGGAACTTGATGATCCCAGACTTGTAGCTGATGTTTCCCCCGAGCCTCCTGAAATATATAGCGCAGGGATGCTCGCATGCCAGCCAATTCTCTTTCAACCCTTCATATCCATGTCGAGGATGTCGTTTCAATTTAACTCACAGAAATTCTACCAGGAAACATTATACATACTTCATCTCCATATACTACAGGAAACGCTATCGTGAAATATGAGAGGGAAATAAAATGATTCGTATTAATAAATATGAAACAACAAATACAATGATCAACATTGTTGCAAAGAAACAACAATATATACATGTGTATGTTGTGTCTAAATAGCATAATATTTCAAGAAGTTGTTATGTTACATATCTATTTTTCTTAGTGAACTACCTTCATATCCCTATTAGTGGTTATGTTCTTTATAATGCTCCTCAAGAAATAGCATCATATTCAAACACAAATTTATTATCTCCTCATTGTTTCTAGTAGAATAACACTAAAAGTGGTTATGATATTTATATTTATTCCAATCGAAATAGCATCATATTTCTGTAAGTGGTTATTTTCAACACATAGTTCCTAGTGAAATAGCATCATGTCTCTATATATTTCTTCAAATGAAATTACATCATATCCTTTATAATGGTTATGTTCCCTATATTGCTTTTAGTCAAATAACATCATAGTGATTATGTCCTATTCATAGTGTTAAGTGAAATATCATCATGCATCTAATCCTTACTAGTGGTTATGTTATTTACATTTTTTTTTGTGAATAAGTATCATATTGCTACAAGTGGTTATGTTGTACAAATAGTGTTTATTGATAAGGCAACATATTCCTAATAGTGGTTATGGTCTTAATATTTCTCAGAATGGAATAGCATTATATTTCTACAAGTGCTTATGTTATTTATATTATTTGTAGTCAAGTGGCATACTATTTTTGTAGACATTTATGTTCTAAATATTTTTTTTTGGCGAAATAACAGCATATTTCTATAATAGGTAATGTTCTGTATATGTCACCGAATAGTGGTTATGTTCTATATATCTTGTTTCAGTCAATTAGGATCAAGTTTCTCTTAGAACTTATGCTGTTTATATTTATCCGAATGAAATTTCATCATATCCTCAAAAGTAGTTATATTCCTTATATTTAATCATTAACTGACCCTTTGCTCAAAAGCGCCTTTTTCGATAATTAGTTCTTTATATTGTTTGTAGTCAAATTACATTTTATTTTTGTTCTTGCACATGTTCTACACATTGTTTATAATGAAGTAGCATCATATCCGTAACAGTGGTTACGTTCTTTTTATTTATTCGCTTGACTTAGCATCATTTCTGATTGAGATTATATTAAGCACATTGTAACTAGTAAAATGGTGACATATTTATATTAGTGGTTATGTTCTTTATCATTTTTATAGTCAACTAGGATCGTATTCTTATAAGTGGTTATGTTCGTTATATTGCGCCTCACGAATTAGCATGATATCGTTTCAGGTAGTTATGTTTTTCAACTATTTTGTAGTAAATTAATGCCATATTTCTGTGAGCGGCTATATTCTTTATAACGCTCCTCACGAATTAGTATCATATCAATCTTATTTATAATGTTTAAAAGTTGAAATGTCCTTGCTATCTAGCGCTAATTTCTTTTTTATTCTTTTGTCCCTAAACCCCTATTTCTGGATTTCGTGGTCAAGAATGATCTTGTACCTTATGTTGATGAATAAATCGGTCCTTTATATTATTAGTTGTTGTTTAATATTAGTCACCTGCATTTCAGCGGAAGTATATCTTGGAAAACTAGTGTAAATAGTCGGTTTCTGGCGTGTCTTTCTTGATGAAAACTCCGTAGATTCTGTGGAAGTTTACAACTTCAACCAACAAAGCCGCTTTCCTTTACTATGAAGAAGTTTTCTTGCCGAGGAGGGTATGAAACTTAAACGCTTAAAACTTGGATCTGGGATCCCTGCTGTCAGGCAAAACTGTTCTTCTAAGAAGAAGAGTATACGGCAAGTAAGTCACCGATCGAGCCCATTTTCGGATTTTGGACACCAAAAAATATAAAATTCGGCTAAAAGGTTCCATAGAGGTTATAAAAAAAACTTTTTTTGCAGACCTGTGTTATTTCTAGTCTCTACAATTTACGAAATGTTTCTTTTGGGCTAACAGTCAAATACAAAGGTGACATATAGTATCTTTACACTTAATCACTTGAAATGAGCCCTATTCAAACCCAGCCAAAATGCTTCCCAACGTACAGGGAGTCAGACTAAAAAAACGTACTAACTAATTTCTAATAATAATTGCACCTCGTAATGATTCCTAAATACAAAATTGATGTGTTAATCTATAAGTCTTTAAACGCATATAAAATGTCTATTTTTTATCTAGGCCAAAGGGGAAAATTAAATCCACATTAGTTTGGTGAATTACGGGCTGTAAAATGTGCCATACTGCAGTATAAAATCGTTATATAAATTATTTTTTCATCGGGGTAAAATAACGACGCATTTCATTTGAAATTAATAATAAAGTACAAATGTTAAGTTTTTTAATAATAATTATTGAAAGTGGCTAAACGCGTTGGATTCTCATGCGGATTTCACGAGGGATCGAATCCCGCCTGCAGTAGGATATTTCTCATTTCAGGGCCTGTTGAGTAGGTTCCATGCTGCTGCTAGATGAGTGGTAAACGGCGATAATGGCCTAGATGTTAGTGCGCAATTAAAAAATAACTAAATAAATAAAGCAAATTATATATTATATATATATATATATATATATATATATATATATATATATAATCTCCAGAAGAGGCCAACACGCTGGGTTTTCGTGTGGGGGATTGAGATGGGCTCGCTGAAAAAAATCCCCCCTACACCATGGGTGTTTAGAAAGGGTGATAACCTGTAGATAGTGCTGTGGAAAAAACAAAAACAAATTATTATATCGTCGGTACAAATGCAAAGTATCGAATGTAAAAAAACGCATTTTTCATTTTCAATCTTTACTGATTGTTGTTAGACTGATGTTCGGCAAACTCTCGAATCTAAGTTCACTCAGTGAAAGGGGAGAGTAACCACTGTCAAAAGGTCGAATCTAACATAAAAATAAAACGAAGGTTATTAAGCCTATTTTCTATACGATCTAAATCTACATATCTTGGTGACACTCCATTCTTGAAGAACGGCAGCCTGGAATTGGGTGAAGGGTTGTTCTATGACAGGTAGAGAGGGTTTCCAAGACCCTCTTGAGGTCAATCCACTCGAAGCCTGGGGCTCAAGTTGTTCCCTCAAACATCCATTATTATAATTTGACACCTTTCTCATGTCGTCTTTCTATTCCTGGGGAATCTATATCCTCTCGAGTAGTGTGAAAATATCACCTGCTCGCCGGGTTTCTTAGAAAATGGCTCTCGAAGGTAAACAGAAATGTAATTTACTTCAATATCAGAGTGACGCCCGTTGTAAATGTCAGTTCATAGATGAGGTTTGTCACATTCCTTGCATGAAAGTTTTAATCCGTAGGCTTGGGTTTCATGAGTTCTGCAGGTGTCAGGTAACGTGTTTTGTGGATCAGCACACGTTGTACACACTTTGAGATATCAGTAGGAATGAAATTGTGCAAAGGAATCGGAACACTTTCGCGATTGCCGGCTGATGTATATGTAATTATATTATTGATAAGTTCCCATTTTATTGAGGCCACAATGAAAGGAAATTCTTGATATTTTTTATGTATTTTGGCAGAAGTTTGACGTTTTAGGAGTTAGCATTGACGCCATGCTCTCATATTTGGCTTCATCGAGGCTATAAAAAAGCATATTTTTTCCATGTAAGTTCGTTTGCATAGAAATGCTTTCGTCCGGTGCACTAGATGAGCAGGAGTTTGTGGATGCTGGCGTCACCTTAACGGATAAAGCAACCAGACATTGAGTATTTAAGGTCGTCAGGTTGATATTCCAAGATGCAGGTTGATATTCCAAGATGCAGGTTGATGTACCAAGATGCAGGTTGATATACCAAGATGCAGGTTGATATTCCGAGATGCAGGTTGATGTACCAAGATGCAGGTTGATATTCCGAGATGCAGGTTGATGTACCAAGATGCAGGTTGATGTACCATGATGCAGGTTGATATACCAAGATGCAGGTTTCGACAATATATTTTACTTTCTTATTCGCTGATTTTTAATCTACCGTCGTGTTACAGTCTACTGTAAAAAGTGTAATATAATGAAGCTACGTATGATCATACCTCACTGGCGCACTACCCATTTTTGGATGAAAGCCATCTGGAACACCCAACTCTAAATGTCCCGATCCCGTTCAACAACCAGACAATATCAAACGCCAAGTGTATATCTACTTGGCGTTTGATAGCGGATTTTTAGTCTCCCACGTCCTCGGGTTCCCTGATATTATTGTTTTCCACATTTGGCCAGCGCATGCTTTGCGATAAATGGATCGCAGTATCCTTCTCTAAAGACTTATTGGTGTTTTTGAGCCAGTTTGGAAATGGTCAACTTCTGTGAGCTGCGATTTGTCTACACTGGTCGTAAAAACGCATTAGTAATGCTATAAAGAGACTGGTTTTACAAAGCGTCACAACATGCCTCAGTCTATATCTAAAAATAAGAACAAAATTTTAAGGAAAAAATGTTCGGAATAAAGAATTGGAAAATAATGTAGAAATAATGAGCCAGGCTTTTCGCGAAGCAGGAAGCTTTAGTGGATTAAGCACCATCAGTTTAAGAGCCACTTTCTTGTTGGTTATCAAGAGTAATAGGATTTTGCTCGAGTCCCGGATATCCACTTACCCCTTTTATAAAGTTGGAGCAGGCTGTGTCCCCAATCAACCTACATATACATCGCTCGGATTAGGAGTTTCTCCTAAATCTACTTTAAGGAAATTGATTTAATTCAAACACTTCTTTATCGTCGGATGATGAAGCAGCTCATTCGCATAATAGGGTAGCTCGTTATTGTAGTACCTTATAAGCTATGTATCTAAAAGGACAGATTGTGGACAGATATTTTAATATTTAGGTCCTATTTCCAATCGTAGTATTTCTATAATTTATAAAGTGTAAGTAGCTTCAAAATAGGTTCGGTCAAAATAGAGTAGGTTTCGGGACATTCTGGGACCCAGTGAAATGAAAAAGCAGATGAATTGCCTAATATTGGGGTGCCAACAGTTCCTATTTCACCGGAACTATAACCTAATCAAAAATGATATCCAAGAGTGTTTATGTGAAGAAAAAGTTTTTAAATTGGCAAAAAATATGATTTTCCGAGTGAAATCACGATGCCGAGTGAACGCGGTGCTGATTTTTTGAGCGAGCTTCGATTGGTCCCTTTTTAATTGTTAAGTTTTTTTTGATCTTCTATTTATACATTTCAACATTAAAACTTATTTTTTTATCTTTATTACAAGAAACTATGAAAAAAAAAAAAAAAATAGGAAAGGAATGAACATTTCAGAACATTAAACTTTAAAGTCTTTTTCTCAATGTGTTTCAAATCGGCCGATACTCTGGCGTCTTGAATTTTTGCCCGACAAATTTCAAATCTGCTCTTAAAGTACGCAGGATTTTTTCGATTCATTGAATTATAACAATTTTATGGCCGATTTTCGACGGATTTTTTTAATAGAAAATGAATAATTGTACACCATTTTCGAAAAAAATTAATATTTCTTAAAAATCCTACGTACTTTACTGGTTTTAACCTTCTTCTTTAGAAATAATTTCAGTTTTTCGTTCTAGATTAAAAATATCCGCCTGCAGACCCTCGCCCGTGGAAAAAAGGGGTATCTGTTTGTCAGGCACAGCACCACGTATTTTTTTGGATTCTTTAAAATCCTATATAAAACGTTTGATATAAAGAATTAAAAAATATTGATTTTTTTATATACATATGATAGAAAAATAAGTAAAAAAATATAATAATCTGCACAAAACTAATTATCCGGCGGAAATTTCCCCCTAAATAAATGTCTTAGCCCCAAGGTGTATTACTGGAGGGAATAATAGAAGGAAGGAGTAAAGAAAGGATGAAAAGACTGGAGAAGAATGACTGCTGAAGGATCAGTCGGTCCTTTCATCGGTGTCAATGTGAAAAGAAAAGTCTGCCCTGAAGGAGGGGGAGGGTTAATATTTCGGGGAAAGAAAGGGATAAGTTGGCCCCGAAGCTATTCCAGAAGGGCTTTTAACCCCGATCAATTTCATCCAATGCTCTTCTGATACCGGCTTTAGAGGCTCGGTCCTCATTTGTAGTTCTCTCTTTAGGAGGCTAAAATTGGATGGAGAAGAAAAATATTGAGTTTTTCTTTTTGTGCAAAATATATTAGATTTCAGGAAGGCAACGCTATGAAAAAACCCCAGGAAAATGAATATTTTTAGCGCAGCCATTGTAGATAATTCCGTAAGAATTTATACTGCGGCGATTTAACTCCTAAATGGGAACCAGCATTGAGATACAAATTTCCATTCATTAACTCCCACAGACAGAGGTTTGCAAATGTCTGAAGGGCACTGGTTATTAAAAATATTATAGACTTTAGTTTCCTGCAAGTAAGAGAGTATTATGTTTTTGTACTGGCTGCTGTCCCTCAACAATTCGTTCATGTCATGTGGAATATTTAGTTTGTGTCATCTTCTGCATTCCGTAAGTAGGTGTTTTACGGTAAAGTCTCCATTGCATATATCATAGATTGGTTTGTTAAGTCCTGTCACGAACTTACAATCTCTTCACGTCTGTTAACACTGAAGCTGGATGTCCTTTCCTGAGTTGTATTTTTGATAGTTGTATTATCGTCCAATAATCTATATATATAAAAATCACGTGTCTGTCTGTTTTTTGGTTCCTTATACAAATCCACACCGTTTGACCGGTTTTGACCAAACTTGGAATAATGGTAGGTCTTGATACGAGAAATCTCCTAGTCTAGGTCAAAAAAATCTACCAGCTGTCTGTCTGTATGTTTGTCCCTTATACAAATCCACACCGTTCGTCCGATTTTGACTAAACTCGTTACACATGTGGATCTTAATCTGAGGAGTGACGTAGGCTAAGTCAAAAACGTCTACCAGCTGTCTGTCTGTATGTTTGTCCCTTATACAAATCCACACCGTTTCACCGATTTTGACCAAACTTGGAATAATGGTAGGTCTTGTTACGAGAAATCTCCTAGGCTAGGTCAAAAAAATCTACCAGCTGTCTGTCTATATGTTCGTCCCTTATACAAATCCACACCGTTCGTCCGATTTTGACTAAACTCGGTACACTTGTGGATCTTAATCTGAGGAGTGTCGTAGGCTAAGTCAAAAACGTCTACCTGTCTAAGTCAAAAACGTCTACCAGCTGTCTGTCTGTATGTTTGTCCCTTATACAAATCCACACCGTTCGTCCGATTTTGACCAAACTTGGAATAATGGTAGGTCTTGATACGGTGATTGCCATAGGCTAGGTCAAAACGCCTACCATCTCTCTGTCTGTATGTTTGTTCTTTATACAAACCCACGCCGTTTGACAGATTTTGATCAAACTGGGCACACAGGTTGGTCTTGATCAGGGGAGTGTCATAGGCCAGGTCAAAAACGTCTACCAGCTGTCTGTCTGTATGTTTGTCCCTTATACAAATCCACACCGTTCGTCCGATTTTGACCAAACTTGGAATAATGGTAGGTCTTGATACGGCGATTGCCATAGGCTAGGTCAAAACGGCTACCATCTGTCTGTCTTGAGACGGGGGGGGGGGGTGTTATAGGTTAGGTCAAAGTCGTCTAGTACTCCCAGTTGGGAGGTCACGGATTCGAAACAGTTACAGATTCGTGTTATTTGATTTTAATAATACTTATTTGGTTTCTAATTTATTTAAGCTTTTCTATATGCAGAAAGTAGGTGTATCATGGCACGCCGGGTAACAGCTAGTTTATAATATTTTGTATTAGAATTTGGCTATTAAGGTTAATCTGTGTTAATAGACATTCCGTCTGTCATATTATTCCACGAGTCTTAAACATTATTCCACGCGTTTCACATTCATGGAGTTTAAGATTTATAAGTATAGGTTATGCTTGTAAACGTGAAAGTATTTTAAAAATATATAATACTAACAGCCAAGAGCACTTCTAGACTTTTCTTATATTTTCTAAAATATCTAGGACTCGGATGAAAGATCTTAGTAAGTGAAAAATCACCATATTTTTTTTCATATGTTGATTAATGTAACGGATATTTTAGTTACGTCAATATTTAGATATAAATAACAATAGTTAAATAATAATTAACTTTACTGAATTATAAAAATTCAAAAATAAAAAAACTTTAATGTACACTTTCACAACATGTTTTTCTTCTCTATTTTGTTTCACGCCCTTTTTGTGCCTCCTCAAGTCAAGGATTTGATTTTTTTTTTCAATTGATAATACTTTCCCCTAAAGAGGCGCCAAAAATGTGTGCAACATGTAGGGAAAAAATAAAGGTAGTGATTGTGTATAGTGAATTTTTTTTAATCTTCCACCAAAATTTAGTTTTATGAAGAAGTTTGTAGTTATTACTCAGATAATACTTGAACAATATTTGTTATATAATCCCATTTCACAGACATGTTCCTAGATGTGATGGGATTTGTGAATGTTGGAGCAGATTGCCACATAGAGTAGCAATACAAGCGGAAGGAAAATACCCCAGACCAGTGATGCTTGCACTAACGCGGTGGATGTAGTGTAGACAGCACAGTGCTTGAAGCACTGAATTCACTATCAATATATCTCTTCACATGGTGGAACATTTACAACAATGTTTCTAGCTGCTGATTGTCAATAATTAAACAAAAAGTTTGATAAATAATTTTTTATTTGTATAAATAATGTTATGAAAATGTTGTCATGAGTTCTACAAAATTTGGTCGCAAAGTAAACATAGTTGATTAGTGAAAATTAATGGTAAAACAAGAAGTATTCGAGAAAATGAATATAATTATTTGTTTAGTTATTTAGGTCCGTGAATTTGTTTAAGAAATATTAAAAAAAATTATATGAAAATTAAATCATTATTTATTTATTTACGAGCATTCGATTTGCTCGATACATGAATACATACATTAAAATGCTAGAGCATGTAAATGTAAAAACAACTTGCAAAATAATCCACTTAATATGAGCAAAAGGATTCTGAGAACAAAATGTAAAAAAAAAAAAAATCAGTCCCGTAACAGGCCACAAGGGCCCAGAGGGGCAGATACTGTAGAGGTATCTGATTCTTGACCGTACGGCACACTAGGGAGATAGTGTGGTCAACACTATGCTCCGGCCGCCTGATTTTCCCCTTGGCTGCTTCGACTGCTAGAGTCATTAGCACCCAAGGTACCCATTATTAATTAAATTAATTAAAGGCTGGGTGAGCCTAGGGACGATCTGGGACCCCAAATCCAACCCTCGAACGGCAGCACTAGAAGAAAAAATCTTTAGTGCGCGCTCGGGTTTTGAACCTGGTCCTCCAGTTCATTAGTCGAGTGCTCTACCACTGAGCTAACCTCGCCCCCGAGAACAAAATGTATGGGGACAAAATTCTGAGAATTACTTGTAAGAAAAGAGAGGAGAAAGAAACTGTTTAGACTTATATTAAAAATAAAAATGAATATCCTAACCTTTACGAAAAATTTAATAATAAGAAATCCTCTATTTCTTCAGAATAAACGGAACATGTTTTGTAAATGTTACATGTTCTTGTCCACACAAACAGCACTTTATTCTGCTACAGGGCCCCTCATGCAATGGTTCTTAGCATTCCTACATACTGGTTCTTTTTCACAAGAGAATATATAATGGTCCAGTAATCCACACCTAAAACAGATTAAAGGGGGACGAATATATGTCCTGAAATAAATTATTATGAAAAGGTTAAAATTAATAAAATTAAATTAAATATGTTCGGGATTGCGTCTTGTGGTCAACCTCATAAGCGAGTTTCCTCCCTATGCACTAGGAAGGGAGGAACCGCGCTAAAAGACTTAGTTTTATTATTTGGCGTGCCTTGCGAAATTCACGTTGGGCTGAAAATACTAATTTCTAGGATAAGAGGATGGTGTTTCCTCCGAGACGGAGTGTGGGATGATGTTTCAACAAAAGCTCTTGGTGTAACAATGGGGTATAAAGTGGAGTAGCACCAAGTTAGAACGGGTGTTAGCACCAAAGCTGCTATGACGTCAAAGCTTCAGAACTCTGGGGGGGGATGAGAAAACCCGCCAATGAGTAAAGGGGAATTTGTTGGGTAATTCACACGCTATTGGAGGAATAACGATCCAATCTAAATTGTTTCGGAGTACAATTTCATTTTCCTTATATAAATAAGAAAGTTGAAATCCCAATGCTGCTTGAGCTAGCTTCAATTTAAATCACAGAATATATCACACTAAACTAAATCTAGAAAATTGAAAAGATTATTTGTTTTAGCGCCCCTCCGCCCTTAGAGGGTTTAGGTTATGATGTCTTCGGATGGCGCAATATCTGCAAGTGCCAAGTATAATATATGTATATATATATATATATATATATATATATATATATATATATATATATATATATATATTAGATATTTTAGACAAGACCTACCAATTGTAGATAGATTAGCCTCGCTGGATGAACATCTGCCGTTGTCCTACTTTGCGAGTCCTAAGTGCCTGGTTAGGCTTCTCTCAAGCTTCTGATGAATTTCAGATACTGCCAGACTTCAGCCGACTCCCTGTATTTGTTAATATTGTTTGTTTATTTGTTTTTTAGGGCAAAGAACTACGTGGCTATCATTGCCCGTGTATTTGTTAATAAAACAATTGTTTTTAAGAATTTCTCCTTTCTAAAGGTAACCAAAATTTATGTATCTTATTTTACAAATTTCTACAAAACGACGAACATTTTATTAGTCCCTTCGTCCTTTTTTTTCCTATTTGAGTTCGTTTGGGTAAAAGAAACATAAATGTTTTATTGCAGAAAAAGTTCAAGAAAAGTGTGCACCTGTCAGCAATTGTTGAGGCAATAACCCTTCATGGCGAGAACATTTATTGTCAATCCGTTTTCCTTATTCCTTTTAAGTTGCCTCCATAAGCCAACATCTTTATATAATGGCAATGTGTTAAAACCACTTTCATGGTTTTATTATGATTATTTACATAAAATAACTCCATCCATGATCTTGTACTAAATATAATAAATTAAATATATATATATATATATATATATATATATATATATATATTTAGAAATACTAGTGGGATATATCGCCCATTTTATATATATATATATATATATATATATATATATATATATATATATATATAAAATAGGCGACATATCGCACTAGTATTTCTAAAGTGACACAAATCAAAATAAAACTCAGCTAAAAATGTGTCGCCCTTGCCTATGTAGGGGGCTTAGCATTAAGACAGGAAGGGTGAATCAAGTGCCCTCTGGTGAACCAAGCTCTGAAGCTATGTACAAACAGTTTTGATGATTGACAAAGAGATATTTACCATGTCTTTCAAGTCATAACTATGACGGTGTGAATAAAACCGATTTTTGAGTTGTGTCACTTTAGAAATACTAGTGCGATATAGTAATTTGGATATTACTAGCTATGTTTTGGTTTGATTCTCTTTAAAAATAAAAGCGGTCCCTTGAATCGATTTAATCCTAGAAATTATAGATCATAAACAGCTGATTTACAACGGTCATATTTTTTTATAATTAGCTTTAATGATATGTATATATAGCCGGTTCAAATAGATGGTGTAAAAGAAGAGAGAAGGGCGTGGCCTGAATTCCCGGGAAATATTCCTTCTGTTACAGCCTTATTACGGGAAGGTTTTCACTCCTTTGTTTGCTATCCAATAACCTTATTTTTAATGATGTTTTAAATTAAGTGTCTTTTATATTTTAGTATGTATGTAAATAAATGATTTTTAGATTCGTCTCTGTAAACTTCTGCATATATCTTCTTTTCAGTCAACAACTAAATGGAATATAAACCTTAATGTAATTTTTTCAGATTGTATGAGGTAGCTTAGAGTACTGTTTACAATTGACATCACTGTTTACCCCATGCTCTGTTTCACGCATGCGCATTTGAACCGTCCCGTCTATCTGAACGGGTTATTTTTAAGTTACTCCTGATGCGGCGTGAGGCATTCAGAACACAGAATAAAGGATATTAATAAGATTTTGAAATATTTTAAATATTTAAGAACTTCTAAAATATGTACGCCCGTATGTTTATACGAATTTGTAAGACTATTGGGGTAAAGACCACCGATAATTCTAATCAGTTCATCAGGATAGATAAATCAGATCGACTTCATAAGCCAGTTTTCTCTCAACAATATTAAAAGAAAAATGTTTTCATTAATTTATACCAGTTGGTAATTATATCTAATTTATTTAGCCGCTGTAAGATCTTCATTTCAACAAAAAGCAAATGTATTCTAGGAAAGTTAAACTATTAATATTTCATCATAATTTGGATCAACGCCCTAAAAAACAATAAAGTATATTTCCACAAAAAGCAAATGTATTCTAGGAAAGTTAAACTATTAATATTTCATCATAATTTGGATCAACGCCCTAAAAAACAATAAAGTATATTTCCACAAAAAGCAAATTTATTCTAGGAAAGTTAAACTATTAATATTTCATCATAATTTGGATCAACGCCCTAAAAAACAATAAAGTATATTTCCACAAAAAGCAAATGTATTCTAGGAAAGTTAAACTATTAATATTTCATCATAATTTGGATCAACGCCCTAAAAAACAATAAAGTATATTTCCACAAAAAGCAAATTTATTCTAGGAAAGTTAAACTATTAATATTTCATCATAATTTGGATCAACGCCCTAAAAAACAATAAAGTATATTTCCACAAAAAGCAAATGTATTCTAGGAAAGTTAAACTATTAATATTTCATCATAATTTGGATCAACGCCCTAAAAAACAATAAAGTATATTTCCACAAAAAGCAAATTTATTCTAGGAAAGTTAAACTATTAATATTTCATCATAATTTGGATCAACGCCCTAAAAAACAATAAAGTATATTTCCACAAAAAGCAAATGTATTCTAGGAAAGTTAAACTATTAATATTTCATCATAATTTGGATCAACGCCCTAAAAAACAATAAAGTATATTTCAACAAAAAGCAAATGTATTCTAGGAAAGTTAAACTATTAATATTTCATCATAATTTGGATCAACGCCCTAAAAAACAATAAAGTATATTTCCACAAAAAGCAAATTTATTCTAGGAAAGTTAAACTATTAATATTTCATCATAATTTGGATCAACGCCCTAAAAAACAAAACAAGTATTTTATTTAATTTAGAAGTATAGGAATATATATGTATATATATATAAATATATAAGACAATTTAGAAGATGCTCTGCTACTAAGAAAGTTGTCACGAGGTTTTTGAAGCATCGGATAACCACCAGCTCACGAGTAACACTCTTTCCTTTATCGATCAGCTGAGAGCTTTTAAGTGCTTCCGTGTGTTTCCGTTCAAGTATCCCTAAGACTTTTAAGTGCTTCAGGGGCGTAACATGCAGGAGAAAAATATATTTCATACAATCCAGTTGAATACTGTTTTATAAAGAATTTCCTCAGATGCCTGGAAACAGATTGCTGATATTTTTAAAGAAGATTCACGGATCTCAGCAAACAAGTGTCAACTTCGTGTGTTTTAAGAAGAACAATATACCTGTACATGCCATGAAATAAAAAATCCATATTCACAACACTCTTATTTTATAAATATGAATATATATAATATATGAACACATATATATATATAAATATATATATATATATATATATATATATATATATATATATATATATATATAGAGTTTGTTAGATGCAGTCACGGTTTTGCCTTGGTATCATAATACAACGACATTTCTTTTATACGAAAACTCGTTTTATTTTGGTCGAATTTTCTGCTTCAATATCAAGCCTTCATCAGGGCTGTAAAACTTTGTGTGTTTTGAAAGATGAGATTCGTTCACCAGCGGAATCCATCCACCGGAACATGTTTTAGCGCGGTTCCTCCCTCCCCCATAGCAGAAAAAATCGTAACGCTTACGTTTTTAAGTTCATAAGCTTGTAAGTACTCTTTTTATAGGCTTCTTGGGCTAGGAAAACGAATGAAACCATTTTCAAGGCGATAGCTTTAACCGTTTTCGAGAAAATTGGAAAAATAGTTTTTGAATACCGTTTTTGGTTTGGGTACTTAGAATCACGGGATTCAGTTGAAACATTATCTGCATGTTCTACTTTCATTAAAACTAATATTTTGAAAGTTATGTTACGTTTGGAGTTAAGGAAGGGTTAGAATAAAATATTTTATGAACAGACATGAAAAGTTTTGGTAACTTTGTATACTTTCCTTAATATCTCGAAAAAGGTTGAGAATCTTGATAAACAAAAGATTACCATTAGAATGCTTACTAAATGCTCTACAAAAAAGGTTCTAATGAAAGTTTTGATTAGGCGATGTCAATCGGAGAAATAAGTGCTTAAAACATTAATGTAATTGATTTCGCTTATTCGAACTGTTCTTTTTGTCTTTGATTTTGGTACTTAGAATCATGGGCTTCAGTTGAAACATTTTCTGCATGTTTGAATTTTATCAAAACTAATATGTTGAAAATTTGGTTACGTTTGGAGTAAAGGAAGGATTAAAATAAAATATTTCATTTTTAGACATGAAAAGTTTTGGGAACTTCGTATATTTTCATTAATATCACGAAAACGGTTTGGAATCTTGGCAAGCAAAAGATTACCATTCGAAAGGTTACTAAAT
The DNA here is from genome assembly GCA_946811695.1 of Gonocerus acuteangulatus. NCBI lineage: Eukaryota > Metazoa > Arthropoda > Insecta > Hemiptera > Coreidae > Gonocerus > Gonocerus acuteangulatus. Next base: position 65,810,190 of record OX328127.1, on the reverse strand, counting down.
TTTCTACAAAAAATGTTTTGAAGACATTTGCGATGGGATGGTCATATTTGGAGAAATAAGTGCTTAAAACATAGGTAATTTCGTTCATTTGAACGAATCTTTTTGTGTGTTTCCTACAGTTTTTTTTTTCACTGCTCGTTATTTTTGTGATTGCTTATAGTAGTCAAATGTATTAGTCAATAAAACAGGATACGTATATATAGAAACAATATTTTGTTTCAACGGTATTTTGGAATTCGAAGATGCCCTATGAATATCTAGATTACTGTACTGGTGTTGATTTCGTTCTTTAGAATTGTTTTTGGTATTCCCTATTTTCAGAAGTTTTTATCTATTTTTTAATTTTTTTTTAAATTCATTGAACGAAATCATATGAATTCAAAGGTGAGGAGCTAGGAGGCTTAGGGTGGAGTGCATTCCCAGTACAGGTATCGCCCAGTGGACCCTCGTCATCTGTAAGTTCCTTTCTAGGGTTATAAAGATAAGCCTACAAACAACTGTAGGAATGTAGGATTTCTAATTTTTGCCAGTATCAGAACAGCCGCTGTTTACATACCACAGTGGTACTGACGTACCGGTTTATACTAGTTGCACTCCACACGGTGGTAGTACTTGGTGTATGCCACAGCGGATTGCTCATTATAATCTTATTTTATACGTATCAAATAGATACCTAAAAAAAAGTTTATTTGTGTATAAGTGTTGCGTTATTGGGATTAGAATAAAATATTTTATTAACAGACATGAAATATTTCGGAATCTTTGTATATTGTCCTTAATTTTTTTTTCTTTTTTTTGGGGCAAAATTCCCCTGAACAAAATCGTAACACTTACGTTTTTGCTTTACTACGCTTCCAGACGCACGTTTTATAAGTAATTGGACGTGCGAAATCTAATGAAACTATTCCCAAGGCCACACCTATAAACATTGTTAAGGAAATTTATCTGGAAACCGGTTGGAAAATCTATATAAAACGTATATTCACGCATATATGATTATTCAATTTTCTGCAAATACGGTTCTTATGAGATTTTTAGACAGGGCGATGTTATTCACAGATATCTGTTGATACTGTCAGTTTCCTTCTGTGGTGCCTAAGATTTATCTCCGCTTTCAGTTTTCATTTGCATTTTTACATGCGTCTACATTTTTCACGAAAGATTAAGACAAAACATTAAAGGCCTATTCACGCTAGACCGTGCCGCGTCCGGGACGGGCCCCGGACGGGGCACGGACGGGACACGGTGAAACAATCACACCACTGTTTTTAATGGACTAGTTCACACTAGACCGTGCCGTGTCCGGGCCGTGGCCGTGTCGAGCTCGTGTCCCGTCCGGGCCCCGGTGAGAAAGGCACGTAGACATTCTTTCCCGTCCGGGCCCGGCCCGGGCCGGCTCCCTCTTTTGTTTGTTTATTTATTTATTTAACTAGCTGAATCCGCGAACTTCGTACCGCCTAAATAGCTACGAATCTTTGGAAATAACTACGTATTTATTCGGGGAGTGTCACAGGATGGTTTAAAATCGTCTATCACATGTCTGTCTGTCCGTTTTTTCCTTATACAAATACACACAGTTTGGCAAATTTTGACTACACTTTGCACAAAGGTAGGTTTTTAACCGGGAAGTGGCTTAGACTAGGTCAAAATCTTCAATCAGCTGTCTGTATGTCTGTTTGTTCATTATAGTGATGTACACCGTTTGACCAATTGTGACTAAACTAGAGACACAGATGGGTCTTTATACTTGAAGAATCTTAGGCTAGTTCAAAATCGTCTATCGGCTGTTTGCCTAACTGTTTATTCCTTAAACAAATCCACATGATTTGACAGTTTATGATCAAGCTTGGCACACGGGACAGGTAGGTCTTGGCCCGGTAAATGGCATAGACTATGTCAACATCGTCTATCAGCTGTCTCTCTGCATTTTTGTGTCTTACAAAAAATTCACACCATTTGATCGTTTTCGACCAACATTGGCACACAGGTAAGTATATTTCCGGGAAGTATCACAGGCTAGGTCCAAATAGTCCATCAGCTGCCTTTCTGCATTTTGTTCACAAATTGATAATATTTGACCGTTTTTGATCAAACTTGGCACACAGGTAGGTCATAGTCGGGGAAGTGGCCTAGACTAGGTCAACATCGTCTATCAGCTGTCTCTCTGTATTTATATTCCTTACACAAATTCATACCACTTCAACAATTATGACCAAAATTGATAGACAGGTAGATATATTCTTCCAGGAAATGGCATGGACTAGGTCAACATCGTCTATCAGCTGTCTCTCTGCATTTTTATTCCTTACACAAATTCATACCACTTCAACAATTATGACCAAAATTGATAGACAGGTAGATACATTCTTCCAGGAAATGGCATGGACTAGGTCAACATCGTCTATCAGCTGTCTCTCTGTATTTTTATTCCTTACACAAATTCATACCACTTCAATAATTATGACCAAAATTGATAGGCAGGTAGATATATTCTTCCAGGAAATGGCATGGACTAGGTCAACATAGTCTATCAGCTGTCTCTCTGCATTTTGTTCTGTACCCAAATTGAGAAAATTTGACCGATTTTGACCAAAATTAGCTGACAGGTAGGTCTTGGTCTGGGAATTGGCATAGACTAGGTAAATATCGCCTATCAGCTGTCTGTCTGCATTTCGTTCTACACAAAAAATGACCGTTTTTGATCAAACTTGGCACACAGGTAGGTCATGGTCCGGGGAATGCACTGGCTAGGTCAAAAAGGTAATAATGCAATTTAAATTAATTTATATTTGCGTTAATGAGGAAAAAAAAAGAACCCACTTTTCTATGTTCCCATACAAAAGATTCGCAATAATACTTAAAAGTCAATTTCAAATTTAATACCATACCACAAAGTTTTAGTGTTAGTGAAGAGGTTCAGGGAAAGCAAAACAATTGAGTGTACTCAATTGTAAATATGTCAATATTTGAAGGGCTCATTGCCAAAGGTGACTAACCCGAAATTAGAAAATACTTAAAAAATCGAATTTAAAGTAAATAGAATCTAAAATACATTGTGTTGGTGACAAAAATGATTTCAATTGGAGCAATTTAAGTTAATTAAGTCATCAACAGTAATGTTTTTCAGATTTTTTTAGTTATTACTAGTTTTTGGCACTCAGCCCTTCATTTATACGAAGGTAACAATAGCCAGAAAGAAATTGTCTATAATTAAATATAAATTGTCTGTGGTAAAATGTCACTTGAAATGTAAACATCTCTTTGCTGTGCATCTATGATATTAGTAAATCTAAAAGCCACAAGTTTCTATAAAATTACTAAAGTGTTGTGTGTTTGTGACTTACTAAATATGCCTCCTATAAGGCGTCGGACAAATTTAGGCAGATGAACCCGAAATGCAAAGAATCAAATTAAATATCAATGTTATTGTACTGCCCAGGAACGTGAAGATCGCAATAAACGTGAAAGAATTCGGTTAAGACAGACCCGTGAAGTGCGACATTTGACTAATAATGGTGCAAGTTTGAATCGAGCTGCTGTGAATTCATTACAGTGCCTGCAGCTGTGTTGCTATTGGACCTATGAACTCAGTTTGACTATAAACAAATTCCAGGGGCAGTCATTATGTGTTTGTGGTATTCATTTAGAAAACCCATGTTTCTCGCATGGTCAATTGTATGTCGCCTTTTCCCGTGGTGGAAAAACCATCTGCTCTGTTTGTTTACGCGTCAGGTAATCAAAGAAAAATTATCGCGTACCATAATAAACTACAATACAAATGAAACTTAACTTAGAATAGGCAAGTAAAAGTAAAATGTAATATAACAAGTAGATATAATAATAAGAAATCGTAATTTTCATTGTGATTTTTTATTGACTATTAAAAGTTTTTTAAGTGTTTTACAATTTCTATTTATTTTACATAATTTAATCGTTGACTTATCAACTTTTTTTTTTTATCTTACTAGTAGACATTGTGTCCCGAATAACAGAATAAGAAATAAATAAAAGAAATTCAAACATGCAGTAAATATTTTAGTCTAGTACCACGATTCTATGTAACCAAACCAAAAACTTGATGTAACAACTATTTTTCCCATTTTCTTGGAAACGGTTAATGCTATTGCTTTATCCGGTTCCAGTCATTTACTAGCTCAAGAAGCCTATAAAACGAGTACTTACATGCATGTGATGTAAGCGTAAATTTTTTTCGCGCGAATTTCGCTTCAAAAACCATGTTCTGTTCGTTAACAAACTTCATCTTTCAGATTAGACGAACGATTTTTATACCAAATTTCATGAAAATCAGACCATTTAAGACAAGGAAACCGCGAACAGACACACACACACATATATATATATATATATATATATATATATATATATATATATATATGTATATATATACATATATATATATATATATATATATATATATATATATATATATATATATATGGGAAGGTGTGGTACCTTTGACCACTTTGCACAATTGAATTTTTTTCAGCTAGAATATTAATGGTAAATTCATTTTTTTTATTTGGTTGTAATTAGTATTATATTGTTTATCATATATAATTTTTTCAAGGTTCTAACTTTACATTTAGTTTTTTTTATTAATTCGTTAAAAAATAATCGTACAGTGGTCAAAGGTACAACCTGTAGTTGTACCTTTTACCACGGGGTGTTGTACCACTGACCACCTAAAAACAACACAGCAGTGCAGAAAAAAAATTGTATTGAGTAATATTATAAATAATTGTAAGTTTAATAAATACAGGACATGGGTGTAAGCATAATAAAAAGCTATTATTGATATTATGTTATGCTTAATATGCTGAAAAATCCAGTCCAATCGATAAAGGTTTTAACTGTCAAGCAGATCCACTAGCAATAGTAGGGTATGGAAGTTTAGCCACAATGTCTTCAACATCAATATCATACAAATTTACATCTGCTCTCGTAAACTTGTCACTTAAAGTTAGTTTTTTCAAATATTGTATCCTAAACATTGGACATTTAATACCACGGATCTCTGCGACTAAATATGTAATAATCTTTTTACTTTTATTTTTAACTCCTTTTTTTCAAATTGTTGCTGGTTCATTGACTTAATTCACGAATTCATTAGACAGATAAACGTCACTTTCTCCTGAAGAAATTTCGGTCTCAGTATCAAAATCTGAATTGTTATTAGAATAATTTTCTTTTTATTTACCACTTTTTAAGGAAAAGGTTCATTTGTGTATGGTTTCTTACGTTTAGAGTGTGGCTTTTGTTTTGTTTTTTCACTTTCAATAGTTACCTTTACAGGAATATCTGTCGGAATACGAGTTTTCCCTTTAGGCCGGCCCCTATTTGACATTTTCCTAGTCTGCACTTTTCGATGAGGTCTTACAACTTCAAGTGGAACGATAAGGGGCGATAAGATTGAACTGCTACACTGAGGATTAATAAAGCCAGCTTGAACATATTTAATTTAATTTTTTTTAAGTTCTTTGAAAAATTGAAGCAACCAATATTAATTTAAAAGATATTGTAGCAGAAGAACAAAAAAAATGAATTATGTAAAAATCACTCAGGTGTGTTGTACCTTTGACCTGGTCAAAGATACAACACCTAGTCGGTGTCAGAGGTACAACACACTGGTAGCGTAAATTATAAAGCATGCTAAAAATGTTAGGGTTAAGATCAAAAAATTTCAGAAGCTACACCATGTTTGTAATAGCTACTTTGTCAAATGATTTCCATCTAAAAAGACGTAATGCAAAAAAAAAAAAATTATTAGGCAAACCGTTATCAATAAATAACTTGCATTTTTATAATACAAATTGATAAGTATTTTTTGCAAGAATATTCTTTGACTTGAACTATCCAAAGTAGGTTACACAAGCCTTCTAGTGAAGGAGATAAACACTAATCACACCAAAATTTATAAAATGTAGCTACGTGCCGCGACAGCCTCGGTGGTCAAAGGTACAAGACGGTCAGAGGTACAACACCTTCCCCTATTTATATATATATATATATATATATATATATATATATATATATATATATATATACATATACTAGCTGTTACCCGGCGTGCCATGCTACACCTACTTTCTTTATATAGAACAGCCTAAATAAATTAGGAACAAAATAAGTATTATTAAAATATAATAACACGGATCTGTAACTGTTTTGAGCCCGTGACCTCTCAACTGTGATTCCTATCCAAAAAAAAACATAAATGTGAAATAGAGGCCAAGTTCCTCCCCCACAAAGAAACACTCCCTTCCCCAAAAAGCGAGAAATATCTCCTCCTAAAACTCCCAAAAAACGCCTTACCATCCTACACTCCAAAAAAAGTAGTATGAGTTGGTGTATTAAGTGTACCATATTTTCAACCAAAAATATTTGCCAATACAAGAGATGATACAAGAAAGAAATGTCCAAGTTCATTACTTAGAAGACCTCATAATTACTTACTAAGAACAGTAAAGATACTTCAACTGACCTTTCAAAACAACAATAGAAATACTTATATCCAGTTACTAAAATATCACTTTCCTCAACCAGGTATATTCTTAACCTTGGCAATGTTTAGTTTTCTCTCTAAAGATAATTTCGGCTCCGTTTTATGTCTCTAATTTGACCCTCCATAATGACCTTAATATCCCTTTTATCCATCCTCTAGCCAAATCCCTCTACCGCAAATTCCATTCGAACCTACACGGCCATCCTAACTCCTTAATAAACTCTCTATCCTCCCAGCACATTCCTCACAACCCCATTCGCCGACTGAAACGAAAGTGGCCAAGAGATCAACTCTAGAAAGTGTAGATCTGTGAAAAAAATAAATTCTGTCTTGTGGGTACTACAACTGTGCAGCTTCCCACCTCATGTACATCCATGTCATACAATCTTGCAATAATTTACTAGAAATGTACCTTATACATTGTTGTAAATTCGAAATAAATAAATAAAAAAAATAAATAAATAAAAAGATAATTTCGGCAGAAAAAATTTTCCCTATGGAGGGAGGGAGGACCCCCACCGTCCAGGTCATTCTGGAAGAGACATTCTCATATCATATAGTTTATATTAGCATAAATATACGGGTTCACTCCCGTAACACCCGATCTCGTCCTTCCGTCAATATTCGAAAAATCATTCGTCACCCGTGCCACCTCGCTATGGAATTCCTCGCCTTCGTTTGTCCGCCATTCTACCAACCTAGAAACCATTAAATCCCAACTCTTCCACCACCTTCTATCCCTCCAAGTTTTACCCAACACCTAGTCTATATTGAAGCTGTACACTATATATTGATACTGATAGCATTTATAAGTTTTTAAGTTTATACGTAAAATTCAAAATTATTTTGTAATTTCAAAATTATTCCTATGGGACTTCTGTCCCGGAATAAGAATAAAACTTTTCATTCATTCATTCATTCAAATATGCTTTAACCGATGAGTAAACTAAAAAAAAATTACACAAACGTGTCCGCTGGTGTTCGCGCATGCGCAGTAGCCATGTAAGAAAAATAAGACTGTAATTTATACTGTAGTATCAACTGAAGGTACAGCATATTTATTTTCCTGAATTTGAGCAGAAGCTCTAAACGATTTTTTTTTTTATTTTATGTAATTTATTTATTAGTTATTTCCAAAGATGCGTAGCTATTTAGGCGGTACGAAGTTCGCGGATTCAGCTAGTTAAATAAATAAATAAACAAACAAGAGAGGGAGCCGGCCCGGGCCGGGCCCGGACGGGAAAGAATATCTACTTCCCTTTCTCAACGGGGCCCGGCCGGGGCACGGGCTCGGCACGGCCCCGGCCCGGACCCGGCACGGTCTAGCGTGAACTAGTCCATTAAAAACAGTGGTGTGATTGTTTCACCGTGTCCCGTACGTGCCCCGTCCGGGGCCCGGCCCGGACCCGGCACGGTCTAGCGTGAATAGGTTATAGCATGCATGCTGCCTTGGCAACCGGGTCCCGTCCGGGGCCCGTCCCGGACGCGGCACGGTCTAGCGTGAATAGGCCTTAACTGTTTCTATTCTAAGATTTGAAAATGGATAGGATACGGAAACGCACCTACGTGGCAAATTTTCCATATATATATATATATATATATATATATATATATATATATATATATATATATATATATATATATACATACACATACAGGGTGATTCAGGTCTGAGAAGCCAAAATGTAGGAGGTGATTCTAGACATCGTTCCCAAGAAAAAAGTTCATTTTAAGTATGGTCCGATTCCGAAGGGAAAATGAGTTATGTCCAATTTTTACATGCATTACTGTTTTTTGAACGTAGACAAATGTTTTATTGCATAAGAAATTCTTGCCCAAAAACTGTTGTATATAATTAAATATTAATTTTGCGATAAAAAAGAGAGAAAAGTTCTTTTAAATAAACGGTGATTTAATTTACTAACCCCATTTAGATAACATAATAGATTATACTTTCTGAACGTCGAAAAATACACTTTTGTTTTTCTCGATGAAACAGAGGTTTCTCGCGAATTTGTTCTTATCAATAGGAAAGTATCTTCTATCAATGAGTTTAGTGAATTAAATCAAATTTTTTTAAAGGAAATTTTGCCTGGGGTAATCATCTTGAAACGTTTTTGAGCAATTCTTTCTGTTTTAATAAAACTATGTCTTCATTAACAAAAACCAGAAAATCGGACCATACTTCAAATGACCTTTTTTGTTTGAAATTATGTCAATAGAATCACCTCCTAGAGTTTGGCTACTTAGACCTGAATCACTCTATAGGTCTCTTACATAGTTGTTGATCCTTGATGTTAACTCATTTAAAGTTAATTCCTTCAACGTTACGGTAAAGTTTACGCTCCCGTTGAAGAATACCCCGAAAAGCTCCACCTTATGTAAAAGAGAGAGGCGAAGTGAAAACAAACTTCTCCTCCCATTGGTATATACCTTGTAAGGATGGGGGGGGGGAGGTTTGTAAGGTTTCTCTATTTAATTTATTAACTCCCAAGAGCCAATATTTTCAAGAGGCTCTCTGACGCTAACCCCAACCTAACCAAAGACAAAGACTTCGCTTCTCGGCATACTAACCAAGTATTAGCTCAAACTCCTCCGTCTTAAATATTTTCTTCCCGGCTCTTATTATATTATTTATGATAATTCCAGGGAGTTTGCCCGACCTAAATAACGTCTTGAGGTTCCGCATAATTAATTTCCGACTTGTCAGCTGTATAAATACACGTCTTAATTAAGGTGAACATGAACTTTAATTTTCTGCTCAATATTTACTGAATATTTATTAAATCTCGCTTTTCTGAATATATGCTATTTATTTTCTTACTTAAGAATGCATACGTCATAAGTGCCTTGAATCACCTTTCAAGGACGATGTTCAAAAGCAGACAGCGTGGATCGTCTCTCATTATTGTGAAATATGTATATCACCTGTAAAACATTTCGAGTGGTAAACGTAACAATAAATGCCCAAACCGTATTAGTTTATTTTTAAAACTGATCTTTCTCCCACCATTTATACCGTTACAAGAAAACATAGAGTTTCTGTTTACAATACATTTTTCTGTGTAGATGCCCACGACGTTTATCGAGTTTCATTGCAATATAATAAAATTTACGGCCGCTTTGAGCAAATTAGTAATTTGGATCCGGAAAAAACCCTCCCTCCAGATGGCCCGAGTATGGTGGTATACGAACTCGTTCAATCGTTTGCTGGGCAAATGCTATATTCTGAGTTGCGTAGCGAAAAAACAAAATCTCTGACTAACATACATAAACATATATAAATATATATCTAATATATAAAATTCTCGTGTCGCAGTATTAGTAAAAAAAAACTCCGAAACGGCTCGACCGATTTTTACGAAATGTTTTGGGTATGTGCGATAGGTTTGAGAATAGTATGTAAACTATTTTCCATAGCCTTAAGTGATAAGGGTAGTCCACCCCAAAAAAAGTTTTTATGTTTTGGACAAATTGTTTTATTCCTATGTACTTAAAAAATACATACAATCTTAAATCACCCTTCTACCACTAATCCTCCGAAGGAAAGTAGCTATTGAGGTTGGACTCATGACGGAATTTTTGAAAAATTTCTTCAAATCTTTATCGATCCTACCCAGTAGACACCGAAAATGACCCCTGTTAAAATTTATATATATATATATATATATATATATATATATATATATATATATATATATGTGTGTCTATTAACACGATAGCGGCTAGAGTTTTTGTTTTTTCGTCACGAAACTTGGTACATAGCATTCAATTAGCAAACGATTGAACGAGTTCGTTAACCACCAAAATCAGTCCACCGGAAGGGGGGGTTTACCCCGAACCCAAAACACTAATTTGACTATGTCAGCCGTAATATTTGTTATATTTCAACGAAACTTGGTATTCGTAGTGGTAATATAGAGAAAAAAGTGAGATATAAAAATGAACTAAATCGGTTCATTAGAAGAGGGGGGGGGGCGTTTACCCCGGACCCACAATACCAATTCGCCACTACCAGCCGTGATTTTTGGTATATTTCGACGAAACTTGGTATTCGTAGTGGTAATCTACAGGTAAATATGTGTTGTAAAAATAAACTAAATCGGTTCATTGGGAGGGGGGGGGTTTACTCCGGACCCACAATACCAATTCGCCACTACCAGCCGTGACTTTTGGTATATTTCGACGAAACTCGGTATTCGTAGTGGTAATCTACAGGTAAATATGTGTTGTAAAAATAAACTAAATCGGTTTATTAGAAGGGGGGGTTTACTCCGGACCCAAATTCCTAATATACTCATACCGGTCGTAATTTCTGCTGTATTGTTACGAAACGCGGTATACGTCGTCGTGGGTAACTCATGAGAAAGAAGTGTTGTACAAATGAGCTGAATCGGTCAATCGGAAAGCGGGGGTTTAATATGTAATATATTTCAATAGAAAAGCCCGCCAGACGTAGGTTCACAAAGCCGCCGCAAGGAGCGCTTTCTATCACTAGAGTGACTGTATCCTGTTCCTGCCTTAGATCAAAATACGATAATATGAGGTTTTTTGTATTTCTTACGTACCATGTGTAAACATAACTCTGGAAGCAAATTAATAATTGATCAGTTACTCATTACAAATTTAAAAGAGAGCTATTCGTGTTTTTATTTTATTTATGTTGGATATTTTAAGCAAATTGTTCTGGAAAGCAGTCTAAACTACCCAAATTCTGAGGAGAGTGCTTAGTTATGCAGCTCCTGCGTGACGGACTTAATTGCTATATGACTCCTTTAATAATTTTCGACCATTGAGGGATAACTGATCAATTATAACTCGATCAATTAGCCTTCCAGGAGTCTACCGGTTTGACTTCTCTCCCAGGAAACAGCACGGAGTAAGGATGAGAAAGAAGCCGGCCTCCTGTCCTTCTCGCACAATGAGCTTTCTCTTACTCCCTTCATAGTTTTGGCCAGTACTATTCCCACAGATGTGCCAAATGATTTCAAACGCATTAAATTTACAAATAGATTGGCATTCGCAATGATCATGAATAAGTTGCAAGGCCAAACGATGTCTGCTTGTGGCTTAGATTTGGGCACACTGTGTTTTTCACAAGGAAAATTCATTATACATGGCATTTTCTCGCGTGGCTAAACCATCGAGTTTGTTCCTGTTTGCCAAAGATAGACTAACCAAAAATATCAGTCACGTCATTGCACTAAGAGATTAATATCGTTTTTTTTTTTTTTTCATAATTAGTGATAGAGATATAATTTTAAATATATTAGTTAAGATAATAATGTACAATGACTTAAAAAAAAATGATGTTTGGTATATAGTGGTTTTGTATACAGGCCGTCATTGTTCACAGCGCTCTATTTTTCTTTCATACACCACATCCCCATGCACATAGAATAAGCTAGCTATATTTTATTTGGCAACCAAAATATTCACCATAAATAATTTATATAGCAAAACAACGATTGCGGGTCGGCTAGTATATATACTTTTAAATTTTAACTGGTGGGTCATTTTTGTGATCTAGTAGGTCTACAGTCGGAAAGTGCTAAAAATACTGTAACATTGTAACAATACTGAGAATAATTGAGTCTCTTTTGGCGGAAGTTTTTCTTTATAAATATGGTAGAATATATTAATATTTATATGGTGAGGGAATGTATAATGTAGTGAGAGATTGAAGAGCATACCTTGAATAGCGCAGGTCTGTAGGCTCTCTGGATATTTTCTTTTCTTCCTTAAATTATTTCTGGTTTCATTTGGCTGACTGATCTCATATATGTTTTTTCATCTCCTCGGTGTATCTTCTCCTGTTCAATATGCGCATTTTAATGAACGTATTAGAATAGAGTGTGTTATGAAAGTTTATGATTAATGTAAAAATATTTGCGCAATAAAGAAGACGTAGAAAAATGAACTAAATTCTTCTGAAAGTAAACCTGCTCCTATCTAGTTTCCATTATGAAGGGGGCAAGTAATAAAAACTTGATTGTGAATGAAAATAACGGAGACTAGTATGGAGAATTCTCGCAGACAGTTTTTAATCCCTCAGGAGTGGATTTTATAGCCCATTCTTCGGCTTAGAAATTCACTCCAGTATATGTAATGGCAAGTGTGTAACCTTACACTTTCGAAGTGATTCTTACTCTAAAGCATCTAAAATTCCAATTCTACCAATTCATATAAAAACTAATTTGAACCGTCGTTATTATGGTTTTGAAACCTGAAATGTTCATAAGTATCTTTAGTATACCCTTTTGCTCAAATTTTGTGAATTACCAAAAAAGGCAGAGGGTCAATAATATTACACAATACACTTTCACATTTATTTAATTTCCCTACATGTTTCGGACCGTTTTGGCGCCTCTTCAGGGGAATATGCTCTAAAATTCAGTTTAAGCTTTAACTTGAGGAGAAGAACTTTCCACTAGCAGGGCCACGTCCAGACTGATCATTGACTGACATTGTACCATTTTGGGCTCATATACAGCATTTTCCGTTGAGGAGGGGCCAAGACGAGGATAGTTAAATAAAAAGTCCGACTCGCAGGAACTGCAGCATCTTAGCGCGGTTCCGTTCATGTCCCTAGTGCCATTTGATAAGCTTAGAAAAGAAATAAACTTATTTTTTTTATATATCTCGGGAAAATTGTCAAAATCCTCTCGAACATCTCGAATAAAAGTGATATTAAGGCGTCAGGGACACCGACAGTAGCTAACTTTTACACAGAAGCGGAAATTACAGAATCTGGCTCTCATTCTAAAGCAAAGCTCTATAAATCAATACAAAATATGCCAAATAAAGCCTTTCTAGAGGATACAGAAGCATGGGCGTATATGAGGGGGGGGGGGCTGAGGGGGCTGCAGCCCCTCCCGAAATTTTGAATTGATGATAAAAACTTCTCGTAAAAACCTTAAAAATAAATTAAATAAGATCACTTAGTTCATAAAACATATTTTATTTTACGTGCAATAGCGTTTTAGTTGCCTAAAACTATTCCAAGCTCTAAATATTTAGTATTCCATACCCTTGAAATGGTCTCAGCCCCCCCCCCCCGAAATTGTTTTTATATACGCCCATGTACAGAAGGATCAAGAAGAAGTACACAAGATTGAGTAGAATACCCTGCCTAATATAGCCTATATAGAATAATATGCCGAATAAAACCTATCTAGTTAATACACAAGGAGAAATAAAAGTCTTGACGAATAACAAGTCAAGAAAAAAAACTTTATTTAACAAAATAAAACAAAGTTTAGTTGCCAAACTACAATAGAATAATATACCTAATTAAGTCTATGGAGTAGATACAAATGGACCAAAAACAAGTCTTGTGGAATATTGTTTTTTTTCTAATTAAATACTTTTTATCAATATTTAGTATATAACATTTGTTGAAAACTATTGATTGCTAATTGATGAATCGGTTTACAACTAAGTAGTCTTTATGAATATTTAGTATATAACCTATGTTTGGATCTGTGTTTTTGGGGTGCTCTCCGCCTAGGCTTTGTATTTGTGTCGGCAGATACCTGGGGTATATTTACAGCTCTTGAGGATTAACTCTTAGCAGGTAAATTTCCTGCGGACCTTCTGCTTCTACGAGGGCATTGAACCGCCATATTCGCTCATAGTATCTAACCGTTGTGAAGTTTATTTTTTGGATTTAGGACTTAATATACATATGTAGACTAAATCATAGCAAGAAGTGATCCTCCGTCGTCGGTTCTTAACTATGTAGACTCGCTAATGTTATCCAATCTTAGATACATCGTATTTAAAATCCACAGCAAAAACACGACATTTCATCACAATCCCCTGCTGAATAAAACTTATATAGAATAATATGCAAAATAAAGCCTATCTAGTGGATAAAAATAGAGGAAAAAAGCCGTTCGTGGTGGTAGAAAATCTTAAAAGTATTTCGCTCAGAAATCTCCGAAATATTGTCACTAATTATACGTATCCTGTTTTATAGCCAAATAGATTTATATTCTATAATCAATAAGAAAAACTTACTAACAATAAAAAACTATGGGTAACAGATGAAAATAGGGAATACCAAGAATAATTCTAAAGAACGAAATCAACACCAGTACTGTAATCTAGATATTCATACGGCATCTTCGAATTCTAACAAACAAAATATTGATTCTAATTATACGTATCCTGTTTTATTGACAAATACATTTGACTACTATAAGCAATTGAAAACACTAGGGAATATGCCAAAGAACTCGGAGTAGGAGCCTCGACAGTTTCAAGACATTTGAAGGAAATCGACAAATCCAAAGCTGACATTACTTCAAAGTTTAAGCACTTATTTCTCCGATTGACATAGCCTAATCAAAAATTGTTTCAGAATCTTTTTTGTAGAACATCTAGTGAGCTTTCGCATGGTAACCCTCCGTTTACCAATATTCCTAACCGTCTTCGAGATATTAGGGAATGTATACGAAGTTCCCAAAACATTTCATGTCTGTTAATAAAATATTTTATTCTAATCCTTCCTTAGCTCCAAACGTAACCAAAATTTTAACATATTAGTGTTGATGAAATTCAAACATGCAGAAAATGTTTCAACTGAATCCCATAATTTTAAGTATCAAAATCAAAGACAAAAAGAACAGTTCGAATAAGCGAAATCAATTACTTTAAAGTTTTAAGCACTTATTTCTCCGATTGACATCGCCTAATCAAAACTTTCATTAGAACCTTTTTTGTAGAGCATTTAGTAAGCTTTCTAATGGTATCCTTCCGTTTCCCAAAATTCTCAACCTTTTTCGAGATATTAAGGAAAGTATACAAAGTTACCAAAACTTTTTTATGTCTGTTAATAAAATATTTTATTCTAACCCTTCCTTAACTCCAAACGCAACCAAAATTTCAACATATTAGTTTTAATGAAAGTAGAACATGCAGTAAATGTTTCAACTGAATCCCATGACTCTAAGTACCCAAACCAAAAACGGCATTCAAAAATTATTTTTTCAGTTTTCTCAAAAACGGTTAAGGCTATCGCATTGAAAATGGTTCCATTCGTTTTCCTAGCCCAAGAAGCCTATAAAACGAGTACTTACAAGCTTATGAACTCAAAAACGTAAGCGTTACGATTTTTCTTGCGCGAATTTCGCCCCAAACGCCATCTTCCAGTGGGCGGATTCTGCTGGTTAACGAACTTGACCTTTCAAATTGTACGACGGATTTTTGTACCAAATTTCATCAAAATCGGACCATCAGGGAAGCCAGAAATGAGCGAACAGACAAATATGTATATATATATATATATATATATATATATATATATATATATAAATATATACATATATATATATATATATACAAATTTTAACCACCGTTATTTTCGGTCTCTAGGGGTTCTGAAACGCGAAATTTTCTAGTCGGCACTTCCGGATTGTTTCATTGTATCAACCCTATAAGCGGGGTTCCTCCCTAGGGGGGAGGGAGGAACCGCGCTAAAAGTGTGAAAGTCTATGATGTAGTATTATTGAACTTTCCGCTTTTTCTATGATTCGTTAAATGTTCTGTCTTGCGTAATCGGGTCGGCATCATAAACTTGTTTCCTACCTTTGGAGGGAGGGAGTAACGCGCTGAAATCATGAGTAAGACATTCGAAGTCATAAGTTAGCGAATAGTAACAGGTGCCAACGATGTGCTTCTCTTGTTCTTCAATACAAAATTTATCAAAAAAGAACAATGTCTTTTCGCAAGGTATAACAATTGCCGGGTGTGCAGTAATAAAAAGACTCCATTTTTGGGGGTTTTCAGGACAGAACGTTACAAATCGTTCCTATCTTCTGGTAGAATAAGGAAGCAGCTCTGGTCACTTCAATTGTGGAATGACAACAACTAAACTGATGTATGAGGTCAACTATTGACTTTCCATCTGCGTACAGCCAACCCCTGCTCTTGAAAACCTAGAAATGCAATGTTTTTGACCTAGCGTATGACCCATACCAAGACCAACCTGTGTGCACAATTTGGTCAAAATCGGACAAACGATGTAGATCTACCTGTGCCCCACGTTTGGTCAAAATTGGTCAAACGGGTGAATTTGTATATGGAACAAACAGACAAACAGATGGACACGTGATTTATATATATATATATATATATATATATATATATATATACCGATAGAAACCACAGTTTCTCATTGTCTTGGTTTAGTTTGCCGGCGGAGCTCGTTGTTAACTTTTCTTAATTACTCCGACAACAGCTCCAACTTTTCGAGGAGACTTCTCTAGAGCACCTTCAACGCTTCTAATTGTTCGTTATGAGAAAGTAACCACTGGCGTTTTATCCAAAGTCATATTTTTGTTTTCTGTTTATGTGTCTTTCAATATAATTCCTGACTACCTGGAAGTTTAATCTGATTTGATCAGTTGTTTACATAAATAATTGCCAAATTGGAATATTCATAGGATTTGAGGACATAATTATACTAATACATATTCAGATATTAATTTATAGTCTGTAAAGCGTACTCTTTGGGCTAGCTTTTAAGATTTATGATGTTGGAAAGAACTGTCATGTAATTAAATTAGGATTCTTTATAATACCAGATTTTTTTAAAATTAATTAATTAATTGCTGCTTACGATGTCATCAAGTAAAGTTGAAAATGTCGCGACAAGAAAACATAAAAGATTACGTCAGAAAAGCAACAACTTATTAATACCTTCCAAGACAAAGCAAAAAAAGTCATCTCAAACCCCAAGACAACTCTTCAACCCACCCTTGGATTTCAGAAGCTAGACAGGACCAAACAAGAGACACCATTAAACATCCTAATATTTACGTCCGGAAAATAGCCGACTTCGAAAGCCTTTATGGTAACTAATAGTTTGAAGAGAACAACATTGAATGCCGGCAAGATCAACATTTGAATGCCGGCCTACCAACAGCGACTCCTACAGGACAATTATTCGCTACGTGGAAAGGAAGGAAGCAGACTTTCACTGCTATCAGTTACCCGAGGACAAATCCTACAGGGTGGTTATCCGCTAGATCCATCACTCAACTCCTCGGCAGATATCTTTGGCGAAAACTTTTCAGAAAATGTTACTCCGTCAAAATAGCTCACAATGTACAGCTTCCAGTCACAAAAGCGGAGTTACCACTCTTCTTTGTCGAACTGGGAAGTAAGGACGCTGACTTCCACTGCTATCAACTACATGAGAACAAATTCTTCAGGATAGTCATCCGCAACCTCCACCACTCAACGCGCTCGGCAGATATCTTTGGCGAACTTTCCAGAAAAGGCTACTCCGTCAAAAGAGCTCATAATGTACACATTCAAATCACGAAGGCGAAGTTCCCACTCTTCTTCGTCGACTTGGAAAACAAGGAAGTTAAATTCCACTGATATCAATAACATGAGGACAAACTCTACAGGGTAGTTATCCGCGAATTCCTCAAGTCCCCCTGAAGATATCATCGGTGAACTCTCAAAGGTTTTGGCAAAAGAGCTCCCAACACACATCATCTAGTCACAAATGTTTGTTTGTTTGTGTTTATGGGCAAAAGACTACAAGGTTGCCATAGCCCAATAGTCACAAATGTGCAACTAACAATCCTCTTCACCGACTTGGAAAAGATAAAAAAATAGCAAAGGCATTTTCCGTGAAGAGTACTTATTGTACACAAACATCAAAGTAGAGGAACCACGATACCGCACAAGCAATGCCACACCCACCAGATGGCATCATCATGCACGCATATACTGCGCGTGATGTTATTTTCAACATGCTGCATTTTATTTTCTAAATAATCACTATAACCTCACTATAACTAGAAATCAAACAAAAACACATTACTTTAGCTGCCCTAACCGAAACCGTTTGGAGACAAAAATGTTTGGAGAACACTCGTTTAAGGCAAATTATTTTTGTGCCAAATTTCACCAAAGATTTTTCTTTGATCGATGGGTTATTAAACATGGACAATTCCGGATTGCGTCAATGTTTCGACAACATAGACTTACTATAAATAGTAAGGGAGAAGATCCGGTAAACGGAAGGACCTCTAAAAACAAAAGGATACTTGGTGAGTACCTCGCATGCTGGATATTTTCAGGAGGAAACGAAGAGAATTTGTGGTTAGTGGTGGGGAAATATATAATAGAGACCACATCCATTTATAACGAGATCCAGACAGAATACGGCTTAGAAGGTGCCTATAGCAACAGGTGTGTGCCCTAACTCCGATCCTCCTGGGAGACAGTCTTATCCGAGGGAGTATTAAACCATAATTCCTCCCTGGGGTCTCCTAAATTCTCCACACAAAAAGCTGGCCTTCGTATTCCTCACGGTGCCAAAAGTATGCCAGATAAACAAGTCTATCGCCTTGGATGTGGCTGGTTTGCTGGTCGCTGATACAGCCGTAGTCGTCTTCTGAGATTAAGTAGGAGGTATAATTTATGGGTGTTCAGGGTTGGATGGAGAAATTGAGGAATTGCTCAGATTGACTCACCAGGCGGAACTGTGGGATACCAGGAGAAGCGTCCTTCTGGTATGCGCACCTGTATGGAAGTAGACGAAAAGAGAGAAAAAAATAAGGCTAGGTTATAACATTACGGCGATGAATTTGGCATAAAGATAATGGAAGATAATGGACGGAGGTAAGATCGAGAGGACACAGGTCGTTAAGGGAGAGAAATCAACCTACAGTGGCCACAGGGTGGGTGGATGACTACTCGTATTCAGTTTTTAGCGCGGTTCCTCCCTCCCCCGTAGGGAGGAACCCCGCTTATAGGGTTGATACAATGAAACAATCCGGAAGTGCCGACTAGAAAATTTCGCGTTTCAGAACCCCTAGAGACCGAAAATAACGGTGGTTCAAATTTGTATATATATATATATATATATATGTATATATTTATTTATATATATATATATATATATATATATATATATATATATATATATATTTGTCTGTTCGCTCATTTCTGGCTTCCCTAATGGTCCGATTGTGATGAAATTTGGTACAAAAATCCGTCGTCCAATTTGAAAGGTCAAGTTCGTTAACCAGCAGAATCCGCCGACTGGAAAATGGCGTTTAGGGCGAAATTCGCGCAAAAAAAATCGTAACGCTTAAGTTTTTGAGTTCATAAGCTTTTAAGTACTCGTTTTATAGGCTTCTTTGGCTAGGAAAACGAATGAAACCATTTTCAAGGCGATAGCTTTAACCGTTTTCGAGAAAATTGGAAAAATAGTTTTTGAATGCCGTTTTTGGTTTGGGTACTTAGAACCATGGGATTCAGTTGAAACATTTTTTGCATGTTTGAATTTCATCAAAACTAACATGTTAAACTTTTGGTTACGTTTGGAGTTAAGGAAGGGTTAGAATAAAATATTTTATTAACAGACATAAAACGTTTTGGTAACTTTGTATACTTTCCTTAATATCTCGAAAAAGGTTGAGAACCTTGGTAAACGAAAGAATACCATTAGAAAGCGTACTAAGTGCTCTACAAAAAAGGCTCTGATGAATGTTTTGATTAGGCGATGACAGTCGAAGAAATAAGTGCTTAAAACTTTAAAGTAATTGATTTCGTTTATTCGAACTGTTCTTTTTGTCTTTGATTTTGGTACTTAGAATCATGGGATTCAGGTGAAACATTTTCTGCATGTTTGAATTTTATCAAAACTAATATGTTGAAAATTTGGTTACATTTGGAGTAAAGGAAGGATTAAAATAAAATATTTCATTTTTAGTCATGAAAAGTTTTGGGAACTTCGTATATTTTCATTAATATCACGTAAACGGTTCGGAATCTTGGCAAGCAAAAGATTACCCTAGGAGAAATAAGTGCTTAAAACATAGGTAATTTCGTTCATTTGAACGAATCTTTTTGTGTGTTTCCTACAGTTTTTTTCACTGCTCGTTATTTTTGTGATTGCTTATAGTAGTCAAATGTATTATTCAATAAAACAGGATACGTATAAATAGAAACAATATTTTGTTTCAACGGCATCTTGGAATTCGAAGATGCCCTATGAATATCTAGGAACTGAACCCTATGGGCCCCCTGGGCCCTATGAATATCAGGATTACTGTACTGGTGTTGATTTCGTTCTTTAGAATTGTTTTTGGTAATCCCTATTTTCAGAAGTTTTTATCTATTTATTAATTTTTTTTGTTTAAATTCATTGAACAAAATCATAGGAATTCGAAGGTGAGGTGCTAGGAGGCTTAGGGTGGGGGGCATTTACCCTGTCCCCAGGTAGCGGCGCCCAGTGAACCCTCGTCATCTGTAAGTCCCTTTCTAGAGTCATAAAGATAAGCATCCAAACAACTTTAGGAATGTAGGATTTCTAATTTTGGCAGTATCAGAACAGTCGCTCTTTACATACCACAGTGGTACTGACGTACCGGTCTATACTAGTTGTACTCCACACGGTGGTAGTACTTGGTGTATGCCACAGCGGATTGCTCATTATAATCTTATTTTATACGTATCAAATAGATACCTAAAAAAAAGTTTATTTGTGTATAAGTGTTGCGTTATTGGGATTAGAATAAAATATTTTATTAACAGACATGAAATATTTCGGAATCTTCGTATATTGTCCTTATATATTTTTTTTTTATTTCTTTTATGGTGCATCGAAAATGAGCCATTAGCACCATTTTTTCCTTATGAGCTTATATAATACTTAGATTTAGCTAGCGACAATATTTTACACCGCAATTAAAGTGACTTGCTCTCCTTACAAATATAATATTTATATTATAATATAAACATAATACATTAATTTGTCTGAAAAAAAGTCCAACCCGCAGGAACTGCATCATCTTAGCGCAGTTCCTTTCTTATCTCGAGTGCAATTAGTGAAGGAATATAGCAGCTATCGGTAGGTATTAGCACCATTTTCCCCCCTTAATATCTTCAAAACAGTGGGAAGTACGATATAGCCATTCAAAACCTTACTAAATTCTCTACAAAAAAAGATTCTGAAGAAAATTTCGATGGGGCAATATCAGTCGGAGAAGTAAGTGCTTAAAATTACGAAAGTTTTAGTTTTGTTATTTTAAACGGGTTTTTGTCACTGTTTACCTCACTTTTGTTTTTTAAGTTTATTTAACGGTGGAATGAGTATTTCATTAAAGCTGAGAAAATAAGAATCATATTGGTAATAGAGTTTTCCTAGAGTGAGCGTTGAGATGACGGGAGAGTCCCATTCGCTTAGAAAACTGTCAGTTTCCATATGTGGCGCTTTAAGCTTCCTTCTTTTTGAGACTTTATTTTATATTTTTAACGAAAGATCAAAACCTACCGATAGCTGCTACTATTCCTTTACTAATCGCACTTCGGATAAGAACGGAACCGCGCTAAGATGATGCAGTTCCTGCGAGTCGGACTTTTTTTTTCTAAACCCTACTTTAAAACACAGAAATACTAAAACATGCAATGCATGATGAAGGCCAATGAAATTGAAAAAAAAAAAACGTGAAGAAAACCCAAAATAAAAAAATCTCAAATACCGGAGGGTGTTCCGGAAACAGCCGGAAACGTTTAATGCATAAATAAAAAGGAAAATATAAAAAACTTACTTTCATTAAGGGTTCTTATTTTCTTAATCAATGGAATGAAGTCAATGGAAATCTTGTAAACGATGCTATTTAAATGAAGTTTAATAAAATAAATATGAAACATTTTTTTTATTGTAAAAAGGACTTTTGTAAGACAGTCAACTAGTAGTTTTACCGCCAGAGTCTTGTAAGGAATTAATTAAAAAATACTAAAAGAACTAAATCCTAAAAGAAATAATCCAACAATAACATCCTATGTTTATTGGGGTCAATTATATTATAAAATTCACATAAATATGGCAGAAGGTTTTATTTCTTGCTCTACATGTTGCACGCCAATCTTGCGCCCCGTTGGGAGCTTAAAACTAAACTATAACTATTTCTGGTCATATAATTACAAAATTATTATAAACAACCCGTGGGGCTAAAACCTCTACCTTAACTTGCTGAGTCAACTCTAAAAGGTTGGACATAGTGAAAAGGTATTTCATCTGATTAATTACCGATTCAAAAATCCGATAATGTCCCTTTCTAGAAGTAGCGTAGTCTCTGAATTTAAAATCCATTATTGCCACCACTTTGTCAATTTATTTTTATTTAATGTCATATTTTTTGAAGGGTGTTATATTTTTGCATAGTTTGTATCGTGTAGAATAATAAATAAAATATCTGGAGCTGACTTAATTGTTTATATTTTATTGTTGACCATCCTAGTTTAATAATGTGAAATAATTGCTGGTGAAATATTTACTCAGAAAAAGTTTTAAGATTGGTAGGCTGTTCGTATTGATCACTCCGTGTGTGTGTTGCTTGTACTTCTTTGATTGCTTTTGGAGAAGTTTTCCGTGTTTGATGTATCGAGTTTCCTCGTGTTTCGCGTTTGGTAATTTACGAGTTGAGTGGCCCTTAGGAAGTACTTTCCTTAACTAAGATGCTTAACGTCAACAGGCAATCAATTAGCACGATTGCTGTGTCACATATTCAATTAGCGGTTTCGGAAATATATCTTGCCCTTTGGAAATTTATCAGTTGAACTTAATTTAAAAAAAATCGTCTGTCCATAACCGCTTGCATGTATTAAGATGTGCCAGATATTTTTTTTTTTAAAAACCCATGCAGTTGTGTTTAGAGAAAAATGGGGTGTATTCTACAAATTGTGGGGGGGTTATTATACAATAAAAACAACTTTAGGGTATCCTCAAAATTCGCGCAAACAATATTACATGTATAATGAATAAATCCACATTTAAGGCGATAACATTAACCTTTTTTTCTATCTTTTTTTTTCAAGAATAATGGCTAAAACTTGAATTTTTATTTTACTTCGTGGAAAACGATGGTTTGAGTTGGAACGTTTTTCAGACGTTTAACATCATGCTAACCTTGCTACACAAATTTTGGTTTGGCTTGGAGTACAGGACTTACAAGCAAATAAAAAAAAAGAAAGCAAATAAAATGTATTAACAGACATGAGCACTTTCGATGTTTCCGTATATTTTCTTGAATTTATCCTCCAAATTATAGGAAGATAGTCTCCCCCCTCTTCTTAAACTGCTACCTTGAAAGAAATATGAAGAACATTATTTGTTTTTATCGGCCACTATTTCTAGTGCTGTCCACTCTTTCCTTCTTTATTTATAACAATCCTTGAGAGTAAATTTATACCCTCCGACTTTAACTTCTGTAGAGCAAATATTTATTGAAGTATAATGCATGCTCATTATTTTTTACTCTAATAATGTATGTTGAAGGATAGTAAAGGCTATTTAATGAAGAAATACAGTGCACTTCTTATTATTACACTCATACTATTACACCTATAATACAGGGCACGAACACTCATGAGATTTTCTTATGGATACCTGGACATGACAAAATAAAAGGAAGTTCTGACGCAGACAATGAAGCAAAATTAACAACGATGCCCGCAATTTCTTGAACTGCTGGCATGGTTGTTAATGAGATCACCAAATTAGATATACATAATATCATATAAAGACTCATAATGAAGCAATGGCTAATGCTTAGTGCAATTAATAATGCTTAGTGCACTTAAAGCATAACTAACAATGTCAGTTGAGATTTGGAAATACTAGAGGAAAAACTCCAAGAACGAAACCATAACTACTACAATTTCCGTTTTTCGTCACATTTACGCTAAAAGGATGATTGAAGAAAAATTGTAATTATTTTTTAATTTATTAAGCTTTCAAATAATCAGTTTATACTTATCAGAAGTTTGCTCCAGTTTTCCATACATTTAAGAAAGTATACGAAAAATGAAGAACTCTTTGAAATACTATAGTTTGGAAGTGTGACAAACGCTTAAAAAAATTGTCAACTCAAGTACCCGTAATAAAAATTCTAGTGTTTTCTACTGTTACTAAAAATAAAAAGTGTACCCGGAATCCTATTAACGAAGAAACGTAGTGGTTTCATTCATAACATAATTCTATGAAATCCATTTCATACTCATGCTACAGATTCTATACATTTATTTGTAATTCGTTGACTAATTATATATATATATATATATATATATATATATACGTACTGATTTGTCTACTTTGGTTTATATCCCTGATTTCCACCTTTGCAACACCTTCTAAATTTTAGCTGGAGAACACTTTATGAGAGTTAGATACAGGCTGAGAATGGAAACTAAAGGCCATGCTGCATTCTGAGCACGGTCCTAGAAAATGGAAGTAGGACAGAGGAAATTTGAATCCGAGCAGGGTGTTACCGGATCTTGCCCTCTGAAATCCTCTTTCACGCCGTCAATTCAGACAAGTGTGTCGTTCAAAATGCATGAAGCGTACATGAGTGTGATGGTATCTTCATGGAAAGCTCTTATTCTTGGACAGTGGACTTCCTCGTCCTATTTACATTTCTATGCAGCCGAGAACTACTTCCGATTCAATAATGGCTTACTCTGGATTTCGCCAGACTTATAAATCGGTTCTTTCAGTTTTTCTAATCATATTAGTTGAGTATGTATTCAAGTTTGTCGTTACGACTCTTCATTGTATTCCATTCTGCTTTGTTTTTTAGTTTAAAATGTAAACACTATACCATGCGTCTGATCATCCGAACTCCTTGACAAGGATGTAATTATTGATTTATTTATTGTTTATTACATTGTGCATATGAATACATCTGATAAAATGATACAATGTTGCGCCTGGAGGAAGAGAAGGCCATTGCTATCACTGCACACGATGCAGCAGATCTCTGGGCCACTGTCTTCGATGTGGTCGAAGGAGTGGATGGGGCGTCTCATATGGGAGATGAGTTCAGAATTTTGATGAGTGAAACGCTTGGTAAGGCAATGTTGGAATTTGGATAATATAAAATCTTTATCGAGAGGGATATTGAGGTATATTGGAGGTTGAGGTTGCAAACGTAAAACGGATCATTGATGATAGTTCTTAGGTCTTTGGATCGAAATATTTGGATGTTCGATGTTTTCGCAGTCCCCCAGAGTTCTGATGCGTAGATCCAAAAGAGTTGCAGCAATGATTTATAGAGTTTCAGTTTGTTTTCGATACTTAAATGTGATTAGTGAAATCGTCTGTTAAGTTCCTGACTTTCGAGTTTTAAGTGATGTTTCCAGGTAAGTCGGGAGTCCAAGTGTTGGAGTGTACTCTTGGACAAGAATTGCACCATGGGTGAAGGTCATGTGATGACATTGTTCCTCGTTCGCCTTGATTCTCCATCCATTCTTGATGTCTTGTACCACTCTTCATGGCGGGACTTAAAGGGATAGATAATAAGAAAATATTTTTAATAAGCGAAATTCTATTTCAAAGCTTTAAATATTGAATAAGGTTACGGTTACTCATCATAAAACCTATAAAACATCGCTAGGATGAGAGATACGTTTACTTGAGAGATTGAGACAGCTTTGATAGAGAGACTACGATTGATTGGGTAGAAGTGATAGAATTGACTGACATACCTTTACTCGGGTGAGGGCCGCTCGCTTGTTCTAAGAACTAAGGAACTGATGAGACTCTAGCCACCGCAGTTAAGCCGGCCCTTATTAACCCTTTACCTCACCAATGCTTCAGCTCGGGGTTCCATTTAATAGGAAAACATAGAAAATGTGGGAAACTTAAATTTCAGACTATCGAAATGCTGCTCTCTACATCGCTTGTCGAGATTACCTTGTACCATATAGGGCATGTGAATGACCCAGACGCTACGTTTGCATATTCATTGTTCGCACAGTACCAATGTTGGACACCCAACCTATTCTCTATTATTTATTCACTACCTTAGTCCATGACAATACCGGACCCTTCAATTATAATCGGCGTTTAAATAAAAAAAATAATTATAATCCCTAAAGTAGATAAAATAATAACAGTAAGAATATTTTTTTTTATTTATTTATTTATTTATTTATTTTTTTTTACGGCGCATCGACATAAATCTTGGCCATTAGCGCCGACGTCATAGTAAGAATATTATCAATGAAAATGATTTAAATGTATTTTTATCGATAGTATATACTGAATAAAAATTCGGTCAAGAGTGTCAGAAAGGGTTTACTACTTAAAGATAACAAAATAAAAAAATAAATACATAAAAAGTATATATTTACATTCTAACAACGCCGAGATTAAAATCAACAGAAATTCTACTGTATCCCTATAACAGCTACATTAGTCCCAGGACTAATTCCTTGTGACATTTCTTGGTATCGCGGAGCTGTCGAAGTACCGTTGTGTACTTGTTAGGCTCTTGAATTATGTGTCTGTCGAAATGGTGAGAAACGTTGACCTAAATATAGCAAGTTTTGTCGTAAAGCAAGTTTCGTCGCCTTATCCACCTCCCGCCCGTTTTTATCACTTCGAACATTCTACCTGCACCGGAGATCCGGTCGTTCACTTCCAGATAAAAGTAACAATTTTCGTTTCATTTTTAATGAACAATATAAATATTGGCATCTTATAAAAATATTCTTGGATAGGATTTTGTAGAGATAGTGTTGTTTCTTTATTTACAATATTTTGAGAACTTATTACGGGATCTACTTATGGAAGGGGGTTTAAAAAAGTGGAGAATTTCTTATCAAAGGGCAATGATCAAATATTAATTAATCAATTCTTAGAACTTAAAGAATGTTTCCGGAGAATTTTAATGAACGAGGCGATGTTTTATAGCTAGGAATAAATTACACGATAACTAATCAAGTTTTTAATTTCTCGCGAAGCTATATTGTTGTTTTACTTCAGAATCAATTGAAATAGAAATTCGATTTAGTTAATTATTGAATTTTCGAGATTCTTAAGTTTGATATTACTCTGACGGGAAAATTAATTATCTCTTCCGAAAAAAATAAAAAAAATAAATAAGAAATCTATAAACAAGGGCTTTTATAAAACGTTGACTTCTCTTTAATTGGTAAAGTTAAATAAGTTTTTCTTTCGGTTATATTTAGAATGTTTTGCGTCTCTCATTATTTTCTTCTGTTAGTTATTTTTTTTTTGTCAGGCAGACTAAAACTGAATGCCACATTTTTTAATCTTTCGAAGGAAGACAATGATCTAAGAGATATAAATTAAACATTAAAGGATTTATAAAAAAATGTTGTTAGTTTATGATTTTAATCTCTCCTTGTAGTATGTTTCCTACTAGCTGTCACCTGACGTGCCATGCTACACCTACTTTCTGCATATTGAAAAGCAAAAATAAATTAGATAGCAAATAAGTAATATTATAACCCGTGACCTCAAAAATGTAAGTCCTGGACTATTTTTACCTTAGCTTTGACACTCCCAGGATCAGGACCTACATGTGTGCCAAGGTTGGTCAAAATCGGTCAAACGGTGTGGATTTGAATTAGGAAAAAACACACAGAAGAACAGCTGGTAGCTTTTTTTTTTACCTAGCCTACGAGACTTCCCGGATCAAGATTTACCTATAGAGAGGACAATGGCGCAATCCGTAAGAAATAACTGGAGATGTCGATTGACTGAGAAATTCGTATAGCCTCAAAAACAGATTCAAAATAAAGGCCAAATTCCCAAAATAAGTTTGAACATATATATTTTTTATTTAAAAATATAATTTCTTTCTTAAGTAATCCCTCACTCATAATGTAGAAATTTCCTTCTTTTTACAACTTGTATTTTTATTTACTTTGAGGTAGAGAATACCGAGCTTTGTCGTGATTCTCCAAACATTACGACCGTTAGTCGAATATTACCGATTTTGGTCTGGAGTAAACCCCTTCCCTTTCAAATTAACGAACTCATTTTGTTGGTTAACTAACTCGTTCAATCCTTGGCTATAGGAATGCTGTAATCCAAGTTTCCTGGCGAAACGACAAACATTGTGGCCGCTGTAGTTTTCAGACACCCTCACGCAGATATATGAATTGTTTTTATAAATGAATTAATAAAAAAAAAAATTGGTGGCCCGGTGGCCGTGAGTGCTAAGGCGTTTGCACTCCGTGCCTAAGGTGGTGGGTTCGATTCCACTAAGGGTAATGAATTTGCTGGAGAAAAGCGCTATCCTGGTTTGGAAAACTGTGGTAACAGGTAGAAAATCCATCTTGAAAATCGTGTTCAGTGGGCATATTAAATCAAAATTAAAATAAATAATTAAAAAAAATATTTCAATGAAGCTTATAATTTTATTAAAAATGTTTAATTATTAATATTTTGTACCTATTTTAATATATTTTTGTTAACTTTCAGCGGAGGACGCCGACCCCGGAGATTCTGGGATATGCGGGACCATCCTGACAGCCCTGTCGTGGGTTCTAGTTTTCTGTACCCTTCCCTTTTCACTTTTCGTCTGTTTCAAGGTAAGAATTCTTATAATTTTACTTTTATAAACATTTTTTTTTAGATATTAATATTTTTCTTTTACATAGGAAGTGATGTAAAACAGTAAAACCCTCCTCTTAATTGACCGATTTAGTTTATCTTTAGAACATTAGTTTATCTTTTGAGATACGCACACCAGTTTCGTGACAATATAAAAAAAAAAAAAAAACTTGCGGCTGCTATGGACTAATTAGTAATTTGGGCCTGGAGTAACCCCCCCCCCCCCTTCAGATGAAAAGATTTGGTGATTAGCGATCTTGTTCAATCGTTTGCAAACATTTTGGCGATTATCGTGTCGCCGCACATATATACGTATATATATAGTATATTTTAGCTGGGTCATTCTAGTAGGTAGGATTGATGAAGATTTGAAGGAATTGTACAAAAAGTCTTTCATGAGTACAACTTCATTAGCCGTATTCCTTCGGAAATGGCTAAAGGACAAATATAAATAGCAAAACAATTGAGCTATTTGCATAAAACACATGAGCCGCCAAAGCCATTTTAAATAGCTCACAAGCCTTTTTATTCCTCGATTTTGATGAACACCCTTACAGATTGCCATAAAATGGGAACGTGGAGCTTTTCTCCTGTACTCATCTTCAATTTAAATTATAACTATCAGGCAGATGTTGATCGTTTAAGAAAATATCATTCATTTTCCTTCACATTTTTTTCAATTATCAAGAGGCATTTCACCCTTAATAAACAAACAAACCTTATTAAGTAATTAAAGTTTATTAAATGGACAAGCTTTTTTAAAAGTTGATTAGTTTGAGACTATGATGAATAACCTGAATTTCCTTTATGTAACCTCCCTAGAACCCCTTTAAAATTAGCATAGTAACATTATTTGTATGGTGTCTCAATGGAAATATCATGTACATTACGATGGTTTGATTGGATTTTATTTACCATAAATGGTCTTTCAGTAATCACGACTTATTCATAAAAAAAACATGATTCACGTAAAAAAATACAAAATGTGAATTTACTTTGTTTCTGCTGAGAATTGAACTATACTTGGTTGTTGTAACTTTTTTGTCACACTCGAGGTCTTCTATCGCTTCCTGAAAGGGTGACACTTTTATCTGTTACACCCTGTATATATTTTGATTCCCTTCTGAATTTTCAAAACAAAATCTATTTCTATGTCTGAAGCATGTTTCAACTAAATCAATCGTTTCTGAATAATCAAAGTGAAAATGAGTTGGAAAAAGTAGTTCTAAACAGATGTTGCTTTAAAAATGACTCCATTCGTTTTCCTACGTTAAGGAACCTATAAAAAGATTACTTGCTAGCATATGTACACGAAAAAGTAAGCGTTACGATTTTTTTCGCGCAAATTTCGCTGCAAAAACCATGTTCCGGTGGACGGGTTCTGCTGGTTAATGAACTTGAACTTTCAAATTTTATGAAAGATTTCTGTACTAAATTTCATAAAATTCGGACCATTTTTGAGCTGATGAGAGAGTTAACAGACAAATATGTATATATATATTATGTTTTATTGGATCCTCAAGCGTAAACGTTTCCAGTCGGCACTTGAGGTCAACCTCATAAACGAGTTTCGTCCCCGCTAAAAATGAAACTTTTCACTCCAACAATTAGATAAAGTTTATTTGCCAGAAATTATTTATGTATATTTCATTTTCGATACCTACTTCAAACATATTTTGTATTACTTTGTCAGCTGAAAAACGGTTGAAGGTTGAGACGCTTCTGTACTGCAAGCATATTTATACTCTCATTGATATTCTACCTTGCCAAAAGGGTTTTCCTTTTCATTGATCAACATATGCTGAAAGGAACGAACATTAAAGGCAGCCTTTGGAAAAATGTATCTTCTATATCAGCATCTAATAAAGCTTGATGAAATAATTTTTCATGCCCAAGATAGATATATCTATAAAACTCTTTTGCCATATTGAATATTTCAGCACATCCCAAAATATTTTATATATATATATATATATATATATATATATATATATATATATATATATGTATATACAAATTTGAACCAACGGTAGTTTTGTTTTGTGCCCTGAGGGGTTTAAAATTCATAAGGTTCCCTCCCTTTAACGGGTGGGAGGAAATGTACTAAATCTAAAGCAAACCGAGAAAAAAAAAAAGAAAAAAAAAAGCGTTCTCAGGAACGAAACCTAACTTTCGAGTGTTAGGCGCCGATTTCTTCGACGGAGATTTCTCAATCAAAAATTATGTAGGAAATATTTTTGTTGGAAATTTAGTAAGCTTTCGTTACTATTGCTTTCGTAGTAAGTGAAAGGAATGGTTTCCTTTCACTTACTACGATTTGTCAAACTTTTCTAGCTATTTCAGGAAACCCCAAAGGTGGTAGTGTCTACCTTTACCATTTTTGTTTTCTATTACTTCCTAAACCCCTAATGTGACAAAAACAATTATTGGTGCAGGTTGAAGACCGCTACAAAACGTTGAGGTTAGGAATTGAAGCCTAAAATTCAGTCTTATAATCAAATTCATATTCAGATTCCATGAAAATATGAGTTTCGTGGAAAATATCGCTCACAGATAGTTAATATTTACGCTTGATACAAAAAAGAATAATTGTTTCGGGGTGTAACAACGTTTTTGTTGGCCAACTATTTCAAGTTATTATACGCCCCTGATTTGAACTCGGTATGTGAATATGAGGTCTTGTGTTCTATATCCATCTGCTCACAACATATTTTTTCAAGAGTAGCACAACTGAAGAGGTCGGGGTAAAATAGTGCCAAGCAACATTATCAACAAAACTTAATTGTAGCTGCTATATGTAGAACTATCAGTCTAAGATGCCCATGCTACTAAAATAAGACTAAAAGCTCTGTATGCTACTTAATGTTGCTGTTCCTAACGATTTTAACTGACAGCCCCCCCATAATATCCAACCTATAACAGCTACAGTTAAGTTTCCTTAAAAATGTTGCTTGGCACTGACAAATTTTTCCAATAATCTGATATGATTTCTGATTGCATTTCTAGCATTTAAAGATCGTTAGTCACGTCTATACTTAATTATCTCAAAACTTCAACAACTTGGACGAAGAGTATTTAAATGTTCTGCGAATGAATTCTAAGCAATCTGTAGTTTGTGAAAAATTGAGAGTGGAATATTGTTAAGACCTAGCTCGGGTATGATAGGAGTGAGCGGATATTAAATTCAACACTTCTCTAGCAACATAACTTCTCTGTCTACTCTTGTCATATTTCAGGAGTAAACTTCAACATTTCCTCGCAAGTAATAGACTCAGGGAGAAAACGGGAAACACAGGCA
This sequence comes from Gonocerus acuteangulatus, assembly GCA_946811695.1. NCBI lineage: Eukaryota > Metazoa > Arthropoda > Insecta > Hemiptera > Coreidae > Gonocerus > Gonocerus acuteangulatus. Next base: position 65,777,970 of record OX328127.1, on the reverse strand, counting down.
GAGTGGGATCCTGAAAGGTAGAATAGAGGAACTCGCTTGGAGAGCGGGGATCTAACGGGACAAATTGGGACCCCAAATAGTTTTGGCTAGTGGAACAGGGAGGCGGCATCAAGTGATGCAAGAATATATCCGGCAGGGGGTTAAGTTAAGTTTGATCATTTTGAAATAAGTTCGAAATAATCTACTATATATTTGACAAATACCACTCACTGACTGTCTCACTAACTATCATCGCCCAGCCCAAACCACTTGAGAGAAAAATTTGAAATTTTTAAGTATTTTTAGAGGAGTTTGAATTTTTAGTTTTAAAAAGAGCATGCTCGCCTAGGCAGCATGCGTTACTCTTTATCTATTTCATAAGATTATTTTAAATTGCGGTTAATTTCAACTATGAGGGCAGACCTTGAATTACTACAAATAAACTGTGATTTTGTCCCTCATAGAGTTTACGCTATTCCCGGGGATGGTCCGGGTAATAATATCCCGAACCCTTGCACAGCCTCCTCACCTATCAGCATTCCTAGTCACGACACTTCTTGGTAATATAATGGGTGCTTCAAAATAACATCTTATTATTGACAACGAATATTAACCTGTTACTGGTAACCTATAGATAACAGGTTATCTCTAAGTTATCTGTTTGTTGACACTGGCCCGGAGCGCCCTAGTGTCAAGAAACATTATACTTTGATTACATATCAATTGACGAATAACATGTAGTATGGCGGGAACCATGCTATAATAAACTGCAAAACATTATATAGCAGCGTTAATTTTGATGACGCACTAAAATAACTACTTCTCTGCCGTGACGAAGCGCTGTGGTAAAAGTTTTTATCGCGTGAAGAAGAAATTTACTGAGTTTGGTTGAGAGTGAATAAAGAATTGATGAAATTTATGAAAAATTATTTTATGTGTGCAACCTGATTAGTTAGATCGGAAAGTGCTAAAAACAGACATGGTCCGAAAAAAAAAACTTTTGTATAATATTGTTTTTTTCTTAGGAAGAAATATTTGAGAGCATGACCTTCGAAAGAAGACCCCGGATGGTTAGGGTAATTTTCTAGAAAGTTTGAGAAGACAGACAAGGCTTGTTCTAAGACCCTCGTCAAGATGGTTCTTGACACATCTCCCGGGGGCAGGAATCATAAGCCAACATCACTCTTATTATCCACCCTCTTGTCTCCTATCAGTAGCTTTCACCAACAAATATCAAATTTATGTCATTTCTAAACTTTCTTATGAACTAAACTAATTTATTAATACATTGTTCCCATTCAGCAGAGAAATTGTTTGGTATTATGCTTAGAAGTGGCGTGCTTCCTTTAAAACTTTATAGGAACGAAATTTGTTAAAGACGTTGATATTTGTTTTTACCCTTTTCCCACCCAAAACCCAAATCAATAACGAAAATTTAAAATTAAATCTTAAGCGCCACAACAGAAAATTGACAGTATCCAAAGCGGAAATTACTTCAATTATGAACGTTTTCCAAATGAGATAGCTCTATCAAAAGTCGCATAAGAGCCTAATTTCAGTTTATAAAGCAATGTATTCGAAAAAAACAAGAAAAATGTTGTTTTTTAAAATTCCCTCAAGAAATGGTTTCATTAGATTCTTCGCGTCAAATTATTTATAAAATGTTTACCTGGAAGCCTAGTAACACAAAAACGTAAACGTACCGATTTTCTTCGCTTCGTTCCGGTAGACGGATTCTTCTGGTTTAAGTAGGCTACACACGGCAGTTAGGCCTGAAAGCTGGTCGCCTGGTTATATGGTCGCTGGTTTATATATTCCGGCTGGTCTGTCAGTTTAGACTGTTCTGGCGGCTGGAATATATACACGTTCAGGTGATCGGCTTTCCGTCGGACTGTTCAGGTCTAACTGACAGGCCTACCTGACCGTGGTAGGAACTTGGCCTTTCAAATGACAATGTATTTGTTCATCACTTTTTATTAACATTGGTTCATTTTTCAGCCAGATAAGGTGTGGCCAGACAAATATATATATATACACACACATATAAGCATATATATAAATTTAAAAAAGTGATATTTTCGTGATCTATTGGTTTTGAAACCTGTACGTGTTTAGCTGGCACTTCGATCAACCTCATAAGCTTTTTTATACCTCATAAACGCACTAAAGTAGTTATATCACCGAAATGATAAAATAAAATATAATTCGTATTGTATATGTATAATTCGATTTGGAAAATGTTTCCGGGAATTATATGGGAAAGTAAACACTAAAATAATGCCCAATATTTATTATCTAAAACTCCCAGCATTGTTATTAGTTCAGATAATTCAACTTTGATTACATCAATTGATTTCTAATCTCCCTATAAACTCAAACTTTATTAGTTGTTGAGATGAGGGAGAATCCCCGTTTGGAGTAAACTTCAAAGTCGAAGCTTCAACATAACTCAGAAGCTACTCTAAACTCTGAAAGTACAACAAAACTAATAACTATCGATCATCTCATAGTTTGTGCAAAAATTATGAATTATTAATTGGCTAGATTATAATCTTATAGTTCATTATTGTTTATAAAATGTTACAATTTATGAACCATATTATTTTTTGAAGATTGACCTCACAGCTTGGTATCCAGGGAACTAAACTATTGGTGTTCTTTTCCCTGATTGATCGTTTTGAGTATGTGATTTTATGAGTCTTTAAATCAGAATGTTTAGGGAGAGATCTTTTAGAACTATGTTTCCTCACTGATATGCCAATATCTCGTGTACCGAGAAATTCATCGAAGTATCAACCCTCATTTAAGTATTACTCTGTCTTATACGAATATGGAATCATTCTGTAGTTTTAATATCAACACAAAGATTTGAAGCTGAAGTCAGAATGTGTGATCTTTACGTTTGTGTGTATGACCGTGTGTATGTGTGCTCTTAGAACTTCAAACAAAAACAGGCTATCACAAAATATTATGAAAGTTCCATTCGATAGCATTATTGCCCCTAAGATTGGCAAAAAATAAAAAAAATCGTTTAGAGCCTTCTGCTATACTTCAGGAACATAAATATGCTTTAGGTCCATCCGACAAACCTACTTAATGTACAGTATAATATACAGTCTTCTTTTTCATACATGGCCAACCCGCCAGCACGAACGCCAGCTGACACGTTTTTGTGACACTTCTTGTTTTCAGTTTAGTCATCGCTAAAGCATATCTATGCTAAACAATAAAAATATAAAGAAGAAATATGTATATACAGATATGTTCGGTCTGAAAATTTTGTTTCTTCTTTCCTCTTAAGTATAAGTATGTATAAAAAATAAGAGTAGTCCATTTTGTATGTCTTAAAAAAAAAATTATGTGTTCCAGGTGGTGCAGGAATATGAGAGAGCAGTCATATTCAGGTTGGGTCGTCTGATGTCAGGTGGTGCCAAGGGACCTGGTAAGATCATAATCCATTTACTTTAGTGTTACCTACGTTCACGTGTAATGTCTAGACTATAGAAAAATAATATAGTAAAAAAAAAAACACATCAGTAATAGTAATAGCCTATTTTATTAACATAATAAAATGGTATTGATGAATAAATTACATTAAATTAAAATAGGAAACACTTAATAACTGATGTCAGTTTAAAAAATGCTTCATTCCTTTTGTACAAATATTTACTGAAATAATAAATATCCTTCATCTGTGACATGTAAGAAATACTTTAAAAAAACTGAGGTATCCAAAACGCTCCGTAGAATAAACATATTTTTCCAAAGAATACTTTGTTATTTTACCTTTGAAGATTTAATTGTTTATTAGTTCATATCAAACATTTGTGATGGCCTTAAAACCCTTTAAGTATTAAAAGGGGAATTTAATGATGTGTGTGAAATATAAACAGCTAGTTAGCAAATGGAATTGGCAATCGACGAAAAATAAAAATAAACTCTTAAAATATCAGGGGTTTTTTTCGTATTTATTTATAAACTCATTAAACTCGTTGTTTCAGTACTACGTCAATAATAACAAAATAGTGAAATTAAAAAATAAATATTTCAAAATAAAATTAAATAAATACCTACAAGAAATATTAAAGTATTTACATGTAAATATACAAAAAGAAAAAGGTCACTGCAGCTTACAGCTATTATTTTATTATTTAACTATTGAAGTCTGTTATTTTTCCAGTTATTTGGTTATTTACATAAATACATCTGGCTTGCTTATTTTAGTTACTAATAATTCTTCCCTAAAACTTTCGGAGATAGTATTTTACATTTTAAATAGTAATGTGGATATAATTAAATAAATAAAAAATAATTGAATTTGAATAGCAATGTCAAGACATGGCCCTGAAAAAGATATTTACAAAAATTCAAATTAATTACTAATATCACATGCAAATACGAATGAAAATACTTATGGCAACCTTTTGCACATTTATTATAATAAGAAGATTGTCTTATTTTACTAACAGAAAAATCTGAGTAACTCCTTAAATATTTGAAGGAATTTAATATATATATTTTTTTTTTAAAAACCTGGATAAAAATATTATATCAACTCATCTGATTTTAATCATATCTATTTTTATTTTGTGCATAATTATTTCTGCTTCTTTTCTTTGTTTTTTTTTTTTTTTTATTCAGTTTTTAAATGAATTAATATTTGAACAAAATTACCATAATCTTGCCGATACTTAAACAAAATACGTGTACATCAAGATAAAGAGGGAACACATGGTTCAAAATTAAATCCCGGGATTATTGTTACTCCGATGTAGAAAATAATAAAAAAGAAAGGTTGGCTGTTTCACGTCTAAAACCTAAATTCTATCGGGAATAATTCTTATCGACAACGTTTTTATAGACAGTAGTATATTATATTCACTATTTTTCTGGAGATTTGTTGCCTCATTGTTTGGCGAAGACGTTTTCCTTGGATGTAAAAAATAAAATTGTCCCATAAAAGTGCCTAGTCGTGATTTTTTAAAAATGTTGTCCCTATATTGAGCATACATTTCAGGGATTTTTTTTTTCTCGCTTCAAATGAGATTCCGTAGAAAAGAGCTGAGATTGGAAAAATAAAATGTCGAGAAAAATTGCAGAACATTCCCTCCGACCGTTCATTAAGGGAAGAAGTGAAGAAAAATGAAATCATAGCTTGCTAAAAAATTCAACGCTCCTGCTATTACATCCAATTTGAAGTCTCAGTCGACGGAGGGGCGAGATTTTCATAACGATGAAATTCTTTTACAGATGGCAGAAGAGATTTTGTGAGCTTCTTTTGATAATTTTTGAGACTCAAATCATATTTAAAGTGATAAGGGTTGGGTTATTATCATATATTTTCAAGCTTCTGAAATTCAGTAGCACACGGTACTTTAGGAAAAATATTTGGTATGACAAACTTTATTAATAAAAAAAAAGTTCGTCACGTAGGAGCAGCATAACTATACATATTCCTCGGCTAGATGAGTAGTGTATATCGGATTCCAAAAGAATGTGGTTAAAATAACCTATATAAATACAAAAAATCCTAAATAGATTTGCTCTTATGTATTTATAATGAATTATTACAAATAGGTCCATTAGAAGTAGGACATTACTCAGCAAAAAAAAAAAAAAATACAATAAATTAATTTTAAAATTAAAGAAAGGGCGATCACGAAATCCGGATGTTGAGAAATAGAGGTCAAAGTTCTGGAAGTGCTTCAGGATAGCAAGGGTTCAATCTGTGGAATGCTGATTCATAACCCTGTTTGAAAAAGTATGCAATTGAAATTCAATGTTTTAATTTTAATTTATACAAGTGATTTATGGATAAAAAAATGCCTGGAGGGGATTTTCAGACCCGGGGAATTCGCCCTTGAAATGAGAGATTGAATTGTTCATAAATGATGGTGCTATTCTCTTTTACTTGAAACTGTGAGAGAATTCAAGGCGAACCAGTGAAAAAAGGCGAAGTCGTCTACATTTTTTCTGACTCAGAAAAAAAAAAAAAAATAGGATTTTTCAAATTCGCCCTTTCTCTACCAAGGTCCTGCGTGATAAGTTCCTCATTAGTTGTGCTTGATCTCTTCGTAGTTCTTTTTAAGGAAATAACGTTACAGGAAAATTAATTGTTCGAGTCTAGAGTATAATATTGGACCGAATATATTAAAATCAATAATCCTATAGATTCTCTGAATGGATTTAATTTTCTTTAGCTGTGGATGAGAGAGCCTGATAATTTTCCTATAATTGAAAGCTTAGATCTCCCTGAAAGATAAAAGGCAGGGGAACAAAAAAGAAAGAAAGATTTCATAAAAGAATTGGGGCTTTTAATGTACCGACCCTCCCTTTAATATCTACAGGCCTTTAAAGGTTCAAGGAGAATACGCCTTCAAAGGCATAAGCGATACAAATTATTAAATGCATTTTTGAAGTATTTCTATACCGTTTTCTGAGTACAACTATTTTATTATTAGATGCTTGTTTTATAACAAAAATCTTTATTTTATTATTTCAAGATTTTCTTTCATTCTCTCTAACCTTTCATAAATGACAAATGTATTTTTTCACTGTGACATTTTTTTTATTTATTTATTTATATATTTATTTTTTTTGCACTTTCTGAAGGAAATATATTGAGATTGCGCTCATGACAGATCATTTGAGAAAAATTTTCAAATCTTCATCGATCTTACCTCTTAGGCCCCCAAAATGACCCCCGTAAAACCTATATATATATATATATAAATATATATATATATATATATATATATATATATATAGATATATATATAGGGTATATTAGGCTAATTATTCAGGAATACCGTGTACACTATCTTCTGGGCAATGTGCCTATTTATGCAGTTCCTGTGTAAAGGAAATATATTCGAATCATCGTCGATCCTTGACACCGAAAATTATCGCCTAAAATATCGAAGTTATGTTGTTGTAAATGAATGTCAAAATTGCATTTTACACTCATTAGTTAGTTTCGTTTATTTGAAATTAAAATACAAGGAATGAAGTGTTTTATGAACTGTTTGTCTTTATATTTATTATTTTTATAAAAATTAGGTTAAAATATTCATGAATTATCTTCTGTAATTTTTTAAATATTTGAGGGATTGATATTGGAAGTCGCGTAAGTCAAGATAATTATTTAATAATATATTATGACATAGAATTGTTTTGTATCCTCAGGAATGAAGAGGTGTAAGAGTGCGTTTACATCTGATAGTTATTGCAGGATATCTATGCCATTATTATTAATGTAAACTACGAATAATGTATGTCCGAGATACATATTTCTATCAGAAGCTATAAGTATCGACACATCTTTATTATCAGGTGTAAACACCGTTTATAAAGAGAAGAATAAATGTCAGAGATAAATTTCTTGGCTACTAGCTGTATTGTCGACACTTCTGTGCCACAGGTGTAAACACTGATTTTGTACGTCACAGGGCTCAAATGTATATGCATAAACGGGCCGTAAATTTATCCCAAATTTTAACAAACCCAGAACTGTCGTATACATATCCATGATATAAATGTCTACTTATTTCTGACAGTGTGTAAACATTCAAGAGAATATCTGACCGACACCTGAGATATATTTCCTGCGAGAAGTGTCTGATTTAAACGCACCCTGAGTCTATAACCCTACTTCAATTCATGTAAGTTGAAGGTGAGGATTGGAAGGATCAGATTCTTGTAGTAACTTGCAGGAGTTGCTCCCCAAAATATGAGTAAATGCAAGTTCATGTTTTAAACAATTTTGGGTAGCAACAATTACCAGTTACTTCAAGAATTCATTATTCATTGTGTTTAGAAGTTAAAAAATTATCTAGTAAAATAATATTGTTTTATTTAAAAGTTCAATTATTATGTCTCATTTGAGAAATATTTTGGTAACAGTAATTTTGAATTCATTTTAGCATGAGCGAGTCTGTAAATATAATTTCCTTGATAAATTAATTGTTGGTATTATCTAACGCAAAGTTCTTTAACCTAAAGTTCAAAGAGACTTATACAACTTGCATTATCAACAACTCTTTTATCTTAGTATTAAAAAAGTTTTGACTGGAAATGTTTTTATAAAAAACGAGGTGTGTTTGACACATTTTTTCAGTGGTATACCTACAACTGGTGAACTTATAACTAGTGAACCATATATATATATATATATATATATATATATATATATATATATATATTTGGGTGAGCATTTAGAATTAAATCTAAATATTTATTATATTTTGTTAGATTTTCATCTTTAAGATCTAAGATAATTAATAATTTTTACATGTGAATAGAATTAAATTTTTTGGGGTAAGTAGATTTATTTTTCAATATATTCTCTGAAATAATCATGGATAGTAGTGATATTTATGTAGGGTAGCTTTAAAAATTTTATTTGATTAAAATTATGAAATGTCATGTCCCTGTTAGCGAATGGACAAAAATTTAATATTCCTGATTAACAGAATATAGAGAAACCCTTCCTTTAATTACTTTAAGAATGTATTTTCTTTTTTATAGTTGGTTAAAATTTTAAAAGAGTTCAAGTTGACGTAATAATTAGGTAGTTTGACGCGACTTGATATTGTTTGATGCTTTTGTAATAATATGTTATGTACCATTTTTAAGACTGATATGTTAACGATACCGCAATTATTCTTCCGATAGAAATTAATCTTTATATTACAAATAGTCTTCCAATTATAATAACAAGTGTGCTGAATGTAATATGTTGAACGGCTACATTCCCAATGAGAATGTGAAGGTATATTATATAAAATGTGCAGGTTTGATCTACTTACTACCTTTCGTGGACCGATGCGTGAAGATAGACATAAGGCTGAGCACATACGATATCCCTCCTCAAGAGGTATACATATTAACCCCAGCACATGTTTTTCATATTCTTCTGGTAACCTTGTACTTCTTACTCCCTTTGCATACGTGATGTTCGAAATTTCGCATGGAATGCTTTTTAGTCAATTAGAATTGATAATTTGCGGAATGTTGTTTCTTTAATGAGAATTGTAGAATATTTATTTCATTTATCTATACACATACATATATTCAGCAGGTCATAGCAATGTAAATGAATCATTGCCGAAAAAGGGGGTCACATTAGTACTGTCTGGTGAAATTGGTACAATGTTTGTACTACAAACACATACTGTTAGGCTATTTTTCTTTAACTGATATCAAATGGTCAAATTTTGCCCAATAAGAGCATATTTGTCTGTTCGCACTCTTTGGTAAAAGTTCGACACTTGGGACTAGTTTGTACCAATTTCGTCACACTTATACGTAGTACTAATGTGATCCCATTTTACGGTATGTATTTATTTAGTAAAATTATACTTCCTTTATCCATGAGGGTCATTGGAAGGGTAATTGTCTTAACATTTTGCTGTACTTAAGAATTGTATTATTTTCACGACAAGTATTTCAGTGCCGTTTAGAAATTCCTCAAAAGTCTTTCAAAGGCCGTATTCTATTTAATTTTTTCATGATCCGCTTAGGGGTTTATTGATTAGCTCGTATCCTACTCAAATGTTTCATGATTAGCTTGGATGCTTTTCAAATGTTTCATGATTAGCTTAGGGATTTCATGATCAGCTCGTATGCAATTCAAATGTTTCGTGATTAGTTATCGGAATACATGATTAGCTCATATCCTACTCAAATGTTTCATGATTGTCTCGTATCCTATTCACACGTTTCATGATTAGCTTATGGATTTCATGATTAGCTCGTATCCAATTCACATTTTTCACCATTCATCAAGTACATTATGAAGAGTTATTTTTATGTGGCATGTTTCACAAGTGTGATGCGTAGCGTGCGAGGATGAGTTTGGATTATTCCGGTGTGGCCTATTCGTAATCTCGCCAAAACAACTTCTCTCTAAGGGACACTTAAAGAGTTTTTTTTTAAACTGATGAGTCACCTTTATGCCATAGGACGTAGCTCGTGCTTTGTTGAGGCCACAATGCTTTCAACTTCAGAGATATGGTTTTTCGTTTTACATCCTGAAAATTGACTCAGACTTAATAAACAGGTGCCCCCTAATGTTTTCGTTCTGACGCGTACGTTGGCAAACAGTGGTTTGTGATTATTTCAATAATCATGTCAAGTTCGGATTAGTAGGATTTATTTGCCCTTGGTCACCGTAAGGGCTCTGAACTTTTATAGTAGCCACTTACTGCTTGCTTCTCCGTCTTTGTTAAAGCGAAGAAGAAATGTTTGCCTGTGTGCTGAATCTTGCTGATTTGTATAAGGAACTAAATAAACGTTCACTTGAAAGCATAATAATTGTATTTAACACTTATACAACTTTACTGACTTTTATACACGTATGAAAATACTAAATTGTATCATATTTGGACTTGCTTACATTGCTAACTCTCTAGTGTGAGTAATAATGCTTAGATATGTTTAAAAATTACGTCATGCTTAAAATATAGTCCAACTTTTTATAGTAAGAATGTTATCAATTTTCCAGAAAGTAAAGTTGTAAGTTGGTAATGCTCAGCCACTTCGCAAACCACTGGGATTTGTGTTAATGTTAAACATTGGTGGATTGAACAGTCAAAAGATCTATTTCTGTATTTTTATTGGATCTGGATAATGGACAAGGCTCAGATGATGTTAAGGTAAAATAATTTTGTGCCCAGCCAGTCGAATGTGAGATATCAAGCAGAGAGACTTCATATTGAGTTTTTTGTTCAATTAGGGTTCAAAATGTATCTATGTGAGTGTGAGTAATCTGTCCTCTAGTTTGTAACAATTAGTAATGCGGACAAAGTTTTATTACGACCAAATGGGTAGAGAAGGGTAAAAAAGTATCGTGGGAGGTGGGAGTTGTATTTCTGTTTTTTTTTCTTGAGGTTTTCATTTGTCACTTTTATTCAGTTAAAGCGAAATTTTCAGAGAATTTCTATGAACTGATTTTGCTTTTCTTGGGAGAGAATATTTGATTTCCCTCCGATTTATGAATAATTCCAAAATATCTAGAGCTTTGAAATCCATCTGTGAACTGCAATGGAAAATTGACCATCTGTATATCCATACATGTTCGTTTGAATGCTGACAATCCTATGACGCTAATTGAAGCCCTTCATGAAAATTCATTGAGCACCACATGGAGTTGGGTTTGAAATGATCAGGGCAGTCAATTGCCAAATTGACGTGAATATTCAAACGGGCGTGCTATAGTTTATCGGCTAAAACAAAATTTGATGCAATGTTTATTGAAAAAAAAAATATGGTCCCTTCTCTAGTACCAAGAGTTTATACAAAAAGACAACATACGTTCAAACTACTAGTAATATCGTCGATACAAATGCAAAGTATCGAATGTGAAAAAACACATTTTTCATTTTCAATCTTTACTGATTGATGTTGGACTGATGTACGGCAAACTCTCGAATCTAAGTTTGAACACTGAATGAAAGGGGAACATAACCACTATCAAATGGTCCAATCTGCAGACTAGTTTCCTTTCCCCTAGTTTCCTTGTATCAGCAATCAGAAATGATCCCGCATCTGTGAGGTATAGTTCTTAATTTTCTCATCGGTAAGCCCATCTTGTTATTCTTATATCTGTTTTCCTAATAATCTAAGCATTACTATAGCACAGTGTTGTTCTAACTGTATATTATGTTCTTCTTTCCATATATATATGTATGTATATGTGTATGTGTATGTGTATAAGTATACATATATATATATATATATATATATATATATATATATATATATATATATATGTAGATGTTATTATTAAATCTGTCCTAATTGTTTTACAGCCCTGATAAAGGCTTGAATCTCAAGCCGAAACGTCGGCAACAATAAAACCATTTTCACGGTAAAATGTAGTTTTATCAAGTAGAAGTGACCGAACCCCGACAATTCCTACCTTGAAATAAAGAGAAGTTTTTGCACTCTGGAAAGTGGTGATTTTCACATTCGATACTTTGCATTTGTACCGCCGATATTATCAATCATCGATTGTTTTAATCATGGCATTAATCAAATGAAAATTAGTGTAACTCATATGGACGTCAAATATTTTTAACATATCTGGTGTTCACAGAAAAAAGGCACGTACTATGTCAAAAATCAGTTTTGACTTAGCGGGAATTTAAAGGAGTGGGAAATAGCATATTTTTTTTTAATTTATCATCCTTAAAATTCTGTAATGCTGCTGTTCTTCTTGTCATTTTTTTATTGAATTTATACATTTAAATTAGTTAAATATCATTACTGAATTATTTCTCAGTAGGAGTCTCCTACTAGGAGACCTAGATTTATTTGTGTGATTAGACATGTAGGTATAATTACAATTGTGTAATTGATGTATATGTAAAAATTGTATTTTAAAAATCGGCTCATAAATAATAATAATGTTTCGATAGGACAACATTGTTGAGGAATAAATTTACAATAACTTTGTGGGATTTATTATTATTCCGTTATTTTAGCCTTTTCCAATGAACTACAGATAAAACTTATTCTCAGAATGTCATTTATAAGGAATATTTTCCATTTGTCATTCCTAATATAATTCAGAGTTACCAGTCATTGATTATGATTTTGACATTTAATATACCTACTTAATTTTTTTTTTTTTTTTTTTTTTTTTTTTTTTTTTTTTTTTTTTTTTTTTTTTAGTCAGAATTTACAAAAATGTAAAAATACATTTCTAGTAAAAAGATACATGTGAATGTGTCTTGAAGCTCGTGAGGAGGGAAGCCGCACAGTTGCAGTGGATGGCCGTGTAATTTTTAATGACATTTTTGATATAATTTTTTGATAAGGGTTGGATAAATGGAATATGGAGGTCGTTGTGAAGAGTCAAATTGGATACAAAGAATGGAGCGTCGGCTATTTTACGGAGGATTTTAGACTGCAATGATTGAATTTTGTAGGAGTTTGAGGGCTTTGTGGATCCCCACAGTTCTATGCCATAAGTCCATATTGGTCTGAGTATTGTCATGTAAATGAGTCTTTTGTTATTAAGTGTAAGGTGTGATCGTCGGTCAAGTAAGTGTAGTAAAAGTCTGTCCCGTCGATTGAGTTCTTGTCTCTTCTGAGTAATGTGTGGTTTCCAAGTTAGTCTTTTGTCAAGTATAAGTCCAAAGAAGCGGATGTGGGGTTTTTGAGGAAGAAATGAATCGTTAAGAGACACTGGAGGACAAATAGATCGTCTGAGGGCAAATGTTTGGTGGCAGGATTTCTGTGGGTTTACTTTAATTCTCCACTTGGTGAGCCAAGGATTGATGGTGTTAAGGTGAGCCTGAAGGGACCTGGATGCAAGGCTAGGATCTTGGCTGCAAGCAAATATGGCTGTATCATCGCAAACATATGGAGAGATGTGCCAGGATAAGTTGGAATTTAGGCCTTGTATACCAGGAAAAACACTGGACTAAAAATTCCACCTTGTGGAACACCTGCGAGTTAGGGGAAAGTAGGTGAGGATGAAGTACCATATGAGACCTGAAAAAATCTGTCACAAAGGTAGGATTTTAATATTAGGTAGTATGTGGATGGAAGTATTTTTTTTAATGGGTAAGAGGGAAATAGGTCGATAAGATTTAGTGTCGTGAACGGGCTTTTTTGTTTTGTGTATCATACGGACTATTGAGTATTTCCAGGGGATGGGAAAATAAGTTGTTCTAAGAACGGCGTTATAAATATAAGTTAAAAATAGGACTGCTTTTTTTGGGAGGTGTTTGAGTATTTGGAGCGTAACTAAATCATATCCTGGGCTTTTTTTGTGAAATAAATGTTGGATTGCGTAAGTTATCTCATTAGGATTGAAGGCCTTTGGAGGAAGAGACATTGGAAGGGGCTAATCTAGTTAGTCTGAGACTTGCAGTGAGTGGGTAGGATCATTAATATCAGGGTGAGTGGTGAAAACTTTGGAAAGGTATTGGCCGAAGGTTGTAGAAATTTCCTCATCAGATTTGGCCCATGAGCCACCTTCCTTACGAATGGGGTGGTGGGAAGATTTGTATGATAAAATGTTTTTAGAAGCTTGCCAGAGTGAGTTGTTAGACGTCGTTAGTTCCTTCGTGTAAGATTTAAATTTTTTATTTTTTATTTGTTGAACTTCCGCCTCTAATAAGAATATCTATATTTGAGAAAAGTGACAGCTAATAATAAATTATAATTTTCCTGTGTTATAAGCATAATTAATGGACATGGAGAATTTTCTGACACGGAGATATTTCTGATATAATAGTGTTTCGGTATTCCTTCTTTAATTGAACATTGGAAACAAATAAATTATTATGTTTATTGTCACCTTTAATCCATATATGTATTATAATTTCTCAAGGGCACTTTTTTTTTGTCTGTACGTCTTACCTTCCTTAATACTTTATCAATTTTCATTCATGAGGCATCATTTTAAAGCTTTTCTTAACCACTACACCGGAAAATTATAGACATTTTTTCATTTTAGTATATATAATTTCTGAGGTTTTTTTTTTTTTTTTTTTTTTCGGTAGACCATAACTTCATTAATTTATCAATTTCTATTAATGAGCCATCATTTTAAATATTTTCTTAACCGCTACACCAAATCAATCTACAAATTAGTCACATTTTAGTATACAGAGAGTCCCGCATAACTTTAGGGGTTTATTCTGCACCTCATTTTATTGTGTATGCGCTTAAATTCTTCCTTATCTAGTCAAATATTATATCCAACAGTGCTTAATTGCCTAAGCAGTTTTTAAATGTCCCAAAAATTCGATTTTAAACTAAAATCCCGATAAATTTTAAAATGAAAAACAATTTTTTAAAGCTTTATTGCTAGAATTTATGAAAAAAATTAAAAAGAAAAAAATAACCTTTTCCGGGCAACCATTACATTGTGAACTGTTTATTTGTGTGATATATTATTTCAAAAATGTCGCGTGCTGTGGGGTGTGTACTAAAAAGAAAATTGGAGACCCGATGGCCGTGAGGGTTAAGGCGTGAGCACTTAACACTCCGTGCCAAAGGTCGTGGGTTCGATTCCCACTAGGGGTGGTGGCTTTTCTTTCGAAAAAAAAGAAAAGGCGTCACCCCTCTCCTGGCTAGAAAAGGGTGGTAACCTATAGATAACCCGTCCTAAAATTCGTAGTTAATAATAAATGGACGATAAAATTTAAATAAATAAATAAAAAGAAAATTAAAACATCTGTAAAAATTTAAAATAAAATATAACACATTTTGTGCACTGCAGATGTTAAAGCAAATTGTCTCTAGGCCACCTCCGCTTAAGTCTTCTATGAGGATTTTTCGAAGAACTAAAACTTATCTTTGTTGGTAAATTTAACATCCCATATAAAACATATGAGGAGACCCGATGGCCGTGAGGGTTAAGGCGTGAGCACTTAACACTCCGTGCCAAAGGTCGTGGGTTCGATTCCCACTAGGGGTGGTGGCTTTTCTTTCGAAAAAAAGAAAAGGCATCACCCCTATCCTGGCTAGAAAAGGGTGGTAACCTATAGATAACCCGTCCTAAAATTCGTAGTTAATAGTAAATGGACTTTAAAATTTAAATAAATAAATAAAACATATGATATAAAGAATAGAAGAATATTTATTTACTTGTTATACAGAAATTGGAGGAAATTACTTTGATTTTGACCATGCAATAAGTGAAATTAAGTATTTTTTATTTACTATTTTTTTACGGTGAACCTGCATCTAGACCTTCAAGACGCCGGGCTGTCTATATGTTTTCTCCTTTCCTAAATACCCATAGAATAGAGAAAGAAATTTTTTTTCAGCGGGACGATAGATAAAAAAAAACTCAATATGCTGCAGGCGGGACTCGAACCCATAACTGCTTTGGTACAGATACTATATAAACCCTACCTCAGGAAAGCCCTGAATTAAAGTTACACCAAGTAAAGTTCTCTTTATACTAAAAGTAAAGTATTCCGGTCCCAAAAATTATAAAACTAAATATTTTGCTCAGCAATCGTACATTTTTATAAAAAATATATGTCTATATATTCTCCAGTATTTTAAATATTTATATGAGAATCCACAAATTTTAAAATCCTTTTTTTCTTCTTATTTTTTTTTTTTTTATCAGAGGGCTTATTTGATATCGAAATATTCCCTGAAATTCCGGCCTTAGTTGGTAATCACTCACGTGTGTAATCCATCAAACGCTAATCCCGCCAAAAATTATGACATATTTGTCATGCAGAAATCACCGTACAAATACAGAACATTTTCTTTCCAGGGCCTAAGCCAACAAATCTTCCAGGTCACTAAATTCAACCTGCAATTCCTCTGGCATGAGCTCAACCTTTAAATGTCTCTATTATATTTTGAATTTTACTTTTATGTTTGAAAAGATATTAAGGTAAAACTGAAGTTTAGCGTCCTCACAAACGATTTCTTTAAGATTTTTTACTACAACGTATTTTAATCCACTAAACACGAATACGTTAAAAACAAAATTGGCTTTAAACTAGGAAAGAAGTTATTATGAACTAAAGTTCACAGTTAGGAAGGTTATAAAAGTAGGCGTTAAAAGCGTATTTGTAAACATGCGCATGCGCAGACATGTAACATTGGTAAACAGATAACTCTCATTTGAAATGTTCATAAACCATTTATTCAAAAATAATTGTCAATTTTAAGGGCACTCTCACCCGTCGTAACCTGTCGCTTATGGGCAGACGTGCTATGCGTTTCCGCTCGCTCAAGAAATTATCAAAACCCTAGTCAATCAAACTCCCTAAAATTAATAGAATTCTATTAATTTTAGCGAGTTGGATTGACTAGAGTTTTGATATCTTTTTGAGCGAGCGTAGCGAGCGGAAACGCAGAGCATGTATGTCAAAAGGTCGTCCTAGACATTCTTCTTATCCTCCTAGACATTCTTCATAGCTTTCTTCTCATTCAGACGCGATGTTCAGTGGATATAAATCCCCAATCGCACCGAAAAATGTCTTTAATGTAATTCTTAAAAAATGCCTTTGAGTAATTCTTCTCTATTGTGGACGATTATTATAAATTCGTGCAACTTCATTGTTAGTTTTGTATAAAATGAAAGTATGTTGACAATCAAACTTCAGCAGGCGTGAATTAGAACGAACTAATAATTATAAAGGCATTAGCTAATTATTAAGGGATTTCTGTTATATACTTTTCATGAACGAAACAACAAATGTGAAGAATGTTTCATTATTTTAAAAAATGGTTGTGAATAAATAAGTGCTGGTGAATTTAAATAATTGATGGTAAATTTCAATTAGACTTATTTATTACGGACTTTTCCATACCCGCGCATGCGCATGTTGACGAATATAGTTGTTTATATTAGCTCTCATAACCCGCATATCAGTGAACTTTAATGCTTAATAACTTCATTCCTAGTTAAAAGTGATTTTTTTTTTTTTTTTTTTTTTTTTTTAACGGATTCGTGTTTAGTGCATCAAAATACGTTATGTTACAAAATTTGAAAGAAATCGGTTGTGAGGACGCGAAACCTCAGTTTTACCGATATTAAAAATATATGTGTATATTTTTACAGAATTTTACATGATTACATTACCCGTGACTGGAAAATGTGTTATGAGTTGCATTAAACATACATCTGGAAATTGAGCATTGTATTCAAAATTAAAATAAAATAAAAAAATGATTTGGACCATCGCTGCAATACATACACTCATGCTTCCTTCACATTAAACAACATTTTTGTTACACGCGATTTGAGCCGCACTGAGACCAAGACGAAAATCTTGTTTTGACATAGCGAACTTCAGAGGTCCTTTCTGAAGTCGTACAATAAACTGAACTAATCATGGAGAAGAAGCACCATAAATAACCGTTGCTTATAAACCATTAACTGTACTTAAGATTATCTTTCTTTACTTGGTAAGCACTTGCCTAAACAAAATGTATATTCAAAGCCTGCATTATTTTTGCACCAACCCTATAAAAATTTGATAATTTTGTCAGCTCTTATATTATCCACATAAATTAGTCATGTAATGCGTATCCAAACACCTTATTTTTTTATTAAAATGGATTCCTTAAACATAGATCTATCAAACGGTGCTTTTATTATGGGAGATATTGAACATCAAACATTTTTACTGTGGAAGAACCATACATCTCACGCACATGAACGGTTCTGTCACTATATTTTCCAGTATAATCCTTCGTGGGAGGGGTTTGTTTACATTATTATCATCAAATGGTGTGAGCTTTTTGTTTTCTAATCAGAAATATTTTAGGATTGAAACGTTTTTCATGTGTTTTTTGGTACCTACCAACAAAAAATATTTATTAATACCTGTTCGTTAGATTATACACGGTTATACAGTTTAATAAGTAGTCATATTAAAATTTATTTGTGAATGTTGTAAGTCAAACAGTCCAAGAACCATCTATCTTTAAAAAATTTAAGCCACCCTACCTGTCCAAGAAAATTTTCTAGATTTTTTGTTTATATTGTAGCGGCACAAGATAATGTAATAGCTTGGTTGCTAAGGAGCTTCACTTAATAGCAACCGGCTGTTTTAATTAACTTATTACAGTGGAGTGAAAAAACAACAGAGTGTGATGTAGTCTTCTTGAGTGTGTTACTCTACAAATATAAACAAACAAGAGTGTTGTGACTAGCCGGAATACTCTGGACTGTTTGCAGTAGCCTACAAAGCGAACGCGGCAGCCTCCAGCAAGAAAGAACTGCCGTTTACCTTTGAGCCAGAGAACAAGCTCAGAAAATCGCAAGTACCCGTCTCAATTTATGGACAATTGAACATTTTTTTATTCACGGCCAATCCCCATTTTGTACATACGTTATTTGTTTTGTTTTACGTTAAATTACTTCATGTTTATTTTCCACAAGTTTATTTCCAGTTTTTGTTTATTTATGGTAATACTGAAGGAGAGCGTCCTCAGCACCGATTTTCTTCAAAGTTTGCACTATAACGTATTTTGATGCTCTAAACACGAATCCGTTAAAAAAAAAGTTGCTTTCAACTAGGTAAGAAGTTATTAAGCACTTAAGTTCACTGTTATGAAGGTTACAAACGATCGCATAAACAACGTACTTGTAAACTCGCGCATGCGCAATAGTCCTTAATGAAGAAGTGTAATTGAAATTAACTAACAATTCGCTCCTCAAAAGTATTATGATTTGTTCCTTCTAAGCTTCTCTAATTCCCTCTATGCTGTAATTAGCTTGTTATTGTTATCGTTATTACAGTTTTTTTTGTAGAAAGTGTTGATTAAAAAGGAAGTGATAATGCGCATAAATGAAGTGATAATGCGCATAAATGAAGTGATAATGCGCATAAATGCTTTTTTCGGTGCGATTGCGGACTTATATCCACCGAACATCGCGTCTGAAGATGTCTAGGAGGATTAGAAGAATGCCATGGACGACTTTTGGGCATAGAATTCTTTTAATTTCTGCGAGTTGGATTGACTAGGGGTTTTGATATCTTTTTGAGCGAGCGGAAACGCATAGCACGTATGCCCAAAAGCGACATTTTACGACCAAGTCAGCTACCACAGGTGAGTCTAAATTTCAATTACACTTCCTCATTAAGGACTATTGCGCATGCGCGTGTTTACATATAAGCTGTTTAGCCCGTCTTTTATAACCTCCATAACAGTGAACTTTAGTGCTTAATAACTTCTTTCCTAGTTGAGAGCAACTTTTTTTTCAATGGATTTGTGTTTAGTGCATCAAAATACGTTATAGTGCAAACTTTGAAGAAAATCGGTGCTGAGGACGCTCTCCTTCAGTATTACCTTATTTATGGTTGTTGAACATGCTAATTCTTGTTGGGACCTTCTGTTATAAATCGCTCACACATTAACCCAACAATATGTAAGACAGTCATAAAAGAATATTTCTTTCATATAAACAACACTTTTTTTTTTTAATCTAAACCAGCTAGAAGCTAGAATAATTTAAGCGTCTACTGAAAAGTTTGGAGAAGTGGAGTTTTTTGCATTGCATAATTCAAATGCAGAGTAAAGCTAACTCCTTACATAGTTATGCAGCTCCTACGTGAGGGTCTACTTTAAAAAGAGATCATAGACTGTTTGATTGAATGTTTGCAGAATCATGAATTCTCTGGGCACATTTAACACAATCAGAACTAATACAGATCCTACCTCTCGCAAATCTAATTTGGTAGTGAGCGCCTCATTTCACGAAACTTGAGCTTCTGGAATCCAGTTGGCACATTTAGCAGGGCTAACTCTATTGCCCGTAGTATCACTTGTATAGCTTATTTTGATATTGAAAAGTATTAACTTTAATTTCATACCAAGAACAGCCGAATTTGTAGAAAGAAAAAAAAAAGGGGTTTTCAAAACTAATATCAGAATTGGAATTGCCAAAATAATACAAAAAACAAACATTTCTAAAAACTCCCCCAAGCTCAATTTTTGATCAAAAGATCTGAAAAAAATAATTTGAAATTATGTCATACATCTCTATTTATAAAAAAAAAAAATTGTAAATATCTGAGACATGAAGGCACATAGCACTGGGTGTTTTGACATGAAATGAACCCCATGGCTTGATTTTTTAAGGCGCGAAATTTGAATACGGAACAAGTAGGGTAGTTCGAATACGGCATTTTTATTTCCACTCGGGTGAAAAGAAATTACATTATTCATTTCAATTAATCGATATATTCATTTAAATAAATTCTTTCCAGCTATTCTTTATTCTTAACTAGAATTTTCCGAGGCATAACCTAGTCCTTCTCACCCAAAGGGACCATCCGAAGGGAAATGGTGTTAAAAGATTCATCCTAATTAATTTTTCAATTCCTTCCTCTGCTGTCTCTCGAGGGATACCATTATTTCATCCTCATTGACCCTTTAAGAGGAATCTACCCCTCTTGAAATCACCACCTTTTTTTTTTTTTAATAAAATATTAAATACTTCACCGAGGATCGAATTTTTTGTCTTCTGAATTAATCTAGTCCTATGTTAGTTAACAGTAAAAACGGCTCTCTGAAGTTCTACAAATTTTCTGTGTGAGATTCATTTCTTGAAGAAAAGGTCTGTCATCAAGGGGCTGCTAATATATTTAGTCTTAATTAAAAGAAAAAAAAAAATATTGCCTCAATGTCCACTAAGACAAAACTGTGACTTACTAGACCCAATCTCTAGTGGGACGCGCTATATACAGGGTGGTCCTGAAGGAAATCGTCATACTTGAGAGGTGTGTACGTTGACTTAAGTTTAGTTGAATGCCACTAATGAGAAATTTTTACTTTTAATATTTCCCTAGATATAGGCGTTTCCGTGTTGTTGTTTTTCGTGCTTAATCGCTTGTTTTTGACAATTTTTGTGCTATTTGTCGTTCATGCCGTAGGGGAAATTTAATTCTGATGGCATTTTCAAAATCTGCTTTAAATTTCCTATAAGTACCTTGCTCAAATATTTTTCAACCCAAATTCTCAGCAATAACTCAAACAAATAACCTAATTTAGTACTCATTAATTTGAATGGAACCAAATAATACACAAATATGAATACGTAGGACTCCAATAAAGCCTCTCTAAGCAGGACGATCTAGAATTTTCCCCCAACAACCCTCCAATTTAGTATCCAATTTTGTCCAATGTCTCAATTATGGGGCTTTTCACACACTCCTGCTCAGCCAATTTGCTCAACCGTGAATGCTTAGTTCGTGCATAACCAGCATTCTATCGATTAGATCTTCGCTAACTATTTACAGACGGGCCAAAGTAATAATATTGATCATGCTACTAGTATTATTATTCCCTAGCAAGGCAAACATCTCAAATAATTTACAGGAATATTAAGTACTAGCTGAATACCCGTGATTCACCACGACTGATAAGTATTTTTCCGTGTTTGTTTCCGTTGGAGAGTAAAAGAAAAAGAAAAAAAAAAAAAAAAAAAAAAAAAAAAAAAAAAAAAAAAAAAAAAAAAAAAAAAAAAAAAAAAAAAACTTGACCTTCTAAATGAGAAGAAAGATTTTTGTAGCAATTGTTATCAAAATCGAACCATTTTTGAGCCGATGAGCAACTTCTTAATAATTCAAACCCCCCTAAAAGTACTTAAACATTTGAATATTAAAAAAACCTTTCTTAGCGAGTGTTTACACTCTGAACGTATTGTCCGTGCAAAATTTGAAATTTTTGTGTCAAGTGGTTCGGGATATTATTACCTCGGATGGGCCATCACCAGGGCGTAAACTCTATGAGGGACAAAATCACAGTTTATTTCTAGTAATTCAAGGACTGCCATCATAGTGGAAATTAACCTCAATTAAAAATAATACTATGAAATAGATAATGTACGGTAACAGCTTTTCTTTATCGTCCTAGCAACGCATGCTGCCTAGGCTTGCCTGCTCTAACCAACTAAAACTTTAATCCCCTCTAAAAATACTTAAAAATTCGAATATCAAAAAATCCTTTCTTAGCGAGCGTCCACGTTCTATAGGGAGTGTCCATGCAAAATTTCAAATTTTTCTGTTGAGTGGTTTGGGCTGGCCGATGATAGGTCAGTGAGTCAGTCAGTGAGTGAGTAGTATTTGACAAATATATAGTAGATTCATGTATTCAACATATTAATGTGACTAAGCGTACCACCCAGGAGATCAACAGGAGAATTGCGGCGGAAAACCGATGCTTCTTTGGGCTCTCCAGTCACTTCAGAAGCCGATACTTCTCTAGCGGGACCAAGATCAATCTGTATGAAACGTTGGTTCGGCCATTTTTAACTTATCGGTCGGAAGCTTGGGCCACAACTAAAGCAGACGACTCAAGAATCTTGGCTTTTGAGAGAGCTATATTAAGAAGGACCTTTGGTCCCGTTAGAGATAGGGAGGCATGGAGGAGAAGGAATAATGCGGAGTTGTATCGGTTCTAAGGTGATATAGATGCTGCAAAATTCATTAAGATAGGTAGGCTTCGCTGGGCTGGCCATGTTCTAAGAATGGGGGATGGCGAATTAACTAAAAAGATGTTGACCGATAGGATGTTTGGAAAACGGAGATTTGGCAGGCCAAATGTGAGATGGGAAGATGCCCTCAACTCAGATGCACGAGACCTGCTGGGAGCTAGGAACTGGATAGCTGCTGCACAGGACCACCTGGCGGAGGCTTTTAGAGGCGGCTCAGACTCGGTGACGGGTTGATGCGCCGGATATGATGATGAAGCGTACCACTCACTGTAGAGCATATCTTGACATAGTGTAGAGCCTACGAAAACGAGCGAGTTCGGCTGAGTCTCCCGTTAGATCTTAGAGTTGCAAGGTAATGAATAAATCGATTCACGTGTATAATCTTTTTTCTTTCTTCGAAAATATCAATTTGAAAAACAAAATTTAGCTCTGCTTGTATATTGAAATTATTAACCTTGCCTTTGTATTTCTTTCGTTTTGAAACTATGAATTTAGAGCACACTTTTCTTTTTTTTTAAAGAAAAGCCACCTCCCCACAGAGGGAATCGAACCCTGGCACGGAGTGTTAAGTGCTCACGGCCGTGTTTTTTTTCTGTATGGAAAATCCGCTTGCCTAGCGTCTATATTAGGGTAGTCGCCTATCATCATTGAAGTTTGAGCCCGGTCGGCGGTCGTTAACACGTGCCGCAAATCGCCTAATGTTTTAAAAAATGTCAATTTTTTTGCTCTTTGGCGACTTTCAAGGCCAAAATCTCAGGAACGGCTCCTCGTATACACCCCAACTAAGTCTTAAATTAAGGACAATATTGTTCTACGTAATTCATATCATAAAAAGAATTGCCTCAACTTCAGGTCTAACGGATTTAGAACAGCCTTTGTCATCAAAAACTTGAACTAGTACCACTAAAAACGAACTCCACATTTTATGAGAGAAATGAGCTTTCGAAATGATATATTATATCTATTAATGACACAAAATTTTTGTCTGGGGTTCTTATTTTAATATGTCATTATCCCTAATTTGAATGTGCTGAATCTGAATATGAACTTAGTTTTTCTCCCTCTCGTACCAATTTTGCACAATGCATAATTTATGTTATATCGTATATAAGTTAATTTTTTTTTTTTTTTTTTTTTTTTTTTTTTTTTTTTTTTTTTTTTTTTTTTTTTTACGGCGCATCTACTTCTAGGTCATTAGCGCCGACATCCAGGGTGCAGCGAGGAATTTTCCCAGCGAGCCTTGAGATGAGAAAATTCCTGCCGGAGGTGGGAATCGAACCCACCATCTCCCGCTTATGAATCCAGCGCGCTAGCCACTAGACTACGGGAGACCCCTATATAAGTTAATAAATCCATAACTGTCAACACAACACTCTTCAAAATTAGCTAATTTTTCACATCATCACTTAAATTTGAACATTTTAGCAGTATTCAACATACTGCCTTGAAATGAACGTTTCGTAGACTTCCTTCTATGGAAAGAATGTACATACATCTCTTTCTGCAACCAGCAATAATCAGGTGTCATATTTATATTCCATTTTCCCTGGTAGCGTTTTTCCATTTTCTTTATGTTCTGCTGAAATCTTTCACCAAGCTCCTCACTCACACAGCCGAGATTTTCTGAAAAAAAAAGTCCAAATGAGATATTTTTTTTTTTTTTTTAGCGCAACGCTACTCCATATTCTATATGAATATGTAGAACGTTTATTTCGACACTTATTTTTACTTCCTTATAACGATACTCCGTAGACATAATCCCCAACCAATGAGGAACTAGTGTTAAAAATAATAAAAAATTGGTTCTGTAGAAGTTGGGATTTAATTGATTTCATGGAACTTACACACAAAACCTTTATTTTATATATAAGAAGAAATGCCCTAACTCTAAACGGGAATCAATGCTGGATGAAACAACGAAGAAAAAAAGTCCTTTGGCCTCTTTTTTTCGTTTCCGAGAAGAATACAAAAAACTTTAAAACAATTATGAAAAGGCAGACTTCCAAAAGGCCTATATAAAAATCGTTAAAAGTATGTTTTATGCCCCACGCTCTCCAACAGGTGTCAGATTTTGTTATCTGCTAAGCAGGACTGATGAAGATTTCAAGGCAATTTTTTAACAATTCATTTATGTTGTAGCTCAAAAGCTACATTCCTTCGGAATGTGGTAAAAATAATCTCACTCTTTAAGAGCAAAGGAGAAAACTTCCAGTGTAAATTTATATTCCAAGGAAAGATAATTAACACGGAACATTTCCACAGTAATTAAGTAAATTGAAATCGGAGTTCCTAACCAGACAAAGAGATTATTGAAGAAAAAAAAGGTGGCGACCGCAACCACAAAACGGGAGCACATAAGGAACAGCTGGAAAAGGGAGTGGATCCACCCTTGCTTCATCCCGCGGAAAATGATCTAACAAGCCATAACAACGCTCCCCGCCAATTTTATAAGGCCCTTAGGAAGCTTAAGGATCCTAACATTCACTAAATTGCTCCCCCTTGTGTTCATTTCTCAAATAGCTTCATGGTTCCTTAAGGATGAAAGGATAGAACATTTAATTTAATTATTAAGTTTTTAATATAATATTTATTTATCAAGTTTATAATTTTAACGGGATAATATAACTTGTCCTCTGAGTTCTGATATACATCTTATTGATCTAGGGCTGAATATTTACAGGGTATCTCCCGAAGAAACGGCCAAACTTCGGGAAACGCTTTTGTATATCTCTTTTCTGAAAAAAAATACTAAAAACAAAAATTATGAAAACGCAGTCTTTCATAAGGCCTATATAAAAATACTAAAAAGTCCGTCACGCAGGAGCTGCATAACTAAGCACTTTCCTCAGAATTTGGGTAGTGTAGACTGCTTTCCAGACCAATTTGCTTAAAATATCCTACATAAATAAAATAAAAACGTGAATAGTTCTCTTTTAATTTTGTAATGAGTAACTGATCAATTATTAATTTGCTTCCAGAGTTATGTTTACACATGGTACCTACTACACTACGTAATAAATACAAAAAACCTCATATTATCGAATTTTGATCTAACGCAGGAACGGGATACAGTCACTCTAGTGGTAGAAAGCGCTCCTTGCGGCGGCTTTGTGAACCTACCTGGCGGGCTTTTCTATTGAAATATATTACAAATTAAACCCCCGCTTTCCGATTGACCGATTCAGCTCATTTTTACAACACTTCTTTCTCATGAGTTACCCACGACGTATACCGCGTTTCGTTACAATACAGCAGAAATTACGACCGGTATGAGTATATTAGGAATTTGGGTCCGGAGTAAACCCCCCCTTCTAATGAACCGATTTAGTTTATTTTTACAACACATATTTACCTGTAGATTACCACTACGAATACCGAGTTTCGTCGAAATATACCAAAAATCACGGCTGGTAGTGGCGAATTGGTATTGTGGGTCCGAAGTAACCCCCCCCCCCCTTCTAATGAACCGATTTAGTTCATTTTTATATCTCACTTTTCTCTCTATATTACCACTACGAATACCAAGTTTCGTTGAAATATAACAAATATTACGGCTGACATAGTCAAATTAGTGTTTTGGGTTCGGGGTAAACCCCCCCTTCCGGTGGACCGACTTTGGTGGTTAACGAACTCGTTCAATCGTTTGCTAATTGAATGCTATATACCAAATTTCTTGACGAAAAAACAAAAACTCTGGCCGCTATCGTGTTAACAGACACACACACACACACACACATATATATATATATATATATATATATATATATATATATATATATATATATATATATGTATATATAAATAAATTTTAACGGGGGTAATTTTCGGTGTCTACTAGGTAGGATCGATAAAGATTTGAAGAAATTTTTCAAAAATTCCGTCATGAGTCCAACCTCAATAGCTACTTTCCTTCGGAGGAAAGTGCTAAAAAGCGTGTTTCCTCCCCCAACCCCTCACATCCCACAATGCTTATTGACAGAGTGGTCGCCATTTTCTCTTAAACCAATGGGCTCCCTATAGATCAAATCTTTAATATGTCCCCATGAGGAGAAATCTAAAGGCGTGAGATCTGAAGGTCGAGTCAACCACGTCCTATCCAACCCCTGGATTTAGGTACTTAGAATCTTTAATTAAGTAGAAATATGTTCTACATGTTTGTAATTCATTTATATTAAGATATTTATATTTTTGTTACATTTGGAGTTCATGAAGTATTCGAAAAACAAACAAATAAAAAACATTATTGCCATACATGAAATATTTTGGGATCTTTGTATATATTTTCAAATATCTCTAAAACGGTTTGGAAACCGTAGTGCATAGAATGAAACCATTCGAAATCTTACTGACTTCTCTACAAAGAAGGTTATGGAGTAATTTTAGATTGGAAAATGTTAATCGGAGACATACGTGCTAAAACTTAAGTAAGTTTTCTTCCTTTTAATGGTTCATTGTGTTTGATACTCAGATTTTGTATTATTGTTTCTAAATTTATTTTAGCAGTAATATTAATTTACCCGTAAAACGAACACAATTTTTGGTTCTTTGTAATAGAGCTTTCTGAGCGGAAATCATTACGGGTGCGTAATTTTTGCTACAAGTACGAATATGCTTACATTTTAAACAAAATATTTGCTATATCTAAATTCTCTCAGATTTTAGGAGGCTTGGGGTCTTAAAAGCAGTAATCCTTCCTTCACACTACTTTATTTATTCGTAGTATTAGTTTTATGCCAGACCAGTGTTGGGCAAAAATTATTCAGAATGATGAATAATGATTAATGAATAAATGTATTATTTCATTCATGAATGAAGAATAATTACTTTTATTCATTATTCGTTATTCTGTGAATGAAGTTTATGTTTTATTCACAAATTATTCCAATGATCATTCAGAATAAACATGTTTTAGTGGGTAACGATAGATTTATTATAATGTTGGCAGCCAGAAATACGTATATATATATGCGTGTTTTAGTAGGATTATTCAGTAGACCAACTAGAAATAAATAATAACGAATGATGAATAATGAATAATGAATAATTCTGTGAATAATTCATGATGTACTGCGTGAATAAGGTAATTCAGTGAATTATTCATCATTCACTAAAAATGTATTCGAATGATCATTCGAATAATAATTTATTCGAATAATGCCCAACACGGTGCCAGACTCCAAAACGAGTACATGTTGACGAGAGTACTTTCTAGCAAGGTAGGACTGAAAACCTTTTTTATACAAATTTTAATTTAGATATCATTATTTTAACATTTAGGGTAGGTCTTACATTTAATTTAGGTTAGTAACATTTTAATACATTTAATGGTGCATTACATAATTTATTATTTCTTGTTTCTAAAAAGGATTTCGTTTTTATGTTCCCTGAAGAGGTGAGAAAATATGCACAAAACATATCGGGCCTAATAAATAAAGTAGTGTGAAGGAAGGATTACTGCTTTTAAGACACCAAACCTCCTAAAATCTGAGAAATTTTATGTATTGTTTGGGTCATTTGCAAGAATAAATAATTTGCTACATCTATTCGAGGCTTTCCATAAGTCACTAGGGATAAGAACTTTATGGAAGAGCGCCAAGATGACGCAGTTCTTGCAAGTTGGAGTTTTGTTTATTAAACGGCTTTGCAAATGACCTTGGAGAATGGAATATTTCCCTGTCACAAGTTCGTGCAGGCGGAATTTCACTATTACTTCTATCTGAACGCCTTAATAGGTGACTGGGCAGATTTCATTTCTGTGTGATTCCTTAAGATTAGTTAAATTTATAAGAAACTCTACAGAAGAAGAAGAAGAAGAGACGGAGGTATTGTAAGAAAGAGCGAAAAGTAAAGCGATGAATCCAGCCGAAGGAAGACCAAGATAACTCTCCGAGTGATTGATGAGTTCAACAAGAAGAGGCAACACTTTATCATTTACTACTCCAACTTCTTTCTATATGGTTTCACGAACCTCTCAGCTCTACAGTTGTCAACATTTGGCTTTCTCAATCCTCTATTTAACCAATAAATCATAGAATATGATTTACTAAGTCCGTCCTACATCTGAAATTGCAATAATAGATTAAATGGTTGTTAGCCTTCTAAACGTGATTCGAATGACACTAAATTGCTTTTTGGAAAATAGGTATTGACTTTCAAAACTTTTTCGTATACGAAAGAATTAGAAGAGTATTAAATTAATCCAACCCCTTCCGCATAAATTAACACCTTATGTATCCATTACACCATTTGTTTATCGCACAATGTTAACCCGAACCGAATCCAACCAGTCACATAACCACACGAAAAGGGTATTACCTCGCATGAATCCTAAATGCAAGTGGTCGTTTTCTTAGTTGGGGCTTCGGTTCCTTAAATCGCAGTAATAGATTTCTGTTCTTTAGATGTCGCAGTAATCGCCAAGGAAATAGGCATAGGTGGGTTTGATGAGGAATGCTGGTGGGAAATTTAAATAAGAAGCAATGTTTTCCACGAAGCGACTTTAAATTTTTTTAAAGTACGTTTTTAAATGGATGTACACAGGGAATAAGTTGGTAAGTCAAAAAATGGGCAAAACGACTTACGTGCCTTACGATTATCTCCTGACACTTATGGATAGTGTAAAGAAGTCACTATCTCACAGCCTTGAAACTTAAAAATATGTGGGGTAAAATTCTCTCTTAAAGAGCAGCTCCGAAAAGTTGAGATTATGAACTTACCAAGTTATTCCCTCTGACCATCCAAATAAAGCATTGTATTTTCGAAACCACGCTCAATCGAAAGGGAAAAATACTTGTGAAACATTAGGGTAGGGTTTTCTCTCCATTGTATTTTCTCTTTTGTTTTTTTTAGTCCTTTGATTTACCTCTCTGTTCATAGGGAGGAAACCCGCTTATGGGGTTCATCTCATGACGCAATCCGAATGTGCCGACTAGGAAAATTCACGTTTAAGGAGCCAAAGTGGCTCAAATTTGAATATATTATATATATATATATATATATATATATATATATATATATATATGTATATTTTAATAATTAATACGTTTATTTAAAATCTGTGCATTTTAAAGTACATTAATTAAGTTTGCTCACAATTTAAATCATAGTATATACATAATTGATTAATAAAACTGACAAAATAATTAAAAAAAATATATGTATATATATATATATATATATATAATAAATTCAAATATATATATATATATATATATATATATATATATATATAAATAAAAATGAGTAAATAAAAATAACTTAATAAAAACAAGTAAATAAAAAGAAACATTAGTAAGAATATATATATATATATATATATATATATATATATATATATATATATATATACACACACACACACATACATACCGGATGTGGCTCGAAGTTGTGATTTCGTTGTACCATTTCCCATTAAGAAATGAGACAACGAACCAAAATATATATTAACCAAAATATATATTCTGTAAGCAGCCTCAGTAGAGAAATAGAAATGACACATCACCCGAAAGCTGTAATCTGTAAATAGATATGGCTTTGGAAATGATTTAATTTGATTCTTCAGATCAATTACCTAAAAACGCATACCTGGAGGCGTACAAGGCAAAACCGTGATCGTTACGATTTTTTCGTCCAAATTTAACCGAAAAGAACAGTGTTCCGGTAGGCAGATTCTGCTGAAAAGGAACTTGTAAAAGACTGTTTTAAATCAGACAAAGTATTTTTGCGCCAAATTTCGTCTAAATATATGTATAGAAATTTTCGCGAACTATAGGCATCTTTCTGATCGGCACCTCCGGATTCCGTCATAACCTCGTGGCCATAAGCGGGTTTCCTCCCTAAGGAGGTTGGGAAGACACACGGTCATCGAATTATTGGAAATGGGAGCTTACTTGAAACATGTTTTATAAAAATCAGGCAAAGAAACTTCAATTCAGGACCTTGGAAGAATAAGGTCGAACCACCGATATTGGAAAATCGAAGTTAATGTTCTAGAAGCGCTTCAGGGTAGCAAGGACGAATGTTTACTCTATGGAATGCTGATTCATAAATCTGATTGCAAAAGTATGCAATTGAAATTCAATGTTTTAATCATAATTTAAGAGTGATTCATGGGTAACAAAATGTTAGGAGGCCCGGGATTCGCCCTTGAAATAGGACATTGAATTTTTTATGATAATGGTGCTATTCACTTTAACTTGAAACTGTGAGAGAACCAAAGGCGAATCAGAGAAACAACGCGAAGCGTCATATTACCTATATCTTCCTGATTCAGAAAATACTATAATAAAAAAATCGATTTTTCTAATTCGCCCTTACTCTTCCAAGGTCCTGAATTTAAACGCATTTATAAATATTTAATAGGGTTATAATCGTTACATAAGAGGAGTTGGCTTTACTTAGCCAGCTCCAATACGTTGGACATAATATGGTTTCAAAAACACTCATGACTTTTTTTATTAAATACCATAGGATCATTTATTCATTCTGCTAGGCGCAACAAATAATTTTAAGTGAACACTGATTACAATTTAATTTTTGAACCAGAACATAGATTTTTAACCTC
The DNA here is from genome assembly GCA_946811695.1 of Gonocerus acuteangulatus. Taxonomy (NCBI): domain Eukaryota; kingdom Metazoa; phylum Arthropoda; class Insecta; order Hemiptera; family Coreidae; genus Gonocerus; species Gonocerus acuteangulatus. The sequence goes on along the minus strand of OX328127.1, from coordinate 65,746,492 downwards.
TACCTATATTTTGGTTGCAACACGTTGAGGAAATAAGGAACGCCTCTCAGTATGCATAGTGCCGACGAGACGTGATTCGATGTGGTAATTACGTGCCATACGAATGGGGTACCTGAAGGCGGTTCTCACACCTCGGGGATCCAATCCAATATTCTTATGATTCTTCACCTTTTCCTCTCCAAACCCTGCTAACGTCCTTCCCATTTTAACACATTTTCCCTCAACTATTGGTTGATGGTGGATATTTCCATCCATCCGGTTCTATTTTCATATTTTACAATTTTACTAAATAGACATTGACCTTGGAGTGCGAGGAATAATAATGGAAAATATTTAAATCGAATGAAAATAAATTTCGTATTCAATAAGGTTTTTCATTGTTGTTCTAAAGTAGTCGCCCCTCTGTTTCTTTCTCAATGTCTCTCTCCTATTGCATATCATTTCTCAAAGAATTCAAATTTGGTCTTGTCGAACAATAACCGCTCCTTTCTTTCAATATTTTCATTCCGGGGATTATGTCATTCATAAAACAAAGGACCTCGGGGCTATAGTAACTGTCGGAGAGAAGAAGTGTTCCTTACGAGACTTCGAATTTAATGTACACTACTTACCCACTCCCACTTAATGGCAAAAAAAAAAGAGACCGCATTGTACTCAATACATTATCCGTAAACCATTTAATAAAATTCTGAGGAAAACGAGAAAACATGAATATTGCAAGTGCCATGTATGAACTAAAGAGATGGTAGCCCCCACGATATCCATTATTTTACACTTTGTAAACAAGAAAAACTTATACGAACAAATGTGGGGAAAACGTATTATTTTAATATGTTTAACCATTTCCTTAATTAAATTTAAGTTTTTATGAAATAGAGCGAGAAAAACACAATTATCAGTCTATTTAAATAATGCATTTTATTTATTCTATTTTTGGTTTTCAATTTTATTATTGATCTTTTAGTTTTTATTTTTACATGTATAGTATAAATATAATTATTATAGTTATTTTAATCGTAAATTTAAATGTTTCAAGTCTTTGATATTATAAATCTTATATTTTACTTCCATTGTAGAAGTTCATAGAGAAAATCGCTCAGATGCGGGTTCAAAACCAAACAAATCCCATCCTGTCTCCTTGCTTTCTTTTCAATTCTGGGAACAATTCTATGCTTAAACTTGGCATTCAAAGAATACTTCCGTGCATTCCTTCCCACTAAATTACTCTCAGCCACTAACTTCAACAATTTTCCAGAGTACCATGAAAGATTGGGTAAAAATGCTTATTTGAAAATATATTTCCTTCTAAGGATGCCTCATGGTCTGGCTAGCTGAGAGATCTGTGCTATTTTGGAGGATTTTTTTAGAGGTTCTCGTCAATAACAAAGAGACTCGGTCCGAAATGCGTCATCTTAGCATAATTCCTAACGTTGACAATTGAGGGAGGTTACCTGAGGAAACCTTTTAACCATTACCGGCCTCACTCTTTATTTCACAATTGTCATAAGGTCCTATGCCGAGCATGGACCGGTATAAACAACCCTAAAATAGGTCCATTTGGGTTTAGTGGCCATAAAAATAACAAAAATACACATTTTCTTTCGAAATTCGTGTTTTATTACCAAGAAAAAGTAATGTTTACAAATATGCGGAAATATGTTGAAACTGATGATCTTATGATGTTTCTCAAACATTCTCCAATGTAAAGAGTAGCTTTTTCGATAAATTCTCGCAAAATCTTTAAAATCTCTTCGTTTTCATTTCAAAATACACTAGGTAAATATATTTTTTTTTTTAAATACTGAAGAATAGGAATGCTAAGTGCAAAATAACAGCCGAAATCGCTACTATAACTACCATAAACAACTAGACTCTTTAGGTCTTTTAGGGACGATTCCTTCCTCTTTGGAACTAAAATTAGCTTTAGATTGTCGAGAATAGTGCGCCATAAAAGAAATATACCTAGAAGCTCAAGGCAAAGGACTAGAGGAAGAGGAATTCGATGCCGATGGTGGAACGACATAGTATCTCCAGCGTTGAATATGCTTGCCAGTCCCAGCTCGGCAGAAGATCAGTAGGGCAGGCAGTACATAGATCGAGAACTACTACTATATTTAAAACATGTTTATATCTTTCCCTACTCGGGATAGGACCGCCGGGTTAACATTCGTTCATTACTCCGTAATTATGGGTACAAATTCTGGCTCTTGTAATGGAATACCATCCACTTAAATAATATTCTCTCATTCAATGGAGGCTATTGAGAAATGATTTATAGTAGTTTCTTTGAAAGATCCTGTATGCACTATAGGATTACCATTTAAAGGAGATGCAATGCTTTATTGACTTCTAATTCATCCAATTTAGGCTACCTCAAATAAGTAGAATCTCTTTTCGAGACGATTTCTTCCTCTTTGGAACTAAAAGGAATCTTCTAGGTTAGTGAATGGGATGACGAAATCGGCAAAAGAAGTACTAGATACTCAACTTTACCCATTCCACCCATGCATGCATTACACGTAATGATTTCTCCAGGAATAGCCACACCGAGGCCTGTGCAACCTATTGCGCCAAGTTCTGTTATAGTGCTAGACCCGAACCAGCAATGAACCTGAGGTTTAGCTCTGGTATCCTCCTTTGATCACTAATAAGTGCAGTTCCAAAAAGCAAAAATTTCTTGGCTGTAAAAGCCTTGCATCTGTAAACAATGTGGTATGGTGTATCTTCATCCTCAAGGCATTGTTGTCACCATCTGATGCCGATAAACCCCACGGAGTGAATCGGTCGATGCAATCTGCTTTAGGTGAGCTGTTAGTAATGTTACATACTTCTGCAAAGAGCTCTCATTAATAATAATTATAAAAAATATATGTAGTATAGACAAGCAGGAGCTTGATTACTCGATCTCAGAACAACGAGAAAATAGTTGTAGTGAATAGTTTCCGAGGTCATTCTATAACTTGGGTTCCTTTGTACGGGAAGAGGTTTACTTTTGAATGTTTACAATGCTAAAATCCAAACCCGCAGAAATGACCACCCAATTTTTCATCAGTTTCTCCAACATATGTTTTATGTGTTGTTAAGTTATTTTCATCTTCCGTTCATGTGAATTGTTAAACTTGAGCCTTATAACAACATAAGATCCCCCATAATTACACCTTTGATATAACCATGAGATCTGATGACCGTCTTTTGCCCGCAGGGATATTCTTTATATTGCCGTGTATCGACAACTACGCCCGTGTCGACTTGAGGACGAGGACCTACGACGTACCTCCGCAAGAGGTAAGCTAAATAGTAAATAAATTAAACTAAGAGCAAAACCCCCTTTGTGGTGTTGCAACCCTTTTGAAATGACGGCATTGTTCTCCGTCCTCTGTGTACTCAATGTGAAAAGTCCAGGCCTCATTGTCTTAGACATAATGTCCCTTTGTCATTATCCTGTTGTATAAGCCCGCACTTGAAACTGTATAACGTCTCTTCACGTAATTTAGTTGTAGTTTTTTGCAAATATTATTAGTCAATTGGCGAGTAGTTTTGTATTAACCGTATACCTCTATTCTGTTATTAAATATTAAAGTTTATTACCACTAATACATATGATTTCTATCAAGGTGCAAATTGTTAGTCGTCGGAGTGAACAAAGTAATGGCTAAAGAAGGATCTATTAGGACGTTTCGGCTTGATATTTGGCAGCCTTTTTGAGCAATATGTGCCAGGAGGTGGACAGAGACCAAAACGAGACTCTTGAAGGGACCATGATGTAAAGCGTCACATATCAATGAAGGCCACCTTCACGGATATGTGACGCTTATTATGTCATGGTCGCTTAAAGTCTTTTCTCGTCTCCAGAATAGGCCAAAAGTTTATAAAGATTCTTCCCTGAATCAGTTGTTGTTGTTGGGCCGAATCCCACCAATACCTTCCTTCTTTACTGTAATACATTGTTGATTATTGCATTGAAGGCTGCATAAAACGCTGGATATAAATATTTCATTTAAGAATATATCCTTATTTTTTTGTTTCATTTATTTTTCTTCTATGCTTCCTAGAATATCAATCTTATTATGACTTTAAATTATTGGACTCAATTTTTTTTGTTTTTAATGGAAAGATTATTAATTCAATGCTTTTATTATTTTTTAAGTGTAATTTATTTATTTATGATTTACAACAATTACAGCCTCGGCCAATCAAATTGTAGTCATACAGAAATTAAAAATAATAAATATATAACAGTACTAACAAAACAAAAACAAATCAAAATAAAATAAATATATAAAATAAAGTCTCAGCTATATACTCATTTTAACCGACTTCAGATATTTTTTGGAAATTTCACCATTGAAAGGTCTTTGTTTGTAATAGTACCATTCCAAATCCTACAACATCTAGAGTCTTGTGTTGTACCGGTGCGAATTGGCTGCATCTTCATAGCCTGACTGGAGGAACGTGTAAAGGGATTGATGCGAGGAGTTCGGGACAGTCCAGCTCTCCTTGTAATAATCTATAGATGAATAGAAGGTCCGCACGCTGTCTTCGGATCTCCAAGGGTTCTAAAGACACAGCGGTCTCAGAAAAAGTTGTTCTCTCGAGGAATCGCTGGAACCTTCTCTGGATTTTCTCCAGTCTGTTGATATCCACAGCTGTATACGGCCGCCAGATTACCGTGGCATACTCCAGCTGGGACCTCACCAGGCTGGTGTAGAGTGCAGAAAATGCCTGTTTATCCTTAAGGTCCCGAGCATTTCTCCACAGGAAACCTAATGGCTTCACAGACTTCTTGCAAACGTTGTCAACATGATTTTTGAACGTTAGCGCAGAATCCATGTGAATACCCAAATCTTTCACCGCAGTCACCCTTGATTGGTAATTGGTTTTATTAGAATGCTGTTGCCCAATGTGGTCAGCTACCACTCAGATTGGTCTACTACTAATTAGGCATGAAAAATAAAAGCTTAGATGAAATCATTGAGAGGAAATTAATGTCCCTTGGGAATATTGATGTGGAAACTATCTAGAATGAGTTAACGGTTAACGTTGCGCGTGAGTGTAGATGTGTTTTATACTCTGACGATAAGGTTGGCAACCGATAGATAGCCCGGCACCAATAGCCCAGGTACATGACATGACATGATCCCATGAGAAGAGAGGATTTCCCGGTCCTTTGTAAATAAATCGTTTCTAGATATCAGCCATATCGTCGCTAGAAATGCAAAGTATCGAATATGAAAATCACCACTTTTCAGAGTGGAAAAGCATTTATTCATAACTTTTTTTTGGACAGATTCATATTCGGCAGATGTGACCTTTTGATAGTGGAATACTTTCCCTTTAATAGAGTGAAGTCAGATTGAAGAATTTGCCGTACATAAGTCCAGCAGAAATTAGTAAAGATTGACAATGAAAGATGAATTTTTTCACATTCGTTACTTTGCATTTGTATCGACGTTATGTTCTCATGAACCAGACATGTAACTGTACACGACTTACAGTAATATCTCTGCCTGCTCGACTGCTCCTAACATCTTTCATGATTATTCAAGCCGAAGCACACAGAAGTAAATAGGAGAGAGTTAGTTTCATCCTGAAACTCTAAGCAAGGCGAGGCTTAAGCAAAGTCCTAAAGGCTCTGGGGCAGAACTGTTATCAGTTTCCCCTATTTTGCTTGGATAGAGATGGTCCGGCTCTCTATTTCTCTATCCTGGAGGCGAGTCGATAGTCTTCGTGGTAAATTATGTTTTTTATATGAACAAGATAATTTATTGTGACCGCAGCATAGTAAAAATGAAGTAGCATGCAGATGCAATGAGCACTGATTCAAACTTCTGCTGTGTACAAGGGTGTTCCTCAAGATCAAATACTGTCATATGTCTGCGAAGTTATAAATGAACTCCCTCTTTCCCAAACACTGTAAAGCATTCCGTTTATTAGGATGAAGCCTTTTCAGCTACTTTACCTTTTAGGAAACTCAATGCACCCACCAATCATTTAGGGTCCTTGAAAAAAATGTCTGAATTTTTATTCTTCTTATAATTAGTGTATCTTTATTAACATGATTCTGTGATCCCTCCGCTCAGAAGAGGAGTTATAAACAGATACATATACACTTGCAATCTGTAGAATATAATAAGTAAACGGAACAGATCAATATATCAATATCAAAGGATTACAAAGTGTTGAAGATTTCACAGTATTGGATTTCTGCTCATTTTCAGATCACTTCCCTTGTCTCCTTAGAATATTTCAAAGAGGAACTAATCCAGCAAATAAATCAAGTCGTGCCATACCTAGAGCCCAATCTAAGCCTAAGTGGGACAATACTAAGCTAGTAGAATTCCTAACGAATCTCCAACCTCTATCAGCACACTATTCAAATATCGATGAAGCTAACTCACAAATGATAGCTGCTATAAAGCTAGCTGCTTCCCAATCATCCATGTCTACCTCAACAGTCCAAATTAAGAATAAAAAATCTAATCAGCCATGGTTTACAGAGGATTGCTTGGCGGCAAAAAAAGAATACAAACTGTGCATAAAAATGCTACGGGAAGATAATACTTCTCAACACCTCAGAGCACTCCTTGACGCTAAGAAGACATATAGAAACACCGTTTCAGAAGCTAAAAAAGGGTATCAAGGGAACATAATCGAGGCACTTTCCAATATTAAAAATAGCCAGCAGTTCTGGTCTACCATCTCCCAGTTCAAAACCAAAAAATATCAGCCAAACCCCATCAGTATCAAAACCTGGACAGAACATCTTCTATCTCTTTACCCTCCGAATCCCCTCTCACCCGATGTATATCAATTCAGCGACGTCACACATCCATTCCTTGATTCAGAGATTACTTATAATGAGTTAACTTTCGCTATATCAAATCTAAAAAATAACAAATCTCCCGGCACAGACGAAATATCAAACGAATTTTTCAAAAACCTTCCTATAAGCTATAAGTATTATTTGCTACATGTGTTTAATACTATTTTTTTGACCGGAAAAATGCCAGACAAATGGGGCGAGATAATGATGAATATGATACATAAAAAGGGGCCCACAGACAATCCGAATAACTACAGGGGGATCGCATTGATCAACACAATAGCTAAGTTGTTCAGCAACCTCTTAAACAATAGACTTACAGATTGGCTTGAATATGGTTGCCCATTACAAGAGTCGCAAAACGGATTTAGAAAAATGAGAGGATGTGTTGACGGGATCTTCACGCTTATCTCAGCAATACATATCAATATTAGACTGCCAAGGAGAAAGGTTTTCGCAAACTTCATAGACTTTGCAAAAGCATTTGATACGGTCGATCATAATCTTTTATTTTACAAGCTTAGAGAGTATGGCATCAGTAGAAAATTCATTTCCGTAATAGCAGATTTCTATTCCAAAGCGCAAATCTCTTTGAAAATTGGAGCTAACAAGACAGAACCTGTGCCTGCAACTCGAGGTGTTCTGCAGGGAGATGGCTTATCCCCAACACTATTCTCTATTTTCATTGATGACTTGGAAGGCTTTCTTAGAAGTAAGGGTGAATCGGGCATTGACATCGATGGACAAACTGACTTGCTGCTTCTTCTTTATGCCGATGATTTAATACTTCTGTCATACTCGCCCATAGGTGCAAAGAGAAAGGCTAGGCTACTGGAGGACTACTGCAGAATCAACCGTATGACAGTAAATATTAACAAATCAAATATAGTGGTTTTCAGGAAGGGAGGAAGAGTAGCAGAGCTCAAAGTATCAATTGATGATGAAGACATGTCCATCTCCAAAAACTACACTTATCTGGGAATTCCTCTCTACAGCTCCGGGATATTTACACAGACAGCAAGAGACATGTGTAAGAAAGGTAATTCGGCAATGGCTTCTACTATCTCGCTCTTTGCAAAGCTAAAGTGTGAGTCTTGGGATGCGAGAATTAAGCTTTTTGAAGCGCTGTGTCTTTCGGTCGTGCTCTACGGAAGTGAAGTTTGGGGTCTAAGGTGTTTGGATATTGTCGAATCATTTCAGGTGCAATTTCTCAAGAAACTCCTACACCTCCCTTCTAGGACCCCGGGTTATATGGTACGGCTGGAGTGCGGAAGGACAGCGCTAAAACATCAAGTGCTGAAAAAAGCCCTAACCTGGATGTCCAAGATTCTGTGTATGCCTGCAACCAGATTGCCAAAGAAATGTTTCAACAGATTATTAGCACTTGATAAAGCCCCGACGATCCGACCGACTTACAACTGGGTATCACAGTTGAAGCAAATACTTGATGAAATAGGCCTGATTCATCTGTGGGACGAGAACGACCTCATGTCACTAGTGAAAGTGTCTAAATTTGTTCTTGAGGAATATGAAAACTTCCTCATTCAAGCCGACATCTCTAGAGCCTCCTCTTCTTCCTACTCACCAATATACCGCAGCATTAAGCCAAAAATTGAGGCGGAAAATTATTTAAAACTAAACACAAATATTAAAAAAATAAGAATAATTTCACAAGCAAGATTGTGTAGACCAGAAAATCTGAAATTTTATTGGGAGCGAAGCGTCTACTCTATTAACGGGGAGGAACTATGTACAATATGTAATAAGTTCGAAAAAGAAGATTTAAAACACTTCCTTCTCAAGTGCCCTATGTACAATGATCCTAGAAACACTTTTATCAACAAGTACTTAGACCTCTCGATGCAGGACGAGGAGAAAATCAAGACAATACTAGCAATAGACACAATAGAAAAACTTAACAATATTTATTATTATATCACAAACTCATTAAAAATAAGAGCTTTCATTATAAATGAATGAGATATTGATGGTGCTAGCTAATTCAGAAATTAAGGGTACTTTATAAATGAATAAAACTTAACAAATAAATATTCCAGCATACTCCGGGAATTAGGTGCTATTCATCAATTAATAATAAAACTAAATATATAACTATATTAATATATAATCGAGGAGAAGGACAAATTTATTTTATATGTCTCTATGTATATAGACTATGTCTTAGTAAATAAAAATAATAATTTAAAAAAACATTTAGCTTATAAGTCTGTTATTTTGGGATTAGAAGAATGCTATTCATTATTAATTGATAATTATTTTTTTATAACTTTTACTAATGTTAAGGATATATATATATATATATATATATATATATGTATATTTTTCTTTTTTTTCTTTTTTTTGGTTGTAATTCATATGACTTCGGGTCATCATCAGTTGTCAGCTTAGATACTAATAATGTATAATTTATATTTATGTATAAAGGCATGGTAACTTCCACCATTTATTATGATACATTCGTAAATACAAATTTTTCTTCTTCTTCTTCCTCTTATAATAATAAATAAATTATTTTATTAAAAAAAGAAAGATGATAATTATAAAATAAGAATTATAAAAATTTAGTAAGAAAGTCTGTCAGTTTTAAATTGGAAGAATGTTATTTATTATTGATTGATAATTATTTTTTAATACTTTTATTTATGTTAAGGTTATATTTGTTTTTTGCTTTTTTTTTTTTTTTTTTTTTTGTATTTGTATAATGACATGATCTTTTTTTTGTATATTTTAGTATTAAGAGATGATAACCTCCAATATGTAATGTGAAACATTCACAAATACAATCTTTTTCTTCTTCTTCTTCTTCTTCTTAAAAGTAAACGGAACAATTCTTATATTACATCTGGAGATAATTTCTTAAGCCAATTATATCAGACGAATATGACCTATTTAATAAAATAATAGAAAACTTAAGGTTTTAATAAATAATGCAATTTAATGGTATGGATTCAGTAGAGTTTACAGAGTCCAACTACAGCGTCTTTGTTAAATATCTCTCTCAGAAGAGAACATGAGTATGTATGTATGAGGGGGTATAATTATGAACCAGGAATTACAAGTAAGTAAACAAATGGTGGACATTCATTCTGGAGAAGTGCTACAAATGGTTTCATATCCACCGCAGGGTGTATTTGCAGCCATTTCAGTACTTCCTCCCCTTTCCCTGTTCACTAGTTCTTCTCTCCTCTCCCTCTCCTGTGTCATCCTTCTCTTTCCTCAATTCTTTTCTGCTCCAGGCCTCTTGTCCTCCCGTCCTCCTCTTCTCTTTCCTCAATTTTCCCTGCTCCAGACCTCATCTTCTCCTCGTTTACTCTTCTCTATCCTCAATTTTCCCTGCTCCAGACCTCTTCTTCTCTCCTTCTTCTTCTCCTTCCTCAATTTTCCCTGCTCCAGACATCTTCTCTTTCCTTTCAATTTTCATCTCCTCCTGTCCTCCCCTTCTCCATCCTCAATTTCTGTTGCACCAAACCTTTTCTTCTGCTATCTTCCCCTTCTCCTTCTTCAATTTCCCAGCTCCAGATGTCTTCTTCTCCTGTCCTCCCCTTCTACTCCCTCAATTTCCCTTGTTTCAGAGGTCTTCTTCTCCTGTAATCCCCTTTTCCTTCTTCAATTTCCCCCCTGCTCCAGATCTCTTCTTCTCCTTTCTCAATTTCCCCTACTCCAGTCCCCTACTTCTCCCATTACATTAGTCGTAAGGTAGAATGTTAGTGATTATTTATCAGATGGGTTCAAATATCTACATTTCACAGGGCCAATTATCGATATCTAGTAGTTTTTCAATAACGAATAGAATATTTTATTCAGGCACTGACAAGGGGAGTATACAGCGATGGGGTCACCGATCTGGACCAAATTTTTTCTGGTTATTCTACATCGAAAAATAGTCGACACGTATCCGAGCGTTCCGTCAAATGCGCCTTAGGAGCCGAGAAATAAAATAAAATAGGTTGAATGTGCTTTATTTTGTATATCGAGTTTAGAAAATGATATCGACATGGTTCTTTCACCAATTCATTTGTTTTATTGAGTAGGTTAAAAGAAAAATATAATCGTTAAACGTAAATTTATATTTCTTCAAATATATTCAAAAATATGCTTACGTTTTCAAGTAAACTAGTATTATTAATTTTTTTACACCAAAAATAATAGCAGATTTAAAAGCAGCATCCCAAAAAACCCTAATGTGGTGAATATCATTGAAAACAAAAAAATAATGATTTTTCCCAGTCTGGAAGAGGCTGAAAATTTGTAAGAGAAAAAGTAATGTAACGTTTTGAAATTCAATATCTCCCCTTGAAATAATCCGATGTTTACGTCATTGAAATCTTTCAAAAGAAAAAATACTCCTTTTTCTAACCATATAAATGTCTGTTGTATTATCTCAAAAGGTACTTGCAAAAAATGGCTCTAAAAATAAAAATAAAATGTAAACTTTTTTGCTTATAACGTCGATCCCAGAACACATAGAAACAGCCCGATTGGAGGGAAATGTGTCAAATTATGAACTTTATCGACCACCCAAGTTTGGTTTGAATCGGATAAGTATTCTTTGAAATATGGCCGGATTGTTGAATCTTTAACAAATGTTTGAGGGTCCCCCCTTAGCGAAATTTAAAATACATTTTTATTTTTGTTTTTATAATAATCTCAAAATTTGAATTTAGGGGGTTTTCAATGTTTTCATGCTCGACTCTATAGAAGTCATTATTCTGCCAAAATATTCCATATACCTACATTTAAATAGTTATTGATTATAAAAAGAAAAATTGATTGAAATACGGATGTCAGATTCATTTTTAGGACATTGAAAAACCCCTAAATTCAAATTTTGGGAATATTACAAAAATAAAAGAAAATGTTTTTTTAATTTCGCTAAGCGGGGGGACCCTTAGAATTTTGTTAAAGATTCAACAATTCGGCCATATTTCAAAGAATATTTACCCGATTCAAACCAAACTTGGAAGGTCGATACAAACCCTAATGTGACACATTTCCTTCCAATCGGGGTGTTTCTACGTGTTCTGGGATCGCCGTTATAAACAAAAAAGCTTACATTTTTTTTTATTTTTAGAACCATTTTTTGCAAGTACCTTTTGAGATAATACAATAGACATTTATATGGTTAGAAAAAGGAGTATTTTTTCTTTTGAAAGATTTCAATGACGTAAAAATCGGATTATCTCAAGGGGAGATATTGAATTTCAAAACGTCACATTACTTTTTCGCTTACAAATTTTTAGTCTCTTCCATACTAGGAAAAATCATTATTTTTTGTTTTCAATGATATTCACCATATTAGGGTTTCTTGGGGTGCTGATTTTAAATCTGCTATTATAATTGGTGTAAAAAAATTTATAATACTAGTTTACTTGAAAACGTAAGCATACTTTTTAATATATTTGATGAAATATAAATTTATGTTTAACGATTATATTTTTCTTTTAACCTACTCAATAAAACAAATGAATTGGTGAAAGAACCATGTCGATATCATTTTCTAAACTCGATATAAAAAAGAAAGCACATTCAACCTATTTTATTTTATTTCTCGGCTCCTAAGGCGCATTGGACGGTACGCTCGGACACGTGTCGACTATTTTTCGATGTAGAATCACTAGAAAAAATTTGGTCCAGATCGGTGACCCCATCGCTGAATACTCCCCTTGTGAGAGCTGTTATAAATGAAGTCATCTAATTTAGAATACATAAGTAATATTATATAATTTATTTTAATATATTATTTACTTTTGATGAATTTACATTATTTTTATCACTTTGCATAATGATGTATTAGTCATGACCTAAGGATAAAAAGTGGCATTTTCTAATTTTGCAGCATATTTATATATACATGTGTGTGTGACAACTTGATGTTTGTCTTCTATGGCGGCACTTTCCTTCTTTCTGATGTTTTGCCGCTCACCTTGAATCTCTTGACACAAAACTCACAGGAAGGCATAAATTCAGACGTTCGAAATTGAAATTTTTCGATTCCATAAAAACGTCGTCGAGTATTTCCTCCGCCTGTAGTGCTGGCGCTCATCCAGGAACGTGTTCTAGAGGAAATCCACTCCTTGACAATGGTAGAGGACCAATTACCCTCCCTCGTCATTCTAATGGCTGAGTGGTTGTTCTGTAATGGTTCAAGTCCCGCGTCAACCCTTTGATGTCCGTGTCCCCGGGCCACCATTAGCAACTCAATTCGCCCTTAAACACCCATCTTCTCGTCTATTTGTCCTCTCCAAGTTATATTTAGCTTTCAGCATGGAATGAATATAATTTGTCTACCATCCACAAAGAAGTTTTATGAATGCAACGAATTGTTACACGTTAATGTGTGACCCGTACTTATAAATATAAGGTTAAAATTGTTGTAAACAATTAAAACCCGCCTCTAGCATGGATTAGGCGAATTTCTGAGCAAGATGAATTTGGGAGGGTTTACACATACAATATTATTTGGAGAGAGAATGTATTATTTGAGCTGGCCTGCTTAAAATTAATTCCTGTCCTAACTCCCTATTTTCCAAAATTATTTTCGTTTCAGATTCTTAGAAAAGATGGATTCGGTTGAAACCATTTCTATATGTTTGGATTTCGTATAAACATATATATTATATTTACATATAATGATATTTAAATTTTGGATACGCTTACAGTTAAGGATGTATTAGAAAACAAATAATGTCAGGCGTTATCAGTTTTGATATTTTCGTAAATAACTCGAAATCTGATGGAAAATCGTTGTACGTGGATAAAAACTATTCGAATGTTTACTAATTGTCCTATAAAAATCTCTTTGGGCTTCGATGAAACGCAGAAACAAGATAGAATGCTGGACTTGGAGAAATATGCTGGATTCATATCTAGGCGAATTTATATAGAGGAGGAGGTCCGAGAAGGAGTACTTGTTGGAGAAGATTTTAGAGAAAATGGCCCGTTTTCGTTCAGAGATATAACGTGTTTCTTTTTTATTCTTAGTTAAATCGTTTTATTTATTCTTAGTTAATAATAATGGGCGTTAAAATTAAAATTTAAATATATAACTTGTTTTTTTTTTCAGTTGAGGTTATTAAATATTGAGGTTCTTTATAAAATGTTTTTTTTCTTTATTTAATATAAGTTATATATACTAACAACAGTTATTAAACAAAATCACTGGCACCCCTTTTCCGAAATAGACCCAAGAGCGCTGAAGTTTACGTTTTTTTGTCCGTTAATTGTTCATTAAATAAGTTTTCTTCAATACTGAGCGAAAATGTATCTTTCCAAATGTTAGGCCAGTATACAATTTTGTATTTTAGGATCTCCTGGATACTATACTGAAACGGCGCTATTTGTCGAAGCAGCGGTTGATGAGGCCTAATGAGGATTCCGGACTGGAATGAGGCGGTGCTAATGAGCAGATTGCTAATGCTCACCTAGCAAATGAGGCGAGCTGGCGTGGAATGCTGTTCCATTCCGAGGAATCCTCTAGCAGATGGCTAAATCTCACCACAGCAGGATGAAGCTAAAGTTCAGCCGTCAAACGGGGAAATGCCTCCTTTCATATGGGATTTCCTGAGGTAGCTCTATCGGTTAACATATCCCAGGGGTTCCCAATCGTTTACTGCTTAATAAAATGTTGTTTATTTTTCTCCACGACTTTATTTTCCCCTACGCCAGTAGAATTAAGAAAAATATTTTTTTTTAAACTCGGCTAATGTTTGAAATTGACAATGTGATAATTTAATGTGCGATTTTTTATTCGTGAAAATCAACGAAACCGAACCCCAGATATGTGATGCTATTGGGCCCGGAAAGGTTGAGCGCTGTTGCCATTTTCGCAAAGAATGTTTTGCTCAAAAAGAAGTGGGAGGGAACAGAGCTAGTCCCCCGTAAATATGATAAAAACGTAGCAGGGCCCCTTTAGGGGAAAATGCGGAAAACCCTCTTGAAGATTGGAAAAGCAGCTGTTCCAAGAGGGAATCATACTCTTAATGAGGGGTTTTTGGTGAGAGCACAACACACTGAGGGATTTGCATGAGGCAAACCTCCTGATGGCCTTTTAGATTTTCCCCTAATAAGAAAAAAAACTGATATTGTGAGGGGTTCCTAAAAACCAGAATTTGTTTTTTTTTTAGGGCTCAAAATCAACGGAGAGAACATTTCCACTATACAACGCCACTTTTTATGAGGCAAAGATGTGTTATTGTTTGTTACGCTTGGAAATGAGAAATTAATAATAAAAAATTATTATATTAACTGATGAGCACTTTTGGATTAACGCTGTTTTGATTAATTTTTCAAGGGGACCTTTTTTTTCAATCGTTTCACGAGTTCTCGTAAGACAGGGTGGTGTTTTGGCCACAAGATATATTGTTACTTTTCAAGAGACCTCGTTGGCCTATCTAGCCAATCAAATGACCAGTATAGTGCGATAAATCAAATATATCTTTTATGGAAATGACTTCACTCCCGTTGCATAATAGCCTGATTGACTCGGGCGTTCCTTTCCGTTGAGACTCACTCATATTTTCTTATTTTGCAGTAGGAGACAGATAGTCCTATCGGCCATCTTCCCCTCATGCGAAATTGGATTCTGCAAGAAAGTATCTGTGAAAATACCACTAGACTATGTATTAAACTTTTCTCATTACAATGTCAATGTGGGGAATATTTTCTGTGTTTAATTTCCCTCTAGTGGTCTTATCTTGTTTGCAGGTAACGCGGATTATACTCTTATTATTTTTTTGTTTACACAAAAATGACCCCCACCCCCGTCACACAGATACAAGCGCATATAAACACACACACACTTGGCTTGAACAAGTCTTGACACAATGTCCAGATTTTCCGACTGAAGTCACCTGATATTCTACCGATTTAAGAGCACTTACCCCCCACCACCATCTCCTGTCTACTCTGCACCCTATCCAAACACCTGCTCGTATTACTCTCGTCCTATTCCTGTTCTCTCTCTTTACTGAAGTAATCCCGCATCTCTTTAGGCCATAAATATCCTCTGTAAATAATTAAGTACTTTAATACATTTTGAATTTATTATTATTTATTTAAATTGTTTACATACAATTTTTAAATTGTTTTTGGGGACTCACGGTTTTTCAATGCTTAGTGCAATCCGTGGGGGGGGGGGGGTGCTTAGTGGTGTGGGTTTCAGTTAAGCCTGGTGCAGATTTTTTGAGTGCTATCTGTTTCATCGTGGACTTTTTGAAAGCATGATAACATACAGATATATGCTGTTGGCATTATAAAAGGGTGGCAACCTGTAGATAGCCCGGCGCTAATAGCCAAATAGTTGATGCGCCGTTAAAAACGAAATAAAAAAAAAAATACAGATATCCCGGTGATTATGTTTTTTTTTTTTTTTTTTTTGTTTTTGTTGGATAAACAAATTGATATTTATATTTGATATGATATTTCAAAAACATACTATTAAAACTGGTGCATTCTGCTGAATTTTCGTCTATGCTAATGCTCCTGAAAATAATGGAAAATGACAGAAATATCATTTACAAGAGAGGAGTAAATTGGTTTAATTCATTTAAGAATTATTTATTCCATTAGTATTATTATTTATTTTGATATTCAGGGAATATGCATGATTACAGGTATATTCGATTTCCCAATTAAGAAATAATTTCAATTAAATAACTGATGTCTAATTGAGAAGAGCTATGTATCACGTGTTTGCATTTCTGTTGTCAAGTGCAATAACAGTAATATTGTGATAACATTAACCTGAGGGAACGTTGATGGTCGAGAGATGGCACGTTCCAGCGTATAATGCTTGCGGTTGATTGGTTGTTAGCGTAACATACAATGGTGGGGATGCTCTCGAAGCTCTCGACAAGTCACGCCTCTTTATCGATCAGGATTTCACTAATAATTGAATGTGTTTGCTTGAACGTTCCAAAACACACACTTAGTTTCTGTTGTAACACAATGGCACTTTGGAAAGTGCGATTGTTCGTTTCACGGCGCTGCCAAATTGGTTTTGAACTTCTTTCTCAATTTACCCCTGTATTCATGACATAGATTGTATCAATTATCATTTATAATATGAATACATTGTGGAGCTCTTTGAACAATCACTTCACCTTTTCCAATTCCTGTCCCGACTCCAACCTCAGGGCCAACTTCAATTACTCTGCATCATCTATAACCAGTGCAACTACACAATCTATAAACACTGTATCAACTACATCTTCATCACATTCTACAATGATTGCGTCATCCACGATCACTACATCCTCTTCATCACTATATCTAAAACCATTGCACTCTCTACGGACACTGCATCATCTTCAATAAGTGTGCCTACTACATCTACATCACCATCAACCATCATTGCGCCATCCTCAAGCACTGCTGCAGATGATGCAGTGACCGTCTATATCACCGTCAATCAGAGCTCCCCTCTATTGCACCATCTACAGACACTGCACCATCTTCAACCAGTGTACCAACTACAGCTACGTACATCACCGTCTACAATCACTGCGCCATCCACGATCACTTCATAACCTAAATCCTCTATATCACCGACCATCACTGAGGTATCACTGCTCCCGACTAAAATCATTGCACCGCCTACAGCCATTGAATCATCTAAAGCCACTGCACCACCTACAGCCATTGTATCATCTACAGCCACTGCACCACCTACAGCCATTTCATCATCTACAGCCACTGCACCACCTACACCCACCGTACCAACTACAGCCATTGCATCATCTACAGCCACTGCACCACCTACAGCCATTGCATCATCTAGAGCCACTGCACCACCTTCACCCACCGTACCAACTACAGCCATTGCATCATCTACAGCCACTGCACCACCTACAGCCACCGTACCAACTACAGCTACTTTAGCGACTACAATCACTGCGCCATCCACGATCTCTGCACTATGCACTAACACTACGCCCACCGATACACAAACACTCTACGACTACCAAATAGGTAATAACCTATAAACTTTTTATTTGTATTTATATTAAATAAAACGATAAATAATAATAAAACAATTTTTTGTTTTATTATTATTTATCGTTTTATTTTTCAAACTGCGAGAACAACTTTTCTAACAATTAAGTAAGATTTAATTTAACAATTTAAGATTGTAACTTAAAACGAATGACCCGCGTTCATCCCTTCACTCCCTCCAAAAAATCATATTAAACGAAAATATTGTATACATATTGAGCGGGCATCTTGTAGGCATCTGTTATGTGCGAATTTTACATCAATTCGAAAACACACACAAAATTAAGTTTAACAAATATATAGAAAATAATTCTACTAGTAATTGTTAAAAGATGCACATCCATATTTTCCTATTATTGCACCATTGCCAACTCCGAAAATCCTATCCTCATCATAATTTTTAATTTCTGCCATAAAACGGTTCTACCTTCTAAGGGCGCATTACATTTACTCGCCATCATAATTACGCTTATCAATTCTACTCTATCATAAAAATAGTATATATATATATATATATATATATATATATATATATATATATATATATATGTATATTCCATTTTATTTATATTTATTAATTACTTGATGAATAACTATGATATAAATAAATTTGAATAAAAAATTAAATGGTTCCATGAGTAGAATAAATTAGTGGCTATAATATTTTCGAAAAAAAAAGTCTACACGAAATGAATGCCACCATTTTTGCAAGAAATAAAACGTAGTTTTAGCTTAATAAAAATTTAAATTGCAAAGGCATTTCTTGCAAATATAATAAACCACCCGGTTATAAATATTTATGATTCATATGTATTTCTTCCTTATTTTGTATAAATGGAATGACAGTCCATTTATATTTAATATGTTAGACCATATTATTATTTTATTTGGCCGTACGCTCTACATATTTCATTAAACTTTTATTATTTTCTGGTGGGGTGATAAAAATAACCAGAAAGAATAATTAGGGCACATCGATGTTCGTAGGGATTAGAAGAATGGAGTATTCAAGGTATGTTTTTTTACCCCTCATATTTTGCAAGACAACTGTACTTCATGTACAAAAATGACGGTCATTTATGGGATACCAAAAAAAAACAACGTAAAATTCAGCTAAACATTCCATGCAGCTGATTAAAAAAATTTGTTTGCAGACCTGTGTCATTAAATGAATTATCCTCTGAGCACACAATGGAATAAATAATTGAGATATAATAGCGAATTGGATTTTAGGAAACAGGAAGGCATATCCTTGAGAAGTGGAACAATAGAACAGGACTTAAAGATATTTTGGAGGAAATTCTTAATGACTCCTTAAAACCCTTCAATGAATGGACTATAATTGACTGGTTGTAGAATGAAGACAAAAGCCACTTGAGAATACCATCTCATATATTCTATTCTTCTACCACAATTACATTTTGAGGGTTCGCTTACAAGGCAAGTTGATGGATCTTAAGTACAAAGCGGGATTCTGCCATTTTTAAGGGCTTAATTACTTTTTTTTTTTTTAAATTATCAGATACAATTTCCTCTAATTTACGTCAGAATAAAAAATTAAATAATTCACACAAATATGCTATCTTCAATTTCTAGCGAGAATAAGAAAAAGTCCTTCTCCTAAGTGAAGACATTTCATTGCTATTAAAACTTCTTGGTTTTAGCACTTTCCTCCGAAGGAAAGTAGCTATTGAGGTTGCACTCATGACGGAATTTTTGAAAAATTTCTTCGAATCTTTATCGATCCTACCCAGTAGACACCGAAAATGACCCCAGTTGAAATGTATATATATATATATATATATATATATATATATATATATATATATATATATATATGCATATATATATATATATGCATATATACATATATATATATATATATATATATATATATATATATGCATATATATAGTTATATATGTGTCCATTAACACGATACTGGCCAGAGTTTTTGTTTCTTCCCCACGAAACTTGGTATGTAGTATTCCCCAATCAAACGATTGATCGAGTTCGTTAACCAACAAAATCGGTCCATCTGGAGAGGGGGTTTACTCCGGAGCCAAAGTAGTTATTTGCCGATACCAGCCATAATTTGAGTTGTATTTCAACGAAACTCGGTATTCGTTCTGGTCAACTAAAGAGAAAAATGTGTTGTAAAAATAAACTAAATCGGTTCATTTGGAGGGGGGGGGGGTTACTCCGGACCTAAATTACTAATTTGCTCATACCGGTCGTAATTTCTGCTGTAATGTAACGAAACGCGGTATACGTCCTGGGTATCTAATAAGGAAGAAGTGTTGTAAAAATGAACTAAATCGGTCTAACGGAAGGGGGGGATTTACTTTGTACTATGTTTGAATTGAATTGAAACAGGTGTTATTTATGTTGTTTTTTTTTTATCTATATAGGTTATTTTAAGCAAATTATTCAGGAATTGCTCTGGCGTCTTTCTCGAACTAGCGTCGGCTTGACTGGGCTTTGATCTCCACAGCCTTCGAGAATGGACAGTATTGCTCTGGCGTCTTTCTCGAACTAGCCTCGGCTTGACTGAGCTTTGCTCTTCAAAATCAAATACTTCCTTATTTCGAAACGCAATCAAAATTTAAATATTTTAGACTAGATGAATATCAAACATCTAGAACAAGTTCCAAATGAATCAATCGTTTCTGAATAACCAAAATGAAAATTATTTTGGATTAAGGAATCTATGAAACTAGTCCCTTCAAGTATATGAGATCGAAATCGTAAGCGTTCCGATTTTTTTCCCGAAATTAGCCTTTCAAATTAATCGAACGATTTTTGTATAGGATTTCATCATAATCGGACCATTTTTAATAGCCGATGGGAGAGCTAACAGACAAATATATATACACAAATTTGGACCACAAAAATTTTCGTGAGCTATGCGATCTGATACGTGAAATTTTCGTGGCGGCACTTACGGATTACGTCATTAGGCCAACCTTACAAGCGGGTTTCCTCCCTATGGAGGAACCGAGCTAAGTGTCTCGCCTGTAGTGTGTTTGTCGGGGAGGGCTTGATACTTAAATTTTAGCCCCGTAAATTATATTTGTACAACAAAGAAAATATGAAAAGAAAAAAAAAATACCTGTTTTTGGTTGGAAATATGATGCGGACTAAAGCTGAAAGTAGAGGATAAGGAATCTATCTTCACGTCCCGATGTAATGCTCACTGAATCATTGACAAGGTTTATCGGATCAGAGCAGCACCCAGCTCTCCCCATCCATCTCCTACTTATTACTTATGGATCAACCCAGAACCCTTTCGTCTTCTTTCATAAATCCTATCAAAAAAAGGGAATTATATATTCATATCTACGATGAATCCTACTTTATCATCCTTTTTTTTTATTATTTACAAAACAAGGATATTTTATCCTCTGAAAATTATATAAAACGAAATTGAAAACCAGACTTTTCTTATAATATTCATGCTAAAGGAAGTCCTCTCGTAAATAGTAATGGCAACTTTGGTGTATAATTTATTTATTTGAACACCACAATAAGAGCGAACAGTGCTTTTATTTCTCAATAATAGCTCACAACAAAACCATTAAGAAATCAAAATAAAACGAACAAAAATGTTAACAAAAACAAATAGGAAAATCATATTGAAATCCTGTAGATAGGAAAAATGAGAGAACTTTAACTCTACCGTAAAAGAGGATCACAATAGTACAGTGCGATAAAATTGGTACAAACCTGTTCTGATTACACAGAGTGTATAGCAAGTTAATGACAATACTCCAGGGGATAAAACTAGACAACAAATATAGTTCAACATCACCAACCACAAATTTTCATCTCACTCCGTTTCAGAAATATGGTCTTCTAAACGTTCCTTTGAAAGAACCCTGTTTTTCGTAGTACATCTCCAATTTTCTCTGCTTGTACATATTTTTTTTTTCAACAATGCATTACATTTTTGAAATCAGCATTAAATTTTCTTTCAGTCTAATACACAATTAATAATGTTCACAATTATTTCATTCAAACTGTAATATCAATTAAAAAGTAGAAATTAATAAAATTTTAAAATATTAATTTCTACTTTTTTAATTGATATTACAGTTTGAATGAAATAATTGTGAACATTGAATGTGTATTAGACTTAATGAACATTTAATGCTGATTTCAAAAATGTAATGAATAGTTGAAAAAAAAATGTGTACAAGCAGAGAAAATTGGAGATGTACTACGAAAAACAGGGTTCTTTCTAAGGAACGTTTAGAAGACCATATTTCTGGAACGGAGTGAAATAAAAATTTGTGGTTGGTGATGTTGAACTATATTTGTTGTCTAGTTTTATCCCCTGGAGTATTGTAATTAATTTGCGATACACTCTGTATATGTTTATCCCCCCCAAAAAAAACATAAATGTGAAATAGAGGCCAAGTTCCTGCCCCCACAAAGAAACACTCCCTTCCTCAAAAATATCCCCTCCTATAAAACCCCCCAAAAACGCCTTACCATTCTACACTCCAAAAAAGTAGTATGAGTTGGTGTATTAATTCAACCAAAAATATTTGCCAATACAAGAGATGATACAAGAAAGAAATGTCCAAGTTCATTACTTGGAAGACCTCATATTTACTTACTAATAACAGTAAAGACACTTCAACTGACCTTTAAAAACAACAATAAAAATACTTATATCCAGTTACTAAAATATCACTTTCCTCAACCAGGTATATTCTTAAACTTGGCAATGTTTAGTTTTTCTTTAAAGATAATTTCGGCACAAAAAAAACATTGCCAAGGATCTCATTACTTTTTTCTAAGTATTAAATAGAATTTAGTTGCCGCAGACCTACTGGCTTTTGTACTTCATATAAAACCAGGGTCTTTGGATTCTGCATAAGGTTCTCCTTACTGCTTGATATTTGATACCAATAATCAACCTACATACATCTAATCACTAGACTAGAAAAGTTAGAACCTCTTCCAGATGACATTACTCTAGAGGACAAATTGATTGCTCTCTTAACTAAACTATTACAGTGTAAAACACAGGAATCTTATCCCGAGGATAAAGATCACAATAGGGAAAGTGCAGAAGGCCTTCAAGAAAAATATAAGAACAAAGACGATACATTTTGGGTTTGTGATCCTAAACTTTGTAATTTAGATGGTTCGACTTTGAAAAACTTAGTAGCTGCTTTGAAGTATATTACGCAGTTAACCCCTACGACTTTATTTACTACATTTAAGAAAGAAGTCACAACTGTTGTTGTTATGATGCGACGAAATGTTTCTTAAAACATCAAATATAGGTTCTCCTTACCAAGACGATTCATTTGATACCCCACATGATGAGATTCAGAAGAAATGATGGCATTTCGATGGAACAAAAAGTACAAAACGTCATAGGTAATATGACACTCCCGTATCAAGACCTACCTGCGTGCCAAGTTTGGTCAAAATAGGCCAAACGGTGTGAATTTGTATAAGGAACAAACATACAGACAGACAGCTGAAAGACCTTTTTTACTTAGCCTAGTGCATTCCCCGGACCAAGGCCTACCTGTGTGCCAAGTTTGGTCAAAATCGGTCAAATGGGGTGAATTTGTGTAAGGAACAAACATGCTGACAGACAGCTGATAGACGATTTTGACTAGCCTATGACACTACCCTGATAAAGACTGACATTTGTGTCAAAATCGGTCAAACGGTGTGTATTTGTATAAGGAACAAACAGACAGACAGATTTTTACCGAGCCTATATGCGTCTAATTGTTTCTTAAAACATCACATATAGGTTCTTCATACCGAGACAATTCATTTGATACCCCACATCATGGGTTTCGGACGGAATGATGGGTTTCCGAAAGAAGTACAAAACTGGCACGCCCCCGCCCCGGAAGCGGAGTCAAACACAACTTTTCGCGATTTTTCGATTTTTCCTTTAATAACGTCTACATATCTATCTTCGTGCAAAATTTCAAGTCTCTAGCATCATGGGAAGTGCCTAATAATTTTGATGAGTCAGTGAGTGAGTGAGTGCTATAAATCCCGATTTTCGATCGCTTATATCTCAGAAACTATTCGATGTAGAATTATGAAAATTTCTAGTTTTACTCACATCTAGTAGTATAATACCTGTGTAAAATTTCATAACTTTATCTTTACCTGGTTAAAAGTTATGAGCGGGTAAAAATCGGCTCTAAGACCTCCTGTAATATACACACAGTATGCTTAGGCCGGAACTTGGCCTGGCGCACTACCGTGCGCCTAGATATGAGGCGATGATTTTTGAAATGGGTTAAGTCCATTTTTGCATCAAATTATTTTGTGTTCTAAATTTTTTTAGAAAAATCAAAAACCTTTTTATTGTCAGAAATTTATTAAATAATATCAAAAATAAGGAAATGAATATTAGTGTTGCCTCGTAAATATTAATTTACTTAGATTAGATTTTAGAAAACCAGGTGCCCGGCTAACCGAGGAACCGCACCGAGGCCTACAAGACCTATTGTGCCACCCGACGTGTCGTTCTGTTACAATACCAGACCCGTATCAGAGATGAACTTCCTTAAAGTTGTGATGTTCAGCTCCGGTGTCCTCTTTGGATCATCAATTATCGCTGTCCCGAAGTGCAGATACCTCTTGGCTGCCAGAGTCGTGCATCTACATACAATATGGTATGGGGTCTCGTCGTCCTCAGAGCACAATCTGCACCATGTTGTATTGGTGAGTCCCATGGAGTAGAGGTGTCTCCGTAGTTTTCAGTGCCCTGTAAGTAGGGCTGTCAGTAGTTTCACCTTGCTTCTACATAGATTAGGCAGTGAATCCGTTCTTTTTTTATCCGCAAAGACCATAAATTGCTTTGCCTTTCTCTGGGTAGTAGTTCTGCTCCATTTCCTCTTGTGTTCAGCTTCAGCCCACCTACGGATGCTCGATCTGGAAACAGCCGGTGCAATTCCACATATTCATCAGCCTTCTCATTTCCAGGTATGCCAGAGTGCCCTGGTACCCACTCCAGTTTGACCCCGTTTTTCCAGCCCAGATTATTTAGGCTATCCTTACACTCCTGTACGACCTTAGATTTTATTCTGTTTGCAGCTAATGCCCTTATAGCGGCTTGGCTGTCCGAGAATATAGTAAAGCGTTTGTCTCTAGGGCTTCCGCTGTTCATGATGTCCGCACACATATTTATGGCCAATACTTCAGCTTGGAACACTGTACCTAATTCAGTTTTCGAGCCGTCGGTAAATCCATAGCTGTCTACCCGGCTTTGTATCATTTTATGTCCCATCGCCTCCTCTCTTGTTTTGATAGTTGTAACAAAATTTGAGCTGAAGGTTATCTGGCCTTGGTAGTCCGAAGGCATGCAGAGAATTGGTTCCTGCAGATTCCTCCGGATAATATCACAGTGTGCACTAAACGTTGGACATGGTTTCTGTCCCAATATACTGAACCTATATGCCGTATGTCTAGCTGTTTCTTCAATAAAAATTTCTATTGGTCTTAGGTTAAGCAGGATCTCCATAGCCCCCGTGGGGGTGGAGCCCATTGCGCCTGTAATCATCAGGCAAGCCTTTTGCGGGGAGCCTAGTATTCTCTTATTAATGGTAGTGTCGCAGCGATGCCACCACTCTATTGCTCCATACGTAATTATCGGTCTCACAATCGCACTGTAGATCCAATGCATAGCTTTGGGGGTTATGCCCCAGTTGTTCCCAACAACCCTCCTACATGCCCACAGGGTCTGTGTGGCCTTATTGGCTGTGTTGTGGATGTGCTCCTTCGAATTTACTTAAGGATTTATACGAGCTTAGACGTTTTTTGAATGAATAGTTTTACAATTTTCACATATCCTTTTTTGAAATTCGACACCTCATATATTTGTCTGAGAGCGAACAGACAAATATATACTTATGGGTACATTTGTCTGTTCGCTCTCTTTGGGTAAAGTTTGACCCTTTGTTATAAGTTAATGGAAATATACTAGCGGTATAGATTTGTACCAATTTCACGATACTGTATTAACGTGGCCCCATTTTACTTTAACACCTTAAGATACATACCCTGGATAAGACGTAGCATTCCGACAAAGATAAGACAAGGTGAAGGCATTAATGAGATGGCTTTACAAGCCATATGTAATGGTACAAATAGTCTCAATTGAAGGAACTGCGTCATCATAGCGCGATTCCATAACGTCATTATCCTTAGTGTCATTTTGAAAGTATGGAATAGATGAAGCTAATATTTTCAGAAAAATGTAAACACCTACTCGAATGAAATCTTAAAGAATAGTGACATTTTTACTACCTTGTATCGAATATCGGTAGACAAAATGACCCTCCAGTAATGTGTTGTAAAAATATAAATATCAAAATCGGTCCATTAAATGTTGGGGTTTACTCCGGAAAAAAATTAAATAAAAATTAATAATTGACTTAGCTGTTTCTTACAAGTATGTATAAGTTGATTATGTACAAGGTCAAAATGATGGTGAAGAATCAAAAAAATATTAAAAATATTTTTAAAAAGTGTTTAAACAAAGGCATTAATGTGTAATTACAGCCGTATTCTCATCATCAGTAGAGTTTGTAAACTGAAAATCAGGATTAGTGAAGTTTGAAGCTCTTTACAGAAAGTTAGAACTCGGGCGTTCTTATCGGCTTCTTCTTTTAACCTCATCGGGGATAGAAACGGCGAACTTTCTCATGATTATCATTGAATGAGGTTAAGCCTCATCCCCTTCAACATTCTCAAAAGTACATTATATCAATAAAGTATGAAATAATTAATTAAATTTACACTTTATATTCACGAAACTAAGCCTTTTTTTTGTAATTATTTGTTTATCATAAAGTGAATATACCTACTATTGGGTTGGTGTGAAAATAATGCACGTTTTTATACGACCAGTACGTTCTAGATGGCGAAAAACTGTTGTTTGCTTAAACCAACTTCTCTCACAATGTCCCATTTGGTCGTCAACAACAACAGAAGACCTACCACGACCTTCCTTGTCTTCGAAGGAAACGAAATCTCAACAAAATTTGCATAACTATCGTTGTATCATATACGTTACGCGCTGTTTGAGCCGTACTTCGACCATGACGAGCATCTTGACACGATAAATGCCAGAGGCCCTTAGTCGTATATGATACAACACAAACTAATCTTTGAGTAAAACAACATTAACAACAAGGGAACGGATGTTCATGTAAAATAAAATTCAAAATATGTACTTATATATTTAACTATTTATAATGAAATCTGTAATAAAAAATTGAAAATATGTAGTAAACAAATACCAAAAACACTATAAAGTTTGAAAAGAAAAGCATAAATAACTAAAGTTGAAAATATATAGAACAAAATGACTAAAACTCTATAACATATTGAAAAAAAGCATAAATAAAAATTAGGAACTCATTTTAAAAGGGGAAAAAGAAGTTTCTACAGATTTTTCAACAACATGAATTTTTCATTGTCAAACGTGAAATGACGCCGGTCTGATCTCATAAGGGGAGATACAGTGGTGAGGTCACCGATCAAACCCATTTCTTTCTCAAGTGCCTCTGCATCGAAAAATAGTTGACACGTGTCCGGCCGTTTCGTCCAATTCACCTCAGGAGCTGAGAAATAAAATAAAATAGGTTAAAAATTCATTATTTTATATCGAGAGTTTCGAAAATGAAATCGGCATTATTCTTTCGCTTATTCGCTTGTTTTAGAGAACAAATTAAAGGAATAATACAATTGTTAAACTATATTTGTAAATTTGTTATATATCTTTTTAAAACGTATCTGCTCCAAGACCATTAGTGCCAGGGAAGCATGGCTGCCGGCTACTTTTGCTTCTTGCAATTAGAAAAGATACAGTGATCTGGACTCAATGGGTAAAGCACTCTTTCTCGGTTTTCCCTTTATTTTTTCAATTTTTTTATTTTTTATAAAATAAAACGAATATTTAAATATGTAGCACAAATATGTATTTATGGCAGAATATGTAAAAATATAGATTTTTAACAAAATATGTGAAATAAATACCTGTTTAAATGCTTTAAAGTCACTTAAAACGTGCAGAATTCTAACAAAAGTTACTATTTAAGAATAAGAAAATAATATGTAAATACAATAACATCCGTTCCCTATTAATAATCGTTTTTAAAAATCCATTGACTCGACTTTAGATTACCTACATTTGTTTACTTGGCAAGTTCTTGTCAAACCAAGTAAACACTTGGCAAGTTCTTGAATAAGTATACAAAATCTGCATTATTTTTTGCACCAATCTAATATTATCTGTAATATTTTATAGTTCGTACCTACCACTGAAACGAAGGCGAAGAAAGGAGTCGGTTGTGGCCTTGAATGTTATGTAAAGAGGCCCTTCAAAGGGTATTCGCCAATGGAATAGAAACGCCACAAGCCTATGCGAGAGCTAGTTCCATCATTATTTTTTTATTTACTTTTGAGCTTCGTAACTAAGATGATAAGCTCCAAATTTCAATCATTATTGTGCTGTACTGTATTGTTACAACCACGCCAACTGTCGACTTGTGGACTCAGGTTTTAACAACCCAAGATGGTTTTAAGTTGTAATAACTCAACTGGAAGGAGAATCTCCATTCAATGCTGAGATCTGGAAACTTCGGAGCATATCATTTTAGATTGCCCAAACTAGGAATCATCACGAACGAAGAACATGGCCTCTCCTGCTGCCATCAAGTAAACTGGACAACATCAACTTATCTTCTTGTTAAGAATGAAGATGTTTTTTTAAGTCTTTGAAGACTTACTCCAAATAGGAACACCAAAATCGATGTAAAACAAAAAAGAAAAGAGATATCAAGATCCCAATTACTCATTTCAATGTCTATAGCGATTCAACGTCAGTAATATGATAACAAATGTTATTACATATGTTATCAGCATACCGACAGCATTAGAATGTCGTATAACATCATACCATAACATCAGTCTCGGTGGGAAAGATAACATACTGCAGATGATTAAAAAGTGTAGCGGCGTACGTGTAAAAAAATAATCAATACAAAACTGCAACATCTACTATTTATTTGTCAAATACCACTCACTCACTCACTAGCTCACTCACTCACTCACTAGCTCGCTGACCTATCATCCCCCAGCCCAAACCGCTCGACAGAAAAATTTGAAATTTTGAATGGACAATCCCTACAGAACGTAGGCACTCGCTAAGAAAGGACTTCTTGGTATTCGAATTCTTATGTAGTTTTAGAGGGGCTTAAAGTTTTAGTTGGTTAGAGCAGGCAAGCCTAGGTTTCTGTCGAGTGGTTTGGGATTAGGGATGATAGGTCAGTGAGTGAGAGAGTGGTATTTTACAAACATATAGTATATATATATATTCCATTTATAATTCCACAACAATTGATCCTATGCTACCTTGTCTTGTGCATGAGAATAACTTTCTTAGATCAAAAAATATTCTTTCAAAAGGTTCCTGAGAGTTTCTGATAAAGGTAAAGTAAAGGTAGCTATACTAATATTGGGCCTGTGCATTTTGAATGTTGCATGTTCATCAGAAAAGCCCCTATATTTTCGCCTATTTTCTAGCATTGATGTGCTCTAACATGACTATTAGAGTATGTTTATTATATTTTAATGATGCATGTAACATTGATTTCCTATGTATTAATTGATTATTATCAACGAACATATATATGTATATAGTTTCTTTTCGAGGATGGCCCAAAGTATTTCTACAAAAATGAAAATGTGGAAAAAGAGTTATTTTCCTGTAAAGGTAAATCATTTTGACGTTTAAAATGTTATTATTCATTTTCGTAATAAATATTTGGTCGTAAAATGTTTTTGTATTGGTACAAAATAAGTCAGAAACAAATTACACTAATATTTCATAATATAACCATTAATTTACTAATGGGTATATAATGACGATATAGCCATTCATCGTTCTTTTAGCCATATGACATTTTCATGTCAAATTTTTATCGATTCACTGGATGAATGGAGCCGGCAAAGCAGCCCTACTTGTTACTTACAAGTAAGGGGTTTGACAAAGCACGATCAAAAATATAAAATTATGTAAAATACCTATTCGTATAAATAACAAAATAACCCCATGCCTTCAAGGAATTAAAAGGAATTTATACATATTATATTAAGTAGCTTATATAAATTGGACGAGATTGACATCACCTAGTTCCGACAAGTTCTCGCCTAGTGAAAATACATTTCCGAACTAAATGGTGAGAACCACGCTTGCCTTATTTCATTCATTCCGAAAGCTTCCAAGCTTTCTGAGTTCTCCGAATGCTTCCAATCCTCTAATTTAATGTTGGCAGACTGAAGTAACATTTATCATTCACTCATTTTCAGCGTCCTAATGAATGCTGTAAAGAACATTTTCTTGTGAAAGAGGAAAATTTGCGGGGACAGTAGTCTTCTTCTTTGACTTGGAAGAAGATTTCAAGAAAATTTTTCTAGGAAAATTCTCTCAACTGAAGAAAGGATTCTTATAATATTATGTCGTGATCTTTGAATACTGAATATGGAGCGCAACCAAGAGTTTAAATATAATGTACTAGCTGAATACCCGTGCTTCGTCACGGCAGATAGGTAGTTATTTTATTCCGTTAAATAATGTATCACCAAAATTAGAGCTACTATATAATTTTTTGCAGTTTATTATAGCACGGTTCCCGTCATACTATACTAAGTTATTCATCAATTGATAATTAATCGAAGTATTAGTCAAGAAACAGATAACCTAGAGATAACCCGTTATCTATAGGTTACCAGTAACAGGAGTTTAACCAGTACAGCATAAAATTCGCTGTCAATAATAAATGTACTTTCAAATTTAAAAATTTATGTTTCCAAGATGTCATTTGGAAACACCCATTATATTTGCGAGCATTACCAGGAAGTGCTCTGACTGGTCGGTGGTGAGGCAGTGCAAGGGTTCGGGATATTATTACCTCGGATGGACCATCATTAGTTATAGCGTAAACTCTAAGGGTACGTTCATGGTGAGGATTCATTCTGCGATGCTACGATAGCTACTCCCATGAGCGCTTCCCCGATGTATTCTACATCGATGGAGGGTGTTCATGCTGACTCACCATTACATTGGTTCTTGCTGGGAGTAAAGTAACCTTCAACAGTGAATTAGCTTTTGTTTATGAAAAAGCTCTGCTTATGTTAGTGAGAAAAAATGAGCCTTTACAATTACTTCGCGATGTTCCTGACAAAGAAAAAGGGATTGGTTTCTTACTCGGAAAAATTAATGGAATCCTATTAATTTTAGCGAGTTGGATAGACTAGAGTCGCTTAAATTAATATAATTCTATTAATTGCGAGTTGGATTGGCTAGAGTTTTCTTATATCTTCTTGAGCGAGCGGAGCGTAGTACGCATATCATGTAATGCTTAATAAAAGTAAAAGATCCAAAAAAGAGAGAGAGAAAAGGAATAAAATATGTTTGTTTACAAATATCGTTGTTTGTTATCCTTCATAACCTGCAAAACAGTCAACTTTAATGCTTAATAACTTTTTTCATAGTTGAGAGAATTGATTTTGATCATATTAACCTTTTTATTAATAAATATTACTTGCCATTATCTAATATGAATTATAACCGTAGATAACGAGTCAAGTAGTAATAGATAACCAGCAAAGAACCTGTAAGCTAATCAGTAATCTTATCAGCGAGTACGAGTAACTGTTATAAATCACTTAACTAAATAAATACTTCAAAAGTAACTGGATGTAGTCTTCGCAAAAAGACCCAATTTTTTTTCATCTCGACAACGAAATAACCAAAAAAAAAAAAAAATAATCACACAAGATGAAGTAATGAGGGAGGGTAGGTGACCTGCGCACTAGAGTCCTTTTGAAGGAACCAATCACAGTCAGGCCCACATCGCGGCTTCCCTCCTCACTGCGAGGAGAAAACAAAATATTTGTTTTTCCCCGCGGTCACTGCGCGAGTGCGAGAATAGCATCGGAAGTAAGGATCCTCTCTATGAACACTCCCGCCTTAATACATGTGTTTGTTTTACATCGGGGCAGCGCTCATCGGAGTAGCTATCGTAGCATCGCAGAATGAATCCTCACCATGAACGTACCTTAAGAGGGACAAACCCACAGTTTATTTCTAGTAATTCAAGGTCTGCCATCATAGTTAAATTGAAGCTCAAATAGAAATAATATTAAGAAATAAATACAATACAGTAACAGCTAACTTGTTATCGTCCTAGCATCGCTTGCTACCTAGGCGTGCTTGCTCTCTAACCACCTAAAACTTCAACCCCCATATATATGTATATATATATATATATATATATGTATATATATATATATATATATATATATATATATATATCAAAAAATCCTTTCTTAGCGAGTGTTTACGTTCTAAAGAGAGTATCAAAGCAAAATTTCAATTTTTTCTGTCAAGTGGTTTGGGTGGGGCGATGATAGGTGAGTGATTGAGTGGTATTTGACAAATATATAGTATAAATAAATATAGTAGATTTTATCGTTTTATATTTTTAAGTTTGACACCATAATTTTTCGCTTGCATGTGAAACACTGAATGCATTATTCTTTACCCTGTATATTTTGGCTGTCTCCTTCCTGCATTGAAATTTCATTATTAAATATTTTTTTTCTTACAGCTTCAAAGGAAATTCGTAACTGATAATGTGTGTAATCAAGACACAAAAAACTTTTATGATCTACATAAATTATTAAGAAATGAAATATTTCTGCTATTAAATTTATTAGCCAATGAATGTTGGTCATTAGAACTTTTTGTACTAAATAATTGAATATATCGTATTTTTCATCCTAAACATTTTTTTTAAACCGATAGTTATTTATATATACATATATATATATATATATATATATATATATATATATATATATATAAATATGTTTTTAATAAATTCTTCCTGTATTGTTCTTGAATTTAAACCTTAAAGTACATTGTTTGATTTATTTTAGTTATAGGTACACATTGACTACTGCCAACTTGCTAATAAAAAGTTAAAGTACTTTTAAATTTATTGGAATTACCTATACTAGGAAAATTCACCGGTTCCTGTAGATCACCGAAGTTAAGCAACGTCGGGCGTGGTCAGTACCTGAATGGGTGACCGACCACGTGCTGTTGGCATTATAAAACTGTGGCAACCTGTAGATAGCCCGGCGCTAATAGCCAAATAGTTGATGCGCCGTTAAAAACGAAAAAAAAAAACAAAAAAAAACCAACTAGGAAAATTCAGAATCAGTTTTATTTACTATATAACATATTTTGTGAAATGTATTATCTTTGCTAATTTATAGTTTTCATCAGGGTTATTTGAAGTCGAGCCCATAGATCCTTTCGTTGTCTACCCCCCCCCCCCCCCCCCCCCCCCCGATTAAGATTCTTAATTTAAACAAAAACGTGATCAGTTTAATAAATTATTTTCAATATACGAAAAATTCGGTCTATTTTGTACAAATAATATTTATTAAACGGTAAACCATATTAAAACATTTTGTTTTTGCTAAATTTCCTCGTAAATGTTTATCTTTTTTACAAAATGTAAAATAATGGATGTACGTGGGCTACCCATCTGTCAAGAGTTCCTACATATCACGTGGTATGTTGATGTTTTCCCGTTTCCTGCAGTCTGTTAGTAAGTGTTTTACTGTTAATGTCTTATTGAATTCTGTATATTGTAATAATAAACTTAGGTACAAATTCTTTGCAATTCGTACCTACTTTGGAGCAAATGATAAAATCACCATTGTCATAAAGTGAATTCATAGAATGAATGAATGGCAGATTAACACGTTCAATTTTAGTCAAAACGAATTATTATTTTTTAGCAAAACAGAATTTCCGACACATCTCTGTGAAATGTATTTTCCATAATTATCTCGGCCTCTTCGTATAATTTTATGAAGAAAGAAAACATATTATAAAGGAGAAAATCCAATAAAAAAACAACGCATTTTTCTTAACCCATTAAGTACCAATTTTTTTTTCTTGATTTTCTTTGATTATTTGATTGAATTGTTTCTAAAACTAAGTGAAACAATTGAATATGTGAAAATAATGCTTTGCAAGGTATGTATCATGTAGGTTTTGATGAAGTCCCATTTTTGGGGATCATGGCTCATTTTAAAATAATTTTAATATAAATATTCACTTATTTAAATAATTGTAAAATATTTAAAGCATTGAAAGGCATCATTTTAAAAATACGGAATTTTCTAAGAAGTGTGCCACATTTTTATACATTCTACCTGAGGAACATTGCATTGTGGGCATTGCTTATTTATATTCGTTTTGTAAACTCCACATTTCCTTTATATCCCTTCATGTCCTTTCCAAGAAGTGCCCTGTTTTTCTTCTCACCTCAAGAGGAACTCTTTACGATGATAACTAAGTAAGTGACGGTCATTCAGAGTTGTGTGGCCTCGAAATAGATGTCACCGTCAGTTAAGCCAGGGGAATTTTCCTTCTGAATTCCAATAGAGAAATTGATCCACTTGCAAGGCAATATAAAATGTGAGCATTCACTATAGTTGTGTCTACTTTGTTTGTAAAAATAGAGAAGTACCACTTCCTCCCATGGAGATTTACACGGTACTTATGGACCAATCAGTCAATTTTATCTACGCCACCCATACATTTGTTATATTGAGCGATGCAGTGTGGTTGGTCTATTGTTATTTTTCCTTTAGATTGTGTAGAAAATCTCTTCACTCTTCTAAGTGTCCAGGTACTTCTGTTACATATGAAGATTCCAGATCATTTTCATCTATATCTTCTTCAGTAACAATATCCACATTATCAGGTGGTAGTTCCAAAATATCAATAGTTGAGTCCGCATCATCATCATCAAATTGTAATAAAAAGTTTGGATCATGCAATACTTCCTCCAATTCGACCATTGTTCAAAATTACTTAGCTGCCAATCTAAAAAGAAAAGACAACCTATGGTACCATGATCCTCAAATGGGTACCACTATAAAAACATGGATAAATCTTTTCATAAAGTTGCTAAACAAAAATTAAAAACTATATTACAATCATAGATATATATGCTAACAGTATACAGGCTTATTTGAATATAAGTATTTTTATAAATATTATAGAATCAATTGAAAAACAGTATATTTGGTCTATGCTGCATACCTTGGCTTTCTGGTCTTTCTTTGATAATAATCGCAACAATAACAAACTTACATGAAAACTGTTGGTGGATACTATAAAGGAAGGCTTTAACAAAGATAATATTTCCTCTAGGATACCTAAATAGACAGTTCTACCACCTCAATAGTTAATAAAACTGATGATCCCCAATTGGGTATTTAATGGTAAATAATAAACATAATTTCACATTGCAATTTTTAGAGTGTGGTAAAATTAAATATTCTAACAAATAACAATTCTTAATACAGTATAATATTTTTTTAAAAGTTAGTTCGGATTTTTTCTGTACCTCGTGTTTTCCTAAGAATTAGTGTTTGGGTCATATTACATATTGATATAAATAAAGGAAAAAACGTTTCTTATTAGAAATTGGCATAATTTATGTGTATGTTTTTCACGGTTGAATCGAAATTTCATTAAATAGCGTAAACTCAATATGTTGATAAGAATTTATTACAATATACTAAGTGTAAATGAATTATGTATTAATATGTTACCAATGCCCTAGGTTCTGACGAAGGACAGTGTAACGGTATCGGTGGACGCTGTGGTATACTACAGGGTGTCCAATGCCACCGTAAGCGTTGCCAACGTCGCGAACGCTCACCATTCTACCAGACTCCTCGCACAGACAACATTGAGGAATGTACTCGGCACCAGGCCCCTTCATGAAATACTGTCCGACAGGGAGGCTATTTCAAACACAATGCAGGTCAGTCATTTTTATGTTTTCATCTTATTTTTGACAAAAAAAAGTTTGCAAAAGTGTGAAAAAGGTCATTGATTTTTGCGGGAAATTAAATTTACAATTTAGCGGGATTGGGCCGTCAAAGAGTATGTCAATTAATGGGTGTGTGCAGTAAATGTACAATTTATTGTAAGTAATGAATAGGGAACGGATGTATGAATAGGGAAAAAAATCAAAATATGTACATCTATATTTTTAACGAAACATGTAATAAAAAACTGATAATATCTAGTAAAAATACCTAAAACAATATCAAATATTGAAAAGAATAGCATAAATAATTTTTTTTTTTTTTTTTTTTTTTTTTTTTTTACGGCGCATCTACATCTTGGCCATTAGCGCCGGGCTATCTAGAGGTTGCCACCCTTTTCTAATGCCAACAGCACGTGGTCGGTCACCCATTCAGGTAGCATAAATAATTAGTACGAACTTTATTATAAATGGTTATTATAAATACTAAATATATATATATATATATATATATATATATATATATATATATAAATGACTAAAACTCTATAACACATTGAAAAATACAGCATAAATAAAAATTAAGAGCTCGATTTAAAAGGGGAAAAATAAGTTGAAAAATTCCTACAGATGAACATTATTTTGGAAAATTGTTTGCAATAACATGCATTTTTAAATTATAAAACGCCAGTGTGATCTCATAAGGGTTCAGATGTTTGGATTTTGCATCGAAAAATAGTCGACATGTGTCCGAGCGTTTCGTCCAATGCTCCTTATTTTATATCTCGAGATTGGAAAATTATATCGATTCTTTCACTAATTCATTTGTTTTGGAGAATAAATGAAAGTAATAATACAATTGTTACAAAATAATTTGTTATATATATTTTTTAAATCGCATCTGTTCCTAGACCATTAGCGCCGGGAAGCGTGGTTGCCAGCCACCTTTGTTTCTTGGAATTAGAAAAGACACAATGATCTAAACTCAGTGGGTAAAACATTATTTTGTTTCTCGGTTTTCCATTTATTTTTTCAATTACAAAATAAAAAAAATATCAAAATATGTAGCAAAAATATGTATTTATGGCAGAATATGTAACAATTTGGATTTTTGACAAAATATGTAAAATAAAAACCTGTTTAACTGCTATAAAATTACTTAAAAATTGCAGAATTACATCAACGACTACGATTTATGAATCAGAAAAACATATGTAATTACAATAACATCCGTTCCCCAGTAATGAATAAACGTTTTTTTTAATTAGTTCCGAAAAACATAAATCTCAATAAAACACCAAATTACTGCAAATACGTTTCCAGGACGTTCTGTCTATATATTTCTTAGTTAAGTATTTTGGTGTTTCCAGTATTTTTGTAATATCTATGAAACTGTTATAATTTTAGTAACTTGTATAATTGAGGCGTTGCAGATTCGAAGAGCGAATTCAACATCCGGGATATTTTTTTTTCCTCGCCATCCGAATCTACAGGTAGTGAGTGGAACATGCGAAATATTCGACAGCTATATTGCCTGAATAAATACCTTCTGACTAATAATGTATTTATTAAATAAATTCCTCTGTAAATTTATTAGTCAATATTGAATAAATCTCCAATTAAATTACTAAATTCACATTCATTGACAAAATAACGTTGATCATCTATATAATAAAAAATTAATCGTTTCCAACGATGAATGAATATAATATATTATAAAATAAAATAATATTTACCAAGAAAAGGAATTAAGTAAAAAAATAAATCCCAAGCTCTAGGGATATAATCATTTTATTAATTGAGGGAATAAAAAAACCGACAAAAAAAAAATAAAAGGAAAAAGCGTCTGCGATAAAATCTATTAAATCCTCAAAGGGCTTTATCCTATCCCCAGCTGTTATTAATTACGAGTTATATTCCAGATAATGACCTGTCATCCTCCGCAACAACATCATTTTCTATCTAGTCCACTCTTTAAAAACATATTTTTTCCCCTTTCAGCCCCGGGTTATCGAATAGCGTTCTAGAAATCAATTTTGAAGTAAGGAGTTTTTATACAACCCCATCACTGGAATAATTTAAATCGGAATGTGTCGGATCTGCATTTAGGGTGGTTGTTGTTTAAGGTAACCACTCAGACTATTTGTTCTGCAGTACTTACTCGGGTCAAATATAAGCGACATTGAAGGGCTCAGTGCCAAATGTAAACGACATTGAAGGGCTCAGTGCCAAATGTAAGCGACATTGAAGGGCTCAGTGCCAAATGTAAGCGACATTGAAGGGCTCAGTGCCAAATGTAAGCGACATTGAAGGGCTCAGTGCCAAATGTAAGCGACATTGAAGGGCTCAGTGCCAAATGTAAGCGACATTGAAGGGCTCAGTGCCAAATGTAAGCGAAATTGAAGGGCTCAGTGCCAAATGTGATAACCTGCAATTAGAACAAACTGGGATAAATTGTTGTTAAAGTTAAGAAGAATCTGAAAACTTTAGTGTTGATGACAGAAATTATTTTAATCGGGCCACTTAAAATCCGTTATTAAAATACTCTTTTTTTTTTTTTTTTTTTTAGATTCTTCTTATCTTTAACTCCAGTTATCTCAGTTGTTCTAATTGTGGGTTAGTCACAATTGGTATTGAGCCCTTCAATTATACCTTAGGTTAAATGAATGTCTAACGCTTCATCCAAACCAGTCGTTTTGGAATGGTCAATACTAAAAGTGTAGTTTATAGTCAGTTGAAATTCTATTTTTTTTTTTTTTTTTCACTTTTGATTTAACCTATATTTGATACAGGATGCGTTCCGAAAGTAATGCAATTATTCTCTTTTAAAGTAATTTGTCGAACAGACTTGCACAAACACTTAAATGTTTTCAGAGGACAACCCCTTGGGCCACTACACATTTTTTTTTTCAAGAATTTTGCCATCACCGATATCCGCCCCAGAATGCTTCCACGGGGATCTCTCCCGTGGTCTTTCTCATGGCCGATTTGATCTCTTTGATGGGACTAGGTATGGTGGGAAGAGGTCTGGACCATAAGGAGCCAGCGTTGGGTGGTGTTTCTCCAGAAACTCGCTGGCTCGTTGCGCGTTGTCGTGATGGAGTTTCCAGGTATCGGATATGTCGTTTGAAGTCCTGCCGACCCTTTTTCGGAGTCTTTTCAACGGTATTAACTTTCGACATTGTTGTAGGTTTAGCTAGTTGACGGCCGCCTAGAGCGTTATTCGTCATGAATATCTTTCCGGTCCTCCTTACAGCTCATTAACTAACTCGAAAGTTGTGAGCGCGACAACGAAGAGTAACCGTAAGCCTCACGGATCATTTTGTTAGTCTTCTGAAGAGATTTTCTCAATCTACGCGCACAAAACGTATTCGCGTAAAGTTGCTCGATTCATTTTTCAATAGCACGATTGGCGCAAAGAGTTTTCCACTAAGTGACATACTGGTGCTTCCGCAGCTTTGAGTGCACTGGATCCAGTTTCCCACTAGGGGGACTAGGACGATTACCGTTCGTTCCCCGGCTCTACCCCAAGCGGTCCGACCCAACTCCGACCAATAGGCACGGAAAATTCAATTGCATAACCTTCGGAACGCACCCTGTATCACTGTGAAGTAGTTTTATTCAATTTATTATGTCTTCTGAAACGCCTCTTAAATGTGTAGCACTACGGGGTAAAAACATAGTGGAGCGGCGAGTGTAGATGGTAGCCCAGAGGGTAGCTCTGATGAGTTTGACCCTCTCGGCTACCCTCGCCGCTCCACTATGTTTTGGCAAGTGTAAATACATGCATTATTTTCAACCCTCTCGGCTACCCTCTACCCTCGCCGCTCCACTATGTTTTGGCAAGTGTAAATACATGCATTATTTTCAACCCTCTCGGCTACCCTCTACCCTCGCCGCTCCACTATGTCTTCACCCAATGATGGTGTCGATCATAGATACTAGTCTATGTAACATGATAATAAAATATATAAGTGAATTAAAGATTGTTTCTTAGACTCCATCGCACGATGATTTCATCTCCTCCCACATTCCGGTGGTACTTGATGCTTGTTCGTTAGTTGAAAGAAAAATGTCCCCATTTTCAGCTACATTTTGCTTTCTGCTAACGAACTAGGATCTTGTGCTACCCGAGGAAGCCGGCTGTAATGTCGGAGAAAAGTTGTTGTTAAAAAACCGCATCGCTGGTGATATATGCCGTAATGTTGGCGGAGATGAGTAAAGATATGTCTGCACTAGCCTCCAATTCACTCACCTTAAGTGCCTTTTTTTCAGAGGGTGCATTAGCACGGGAGTAGTTAAATCTCATTAATAAGAATTTATGAGCTGTCATATCTTACATAATCCTTTCTACTTAGTACTCGAGAGATGAAGTCATCAGCGATGGGCCCCAGCTGTTACGGGCCCGATCGTAAAGTGAGAATTAGGG
Source organism: Gonocerus acuteangulatus (assembly GCA_946811695.1). Classification (NCBI taxonomy): domain Eukaryota; kingdom Metazoa; phylum Arthropoda; class Insecta; order Hemiptera; family Coreidae; genus Gonocerus; species Gonocerus acuteangulatus. Next base: position 65,706,303 of record OX328127.1, on the reverse strand, counting down.
AGCTTGTTGATGGGAGTGGGAGGGGGGCCCTTAAACAACAATCTACACTTATTGAGTCTCTGCCACTTCTCCATTACCCAACTCTTGTAATAAGCTTTTTACTGTGTTTCATCTCTACCTTCCAGTAGAAAACCCTATTTTTATCCGATAAAGTCACGAGGAAAGATTTCAACGTTCTATAATCCGTATGTCATGTTAAAATTTGTTTAAATACAGGGTTGTCCAGATAAGCGGGCCACAAGAAAAATAACTACTAAACGGTTTGAGATATCAACATTTTTCATATGGGCAAAGTCGTAGTTCTCGTCGAGATCTATGAAATGGTGCCCTTGAAAATGAGAAAATATCACTTCTAAGGGCTCAAATAGGCCTTTGAAGGGAAGGGTTTCCTCTTTACCTATATTTTGCATTATATTTTTAAAATTTACTAACAAAACAAGGAAGAACCGTGCAAACGGGGGTTTCGAAAAATTTTGATATCTCAAACCGTTTAGTAGTTATTTCTCTTGCGGCCCGCTTATCTGGGCCACCCTGTAAATATATATTTATATATACACAAATTTTAATCTACGGATTATGAAACGTTGAAATCTTTCCTCGTGACTTTTAGATTAGTAATCGGATAAAAAGCGGGTTTTCTACTGGAAGGTAGGGATGGAACACACTTATTACAAGAGTTGGGTCATGGAGAAGTGTCAGAGACTCAATTAATTATTATTCAGCTCATGTAAAACAAATATCTACGTTACAAGAAGAGTTTCAATAATAGGGCATACTGTAATTTGAAAAAAAAGAGAAAAAAAAAGAGGCTCTGAAACTGCGAAACTATCAATTTTTTAGGAACTCACTAACCATTCCCTTAAAATCGTTTTCCAATATTACTGGAAAGAATGATTTTACGATCACGATTGTCCGACGTATATAACTTTTACTTTTCACGACATAAAAAAGTTCTGAAAATTGAAATTCTGAAAGTATGTGGAATCAGACTTGAGCAGGATATATGAGAAAAGTACAATGAATAGTTCGTCAACTTTTACAATCTAAAGCTTAACTTATTGGCGTCCCGACGAAATCCAATTTGAATTCCAGAACAAAAGTTATGTATAAAAGTCTCCTTAGGAGCTGCGTAAACTGAGTGCCTCCAGCCTCAACTTCAGAGAAAAGAGAGGAAAAATGGTATTTTCAATATAAAAGTTTTGTTGTCCAATTAAATTCAGAACATAAGTAAACCAGTGAGGTACTACAAAAACTAAAACAGGTTTTATGCGTTTATAAAAAAATCTGTGTTACAATGGCTACATTAGGCTTCGCCATTCCTTATCATAAAGTGCTCGTACGTGTACGGCCGATCCTTAGCCTCGAAAAAAAGTCGGCCTCGCAGGAACTGCATCATCTTAGCGCGGTTCCGTTCTTATCCCTAATGTAATTTGAAAAAGAAAAGTTATAATTTCGGTTAGACCTTTCATGAAATAATTTATGACCCCAAATAGGTCACGGTTGCATACCTCATACCTGACATAGAAAAATGACTCCCTGGGCTTGCCAAGGTTCTCTCTAGAAACACACTACTTACTGTTTCTTATTTTCTTTTACTATAATACTAATGTTACAGATTAATTACAATTTAAAACAAAATAAAAAAATCAATTAAAAGGTGATTTAAACAAAGGCAAAACCCCGATCAAAAGAACAAAACAAACACATTTCCTAACTCCAGGTCAAACATTATATAATTTGAACAATTAGACATCCCTCAACGAAAAATGTTTTGAATATGCACTAGAGTAGTTCGCCCTTATGGAAAAAATATTCTAACGCATTTTACTCAAAACTATCTTTTTTTGGAATCGTCCTTCGTATCTGTTATATATACACATTTAAGCGTTGGTGATTTATGTTTCCACGTAGTTAGGATATATCAAGATTGAAGAATTTGTACGAAAATTCGTTCCTGCGGTTGATGTCAATAGCGAAATTCCGAAGAATCTGGAATTACCCCTCTGTGCTAATTTCCTTGCACTAATAGCAATATTTTTGTTATACGTCAGATATCAATTTGATATTCATTTCATTTTATCTCATTAATTAATTATAAGAATCTCAATTCTGTGAACATTCCTTAACATCCCTGACAATATGAACGCTTCGCTGGTGATATGTTACCGTAGGCCACAAGAAGATGTTCTATTCTCCAGATTACAATATTGTATAAGTAGTCGCTTCATTATTTTAATAATCCAATTTCATTCACTTCACTCCCTTATAGTACCATCTTGTAGAGAAAGTCGAAGGATCCATAAATCCAGATGGCCCTTAGCGAACTTGCTTCGCCATTCAGGGCGAAGAGAAGGGCTCCTGTTGGTGATCGTGCCCTTTGATTCATGCTCAGCCTACCATGAAGCCAAAGATAGGACCGAGTTCCGGCCTTTAATGAGATTAGCCTGCGAAAACCTGAGATCAAATCTCGGCACAGATTATGTGGGCCCTATCTCTTCCCTTTAGAATAGCCCTAACTTCGGGATAAGGTCGTGAGCATTATTTAGAGTAGCGCATTAGTAATTGCAATTTTAGTATTCAGTAACTCGAGCAAAATCAGCTGAAAAGTGGTAAACAGTTGCGAATAGACTGGGATATTTGCCGAAAAGTAGAATACATCAATGATTAGTTTACCTCAAGGGAAAATTAACACGAGGATTGCGCAAACTAGTCATTACATTACTGGGTACCGGTGCATCGAGGTTCCCTGGGCAACGAGAGAACAGTCTAACTGGACTCGGAAGTGTCACCTGAAAGCCTAATACCATTTATCGGTAGCCTGTGTTAAAGTAACAATTGTTATGTGAGCGAATGAAAATTTGGCAAACTTTGGGGAAGAAATATTACTCATATAAAGTCCATCATAGATCTGTAGAAGTTTAGGCAAGAAGGAAATCTTTTTGGATGTGGGTAGAAATGACTTGAGGGAGATGGTGGCCATTGTGGCATGAATAAATACGTGCATACTATGAAGTTCTGGTCATCACCAGTCTTCAGATTGGTCTTGTGTGGGGACAAGGATGAGACACCAAAGCATGTTATATTTGAGCGTGCAGCAGTGGAAAAAAAAAACTCTTCCTACATTTTGGAAGCCACAATAAAGATTAAATCAGAAGGTCAGACAATGCCTAAAGTTCATGAGGTGTTTAAGGTAAGGTAAAGACTCGCACAATAAGACAAAAGGCCGTTGTGCAACCCGTGTTGCGAAGGGTATGAACCAATATCTAATCTAATCTAATTTTAGTCTGCTCACCAAGATGTAATGCTCCCAAAGTTCACCAACATCTACTATTAGGTAAGGGAGATGTTCTTCCCTTCCGCGAACAAAGTATAGTCGAGATCAATCACATACTTAAATAACGATCATACTAAACCTACGTGAATGCTGACAGTAAGTGGCCATGTTCAGGATAGGAATAGCCACTTTCTTCACGATTTTGTATTAATATTTGAGCGGCAAGGGGTTCCAGCAGCTCCTGCAAGCATCGTCAGACCTATAGTAGGTTCAGCTTCATTACTTAGGGCTGACGCTTGATAACTAGTGTTGTAAAAGAGCGCGCCTTTTAGGCTAGAAGGCGCGGCTCCTAAAAGCTCGAGCTCTCAGATCTTGGACACGGCTCGATAGAACGCGTGAGCCTTAAAGGCTCGGCTTGGTTGAAGGCGCGAGCCTTGAAGGCTCGCCTCGGGAGAAGGCGCATGCTTTGAAGCCTTTTACTTTTCATTTCCAAAATGGCGGATGGCGGGCAAACAGCTGTTTCATGACATATACTTTAGTAGATTCGTCCTAAATTCTTTTCGCCACATTGAAATTATTCGCTGGCAATTGAATTTACCGTTTCATTGATAAACTAGTTATATGGATCACTAATAATAAAAAATAAACTCTTCTGTGAGACGGTGATGGCAACACTGTCGTACTACTACTATACTACTATAACCGTGCTTGCCAAAGCTCTACCTTCCCAGGGCTCCAAGGCCGAGCCTTCAAGGCTCGATGGAGAACCTTCAGGGCTTGATAAGGTTAGGCTGAAGCCTCACTCCGGAGCCTTCGAGCCCTCAGAGCTCGGGCTGTGGAGGTTAGGTTAAGGCCTGAAGCCTCTAGTCAGGGCTCCCTTTTAACAACACTAATGATAACTGAAAGCATAAGAGCACTAATAATGAAGGCAGGAGTTCCTTAAAGCGCTTAGCGCTCATAATCATTATGAAAGTGATTATTTTCGTTTTTAATACATATTTTATTATTACAATTTTCATTGTACTTTTGTGATATTTTTGATTTCATTTTTTAATTTGCTTAAATTGTGGTCAAGCGTTTTTAATTTCGCCTTTGTTCGAGATTTCATTAGAAAAGATGTTTACTTTTGTTTAACGTTATTAGTTCATAAATTTAATATTCCTGCAAAAAATAGTAAGAACATTAAAAAAATATTAACAATTCCCATTTTAAGCTTTAGAAATCTTGGAAACGCTATGATGACGCTGTTTCTGCTAGTCTGTCTTGTATTATTTATTACAAGAGTTACGATGTGTCCTAATTTGATTTGAAATCATTCATTATTCAAAATTTAAAATGTCTGCACCTCTGGATTGAGTAATCGGCCCGACGTCATAAGCAGTTATATTCCTTTTGGCGAGGGAACAATTGTTCATATATATTTTTAAAATTGTTATTTTGAAAGATCAGTTGAACCGCCTTGTAGGTTGTCCTGCTTGCGGCTTGAGAGGATTAGGAATTGACATTGGGATTAGGATGTCCAACGAAGTAGGGCATTTAGGACAAAGGGATTTCCTAGGCTTATTCACGAAGGGAAAAAGTCTATTGTTTTCCTGAGTCGAGGCTTTTCTGTTAATAGTTTCCCACCATAGATAGATACAATTAGGGTGCCCAAGGGGGAAAGCAACTCGATCCAAAAAGGCCTTTTGCGCTTTCCAAACAAAGAGGCTCAATAAATTTGAAAATACAATGTTAAAGAGTTATGCAAAATCCGGGATTAAACTTCTATACAGGCAAATCAGATGATATAACTACCACGGGATGAATATAGAGTAATAACAAAAAGTCCGGCTCGCAGGAACTGCGTCATCCTTTTTGGAGGTCACCATTCAAAATATTACCAAATCGCCATGTAATTTTCATTGGGGCGATGTCAATCGGAGAAATAAGTGCTCAAAACTTTGAATTTGTCAGTTTTGTTCTTTTGAACGGGTTTTTGTCTTTGTTTACCTAACGTTTTAATTGCATTTAACAGTAAAATTAGTAAATCAAGCTTAGAAAATAAGAAACAATTTTATAATTTTCCAAGAACGAACGTTGCAACAGAGGATGGAGTAATTTCCGCTTAGGATACTGTGACTTTCCTGTGGCGCCTTAAATCTTCTTTCTCTTTCAGATTTTATTTTATATTTTTCACGAAAGATTAAAACCTAACAATAACTGTTTCAGTCCTTTACCAGTGACATTAGGGATATGAACAAACTGCGCTAAGATGAGGCAGTACCTGCGAGTCCGACTTTTTAATATAATGAATAGTAATACAATAAATTAAAAAGCTGCAGCACAGTCCTCAGAAGATGGGTTATGTACGTTGCGTTCCTCAGTAATTTGTTAAAAATAACCTACATAAATACAAAATATACATGAATAATTTTTATTTCAATTTTAACGACTACTAATAAATAACACCAATTTCTGGGAAAGATTATTTATAGATTATTACCCTTTTCTAGTCAGGATAGGTTGATGCATTTTCTTTTTTCGAAAGAATATCCACCATTCCTTCTGGAAATCGAATGCCCAACATGCCTTCCATTTTCATTTAGACAGCAATCTAATTTAGGCATAATTTATCTTCCTCAAGAGGACAAAAAATGTTGATTATTAAAAGGATAAACAACGTGTTTTTGATACATATTTGTAAGTTGCCGACTTAGAGAAGTGTGTTAGGCCTGATTTGTGTGAACCAATGTTCACCCTGGTTAGTACACCGTCCCTGTAAGTTCCGTGCAAACTAGCCAGTTATTGGGCTTACCAAACTAACTTACAAACTCTGGATTTTCCAAAATCTAAAAGCAGAGTTCTTGGCATTATAATAATTTTCTAATAAAATTGTAATATTATTATGAGTATATTATTTTTAAATTTTCACTAGGATATAATTCAGGATTGTTCGCCAAAAATATACTTTTCTATTAAGAATATTAGAACCTAACCACGATTAGTATTTAATAAATATATTTTTGGCGGTTAAAATTATTCATTTATCGTCGATACGTCGGAACGATTTCGTTCCAGGAACGTCCCTTGTTATGGATTTAAAATTATAATCCCAATTTTAAATTATAATTTAGGGTGGTACCCTATTGATAGCCCGTCCTAAAATTCGTTGTCAATAATAAATGGACGTTAAAAGTTAAAAAAATAAATTATAATGGACTAAAATGTGCTTAAGTAATCCACTAAGTCCATGTATTTATGCGGCTGCGTTTCTTTTTCTGTACTTGATAAAATGAAGAACGATTAGAAAAAATCCGTCACGCAGGTCCTGCATAACTAAGCACATTTCTCAAAAGATCGGGGAATGCGCACTCTCTGAATTCCTGAATAATTTGCTTAAAATAGCCTAGACAAATAAAATAAATTATTTTGCTCTATTAAATTTGCAATAAACAGCTAACTATATTATTGATTTATTAATTAATTTCCTTCCGGTTTATGCGGGGTACTAAACTTCTTAATAAATACACAAAACCTTCACATTTTTGTTTACTGATCTTGGTGAATAATTAGTTATTCACCAAGATCCACAAAGCGTCCACATGTACAAAGAGAACAGCCTACTCAGCGCCCCTAGTGGTAAAAGTAAATCCGTGTCAGTATGTGTACGTACACTAGGACATTTATAAATTAGATATTTGATGGATAACAGATCATTAAGTAACATGTCATTACGAATCACAGATTTGTAAGAAAAACAAACACAACTCAATAAGAACTTCGAACCCCAATATTGCACAACAAGTTGCTGTCTTGTCTTTCCTCCTTACTTAAGGGGTTCGGCTATTAAATGCGAAATAAATTGCTCGGTAAATTTCCTTCACCTTAATAAATAAAATAATTAATTTGTTTAATTTATCGGATAGTATGAAACTGCGTAATAAATTCAATCCCTACAATATGGATTAATATTTTGTTATGGGTTCAAATTCCATTTTACACGTTAAACTACGATTATATTAAAAATTATGCATCATTGATGCAAGTCTTTTTGGTTTAATTCAATCTTATTTAGGAATTTGGTACGCCGGAAGGCTGATTTGCCATTTCATTGTCATTCAGCTCGTTTTTTTCAGGGATATTTCTAATCTTCATTCTTAATATTACGACAGTTATTTAATTCGTTCAAGTGAATCGTTCTCGTCGTAGAAGCACTTGTAAGCAAATAAATAATTTGATGTATGGAGTGAGTTGATACTTTAGGTTCGTTTTATACCTCTTTGCAAAAACCTCATGTCACCAATTACGCAGGTTTGCGATCAATTAACGCAAAAGAACGAGAAAGTTTGAATGTTTCACATGTATTCGCATGCTGAAACAGAAAAAACTACACATTTTTAGCAAAACTGTTTTTTTTTTTTTTTAATACCTGATGATTGTGTTGTTGTTTAGCGTTGAAGCCTAAAATTCGGTGGTTGCTGTCAGGTATTGAATCTTACGACTTACATAGCTTTTTTCACATTCATATTTAGTCTTATCACTCCCAAGAATGGTAAGAAGTGAAAGAGAGGCGGTAGAGGAGAACGGGGTGGGATTCAAGAAAGAATGGTTTATGTCTCATTTTTTGCACGAAAACTGTGAAATTCATTTTTGGATTCAGCACACCAAAGAAACATAAAATTAAGCTAAAAGATGGCATGGAGCTGATCAAAAACGTTTTTCTGCAGGCCTATTTTACTCTACTGGAATTCATATCACAGCATGACATGCTGATTCAGTTTTAGCTCATTTGGATGAAATGGGGCACCATTCTGTAATTTGATTCCTGGAAAATGTAGGTTCGAATCCCATTCTAGCGTGATATTTTTAATGAAAAAGAAAGATTTGATGTAAAAAGGTTACTAAATGCGGGAAATGTCCATTGTATTAGAGAGTGGTAAAACAAAGACCACAGCTAATCAGAATATTTGTATTGTTTTGTCTATATTGTTATGCAAACAATTTTCGGGGACTGGAATTTTATTGGCACATAAACCCTAAGCCGCTAAGGCCGAAAATACAAAAGAATAAGAGGAAAAGTAATTTAAGAAAAGATCATATGTGTTCTGGTTTAGAAATTACTTTTGTAAACCAACCAACGTGAATTCATCGTAATTAGGGGAAACCATCTTGTCATTATTAAAAAAAAAGGAAATGGCGTCCATTATTTTCAATTATCCTAAGCAAAGTGATAAAGGTGAAATATCATCCATCATATAAACTAGTAACATGAAAATACTGGTGACCCGTGCCTATCATTTGTCTTACTCCCAGTTCAGAATCATTTTATAGAACTTTCCGGTGGAATATAGCTATTGAGGTTGCACTCAGTAAAGAATTAGCATTTTTGAAGGAGGTCTTCAAAAGCTCAGCAATCCTAAGAGATCAAGAGGAGGGGTTATCAGGGATCAGTGCGCAGAGGCTACTTGGTTGTAGTGCGTGGATAGATAGATATTGTTTCCAGCAATCAAAATATTTGGAAAATTGGACAAGTCAAAAAGCAACAAAGCAATTGAAATCTGACAGCTTACACCAACATAACACACTTATAAAACATTTTATAATACGTTTCTCATTCGTAAAAGGAGAATAATTCCAAGCTTTCGTAAATAAAACAGCTTCATATATTATTCTCAAAGAATAATAAAAATGTGATTGTGATAATATATAATTAACGTGTGGATATGTAATTTTATCATTATCACTAATTGTAGATAATCAGTGCTCCCCCTGATAAGTTCCAAGCTATTAGACATGGAAATTAATTAACCAATTATGAATCTCCCCTAATCGGAGAGAAGATTGCGCATTTTAGAACACCCAGAAATAACATTTTAATCTTTTTTTTTAGATAATAAGTTTTAAATTCTTTAAAAATAAAACTAAATTCCTAATTATATAGTTATGCTGGATGTTAATTGTTAGATCTTAACGACTGGAAGCGTTTGTACTATCATTCTTAAAGGAAATTTCATAAATATAATTTCTTTTAGTTCTCAACGCTATGATAATAGGGCATTTTATGTTTTAAATTCTCAAAACACCATACTTATGAATTGCCTTGAAACGACTTCCTGTAAATTCCATGGTCTTCTGGTTTAGGGTGAGTGCTTGGTTTTTTTAATTTTTTTTTTCGTTCTTCAATATATGTATATATATTTAAAACGTCGGACAAATAAAATTGCTACTCCTGGATATAAAAGCAGTGTTTTTATGTGAAAATATAATAACAATTAAATCATGTCTTTTTAAATTGGTGTTTTACTTTTCTTAGTTTAATACATAAAATAACTTGTATAATTTAAATGTTAATTTTCTAGTTTGATTGATAAATAATATGATACCTTTTTTACAGACAGCGCTAGATGAAGCGACAGACTCTTGGGGTATCAAGGTGGAACGAGTCGAAATGTAAGTTGAATAATTTCTTATAAATACCTAAATGAAATTATATTTGTGCCTATAAATTATATTTATGACTGGTGGAAAAATGTTCATTAAAGATCTGAAGCCTAAACATAAATAATATTACTCTTGAAATTTTTTTTATTTATTTATTAATGAGCATCCATCCGCATCTAATGCAATTTGCTCGAAACAATTATTGCATTTATATATCAGTTACAATATCAGATATATACATCTACAGACAAATGGGATTATTCATATACATCTGGTTGATCAATTAGTTATGCGTCGGATTACACAATTAGACAATGTTACATATTCATTCATTACACAATACATATTCATTCTTTACAGTTTAACGAGTGACGTAAATTTTCGATGTATTATCATTGAATTACTGAAAATTTAAATCTATTTAGCCTACAAAACTATTATTATTAAAGAAATAAATGTTTGAAAACACATTTTTTATTATTAACTTTTAGAAAGGACGTGAGACTACCAGTCCAACTCCAGAGAGCGATGGCTGCCGAAGCAGAGGCTGCACGAGAAGCAAGAGCAAAGGTATGTAAATGCATTCAATATTAATGACTGGTAGGAAATATTTTGATAAATTATGGTTCTATTAGCCCGACCGCGCATATCTGATGAGACTTAATATGAGTGAGGAACAGACCACATAATGTTCTGATGGCCCTTAGGTTCTGGTTCACGAAACATGTAGGGTAATTTTCAAATGAAGTACTGTAAAGAGGAAATGTTGCGCCGCTTTTTTAATGACAAGAACTCAATGCATTTTGATGAATTTTTACTCATTTCTGGATACTATATTAATGAATGAGGCTAACAGATAATTCACCAGTATTTGTAATTTATATAAGTAACAATTTATATAAATCTCTTTTTAAATAGTAAAATAATATCATGATGGAGGTACTAGCACAAAAAGTTAACATTCTTGAAATTGTTGCAAATTCCAAAAGAAATGCTTTAAAAAAATCGTTAAAAATTTTTTTTTTTAGATTTTTAGATCGGGAGATTTACTGGTACCTTAATGCACAATTATCACGCAAAAACATCAAAACGATTTAATCCAAATTTGGTGGGTTGTTTTATTATAAAATCAAACTTTTCTTCCGACAATATGCAAGTCCTGAACGTTTTTTAAGCATTAGAAAAAAAAAAGATATCAAGAATGTCTATTTTTTACATATTTTTTTCATTCTTATTGGTATTTTGTTGGAAACAACTTAATTGGACGTTTTAGGAACGTTATGACTCGTTTGAGGCCTAGAAGAGGCCACTAACATACACGCATTTAGAGCATGATCGAAAGAACAACAAAAGTGTTTTGATTTTTTAGAATTAATTAATTTATTTTTTAATTAACGCATACTTCCATTATTTTTACTTGAATTATTCTGAAGATATTCCTGCTAAAAATAGCTACAACATCCCCAACATCTCAAAATTGCTACGTTTTTACAGATGGCCCTGGCAATACGCTCAAATACCAAAAAAAGAACGGGTAAAATTAAAATAGCCACTTCTCCCACAAAACATTTGTATTACGAGTGCTAGGCGCTTTTAGCAGCCCTGACTCGTTAAGCTGAACATATTATAGGTCTTATGATGTTGGCAGGACCTTCTAAATACAAATAGCACTAATTGTTTTGGTGAAGTGTCACTTTCATTTCACCTAAACATTTTCCTTCATTGCCAGCAATCCCGTTCTTGCCACGCCACATGAGGGCAAACTCATGATGAACCTATATGATAATTCCCATAAATAGTTTCTTTATAGATCTTTAAACTTTTTAGCGTTATTTTTGGTGTGATGAGAATGAAAGATATGAAGTCATATTGAGTAAGATATCTCCAGCTCCAGTAAGTGTGATGTATGTAATCGAGAACCCTTTGAGAATGGCGCCCAACTCGGGGCAAATATGAACAGAGCTTTTATTTATCCAAGGAGATTGGAATCCTCCTTGAGGAAGATGCAAACCTCTCTGCTTCCTTCCTATTGGTCTTTAATACCGACGGGCTCACCTCAACTATATGCAAATCCCACTCTGATTATTATGTTTAAAGAAAGGTCGATTAGTAAATATGGCAGCTGATTTCTTGTACAAATTATTGCTGCTATCAATACCATTTATTTTTTCGGGAGCTAGGATTAAAGTCCTCGCTTTTCAAGAACGATTATCTGTTTTCAAGGTATGCGTGTTTATTTATATAATTAAAGACTGGGGATCTTCTTAGACATGTGTTTGCTCGATTGGAGTATACACCTAAAAATACGTTTATGGATTAAACAGCTTGCTGATTATGAAAAAAAAAAATAAAAAAGATAAACCTTTTAGCGGAATTTCCACCTATAGAAGAAACCCGTTTATAAAGTCGGCCCGAAGAAGTGATTCGAAAATGTCCGGAAAATAACGGTGGTTTTAATTGATATATCTATATATAAATGCAAAAAATTTTATTTTTCATAGCACTTAAGGCTTCGCTTTTCTTGGCTAATATAAGTTCCTTAACGTGAGAACTCAAATGAAACCACTCTCAACAAGATATATTTTATCATTTTCTGGAAAATGGAAAGAGAAGTTTAGGATTGTGAACTCCGAAACGGCAAATTGAACTTTTTTCACAACGTTGACATTTATCTAAACTATTATATATAAATTTTGGCTGCTTTAGGAATAGAAGATGTTATAAAGAATTATGTTTTAAACAGAATCGATTAATTTAGGACGTTTCGTTTATTTTTCTAAATATTTGGGAATATATTGTTAGATCGTGGCTATTTGATGATAACCATTAGATAGCTCAATACGTTCTCACAAACTCAAATTCGGGAACATAAATATGCGTTAGGTCCACCCGACAAACCTATGTAATGTACTGTATAACATACAGTCTTCTTTTTGTACATGGCTACCAGGATCATGGAACTTTTTTGTAACGCTTTTTTTCAGCTTAGTCAACTCTAGAGCATATTTATTTGAATAAGAGATTACTTTTATTTAACAATAAAAGTATCTTAACAATGTAACTGATGTAAAGCCACAAACAGTTAAAAAAAAAAAAAGAAAAGATTATTAACGATCCCCATTTCAAGGATTCCAAATCTTATCAGGGAAAGGACCATTTAACCAAGTAGATGGTATTGTTAAAGTTTTGTCGGTCATTCATTCAGTTTTATGAAAACAATAATAATATATTGTTTCTGCGTTATGCTTACAAATTAATCGTTCTGTTATTGGTTCATTTGTAGAATGATGCCGAATTGCTGGATTGTTATCTGCACGAATAAAACGTCTAGAGCCTTTGTTTACTGATTGAAGACGATAAGGGCCTAACGAGGGGACCGAAGTGACATGGTATTGAATGGGCTATGCCAGGGGTAGTTAAGGGTTGGGTATTTGGGCGAAGGGACAATAGGAATTCATTGCTCAAGACATTGTCGAGTCAAACATGTTAATTAGCCGTTCCACAATGTCACCGATCAGTTTACTCTGTGTACTCAAAGTCCTTCTGATTCATTCCGGGAACATTTAGTGACGGAGTGCCCTTACACAAAAATAAATCAACTAAAATAACAATAAAAAAAACTAAATAATGAAAAATAAAAAAATAAAAAAAATTAGAAAAACCAAATATTTTAGATTATTATTATTTTTTTTTATTATGTTTTCCAGTAGTGGGGTTGCTTAATTCCAGAAGGTGAAACAAATTTGTGGGAAGACTGAATTTTGTTTCACCTTCTGGGATTTTAGATTATATTGTAACTATAATTCAAATCAGACTCGCAGGAACTGCGCCATCTTAGCGCGTTTTCATTCTTATCTCTCGAGTCATTTGAAAAGCTTAGAACAGAAACACATTTATCATTATGTTTCGTGAATAATGTAAACACATACCAAAATTGAATCCCAAAGTGCAGTTATGTATCTCGTCCCCCCTATTAAAGAACTTTTTTTTGGGCACATGGACGTTACATTCTTGCCTTCTTTTACTAAAATACTAATTTTACTAATAAATTAATTTATAACAAAAAACAACCAATCAAAAAGTTAAATAAAGACAAAAACCCGCCCAAAAGAACAAAACTGACACTTTCGATGTTTTATGCACTTATTTCTCTGATTGCCATCGCCCCATCAAAAATTCCTTCAGAACATTTAGTAAGCCTTCGAGTGGTGACCTTCCACTTACCGCGATTTCCTAGCCGTTCTCAAACTATTTAAGAAAATATACGATGATCCTTTAACTTTTCAGTCAATTAATAACAGTTTTTGATCGTATAATTTCCATTCGTATACTCCAAATGTAACCAAAATTTAAAGATCTTAGTTTGGAGGAATTACAAACATGCATAATCTCAATTGAATTCCACGCTTCTGAGTACCCAAACCGAAAATGGGTAACAATTAAACTTTTCTCAAAAATGGTTTCAGTTATCGCCTTAAAATGATTTCATTCGTTTTCCTACGCCATGTAACCTATACCCCAAAAAAACATAAATGTGAAATAGAGGCCAAGTTCCTGCCCCCACAAAGAAACACTCCCTTCCTCAAAAATATCCCCTCCTAAAACCCCCCAAAAACGCCTTACCATTCTACACTCCAAAAAAGTAGTATGAGTTGGTGTATTAATTCAACCAAAAATATTTGCCAATACAAGAGATGAGACAAGAAAGAAATGTCCACGTTCATTACTTGGAAGACTTCATAGGTACTTACTAAGAACAGTAAAGACACTTCAACTAACCTTTAAAAACAACAATAAAAATACTTATATCCAGTTACTAAAATATCACTTTCCTCAACCAGGTATATTCTTAAACTTGGCAATGCTTAGTTTTTCTCCAAAGATAATTTCGGCACGAAAAAAACATTGCCAAGTTACTGTTCATAGTAAGGAACTATGAGGTCTTCCAAGTAATGAACTTGGACATTTCTTTCTTGTATCATCTCTTGTATTGGCAAATATTTTTGGTTGAATTAATACACCAACTCATACTACTTTTTTGGAGTGTAGAATGGTAAGGCGTTTTTGGGGGGTTTTAGGAGGGGATATTTTTGAGGAAGGGAGTGTTTCTTTTTGGGGGCAGGAACTTGGCCTCTATTTCACATTTATGTTTTTTTGGGGATCTCATTACTTTTTTCTAAGTATTAAATAGAATTTAGTTGCCGCATACCTACTGGCTTTTGTACTTCATATAAAACCAGGGTCTTTGGATTCTGCATAAGGTTCTCCTTACTGCTTGATATTTGATACCAATAATCGTATGTCGAGTCAGTGTCAGTATTCCGAGGAGTGAGGACCCTGAGCTCCCGAGGATTAGTGCCAACGTGTTCTGCCCCGCTTTAGAAGGCCAGCCCTCTATTCTTTATTCTGTCTTTTTTCTTTTTTTACTTAATTTCAAAACATCAAGTTTTTTCACAAAATGGAATTAACTGAAGCTTCAACATCTAAAAACTGGAACCCAGTACCACCGGCCAAAAGGAAGCGACCACCACATTATCCCAAAAAAGATGAATTCAAGGTACAAACCTCAAATATATTGTAAGGGACTGATCAGCAAGGACGGGATTTAGAGATATAGACAATGGGGAAATATTTTAGAGAAGCGGAAATTCCTTTTTAAAACTATAATTTACACAGAGGATACAAAACATAAATATCATAAACCATTGCTACGATGAGAGAAAAGGTTGAGTGAGAGAGACGGATAGGTAGAGTTATCAAATATGATCATTTGGGGAGATTATAGAGAATTTGGAACTGGCCTACCTCTGAACAGCATCTGGGCCGAAGTCTCAGGAACGGATGCAAACTCTGCCCGGTCGGAGGTAAGCCAGCTCTTTTTAAACCCTTTGTACCCCACTCCTGCTTTTGCAGGTGATTGAACTAGAAACTCTTGTCAGGTCTTAGATCTTCCAGGAATCTTACGAATCAGCCACGTGCAGTGCCAACATCCCAGACGCAACGTTTGCGGATTCGTGGTTCTCACATCTCTAGAGATGGACAGCCAACCTTTGCTCTCATCCTTATTCACTTAACAAGGCCAAAGGGAAAACGGGGCCTTACATCACCCCCCGATTTTTCAAAGTCATGTTTCCCTTGGAACATTACTTTACCTTTAACACTACCCATCCTTATGTTACTAATAATAATAATAATAAACAATATTAGTGCTAATAACAATACAGGTGATGCGCTGTAAAAATTAAAATAAAATAAACATTATTGGCATCTTTACAAGACAAAACCTCTCCCTTAGGAGGTAAAAATCCTTATGTTACCATTATTTTATAACTATACCGAACACTGTCGTCACAATCACTGAACGGCTACTACACTTTCGAGCGGTCTATATCCGCTCCGTTATTACAGATACGACACTCTCAGCTGCCGGTCGATGTATTACGAATCCTGCTGCCCCACTTCCTTCCGTTGGCTGCGAGTTTTGATTCGCACCACGCCGGGATCTGAGTTTTGTAATTAGCAGGCCAGTGGTAAACCCAAGAAGTGCTATTAGAGCAACCGACCCGCCTGCTATCCATAGAAGTTCCCCTTCCTTCCCCTTCTTTTGGGCCGCAAGGATCCGTTCCACATCGCTCCATGTTCCCCATTCAGCCGAAGAGTTATTGGACGCTTCTTCGAGCTCCTTGAGCTCCTTCAAAGTATCCTCCCATACTGCGGGATCATATTCCTCTTTTACTGGCAGGTCCAAGGGTGGTTTGATCGTAACGTTGACCCATTGCAACTGCACCACCTGAGAGGATTCCCCAACGTCGGCTATCGGCAAAAGGCGATAATCAGGTGTCCAAGCTGTGCAACCAGGTGCTATGGTAAGCTGCCCACTTCCATCTAGAACCCGCTCTAGCGATTCTACTCCAGCACTCCCTCTGCATTGAAGATGGAGGCGAGTGGGCTTAGACATGCTATACCACCATAGCTCCTTGTGCTCGTCCCAAATCCATGTGGGTGAAGATCTAGGATTCACCAAAGTCCACGGGCACCATTCCTTCGACGTATTCTCCTGGCGAAACGATGAGACAATACAAGATGGTGTTTGTCCGTGAAAGAATTTGAACTCGGCAGGACAGATCCATGGTATCCCGGGACGACATCTGGCTATATCCTACTCCTGAAGAATTGAGTAGGCCTTCTCGTTGTGGCTCTCCAAGAAGAACGCCCCCTCCGGCTGAGCTGCAACCATTCTTCCTGTTTTATTCTCCTTAAGAGGCAAGGAGAGAACCTGATAAAGCACCATCTCCTGATCCGGAGTTTTTAAAGGCAATTCCACTACAGCTATTACTCCATCATCGGTTGCAATTGCATGTACTTCAGAAATTTGGTAGTAAATTTGGTCATGATATCGGCTTCCCTCCGAGAGGAGTGTCAGTCCAGTTGGCAGAGCCTCTCTCACCTTCCCCAAAATCAGAGTTAACTCTTTAGGACCTAGCATCTCTCAACTCAACCTTCCACTCATCGATGCACCTACTCCATTAAGAACTCTGCGGAATCTAAATAGGAATTCCGTTACTCCAGTTTCTAGGCTTCTGAGGGACGAGGAAAGGTACAGGGAACTTTGGATGAGGTTAGTAACACGCGATATGTTCGTTTGAAGTTGCGCCTCTTTTTGAAAACCTTCCTTCAAAATTCTACGGACCACCCCAGACAAGCGGGTAACCCTTTTTGTGTCCTCTTCGGCTTTCCTTGCAAACTCGCGACTGAGCGTTAGTTGTTCAGAGACCGCATGTATGGTGTCTCCGTACTGCTTACTTAGTTTGTCGAAATTTTCTTGAATGCCTTGTAAATCGTCCGCGTCTGGGGTCCCAAATAGGTATTTTAATACTATCCCCCCCGCATTGACCAATCCTCGACGTTCTCGGGGACTAGGTAGCATGGACCAGAGCATATCAAGTTCCTCTTCTGCCTCCCTGAATAGACTAAGTATGCCCTCGACAACAGGCTGAAGTCCATCAAGCTCTGGATATTTAACCGAGGCATGAGATAGGTCTAATTGGACCTTCCAAATCTCCCCTCGCAGAGTTTCCATTATACCTTCTAGGTGTGATACATTCAAGTGAACCAGTAGACGCCATTTGTCTCCCGTCACAACTACGTCACCTCGTCTTAGAAAAGCCAGACTTGCCCACGCCAAGGGCCATACTCCTAGGACCACCCACAGCGACAACCCTGAAATAAGATATTCAGGAATCATTTTCAGTCAACTTAGCTCTCCTCCTAAGCGGGTATGGGGACCTACGAGAAAAAGTTAAAGTTTTCCCCTTTGGTGTCCAAGTAGCATCAGGTTTCCCCTTTGGCTGAGCTTGGCTCTCGCTATCTGAACCACTGGAACTTTCCCCGGAAGTCCCACCTGTCTCAATCCGTCCTTCGTTTCCCTCCCCTTGACTATCCTGGGTTATTTCCCTGTTTTCTTCCTCAGGAGAGGATCTAACGCCCAGAGGGCAGGCAGGGTCATTACATTCTGGCGATCTTCCCGCAGCAACCGGACAGTGTCTGTGAATCTCACTCTGCGTTTCAATTTCATCTTGGTCCTCACAAGAGTCGTCTTCTGAGCCATAACAACACCCTGGGTTAATTTCCCATTCCGGCTCCATGACCTCATCTTCCGACCCTTCCACTTCCCGGGTTGCCCCACCTGCCTTCGTCATAACCTTAGGGTGCGAATCCCCTCCTCCCCCCGGGGCCCGTTTTAGCCTATTTATATGAACTACATTCAGAGATCCAGTGGCCAGTCGGATCTCATAGTTCACTCGCGAAAGAACCCTTTCTACTTTGTGTGGGCCTGTCCAGGGACAGTGGAATTTTGGACAATTCCCAGGCTTTACGGCTGGACAATGGAGATAGACCCAATCCCCCACCTCTAGGCGTCGCTCCTTACGCCGGGCATTACAATAATGGGTCCTCATTGCCCAGGCCTTTTTGGCACGACTCAAAGCGTCCTTATAGGCTTCTTTCAGCCGATGCCCTAACTTTTCGACATGGTCCGCTGATTCCGATCCGTCATTGGTTGGACCTACCCAGCAATCAAACGGAGTTACCAATTCTCGCCCAAGCATGAGGTAGTTTGGGGAGTATCCTGTCGACGAATGAGGTATTGCTCGATATGCCATGAGAGCATATGGGACCCACTTATCCCAGTCACGACCGTCTCTTCGCACATATTGGGATATCGAATCGGTAAGAGTTCGATGTAACCTCTCTACCATTCCGTTACATTCCGGATGGTAGGCGGTAGTTTGTAATTTCCTAATCCCCAGAGCTCTACAAACTTGAGTAAACAGTCGAGAAACGAAATTTCTTCCCTGGTCTGTTAACAACCTCCTAGGGACCCCATGTCGAGTGATAATATTCTCGACGAGTGCTACGGCCGTTTCTTCAGCTGTTTGCCCCTTCAGTGGTATTCCCTCCGCATACCGTGTAAAATTGTCAATTACGGTCAAAAGGTAACGATGGCCCCTTTTGGAAGTCGGCAAAAGCCCAAATATGTCTAGCGATACCTGCTCGAAAGGCCCTGTGGCCATATAGGGAGCTTCCAGGGGGACCTTTTGAGATACAGGACTTTTTCTGCTAGCGCACGCGTGACACCGTTCCACAAAGGACTTAACATCCGCCGCCATGCCCGGCCAATAATATGAGCTTTTGATTACCGCGAGAGTACGATCAGCCCCTGGGTGCCCAGCCCATGGTTTCGAGTGATTTTCTTCAACGATTGTTTTCCGTAGACCCTCAGGCACCATAAGCCTCCATTCCAACTCATCCGTTGCCCCATCGGCCCAATATAGCAGGCCATCGGCATCTGTTTGTACATGAACAGTGCCTCTCTTGATGGCTCTTTGACACCACATATCCTCCTTTTGAGCATCCTTCAATTTACCTCGGGTTATTTTCTGCCTATTTCCCGTGACTACAGCTATTGTACGGCTTAAAGCATCAGCGTTAGAATGTTTCTTCCCCGGGCGATGTTCGACTTCATAGTCGAACTCCTCTAACCGAAGGGCCCACCTGGTCAGCCGTGAAGACGGGTCTCGAAGGCTTAGCATCCACCTCAAGGCAGAGTGGTCAGTGACAAGCTTAAACCTTCGCCCTAGTAAATAACAACGGAACAGCTTTGTTGCCCAAACCACCGCTAGCAGTTCTCGTTCTGTTGCCGAGTAGTTGAGTTCTGGACCCTTCAACTGCCTACTAGCGTAGCAAACAGGTCTCTCGCCGCCATCTCTGTACTGGGACAGAATGGCACCCAGAGCTACTCCTGATGCGTCGGTGGACAATATAAATGGCTCGCTGAAATTCGGATAGCACAAGACTGAGTCCGAACTTAGGATTTCTCTTAGCGATTCAAAAGCCTTCCGTTGCTTGTCGCCCCACTGGAATCGTACTCGTGAGCCAGTTAATTCTGTCAGCGGTCTTGAAAGATCCGCAAAGCCTTTTATGAATTTACGGTAATAGCTTGCCAACCCTAGAAAATTTCGCAACTCCTTCACATTTCTGGGGGCTGGAAAAGACTTGATCGCCTCTAATTTTCTAGGATCTGGTTTCACTCCCTCGGCTGTAACTACGTGTCCCAGATAGGTCACTTCCGATGCCGCAAAAGCGCACTTGTTCAAGTTCACTTTTAGATTAGCGCCTCTGAATATGTCGAACAACTCCTCTAACCGGAGCATGTGTTCCCTCAGTGATGAGCTATAAACCACCACATCATCGAGGTAAACGAAACACCCGGTGCCCTTCAGTCGGCCAAGAAGTTGGTCCATGACCCGTTGGAACGTGGCAGGTGCCCCCGCAAGGCCGAAAGCCATTTTTTTGTACTCATAGTGTCCGTTTACAGTCGTGAAGGCCGTTTTTGCCTGATCCTGGGGTGCTATCGGTATTTGGTGGTACCCACTCGAAAGATCAATTGTGGAAAAGATTTGGCTACTCCCCAATTGTTCTAAGGTTTCCTGTATCAACGGAAGCGGGTAAGTATCGACCTTAGTAACTGCATTGAGGCCACGGAAATCTGTGCAGAATCGATACTTTAAGTCACCTGTTGGGGAAGTTTTCTTGACTAGAATTACAGGTGCTTGCCAAGGACTTTTAGACGGCGTAATGACGCCTCGTTCAAGCAACGTCTGAACCTGCCGTTCCATTTCCTCCCGTTCACTGAAAGGCACACGATACGGGCGTTTCACCACAGGTCTGGCATCTCCAGTTTCAATATGGTGCTGAACAGGCAGGGAGCAACCTTCGGGACCCGGTTCACAAAAAATGTCTGAATATCTGGACAACAAGGACTCCATATCCCTCCTTTCCCCACCACTTAAATGGCCCAATTTCTCGCCAACGATCGAGGCGAAACCAACAGGAGTTTTAGAGCCATCCTCGCGTTCCCTCTCCGAACAAGATCCACCGTCTTCCGCCCATTCTCTCTCTACCAGACCTACCACTAGAAGCCGTGGCAATGTCACAGCCGAAGCGGTCAAATTGACGAACTGCATCCACGAACGGCCGTCCCGAGGAGTGTTAATGCATCTCCCTCCTACAACCCCATTGGGAAGTGCTCTTGACGGCTCAATTATGACAGCTTTCTGGTCTAGTTTTCCTGGTACGGAAATCTCTAATAGAGATTCACTGAAGGCCGGAAGCGTTTCCTCTCGCGAAAGACGCGCTGAGCTGGTTTTGTTATCCTTCTTCCCCGTGTGTCTTGATTCCTCCTTGACTATCGGCTTAGCTCCTATATTCACGCTAGTTGGAAGGGATAAAATATGACCTGAAAACTTGGCTTCTAGTTCTCTCGCCGTCCTACTCATGAAACGTACCCACTCTCGGTTCGCAGACATTTTTAACTCATCCCTCTTTGTTATCGAACCAACGGAAGGTAGGGATTCAATTTTAGGCGATGCTCCCGTGACTAACAATCCCGAACGTAGGTCTATATGGGCGTCTAATTTCCCTAGTAAGTCTAAGCCTAATAGTCCATCTCCTTCTAAGCAGACGTCAGCCACTATGACGTCGTGGGACAGTCGATGGCCCTTAACTTCGATATTCACCGTTTGAATACCGCGTACCGGGATTACCACACCAGTTACCCCCCTAATCTTACTAGTCGCGGGTCTTAATTTGGATCCTGAGGCAGGAGACCTGATTAGAGTAACTTCAGCACCAGTGTCTACTATCATCCTATGAATCCGCCCATTTATCCAGGTGCTCACCTTTAACCCTTTCTCACCTCCCCCACCTATGCCTAGTAATTCGTAGCGCGATCCCCTTGTCGCCGACTTAGGGCCGGGGCCCTCCCCAAGTCGTTCGCGTTTGGGGCCTTCTTTGGCAAAGTTCCTTTCACGAGGGGTTTGGAACGACATTGGCGAGCGATATGCCCACGACGACCACACCTATAACAATTCGTACTATTTTTGGGAGAAATATCACTAACCCTCTCTGTTTGTCGACATCCCCTGGCCCAATGATTCGTATCCCCGCAGCGATAACAGCCACTTGGATTACCCCTCTCAATGACCCTTACTTCGCTTTGTCCAACTTCCTCGGGACTGGGAATTTCGTTATCCTGGGGATTCTTCTCTACAGTAAATATTCCCTTTTCGTGTCGCCCTAACTCCGTTTCAATGGCTCTAGCCTTCTCAATCGCGGTTTGTAATTCCTTTGGGAACGCGAGTCTCGTCAGCCTCCCAATCTCTCCTCCGAGCCCATTTAAATATGATGTAAGGACGACTTTATCCAGTTGTTTGCGAGCCCCTATAACTTCTTCCTCCGATCCCTCACCTGAGAGTGATCGTTCACCCATCTCCCGACAACGATCTCCGAAAGTTCTGACATCCTCCCCACGCTCTTGTTTCATTGAACTAAGCTGAAGGAGAAACTGCTCAGGTTGCATAGTCGCCTTAAAGCGGTCTAAAAGAGCATCTCGAATCGTGGAATATTTTACATTTGGCCCCTTGAGATCCGATCTGCTGGCCAAAAATTTCGCAGCCATCCCTTTCAGTCTCATCCTTAACACAAGGGATTTATCACGATCTTCCCAGTTTCCGCTAGTTGCCACTAATTCCAAACCATTGAGATAGTCTTGGATTGGAACCCCAGAATCGTCACCGGACCATGGACCGACCATTCCCTGAAGAGAATGATCCCTCTTTCCTTGCTTACCCTCATGCCTTGTCCTCTCGAATTCTTCCCTGAATTGCTCATTTGCAGCCAACGCCTGATCCAATGCCGTTTTCAGATCGGCAAACTGCTGTTCCGTTACCACCATCGTATAGCTCTATTTTCAACGTTTCCAATGAACCCCAACACGTTATGCTTACGAATAGGGATTGCTTTACTCTCTAACAGGGCTAACCACCAAATATCCGTATTTGGCGGTCCTTAAACCAGGAAACGTGAGGACATTGAATGAACAACTACCCAGCGCCGAGATATCAGTTCGAGGAATTGTCCTATCAGCGTCAGCAGTACAGCCGCCGGCCTATCTCGAGAGCAGGGTTCTTATCTAATGCCGGCTTGCAGCTGGACATTTAAATAATACCCGGAAACCTGACACCATTTGTAAGGGACTGATCAGCAAGGACGGGATTTAGAGATATAGACAATGGGGAAATATTTTAGAGAAGCGGAAATTCCTTTTTAAAACTATAATTTACACAGAGGATACAAAACATAAATATCATAAACCATTGCTACGATGAGAGAAAAGGTTGAGTGAGAGAGACGGATAGGTAGAGTTATCAAATATGATCATTTGGGGAGATTATAGAGAATTTGGAACTGGCCTACCTCTGAACAGCATCTGGGCCGAAGTCTCAGGAACGGATGCAAACTCTGCCCGGTCGGAGGTAAGCCAGCTCTTTTTAAACCCTTTGTACCCCACTCCTGCTTTTGCAGGTGATTGAACTAGAAACTCTTGTCAGGTCTTAGATCTTCCAGGAATCTTACGAATCAGCCACGTGCAGTGCCAACATCCCAGACGCAACGTTTGCGGATTCGTGGTTCTCACATCTCTAGAGATGGACAGCCAACCTTTTCTCTCATCCTTATTCACTTAACAAGGCCAAAGGGAAAACGGGGCCTTACAATATATGAGATTTTCTCAGATATGTCTGACGAAGACGAGGGAATAATAGAAGAAAATACCTCCAAAAACATTAAAGTGCCACCTTTAGTCCTTTATAATCAAATGAAATCAATAAAAAACAACATAGACTATATAAAAAGTAAATTGAAAAATAATTTCCATGTAAAATATAAAGGCAATAGAACAATATGGTATCCCACAACTAAAGAAGATTATAATGAACTCAAAAAAGTATTCTCTGAATCTAGTGCTGAATTACATACTTATACTCTTCAAGAAGAAAAAGAGCCCAGAATAGTTCTCAAAGGACTACCAGCTAATTTCGACATAAATGAAATTAAACAAGAGCTAGAACACCAAAATGTTCTCGTTAAGGAAATAATTCAGCTACAGAAGAAATTGGAGGACAATAATTATCAAAAATTACCAATATTTATAGTAAAAGTTAGCAATATAACCCAACTCAGCACTATAAAAACCATAAAAACAATTTCCAACGTGGTAGTCTACTGGGAAAAAGTTAAAACCAGAAATAATATAACCCAATGCTATAAGTGCCAATCATATTTTCATGTAGCCAGGAATTGTTACAGGAAACCAAAGTGTTTAAAATGTGCAGGTGAACATTTAAGCTCAAACTGTCCTAATCAAAATACAGCAACACCAGTCTGTGCCAACTGTGGTTAACATCATCAAGCAAATGATGAAACATGTGAAGTGAGAATCAGACAGAAAACAGAAAACTCCTGCTGAAGCCATCTTGGAACTCCACCAAACGACCAGAATTCTCACAACATGACTTTCCCCCTCTACCACCTTCCAGACCCATCAATAACTTCACACCGAGAGAAGAAACTCAACCAACAGGTAGTGGACTATTTGATGGTTTTAAAGAAATTAAATCTATTTTCAATTCATTAGATATAAGTAAATTAATTAGAATAGCCAAGTCCACCTTTTCAAAAATAAAACAAACAACAGACCCAATTGAAAAAATAACAGTAATTATTGAATCTGTAATGGAATATTTTGAATAACATGGTGAAAAAATAAACACCCTCTTTTGGAACTGTTGCTCCATTAAAAACAAAAACCTCCAGTTTAAATATTTTTATCGCAAAATGATGTTGCTATAGCTGGCCTTTGTGAAACTAAACTAGACACTAATATAAATTTCACAGTTCCCTATTACAAGGTTTACCGTAATGATAGGAACACCAATGGAGGTGGAGTAGTAATAATAATAAAAAATACTATCCACCACACCCAAATCAATATCCCCAAACTCAAAAATATTGAGGCTGTTGGTGTTAAACTTCATTCACTACCCCACAATCATATAGTAATATCTGCCTATTTACCTCCGGATAAAGAATTGTTAATAGAGGATATGGATAAGATTATGAATCTTGGGCATAAAGTAATGATCATGTCTGATCTCAACTCAAAAAATGTCGCGTGGAACTGCCGCAAAAATAACAAAAATGGTAAAATTCTTCTAAACTACATTTTAAATAAAAACCTATCTATAGGTTCATACACAAGCTCACATATAAGTTTTTTAAAGCATACAAGGGAAAACCTAACCCACTAATCAAGAATATAGGTAACTATAGCAAAAGTAGCACTAAGAGATATGTACATAAAAGGACAAAACATATATTATTGAAATAACTATAACACACCATGCTGACTGCATGCCAAGAACTGGATTATATTATCAGGAGTGAGATAACTATAAATAAACATTTACTCATTAATCCCTAACTGTATATTCTATTGTATATATATATAAATAGTACTCCTTATTATTAACTATTTTCCTTCCAAATAATGAATTTTATATTTACTCTCCCAATGTAATAGAGCAAGGAAATGAAGAAGATACATTTCATGCATTAAAGTTATTGTCATTGACATTAAAGTTAATTTGTTTTAAATTGTAAATTTATCCTTGTGGTCTGTAGGTACACAATGTATATATCATGTTTTGTTTTTATATCAAATAAACAGTTAAATTTAAAAAAAAACCTTATCCCGAGGATAAAGATCACGATAGGGAAAGTGTAGAAGGCCTTCAAGAAAAAGATAAGAACAAAGACGATACATTTTAGGTTTGTGATCCTAAACTTTGTAATTTAGATGGCTCGACTTTGAAAAACTTAGTATCTGCTTTGAAGTATATTATGCAGTGAACCCCTATGACTTTATTTACTACATTTAAGAAAGAAGTTACAACTGTTTTTGTTAAGATGCGTCGAAATGTTTTTTAAAACATCAAATATAGGTTCTCCTTACCAAGACGATTCATTTGATACCCCACATGATGGGTTTCAGAAGAAATGATGGCATTTCGATGGAACAAAAAGTACAAAACGTCATAGGTAATGTGACACTCCCGTATCAAGACCTACCTGCGTGCCAAGTTTGGTCAAAATAGGCCAAACGGTGTGAATTTGTGTAAGGAACAAACATGCAGACAGACAGCTAATAGACGATTTTGACTAGCCTATGACACTACCCGGATAAAGACCGACATGTGTGTCAAATTTTGTCAAAATCGGTCAAACGGTGTGTATTTGTATAAGGAACAAACAGACAGACAGCTGATAGACAATTTAACCTAGCCTATGATTCTCCCCGTATCAAGACACATCTGTGTAGCAAGTTTGGTCAAAATCGGTCAAACGGTACGGATTTGTAAGAGGAACAAACATACAGACAGACAGCTGGTATACGATTTTTACCGAGCCTATATGCGTCTAATTGTTTCTTAAAACATCAAATATAGGTTCTTCATACCGAGACAATTCATTTGATACCCCACATCATGGGTTTCGGACGGAATGATGGTTTATTGTACTGGTAGCGGGATAATAAAATAATAAAACTTGTAAAATAAAAGTCACTATAATACTTCGATAAAATAAATAAGTTAACTCTGCACAGACGAAATTAAAAGATAATAATAAGGAGAAATTATAAAAACTGATAACAAAAATAAAACGTTCTTCGATGTAATAATAATAAATGAATAAATAATGTCTGATAAAGAAACTTGGAACACCACGAGAGCACATGCACAGGTAGACGCCATTAACACACCGGTTTTCACAGGTCTTGTGACGCAGGGTTGCTTTGTATTGTACCCCCTGTAAAATTATTAATTTTTCTCTTATCTTTACACTTTGGGAACACTGACGGTGGGCTTGTATGGTTGATATCAGGGGGAGGTTACACTGGCCAGGTTAGTGTTTACATCTCGCTAGCTGCCACATCACCTCCCCCCAATGACAGAGTCATGGAAGCAGACAGGAGGTCGGATGAGTCTTCCTCGACAAGTCCGATGAAGTGGTTCTGCTTGTGTGGCGGCTGATTTAATGGTTGTAGATTGGTCGGAGGAGGGCAGTGTTGTCTGAGGGTGTCCAGTGGTCTGCTGTGCTGGTGGCTCCTGGATGGTGTAGGCTGGTTTCAGGCGGTGAACTGAGACCGTCCTGGGTCCTGACGGGAGCTGGATCTTGAAGGTCTTCGGCTGTCGGTCCAGTACGGGATGGGGACCTGAGTATGGTGGTGTGAGCGGTTGTCGCACTGCATCATCTCGCAGAAAGACATGACTGGTCGTAAGTCCTTCATGTGGTCCCTCAGCCTTCGCAGGAACTCCTCAGGGTCCTCTGGTCGCTCGTTGCTTGCCAGCAGTTCACCGGGTAAACGTAGAGGCTGCCCAAAAACAAGGTCTGCTGCACTGCTAGCGTTATCTTCGCGCACTGCTGCTCTCAGGCCAAGAAGTACTGTAGGTAGCAGATCAGTCCACCTTGATGCGTTGATAAGGTGAGCTGTGAGGGCAGTTTTTAGCGTCCTGTGCCATCGTTCAATGCAGCCATTACTTTGCGGATGGTATGAGGTTGTCCTACAGCGCTTCACCCCTAGAATCTGTGTCAGCTTGCGGAAGAGTTCACTCTCAAATTGCCGCCCTTGGTCCGTTGTTATTTTGGCTGGGACACCGTAGCGACAAATCCAAGTCCTGTAAAGTGCTCTGACTATTGTATCCGCACTAATGTCTTCAACTGGCTCAGCCTCGGGCCATCGAGTGAACCTATCCACCATAGTTAGACAGTATCGTTTGCAGTCTGATGTTGGAAGTGGACCAATAATGTCTATGTGGATGTGCTCGAAACGAGCAACTGGGGCAAAGACTCCTGGAGGTGCGACGGTATGGCGCTGTACTTTACTCCGCTGGCAAGCCACACACCCGCGTGCCCATGTGGCAATGTCCACGTTCATATTGGGCCAGAAGAAGCGTTGGGACAGGAGTCGCCTTGACCCACGTATGCCGGGGTGGCTGAGGTTGTGAAGTTGCTGGAACATGGCTTGTCTCAATGATAAGGGCAGGTACGGACGCACTCATGAAGTGCTTGTCTCACAGAGCAGTGGTTTCGGTGAGTGTGGAACGCCCATCCATTTGAGTGACAGAGCCGGATTCCGAAGGAGCTCAGCAATGTTGGGGTCGTTTTGCTGTTCCTCAGCAATTTTCTCCATGTCGTCTGGGAGTGTTATCTCCTCCATCCTCGACAGTGTGTCAGCGACCCCATTATCACTACCTGACACATGGCGGACATCGGTTGTAAACTGGCTGATGAAGTTTACAAGCCGGATCCTCATGGGTGTAGCCGTTTCTTGGCGTTGCCGGAACATGTGGGTCAGGGGTCTGTGGTCCGTGAGGACAGCGAAGTTGCGACCTTCGATTGAGGGCCTGAAGTGACGGATTGCTCGGTGTATGGCGATCAGCTCTCTGTCGTAGGCAGAATAACGTTGTTCGGCATTCGTGAGAGTCTTGGAGAAGAAGCCAAGGGGTTTCCATCCCGATCCTTCCCGTTGCTGGAGAACTGCTCCAATCTCTGTGTTCGACGCATCACATGCCAGAGTGAGTTCAGCATCCTCGGATGGGTGGGTCAATGTGAGAGCCGATTTTATGTCTTGCTGACACCGTTGAAATGCAGCATCCGCCTCCTCAGACCATTCCATTGTTGTCGAGTCGCTTTTCTTGCAGTTGCCAACAAGTGCATGGAGAGTATGCTGGTGTTCCGCTGCATTAGGTATGAACCGTCTATAAAAATTTAACATACCTAAGAAACGACGGAGTTGTCCTTTGTTGCTGGGTCGAGGGAAGTCCATGATTTGGTTGACCTTTGCTGGTAGGGGCTTGATACCTTGTGAATTCACGAGAAATCCCAAGAATTCAATCTCCGTCTTGCAGAACTCTGATTTTGATGGGTTGATGGTCAAACTGTGCTCGCTCAAGATTCGGATAACATAGTCCAGGTGAACGCGGTGCTCATCCTTGGTAGTGGATGATACCAATATGTCATCTAGGTATACGGAGACATACGGGAGTGCCAGAATGCTGTCCATGAGCCGCTGAAATGTCTGGGCAGCGTTGCGAAGGCCAAAGCACATTACCAGGAACTCAAAAAGACCGAAGGATGTTATTACTGCAGTCTTCTTAATGTCTTCTTCCGCTACAGGTACTTGGTAATATGCTCTGTTCAGATCCAGCTTGCTGAAAAAGACCTTACCGCTGAGATTGGTGTTGAGAGTCTGTACGTTTGGAACGCTGTATCTCTCAGGAACAGTCTGCTCGTTCAATCTGCGATAGTCCCCGCAAAATCGCATTTTGCCGTCCTTCTTCACAACAATATGCAATGGGCTTGCATACGGGCTGTTAGATGGTCTGCAGATTCCCTCGTCTACCATCTTGAGAAATTCCTCCCTCGCAGCTTTGTAACGCTCTGGTGGAAGGCGTCGAGCTTTGGCTGTGACCGGTGGTCCCTATGTCTCGATGAAGTGCTGGATATGGTGCTTTGGTTTCTGTAGGACTGTAGTAGGACGGGTTACAGAGGGGTACTTCCTTAGGAGGTCATAATACCACTCACCAGTGGGCACTGAATATACAGAGGGTATTTTGGAGCAGGCGATAGTTCCTTTGGAGGTGAGTCCAGTCTTCGCATCGAGTAGCTGACGACCTCTGAGATCAACGAGTATATGGTGATGAAAGAGAAAGTCCGCGCCGATAATGGGACTACTGGTGTCTGCCAAGATGAAGGTCCATGGGAGTGGTCGTCGGAGTCCAACATTCAGCGTCTTCTTGACTTCTCCATAAGTCTTGATAGTTGTACCGTTGGCTGCGTACAAAGGGAAGTTTGTTGGGTACCTCCGATCCCGTGACCTGGCGGGGAAGACAGATATGCATGCACCTGTGTCCACTAAATATCTCTCTCCCGTGTTTTTCTCCTTCATAAATAGTCGGCGTTGATGAGTGTCAGCGACAGAGTCCGCCCTCCCGGCCGCTGCTAACAGTTTTCCTGAGCCGGAGTGGTCTTCTTCCAGTCACAGGGCTGTCTGCATTTCCGTGCTTTTTCCCGGAAGGTTTCGTGAAAATAGCACCACTTACGATTCCTGCTGTTTGACCGGCTCTGCCGTCGTGAACGTGATTAGCCCCTTCGCCCTCGTGTCACCTGGGTTTTCAGCTCTCTTACTTCGAGGCTCAACTGTCGGACCATATCCTCAAGCTGTGATAATTGGGATGGTGAGGGATGAGTGCTCTGTGGGCGTACTTCGTGGATGCTGGGCTCGTATACTTCTGCTATACGGTCGGCAATCTCAACCAGTTTATCCACTGAAGTCTCGTTTGTAACTGCCAGCGTGCCCAGCATTCAGTCGGCTAGAGCCCTTAGCCACATATTGCGCAAGAGGTCTGAGGGTACAGAGCTGCCAGCGAGTCGTTTTAACTCATTTAGGAGTTGGGAAGGCCGCTCACCCTCGGACAGGCGCTTCTCTTCTAGTAGCCGCCTAATCCGAAGATTCTCTGATTCTGCATAGATGCGCAGGAGTCTGGTTTTAAGGGCTTCATATGGTTCAGCAGGTGGGACTTTAACTATATCTGCCACTTCTTTCAAAATTTCAAAGTCCAAGTTGGCAATAACTAATTGAAATTTAATTCTGGAACTTGTTACCTTGGATGTGGCGAAGACGGCTTCAGCCTGACAGAACTAAAGTTCCGGGTCTGCCTTCCAAAAGACTGGGATTCGTATATTTGGTCCTAATCCGCAAGCGCCGACTTCCTCGGTTTTCGTCGGAATTTCGTCCTTTTCGAGGTTGGTTTCGCTCATTTTCCGTATTCGTAGTCGGGGTCACCACTTTAGTGTACTGGTAGCGGGATAATAAAATAATAAAACTTGTAAAATAAAAGTCACTATAATGCTTCGATAAAATAAATAAGTTAACTCTACACAGACGAAATTAAAAGATAATAATAAGGAGAAATTATAAAAACTGATAACAAAAATGTAGTCATGAAGAGTGTAAATTACTATGTAATGTGCTAATGTTCTCTATTTTTTTATTGAAATGGCACATAGCAAATGAGACAATTATTCTATTGCTTTTAGCAGTGGCCATAATATTGGGCCCACAATTAAACTATAGAAAAACATTTTTAACTGGAAAAAAATTAATTGTTTTTTTCAGAAGTACAATAAATATTGAGATAAATTTTTCAAAAGGATGATCATGATTAAAAAAAAGAGTGTGGAATGTTCCCACCTGTTCTGATGGCGATTTCTCGATGTGAAGAAGATCGCAGGAGAGACAGGTTCAATCGAAGTCCTTCCAAAAAGGCTCTTCTGCTTTAAATGAATTTCCAAGTACGACCTAACAAATACTAAAAAAGTAAACAGATAATATCTGATCCAGTTGCGGTTCAAGTATATAATAGGTTATGTCAATGTAAGGAATAGCTTCGAACATTTCATGAACTATCAAAAAAAATATTTTGTAAAAATAAACTAAATCGGTTACTATTCACGTGGACGAAGGCGCGGGCAAAGCTAATAACTAATAGATAATAATCATACTTACTTTTCGTCAAGACAGCATAATTCAGAATTTAAACATTTTGAAAAAAGTTTGCAAAATCTTAGTTCAAAATTCAGCCTTAAATTTCAATTGGGCAACCTCGGTCACGGAAAATCGGTGCTTGAATTATACCTTACTTCCCAAATCGCACAGTTCATAAGCATTATGTGGAAATTTGGTGAGATGATATAGTTCCTGTTTGTCGGACCAATCAGCGAGGAGAAACTAGACGATCAGGTGGCCTGCAATCAATGTTGACCCCTACGATTGGTAAGCTGAATGCAGAATCAAAATGTCAACTAATTATTTCCGACCCCAGTATTCTTGTGAAATGGAAGCTGTGTAATATCATCAGCACATCGGCTGTAACAACTCATAAGCTTGTAAAGTTAAAATTAAGGCCGGAAAAAATGAATATGACTTCCAATATAGATACTTAATTTAAACTGAAATAACCTTCCCTGAAATGTTAAAAGGACTAAAATAAAATATATGGCTGGGTCCATATAAATATAGAACACTCAAATGAAGTTGATCAGTTAAATATTAACGATGGCTAAATATACGCCGCCTACGGGTCCATTATCATACTGAAATATATGTACATGTATTTACGTACATAAATGTAAATTGTATGTACAATCTCGGGCTTAGAAGCTCATATGCACACATTCCATCTGACCGATTCATGGTAACACCATTTCTTGATTGCGTCACGGTTATGACGATATAAGTGGAGTTTCCACCGTATGGGAAGAAATGTGAACAAAACAGATTAATTTTAATACAGATAATTTTACAATACATGTAAACTATTTTAAGCTTAAGTAACATCTATATCCATAATTTTAATTTATAAATAGTACTAGAGGTGATTATTTTAGCATCATTCCTTTTTTTACTTGATATGGTTATCCCTCGTTAATTACCGAATGCTATATATTTAATTAAACTCTTCTACTAATTTACACTATTCTAAATGATTTTATAGGAATAATAAATAAACCTTTGTTATTATCCGAACTCCATGTATACCCTTATTCCAAGTTTCTATCACTTAGGCAAAGCCTTTGTAGTGTACCAGCACGAACTAGCTATTGTACTCAGAAACTAGATACTAGAGATAAGTTTTGCCGGTATTTACATAGATAACCTAGTAGATTGAGGTAGCAGTACGCGTTTAACTTATATAAATACATTTGTTTGTAAATGTAAGTATATATATATATATATATATATATATATATATATATATATATATATATATATATTCTTCTTTTTGTAAAGACATTATACATTGTTCACCAAAACACAATGTTCACCAGTCAGAGTAGGAGACTACCCATGGCTGGTGAATGTTGTTTAACATTTAAAAAAAACTTGTATTTCATTTTATTTTATTTTGACTTATTTATATACTTGACGTTTAGGCTTCTCGTTCATTGGGACTGGAAAGCTGCGAAATGAATTCGTCAGAATTCTCACGAAAACGCACGAATAATCCAAACATGTGGCTTGATCATGGAACGCGTCCACTGGGCCCGTATCGTTCGCAAATTTTCGGATTTACTTACGAATGAGAGTGAAAAGTGAGAGTGAAAAACGGACTGTGAGACGTTAATTTTACTTGTTTAGAAAAGGAAATATCTTTGGGACCAACGGGAAACGAAACACATCACATATGGAATGTCCAAAAATAATGGTGGGAGTAGGTTTCGATTTTAGAATAAATGTTGTCAAGAATGTATCATGATGTATCCTTTCTCATTCAAAAACAGGAAAAAGTAGTCTATTTGAAGATAGTTCCACAAAGGAGAAAATTCACGGAACTCGTTTATTTTGGCGTTAACGTGAATCGCCCACATTTCCGTCTTTGTCGATATCACCTGAGCCGTCGATGAATCATTCAATCGATTCCAAAGTGTAACATTCTTCATCAGAATCGTGAGAAAAACCTTTCCGAAGATTCATCACGTCTACAGCGAATCCGGACGATTACTGAAGAAATGGACGAGAAGCATTCGCTAGATTTAAAAGATCGGCGTTCGCCTGAAATTGTCGCTTCGAGATTCGCAGCTTTCCGGTCCCAGTGGGCGAGAAGCCTTACTATTTATAAGAAACGAGTCTCTGAAGAGAAGCCGAGTACCAGAAACGCGTCGACAAATAAATAAATGATATAAAAGATGTTGAAAACAATTTTTTGACCTATAAGGCCTATACAAAAAGAAGTTTAAAAATTATTAAATCAGAAAAATAGTAAATTAATGTATATTTCAATATTCAATCAGAATATCAGTAAATATAATCACAAATCCTGCTCAATATAATTATAACTCCAACTTTGATCAAGAGAATTACAGAAGTGTTTTATGACCAAACTTTCTCTTTTAATATTCCCTCAATGAAATGCAAATGAAGATTCTTCTAAGGCTTTCTATAAATTATGTTAATGACAAAAAAACTGAATGAAAAAAAGAAAAAACAATTTTTGCAAAGTTAATGCTTAATTTCAAGATAAAAGCCTTTCTCTTGGAAGGGGAGGAGTTCCGTTATTTCTTCTTTACCCCTGAGAAAATCACAAAATAAACTTATATTTTTATTTTACCAGGCAAAACTGACATTTATGCAATCAATGTATGATATGTTCTTAACAATTTGATCTTTTAAAGCCCGTTCAATTTTTGAAGCTTGAAGGAAATACGAAAATGTTATCCCAAATACACCTTTTTATGGAGGTCTATTGAAGCTTCATAGTAAATTCAAATAACATTTATTTTTAGTAGTAAAAGAAGTTCTTTCTGGCTGTATGTCCAACGAATTCCCGACTGACACACTCTTATCTCATGACAAGACAGGACAGACCGACATGTACACAGTGTAACACACCGCTGACTATAAAGCACATACTTACTGAATGTTTACAGCGACAAAACTATGACTTACCTTACAATATGACTGAATTACTCGGCGATGGAAGCAAATATATAGATAACATACTGAACTACCTCAACAAGACCAACCTCCTAAACAAATTATAATTATAATTAAACATGAACAAATTATAACAGGACATACACACATATATGTGTATGTATTTTATTTGTCTTAAAATGTTAAAACTATACAGCCGTACTATACTAAAATCTTACATTTGACAATATAAAACTAACAGGAGTGTGAAACCTCCTTCAACCAACTTAATTGATTATGTGTATAAACTTCATGCATTATTATAATATTGATTTTTCATATATTCAAGTATATTGTAATATTGTATTCTCTTATAAATAGATGTGTATATAAATTTCAATTTGTATATTTGGCCAAAAATGTGTAAAATAAGATTGTATTTAATTAGATGTAATTTTCGTATGTATATTATATATGTAATTTTTGTTCTGAGCGAGTCGCCTTAGTTACGGTCGCTCATAAATAAATAAATAAATAAAACCAACGAATTCACGCTGTACGAGGAGTTGTAGTTGACTTTTACCATTGTTGGGGCGCGGGCTTTAAGACTTAGGGTACAAGGTACGTCGTACCCCCAACTCCCTAATATACCAGCGCAGTTCGTTTCCAGATCTAGAGTAGATCACATCTCATTCTTATAGCTCGGGACTGCCCCCTCATTTCCCATTACGTTCCGGCCTCTCTTCTCTCTTTACTTTCCAGGA
Organism: Gonocerus acuteangulatus; assembly: GCA_946811695.1. Taxonomy (NCBI): domain Eukaryota; kingdom Metazoa; phylum Arthropoda; class Insecta; order Hemiptera; family Coreidae; genus Gonocerus; species Gonocerus acuteangulatus. The sequence continues at coordinate 65,670,911 of OX328127.1, read as the reverse complement.
GCTGCTAACAGGGCCCTGTTTCTTCAGCAGCTGGCAACGTAATGGTAAGTTTAAATGTCTTTTTTCTCATACTCTGAACCCATCCCTCAAACCACGTGCCGAGGATTAATTTTCAATCCCCAGCGCGTACATTTTTGGTCCTCCGGGCCGCGGATTGCGTAAGTAATCCGTGGAGATTTAACCACGACTAATCCGAATCGCGGAATACATATTAGTTCCCCATTTTATAGAATTAAAATTTTATTCGTCCAACTTCAAGATGTCGAAGCGAGACCCCATTAAACAACTAGCTATTTTAAGGGAAAAGCGCGAGGAAATGTTCGCAATGGCATCCAATTACTTAAAAAGGGCTACAAATTTAGAAAGGGAAAATTTTCGCGATTTCGCCCCTACGTATATCAAATTGGATCAAATGGAAAATAATTTCTCTAGAATACAGGATACGATTATGGAAATTAACGCGGAAGTTTCTATAGAAACTGAGAAATTGGAAGTTCAGAATGTTCGCGTAGCCTTCGATGACGTCATACATTCCATACGCAGTACATATCTTAGGCTGGACAGGCTGTATCCCGAAGCTCCGACAGGCGCGTGCTTGCAGGAGAAGCCTATTCTTCAAACCAAATCCTTTCTCCCTAGGATAGAAATTCCACGTTTTTCGGGGAAAATCGAAGATTGGACTACCTTCATATCACTCTTTAACAGTATAGTCGATACCGACGAATGCCTGACGCAAGTTCAAAAATTTCAGTATTTGAGGTCGGTACTCGAAGGAGAGCCTCTATCTCTTATATCAAATTTCCAACTTACAACCGAAAATTACGCTTTAGCATTGCAGGTGCTTAAAGATCGATACCAGTCAAACAGACGTCTGGCCGCATATTATATAAATCAAATTTTGTTCTTTTCTCCCATTACGACATCTAACCATAATTATCTGCAGAAATTCATTAGCGTACATTCCAATTCTGTAAATGCACTGAAAGTGCTTGATCTAGAAAATTTAGAAGATGTTCTTCTTTTTCATTTGGCCTATAGGAACTTAGATCGTTCCACTCAGATTGCATTCGAAAATCATTTCAAATCAGTAGATGTTCCAACTTTTAAAAATTTACTTGATTTTGTAATAGAACGTGCTAGATCATCTGAGATAATGCAAGATCTCGGAATAAAAGGTAGAATTACTCAGAGTAAACAAGTTAATACTTTCCTAACTAATTCGAATAAAATAGAACGAGAAGATCCCAGCTGTCCCATTTGTAAACATTCTCATAAGATAACATCGTGTCCTCAGTTAATTAATTGTCAACTCAATAAAAAATATGAAATTTTAAAACGCTTAAAACGATGTTTTAACTGTCTTGGTGCACATATGAAAAATCAATGCAAATCGAAAAATGTTTGTAGATCGTGTAGTAGATCCCATCACACCTTATTACACCCTTCTAATTCTTATCCAACTTGTAATAATAATCCAAATCCTAATTTAAATTCTTGTGATCCTAATTCCAACGATGCGATAACTCCCACTTTTATCACTAATGAAGAGCCTAGAAATAATTCCGTTACTTTATCTTGTCATTCTGCTAATTCCATAACGGTACTTCTTGGAACTGTGAAAATGTTTATAAGAGATTCAAGTGGCCGTCAACAACCGATTCGAGGAATATTAGATTCTGGATCTCAAATTTCAGCTATATCTCTCGGAGCTGTCAAGCGTCTAGGATTCAAAAAATTCAAAAATTCTATCTCGCTTTCTGGGATATCCAATGTTGCTACACCCACATATGGAGCTGTAGATTGTATCTTGTCTCCCCGTGACAACTCTAAAAGAGAATTTAAAACACAATCTGTTATCTTATCAACCATTTCTAACGACCTACCGCAACAAAGTCTACCTGTAGAGGTAATAAACAGATTTAAAAATTTAAAATTAGCCGATGATAAATTTTTTGAAAGTTCTCCAGTAGAATTCATAATTGGAAATGATTTATATCCATTCATTCTAGAAAACGAACCTATTACAATAATTAAGGGTAACCCCTCCTCAATAAACACTGTTTTTGGCTGGGTTATCGGTGGTAATGTTATCAATCCAGAAAATAAAAACCCAAATAAAGATTCTGCTATATGTTCCTTGATGACTATAACTCCTTCTTTGGATTCTTTAGTTTCCAAATTCTGGGAAATTGAAGAAGTGAGTGCATCCATTCCTATAAACCCTGAAGACGAATTCGTTGAAAATCATTTTGTGACCACTCATTCCAGAGACACTTCTGGTCGCTATGTGGTGTCATTGCCTTTCAAACCTAATGCTCCAATTTTGAGCGATAATCGCAACCAAGCGCTAAAATATTTTTTAAATTTAGAAAGGCGCCTTTCTCGAACTCCTGAGATTATGTTTGACTATAATAAATTTCTAAACGAATATTTAGAATTGGGTCACATGGAAATAGCCAATTCCTCTTCTAGTTACATATTACCTCATCATTGTGTGCTTAACGAATTTAGTTCTTCTACAAAAATAGCGAGTTTCCCACCAGCAAATTGGTCGCACGTTTCGACTGACCGGAACCCCGCCGATATAGCCACTCGAGACTGCTCTCCGGAGCATTTTTCAGAAAACTCTTTGTGGTGGAGAGGTCCCTCTTTTTTGAGAAAAAATCCGAGCAAATGGCCGTCCAAGCGGGTCGTCAGTCCTGAGGAAGAAATACCAGAGCTGAAACCGCTTAAAGTATTATCATCCGCCTCTGTTCCATCACCTTACCTAATCGAGTTCATAAATAAGTTTTCTTCTTGGCTTCGTTTGAAATATGTTCTAGCATATGTTTTGAGATTTGTTCACAACATTAGATCAAGTAACACGCGTCATAAGGGCGCTCTTTCTGTCCAAGAGTTAACGTTAGCAGAAGACCTGATAATATCGTTGGTGCAGAAAGATAGTTTCCCATTTTTATTTGTTTCTAATTCAACTGTTCCTTCCAATATAGCATCCCTGTCCCCATATCTCGATAAAAAGGGACTTATAAGAGTTGGTGGCCGCTTGAGGTACTCAAACTTAAGTGAGTCCGCTAAGCATCCTATTCTTTTGCCTAAAAAATCAAGAATATCTGAACTCCTCTGCGACTATTATCATTTAGTTTCCTTGCACTCAGGACCTAGGACTACTCAAAGTTTGATCCAGCGATATTATTGGATAATTTCTCTTCGCGATCTAGTGCGCAAGCGCATCCACAAGTGCCTTACATGCCACAAGTTAAGAGCCTCAGTTACGCAGCCAGTTATGTCTAATCTGCCTTATCCAAGAGTCAATGTCTCAAAGCCATTCACAAGCACCGGGGTGGATTTCGCTGGCCCATTTCTCATTAAGGAAAGCAGCAGGAAAAATGCTGCTGCTAAAAAATGCTACTTATGTCTTTTCGTTTGCTTCAGTACTAAGGCTGTCCATCTGGAAGTTGTTTCCTCTCTGTCAACCCAAGCATTTATCGCTACTCTAGACAGATTTGTTGCGAGACGAGGTCTCCCCCACGACATTTATTCAGACTGTGGACGTAACTTTGTTGGTTTTTCTCGACACCTAAAAGAAGTTTATGATCAGATGAAGGCTTCCTCTCCTGAAATTAGCGCATTTCTCGCATCCCGCAGCATAAGATGGCATTTTAATCCTCCTTATGCACCTCATTTTGGTGGCCTTCATGAAGCTGGCATAAAATCTGCCAAACTCCTTTTGGTACGAATGCTTGGCCGGAATCCTGGTCTAAGTTACGAGGAACTCACTACTCTAGTTGCGCGCATTGAAGCCGTCTTAAATAGTCGTCCACTCTATCTCTCTTGCCCTCATCCCCTTGTTGATCCTGATCTTCTGACCCCTGGTCATTTCTTGGTGGGCGGCCCTCTGCTAGCCGTTCCAGAACCTCTAGAAGAAAGTAACTCATATGCATCATGTTGGACAAGGGTCAAGTCGTTATATGCGTCCTATTGGAGACGCTGGACTTCTGAGTATTTAAACACACTCATGCAAAAACAGAAGTGGACGAAGTGCTCCGAAAACCTTGCCGTAGGCGACGTCGTTTTCCTCAAGGAAAATTCTTTACCACCCCTCGCATGGCCTATTGGCCGGGTTGAAGCCGTACATACAGGATGTGACGGCGTGGTGCGTGTGGTGTCAATCCGCACAACCCATGGCACTTATGTCAGGCCAGTAACAAAACTACTGTTGCTGCCACATTAGTCGTTTGTTTTTGTTTTTTTTCCTCTTTATCTCGCAAGATGCATTCATTTATTTTTCTATTATTTCACAAGTGTTTTGTTGTCTCTCTTTCTTATCGCCAAGCGAGGCTTTATTATAATTTGCCAAAGGATTCATCCCTCCTTAGTCCTCATCCTCTCCGTGGGCTTCCCGCGAAGAAGTCTTCCATGACAGCCCCCTTGGAAGTGAAGAAGTTGCGTTTCCTTTATTCCTACTTCTCTCTCTCATACCTTTTCGTGATGAACCTTTGGAAGATAACCGCATATTTATTATTATAATTTATTTTCTTCGTTCTCAAGATTTCTTATTTCTCTTTTTAAGAAACTATCGTTTCTTGGTGGGCGGTATGTTGGGGCGCGGGCTTTAAGACTTAGGGTACAAGGTACGTCGTACCCCCAACTCCCTAATATACCAGCGCAGTTCGTTTCCAGATCTAGAGTAGATCACATCTCATTCTTATAGCTCGGGACTGCCCCCTCATTTCCCATTACGTTCCGGCCTCTCTTCTCTCTTTACTTTCCAGGAGCTGCTAACAGGGCCCTGTTTCTTCAGCAGCTGGCAACGTAATGGTAAGTTTAAATGTCTTTTTTCTCATACTCTGAACCCATCCCTCAAACCACGTGCCGAGGATTAATTTTCAATCCCCAGCGCGTACAACCATTTTGAAAATTAGGCGGCCGGAGCTTAGTATTGACCATCTTGTCCGGTTTCAATCGAGCTGATGCCTTTTCAAGAGCGCTATACATTCCTTAGCTTTAAATTAAAAACCCACAGGTATTAAGTAATATTCCACGCCCTTAACCCACTACATTTACAGAAATATCATTTTTTTTTTTTTTTTTTTTTGGTGTTTTAAGGCAGTTCAACCACTAGGGCCATGGATGCCTATGTATATGCGCGCAATTGAAAATTAATTGACGTAAAGATGTAAAAGAGTATATTATTTGAATCATATATTTAGATTAATCATATACTTAATATTTAATCAATCATTTAATTAGTCAATGAATATATTTTTATTTTAGGGGGAAAAAAACTGTTAAATAGTCAGAATAAAATAAGATAATAAAGGGAAAAAATTCTTAAAAATGTGGTGTAAATGTAAACACGTGGGATGACACACTCACAAACACTCATACATACACACACACACACACATGCACGCGCGCACATACATTCACACACACACGCGCGCGTAAGTGTATTTTCTAGATCTACTTCTTATAGATTTAATTGCTATTTATATTTTTGTGATCAGATCTGTAGCTCTGAGGAATCTCAATGTTCTCTGGCACAATTCATGGTCGTCTCCAAGTATATCAAAGAGAGTACCATGAATGTCCAGTTGATTTCGAATCTCTTCGTATGCTCTAGAGTCCGTGAAAATATGTTTAATTGTTAGATCTTCACCACATACTGTACATTCAGGCCTTTCTTCCCGCCTGAATAAATAAGAATGGGTGAGATTAGTATGACCAATTCGCACTCTCGACAGAACCACCTCATCCCGCCTGCTGCCTTGGGATGAGGTTTTCCAAGCCGAGGTAGTGGATTTTATCTCTCTTAATTTGTCATCTCTTTTTCTATTCCATTCATATTGCCACATTGAGTGAATATAATATTTTAAATGGGCAACAGCATCCGACTGTAGGATGTGCGAGTAAGGAATGCCATCTTTAATTGCTTTTTTTGCTGCTAAATCCGCTTTATCGCTGCCGCTTATGTTATAGTGGCTCGGAATCCAGCAGAAAGTGACGTGTCGATTTCTTTTGTAATGAAAATCTGTTCCCTCAATAAGGTCTGAAATGATCGCATTGCGGGAATAGAAGTTTTGTATTGAAAGGAGAGAAGACAGAGAGTCTGTGTATATCACTAGGTTATTAGTATTATGATTTAAACTATTTACTGCTTTGCTTAATGCAAGTAGCTCTGCTGTATAAATAGAACTAAGATTTGGTAGAGATAGCATCTGTATTCTGGCATTATCCACCATCGCACATCCTACGCCATCATGAGTTTTGGAACCATCTGTGTATATCTCTGTTGCTCCAAGATACTTCAATCTGATTCTTTTGAATTCAGCCTGAAATATCGTAGGAGCGGTATCTCTTTTGATGTATCTAGTAAGTGAGAGATCGATTTTAGGAGCGTGAAGAGTCCAAGGTTCGAGATTTGGAAATGCCAGTTGATGAAGTTTGCTTAGATCGAAATCCACATTGGACAGCAATCTTATGGATCTATGAATAAATTGGTTGCTGTTAGCAAGGTTGTTATCATTAAAATATATGTTTCTGAAATTGTGGTTTAAAGGGTGATACGGAGATGTAATTATTTTTACGAAGTAAGATAAGGCCAGATAATCCCTTCGATACTGCAAAGGGGGCTCACCGGCATCTACCAATATACTATCTATGGGGCTTGCCCGAAAAGCACCCGTTGCTATTCTCAGACCAGAATTATGAATACTGTCTATTATTTTTAAGGTTCTGGCACTGGCCGATCCATAACCTACACATCCATAGTCCAATTTCGATCTAATCAAACTTCTATAAAGCATTATCATACTCTTACGATCGGCTCCCCATTTAGTGTTGCTTAGAACTTTTAAAAAATTCAAAGAATTTGAGCATTTCTTTTTTAATTCTTTAAAATACGGTGTCCATGAAAGTGTGTAGTTGAAGGTTAGACCTAAGAACCGAACTTCAGGTTGAATCTGGATTTCCGCCCCATCTATATTAAGTGGAGGCACCTCCAAAATCCTACGTCGGCTAAAAAGAACCCCCACTGACTTGCTTATTGATATTTTAAAACCATTGTCATCAAGCCACGTAGAAGCATTGCAAAGGGCTCTTTGCACTTCGGTAAAACAGGAAGCCACACTTTCATGAGCACAGTATATTGTTAAATCATCAGCATACAACATTCCGAAAACCGGAGCGTGTATCTGATTGAGGACCTCGTTTATAGCAACGCAGAATAGTGTTGCACTCAAGACACTGCCCTGTGGAACACCATTCTGCTGAACAAAAATATCAGAAAACGTTGAACCGCATCTTACATAGAAAGATCGGTATTTAAAAGATTTTGAACGAACTTCAGCATGTGACCGTCAATCCCGTTCCTTGTGAGTGAGTTTATAATATGCCGCCTCCAAGTGCGATCAAAAGCACTTTCTACATCAACAAAAACCGCTAAGAGTCTCATTTTAGCTTTAAAAGCGTTATGAATATCATTTTCAAGGCCCACTAAGTTATCTATAGTACTCCTGTTCTCCCTAAATCCACTCTGCCAAGGATGGAGTAAACTATGTGTTTCCAAGTACCATTGAAGTCTTTTAACCACAAGTCTCTCCAATAGTTTGCAGAGTGAAGATGTGAGAGATACAGGACGATAACTAGTGACTTTGTCTGCTGGCTTATTAGTTTTCAAAACTGGGACAATAATGGCAAGACTCCAATCGTTCGGAAATTCACCTTGTGAATAGATACGGTTGAAGACTCTTAAAATTAATAGACATTAACCAAGCTTGTTCCTCTTTTATAGGATTATTCTATGAACATAATAAATAAATAAATAAATAAAGCCTTTATTGCATAAGAGGAACAATACAAACAAAGAAAACTATTTCCAAAAAAAAAAAAAAAAATAACCAAAATAAAAAGTCTATGAACATAATACAGGAACATAATATGCCCATAAGATGATTCTTGGCAAATTCATATGCACTCTCCGATATTGGGTAGATCCCTAGTGAAGAGTTACCTTAAGTTTTACTACTCCGCTCTACCAAGATAGCCAGAAAGGAAAAGTTACCAGTTTTGAACTTTTTACATCCGAACAAAGTTACAACTCTCTTTTTTAGGAATTCGGTCATAACCCCATTTCGTTCGGCTTCTACTCAATGGACTTATAAAATATTCCATAAATAAAATCCATCACATTAGAATACTTGTTTTGTGCGTGGGAGTAAATTTATGTGTGTGTGTGTGTGTGTGTATATATATATTTATATATATATATATATATATATATATATATATATATATATATATATATATATATATATATACCTGCATAAACTTCTTGCGAGTGACTGGGCGTAAACCTGCTTATGTGGTTGAGCTCATGAAAGAATCCGGAAGTGACGAAAGTTACAAAAAGTAAACATTTCTTGTCATTGCGTCGTAGCATATTACAAAGAAAAGAATGAAAAACCAACAATACAAAGTAATTTGTAAACTATTTGAAAGTAATAATGCCTACTTCTGTTTTTTGTATTTATAAATTACATATAATCAAAATCTGTGACAGGCCACAAGGTTCCAGAGGAGCAGATACTGTAGAGGTAACTGATTATTGAGCATAAGGCACCCTAGGGAAAAAGTGTGGTCAGTACTAAGCTTTGCAGGCACCCATTAATAAATTAATTAAAAGCTGGGTGGATCTACGGTCGGTTTGAGGCTCCGATCCAACCCTCCAACAACAGATAGAACAATGATAAAACCTTTAAGGCTTGCCCGAATTTTGAGCTTAGGTCCTCCAGCATATTAGTCGAAACATAGCTATACGTGTAAATGTTCCTGAAAGGTAAACATTTCTCACCAATGACACAAGTGAGTTTCCTTCGAGAGAACCTGTCCCTTCTTTAGATTTTTTTCTATGTATTTTTTTTTCAAGTACTAACCGGCGAAAGACAACCTATAGAATCGAGCTTTAGAATTATGCATAAGCAATGGCCTCCCAAGGACAATGTCACGGAAACAATTGATTTTATAAAACTTTCAACTAGAAACTATTCATCTGTCGTAATCAATCAACTATTCGAAAACTTTAAAACTAAAACTTTGATGAGATTTATGCTTCAAGTTTAAGCAAACAAACCCAATATATTTTAGGAAATATATTCTTATTTAGACATAGCCAGGGTGAATCCCAATTCATGAACCGTCCTTAAACGTTAAGTACGTTCCTAAATATTTTGTTTGTTCTGACAGTTTCCGATGAGAAATTAATAAATGTTGGGGTCTTTTTTACATTTGGGCTGCCAGTTAATTTATGACTAAATGATTACTTTGAAAGTAATCGCTTTAATTAACATATTGCCGTTACAAATGCAAAGTATCGAATGTGAAAATCACCACTTTTCAGAGTGGAGAAGCGTTTATTCATAACTTTTTTTTGGACAGTCAAATATTCGGCAGATTTGACCTTTTGACAGTGGAATACTTTCCCTTTCATAGAGTGAACTAAGATTCAAGAGTTTGCCGTACATAAGTCCAGCAGAAATTAGAAAAGATTGAAAATGAAAGATCCATTTTTTCACATTCGATTCTTTGTATTTGTATCGACGATATGATTAGGTAAACAAGAATACAGGTAAATTAAATTATTTATTTATTTAAATTTTAACGTCTATTATAATTAACTCAGAATTTTAAGACAGGTTATCTATAGGTTACCACCCTTTTCTAGCCAGGATAAGGGTCATGCCTTTCCTTTTTCCCCCCAAAAAGCCACCACCCCTAGTGAGAACAGAACCCAGGACCCTTGGCACGGATTGTTAAGTGCTCAAGCCTTAACACTCACGGCCACCGGGCCTCCAAAATGCTTTTTTACAGTTTAAATGATTTAAACTGTAAAAAAGCTGCCAAACCTTCAAATATTTGTTGAAATAAATATTTATTACTGTTCCTTTGTCTGTACCAAAACTGGGACAAACAAGAATTCCCTCCTTGTGCTACAATCTTTTCTGTTTCTCAATTATCTTTCGCCTTGAGAGATTCAACTATAATTGAAATCAATAATTACACTATACAAATAATAGGATCAGTTATAGGATCTAAAAAATGTTTTGAATGATTCACTGTAAGGTGCACGTAAAAAAAAAGAAGAGTGATGATTACTTTTAAAGTAGTCATTTGGTGATAAAAAGTAACTTAAATTTTACTCTTATTGCGAGCAGGAATTATAATATATTATTTTATTAATTCCCGTATTTTTATTTTTTGACATTCCGTCTGGTAAACGAAGAAGTGGATTTAATTGCGTGATTTTTCAATAGTTATAAAACTCTATTTTCCAAAATGAAAATTACCAAAAACATCGTATTGACGACTTAGTAGATTGGAATCTACTTATGATTTGTGCTAAAATTACTTTAGTAAATTACTTGTATAATAGTAATTAGTAAATTAATTTTATTAAAGTTTTAATAAAAGTTAAAATATGATAGACTTAACGAGGCTACATACTTCTATTATTCTTCTGTCATTTTGTAAATTTTTGATTGATTTGAGCCGATCAGTTTACGGGAAAGCAATGGATAAGTAAAATATTTCAGTAGAAAAATGTTGGGTTTAAAAATTTTTTGAGTTATTTATTCGCCGGAGAGATTGAACCAATAATGACTATTGTCAACACAGCTACGGCCGGTTTCGCTCAAATTAACTAATACGGGTATGGACACAAGCCCTTGAAGAATACACAATCCAGATCAAATATTGGTCTTATTAGGTAATTATGCACTCAATTCAAAGGTTTCATGCTGCCCGCTCAGTAAACAACATACTGGTAAACAGTAAAGGACAGTATCGTGTAACGCTTTCTATTCTTGGCAAAACTGGACGGGTAGAGGCTGCTAACCAAATAGGTAAGTTTGGCTAAACAAATTCAAACGGAAAGGGTCATTAGAGGATGTTATTATTAATTCAAGCATCAAAGGAAATTAGAAAACGTTTTATAACAGTCGTGCTACCATTGCACAGTGGGCCTTTTCGCAGATCTAGGGCGGACAAACTCACAAGATGATTTGAAATATTGGAGTAAAATGTTTCAGACTTATTTTATTTTTTATTTATGTGATAGAAAATGAGGAGTGCAATTATTAGGGGAGATACGGGTTGCACAGAAATAGTAAACAGTATCATCTCTCAAAAATGGAAATGGGCTGGGCACCTTGTTAGGACATCAGACAATAGATGGAGGAAGATTGTAACACTTTGGAAACCCCTTCATGGAATTAGAAAAAGGGGAAGACCTGTCACAAGATGGGAAGATAACATTAAAAAATATGCTGGTCCTTCTTGGTACAGGGTGGCCAAGGATAGATCCAAATGGATGGATTGGGAAATACTACCTGAAGACTTTTATTCATTTATTTTCTTATTTAATAATATGGAAGTAACATAATTTATCAGAGAAACATTTTGATTGGTATTATTCTATTTCTGTTTTTTTCTCTTCCATTTTTGTATTAATGGAACAAATAAAGTCTTTATTATCATTAATTTACGGATGAGAAGACAGATATGATAAACGAAAAATGATTTTAAGTTTAAATGTAGTCAATAAAATACTATGGTGGTAACGACAAAGGCATGCTTTCTTCCTCAAGCAATAATAATAATAATAATAATAAATTAATAATAATAAAAAAATTATTGTTATTTTAAATCATTGCCCATTATTGGTTTAGGTACCTTTCAGATTGGTCTTCTCTCTCTCTTAGTAGTAAATTAACAAATATGTCATGTGAATTTTTTATGACGCTTAAGAGCTCTAATTGTATTTTCTTTTCTTTTTTATTATTGAGCATTTGCCGTAATTGTTATAAATATTAGTATGATATACATATTAATAAATACATAAAAAATCAGTACCTTAACTCAGGCCCGGAGAAGCAATTACTGTAAATAGTGTGGTCGGTACAATGCTTAGGCAGCCTGATTTTTTCTCCCTTTCCAGGAACCTATTAATGTCTGGGTGAGCCTAGTGACTGTCAAATCATAAATGGGCGTCCGAATTCCGAACAGGAAAGAGAGAACCTGTGAGAGTTATGAGTGTTATATCTGGTACCTTAGTTGGGAATTGTTTTTCAAAAAGTCTTTCATCGAGTCATTCGTACAAAGCCACTGTAAGGCCCCGTTTTCCCTTTGTCATTATTAAGTGAATAAGGACGAGAGAAAAGGTTGGCTGTCCATCTCTAGAGGTGTGAGAACTGCGAATCAGCAAACGTTGCGTCTGTGTTGTTGGAACTGCACGTGGCTGATTCGTAAGATTCCCGGAAGATTTAAGATCTGACAAGAGTTTCTAGTCCAGCCACCTGCTAAAGCAGGAGTGGGGCACAAAGGGTATAAAAAGAGCTGGCTTACCTCCGACGGGTCAGAGTTCGCATCCGTTCCTGAGACTTCGGCCCAGATGCTGTTCAGAGGTAGGTCAGCTCCAAATTCTCTTTAATCTCCCCAAATGATCATATTTGATAACTCTACCTAGCTGTCTCTCTCACTCAACCTTTTCTCTCATCGTAGCGATGTTTTATGACATTTATGTAAGTAATAGTGACCTCAGTGGAAATTATAGTATTGAAAGGAATTTCCGCTTCTCTGAAATATTTCCCCATTATCTATTCCTTTAAATCCCGTCCTTGCTAATCAGTCCCTTACACCACCATTGCTTGTCTTTATGCACATATATGACTTCTATTGCTCCTATAAAGACTAGTGGAACTGGGTGTTCTATGTCCCGAGTTAATTAATAATGTATTCCTTCCCTTTGAATACCCATAGTTTCCCAGAAATAGTGTAACTGGAACTACAGTTTCGGCTATACAAGAACCACATCAATGGAATTTTGCTGAAATCGCTACTCCCGTTTTTAGTGTTCTCAAAGGCAACTAACTAACAACAATCATATTTCAAACACCTTCCACTATCAACATACGTAATATAGAATAATATTAATTATCTAAGTAAAAGTGTCTTTTTCCCCTTGAAGGGACATTTTACCAGGCCAAACGAACAATATTAAAATTAAATAAAACGGTATAAGCTTCATATGATGAATACATCAGGGAATATGTTGAAAATCCAAAACTTTTTATTTTTTTTATTTCAATCTCCTTTATTGATATTTACAATCTGTACAGATATGTACAATAAGTAAAATTGATCTAACAATGGCAACACACTGGATGAGATGAGGGGAGAAGGCAGACATTACTGCTACTCCCAATAAAATTGGTTGAACTATGTATACTATTTACAATATTTACACAATTTCTTGCAATAAGTTGTCTCGTGGCCAATGGCGGTGGAGGCGGCGAGGAGGATTATCAGGAATAACATTGGGAGAAAGGGATCTGCCAAGAGGATTGGGGTGGGTTGGGAGTTTAGAAAAAAAGGTCAGGAATCGGGATTTGGCTAAATCATAGACAAAGGGTAAATCAGTGTCTCGGTGGATGGTTAGGTTTGAAACGTAGAAAGGAGCGTTAAGGATTTTACCAAACGAACGTTGAAAACGTTGGATAATGTTTATATTTGATGGCTTAGCTGATCCCCATAGTTCTATCCCGTATGTCCATATCGGTCTTATTATAGTCTTGTATATTGTCAGTTTGTTTTTTGTGTCAAGTTTCGACTTAGGTCCAATCATTCGTCGGAGAAGTCCAAAGCGTTTGTTCAGTTCTTGTCTCTTGTGTTTTATGTGTGTTTTCCAGGTAAGTCGCTTGTCGAGGTGGAACCCTAAATATCGAACCTCGTTGGATTGGGGTATTGGGATATTGTGGATTTTTACGGAAGGGCACTCAGCTCGTCGCAGGGTGAAGGTTACATGTGTACATTTCTCTGGGTTCATTTGAATCCTCCATTTGTTGACCCATTTCTCGACGTCATTGAGGTAGGTTTGCAGTTTTTCAGATGCATGCCCAATTTAGGGTCGGGAGAGGAAATAAGGAAGGCAGTGTCATCGGCAAATATACACGTGACAATATTTGGGGTTGAAAAATCCAAAACTAAAAATATATTTATTTATCATCCATTTAGGGATTATTCACGCTAGACCGTGCCGCGTCCGGGACGGGCCCCGGACGGGGCACGGACGGGGCACGGACGGGACCCGGTTGCCAAGGCAGCATGCATGCTATAACCTATTCACGCTAGACCGTGCCCCGTCCGGGACGGGCCCCGGACGGGGCACGGACGGGACACGGTGAAACAATCACACCACTGTTTTTAATGGACTAGTTCACGCTAGACCGTGCCGGGTCCGGGCCGGGGCCGTGCCGAGCCCGTGTCCCGTCCGGGCCCCGTTGAGAAAGGGAAGTAGATATTCTTTCCCGTCCGTGCCCGGCCCGGGCCGGCTCCCTCTCTTGTTGGTTTATTTATTTATTTAACTAGCTGAATCCGCGAACTTCGTACCGCCTAAATAGCTACGCATCTTTGGAAATAACTAATAAATAAATTACATAAAATAAAAAAAAATCGTTTAGAGCTTCTGCTCAAATTCAGGAAAATAAATATGCTGTAGCTTCAGTTGATACTACAGTATATATTACAGTCTTATTTTTCTTAGATGGCTACTGCGCATGCGCGAACACCAGCGGACACGTTTGTGTAATTTTTTTTTAGTTTAGTGATCGGTTAAAGCATATTTATGCTAATATAAACTATATGATATGAGAATGTCTCTTCCAGAATGACCTGGACGGTGGGGGTCCTCCCTCCCTCCATAGGGAAAAAATCCGCTTATAAGGTTGACATCACGACGCAATCCGGAAGTGCCGAATACAAAATTTTGCATTTCATAACCCCTAGACCGAAAATAACGGTGGTTCAAATTTGTGTGTGCATATATATATATATATATATATATATATATATATATATATATATATATATATATATATATATATACACATATATAAAATCAGCCCCGTAACAGGCCACGAGGGCCCTGAGGGGCAGATACTATAGAGGTATCTGATTCATGACCATACGGCATACTAGGGAGATAGTGTGGTTAGTACTATTCTCTGGCTACCTGATTTTCTTCTTAGCTGCTTCGACTGCTAGAGTCATTAGCACCAACCAAGGTACCCATTTTTAAATTAATTAAATGCTGTGTTGGACTAGGGACGGCCAGGGAGGCCGAATTCAACCCATGAACGAACACATTAGAAGAAAAAATCTTTAGTGCTTGCTCGAGATTTTAACTCAGGCCTCCAGCTTATTAGTCCAGTACTCAACCACTGAGCTAACCTCGCCCCCAGCTTATTAGTCCAGTGCTCTACCACTGAGCTAACCTCGCCCCCAGCTTATTAGTCCAGTGCTCTACCACTGAGCTAACCTCGCCCCCAGCTTATTAGTCCAGTGCTCTACCACTGAGCTAACCTCGCCCCCAGCTTATTAGTCCAGTACTATACCACTGAGCTAACCTCGCCCCCATATATCTCTGTCTGTCTGTCATTTTGTTTGTTTCTTTGTTACTTATACAAATCCACACCGTTTGACCGATTTTGATCAAACTTAGAATGATGATAGGTCTTGATTCGAGAAATCTCCTAGACTAGGTCAAAAAAAATTCCAGCTGTCTGTCTGTACGTTTGTGCCTTATACAAATCCACACCGTTAGATCGATTTTTACCAAACTTGCCATACATGCATGTCTTGATACGTGGGTGTGCTAGGGTAGGTCAAAGTCGTATAGGAATCACAGTTGAGAGGTCACGGGCTCAAAACAGTTACTGATCCGTGTTATTACATTTTAATAATACTTATTTTGTTCCTAATTTATTTAGGCTGTTCTATATAAAGAAAGTAGGTGTAGCATGGGGTAACAGCTAGTATATGTATATATATATATATATATATATATATATATATAGGGGAAGGTGTTGTACATCTGACCGTCTTGTACCTTTGACCACCGAGGCTGTCGCGGCACGTAGCAACATTTTATAAATTTTGGTGTGATTAGTGTTTAGCTCCTTCAATAGAGGGCTTGTGTAACGTACTTTGGATATTTCAAGTCAAAGAATATTCTTGCAAAAAATACTTATCCATTTGTATTATAAAAATGCAAGTTATTTATTGATAACGGTTTGCCTAATAATTTTTTTTTGCATTACGTCTTTTTAGATGGAAATCATTTGACGAAGTAGCTATTACAAACATGGTGTAGCTTCTGAAATTTATTTATCTTAACCCTAACATTTTTAGCATGCTTTATAATTTGCGCTATCAGTGTGTTGTACCTCTGACCACGACTAGGTGTTGTATCTTTGACCAGGTCAAAGGTACAACACACCTGAGTGATTTTTACATAATTCATTTTTTTTGTTCTTCTGCTACAATATCTTTTAAATTAATATTGGTTGCTTCAATTTTTCAAAGAACTTAAAAAATAATAAATTAAATATGTTCAAGCTGGCTTTATTAATCCTCAGTGTAGCAGTTCAATCCTATCGCCCCTTATCGTTCCACTTGAAGTTGTAAGACGCCATCGAAAAGTGCAGACTAGGAAAATGTCAAATAGGGGCCGGCCTAAAGGGAAAACTCGTATTCCGACAGATATTCCTGTAAAGGTAACTATTGAAAGTGAAAAAACAAAACAAAAGCCACACTCTAAACGTAAGAAACCATACACAAATGAACCCCTTCCTTAAAAATTGGTAAATAAAAAGAAAATTATTCTAATAACAATTCAGATTTTGATACTGACACCGAAATTTCTTCAGGAGAAAGTGACGTTTATCTGTCTAATGCATGTCGTGAACTAAGTCAATGAACCAGCAACAATTTGAAAAAAAGGAGTTAAAAATAAAAGTAAAAAGACTATTACATATTTAGTCGCAGAGATCTGTGGTATTAAATGTCCAATGTTTAAGATCCAATATTTGAAAAAACAAACTTTAAGTGACAAGTTTACGAGAGAATATGAAAATTTGTTTGATATTGATGTTGAAGACATTGTGGCTAAACTTCCATACCCTACTATTGCTAGTGGATCTGCTTGACAGTTAAAACGTTTATCGATTGGACTGGATTTTTCAGCATATTAAGCATAACATAATATCAATAATAGTTTTTTTATTATGCTTACATCCTTTTCCTGTATTTATTAAACTTACAATTAATTACAATATTACTGAATACAATTTTTTTTCTGGACTGCTGTGTTGTTTTTACGTGGTCAGTGGTACAACACCCCGTGGTCAAAGGTACAACTACATGTTGTACCTTTGACCATTGTACGATTATTTTTTTACGAATTAATAAAAAAAATTAAATGTAAAGTTAGAACCTTGAAAAAATTATATATGATAAACAATATAATACTAATTACAACCAAATAAAAAAAATGAATTTACCATTAATATTCAAGCTGAAAAAAATTCAATTGTGCAAAGTGGTCAAAGGTACAACACCTTCCCATATATATATATGTATATATATATATATACATATATATATATATACATATATATATATATATATATGTATATATATATATATATATATATATATATATATATATATATATATATATATGTATATGTGTGTGTCTGTTCGCGGTTTCCTTGTCTTAAATGGTCTGATTTTCATGAAATTTGGTATAAAAATCGTTCGTCTAATTTGAAAGATCAAGTTTGTTAACGAACAGAAGATGGTTTTTGAAGCGAAATTCGGGCGAAAAAAATTTACGCTTACATCACATGCATGTAAGTACTCGTTTTATAGGCTTCTTGAGCTAGTAAATGACTGGAACCGGATAAAGCAATAGCATCAACCGTTTCCAAGAAAATCGGAAAAATAGTTGTTACATCAAGTTTTTGGTTTGGTTACATAGAATCATGGAACTAGACTAAAATATTTACTGCATGTTTGAATTTCTTTTATTTATTTCTTATTCTGTTATTCGGGACACAATGTCTACTAGTAAGATAAAAAAAGAAAGTTGATAAGTCAACGATTAAATTATGTAAAATAAATAGAAATTGTAAAACACTTAAAATTCTTTTAATAGTCAATAAAAAATCACAATGAAAATTACGTTTTCTTATTATTATATCTACTTGTTATATTACATTTTACTTTTAATTGCCTATTCTAAATTAAGTACGCGATAATTTTTCTTTGATTACCTGGCGCGTAAACAAACAGAGCAGCTGGTTTTCCAGCACGGGAACAGGCAACATACAATTGACCATGTGAGAAACATGGGTTTTCTAAATACAAGTTCAATACCACAAATGAAATACCATAAATACAAATGAATACCACAAACACATAATGACTGCCCCTGGAATTTGTTTATAGTCAAACTGAGTTCATAGGTCCAATAGCAACACAGCTGCAGGCACTGTAATGAATTCACAGCAGCTCGATTCAAACTTGCACCATTATTAGTCGAATGTCGCACTTCACGGGTCTGTCTTAACCGAATTCTTTCACGTTTATTGCGATCTTCACGTTCCTGGGCAGTACAATAACATTGATATTTAATTTGATTCTTTGCATTTCGGGTTCATCTGCCTAAATTTGTCCGACGCCTTATAGGAGGCATATTTAGTAAGTCACAAACACACAACACTTTAGTAATTTTATAGAAACTTGTGGCTTTTAGATTTACTAATATTATAGATGCACAGCAAAGAGATGTTTACATTTCAAGTGACATTTTACCACAGACAATTTATATTTAATTATAGACAATTTCTTTCTGGCTAATGTTACCATCGTATAAATGAAGGGCTGAGTGCCAAAAACTAGTAATAACTAAAAAAATCTGAAAAACATTAGTGTTGATGACTTAATTGACTTAAATTGCTCCAATTGAAATCATTTTTGTCACCAACACAATGTATTTTAGATTCTATTTACTTTAAATTCGATTTTTTAAGTATTTTCTAATTTCGGGTTAGTCACCTTAGGCAATGAGCCCTTCAAATATTGACATATTTACAATTGAGTACACTAATGTCACTCAATTGTTTTGCTTTCCCTGAACCTCTTCACTAACACTAAAACTTTGTGGTATGGTATTAAATTTGAAATTGACTTGTATTTGATTTTTTATGGGAATATAGAAAAGTGGGTTCTTTTTTTTTCCTCGTTAACGCAAATATAAATTAATTTAAATTGCATTATTACCTTTTTGACCTAGCCAGTGCATTCCCCGGACCATGACCTACCTGTGTGCCAAGTTTGATCAAAAACGGTCATTTTTTGTGTAGAACGAAATGCAGACAGACAGCTGATAGGCAATGTTTACCTAGTCTAGGCCACTTCCCCGACTATGACCTACCTGTGTGCCAAGTTTGATCAAAAACGGTCAAATATTGTCAATTTTTGAACAAAATGCAGAAAGGCAGCTGATGGGCTATTTGGACCTAGCCTGTGATACTTCCCGGAAATATACTTACCTGTGTGCCAATGTTGGTGGAAATCGATCAAATGGTGTGAATTTTTTGTAAGACACAAAAATGCAGAGAGACAGCTGATAGACGATGTTGACCTAGTCTAGGCCACTTCCCCGACTATGACCTACCTGTGTGCCAAGTTTGATCAAAAACGGTCAAATATTGTCAATTTTTGAACAAAATGCAGAAAGGCAGCTGATGGGCTATTTGGACCTAGCCTGTGATACTTCCCGGAAATATACTTACCTGTGTGCCAATGTTGGTGGAAATCGATCAAATGGTGTGAATTTTTTGTAAGACACAAAAATGCAGAGAGACAGCTGATAGACGATGTTGACCTAGTCTAGGCCACTTCCCCGACTATGACCTACCTGTGTGCCAAGTTTGATCAAAAACGGTCAAATATTGTCAATTTTTGAACAAAATGCAGAAAGGCAGCTGATGGGCTATTTGGACCTAGCCTGTGATACATCCCGGAAACATACTTACCTGTGTGCCAATGTTGGTGGAAATCGATCAAATGGTGTGAATTTTTTGTAAGACACAAAAATGCAGAGAGACAGCTGATAGACGATGTTGACCTAGTCTAGGCCACTTCCCCGACTATGACCTACCTGTGTGCCAAGTTTGATCAAAAACGGTCAAATATTGTCAATTTTTGAACAAAATGCAGAAAGGCAGCTGATGGGCTATTTGGACCTAGCCTGTGATACTTCCCGGAAATATACTTACCTGTGTGCCAATGTTGGTGGAAATCGATCAAATGGTGTGAATTTTTTGTAAGACACAAAAATGCAGAGAGACAGCTGATAGACGATGTTGACCTAGTCTAGGCCACTTCCCCGACTATGACCTACCTGTGTGCCAAGTTTGATCAAAAACGGTCAAATATTGTCAATTTTTGAACAAAATGCAGAAAGGCAGCTGATGGGCTATTTGGACCTAGCCTGTGATACATCCCGGAAACATACTTACCTGTGTGCCAATGTTGGTGGAAATCGATCAAATGGTGTGAATTTTTTGTAAGACACAAAAATGCAGAGAGACAGCTGATAGACGATGTTGACCTAGTCTAGGCCACTTCCCCGACTATGACCTACCTGTGTGCCAAGTTTGATCAAAAACGGTCAAATATTGTCAATTTTTGAACAAAATGCAGAAAGGCAGCTGATGGGCTATTTGGACCTAGCCTGTGATACATCCCGGAAACATACTTACCTGTGTGCCAATATTGGTGGAAATCGATCAAATGGTGTGAATTTTTTGTAAGACACAAAAATGCAGAGAGACAGCTGATAGACGATGTTGACCTAGTCTAGGCCACTTCCCCGACTATGACCTACCTGTGTGCCAAGTTTGATCAAAAACGGTCAAATATTGTCAATTTTTGAACAAAATGCAGAAAGGCAGCTGATGGGCTATTTGGACCTAGCCTGTGATACTTCCCGGAAATATACTTACCTGTGTGCCAATGTTGGTGGAAATCGATCAAATGGTGTGAATTTTTTGTAAGACACAAAAATGCAGAGAGACAGCTGATAGACGATGTTGACATAGTCTATGCCATTTCCCGGGCCAAGACCTACCTGTCCCGTGTGCCAAGTTTGATCATAAACTGTCAAATCATGTGGATTTGTTGAAGGAATAAACAGTTAGGCAAACAGCCGATAGACGATTTTGAACAAGCCTAACATTCTTCAAGTATAAAGACCCATCTGTGTCTCTAGTTTAGTCACAATTGGTCAAACGGTGTACATTCCTATAATGAACAAACAGACATACAGACAGCTGATTGAAGATTTTGATCTAGTCTAAGCCACTTCCAGGTTAAAAACCTACCTTTGTGCAAAGTGTAGTCAAAATTGGCCAAACTGTGTGTATTTGTATAAGGAAAAAACAGACAGACAGACATCTGATAGACGATTTTAAACCATCCTGTGACACTCCCCGAATAAATACGCAGTTATTTCCGAAGATTCGTAGCTATTTAGGCGGTACGAAGTTCGCGGATTCAGCTAGTTAAATAAATAAATAAACAAACAAAAGAGGGAGCCGGCCCGGGCCAGGCCCGGACGGGAAAGAATGTCTACGTGCCTTTCTCAACGGGGCCCGGACGGGACACGGGCTCGGCACGGCCCCGGCCCGGACGGGGCACGGTCTAGCGTGAACTAGTCCATTAAAAACAGTGGTGTGATTGTTTCACCGTGTCCCGTCCGTGCCCCGTCCGGGGCCCGTCCCGGACGGGGCACGGTCTAGCGTGAATAGGCCTTTATTCAAATCGAAGATTTTCAAGACAGATTACCACCCTTTTGGATCCAGGATTGGGCTGATGCCTTTTCTTTTTCCTATAGAAAAGCCATCATACCATATTGGAAATTGATTTATGTTTTACAATTATTTACTTATCATAAATAAAATATTCCACTTAGTAGACACTCAGCATTTTTTTTTTTTGTTATTCATGACGAGTTCTACATTAATAGATTAGTAAAAATACTTATTCACACAGAGTATAGTAAACAGATAGATGCTTATAACATGCTTTATATAGCCACTAGAGTTAACGGTTGTCCATCTATCAGCTCCAAGGTAGATTTCGTGTACGGAATTTCACCCGATGAACACGATCCAACAGCTTTCAAAACGTTATCATCAACAATAATCGACAACTATGAATTTGGGGATTATAAAATAACGCATTGACTTGAAAGATTATCACGTTTAAGATAACATTTCTAAAATTTAATATTCTAAGTAGCTCAAACTAAAGCATCGTTTTAAAATATAGAAAAATAATATCCATACAAAGAGTCACCCAAAATCATAATGATTTGTCTAGCGTAAGCAAAAAGTCAATACATAAATTTAGTTACTTATTTATACTTACATATGGAAATCACTATCCACCCTGTATACTTAACCATAGATATGTAAATGCCATTTTATTTATACTTAAATCCATTACTGTTTGCAGCCCTGAAGATGGCTTGTAACTCAAGCCGAGACGTTGGCAACAAAAAATGACACATTTTATTTATACAATGTAGTTTTATTTAAACAAATGACCGAACCCGGATCATCTACACATTCTTAAAAGCAACGGTCGTCTATCCCTTCACTATATATACCCCAACCTTCATCACACACCTTATTTACTATCTCCATGAGGTTGAAGTATATTTACCCTTAAGTATTTTTGGTCATCATTCTTTACTTCAGTTGCTGCATTAAAAGGGGCTGACCTTCATCAGTCATCACTTTGACGGCACTCCATCATCTCCAGGCCCTTTCCTCTTCCCTTTGGAAACTTCATTTTATTAATAAAAAGCTCGGCAAATATGCTCAGGGTCATTTCATTGTAATAGAAATTGTTTTGAAAAATATCTTTTATGTTCATACAAATCTGCTTATTGTGAAATTCTCTAATCTAGAAGTTTTCGTAAACTAATATCAGATTCTGGACGTAGATCGGCTACGATCGGTGCGCCATAGTGTCATGATACTCTACATATGTAAATATATCACCCAATTAATTCAAATATATATATATATATATATATATATATATATATATATATATTTTGTATGTGCATATCTTAGCCTATTGCCTTCCTCGGCAACAATACAAACGCCGAATGACAAAAATATTCCACTGATAGCTGATAATAATTAATGTGCGCCTTCTGATATCCCACTGTACCCCAGATTAATGTTTTCTAGTAAGAAAGTGCAAACAGACTCAACATCCATATAATGTAAATATATAAAAAATAATGTAATATAATGAATATATTAGACTATTTATATATATATATATATATATATATATATATATATATATATATATATATATGTTACGTAATTATATAGACAACTAGCTGTTACCCGGCGTGCCATGCTAAACCTACATTCTGCATCTAGAAAAGCAATATTAAAATCTAGTAACGCGAATTTTTAATTGTTCGGGGGGTTTCGAACCTGTGACCTCCAAACTGTGAGTCTTAGATGATTTTAACTTAGCCTATGACACTCCCCGCATCAATACCTACATGGGTGCCAAGATTGGTCAAAATCGGTCACACGGTTGGATTTGTATAAGGAACAAACAGACAGACACGTGATTTATGTATATATATATATATATATATATATATATATATATATATATATATATATATATATACATATATATATATATATATATATATATATATATATATATATATATATATAATGCAGACTACAGACACTTCGGACTATGCAGCCAACTTGTTCCTTACATACTGATATAACTTGTGTTTTGGTTGCTCTCTCCAAGAACGCTGCGATATCGAAGTCCTCCCGGACTTAATCATGTATACGTAGATAAAGTCCGACTTGATTTACTCTGCTATTGTACCGTTTCTTCAATAATCTTTTTATTCAATATTTTGTATGGGTCGGCCAAGTATGGTGATTGTTTGGAAACTAGCATGTTTTGAACAAGATTGTGATGGTTCAATCGTGAGTTCTTTCTATTTATCGTAATAAGATTAATTTAATGAAGTTGACCCATGAATTGAACAAAAACTCGTCGATTTGAAATAATGTCCTTAATTATAGCTGTGGGATATTATTAAGAATGAAAAAAAAATGTGGTTGCTCTGGTGAGCTCGGATTGAAGCAAAGCACAAAATATGATAAAATATGGGTACAACCCAAACATATTGTAAAAATAATAATAATTGGCCTTACCTTCAGAAGATCCACCTCCAGGTAAACGGCATTGAAAGTTGAGAAGAAAGGAAACAGGGTTTAGGAAGAGAATTGAGGGAATTATGGAAGTATCTCCCCATTCGCCGGGTAGGTAGGCGTACAGAAAGGTCCAATATAACAAACATGGGCCGACTATAGGAGTAATAATGCCAAAAACAATTTATAACGCCAAGGGAAGCGGAAAATAGACCATTAAAAGCCACTGGCATACACGCACATAACAAGAGTTGCTTGCGCACGTGACGGCTATAGGTGGTTGAAATAACAACTTGTAACGCCAAGGGAAGCGGAAAATAAACCATTAAAAGCCACTGGCATACACGCACATAACAAGAGTTGCTTGCACGTGGGCCGGCTATAGGACTTAGAAAAAATGGCGGACCAGGCTCTCTTGCTAAGCACGAGGGCAGTGGTGCCTAAATAACATACTCGCATAATTATGCGATTCGTATAATATGTGTTGCGAAACATAAAAACATTTGAATACCTCTCACAATTGATTGTAATTCTAACAGTAATTAAACTTAATAATAATAAATTTTAATAATAATGAAACCTTACAATAATTAATCCTAATTATCAATAAATACCATCAAAAATAACGCACAATAGCCTTTGCCTTATTCAATCATTCATCAGGAAGAGTTACTGAATAAACAAAAAATTAAAAATAATGACTCCGTTATCTAAGTTAATTTTCATGGTAAATGAAAAAAAAAACTGTTTTAATAAATAGAAGAATATGTTAATCGTATTGTTTGGGATGGAAACCGACGAAGCGAGGTTGGGAATTCGGAAGAGGGGATGGAGAGAGAAAGAAGCAGAAAGAGACAGTTATAAAGAATAAGAAAAAGAGAGAGATGAGGGAAAGCAAGAGAGATAGAGTGAGAGATATAGTGTGAGCAAGGAAAAGATAGTGATAAGGAATGAGGGAAGGAGGGAGACATAGAAAGAGAGAGAGAGAGAGTGAGAGTGTAAGATAAAAAGAGAGAGAGGGGTAGAGAGAGGCATTGAGAGTGTGTGTGTGTGTGTGTGTGTGTGAGAGAGAGAGAGAGAGAGAGAGAGAGAGAGAGAGAGAGAGAGAGAGAGAGAGAGAGAGAGAGAGAGATTACCAGACTTGAACAAACATTGTTAGCTAACATATGTTAAATAGTAAACCATGAACTTCGTATCTGATAATTTGAAACACTCAACTCAGTCAGTATTTGTGTTACTTTATGAGGACAAAGGATATCACCTCTCGTCAGTTAAGGGTAGTATAGGGAGAATATTAAACATCTATAGTCCAGGGATAAGGAAGAGATTGCAGGATTTAGAATTAGTAACATTTGGAGTGGTCTATTTCAAACAAATTATAATAACCTCATACATATTTCAACAAAAAGAAAAATCATTACTCATCAAGATTAGTTCTATAAAACCCTTTTATCCCCCCCCCCTCGATGTGGCACAATTATAGTAATACATCAGTTCTGAGCGGGAAACAGTTTTGTCTTCTAAATCTTTTTGTACAACAGAAGAACCTATTTGAAAAATTTGACATCTACTTGACAAAAAAAAAAGCTGACTGACAGGAACTGCGTCATTTTGGCGTGTTTCCGTTCTTATTCCTAGTGCCATTTGAAAAGCTAAAAATAGAAACAGTTAATGTTTTCTCTTTTTGTGAAAAATTTTAACATCTAAAAATTTAAATACAATTTCAAAGCGAAGGCACCGCAATAGGAAAATGGAAGTATCCTAAGCGGAAATAAGTACATTTGAGAATCGATTCCTCGGAATGAGATCGTTCTATCAAACATCACATAAGAACCATAAGCGAATAAATGCTTTATATTTTCTGTGATTTCCCTACCGGTTTATGTATGAAAATATATCCGAAAATATAAATTTTTAAACACAAATTATAATGTGAATAAATGTTTATTCGTATATTTTAATGTGATTTTTTTGTAATAACTTGATTTTTTGTAAATATTCACATTTTTTGTGATTAATTACAATTTTTTCTATGAATTTATTTTTATTCGCAGAAAAATTTGCGAATAAAATTTTATTTGTATTTTTATATTTAATATATGTGAATAAAAATAAATTCGTATTCACACTTATGAATACGAATTTATTTATATTCGTATTCACAAATATATAAAGTACGAATAAATTCGTATTTTTATTTATAAATAAAATAATGCCCATCTCTGATATATACCTTCTGAAACGTGAAATTTTCTAGACGCCAATTCTGAATGCCAAAAAGTATTATTAACCTGTTTCATCCGTTACTTAGATAGATAGATAGATAGATATACTCAGGGCCCCTATCTTATTTTTGAGGGGAAAGCAACTCGACCTAAAAGATCTATTGTGCCCCTGACACTGCTGGGTCACTTATAGCAGCCCTGCGTCCCTGACAAACCCTCTGATCTTCTGAGGTGTGAGCTCAGAGTCTCTTCCTGGGTCAGTTATTCTAACAGATCCTAGGTACATAAAGCGCCTGCGTGAGAGTACCGTGCAATCACATATTATGTGTGCGGGTGCTTCCTCCTCTATCCCACATAACCTACATAGAGAGGTTGTAGCCAGGCCCATATTGTATAGATGTTTATTCATCTTAGCATGACCTGTGTAAAGAGCCACAGTCTCCTTCATACCTTGTCTATGTAGGGACAGAAGCATCTTTGTTCGTTTCCTGTCAATTTGGTTTAGGAAACGCTTTGACTGTCTTTGCGTTTGGACTCTTTGCCAAACGCCTAGATGTTGTAGCCTTGCCCAGTCATCAATTATACCTTTTGCTAGGGTTAGCGATATTCCACAAGCTGGTTCTGGCCCACAAAAGGGCTCCTTGGCCCCCTGTCTTGCCAGCTTATCAGCTTCCTCATTCCCGAGTATATCTGAGTGTCCTGGCACCCAGTGCAATTTGACCCGGTTACTGACAGCTAAACGATCTAACATCTTCCTGCATTCATCCACAATCTTGGATTTAATGCAGGTGCTCTCGATCGCTGATATTGCTGCCTGGCTGTCAGAGTGTATATTGACCCTTGCACGAGAAATTCCGCTTCTCAGCAGCATCTTCGTGCAGGTCCTTATGCCAATGACTTCTGCCTGGAAGACCGTAGGATGTTTCCCCAACGGGATTGATATCCTCAATTCTTTTCTGCTTGCCACCCATATTCCAGCTCCGACTCCTTCCGGGGTCTTGGAGCCGTCGGTGAAGAAGTGAATTTCCCCAACCGGGAGATTAGACTGCCAGGTTCGGGCAGTATTTCTGTCTGCTTTGATTACCTCGAACATCTTGTCCAGTCTAAAGACGGGTAACATGTAGTCCGAAGGCATTTGTAGCATACATAGTCCATCATTTCCTGCGAGGATTTGCTTAAAACTTCCACAGGGTATCATGCTTGAAAGATTCTGCGCTTGAAGCTTATATGCAGAAATTCTGGCCAACCTCTCCACTTCTAAGTGCAGAGGCCGCAGATCTAGTAATACCTCCATCGCCCTGGTGGGTGTGGTTTTCATGGCTCCAGTGACTAGTAAGCAACCTAGTCTCTGTATTTTATCCAATTCTTTTTTGTGAAGTTCCACTTTACACCTATGCCACCATACCAGCGCCGCATAGGTGATTGTGGGTCTTACCACCATGGTGTATATCCAGTGCGCCACCGATGGCCTGATCCCCCAGGACCTCCCAACCACGCCCCGACAGGACCAGAGCACCCGTTTGGCCTTTTCACAGACATACATTATGTGTTCATTCCACTTGAGTTTTGAGTCTAATATCACTCCCAAGTGTTTGACTTTCTTGACAAAAGGTATCCTTGACCCAGAAATGACTGGTTCTAGGAGACCGTCAAGTTTCCTCTTGTTCGTGAAGGGGACTATCGCCATTTTGGACGGATTAATTTTAAGTCCCCTTCTATCACACCACTGCGTGGATCTGGACCAAGTAACTCTGATATAACATTCAGGAATTTACCACTAATCAGGATCACTATGTCATCAGCATAAGCCTGCGCATAAAAACCATGGCCCTGTAGATCGGCAAGTAATGAGTCTATCACTAGACTCCACAATAGGGGCGAAAGTACACCCCCCTGCGGACATCCAGCAACAGGTCTCACTCTTATCGAGGATCTCCCTAGGGATGATTCCAGGACTCTAGAGTCCAGGAATGTTTCCATCTAGGCCTTGAGAGCCCTGTGTAACCACAGCCCCTGTATCGATTCCACGATGGCCTGAGTTGAGGTCCTGTCAAAGGCGCCTTCAATGTCAATGAAGGCGCCAAGAGTGACCTCCCGCTGTTCGAGCGCTTTCTCTATCTTATTAGCGAGATGGTGTAACGCCAGTTCGCATGATCTCCCCTCTCTATATGCGAACTGGAGATTGTTAAGTGGGTCTTCCTTTAAGGCATTCCCGTGGATGTACCTAGCCACCAGATTCTCCAGTGTCTTCAATAAAAAGGATGAGAGACAAATGGGTCTGAAGGCTTTAGGGTCATTATGGGTATTCCTCCCTGGCTTTGGGATAAAGCAGACTCTTGCTTCTCTCCACCTGCCAGGGAGATAGCCCATTGCAAGGCTGCTCCTGAGTAGTATGAGCAGGTACGGCAACAGTATATCAAAGACTATGTCGAACCTAATATATCTATGGTCCGACCCAGATATTTCTTTTGATACATGCCAGCCCCTGATCAAGCCAGCAATACCAACAGATGCTATAGTAACGTCAATGACCTCCCTTCTTCTTACATTGACAAAGGTAGGTTCATTTCCACGATTTATAACCTCTAGATCATTAGCAATAATATATTCTAGAAGGGACTCACCTCTTATGTTGGTGTTTGTGCTCCCCCATATAGTGTTATGGGCGTTGGCATCACACCCCGCGATCATCTGCACCTTCCTACCCTTGGAGTACTCCACCGCTCTCCTTACGTCCTCCGTGGGGGGGCAGCTTGTTCGTAGGGTGGTAGGCGGAGATTAAGATAATCTCACGTCCACCATCCCCTCGGGCTGAAAGCCCGGCTGCTAACAGATCCCTGGAACATAAAAGCCACAAAGGGATTAGTGGGATACTGGTCTTATGGAGGATGCAGACCCTGGGACTGCACTGGGGAGGAACTATAAGTCTGTATCCCCTACAGCCATGAGACCGCACCCTACCATTTAAAACATATGGCTCTTGTATAAGAACAATGTCAATATTATTACCTCTCAAAAACCGCTGTAACAGCCCAGAAGCCGCAACACAGTGGTGGAGGTTTATCTGCAGCAGCCGGAGCATACTACTTGGGATTGGTGTTCCCAGCGGAGCCGCCCGACGAGGAAGAATCTCCGCCGTCTGCCACTGCAGCTCCTCCAGTTTCCGGTCCCCTTGCAGGTGTCGTCTCCTCCTTTGCCTCAGGAACCACAGGTGTGGGGGTTTGGGAAGAGGTTGTGTGGATGGGGGTGGATTTGGGTTTTATTGTGAGTTTAATGGGTAGTTTTGGTTAGGATTTTGGTTGGGATTTGGTTACTATTTTTGGTTTCGGCTTGGAGTGGGTAGGGAGGGGGGTAGGGGCAAGGGAGGAGGATGTGGAAGGTTGAGACACAGATGCAGTGGTGCTCACCGATGTCTCCATCGCTATGGGTCTCCCAGCTGCCAATGAGGTCTCTTTCGGAGGTCTTGGAGGTCTGCGAGGTGCACTTGCTCGTGTCTCTGTCTTCCTCTTCCTTCTGTTCGTAAGAACTGTTAGCTGCGCCATGATCATAGCATAGTGCAGCCGAAGGTTCTTAGACTGAAGCTTCTCCAGGTGACTCTCCGGGGCTTTGAAGGCAGCAAAGAAACCACCCCCGGACTTTTCCTTACAGCCCATGACGGTCCAATGCCGAATCTGCGCACGCAGCTCCGGATTTTGCACCGCCAGTCTATGAAGGAGTTGTTGATTACTAGGAACAAGTCCAGGGAAGTGTCCCCCCAGCCTTGTTATCCTGACTAATTCTTTAGGCTCGGCGATCCTGAGTGAGGCATCGCCCAGTTTTAATTGGTCAACAACGCTGGTTAGCCAATTCTTGGTTGCAATGTCCCGACACGTCAGGAGTATTCCACCCGTTTGGAGTGTAAAACCCTGAAAGCTCGGGCCAAAGTTCCCTTCAAGACAAAAACTGTCAACCAAAGTTAACAGTCGTTCACCAAACTCGGCAATATGGCCGGCGTTGAGTGTTGTGCTTGGATAGTTCACCGGGACCACTGCGATCCTGTGTTCTGCCAAGGTTTGAGCGAAGCTAGGTTGGGCAGAATCGATTTTCCGCCTTTTCCTAGTCTCGGGAGAGGGTGTTTCGGGATCCGCATCCCCGCTGGGCCCAGTACCAATTTCCCCACGAACAGCTTCGCCAGGACCCTCATGGATACCTGGTTTCTGCTGCTCGGGAGGATTTGAGCCTGATACCCCGGCGGGAGCTTCCCCCTTAGCCCTTTGCCTGGCGCGCTTCCTCTTTTGCGCACCAGATAATCTTTTGTAGCCTGACTGAGCCGGTTCCTTTACAGTACCGCGCTCAGATAATTCTGGTTCCGAGACCGTACCCAGAATTGTTATCGCTGGTTCCGTTTCCGTACCCGGCTCAACAGGCGCAGGTTCCGTAGATGTACCCTGCGCCCCCTGAGCCGGTTCCGCGATCGTACCCAGCGTTTCTTCTACCACGGTTTGTTCAGTGAACAAACCATGAAATTCCTCAAGCAGATCCGACAAGGATATCCCTTTCGGGTTCGAGGTAAACTGAGTCATCCTCAGGATTAAAGAATTTTTTAGAACTAATTTTGTTCCCACGATAAGCTAGGGAAATAACAGTCATCCGTGACAGAGCCCCGCATGCCACGGAAAGGCTAAATACAATGGGGTGTCGCCCGGTGCCCCAAGTGGGTCGTTCGATGCACATATATTTAACCACCCTGTACCATTCAGTCCTCGGCACGAGCTCCCTCAACCTTGACTTGGGTGTATGTCATCCTAGGGGAGGTGACCCTAGGGGGTGTACTGTAAGTGACCTTTGTGTGTAAGTTTGGGGGTGCATGTAGTGTGCTGTATATGTGTACTGTGTGGGTGTCAGTATTTTTGTTCCTCCAACCAGGAGGATGGATGGCTATTGCGGTCCAAGACCGGGCGATGGGCACGCCAAGATCCCTACGCCAATGTTGCAGAACTTAGCATTTCATCCATTATTGGAATTGGATGAAGCAGCAAGTCTTGCATTTAATGTTGCACGTACATAATATGGGAGAGCCATGTGGAAGGCTGATCCCTACATAAACATATGTAGTGCCTTTCCTTAGTAACATAGTATCCGTTCCTTTAGTTCTAGTTTAATTTATTTCTATATTTAGATTGTAGAAAAGACATATCAATCATGATTTCCTAGTTTATGCACATTCAATTACACCATGACTTCTATTAAAAAGCTGTCATGTGCAGGCCTTCACTCTATGCACAATGTGTTCACCTCTTGAATCCTGGCATTGCATCTATTCACATAAACCTTCCATTGAATTCAACATTACTTCCAATGAAAATTCTATTTTATATTTTCTTCTAGAAAAATATTTTAAATGATCTTTCAAACTGTATGTACCATATGCATACAAATTTTATAATTTATCAGTTGCTGTTTATAAATTTCACTCGGAAATGGAACGGCCCTCTCTTAGGTGTGCTACTCAGCCTAACGAAATGCTATTTTTGTTTTGGCTAAAAGTATTTACCTGTGAACTTTGGAGCTTAAAATTTCCGTTTTCATCGAAATGTCATTGGTGTAAGTTTTTAAATTTTAAAAGAAATATAAAAACAAAATATTAACTGTTTCCTAATGATAAAAATTTGAAAAAGTAAAAATAACAAAAGCCATTTGGTGAATTGGATTTTTTGAGAAATAATCCAACAAAAATATATTCTCTTTTTGTTGGATTAATGTAACAAAACAGACAGAACACTTAACAATACACAAAATAATCAACAGACAGAACATTTAATAACACACATAATCAACAGACGGATACTTTTCTATCAATCTTTAATTTTGAACTAAGAACAAAGCCGTGGTTTTGTTACCAAATGGTGAAAAAACTAAAATAAAATAAATAAATAAATAATCATACAATGATAAAGAATGGAAGCGAACTGAGATGACACAGCTCCTGCGAGTCGGCATTTTTTCTTCTGGTATATTTGGTTCAATAGGGACTAAAGATGAGACAATTAAGCCCCTACAGTGATCTGTATGCGATATATAAAGTTTGTTCACCTGTTTTGTTTTTTTTCTTTTTTTTTATACTTGGACAAAATAAGTGTGAGGTCATGTACATATACATTATCAATAACCACTAAGTCACATATTTTTACATGAGAGATATATCTTTGCCTAAAATTATTTCTTAAAATGACTATTTGGTTGGGCATTGAAAGTAAACTGAGCGCGGGTATTTTTCATATGTCAGCAGAGTAATATATCAAGCCCTACCTGGGAAGAATATGAAATTTCACGAGTATTAGTGTCAGTGAAGGAAAATGAAGTTCCTTTTTTCATTGTGCGAAAGAACATGTTAAAAGTGAAGGTCGGGGGAGAGTGTTTGAGGGGGAAAGAGGAGAATGATATAGAGAATGAAAGAGAAAGGGGGTGAGAATGGGGGAGACGGTGAGAAAGAGGGTGAAAAAGAGGAGAGGGAAAGGGCATGGAAGGGAAAAAGAGGCAGGGCCAAAGAGAGGAGAGAGAGAGAGAGAGAGAGAGAGAGGGCGAGAAAGAGAAAGAAAGAGAGAAAGAGAAAGATAGAGTACAGAGGATAGTACAGAGTGAATGAGAGAGGGTGCAAAGAGAGGGAAAGAGGAAGTAAAAGAGGATGAAGACTGTGAGAGAGAGAGAGGGTGGGAGAGAGAGAGAGGGTGGGGGGGGAGAGAGAGAGAGAGAGAGAGAGAGAGAGAGAGAGAGAGAGAGAGGGTGGGAGAGAGAGAGAGAGAGAGAGAGAGAGAGAGAGAGAGAGAGAGAGAGAGAGAGAGTGAGGGGGGGATACATTTTGTTCTCCTCATATTTTCCCTCGATGAAAATAAATATGAGGTAATTTCTATATTTTCCCGAGACGTACATTGGTGGCAGTAACCACCAAACAGTCACCCAATCTTAGAAGAGCTATTTCTCTTTGTCTCGTAAGATACTTTCTTAAAACGACTATTTGGTTGGACATTGAAAAAAAAAAAATACTGAGCGGGGCTATTTTTCAATGTCAGCGGAGTAATATATCAAGTCCTAGTCGCTGAGAATATTAAATTGCAAGAGTATTAGCCTCTGTGCTTAAATGTTTTGCCCGCGTCAGCTGCTGTTTATTCTATGCTAAGCAGCCTTTTCTTTGCAAAGAAATAAAATAATAATAGACGCCATACGTACTGATACTAAATATTCAACTAATATGTTCAAATATTTTTTTTTTTTTAAATTATTTTAATGGACGTTAAAATTTAAATAAATGAACAAACAAAAATAATTTAAAATTAAGTCATAATGTAGCACTTTATTATTAGGCATTTAAGAGAGATTTTGTTTTCATTGGTTGGTTTCAACGCATTTCCTCCTCCCATTATAGTAGGAAACCTGCTTATGAGGTTCACCTCATGACAGCACTTCTCGTCGGAAGTGGCGACTAGAAAATTTCAAGGTTCAGAAAATGTCTATTTGCCCTCTACCTGGCACAAAAGTGGACCGATTTTGTTGAAATTTGGTACAAAAGTACTTTGTGTGATTCGAAAGATCATGTTTCTTTACCAGCAGAATTTGTCCACCGGAACATTGTTTTTTAATTTTGGCAAAATGCGCGCGAAAAAATCGCAATGCTTCCGTTTTTGCTTTAGTAGGCTTCAAGGTACACTTGTTGTAAGTACTGGAACGTGGAAAATCCAACAAAACCATTTTCAAGGCCACATCTATGACATTTGTTGAGGAAAATGGAAAAAAGTAAAAAAAAAAAAAAAAAAAAAAAAACAATTGGGGGGGTCGGATAAATTCCTATCAAACACATAACCGGTTAAAAAATTTTAGTAATCAATGGCATCTATTTGAAAACTTATTAAATTTCCTACAAATCCTGTTCTGATATGATATTTGATAGTGTCATCTCATTCAGAGAAATCGATGCTTAAATTTAGTAATTTCAGCTTAGGATACTGCCTGTTTCCTGTAATGGCGCCTGAAATATTGCTTCTATTCCAGTTTTCGTTTTACATTTTTCAATTTGATTAAATTTTTCACGAATGATAAAAAAAAACTAAGAACTGTTTCTGTTTCTTTACAAATATCACTAGGGATAAGAACGGATAGATAAAACAGTTTCTCCGAGTCGGATTTTTTTTTTTTCTTTATAAATATGGATTCCATTTTAATTTTAATCTTCCTCTTAGCCATAAAATAGGTGTTTTATTCTGGTACGGGTTATCTACAGGTGGTACCTCTTCTGACAAGGATAGTGATGACTCCTTTTATTTTCGAATAAAAAAAGGCACCGGCTCTACCCGGACCTTTCACGTCACCGGGCCTTCTTTGTAAATATATTATACACACGCCTATGTATAAAGCTATTACATTTTCTAATTTATTATTAATTTTTCCTTTTTTTAAAAAAATAAAGTTTTATTGATATGATAATAACACTTTGAAGTTTCTTAGAGCTAATCCATTAATTAATGGATACCTTCAAAGGGAAATATCAGGCGGCTGGAGCATGGTACTGGCTACACTATCTCCCTAGTGTGCCGCATGGTCCTGAATCAGGTACTTCTGCAGTATCTATCCCCATGGGCCTGTTAGAGAACTGATTTTTTTTTCTATTGCGCCTATTATATTCTTTGATTATTATGTGATATCAATTTTAATTAAGTTCAATACTATGTTATTTATTTTTATATATAAAAAAGCTTTATTCTGAGATTGACATTTGTTACTTATGTTGCAGGTTATCGCTGCAGAAGGTGAACAGAAAGCATCCAGAGCACTTCGTGAGGCTTCGGAAGTGATCGGCGATTCCCCCGCTGCTCTCCAGCTCAGATACTTACAGGTAATGAATCACGTATCATTTAACCCTTTCAATAACCCCTTCAATGAAGTTGCCTGCCGTTCAGGTTCACGGGGAAGTACAATTACGCATGCGCGAACCTCTGAAAGAAATGACATGTTCACTTTTCTTTCTGTTAGGCCATTTGCAAAGCATAATGAACTGTAAACAATTCTGTAAGCTAGCTAATTCAATCTGCGATAATTACATTTGATTGCATATACCAATGAATTTAGAACAATTTATTCACATAATAAAATATGAATACCACTTCGCATTAAAGCTTTAGAAAATGCGTTGATAGTGTCGTAAACAAAAGATTGGAAACGTCCAGTGATAAGGTTATAAAAGAGGGAATGTATGCCACGACCTTTTCCCTTCAAATATACCATCTATTTGAAGAGGCGATAGTTTAAATTCTTTTCAGCCTTAGTATTGGCTACATATTGATAAATTTTAAACACTACCTTCCTTTTCTGGCCTCTCAAATACCACCCTAGTCCTAAACGAGACATAATCAGTTTTTATTGAGTTTCATGTAATGTGTAGTTTATTTATAGTTTCAAATGGCCAAAAGAAGGGAAAATTCAATTCCACGAGTTCGAGCTTGCCAGAGTTAATAATTTTTTTATTCTCGGGTATGTTGTCCTCAAGTAACGGGTAACATACCCGATCGGCGCTAATGGCCTAGGTGTTGAAGCGCCATAAAAAAAAAAAAAAAAAAAAAAAAAAAAAAAAAAAAAAAAAAAAAAAAAAAAAAAAAAATACCCGAGACCGACAATAGAGACGTTATACTCTTTACTGACTCATACACTTACAGACAGATAGACGACCCATCCACTACTAATACTAATTCCTAATAAGTCACAGACTCTGAACAGAAACATTACTATGTACTAGACATGCGCGCCGAGGCTGAATTTTCCGGCGGCGGCGCGCTGGACTAAAATGGTCGGCGGCGGCGGGGCGCGCGGCGTGGGCTATTTTTTTAACCCCCAAGGGAGACGTTACAATTTAAATATATATATATATATATATATATATATATATATATATATATATATATATATAGGCTTGCCATATTTTTGGTGAGTGAAACCGGGACACATTAATATGAGAAGGGCATACCGGGGGGGGGGGATAAAAATGGTAAAAATTAGAAGCAAAATGGTGAGTTTTAAGCCTTTTTATTAAGCACAGGAGTGGGGGATCTGGAACACTAAATTGTTGGTCTCCCCACTTTGTTAAAATAAAAAAGGAAATTTTGCTACTTATTTTTGCTAGTTCTTGCGTTTGCTGTCTGATTACAGTTACAATCGTTCTCATTTCTTTGGCACTGCATTCTTTGTAGAAAAGTAAACATTTCATAAATGATTCTTAAAAACTAAATCCATTACTTTATATATCTTACAGCCGTTTCCGGGACATTGATAAACCCGGGTGGACCACAGACAAGAGACAAATACCGGGACGTATGGCAAGCATATATATATGTCTGTTCACTACAAAATATCTCTACAAAAATGGTTCTAAAGACATTTTCGATGGAGTGATGTCAATCGGAGAAATAAGGGCTTAAAACTTCGAAAGCGTTTGTATTGTTCTTTTGTAGGGGGGGGGTCGGTTTGTTTATCTCACTTTTTAATTGATTGTTTTAAATTGAAATTATCAGTAAAATTAGTCTTTTCGTAAAAGGAAGTAAGAAAATGAGAATCTTAGTGTTTTCGCAGGGTGATTGTTGTTGCGCCGTAAACATCCTTCTGTTTGAGATTTTATTTTATATTCTTAACGGTACATCAAAACCTACCAATAACTGTATGTATCCTTAACTTATGGCACCAGAGATATGAGCGGAACTGCGCTAAGATGGCGCAGTTCGGGCTCCTGATGTCTCAAAAAGGTCCGATTTTGATGAAATTTGGTACAAAAATATTTTTCTTAATTTGAAAGCTCGAATTCGTGAACCAGCAGAATCTGTTAACCGGAAGATGGCTTTTGGGGCAAAATTCGCGCAAAAAAAATCGTAACGTTCACGTTTTCGAGTTCATATTCTTGCAGGTACTCGTTTTATAGATTTCTTAACGTAGAACAACGAATAAAACCATTTTAAAGCGATATCTGTACCCGTTTTGAAAAACATTAAAACACCTCGTTTTCCAAAGTAATTTTCAGTTTGGGTACTCATAAACGATTAATTTAGTTAAAACTTGGTCCAGACGTTTGATATTCATCTAAACTAAGGTAGATACATTTTGGTTCCGTTTGGAGTTAAGGAAGTACAAGAAATAAAATATTTCATTAACAGACTTGAAAGGTTTTTGGATTTTCTTATATCTTACATATCTCGAAAACGGGGGGAAATCGTGGTAAGTGGAAGGTGGAAATTCGAAAGCTCACTAAATTCCTTACAAAAAAAGTTCAGATGTAATTTTTGATGGGGCGATGTAAATCCGAGAAATAGATGCTTCTAACTTCAAAATTGTTATTTTTGTTTTTTTCAACAGGGTTTTGTCACTTACCAAACGTTTTAATTGGTTATTGTTTTTTCAATCCCATTTAATAGTAAAAATAATATTTTAATAAAATAAGGTATGAAAATGAGAAACGTATTGGTAATAGTGTTTCCCTTGGCAAACCTTGAGAAGGTAGGGGGAGTCATTTCCGCTTAGAATACTATCAGTTTCCTGTTTTGGAGCCTTAAATATTCTTTCTCTTTGAGATTCATTTTAAATTTTTCACGAAAGATCAAAACCTACCAACAACTGCTTCTACTACTTAGCTAATGACACTAGGGATATGAACGGAACCGCGCTAAGATGACACAGTTCCTGCGAGTCAGCCTTTTGTTTTTCTCTTCAATTGCGAGGTTCTCAAAATATCTCCCACAAAAGCAGGCTTTATTTTTTTAGTTAAATACCATTTTTATATACCTAAAATTATTTTATTTTCCGCTTTTTTCCAATCAAATAGCACAACACACAAGCGTTTACTCGAAGAGAAGGTAAGCCAAAAATGGCGGCAGGTTACCACGCAGTACACTCACTGTTTTCCTACCCTAACCCACCCGCTACACCCTTTCGTCCAGTATTGCCTACGAAATCGGCTCGCCGACTGACTAGGCTCGGCGGCGCGCATGTCTACTATGTACTGGCTACCAGGCCATGAAGAGCTTGGGAAAAGCTCAATAGCAGATTATTTTGACTTGTGACGCTCAACTCAGAAGAAGGCGAAGAAAACTATATTATAACAGGGACAAAATACAGTCGCCTACAGTACCTGTCACCGAGAAAACAGACGTGAAGAAATAGTTCTGACTCGACTACGAATTGGACATACTCGACTAACACATGAATACTTAATGACAAGACGTAACAGACCAGTATGGGACATGTGTAACTGCGAACTTACAGTCTAACATTCACTGACAGACTGCCGCAGAAGAAACAGTATTATGATATGCAAGAACTCTTAGGCAATGATAGCCAGTATATAAACACTGTACTGAAAAATCTCAAAACACAGGACTGTACGAACTTATTTGATGACCTTAAAGACAGTAAGCTATCCTGAACATTTAGTGATATTTTCATTTAAATCCTAAACACACTAACGCATACATTTAAAAAAATACATTCAAACAAGCTAGTTTCCTAGTGAGACCAAGTTCAGAAGATACTGTTCATTGTGCTATTTCCAAAGACCCAGAACACCAATTAAATTAATAAATAAGGTTTTTATCGCCATTTTATGATTCGGCTATTGCAATTTTACATTCTATCTAGGCGCACGGTAGTGCGTCAGGCCAAGTTCCGGCCTAAGCATACTGTGTGTATATTACAGGAGGTCTTAGAGCCGATTTTTACCCTCTCATAACTTTCAACCAGGTAAAGATAAAGTTATGAAATTTTATATAGGTATTATACTACTAGATGTGAGTATAACTGAAAATTGTCATAATTCTACATCGAATAGTTTCTGAGATATAAGCGATCGAAAATCGGGATTTATAGGACTCACTCACTCACTCATTCATTCACTCACTGACTCATCAAAATTATTAGGCACTTCCCATGATGCTAGAGACTTGAAATTTTGCCTGATGATAGATATGGAAGTGATATTAAAGGAAAAAATCGAAAAATCGCGAAAAGTTGTGTTTGACTCCGCTTCCAGGGCGGGGGCGTGCCAGTTTTGTACTTCCTTCGGAAACCCGGCATTCCTTCCGAAACCCATGATGTGGGGTATCAAATGAATCGTCTCGGTATGTAGAACCTATATTTGATGTCTTAAGAAACAATGAGACGCATATAGGCTCGGTCAAAATCATATACCAGCTGTCTGTCTGTATGTTTGTTCCTTATACAAATCCGTACCGTTTGACCGATCTTGACCAAACTTGGGACACAGATGGGTCCTTGATACGGGGAGAATCATAGGCTAGGTTAAATTGTCTATCAGCTGTCTGTCTGACTGTTTGTTCCTTATACAAATACACACCGTTTGGCCGATCTTGACAAAATTTGACACACATGTCGGTCTTGATCTGGGGAGTGTCATAGGCTAGTTCAAAATCGTCTATCAGCTGTTTGCCTAAGTGTTTATTCCTTATACAAATCCACACGATTTGACCGATTTTGACCAAACATGGTACATAGGTAGATCTTTATCCGGGTAGTGTCATAGGCTAGGTCAAAAGCGTCTATCAGCTGTCTGTCTGCATGTTTGTTCCTTACACAAATTCACTCCATTTGACCGATTTTGACCAAACTTGGCACACAGGTAGGCCTTGGTCCGGGGAATGCACTACGCTAGTTAAAAAAAGTCTTTCAGCTGTCTGTCAGTACGTTTGTTCCTTATACAAATTCACACCGTTTGACCTATTTTGACCAAACGTCTTGATACGGGAGTGTGATATTACCTATGACGTTTTGTACTTTTCGTTCCATCGGAAAGCCATCATTCCTTCTGAAACCCATCATGTGGGGTATCAAATGAATCGTCTTGGTAAGGAGAACCTATATTTGATGTTTTAAGAAACATTTCGACGCATCTTAACAACAACAGTTGTGACTTCTTTCTTAAATGCAGTAAATAAAGTCGTAGGGGTTAACTGCATAATATACTTGACAGCAGATACTAAGTTTTTCAAAGTCGAGCCATCTAAATTCCAAAGTTTAGGATCACAAACCCAAAATGTATCGTCTTTGTTCTTATCTTTTTCTTGAAGGCCTTCTACACTTTCCCTATTGTGATCTTTATCCTCGGGATAAGGTTCCTGTGTTTTACAGTGTAATAGTTTAGTTAAGAGAGCAATCAATTTGACCTCTAGAGTAATGTCATCTGGAAGAGCTTCTAACTTTTCTAGGCTAGTCATTAGATGTATGTAGGTTGAATATTGGTATCAAATATCAAGCAGTAAGGAGAAATTTATGCAGAATCCTAAGACCCTGGTTTTATATGAAGTACAAAAGCCAGTAGGTAGGCGGCAACTAAATTTTAATTAATACTTAGAAAAAAGTAATGAGATCCCAAAAAAACATAAATGTGAAATAGAGGCCAAGTTCCTCCACCCACAAAGAAACACCCCCTTTCCCAAAAATATCCCCTCCTAAAACCCCTCCAAAACGCCTTACCATCCTACACTCCAAAAAAGTAGTATGAGTTAGTGCATTAAGTGCACCATATTTTCAACCAAAAATATTTGCCAATACAAGAGATGATACAAGAAAGAAATGTCCAAGTTCATTACTTGAAAGACCTCATAGATACTTACTAAGAACAGTAAAGAC
The DNA here is from genome assembly GCA_946811695.1 of Gonocerus acuteangulatus. Taxonomy (NCBI): domain Eukaryota; kingdom Metazoa; phylum Arthropoda; class Insecta; order Hemiptera; family Coreidae; genus Gonocerus; species Gonocerus acuteangulatus. Next base: position 65,629,858 of record OX328127.1, on the reverse strand, counting down.
ACTTCAACTGACCTTTAAAAACAACAATAAAAATACTTATATCCAGTTACTAAAATATCACTTTCCTCAACCAGGTATATTCTTAAACTTGGCAATGTTTTATTTGTGCCGAAATTATCTTTAGAGATAAAACTAAACATGAATTTATGTATATATATATATATATATATATATATATATATATATATATATATATATAAAATACAAAATATTTACGTTCTTCTAACGATAGGAGATCTGTGTCTACAACTTTGCACTTTAATAGTTCAAAGCAGCGAGTCAGGCATGAAGTGGTCGCTTCAATAACTCTTAACGTTTTTTTCCCTTCCTAGTTTACCGCGATAAATTGTGGAGCGGAAAGCTACGAACTTGGGATTAAAACTAGCGAGTTTCTTGAGATTTAGATTGCTAAGATTATTAGAGAAATGTTTTATTGTAGTCTACCTTACATTTAGCTGGGGAATGGGGGGGGGGGGGGGGTTGTAGTCTGTTATCTAAGCTAGTAAAGTTCAAGAACGTCACGCACGCAGGAGCTGCATAGCCGAACACATTCCTCGACAATTTGGCCAATACCGCATTACAAAAGCGGACATAAAATAAATTAAGAAAAACCGAATAGTTTTGCTCTTTCATAATTGTAACAAAAACGCCCCTTTCTTCGTTTCAAACTTCACTATCCATCGAGACACTTTTTATCCAGGGTTATCCAAATCCTGATTCCTGAACTTTTTGCTCTTAATTCCCCAATCCTCTTGGCGGATCGCTGTTTTTTCGTTTTTAACGGCGCATTAACTATTTGGCTATTATCTTCCAATGTTATCCCAGATAATCCTTCTCGCCGCCGTTGGCCACGAGACAACTAATTAAAAGAAATAGTGTATATAGTTCAACCAAGTTCGCATCAAAATATGAAAATTCCAGAACTTTATTTAGTGTAATGCCTGCCTTAACACCTCATATCATCCTATGAGTTTCTATTATTCGACCTTTACTTACAGTACATATTTCTATAGATTGTAAATTATCAACATTTTTTTTGCTGGAAATGAACTCGTCAAATCATATGTTATTGGAATGGTTTACACCTATGTTTGTTTCGAAAAAATTAAACATTGTGGCCGATATTGTCTTAAGAAACATTTATTTATGCTTTTTGAGTGTGTTTGTGTGTGTGTATATATATATATATATATATATATATATATATATATATATATATATATACACTGTACGTTCGAATTTGTAGGATGACGCAGTTCCAGCAAGTCGGATTTTTAGTGCATTTCGTCCCGACCGAGTACATGTGTGTATATATATATATATATATATATATATATATATATATATATATATATATATACTTGCCCGTTGGCTGTCTATCTGCCGAAAATTATCTGTTTTTTCAGAAATTCCTTGCATAATTTAAGTCATATTTGATAACTAGTAGAATCTGCCTATATTATATATATATATATATATATATATATATATATATATATATATATATATTGTGTGTGTGTGTATGTAAAAGCTCAGATAAACATCTTATACAGAGACTTAGATTTATGTTTTAGCTTTAATTTCTTAAAAAGTGCTTAACTGTCACGTTAACAAGAAAAATCATAAGTTAAGACAATAAAATCTGTTAAAAATGAAAAAAAAACTCGATACAAAAAAAAAGCAGCCTTCGGCAATAAGTACTCAACGACGTAATATAAATTATGAGTTACAATAACTTTAAAACATCCCTGTTCCGGGGAAAATATAAATATTTCCCATAAAAATGGTATAGTCTGTCTCATGAAAGAGAACATAAAACTTCATTTTACAGGCACATCAATTCCCCTTTTTTACAACGGGTACTTTCCTCTAAGATCATTTAATATTTTCTCCTGAACACAAAGGCAATTTATATCTATTTATGTTTTTTCGAGTTACAAACAATAAAAACGCATTATATTCACATTGACCAAAACTATTCATTATTATTTTGAATATACATAAGTTAATTTATATATATATATATATATATATACTGGGTGTCCCGCTTTGAGATGTCATAACTTTAGGGGTTTATTCTGCAAGTCATTTGTAGTTAGTGACGCAAAAATGAGCATTCTATCTCAACACGAAGACGAGCTACTCAAACTTTTGTCTATTTTCAAAACTATTCGTTTCTCTCATGAAAACTGTGTTTTCGGGATTTCTGATTAATCTACCGTAAATAGCAACCGTTATTGAAATATTACCATGTTAATTAAGAGCTATACTAAAAGCCATATAGATGTGAACTAGTGATATTAGTGTTATTTATTTTTTTTTTATATTGTTCAATATTTTCTTAATGAGCTATTTGTAGACTTAGAGGTTTGCCTCCACCTCAAAAGTTGCCTTCTTAATAAGCGTTAAAATGATACCTCGTAGTTTTAGAAAAAAAAAAAATTTATTCAAATCTTATTTTATCTAATTTCTAAGTCAAACCCAATAATTGTGCGTTGAACACATTCTATAATTTCACACGATAATGGTGATGTCCTTCCTTCCCACACTAAGTACACATACTTTTTGCTCTGATTAAGGGAAGGGGGATACTTCGCAATCAAGAGTGAAAGATATACAATTTTGGGGAGCAACTCCTGCAAGTTACTTTAAGAATACATTCATCTTCCCCCACCCTCAACTTCATCTTACATATATAGATTATTTTTATTATTTTAAATTATTCAGGAATGCAGCGTACACTGTACTTTTCTGAGAAATGTGCTTAGTGATGCAGCTCCTACGTGACAGACGTTTTGTATATCTATCTTTATCTCAATAATCTGATGGAGCTAAAACTCTTCCTTGGAAATCTCTGTATTGCTTTTTAATCCATTAAAGTTCTTATTGCTCTCTTTCAAATCCTTGTCATTAATCAGAAATTCCTTTTCCTTTTTTCCAAGGAAAGGAAATCCAACATCAAGCGTATCCTGAAATTAATTAAACTCCGTGGGAGCTCAAACTTTTCTTTCTATCTCCAAGGGTCCTCTGTGATTCGTTTCGATTTTTTAACATCTCATTTAGACTTTAAACTGATTTATTCATAAAAAAAGTTGTCCTCCGAAACTACAAGTCACAAATAACACAGGCACACACACAAAAAAAATGGGTCCTTTCTAAATACACCATACATATTATTTTTATGTATTTAGACACGATGAATCCGCATCCGGAGTCCGTTTCATCCCATCACGTCAGGTTTAAGAGCATTTGAAGGTAAAATTTCGTGTGAAATCGTTAAAGAAGAAATAACTACAGCTTCCATGGTTTTGAAGGTCGCTTAATTCGAATCCGAGGTCTGTTTCAGCACATCGGCGCAAAATCAAGGTAATTTCGAGGACAAATATGTTTATTTAGCAAAAAATGAATCTGCATTTTGAATTTGACCTACAAATGCTCTTAAACCTGACATGATGGGGTAAAGCGGACTCCGGATTCGGATTCAGCGCGTCGAAATACATAAGAATATATGTGTGGTGTCTTCGGAAAATACCACTTTTTGTTTTTTGTGTGCCTGCATAATTTATATTCATTTTCCCTCCTTTTTTGAGGCAGGAAACGCCATAAAAACTTGCCTGCAACTTGTCATAAACTAAGACTGCATGTCAGTCAGTTAGTATATGTTTTATAGTCAAGTTTGTGTTACAGTCAGTAGGTGGCGGCTAAAGGGGGTGGCTAAGCCCCCCGAAATAAAGATTTACAGGGTTTTTTTCGGTTAAGTTAGAAAAATAAATCATTTAGGCAAATTAATAGTAATAACTTCTAATTAATGTATGTTCTTAGTTTATCAAATAGCTGCTTATTATAAATCATAAATATGACTGTAGATCTCATGAATGTGTTGCTATAGTAGTTAATGTGTTATATTTTATTCTGCTGCAAAATTCAAGACATTGTAGAAAGGTTCGCTATGAACAACAGAAAATTGCATTTGATATAGACACTTTATAAATATTAATACCTACCTACTTTTTGAATATTATTATTTTGAGTAAAATTCATGAAAATAGTAAATAGTTTAATTTATAAGTTTTGTTAAATAACCATTTTGTATTTTGTTAAAATTTAAATACACATTTGTTCTCATTTTCTTATTCTATTTCCGCCTTTAAATTAGTGTAATCCCCTGTAATTGCTAAACTATTTTGAATTTTTATAAAAATTTGGTTCTACACCCCCAGACACGGTGGTAAGCTCATACTATATTAGCCCACACCCCCTGAAATTTTTGTCTAGAGCCGCCTATGGTTACAGTATTGAAAACATCGGTATGCTTTGTTTCGTCATAAGTTATGAATGGCCTTATAGTAGGAGACAAAGACCAACTTAAGAAACACTAACCAGTTTTAATACATAGAACTGAGCAAGGTCATGTTCCTTATTGACTCTAAGGCCCTTAGCAACAACAAGCCCACTGATAGCATCAACACCTCAAAATGACGCAGAAAAATATCCGACCTCATTAATAGGGGATGGAAAGTCTGTCTTCAGTGGGTTCCCAGCCACGTGAGTCTTACAGGTAACGATGAAGCCGACGAAATGGCCAAAAAGGGAGCAGACGAAGAGCAACTTGAGACTCTCCAATCCTTACAAGCAGCAAGAAGCCAAATTGAGGCCGAAATATCCAGCCATACTAAGGAACGTCTAAAAAGCTTCAGCACAGGAAATGTTGGAAAACCAAGCAACCCCAGGTCACATCCCTGACGATCTGAGGAGAAGCGAAGCTGTTGCAAGATTCCGCCTGGAAACTGAACACGACCACCTGCAGGCCAACCTCCATCGCCTTGGCTTAGCAGACTCGGGCATTTGCCCTCTATGTTCAAGCGGAAGGATGGTGGGAAGTCATCTCCTCGTCTGTCCCAAACTGATCACTCTTCCTGACCTCACTAAGCGATACTGGGAGGCTCGGCGTCAAAAGGCTCAACCGCCACCGACGGGCATTGGATAAAATAAAATAAATAAATAGTTTTAATATTTTATAGTTTTCTGCTCATTCAGTTATTCTGTGTTAGATGTAATTATTTTCATGAAGGTATTACTCCCCTACCTTCTACTTTATCCAGCATTCTTGAGCATCCACCATCTGACGTGGATTGAATGTTAGAGGATTTCTTTAGCTGGGGAGCCTTCCTTTCTTCTCTTGTCTGCTTCTTATTATTCTCTCAACAAAACCTTTTAATAAATTTCCTCTCTACTCCCTCCCTTCTTCTCCGCTCCCTCTAATTGTGTGTTTATTCAGGAGAACAGAGAAGTTTTCAAATAAAGAGAAAATCTACTACTGGATTTTCATTCTTGTAATAACAGTTTTTGTCCACGAAAATGTTTTTAATGATTTCCATACCTTACAGGAACTAAGGGAGTGCGTAACCTTGATCACGTACTCAAAAAAGTGTAATTTATTTTTTGATGTCGGCCATTTTGTTAGAAATATCCGACATTCATTGGTGGTGTGGATGCGGATTACTGATACAGTGCACTTAGAGAATCTATAGAGGTATTTCTTTTTGAATGTTGAGGCTGTGGAATGTTTTTAAGGTCATATTTATATAAACATCAGTCCCGTAACAGGCCACCTAGAGAATCTATAGAGGTATTTCTTTTTGAATGTTGAGGCTGTGGAATGTTTTTAAGGTCATATTTATATAAACATCAGCCCCGTAACAGGCCACTTAGAGAATCTATAGAGGTATTTCTTTTTGAATGTTGAGGCCGTGGAATGTTTTTAAGGTCATATTTATATAAACATCAGTCCCGTAACAGGCCACTTATAGAATCTATAGAGGTATTTCTTTTTGAATGTTGAGGCCGTGGAATGTTTTTAAGGTCATATTAATATAAACATCAGCCCCAGAACAGGCCACTTAGAGAATCTATAGAGGTATTTCTTTTTGAATGTTGAGGCTGTGGAATGTTTCGAAGGCCATATTTATATAAACATCAGTCCCGTAATAGGCCATGAGGCCCTAGAGGGGCATACTGTAGAGCAGAGTTGGGCAAACGTTAGCGCGCGCTAATATCTAATATCTTCCCGCTAATTTAGCGGTACTGATAAAAGCCTGCGCTAACGATTAGCGCATAGCGACGGCAGTGCGCAAATCGCTAATTCACCTCTAATGTTTAAATATCTTTGTAGCTAACTAGGAGTAATATTGAAGGTGGAATAAAAAAAGGATATTGGAAGTGTTATTACAAAGGATATTGAAGGTCGTATTTGGAAGTATATAGGAGGTGGTATTAGGAAGGATATACAAGGTGGTATTAGGAAGGATGTAAAAGATCGTTTTAGGAAGGATATAAAAGGTGGCATTAGGAAGGATATAGAAGGTGGTATTAGGAAGGGTATAGAATGTGGTCTTAGGAAGGGTATTGGAGGTGGTATTAGGAAGGATATTGGAGGTGGCATTAGGAAGGATATTGGAGATGGTATCAGAAAGGGTAAAGAGGGTGGTATAAGGAAGGATATTAAAGGCGGGTTTAGGAAGGATATTGGAGGTGGTATTAGGAAGGATATAGAATGTGGTCTTAGGAAGGGTATTGGAGGTGGTATTAGGAAGGATATAGAAGGTGGAATTAGGAAGGGTATTGGAGGTGGTATTAGGAAGGGAATAGAAGATGGTATTAGGAAGAGTATAGAAGGTGGTATTAGGAATGATATTAAAGGCGGTATTAGGGAGTATATAGAAGGTGGCATTAGGAAGGATATTGAAGCTCGTAATAGGGAGGATATAGAAGGTGGTATTAGGAAGGATATAGAAGGTGGTATTAGGGAGGGTATAGAAGGTGGTATTAGAAAGGATATTAAAGGCGGATATTGAAGCATATTGAAGGTCGTAATAGGAAGTATATAGTACGTGGTATTAGGAAGGATATACAAGGTGGTATTAGGAAGGATATAGAAGGTCGTATTAGGAAGGATATAGAAGGTGGCATTAGGAAGGATATAGGAGGTGGTATTAGGAAGGATATAGAAGTTGGTATTAGGAAGGATATAGAAGGTGGTATTAGGGAGGGTATAGAAGGTGGTATTAGAAAGGAGATTAAAGGCGGATATTGAAGGTCGTATTAGGAAGTATATAGGAGGTGGTACTAGGAAGGATATACAAGGTGGTATTAGGAAGGATATAGAAGGTCGTATTAGGAAGGATATAGAAGGTGGCATTAGGAAGGATATAGGAGGTGGTATTAGGAAGGGTATAGAAGGTGGTATTAGAAAGGATATTAAAGGCGGTATTTGGAAGGATATTGGAGGTGGTATTAGGAAGGATATAGAAGGTGGTATTAGGAAGGGTATTAAAGGCGGTATTTGGAGGTGGTATTAGGAAGGATTTTTTTTTTCCTTCTTAAAGTAGCCATTTTAGAAGGCCGTTTATTGTACTACATGTATCATACAAGGTACAGTATATCACATGTATGTTGTTTTTTTTCTTATCTTAGTTAATTTTGTTCAATTTAGTATTTTCGTTAGGTTTACATATAATTAATTCACGTTAACTTAAAACAATTAGTATACAACAAGGAGTAAAAAAATAAACTTATATATTCAGTGAGGTCCGCTTTACTTCAATAAAAATGCAATTTTTCATTTTTCACTCAATCGTTGAATAATTTCTTTGCATAAAGTTGAGAATAATTTGGAATTATTAAAAAACAATTTATTTTCTTCAATAGGCCAATTGGTTATTTTCTTTTTAATTTGGTTTCTGTATTCGTTAAACAGTGTACAATTGTATATGATGTGGTGTGCTGTCTGTTCTGTATGTCTGTCACAGGGGCATGAATTTTCTCTTTTTATTTTAAATCTACTTAAATACGATAGAAATACCCCGTGTCCCGTGAGAACTTGTGTTGTGTAAAAATTTGTTTGTATGTTTGTATTATAAAAGTTTTGTATGATTGGGATAAATTTGAATAAATGGCGACCTTTGTTAGAAGTATCCCATTTTTGCTGCCATTCTGCAATTGATTCTAGTTTTAATATATATTTTAAATGAGTTTTTGAAAGTTTGTTATATTCTATGGGTAGTGCCGTATCTTTTGACGCTGCTTTGGCCAAACGATCGGCGATTTCGTTACCTTCGTCACCAGAATGTCCCTTTATCCATTTAAAATATATTGTATGCTTATTTTGGCATATTCTTAACAGTTGTCGTATTTTTTCTATTAGTGCTTCATGTATGTCAGTGTTTTTGAGTTTTTGTAATGTTATCATGCTGTCTGTATGTATCTGTATAGAAGATGGTGTAGTGATGTGTTTATTAATGTAGTCTATAGATTTTAATACAGCTAGTTGTTCAGCTTGGTTGTTTGTACAGTAATGTCCAAGTCTAAATTTGAGTGTTGTTAATAGTTTATAGTCTTTGTATATGATTGTAGCTGCTCCAACCTTGTCATTGTCTTTACTGCCGTCTGTGTATATCTGGTAATCTGTTTGTTTGTTTGTGAATCCGTTGAGTTTGAGTGGTTTTCCGGGATGTTTCCATTGAGTATAATGTATCATCTTTTCCAAATCATCAGATTTTATGTTATTCGAGTCTTCGTTCAGTTTCAAAAGTTTATATTCTTTAATATATTGCTTTGCTAGAATGTCTATTGGCATTATTTTTGCTAAAACGCAAGCAGCATCATAAGAAATAGTTCTATAACCTTTTATTATTCTTAAAGCAATCAATCTCTGAACTCTTTGCAATTTGCTTAAGTTGTACTTCTTTTGCAGTCCACTGTGCCAAATATGTAGTCCGTAAGTAAGTGATGGTACGATTGCTCCTGTGTAAATGATGTGTAATGCTGAAGATTGCAGTCCCCATATGTTACGAGCTGTGAGTCCTAAGTAGTTGATTAGTTTAATAAGTTTGTTTTGTAAATTTTCTATGTGTTTATTCCAAGTTAGTTTGTTGTCTATTAATATTCCTAGGTATTTTGTTACATTTGTTTTTGTCAGTTCGTTTCCTTGTAATGTAACGTGGATGGTCGGTTCTAATCTGCTTCGTGTAATTATCATGTAAGTTGATTTTTGATTGTTGAATGTTAACTTGTTGTGTTTTGCCCAGTTTTCGACTGTGTTAATGATAATGTTAATATTGTTTTGTATTTGTTCTGGAATTCTGGATTTTACTAGTATTACGATATCGTCTGCAAATGCTATTAATTCTACGTTAGGTTGAGTATTAGTTTTCAGTAAGCTGTTCATGATAATATTCCAGAGTAATGGTGAACAAGAAGACCCTTGTGGGGTACCAATTGTCTGTCGTTTCATTTTCATTATGTTGTGTGTGATTATGTAAGTCTCTCTATTGTTTAAGTAGTTTTTAATAAGTGTATAAATGTTTTGAGGGCAGTTATATTATTTCAAAGAGTTTAGGATTGACGGCCACCATGCACTGTCAAATGCTTTTTGTATATCTAGTGAAATAAGTACGATATGATTATTATTATTTAATACTTGTTTTATAAATGTATTCATTTTCTCTAAAGCTTGAGAAGTTCCTGTTTGAGGGGTAAATCCAAACTGATTGCTATCAATTATATTATTTGAGTAAAGGAAATGTGAGAGCCTTCGATGAATAATTTTTTCCAGGATCTTCCCTCCTATTGGAATTAAACTTATCGGTCTAAGGGAGGATATTTCATTTGGTGGTTTATTAGGTTTCTTTAATAGAGTTAGTTTTGATTTCTTCCATAAATATGGAAATATTCCTTGAGAAAAGCATTTTGAATAAATTGTATGCATGAAATTAGGATATTTTTGATAAACTGTTTGGATAATTTCGACCGAAATACCGTCTATTCCTACGGATTTTTTTAAATTTAAATTATGTATAATGTCAGAAAGTTCGAATTTTGTTAAAGGTAAGTCATTTAAGGAGTTGGGCGGTATTTGAGAACAAGTTCTTAATAATTTATGTTTTTCATTGTCTGTTTCCTGATTGTCGTTGCCTACTATATTGTTAATTATATAGTCGTAAGTAGATTCAATGTCAGTAGTGTAGGTCCCGTCTTCTTTTAGAATAGTTTTCAAATTTAGATTTTCAGGTAAATTTTGTTTAGAATATTTGTAGGGCCACGACCAAGGATTTGTAAAATCTATGGAATTACAATAGTCTTGCCAGGACTTTAGTTTTTTTCTTCTAATTTCTCTGAGGTATATTTGTCTTTTTTGGAAATATAAAATTTTACGTTCTTCTTTTAAATTAGAATCATTTGAAGTACGCTGATAACGCCTTCTAAGACGATTAGTTTCTTTTCTTAGTTCAGATAAGTTTTCATCCCACCAGGGTGTATATTTATGGGGTTTCTGGTTATTTTTATGAAAATAAGTTTTGATTTTGAATGATTTATTACATGATTTAATCAAACATTTTTGAAATTTATTTAGACAATCGTTTATTTCAGTGTTATTAGCTATTGCCGAAAGTTGAATATCTGTAGTATTATCTAGAGATAACTTAAATGATTTTATAATTACTGACTCTAAATTTTCCTCGAAATAATTCCAATTAGCATTTTTTGTAATATATCTTAAACCGTAAGTTTTGTTAGGAGAATAAAAAACAGGATGTTCTATTGTGTATGTTATAAGAAGGTGGTCAGAGAAAACTTCATTTGTTAGAATATTCCAATTTTTAATATAATCTGCTAAAGATGGTGATGATAGTGTGACATCTATATTGCTAGTTCCTCTAGGACCATCAAAAGTAGGAAGGTTTTTGTCAATATTTGCTAAAAATAAATTGTTAGATACAATGTAATTTTCTAGTTTCCGTCCTCTTGAATTTGTAATTTTGTCATAATAGAATTTCGATCTACAATTGCTGTCCATTCCTATTAGGATATTTTCTGTTTGGAAATCTTGTAATATTTTATCTAATTTACGAATATCTATTTCTATGTCTCTGTTTATATCAAAATAAGCGCTAACAATTATACAATTAAACGAATTATATTTTATTTGAATAACAGTTATATCATTGTCTGAATATTTATTTAATAATATAGCATCAATATTTTTATTTAATAACATTATTTTAGTGCGAGAATTTCCATTTCCTCCAATAAAAGATTTATATTTTGTATCGAAATGCATTTGTTTATGAACATATGGTTCCTGTATTATAGCCAAATCAATGGATTTTCTTTGCATGAATTCATCTAATAAAACAGCTGTTTTCCAAGAATGTTGTGTGTTTATTTGAACTACATTAATGCTTTTAAAATTAACCATAAGAAAGGTTATAATGTTTTGATTGTTTATTTGGGCTATTTTTTGGAGATGAAAAGTTTATTTGTGTCGATAAAACTGATTTAAAAGGAAAAATATTTTGTAATGCCACTACAAGAAAGCATTTGAATGGTGTGAATAATAAAATGTTTAAAAAACTATGCTCAGAATGTATTTTTCTTGGGAATAGTGTTTTAATTATGTAGTGTGTATTATTCATATTGATGTGTAATTAGTGTTTTGGATTAATTGTTTAATTGCATTTTTATAAGAAGGGCATAACTTACTGAATGATGTATGATTATGTGAAATTCTTTGATGCGGCTTGCAATGTTCATTAAAAGAATAACAATTTATGCATTTGTAATCTCCAAGTTCCTCCTTCTTCGTGCAGGTGTTGGTAGGATGTTCCTCCATGCAGATGGCGCAGGTCAGCTTCCCTCGGCAGACAGCTTCTGAGTGGTTAAACTTATTGCACTTCATGCAGCGTCGGATCCCAAAGTAATCTTCTGCATAGCTGATGGAATAGTATAACTTCAATCTTCTATTCAGCAGCATTTCCCTTAGTTTAGGATGCACTTCGACCACCGCATTCCGTCTAGAAGAGTCAGATCTTATTTTGGTTATTCTTATTAATTTAATATTCTCCTCGTTAAATCCCAATTCTTCATTCCGTTCTTTTAAAGCATCCACCAGATTGGATTCATTAACCTCCTCGGGAATATTCTTAATAATCATTCGTGGATTAAATTTATTCAATGTTGTGGGTAGTAGTGTGGACTTCTTATTACTTGTAATAACAGCTGTTATTTTTTCAAGATCTGATTTGTTTTCAGTCACAACAATAACATAACCTTTTTTTGTGCTTCTTAAATTAGTTATTCCTACTTTAAGAAATCTAGGATTAATCTCAGCTTTAAATTGCCTTTTTGTTTCTTCAGCGGGGGCACTATCATTTTTGTTTTTTATATTTTTTTTTTTTTATTTTACATTTTCAGGTCTAACTCTTAATATGTCGGAGTAAGACTTACGTGTAACTGCAGGTTGAGATTTTTCTTCATTTTCTGGTCTTCTGTCTTCGGGTTTTTCTTCCAAAACTCGTTGCACCGATTGTATACACGTTAAAGCTTGAAATAAAGCTGATTTTAAGTCCTTTCTTAATATTGGAAATTGTGAAATTGTGTTTAATAGATCCACTGCATTAGCTAGCTGTTTTATAAAATCCGCCATCTTGGCACTAGGAAGGATATTGGAGGTGGTATTAGGAAGGATATAGAAGGTGGTATTAGGAATGGTATTAGAGGTGGTATTAGGAAGGATATAGAAGGTGGTATTAGGAAGGGTATAGAAGGTGGTATTAGGAAGGATATTAAAGGCGGTATTAGAAAGGATATTAAAGGCGGATATTGAAGGTCGTAATAGGAAGTATATAGGAGGTGGTATTAGGAAGGATATACAAGGTGGTATTAGGAAGGATATAGAAGGTCGTATTAGGAAGGATATTAAAGGCGGGTTTAGGAAGGATATTGGAGGTGGTATTAGGAAGGATATAGAATGTGGTCTTAGGAAGGGTATTGGAGGTGGTATTAGGAAGGATATAGAAGGTGGAATTAGGAAGGGTATAGAAGATGGTATTAGGAAGGGTATAGAAGGTGGTATAAGGAATGATATTAAAGGCGGTATTAGGGAGTTTATAGAAGGTGGCATTAGGAAGGATATTGAAGGTCGTAATAGGAAGGATATAGAAGGTGGTATTAGGAAGGATATAGAAGGTGGTATAAGGGAGGGTATAGAAGGTGGTATTCGAAAGGATATTAAAGGCGGATATTGAAGGATATTGAAGGTCGTAATAGGAAGTATATAGGAGGTGGTATTAGGAAGGATATACAAGGTGGTATTAGGAAGAATATAGAAGGTCGTACTAGGAAGGATATAGAAGGTGGCATTAGGAAGGATATAGAAGGTGGTATTAGGAAGGATATAGGATACCATCTCCAATATCCTTCCCAATACCACCTCCAATTTCCTTCCTAATACCGCCTTTAATATCCTTCCTAATACCACCTCCAATATCCTTCCTAATACCACCTTCTATACCCTTCCTAATACCACCTCCAATACCCTTCCTAATTCCACCTTCTATATCCTTCCTATTACCACCTCCAATATCCTTTCTAATACCGCCTTCAATATCCTTCCAAATACCGCCTTTAATATCCTTCCTAATACCACCTTCTATACCCTTCCTAATACCACCTTATATACCCTTCCTAATACCACCTCCAATATCCTCTCTAATACCGCCATTAATATCCTTTCTAATACCACCTTATATCCCCTTCCTAATACCACCTTCTATGTCCTTCCTAATACGACCTTCAATGTCCTTCCTAATGCCACCTTCTATATACTCCCTAATACCGCCTTTAATATCCTTCCTAATACCACCTTCTGTACCCTTCCAAATACCATCTTCTATACCCTTCCTAATACCATCTTCTACATCCTTCCTAATACCACCTCCAATACCCTTCCTAATTCCACCTTCTATATCCTTCCTAATACCACCTCCAATATCCTTCCTAAACCCGCCTTTAATATCCTTCCAAATAACACCTTCTTTACCCTTTCTGATACCAACTCCAATATCCTTCCTAATGCCACCTCCAATATCCTTCCTAATGACACCTCCAATATCCTTCCTAATGCCACCTCCAATATCCTTCCTAATGCCATCTCCAATATCCTTCCTAATTCCGCCTTCTATACCCTTCCTAATACCACCTTCTATATCGTTCCTAATGCCACCTTTTATATCCTTCCTAAAACGATCTTTTACACCTTCCTAATACCACCTTGTACATCCTTCCTAATACCACCTCCTATATACTTCCAAATACGACCTTCAATATCCTTTGTAATAACACTTCCAATATCCTTTTTTTATTCCACCTTCAATATTACTCCTAGTTAGCTACAAAGATATTTAAACATTATAGGTGAATTAGCGATTAGCGCACTGCCGTCGCTATGCGCTAATCGTTAGCGCAGTCTCTTATCAGTACCGCTAAATTAGCGGGAAGGTATTAGATATTAGCGCGCGCTAACGTTTGCCCAACTCTGCTGTAGAGGCATCTGATTCTTTATAATATGGCTCACTAGGGAGATAGTGTGGTCAGTACTACGCTCCGGCCGGCTAAATTTCCCCTCTACAGGTACCCATGAATAAATTAATTAAAGGCTGGGGACACTAGAAGATAAAAATCTTTAGTGCTTGTTCGGGTTTTGAACTCAGGTCCTCCAGAATATTAGTCCAGTGCTCTACCGAACTAATCTTGCTGTCATATATATATATATATATATATATATATATATATATATATATATATATATATATATATATATATATATAAATGACAATACTCAAGGGGGCAAAACAAGATCAAAAATGTAGTTGAAGCATGTTTCTATCTTTTTTTATTCCAGACATAAATTAATATTTAATAATAATATTTAATAATAATGACCTAGAAGTAGATGCGCCTTGAAAAAAAAAAAAAAAAAAAAAAAAAAAAATATTTAATAATATTTAATTTAATGACAACTACACAGATAGCTTTTTACAATTCAGACTCGACACAGAAACCAGAGAACTCCAAATTACTAACGAACATGACCACCTCTTGAATGACAAACTAACTTTAAATGAACTAACCCATGCACTGTCGACAGTTAATCTCACATCACCAGGACCCAACGGACTGACCTACGATATGTACAAAAATCTACCCAACATAGGCCTTGTCACCCTCCTTGATGTGTTCAATGAAGTCTTTCTAAGCGGTGCCTATCCTCACTTCTGGAATGAGTCTGTAGTTGTTCCCGTTTTGAAGAAAGGGAAGGACAGCACACTACCTTCTAGTTTCAGACCAATTAGCATGACAAATTGTTGCAGCAAACTTCTTGAAAAAATTGTCAACAAAAGAATTATTTGGTACCTGGAACGTAATAAATTCCTTTCATCCTATCAATGTGGCTTCCGGCAACAACATTCCACATCCCACCATCTCGCAAGAGTGGAAAATGATATTTTGGATGCATTTTTAAACAAAAAATCAATTTTAGCTGTGTCCTTAGACCTTGAAAAGGCCTATGATAGGGTATGGAGGAGACTCATACTATCACAGCTGCTTGAATGGGGAGTCCAAGGTCCAGTCTTGAAATATTTGCACAGCTATCTTTCCCACAGAACATTCAGAGTGAGAATAGGTACTGCTCTCTCAGATGTATTTCTGCAGGAGAATGGAGTGCCTCAAGGAGGTGTACTGAGTACAACTCTGTTTAACATTGCTGTAAATTCCGTCAGTAGCTGTATTCCTCAAGGAGTGTCCTATTGCCAGTATGCTGATGACCTCCTGATCTACACCTCATATAAACAACTCAACATTGGACAACAACAAATACAACATACATTGAACAATTTGGAAAATTGGTGTAAAGAAACAGGCTTCAGATTCTCCAATGATAAAAATAAGTATATAATATTTAGCAGAAAGAGGGAACACCAAGTTGCCCAGTTAACATTACACCAGACTACCATTGATAGGACTGACTTACTGACATTTTTGGGAATGAAACTTGACAGAAAACTGACGTGGTTACCCCACCTTAAAGGACTTCTCAACAAATGCAAAAAATCTTTGAATTTATTAAGAATCCTTAGTAATACCAAATGGGGTGCTGACAAATGTATCATGCTCACATTCTATCGTTCCTATACCAGGTCTCTTCTGGATTATGGTTATGTAGCATATTCATCTGCCAGTCCAACCGCACTTAAACTACTCAACACCAACATAACACAGGACTCAGGCTAGCCACAGGAGCTTTTAGGACCAGCCCTTCAGAAAGCCTGTGTGCATTAGCTGGCGAACCACCATTGCATATCAGGCGTCGAATGTTATGCTCTAAATTTCTTATAACGTCAAAAGGACTGGGAACCGAATGTGTAAATGATTGTATTAACAACTTAAATATTAATAAATTCCTAGAGAGAAATTTTAAACAAAAACCTCTAAGTGTAAGAGTTTTAGAAGATAGAAGATTTCCCAACCTAACAGAAACACAAATTCTCACAAACACAGTTTCAGACATTCCGCCTTGGAGAGTAAAGAACTTTAAGATTGACCTGACACTAACGAAATACAAGAAGACTGAGCCAACATCTTCCATATTTTACAAATACCTGGCAAACTCGATTCTGAGACAAGATACTGACACATTGTACGCTTACACTGACGGATCCAAGACGAGATTCGGGACAGGATCAGCTGCGATTGTTGACAATAACACTTACTTACTAAGACTACCAGACGAAACGACCATATATACAGCCGAACTATACGGAATACAGTTAGCACTGACAAACATTCAAGACAGTGTGTACGACAACATTACTATTTGTACTGACTCTTTAAGTTCTTTGCTCTCCATGCGAAACATTTACAGTACACATCCTCTTATCAACAACATATTCTCACAAATACACAGACTACAGAACAAAAATAAACATATCAAATTTCTATGGCTACCTGGACACGAAGACATTAAACTCAGTACAGCTGTAGATCTACAAGCAAAACTAGCGACGAAAAAACCTACGCTTGACATGAACACTATGACTTCGACGGACTTCTACAAAACATTACATACTAACATACTGTACGAATGGGAAGGTGAGTGGTTAAAAACTGAAGCCAAATTAAGAGAAATTAAAAATACAACGAAAGCCTGGACAAATGAACACTTCTCCCGTCGGGTCGAAGTAATCCTCTCCAGGCTTCGTATTGGACACACCTTACTTACCCATTCTTACCTACTAGACAGAAAGGACAGACCAACTTGTAGATTGTGTAACGAGACCTTGACCGTCAAACACATACTTACGAACTGCAGACAACGCAATGATGTAAATATTCCCTACGACTTACGGGACTTACTGACAGAAGGTAGCCCACACATAGCTTCACTACTTAAATATTTAAAAAACACACACTTATACACCAAAATTTAACTTATTCAATTTTTTAACTGATATTAATACTTTTTATCCTATTTTTAGTTTTTGTTAACAGTTCCCCACGTTACATCTCCTTGTATTAATTAATAATGTTTTATTTTATCTATTTATATATATTTTTTAAATCCATTTATTTTTCCTTTTCATGTTGTATTTGTTCATTTATTTATTTGCATTTCAATTATTTTGTTCGTTTGTTTTTTGTCTCTGTCACAGTTCTTCTTTTTCTCCTTACTATCTTTTCTTTATTTATTTATTTTTTTGCTACTTAATATTGACGTCTATAGAGTTTTTCGCCTGCGTCACGGAACTCTATAAATTAAATATAAATATAAAAAAATATTTAATAATATTAAATATTTATCTAAATGTTATTTCGAATAATCCGTGTTTTTTGTAGAAAACCACCAATTTAACTGCTTGTACACATATTTTTCAACGTTAGATTACATTTTTGAAATCTTTACATTTGTAAAAATTTAATAATAGTTAAAAACTTATTTCACTTTTCCTGATACAGAATTTTAAGTTTTATAATTGATAGAAATGACCAACCTTTACACCTCATTGATTAGTACTGACTTCTGTTAGTTAGTTATGTAACTTACTGTAAAGCTAAATCATGTGAGAGGCAGACTTGACCAACGCACACTATGTATGGCTTTGTAAATGGTAAGCAGCACCATGGGTGATAAAGTTGAGGCTTTTGATGACTCTCTGGAAGTTCCTGTCTATATGGGCGTATATAAGGGGGGCTGAAGCCCCCCCCCCCCCCCAGAAATTTTGATTTGATGGTAAAAACTTTTCGTAAAACCCTTAAAAATAAATTAAATAAGATCACTTAGTTCATAAAAAAATATTTTATTTTACGTGTAATAGCGTGTTAGTTGCCTAAAACTATTCCAAGCTCAAAATTTTTAGTATTCCATACCCCGGAAATAGTCTCAGCCCCCCCCCCCCCCCATATGCCCCATATACGCCCATGCCTGTCTATGAACCATCAAGGAATGTTCATGAAGCACGCTTGTGGAAGACAAAACCGAAATATTAAGATTGCACTGTTCCTGTCCCACATACTACAGAACTCATCAACTAATCATTGTTTTGTTAAATTATTGATACATAATCATAGAAATCTAAAGAAAAATAATTTTTCATTAATTATTAATCTCCGGAAATGTGACCACTATTGTTTAAGTGTACGTTATTTTTTATTCATGTAAGAGCCAAACATGACTATACTTTTTGTTTTTCATTATCATATCTAACTATAAACTTATTATTATTATGGTATATTCATAAGAATTTTGTGTATCTAATGAATAAAGAACAATTAAAATTTTTTCTGTCACCAACACCAATTTTTTCCAAAGTCTTCTGAACTTTAACCTTAATTTTCTCAGTGTAGATGGAGATAGTTAGCCGCTGTAGA
This sequence comes from Gonocerus acuteangulatus, assembly GCA_946811695.1. NCBI lineage: Eukaryota > Metazoa > Arthropoda > Insecta > Hemiptera > Coreidae > Gonocerus > Gonocerus acuteangulatus. Next base: position 65,611,093 of record OX328127.1, on the reverse strand, counting down.
GATACGAAGACAGGTATAGTTGGGATTCGGCTAGGAGAAAAACGTCAGACTTTCAAAAAGAAATCTGTATTTTGGACGTTTCGACTGCAACAATGGCAGCCTTCTTCAGCTAAAAAATATATACAACTTATAAGTAAAGAAAATGTACAAGTAGTAAGTAAAAGACAGGCAGAAATGAGCGGAGTATATATATATATACAATAAATTTTAACCAATCTTATTTTTAAAAACAATGAAAATACGGTAGTTGGAAAGAAAACAGCATGTAGAACTTGTTAGTAAACACAGTACAAAAAAAATTAAAACAGTAAAAACAACGCACATTTTTTATGTAGTGAAAAACCAAATCTATTTTATAAGTGAATACAATTTATAACAATTAATATATAGATACATACCACTAGAGAATGCCTTAGGTAACCTTCATACTTCTACCATGGTTACCTAAGTTGTCCTCGAGGTCTTCCTCCCTCCCCCCTAGGCATTCTCTAGTGGTATGTATCTATATATTAATTGTTATAAATTGTATTCACTTATAAAATAGATTTGGTTTTTCACTACATAAAAAATGTGCGTTGTTTTTACTGTTTTAATTTTTTTTGTACTGTGTTTACTAACAAGTTCTACATGCTGTTTTCTTTCCAACTACCGTATTTTCATTGTTTTTAAAAATAAGATTGGTTAAAATTTATTGTATATATATATATACTCCGCTCATTTCTGCCTGTCTTTTACTTACTACTTGTACATTTTCTTTACTTATAAGTTGTATATATTTTTTAGCTGAAGAAGGCTGCCATTGTTGCAGTCGAAACGTCCAAAATACAGATTTCTTTTTGAAAGTCTGACGTTTTTCTCCTAGCCGAATCCCAACTATACCTGTCTTCTTAATTTTCTCAGTTTGTTCTAATTGTGGGTTAGTCACCTTTGGCACTGAGCTCTTCAATTAATAATAATAATTAATATTATTAAACACAATAACTTAGCTAAATTGAATTGTAACGATTTAATTGAAACTACAATTTAGATTGTTGTTTATATTTAATTGTATTTATTTTATTGTGTCCTGTTGTGAACTATTTTCTTTCGCTGTTCTAAAGTGGTTTTCAATTACTCTAATAAAAGGAGTAAAAAGTTTGATGGTAAATGTTTATCAAATCCATTAGGCCTGCTTTGTACTGACAGCCTACAGACCACTTTAATTCAAACTTCCTTCAGTCAATCCACTCAACCACCCTTTTCGCAACTTCTATACAATTCTCTCTTGTAATTACTGCATCTTTCTCCCCAATATTGAAACATTTAATTTATTTATTGGATTTATTCAAAACCAACGGAATAGTTCTTATATTTAAGGAAATTAATATAAATTTTAAAAAAGTCCGACTCAAAGGAACTGCGTCATCTAAGCGCGGTTCCGTTGTTATTCCTAGTCTCATTTGGAAAGATTAAAAGTAAAAACAGTTATTATTTTGGGTCGACGTTTCTTGAAATGAGTTTATGGCTCTACCTGACCAAATCCAGAATCTACTTCTAAAGATTCTTATTTCACACGTTTCAGTGCATTGAAAACAATTTTTCACATTTCTTGTGATCTTCAACTATATTACTATTCTACAAACAAATGCAATTAAAAAAAAAAAAAAAAAAAAAAAACTGACACCAACAGCACAAAGGCAGTTGAAAATATTCAAAAGGCCTCTTCGAATCTCTCTCTTGGAAAGCTATATTTCTAACAACAATTTGGGTGGGGAAAATTTTAAATATTACAGTGCACAGTGGTGAGTTTTAAGGTCCTCTGGACACCTAGTAGACCAGGCTACATTTTTCCAATACATTGATACATTTTTCCAATACATTGATACATTTTTCGTTGTTATAGACTTTTTTTACATGAGATATCAAAACAAAATTTCGGGAGGGAGTTGCAGCGCCCCTTATATAAGCGAATGGAAAAGATACCAGAGCTTGTAAACCACTTGGTTATGAGATGAGATTGGTGCCTAATCCTCCAGACAGGCAGATTGTTTGACTAAGGTAAACCTGAAGGAGGGTTTGTCTTATTAATTCTATTTGATCCTAGTTTGAGCCAGCTCCCCGAAAACCACTTTAATATCAACACGCCTACAGAATCTAGTTGTTTAAATCTTCTTACAAACTACGAGAGCGTCCCTGCCACTCTCCTTTCGGCAAGCTTAAGCTATCTCGAGCTAAAAATACCTTCATTAGAATTGTAATTTCACGGAATATTATCTGTCTGCTTCAGTATTATACATTCAGAGTGCCTAAAACCACCTCTCAACTAACCACCTCAAGAATAATTACTTTTATTTATTATTCATTATTCTGTGAATGAAATCTATATTTTATTTACAAATTATTCGAATAATCAATCACAATAATCATATTTTATTGAATAATGAAAGATTTATTATGGTGTCGATAGCCGGAAATATGTATATCTTTTTATGTTTGAGGTGGATTTATTCAGTAAACCAACTGGACATAAAGAATAACGAATGATGAATAACGAATAATGAATAACGAATAATTCTGTGAATAATTCATGATGTACCGTTTGAATAAGATAATTTAGTGAATTATTCATCATTCAATAAAAATTTATTTGAATGATCATTGGAATAAAATTGTATTCGAATAATGCCCAACACTGGCAGCATGTTCTAACGGTTGTCCACAAAAATAACTTCCATTAGCTACCGAAAGTTGGCAATTCTGCCCGAAAATTAATTTTGGCACTTATATTTTATACATATAAAATATATATATATTTATGAACAACCTGGTTATCTAAAGAGGGAAGTTCATTAAAAATGTTGGGGTTTACTCCGTATTCAGTTCAAATTGACTTAAGCCGCCAAACCTTGGGGATTGGTTCTTACTGCTACCACTAGAGGCGCTGAACAGCGGTATCCGCTTTCTGCTTTGTTTTGATTTTGGTATCTAATTGTACATGATGATTTTATTATTCTTGGAGATAAATTAATAAACAACAATCCGGAAGAAAATTAATTAAGAAATTAATAATTGAGTCAGCAGCTCGATACAAATATAAAAGGTCACAACTATTCGAGCTTTTTTGTGTGTGTGTGTGTGTGGGGTTGTGTTTATGTAAGGCATTTTAAGCAAATTATTCAGGAATTCAGCACACACTTCCCACCCTTTTAGGAATGTGCTTAGTTATGTGGCTCCTGCGTGACGGAAGTTTTTAAACAGAACATGTCGATTTGTTTCACAGATCAGGATTCAACTTTTGAAAATTTGAAACTTTTTTTGAAAAATAAATCCCCCACTTAACAATGATGTGTACACTTTCCGAGAATTGAAGATTGACTTCAGAAGATAAATCGGGACATTGAAAGATTAAAAGAGGGGGATGGATTCAAGAAAAAACGTTTGGCAGAAAAAATATAATCAACTTAGGAGATTAGGGAAAGAAATATTTTTTATTATAAAGCTTTTCCCTCAACTTCCTTCGAGTGCAAGAGGAAAAAATAAAGTGATGAGAGCACGGCCTCATTAATTGCTTTTCTAAACCACATTTTCCAACAATGTTTTTAAGGTAAAAAGAAACCTGAGCTTGAACCGAGAAAGCTGCTCCTTTAATAGCCTGTTTTATGCTCGGTTGGCTTAGGTTTTATTTGGCTGTCAAGACTCCTTCTTGAGATGATACGTTCCAGGTGAACGAGAATTGTTATAACTAGGGAACGGATGTTCATGTAAAATAAAATTCAAAATATGTTCGAGGCGTAGTAAGGGGACCTTACTACGTCTGGAACCTAACCCTGTATAATGACTTCAATATCCCCTTTATCCAATCCTTGGCCAAATCAGAAGTTCCATTCCAATCTCCCTGGCCATCCAAATCCTTTGATAAATTCTCTATCCTCGTTCCAAAATCCACAAATTCTTCTTAGAAGACTGAAGTGGAGGTAGCCTAGAGACGATCTGCTTTAACATCTGCAGTGCACAAAATGTGATATATGTTCTTTTAAAAAATGTTTACAGTTGTTTCAATGTATTATTCTTGTGGTTTATGAAATTGTTCATATTCCCACATCATGCCTCACAAAGTCATTGTAACAGAACCAGCAGTATTACTGGAAATATGTAAAACTCATATTGTTGTAATAATCAATATAAAAAAAAAAGTATATATATATATATATATATATATATATATATATATATATAATTCATAAATAAAAATAGGAACTCATTATAAAGGGGGAATAAAGAAGTTGAACATTTCTACAAATGAACATTATTTTGGAAAATTGTTTGCTACAAATTGTATTTTTAAATTGGCCAAAATGAAATGATGCCGGTCGCTGGTGTGTATTTGAAGGCTGCAATCTTCATGGGAGTTAACTGTTAAACATCCATTTGCTGTTTTGCCACTGTGGGTGTCCCCAATAATCTGGATATTTTTCCAGAAATGGAGTTCTCACATCTACTCATTATCACCAAACATAACCTATCCGATAACCTTTCTATTTCCTCCCTATAGTAACCCTGTAGAGAGGGAGTTTATTCTGCATGTCCCATGCATCCGTTAAACTTTTGTCAACAAACATACCGCATCCATTAACCTTTATCGCCAAACATACCCTGTCCATTTGGTACATCCCACCTGTATAGGACCGTCGATGAGAAATCTTGGGCCCGATTCACACACAAGTGGCGAGTGGGACTGGCTTGGTTCAGGCGTGGAGGTGGTTCTTGCCACCACTATGTAATCCAATGGTCCAATTCACACTGAAGTGGCGTGGCGGTGAGATAAGCCCAACTGAGCCAATAAATAACATTTAAAAATACATATATTAAAAAAAAATAAATAAAAAAAAATATAAAAATCCAAATATTTGACTTCCTAATAAATAAATTCCTACTTTAAATAAATATTTAAATCAAATCAACAAATATCATAAAGAAAAAAACATTAAAATTAAAAATAAATATAAATTAAAATTAAAATGACCCGAAATTATAACAATCAACATGAAATGATGATGCCTTTCCTCTACTCTGTCTGGTTAACTTTGCGCAACAGAATCCTTTAAACAAATATACATCTACATAATCCTGTGTTTAGTGACCTTATAGTGGTTTACAACACATTAAATAAAAAATAAAATAAAAACTTCTAACCTCGCTGTGGGATGTTTGATTAGACGTAAAAGCATAACCCCCACGTCTGGAATTCCAGCAGATTAACCTACACGTATTTTTAAAAAGTCCTTTTTTTTTGTAATAAATAAGCGCTTCCGCTCGTGGTGTTTTTCTGTGGGTTCAGCCTACTTGTATAAATATCCGTTCCCGTCTAACCGTAGAACCAATGTTGACTTTAGGTCCAAAACTAACAATAAGCGTATCCTTTGGACGCGGAAAAGTAATATTGAAGAAGATTAGCCATTATGTAACATTTAGTTTTATTTGACTAAAATTTCCTGATCGATAAATGGTTGATATTTATTTAAATTAAAACCCCCACATGACACAGGCTTTGGGACGGGGTTTTGTAACAGTCTGTCTGAGACGATGGTTGGGAAAATGAGTGTCAACCTGTAGATGTGCAATAAAGACTTTTTTCTTTACATTATATCTTGAAATGTTCATAAAAATCTTACTTTGTTGTAGTAATTTATCATATTTAAGTCTTTAAGCTAATTTTCCTTGAAAACATATCTTAAGGGCTTAGTTTTATCAATCTTTGAATTTTCTGTTCTTATAAAGTTCTCCCGCGTGTATAAATGGTTTATGTATGTGTGAAGTGTGTAATATCGTTTCTTATTTTACTTGAACTTGTAAAAAAGTGAACCGAGATTATTTTTTCCAGTTTTTGCGTTCCACGCGCAGACGGTTCGTCGGATTAAAAAATGTCTCTCTGTGGAACAAAATGTCCATCCGATGGTTTATTCAAACACGACTATATCGTAAAATATTCAAGCTACTACTTTTGTATTGAGATGTTTTTTTCGTACAACGCTTCGTTTAAGCGATAAATCGGTATTTTGCGCTTTTCTCGAAAACGAGAAAATCACAAAATGACTTTTTCACTTGGTTTTTCGATTCCCCATCGATAAACGAAGTCTGTCGGTTTAAGCCTGGGGCACCCTGTATACCTAGTAACGTCTTCCGAATAGCAACTTGTTGAGCCAGATTCTTGTTACAATGTGAGTCAGGTCTAAATCGTCCCTCGTGACGTAATGTTCTTTCACAATAAATGCACATCCAATGCGATCATCGGTCTAGCTTCCGTCAGTGTAAACCTCCGTATAAAAAAAGTAATCATATTTGTGTCACATGTTAGGGTAAATAAAAACGGTGTCCATATGAAGGGACATCTTGGTGTTATCAGTTACTAAATTCTTGGCTGGAAAATGATTTCAAAGAAGAAGAGCGAAAAGGAAATGGTCCACGCAAGAGCTGCGACTTCAAGGGACTACCTGAGACGAGAATCGACGAGCAGACTGTTCGCGGATAATGGAAGGCATGTTATTGAAGAGGACGTGGTGTTTACCGATCGAAGCACCCAGACTGACGGGGATCTGGCAGAGAGAGGTGTGCAGATCACGTTGGGCAGACGTACCAATAGAGCTCAGCTTGTCTTAGCACAGGGCTGTGCACAGACATACTCCTCGCCATCGTGGGAATTCCTTCTGAAGAGCAGACTGTACATGCCTTATTTCGTAGCGGCCTTCTTCGTAGTAGGGCTGTCCTTCCTCCTTCCTGGGATGTTGGTGTACTTTCGAGGATCCATTGTCTCGGAAGATAGAGCATTGCCGCAACCAACGAGGCTTGGAAGGTTTCGACAATTCATTGTAGACTTCGTACTAAGTGTAAGAGCTGTCCGACGCAAAGATAGTCCGGTTAACGTTTGAATTTATACGACAAAACAAATTCTTTGTTTTTTACACGAATTTCAATGTACATAAACATATGACAATGATGATAAGGTTTTAATTATTTAAATTTCAACGTCCATTTATTGACAACGAATTTTAGTACGGGTTATCTATTTGTTACCACCCATTTCTAGCCAGGATAGGGATGATACCTTTTCTTTTTTTCAAAGAAAAGCCACCATCCCTAGTGGAAATCGAACCCACGACCTTAAGTGCGGAGTACATATGTCTTAGCACTCACGGCCACCAGGCCTTCAAATTATTTATTTAAACTATACTGCCTCTGCCTGCCGCATATTTTCACTAAACAGTGGAATTTATTGATCAACTCAAATCTTATTGATAGTAAATTGCATTATTTAGTGTTCAATAGTCATTGTTGGTTCTCCCTGGGAGTATAGTCTGTTCAGATAGGAAATTTCGTATTTAGTCTAGCTCGTCAAAAACTTTGGAAAAAATACATAATTTAAATGGGTTTGGGTCCACACAAATAACCGTTAGGACAACAAAGCAGATGAAGATGCAAAATCAGCAGCTAATGATTAGAGCTTATCTATTGTTTATAATAAAACTTCCACTACATTAAAACATATACTCATGCATGAAACAAATAGGCATTGAACTATTAGGGATAATGACAACAAAGGACCCCATCTGCAGTTTCTTGTCTTAATAAAGCCCCATTAAACCACGGGCGTGTATAGAAAATAATTTTGGTTGGGCCTGGAAGCATTTCGAGGGACAAGAGGAGGCTGGGAGCATTTGGGGGTATGGAATGCCAAAAATCTATAACTTGGAATAGTCAGGTAACTAAAACGCGCTATTACATAAAAAATATATTTTTTTTCCGAGTTAAGTCATGTTATTTCATTTATTTTTAAGGTTTTTATGACACTTTTTTACCCACTAAACCAAAATTTTCAGGGGGCGAGGGGACTGCAGCCCTCTTAGCCCCCTTATATACGCCCATGCATTGAACAACAACTAATGTGATCCTTTATTTTTTTCAGACCCTGAACACAATCTCAGCCGAGAAGAACTCCACTATTGTGTTCCCGCTACCCATTGATATGCTTACATACTTCATGAAAGCGAAGGAGGCCACATGGGCATCGAGCCATTAATCATATACTATAACTCTATATTAAAAGAGTGCACCTACTTATCACTTGTGCTTAGAGGCAAATTATATTATGTGTTAAGCGATATGAATGATCCATGTAAATTCATCCAATAATATTCATTTCAGGAGAATCTAATTCTGATAAATAAGCATTTTGAAAAGAAAACTATTTTATCACTTTAACCAAAGACAGAAAGTTTGTCTTTGCAAAACTATAATCATTTTTCATTTCCATAAAAATAAATAAATGAATTTTTGTTAACAAACTACTCAGGTTTAATTTTTTTTGTTTATACACGAAAAAGTTAGTACCCTTAACAATATGGATGATTACATGGTGGAGACTAACATATTTTTCTAATATCACTAATATTGATAAATACTTTACAAATTTAATAGAATTTTGTTTCATTATTTTTTTTTTTAATCTAATAACTTTAGATGTGTGCATGCAGCATGTGTATAAGTCATGTTTGTACTATTTTCGATGTTATATATCTTAATATTAGATTATTCAAAAATACAATATTATTATATATGTATTATATCTTAAATATTTTATGTAAAGTATCATTAAGCAAAGTGTTGGCTTTATGACATATGTAGAATTATTGTCATAAAATATGCATATACAGGTTTCAAGCTTTAAATTCTGGCTATTTTATTATCTCTTACATATTTCAAATGTAAGTGGTATATATTTTAAAAATACTTTAGATATTAGAATTAAACAAAAATAAGAACAAACTAATATTATCTATACTCTAACTAATCTGATATAAAAATAAATGAAATTTTTTGCGGAATATATATATAATATTTAATAAGTACTTAATAGACAATGAATTAGTGTGGATAATGTTTATAAGTAAGTTATTAAACAATATCTGTGTAAGTTAAACACAATATTGTTATACAAGTTCACATACGAGAGATTTTATAAGTTGTATAGTATATTTATTGTCTGTAAGATTTTACATTTTATATTTATAAAATGGCAACACATTCTTTTAAAGGAAGAGCATGCTTTAAACAAATTATGATCTACATTGTGACCTTTTTATTTTATGGGGCTTATGGGGTTTACCTCGTACCTACCTGGACTGGGGGGGGTAGCCTTCATCAGCTAAAAAACAGACACAAATGCAGAATTAGAAAAAAAAATTAAACCAATAAAATAATATGATAGATTGACAAGTAAAATTGTTTATAAGAACCTTTTTTTAAACAAAAATAAGTTACAAAAAATTATAAACAGGTAAGTGAACAATAGTTGAACAAACTTCCAGAATATACATTTTTACAAAAATCTTATTGATGTTCCCTAGCCGAATTCCTCATTGTGATTAAAACGTTTTCTTATAAGACTGAGGCAGTTGTTGACGAATTGTCCATAGTAAAGGTAGTGAAGTATTTCATAATGCCTTTTGTGTTTTATTTGGATAGCAATATTTAATGTTTTTAGTTGCTATCTTCAGCATCAGTTTCACCATAACTTTCCTCTTACTAGGTACATAATACAGTTCTAGACACAAAGCACGAGGACACACACGAATTAATTGAGAACTGGAGAAAGCATGTAATAACCTGAAAATCGGCTGTACAAATAAAACTCTTAAAAGGAATTTTGGAATACCATATTAGCTTTATAATAGTTAAAAGCTGTATTCAGCTGGTGAATTTTATGTTCTAAGTGAAAAAAATAATTCAGGAATAATTATGAAGCAAAAAGGAAAGAAGAATGTGCTGCCAATGATATTTTCATTAATAAAAAGTACTGCATGTATATAAATTAAATGTTGTATTTTTTGTATGTACAAAGCTCAAATTGTTCATAATACAATTTAATATTTGACACAAAATATATTAAATGCACTGCAGAAAAGTGAATAAAAGTCCATTTTTAACATTTATTTGTGATGAAGAATGAACATTACTCTGAAAAGTTTTAATATTATTATTTTATTTTACAATTTAAGGGTATGCTTATAAATTGGATTAAGAATTTTGATTTTATCTGCATATTTTTTTATGAGTTGATTTCTTTGAATATCTCATTTAAACTAAAAGACACATTTTAGATGTGGAAATGTGCTGTAGTCTTTAAGGCATGAGTGTCAAAATATGTATACATTTTATGTTTAGAGAGAGAGAGAGAGAGAGAGAGAGAGAGAGAGAGAGAGATATTTTGTATTTCAGGACAAAGATGTTATACAAATGATATTTAAAGAATTCCAGTTGATCCACTATCCAAGATATTTAAATATACCTATATATAGGTATACATACATATACACACACACACACACACACACACACACACATATATATATATACATACATATATATAGTTTTTTATTGTTTTTTAGCAATGAGGGGAAAACCTAAAAGGCCTGCAGGAGGTTTGCCTGAACCCTGTACTGTTTGGGGAATAGGGGAAAAAATGTATATAAAAATAAACAATGTATTATTATTCTATAGATAAGTAGCACTTTGACAAAGTTTCTAGTCATTTTTTTTTTTTTTTTTTTCAAACTGTAAAGACACTACTATCTATCAAGTTGCTTATTTTTAAACTTCTGTATATAACTTCCGAATATTTGAACATTACCATATCACTCCGGGGTCTCCCGTGGTCTAATGGCTAGCGCCTTGGATTCATAAGCGGGAGATGGTGGGTTCGATTCCCAACCTCCGGCAGGAATTTTATCATCCCACGGCTCGCTGGTAAAATTCCTCGCTACACCCTGGATGTCGGCGCTAATGACCTAGATGTAGATGCGCCGTAAAAAAAAAAAAAAAAAAAAAAAAAAAAAAAAAAAAAAAAAAAAAATTACCATATCACTGTCTAATATCACAATTTTTCTTCAAACATTTGTTATTTAGTGTTTAATTGTTGGTTTGCTTTTCCATGTCATTAAAAAAATACATGTAGCATGCGCTACCTACAGCAGCCAGTCCATTTGGCCAGTCAAGAAAATATTTTATTTATTTTTCAAATTGTATGTTTGAAGAACTAATGTTCTTTTCAGGGTCAAATGAGAATCTGAAAATTCTAAAACCAAACAATATCACCTCTAGAGAGTACAAATTGAAGAGCAGAATATCGAAGTGGTAAAGTGTTTAATTTTACTTTTTTATTTTTTTTTATTATAAGTAACTGCATTGTTAGATCTGAAATGGATTTAGTGGCCTCCAGGTGATTCGAAATCTTCTAGACATATGTGGAATATACGGACATATATGGAATTCTTTTCTACGAAGAAAGAATAGAAGAATGAACTTCAATAATTTTTATTTTTGATTTATCTGCAGGACTTAGGGCCATCCATATAAAAATGTGTCAATCAAATTTACAAACAGTTTATACAAAACAATTCGCAAAGAATGCAGTGCACCTGAAAAATACATACATTTTTTATAAAGTTGAAGATAATATCGCCCCTACCATGTCAAACTATGGAATATGAAAATCATTACTTTTCAAGAATACATTGACGAAGTATTATATTGAAAAATGGTCGTATTCGATACTTTATTTAAAGCATTCCCAGCAATTCTAAAGATGCTAGAGTTTCGAAAATATGCCAAAAGCCGTATCGTCCGGAATGTGTGTTGTGTTTGAGAATTTTCAGTCGTAATTACAAAAAAAGATGTGGTTACAGTTGTAATCACAGGAAAATAAAATGTGATTACAGTTGTAATCATAGAACAAAATAGTTGTAATTACAGACATAATTACAGAAACAGAAAGGATTACAGTCGTAATTACAGAAAAATGTTGTGATTACAAGTGTCATTATCAGCAAATGTGTGATTACAAGTATATTTGTAATCACTCTTGTAATTTCAATTATAATCGTAATCATATCTCCAGGACCTGTGATTATAATCGTAATCACATCCCGAAAGTGTATAATTATAACCATAATCGTAATTATGAATAGCCCAACTCTCTAAAACCATGAGACCATTATCATGCCAAGACGACAGTGCATTTAAAACATTACTTAAACGTCTGGATCAAATATAAGTGGAAGTAATGGCTTATTTTAGAAAGATACTAAGAAGTGTGCTTTTTCTAAGAGATATGTGTGACTTATCGGTTACCTAGGGGGGAGGGGGTCAATTATCTCTAATAAAACTCCTAAATATTTGAAGCCAAAATAATAATGAACAATCTATTTCAAAATCAGGTTTTATTGTTTTCAATTTCCCCATATTTTTAATATGAAAACAAGTTTTAAAATATTGTTATTCAGAAATCTAATTTTGGTTACTCCTCAGCACAAACTAACTTGACATGAATAGTTTTAAATATATTTAGCCTTCAACAATTTATTTTTTAAATAAAATATAGAAAGGGTAAGCAGATATGTTTTCATATATTAGACTAATAGAAGTTCCTCTATTTTATGGAGTTTCAAAAAGCTCAATGCACATATTAACACTTTCAAAAATAATTAAAGCGACTATTAGAAATATTAGCATTATTTTTGAATTTATAGAGTAGATAACTTTATTATGTTATTAGAAAAAAAATAAGTGAACAGATATATTATTGCTAATATATTGATGTAGAATATAGTATGCATTTTATTATTGTTTTATTCTAATAATGTAATTATTAGTAAATGTATTGAATAATTAATATATATATATATATATATATATATATATATATATATATATATATTCTATTGTAATTATATTGTACATAAATATTGTCACTAAACAGCAGGTAACTAAAACATTCAAATTACATTGAATGTCATGAGCTGGCCAACAGGCATTCATTTTATTAATGCCTTCAATCAAAAACTACATGGAATGTATGAATTCATGTGTCATTGAATTCATTTTTTAAGGTATTTTTCTTCATTTTTATTTATCTATATAAAATGCCTTTCATACGTACTTAATAATAATCTTCAAGCTAATATAATAAATTAGAGAAAAAAAAACTAGTAATATTGGGTCGTGAGAAAGTAAGTTTCCTGATATTCATCATTACACAAGTTTTTATTTTGATATAACAGAAAAATGTACATAAAAAATAACGACTGTATTAGTCAAGCATTTCAAATTTACGAACTGAAAATACTCTGAGTGATTAAGCAGTTGTTAAAACTTGACTGGGCTTGGTGTTACGTCCTGTTGATAAAATCCACAGTGAGTGAATATTTGAAAAATAAGTAATTTAAGAGTTCAGACGATGAACAGTCTGTTACATTTTTATTTACAATGTCGGGGCTTTTACTGAATGGCGTTCAATGAAATTTCTTTTGCATGTTTCTTACACAAATTAATCCATAAACCACTGCCATAAAACGTTTCCTGTAAAAAATGTGTTACCCTAATTGCTTGAAAAATAACATCTTGGGCGTCGGTTGATTTTCTGTAAATTACAAATATGTATGTTGACTGTTATAAATAATGACTGTTACTCGGCCGAAACCTTCAATTACAGATTTATTTTAAAAAATGCATGTAACTTAGTTTTAAAGAGCAATCACAAAATATGCTTAAAGATAAGATTTCTTTTTTCAATGGCCCTTTGACGACTCACTAGATCATGGTTTAAAAAGTTCAAAAAATAGAGCATAACTTATAAAATGTATAATACTAAAGAAAACGATATATCTTTTAAATATGAAGGTACCAGATTTAATGTAGTCACTCAGAAGCAAGTTTTTATTCTATGAAAAGAGAAAAAAAGCTGAATATTATGGCATTTTATACATTATTCGTAATGTTTTATTTAATTTTAGGCTCATCAATGAACAAATGTTATCATCTATGTTCAAATTTTAAAAATATTGTCAATATTAAAAAACTTAAAATCTGAAACTATTACGAATTTTGAAAATGAAATGACTTCCGGGATTAATAAATATATTGCTTGCATTATACGAATATAACTTTGGAAAAATCAAATAAATAAAAATTATTTAAATAGGAGATATTTGTATGTATAAGATGTAAGTACTTAAATTAGTTTACTTTTAAGGCATAAAATTGTATTCAATTCATTTGTTTATTCATGTAGAATGTGGAAATATCAATGTACAATTCATTATTTTTATTCCTTGATATATTATTGTATTGTATGTAATAATTTGTATAAAACATTTTATGTTTATTTATTTTTATTAGGGACCAACCATTATGGTGTCTACTACTGCAATATGATGGAATTGATATTTACCAGAGAAGAAAATCCCTTCTGCAAACTAATTATGATTAATTTTGTTAGTTTTCCAAGTCTACATATATATTTTATAAAATTATAAAATTATGCTAAAAAAAAAAAAAAAAAAAATGAAAAAAAAATGGAAAAATGTAATGTTTTTGATCTATGTGCATATATATATATATATATCTGGTATTTATATGGTTGTAGAAGCCGAATGGTTTTATAATTGAAATTTGGTCACTAGAATGTCTTTCATCACAGTAACTTTATATTTTACTACACTTAATTCAATTTTCTGGCACTGAAGCATGTTATTAGATTGGTAGAATCCAAGGGGGGGGGGACTATTCATTTTAGTTATATATCTAATCAATTTGAAATAAGTCGTCTTGATTTTGCTTTGACATTCTAATAATTTTGAAGTGCAATAATTTATTGAATCGTTTGTTAAGCAAATGGAAATATGGAGCAATTATAGTTCAAATAAAATGTCTAGAAAACTTGTTGACAACACGTGTTATCAACACGAGTTTTTTTTTTTTTTTTTTGTGACTAATTTATTTACAAGTAACCTGCTTTCCACATAGATCTATTAGATTTTGGAACTGGAGAGAACCAGAAAGGAGCTATCCTGAAATAATGTAATCATTGATTAGCTTCTGATAAGAAAATATCATTAAATTATTTTACTTAATTTATTATATAAGTATTTTCTATAATAATATTATTTTCTAAGGAAGAGTTTGAGCTTTAGTTGTCCCATTATGTTGATTATCAGTAATTTTAATAGATCTATTTCTTCTTAATCAATACTTATCTTCTTCGAATCTTTATATAATAACATTATGTCCTGGAACGGCCGGAGCATAGTACTGACCACACTATCTCCGTAGTGTGCCGTATGGTCATGAATCAGATACCTCTATAGTATCTGCCCCTCAGGGCCCTCGTGGCCTGTTACGGGACTGATTTTTTTTTTTTTGTTTTATGTCCTGGAAAATAAAATTGGTACTGTTTTGTGAATTTTGATTTATACTTTTATTACTCCTGTTCACTTTAAATATTAAAAAAAAAAAAACTTGTTAAATGAATGTCAAGTACCTTAAAAATGTACCTTGGAAGAGAAAGGGCAAATCATAAATTCCGAATGTTGGGAAATCGAAGTGAAAGTTCTAGAAGTGCTTCAGGATAGCAAAGGCGAATGTTTACTCTATGGAATGCTGATTCATAAACCTAATTGAAAAAGTATGCAATTGAAATAGAATGTTTTAATTGTAATTTATGCTTGTGATTTATGGGTAACAAAATGCTAGGAGGGGAGTTTTCGACCTGGGAATCGCTCTTCTATTCGGAAATTGAATTTTTCAATTCAAGTGGTGCTATTCACTTTAAGCTGAAACTGTGAGAGAACTAAAGGCGAACCAGAGAAACAAGGTAAAGCGTCTTGTTACCTATATTTTTTTGACTCAGAAAATAAAATAAAAAAAAATTGATTCTTCAGATTCGCCCTTTCTCTTCCAAGATTCTGATATGTTCTGTTGATTTTGCAGATGTATTTTTGTTTTTTTTTTTACTTCTTTTTTTTTCAATTCTTTTTTTTTTTCAATTATTTATATTTAACTCAAATATACAGCCTCGTAAGAAATAAAATGCACGATACTCCGGAGAAGGGGTACTCTGACATGGGAAAAAAGTAGGCAAAAAATATGTATTTAAATTTTAACATCCATTATTATTAACTAAAAATTGTAGGACAGGTTATCTATAGGTTACCACCCTTTTCCAGCCAGGATAGGGCCGATACCTTTTCATTTTTCTAAAGAAAAGCCACCACTCCATAGTGGGAATCGAACCCACGGCCCTTGGAACAGAGTGTTAAATGTTCACGCCTTAACACTCACGGGCCTCCAGGCAAAAAATACAATTCATCATTAACAAAAATACAAATCATAAATTAAAAATTTGTTTATAATTTATAAATAAATGCCCAAGCAACTGGAATGCTGTAGTACAGTAATAAAAGAGAAAATTATGGTTTAAATGGTTCATCATTCCTTTTGTTTTCTAATGAAGTTGTGGTTGTAATTACGTTAATTTCTTGAGCATAAGTTTTAATTATCTGTATTGTTAAAATTACTTTTAGGCAATAGGTTATTTAACGCATTATCTGCAATGAATTTTCCAAAAGAGTTACTATTGGTGATGTGATTTCATGTTTAACTTAGTGTATTTAGAGTAATTGATATTGATATATAAATGTTTAGCCTAGGACACTAACTACTCGTTATTACTATGCTTTCTTTTAACGTTTACTTTTAACTTAAAAGTTTAAAAGCTATCTTTAAATATTTTAAGTGTTACTGCACTGAATCATTGTACATAATAAAAAGGAATTTGGAACTGTTATCATGAAAAGTTCTAAGTCTAACATTTCTATATTAATTTTTAAGTCGATTTATTTTTGGTATCCTCAAAGATCTCATCCTATACAAATTGAGCTGGCCTAAAGAACAACCTTTCTATGAAATCTGTTCCTTAAATAAGACTCTTTTGTTGTATAATAGTAACACACATTGTTTTGTTCTTTTCAAACCTTCATTTTTAGGAATAATTAACTCTTTAGACTGAGATTTAAACCCAAATCCTCCCGTTTTAAGCTCTAGCGCTTTGCCAATTATGCTACCACACATCATATCACAATATATGAGTTAATTCATCCATTATATCAATGGTAACAGAGAATGACTTGGTAAGTACAAAATTTCAACTTTCAGGGCATCTTTTAACAGAGGAAACACTCTATTTTATAAGATACCAAGAAAACCACATCTTTATAAGTCAAAAACGATGAAGGCTGTGTTAGTCTTCACACAACCCACAAGTCTTAGGAGATGATTGTAGTGGATTTAACTCATTTTCCTATTTATTAACTTATTCCCTGTGACCATCGATACGCCATCCTGTTTATTATAGAGAGGATTAAGATAATATCTTGTTACATTAGATGCTCTAAACCTTATAGGACAATAACATAGGCTTCATATTAATGTGGTACTACAACATATTTGAAGTTCTGGCTTCTTTGGATGAATTAATTTGCCATACTGTGATATGAAGCCCAATTGCATAATTGGCAACACACATGAGATTATAACAAAAAGATCTGGGTTAAAATCCAAGCCTGGCAAGTTATTGTAAAAAAATAAAATAATTATGTCACTGATGGTGTGTACTTTCCTGGGTGTTATATAACGTTTTGATAAACATTATATAATCCATTCACTAAAATTATAGTTTTGTATATTACATTTTTGTTACATATTTTAGACACTTTATCAAAGCAGGCTGAAACATATGTATTTGAAATCAAATATATATTTATCAATTAAAACTAAGGAGCAGAATAAAAAATGTTTCTTCTATGAGAATTGTGAACACATGTTCAATTAATAATCTCGCTAAATTAACCAAAAAGACAAAATTATACAAATCAGCTCCCATTTCTGGAATTGATGAATCATGCTTCTTTAACCAAGAGGAAACATTTTTCTTTTGTATTTTGAGTAAAATTGAATTTGTTGTCTTAAAACCAATAGCAGCAAATCATTTTATTAGGGTAATGGAAAGAAATCTAAGCCAATCAGTTCTAAAGCTTATATTATAGTCAATATGATTCATTTAGATCTTTAGCTAAGTAATAACTGTACGAGCCCAGCTAATAAAAACAAATTATATGAGTCAAAGCTAAGAACAATACATTTTTTTCAGTTATAAATTCAAAAGTTAAATAAAAAAAATGTTGGTTAGAGAATGTTTCAAATAAATATTGCTTATTAAAAATAACTAAACACAGATTAAAAACCTAAGCTCTTCTTCCTTAAAGAACAGACTGAGCAGAAACGATTTTTAAAACACATCTCATAAGTAATTCGAATGAGCAGGGATTCAACCTTTTTTAATTGTTTGTTTTAAGTATTTTGTTTAAAAAAAAAGAAAGACTGATTTTTGTTGAGGTAAGAAATATCCGTAAAAAAATATATAGGGCTTGAAAATATTACAGGAATTGAATATAAAATGCTAGTTTTCTGCTTTGTTAACAAATTACATAAAGAATTTACGAATTTTCAAAATATGCTAAGTATAAGTATAGTTATGGGGGTCTGAGCTGATTTCATTAGGACTGAAAGATAAGGTAACTAATTACAAAAACAAATCATCATATCTGAATGTAAGCATTTTTAACAAATGTTATTAAATATTTTATTAATATGATGTGATTTGAGACATTTAATTGATGACAATGAATAACACACTCATGTCCTTACTGACATTATAACATATAATATGTAATGTTATGTATTCAAATTATATATTAATATAAATTTAATACAGTGTCATATTTCTTTTGTGTTTTTTTTTTTTCATTTCCTTGCCTAATATCAACTTTCTCTTAATTGAATAGAATAAAATTTAAGAAAAGAATAAATGCTTACATTGTACAGCATTTTACTAATGTCTTCAGTTAAAGAAAAACTAGTACATAGACAACTGAAATCTGAAGTGACATAATTTATTTAATTTTTAACGTCCATTATTATTAAATAAGAGGAGGATTTAGGATGGGTTATCTATAGGTTACCACCCTTTTCTAGCCAGGATAAGGCTGATGCCTTTTCTTTTTTTTAAAGAAAAGCCACCACCCCATATTGGGAATCGAACCCACGACCCTTGGCACTGAGTGTAAGGTGCTCACGGGCACTGGGCCTTCAAACATAATTTACTGAAAGTAATTGATTGCAGACATGGGCTTATATAGAAAATAATTTTGGTAGGGGCTGAGAGCATTTGGGGGGTATGGAATACTAGCAATCGAGAACTTAGAATAGTTAGCCAATTAAAATGCTATTACAACCCCCCCCCCCCCAAAAAAAAAAAAAATTTTAACTAAGTGATGAGTTAATGTACTTTTAAGGTTTTTTTATTTACACATTTTTACCAGTTTCAGAGAGGGCTGCCAATACAAATTAAAAATTTAACACCTAAAATAGTGATTTCGAAGTTGCCTTTTTTAGTGTTTTCCCCTGTTTCGTCTGATGAATTGGAGATCAGATCACCCCTATACTGAGAAGGGTAAAGGAGGTTAACCTGTACATAATCCATCCCAAAACTCTGTGCTATATAGAAGTGGACGTTAAAATTTAAATAAATAATCAAGTGAAAAATCGGTGATTACTATAGCTTCACACTTCCATATGAAAATTAATTAATGAATTTAAAACATAGAAACAATCATATGTTTATTTACACTTAAATTCATATATTAAATCAATGGTTTTCTTCTTTTACTAATTGGAAAAGTTAATTTGACTACCTGTGTCTGGGACAACTCTTACACTTATGAACAAAGTCTGCTATGAATTGGCGAAACCTCTCAAGCCTAGTGGGTGCTGGCAAAGGTACTTCTTCATCAGATATCACTCCTTGATAGTAAGATACTAGCCCAGGAAGGACGTAGGATATACCTAGGGCGAGGAAGACTGTAACGAAGTAAGGCATGTATGGCCTGCTCTTCTCGAGCAAGATTTCCCAAGACGTCGAGGAGTCTGTCTGTGCACAGCCCTGCGCCAAGACTTGATGTGCTTTGTTAGTGTGTCTGCCCATCGTGATCTGCACGCCTCTCTCTGCTAGAGTTCCACCTGTCTGGGTGCTAGAATCAGTAAACTCTACCTCCTCTTCTATTGCCTGCCTTTGTTTCTCCGAGAACAGTCCGCTCATTGATTCCCCTCTCACGCAGTCTCTTGAGGTAACAACTCTTGCTTGGGGCTTAATATTTTCCACCTTCTTCTTTGGGATCATTTTCTCAATATGATCTTTCAAAAGTTTAAAATTACAGGACAAACATTATGCGAACACTGTTTAACTTTCTTAAAATAAAATATAACATGTGATAAAAATATGTTTTCTGTGAATTTATTTAAATTCACTGCTTCAAGTAAGAGTATGGTCACTAACTAAAATCATTTGTGCTGTAATATTTTTCTTTTACATTTCCACTGTGTAAGAAATAGCAAATTTGAAGAGATAAAAATAAAATGTAGATAGAGTCAATGGCAATAGTTTTCTTCAGACTTCTGTAGTAATTTCTTCTCAAGTTGTCTTACTTTAGTTCCATAAGTTCAAATATGAGAATGAAATAATTCTAGTGCCCTTTGTTGTACTTGAAAACAATATTTAAATTTTCATGACACACGTTTTATTTACACTAAAAACAAAAACATAGTATTTTGGTTATCTTCAAACACTCAGTATATAATAATAATAATCATATTAATCAGCTGGTTGCTAGGTAGCACTTTTAAGGTATATTTGCAAGTTCCAACCATGTGACATTGGCTTTACATGACCACCTCTGCTCTTAACACATTATCTGCGTTACAGGATATCATAAACCTGTAGGTCTCAAACTGTTAACCGTGTCTCTTATCCTCATTTATACATCCATTACTACGTTTCATATATTTCCTTTAATTATCATTATTTTTGAATGGGACCAAGATGTTTAGGCTCATATAGACTAAAATCTTGAGAATTGATGATAAAATTACAACAAAAAGAAACTGTTGTGATTAAATTAATTAAAATAGTTTATTTAGTTTTAAAAACACCTTTTACTAAGAAATTCTTTAAAAAAAAAAAAAAAAAAAAAAAAAAAAAAACATTAAAAATATACAGGACTACATAAGCTTGTATCGAATTAGACAAAAAAACCTGTACGGGGTTAGGGTTACCTTGTAACGTACTAATGCATAGTTTAGCATATGGTCTCAACGGAGTCAACCAGTTAATGATGCTCTGGCACAGAACTTTGATCTTTCAGGCTTTACATCTCTGATACAACAAAATGGATTCCTTTTGATATCCAATTCTGAGTGTATTTTTAAGACAATTAGATCAAGTTAATCTGAAAAAGATCAAATGACAGTATCAACATTCGGAGAAAGCTAACCTTAAATTTTTAACCTCAACAAGATTCAGAATATTACTTTTAACAAACTGTTTTCATTACCTGTGGTAACCTATAGATAACCCGTCCCAAAATTCTTAGTTAATAATAAGGGACGTTAAAATTTAAATAAATGACAAATTATGAAACGTTCTGCATCCAGATCATGGAAGATCAAAACTTCGAAGATGAGAAGAATAGCGTCGTTTTATTCAGATTTGTTTTTATGTCTAATGTTCATTTTAGAATGATTTAAGTTTAATTTATTAATTGTATTTTAATTATTCAGTTCAATTATTTTGGAAAACTATATGTAATGTATTTAATTGTTAAATGTTACAAAATACATGTGATATGCAATGCATGGGGCATGTAGTAAATAAACGGCCACACCTCATGGTTACTGAGATATGATGGGGGACGGGAATTGATTAATTAGGACTTACGGAGGCCAGTTGCTGTTAGTATTAAGGTGTGAGCACTCCGTGCCTGAGGTAGAGGCTTCAATTCCTACTACAGACGGTGGCTTTTCTTTCGAAACAATAAAAATACATCAGCCTTATCGAGGTGAGAGAAGGCTGGTGGTGGCATATGTAGCTAAACCGTCATGAAAACCTGGCTTATCTATAAACAGATGGTAATATATAAATAAATAAATATAAGTATTAACACTTTAACTATTAGAGTGTGTGTATATGCCAACGAGAGGAGTAGGATCCAGGAATATTGCAGCATAGCAGTGATAGCTGGAGATGCATACACTCTGTATGGCTCAGAAAGATAAGTCATCAAAATGTTAAATATATTAACCAGGTGGCATCTAATTTTTGTCAAGCTTACAAGCAACTCAAAAATGTTTTGATAAGGAAGGAAACTTCAAATATCTTTTTTAAAAAAACTTTTTTAATGAAATAAAAATGTACGAAATTTACAAGAAATTGCCTATTGCTACAATTAAAGTTGAAGTTTATTACAAATTGCACATCCTTTAATTGAAGTTATTATCCATACATACAAAAACAATAGATTTAAAAATAAAATAACCAAAATAAATAAACTGTGAATTATTAAAGTCAAAATTAAAATCATGATAACAACTCCTACCAATCACTATTTTATCATATTTATTAAATTTAAACCTCTACAACCTTAAATATAGAACATTCTACCACAGTATACCTTCATAGGCATAATACTGGTTTGACAGTATGAAAAAAAAATAATGCCAATGTTAACTTTTATTTTTTTTTAATAATCTTAATAAAGATTATAATAAAATTGTAGTCCACTAAAAGTTTGAAAACTTTCTTATTTACAGATTATATAATTTGTCAATAATATTATTAATATAAAATTAAAAAGAATTTTATAAGATAAGATATAAAGTTATAATTTCTACAACAAAAATATTTTAATATTACTTTTTAATACAAAAAAAAATAAAATAAATCAATTTATGACAATCAATGAAACATTAATTAACTACAGTTTGACTTAAAATGTAAATATGTTTCAACCGGTGAACCATATTTATGTTCAGTTTGGGCTTCAAACTTTTTACACAGAGAAACAACTTTATTTACCCCCCCCCCCCCCCCCCCCCCAAACAAAAAACAAAGTTTAGTTGTCCAACTATATTGGGTTGCTATATTTATAAAATAAATTATAAGATGCAACACTTCACAGCCTTTGGTTGTAAAGCCTCTCTTCAAATTTTAATTGTACAGGATACACAAAGACTAAACAACTAAGCTTGATTGATACTCTGAATAGAAATAAAATCAAGATAATTGTTGAATGCTTGAATTTGTTGGTTGCTAAGAGTTTATTTATAAGACAGTACACAATGTTGATGCTAAACAAGAAGAAAAACAAAAACCCCGAAGAAAGTTAAACTCCCGGCAGGCATGCTAGAACATAATAGAATGACCATCAAACATATTAAACTCCTGGCAGGCATGCTAGAACATAATAGAATGACCATCAAACATACTAAACTCCTGGCAGGCATGCTAGAACATAATAGAAAGACTATCAAACACATTAAACTCCTGGCAGGCATGCTAGAGCATAATAGAATGACCATCAAACATATTAAACTCCTGGCAGGCATGCTAGAACATAATAGAATGACCATCAAACATATTAAACTATGTTAGAGTGAGAAAAAGCATGGGACAGGAAGGCAGGCAGAGCAACATTAAACAAAACTAAGGAACATCAATGAACTGCATGGCTCTACAATACCCACATTTTCAATTCCTACCTAGCTACAGAAACTGTAAGAATCCAAGCTCCCTCTCTTCTATCATTACTCAGTCCAGCTACCCTTTTAATATAACACCACAGTATTTGCTCCCTGCCTATCATGTGTAGCCCACTAATATCTATCATAACAGATATATTCGACAAACAATATTTGGAAAATTGCGAGAAGTCTGGACTTAAATATAGCCCGTTCAGTTAGATAGAATAGTTCTAATCCCATATCTGCGAAATTCTGAGGAAATTATTCCCGACAGTTCCGCCATTTGCATTTCCATTACAATGAACAACACGCTACTTTAAACTCAATATGTCTTGTTTAAGAGCAAGGAAGGCTCTGAGAGGTCAGGCAAGGGAGTTAGTGTTTAATATTTATCAATACTTAGCTAAAGCTGAGGCTAAAAACAACTTAAGCTATAGCCTGTTCAAATAGGTGGTTTAGTTGGAGGGAAAACGGCGTGGCCTATATTCCCGGTGCAAGAAATTGGCAGTAAAAATTCTCTCTGTTATAACCTTATCACTAGGAGGTTTAAAATGTTTTTAGTCTTAGTTTTGATAAATATTAGACACTATTTCCTTTGTCTGACCTCTCAAAGCCTTCCCTTGTCTTAAACAAGGCATAATCAGTTTTTATAATGTTTTCACGTATCGGGTTGTTCCTTGAAAAGGGAATTTGCAAATGGTGGAACTGAGGAAATATTTCCCTCAAAATTTCACACAGGGGAATTGAACTTTTCCATAAATCTAAACAAGCTACAGAAGATACTATATATATATATATATATATATATATATATATATATATATATATATATATATATATATATATATAACAAAAATAAATATTGTCTTGATAATGGTAATCTTTAATAAAACAAACTGGGTGGACTAAATCATCAAAAAAAACTATTGGTAACAACTGGAACTTAAATACTACTTGAGAAAAAAATCTAAATCGTAATTTAATAAAGGAAAAGTATGCCAAATTTTTTTGTTCTGTCATCATAAAAAAATCATACTGAAGGAGTTGTGAAGGAGTCATTTTTACACTAATTGAATAGGCTCTAGATGTTTTTTTCCCATTAATATTAGTTTACTACAAATAAGAATAGTCAAAAACTTTATAAGTAATGCAAAAATGCAGAGAATATCAAGAGATTTTATAATATCTTCAGAAAAATTTGTTTAATCTGATGATATAGAGAAAATTATTTTGAAGGACAATTTATGTTTTAGGGAATAATAAGCATGAGTATATATAAGGGGGGGGGCTATAGCCCCCCCCCCCCCGAAATTTTGATTTAATCGGTAAAAATGTGTCATAGCAACCTCAAAAATAAATTAAATAAGATCACTGAGCTCAGAATTTTTTGGGGGTGTAATAGCGCTTTAGTTGGCTAGCTATTCCAAGTTATAGATTGTTAGTATTCCATACCCCCAAACGCCCCCCCCCCTCCAAATGTTCTCAGATGTCAAAGATGGATAATTAAAAAAATGAAATAAACTTTATTGAGCATTCTATTTAGTATTTTATAGTTTGGAATAACACTTAAACAAAAAAATAAATAAAAAAAAGAACTAAATTTCAGATATTCTTCACAACATGATCATAAGTTATCCTTTTTTTAAAATCAAAATTTTGATTAAAATTAGAGATTTATTTTTTTAAGATAGTCATTTCAATAATTTTTTCCCCAACTGTAATATTACAAAGAATGTGTGCTGTCAATTTTAATTTAGAAATTTACAGGGTATTTTGTCCCTACCACATCAAACTATCGAATATGCAAATCTAGGGAAACAAACTTATTCTATCCATTGACAAAGTAGTATATTGAAAAATGGACTTATTGGATACTTTATTTAAGTCATTAGAGGCTATTCTACGGGGTTAGAGTTCAATCCGAAATACGAGATTTTTCATATTCGATGGTTTGACACGGTAGGGATGATATGTGTAAAATATTTTTAAAAGTATAAACGATTTGTCTAGCCAAAAAATAAAATTAATTTTATAAAAGCTCAAGATGGTATAACCCCTGAACAACAATTTTTTAAAGAGGAAAATGAAAAGTTTTGAGTATTCGTGATTCGTGACATAACAAATAAAAAAAAATTGTGGTTGGTTGGCTGGTGAAGGTTCATTCTATTTCAGAATAAAAAAATGCAATGTTTTTTAATCTTACCCATTAAAGAATCTTTAATTTATTGAATTTAAACGTTATATATTACCAATTTAAAATAATTTCTAAACTAAAATTAGAGATCAGGATTCATATTTCCCTTTTGTGTCGATCTCATTCACTAAATAGTTCATTAAACAATTTACATTAAATAATATAATCTAATAATATATATATTCCAGTCAAATGAAAATGAAAAATTTTATTTAAGGAAAATAAATAAATGTCATCCTTAAAAGGATAATATGTTAATAATTTAGGCATATTTAATTTGTCAAAATGCCTAAAACGTACTTTAAGAAAATATATTATGATAAATGTCATTCATTTATAAAATATAATTATTTTTATATCATATGTACACTTATATAAAATATTATGACATTCACAGATCCTAATAATAGTTGGAATGATGAGAGTTGTTAGATCTTTGATAACCTCTACCTCCTCCTCTCCCACCAGAGTTATTCCATGACGGCTGGTTTTGATTTCTTCTTTGATGTTGTTGATTGTATTGCTGGTGCTCAGGGTTTTGTTGATTTTGGTTGAATCTCCTTCCTTGATCGCTGTAGTTGCTTCTGTATGGGTGAGGACGGTTATTTTCTCCTCCTCTCCTCATCGGATTCGAGTCGTGCTGCCTGTTTCCCTGTCCTCTGCCGAGGGGGATGTACGAAGCAGCAGGTAAGCTGTGTTGGAGCGTCCTATGGCCTGCGTCGCTCAGAAACGCTTGATTGTACGATGGGACTAATCCTATCTGAGGACGGTTCCTATTGAAGTATGGTCTCTCGTTGAGTAGAGGTGGAGGACGGTTGTTTCCATCACGGTCTTTATTGACAAGAACTCTCGGAGGTTCTTGTGCACCAGCTAGCCTCACTGCCTTAAACTTGTAATCTTCTGGGTACTGAGGATCGCAATACGCGACACATAATACAGCGTTCATAGCAACATTATTAAGACCCTTAACAGGCGAGGTGATTACCTCGCCTTGAAACATTTCTTCAGCAACAATATAAATTTCACCATAGACACCGTCTGAAACAATAGCTTTCTTTTTCTTCTGATAAATCTGCGTATCCAAATTGTTTATATAAGAAAAACAATCGGCATCCAGTCCTACATAAAGCCGATCATGGCCGAGTTTGTTCCTTTTTACTTCTGCTTCAGTCAAATCTTTATAAACTGGAGCAAGGCCTCTTCGCAATCTTTGCTCATCGACAAAAGGCAGAAGAGCAACACCCTGCCAAGCAAAGCGTTTACCATTTAAATCGATCATGAAGTCCTTAGGGTAAAAGTCCAAAATAGGAGATAAAGGGTTTGTCATAAGATCTGCCCATGTTGGAGGAACAAGAGTGCTACTTCCTGCAGGAAATACACTCATGAGTTGTTCTAAAGGGCTGAAAGGATGTGTTCCTTTTTCAAAATTTTGATTGCACCTTGCAATATTGACAAAGTCAGAAGCAAAAGGTGCATAATGATAAGGAAAATACCACTTCCAAGATGCACAGCCCTGGTAATAATACTTCAAGACCCAGCAAAGCCCAATGGCATATTCTGCACCAATCTTATGCCTTTGAACAGCATCATTATTATTAATACTAAATTTTAGTTTATAATACCTCTCTTTATATCCCTCTTCGAAAAGCCTTACTTCATCTGGAGGATCTTCTTCCTCCTTGAATTCTTCTTGTAATCCAGGGTTCTGGCGTATTCTCTCCCGTAAATCCTGTAACTTTTTTTGTCTATTTCTCATTTTGAACATTTGCTCATTCCTATGACGCTTCCTAAATATTTCATCTTCAAGTGTTCCAAGGTCGTGCATTATAAGTTGTACGCGATCTAAATTAACATCACCACTTTGGGTCAAATATCCCCCAGTCCTATAAACACACTTTTTATACAAATTAACAAGCTTATCAATCGCTCCTTCACGAATTTCTAATGAAGGTAAATGCGGTAAGAAGTCATTCCCAACAAAGAAACACATGAATACCCAATCATCTAGTGCACGTTCGAAGTCGTATTCAAAGGGCAAACCAGGCATTTTAAGTTCCCCTTCCAAATATTCCCGCAAAACATTTAACCTGACAAAAATATATTTTGTTGGTGCTCCAGAGTATGTGGTTTCCATCATTTCTGTTTCGGCAGGGAGGCCTTTACACTCAGTTAGTTCATGTCCAGTTTGTCCACAAATGTCACACCTCTTTGGCTGATTCATAACAAATTCTTCTCTAATGATAGTGAAATAAGGTTCATGGGTAGCGAGACCAAGCATAATTAAGTCTGCATCGGCTCCGCAAAGACAATGACGAGTATTGGGGTCATGATCAGGATGTGCTCGCTGTTTCCTAATAAAGTCCATGATTTTATGCTCGCCTTCACCAGGAACTCCAGCATCTGATAATATTACTTTTACTTGTTTCCAACCAGGATCGTTGGCTAATCTGTCATGAATGTAATAATTAAGACATTCAGTTAGCCTAGCCATAAAAGATGTGCCAGGGGTAATACAATTACTATCAAAATGATAAGAACTATTTTTATCAGAAGGTAAATGATATCCCTTAGCCTCCAGCTCAGCACGGATTCGAGTCAACTGTTCTTTTTTCTCGGCAGTTTCTTTGGCTGCTCTAAATCTTCTAGACCTCTGCTGATTCATCTTCGCTCTTGGAGCAACCCCATCTATTGCTAAGTAAAGTACTTTGCGAGGTCTTACAATCTTGAATAACCTATCAATGCACTCAAAAATAGCGATCATCATTTCATCTTCACTACTTGGGGCTGGTTTATTTTCAGGATGAGTGCAAGGGTGAATAATCCCATTCATATCTAAATAGAGATTATCAAACTCCTCTCCATTTGGATTCTTTTGTGAAGAATCAACTTCCTTACCTCCTTCGGGTGTTTCTTCTATACATTCCACAATGACGGAAGGATATTTCCTGGTCAGCCATCTGAAGAAGGCTGGAACTCCCATTTTTAGTTTGTTTCTTTAAATGTAAACCAAACTCAACATAACATACCCAACATTACCACCATCAGGCAACCACTAACGACTCATCAATTGATGTAGCCGTTAACATAAACACAAACAAAGAGGTAGCAGAAAACTCAACATGGCCTCAAACACGAAGCTATATGTTTCCAGGCTGCCATCTTTAAAACTCTCTAACAAAACAAGTAATTTTGAAAAACATATTACGCATTTACAAATTTATTTTAAAGTTTTATATAAGTGTTCACATGGCAAAACAACTATTTTTTTTTTACTTTATATCGCTATTTCATTTTATATCTCTTTTAAATATTCGGGCAATGATGAATGATGGGCGTATATAAGGGGGTGGGCTGCAGTCCCTACCGAAATCGGTAAAAATGTATCATAAAAACCTTAAAAATACATCAAGTAAGATCACTTAGTTCAGAAAAAATAGTTTTTACTGGGTGTAATAGCGTTTTAATTGGCTAACTATTCTAAGTTCCAGATTGTTATTATTCCGTACCCCCAAATATTCTCAGCCCCCCCCCCCCCGAATAAGTTCAAAATGCAATTCGCAAATCAAAAATTCAACTATGGAAAACAAACTGAAACCAGCAAGTTAACAGACCAAAAACTTAATATTTCAAATTTTAATGTTAGTGACTGGTGTGTTGTTGCTTATGATAAAAATGAAGTTATATTTATTTTTATATTCCCAGCAAACCCTTCACTGAAGTAATGAATGTTTTGTACATGTAGGTAGTCCTCATTCTGAATAGCAATTTTAGTTTTTCGGATACTATATGCCATGCTCACATCATATTTAAGGTCATCAGAAACGATACAAAGTGATAAAATTAGTTTTTCATTGCTTGTATCCTTATAGTGAATCATTACAGGGTGAATTTTGCACGAATCTGAGGACGAATGGTAGTTTTCACTAAAATCCATTGAGATAACAGCTGTATTTGGGGAGGCTACAATCTTAAAATTTTTGAAGAAGGTTGTGATTTATCAACGTAGGTATAAATGTGGTATTAATTTGTTCAGTTTTTCTATTAATTTATCAATAACCTCATCATCTGTGCTGGAACACCAGAACATTTCACTTCGATCAACCGAAACCTATTGACTGTACTCAACAAAATCTGTTTGTAGCTTTGGGTTATTTTTTATAGTTTTTAAAATTAAATCGCTGTATTATAAAAAATAATATATTGTTAGCTAAAATTTTAATTGAACAATTTTTTGTCTTTAACGGAAAAAAAATTAAAGAGTGAAAAAACCATTATTCAATTTTTAAAAAAATTATTTTAACAGTTTAGGATTTTTTCATACCATTTGTAATTACTTTATGATTATATTATTTTTTCCATATTTATTGAAGTATTGCCATAAAAAATGTCATCAACATAGGTCGATAGGTATGATTTATATTCTAGAACTAAGTGCACTTCCTTTGTCCAATCGATGATAACTGCAAAATTTCAAATACTTTAGCAGAGCATAAAAGGTAAATGTGAAGGAGCGCGGTCTCCTCACCGATCCTTTTGAAATGTTGCACTATAACGTATTTTGATGCACTAAACACGAATCCGTTAAAAAAAAAAAAAGCTCGCTTTTCACTAAGAAAGAAGTTATTAAGCACTAATAGTCCGTCGGCCCGTGTACATTTTATGCAACGATTTTTAAGATTCTTCATTTTTTCACTATTGATTGTACAAGTCTTAACTAGAACATTGCCGCTTGTCAGCTGGCTAGGTAGCGGTGGGTTTGGCTGCGGGGGCGTTGCAAACATAGGAAAAATATGGAAATGTGAAACGATTTTAAGATTCATGAAATTTCTTGGAGAGACACCTTATATTATACAATAATCATTGGCACTTGTCAGCTGGCCGGCCAGCGGTGGACTGCTTGTCAGATGGGGGTCTAAACTTGGCAAAAATACGAAATTCTGAAACGATTTTAAGATTGCTGAAATTTTGGTGGTTACTAGTATTTGTAGTGAGATTAACGAAAGACATTGTCAGCTGCTCATATCTTGGTGGAAAACTTGTCAGCTGGGGGGGTATAAGCGCTGAGCGTATGGCGCGCGCTCCGCTTTATACCGCCAGCTGACAACTTTTCCACCCACATATAAGCAGCTGACAATTTGTTTCGTCAATCTTATTACGAATACTACCTACTAACAAAATTTCAGTAATCTTAATATAGTTTTTGGCTATTTAATAGCGAAAGCATGCTTATATTGATTACAACTTCTGAATATATTGATTGTAAATGAATATTTTTATTATCAACGTTAAAATATATTATGTATTTGCATTAAGGTAAGATGAAAAAATATGTCAATTATTTGTATAAAATACTGTATTGGTAATAAAAAAGTATTATACAATTAATCATAATAATAATAATAGTATACTAAAGACACTTAATAATATAATAATAAAAAGAAAGTCAATCGTTTTCTGATTCTGACTCTGCACCTTCAGAATCATCAACCCCCCCCCCCCCCCCCCCGCAGTAATTGTGCGGTCATCCTCTTCTTGGTGTCTTTCAGCTGAAAATACTAATTATTGTTATTGATAAAATGATTAAACATTAATAAAGCATAGAAAATAAATAGTTTTAATATCTTCAGTGAATTGCTGACCTCGAATAATCATATCAACTACTCGACGGAATTGTTCGCCGTCAAACCATTTACAGGTTTATATATTATCTTCAATATCCCATCCGTAATCCAGAGGAGTCAAACTTGAAGGTTCTTCTTTGTTTATTTTAGATTTTAAACATCGTCGTATAGGTATTTATTTTTTTTTCAATCTACTTTACAGTAGATTTATACCTACTCGATATTAGAGGTATAGCCATCGGGGATCAACCATACAGGCTGCTAGGATTGCTAAAAGAAGCTCTAGACCTCTTAAGGATTGTTTAACTGTAGTGTGTATAGAGTGTCTGACACAGCAAACATACAAACAAACAGACAACAATTCTATAAATCATTGTTTTGGGTACAATTGCATTGATAAAGGCCCCCAATAGTATTTTTACTCATATATCTTGCATGTACAAACAGCGATCCTTTAGAATTTTATTATATGTGAAGATAGATTATGGCTAGTAGTGGTAAGTTGGTAAATCGGGTCCAGAATAAACCCCCCTCCTAATAAACCGATTTACTTTATTTTTACAACATATTTTTCTATTAATATTTCCACAAACGAATATCGAGTTTCGTCCGAGCGACTTTGGGTCCGGAGTAAACCCCTCCTCCAGATGAACCAATTTTTCTGGTTAACGAACTCGTTAAATTATTTGCTAAGAGAATACTATATACAAAGTTTCGTTAAAAAAAAATCCTCTGGTGTGTATCGAATTAACGATAGTTCATGAAATGTTGGACGTGATTCTTTACATTGGCATAACTTTTTTATTTATGTACCGATTCGCATGAAACAAACACTAAATATTAAGTGAAACGTACCACAATATATTAGTGAATACTGCAACTAAATCGGATAAGCCGTTTCTGAGATTAGCGCGCACAGATAAACAGACAAGCAGGCAAAAATTTTAAAAATCATTGTTTTGGGTACTATTTCATTGATAAAGGTCCCCAATAGTATTTTTCCCCATCTTCCAGATACAGACAGCGATCGGTTAGAATTGTATTTGTATAAATTTGTATTAAGCTATGATGAAAAAATATATTATTTATTTGTAAAAAATACTGTAAAAATTATTATATAATTTATTTATAATAATAATAGTTACCTAATAAAACTTTTTAATAAAAAGAAAGTCTGACTCTTCACCTTCAGAATCATTACTTTCGATATTTGTACTGTTTGTGAGGTCATCCTGCTGTCTCTCATATGAAAATACTAATTATTGGTATTGATAAAATGATGAAACATTAATAAAGCAAAGAAAATGAATAATTTTAATATTTTCAGTGAATTACTGATCTCGAACAATCATATCAACTACTGGAGGTAATTGTTTGCCATTAGATGTTAAAATTTGGATGAATATGGGAACGTGAACAAACCAAACTATTTAGATAATAAGAAGTTATTTTTAACACAAGGCGAAACACTGTGCCAAGCGTTGCCTGATTTTCACGCATTCACAGGCAACAATTTTTTATGTGCTATGTATTTTATACAAATAAATGATATATTTTTTCATCTTACCTTAATGCAAATACATAATATATTTTAACGTTGATAATAAAAATATTCATTTACAATCAATATATTCAGAAGTTGTAATCAATATAAGCATGCTTTCGCTATTAAATAGTCAAAAACTATATTAAGATTCCTGAAATTTTGTTAGTAGGTAGTATTCGTAATAGGATTGACGAAACATATTGTCAGCTGCTTATATGTGGGTGGAAAAGTTGTTAACTGGCGGTATAAAGCGGAGCGCGCGCCATACGCTCAGCGCTTATACCCCCCAGCTGACAAGTTTTCCACCAAGATATGAGCAGCTGACAATGTTTTTTGTTAATCTCACTACAAATACTAGTAACCACCAAAATTTCAGCAATCTTAAAATCGTTTCAGAATTTCGTATTTTTGCCAAGTTTAGACCCCCAGCTGACAAGCAGTCCACCGCTGGCCGGCCAGCTGACAAGTGCCAATGATTATTGTATAATATAAGGTGTCTCTCCAAGAAATTTCATGAATCTTAAAATCGTTTCACATTTTCATATTTTTCCGAAGTTTGCAACGCCCCCGCAGCCAAACCCACCGCTACCTAGCCAGCTGACAAGTGGCACTGTTCTAGTTAAGACTTGTACAATCAATAGTGAAAAAATGAAGAATCTTAAAAATCGTTGCATAAAATGTCACGGGCCGACGGACTATAAAGTCCACTGTTATGGAGGTTGCAAAAGACGGGGTAACAGCGTATTTGTAAACACGCGCATGTGCAATAGTCCTTCCTTAATGACGAAGTGTAATTGAAATTTAGACTCACCTTGTGGTAGCTGACTTGGTCGTAAATTGTCGCTTTTGGGCATACGTGCTATGCGTTTCCGCTCGCTCCGCTCGCTCAAGAAGATATCAAAACCCCTAGCCAATCCAACTCGCTAAAATTAATAGAATTCTATTCATTTTAGCGAGTTGGATGACTAGAGTTTTGATATCTTCTTAAAATTTAAAAAAAAAATTTAAAGAATGGTTTATTATTTCAAAAATTTTTTGTTGAATAACTAACTGGAGATAAATTGATAAATACTTGATGGTAAATTTCAATTAGACATCCTTATTACGAACTTTTCCATACCCGCGCATGCGCATGTTGACAAACATAGTAGGTTACATTACCTTTCAGAACCCGCACAACAGTGAACTTTAGTGTTTCATAACTTCTTTCCTAGTGAAAAGCGATTTTTTTTTTTTTTTTTTTTTAACGGATTCGTGTTTAGTGCATCAAAATACGTTATAGTGCAACATTTCAAAAGGATCGGTGTGGAGACCGCGCTCCTTCACATTTACCGCATAAAATTAAACTATTTGAGATTGAGCAAAACTATTTTATATTCTTACGTATATCCATGAAAGGAACGAACATGCCAAGTTTCATTAAAATCTGAGATCATGGGTGTCAAATCCTATTTTTTGGGGGTTGATTTGACATGGAATGACCCAAATGTTTAAATATCATGTCACATATAGATGATTATAGGTGGTACGTTAAAGAACTAAACGTATTTAAATAATTAAAGTTCGGTACAATGTTCTATGGGTTCATGTTGGAGACATAGTTTTTTTTTAAGCAAATGCATGTGATAAAATGCAATTTGCAAATAAAAAGTCCGTCACGCAGGAGCTGCATAATTAAGCACTTTCCTCAGAATTTGGGTAGTGTAGACTGCTTTCCAGAACAATTTGCTTAAAATATCCTACATAAATAAAATAAAAACATGAATAGATCTCTTTTAATTTTGTAATGAGTAACTGATCAATTATTAATTTGCTTCCAGAGTTAACTCCATGAGTTAAAAAACCTCATATTATCGTATTTTGATCTAACGCAGGAACAGGATACAGTCCCTCTAGTGGTAGAAAGCGCTCCTTGTGGCGGCTTTGTGAACCTACGTCTGGCGGGCTTTTCTATTGAAATATATTACAAAGTAACCCCCCCTCTTTCCGATGGACCGATTCAGCTCATTTTTACAACACTTCTTTCTCATAAGTTAACCACGACGTATACCGCGTTTCGTTACAATTTTTTTTTTTTTTTTTTTTTTTTTTAATAAATGTTTATTTAAAATCTGTACAATTTATATAGTACAATAATTAATTGTGATCGTCTTGTGTACATTCAGTGAATAGTATATGGAAGGAACCAATCATTATTGGCACTTCCTAATATATGCTAACATTTATATTTTCACTGTTATAACCGCTGCTAGGGTAGCTGGTCACGGGGCCAAAGTCTCTTAAGCCTCCTGGGAAGGTCTTTAGGGTGGGTCCGAGTGGATAGGGATTGACCTCTAGGATTTGGGTGGGATGACAATTTGGAATGGAACGTTAGGAATCTGGATGTTGCGAGGTCTTTTACGAAGGGGATATTTAGGTCATTGTGTAGGGTTTTGTTGGAGACATAAAAGGGAGCATTAACTATTCTACGAAGGACTTTGGATTGGAATGCTTGTATTCGTTGTATGTTTGAGTGTTTTGCTGTTCCCCATAATTCAAGTCCGTAAGTCCAGATAGGTCTAATTATAGTTTTGTATATAGTAAGTTTGTTGTGTGTCGTAAGCTTTGAAGTAGGGCCGAGTAGTCGTCTTAAGAGTCCAAATCTCCTGTTCAGCTCTTGTATTTTTAGTCGTGTGTGTGGGTTCCATGTGAGTCTGCTGTCTAGTAGAAGTCCCAGGTAACGCACCTCATTAGATACAGGAAGTTGACTGTTGCATATGAAGACTGGAGGGCAAGTGCTCTTATTAAGAGTAAATGTTACGTGACAGCATTTTTCAGGATTCACTGTGATTTTCCACAAGGTGCACCATTTCTCGACAGACTCAAGGTGCTCCTGTAATTGCTGAGAAGTTGTAGAGGGATCGGGGGAAGAGGAAAAAATGGCTGTATCATCGGCGTAGGTTGTTATATGTGTAGATGGGTGGTTAGGGATGTCTGCCGTATACAGGAGGTATAGGACAGGACCTAGGATGCTGCCTTGTGGGACGCCTGAGGATATGGGTCGGGAGGAGGACAAGGTAGTACCAGACCTTGCTTGAAAGGAACGATGCGAGAGGTAGGATTGAAGGATGAGGTAATATGTGTGAGGTAAAATACGCTTTACTTTGTATAACAACCCCGGGTGCCAAACCCGATCGAACGCTTGGGCGACGTCGAGGAAGGCACTCGTGCAGTAGTTTTTACATTCAAGCGCGTAGGATATTGTGTCAACAACGCTGAAGCATTGTTGGATAGTGGAGTGACGGAAGCGGAAACCGAACTGATGGTCAGGAAAAGAATTGGAGAATGTAACGATGGGAAGGATTCTCTTTAGAAAAAGTTTTTCAAATATTTTGGACATGGTTGGGAGTAAGCTGATAGGACGGTAGG
Source organism: Gonocerus acuteangulatus (assembly GCA_946811695.1). NCBI lineage: Eukaryota > Metazoa > Arthropoda > Insecta > Hemiptera > Coreidae > Gonocerus > Gonocerus acuteangulatus. The sequence goes on along the minus strand of OX328127.1, from coordinate 65,574,825 downwards.
AGGATGGATTTTTTGGGGCTTTATGGGGTTTGGGGATAAGAATTATTATAGAGTGTTTCCATGGATTGGGAAAGTGAGTAGTTCTTAGGATTGAATTAAAGATGTAGGTAAGGAAGATTATGGCTTTCTGGGGTAGGTTTTTTAGGATGAGGGCTGTGATAAGGTCGTAACCAGGGGATTTTCTGGGGAGGTGTTTGATGATATATTTTACGTCTGCTGGATTGAATGCTTTCGGCATTCAATCCAGCAGACGTAAAATATATCATCAAACACCTCCCCAGAGCTGTTGAATGCTTTCGGCAGTTGGTGTCTAGACACCGTCGGGGTAAGACGTTTTAGGTTAGACCAGTGCCGATTGTAGCTATATCTATAGGAGGCTGATTCAACCCTTCATCGGGCCGGCTACCACCTGCCTTCAAAGGATCTGCCGCCGACACTTCCTGCTTCAGCACTTGCTATCAGGGAGTATTTTAGTCATTTAATATATAATTTTTCTTATTTATATTTCACCCTTCTATTTATTTATTTATTTTCGCATTAATTTCTCATTTTATGAACATGGAAGTAGTAACTAACAAAGATCCGAAACCCCCTGACATTTTTTCATTATTTCATTCTTCCAAAAAATGGTGTAAAAAATTTATTTTAGTATCAATAAGCAATCCAACCGGTCAAGTTACATTCAACAGTTTTAGCCCATTCAAAGTTTGCAAATTCTTTAAGAGTTATGCGCCAAAGTCTAGAGTAAAATTTTTAAGAAGTGGTACAGTATTATTAGAAATCGAGGACGCCAAGGAATTTTTGAATTTAGGCAATTTGAAGACTTATGAAAATTTTACATTAGTTTTTGCTGCACATCGATTTTTGAACTATTCACGCGGAATTATAAATAGTTTTGAACTAGCTAATTCTTCAGAAGAAGAAATTCTTTCTGAGCTTTCAGAACAAGGAGTCGTCAAAGTTAAAAGAATTATGAAAAATATCAGAGGAAGTAAAAAGCCAACTAACTCATTTATATTGACATTTGAAAAGTGCACTTTACCCGAGTATATCACTCTTGATTTTCTCAGAGTCAAAGTTCGGCCTTTTGAACCCTCCCCAATTCAATGTTTCAATTGTTACAAGTACCGCCACTTTGCCAGTAGATGTGATTTAAAAATTTGTGGAAAATGTGGAAATCAATCACACGGTGAAAATTATGTCTGTGAAAGTTTCAAATGCGTGAACTGTGGGGATACAAGCCACCCCGCTTGGTCAAGAAATTGTCCAGTTTACAAAAAAGAAAAATATATCGAAAAAATCAGAAATGAAGACCGAGTGACCTATAAACAAGCTGAACAAATACTAAATAATAGACGTATTCCTAATAACAGTCCACCAAATATAACCTACTCTCACGCGACTACAAGTAAAAATCAGTTCGAATCTCTCTCAGAACAAGTTAAAAAACTAACGGAAGTAGTTAATGCACTGTTTTGCAAAATTAGTACTCTAGAGTTAAATGATACTGTATCTAATAGCGATAAATTAAATACTATAATACATAACGAAAAAGAAATTCACGAGACAAGCCAACAGAACATTTTAAAAACAACAAACAGTATCAAGCACCTTCAACATCACATACATTAGATTCAGAAAAATCAGTCGTAGATTTAGGAAAAGAAAAAAACGGCGGAAAAATTGAAACCCCAAATGATTTAGAAAATAGCACTGCAGAAAAACCTTTGTCTCAATCATCCTCTACATCTAAAACAGACCCAATTTCAGATATAAATAATAGCAATCCCAACCTGCCTCCAAAAACAAGAAATCGTAAAAAGAATATAACTTAAATAAATTATCAAATACTATTAGGTATAATAAAAATCATTATTATTACTGTAATTTATTATTAAAATTAAAACATTTTTATAATATTAGCACTATTAGTTCCATACAATTTATTCCATTTTTATTTTTTTATCACTAATGAATACAAATTCCAACTCATCATTTATTATTCAGTTTAATATAAACGGAATCTTGCTACACAAGGCAGATTTACAATGTCTAATTAAAGACACAAATCCTGCTATTATATGCATACAGGAAACACATCTTAAACCCACTAATAGTTTTCATTTAAATAATTATAAAACCTTCAGGAAAGACTTCACCCTTGGTCTCCGAGCCTGTGGAGGCGTAGGGATTTTTGTTCAAGAAAATTTTCCAGTTCTACCAATTTCAATAGTTTCAGACCTCCAAATTATAGCTATCAAAGTTTTTCGGCCTTTTAGCTTTACCTTATGTAATATTTATCTTCCCCCAGGAAAACCATTTACTATCGAAGACCTCAGAAATATTTTAAAACAACTCTCTGGACCTGTTCTATTTCTTGGTGATTTTAATTCCCATTCTAGTTGGTGGAGTAACGCCAACACTGACCATAGAGGAAATATCGTTGAACAATTCATCAATGAAAACAATTTAATAATTTTAAACGATTTATCCCCCACTTATATTTGCACACGTACTAGGAATTTATCTTCCATAGACCTAAGTCTTGCCGCGCCAAGCATAGCACCTAGACTAACGTGGCAGGTCCTTGACGACTCTTATGGAAGCGATCATCTTCCAATAACAATAAATTGCAGTCAGAAACATTCCTTAGCTACCAAACTGGAAAGATGGAAACTAAATGAAGCTGATTGGCTTAAATTTGAAAATTTAGCACAAATTACAGAAGCTGATTTAACAATGAATATTAATGATATTATTCAAAATATTAATAGTATAATCCTTGAGGCAGCCTCGGAAGCCATTCCTAAAACAAAGTCAACCCCAAAAAATGTAGGCGTTCCATGGTGGAACAATGATTGTGATGCTGCAGTGAGAAAAAGAAAAAATGCTTTAAAAAAATTTAAGTATAACCCTTCTTCAGCAAGTTTGGAGAAATATGAAGAAGCTAGAAAGCATGCCAGATACACTATAAAGTTAGCAAAAAAGAAATCCTGGCAAAATTTTATTTCTAAAATAAACATCAACACTTCTTCTAAAGAAGTGTGGAATGTTGTCCGAAAAATAATGGGTTATAAATCCTCTTCGATCCCGTCTATAATTAAAACTACAAATAAAGTAATAACTGAACCTCTCGAAATGGCAAATTGTCTTGCTGAGCATTTTCACAATAATTCTTCCAATTTAAATTATACCCCTGAATTCTTAACATATAAACATACTATTGAAGCCTTACCACTACATATTTCTTATAACCCTCTAAATACCCTTAATATCCCATTCACCTTTCATGAATTTGAAATAGCACTGAAATCTAGAAAAGACACTTCTCCAGGACCCGACAACATATGCATTTCAATGTACAAACATTTAAGTCCTATCAATAAAACATTCTTACTCAAAATTCTGAATAAAATATTCAAGTCAGGTTTATTTCCAGACTTGTGGAGAAAAGCTGTTATTGTCCCTATTCCAAAAAAAGATAAACCTTCCCACCATGTAACTAGCTATAGACCTATTTCGCTGACCTGTTCACTTAGTAAATTGCTGGAGAAATTAGTTATGAACCGCTTAGAATGGTATCTTGAAAAAGAAGGTATAATAGATGAATGGCAGAGTGGATTCCGGAAGGGTCGTAGTACGCGGGACAATCTCGTAGCCATCGAAACTGCTGTCATAAAGGCATTCTGCGAAAAAAAGAAAGTATTAGCAGTTTTTATTGATATCGAGTGCGCATTTGATAGAGTATGGAGAAGATCGGTTTTAAATACATTGAATGAATGTGGTATAAACGGAAATATGTTGAATTTTTTCGAAAACTTCCTCAATTCAAGGACTTTTCAGGTTAGGATTGGCTCAATAAACTCTGATGAGTTTAGTCAGGAAAATGGTGTGATACAGGGAGGCGTCTCCAGTGCAAAATTATTTTTGTTAGCCATGCATGGCTTAAGAAGAGAAATTTCTAGGGAGATACAAATTATGTTATTTGCTGATGACTTAATAATTTATTCTGTAGGTGAAAATATAGATTATCTATATGAATGTATGCAGGAGGCTCTAAACAAAATCAATCTGTGGATGAAAAATCATGGGTTCAAAATATCTGCTCAAAAATCTAAAAGTATTCTTTTTAATAAACGAACACCGAACACTATAAGATACCTCAACTTGGATGGAATAGATTTAGAAACAGCTGACTCCATAAAATATTTAGGTTTAACTATAGATAAACATCTCACTTGGTTGCCTCATATTAAAGCCCTCAAGAATAATTGTAATAGATCCCTAAACCTGCTTAGATTACTGAGTAACACTCACTGGGGAGGTGATCGAACAAGTATGTTGATGCTATACCGGTCACTGATCAGATCTAAGCTGGATTATGGATGTATGGCGTATGGGTCAGCGAGCCCTCGTATTCTTCAAATGCTTGATCCCGTACACCATTCTGGCATAAGAATAGCCACGGGGGCCTTTCGCTCCAGTCCAGCCCCAAGTCTGCTAGTAGATGCCGGAGAATTGCCCCTCAAGTACAGGAGAGAAATTCTAACTACAAAATATTATCTTTCTGTCAAATCTCAACCTCATCATCCTATTAATAACATCTTTTTGGAAACTAACTGGGAGAACTATTCCATTGCCTATAAAACACCCTTCCCCGCTAGAGCTGAATTGTTTTTAACAAAATTAAATTTAAACTATGAAAACATTTTATCCTCTTCACCACTTCAAATTCCACCTTGGACTCTCATACCACCGCTTGTCAATCTAACATTAACTAAACATATAAAAAAAGAAACTCCGCCATATTTGTACTCTGCAGAGTTAAATAAAATTAAAGCAAGTATGCCTCCTTCCACGTACATATACACAGATGGGTCGAAAAGTGCTAATGGTGTGGGAGCTGCCGCCCTCTGCGAAGGACGACAATACTTGTTTTCTCTCTCTCCTCATTGTTCCAGTTATTCCGCCGAACTATTAGCAATTGAAAAAGCATTAAATATTATTCCACCTAGCCATTCTAATGTCGTTATATGTACAGATTCATTATCGTCTATAATTAGTTTACAGAATATTTACACCCATGATAGTATGGTTTCTGACATTCTATACAGTATTAATGAATTAAATAAAAATATGTTCAAAATTATTTTCGTCTGGATCCCTGGTCATTGTGATATTAAAGAAAATTCAATGGTTGATGAGCTAGCAAAAAACGCTTCTATAAGCGGTTTTAAATTCTCAGGTATCCCACTCAGAGACATTAATTCTATAGTTAAGGCTGAAACAATAAAGATTTGGCAAAGGGAGTGGATTAGTATGGAATTGGGAGATAAACTCCGGGAGATTAAAGATGAGGTATGTAAGTGGGCTAGTTCGGAGCGGGATAATAGGAGGGAATCAGTAATCCTCTCAAGATTACGGATAGGCCACACTAGACTTACACACGGCTATCTCATGGAGAGGGGGGAACCTCCGGAGTGCGAGGTTTGTGGCGTGCCCCTCACTATAAAGCATATCCTGACAGAATGTAGGGCATATGAAGATGAGCGAGTTCGACTGAGTCTCCCGATACATCTTAGAGAGCTGCTAGGAAATAATTCAGTTCATCTTTCTAATATTTTTTCTTTCCTGACTAAAACCAATTTAAAAAACAAAATTTAGCGCTGATTCTTCATTGTAAATTAAAATCTTTTCCAATTATCACCTATTATAAGCAATAAGGCCTCTAGAATATATTTCGACAAAAATTTCATCTAAACTTAATTAACAGCAAACGTAAAACATATTAGTCCCTTTTAAAAAATGTATAACCATTATTAATTGATACAATTTAAATTATTAAGACGTTTACTAACTAAAATTTTGTTACAATTACTTTTTTTACCGTTGGTGGCGTTCGGAACGGAGGTGGGGCGCGTGTGTCGGCGGGAGCGATGGGCTTGGTTAGGGTTGAGGACGAGCCCCCCCCCCATGCGGTCTGTGAAGGTTTGGTTGCCCTGGCACCAGCAAGCACACCTTCTATCATAGACCTGGCAGCCAGTCACCAGATGCGGGCCACTAAGGTAGAACTGGCACGGGGGACTCTACTCGACCTTGGCTGGGTCCGCCTCCCGCTGGCCTCGGGCTCTTTCTCTGCTTTCGATGCTACCAACGGACCGGCCAAGAGGCATAAATGACCCAATAGTGGTTGAATGGCCTTTAAACACCAAGGAAAAAAAAAAAAAAAAAAAAAAAAAAAAAAAAAAAAAAAAAAAAAAAAAAAAAAAAAAAAAAAAAAGAATGCTTTCGGTGGAGGGGAGAGGGGAAGAGGGTGGTCAAGGTGATCATACACAATCTGGTCATGGGTGGAATTTGTCTCTGGGTGCGAGGAAAATGTGGATTCTAGATGAGTTGCGAATAGTTCGGCCTTTTCCTCATCGCTTCTTGCCCAGCTGCCGTCACTGCGTTGGAGAGGATGAGGAACGGAATGGAATTTGAGGATTTTCCGAGTAGCAGTCCAGAGGGAATTATCTTCTGTGGATAGTGTTTGAAGATAATCATTGAAGGATTTGGATCGATGTTCGGAAAGGGTCTTTTTTAGGATTCGGCAAAGTCTATTGAAAGAGGAACGGTGGGAGGGATAGCGGGTTCTCTGCCAGAGAGCTCTTGCTCGGCGCTTGGCGGTTAGAAGGTTCTGTATGTGGTCTGGAAGCTGAGGTTTAGGATTGGAAGGAAGGTGTGTTCTTAGTCTACACGATTTTATGACACTGTCCTGGATGGCTTTAGTAAACGTAAGAACGGCACTGTCGACATCTGATGGAATTTTAAGGGGAATAGTAAGGTCTATGGAAGCGGTAAGGTTTTCTTGGAATAATTTCCAGTTGATAGGACCTTGGATGAGGCTAGGATACTGGGCACGAGGTTGAGGAACGGTATCAAGCTTAAGGAGAATGGCTGAGTGATCGGAGGATAGGTCAAGCAGTGACTGCACAGAGTAAGATATACTTCCTAGGCAAGAAGAGATGAAGAAATCGACCAAGTCTGGAGTTCGAGAGAGATCTGTAGGCCAGTAGGTGGGAGAGTTTGTGGAAATGGATTGGTAGCTTTGGGATTGAAGGATGTCGTATAGGATTCTGCCACGGGAGTTTGTGAGACGGCTTCCCCATCTGGGATGTTTCGCATTGAAATCAGCCCCTATGAGGAAGCGAGGACCAAAGGATCTGAATAGTGAAAGGAATTCAGGATGGTGGATGGTACTATTAGGGGAAAAATATGCAGCCGATATTATGAAATTTTGGGAGGAAAGGGAAAGGGATATTGAACTTACCTGCATATTGTCTGTCGAGATTGTAGAGTGTAGAAGGTGAGCCAGTGAGTTCTTCACAAGTACAGCTGCTCCGTTGTGGGCTACAGTTGGGTGATCGGCCCTGTAAGTTGCGTATCCTGGGACTGAAAAATGGTGTTTGTTGAGTAAGTGTGTTTCCGTTATCAGTGCAATGTCGATGTCCTTTTCTGTGAGTAGAAGTTCCAGTTCAAGTCGTCTTGTTGTAAGTCCGTTTGCATTCCATAGAAGTATGGTAAGAGGAGCAGTGGGTGGGATCATTTAAGTAGTTTGGGGAGAAGGTCGGTTATAAGGGAAGTCATAAGGGAAATAAGTGGGGTTAACATTGTTTCTAGTTTATTGAGGAATGCGGACATGATGGTAAATGGGTCTTAAGATTTTGGAGGATCAGGTATCTTGGGAGTTTGTTCAACCTGTTTCGGGAAATCATTCGTCTGGGAGGTCGAGGGTTGAGTAGGAGTGGGATTTTTTGGGGAAGGTGTGGTTAGTGGTTTTACTTTTGGGTGTTTCAAGGATGAGGAGAGGAGAGAGGCATAGGAAACATTTGGCCGGTGGAGTGGAGACAGCGTTGACTTCAATGGTTGATGCAGTGGTGGAGGGCGATGACCTGAAGCATCTCTCCGGGTAGTTTCTGTGATTGACGTCTGGTGTGGGTTGGTCACTCTGGATCTTGACCGCTCTCTGTGTGACTTCAGTGCGCGGAGAGTTCTGTATACCTGACATCCTCGGTAGTTGGCAGGGTGATTTTCGCCGCAGTTCGCACATGAAGCCGGGAGTTCTATTGATTTAGTGCAGTCTTTTGAATTATGTGATTCACCGCATTTCACACATTTAGGCGCATGGTTGCAGTAGCCTTGCGTGTGGTTATATTCTTGGCATTTAAAACACTGCGTCAGTCCTTTCCGGCGACGAGGCTCTTCAACTTTAATCTTAGTGTACTGCAAAAATTCCTCTTTGAATATTTCGCGGCTTTTTTCTGTTTTTTCAAGATCAACGAAAAAAAGGGGAAGCTGAGCTTTTGTGATGGGATGTAGCACATTGCTGATTCTCTTCACGTTGTACCCGCGTTCAGACAGCTCCACCTTAATGTCTTCTGTTGGGGTTGAGTAGTGGAGATTTCTAATGACGACGCGGTATGATTTCTCCTCGGGCAACTGGTAACAGTGGAAATCGGCTTCAACAGATCTCAGGTATTTAACAATTTTTCTATAAGCATCGCTGTTTTCTGAGCTGATGACTATATCGTTAAAACGAGCGCGGCATTTAAAATCTTGACCAGCGACGTTGTGTAATTTTGTGGCGAGCGATTTGAAGTCTTTTACCTTACGCAGGTAAATATTCGGGGGTTTATTATCTGCCTGACGTGTTTGGCCAACGCTGTTTTTAGTAACGGCTGGGGGGTTAACCTGCACCTTGTTGTCTGTAGACTCCCTAAGTTGTTTAGCTTTCGGCAATAATGTAGAAGATGTTTTTTTTTCTAAGCCTTTTTCGCCTGCCTTGGGTGTGTTCATTGCTTTCATGTGCCGAAGTGGACTCAATGAATGTCAATTGATCACTAGATTCCATATCCGACATATTTTGGCATCAGTAAAAAATATTAAAAAAAAAAAAAAAAAATAAATAAAAAAAAAAAAAATAACAAAACGAAAAAGTTAAAAAAAAAAAAAAAAATAGTTGTCAGGCGCGAGAATTGAACCTTGATAACTTCGACTAGCAGTCGAGTGCTCTGGCTCTGAGCCAAGCTGGCTGGCTGAAGAGTAAGGAGAGAGAGAAGTTCTTCGCGGGAAAAGTATCTCCTGAGCTGCAGGGGCACTGTGGACCCTAGCTAAAGATGCGAGTCACAACAGGCAAGTCCCCCACCACTAGGATTGCTGGTAGCGAGGGCTTGATTTAGCTGAATAATACAATGTTCACTCACAATTTCCAGGCAAATGGTGACACACTGGTGAGAAATATTTCACACACGTATTCACTACAAGAACGTGCGTCACTGTGCCAATTTTCGTATGAAAATATGGCCACTAAACACTTTTTTTTGGAAGTTAAAGATGGAGCTAATTTTAACGCTGTGTCTCACACGTATGCTTGACACGGACTGTTTCGTTACAATACAGCAGAAATTACGACCGGTATGAGTATAATAGTAATTTGGGTCCGGAGTAAACCCCCCCCCCTCCTAATGAACCGATTTAGTTTACTTTTACAACACATATTTACCTGTAGATTATCACTACGAATATCGAGTTTCGTCGAAATATACCAAAAATCACGGCTGGTAGTGGCGAATTGGTATTGTGGGTCCGGAGTAAACCCCCCTCCTAATGAACCGATTTAGTTTATTTTTACAACACATATTTACCTGTGGATTACCACTACGAATACCGAGTTACGTCGAAATATACCAAAAATCACAGCTGGTAGTAGCGAATTGGTATTGTGGGTCCGGAGTAAACCCCCCCCCCTCCTAATGAACCGATTTAGTTCGTTTTTATATCTCACTTTTCTCTCTATATTACCACTACGAATACCAAGTTTCGTTGAAATATAACAAATATTACGGCTGACATGGTCAAATTAGTGTTTTGGGTTCGGGGTAAACCCCCCCCCCTTCTGGTAGACCGACTTTGGTGGTTAACGAACTCGTTCAATCGTTTGCTAATTGAATGCTATATACCATGTTTCGTGACGAAAAAACAAAAACTCTGGCCGCTATCGTGTTAACAGACATATATATATTTATTTATTTATATATATATATATATATATATATATATATATATATATATATATATAAAAATTATAACGGGGGTCATTTTCGGTGTCTACTAGGTAGGATCGATAAAGATTTGAAGATATTTTTCAAAAATTCCGTCATGAGTCCAACCTCAATAGCTACTTTCCTTCGGAGGAAAGTGCTAAAAAAATCAACTATGGAAAACAAATGGGAACCTGCAAGTAAACAGATCAATAACTTAATACTTCAAATTACTTACTAATATATGATATTAGTCCAAATTCTGAGAATATAAGGCTCTAATTTAGATAAACCCAAAATTTTTGTATGGCACATATAGATGATTTTAGGTGTTATGGTAAAGAACTAAAAGTATTTAAATTATTAAATTCCTGTGCAGATTCACGGGTTAATGTTCAAGACATAGTTTTTTTTTTTAAGCAAATGCATGTGATAAAATGCAATTTGCAAATAAAAATAATCAACTATGGAAACACATCAAACTTAAAAAAAAAATAGGTTAATGGCTTCTAGGAACCCAGTGTTGTCCTACATCTTCAAAAACAAATAAGAAAATTATTCTTATATGATATTATTTGTCCAAATTCTGAGAATATATGGCTATAATTTAGATAATAATACAAAGGTTATAATTAAAAAGTTTTGTTCGCAAAAGAAAAACCTTTCGCAAAAAAAAAGAAAAACGTTTTGTTGGCTTGCTAATCTCTACCTAGGCAACACTGGAAAGAAAATAGCAACTGGAAAGTCAACAGATCAAAAACTTAATATTGCAAATTATTTATTAATATATATTAGTCAATATTGTAAGAATATAAGGCTATAATTTGAAAATCACAAACATTTTGCTAAAACTAAAAAGTTTTGGAAGTTAGATAAACACACCAAACTTTAAAAAAAAGTGGTTAATGGCTTCTAGGAACCCAGTGTTGTCCTACATACATCTTCATCAGAAATTAAGAAAATTGATCTTATATGATATTGTGTGTCCAAATTCTGAGAAAATAAGGCTATCATTTAGGTAAACATACAAAGGTTTAAACTGAAAAGTTTTGTTCCCAAAAGAAAAACTTTTCGCAAAAAAAGAAGAATGTTTTGTTGTCTTGCTAATCTCCACCTAGGCAATTCACCTAGGTAACACTGGGAAGAAAATGGCTATTTCTGACAATTTATCCTTCTGTAAATGACATTTTCGAACTCGTTACTCCCGAACTGTGAAGCCTATATGATTTTGAGCTAGCCTAGGAGATTTCCCGTATCAAGAAGTACATGTGTGCCAAGTTTGGTCCAAATTGGTCAAACGGTGTGGATTTGTATAAAGAACTAACAAACGGACAGGTGATTTATATATATATATATATATATATATATATATATATATATATAATATAATATATAATATATAATATAATATAATATAATATAATATAATATAATATAATATAATATAATATAATATAATATAATATAATATAATATAATATAATATAATATAATATAATATAATATAATATAATATAATATAATATAATATAATATAATATAATATAATATAATATAATATAATATAATATAATATAATATAATATAATATAATATAATATAATATAATATAATATAATATAATATAATATAATACAATATAATATAATATAGAACATAGATATATAGATAGATAGATAGATTAGCATTTTTTCGCACATTATTGGCCAGGAGAAATACAATTATTAGTTAATTAAAGCACAAAAATATGCATGCATATTTACATATTTTCACTTTACTTGTACGATTGTAAATTTAAGAAATAAGTTGTATGAAAATTATTAATCTGGAAATATGCTAAATGAATATTGAAATTATTTTTACGTCCATTTTAGTAATTTAGATTTTAATTGGAATAGTGAACCATCGTTTTCTTCTCAGGAACCGCCTCCCTGAGACTCTAATTTATCGGGCTAACTTAATCACTGATTTATCTGGCTTATGAAGGGAGAGGAGAGAAAACGGTTGGGTTGTCAACCCTTCTAACTATGCAGTCCTTAAACATAGGCAAATTCATTAACTTTTTTTTTTTTTTTTTTTTTTTTTATATTGGCTGCCGAGGCTATTAGCACCTTGCCGTTTTGTATTCCTGTTTGTTCCTCAAGGACACATAATTTTTATAGCGTTTCACGTAAAATTTAGTTCATTAAACAGCGTTGGGTGGCCAGGCAAAGGAGAGTAGGGATTAGGGATTTAGGGGATGTGTTTAATGTTTATCAATACGTAGACAAAGCTAAGGATGAAAACAATTTAAACTTTAATGTTGCCTCCTTAAATATATAGTGTATTTGGGGGGGGGGCTTGGCATTTACATATACCACTTGCAGTAAAATTCTTTGGGAAAAGTCTCTTAGGTATAACCTTATCACGTGGGAAGTTTAAATTGTTTTCAGTCTTAGCTTTGGCTGAGAATTGATAGCCATTAAACACTATCTCCCTTGCCTTGACCTCTCAAAACCTTCTCTAGTCCTAAACGAGACATATTCAGTTTTTATAGTGTTCACATAAAGTATAGTTCATTGAAGGGCTTCGCAAATGGTCAAATAGCAGGAAATATTTCCCTCAGAAGAACTTGTGAAGAGGCTATAGGCAGTATTCATCCAGTGTAACTCCTCATCTTACTCTAGAGAGTCTCCTTTCTCTCTAAAGTATAATTCCAAGCAGCACCTTTCCCTTTCTACAGATATTTCATAATGGTAACAACCATTGACCAAAAAGGTCCTTCACACATATTTAAACCATACCTTTGGTATTGCTGAGTTCTACGAGTTTGTTAATATTGGTGTTCTTACTTTGATTTAAGGGTTATCTGTTAGAGAACGCCCCATTCCGGAGTATTTGTGTAAATTCTGTTACCCTAAATGTATTAAGATCTAGCAGGCAGTGGTCTATAACTATTCTTCTCAAAGGCTGGGATTGATTCACTTCCTCTACCCATACAGACATGACATGGCGCAGTCGGTAAGATGTTTCATGAGAACCATTGGCTGGTAAATTCTTTAAATGTGTTAGGATGTTGAATTATGGTCACGTGTACTTTTATTTATTAAAACCTTAAAATCTTTTTTTCCTGGGCTATAAGATTTTCAACTCTGTTGAAACACTGTTTTATTGATTTCCAAAAATCAATAAAACAAAGTTTAGAAAGTAAAATTCTATATACTTATCACTGGTATTTCATTGTCAAGAAAATGAAATATATAATAAGCAAGGCAGAAAAATAGGAAAATATTATTAACACTGTCAATTTATTTATTTTAGGAACTCATCAAATGAGTTCATATTAGAATTGTTTATTCTTTTCTTTTTTTTTCAATATAAATACAAATCTAAACATTTTTTTATTTATTTGAATGATGAATCAGTAATCAGGGTCTCATTTTGATTCTTTTAAGGTATATTTCTTTAATAACATAAGGGTTTTAAACAAAAAATGAAAGTAGTAACAATTAACATATTTATTTGTTGAATTATACAAAATAAAAATCATGTATATTTGTACAAAAATTAAAACGTGTTTAACATGTGTATGACTAGAAATTAGAGGTACATTATAATTATCTTATTAACAGATGCGATAAAAATTATATTGTGAACTCAATATTTCAGTTAAGTTTATTGGTACATGGCTGCTGGACGTAGTTCAAACAAAAGCCTGTGTTTCCTACATCATTGGGAGCTTCGACATTATCAGTATGTACAACAATCCTGAATGGCTTGACGGTACCTGAAATAAAATTGAACTTTATCACTACAAGCATAATGTGGAAGACATTTATCTGTTTAAACATTCATTTATTATTTTAAGCTTTAATAAGTAAAACATAACCATCATGATATAAAATGTTTTAAATTATATTTAAAAGGAAATGTTAACCTTATCTAAAGTGTCATTAGTACTTACCATTGCCATATTTACAGCCCTGAAGAAGGCTTGCACTTGAAGCCGAAACGTTGGCAAAAATAAAACTCATTTTAGTTATAAAATGTAGTTTTTATTCAATCACATGACCGAATCCTGATGATCTACACCTTTTAAATTATATTATTTTAATATGCGGAAGGTCTTGTACGTATAAAACTCATCAACTTCTCATAATATCTTTTATTTATAGCTCTACATATTTTGCTTCCATTGATGCCTCTTTAGAAGCAATTTAATTATACATAAATAATTTGAGCCTTATCCAAGGAAGACCATCTTCCTACATCAGTATGGACACGACACTACCTGTAGGAGGTCTTCCTTAGATAAGGCTAAAATTATTGCTATATATGTAATTAAATTGCTCCTGAAGAGACGACAATGGATGCAAACATGAAGAGTGATAAATAAAAGATATTATGAGAAGTTGACGAGTTTTATATATGCATGACCTTCTCCCTATCAAAATAACATATTGAAAGGGGTCACAATTTTATAATAACCAGTTTTAAATTATATTATGTAATCTTGGCTCAAGTGATACAGCACGGGGGCTATGATCTGGAGGTCCTCAGTTCGGAACTCAGGCATGCACTAAAGATATAATCTTCTCAAAGGACTTAGTTGCTGGTAGTGAAGATGATGGTCAGGAGAAATGAAAATTCTCACTTCAGTCATCAAAATTTAATTAGTGCAACCATATATTAGATGTACACAGCCTTCTTCGATAGCTTCTTTGTAGAATAACTTTGTTTCATTTCAAACTTATGGTCTTCGCATATTGACCATGCCACCATCTTCTTCACTGACGTTTCGCTAGTCATGCTGCTAGCTTCCTCAGGGTTAGGTCTTGAGAATGTTTCCTTAATGTTTCTGACATGCTCATTCTCAGAGTTAACTAGCAGCATGATTGCGAAATAACTGGGAAGAAGATGGTGACACGGTCAATATCTGAAGACCATAAAGTTTGAAATTACTTGGACTTTGGAAGTCTACGTGTTCAACTCTGTGTCAGCACTTTTTGATGCACATAAAGCCTGCACATGATCACATATTTCATTTCTTTCTTTTGCTACAGAATTAGCAAATTATTTGTCTACATTAAAATTAATGGCTTTACATGAAATCTTAAAAGCACAAAACGAAAAGGGAATTTTATTAATCACACTTTCTCACCTTATTGTGCAAAAAAAAAAAAAAAAAAAATTAATGATTACTTACTGAAGACAGTTGCTTCGGTAGTAGATACTTCACTGTTAAATGTTCCACCACATATTCTATCCACACAGCTGGGCGGTGATGTCGGCAGCTTCCCAACATTCATTGCACATGGAATTATTATCCAATCACTTGGACAAGAATTGCTGCCAACCATGGAAGTAATGGGACTTTGGCCAGCAGTATTACCATTTAAGGCAAATGAATGCGATCTGTTACTTGCTGAAAAGTAATAATAATTATGTCAATTTACTTTTCACTTATAAGGTTTCACAGTAAAAAGGGGTACTTTTCTTCAAGTTTATTTCATTAGCGTTGAGATTTAATCTTGAAGTCGGGCCCCAAATTTTTCATAAGGTAATATTTAATGAAATTATTGCTGGGAACATGGGCGTATATAAGGGGGGGCTGCAGCCCCCCCCCCCGAAATTTTTTTGATGGTAAAAATGTGTCATAGACACCTTAAAAGTAAATAAATAATTCACCCAGTTTGACTAGGTTTATTTGTTGTTTGTGGGATACTGGTGATTTGGAGGCTAATCCCAAATGCCTCACGAACTGTTTCATTCATTTTATCCTCGGAATCTGCAGAGACTCCCTCATATTGATTGCACTTCTACTACGAATTGAATTGGCTATTTCCCCTCTCTATCTTCACTAGCATTTCCTCGGCTCAGTCCTTAACTCATTCGAGACCGATTGCACATCGTGTGTGCAATGGATTTCCGAGGCTATAAGACCGTGTGTGCAATTACAGTAATGTGCAATTGTTATTTATTCTGCATAAACTAGTCAACGAAATATGATTTTTCTTGAACTAATGAAATCTTTAAAGTACAGAAAAACAAAATTTAATGATGCTCAATCCGCTCCTTGCAATACAAATTTTCCTAAGAGCGAGCTGTACACCCGGTGTGTAATGATCTTATTTGTGTAAATTCACTTACAAAAAGGGTGATTTCCATAGTAAACATGGTTTTTTTTAAATATTAAAAGTGGACAATATAAAGAAAGAAAAAATGTTTGCTCCTAGAGACCGTGTTCAAAAAAATTTGTCGTGTCGAATAGGTTAAGCAAATGATCTGATCCAAATGACTTCCCTATATCTTTCAAACCTCTGTTCAATCCCATCCTTCCGATCTTTATGTTCCTTCTCACCACAGAGCTTCATTGGAAAAATTCTTCTTTATTTGAGCTGCCTCTCTCTGGAATTCTTTACCCAGTCCATTCGTAACACTAATACTCTTCATATTTTTAAGTCCACCACATTTTATCTCACATGTCTCACCCAACCCCTAAAAGTACCTATCATGTTTTGACCCATGATCATTGTTTGAAACATTAAAATAATGTTTAAATGTGAATTATAGCCTGGTAGGCAATTTTCTCAAATGTAAAATTATTCCCAAAGTACACGTCTCCAGAAATAAGAATAAAACTTTTCATTTCACACTATTAATATAAGAGGCATTCATGCTACAGCTTTCTTACCAGCACACTCACCTCAAAGTCTGAATTACTGAAATGTAAGGCCCCCTGGACGTTTCTCAGAATCCCATATTCTAATTTTAATTTTTATTCTATAAGTAGGCAAAGGAATAAGGTGTGTGGTTTTGTTAAACAAATTCAGCAATTTGTTTCCTTATGTATAATTTGTAATATGAAATAAAATTTCTTACTTGAATCAGTACAAGCTGTATACTGAATTCCACAAAAATTTCTTTCCACCCTTATACAGGCACTGTAGTCTTGGTTAGACAGCATCAGTCCATTCATGGGATCAAAGTTGTAGGACTTTATCTGTCCGGAAACACCCGTAAAATACTGCACACAGCCTTCTTCAGCTTAAAATAATTAACAAAAATAATTATTTATCAACTCTGATTTATAAAAAATAAATCAATAAATTAAATTCGAGAATCTTAAATTCTATTGTAATTTCAATGTGGTAGATAGTCATAACATAATTCCATAATAAACATTCCCTTAATATTAATATTAATTTATTCAGTATGTTCTATAAGTTTCACATCCATTTTACATCTCTTCAGGAGCATTTATATTTTATATGATGGTGACTATTTATCGCTATGTATTAGCGCGGTTCCTCCCTCCCCCATAGGGAGGAACCCCGCTTATAAGGTTGATACAATGAAACAATCCGGAAGTGCCGACTAGAAAATTTCGCGTTTCAGAACCCCTAGAAACCGAAAATAACGGTGGTTCAAATTTGTATATATATATATATGTATATATTTATTTATATATATATATATATATATATATATTTGTCTGTTCGCTCTCTAGCTAGAAGACGAATGGTCCGATTTTGATGAAATTTGGTACAAAAATCTGGCGTCCAATTTGAAAGGTCAAGTTCGTTAACCAGCAAAATCCGCCCACTGGAAGATGGCGTTTGGGGCGAAATTCGCGCAAAAAAAATCGTAACGCTTACGTTTTTGAGTTCATAAGCTTGTAAGGACTCTTTTTATATGCTTCATGGGCTAGGAAAACGAATGAAACCATTTTGAAGGCGATAGCTTTAACCGTTTTCGAGAAAATTGGAAAAATAGTTTTTGAATACCGTTTTTGGTTTGGGTACTTAGAATCACGGGATTCAGTTGAAACATTATCTGCATGTTCTTCTTTCATTAAAACTAATATGTTGAAAGTTATGTTACGTTTGGAGTTAAGGAAGGGTTAGAATAAAATATTTTATTAACAGACATGAAAAGTTTTGGGAACTTTGTATACTTTCATTAATATCTCGAACACGGTTGGGAAATCGTGGTAAGTAGATAGAAACTATTTGAAAGCTTACTAAATTTTCTACAAAAAAGATTCTAAAACTATTTTTGAGTAGGTTATGTCAATCGGAGAAATAAGTGCTTAAATCTTCAAATACGTCTGTTTTTTTCTTATGAACGGGTTTTTGTCGTTCTTTTTGTAATTTTTGTCTCTTTCCCTTGGTTTTTTATTGCTTTTTATTTTTGTAATTTCTTATGTTGGGAAAATGTATTTGTATGTAAAACAGGATAGGAAAAATGAGACCAATTTTCTGTTGCTAGAAATAATGAAAATTTTGGGAACTTCGTATACTTCCATTAATATCTTGAAAACGATTGAAAATCTTGGGAAGCGAAAGGTTACCATTCGAAAGCTTACTAAATGGTCTACAAAAAAGGTTTTGAGGAAAGTTTTGAATAAGCGATGTCAATCGGATGAAATAAGTGCTTAAACTTTGAAGTAATTGATTTCGTTTATTTCATACGGTTCTTTTGGTCTGTTTTTATTCCTATTTTTTCATTTCTTATAGTTGGATAATGTATTTGACAATAAAACAGATTAATTAAAATAAGAAAAACAATTCATTGTTAGAAATATATCAGGCTGTACCTTATGAAATGTCAGTTTTGGATTTGCCGATTTCCCTCAAATGTCTTGAAACTGTCGAGGCTCCTAATCCGAGTTCTTTGGCATATTCCCTATTGTTTGCTATTGCTTATAGTAGTCAAATGTATTTGCCAATAACACAGGATACGGGCGCTAATGACCTAGAAGTAGATGCGCCGTAAAAAAAAAAAAAAAAAAAAAAAAAAAAACAGGATACGTATAATTAGAATATTTTATTTTTGCGGAACCTTGGGATTCTCAGATCCCGTATGAATATCTATTAGGCCCTCTTCGTATATTTTCATTAATATCTCAAAAAGGGTTAGGAAATCGTGGAAAAATGTTTTGAAGAAATGTTTGATGGGGTCGTCACATTAGGAGAAATAAGTGCTTAAAACTTAGTTAGTTAGTTTCGTTTATTTAAACGGATCTATTTGTGTGTTTCCCGCAGTTTTTTTTTTTTCACTGCTCGTCATTTTTGTAATTTCTTATAGTAGTCAAATGTATTTGTCAGTAAACAGGATACGTATAATTAGAAGCAATATTTTGTTTGTTAGAATTCGAAGATGCCGTACCAATATCTAGATATTACCTGTGGGTTAATATGTTTTTTGAGTTGAAGCTTTAAAGCCTCAACAGGAATATTTGTGTAATCACCCTTCACAGTTAATTTATTAGAATCATGAGTGACCGTTTTTGTGTTACAACTAACAATCTTTGAAAACGAAGTTTAACTATCCTTGTTATTGTTATTTTCCTTCTGTTTGGCCGAAATTTTCTATTCGTGGTGTAATTCTCCTTGAATTTTTTGACTAGATCAAGAACCTATTTTAAGCACTCTTAAATTCCTTAATTTAATTCAGGAAGTTTATCAAGCTTGATATAATCACTTTTGGGTTAATACGGGTGGTCTATACCGAGTCCTTTGTTTGTAAACACAAAGAGCTTTCTGAGTAACGGTAAAGGGCAGTAAAAGTATATGACTGACTACCTGGAAGTAGACCCTGCATACAGAGAATTGCAATACGAGACCTCATTCATCTTTCACCAGCTACCGTGTAACACCTTAGATCTGTTTATATTGTTTTACTCAGTGTGAACAAGTGTTGAAAGTGCCTAAAATTTTATATTTTTATTCCTTGTTATTTTTTAATTGCTTAGAGTTGGATAATGTATTTGAAAATAAAACAGGTTAAGAAAAATAAGAAATCAATTTAATGTTAGAGATATGGATTTCCAAGATTTAGCTTTTCAACTGCCTAGCGTCCTTCCTAGGGAGGGTTGTTTGTCTTTGATTTTGGTACTTAGAATTATGGGATACAGTTGAAACATTTTCTGCGTGTTCAACACTAATATGTTGAAATTTTTGTTACGTTTAGGGTAAAGGAAGAGTTAGAATAAAATATTTTATTAACAGACAAAAAAAGTTTTGGTAACTTTGTATACTTTCGTTAGTATCTCGAAAACCGTTGACAATCTTGTGAAGCGGAAGATTACCATTCGAAAGCTTACTAAATGCTCTACAAAAAAGGTTCTGTACATGGACGTATATAAAAACAATTTCGGGGGGGCTAAGACCATTTCCAGGGTATGGACTACTAAATATTTAGAGCTTGGAATAGCTTTAGGCAACTAAAACGCTATTACACGTAAAATAAAATATGTTTTATGAACTAAGTGATCTTATTTAATTTATTTTTAAGGGTTTTACGAGAAGTTTTCATCATTAATTCAAAATTTCGGGACGGGGCTGCAGCCCCATCAGCCCCCCCCCTCATATATGCCCATGCTTCTGTACCCTCTAGAAAGGCTTTATTAGGCATATTTTGTATTGATTTATAGAGCTTTGCTTTAGAATGAGAGCCGGATTGTGTAATTTCCGCATCTGTGTAAAAGTTAGTTACTGTCGGTGTCCCTGACGCCTTAATATCACTTTTATTCGAGATATTCGAGAGGATTTTGACAATTTTCACGAGATATATAAAAAAAAATAAGTTTATTTCTTTTCTAAGCTTATCAAATGGCACTAGGGACATGAACGGAACCGCGCTAAGATGCTGCAGTTCCTGCGAGTCGGACTTTATTTTTACATTCTATCTTTCTGTTTTTAATTATATGTCAGTTTTATTTTATTTTTATGGGATTTCCCTCCTTGCCTAGTAATTGTAACACTGACAAAGTTAGAAGTGTGATTTTTTTTTCTTTAGCTTGATCAACAAAATCTGTTTCAGTATTTTTCTTAGAATGTTGTTTTATCATATTTTTAAAGGCAACCCTGATTCTCCAATGCACAGGTTTCCTTTTCATTCTGTTTATCTTTAGTTTGCCTGAAGCTATTTTTATTTTGTTCATACATATATCCAAGTTATTTTACTTAATCTTAATAGCCAAAACGGAATGTTATGCAATAAACAAGTTCAATATTTTCATTTCTTCTTTATTGGCCATAAATATATTTATTATCTTTACATTTTTCTTTTATTAACCTCTCTGCTTTTATGTTATTTGAGATTCGACTACTGAAAAAATGATCAATTTTTACAAAGTGATTATTAAAAAAAATTACAGACTTAACAAGACCCTCATGTAGAAGTCACACTTAGGTTAAGGCTATAAATTTCTACTTGTAATGCTCCTGAAGAAGAATCACGTGGGCGTGAAACATGTAGAGTATACTGAATAATAAGAGATAGTGTGTTTTTAATATATTTTGACTTTCCGCTATATTTAAATTAAAAAGACGTATATAGTGCCGCTATCTTATAATATTAATCTTATTGCATTTGAGAATGTAATGAAAAAATCATTAAATATACATACATCTAATGACTGAATTCAGTGGAAATAAGAAAACAAAAATTATATATATAAAATAAAAAATGCTTTTGGATTTTTCTTTTTATCAAATAAAAAAAAAACTTATAAATGACTGGTTTTTATTAAAAATCAAACCTCTATAAGTAGAACTGCATGGAATCTGACAAATTTTCATTCTCCACGTCCTACCAATGGAAGGGCCACTAGTGACCACTGTCAGTGTGATGGGGTTGTTCACTCCAGTACCAGCATCCACATACACTGTAAGAAGAATAGGGGAAGGAAATCATGATAGAATACAGAGAAATTAATGAACACCTTGTAGGGGAAGAACCTGCAAGACTATCAAAAAGTGTTGTCAGCTTTTGGTACGATTCATTGAGGATTACAGTTCATTGATCATGTTCCAGACAATGTATTTCCCGGGCTTTTAAGTCCGAACACTTTTATGAAAAAGAATCAACATGTATTGTACAAACAGACATAAGATATTTTTTTTAACCCTTAATTAGTGGCGTCGGGTCATATTGACCTGAATGTATTTGTTTATTCGACCTTTGCTCTTTGAAATCTTTGTATTTCAATAAATATTATTGTTTAATATTATTTATTTAAATTACTTTACCCCAAAAAAATCAATTTAAAGTTTGTTTCACTGGGGCCACGACACCATTAATTATGGAAGAAAAAGCACGCCACTAATTAAGGGTTAATAATATATAACTCTTGTAATGTAATTTGTATTATGTAAGTAAATTCCTAATTAAACTGTACATATGTATGTATGTAAGGGGCGAGGTTAGCTCAGTGGTAGAGCACTGGACTAATAAGCTGGAGGCCTGAGTTCAAATCCCGAGCAAGCACTAAAGATTTTTTCTTCTAGTGTCTTCGTTCATGGGTTGAATTCGGCCTCCCTGACCTTCCCTAGGCCAACCCAGCCTTTAATTAATTTAATAATGGGTACCTTGGGTGCTAATGACTCTAGTAGTCGAAGCAGCCAAGGGGAAAATCAGGCGGCCGGAGCATAGTACTGACCACACTATCTCCCTAGTGTGCCGTATGGTCATGAATCAGATACCTCTATAGTATCTGCCCCTCAGGGCCCCCGTGGCCTGTTAAGGGACTGATTTTTTTTTTTTTTAATGTATGTATATATGATTTATACATTCCTATAAATGCATTCATTTCATTTTTTCTTCTTAGTTTGTATATTAGTTACACATGCGAAATTACATCTCTTCGTTACTTATTTATAAGGTTGATAATGTGCGAAAACCCAGTATCAACTAAAAATGTACATGTGTTTTCATACATCAACATTTCTTTATATGGAATTTTACTGGTGGAACCATAAATTTCGATATAAAGAAGTCTTACTGTAAAAATTATTTGGTGAGCTGGACATTGTTTATTTTATCAGATTGTGATGATTGAAATGGTTGGGACACGTGGAACAAATGGATCCAGAGATGTTTCGAAGAAAGCTCATTTCCGAAAAGCCTGAGGGCAAATTGATAAATTACAGGCTTTTCTGATGGCCTGGATAAGAGGATAAGATGGAGGAAGACTTGCGTGTCTGTTGTTGGAGGAGACTTCAGCGAACTGAGGTGAGATTATATATATATATATATATATATATATATATATATATATATATATATATATATATATATATATATATATATATTTATATTTATATATATTTTAGTTGTAGAGGTTGGGTGAGGAGATACTAATTTATATCCAGCCACAGATAACTTGACTTTTTCAGCAATGAGCTCACTCCACCATGAATGTTGGAAGAAAGAATGAAAACCATTAAGTAGTCTGGTACTAAAAGCCATTGAAGTTGAGGTGCAATTATTTGTATAAGACTTACTGTGGTTTCCGTTGTTGACTCCACATATACCTGGAACAGGGTTTCCTCCTGAGACAATGAACTGGTCACTGTTGCAGACATGATTCACTGGTTCAGGCCCAGCTAGAACGAACTGATCAAAATCAATTCTGGAAAAATAAAGGAGACTTTGATTCCAAAATAGATTATATACATTTTATAGAAAATACGATGCTAACCTCTGAAAAATATAATGATCATAAATAAATAAATAAATCTTTATTTCCATTAACCCACAGAAGAGTGGAAATAGGAACGTCAACACATTCAACAAAATAAAAAAAATGTTTCAATACAACAATTGTACAATAAGCCATTGCAATACAATATACTACGTAAACAAATAACAAATTAATTGCGGTAATTAGAGCAATGAATGTATGAGGAGTTATTTGGTGGACAAAAATTCTTTAACTGAATAAAAAGCATTTTCTGCCAAGTAATTTTTACATTTCTTAGAAAACAACTTCTTATCCTCCTCCTCATTCAATTCCTTACGTAATTGATTATATAATGTTGCTCCCATGTACTCAAGCCCGTTTTTAAAAAATGTACTGTGCTTGCCCAGTGCTATTAGGTTACGTTGCCTTGTGGCATAGGAGTGAATATACCCATGCTTCCTATACAATGGGAGGTGTTTTTTAATCATATTTAATACTCTTAAAATGTATAGGGCTGGCACGGTTAAAATTTTTAATCTTGTAAAATGATTTCTACAGGACGTGTTCCTCCTAAGGCTTAATATTGTCCGAATCGCTTTTTTTTTGTATTGTTAGGACTTCTTTTGCCTTTTTGGAATTTCCCCATAAGCTAATCCCGTATAATTGGGATTCAAAAAGGCCATGATATGCGTTTAGTAGGTCAGAAGTTTTCAAAACAGTTTTTAATTGTTTGAGAATATAAATGGCATTGTTGGTTTTTGACTTTATGGCTTTAATTTGAGGTAACCAACTAAAGCGCTCGTCCAAAATTACTCCCAAGAACTTACAACTTTCTACTTTTTGTAGTTTCTCATCTACTAGCCCTACTTTTAGATGGTTGTTACTCCCGTCGCCCCTTGAGAAATTAATGTAAAATGTTTTCTTAATATTTAGTTTTAATTTGTTGCTCAATATCCACATATTCAGTTTTGAAAGCATGCAATTTAAATTTCTTTCAATTTCAATGATACAATTTCCCGAGAAAAAGGCAGTTATATCATCCGTGAACATAATTACATCAAATTCTTTTAAGAAGTCCGCAAGGTCATTAATATAAATTAAAAATAGAAGAGGGCCTAACCTAGAGCCTTGAGGAACCCCTCTAGATATAGGTCGTATAGAGGACCTTGTTTCAGAGTTTGAATTCACCTCCACAAACTGACCTCTATTTGTGAGATATGATTCAATTAATGAATTAGTAACTCCTCTTATGCCGTAACTATCCAACTTTTTTAGGAGAATTTGATGATCTACCAAGTCAAAGGCTTTCGACAGATCAGCAAAAACAACTACTGACTTTTCTTTAATTTCAATATTTTGTCTAATGGAGTTGGTTAACTTCATAATAGCTTCAATAGTATTTTTCTCCTTTCTATAGCCGTATTGTTGGGAAGAGAAAAGATTCTTAGTTTCGAACCAATTATATACGCGGTCGAAAATCAATTTTTCAAATATTTTAGATAAATAAGGAAGAATTGCTACCGGTCTATAGTTTTCTTTAATATTTGTATCCCCTTTTTTAAAAATTGGGCTCACTCGTGCAAGTTTTAATTGATCTGGGAAAGCTCCATCTACAAAACATTTGTTTATAATCCATGTTAGAGGCGTTTTTATCCATTCTGAAACATTTTTTTAAAATAGTAGTATTCATGTAATAAGTGTCAAATGAAATTTTATTTTTTAAGTTGTTTGTGGCTTCTTCAACTTCTACTTCGGTCGCTGGCGTTAAAAGTATACTATTCTCAGCTTTGCTTGACACTTCCAGAAATTGCAATTGTCTGTCATTAGTTTCATTATGTTCTGGTAAATTGGTGTAGTACTCATTAAACAGTTCTGTTATTTCTTTATCTGGTATTGTCTGTCCGTTTTTCTGAATAGTAATAATTTCACTTTTTGTTTTCCTATTATTAGTTTTATTATATCCCAGAGTGTTTTTGTTCTATTAGTTGATTCATTTATTTGTTTACCTAAATATAGTTTCTTGGCTCTTTTTTATAAATGTTTTTGTATTTATAATAGTATTTTGTTATTTTGTCCTCTGTTTTTGCATTTTGTTTTAAGTCATATAGTATTCTGAGTTTTATTCCAGATGTTTTAATTTCTTTTGTTACCCAAGATTTACTTAACAAATTATTGTTATTATTATTATTGCTTTTTTTAATATATTTAAGTGGAAAAGAAGAATTTATGTACTTTAAAAGAATCTCATTAAATTTGTTGAAGGAATCTTGAACAGAGATGTTTTCACTGATCACACACTTCACTCATCATACACTGAAATCCAAGACTAATTTTTAAGTAATTCCATTAAGTTTATTTTCCCTTGATCATTTATTTCCCGCCTGATAATTGTTTTGAAGGATCCTCCTGATACCTTGGATGAATCCCTAATTAATGTTTCTACAGCTTTATGGTCTGAGTAGCCAGTTGTTATCACTCTTGTCAGTACTCTCTCCTTATGTATGTTTGTTATGCTGTAGTCTAAGCTTGTTCCTTTGTCTTTGCTAATTCTAGTCTCCTCAGTAACTGTGTTATGTAAGTTATGTCGTTCAAAAATGTCCAAGAGTTTTTGTCTGTTGAGTCCTGTTTTAGAAAAGTCTACATTTAAGTCTCCAGTTATTATTAAGTTTACATTCGCATTCCGCAAAGCTTCAGTTATAATTTCTTCAAAGCTATCCAAAAACTTAATGAAATCTCCTTTATCTGACCGGTAAACTGATAATATAACATATTTATTTTTTTTATTTGTGTTCCTAATCAATTCAACTCCACTTATTTCTAGGTCAAATGTGTTGCTAAATTTCATAGTCAGGTCCTCTCTCCTTCTAATTTTATAGTTGTTATAAAGAGAGTTTTTAATAAAAATACAAGTTCCCCCATGCTTACCTCTTTTTCTACAAAAACTAGATATTAATGTGTACCCCTCAATTGAAACACAGGCCAAATCCTCCTCACACATCCAATGCTCCCCCACACAAATCACATCGTACTTAAATTTATTTTCTATTAGAAAAATATTCAATAAATCTATCTTATTTGATAGGCATTGTACATTATGGTTGAGAATTGTCAGCTGGTCCACATAAGTACCCGACCTTTTGTCTCTGTCTTGATTATTTAAAAAAAAAATATTTTGGTTATTAATTGTCCAATTGGCCTGAAGACATTCCATATCCTCATCCCGGTCCTGTAGTCCTTTTCGAGAGCCAGTCGACGTCATGTTGACAAAGCTAGTTCCTTGAATCCTGTCCGAAGCCAGATGGGCAGTGTTTCTTCCTCGAGAATATCTATCAAAGTCAATAATTTCACCTGCTATCAATCTGCAGATTCGTCGTTTCCCCATTCCATTAAAATGTAATCCGTGTCGTGTGTATAACATTCTTTCCGAAAGCTTATCTAGCTCTAATAACATAATATTGTTATTTGCCCTACATATTTTCCTAAGAAAGTCGTTAAATATCTTTATATTTCGATTGACCTCCGAATATGGACTCTCCGAGTAGTTGGTTGATATTGTTGCCACCATGACTCGCCTCTCTTTAACTTCATCCACTAATCTCTCGAAGGAATAGATTGCTTCATCTCGTAATCTCCTTTTCATATTATTCCCTCCACATATTATAATTACACAGTCATTCTTGTTAGTATTTTCTCTCATAATCGACGGGAGACTGCTCAATACTTGGGAGGCTAGTGCTCCGGGCTTCACAATCGAAAACACCACCATATCTGCTAGGTAATCCTGCAATGACCCGGCTAAATTTCTTCCATGACTATCCGTTATGAGGCTAATTCTTGGTCTTCTTTCTGACTTCTCCTTTGCTTCCGTCGGAGTACAGCTTTGCATTGTATAGGAGTTTCCCCGATTCGAGTCATACGTCTCGTCAAGAGTAAGGTAGAGATCCTCCTCGTCTACTTGTCGGCTCAAGTCATTAGAGCCCTCTTCAAGAAATCTTTTGTTCAAATCCGTGTTTATACCTCTTTCTCTTTCGAGAGACTCTTTTAGCATATTTAAGTTCAATGTAATTTCTTTTAATTTTAACTTTAAGCTATCTATTTCTTTCAGATCTCTCTGTGATTTTAAAATGAATGCGTCTCTCTGTTCAGTTAATTGGGAAATCCTTCCCTTCATGTCTTCCAAATCAAATTTCGGATCCGTGAGTGTAAATAACCCTTCCGTTTGTGTCTCTGATGACACATACCGTTTAGATTCATCTGTTTTATTTATTGGTGTCGTATTTATTTGTTTTATATTTTTCTGAACTGACGAGCTTTTTGGTGTTTGTGTCTGAATTTTTTTCTTGACGTTCGTCTTTCGTTGATTATTCTTTGGAGAACCCTGCATGTTTAATTTACTAGTCGCTCTGGTTATTGGAGGAACAACCATATTTTACAATATGTATTTTGTCGATGCAAATATTTAGTACAGTTAAGAAAAAAAGAATGAAATGATAAAAGAAATGTAGATAGCCTTGCACTTAAATAGCTAAGTAAATAGATATATTATTAAATGTCTGATCCAGCGTATGACAGATGTTGACGTCAGCTGGTAAAGTAAACAATCACAAGACTGACCTTGAGGGACGGTAAGCACCGTACGTAGATAACAGCCTGAGTAGCACAGAGGTGGTAGAGAGGCGGTAGTGGGGACGGTCCTGCTTGGTCCTATCTTCTCCTATCTCCTGAATATCACTCTCAAGGCAATATATTCACACCTTTCTGGAGAACGCTGTAGTCAATAGAATTCTTTAAAAATAACTACACTCTCTCACCAGCACTAAAACTATTACCACGTTACTCTGTTTTCAAATACGAACTCGAGAAACCAACTTTTCAAAGAGACTTTCACAGAGCCGATGTCAACTCCATGGCATCTCATGGCCATACTTTTTAATCAACAACGTATTCGCTACTACAAACCACCTCTTCTTGGTCATCCATGATTCGCAATAAGCAACGTACAATAACCCACTCATATGAGACCAGCCCACTCACCCCAGGAAAAGTTTTATAAGAATTGCATAAATTATTAGCTTACCATCAAACATTTACTGACAGAAAACCAGAGAAGAAACAATCAGAATTTCCTGAATTACATGCAAGAGCTCTTGGGCAATGATAGCCAGTATATAAACACTACACTGACCTACCTCAAAAACACAAGACTGAAAAAAACTTGATGGCCTTAAACAATGTTAAAAATATTATGATAACACTGAAATTAACACTTTCACTGACAACCAAATTTCGAAGTGCTGCCCAATGTGCCATTTTAATGTTTTTCTAGAAATCAACACAAAAGTGAATATATAAAATAGGAAAAAAGAAAGAAAGAAAATTGGCTCACTTAGCGCATGAAAACCGCTTTTTTTTTCAGGTCCAAAAAGCTTACCAAAAATAAAAAAAAAATTGAAGAAAGTAAAATCTGCTGAAACCAACGTGACACTTGAAATACGGCAAGCCTAATTGATTGCCAGTTGAATTTTTACATCTTTTCCTCGTTTAACGCATTGGGGGAAGTGGAAGGTAAAAGATAATCAAACTTAGACCCGTAGTCAGGACCGGCACATGGCGAGACACCCTTAATCCGACTATGCGTTGGACCTGGCAGTCAACGTGTCAAGTGACATTTTTGTTTGCTCCCTTGACTTAAAATTTAACACTTACATTTCAGGAGATACTGTTCTGGCCAAGTTCTGAAGACACTGTCGTTGTGTAATAGCCAAAGAAGCAGAACATTAAATAAATAACACATTGTTGAAGAGCATAACTTTGAAATATGAGATTTTATCAAATTTTATCTACACACTCATATTTCTTGTCGAAATTCTTTAACGAGAGAACTTGGTCAAAGGAATTTATAAAAATCTTATTATTATAATAAAAGAAAGCATACACTATTAGTACCTGTACTGACAAACATCAGGATGTGCCTTATGGATTGTTAATTGACACGATCCTGTACCATCAAAAGCAGAAGGATATCCAGGGTTTACAAAGTAGGTGCAGTTCTGATTTGTTGACTGTCCACAGGTGACCATAACTAGGACAGAATAATTTGAATTAGTTTAATTTTCAGAACAGCTTATGATAATTTTTACATTAATTAGTTGGACCTCTTAAGGACTATTATAGTTGTGCAGTATATTAAAACCAATATTTTGTATTACATTTAATTAATTAATAAAATGGCATTCCTAACAATTAAAAAAAAGAATTAGGTGTAGATAGTTAGCCGTCGAGGTAATAAGCAGTCAGGAAATAGTTGAGATTCGGCTAGGAAAACATCAATACGATTTTTGTAAAAATCAGTATTAAGGACGTTTCGGCTACTCTTTGGGGGTAGCCTTTGTCAACTAAAAGACAAAATAAAAATGCAGAATTAATAAACAGAATAGTTAAACCAATAATGAAATATGGTAGATCTACAAATACAAATCACTTATAAGAACATTTTGTTGTTAACACCAATAAGTAATAGAACCCACTAGCGTAAATAGGAAATAATTTTGGGGGGGGGGGGGCTGAGAACACCTATGCTTTTGAGAAGTAGGGAAAATTTTAAATATTTTAGTGTAAAATGGTGCGTTTTATGGTGGTCTGGATGCCTTGTAGACTAGGGTAAATGTAGAAGACATTTTTTGTTGTTATAGGATTTTTTTACATGAAATGTTCTAAAAAAAAACTAAATTTCGGGGGGGGGGCCAGATAATCAAAAACATTTGATTGATCACTCTGAACTAAGTTTTAGGAAAAAAAACTATTGTTCATTTACCTGTTTATAATGTTCTGTTACTTATTGGTGTTAACAACAAAATGTTCTTATAAGTGATTTGTTTTTGTTGATCTACCATATTTCATTATTGGTTTAACTATTCTGTTTATTAATAAAAAAAAGATTAGAGGCTGATTTAGGAATAAGAGTAATTTTTATCTTGAGCACTTAATTTCCATTGGAGTAAATTACACCCAACATAACTACATAAACAAAATTACATCTATACCGTACACAAAGAACAAACCTAAAACGTATGTGTATCGTTACATAAAACCTTTTATTCATCTTGTGATAATTGATCATATAATCTTGCAACCAATGGTCGACAATTTATAAGCATATTCCAAAGTATTGCGATTATTCAAATTTAATAGTAGTGTGATTTATAAATATATAAATTTAATATTGTGATATTTTTAATACTTACAGAGGCAACAGACTCCAAATGTATGAGCACATGGCCCACTGGCCACTCCTCCTCTAGCAGCACACTCTTGCTCGGTTACACATGTGCCGTTTTCTCCAGAGCTCGCAAGGCACCCTCCATTACCAAACTGTACCACGGTAAAGAGGGGCAGAACTACAACATATTCCCTCAAGTATTACTCTATTTTACTATAATTGAATCGTTTATTTCAGAAACCCGTCAAGTGCACTTTTTCAAATTTTGGGTAACCAAAAAAAAACTTCCTAATTTTAAAATTAGTATAGGTTTTAGTTTGGAAAACATCAGAGTGTTTCTTATTGTATTGCAAAAACAAATAATGCTTGGGGTTAATTTTTAAAATTAGGAAGTTTTTTTTAGTTTTCCCAAAATTTAAAAAATGCATTTGATGGGTTTCTGAAATAAATGATTCAATTGATGTTTAATGTTGGTAGAAAATAATTTTAAACGTGCATTCTTGTTCTCTTTCTTTGTTTTGATAGTTCATTAATTATTGTGACAGTAGATCATTAAAGATTTGTTCGAGAAGAAGTCGAGAATCAAATAGTAAGAAAACATTACTGACACCTGTAATTTACAAAGCAGGAATAAAAGCCTATAAAAATATTACATAATTTTCCTTTTTCGTATTTTAATTTATTTATTTTTGTATTTAGTTTAAGAAATTCAGTGGTTTTCGGTTTAAGCAATTCAATTATTATACTGGGGTTCTTGGACCTTCCTCTGGCTAGAAAAGGGGGTAACCTGTAGATATCCTGACCCAAAAATCTGAGTTATATATAAGTGGACGTTAGAATTGAAATAAACAAATATTTTTGTATATATTTATATTTTTAATCAAATCCTAAAGGCACAAGAATATATTATTACACTAATATTTGACATATTCTTTATGTCTGTAAGTATTAAAGTATGCAATACACACACTCACAAACAGATATTTATTTCTGTCAATTTGATTTTTTGTGAAGTATTTGTTTCATTCAGTTTTTACTTGGTTTCTTTTTTTTTGTCTCTCTCTCTTCATTATGTTGCTACTAGACAGAGGATTAAATTCTATAAATCATGAGCTTAGTGCCTATTATGGGAAGCTTAAAATCAAATAAACAAAAAAGTGTGTCTCGTCTTAGCACGTTTCCGTCCTTACCCCTAGTAAGGATTTGGAAAAGGAACAGTTAATATATTGTTTTGATATTTTGTGAAAAATGTAAGAATTTAATAACCACAAAGTATAAGAAACTGACAGTATCCAATCCTAAGCAAATATTGATTACTCTACCTCCGCCATTTCCACTCATGCTTAAGGAAAACTCAATTACAAAAATGTTTTTATTAAATGACCTCGTTTTAATGAAATATATTTATTTTACCATTGAATTCAATTAAAACAACAATAAATAATCAAACACTGAGAAAAACAATGTCCAAAGGAATGAAGCCACCGCTTTGGTCTTTTAAGCGCCGATTTTTCCTACAGAAGATCCCTCTACCGAAATGTTTATAGGAATAAGTTTTGTGGGTAATGTAAAAAGCTTTCGAATGGTTTCGGTGTTTATATATGAAAACATATAAGAAAATATACAAAAATCTAAAAACTGCTCATGTCTGTTTACACAGTTTTATCTTTAATACTTCCTAAGTAACCCAAATGTTTATTTAGTATTTTAGGTGAATCACAAACGCCTTAAAACAATTTGAAATCAATTCATTGTCTTGAAGTATCTGTAACGAATGATCCCACGATTTGCCAACCTCAAAATTGGTCATATCTGTTATTAAAAAATGTTTTTTCCTTCAAAATTATATGTATCTTAATTTGCATAAATTTCAAACATTTGAAAAAATGTTCATCTCTGTCCGTCCTTTTGGAAGAACTAAAATCAAAATTTTAATTATGCTCGATTTTCTCAATTAAAAATATCGCCATGAAAGTAAAATATGTATGACTGAAAATAACACGAGTAATATTTCGTTGGGTTGTAAGAGATCGATAAATGCATTTATTATTTATTGGATGTCATCCGTCCTATGTGTCATTATTGTAACAAGATATTGTCTTTGAAAAAAAAAAAAATAAGCAAACAAAAACTGAAAGAATACCTATGAATATTAGATAAATAAAACATTTCACCAGAAGAGAAAGAATAATACAGCGCGAATATAAAATATTAACAAGAAAGGGAATTCCATATTGAGTAAGGTCGACATCTAAGATGACATAATTGACCCCCTCCCCCCCCCCGTAAATCTGTGAATAATGTCTAGAAACATAATTATTAAATATCAACCTGCTCAAGCGCTGACATAATCTGCTAATCGCCTAAGTTGTGGAGCAGTCATTAAATAAATAAATAAGAATAATTGAAAACTGTCTTAAACATTTCAAATTAATTTTAATAAGCTAATTTCTTGTTGTTGCTAAATAACTACGATTATTTATTAGTTTTGAATGGTGTACCTATAGGTTTTATTCGAATAAAAAAAACAAAAACTAATTTTTCTTACCTATTCAGGGATCTGAAGATGAGAATGGTTTCTCGAAAGGCCAAGTGCCCAATGAAATATTTGTGGGAAAGGTCTGCCCCTCCTGAAGAGACAATTTTTTTTATTCTTTTAAAGGGTGTATGGGACCACGTAGGATCTTGGGAGAGTAAATAATTTCTTAGAATACTACGCCTGACAATTTTAAATATATTGTTTAAATTACATTATTTATAAAACTATCAATTGAATACAATGAGAAAATAAATCCACCACACCGCTTTAGGGGCACCAAACGAGCACTAAACCACCACGACACCGCCACACGCAATCGTTTGAAATTGAAAGAAGCCATTAACTCTTCATGTATTATACTTACACCTCGGTTCTGGCTCTAGATGTGTCACGTTAGTACGTTTCCTCACCCGCCGTTTCTTGGTCCTGAAGGAAGTCTCTACTTTTCTATCCTGCAAATGACAAAAGTAAAATGTTATCTTTAGTGTAAGTGTTTAAAATTCATATTTAATAAAAATATAAAAACTGAATACTTTCCAGCTAAATGTAATTACTTAGGCAACCCCTATTAAATCTGGTTACAAAACTGTCGATATATGGTTTCCTTGTGCTTCTCACATATGATATATACAGCTTTAATGAAACAAAATATAAACACCAAATTACAGGAACTGTGTCATCAAAGTGTGTTTCCTTCACCTTCAAAATAGCTACGCCAATATTTCTGAAGCTCTGTTTTCTCAGACCGAAGTGGTGCTATCAGAATTAAAGAATGCAGCTATTTGGTAGCACCATAATTTCGTGAGATATTTAAATAAAAAAAAAAAAAAAAAAAAAAAAAAAAAAAAAAAAAAAAAAAAAAAAAAAACTTAGGTACATAGCAAAACTTCTGGTATATGGTTGCTGTTATTGATTTTTTTCCTTCTATTTTCTCTTTTTTTTTCTCTTCTCATAGTGCAATATTTCGCCGGATTCCTCTCCGGCATCTTCAGATTATCATTCATCCATGTTCCCTTTCCAACCACCCAGGATGTATGATAGCCCGAAGAAGCCGTAGACGAATCTGGCGAAATATACCACTATGCAGAGAAGAAGCGCCGCTGGAGAGAGAAGCCGTCTCACCAACCTAATATAAACTTTTTAATGGAAATAATTTGTACTATTCAGAAAAATAACTATAATTTAGCTAATATATAATAAAAGATATCTGTAAGATTTTAAATACATGATTTAGGAGAGTTGGTGGACGCGTGTGCTAAGGCGTTAGTTAGCACTTCTGTGGGTGTTGGTTTTTTTTTTCGGAAAAAGAAAGTCCTATCCTGGCTAGAAAAGGGATGGTATCCTGTATATAACCCGTCCCAAAAATCTGTGTTAATTATAAGTATAAATAAATAAATAATACATGTTTAACTCGCCTTGTAATTGTGAAGATACACTTCTCCGTCAAGATGCTGCGCTGATGACAGCCACAGGGCCAAGGAGAAAAACCCCAAGCCGAATACCACCTTCGCCACCACCTGATCACAGGAAGAATGCCATAAAAACTCTACACAAACGTTATAATATGACATTCTGAACAAAATGGTTCCTACACACCTGAAGTTTCATAACGCCCGCAATAGTTCACTGCTGGAAATGAAGGTAGAGAAGGAAAGCAAACACTTTATATGCTACAGTTTCCACGGTGGAGTGAATTCCAGGCTCAGCAAACCTCCCACTCTCCATTTCGTCGCTATGCTCAGCGAGCTTAGGCCATTCAAAATGTTTTATCATGTAGTACTACCGTAAACACAGTTTTATAGATACGATACTTTGTGAAAAGCGTAATTATACAGGGTGAAATAACTTATAGATGACAATAGTCAAGGTGGGAAACTGGACCTAAAATGTAAAATCGCACGTTTCTATCTCATTTTGTTCCAGGCATATGCAGTTCTAAAGGTTATTTAGAAAAATAAACGTGTTTTTTGTCAACAAAAAACCCCAATTTTCTCTGCTTGTCCACATTATTTTTTAACGTCACCATTAGATTTTATTTAGGGCTAATGCAGTTACAATGTTAGAAAGTAATCCTTTTTATTTTTTATATTGACTTTAATGTAAGACTTTAATCATTAAACATCAATTTCAAGAATAATTTCCATTTATTTGATAAGATCACAAAAATAAACATGATATAAATTTTATTTATCAGTTGTTTTTCCTCCTTCAAATTCCAATTACATTATCAAATTGAGGGGCGAGGTTAGCTCTATGGTAGAGCACCGGACTAATATGGAGGACCTCAGTTCAAATCCCCCGAGCAAGCTCTAAAGATTTTTATCTTCTAGTGTCTGCGTTCACGGGTTGGATTCGGCCTCCCTGGCCGTCTCTAGGCCAACGCAGCCTTAAATTTATTTATTTATTAATGGGTACCGGCGCTAATGGCCCAGTTGTCGGTGCGCCATAATATATATATATATATATATATATATATATATATATATATTAATGGGTACCTCCAAAGGGGATAATGAGGCGGCCAGTGCATATTACTGACCTCACTATCTCCCTAGCCTGCCGTATGGTCATGAATCAGATACCTCTATAGTACCTGCTGCTCAAGGCCTTCGTTGCCTGTTACGGGACTGATTCTTTTTTGTTTTTAAAGCTTGTTTTTCTTTTTTGAGCATATTTTAGGAAAGGCAATTAAATTTTTCAACTTTTGTGAGATTAGGCAATTTTTTTTTTTTTTGTTATTATTTATTTTTTTTTAATCAGTGATTCTCGAAACTTTGTCGCTAACTATCATTTTATTGATATCAACACTGTTATTTACTGTAATGATGAATGCGAATGAGAAAATAGCCTAGTCGCAAAGCTCCTAAAATAAATATATAAATGATATCAACATTTTGAACAGTTCTTGCGGTTAGAAAAATACACTTGTGAACACTAAAAGTGAATTAGCCTTTAAAAAAAATGTAATGTTGATTTTAGAAAATTAATTTAACGTTGAAAAATTATGTTTACAAGCAGGGGAAATTGGGAGTTTTCCACAAAAACACGGTTTGTTCTAAATAGTAATATTTTTATTCATGAGTCGTTTTCCCGCTGAAATTTCAATTACAATATGAAATTGAGAGATCATATCAGTTGTGAGTATATCGTTAGAAATGTAATTACATTTTTCAACGTTTATAAGATTCGGCAGCCTGCAAAATTTGTTTTGTAAGAGTAGTCCTGCTCGAAAATTTTAGTGGTTGCCCGAGTCTTTAGCTCCATTCTTCTTTTCTTAAAAGTTTAAATTTTCTTATTTTTTTCATCTTGCTGCCTGACGGGGTATGTCACTATGCCAATAGAGCTAAAAGGAAAATGTTGATGGACATCTGTCTCCAACTTTTGCGGACAAATAAAGGAACCGACTGTAATGGCGGAAAAAACCTTGTGGTTTAGAATACCTGTAAAGCTTGTGATTTATTATGAGGAGTTAGAGAAGATCCGACTTAGAAGTTTAAAAAGGAATTTTACTCATTGCTAATTTATGAAACTGTTTGTGACGGCAATCTTTGTCAAGCCGTCAAGTCCTAAAATCTGATTAGCAATAAAGTATGGAATAAGCAGAAAAGTACCGACCTTCGGGTGTCCGCTAATGGACTTAGCCTTCACGAATGTAATTTAACGATAAACCACTCAAAATAAAATACATAATGAATCAGCAAAGGAATAATATTTACAGCATTCTTTAAAGACAAACCTTTTTTATTAAAAGCACTTTACTAAGTCAGTCATATTTAATGTCAAAGAAAAAATAACCTACTTGCAGACAATGATACGATTCACTAACAGTGAAACGCCTACGAACCGAATGCAAATATCATCAAAATGGGTCCAGCCGTCTAGAAGGAGTTCTATTACAAACACAAGCACAGAATAATTTTATATCTATATGTGTGTGTGTGTGTGTGTATATATATATATATATATATATATATATATATATATATATATATATATATATATATATATAAATTTTAACGGAGGTCATTTTCGATATCTAGTAGGCTGGATCGATGAAGATTTAAGTTTTTCAAAGATTATTTCACGGGTGCACCCTCAATAGCCTTCGTAAAGTGCAAAAAAACTGTGTTCTAATTTACTGTTTTACAATGGGATTGGAAGTGGTACATATAATTAACAGTAATAATAATCTCTTGTAGAGAATATTTGAATAATAAGGAAAACACATAAATAATTCAAAAACCTACAAACATTGTCATGTAACTTATCTGCTACTTGATACTACTTGCATATTGCTAATAACCTTACTGATAGGCAATCCATAGGGCACTATATAGATGATAATACTGTTGTCTATGCAATTCAATGTAAAATTTAAATTCAATATTTAAAAGGTACTCATTATAGTTGATAGTTTTAATGATGACATTATAAGAATAATAATCGTAGAGGGGTCTCCCGTGGTCTAGTGGTTAGCGCCTTAGATTCATAAGCGGGAGATGATGGGCTCGATTCCCACCGGCGCACAGTGGTCCCGATTCAATAATCATGATGCAAAAAATAGTTGTAGTGTACGGATTTCGTTCTAACTTGGTATAACGTTTATTGGAGGAGTGCAAAGATGTTTTCAGTTAGTTTTATCAAAATCGGTCACGAAGGAGTGGGGGGTTAGAGGGGTGGGGAGGGGGGAGCGCGCGTGAACGCAAGCCCCTTACTACGGATTTCGCTTAAATATGTTTAAGGGATGTTTTTTATGTTGGATTCATTCATTTTTTTCATAAAGGAGTGTGGATGGGTGTTTTGAATGTAAAATATATATTTTTCGACAAGTACTAGCTAAATCCATTCGTTTCCCACCTAACAAATAATCTGATTGTTATTTTATTTTCCTGCACATTATTTATAATGTCATTGATAGCATTTAAATATATGTTGCACGAAAAACATTACATGAAACATTAAGTAATTATATTTACTTAAGCCTTTTTTATGCTCTTCAGAATTACGGATACAGATATGATAGTTGTACCAGTTTTTATTTATAAATTACAATTTATGTATTTACTCTTTTTACAATTTCATTTTAAATAATGTGTCTACTAGTTCGTCCCACTTATAGTCTCCTACTGACAAAATCTTTTGACGCCTTCAAAGAGTTGACTTAACAAATGCATATTTGGGAATTCCGACAAGAAACATTGTTTTATTGTGATAACCACAGTTTATAACTTCATTAAATGTTTACTCGAGAGTTATTCAAGCGATAGTGGTTTATATCTGGAGCTGCAGAGAGCTGAAGAGGACCTGGACAGGGCCGGTGAGGGGAGAGCCGGGGGTCAGCGGGCAGCGGGGATCCCTGGTTTTCGGCGTTCAACCCCCCCCCCCCCCTCATTTCATAAACTGCAGTCGAAAGCTGTATATCACGTAAGAGGGACATATACTCTCCTACTGGCATAAAGGACTCCGTGACCGTAAGCGACAAAACTTTTTGAGAGCCTTTTGAATTTTAAGTTTCGTCTCCTAAAAATGGTTAAGTTTTATCCATTAAATAAATGTATATAAATAAATGTAATTTAAAACAAAAAACAACCGATTAAAAAGTGAGATAAACAAAGACAAAAACACGTTAAAACAACAAAACAAACACTTTTTAAGTTTTAAGCGTTTATATCTCTGATTGACGTTGCCCCATCGAATATTGCTTCTTTTTTGTAGAGAATTTAGTAAGCATTCGAATGTTCTCCTTCCACTTACCACGATTTCCCAACTGTTATCGAGATATTTGCGAAAAATGTATGAAGATCCGAAAACTTTTCATGTCTATTAATAAAATATTTTTTTTCGCATATTTCCTTAACTCCAAATATAACCAAAATTTATACATCTTAGTTGGGATTAATTTCCAAGATGTAGAAAATATTTCAATTGAATCCCGCGATTCTAAGTACCCACAAAAAAATAATGACTTACAAAAACATTTGTTCCTCTTTTCTCAAAAACGATTACAGATACAACCTTAAAAATGGGTACTTTCTTTTCCCTATGTTAAGAAACCTATAAAACAAGTATCTGCTAGCATATGAACTCAAAAACATAAGCATTACGATTTTTTTTGCGCTTTTTTCGCCCCAAACACTATCTTCCAGTGGGCGGATTCTGCTGGTTAATGAACTTGACCTTTCAAATTAGAAGACAGATTTTGGTACCAAATTTCATTAAAATCGGACCATTTTTGAGCCGTCAGGAGCGCGAGCAGACAAGCATATATATATATATATATATATATATATATATATATATATATATATATATATATATATATACAAATTTGAACCACCTATATTTTTGTAATCTATAGGGTCTGAAACGAGAAAGTTTCTAGTCGGCACGTCCGGATCGCGTCGTGAGGTCAACCTTATAAGCGGGTTCTCCCTATGGAGATAGGGAGGAACCGCGCTAAAACGTAAGGATGGGTCCAGATGTCCGAAAAAAATATTGTTTTTTTTTTTATTTTTTGCACCATGCTTGCCGAATCGGGACCACCGTGCGGCGCACAGTGTAACGTCCAATGGAAAAAACCTAAATTATTGTTTTCTTATATTTAATTTTTAATCCTTGTTTAGAAACTATTCAAGGAATTAAAATTGTATAAAACTAATAAATATTAGTTTTATTTTGATCAACAAACACATTAGTAGTATTATAAACATGGGAAAGTCTTTAAAACCTGTTTCATACCAACAATAAGTTTGATGGTTATGGGTTTGTAACTTGAAACCAATAAACGATTTAAAAAAAAAAAAATAAAATAAAAAAAAAATAAGTTTGAGCCTCTCTTGTTGAAGATTGACAGTGTTTTTATTAACACATCGGAAGGAAATTACGTCAAAACTATTCCTTTTTCATTTGATATAATTGATTATGGGTAATTACTCCCTTATTATTTATCCTGAATTATTCTTCATTGATCTTTGAAATTTTTCTCAAGTACAAAATTTTGATAGACCATAGCAAAAAAACTTCATCTGAAAACATCCCAAGTTTTTTAGAGCGTAAAGTTTACCTCAAGTATACGTGCAACGTACACGTATACGGTACAAGTATAATGTGACGATGGTGGGTTCGATTCCCACAGGCAGGAATTTCCCCATCTCAGGGCTCGTTGAGAGAATTCCTCGCTTCCCCCTTGATTTCGGCGCTAATGGCCTAGATGTCGATGCGCACACTGTAGAAGTTCGTAAGGTGAAGTTTTGTTGTGACTATCTTTCGTGATTCTCCATGAATTTTTTAAACTTGAACATGTGCATTCAAGAACAATCGATCTAACCTGTAAGTCTTAATTTCATTCTTTGTAACGTATGAAATATTGTACTGCTTATTGAAAATAAAAATGTAAGTTTGTAAAATAAATTATTACATACATAAAAACATAAGTTACTTATAATAATTATAAAATAAAAAAAATAATTAAATAACAAAAATAATTGTCTTAATACTCTTGGGAATGTAAGTTTCTCTGATGCAACGTTATGGCGTCATCGAAACCACAATTTTGAAAAGGGCGTTCAGAGGCGAAGATTTTTTGATTCCTAGGCTTTGTCGGATTTAAGACTCTGGATTTGATGTTTACTCTATTACATGACACAGTTTAGAGTGAATTGCTGACTTCCTGTAAACAGAGAATACCTTCCGTACCTTAATACCCCGAAGAGGACGCGTCTGACTTCCAAGTACAATGGGAAGTAATGAATGCGTGACGCGGACTTTCACTTATTGTCTCCATACTCTTCTTCCTGCACCAATTACAAGCACTCGTTTCGTGTCGCTTTGCCCTGGAGAAAATAATTTCTTCATTGTCTAGAGACAAATAATTAAAAACTACTGTATGCTTTCTACTTAATTATTTCTAGTTTTCTTATTTATAAACAAAAATGGTGTATAAATATTGATTACAAAAAAAAAAAATAATAAAAGAAAATCACTTCGTCTACAAAACAAAAACAACAATATAAAATAAAATAATGATAATAAACGGAACATTTACTTTTATGTGTCACTAGTTATTGAAAAGAAAAAAAAAGAGGAAAAAAAATATATTAACTTTTTCCGCTTCGAAAGAAAAAACCTCACTTTTCACTACCCTAATCACAACCACTCGTAAACTGTGACAACTATTATCCTTATTGCTTCTCTGGTGTGGTGGAATAGGCTGCTGGAATATTATAGGCTTAAGAAATATTCCTTGAGAGTTATGGGCCATGAGAATAAAACGTTAAGGGATTATGGTTCGTTTACCGAGGCAACAACCCGAAGGAGACGGCGGATTTTCTCAATGAAAAGGGAATCAGCGAAGAAAAATTAGGCATTATAGCTGA
Source organism: Gonocerus acuteangulatus (assembly GCA_946811695.1). NCBI lineage: Eukaryota > Metazoa > Arthropoda > Insecta > Hemiptera > Coreidae > Gonocerus > Gonocerus acuteangulatus. The sequence goes on along the minus strand of OX328127.1, from coordinate 65,533,163 downwards.
ATCTATTCTCGGTTCCCTGACCATAATTCAAAACCACATATATGAGGCATCTAGAAACAGAGGGGCGTAAGTGCCAAAATTAAACATGTGGAGTTTGTGTTATACACACAAAATTTCATAAAAATCGGCCAAGCCGTTTCGGAGGGGTTCGGCCACAAACACTGTGACACGAGAATTTTATATATTAGATATACAGTATATATATATATATATATATATATATATATATATATATATATATATATATATATATTTATATATATACGTGTGTGTGTGTTTTAGGTTATGAACAGAAATGCTCACTTCTGGTTCTCGTTATCTTCTCGACGTCATAGACGAGTTTCCTATATGTAAAGAGAGATCACACCAACAAGTAAATGATGGATTTTGAAACTAAAATATGTAAAAACATATTGTCCTTTATTAACTGATTATTATAATTTGTCAACACCAGGAAATTTGTAATTTTTTTTCTGTCTACAGGTTGCCGCCCTTGTAATGTTCTATGGATTTGAAAATGATAAAGTCATATTATGTGAAACATCCTAATCATTTCAAGACACCTTTTATTTCTCCATTTTAATCCATCCAAATCTCTCAACTTTACTAATTTATTTGATTGGGGTTAAAGCAGGCTATTCACGCTCCGACTTGCAATCCAACTTTAGTCCTTGTCTGTTTTTAGGACTGTGTATGTCGCTCGCGAGCGAAAAAATGTATCGAAAGCAGGCCGAAGTTGCCCGAAGGTCAAGCACTGACTGAGGTAAGTTGGGACGTCTTGATCCGACTCCCCCACTCACGCTCCAACTCCAGTCGGATGTCGGACTTCGAGTCGTCCCTCTGAATGATCCGACATGTCCAACTAAACATCCAACAAGCCCATTCAAGATCCGACTTGTTGTCCAACTTTGGAAATCGGGATGTGAATGGCTTGCTAAATGGAGAATTTCTCATTATTATGAGGCAAAAGTAATAATAATGAAATATTCTAAGGAGTAACGTTTTTACGATGCTTTCCTCTTGCTTCCTTGATTTATGCCAAGAATTCTTTACGCCTTTAATTTATATTCAATGCAGAAATTATTGGTAATTTTAAACGCGCAAAAGGAATTGTGATTCGTGCAAGACTGACAGAACTATAAACAAAGGTGATTTATTTCCCCTTCAAGAGGAACAAACAAGGATTTTCATGAATATGGAGCAGTAGAACTGCACATCCGAAATTTCCGGTTACATCATCCAGCAGTTCCATTCTCACGGTGTTACATTTCTAAAAATGGCCGAGTCATGAAATTGGCCTCTTCTATTGTTCAGATAGACGACAATACAGTAATATTGTGATAAGATGAAAAACCAAGAAGTAGGGCATCTATATTTACCTGGTGTTTGTATGTTGTTTTTTTGGGGGGGGGAGGGGGTTACTACCAAAGGCTGAGGGACGTCGGATTAATTAAATGCCTTATTGAAAGAGGATTCATAATATGCAGTCGTAGAAAAATACAAACGTTCACATGCATTTCTTTGTATATCTTATTTTTTTTTTAATTTAATAATTGTACAAATTAGTCCAGCAAATCAATAAAACATGTTTGGTTTTTATTATTTTATATTATATTTTAGCGTGTTTCCTCCCTGCCTCCATAGGGAGGAAACCCGCGTTTGGGGTCGACCTCTTGTTGCAATCTGGAAGTGCCGACTAGAAAATTTCACGTTTCAGAACACATTGATCACGAAAATAACGGTGGATCAAATTTGTATGTATGTTTGTATGTATGTATGTATGTATGTATGAGTATATATATATATATATATATATATATATATATATATATATATATAGATATATATATATATTTGTCTTTTCGCTCTGTTACAAGCCCAAAAATGTTTTAAATTAAATGAAATTTAGTACAAAAATGCCGCATTCGTTTTAATTGTTCTAAAAACATAAATAAATAAATAAAGCCTTTATTGCATGAAGAGGAACAATACAAACAAAAAAAAAAAACTTCTAAAACCATACTTTACTTAATGTACTCTACCCGTGCACCAGTTGGAGATTCAAACCCACCACTCGCTCCGTACACCGCACAACCAGCTCAACCGAGCAACCCTCTTCCGCTCAACCAAATTAATTTCACATTTGCAATATGTTTTACCTCATCACGAGCCTTAAACAAAGACTGCTAGACATCGCGATGCTAATCCAACTAGAGCCACCAACTAGACACAGCATCAGCTATAATATCCCTAGCCTTCTCTCCCAGAAGCCTGAAATCGAACATCTACAGACTCTCTCTGCAGTAGACGTCTAAAGCACTGACATCCAACATCGATCTGTCATATTTTGGATGTTACATATCCTACTAGTGTGGCGACCATGACTAGGCACCATGGGAACTAAGGTAGTGCCGGTAGGTACCTTAGAAATTCTGCACGTCCACCTGTGTATACAGGAAGCTCTGGGCTCAGCTGGCATAGGCGAAGGCAATCACCAGCACTGCCGCTTTGGGCTATTACTTATAATCCACCAACACATCTGGCCAGAAGCTATTTACTGCGCAAGACGGGCTGAAAAGGATACCAAGAGAATACACAATCCGACCTGCCTTAGCTCAGGGCAGCGCAAGACTCTAGAAAACATCTAGGCAAAAACGAAAGACTCTCGCTTTAGTCCGATGTAATCCACGGCTCCATAAATTGCGCCACACGTGGCGCTATGGAAAAAGGCCCTCTGTCATGAGAAACTCCTACATTCGAGGCGGGAAGTCGTACTCTCTAATAGTGATGACCTCCTCACGCCCGCAAAAAAAGACGAACCCCTTGCGGACTATTAGTAGAAAAATGATTATCGGAGGACCGAGGATACCCCGATTCCTGATCCAGCTCTTAATACACCCCCCAGTACCCTACGACGCTTCACGTTCACGTAGCTCAAATCAGCGTTACGATGAATTAACGGCAAATATTCTCCCGGATTTCGGGAGAGATCGGTGGCCCTTTTTCTATTGTTGAAAACGCCGTGTAGGAAATCGAAGTCCTGAACATCTTAGATGCAGGCCATTTTCGGGAGACCTGGAAGCAAGTAGAAATGATATCAAATAAATTACAGGCCTAGGACACAGTAGAAGACAGCTTCATGCAGAAGGTGTGAATTTATGATAAGAAGATGGGAAGAACAATGCAATAAGAAAGCAAGTGTTTGTCTGTGAACGTGTAATGAGAGCGTTTGAAGTAATATGGAACGGACGTGAAGGATTACAGTAATCTAAGGGGTCATTACTGCAATGGAACTAGTGCGTATTTCACGGCAGCAATAATCGGCAGCCCTTTACTTACCTAATGCGTATAGTAAGACAGACCTACCAATAACTAAACTAATGTTTATTTTACGGATATAGTATTCTCAGAGCCCCGATCAACTCCATGACACGACCAGCTGCGACTGGAACGCCCCACGTCAGCTAAATCTCCTTGATTGCTATTTGACTGGAAGTTGAATGATGTCTCTATCAATCGATCGCAGATTAAACTAGGATTCAGTGTCCTTTGCCATCTATATGGCCCGTATCGTGAAGATGAATTTCCTCTGAGTCAGATTTGTTTGCTAAGTGGACGATTCTGGCGACAACTAAATCAGTTTAATTTATGGGACACAGTTGAACGAACACAATATAAAATTCGACGCCATAGTATGCTTATTTCAGGGGGAGAACGGAGCCCTGCCTTAATTACCTCCGCCCAAGTACATCGGGGTTTCTGGCCAAATGATTAGAAATTCTGCAAAGATCCACTACCACTTTTCCCTTTTATCAACAGCCACCTGAAAAAGACCTACTGGCTTAACGGCCTCCTCAGAACACCAAAGTGTCCATAAAGTCTTCTCAGCTCTTTCTGAGATCATCCTCCGCCATGGAGCACCTCACTTGATTACTTTGCTTCAAAAACGGATTCCTCCCAGGAGCAGTTTATCGGACATATCCTACAAGAAAAGCTTCACCCGCTTACAGATGCTTAAGTTCATCTGTTTATCCTTGATGGTACTTGATCATCCCCCTAATCTGACATGTGTCAACGTCCATTGCTAGCAACACCTGGCGCGTACTAGACCAGGCAAATGTACAGTAATCAAAAATAATTTCGAGTTAGATTATTCAACCATGATCAGTCCCTCAAGACCATTATGCTTCCCAAAGCTACTTAGCATGTCAAGCTAAGTAGCTTTGGCTACTCTGACCTTATAGTCTCTCTTCTAGTAGACAAGTAATGTTTTCAATAATTTCGAGAGGTCGTTAAAAACCCAGGGAGTCCACATTTAGCAAGGTCCTCTACTAAACGGATATTTGCTTGCTTATGAATGAGAGTGATAAGCTATGACACCACTAGGTGACAAGGAGAACCGGACTGAGTGACGTGATGAAACAACAGACCTGGACACTTTACTCCAGTTAGCCGGGAGGAAGTGGAGGGGAGGCCTCACCCATAAGCTGCTGCAGTATGGCCCCCCGCTCGACAGTATCTCGCAGGCCCCCTTCTATCAGTGTTGCCTTTCCTGGATTGTTATCATGTTCACTTCTTCGTCCTTTCTTTTAGTTCTGTGTGTGGCCTTAGCCTCAGCGGCTGTCTATATAGAATATCAGAAACCTCAACCTGGTGAGACGTGTTTTGGGAGTTTTTTTTCTTTATAAATTACCTCTAGACTCTGTCAACCACTGTCATTTTTTACCCAATAAATAATCATAAAAAAATATGATTTCATTCAAATTGATATTTTCAGATATCATAATAAATTTATAAATCAATATGAAATGATCAAAGAAAACGGTGATAGTGAAAATGAAAGAATTTATATCGTTTGCATTATATAGTTAAATTCTAGTAAAATCATATTGAGAGGACACTCTTCCTTATAAAAAAAATTGAGTTCCTTGTACAAAGAAACCAAAATATGTAAAGAAAAAACTTATACAATAATTATCTTGGGTCAAAGTGACATTGTAAAATGTCCCAGAGGTAAGTAAGTATGTACATTGTTTTCCTAACTTACCTACTTACTAAACAACTTCTATAAATTTTATCAACTTTTTATCTTGATCATGTAAAAATATTCCCTCAATTTGCGGTTCTGGAAGTATTGTATCAGTACATTAGCCTTAATTTTTTGATGTGTGTTTTATTTACAGAAACGATGAGTTAATCGTAATTTCATTTTTATCTAATGTCGTCTTCCTTGACCTTCGCATTTGCATGCCGTAATACCATCATTTCCTTGTATACATTTTAATTGAATAGATATTTATTTAGCGCAAAAGAGTGTCTAGAAATACTGGGTGTGTAATTTTTAAAGGAAGTAAGTTAATATAGATTTATGCAATTTGTGCATAAATTTATGATACTTTATTAAGTTAATAAATAATATAAATATCTAAAATAAATATAACCAAATAAATAAAATGGCTGCAAATTTTAGAACTAAAATGCCATAAAGTACTATCATTTTCTTTTAATCAAATATATTACATTATATAAGGGTTGAGGATATTATCTAATTAAAATAATATCAACCTCAAAAATGTAAGATTTTTAAATTTATTGAGTACGAGTTGTTACCCGGCGTGCCATGCACATACTTTCTGCATCCAGAAAAGCAAAAATAAATTAGAAACCAAATAAGTAATATTAAAAACTAATAATACAAATCTGTAACTGTTCGGGTTCACAGTTTTGAACCCGTGAACTGTGAATCCTAGACGTTTTTTACCTAGCCTATAATACTCCCAGAATCAAGACCTACCAGTGTGCCAAGTGTGGTCAATTACATACAAACAGTGAGGATTTGTACAAGGAACAAACATGCAGACAGATAGCTTGTAAACGTTCTTGACCTAGCCTAAGAGACTCCCCGGATCAAGACCTACCTGTGTGCCAAGTTTGGTCGAAATCGGTCAAATGGTTTGGATTAGCATAAGGAAGAAACAAACAGACATACAGACAAACCGGTGATTTTTATATATATATTTAATCCATGCTTATATTATATATATGATTTCTTTTAAACTACTTCGCTGGGAATTACATGATACCCAATTACATTCTGTGGGTCTATGGATTTTTAAATTAATATAAATATAGCATATGCAACTTATTAAATCCGAATCGCAGGAGCTGCTTCATCATAGCGTGTTTTGCTTATCCCTTCTTTAGAATCAGTTCTTTGGAAAGATTAGAACAGACAATTTTGCTTTCTAATATCTTGAAATGTTTATACTATTGTGGTTAGTTGGCTGGTGAAGGTTCATCCAAGTTACCATCTTGAAATGATTGTTAGAAATTCATAAATTAATTTTACTGTTAATCAAATTGAAATACCTTTTGTAATGAAATACCCAAGGACAGGGAGATTTTTCACGTTTTTTTTTTTTTGTACCCGAATCCCCCCCCCTCAAGTTCTAGTAGTTATTCTGTTTATTACCGACACTTTTTCGTTGCCATCTGTTTTCCAATTGGCAGGTGTTTAGAGATCCGACCATCTTCTTCATTGGGAAACCAATCATTCCTTTAAAATCAGAGGATTCTTCGTATGAATTGGCTAATAAAAATGCGTAACCTTAACAAATATCTTGTCGTCTCTGATGCTTCGCATGTATAAAGAAGAACCGACTTGACAATTGAGTTCTAGGGGCTCAGCTTGGTATGTTTTGCAAAGTTTTTATTTCGCCAGGCTTGGTGAAGCTAGTCGACGTTTGCGTTGACCTAAAAAATTCGTCAATTCCATCTACGATGCTTCCCAAGAATGTCAATTCCCCATATCCTTTCCACGTATTTGAAGATCTGATTTTTCATTCATGTTGGGCTCATTGATTTTGAGCCAGTCTCCTTCGCGAAAGCTCGAATAGTCAGGAAAACATACAGCCTTATTTACAACGTTTAGTACGTTGGAATGTTTCCGCTTTCGAGGAGTAGTGCATTTCACAGTCTGTACATGCGCTCACTTTGAAAACACAATCTGAATTGACATTCGTAGAGAACACACAGTCCGATTGATACAACTTGCGACACAGTCTGAACTGGCACTCATTGCAATTAAGTATGAACTGCCCCCCCATCAGTTTTTTCATTTAACAAAGGGCAAGTGAAACCTGAAACGTAATTCGGTATTCAGACTACTAATTCATGTTCAAGTTTTCAAAAATATTCCTAAATCAAATAGGTAATTTTTAGATTATTCTCAGTAATAAACAGTTATTCACACTAATTCGTAATTAAATAAAATTTTTAATTTCGTTTGGATATAGATTACTCGATTTCACGAATCTTGGACTCACCAAAATATGTTTAAAAAAATATACCATATTTTGTTGATACCGGATGATTCGGAATTTCGGATCCAGCGACTCAAAAACATGTTATAATACAATATTGTGACTGATCCGCAACTATCATTACCTTAGACATTTGGCAATGAACCTGATAGGATCAAATGATTAAGAAGTCAGCAACTCCAGGAAAGTATAGACACCATGTCTTTCGGTGGATGGTATCGTATTGATTCAATGACTTTTGAAAAACAGATTTTTTTTTTTTTTGATTTTTTTTGTCGCAGCTCATAGTAAGTAAAGAAAGGTATAAGCGCAGAGCACTTCTATAGTATATTCTACATCATGTACAATACATTATTATAATATTAGAGTATATGGTCCATCGTCATATCTCTAACGGTTTAAATATTTCAATTATGGCTCACATATACAGGACACCTTGTGTATGTACACACACTACCCAATTAATTCGGGATGTTTGAGTTGAATTTAATCTTGATAAAAACATGTACTCCTTATCAGAAATCACCGAGTCAGCCACTATGGGCGCCCTCTTGACTGGTCTTTGAAGTTATCGATTGGCGTAAATCTGGGCCTCCTGGGGCGGCACTCTTCTCATAAGTAAAATATTCAACACTCCCCTGACAACCCCCACATGGAGGTAATATAGTTAGGTAGACTTTGTATTACACTTTCGTGTGGATCACTTTATGTGGTTTCATGACACTTGGACACACCGGACCTCCACTAGGTAATATAGAAGTCACTCATTATTATTTCAGGAATCTCGGATGGAAGAGCCATATTATCCACTCTTTTTGAAATGATATGACAAATGTTATCCTTATTCCGTGACACATGTTAAAATTAGGAATAATGTTAAATTTGACTGAGACCATTTAACCCATTCGAGACTGATAGCCACTTTCGTGACAACGGGCAGCCATGCCCCGTGGCCTGATAGCCACTGTCGTGCCAAGGCTATTTCTTCCTTTCGAGACTGAAAGCCACCGCTGTGGCAGCTTTTTGCGTTATCTAGCGCTAAGTTTCACAAGCACTGGCCACTCTTCTATCCGCTAGAGTTCATTAAAAGTCCGTCTCGCAGGAGCTGCATAACTAAGCACTTTCCTCAGAATTTGGGTAGTGTAGACTGCTTTCCAGAACAATTTGCTTAAAATATCCTACATAAATAAAATAAAAACGTGAATAGTTCTCATTTTGTAATGAGTAACTAATCAATTATTAATTTGCATCCAGAGTTATTTTTACACATGGTACCTACTACACTACGTAATAAATACAAAAATCCTCATATTATCGTATTTTGATCTAACGCAGGAACAGGATACAGTCACTCTAGTGGTAGAAAGCGCTCCTTGCGGCGGCTTTGTAAAACCTACGTCTGCCGGCTTTTCTATTCAAATATATTACAAATTAAACCCCCGCTTTCCGATTGACCGATTCAGCTCATTTTTACAACACTTCTTTCTCATGAGTTACCCACGACGTATACCGCGTTTCGTTACAATACAGCAGAAATTACGACCGGTATGGGTTTATTAGGAATTTGGGTCCGGAGTAAACCCCCCCTTCTAATGAACCGATTTAGTTTATTTTTACAACACATATTTACCTGTAGATTACCACTACGAATACCGAGTTTCGTCGAAATATACCAAAAATCACGGCTGGTAGTGGCGAATTGGTATTGTGGGGCCGGAGTAAACCCCCCCTTCTAATGAACCGATTTAGTTCATTTTTATATCTCACTTTTCTCTCTATATTACCACTACGAATGCCAAGTTTCGTTGAAATATAACAAATATTACGGCTGACATAGTCAAATAAGTGTTTTGGGTTCGGGGTAAACCCCCCCCCCTTCCGGTGGACCGACTTTGGTGGTTAACGAACTCGTTCAATCGTTTGCTAATTGAATGCTATATACCAAGTTTCGTGACGAAAAAACAAAAACTCTGGCCGCTATCGTGTTAACAGACATATATATATATATATATATATATATATATATATATATATATATATATATATATATATATAAATTTTAACGGGGTCATTTTCGGTGTCTACTAGGTAGGATCGATAAAGATTTGAAGAAATTTTTCAAAAATTCCGTCATGAGTCCAACCTCAATAGCTACTTTCCTTCGGAGGAAAGTGCTAAAAATGCAGTTTGAGCCTATTGTAAGGGGGTTCCCCCTGCTACCCGGTTCCTTTGCGTAGTTCAGGTCTCACTGAAGGGCTTTTTTTGTGTGTTTTAGCAGTTGTTGTGTACATAGAGATCATGCTCCGTAGATATTATACCAACGCGGAGATATTTAATTTGATGTTATTTTTAAACAAAATAATTTTAAAACTTTAAGAAAAAATAAAAACAAAATGTTTAAGCATGCCTTTGACTGGCACAAAGCCCAGAATAAGAAAATGGCAAGGACAATTTTTTAAAAAAGTAAATACCGAATGCGTATTAGAAGAAATGAGAAGAGATCAGAAGAGGAGGCTCAGCTACTTTAATGCCGTCCCATGGAACCAGGAGGGCGAAACGGGCTCTCCTCCAAGGGCATTTAAATTCGCGCGGGTAGCCGTCTCGTAAGGCTTAAAATATTAATTTAGATCATTGCAGTTTAAGTGGAAACATTACTAGGGGTTGGGGGAAACCTATGTGGATGGGAAGTGGCGGAAGAGTCGGGATTTGATGGTTCTTTCTCTTTTTTTCCTTTAATGTTTAACGGTAATTTATGCCTCTTGGTCGGTCCGTTGGTAGCGTGGAAGGCAAAGACCAAGCCCGAGGGCCGGCGGGCGGAGGACCTAGTCATGGTCGAGGAGAGTCTCCCGTGCCTGTTCTACCTTAGTGACCCGCATCTGGTGACTGGCTGCTAGGTCTATGATAGAAGGTGTGCTTGCTGGTGCCAGGGCAACCAAACCTCACAGACAACAGGGGGGGGGGCTTGTCCCCAACCCTAGCCAAGCCCATCGCTCCCGCCGACCCCCGCCCCGAACGCCACCAGCATGTGTAGGATGGCAGATAGACAGAGTTAACGAATCCCATAATGAGAGAGCACAAATGATTTTTCGAATAAAGCTGAACGTTGGGATGGAATATAAAAGATCGGAAGGACGAGAGCGTATGTTACAGGAGTGAACAGTGGATTTAAATTTAAGGAGTTGAAAGGCATAAAAGGGTGGTCAGGATTGAATGACTTGGTAAAGTCCAAAGACGAAGTACCACTGGCGACGATAAATAGGGTTTGCCAATTCAACTCATGGTAGACGTGCGCTTTATGGGAATCTCTGTGGATCCCGAAGATATTTGAAGGTCTTTGGTATTGGATGACTTGGTAAGGGACTGAGCTGAGGTAGTACTCCTACGACTTTGGATATCTTTCACGCTATTTATAACGCCTAGATATCATAAAGGTCTATCTGGCAGGCTTTCAGGTTTACTTGTTTACATATCAATCGCATTGTATTCCTATAAATGGTTGCCTAGTAAGATTAAGAAAGCAAAACTGTTCATGGTACGATTTTTTTCGTGCACTTTTTGCCAGTAAAACATCGTTTCGGTGTGTAAATTCTCTCTTAAACGCTTCTTTTGAATCAGACAAAGTTGTATTGTTACATAATAGGATCCTTTTGTCGGATTGGAGAGTAACACACAGACACATGCATAATGACAGAAACACAAACAACAAGCGACTACGAATGGTCGGTATTTTCGTCTCGTAAAGCTTCTGAAATGTCAAAGTGTGTATAATAAAGCGCAGGCTATAATCGGCACCTCATGATTGCATCATAGGGTCGCCATCATAACTGGCTTCTATGGGAAGAAGGGGGATTGTGAATCGGAAGGCAATATAAAGGTTTTTTTTCCAATCCTACTTTTGGAAAAGAGAATATTCATATCTTTTGTGAAGTCGTTCATTGCTCACCTTCCGTTTCTGCAACACTAACTTTCATATGGTGCTAATGATCTGAGCAGTCGATGCACCTTAAAAGATTAATAATATAATACTTAATTTCAAATATGTAATTAAGCTTAGGCTAAAGAACCTTTCTTAAGCGTTTCCTTGCTGAGCTAATTTGTATTCATAAGAGCAATCTTATCTAATTGAGATTTGCACTGCAGACTAGCCTGATCTCAGTAGCGCATCTCAAAAGGCCTAAATGTACACATTAACCAACAAGTTCCTCTAGAGGTCGTTCACTCTGAAGAGGGATTGTTTGTCCCATTACACATACTTTCTAGTACAATTAGTTCTAATAATACACAGAACTTTTACTCCAAATATAAAGCATATCCTCAGAAAAAAAATAATCTCATCAGGAATAAACTCATCTCTGATGTTTAACTTGTTGTTTTTTTTTATTTTTCCACCCTGTTAACAAAATTTCAAACCTTCTGTGAGAGATTTCCGTCCTATCTCCCTTTTATCCAATCTTTCAGAACCTTTAGAGTGATTAGTCCAATCTAAACTATCAAACCACCTTGAACAGAACCAACTCCTTAACCCTATCCAGTCTGGCTTCCGCCCATCATACTCCACCCAAGAGCGCTCATAAAAATCCCCACGGCATTCAAACTGCCATAGATTACCAACAAATCACTATCCTAGTTCTCCTAGATTTTTCAAAGCATTTGATACTGTTTACTATCAAATCAGTGCTGGTTCCAATCCTCTTTATCGAATTGATCCCTATGCTTGTTCATCCCTCTTTCTCTTTCCCGTGGTCTGCCCTGAAGCTCCTCTTTATTCCCAACTTTATTTTCTGTACACATTACCTAATGATTTTTCTCTTTCCATAGTCTATTCCGAGCTCCATTTTTATGCTGACGACAACCATATCTATCTCTCCTTTAGGCCCTCTTTCCTATGAGATGCTATGGAAAAGCTGCAAGTTCATGTTAATAATATCAGTGCGTGGGCCACAGCTAATAAGCTTTCCTCGAATCTGATCGAATTCAAAGCCATCAAGGTTTCCAATCCCTCATAAGTTCCACTTCCATTTTTCCATCCCTTTACCTCAACAGCATCCCTATAAATAATATTTGATTAAAACATTTCCTGGATAAACCATATTTTCAAATTTCCCGTCAATCCATATTTATTCTCAGACAGCTGAACATCTCCAGCCATCTAAGACTTAGTTTATATTGACTCCTATCACTGAGAAGGTCTAGCAAGCCTATTTAGTAAGTCTTAGTTTTGTCTCCGGCAAAAGGCGTTATTAATTTTATTATTATCTTTTACTTATTATTTATTTATTTAATTACTTATTTTAATCCCACATTGACTCACCATAAGACTATAAACTGTGAATGTATTAAAGAAAACTTGTCTGCTAAATAAACTGATTTCATTTTAAGGTCCATAAATATTGAATTGAAAAAATGAAATTTAAAAATAAAATAGACCTTAACTCAACTTAATATAAGGTACCTATTTATTGTATTATTATGTACCCCATTTGATGTATTTGTATTGTTATTAGTAACATAGGAGAAGTTTCCTCCTTATTATTTATTCTACTTATATTTTTTGTAGATATTTGATGGTGAGCATGTTCAACATGTTCAATGGTGAGCAACTCCTGCTAGTTCCTTCAAGATTCCATTGATCCCTCCCAACCCTCACCTTACATTTATTTTTTTACTATTTAAAAATGTCAATATTTATTCAAAAGTAAAAAAAAAAAAAAAAAAAAAAAAAAATAGATTCATTGGAAAGCTTATAACAACCGGTCAATAAATAAATTTAAACATATAGACACGTAAAGCTGTTAGTTCATGTTTCTTTCTTAAATTTTATTTTATTATTTTCAATTTTTATAATAATAATAATTCTTAATAATTTATGATTATTTGTGATCAAGATCATTCTTATTATAATGTTCTTATTATTTTATTTAGAAGATATTATTTTACGTCTCTGAAACTTGCCTGACATAACAAGTTGAAATATGGATTTATTATTAAAGAATCATCACCAAATGTTGCGAATTCTGAAATAAATAAATATTTTTTATTATTTGTTTCCTCAGAAAAATTATAATGATTTTTCCGTTGCAGGAAAAGCTCCTTTTTGTGTCGACAAGATAGAGGGTAAGAAGAAGGTTGGTGAAGAGTGGCAAGACCCCAAAGACTGCATCCACAAGAAATGCCTTACTGACTCACAGGGAACGCCACTCATTACTTATGCGAGGTATGTTATATTGTAAATTTTTCTGCTTTAGATGTTCTTATTGTCTCATTATCATTATACATTAAAAGTGCAGAAAACTTTTAAAGTATAATATGTGCAGAACTCTTTTCACTCTGTGTGGAAAATGATTCATACTCCGTTGTAGGGTAGGGTGTACATTTATTTGAGCAAGTAGCTCCAAGGTTATTACGCCTTTAAATAAATAAGGAGAAGGAAGTGATTACAACAGGACTTCGAATAGGCCATAGTCATATGACACATAGCTAACACATTACAAAAGTACCTCCACCTCTATGTGAACCAGGCTCTCAAATTTTAATGATAAGTCATATAATATAACAATGCCCAGAATATGAAACAATGTTTTGGCAACTAAAGATACCTCAGAATGTAGCAGACGCTCTTAAAAATTTTCAGCAACCTATTGACATAATAATCCAATTTCTGTGGTAAATTTCAAATAAATTATCAAAATAAATAAAAAATATATTTAAAAAGAAAATATAAAAAATAAGAAAGAAGAATAAATAAATAAAATAAGCTCTATATGCAAGCAGAAATGGACTTTACATTTTTTTTGTGTTGGATTACATATGGAAACCTAATGAACAATTTATAAAAACATCAAAGTATGAATACTCCATTTTTCCCCCATTATAATTGGGTATAAATGGGTGACAGATTTAGAATTTGAGAATTATTTATTCAGTAATCTTAATGTTTTAATTCATTTATTTTTATTTTTATTTTTTTTATTTATTGTTAATGCAGACCAAAATGGGGAAGATTTGCATACTTGAACAACTTTATGAAAACATCAGCCCTTAAACATTTAGATTTTTTAGACACACTAATATGAAATAATTAATTAATAATAATAAATATATGAGGTGTCTAGGGGTGCCCGATGGCTGTGAGGGTTAAGGCGTGAGCACTTAACACTCTGTGCCAAAGGTCGTGGGTTCGATTCCCACTAGGGTTGGTGGCTTTTCTTTAGAAAAAAGTAAAGGCATCTCCCCTATCCTGGCTAGAAAAGGATGTTAACCTATAGATAACCCGGCCTAAAATTCATCGTTAATAATAAATGGACGTTAAAATTAAATTAAATTATATATTTGTATAATTTTTTTACAAGTTGTATCACAGAAGAAAGTTTTTGAGGAATTTGAGAAGTTTATCTGTTATATTATCCATTTTGAAGGAATTTTTATTTTTGATGTGTCTTACTTAATTTTAAAAAACACTGATGTATGTATTTCTTATTTTGAAACCAACTTTCCACTTCAACATTAAAAAACACCATGATCTATTGAGTTTTGAAAATCCTTTTCTTTACCTGTATATACAGGACATTTTGAAGTTGTAAAATCAACTATTATTTCAAAATCGTAAAAATAGTGATGTGTCTTGTTTTGATTCTAGACGCCTCATATATGTATGGTGGCCAAGAAGAACAAGAAACTTTTTTGTTCCATAATTATTTTTTATTTGTCGGAATTCCATTTCATGGGGATGTACACCTTACATTAAGTGTGTATCATGTACATTATGTATATATTAATAAGTTATTGTGTAATGATAAAATGTATCGTAGCAAGGACACTCGAGATGAGGTTTTACAATTGATGCGCAAAGTGGTCCTTTGGATCTCATAAGTGTGTGTATTTTAAGTATTTTTTTCACTTGCATTCTAGGAAACTTGTTTGCTATCAATATGAATCTGGGTTACACGGGGTTATCAAAAGATATTTGTCCCAGTTTATTGTTCTTAATGTTATTCTTTAATCAATTAATTCAAATGAGCATTTCATAGAGAAAATAATTAATCGGAGCATGCTAAAATTTTTAGCATAAAAATAAAATAATAATACAGAATAATATCATTTCTTGACTTGGCTATACTGTTTAAAGTTACATATTTTTGATTTAGGATTACAACCATTAACTGTTTCAACCTATTGTTAAAAATTATGTTTTATGTGTGCTGTTATTTTTTCTCTACGATTAAGTTCTCTTCATTTCTTAATTATCATTTCCCAGTTTATAATTAGCAATAAGGCACACAGTAGGTCAGTCCAAAGGTGAAATTTCAAAGAGGTGCATGCATGCCTAAGATGAAATAATCAAAATGAAAGAATACTAGACAGTTATCATTATCCCATATTAAGTATTTTTTTTTTATAATAACTCATTTTTCAGTTGTGGTGTTGTGGCTGGTCCTGATGATCCAAAATGCCGCCTAGTAACACCAGAGAATGCAACATACCCCGACTGTTGTCCTCAAATTGTCTGTGATGATTGAACTCTGGGAGAGCTGAAGTAATTCATTTTCTATTCAAGATTATTTAGCTATATTATTGTAAAATATAATATATTCCCTGTATACTTAATAAATTTAAAAAAAAATAATAAGATAATTCTTCTTAAATTTAATTTCTTTATTTATAACACACTTTCCTGGAAAAATCATATTTCCCAAATTTCCCGTCGGTCCATATTTATCCTGAGACAGCTCAACCTCTCCCGCCATCTCCTGCCAACAAAGACCCGTCAACTCCTCGTAACTTCCCTATTATTCCCCCAGTTTGACTATGGTTGTTTGGTGTACGGTGGACTTTCTGGCGATCTCGAGGCAAAACTCAAACGCCTCATGAACTGTTTCATTCGTTTTATCCTCGGGATCCCCAGAGACTCCCACATATCACATTTCTACCAGGAGCTAAATTGGCTATTCCCTCTTTATCGTCGTCAGTACTTCCTCGGCTCAGTCCTTTACCAAGTAATTCAATCCCGTAGACCTTCTTATATTTTTCAACTTCTTAAATTTAAATCCTCGGTTCACTCCCGTAACACCCGATCTCGTCCTTCCGATCTTTATATTCCTTCCCACCGAACAGCAATATTCGAAAAATCATTCGTCACCCGTGCCACCTCGCGATGGAATTCCTTACCTCTGTCTGTCCGCCATTCTACCAACCTTGAAACCTTTAAATCCCGACTCTTCCACCACCATCCCTCCAAGTTTTACCCAACCCCTAGTCTATATTGAAGCTGTACACTATATACTGATACTGATAGCATTTATAAGTTTTTAAGTTTATACGTAAAATTCAAAATTATTTTGTAATTTCAAAATTATTCCTATGGGACTTCTGTCCCGGAATAAGAATAAAACTTTTCATTCATTCATTCATTCATTCCTACCTAATCAATGTTTTCTTTGTCCATGTGAACATGTTGCCTCAAGTACTTGGATTTAGAGTGTTTAAATAGTTTATTTATATATAAAATTTATTTAAATAAATTATTAATTATTATATTTTGTACATATATTTAATATGGTAATATACCTGGAAATTGTGTTTACCGATGGCAAAGGATGAACTGGAGACAAATTTATTTAAAAGGAAATTCTAACATTTAACAAGTTGAGCTCGGAGTGGTATTGAATAAATAAGCCAGGAGGTGGACAGTTTCTATCTTGACCCTGGGAGAGGCATGTTCCCAACACGTTACGGGTTTGATTTTTCGATTTACAATAGATCACATAAGCAATCCAATGTCTACAATATTTACGAAAATGGATTCACGAAACATTTTCAAGTTCAATTTCTTCTTGTTATAATCCTTTTGATCAATAAAAATGCCTTTGTTAACATTATTTGCATAATGTGGAATACCAATTTTTTGCACCGTCTGATAGTGTTTATTAACGTTAACTTATAACTCAAGAGTTAATATATATGATTTTTGAGCCACATATTAGTCAAAGAGAGCAAACTCAAACAAAAATACAAACTAATTGAAATATTTTCACTGAAGAGGGGGAAAAACTACTTAAAATGGTTAACATTAAATATTTAAAGAAATATAAATGCTAGGTGAGTGGGACAAAAAAAAGGTAGAACCATACTCTATTATTGCACAGGGTGTATTAACAGGGTAATGTAGAGAATGATAGGAGGCTGAAAAATAGTACATTTCAGAGATCTAGAGGGGGGATTGTTCCTGGAACGTTCCCCCCCCCTGTGGATAGCAGAAACACGTTCCCAAAACATGTTACACCCTTTATGTGTTATAATGAAAATTATAGGGTGATCACATTAAAAAAAAAAAAAAAAAAAAAAAAATCAGTCCCATGACACGCCACGATGGCCCTGAGGGGCAGTTACTAAAGAGGTATCTGATTCATGACCATACGGTGCACTAGGAAGATAGTGTGGTCGGTACTATCCTCCAGCCACCTGATTCTCCCCTTTGCTGCTTCGACTGCTAGGTTCATTAGTACCAAGATACCCATTAATAAATTAATTAAAGGCTGGGTTGGCCTAGGGACAGACATGGAGGCCGGATCCAACCCACGAACGAAGACACTAGAAGATAAATATCTTTAGCGCTTGCTCGGGGTTTGAACTCGGGTCCTCCAGTGTATTAGTCTAGTGCTGTACCTCTGAGCTAACCTCGCCCCCACATTTTTAAGTAGATGTATTAAAATTTACTTAGAGATTCTGCTGGAAATGGTTTATTCATTGAATTCCAGTATTACAAAATCAATATCATTTTCCAAAGATATTTTATAAAAGAAATGCTATGACTTTAACATTTCCTTTGTGGGCTATCTAACAGTTGTCAGAGGTGTAGAGTATCTACTGTTGCTTTGTTAGCAATCATAGTGGCTTGAAAATGTTTGTGAGCTAAACTGTGGATTGTTCAGTTGGGGTTGAAGAGAGTAATTAAAAATCTGCTAAATACTGGCTCCTCAATCCGTTCACTTCTTTTTCAGTCCTTCAAGCATTTACTGATGCCCGTGTTTTTGAAGGACAGCCTTGCTTGTATCGTTTTTTTTTATTTCTAAATTTTTGTTTTTGTTTTTTATAGATTCAGTTGCAAACTTTATCAACAATTTAGTTGCTATAGACAACAACAATTTAGCGGCCAGTAACAAAGCAAATGTTTTAGCAAAACTTGCAATTGCACACATAAAATATTTGATCCTCTCAAAGTGAAAAATGAGTGGCTGCAAAGAGACAATAAGTTAAGGGAATTAAAATCCACTACCTCGGCATGGAAAACCTCATCTCCATATATTTATATTTACATGTATATTTATATATGTGTGTATGTGACCCAAGTGGTTAAAATGCCTTTAAAAAAAATGCTTCAAACTCAATCATTCTATGGCTTATAAAAAAATAATTAAGAAGTGTAAAACCGTCTTGAGAATTCTGAAGCTTTTGAGTATTTCAAAGCATTCTCAAAGAAAAGTCAAGATTTCTGACTCACAGGAACTGAGTCATCTTAGTACGGTTCTGCTCTTTTTTTTTTTTTTTTTTTTTTTTTACGGCGCATCTACTTCTTGGTCATTAGCGCCGACATCCAGGGTGCAGCGAGGAATTTTCCCAGCGAGCCTTGAAATGAGAAAATCCCTGCCGGAGGTGGGAATCGAACCCACCATCTCCCGCTTATGAATCCAGCGCGCTAGCCACTAGACTACGGGAGACCCCGTTTCTGCTCTTATCCAAAGAAATTATTTGGAAGCTTGAATTAGAAAAGGTTAATATTTTATGAACAATTTAAGAACCTAATCCAGTTAAATCACAAAGAAATGTGAGATTTTAGGAGTCACAATACACAGAACTGAGAGTTGGAATCTCTATGAGAAATTATTTATTACATACGCTCAGTCTTAAAGAAAACTCATGTTTCTCATTTACATACCTTGTTTTATTGAAACATTAGTTTTATTTCTAAACACAAATAAAACCAAAAAAAAAAAAAATACAAAATAACAGAGGAAAACAGAGAAACCCTATTCAAAGGAACGAAACCATAATTTTCTAATGTTATGCACCAATTTCTTGAGATTTCTTTTATTTTTTATTATTTTATTTTTTTTTATTTATTATTATTATTTTTTTTTTACGGTGCTTCGACAACTAGACCATTAGCACCGACGTCTAGGGTGCAGCGAGGAATTTTTCCACTGAGCCGTGGGATGAGAAATTTCCTGCCGCTGGTGGGGATTGAACCCACCATCTCCCGCTTATGAATCTATCGCGCTAACCACTAGACCATGCGACCTCTCGAGATTCTTGTATTGAAAATAGCATGTTAATTATTTTTGAAGGAAATTTAATAACCTTTCGAATGGTTGCTTTCCACTTACCACAACTCCCCAACTGTTTTTGATAATAACATCTCTTTTAATAACATTTTGTTTTTCTAATACTTCCAAACATAACCAAAATATAAATATGGCAATCTCAATCTGCTATTTTGGAGTTACCAAAGCAAAAATTATAGTTTTACCCACTTTTTTCAAAAACAATTATAGAAATTACTTTAAAAATGGTTTCACTCTATTTCCCACATAAAATTTTCCTGTGGTTGGAGGGAGGAAGCGTGTTGAAAAATAGAAACTGTTGGATCTTCGTATCATACTTGGACTTGTCAATTGCCTGACCTGGGCGTATTTCCAATAAGATTGCATCATTTCAAATTCATTGTTACCACTTGGCTCATTACTGTAGCATGCTTAGTCAGGTTTGGGTACGGATGAAGAACATTAACCCTAGAACGTTACAAAAAAGTGTCCACTGGCGTTCGTGCATGCGCAGTGGCCATGTATGAAAAAGAAGATTGTATGTTATACAGTACATTACATAGGTTTGTCAGGTGGACCTAAGCGTTACAAAAAAGTGTCTGCTGGCAATCGCGCATGTGCGGTGGGCATGTACGAAAAATAAGACTATATGTTATACAGTACATTACATAGGTTTGTCGGGTCGACCAAAAGCATATTTATGTTCCTGAATTTGAAAAATAAAATTATTTTATTCATTTTTGTTTAATTATTGAGTACTATGTCTCTAATGTTATTATCAGAAACTTACCTCATGCGTGAAGTTACACTTCAGTATTGTAAAAGAATAATACATATTATTTTTTTATTATCTGTTTAGTGCCATTCTTTGTTTTATAAACATGTCAATATATCTTTTCAGAAATGCTGGAAGTTACAACGACAGAGTACCACAATTTTGTTTTGAATAAGAAACTAAATTAATGCACAAATGCTTTGATGTATGCAGTAACTATATTTTAAGAAACCTATTTTTTTTAGATTGCTTTATCTGTGATTATTGTTTGTTTTTATTTGCTAAAAATTTTAATAGAGGAAATTGATGTATATTTATTTTCAAATTTTATATTTTAAAATTAAGATTCTAAATTCTGTAAAATCTGAGAAATATATTTTAAGTATAGTTTTTTTTTTATTATTACAATTCTTTGCTTGCAGATGCTCTGCTGCGACTATTAAATACCTACTCGCCAACAACCAACTCAGAAACAATGCAGACATAATATCAGGACCTTGGAAGAGAATAGCGAATCATGAAATCCGGATGTTAAGAAATACAAGTCAAAGTTCTGAAAGTTCTTCGGGATAGCAAGAGCAAATGTTTACTCTAAGGAGTGCTGATTCTTAAATCTGATCAAAAATGTATGAAATTGAAATTCAATGTTTTAATTATAATTTATACGAGTGGGGGAGTTTCTGACCCAGGATTCGCCCTTGAAATCGGACATTGAATTTGTCAGAAATGATGGTGCTATTCAGTTTAACTTGAAACTGTGAGAGAACTAAAGGCGAACCAGAGAAACAAGGTGAAGCCTCGTGTTATCTACATCTTTCTGACTCAGAAAATAAAATAAATAAAAAGTCGATTTTCCAGATTTGCCCTTTTTCTTCCAAGGTCCTGATATAATACGATAGAAGCCAATATAGGATAAATGTACTATTAGTGGACACTGCTCCAATGGTGGATACTTAGGCATATAAATTAAAAACATAAGAATTCGAGACATTGAATCAGCTCTAAAATAACACTGTTTGTACTTCACATACTGTGATGGTGAATTATGGATCGACCCCTTGATCAAGACACTATGGATGTCACCTATTAGTTATTTCAAAAGAACCCGCTCGTTATCAGGATGCTTGGCATTGTCCACTAGTCACATTCATTAAGAAAGTAAGTACAAGCCCATGTTCAGGATTCTCACCGACAGGGCAATGTCAGGGAGACAGGGAAATGTCAGGGAATTTAATTATGAAAAAAAAGTCCGGGAATTGTTAAAGAAATTCAAAATTTCATTTTTTTTTATTGTTTTTATTTTGTTAAGGCAGGAACAGAAAAAAAAGGGAAAAATTGCTTGTGTTGTATCTATATATTTTTTTCCAATTCTTCTTCTCTTTCACTCACTGTCTTATTTGGAATATTTTGGCCTCTGTAACGCAACATCTGGGAGGGTTGCATGAAGAATCTTACAAACATGGTTTTTGATAAATTTTTAAGGCTCTTAACTAGAGATCTATTAGCTAAAATTCCCAGCATTATATGACATACCTGTATTTTTATCACGTATGGTAATAATCTGTCTTGGGATTCTGGGTTAAAGTTACGTGTCCACTATTGAAACCAAAGATTCTCATATTTTTATTGGTGGACATTATCTGTCCACCAATAAAAATATGAGAATCCCAGCTAGTGCTGGGAAAATATTTTCTTTCCCTAAATATTGGAAACCGTCTGAATTCAATAGAAATCCTTAATTATTAACAATGTCTTGGGTTATAGTTTTGCCTGGCAGCAACATTTAATAGTGGGCATCACATGTTCACTAATAACATAAAGCGTGTCCAGTACTAAATCAAAATATTTTACATCAGAGATGGTAAAAATATATAGAAAAAACTGGAAATGATAAATGAATAATGAAGTTTTCTCCAAGATTAGTTGAATGAGTTCTTTCATTCATATAAGGTATTACTGGACAGTAATGAATATATCATAGACAAAAAAAAAAAAAAAAAAAAAAA
This sequence comes from Gonocerus acuteangulatus, assembly GCA_946811695.1. Taxonomy (NCBI): domain Eukaryota; kingdom Metazoa; phylum Arthropoda; class Insecta; order Hemiptera; family Coreidae; genus Gonocerus; species Gonocerus acuteangulatus. Next base: position 65,510,743 of record OX328127.1, on the reverse strand, counting down.
AAAAAAAAAAAAAAAAAATTAAAATAAAACAATACATGAATAAGTAGAATGAGGCAGAAAAGGGTATGGTAGTTAAAAATCGTTCTTTAAAAAGAAAAGATAAATGGCAAATTCAGAGTGAAGTTAATTGTGAGAGGTTAATCAAACAAAGTTTGATTTTAATGAAACCTCTATAGCTCTAGGGAAGTCTAAACTTGCCATGGAACTGGAAAGAATTGTTTTATGAAATTTTAAGTCAATACTGAAATTTTAGTGAATATTATGTTCAGTGGCGAATTCAAAGCGGAATGAACAGTTCTTCTGGTAGCAGTGTTACAACTATTCTGGATAGTTGGATAGTTCTGGATATATATATATATATATATATATATATATATATATATATATATATATATATATATAATCTCAGCATAAATATATAAATATATTTGATTGCACTTACTACATGAAACAATTCTACCATCGAAGGAATATTAATAATTTTGGTCTGGAGCGAATCTTTACTCCTATTCTACAAAGTTTGGATATTTTCATAGCACACCTCTATTATTTGTTTTGGTAGTTTTTATTGCAATAGAACAATAATTATGACAGTGAGGAACACATTAATAATTTCAGCCCTAAATAAACCCAGAAGCCCGAAATTGAAACGCTCTAGGAAAATATCACACTCTACTAATGGATGTGTAAATTATATACATAAATCTGGAAAGGAGTTATCCATGCCAAAGTAAAGCATTTTAAAATTTCAATGCTGGAAGTAAAATTACATGGACTGAGTTAGTCAAAGCATAATTTCTGAATATTTGAGCTAACTTCCAAATAGTAAAAACATCATAAATTACAGAATCAGAAGTATTTTTTTTTAAATCTGAGTATGTGAAAAATCTACAAGATATATGAATATGAAGAATATCTCTTGGATTTACAGTTGACAAAGTTTTCTGAATGTTGACAATCAGTCCCATAATAGAATTTGGGCCCAGAGAAGGAACTACTGTTTCCGGCAGTAATTTACATACTTGGGGAATAGTGCGGTCATTTCTATGCCTTCACTGTCGAGAGCCATCTATATTTTTCCTTTTGCAGACATAAATGTCTGGGCAGTCTAAGGGCAGTCTTGAATACATATACCATCCAGTAAACAATACTGGAACATAAATTAAACAGTGTGTATTGAAAATTAGGACGTAGAGTACAAGAACTGGATGTTCCTTCAGCTGTGACTACCGAATGTTAGTATTATATTTACTCTCAATATGATATTATTCAGTATTTTTAGTTTATCAGTATTTTCATTTGAAAAGGTATAGTTAAGTGTTGTAATTTATTTGTTTTTATGTCATTTAACAAGGGTGTTCAAGCTGGTTGACTGTCTGAGCCATTTTTAAAAATTTGAAATTTTTCACAAGCCTCATTTAAAAAAATATTCAAAAGGTATTAAATATTTTTTTTACAGAAATTATATTTATTGAAAAAAATATAAATAAAAGTACAAACTTTGTATATCAAATTTAAATATTAAAAACATTTATTTTACTTGATAATTCTTTAAAATTTGGCGTATAATTGGTTTCAGGACTTTGAAGTAATTCTTTGAGATGGTGGTTAGTTAATGCTGGTCGGTGTTTGGATTTCGCAAATTTTAAAGTGGAATAAAATGATTCACATATGTCCATTGTTTTGAATATTGAATGAATTCCACAAGCAGCCTTTTTTTAATTCAGGATTCTTCGATTTTGTTAAAACATTTCCAAAATTCAGCAGTCGACGTCGACTTATATTTTAATTGTAGAGCTTGATCTTCTTGGATCACTATGAATTCTAATGTTTCAGATAAACAAAAATGAAAAGGGAACTCAGATACATTTATCGAGAGCCGCATGTGGCTCTGGAGCCACAGGTTGCCCCCCCCTGACATGAACTGCCTTGAAACTCCTGATTAGAAATATGATCAAATATTAGGCTTATTCATACATTTTTTATGATATAAAACTGTTTTTGAAAACTACGCTCGATAAATTAGCTAAATAGAAACTGCTTTTCTTGAATGTGGATCACGATTTTGAAAATCTGTTGGAAAATCTTGCGTTATTTATTGATAGGGAATCCTATAAATAATAAGTGATAAATTCAATAAATAACACATTTCTATTTAATAAGAAACAGGAAAAAATAATACAGGAAATAGGAATTCTTGTGTGATATTAGAAATACTGAAACATGAATGAATGTTGTACATATAAATCAATGACTCATAAAATAAATAAAAAAATAATTATACAAAATAGAAAAAAATAAGATGCACTTTAAATATAAAATTAGTAAAAATAAAAATATAAACTTGTGGACCCCACTCAGTGGCGGCTATAGGGGGCCCCTAAAATGAAAAATCATAATATTTTTCAATTAAGTTAGAAAAATAAATTCTTTAGTCAAATTGATAGGAATAAGTTCAAATTAATGTATGTTCTTAGTTTATCAAATGCTTTCTTAATGATTTCCAGGTGCATGGATATAAAAATTTCATTCTACACCCCCAGGCACGGTGGTAAGCCCTTACTAAATTAGCCCCTCAGAAATACTTGTCTAGAGCCGCCTAAGACCTCACACAAATTTATTTCATATTTTTATTTTTCTCTAGTTTTATATTTAAAGTCCATCTTAAAAAAGTTATCTGTTTATTTATTGATTTATATGTACAACATTCATTCTTGTTTCACTATTTCCTCCCTTATTTGTTCCTGTTTTCTATTGGAGTCTCTGAACAAGATAGTAATGCATCTGGGAGTGGAAATTCCACAAAAAGATAAGATTAATTCGACTATATAAAAAAAAAAGATACCATTGCTTGAACATAGGAGGGATGATGTACAAATCATCTATTTTATTAAAATTTGTTAATTATTGAATTTAATCACTTATTATTTATTGGATTCCCTGTGGATTTTTAAGTTCTTTTAACAGTAAAATGTGATTGTGAATATTACCTGTCATAAAAAAAGAATTATAATATATTTGTGGTTGTGTTTTGTGTTAGCTGTTCGTTTTGTGGCTTTGAACTGTTCTTTGTGTTTGGTAAGTTTTTGGCATCTAAAATCTAACTGTTCTTCAAAATTTCATTGAGTAGGTGTTTTAATTTTTCACAAAATATTATCTATACTGTAAAATGGGGTCTCATTAGTACAATGTGGTGAAATTAGTACAAATTTATCCTGCTAGGGTATGTTCAATTTAACTGATACCAAAGGGCTGAAATTTGCCCAAAGAGTGTGGACAGACAACTGTATACCTGTATATTTGCCTGTTCTCAGACAACTGTATACCTGTATATTTGCCTGTTCTCAGACAACTGTATACCTGTATATTTATCTGTTCTCAGACAAATATATAAGCAGTACAGGTTTATACAAATTTCACCACATTGTACTAATGTGACCCTATTTTACGGTATTTATTCCAGGCTTTCCTTATGATACTCTGGATAAGAGCGTTATGGAGACAGACTAAGATGGCGCAGTTCCTGGGAATCTGATTTTTTTAATTTGCTTTTCCTCTAATTTTAATAAAGACTCACTAATGACCTAGATGTAGATGCGCCGTAAAAAAAAAAAAAAAAAATAAAAAAAAAAAATAAATAAATAAAGACTCGCCTCAAGATAGTGAAAAATGGTTATACAAATTACGAGCAAGGTTTGAAACCTCATTTTTATATTATATTATATTATCTTCTTCCCTTTAGTCGAAGAAACGGAAGATATTGAGCCTTTGTATAATGTTATTGTTGTATTAAAAGTCTGGACATAGGACTTACTCACCACAGCGCTACAACAGGATGTGGAGTCTCGGCCTCTTCTAACAGCTTCTGCCAATTGTCTCTATTTTTTGCTGAGTTCACCCCCCCCCCCCCAGTTTCTGACACACAACCATAATAGACCAAGCCAGTGGCGGCTAAAAGGGGGGGGGCTTGGCCCCCCAGAATGAAAATTCACAATCTTTTTCGGTTAAGTTAGAAAAGTAAATTGATTTTGCAAATTAATAGTAATAAGTTCTAATTAATGTATGTTCTTAGTTTATGAAATACCCCCTTAATGATTTCTAGGTGCCTGGTTATAAAAATTTGATTCTACACCCCTATTTAGAATGGGCAGTAGGCCCATTCTAAATTAGCCCCCCCCCCCAGAAATTTTTGCCGCTTATGGACCTAGCAACCTCCACCACACGGTCAGGCTACCTCAGTCTTGGTGTTCCTCTTCTTCCGGTCCCATAGAGAGGTGTAGTAAGGAGTTTCTTCGGACCTTCTACAATTCTTGCAACATATCCAGTCCAACTCAATTTCATTAACTGGACTATGTCTGGCTCCCCGAATACTCCATACAGCTCTTGGTTAGTAGCCGCCTCCATCGTCCAGCTACTTGTCTGCGTCCATGTATCCTCTGCAAAATCTTTCTCTCAAACACCATGAGATCTTGCATGGATCTCTCCATAGGATTGAGAGGTTGTCCAAGATTCATAGCAGGACATAGGACACTGTTCTGTAAATTTCTTCTTCCGTTCAATAATAGAAATTAGATCGAATAAATAGAGAAGAGATTAAGTATTTGAATATTTGAAATAAAATAAAATAAAAAAAACTTTATTTTACGGTATGCTAGATAGATCGATTAAAAAAACACGATATATCGTCTTAAAAATATCGATCTTTTAAAATATCATGCATATCTACGCCGAGAGCATTATTACTATAAAGGTCCTCATTAAATGTCCATTATTATCCCGAAGTGGACACAAGAAGAACAAGAGCTGTATAATATGAGTTGTTACACAGCCTCCCTAATACCTATCATTTCTTAGGGTCTTCCAGATCCTGCCAGTCATCCTCATTCTACTTCTGTTGCTCGATTAAAGGTTAGGTCTGTCACTGTTTGCCGCCTCTACAGTTTTTATTTCCACCAACAATGGCGTTCAACCCTACAGTTTTGTAATAAAATGGTTTAATTTTTTATGTTCAGGTAAAAGTATTTATACTTTTTTTTTACTGGCCTACTACCATATATTTTTATATCATAATTGAACTTTTATTGTTTGTGCTGCAGGAGCCGCATACGCTATGCAAGGAACACAACGACCACGATAAATATAAAACTTTTTTTTTCTTAAATTTATTATGTATAACTAACCGACACAATTATTTAAAAAACATCCGATTCGCAGGAACTGCGTCATCATAGCGCGTTTCCATACCCTTCTTTTGGAATAAATAAAGTACATATTTTGTGAAAAATGTAACCACCTAATCCAATTAAATCTTGAAAAAAAAAGTGAGATTTAGACGCCATTATGAACAGAAAACTTACAGTAGCGGAAATTACTCATTCTGTCTCTTCGACTTCTATTTGGAAAGCAACATCCAGTGAAGTTAACGATTCTTCCGCGCGATTCAGGCCAGAAAAATAGCCGTATTCGGCTGGTTAATGATCTTGAATTTTCAAATCAAATCTGAGCACTGAAGCATTTTTGTCCCTAGGCTGCTAGAGAGCGAACAGACACAAACACTCACATATACATGTACAATATATATTGTATATATTAAATATAAAAATTTGAACAAGCATTATTGAAAAGAGATCGTTCACAGGCGGGGTTCCGAAGGGTTTGTTCTTGATATCAGATATCAAGATCAAACCCTGAATAAATCCACAACCTCAAAGAGTGTTATTTTCGTGATCAATGAGCACTCAAACGTGAAATTTTCTAATCAGCATTTTCGGATTCCGTCATCGGGTCGACGACAAAAACGGTTTTCCTACCTGGATGGAGGGAGGGGGGAAACGGACTCAAATGAATGAGAAAGCAATCAGGTCTTTCATAGATAACGTTTTACTGGTTTTCAGACTAAATTTTTTACATTAGTGGAGACCCGATGGCCGTGAGGGTTAAGGCGTGAGCACTTAACACTCCGTGCCAAAGGTCGTGGGTTCGATTCCCACTAGGGGTGGTGGCTTTTCTTTCGAAAAAAAAAGAAAAGGCATCACCCCTATCCTGGCTAGAAAAGAGTGGTAACCTATAGATAACCCGTCCTAAAATTCGTAGTTAATAATAAATGGACGTTAAAATTTAAAAAATTTTACATTAGTTTCGAATGATGAAATTCTACGTTTATTGTATAAAAAAATATTGTTTAGAATATATGATTTTTCATTAATGGTTGATATTATATTTCTAGTCTTGTTGGATTGAATGATAGGTGTATATTTGAATCGATCCATGCAAAAACAGCTTCAGCCCATTTTTTTCCAAATATGAGTTAGTGATGGATTCGTTGTCTCTGACGGTCACTACACATTTCTATGTTAAGAGGACTTTAGTCCAATACATTGTTGCCATAGAAACACATGTAGCAGAAAAAATCGTTCGCAAACTTTCGCTTACACCAAGGTCTTCAGGCTCCAGTGTTCCCTCCCAATCCTGCCTACCCAAGAGGAAAGGTCCCCATCAAGCAGAAAAACATTGAAGACATTAAGTAGTCTTATTTATTTATGACGCCATACATTTCAGAAGAGCACAAGAATTTTTACTATGAAATATTGGGTTGGACAACAACTATAATCATAGATGAAGAAGTTCAAGACGATTAAGCATTACATTACTCATTGTATGAACTTTATATCATGCAAATATTTCTTACATATTGTACCATTGATAATAAACTGTTAGTCAATATATCCTACAATATGTTTTACATTATATTAGACCTTATATTTTGCAAGGATTTACTCCTTAGGCTGTTCCATGCAAGAAGAGCTTCAGTCCAAGCACTATTATTATATTTTAATAATATAAAGCATTTGTTAGTTCATATATAACTTGTGTCAGTATGGGGTACTCAGACAAAAAAAAATAGCACAGTAATAAAACAAATGAAGGGTGTAGACAGTTTTTTCGCGTTTTCTCAAAACTACTGATTATGGACTGAAGGCTTTTTTTGCATGGATCGATTCATTTATGTTTACTTAAAATATGAGAGTATTCTTGGCGAACTCATCCTTTCTCCTTTCATGTATATATCTTTAGCATAATTCGACAGAACAAACATTGTGGCAGCTAACGTGTTAAAGAAAACACACACTCACATGTATATATATATATATATATATATATATATATATGTATGTATGGACACCTCCTCCAATAAATGCTTACCTTTGAACGATTTGAATTGAATTGGTAGTTGAGGCTTTTTCCCACCTTCAGTGTGGCTTGAAAAGTGAGATCTTGGTTCATTATTTCGACGTCGTAGGAAAATATGACTGATGCTAATATTTATGAGTTGTGGTTGTGTTATTGGGTATACACGTATATTTATGGGCCAACGGCTTTTTTGTTCATATACGTTACCTACAGTTAGCAGGTTTTATAAACATCTACAGCAGCGTTGCTGGGTCGATATTGGGTCTAAAACGCCCACTACTCGGCAAATTAATATTCATATTAATACAATTTTAAATTGGGTTCTCCCGTGGTCTAGTGGCTAGCGCGCTGGATTCATAAGCGGGAGATGGTGGGTTTGATCCCCACCGGCGACAGGAATTTTCTCATCCCACGGCTCGCTGAGAAAGTTCCTGGCTGCACCCTGGACGTCGGCGCTAATGGCCAAGATTTGTCGATGCGCTTTAAAAAAATAATAATAAAAAAAAAATACAATTTTAAAATAATTATTATTCTAGTATTGTGTAAATTGTTAGCAACCTTTGTTGACAGCGAAATAACGATTTTCATTTTCCCTATCTTGAGAACGGGCACAAACCCTTACAATAATTGTTATGAATGTTTCAAAGTAATTATAATTATTGAGAACTTTCGTTGGAGTATACAGGGTGTATTGCAAGTTAATGACAATACTTCAGGGGGTGGAACTAGACAGAAATGTAGTTCAACACCACCAACCACACAGTTCTATCTCACTCCGTCTCAGACTTTTATGTAAAACTTACTATAATCAATAACTATTTATTTCATGATGAATAATTTTCAGTTATTTCTGATATCTACTCTATGAATATGCCTTCAGCTTTGGGAGCCTATTGTCCAATTGCTATACTAAAATTAGAAATTTTTTCCATACAATAAATTTGGCAATTGGTAAGAAACGTGCTGCGTAGCATTATCGTGTCGCAATAATTCCGTGCATCATTACTCGAGCACTAGCTGTCAATCCGAGTCCGATGTTAACAACAGCCCTCGCGGCATTATCAAGACGAGGATCTGCCCGAGATAACGAACCCTCCCACAATGAGGCGATGTGGTAAATCATACGGCGCTACCGGGAGCTCTGCCCCCGATTCCGCGGCGATTATCGATCCCCAACGTGAGCACAAAAGGTGCGACGCGGCAAATGAGAGGCCTCAAAACCCGCGCACGGTAAATAGTTGATGATGATGACGTCCTAATGACAGGACAGGTTGGGAGCGAGTCATTCTAGTCACCGCCCCCTCCAGCTAGGGGGGCGCAGCCCCAATTTACTCTCCCCCCCAATTAGTGTCCGGGGAAAATGATTTGCTTCAGTAGAAAATATTGTAACATTTATATTTCATTTGTGTCAGAAGCAATTTGATATTAATTGATCCAATTTGTATTATCCATACGCTGCCACGCTGAGATTTGGACCTAGTGCTTCGTCTCTCTCGATAAAGCTTAGTGGTTGTCTTTAGAGCTTGTCCCTATCAATGGCTTAGTGATAAGTTCTCGTTCAGACGATGGCGTGTAAGTATCAGTAGCAAGTAACCCGTTGCGACAATCACAGAGAACCTCGAAGAATTGAAACGTTTATGGGCAAAATATTTCCATGAAGAAACTCTATTGGCTATTCAGCTTATAGTCGGAGAGCTGGTAGCGCACTTTCCATGAAGGGTTCCTTGAAATTATTCTATAATGTATCTCGTGGGTAGATAAGGAGGTAAATATGTGTTGGCTAGACTTACCGTAGAACACCAGGTACTGTGCATAGGGGAAAGGTGCAAACAAGTATTTACCAAAAATAAAGTTTTATTGAGAAGCCAACTATCATTAATGTAAAAAAAGAAAAAAAAAATGCAAATTAAGAGAATTTTACAATGAATAATAAATAAGGCAGACACTATTAAGGGGTTTAAAATGTAAATAAAAGAAAAACAAACGTATCCAGATTTTTTATTTATATATTAATCCCCTTAAAAGTGCCTGCCTTATTTATTATTCATTGTGAAATTGTAGTTGTTACATAAAAGATAGTTGGCTTTTGAATAAAATGCTATTTTTGGTAATATGTTTTTGCGATTTTCCCGTATGCCATTTATGTTGAAGACGTTCCCGATCAAGAAACTGCACTCCGAACTGCAGCTACAGCCCAATCATCAGGCAGCGGGCATGGTTTCGTGAAGTGCTCATGCAAGAATATTGCCTGAGTGTGAGAGTAAGAAGTGTAAATGTGTAAAAGAGCAAAGAAAATGCGATTCCAAGTGTCATTCATTTATTAAACTTTACGAAATAAATTGTTAGCCGTACTAAAAGAGCTATTTTTTACCCAATTTTTAAAATTATACGCATGGTAAAGTTTATAGAGTAAACTCAAAGCCTTTTTAATTTAATACAATGCCAAATAAGCAACAGGCATTCCATAGAATGCCTATATGCAATGTGTGTAATATCTTGTAAGAACTAATACTTTCTATTCTTTGCCTAAACCGCTTAGGTAATAAATAGAATGCCAAGCCAGAATATGAACTTTAATCAAACGAATAAAAAAAAGAACAGAAAATTAATATTAAATGAAAAAAAAAAAAAACACATATATTATGGCCCAAGCAATATTATTGGTGATCGATTCGTAGAGAAAATCATATCATATTAGCACGTTTATTTCAAAAATCCTATTTTTAGTGAGTTATTGATCTCAAATGAGGGAATATGGGGGAGTGTTAGGTATTGACTCAGCAAACTACCAATTTTTTTCATATGCTGAAGTTGATCGCAATTAATTATTGTTGTTATCCTTGGCTATATAAATAACTACGAGTTATATCATCGCTGGCAATCAATGTGTTAAGTAATATAAGAATGTTTGTTTATAGTACCACGTCAGATATTTGATATGACATTTTATTAAGTAAGACATGTGACAACTAAAACATAGCATTGTTAGTTAAAAAAATAACAACAACGTGGAGTGAAAACACAATATAAATGTTAAACATGTGGGTGGTCGAGCGTGAGTTAAATGCGATATAAAGATAAAGAAATCCATTTCTATTTAAATGAGATGCTAGATTCCCGATAAAGCGGAGGTAGGTCAGCTGTTATCAAAGAAGATTAAATCCAAGGAAGGCGTTAAGTGTAGTTATACCACTCGAATTATGGCTGCCAACATACAAATAGTTTAATTTATTTAATACAAGCTGATGTATTGGGTTGTCCGGAAAATACTGCTCGATTTTGGCTTTTTCGTACAAGGCCACCGCGCATGCGCGAACTCCAGCGGACACTTTTTTCCCCATTTTAGTCATCGCTAAAGCATATTTATGCTAAAATTTGGCTCCTAATGACCTTGTTCGAACACAAATAGTCGTCTCGAATGGCTTAAAGAGCTGGACCCAAAGTTAACCCCAGGTTATTCCTTGTGGCCATCGAAGTATGCTTACCTTTTTATAAGGCTCATTTTTGGTAACTCTAAGGGTGCGTTTACACTAGGATAGTTATTGCAAGGACGTTTATATAAGAGAGAAATTCTGACTAATGTAAACAATGAACAATTTATGTCTGATGTATATATTTCTATCACGAGCTATAAGTGTCGACACTTCTATACCGTCAGGTGTAAACACTGATTATAAAGAGAAGAATAAATGTCAGGGAGAAATATCTTGGTTTCTAGCTGTATTGTCGACGCTTCTATATCAACAGATGTAAACACTGATTATTTGCTACTTGCAACAGAAATATTTAATTTATCGCTGGAGTTTTAGCAGTTCGTCAACTTTGGAACTACTTGCAATATGGGGGATAAAAAAAGACTGGTTAAAAGTTGAAGTTATAGAACTTATCAATATGTACCAAAGTAAACCGGAGCTGTGGGACGTTAAGCGTATTACTTACATAGATAAAATTAAAAAAAAAAAAAAAAAAATCATGCTTTAACGGAAATGGTCGAAGCATTCGTTACAGCTACCGAAGAAATTAAAAATTAAAATTAAAGAAACCAATGCAATTGTGTACAGTTTGAAAACATAGTTCATATTAATACAATTTCATAATATAAAATATTATTTCAACAAGTAAATACCTACACACCAGATGCTAAAAATCATAAAGCTGGAGCTATTTATTCTGCTACACTAATAGCCTTTCTGAATTTTGTATCTTGCTTTGATATAAGAGGACCTATTTTACAAGCAAGGTTTTCGAAATCTGCTCGTTTCATTCTTAAAAAATTCGAAAACAGCGCTCGATCCTCGATACAGAGCTCAGACATTAATTGACTGAAGAAACCTAATTTATCCCGTCTCAAAACCCATTCTCGAACCCATGCAGAACGTTTTTTTTTTATTTCCAACATTTTTATAATAATTACACAGGCCCCGATTTTGCGTTTCGATACTTTCTTCATTGTTAGTTAGCAGAATGGACTATACAGGACATATATGTATGAGTGTAAACGGGCCGTACATTTATCGCAAAGATATCCATGATACGTATAAATGTGTAGCTATTTCTCTAATTATGTAAACTTGAAAGAGAATATCTATCCGATACATATATATCCTTCGAGAAGTGTCAAGTGTAAACGCACCCTTAGGTAGTGTCGGTTGAAATTTGAAAACATTTTTTCAAAATGTTTTCCTGGCTATAGTCGACCGAGATACGCCTACACGACTCCTGGCTTCTGATCCAATGATCCACTAGCCATAGACTACCTTAGCTTCCTAACCGGCTTATTGCACGCCTTTATAACCCTTCTTACACACAATCCCCGCGTAATTCCGTCAAGAGTTATGGATATAATCATTTCGTCTTGGCTTTTTATAGCGCTGCCCTTCTTCGGCCCTTGTTTCCGTATTATATGATACAGCTCTCTGTTTTATGACTTCTGCACTCGCCGGCAGGCTTTATTGTTTCTGCTTATTCCTCCTTATCTTCCTATCTATGAAGGCAATATCTGACGGTCAAGCGGCCTTTTGAATGCACCGTAAATTTAACTATATGCCGTTTTAATAGACCATTGACGCGGTTTATTATGCCCCGAGGGCAGTGGAAATATATTAACTGATGTGATTGTGATACCGCTTGCGTTTCCAATAAATTCAGAAATGAAACTTAAATTACGATTCATGCCAACGGTTCATGGGGCAAAAAATTACTGAGCACCCTTTGCATCTGGCTTCATAAATGATTCTATTTCTTACTAATGGTTTTCATACATCTTCACAAACCATGTTAGAATCCAACGAATACTTTGCTCATGACATTTCCGCGCTTTAACTAAAAAAGCTGACCTAAACATTAATCTAATGTAAGGAGGCACTACTGTAAATCTTCCCAAGTGTTTATTTATTTACTAAAGTATATCCTCGAAAATGTTTAACGGTCACTCCCGTAAATCCTCAAAAGTGTAGACCCTGCTGAGTCTAATCGAAATAGTTTAGTAGACACTACATCCTCAAAAATGTTCAACGACCACTGCTCCTCAAAAGTGATTAGCAGATTATACAGCATATCCACAAGGGCGTTTAAAACACACTACAGTATATAAGCAAAACAATTCAATGGACACTTCCGTAAATCCTCAAAAGTGTTTACGCAGTGTGTGTTTTGAGCATACTTCAAATAGTTTAGCAGATACTACATCTTCAAAAATGTTCAACGGCCACTGCTCCACATAGGTGATTTCGCCATTCATCTTGAAAAGTTATAAAATTCTCTGCTGAACGTCCTCAAAACCATTAACTCTTGGTCTAAACCTATGAAATATTTATTCAACAATTTATTTGTAGTTTAGCTCTCACAAGCCAGTGAACTTTTCTTGACTATGATGCTACAGTAAATCTAGCTCTGTTTGTGTTGGCCAAGGTAAAGTTCTTCCATGATTTAGTTACCTATGTAAGTAGCTCTCTGAGTATAGAGAAGCTTACTTCGATGTTTTAGTTGTAAATCCAGACCTCATAGTCTAGATTTAGAGTAGCTTACTTCCATCATTTATTTATTTATTTCAGGAGCTTCGTGACGCAGACGATTGGCTCCATGAAATGTTTTAGATAAAAATTTTACTTCAAAACGTAATAATAAACACATAATATTATAAACAAAACAAAAGAAGAAAACCCCTAATACAATAAAAAAAAAAAAAAAAAAAAAAAAAAAAAAACTAATTTTAGAATACAAAAACAAAGAAAGTAAGAGGGGAACAGAAAAATCCGGAACATTTTTATTATAGAACAGCTGATTTAATTAAACTAGTGCCTACTATAAAAAAAAAACACGGGAAAAGTTTCATTCATCATGTCTATTTACGTTTTCCTGGCCGCATACTTCTTCGTTCTTTTAGGATTTCGAGGTTGTCTCTGCTGCAGACAGTTAGTATTTTCATTACTTCAAGATCTTTCCATTCTTTCCGCATCTTCATTTTCATTCGAAAGGCTCTCCACTTGTCGGGTGGTGCTACTACCAGATTCCTTTCGAGGGCTCCTAGTTTCTTGGGGAGGACAATCTGTCTTAGGAGACATCATTTTCAGGCATTTTACCATGAATTCCAGAGGCTCAGTGCTTTCCTGTGTTATGATTTCCAATGTTAACTTTAAATCAGCATTATCATAATTACTTTCCCTTGCATGCTTTGGTTCTCTCTTTTTTTTTAACGGCGCATCAACTATTTGGCTGTTAGCGCCGGGCTATCTACAGGTTACCACCCTTTTATAATGCCAACAGCACGTGGTCGGTCACCCATCTTTGGTTCTCTTATAACCATTTCTTCTATATCAAGATATTCCTTTCTTCTATATCAAGATAATCATTTCTTCTTTACCAAGATATCATTTAATTATAAACCGAGCTTTCATAGTGCAGACCTAGGGAACCTTACTTGGATGATTTAGTCGTGTACATTGCTCTCAGAGTATAGACAGCTCTAGAGAAGCTTACTTGGATGATTTAGTCGTGTACATTGCTCTCAGAGTATAGACAGCTCTAGAGAAGCTTACTTGGATGATTTAGTCGTGTACATTGCTCTCAGAGTATAGACAGCTCTAGAGAAGCTTACTTGGATGATTTAGTCGTGTACATTGCTCTCAGAGTATAGACAGCTCTAGAGAAGCTTACTTGGATGATTTAGTTGTGTACATTGCTCTCAGAGTATAGGCAGCTCTAGAGAAGCTTACTTGGATGATTTAGTCGTGTACATTGCTCTCAGAGTATAGACAGCTCTAGAGAAGCTTACTTGGATGATTTAGTTGTGTACATTGCTCTCAGAGTATAGACAGCCCTAGAGAAGCTTACTTGGATGATTTAGTCGTGTACATTGCTCTCAGAGTATAGACAGCTCTAGAGAAGCTTACTTGGATGATTTAGTCGTGTACATTGCTCTCAGAGTATAGACAGCTCTAGAGAAGCTTACTTGGATGATTTAGTCGTGTACATTGCTCTCAGAGTATAGACAGCTCTAGAGAAGCTTACTTCGATGATTTAGTTGTAAATCCAGACCTCATTGTGTAGACCTAGAGAATCATACTTCCATGATGTATGGAACCTAGATCTAGCTTTTTTTTCTTTTTTTTTTGGTCCTGACGTAGGGAATCTTTCTTTGATGATTTTTCTCTGTTGACTATAAATTTATTTTCAATATAAACAAAGTGTGAGAATACTAAAGCTCAGATCTAAAAGACTAATAAAATTGGAAAGAGCCGTGAGAATCTTCGAGCTCTGTCTTGTTCTTCCCTACTTCATTCTATCAACAATTTTATTCCCCATCATTTCACTGTCGCTTTCAACTATTTTATTTTTTTCTCTCGAGAGTTCTCCTGCCGATGGGTTATGTAGAGCCATGAGATGTAGCCCGGATAAGAGTGGACCTGTCGAAGAGATCTTCGGAATTGGGTAAGTTTGATGGTATCGGCCTCCAGGGCCCTGGAATCCGAAGGCGATCCGATTTTTACGACTCGGTCCTTCCAGAACGTCACGCTTCTCATTTTCGGCTCCTCGTCCTCCCTCCTCCGAGCATTAGCATCTTTAGTGCACCCGGTCTGTGTGGCCTCCATAATTCCAAGAGCGTAAATAACGGAGGGGTTATTATCCTTTCCCGTAACTTTTTAATGACTCGAGTGAATTGCGTGTGATAAAGTGGGTCGGAAGAGAAATGGGTTTCCGGAAAAATAGTAATAAATAAATACGAAAATATGAGTGCTTCACATCTACATGCAGATTTTATTTACGAATGTCCCAGGATTTCGGTAAATTATAAATTGTTACATCCTTCACCATGGAATACTCTGCTAGAACAGAGTAATATTATTAATAGTAAGCAATCAGGGATTAGTTGAGATTTGGCCAATAATTAAGGATATTTGGGCTACTCTTTGGTAGCCTTCGTCTGCAATGATTGGTACTTAAGTAGAAGGTAGAAAAATAATGTCTCTCCACTGTTTTTCAAAGTATTTATTAGCAAAAGCTTTTCGAGAACATGGTTCTCATCGTCAGTGCATCTACAATTTTCACAAAAACACGCATATATTAATTACAGAAATATTTATAAGTATTCTTATTACTAAAGCTATGACAAATAATGTTACCTATTACTCCACCGGTAGTACTGCTAACAGCCTCTCCGAACAGGTGTGAGGTAATGAGACTATTCCGGGTGAGCAGAGTATATATATTGACGTTGGATATAACGCTGCATACATCACAGGTACTTAAGTGTTAACTTTGCTCTTTCTTTGCCACCCCGCACGGCACTTCATTGATAACGAAGGCTACCAAAGAGTAGCCGAAAGGTTCTTAATACAGATCTTTACAAACATCGTATTGATGTTTTCTTAGCCGAATCTCAACTATTCCCTGACTGCTTATCAACTCGACGGCTAACTATCTACATTTCATGATTATAATAAGTACATGACAGTACTCAAGGGGCTGAAACCAGACCAAAAATGTAGTTAAATGCTGCCAATCGCAAGTTTCTAACATTTTTTTGTTTCAGAATAATGCACCTCAACGATTATTTTGACATAACCGTGTTTCTTGTAGAAAACCCCCAATTTTTTTTAGCTTGTACTCATTATTTTCTAAAGTTACATTACATTGGTTGAAATCAGTATTACATTTGCTTTAAGGCTAATGCACTTTCACTGTTCACAAGTGTATTTTTTAAACCGCAATAACTGTTCAAAACGTTCGTATTAAGAAAGTCGGGTTAGAGACAAGTTTTTGAGTAAATACTCCCCGGACAATAGTGTCCGTAGATATTTGGGAAAACTTTGTAATGCACTTTCTTGAAGGACACAATTTTATTGCAGAAAATCATATCGTCCTTGTCAAACTATCGAATATGTCGGTCTGTCTGTCTTTTTCATGAGATAAACGTGATTTAGTAAGAAGTGTCCAATTCTAAACCTAGGTAACATTCAAAGCACTGATCCTCTCATCATCAAAATGCTATCTAAAGTATTTCAATTAAAAAGTCAAAACACAAACATCACAATGTTCTGGCTACCCGATGACCTTGCTATCCCAAAAATTACATCTAAGTACAAGCAAAATTAGCGACAAACAGACCATCAACGGAAGAAGAAACCATTACTTCATCAGAATTGTGTACCATAGCACGAAGCATCACATAGGACGACTGGTGAAAAAAATGTACCAAGTCTGAAAACAAGTTACGACAGAGTAAAAAAGGTACAACGTAAACCTTACAAGACAGGAATAAGTAGAATTAACCAAAAATGATTTGATGGCAACAAACGTCCCCCACCATGTATACATCAACTGTTTGGGTAGACACACGGAGCTCTATCTTTTTTTTAACCTTTACTTTTTTTTTTCTTCTGAAATGATTAGTAGGTTAGAGAAAAAGAGGCACTGAAAACCACAATGTTTTAGATATTGGGAACATGTATTGGATGTTCAATGAAGGACACATAATGCTTCCAGAGCTTACTGAGGACTTCGAAATATCTCCCGTTTGGTAGTAAGAAGACTTTGAATCCACTTGATGAAAAATTGATCCTTGACGTAGTATTCGAATCGCTCCGTGAACTCATGACCACTGAACTCTCTCCGGTTGGGTTAGTAGAAAGGCCGAAGACAGAAGATTGAGGAGTCGGATAGTGGGAGGCGAGCACATCCGTATCGGGTTACCGGATCGGAGACTCCTGATCTTTTTGTCTCTTCACCGTTCGACTCCGGACAGATTTAGGGTTCGATCTCGGTGTGTGTCTCCCGATGGCCGAGTCTAAACCATAAATTCCTACCCGGAGGATATCCTCATGTCTCTATCTAGTTGGATCTGATAACGGGGGCTGGGCGAGGCTGCTGTCCCCGAGAGGCCGCCTCTGCATCTGGTATACAAGGTCCAGGTGCTGACATACACACTACTCGCAATGTAGGCGGCTCGAAGTAATCGACACGCCAACATATAATATATGAGCCACTATTCTGGATATAAACAATTCTCTCAATCAATCAAGATGATCTCCGCTAAAGTTTATATTACTCTTTTTATTTCAAATACATTTTTTTAATATAATCCCTGGTAGCGTAGTTGACAACAAACCTGAGCGTAAAACAGGAGCATTTTCTAGCATGTATTCCATGTCACTTACATAATATTTCTAAAAAAATCAAGATTTTAAAATTATCTCGTTTTGTGTATCGTGGCTTAATACACAAAAAAACTGGCAATAGCTGGTTTTATTAGATTACTTACAAAACGTTTACCTGGAAGCCTATTAACACTAAAACGTAAGCGTTACGATTATGTTCGTGCAAATTTCGTCCAAATCAGATTCCATAGACAGATTCTGCTTTTTAACAAGCATGACCTTTCAAATGAGAAAAAAAAAATATTTTTGTACCTAATTTCTGTAGAATCCGCTCAGTCTGGGCCACTGCTCAGAAATTACTTTTCGGGCGGATGAAAATACACGTTCTGAAGGTACAGTCGAGCCTGGATCACAAAGGTATTTCCTGTCTATATTTTGTAGTTGTTTGTATTCACCAGACAGTTATTTTTCTTTCTATAATTGTAACGGACAAGCTTTGTTCGGCTGTGGATGTTGCTGCATGTAATTTTGAATAGTTATAATCGCATGTCCTCAGCTTTGTATCTTCATTGTTTTTTTGCGTTGAACATGTATGATAAAGCTACTTCTCTTTTCAGTCGTAGGTAGTTTTTGAATTGCGGGTGTAGATGTAGAAGCAGACAATAAAGTGAAATCAGAAGTGTCTGTACTAGTAGTTTGTCTCTGCAAACTACTAGCAGCGTTTTTAAAGGAAGCTAAAGCATTTTGCAGCCACATGTGTGCATTTTGAGCATTAAAATTGTTCAAAAATGCCTTCTTCTTCCACCGAGGGTCCAAAAAAGTCTCCTAAGCAGTAATGGTTCTAGTTTCATAAGGAAACAACCAGCAGGATACACTGGCTACCAACGAATTAAGGAATTTCTTACCAGTATCGGTATGGGCCACTGCTCCTGTCAGTATTGAATGAATGAATGAATGAATGAATAAACGAAAGTAAATTTTATTTTATACCTTTACACAAATATTTAACAAAATAATAACTAAACAATTTACATTGGCTTGGACAGTGTCCATCAGCCTGAGTGTATGTAAGCATTAATTAATTAAACATTAAAAATAAATAAAATAAAAACTTATATACTCCTTTTTGACAAAAACTTACAAAAAGAAAAAAAGATATTCTAACAGAGACAAGAAAATAACAATAAACAAAACAAATTTATATATATATATAAAAAAAAATGATTAAATAGCGAAAAGAGCACTAATACGTGGAGACAAAATTATAAAACTTTAAATTAATAATTAAATTGACTAATAAGAAATTGCCAGTATTTGACCGCATTATTTAAATATTTATAAAGTGTGACCCAGTTCCTTCCGTCTAGGATTAACTTAACGTCTTCCGGCGTGAGGAGATCCTTGCTGTAATGTAATCTTCTGAACTCCTTTATTACAGGACATCTAGCAATGAAGTGGAGAGTGTCTTCTTCCTCTTGAAGATTGCACATGGAGCAGTGTGCACGTCCATGGCCTACTGTTCAGATGCAGCATCTCTGTTCTAGCTTTCATGATCAAGCGGATTGCGTAGAGGGACCTGTCATCTGACATGTAGGAAACGGCTACATCGGTGTGATTCAGCTTATTGTAAAGGAGATAATATTGTGACGATTGAGATAGTTCAGCCCATCGTCTCTGCTCGAGATTAGCGAGTGACAGCAGTATCCTGGAACTTACTTCTTTCATCAATGCAGGGTCACCGCTCGTCCAGCTGTCCATGCTCTCCCCAGCTCTGGCGAAAAACTTCTCCCACTCCCTGTACAACCAGCCTTTTTTCCCCTATAATCTCGCCTAACAATCTACCAGACAGCCTATGTCTCGGTAATATCTGCAGTCTTTGGATGTACTCGAGATGAATCTTTAGGGTGTGCAGGAAAATAGATTGCCTACCAGTCTCCAGGTATATGGCGTAGTTGAGGGTGTATGTTGGCAACCCGAAGAGCCGCTTTACGAAAGATTTCTGAACAGCCTCAACTGCTCCAAACTCCTTCCATCCCCAAACTTGTCGTGTCAGTATTTAATACTAATAATAAATCTAAAAATAAGTAAAATATCTATCGATAGCTACTATTGATAGTTATCAATATATCGGTAGTAACAATCGACTACCGCCCATCCCTATCATGAGGTCAACCTCATACACTGGTTTCCTCTCTATGGAGGAAGCGGGAAAACGCGCTAAAAGAGAAGCAAAAAATCTAGCCGATGAAACTAGACAGTGCCTAGAATGGCGGGGTTAACAGCTGGCAATAAAGTGGCATATAGAGTTGTTAGGTAGCTAGAGATACCTTCATCCCTGGAGGCTGCCCTCAAGGGCCAATCGTCTCTGCTTCAGCTGCCCTCAAGATAAGGCTGTTTTATAGCCCTCAAAGTGTGTAGGACTTCTTATTCACATTAAGTTGAAGATAAGAGCTTTTCAAGTCGATTCGGATCGAAACTGCATACTACTTCCGGTGTTTCTCAGTCGTAGATATGAGGGTTGAAAAAATTACGCCTTTGGGAGTTGTTGGAACAAGCAATTACGACCATGAAATGACATTGACGCAATAAATTAGTCTGAATAGAAGTTGACTTTGTCCCACAAAAATCGTTCGCATGGAAGTTTCAATAACGCGATTTTTGTTCGTGAAAACAATGCATGAAATTTCGAAGATTCACTGTTAACGTTATTTTTCTCAATTTGTGTATCAGTAATACGAATTACTTCAATTATATCAAAATATTTAGCCAGGCTAACTGGTCTCGTTCGTCGAGAAAAGGAGGCCTTTTCCTCCTTCCTCCTAGCATTCTTCACGACTAAAAATTAGGTATATACGCCTAACATGACTATCTGATGAAAAATAATGATAAGCCCAAATGTAGATTTGCATAAGCATATAAACTTTAAGGAAATATATTACACTAAGTGGTAGGAAAGATGGACACCAACAGAAAAAGGGTCACACTCAAAATATTTTAAACACATTCACATGACATGCAAAAATAAATAGTTTTTACACAAATACAAACTTACTGACTTCAACACTTGTACTTCCGACAACCGTACTGAACAAACGTACATACACTTAATTTACGACTGCTCCCTAACAGAAGAATACAGGACAACTTTAACAAATACTGCAAAAAAAAAAATAAAAAAAATAAAAAAATAATAATAATAAAAATGTAGTAGCGGGGGTCTCCCGTGGTCTAGTGGTTAGCGCCTTAGATTCATAAGCGGGAGATAGTGGATTCGATCCCCACCGGCGCGCTGGCAGGAATTTTCTCATCTCAGGGCTCGTTGAGAAAAGTCCTGGCTGCACCCTGGATATCGGCGCTAATGGCCCAGATTTGTCGATGCGCCGTTAAAAAAAAAAAAAAAAATTATTAGCGAATAAGCGAAGCAACTTTATGGTAAATTTCCTCTTGCTCTAGAAAAATTGATTAAATCAGTACCTACATGAAGATAAAAGAATGAGATGTTAGATTTGGGAACCTCGGTGTCATTGGCAAAGCTCATGCATCAGTATAGAAAGCTTATATACATTTATATAAGCACTATGGTTTTAAATCAGTTAATGAGATTCACAAAATTTTTATTTAATTTCTAATGTAAATAAAACAATACTCTATATAAATAAAACAGAAAATGTGCATCACTGTTCATCTAATGATGCACATTTTCTGTTTTATTTATATAGAGTATTGTTTTATTTACATTAGAAATTAAATAACAATTTTGTGAATCTCATTAACTGATTAAAAACTATAGTGCTCATATAAATGTATATAAAGTGAAAATATGTTGTACATAAAAGTTGGATTTTTTTAACAAAAATGTAATATAAGAAAAATATGTATGTTCTTTGCAAAGCAGGGTGCATGCACAATAAACTCCCTCTCTATAGGGTTAGTATAGGGAGGAAATAGATCATATACGCTCATAAACGTAAAATTGGGTAAAACTTATGCATAAACGGGTAAAACCTAATACAAACATATTTCATACATGCCTATGTTTCTCTTAGGTAATAAAATTGTATCATGTAAATAAAAGGTGTTTCTATATTAGTTAAGATAGTAATAAAAAAATAGGTAAGCATAAGTATATATTTTCAAAGAAAATAAAATGTGTGACACGAAGAATACCATTAATTATCACATAATTTTCCCAATAACATTATACAACTAATGCTGAAATATCACAAAAATAATAGGTAAATAAACCACAAATAAATCGGGCAATGATAACCAAGAAGTATGTTCCCTAAAGCCCAATTCAACCAACCAAATTTAGGATATGTAACACAGATATTAATATAAAGTAAGCGGGGTTTCTCACATTGTGGGAGGGATAGAGGACACGCGCTAAAATATATACATGCATACACACACACACACATATATATATATATATATATATATATATATATATATATATATATATTGGCTTTTGGTAACTGCTTAACTTGGACATTCAAATTAACGTCAAATATACTTTCAGAGGCCAGCTATCATATAGATACAGCACTCAAAAGTTTGAAGAATACTAACATACATGACAAAATAAAAAAGTCTCTTAATTTTCTTAATAAAACTTTATTTTTAAAAAGTGGGTAGACTAACAATTTAGAGTGCCAGTTTCTCCACTCCCGTTTCTTGCGAGGCTTCCAAAAAGGCTTAAAACTCACTATTTTGCTTCTAATTTGTAACATTTTTAAACCCCCCCCCCCTCACCGGTATGCCCATCCCGTACTAGTCTGTCCCGGTTTCACACACCAAAAATATGGCAAGCCTATATGAAGGGCTCAGTGCCAAAGGCGACTAACCCAAAATTAGAAATTACTGAGAAAATCGGATTTAAAGTTACGAAGAATCTGAAAAAAATAGTGTTGGTGACAAAAATGATTTCAATTGGACCAATTAAAATCATTTAATAATAATTAATAATTTTTGTCACCAACGCTAATTTTGTTCGGATTCTTCTTAACCTTAAATCCGAATTTCTCAGTAATATATAATTTTGGGTTAGTCACCTTTGGTACTGAGCCCTTCATATATAGTCATATTGCTTGGTTTAATAATTGGAGCCTCAATAGCTACAGACATCCGGAATGTGCTAAAACTAAAGCTCCCGCCATGATAATCCTTGTTTACTTCTTATCTAAGATATTTTTCATCTTCTATGACTGCTTTCGGATAAACGACTCCTTTCAAAAGGACTTAACAAGACAACAAGAGAGTGTGCGAATAAGAAGTACAAAAAAAATTTGCAGACTCATCTAGAAGGCTGAGTGACCTGTGTCCTGAGCGCTCCTTCTGATGTGGCATGTGGGCCACATGTTGGGAGGCGCCACCTATACATGTGCTCTGTGGATTTGCTGGCCCGGCGCCTCAGCTGATGTCGGATCAAAGAGATATTCGCCGACTGACCGATGGCTAGAAAAACCCCAGGGGACTTGTTGACATATTGCTGAGACATGCTGTTTTCACTTTCAACTTACAGGAACCCAACCATCGGGTCTTCTAGGACAGTCTAGAGTTCCAGATTCTATGACGACTATTATGATACGACACGTTAAAAGCATTGACACAAATAAAAAAATAGCACAACATTGACGGAACATCAAGAAAACATAGTTTCCATTTCAACGAAGTAAACATTTTAAACAAAGAAAGAAATTTGTTAAAACGAAAAATCAAAGAAAATATTTATATTCAGAAAAATTCAAAAACAGCTGTAAATAAAAGAAACTATCTCAAAAACGCCCATCAAAATTTCCACTCTACAATACATTAAGACGTAATTGTTTGTGTTGACGGATGAGCTATACAAAGGCCACATATATATAAAGATGGGGCCGTATAAGTAATCCTAGTGCATAACTAGTATTACGCCTGCCTCCGTAAATAATAATTAACAAATAAAAATTAATATTGATTTTAAGATTATGACTTATAAAATTTGTTATATTTTTAAAAAGATTTAATATTGGGATTTACAAAAATGTATCTTGTTTGTAGAAGTGCCCCTGATGAGAAGCGAAATAAATAAAGCACGAAACATGAAGGGCCTACAAAATAAAGTGGTTTAATACAAAGGATTACTACTTTTCCGTCCCTATGCCACCAAAGAATATATATATATATATATATATATATATATATATATATATATATATATATATATATATATAAATATACCGTAAAGATATAAGATCTGAAGGACGTTTTATAAACAAATTTAACATTATTAACTCCCGACCATCTTGGAAATCTCAACGAGTTACAATCTCTTCTTCAGATTGTAACTCGTTGGAAAATAATAATTATCAAAAATAAAAACGTTGGAACCTAGAAACATTAACCAAAGAAGTCCGCCTCGTAGAAAGGGAAAGAGGAAATATGCTTATAACGTTAGAATAGTTTTTCATTTTGAAGTATAATATTTAGAATAAAATGTCGTTAGATATTTAATATACAATCCTATGTTAGCCATTAGACGAACAATAATTCTAAAAGTCTATGAACTCACAAGAATAATAGGTAGGTAACTAAAAATATTGACAGTAAATAAACTTCCGTTTGATTATAGGAGTGACCACTACAGATCGGAAATTTTTGTCAAATAGATAAAGCCTTTTTTTTCCCAAAGATTCGGATTATATTTTGAAATATAAGAAACTAAAATTTTTGATCAATTTCATACATATCTAATTCTACCTTTAAATAGATGAGGTGGGAAGATTTTTTATAAACTGATTTTTTGTGCGTTGACCTTGAAATCGGATTCTGAGTCGGAAATTTAGTCATGGAGGAATAAAAAATTATAAATTTGAATCTACTTTGTAGTGACTTTATGTAAAAAAAAAGAAACATGGGTTTTAAGAAATCGTAATACTTGGTGAAAATTTGATAATAATTCAGGCCGAATCCAACCCACAATCGAAGACACCAGAATATAGAAATCTTTAGTGCCTGCTCGAGATTTGAACTCAGGTCGTCCAGCATATTAGTTCTGTGCCCTACTACTGAGCTAATCTCGTCCCTATCTAATAAAATTATATGGAGATAAATAAAGTAAGGTGATATTAGATATAGGCGTGGACAGTAGATTAGGCAAATAGATAGGTGAATGGGAAGATAGAATGAGCGAGGATCCAGGTTTGATGAATGATCGGCTACTATCAAGATAAGCTACTGCAGCAGATGGGTCATTCATAGGATCTACAAAGCAGGTAGGATACTCTTTTTATGGAGGGAAGGTTATTTCAGAATGTTGGTTATGATGTGTACAGAACAGGACATTCTTGTACATTGCAAAGGACTACGATGAACAGTCGGGCAAATGACCGATATAGGAGAGCCAAATTCCGATCACTCATGGTCACTTTTGTAATCGAATGAAACACTAAATAAAGTCCGTCACGCAGGAGCTGCATAACTAAGCACTTTCCTCAGAATTTGGGTAGTGTAGACTGCTTTCCAGAACAATTTGCTTAAAATATCCTACATAAATAAAATAAAAACATGAATAGTTCTCTTTTAAATTTGTAATGAGTAACTGATCAATTAATAATTTGCTTCCAGAGTTATGTTTACACATGGTACCTATTACACTACGTAATAAATACAAAAAACCTCATATTATCGTATTTTGATCTAATGCAGGAACAGGATACAGTCACTCTAGTGGTAGAAAGCGCTCCTTGCGGCGGCTTTGTGAACCTACGTCTGACGGGCTTTTCTATTGAAATATATTACAAATTAAACCCCCGCTTTCCGATTGACCGATTCAGCTCATTTTTACAACACTTCTTTCTCATGAGATACCCACGACGTATACCGCATTTCGTTACAATACAGCAGAAATTACGACCAGTAAGCGTATATTAAGAATTTGGGTCAGGAGTAAACCCCCCCTTCTAATGAACCGATTTAGTTTATTTTTACAACACATATTTACCTGTAGATTACCACTACGAATAACGAGTTTCGTCGATATATACCAAAAATCACGGCTGGTAGTGGCGAATTGGTATTGTGGGTCCGGAGTAAACCCCCCCTCCTAATGAACCGATTTAGTTCATTTTTATATCTCACTTTTCTCTCTATATTACCACTACGAATACCAAGTGTCGTTGAAATATAACAAATATTACGGCTGACATAGTCAAATTAGTGTTTTGGGTTCGGGGTAAACCCCCCCTTCCGGTGGACCGACTTTGGTGGTTAACGAACTCGTTCAATCGTTTGCTAATTTAATGCTATATACCAAGTTTCGTGACGAAAAAACAAAAACTCTGGCCGCTATCGTGTTAACAGACACACATATATATATATATATATATATATATATAAATTTTAACGGGGGTCATTTTCGGTGTCTACTAGGTAGGATCGATAAAGATTTGAAGAAATTTTTCAAAAATTCCGTCATGAGTCCAACCTCAATAGCTACTTTCCTTCGGAGGAAAGTGCTAAAAGAGATAAGTAGTGAAAATTTGGAGCCATTAAAGATGGAATATGGACGAGTAAAGGTTTAACCTTAGCTTTAACTCTTGCAATTTCATCAAAATCGCCTCCGTTTTCACCATCCACAGTCAATTTTTTAAAAACATACTGCAAAACGCCGGCGTTTTTGTTTGTCAAATTAAGTTTTGTCCGCCAAACGCCAAACAGCTCTTTTCGTGGGATCACGCATGTACCTCTAAAAATTGATGTTGTTTAAAAAGTTCGATAAGGTTGGTTACAAAATAATTATGCATCAACTCCCATTATTCCAGAGAACATTTTTTGTTTGAATTCGTACTTATTCTAGCCTAATCTTGAAACTTATGTACACTTCTATACATTTAAATTTGACGCATACGAGGCATGTACTATTTTCTTATCTTTGAATTCCTAATTATTAATTAAATAGTAAAAATAATATTAACACTTACTATTTTAATCGATGCTCATGCTTGGAGATTACAATGTTTAGGTTATTTAGGTTGAAACAACTTCCAGGTTATAAGTGTTGTTGGTGTTTGTGCATTTTCTATGTATGTTTTCCTCTTTTCTTTTTTACTCTCAGTATTTTTTATATTATAATTTTTTTTCCCTTTAATTATTAGCATACTACAATTCACATATTAATTAACCAATTGTATGTACAAGATTTACTTATTCTATGTACTTCTAAGATTTTTCTTTAATTTATTTTTTTATTTATAAATTAATTTTATTTGTATTGTTTTTTTTTTATTTTATAAACATTATTTTCTTCATTTTATTTAATGTGTACATATACTTTTTCATTCCTTTTTTATAAATATTTTTTTAATTATTTATTTATTTTATTTTATTTCTTTTTTTTCTATATATATGTATATATACACCTACATATATATATATATATATATATATATATATATATATATATATATATATATATATATATATAGAAAGCCTGGAATAAATATAATTAATATTTTGTGAAAATTAAAACACTTACTTCAATGAAATCATCAGAAAAGTTAAATTTAAAGTTAAATGATTGTTAAAACTTGGAAGGCCTCAATTTTGTTGCTTCGCACGGTTCTTTGTGTTTCATTTTCTAAGTTTTCTATTGCCGGGTTTTTTTTTTTTTTTTTATTGATTTTAAAATGAGTAACATTAATTTACCGGTGAAACAAGATACGTTAAATGGGAATGAATTTTTGGTTGTTTCTAATAGATCTTTCTGAGCTGAAGTCGAAAGGCCGAGTGAGATTTTTGTTAACGTAAGTTTCTGGAGTTTAAAATGTACTTTTTCTCCAAGATTTAATTAGAGTTGGTGTTTAAATTTATCACAAAGTATTAAATATATTTATTCTGGGCTTTTCAAATGAAATTAGGGATGAGAACGGAAATAAATTAGAAAATGAACCAGTTCCTGCGAGTCGGACTTTTTTAAATATAAATGCAACGCTTATGAATATACAATATTACAGTCAATGCTCATTCATCATGACGCATACATTTTTAAATTCTGTCCTAGTAATTATAGTTTAAATAAAAATACTCTATACGTATTATTTATCTGGGCATCATAAGTAAGTTTGTTTTTCTTTAACTAACCAAATTTTCTTTTATTCCCAAAATAAATCGTCCACTAAAATTAGCAAATTAATCTACTTTCACAGTGAGAATCCATTTTACTACAAAATTACTATATTTTTCAAAACTCATTTCCCTCATGGATTTCAAATAATATAAACGTATCTTGAATTTTTACTTAATCTATATAAAGTGCGCGTTGAATTTAATTTTTTGAGATGATATATATTATATGCAAGGAAAGAGACATTCTTTACTACTAGAAGGACTGCCCAGTCCAGTTATAGTAGACTGAATGTGAAACAAACCCCAAAAAAACATAAATGTGAAATAGAGGCCAAGTTCCTGCCCCCACAAAGAAACACTCCCTTCCTCAAAAATATCCCCTCCTAAACCCCCCCCCCCCCAAAAACGCCTTACCATTCTACACTCCAAAAAAGTAGTATGAGTTGGTGCATTAATTCAACCAAAAATATTTGCCAATACAAGAGATGATACAAGAAAGAAATGTCCAAGTTCATTACTTGGAAGACCTCATAGTTACTTACTAAGAACAGTAAAGACACTTCAACTGACCTTTAAAAACAACAATAAAAATACTTATATCCAGTTACTAAAATATCACTTTCCTCAACCAGGTATATTCTTAAACTTGGCATTGTTTATTTTTTCTCTAACGATAATTTCGGCACAAAAAAAAAACATTGCCAAGTTTAAGAATATACCTGGTTGAGGAAAGTGATATTTTAGTAACTGGATATAAGTATTTTTATTGTTGTTTTTAAAGGTCAGTTGAAGTGTCTTTACTGTTCTTAGTAAGTAACTATCAGGTCTTCCAAGTAATGAACTTGGACATTTCTTTCTTGTATCATCTCTTGTATTGGCAAATATTTTTGGTTGAATTAATACACCAACTCATACTACTTTTTTGGAGTGTAGAATGGTAAGGCGTTTTTTGGGGGGGGGGGGGTTTAGGAGGGGATATTTTTGAGGAAGGGAGTGTTTCTTTGTGGGGGCAGGAACTTGGCCTCTATTTCACATTTATGTTTTTTTGGGGATCTCATTACTTTTTTCTAAGTATTAAATAGAATTTAGTTGCCATATACCTACTGGCTTTTGTACTTCATATAAAACCAGGGTCTTTGGATTCTGCATAAGGTTCTCCTTACAGCTTGATATTTGATACCAATAATCAAACTACATACATCTAATCACTAGACTAGAAAAGTTAGAAGCTTTTCCAGATGACATTACTCTTGAGGACAAATTGATTGCTCTCTTAACTAAACTATTACACTGTAAAACACAGGAACCTTATCCCGAGGATAAAGATCACAATAGGGAAAGTGCAGAAGGCCTTCAAGAAAAATATGGGAACAAAGACGATACATTTTGGGTTTGTGATCCTAAACTTTGTAATTTAGATGGCTCGACTTTGAAAAACTTAGTATCTGCTTTGAAGTATATTATGCAGTGAACCCCTACGACTTTATTTACTACATTTAAGAAAGAAGTCACAACTGTTTTCGTAAAGATGCGTCGAAACGTTTTTTAAAACATCAAATATAGGTTCTCCTTACCAAGACGATTCATTTGATACCCCACATGATGGGTTTCAGAAGAAATGATGGCATTTCGATGGAACAAAAAGTACAAAACGTCATAGGTAATATGACACTCCCGTATCAAGACCTACCCGCATGCCAAGTTTGGTCAAAATAGGCCAAACGGTGTGAATTTGTATACGGAAGAAACATACAGACAGACAGCTGACAGACCTTTTTTACCTAGCCTAGTGCATTCCCCGGACCAAGGCCTACCTGTGTGCCAAGTTTGGTCAAAATCGGTCAAATGGTGTGAATTTGTGTAAGGAACAAACATGCAGACAGACAACTGATAGAAGATTTTGACTAGCCTATGACACTACCCGGATAAAAACCGACATATGTGTCAAATTTTGTCAAAATCGGTCAAACGGTGTGTATTTGTATAAGGAACACACAGACAGACAGATGATAGACAATTTAACCTAGCCTAAGATTCTCCCCGTATCAAGACCCATCTGTGTCCCAAGTCAAACGGTACGGATTTGTAAGAGGAACAAACATACAGACAGACAGCTGGTATACGATTTTTACCGAGCCTATATGCGTCTAATTGTTTCTTAAAACATCAAATATAGGTTCTTCATACCGAGACAATTCATTTGATACCCCACATCATGGGTTTCGGACGGAATGATGGGTTTCCGAAGGAAGTACAAAACTGGAATGCCCCCGCCCTGGAAGCGGAGTCAAACACAACTTTTCGCGATTTTTCGATTTTTTCCTTTAATAACGTCTTCATATCTATCTTCATGCAAAATTTCAAGTCTCTAGCATCATGGGAAGTGCCTAATAATTTTGATGGGTCAGTGATTGAGTGAGTCCTATAAATCCCGATTTTCGACCGCCTATATCTCAGAAACTATTCGATGTAGAATTATGAAAATTTCCAGTTTTACTCACATCTAGTAGTATAATACCTGTGTAAAATTTCATAACTTTATCTTTACCTGGTTGAATGTTATGAGAAGGTAAAAATCGGCTCTAATACCGCCTGTAATATACACACAGTATGCTTAGGCCGGAACTTGGCCTGGCGCACTACCGTGCGCCTAGATATCCTTTTGTCCACAAACGTCAGGCCTGGTCTCCACAGTCGCGGCCTCATTGGACTGTACAGTTAATCTATTGGTTTTATCATTCTACTTCGATGGACTGTACAGGTCAGTACGGGCCTCAAGGATTTCTCATACACGGCGAGGAATAAGTCAAGATTTGGACTGCGCAGTCCAAATGAAACCAACTCTTTCAATGTACCTCATCGTGTATGAGCACCCAACACTTGCTGGTACTATTAGGGATAAGTCCAACTGTTTTTGGTGGATTAATGGATCTTAGCCAAGCTTTGATGGCTAACTCTTTCTACTCTAGAACCTTCCGTACAATTCTAGCCTTATTTTTTCTGCAGAGCTGATCTCCGTCCAAAGCGGGATGTAGACAGATCCTTAGAAAGCACCTCGACTTGTTACTACTCCCATAGGTTTTCTTCAGCTATCCATGGAGAGATTTCTAAAAGCGAGCAGGCCTTATTTGTTGTCTTGACGGTGCGCCCTCACTTGACTTACAATTCTGTTTGGTCTGAAATTAGTTATTTTAACTCGTTTATATATATATATATATATATATATATATATATATATATATATATATATATATATATAGATACACATATATGTGTGTGTGTGTTGTATGTGTTATATTTTTTTAGAAATATTAGTATATCGCTTTTAATATCACTTTTTATTTTATTTTTTAAATCCAAAAACACATTTATTACTTTTTTGTCCAAATTGTGTGTCAAAATTTTTTGCTAATTGAGTTCCTCTCAGCTTTTCTGCCTTGTTTTTTGTTGTAGCTCTGCATATTTTATCGAAAAATTACCTCTTATATTACTATATTCTCTAAGTAAGGGCCTAATACGTCAAATAATTAACTAATAAGTAACAAACAATTATTTTACCTATAAGGCCCTTACGAAGAGAATATATTAATAGATGAGTATTTACTTAATTATTTTAATGTTTTACGCCACTTCTGAAAAAATTATCGATTTAAATCGATTTTTATAGAAGACCATTTTTATTTTTTTGGTCCTGTTCAATCCGCTTCCGCTCCCTCCTTCTCATTTTTCATATATAATTATGATTGTTATTTGTCAAACCTATCATTTTCTATCACATTTGTAATTATTGTATACGTATATAATTAATAGCTGAATAATCTTGCTGTTTTATATTTTTTTTGTGTGTGTTTTACGACGTATCAACAATTGAAGGGCTCAGTGCCAAAGGTGACTAACTTACAATTAGAAATAAGTGGAAAAAACGGATTTAAAGTTGGGAAGGATCTGAAAAAAATTAGTGCTGGTGACAGAAATGATTTTAATTCGTCCAATTGGAATCATTTTTGTCATCAACACTAATTTTTTTTTCAGATTCTTCCTAAGTTTAAATCCGATTCTCTCAGTTATTTCTAATTGTGGGTTATCCACCTTTAGCACTGAGCTCTTCAATCGGCATACAATAAACAATGTTTGTTCGCTCATTCATTAGTGATGTCATTGTAATTATATGCAACTGTTCAAGAAATATCTTTCAAAATATTTACAATTTTTTTTATATGGCTCTCATTGCAAGAACTCTCACATATCTGTGGAACATATCCTGACTTATTGCCGCCAATTTTTAGAGAAAAGGAACATGTGGGGGTGAAGTATTTTAGTCTGCCTATAAACATTTCTACGTTAGTATTGAATCAAATACTATTCATTTGGACCATTCGGAGGCCGAATTTTGGCTTCATCATTCTAAAAGGCATTAAAATGTTGGAAGAGATAGCTCACAGTGGATGGTAAGATTTAGTTAGTAAGACGGAAGGTTCTCATGAGATCTGCCTGTGGAGTGGACCCGGTAGGAGTTGTAAATCTCTCAGATAGAGTCATTCAAGCTTTCACACCGTTCAGGGAGACATGTCTTCTGGCTGGGGTTCTCCTTTTGCCTTATTGGTTATCTCTTACAGGCTATCTTTCGGTGGCCGAGTGGTGGGGGACGGGCAAAAAAGGACGACCCTGTTTCCTTTCGACGGCTACAAATGGAAAAGGTCTGTTTAAGAGCTAGATAACGGACGACATCGAAACTTAATAAATTTTCGGGTTCGGCATTCGGTCCTGACAGTCGGATGGAGTTGTCGAGCGGTTGGCTTCGTGGGAATTGGTCTGACGTGGATTATACACTTGAGTCGACATGTTGAGCAATTTGTCAAGGGAACGGTGATTTCTTCTGGATAGAAGTTGTAGTATTTCAACTCAAGTTTTTTTTCTTTTTGTGGAGCTGGCAGTATTCCAATCAAGAAAATTAGGGAATAATGAATCCTTAAAAAAAAAAAAAAAAAAAAAAAAAAATCATTTATGAATACATTCGTGAGACCGCTACTGCGGCTATTCATCATCATAAACAATATTATTGAAATTCAATTCAATGACATTAACAAATCTTTTGAATAACGAAATAAATACAAATACATTAAGAGAACTCAGCGAATGTTGTTAAATTAATAATATGTAAATTAATAATAATATAATATAATGTTGGTAAATATATATATATATATATATATATATATATATTTATATATATATATATATATTTACAGGGTGTCGCAAATTTAAATGGCAAAACTTCAGGGGGCCGAAAAACTAAGACAAAATGTCCTTCAGAGATATGCTCGTTTTCGAGAAAATCACAAAACATGAAATGAAACATGTTTTCATTTTTGTACTTACTTATTTAAAAATTGTCAAATAAACAAACTAGCCAATCTTTCTTTTTTTTTTTTTTTTTTTTTTTTTTGTTTTTGTTTTTTGTTAACCAATATATTTATCTGTTTAAAATAAATTGTTATGGCATGCCTTGCTGAGAAATTGTTTTTTGTTTATGCAGCTACTGCTTGACGGGCATTTTTACTTTTTGCTAATAAACGCAAACTCCCTTTGTAATAAAATCATAAATTCACAACTAACTGCCTTACGATAAGACCCATGCAGGAGAGAGTTCTCACGCACAGGATGAAATATAGCGGTTCAATAATAAATAGCTTCTTAATCAGTCTGACAGATTCAGCCATTGGTCTGACTGACCTTCTTATAGTTTAATGTTGATAAGTCAGTCAGTCTTCCTTAGCATACTAATAAGGCTGAGAGAATGGATCAGGACTTGTTAACATGCACAGGCTGCACTCCGTCTCAGAGCTTGTTTACAAGGCTTTCAACCAAACAACACATACAACATTATTTCTGTATATTCATACATTTCAAGTAGGTGCATAATATTATCTTGTCATAGATATAAAGACAATTCTATTTGGGCCATAGAGAAGAGGAGTCAAAATGTTTTAGCCCGGAAAAAATCTATTCTTCCTGAAACCACTAACTGGATGGGACAGAACGTGAACTGACTCACATAATGGATATCATGCATAAAGTCTGACACGCAGGAGCTGCGTTATCTTAGTGCTTTTCCGTTCATATCTCTAGTGCCATTCAGAAATGAATAGAAACATTTATTGATAAGTTATGATCTTTCTTGATAAACATACAATGAAATCTAGAAGATACAGTAAACTTTCTCTAATCCGGCATCCTATGGTCCGGCACGCTTGATAATCCGGTACGGCAGGGGTGTCAAGGCCAAACATGAAAAGTGCGCCTCTTCAGTTCTTACGCATCAATCCCGCGAACTCCCCACCCCAACAACCCCGTGGTGCCTGACGGGGTCGTAGAAAAATTCCCGCAAACCCTCTCTGTGATCATAAACGTACTTGTTGTCAGTACAAGTTATAGCTTTCGAATGAGACAGTATAATTCAGTGTGCATTTTTATTTTAGTAAGTATACATCAAATATGTACTAGTCTTATAGTCTACATTTCATTTAGTTTTCACCTCTATTAATTTTTGTCGACGTGCATCCGATAATCCGGTATGTTTCAAGTCCCGAACGTGCCGGATTAAAGATAGTTTACTGTAATACTCTCGGAAACACTATAACACTGTTTCTCATTTTCCTACCTTGTTTTACTAAAATACTCATTTTACTGTTTAATGCAACCTAAAAAACAAAACAAAAAGAACAAGCAATTAAAAATTTAGGTAAACCGTGACCAAAAACCCGTTCAAAAGAAGAAAACTAAGAATTTCGAAATTTTAAGCATATATTTTTCCGTTTGAAACCGCTCCATCGAAAATTACATCTGAACCTTTTTTGTAAATAATTTAGTAAGCTACTTACCACGATTTCCCAACAATTTTTTAGGTAATTTAGGAAACACACCTACTTTTTGCATCAAGAAAAGCAAAAATAAATTAAAACCAAATAAGTATTATTAAAATCTAACATCGCAAATCTGTAACTACTTGGGTACATAGTTTCCTACCCGTGACCTCCGAACTGTTAGTCCTAGACGATTTTGACCTAGCCTATGACTCTCCCCGAATCAAGACCTACATGTGTGCCAGCTTTGATCAAAATCTGTCGAACTGAGTGGATTTGTTTAAGGAAGAAACATGCAGACAGACAGCTGGTAGACGTTTTTGACCTAGCCTACGAGACTCCCCGGATCAAGGCCTACCAGAGTTCCAACTTTGGCTAAAATCGGTCAAACGGTGTGGATTTGTATAAGGAACAAACACACGAACAGACAGACACGTGATTTTATATATATATATATATATATATATATATATATATATATATATATATATATATATATATATATATGTATATATATATAGATTATCTAGATTTATAGTAGATCGTATCTGATTTCGAAAAAAACTTTTATTTGAAACGAATACCGCATAAAGTCAACTAGTATAATAAGATTGTACATTTGGTTATCGAAAACTAACTTCTTGGATCCTTGAATACGCCACACCCTAACCTCTCCTGACAGTTACTCCATCCAACGAGGCTAGACACCAGACTGACAGATGCCAACAAGTAGCAGGTGCTTGGAAGAGCAACTCCTATACAGCTATTAATCCCATTTTGAATATGCATGTAGCCGTGGACCTCCAGAAATATGAGCGCCTTCACAATCCACGGCCCTAGGCCTTGCATATTAATTGTAGAATTTAATAATGTAAGTGTTACTGGCTAACAGATGTACGCCTCTTCAGGAAACGCTAAGCCTTAGCGGGAGTTCTCAACTTTTGTGTAGGAGATTTTTTTTCACGATCTAATTTCCATTTTTTGTAATAATTTTTTGTACGCTTCCTTCCATTCTCGTCCTATTAATATGAAAAAGTTACTTTATTTCTGAATATTCTCAAAAAATATACATACATATTTATATTAATGAATTAGGAGTTATGGTGACCCATTTTAATGATTTACATAGATTTATATCTCTACAAACACATTTATTTCTTTTGACTTTTCACATTTTTTAAATTGCATTGTCCGTTTTTAATTGAATTACTTTCCACAATGTGAATTTGTAATGAATATCATTTCATGATTGCGTTATTAATTCTTATTCTAGATAAATTGCTTGGAATTAATTACCAGCCAGTAGGAATATTAAGGGAATTAATGTACGGATGGAAAAATATGCTGAGTAATAATATACACATAGATCCTTGAATTTTACCAAGTATTTGCCAAAAAAAAAAAAAAAAAAAAAAAAAAAAAAATTATAATTTTAAGTTTCGGTGAATAGACGTTGACAGAACACAGTCTATGCAAATATTGCCAACCAGTTTGTCATTCTTGCTAGTAAATACTGTTGCAGCCATGTAATCGAATCTGATTCACATGCGGTCCTCGAAACCCATAATTCATCAAAATTGGACTACTTTTATGGAGGATACACTACGAACACACTTATATATGCACACACACACACACACACACAATATATATATATATATATATATATATATATATATATATATATATATATATATATATATATATATCGCAAATTAATGGCAATACTCCAACGGGTGAAACTGGACAAAAATTGTAGTTGAACACCACCAACCACGCATTTATATCTCACTCCGTTCCAGAGATATGCCGTTCTAGATGTTCTTTTGAAAAAAAAAAGTGTTTTTTGTTTGTATTGAAAACACATTTGTTTTCAATGGTTCATTACATTTTTGAAATCAGCATTAAATTTTCTTTATGGATAATGCACATCCAATGTTCACAAGTATCTCATTCCGCAATATCAATAATCAATAGTAGAAATTAACAGAAGCTTCTGGTTAGTGACCATTTTCGGGGGGTTTTCGAACCCCCCCCCCAAAAAAAAAGGTGTTGTGCTGCGAAATATGATGACTTTCCCCCGGACTTTCGGCCTATTCGTTGGTGATAATTCTACGAATGTTGAATTAGTGGCAGTGAAAATCACCAATCAGAATCAAGCAAGAGTGGACTACTTTCAAATTACCAATTGGAACCTTGGAAGAACAGACTACTCACAAAGAACCGGGCGAAAATAGCACAAGGATCCGAAGGATATTCGCCGGTTGAACCAGAAGCACATCTTCATTCTCAGATTTATAACAGAGGAAGCTAGCAGCATGATTGCTTAACGACTGGAAAGAAGATTGTGACAAGGTTACTATCGGAAGACCATAAGGTTTGTAATGGCTGGAGTCAGAGAACTAAAATAAAAGTTAAAAAATTCAATTAAGTTAATTTATCTGGGGAGCTAATGTGGTAAGTTCTCAAAATTACTGGAACATACATACATATTCATTTAAATATGGCCCAGATATTGTCACCCTGTGGTTTGAATTTACGGTATTGTGATTTGATGAGTCTAGGTTGGAAGAAGCACTTCCTAATCTTTACCTAGAGCAGACAGGTGCTTTTGAACTATAGGTAATTTATCTGGGCTGTACTAACTCATTTTTGGAACACCTGCTCTGCCGCTCCTGTCACCTGGAATCCGAATTAGTTCGTGTCCACTTCAACCCTTGTTGTGTGTTCAAAGATTCTTCAACGATCCTACCAACTAAACATCCAAGATGACCCCCGTTAAATTTTATTTCTATAGAAACAATTAGAAGAGTTCGTGGACCAGCAAAATCCAGGCCGTCTGGAGGGGCGGTTTACTGCGATAAGAAATTATTAATAGGAATCAGACTTGCATACTTCTAAAAAAAAAAAGAAAAAAAAAAAAAAGAAAAGAAAAGGAGAATCGATCCTTTAGAAATGTGGGTTTATATCGAAACAAAATTATTAGTTTTCCTGAACCCGTTAATTTTATTTCCTAGCAACGAAACGTGGTAGATGTCACGCACAACTAACGAGGAACTAGTTTTCTACAAAAAAACAACACAAAATTGGTCCATTATAAGTAGTGATTTTGTGCTCACGTGGGCAACGTAAAACACAAAACATATTAATTGTATTAAAAGATAAAGCAAAAACAAATAAAAATTTAGAAATAACAAAAAGAAACACAACAAAATAAATAAAACTAAAACATAAAAAAAGGCAAAGAAAAAAATATAATAAGAACCAATCTAAAGAAAATACAATAATTATATATCAAATAAATTAACTATCAAATCATTTAATGTTGAAAAAGAGAAGTTGGAGGTGCTTTTATATTTTTCGAATATGTCTATAGTTTTTAATGGTATAATTCTATGACATACATATTTGGTGACTTCTGTCTGAAAGTCCACGACAAGTCCAAGTTTGTTCTAAGAAGCTAGTCGGTTAATCAATCTTTGCATTGTTCGTTCTATATTACTCAAGTCACATGTTGTTCTTCCAGTTTTTGAATTATGTATCATAAGTAAAGCGAGTTTGGCCTATTCGCAGTCTCGTAATCACTATTTTCTCTTTGTGGGAATTTCTTTATGCGGATGGCCAGACAGTATGTTTGATTTGTCATTCACATTAATCCCGTTTAAGTTGAATGATATTTCGAGTAATTCTTGTTACTTCTTTGATGTGTAGTTTGTAAGGTGGGGTTACTTGTAAGAGATCAATAGTGCTCAGTCCAAGGTTTTCATATCTTGGCAGTCACTAAAATTATGTTTGTTTTCCATATGAGTGCAATTTGTGAAGCTGTTCTTCAATTTCAGTACGTTGTATTCGGCAAATGTTATGTAGTAATGATTGAAGAGACTTCGGAGACTTATTGAAAATAAACACATTCCATCGTTTAATATCCTTCGGATCTTTGAAGTCTTTAAGCTGAGAAAAAGAACAAGTTAAAGGGTTTAGGTTTCATAAGTCCGACATGTGATGTGTTTATTTGCGGCGGACAGTTCCAACCGCTATGGCTTCCAAAAGAGACAACACCCATCTTGCTATTGGAATTTCCCACGAGCGGCGCTAGCGTCCGCAGATCCTATCGACAAGCTCGCGTCCGCTTGTCAGAACGCATTGCCTTCCCGTCGTACGGACTCGTCTCACCTCGAGTCACTCCTTTTGGTCGTTTTTTTACCCCCGGCTTGAGGGATATCCAGTATGAGAGCTACACGGTTTCCTTTTTAATTCTTCTTCTATTTTTCTTGTCGAGGTCTTGAAGCGGTGCTGAGCCGATGAATCAAACCTTTGACAGGTGGTTGGTGTTTGGTCCTGCGATGATAGCACCGACTAGGGGTGACGTATCTATCCTCCCTTGCGGAACGACATACTCTATCTTCTCAGGAATTTTCAGGGAGGTGTCTCACTCCTTTTGGTATCGAAATGATATCTTCTATTCTTTGGTCCTTTTTTGGGAGTAGTGGACAAAGTAAAACCACTCTGCAACCGATCTTATTCTAGTATTAAATGTGCTCATTTTTAGATAAAAATATGTACGTACCTGTCTTTTTTTCATTTTCATGTTTATCTTACGTGAACGAAGACGTATATTACTTGAAACGATTTATTTTCTACAATAACCATTTAAAACAAAATTTACTTACTTATCTTCCCTATATTTCTCATTCTATTTCATTCCGAAACCAATCGCACATTCCATTTACAACATTGCAGCTGACAATGAGTTTTCTCCACTTGAAATACTATTGTTAAATGTTTTATTAATTATTATTAGAAGGTATTGCTTTATTATTAACACTTTCACTAAAAAAAAATGCGAGAGACCATTTTTACCGGACACACGTCTCACAGACGCATGTTACTTAAAACGTTCAAAATTTGTGTGTTACCAGTTAATTTCAGTTACTATTGTTTTGTTTGTGTTTGAACTTTAACATATAACGTTCCCACTTGCTGTTCATCATGTCTGCTATGATTTTCTTTTCCAATACTTCTTTTCGAACCATTAATTCAAAACGTATCCAAAATTTACATATCTTAGATTCGTTGAATGCCTAGAGCAATGTTTGACTGAATCAATCGTTTTTGAGTACCAAAACCGTAAGGAAAATTAGTTACGTTTTCTTTAAATATGCTTAAATTCCCCAACGTTGCAGGTAGGTGAGTGCCTGCAAGCGTAAGCGTAACCACGAAATCTTAAGCGTTACGCTTCATTTGCCGCGAAGTTCGCCCAAAAGCCATGTTTTAGTGAATGGATTTTACTGGTAACTTGACCTTGCCTCTCTCACTCCCGCTCTCTCTATAAAATATAAATATATATCTATATTTATATAGATATTAACAAGGTTCATTTTTGTTGTCAATCAAGTAAGATTGATTGATGAAAGTTTTACAAAAATTCTTTCACGACTGAAACCTTCGGAATGTTCTAAAAGAATACGTATGTACTCAGTATTAATGTTTTATAGGGGAAACGCATGCTTTTTTTTAGAAAGACAGGAAGACAAGGAAATGGATTAGGAGAAGCACAGGATTCCCAGACATAATAGAGAGAATTCACTACAGGAAGTGGTCTTGGGCAGGGCATATAATGAGGAAAACACCCAACACATGGGCCCAAAAAGTGTTTGAATGGTACCCAAGGGATAAGAAAAGACGACCAGGAAGGCCAGAAACCCCATGGGATGCAGAGATGAGGAAGACCTGTGGTGGGGTAACCTGGAGAAGAGTTGCAGAGGAAAGGAAGGAATGGAAGAGACTTGGCAACGTCCACTATCTAGTCTGGCTACAAGACCTATAACAACACAAACCGGACTCAAACCTCAGCATTAGCTGATTTTATGCTTAAATTGAGTGACAATTAATTTTAAGAAAAAGAAGTCCAATTATGATTTAATGTTAAGAATAAAAAATAAATAAATAAAAAATAAATAAATAAATAAATAAATGTATATATCTATATTGTAAATTGTTTAACTAATGTAAGTTGTTTAGCATAAATAAAAGGTTTTCATTCATTCATTCATTCATTCATTCATTCAACGCATGCTTTTTTTTAACATTCAGGTGTAGTCATCAAAAATACCTATCAGTACATTTTGTTAGCTTATTGTAATTACCTAGTTAGAACATCCACATAATCTTTGGTGTATTAAATAACACGAAACCGAGAGTAGTTTAACTATATCTCCTTGATTCCAGCTCCTAGACAAGGCAAAAACAAGTTGAATATCTATTGATTGGTCTATTGCCGCCAATGAGACAGTCCAATTATGACTAAAACCTACACTTTAAGAAAATTGGTTAGTATCGGAGTTGCTATAGTATTTGTGGCCCGTGGAAGATATTCTATTATCTGATTGATAACAGTTCTGAAGCCTGCAAAATCATGAATAAACTAAAATGTTTGAAGAAGTCAGGATATTGAATGAGCTTTCAGAAAAATGGAAGCACTTCTCTCACTTATTAATAGTTCAATATGAAGATTAGCTCTTTGTAATTCAAGCCCAGTTCTGTAAACATGAGATAATAAATTATATGTTCTTTTACTAACCACCCTCTTGTTTAGGTAATTTTCTGATTATCCTCTGAGTCACGTCTGGCATTGTTCTGTTTCAAGTTATTTATATCTGGCATTCTTTAAAACGTTTACAATACGCATTTTAATGAATGTTTGATTATTTAAATTATGTGAATGAACCCTTAATTCTCCGTCGGAAAAACATTTGTTTCCATAAATGGGCGGGGCGGGAGTATTTGTATAATAAGACGTGCATATCTTTCTTACCTCTTGAGTAGGTAAATTTCTCGTCCGAAAATGCCCTTATCTTAGGAGACGACAGGTGCCTCATGAAACATCTCGGATATCTCATGAGGATAAAAATACGTCATGAATCATGACGGATACCTCATGTAACGTCGGGGACAACTCAGGAGGAAAAAGATGGTTCATGAGATGTGTCGGACACTTCATGAGGCGAAAGATGTCTCATGAAACATCGCGGATAACTCATGAATAGAAAGTTGGTTCATGAAATATCTCGGATACCCCATGAGGGGAAAGATATCTCATGAAACATCGCGGATAACTCATGAAGAGAAAGTTGGTTCATGACACATCTCGGATACCCCATGAGGAGAAAGATATCTCATGAAACATCGCGGATACGTCATAAAAATTTCGGGTATCACATTAGAAGGGGAGGTATACTCCTGGATGGATTTCATTTGGTGTTAAGAGAAATAAAAAGTCCAAAATAGTTGGGATTCCGCTATGAATACCAGTCACATTTTCAAAACAGCCTTTAGGTATTTTGGACGTTTCGGCATGATATTTGGCAGCCCTGTTCGGCAATACATGCCTGACCATAAGATAAATATGACTTTTTTTTTGTTAAAGGCAATTTAACCACTCAGTTCATTGTTCAACTTACCTATCCATTTCACCTCTAATCAATGTTGGGCAAAACTAAAAACTAAAACTAAATTCACTTTTTGGAATAACCTAAAACTAAACTAAAAATTGTAACCTAAAAAAAAACTAAAATTAAAACATTACTAATTAATGGATTTTAACTAAACTAAAACTAAATCATATGGAATTGACTAAAAACTAAATTAAAGCTTTAATTTAGTTTAGTTTAGTTTAGTTTTACTAAAATAACGTGAATTAATATAAATCATATGTTATTTCGAAAATTCAGTAAATTATTAAAACTACTAGAACTTGTTTAAAGATAAGCTAGACTTGGCTTTTAGGCGGACCTAAGATGTATTTTAAACAGAAGGGAGTTAATATAATCTATATATTACTAATTCATATAATCTATATACAACTGTATATTATTAGGTTCCACCTGTTTAGACTGTTTGAAATATTTATATTTTTCTTCCATCTTCTCATTAGTCATTTTTGATACGCTATTTTGATCTTTACAGTTTAGGATATCACAAATTCTTTGTAAAGCAAGAAACTTTGGCATTTCCTTGTAATTTTCAAACATATGTTCTTTGATAAACTAAATTAGTAAACTAAAAACTAAAACTAAACTAAATTCACAAATTTAGGTCTCATTTACTAAACTAAACTAATTACCTGACTAAAAACGGAGTCCAGATGATTAATAATTATACAAATCTAAAACTAAACTAAAACTAAAACTAAAAATACAACATTAGTTTAGTTTTAGTTAGAGAAAACTAACGTTAGTTTAGTTAACTAACGTTTGTTTTGCCCAACACTGCCTCTAATGGAACGAATTCAACTTAAACCGCATCATTTCTCTGACTGAGGTGGTCCTGTCGAAATATAGGCTTGAAAATATCGCTCACTTCTACACAGTCATAACATCCGTCACGCAGGAGATGTATAACTAAGCCTGAATATATCGCTTTAAATAACCTATATAAAAATAATAATAATAATAATAAAACATGAATAGATTTGCACTTATATATTTGTAATGAACTGCTGACGCAAAGAACAGCAGAAACCGGGTACATGTTAAGCGCCCCTAGAGGTAGAAGTAATAACCAATGCCCA
Source organism: Gonocerus acuteangulatus (assembly GCA_946811695.1). NCBI lineage: Eukaryota > Metazoa > Arthropoda > Insecta > Hemiptera > Coreidae > Gonocerus > Gonocerus acuteangulatus. The sequence goes on along the minus strand of OX328127.1, from coordinate 65,467,418 downwards.
AGCCGGTTTGGAGGTTAAAATAAATATAGAGAAGTCTGACTCAAGGCAAAAAGGAATTCTCCCTGAAATTCTTTTCTGCCGAACTCTTTTCAATTTTTGCTGAATACTCTACGTTATATTTAAAAATTCATTTTAAGACTTTGAGGTTTGAATACCTTCTGCAACAATATCCTAAAGCAGCCGGCTGTAATGCCGAAGAGAATGTGTGCTTTAGAAAGCCGACGTCAATAGTTTTTTTCACATCGAAAAATTATATCCAAGAATATTGAAAATGTTTTGTTGATTTCATGACCTTTTAGTATTTCAAGGAGAGCGTTATACCTGAATCCATTGATTATTATGATATCTGTTCATTGATGATTTTCGGATGGAACCACAAATATTCCATATTCAGTAATTGGTCACTCATTAAAATAATGAATAATTAGTGAATCACCAATTTCCGATTTCCTCCCTCTAGTTACTTGACTATCGATCTTCTGGTTCCTGCTAAATGGAGAAGTTGTAATTTTTGAAAATCGTTTTAGATTCAATATAATCTTGACTGTACTCGTGGTTCAAGCTTCCACCGAGTCTATTATTACAATAATGTGCTATCATAAACAGCTACTCTTTATCTAAGCATAAATAATGCACTGAAATCGCTCATGATTAACTCTATACGTGTAATCAGAGGTATCATTTGCCTTTCGGAACATTTGCATTTATAAGCATTTGTTCGGCGTTATATATAGCGTTAGAAATTTTATTCTGCTTTAATGCCTGCTCTTTATTTTTGTTCTGAATCATTTAATGTCATTTTAAACCAATAAATTATTTTCGGTTCTTATAAGATCTTCTTTTAACTACTTATATGGCTGTCCAGAGGAGAAGGAGAGCTGTAGATTTTAAAACGAAACTACACACAAAATGACATACGCTTGCTTTTATCACTTTCCTCCGAAAGAAAGTTGCAATTGAGGTTGCACTCATGACAGAACTTTTGTATAATTTCTTCGAATCTTTATCGATCCTACCTATTAGACACTGAAAATGACTGGAACCAAGGCCGCATTTGCCTTTCGGAACATTTCTATTTATAAGTATTCGTTCCGAGTTTTATATAGCCTTAGAAATTGTATTCTCTTTGATCCCTGTCTTTTACTTTTGTTCTTAATCATTTATTGTCATTTTAAGCGACAAAATTAATTTAGTTACTTATAAGTGCTTTTTTTTTTAGCTACAATGTAGCTTGATTTTTCTTCATTTATCCGGTTATTTTTATTACACCGTTTCGCAAAACGGTGAAAATAACTTAAGAAGAAGGGGTTTGAATGAATAAACGAAAATGGACGAGTGCCTGAAATAAAATCAACACATTATTCTGGGACATTCCCTCAAAAATAAAAATTCAATTGAAATAGTGTAATAAATAACAAAACAATCTAACTCTATATACAACAAAGAACTCCTAATAATTAATTTTTTTAAAAATAATAAAATATGTCTACACACTAAAAAGAAAATGATGAAGAGAGGAGACGGAAAAATTATTACTACATATATAGGAGAGATAACAGATACAAATGTAATGTTTATTAAAAACTACAATATGAAAAAGAAGAAAGACAGAGATAAAATCAAATAATATCAAATAAATAGAGGCATAAACAAAATAATAAAACATAAAACGTGTGAACACAAATCAGGCATAAAAAAAAAACACAACAAACTATTGAATATATATCAAAATATATAAAAACACGGAATCTCTGGTTTCACAGTCAATCTCATTGAATTTTACACTGCCGGGCTTCATATCAAGATACAAGTATCAAGATACTGCGAATTCCGAAGAGGTGGCAAAATTGTCACAGTGGTATAGCAATCGATTTATCTTCTGGAAGACCTGAGTTAGAAACTTGGAGGTGCACTGAAAGATTTTTTACCTTCTAGTAATGACGGGTTCGAGGGTTGGAATCGGGATATTAAACGGTCCCTTAGCCTTCCCAGCCTTCAATGGGTAATTGCAAAGGGGGAAAATAGACAGCCGGAGCATAATACTGTCGCATTATCCCTTTACATAAGTTCAAGAATCAAATACCTCTACACTAGAGTTGCCAGAGTAAGGCCGTTTCGATCTGGCTCACTTCCGGTCACCCATGGGCACCGACACACTCCATCCACTCTATCCCCTTCTTAAACTGGCTTATTTCCGGTCACTTTAGGTTCAACTCTAGTCCATCGCCATCACTTCTGGGACTCTAGATTCACTGTTCACATGGTCACTTCCGGTGCCTCATAATTGCTTGTGAGACACTGTATTCATCCCGGGGCCAATTCCCTGGGGGGATCTGGACAACGTCATGTTCACTTCCAGTATTAAATAATCATTTCTGGCACTAAATTATTCTCTGGTTCACTTCCGGGTGGTGCTAGGTGTCTTAGGACTCTAGGAGACTTCCGGTCTCTTATTTACTTTAGAGTTAGCGTATTATCAGTAAGTAATTCGTACATGTCATTTTAACTCACACAGCCAGCGGGCATCGGATTTAAATGTTTATAGAGAGAAACATTCCTTGCACCAAAGAGTCTCGAAATTGAAGACTCCAATTGACTTGCCAGTAATCATGAAGAAAATCTAATATCAGGAATAAGTCAGCAATTACAAGACATAATTGAGTCATAACTGTTTGCAGGAGGCTAATTACTGTTAGAAGTGGATTTAGATTGGATCCCGAATGATAAGAGATCTTATCAGACATCCATGAACCTTATGGTCAGCACTATCCAATCCTGACTTGGATTGGAAGAGGAAATGGACTGCACGAATCCAAAGCATGAAGTGTGTTATTAGTGCAGCAGAGGATATAGAACAGACGCTCTGTGATGAGTTTTCCTGAAGGCGAAGTTTTGCATTTCGAATGATACGGAATGATAGCGTACAACCCGATAATTTAACTAATTGGAATAATTAGTAAATGCAAAGTGCTAAAATATTAGTAGAGCTTTATTTACACAATATTCCATGTTATGAATCAAACATAGCTTACAAAACCAAGATGAATGACTGCTCAGCATGCACTCAATTAAAAAGATGTTTCACAAGGTGATACACTGAGATCTATCATTTTCTTCATTTTGAGAATAATCTAAAAGTATTCTTGCTTTAAATGAGACAATTAACAACTTATTAGGTACTGTGGATAGCTAACTGAATAAATAAAAGATGTTTTTATAACTAATACACTATAGTTTCATATGAATGTCAATTGATAAAGCAATTTGTAAAACAATGAGTATCGTTAGAAGAAAAAAGAATCCATCCTATTTCAAGAACCTTGACTGTGTCCAATTAATCTACGGAACAAAAGTCTTCCTCATATCTTCTCAAACTTTTCCAAAAATAATCCATGCTGTCTATTCAATATTCTATAATATTCCGGTTCTGAAACATAATATCTTAATTCGAAGCAGCTGCGTAAATTTACTTTCTGAAACAAGTAATCGAATACACATTTGCCAAATGTTAATTCACCACCTTACAGCGAACTGAAGCAAACGGGCATAGCCACTTTAAATTCACTGGGTCCCGTAGATATCCAATGTTAAGAAACCTTCGACGTGGGAAAATTGAATGGGTGCCCATGCACGGGGAGGAAAATCTTAAGGTTTGGACTGCGCAGTCCAAACCTTAAGATATTTCTCACCGTGAATGTGACATCCTTGAGGCCAAAGTTGAACTCCACAGTCCATTGATTTAGAATTAAAACCCCAATATCTTAAATGAATTAAAACCCCACACCTTGAAGCCAAACTGTGCAATCCCGGCCTTGAGATTGGAACTAAACGTGTTTGGCCACCGAAATATGTCTTTAAACTTCATCAATTCTACCTCTTAGATATCGAAAAGAACCCCCGCATATGTCTATTAACATGATGTCGGCTAAAATATTTGTTTTTTTCGCCATGAAACTTAATATATAACTTTTCCGTTACAAACGATTGGACGAGTTCTTGAAGCAGAAAATTAGTCAATGTGGAGGCGTAGTTTCTTTCGCAAACAAATTGTAAATATGCAATCACGTTTTTTTGTTATCACTTTATTAATCAATACACCCTACAAGTTTCCTGACCTCCGGATCACCCCTTCAGGGTTATTAAAACCTAAACAATTTTACATATTCATTTAGTTTTTCATATAACATTTGTTCATACTTAACATTTAATTAATAGTCCAAAGTGATTGTATATGGAAAAGTAAATGGGTGCAAAAGAGTTTTAGGCTTTATTGGCCCCTGAAGAGAAGGACCCTGAAAATGTTAGGGGGAATTCTTTAATAAAGTGGTACAAACAAGAAATATGTGAAGGGCTGATTTTTTGATGACCTAGGCGCACGCAACGAAAGGAAAGAATATATTATGGAAATAAGAAAACTCAGTATATTGGATAATTAGTATTTTAGATAATGAAAGTACACTTACAGAAGTCGTAGGACGGCTGTCCTGCTAGAACAATCTGAAAAGATGTTTCGAAGAACGCCATCTGTTAGGGATTAGAAGGATGATCCTGGACGAATGTCCAAAAGGCCAAAACATTTACGGTCGTATACTTCTCATTCATTTACGATTCCATTGTCCAAAGGCCCAAACCAAGTCACCAAAAATCAGAAACACAATCATCAAATGCTTAGTGGCCTTTAATTGAAATCATTAAAAAGGGGTTGTGTATTGACAGGTAATCACATTTCCCAGTGACAGTAACTAGTGGTCTGACCATCTGCCAGAGATTAGTGCTGATCCTAGGCGTGTGCCGAAGGATGAACACCTTTTGGGTGAATGTACCAAGCCTTGTGGATTGTCAACACTCTCGGTGATGGCAACAGCTGTTCTGGCAAATCTCAAACGGAGGAAATTTGTAGATTTAAATATTGAGTACCCGGTGTGCCGTGCTACATCTACGTTTCGCATCTAGAAAAGCCAAAATAAATTAGAAACCAAATAAGTAATATTAAAATCTAATAACACAAATATGTAACTGTTCGGGTTCACAGATTCGAGCCTATGACACTCTCCGGATCAAAACCTACCAGTGTGCCAATCGGTCAATCGCTGTGGATTTTTATAAGGAACAACCTACTGACAGACAGCTAGTAGAAATTTTTGGCCTAGCCTATAACACTCCCCGCATCAAGACCTACCTGTGTGCCAAGATTGGTCAAAATCGGTCAAACGGTGTGGACTTGTATAAGGAACATGCATACAGACAGACAAACACCTGATTTATTTTATATATATATATATATATATATATATATATATATAAAGTTATAGGAAACGTGGGTGTTCCACAACTTTCCATAAATGTATATTTTTTCATATACATACATAAGCCTGTTTGGACTCTGCAGTGTTCAGCAATGGATCAAGTGTGAGGAAAGCCGCAAAAATTCTTTGTCTAAAAAGTTTCGGCCAAAGAATCCATCAGTCGGAAGGCTGATATGTTCCGCAAGAAACATATCAGCAGATAAACTTAGTGTCTTACTTTAGTAGTCTTACAGACTACTAAAGTACTTACTTTTTTGTATTCTGACGTGGGAATCAAGTGAAACCACTTTAGGTGACGTTTTGATGAGTTGAAATTCTTGTCACGTTTAACACTTATCTGAACAAAGATGGATACATTTTGGATAGGTTTTTAAGTTGAGAAAGTATTACAAAAAAAAAAAAAAAAATTAGTAATCAAGAGATGTTTTGGACTCTAACAATTATCAAGGCATAAGCTATGAAATGTTTTCTCAAGATCGACTCAAAAACCGCTCGCGAGTGACCGTTTGAGCACCTCTGTCTGCCTGTATTATTTACCTCATTAATTAGCAGGAATTATGTACAGCCCTGAAATAAATAAATATACCGTGAAAATTAACCACTGTAGATGTGAAGTTTGGCCCTTGGAATAAATTTATTTTACACTTATGAATGGTCCGAAATATCTTCTCACTTTCTTATCACCTTCATCACCTCAGATAAAACGGAATTTCTATCATTTATTGAATATAAATGTTACAATGGAAAGTCTTTTCTGAGAAATCCGTTCATCCCAGGGTCCATCTGTCCTGGAGTTTATCCTGTTTGTGGACAAACACTATCCCACAAAGGACCTCCTGGAGGGTCAAGTGTTGGTCAGGGTTCTAATCCTTTGACAAGGAAGGCAGATGCTCCTGTCGTCCGTCACCTCTAATTGTCGGTGGCGTACACACGTGTGCGAATATACGGGTAATTTACTCGGCTACCGGGTAATACCTTGGGGCTCATTAGTGTTGCGGAGCCCACATTTCACGGGCGCTCTCTTTATTACCCCTTGCACCCTTTAGAGGTGTATGTAGGATAAGGGAAGGCCTTATAAGGGAACACCTTGACGGTATTAATGCCACCGCTAGACAGCTTATCTCTTTCCTTTCAAATAATGATATATTGGTGTCTATTCTACCTAGAGAACCGTAACACTGCATGACCATCCTTAAGATAGCACATCAAAGTCTAAGAATATTGCTTCCAATACTTAACTTTGGTAATATACTGAAACAGCCCGACACACAAGAACTGCGTTATCTTATAATGCTTAGTCCAGATGTAACTTGAGAACTATACACACTCTTAATATTTCACTGGCAATGGGACGAACAGGGAATAAGGAAAAGAGGAAGGCCTAGAGAGATCTGGTGTAGATCATTGGAAAGGTTCTTGTACCAGGCAGGCAATACTTGGCAAGATTCAAAAAAACGTTTGGCAGCTCAAAGAGCTACGAGGAGCCAAAGATATATAAATAGTTGCTTGTTTTTTTTGTTTTTGTTTTTTTTTTGTCAAATAAATATAGAGTATGCATGAATACAGTAAATATATTGTACATAAATTGCTCAAATTATTATTTATATAAATTTTAACGTCCATTTATTATTAACTACGAATTTTAGGACGGGTTATCTATAGGTTACCACCCTTTTCTAGCCAGAATAGGGGGATGCCTTTTTTTTCAAAAGAAAATCCACCGCCCCTAGTGGGAATCGAACACACGACCTTTGATCTCAAATTATTAAATCAAAGTTACAAAAACGCTTGGGTAGTGCTCATCAGCTAAACAGTAGTCAGAGCAATAAAGTGGTAAATGACAATCATAAAAAATACCAAAATGGTTTATTCCTCTAGTATCAATGATAATAAACAATTAAAAGACGACGGAATAGAAAATTTCAATTCCATATTCGAGCACAGCTTGATATTTTTTAATAATATCGTCGATACAAATGCAAACTAACGAATATGAAAAAATGCATCTTTCATTGTCCATCTTTAATAATTTCTGCTGGACTTATTTACGGCAAATTCTTCAATCTGACTTCACTCTATTAAAGGGAATGTATTCCACTATCAAAAGGTCAAATCTGCCGAATATTTGACTGCCCAAAAAAATTATGAATAAATACTTTTCCACTCTGAAAAGTGGTGATTTTCATATTCACCACTTTTCAGGTTTAGTTTGCTTTTGTATCGACGATATCATGCTGTGCTCGAATATGGAAAATACATAGTAACATAATATAAATCAAAACAGAAAATAATTACACTAATAGCTGAGTGTATCCCCGTGGTCTAGAGGCTAACGGTTTGGATTCACATGCGGGAGATCACCACCTCAAGTCCCACCTGCAACAGGGATTTACGTCATTTCAGGGCCAGTTGGGAAAATTACTAGCTTGAGAAATTTCCAATAGAAGTCTTTGTCATAACATGACAAAGAGTTCTTTTGGAAAATCGACATTTACCATCAAACTATCGATTTTTAACAGCTTGAAATAAAGGCTCTTTATTCGAATGATTTTGACTTATTTCTCTGTATTCTACCTCCTCCCACAGGGGTTTAGATCATGACTTTGACTTGGTCATTCAAGAGCCTTCAAGAATTATATGTTGACAAAATACTTTTGAGTGCATACATAAGATAGATGATATCCGCTAGTTGCCTGTGAGTTTTCGATGGAACGTTTCGGGCCGTAAATTCAGGCTGGTTAATGTCCCGAATTAGAATAATTACTTTGCCTTAATTATTTTTTCATATAAGAACTAGTCAATTCAAAGGCAGCATCATGGTGGTAATTGCTTAACTTGAACTAATAAAATGATGTTAAGTGTTTTTCCCTTCGACATTAGTTCAAGGCGGTTAATCCTAAATTATCTATGGATAATTAATTATTTTCAAAATTGCCTACTATTTTCACGAGAAAAAATCTATTAGGCCTCTAAAAAGCCCAATAAAACACGCATGAGGTGCTTGATTCTTTGTCGGTGGATTCAACATCAGATATATTTTAATGGAATATTTTTTAATATCCATAACTGTGGGTAACGGGTAACTATCTCGTTAGAATTCAATCACCTAGACGTTTTCATGAGCATTGCTTTATATTATTTTGCTACGCTTTTGAGTCCGGCGATTATGGATCCACAGAGGAGAGAAAAATTATAAACTGGATTATTGTACAGTATAATAATAAAGGATAAAGGAATAAATAAATAATCAAATGTTTTGCTATTCTTACTGAATCCATAAATTTATAAAATAATTTTAATTTAAAGAAAATGTCATTATCTGCTGGGTTGAAACCTATTTCAAGGGAGAGTTTATTTGTGCTAAATTTGTAATAGTGCATAGAAATCGAAAATAAGCTTCTCTCTCTGTTAATCGGCTTCAGGAAGATCTAAGTAAAACAGTATTACAAACAAAAATACAATTACAAAACAAAGACAATCCCCACATAATTTTTAAAAACTAGTTTTATAGACAAAACTACTCTTGATATATAAATGTGCTATAGTAATGCTAAAATACTTTAGTGGAACTAAAACAACATTTCAGAAATTTCATAATTTATGTAAGAATTTTATTAAACATTGGAATGGTCGGCTTTGACGATTCGAAGCCTTTTAATGCAAAACCGTGAATGCAGGAGTGTTTTGAGATGACGGGGAGGCCTGGTGGCTGTGAGTCCTGCTGCCGTTAAGTGGGGTTCGATTCCCATTAGGACTGAGGGTATATATTTAAAAAAATAAAATAAAATCAGTCTTATGCTGGATAGAAAAGGTGGTAGCCTGTAGAAACCCCGTCCCAAAAGTCGTTTTCACGTTTGAGTGAACGTAAAAATTTATATCAGATGACGGATTCTGCTGGTTAACGATCATTTCGTTTTAGATAATGTACCTGTTAAATTTTTATGGCATATTTTATAAAAAAATCCTTCCATATTTGTAGACGCTAGGAAGTGAAAGGAATCATTGCATTGAAGTAAATATATGAGACCACCAAAGGATGCGATACCACTTTTCAGACCTTTGCTTACTGATAATCCTTTCCATAACTCATTTTTGCGTAATTCTATTCACATACGCAATTTAAAACGTGCCCTAGTTGACTAATTCTGCGCCGTCACGCAATATTTCCTTCGGCGTTTGAGATTAAAATTTAATCCAGAAGCCTTTCCGTAGGCTTACACCAAATGTACAATATCCAAAAGTTCTTTGCTTATTGCAGACCTTCCTCGCGGCTTGAGAGGTGAATACAGGTTGCGTGCTGACCGCTAAAGCCCGCAAGATAAACATCGCTAATGTATTATTTACATTTACCTACAGCACTTGGACAAATCGCATTGGATCGCATCCTTTGTTAATTGTTCTTAAGCACGGCCAAGCTTTAATACTACGGTTCCTGCCAAAATCCTAATTGATTTTAATTGTAAATCCATCAAATACTTGCTTATTAGTATATATATATATATATATATATATATATATATATATATAAATATATATATATATCTTTAATATGTTTAAATTCCGAGATTGTACCGTAAGAAAATAAAAAAAAAAAAACTTTCAAGAAGAAATACCTTTATAAGATCGATTCCAGAACACATGGAAGCACCCCGATTGGAAGGTAATGTGTCACTTTAGAGCCTTTATCGACCCTCTAAATTTGGTTCGAATCGTCCAGTTTTTGCTTTTACATCACTTTTCTTCTGTATTTACTTTGAATAGAACCTATGACTACCAATTGTTCCAGTACCCAGAAGGAAAAGGCGTAAAGTCAAAAAAACTACGGATTCGGACATAGGGACCTCAAAAACATAGACATTCTCTATTTGACCTTCAAATCTGATGAGATGAAGGCTTTCCAACCCGCTCAACGTAATCAGCGACCCAAAAAAATCCATAAGAACCATACCGCTCCGAGTGTTTTTTTTTTTGTTTTTTTTTGTTTTTTTTTTTAGTTCAAATGTTGACCTGTGTTGTTGAGCCTTCCCCACAAAACTTGGTAAACAGCATTCTTAAATAGAAGAATAGAGCGAGTTCGTTAACCAGCAAAATCAGTTAATCAGAGGGGCGGGGGCAGAGTTCATTCTGGGTTTAAATAAATTATACACCCCTAGCAGTCATAATGTTTTTCAAATTGCAGCAAAACTCACTATACTACCAGAAAGTAATGATATCTTATAAAAATAAGTAAAATCAGTTATGAGGAGGATAAGAAAAAACCCACACCTTTTGGCAAACAGCACATAGTTAAAAGTAAAAATACGCATTTATTTATTACTATAATTTTAATAATTCAGTCAGAAGTTTAAAGCAGGCTACACACAGTCAGGGAGGTCGGAACATTCCGCCGGAAAGCCGGTCGCCTGAGTGTGTATATATTCCGGCTGGTCTGTCAGTTAAGACTGTTCAGGCGGCCGGAATATATACACGTACAGGCGGCCGGAATATATACACGTACAGGCGACCGGCTTTCATTTCAGGCAGACTGTTCAGGTCTAACTGACAGGCCTGCCTGAATCGTGTGTAGCCTGCTGAAATGAACATAACATATTTATGTGCGTTGTAGTCACTACCTTGGCATGCGCACAGTTTATGCAGCTTTTGTTAATTTATTCGACAACCCAATTTCCTGAGGCATATAGAAGAGGGCCTATGTCCAAATTGAAGAGGAGCATTACTGCTCTAGGACTAGCTTTCTTTCTGGTGTTAATGTCTGCAGCAACCGTTAAAATGGGTAGTGATATCGGTAACACTTTCAACGGTTAAGTTATATTATTTTATTTGAAAACAAATGTTAATTCAAGAAAACAATGTAAAATAGAAAATATATTTTGGTATAAATAAAAGTGAAAATAATTTTATAGTTTTTATTTTTTGAGAGTTTTGTACCATTTGAGGACGGAATGTTCAATAGTAAATCACTCTATACTAAGTCATGATTTCATTCTGTTGGGTGTTGTCTTTGTAAAATAGTATAATGTGAAAATAATAACATTTCTTAGCATATAAAAAATACCTACAATTTATATAATAATATATAATAAATATGCCAGTAACAAATAATATTTATAATTTCTATTTCTTAGTGTATAAAATAATACTTAATTTATAAATATAAATTGATATAATTTTTGATTGGAGTGATTAACAGAATCAGTTTTATAATTTATATTTTATTTTATAGCACAAAAAATGTATAGTAACTTATATTCAATTATTTATATTATATATATATATATATATATATATATATATATATATATATATATATATATATATACACACAATAAAGAAACACAAAAATTAAATTTAACAAATTATTGGTACAAAATTCATAATGGTCCCATTATTTACACCAAAAAGATAAATTTTCAGTAATGTAATTTTTATAAAATATCAGAATAAATGTTATAAATAATGTAAGCGCGTAATAATGTGTTAATACAAATCGAGGGTTTCATCCAATAATGATATATAGATCAACCTGAAGATTTTGAGATATTTTGTCAGTAAAGTGTTTTTTTTTATGAACTACATAAAGTACAATTGTTCACATGGATAGGAAGACTTTTTCGCAGGATTTGTAATTAAAAAAATATTGACATGGCACAAAGGAAAATGAAAAGTTGAGTTAAAGTTGATATGATTTTTATGGTATAAATCTGTAAAACGCTTATTTTCATCCCAAGAAGAATAAATTGTGTACTAAAAAAGATTTTTTTTTTTTTGGAATCATAAAAACGTTGGTGCCAAATATGATAAAATTATAAAATAATGAGCAAAAACTTAAGTCTTTTTGTAATGCGTCCAGTGAACGCCGTCATGAGGAAGCTTGGATTCGACAAATGGAATCAGCAGCGTCCAATACCAGCGCTCACCGAGCACTTGTTTCAAGTTTTCCATCTTACTCCCCATGTCGTAGTCATTTGACTTTTTGCCTGCCTCGAACATAGTCGTTCCTTTTATTATGGTTTGGAAGTGGAAAACTGTCAGCGACACGACTAAGGTCATACCGGCTATAGTTATGACGCATATCAAGCGGTACAGTTGATCAATCGACACATCAGTACCAGTCATAATGACGACAAGTGGAACGATAAGCTTGACGATGCTCATGACAGAGTAAAACGAACTGAACTTCCAGAGGTAGTAAGAGTTGAAATAAGTACAGTACAATGTGCTAAGCGACAAGTAGATCATGAAGACTGCGAAATAGCGATGATTCTTATGTCCTATACAGCATGAGGCGAAATTGCAATGATGATCACGCTTCAGGATGCAGGTGTCACAAATATGGCAGTGCCAGGACCTGCAAAAATAAAAATAATATATTTAAATTTTAACGTCCATTATAATTAACTTAGAATTTTAGGACAGGTTATCTTTAGGTTACCAACCTTTTCTAGCCAAGATAGGGCTGATGCCTTTTCTTTTTTTCCAAAGAAAAGGCACTTTTTTCCTAGTGGGAATCGAAGCCATGACCCATGGCACGGAGTGTTAAGTGCTTATGCCTTAACACTCACGGCCACCGAGCCTCCTTATAATTATAAAATTATATATAAATAATGTAGTTTTGTACTGCTTCGCAGCAGAAAATATAGGCACAGTTATTATAGTATAATAAAGCGTAACTAAGAATCGTTTCCATATTTGTTCATGTCGACAGTAGTTGATGCACCCAAAAGGAAAAAAACAATTACGTTTAAAAAATATATAGAATAATACTATCTACAGGTTATGGCTCCTTTCTATGCTAGATATAAGTGAGAAAATGTATTATAAATCAGGATCCAGATCAACCCACACTAGTAAGCATAGTGTAAAGCTGTTTATTTATTTTTATTTTTTTTGTTTAATAGTGTACCAACAATTGGGCTATTAACGTCGAGGTATTTATTGCGCACATTCCAACAAATAATGGCATTCTTTCAGTCATTAATTTATTATATCTGCACCCCGGAGGTAAAGGACACCATATCCATTTTCTTATTAAATTAACCTAATAACATGTTCTTAATATGAATTTTTTGATCCATATAATGGTATAGGGCACTATGGTTTGTCCCTATAAATAATGAAGATAAGACAGTGAAAAATAAAATCATGTCTGTTTTCAGTAGAGGGAAAAGACACCATGTGGAGGACTTAGTTTTAGTGGTATGACTATGATCAATCCTTCCAATTACCAATCGATGCTAATAAAATGTGAAAAATGTTCTTTAAACGGTTTCTGTAAGTAACAAAGAAAAAAATTTTAATTGTTCGAAGTTATGGAAAATTGGCTCTCATGAACAATTACAAATATGTGACAGTGTGTCCTGTACCTCCAGGGTACAGGTATTAATTATGCTATTCAAAATAAGAGATAAATAAACAAAAAAATGAATAAAAAAACACTAATTAGTAATAATATGTAAAAAAAATATGAATCAAAAAGTAACACACAAAAAAAGAAAGCCTGCTGTTACCTTACAGTAAAGTATAGAACATTAAATAAGAATATGATTTAAAAAAATAAACTATTAAATATAATATATATACATATATATATATATATATATATATATATATATATATATATATATAAATAAATATAAATATAATATATATATATATATTTATATATATATATATATATATATATATATATATAAATATATATATATATATATATATATATATATATATATATATATATATATATATATAGTACAAGTAAATATTTGTAATAAATACACTAATAGTTTATAAATAAATAACAAATTTACAGCACAAGTTTAAAACTGTCTTTAGTAGATCAGTGATATAATAAGCAACTACAAAACATGAATAAATACATTTTTTAATTTAAGTTTGTGGTTATGGATATAATCTTAAATAACCTGACATGTGCTCCATATTAATGAGGTACCAACATATTTACATTAAATAATATTAAGTATAGGTTATAATAATTTTCTAGACTTGATGTGTGTGATAAGAAAAATATTAAATACATTACAGATTTCTCGACATAATAATAGTACCATGTTTTTTTTTATTTATATATTACAAAATATTGTGTTTTTTTTAAAAAAAAAGGAAATAAATATAAAAATTGAAATAAATAAATAGTACTTAACATTATGTCAGAAAATGAATAATGATTATAAAAAAGTAGTGAAACAAAGAAAACAGGGGAAAAAGAGAAATGTATTCACTTATAAAATAAAATTAAAATTAATAGAGAAAGTTTAAAACTATCTTTGAATGATCAGTGGCAAAATAAACAACTTTGGCAAAACAAAACACAACTATGTTTTTGACATTATGTCTGTAATTATATATTGTATGTTAATTATTCTAACACGTACTTTTTAATGAGATAATGTATATCATTTAAATAATACTACCACTATTGAATAACTATAATTTGTCTACATCTAAAAGTCCAGTGTGTGATAAGACGTGTGTACTCCTGTCTATGGTCGTAGGTTCGATTCCCACTACGGACGATGGCTTTTCTTTCAAAAAAAGAAAAGGGGTCAGCCCTATCCTGGCTAGAAAGGAGTGGTAACTTGTAGAAAGCCCATCCCAAAAATCATTGTCATGAATAAGTGGAGGTTGAAATTTAAATAAATAAATAAAGGGATTAAAAAAACAAAAACAAAAAAAAAAAACATAAATTAAATATGTACTGTGCCAAGATAAGTTCTTAGTTGATGGTAAGTACAACATAAGTATATGGTATAGCACCGATTCTAGTGACGACGGTCTTTATAAAGTGAAAATACTAAATTTCATGTAAATTGTACAGGGCACTTTCAGATTGCTGGTATCAGGGTGGCAAAACATTGTACAAAAACAATGTAAATTTCTCTTTTTTATTTAAACATAAATTTACCTGACTCAAAATATATAAATATTTTTGTCTTATATCCTACTCTAAATCACAGAATATAGAATCAGTTTTGGTACAGTAGCATGAAATGTGCATATTAATTAGTAAAATCTATAGTCTATTATCCATTTTTAGCTTGGATATAAAAGATAAATATAATACAAAACACTAATTAATTAATTAAAAAAATATTATTAATTTTAAGTAATACATTAATTTATTCCTTTTAAATATTACCACTGTAATTTTTTTTCTTTTCTTTTATATTCCTATTTTTTCTTCATGAGTTTTTTTTTTTATATTTTCTTTCATTACCCACCCCATTTTTTTCTTCTACGATACAGGATAATATAAATTCACTTATATTCTTTTAGATGGAAGATCCTTATTTAACTTCTGAAATAGGTCTTCCTCAGTTTCCGATGTGGTTATATTGGAACAGAGAAGAAATACTTCTTATTATTTACTTCATGGCGTTGAGCAAGACCATTAAGGATTGATTGTGTTATGACTTCGTTATAACTAATAATGAAGATATAAGTGATGGTTTAAAAACTTTCTTTGTTTTCAAGTTTTATCATGATGAGCCTTTACCAACTAGCCGAGCATAGTTCTTGCTCAATAATCGCAAAACACAAACAAATGTCACTTAAGTCATTCTTCCATTTATTTGAATTTCTTTTATTAATTAAATTGTTTTATACCATCACTTAAAATGATCTCACTTTTTTCTTCGTTAGTGAATAGTAAGCAAAATGTTTCTTGTCCTGCTGACCGATATTTATTCTATACAAACAATAATAATTCATTCCTCATTTATGTATGTATGTATGTATGTACAAATATAAGTGTAATAAATAAAAAACTATGCATAAGAGCATATGTAAGTTACTGGATATTTCAAGTAACCTAAAACCTCATCATCTACTTAGAATTAAATTTATAGTGAAATAAATAGAAATAGTTATCCAGACCTTGGAGGAGCAACACTTTCACAGACTACACAGAATCTCCAAGTCGGCAGGAGTATAGATGGCATTATTATTCCACGTGTACTCGTGTCAATAAAAAAAATCCCAATATAATTTCCAACAAGATTAAACACGCCGAAAGTTGCTACAACGCAATGGGAGAAGTATAAATATGGCGAATTTTGGAAATAAATAGGAAGTACGACGAACAGTAAAAAACAGTAGGAAACAGGAATCATGACAAATAATAAGGCGCTGCCTGCAAAATTACAAAAAGTTTTTGGGATGATATTCTTTCTGAGTTCCATGATTGAAGGATCTTTCTTTAAATGTAACAAGCTTTTAAATTATTACTGGGAAGGTTATGAATATTGCATAGTAAAGTTAAAACAACTTATTCCAAAGAGTATTCAAAAATGATAAGAAGGTAAGCCCGATTATCCTAATCGTAATAATTTACTAATAAAAATTGACCTCAAATAAGCTAGCTCTAGGTAAAGAGAGAAATTCTTAAAAACAAGGCGCTTTCAAGTATAATTTCAGAGCTTTCCCTCTCTTCCTGTTGGCGTTCGAATCAGGAGGTACAAAGAAGAAATCTCGACTTTACACGACACCACCATGAAAATATCGATCGCTTAAATGCGATAATGTATACGTATATCTGAAAAAAATATAGTCTACTAAATATGTACCTTCAGAATAATAAATGTGTCAATGATGCAATGAGCCCAGCTGTGCAATTGACATTTACAGCTGGCACTATTTTATAGCATTAAATAATGTATCGTCAAAATTAACGCTACCATATAATTTTGTGCGGTTTATTATAGCAAGGTTCCCATCATACTATATGTTATTTATCAACTGATAAGTAATCAAAGGATAATGTTTCTTGACAATGGGGCACTCCGGACTAATGTCAACAAACAGATAACCTAGAGACTTAGGTTAGCAGTAACAAGAGTTTAACCAGTACAGGTTAAAATTCGTCGTCAATAATAAATGGGCGTTAAAAATGATGTTTTCAAGAGGTCATTTGGAAACGCCCAATATATTTGCAAGCATTACCAAGAAGTATTCTGACTGGGGATCCTGATGGGTTGGGAGGCTGTGCAAGGGTTCGGGATATTATTACCTTGGATAGACCATCACCAGGTATAGCGTAAACTCTATGAGGGACTAAATCGCAATTCAAGGTATGCCATCATAGTTAAAATGAACCGCAAATAAAAATAATATTATGAAATAGATACTGTAAGGTAACAGCTGTTCAGTTATCCTGGGCGTGCATGCTTCCTTTAAAACCAACTAAAAATTCAGACCCCTCTAAAAATTGGAATATCAAAAAAACCTTTCTTAGCGAGTGTTAACATCCTAAAGGGAGTGTCCTTGGAAAATTTCAAATTATTCTGGCAAGTGGTTTGGGATGGGCGATGAAAGGTCAGTGAGTGAGTGGTATTTGAGAATTATATAGTAGATGCTATAACATAACATTTAAAATTTATGTACATGTATGATTTGTTCGAAGTATTGACGCCCCTGGGGTCTAAGAGAGCTCTTCATTAGCCAATCTATAAACTCCACAGAGATGTTTATCATAAAAACAAGAAATCTGAATGGGATATCGTTACTAAGTTACTTGTCCAAACGATACAAATATTGGAGGGTTTGGGGACTCTAGTACTTAAGGTGTAGATTCGAATCCAATCAGGAGCTCGTGGCCCTCTTCAACAGCGGGCTCGTCGAAAAAGCTCCAGACTTCCGAAGGAAAGAAAGGGTTGCAGACAATTGATATCCCGGTGTCCTTGGCACGTCCTTCCTCATTAAAGTGTTCTTATTTAAATTAGCATAATCCATTTAAAGCAAACATTGGTCACGTTGCAGCTCATTCATAATATCTATGCGGAATGCAATTTCTTCAAGATCCCGGCATAGCTCTGCTAGATATTAACTGAACCTACAGAACAAGATCTCGGTGGCCGATAATGTGAGAACAGCTAGCTTGTTCACATTAATGGCGGACGGTGTCCACGGCTACTGTACACTTATATGAGCCGGAACAAATAAAATCTTTGAATTTTCATAAGAAGTAATATTATAAACATGTTAATGCTAGTAATGAATCTTCTTCTTTCTTGAGATCAGCCTTCCGAGACATCATTTAGAATTAACAAACATAATTAGAACTTATTATTTTTAAAATGTTTTCTTAGGTTAAGGAACACTGATCCCTGTCTTAAGATTACAAAGACAGTTGCTCATGATGAACAGTGACTTTTTGAATCTACTGATATTATTATTTTTTAATCAAATGGCTACAAAGCAGATCTTGATAAAAAAAAACTACATATCATACACCGGAACAATAAAACAAGGAACGGCGTTACATCACGACATCAAACCAATTCATCTTGACCGAATATCTGTTGCCTAGGCTTTTTTATTACACTTAATTTAAATGCTAATTGCATCTCTGTGGGAACATTCCCGGAATATTAATCTGCAACTTCTAATTATTTTCTAGATATTCAAGACAAGAATTAATTTCTAGATGTTCACGACAAGAAAGGGAACTTAATATTACAAGAGAATAATCGTAAGTGATCACATTTTCAAAAAGGTCAATGATTTACGTAAACAATAGGCTTAGGTATGAACTATTATTAATAATGAATAAAAATATATTTCTATTTCTATAGATTCTGTCAGGAAACAATTGATCAAAAATTGTGTTTGGTGTTCAAAAATTACCAACTAAATTGAAGATTACGTTTATAGTGATCGTTAATATTACTGAATTACTTATGTATGGCAGAAGGTCCTTAATAATAAAAACACCGTTATTTTAGCTCCAAATCATTTATTAACTGCTCTCCATGCTCCTCGCTCTCCTGGCACATCTTCAGGAGCTGATAACTAAAAATATTTCTATATATTTCTCGTAGAACAGTGAACATTATAAGCAGCCCATGGGACTAAACCTTTCACCCATCCCGGCTGAGTCAAAGATTCAATACGGTTGGCTGGATAACCAGCTGATTATTTATGGACTCTTAAATACCATGTTCATTTCCAGAAGAAGTATAGTTGCTAATTATAAAATCGATTGGTGCCATCATTTTTGTCAATTTTTCTTGATTCGTATTTATATCCTATCAATAAATAGAGAAATATGTAGTGTAAATATTTTAGTTTTTATAGGTCTTAATTAACTAGTATTTTCTTATTTTTGTATGTAAAGCAGTGAATAAAGGATTTCAAGATTTTTTTTTTTTTTTTTTTTTTTTTAATTCAAGTTTATTTAAAATCTTTACAATTTATAATTACAATAATTAATTGTGATGGCCTAAGTATACATATCACACACTTCCTAATGTATGTTAAAATTTTTATTTTTTCTGTTTTTCACCACCGTTAGGGTAGGTGGTCAAGGGGCCAAGGTCTCTTAAGCTCTCCTGGTAAGGTCTTTAGGATGGGTGCGAGTGGAAAAGGATAGATTAAGATTTGGGTGGGATGACAATTTGGGATGAAAGGTTAGGAATCAGGATCACAGGATTTGGCGAGATCTCTTACGAAGGGACTATTAAGTTCGTTAAGTAAGGTTTTGTTGCATGGGCGTATTTATTTATTAATTACCCCCCCCCCCCGAAATTCTGTTTTGTTGAGAAAGTGTAATGTAAAAAAAAAAACTATAACAACGAAAAATGTCTTCTACATTTTCCCTGGTCTTCTAGGTGTCCAGAGGACCTTAAAACCTAACATTTTACAGTAAAATATTTAAAATTTTCCCTACCCCCCAAAATTATTTTCTATATGCGCTAGTGTTTTGTTCGAGACATAAAACGGAGCATTGACTATTCTAAGGAGGACTTTGGATAGCCACTAGAACACGGGAGAACCTGGGTGGTGTTGCCATTAAAGGTGTTCTTTAGGGTCATTTTCAACATTAATTAATATATTATTGGTTATTGTCAAAGGGGAAAATCAATCAACCGAAGTATAGAACTGACCACACTATCTCCTTAACCCTTAATTAGTGGCGTCGGGTCATATTGACCCGAATGTATTTGTTTATTCGACCTTTGCCCTTTGAAATCTTAGTATTTCAATAAATATTATTGTTTATTATTATTTATTTAAATTACTTTACCCCAAAAAAATCAATTTAAAGTTTGTTTCACTGGGGCCCCGACACCATTAGTTATGGAAGAAAAAGCACGCCACTATTTAAGGGTTAATGTGCGAGAATCTATCTCGATACCTCTACAGTGTCCGCTCTCCTGGGATCTTGTTCATGTTGCATGTTATGGTACTGATCAGAGATGGGCATAATTTTATTTATAAATAAAAATACGAATTTATTCGTACTTCATATATTTGTGAATACAATTATAAATAAATTCGTATTCATAAGTGTGAATACGAATTTATTTTTATTCACATATATTAAATATAAAATTACAAATAAAATTTTATTCGCAAATTTTTCTGTGAATAAAAATAAATTCACAAAAAAATTATAAATAATCACAAAAAATGTGAATATTTACAAAAAATCAAGTGATTACAAAAAAAATCACATTAAAATATACGAATAAAAATTTATTCACATTATAATTTGTGTATAAAAATTTATTCACAATAAAATTCGCAAATAAATTATGAATTTATTCGTATTAAGATGATATTGCGAAAGTTATTGAATATGATTTTTTTTTGATGGAGGTACAGATGACAAACGCCTTAAAAAAAAAAAAAAAAAAAAAAAAAAAATCAACTTTTTTTTAAGGCGTTTGTCATCTGTACCTCCATAAAAAAAAATCACATCAAAAACTTCCGCAATATCATCTTAATACGAATAAATTCATAATTTATTTGCGAATTTTATTGTGAATAAATTTTTATACACAAATTATAATGTGAATAAATTTTTTTTCGTATATTTTAATGTGATTTTTTTTGTAATCACTTGATTTTTTGTAAATATTCACATTTTTTGTGATTATTTATAATTTTTTTTGTGAATTTATTTTTATCCACAGAAAAATTTGCGAATAAAATTTTATTTGTAATTTTATATTTAAAATATGTGAATAAAAATAAATTCGTATTCACACTTATGAATACGAATTTATTTATAATTGTATTCACAAATATATGAAGTACGAATAAATTCGTATTTTTATTTATAAATAAAATTATGCCCATCTCTGATCAGTACCATAACATGCAACATGAACAAGATCCCAGGAGAGCGGACACTGTAGAGGTATCGATATAGATTCTCGCACATTAACCCTTAAATAGTGGCGTGCTTTTTCTTCCATAACTAATGGTGTCGGGGCCCCAGTGAAACAAACTTTAAATTGATTTTTTTGGGGTAAAGTAATTTAAATAAATAATAATAAACAATAATATTTATTGAAATACTAAGATTTCAAAGGGCAAAGGTCGAATAAACCAATACATTCGGGTCAATATGACCCGACGCCACTAATTAAGGGTTAAGGAGATAGTGTGGTCAGTTCTATACTTCGGTTGATTGATTTTCCCCTTTGACAATAGCCAATAATATATTAATTAATGTTGAAGATGACCCTAAAGAACCCTAATATGTGAATAAAAATAAATTCACACTTATGAATACGAATTTATTTATATTCGTATTCACAAATATATGAAGTACGAATTTATTTATATTCGTATTCACAAATATATGAAGTACGAATAAATTCGTATTTTTATTTATAAATAAAATTATGCCCATCTCTGGTACTGATTCTGATTTTTATGAGTAAAAATATTACAAAAAAAAAAAAAAAATGATGATAAACTGATAAAATACTTCAATACCATCCGAAGAATCTAGAAGATGCGGTGCAGACGAAATGTAAGAAGACTCGCCGGAATTGTAAATCGTTTGCTAATAACTGATTAATTATATGGGATTCCTTACAATCATCTCATTTATGGTATGGATGCTAGAATTACAACCTAATATGAGTATCAACAACTTCTTATTAGGTTTATGAAGTAGAATAGCATTCTTCCAGCTCTTTCTGAAGAGATATAGATTTCTTTTCAGGCGAAGGGCTTTGAGAGAAAAAAAGGAGGCTTCTCCATGTGGAGCTACGTGTTGCGAACGAGAGGTATAAAGATAAAAAAGAACATATAAAACCGGTCAGTGGAAATGGATCACCAAGATGGCTATCTACGAACCGAGCGATCCGTCTCAGTACTGTCGGTGCGTTGGCAGTACTTCTGATACCCTTCTCTTGGTTCCATCCGACAATGGACTTATACGCCTACGTACTCCATGGTAGGAGGGGAGAAGGACTTGTTTTATTTTTGGCACAAGTATCAATAATAAAAATAATCTGTAAATATATTTATAGTCTTCTGGTATTGACCGCGTCTCAAACTTCTTCGCCGACGTTTCGCTAGTCATACTGCCAGCTTCCTCAGGATTAAGTCTGAGAATGAAGATGTTCTTGTGGTTCACCGGTATAAATATCTGTCTTCGTGCGCTCCCGCGTGCATAATCTGGCTCTTCCTCGACTGATTGGTCCTTTCAAGACATGCTCGGTTCTGGTTCCCGGGAACAAATGCAAAGGTCAAAAAGTAAAACGAAAAAAATTCAAACATTCTTCAGCAGATTCAACCTACAAGAACGAAGGCTCCTGCCAGGATTAAAGGAAAACCTAAAATTCGGAGAAAAGAAATATATATGAAAAGTACCAGTTTAAAGAAAACATCGGTTTTCTAGAGAAAATGGTTGGGATTATTTAAGTTATCTTTTGTTTCTGTGTGCTCTGAAATTATTTTTAAATAATTTCTGTGTTAGATTAAAAAAAAAAGAAATGAATCAAATTAATATTTTTGATAAGCACATTGCACAGGTGTTGGGAGCTACATTTATATTGTATTTTTTTTCCAACATTCTATACAAGAAGATGGGGCAAACAGCCTGCGTTGAGGAGCTTCTATATAAAAAATAAATAAATGAGTGAGTTACTTTTTTTATTCTAAGCTTTCCAAATGACACTAGGGACAAGAACGTTGCAAAAATGCGCTTAGATAACGCAGTTCCAGAGAGTCGGATGTTTTTAAAATTATTGTATAAAAATGTCTGGTATCTACATTGATACAGGTTCCCTGAGCACCGGGGTATAACTTACTGGGACAACAATGACCCAGAGAACACAACGGCAGGAGAAAAAATATCCGATTCACTAGGTTGATAAAAGAGCTCAAAATGAATAAAAGGTTTCTCATCCACATGAAAATTACTCAACTCCTTATCTGGCCCTAGTTAAGAGTCATGGACTGTGAATAGAGACCCTGTGATTTTCACTAGATTCTGATTCCATTCAAGACAACCTAGAAACGCTGAGTCTGAAGAATGCCCCTAGACTGCCTGGCTTTCTCATAGTACAGAATCCTACCACGAGATAACTGTGAGATAGTGCTCAAAACACTAATGTACTGATTTAATAAGGCATATGTAGTTTAGAAGTGATAGAGAATGAAACCGTTCTTCTTGAGACGAATATTCTTAGTTTTTTTTTCTAGCGTGTTTTCGTCCTGCTAGTAGTCGTAAAGTTGATCCGAAGATGCAAGCCAGAAGTGCTGACAAAAAGTATCGAAGGGTCTCTGTGCTCCAATGGCTAACGCCTTGGGCTCACAGGGGCATGGCCGTATATAAGGGGGGGCTGCAACCCCCTTAGCCCCCCCCCCCCTGAAATTTGGTTTTGGTGAGAACATTTCATGTAAGCCTATAACAACGAAAAATGTCTTCTACATGTTCCCTGGTCTACTAGGTGTCAGAGGACCTTAAAACACCATTTTACACTAAAATATTTAAAATTTTCCAGACACCCCAAATGCCTAGGGACTCCTAGCCTCCCGATGGACATCTAATTAGAAAGAAGTGTTGTAAAAATGAATTTAATCGGTCTACCGAAAGGGGGGTTTGCGTTGTACTCTTTGAATAGAATTTCCCCACCACAAACTTGGTAGAATTTCAGGCCCTTAGCGTGACCTAAAGAGAAAAAAAAATAGGTACTAAAAATAATAATAATAATAATTTCAAAAGTATTCAGACAATATCTTCCTTAACGTTTCCATTTTAACGCTCATAATTTCTTAAGAACATAAAGAAACACTACCTAACATTAACTCTTAATAATAATAAGTGATAAGATAAAAGTGTTAATTGCAAATAAGTTATGTACAATTAACCAAACTACAGAATGGAATACAAAGTATACAGTTTTAATTGATACAAACAATTTTGGATGCTAATTTTAGAATCATGTATTAATTTCTGCTACTGATTAAAATTTTAAAAATTAAGTTAAAATTAATAACTATTTTCTTATGAAGATTGATTAGTTAATTTTTTTAGAAGGAAAGAGTCTCCAATTATATTGTATTAATTAAAACATTCAGTGGCTTGAATGAATTCGGTTGGGAATGCTAATATAAAAAAAAAATCAAGAGAGGCAATTAAAAGAAAATAAGATACTATTAAAGGAAAAAATACCTTGTCTGTCACTGCTATTCGTTTCTACCAATTAAAAATTTTCGCCCAGCCACATACAATTTTAAAACATACTTGCGACTTCTGAATTGATTATTTTTCCATATTATTAAACAATTATTTAAAAATTTAAATGTTTGATCTGAAACATCTGATATACGTTTGTCTTAAAAACCGACAGTCCGTATGATATGTTTAATTCACTTTAAGAATTAAATTTAGCTTAATAATTCTCAATGTTTATTTGTATATCTGCAGTATGGAATGAAGGATCTCTTTCCTGTGGGTAATAGGGGGGGGGGGGGGTTGCGATGACACAGATCCTCTAACTTGGATGGAATGGACTTAATCTAAAATTTTGGAATCATAAAACCTTAAAATATGTAAGGTATCAGGCGTGAGCTTTTAGAAGCCCAGACAAGCTAAGAGAGTTATTGTACTGCTTATGTACGTGTCTATTGAAAAAAGTCCGTCAGGCAGCTGAACTCTATTACCAGTGGATTTTATTATATGAGGAGGGGGGATCTTAATATTGTACCCACACTCACTCACTGTTGGGCGCTACAGTCCTTGTAGGACCTGGGCCTCTGCTACCATCCTGCTCCACTCCACGCGGTTTGCTGCTAGGTTCCTCCAATTTCGGATCCCTAGCGTCCGCAAGTCCTCCTCCATGTCATCAAGCCACCTCCGTCTTGGTCGGCCTCTCTTTCTTTTGCCCCCAGGTGCACCATTCAGCATCAATTTAGGTAGCCTACAGGGTTCCATCCTTTCCACGTGCCCTAACCACCGTACCCTACCTTTCTTGATGACATAGAGGATGTCAGGCTCGCCATACATTTCTGTAAGTTCGGCATTGTTTCTGATCCTCCACCTGTGCTGCTCTCTTACGGCTCCAAAAATCTTCCTCAGGACTCTCCTTTCCCAGACCAACAGACCTCTCCTCATTTCTTTGGTCAGAGTCCACGTTTCGCTGCCGTACACAACAACTGGTCTAATCACACTTTTGTATAATAAAATCTTTGCTTTCCTGGAGAGACTTTTGTATCGGAGAGCTTTTTGCAAGGCGTAGAAGCATCTGTTTCCCGCCACCATTCTGCCCTTAACCTCCGCTTCCAGGTTATTGTTCTCCATTCCTACTCCCCCCAGGTACTTAAATGTGCTGCAGCTACGGTACGTGTCCTCGCCCAAATCCACAGTCTCTCTTCGTTCTTCGGTCTGTCTCGAGGTTTTCATATACTTGGTCTTTTCACTATTTATAGAGAGTCCCAAGTCTTGCGCGGCACGATCGAATTCTGTCACAGCTCCGGCCAAAGCTGCTGTAATATTGTACATTGAACATAAATAAGGCGCTGGGTCAAATCGCCGAATGGATGTTCCGGTATCAGTACTATGGTAAATCGTAGTAAATAAAGGTTGTGCACATCAATTTTAGTACACTTGATCTCTTCCACAGATACAGTACAAACTTCCAAATGGAAGTAGGAATGGATTCTAAACAACCATTGGTCATTAGTGTAATTGAAGCTCAAGATTTCCTTCAGAGATATGGACACGAAGTTAATTTGGTATGGATTCCAAGTCATTGTGGAATACCTCAAAATGAAAAAGTGGATGAGGTAGCAAAAGTAGCTACTACTAAAGGTGTAGTATTTTAACATGTTCAATGATATTGTTTCTTATATTAAAAGTAAAATCAAGTCATCCTGGATCTCTAAATGGTATACCAGAGAAACGAATTAAGTGGCTTACCCTGTGCCCCGCAGGACTTCGTCTATAGTGTAAAATAGTACAGCAGAGGCAATTGATGCTCGGCTCAGGATAGGACACATGAGATTAACTCATTCTTATCTAATGTCGAGGAATGAAGCATCAGAGTGCCCAGCTTGTGGTATCGTAATTTCAATCAAACATATCTTCACTGAATGCCGTGCATACGAGAATGAAACGTCTTTATTTGACCTCACAGCCCGAATAAGATCACAAATAAATTATTGAGAAGATATGGTCGACCGTTCAGAAGTAGGAAGCGTAGATCGTCGGGGTTTCGGTCAGTGTTCTTATTCAATAAAACACATTTTATTTGCTAAAATGTATATTTATTGCCGCCAACGTTTCGGCTTGCTATACAAGCCATCTTCAGGGCTGTAAAAACATATATGGTGTAACAATCGTAAGGACAGAAACAATAACAAAAAAAAAAAAAAAAAAAAAAAAAAGGCTAGAAACATTAACATTAATATGAGTACCTATATGCTTGAAAATATAAATATAAATATATATATATATATATATATATATATGTATATATATATATATATATGTATATATATATATATATACATATATATATATATATATATATATATATATATATATATAAAGTATAATAATAGCAATATAAATAAATATAACTGTATAGTGACATACCTATTGCTAGAAACATTAACATAAATATGAGTACCTATATGCTTGAAAATACAAATATAAATATATATATATATATATATATATATATATATATATATATAGTATAATAATAGCAATATAAATAAATATACATGTATATGGTATCCAAGCGTATTCAGTACAAGTGTCATAGTAACATACCTATTGAGAACTGTCCCGTTTCAAGAAGAGAACATTTCTGAAGACTGCAAGGATGGGTCGGGGCTAGACAGTAGAGAATGGGGGGAGGGGGTGGAGAGGAGTGGGGCTGGGAGTAAGGATAGAGGGTAAAGACCGCGGTAAAGATAAAGGACTTTCCGATGGATATTGCAGGTACAGGGAAGGATTGGGCCAGTGCTAGACAGGACAGGATGGGGGTGAGGGGGTTGGGGAAAGTCGACCTGGGAGTAAGGACAGAGGGACGGCGGTAAAGATAAAGGACTTGACGGTGGGTATTGCAGGTACAAGGAAGGATCAGACGGTGTGTGGGAATAGGGCAACGAACCGGGTGGGATTACCTAACGGGAGGCTTTGAGGATATGGAAAATGTTGGAATAGGTTGAGGAGATGACTTCTTTGTCAATTTTGTCATTGACGGGATTGTTTTCTAGATGGATATATATGGATTCAGAAAGGAGACGCTTTTCAAGGTTGGGTTCAGTGGAGAGGATGGAGAAGTTTTGGAAATCAAATTTATGTCCGTCCGTGATAGCGTGTCTAGAAAGTGCGGTTTTAATGTCTCTGTTCTTAATGTTGTATTTGTGTGTTGTGAGTCTGCTATGAATGCGGTTCTTCGTCTGTCCAATGTAAGTGCTGTTGCAGTGTGGTGTAGAGCAAGGAATTCGGTAAACGACGTTGGATCTATTTCCTTGTGGGATGAGGTCTTTGAGTGTGGTATATAGGGTTTTCAGTTTATTTTTAGTGGATAGACCTAGATTTAGGTTGGGAAATGTGCTTCTGAGGGATTTTTGGATTTTTTCAGAGAGGTTAGGGATGTACGGAAGGGATCTGAATAGGGGGGCGACACTATCTTGCGAGGTGGAGGGGGGTTTAGGATTTTTAATTGAATTTATGAGGGAGGTGATGGTGTGTTTCGGGAATCCATTGGCTTGGAGTATTTCTAGGAGTCGGGATGTGTTTTTGGGATGAAATTTAGGATCAGATAGGGTAAGGGATCGAAATATTAGGTTTCTAGCTGTATTGAGGATTTGATGAGGGGGGTGTGAGGATTGGTAATGGAGGAGTCGGCCAGAGTAAGTGGGTTTGGTGTACCAATCGGTGGATAAGGAGCCATCGGGGTTTCTAATCACAAGTAGGTCTAGGAAGGGTAGAGAGTTATTGGATTCGGTTTCAACGGTGAATTTCAATCGGGGGTGGTAGGAGTTAAAGGCGGCTAAGATCTGAGGAATACTATGCGGGTTGAGGATGAGGAAAAGGTCATCTACATATTTTTTAATGAAAATTATGTCGTTGGGGAACATCGGGAGGGTGAGATTGAGGAGGTCATTTAGGGTGATATTGGCTATATCGGGTGCGAGACAATTTCCCATGGCGAGGCCAGAGGTTTGGTGGTAGTATTTGTCTTGTAAAAGGAGGTAGCCAGATTTACAACATAGGGATAGGGATTCAAGATAGGAGGCTTGGGATAATTTGGTGTGGGGTTCTATAGTTTGCCAATTGGTTTCGACTATTTCAAGGGCTTTGTCAATGGGGATGTTGGTAAAAAGAGACTCGGCATCGAGGGAGACAAGGATAAAATTAGGAGGGACGTTAATGGAAGAAAGTTGTTGTTTTAGGTCGTAGGAATTCTGGACATCGTAGGAATTATTATGGCTAAGGGCTTGTAGGGGGGTTAGGAGAAATTTACTGAGATTAGAGGAGGGTGAGTTGATGTTGGATACGATAGGACGTAAGGGATTGTTAGGTTTATGAATTTTTGGGAGACCATAACATCTGGGGGCTTGGGAGTTGTAAGAGATAAGTCTGTAGTAGGTACGTTTGTCAATTTCGTGATTGTGACGGAGTTTGCGGATGTGTGTGTTGAAGGTTTTTATAAGATTGGGAGTAGGGTCTTTGTTCTTGGGGACGGGTGAGTATGTAGTGTTGTCAGAGAGGAGCTTAAACATTTTGTCGGTGTATTCAGTCCTGTCCATAATGACTGTCTTGTTGCCTTTGTCAGCTCTGCTTACAATAAGTTGGTTATGTGTACTAAGGAAGGAGCGGGTAGATTTCAAGTCTTGGAAAAATTTATGGGAAAGGTTAGAGGATTTGTTGGGGGGGCGGTGGAGATGATTGGTGATGATATTGCAAGCCGAAACGTTGGCGGCAATAAATATACATTTTAGCAAATAAAATGTGTTTTATTGAATAAGAACACTGACCGAAACCCCGACGATCTACGCTTCCTACAAATAAATTATGATTGTTGTGACTCATAGCCGGGTATAATTTAAATAAAACTACCAACTAATATATAAATTAAGTAATATAAGTTTAAAAATTTCAATATTCATTAATATAATATTTAATTTAATCAATAATATATCATTTAATCAATATTGAATAATATTACATAAAGGCTTCGTAACAGTTATTACAAGAATATATCTATAAAATGAAATTCCCAACTATATCTAACGTCTGTGGCGTTATTAACCTAAAATGTTGATACGCTATATATATAAAAAAAAGAAGGATAACAATGACAGCGAAGAGTAAATATTTCTGAGAACAAAAGAAAAAGCATACAAAAAAAAAACTAACAGCCGGGAACAGTTAATTTTTCGCGCTAGGCTCTTTAGCTGTCAGTGAGGTTTTTTTTTAATGTTGCTGAAGTTTTTCCAGCACGAATTATAAAAAGGTTGCACACACTTTTTCATCTGCCATTGTCTACTTTCCGTGCTAATTATGATTTAGGATAAGACCCGAGCTTGCCCGTCCATGCAGCACGTCGCTTCCTCCAAGATGTATCGTGCAATGTCAAACCATCTTCTTACACGCATGCTTTTCCTATCTTATTCTTATGAATTTTCCTATCTTATTCTTAAGAATTTTTTATAATGAATATACTCTTTCTCACACTGTCTCGAGTCCTGCAAGTTTCTGTTATTTTCGTCAATGAAAAGTCAAGGTCGTTTATCATCGGAATCCACTCAACCTAATACCGTTTTTTTGGACGAAAATAGCAGTAAAAAATTATATCACTTATGTTAGCTCAGTGGTAGAGCACTGGACTAATAAGTTGGAGGACCTGAGTTAAATTCCCGAGCAAGCACTTTTTTTAGAAGCATTTTTTTCTTCTAGTGTCTTCGCTCATGGGTTGGATTCGGCCTCCCTGACCGTCCCTAGGCCAACCCAGCATTTAATTAATTTAATAATGGGTACCTTGGTTGGTGCTAATGACTCTTGCAGTCGAAGTAGCCAAGGGGAAAATCAGGCGGCCGGAGCATAGTATTGACCACACTATCTCCCTAGTGTGCCGTATGGTCAAGAATCAGATACCTCTATGGTATCTGCCCCTCAGGGCTCTCGTGGCCTGTTACGGGACTGATTTTTTTTTTTTTATTTTTTTTTTTTTTTTTTTTTATTTTTTTTTTTTTTTTTTTTTTTTTTTTTTTTTTATAGTAAGTCTTACATAAAAGTTGAATAAAAATGATTCCTTGTAGTCCTTGGTCAGTCATCATGGTTATCTCTCATTTCCACAAATGATTCGCGAATCTTTGCGATCAGGTGGGTTATGTCCTAAATGGGTTCTTTGTACACTTGCGACTTAAGCCAACCCAACGCTTGAGATTGGCCCTGTGCATTGGCCACCAAAAAACCCGATCTGACGTTTCTTGATTTTTAGGTGTAGGGTTGGCTTAGTTTGAATGTGTACAAAGTATCCATTTAGGGCATAAACCACCTGATCGCAAGGGTTTGCGAATCATTTGTGACAATGAGAACTAACCATATTGAGATTGCAAGGACTACATCAGCGGTGTGACCAGCTGTCGTCAGAGTGTTCTGCAAGGAGGCCAGTTGTAAGAACGTTTAAATTTTTCGATGTATTTTGTCTTTTTTTTTATTCAACTTTTATGGAAAACTTACTATAATCATTAAATATCAAGAATGATATTTAATATATCAAGAATGATATTCTTATTAATGAAGAATGATTTTCATTTATTTCTGATAATATCACAAAAATAAACATAATACTACTTTTATTTACTTGACGTTTTTTCACACTTGAATTCCAATTACATAATGAAATTCTGAGTCTACCATTAGAAAGCTGATTAAATTATACAACATTTGTGAGATTCGGCAGTATGCAGGATTTATTTTGGAAAAGTAGTGATTTTCGAAATTTGTCGCTAATCAGAAGCTTTTATTAATTTCTACTTTTTGGATTGATATAACAGTCTGAATGAGATAATTGTGAACATTGAATGTGCATTACGCTTAAAGAAAATTTAATGCTATTTTCAATAATTAAATGAATCGTTGAAAAAAATGTGTACAAACTGAGAAAAGTGCACTTGCACTAGAAAAACACGTTTTTTTCTTTTTATTTTCTAAAGAACAATTAGAATGACATATGTCTAATTAAGTGTCTGCTGTCTAATGGAGTGAGATAGAAATGTGTGATTGGTGGTACTGAGCTACATAGATTGTCTAGTTTCACCTCCTAAAGCATTATCATTAACTTGCTATACACCCTGTAAACATGTGTTATTTCGGTAAAAATGAAGTTTCACGCCCTCAAAACCGATTTCTTTCAAATTTTGTACAATAACGTATTTTGATGCACTAAACACGAATAAGTTAAAAAAAAAAAACTTCGCATTTAACTAGGAAAGAAGTTATTAAGCACTAAAGTTAATAGAATAATTAATAGAATTCTATTAATTTTAGCGAGTTGGATTGACTGGGGTTTTGTTATCTTCTTGAGCGAGCGTAGCGAGCGGAAACGCAATGCATGTATGCCTTAAAGTCGTCACAAATTTAGTTGTTAACATTAGCTCTCATAACCCGCATAACAGTGAACTTTAGTGCTTATTACTTCTTTCGTAGTTAAATGCGAAGTTTTTTTTTTTTTAACGTATTCGTGTTTAGTGCATCAAAATACGTTATTGTACAAAATTTGAAAGAAACCGGTTTTGAGGGCATGAAACTTCATTTTTACCGTCATTTCGTTAGTTTTAGTAGAACAATTTTACATTATGGTTAAGATCCATAAGATATTTATTAATTCGTACAAACAGATGACAGGACTGTTATATCTTCATTTGCTGATAATTACATCCTGAGTTGTCCAGTCTAAGACGTTTCATCCAATAAGAACAAACATCAACAACTAGATAACTCCACATTCTTGGGTGTGTGAATGAATTACATGATTCGTTAATGAAGTTATCGACTAGGAAACTATGTACTTTGCAACGTATTAGCACCTTCTGGAGCTGCGTGTCGATCTAAAGGAGGTTGAGATAGTTCAATCTCCGATAGGTTGTTATTAGTTGCGAAAAGTAGGCAGGTGTGAGTCCGTGGCACGCGACAAGGTTTTCGGTCTTGTTTGGGTATCTGTTGGTTCGGCCTTGATCTATTGGTTTCCATCAACATTCTGGGTTTAGAAGAGTTTCGTTGATTTAGACTACCCTGACATGGTTTGGGCACTTTCCGAAGGAATGTACCTATTGAGGTTTCACTTATGAAAGAATTAATAATGTTACGCATACCCTACGTTCTAAGAATCCCTAAAATGACCCCGGTATGTATATATAATGTTTTACGTATACACACATGACAGTTAACTCGATGTGTACCAGAAATATTTTGTTTTTTCGCCAAGAAACTTGGTAAATAGGTATCCCTTAAAAAAACGTTTGGAAGAGTTAACCAAAAATATCGGTTCATGTGTAGGGGGGCTTACTCCGGACACAAATTACTAATAACGGTCAAAATGTTTGCTATGTTGAATCTCAACTCCGCATACATCTTGCACATCTAAATAGAAAAATGTTTTGTAAAAATAAACTAAATCGGTCCATGGTATGTGGGCTTACTTAGGCACCAAATTATCAATTTCTCCTTACCGGCAGTTATTTTTAATTTGAGGAACAAAACTCGGTAGATATGTTGCCCGAGCTTTAGAAATATAACCAATAAAAGTAGGGGTCTACTCCAAACAAATTCAATTAAAAAATAACAATTGAGTTAGCTGTCCATTGGCTTTTTCATCTGAGAAAAATAAGTTATGCTGATTTTGATGTATTTATACAGCAAATTCTTAAGGGATGCGGTTTACTTTACCTATTTTGCTGAGATTTTTTTTTTTTTTTTGCACAATAAATAATGTCAATGAATATTTTTTGGAATGAGCCAATCATTATTGACACTTCCGAAGCTATGCCATAATTTTTTATTAGCATAAATATGCTTTAGCGGTAACTAAACTGGAAAAAACAATTTTTCACTGTTTTTAACCGCTGTTAGGGTAGCTGGTCACGAGGCCAAAGTCTATTGAGCCTCCTGGGAAGGTCTTTAGGATAGGTCTGATCCGGAAAGGGATTGACCTCTAGGATTTGGATAGGAAGACAATTTGGAATGGAACGTTAGATATCGGAATTTAGAGTGATAGGTGTGTAGGGTCTTGTTGGAGACATAAAAGGGAGCATTGACTATTCTACGAAGGATTTTGTATTGGAATGGTTGTATTCGTTGTATGTGTGAGTGTTTCGCTGTTCCCCTTTATTCCGAAAGTTCAAATAGGTCTCATTTTCAGGTTTTGTGTCGTAAGCTTTGAAGTAGGTCCAAGTAGTCGTCGTAGGAGTCCAAATCTCCTGTTCAGCTCTTGTCTTTTAAGTCTTGTGTGTGGGTTCCATGTGAGTCTGCTGACTAGTAGAAGTCCCAGGTAATGCACCTCATTAGACGCAGAGAGTTGACTGCTGCAGATGAAGACAAGAGGGCAGGCGTTCTTTTTAAGAGTGAATGTCACGTGACAGCACTTGTCTGGGATCACTTAAGTTTTTCACAAGTCGCACCAATTCTCGACCTACTCAAGGGATGAATGTGTTCAGTTAAAACACCGGGTGGTCTCTAGTAGATAGCATCTTTCATGAATGCCACCTTAAAGCAATTTTTTTTGGAAAATTGTAATGAAAACAAAACCGTAAGTGTTCCTTATCACACTTATGATAGACATTATAAGTAAAGATCCTAAGAAGACGCTGGTCCTATTATAATTCACTAAATATTGTGTAGATAGATTGTTCCTTGAACCGTCTAGATGTAATATATACAGCAGCTGCTTCACTTTGAAGCATTTCCCGTTATCTGTTCGAGGTGAGTCGATATCATCGGATCTCAGCAGGTGCCTAGACCGAGAGGCACGCGACACCAAGCCCATGTCATAGCCTACAGCCACTGTCACTACGTGTGGGGGAAATCTAACTTCATTAAATTATGCATGCTCCTCCAAACCTGATGGCTGCCGGGGGAAATTATGGTCTAGTTCAGGGCGCAACGAGGTGGAAGCCGAACGGAACATGACAAGTTTGTGAAAAAATTATATTTTCATCAAACAAGCTACTTTTCAAACGAGTCCCTATTAAAGAGGAAAATTGCTTCAAATTATCGGGTTTTTTTTCGTAGAATGTCTGGTGTGACCACAAAAGCTTAGAACCAACACTTTCGAACATTCTTTGCAGGAAATCAAGTAGGCTATTGAATGATCACCCCCAAAATTCCTTCCTTCACAACAACGTTCTATTGTGATCGCGAAGCGTTTTCAGCAGCACCTTCCACAATCATCATAGGATTGCCATAGTTTTGGTGAGCGAATCCGAGACACATAATATAGGATGGGCATTCCGGGGGAGGGGATGGAATAAAAATGGTACAAATTAGAAACAAAATGTTTTAAGTTTTAAGCTTTTTTTTAAGCCTAGCAAGTAATCGGAGCGGAACTTCTGGAACTTGTTTGTATACTCAATTTTTAAAAATAAAAAACGGTATTTTTGCTACTTAATTTACGCTTGGCCGTGCTGTGCAAGTAGTTCCTTCGTTTGCTCACAGATTACAGTTAGAATACTTCTTATATCTTTGAGACTGTGCGGGGTAGTCAAAAATGTTAATTGTAGAAAAGTAACCGACTCATAAAATATTCTTAATAACATAAATACATTACGTTTTACATCTCACAGCCGTTTCCTGGACATTGATAAAATCGGGCGGGACCCTGGGACAAGAGCAAAATACCGGGACTGTCCCGGTCAAGCCGGGACATATGGCAAGCATAATCATTGATGAGCTGCTCTCTTAGAGTGTTTGGTTTTAATCGTTAAGGCTACGTGTTTTGATTTTTTTTTTTAAATTTATTTTGTATTTTATTGGTGCTTCACACAATATTTTTGATGTTTAATTTAATATAATTGAATAGATGTTTTCATTAATATTTCGATATAGCAAAAATATTGTTACTCAAAGAAAAAGGTGTTAGTTACCTTGAGAGAATTGTGTAGGTAGATCTTCCTTCTTTATATAAAAAAGTCCGACTCGCAGGAACTCCGTCATCACCACACGTTTCCGTTTATACCCCTTGTGCTATTAGTAAAGGAATAGAAGCAGTTATTGGGAGGTATATCAAAGAGTAGGAAGATTTAAGGCGCTAATTTCAAACATGTACAAAATATTTTATTAAATATTTGTCATAAAACTATTTTTATCCACTTTTCTCAAAAACGACTATCAATTTAAACTATGTTATGAGGATGCCATGGATGTCAGCTGTTGGTATGTTATCCAGACCTATACCATACCTTCATGTTGGCAGCTGTAAGGATACATCAATATATCAATTGCTTTAAACTTAGGACTTCAGGAAGGAATATCTTTCTGTTTTTTATAGCCTCCCTAGCCTATGCCTCGGGCAGTCTTTTTTAGTAAGCCAATAAAACGAAGGTAAAACAATTAAAACAGTGCCGCATTTACTTTGCTGGAGGCAACTAAGGTTTCTCGCGAGCCGGAACGTAAAATAGTCAACAGGAGAGAGATTTATAACCATGAGAAACAAATGTTTGTTCAACATCAACAATTCTTTTTTTAATTATATTCTGATTTAGTGTCTGCTCGCCGGCCATATTTCACCGGCCCAAGCCTCGGTCCGTCTTCACACTCTATTTACTAGGAAAAATTTCTTTAGTCCTTTCTCTCTTTCATATTCATAATGCTAAGATTTCAATTCTCCCTTTTGTATATTTACCAAAGATAGTTTCCTGAATTGTAAGCATATGGTATGGTTACCGATGGTAAATCTTTCCAAGAAAATTCTGTCAATGATAAAGAGTTTTCTGTCCGGATATTTTTTCATGATAATTCTTTAAATCATAAGCTGGTTGTTTTCATAGAATATCTTTTCGTTTGGAGTTTTAGGGTGCACACCCTCAAGGTTATAATTGCCCGTTTTTATCTATTTTTTTCGCGTATCCATGGTTAACTTTCTTAATGTATTTATGTTTTTTTGTTCTCTGTATTTATGTGCTTTGTATCAATGTTTTATTATTTTTCCACTCCTCTTTTTTTATGACGTTTATCTTGAACTATGTATATATTACAATCCCGTAGTTTGTATCACGAATACATTTATTACGATGTTTTATTGATATTCATATTTTTATTTTATTTTTAGTTTTGTTGTCTTTTTTTCCAAATTTTACACATTTTTTTCTTTATATATTTTGGTTTGAACCTGGTTCTTTAAGAAAAACTATAATTTTAACAATTATTTTGCTATCGTTACCAAACGCAATGTCGATATTTGCAGGGATTTTCAATTTTTCTAATTCTTTCCTGTAATGGTGGCACTGGTTTAAAATGTGCTTTGTAGACAAGGTGTCATCACATCTTGGACATTTTGGTGGGTCTCCTTTCGACAGAATATCTCTGGAAAATGTGTCCCTGAAAGATAAACACGTTATTATTTTTCGAAGATAATTTCATGAACTTGTGACTCCCCGTGG
Source organism: Gonocerus acuteangulatus (assembly GCA_946811695.1). Lineage (NCBI taxonomy): Eukaryota > Metazoa > Arthropoda > Insecta > Hemiptera > Coreidae > Gonocerus > Gonocerus acuteangulatus. Next base: position 65,430,231 of record OX328127.1, on the reverse strand, counting down.
TCCAGTGGCTAACGCCCTGGATTCAAACAACAACAAAATTTATATATATGTATATATATATATATATATATATATATATATATATATATATGTATGAATAAATAACTTTTTCCCCATCGATATTAGAGTTTTTGTTCAATAGCTTAAATTATACAATAATCTCTGAAAAATAAAGTTGAAGTTTAGAATGAAGGATATTAATTTAGGCTTATTTTTTTAATGTTTGTATTATAATTTGTTCAATAAGTTTGTCGTCTTGAGGTGATTGAGTATTCCAAGACCGTGTGATTTGTTCATATTGAAAGATAAGTCGTCGTGCTTTATTATCAGAGGTCTATCACATTGTAAACATATCGATGTTTCCTGTCTCGTCTCCTGTGTCGCTCGGGAATGGTTAAGTCTTGAGTGGCATAATAACCCCTCCTATCTTCTATTATACCTTTTTCTTGAAGGCCATTCACTGTTTGTTTTATTTCTCGAAGCTTGTTACGCGTCTTGTGGCAAACAAAAACTGTAGTTGTGTCTCTGCTGGATTTTGTATCTGCTTGATTGTTTTTTTGTACATTGATACTTCTGCTTTGCTGTGATTGTTTGCAATCAGGTGTCCTTTTAAATTATCCCTCATAGTTGAGCGGCACCGGACCGACTATTTACAACGTTCTGTAATAAATATGCATGTTGGTTGTAAATGCCTCTATCAGCCGAGATGAAGAGCTCACCAAATCGTATAGCTATAAAGTTTCTAGCTGTGAATGGAGTCGTACCTTGGCCGATGTGTGAAGTATCAGGACAATAAACCACTTCACTTTATTTGAACCAGACCGGCCTCTTGTCCTCCCTACAGCCAGCCTTTATTGCCCTTTATGGCTTTTAATTCTCCCTTTATTTGTATTGGGGGTCTTTATGCTGTATTGCCTCTCGAGTAGACGATGCCTCCGACAAGTAGTGCCGTACATATAGTGGTTGTTGTGAGGAAATAAAACTCCAGGAGGCTCACAACCAGAGTTCCAGAAATGACTCAGTTAACTTATTGATGCTTTATCAGCGGGACGTTGCTTTAGCTGCGGGACGTTGCTTTAGCAAGATCGAAAAATTTACTTTACCATATATAAGTTGTGTAGGAAAGACATCATCAAGCTCCAATGAATCTTAAGGATTGAAGGTGCTTCTAAACAGTAATTATTTTCCTGAAAGCTTGCTTGCTCGTGATAATTGGAATCGTCTTGTCTTTTTTCCCCTTTAACGTGTAATATGGAAACTGAATCACTAAGAAGCAGTGTCTCCGCGAGAGGGGGGGGGCTCTCGGAGGAAAATTGGTCACGGCCCCGTGACATCAGGGGGGAACGGTAATTTTCTACTCGCATTATACTTTGAAATAAAAAAAAAAAAAAAAGGTAATGTTAATGGAGAGGGGGGGGGGCGAAGAGCCCGTGCAGATATTTGGACAAGGGCCCGTAATTCCTTTTTGAGGCGTTGCTACTAGCTACTTTATTGATTATTGCAAATTGCGAGTGGTTTTCCTACGTTGTTATCTTTTGCAAGCATTTTCAGAAGGCATAATGTCTTTACAGAAATCTGTCCACTTTCTCCTTGTTTCCTAGGCGATTGTCCGTCGTGGAATTAAATGATCAGTCCGATTCCCATCAATCTTGGACCAATTGAACAACTGCTTGGGCTGGATTCTGAAGCCCAATCTGAAGTTCCTCGTTCCATCGAAGCATCTCTCTCACACATCACTGGTTAAAGATGGTGGACTTTTTCTTTCATGAATAATTTAGTTTAGTAAATATGAACCAGCAATATTTGCATTTTTATTTTTAGGTGAGGTGTAGCCTCTCTTCCTATCCGTGGCCTGGGTTCCGCCGGGCGTTGTACTCTCTCATCGCTGCACTCTCTGGACTGTCACAGTCCCACACCTGCTCTCTGGACTGCCCACGGCACAGTAGAATGTGGACGCTCTCCCGAGGGAGGGGGGGGGGCGCACAACTCCCAATAGACCTGTTGTTGCCTAGTTTCCTTGCCCCCTTGAAGCTACATTCAAACGTGTGTGTTAAAATTTAAATTAAATTTAAAAGGTTAAATTTTTTCACCTTTTTTCAAAAACAGTTATAGACATGGCGATGGTTTCAACTGATTCCCCACATGAAATTATCTATAAAAAGTGTACCTGGAGGCTTAGAATCGCTACGATTTTTCACGCGTATTTTGCCGAAAGGCTGTGTTCCGGTAGGCAAATTCTGATGGTTTACCAACTTGACCTTTTAAATCTGACAAAATATTTTTTTGCTAAATTTCGTCAAACTCGTATCATTTTTGGGGTAGCTAAAGAGCGAATATATATATATATATACAAATAATTCGAACAACCTATTTTCGTGACCTACAGGGTCTCATAGGTCCTCCTGTACGTATATTGTGTTAAAGATGTTTCCTAGAGGTCACGCACATAAGAATAAGAAAGAAGCAGAATATGAACTAATGTGATAATCTTCATAGCTCACATTGTTTTATACCTCATCAACAACAGAAAACGATCTTACATCGTCCGTGTTATCATTCTCGCATCTTTTTATGTCGACGCCTTGTTGGATTTGCATATTAATAAACGTCGCTACAGCGCAGGAAACGATTTTATATGCACCCGTATCCGTTTTAAGCGATAATTAACCAGCATCATCATGCAATTAAGGCGTGTACTATTAACAAATGTAAAATTAATTCCGACACAAAGTACTCTCCGCGAAATTATATACATATTACAGTATGAATTCATAATAAGATTCTTATACATTATAGATTCGGACTACTTACTTACTTATTTAGAAATGTAGTAATTACCGTAATAATATGTTTTATAGAAATTCAGAACAGAATTATACTTTCCAAGAGAAACTGAGTTCACGAATATATTTCTGAGATTAATTAAAGGCATCATATTCTGCATAATACTTTAAGCTTCTTGAATTTTTCAGTTATTCCTTCGTGGTTAGTAATTATTTTGGAGTGAAATTAGAGGACCATGTTGGTAAATAACTAGGCCGACCTTCACTAGTTATATTATTATTTACCTACATGATGATGAACCTTCACCAACCAGCTCCCAACACCTGTGAAATTAGAGGATCGTCAAACACCTCCCGCTCTATTGTATAATGAAGCTCGAGGAACGCGAGAAAAGTTAATTTCGCGTGCATGTTTTTCTCCACTTGACGAATTTTATAATTTTGTAGTTAGTACGTCACTCTTCCTTTGTAATGTAATTTTGCTCTCAGCATTTATTAAAAGTTCGTATATACATATTATGTTGGGTATTAGAGCCTGAATTTCTCATAACTTGCGGAAATATTCAGTAAGCTAGATATTTGTGGTAGGAGTACTCAATAGCTGAAAAATTGAGTGCGTTGGATAAAAGCGATCATATTGTTTATGAGCCCAACGTTGGGAAGGCGTTTCTTGATGGTATCATAACACGTTGGTGGAGCTTCTGGATAGTATCTTAGAGTTTTGGTGTAGTTTCAAGATAGTATCGCAAGACATGGTTGGATCTTCTTGATGGTATCGCAGGACGTTGGTGGAGTTTCTTGATAATGCCACGGAGTTTTGGTGGAGTTTCTAGATGCTTCCAGATGTTTCTTGATAATATTTGAGACCTTTGGTTTAGTTTCTAGATACGCAAGACGTTGGTAGAGCTAAAGATAGAGCGAAAATATCACAGCTGAAAGATTTTTATCAGCTAGACTTCTCGAAATATAACAGTTCTCAATTGATTATCAAAGAAGCAGTAATGTGCGGTAATTTTTGAATAGCACCTGTAATTGTAATACAAATTACAAACCGTAATTCTTTCGGATAATATCCTTTCATGGTGGTATCGGCTGATAATATTCCGGAAACTGAGAAAACCGCACCCTTTTATTTATAACAAACTGTCACTCCTTACCCAGATCTCAAACTGATCATAATTCGACTGTCCTAGCCTCATCTAATTTTTATTATTTTAGTTTAAAAAAATAAGTCAGTGATAATAGAGACTGCTTTTCCCTTGGCGATAAGAAAAACAATAAATTCGACTGGTAAGTAAGACAGTGTCAGAAGAAGATATGAGATTTATGGCGTTCTACTCCATATCGTTCTCCAGATAACCTCCAGCCCCGACGAGATAAGCTAGTCCTTTCCCGCGCTTCCAGACAGGCTTGCCACCTTATCAGTAACCAATTGCTTAATTGCTCTTCTTATATTATTATTATTTATATAATTAGTTTGCCAAATTATCCAAATGTCCCATTACAAAGATTGATATTTGCTTTCATTTAATTGAGTGTCTACATCTGACCATGCGCTACCTCCTAATATTCTGGATTAGATCAATGATTTAGGTTTGAATTGGATGAGAAAACTTCTCAGATTATCTGAAGAATCTCTTTTTTAACCTTGTATTCTTTAATAAAAGCCTTCGATTGGAAGTATGCCATACTAGGCATGACCAATTCGAAGGATCACATTTACCAAAAATTTACACTTTAACCTCTCTTGTTGTAGTCCACCAACTGCCAACGTTACAACTCAAAACGTTAAATAATAAGTCTTTTCGTAATATATTTTTAACCCTTCTCGGTATTACGCAGTGGCTAACAGAAAATATTTTCCGAAAACACAAATAGGTCTGGAAACAAATAAAATCTTAGATTATTTTTTCCCAACATTCATAATGGAACAGTGTATTTTTTCTTAGACCTCATCGATGAATAAATTCAACTCAACACTGGCGGCATTCTAACCCCCGCATCTTCTAGGCCTAGATGGGAAACCGACACGCTAACCATCCTTCCATGGGGAGATACACAATTCATTGTTCATCATGTACGGACATTTTGACTAAGCTAAGCCCAAGGCCATAGCCAAGTTCAATACGCCAGTTCTCGTAGATCACCATAGTTAAGTAATGTTGGGCGTGGTCGATACTTGGATGTGTGATCGCCATGGAAAACCATGTGCTCAAAGTTTGGGAACCTATCGATAGCCCTCCACTAATAAACCACAAGTTGATAAACCTAAAAAGAAAACGTATTTCAAATTATAACCAACAATAATAATTGGGGGTTAAAACATCCTGATGATGAGTCCAAAAGAAGGTTTAGATGCCTTACATTTTGCGAGATAATCTCAAGGAAAAGGCGGAACCCCGTTAAAAAACTCATGAATTTCATAGAGACCTGCCTAAATGATACAAGGAAATTTTGGAAGATTAATTTTTTACGTTAAAATCTTTTTAAACTCAAGGGCGTAACGTCGTCGGATGGATCTTCCTCAAGATATGGTCATCATATATTATATCTTGAAGCCTATATTTCAGAAGCTGAATGCTATTATGAGACTAGATTATATCTTAATTCCCACCTGAATATCATTCGAAATCCTAAGGTATTCGTAGAAATTCATGAGAGAATTTAAGTTATTGTTATACGAATGACCTCAGTGTTACAAGCCCAATATCACTCACAAAGAGCCCTCTACATTAAATCATAAGTTACTGTCTTACTGTAATCTAGTAAAACACTGTTATTTATTGACCTTATATTATCATATCGGTTGTGATTAAAAAAATTGTGTATTTTCTTCACTTCACAACTATTTGTTTGTATATTCAGAAAAAAAAATACGTAAAATCACACTTAAAATGTTTTAGGCCTGTTTCACGTGGCTTACATGTCATCATGAAAAGTCTTAACCTGATGGAAGTATTCTTGATAAATGTTAGATTTTATTTCTTATTTGTTGCGTATAGATCATCAATATCATGAACACTAATTGCTCTCCGGAGTTTTGCATTCCGAGATCACGTAGAGCCAAGTCCGGACGTAGCAGTTGTGATGTTGCTCTTTGCAGGCCCATTTGTGAGATTTCGTTTAGAGGCTGCTGCTCAAATTCAGGAACATAAATATGCTTTACGTCCACCCGACAAACCTATGTAATCACATACGCGCATGCGCGGTGGCTATGTCCGTAAATGGCGACCGCTCATGCGTGAACGCCAGCGGATACTTCTTTGTACCGTTTTTTATCAGTTTAGTCATCACTAAAGCATAATAATGATAAAATAATTTGTCCCGTAACAATACACGATATTATTAAATTATGCATATTTAAAATAATAAAAACCAACAATGATAATTCCCGTAACACGCCCCGAGGGCAAAGAAGGGCGATACTGTAGAGGTATCAAATTGTTGACCATAAGGCACTTTAGGGAGATTAGTTACAGGTGGGCCTTGGGACGGTCTGGGAGCCCAAATCCAACCCACAAACGAAGATACCAGAATGTAAAATCTTTGCTGCGCTTGAATTTTGAACTCAGGTCCTCCAGCTTACAGGTCGAGTGCTCTACCACTTAGCCAACCTCGCCCCCTTTTAATAGATAACTATTGAATACTTTTTGAAGATAATTCAATTAATTTAAACTTAGTTCTTTTGAGTTTTTCATGTAATTTATTTAAACGTGTGTTTTTTATATACCCGACAGTTCTTTCTATAATGTTAAGCTTAATTATTTTAATTGTCGTACATTGTTTTATTACTTGATTATAATCAGATTTATTGTAGGAGATTGATAGTAAAAATAAATAAATAAAAGTAAAAAATAAGAAATTTGTACAATAAAATAAAATTCAAAAAATTATTTTCGTTTAGAGCCTGCTGCTCAAATTCAGGAATATAAATATGCTTTAGGTCCACCCGACAAACCTATGTAATCACATAGGCGCATGGACAGTGGCTATGTTCGTACATGGCGACCGCGCATGCGCGAACGCCAGCGGACACTTTTTTGTGACACCTTTTTGTTACGCTTTTTATCAGTTTAGTCATCGCTAAAGCATATTTATGCCAAAAAATTATAAAACATAACAATTGGATAAATAATACCAAAAATCCCCCCCCCCCTCGCACCTAAATTGTTTATTTTATCGAATGGAGTTTTTCGGAAAGATTATATTCATAAACACTCGGAAAATGATTGGTATTAACTCCTCCATTCAGAATATGCGCGCTACTACATAAACATTTCGGCCTTCCATTAACCATTCTTACATTTTTATTTTTTGTAAATATTCCCACATTATTGTTACTATGGGAATTAATTCACGATATATTAAAGATCTTGTTCGCTGATATTGTGGTGTGATGAATTATTGCTTCAACTTAAAAGCACAACCTGATGATAATTTCAAATTCATCAACTTGACGATGACAGCATAAAGTATTTTGGTGGTGAATACTTTTTTTTTAAGGATGCTCCACGCAAAACTATTTAAGCATCAATGTTTTCTTCTGGAGTATTATGTTTAAAATCGTGTTCTTATTACAATCATTTATTTTATTTCTACAAAATTCTGACTTTCGTGGATCGCATAGCGCGATGTATGGGACCTTTTTTAGTTAGTTTTATTGCATTTCAAAATAACACTTTTTTTGTTTTTTTTTCTTTTTTCGTTTTTAACGGCGCATCAACTATGTTGGCTATTAGCGCCGGGCTATCTACAGGTTGCCAACCTTTTATAATGCCAACAGCACGTGGTCGGTCACCCATTCAGGTACTGACCACGCCCGACGTTGCTTAACTTCGGTGATCTACGGGAACCGGTATATTCAACGTGGCTATGGCCGTTGGCAACACTTTCTGTTGTCATACCTTTTGATGGAATGCGTTGTCATAGGGATTGGTTGGAGAACTCCCAACAAGCGCTTTCCGCATAGCACCTCATTTTCAAGCCACTTTTAAAGTAGTAAGTAATATCAAATAATAAGTAATAAACTGGTGCTAGTCTATGCACCAAAAAATAAGTAATAAAATAATGCTTTAATTGTAATGATAATAAAAATCGATCTAATAATAAATAAGGCCTAATCATACGAAAATTTAAAATAAATAAATCGGTCTACAATTACTTTGAGATCAGCGATTTTGGCTTTGATTAAAATTGTGGGTTATTTATATTATAGGTACACTGTAGTAGTATAGTAGAAATATATTGGCTCCTATCAGATAGCAGCTGACTAAGGCTGGACCTACATTGGACCCGAATTTCTCCCGATCCGTTCCAATCCGATTTCGTTTGACCGACGTGAGTGCCTACATTGGTCCTGACCCGATCCGATCCGTTCTAGTCACAGCTCGTCAGTAATGACTTCATAGTGATGCAAAAATGTGTGATTAGTTTAAGAAATACCACCTATTAAGCATAGAAACCTTCGATTAGGTTGAATGTTGGAGGTATGAAGGAGGAGTTGAGAGGCCAATCAATCTTCCAGGAGTATATCAGTCCTGAAAAAATAAATATTAGTGTAACAGGTAATTTTTAACAGTTTCACTCCGTTAAGAGAAGCATTAGTAATCATCTTCTAACATTATTTACAAGAAAGGTAGATAGAAGGTTAGAAGAATTGGAAAGTTATAAACGTTGGAACGTTATGAACACTTTTCCTCGTTATTTAATAAACAAGGGAAACAAAAAACAAGCTTTCATTTAAAAAAAAATGCATTGAAATCGCTTAAGATGTAGAGGCTGTAGAAATTTTTGTTACACAATATGTCGTTTGGCGGCATTTTGCGTAGTCGGTCCGAAATTTGTCTAGAAACAGACAAGTATAAACGGCCAAGAATCGGCGGCAATCGGATCGGACCTGATCGAGTCTGGTCGGGACCAATTTAGGCACCTCCATTGAGATGCAAGTGTTGGTTTTTCTTCCGACAATCGGTGGCTATTGTACCTATACCTTACTTGGCTATTGTTATTATTCCTTTTAAGACTCAGTGGTACCTGTAGATTGTCTCTCTTTATGTAGTCTTTTTGTAAGTGTTTCACAGATAAACGAACGTTGCATGTCTCGCACCTTGGCTTGTCTTGTTTTGTAAATAGGTATAATTGAATGAGTCGTGTATGTCCGATTCTTAGTCTTGTTAGTACAATTTCGTCAAGTCTTGTTCTCTGTTGACGTATATGGTTGTGTATTGCTCTTTACTACCCTTTAGTTGGACATACAAGTTCAGTTTAAATCTCAAGGCAGAAACTGCACAGTTTGGCCTCAAGGTTTGGACTGAACGGATCTAGCTACTATCAAGACAGGGACTGCACAGTCCAGTTATAGTGGACCCACTGAATGCAAAGCAAATATCCTCTTGTCAACAGACAGTCCCGGGCTCATTGGTCTGTACAGTTAATCATTTGGTTTTATCTTTTTCGATGGACTGTGCAGTTTTACTTGGGCCTCAAGGATGAACCTCCTTGACCAAATCATGAGATATTCGTCACCATCTATGGATGCCCTTTGGTGATAATCTTGAGTGAAATAACACGTCCCCTGCCACCTATCCAGAATAGCTTCTGTTGTTTTCATTTGCAGGTCATTAACTGTAAGTAATGACCTACAACTATCCTAGTGAACTTGAAAGTGAAACAAAAAAGCAAAAACAGCAATAAGTTCAGCTACTTCTCCAACGACTTCCGAAAGAGACCATCCGAAAATAAAAACGCCGAAGGAAAAAAAAATTCACACAGAGGCTATGATTTGAATTTTAATTAATAAACGTAATTAGTATCTAATTGACATCTTAATACTATACACTTTAAATATTCACGGCGTATCGAGAGCGGACGGCGCGGAGTTATCAGATTGAAGCTGACGACTGATGCGATAGTATGTTAGTAACATCAGGTGTAGTAGGTAGTAATTACTAATTGCTCTTAGTAATCTATGCTCGTGCATAAAGATCCTTTCCCGTGAACACAGAACAATGTTCATAATTTATACGGCAGTCCGCTAGACCGGCTCAAAGGTCCATTCTTTTCGGCCCAATCTACTCTTAATCTAACCTAATAATTACTAAAATTAATTTTAATATTACTCCGTTAATACAAAAATTTATAACTATATTTTTATTATACGGTGTAGTAGATGCTTTGCATGTCTATTACCCTCCATCCACACTCTAAAGACGGTTTAGGAAAATTATACTGTAATGTAATGGCATAAACATTGGCATTTAGCTTTTGAGATTGGCGGCAGTCATGATATATACATATATATATATATATATATATATATATATATATATATATATATATATATATATGTTTATATATATGGGGGCGAGGTTAGCTCAATGGTAGAGCACTGGACTCATATGCTGGAGGACCTGAGTTCAAATCCCGAGCAAGCAATAAAGATTTTTTCTTCTAGTGTATTTGTTCATGGGTTGAATTCGGCCTCCCTGACCGTCCTTAGGCCAACCCAGCCTTTAATTAATTTATAAATGGGTAGCTTGGTGCTAATGACTCGAGCAGTCAAAGCAGCAAGGGGAAAATCAGGCGGCCGGAGCATAGTACTAACCACACTATCTCCCTAGTGTGCCGTATGATAATGAATCAGATACCTCTACAGTATCTGATATTCAGGGTCCTTGCGGCCTGTTACGGGAATGATTTTTTTTTATATATATACACATGTGGTTCCATCTTGTCTTCACGCCATATGTCGGTTCTCCTGGATTGAAGCTGATAGCTGATTTCTTAAGATGGGACTTGATTATTCGTTTCCTCTCACCATATATATACAATAAAAACTAATAGTACCGATTTTTATTATCATTGCAATTAAAGTATTATTTTGTACTAATAGTACCACTTTTGTCAAAAACTGTTACAGACAGCTCTCATTCTTTTCTCTAAATAACGTAGGTTGAAATATATATATATATATTTGTTACAATAATACCTCTTGTTCTTTCCAAGGTCAAGTTCGAATTGGCCTACTGAAACATTGTTTTGGGTGAAATTCGCGAGAAAAAAGTCGAAAAGCCTACGTTTTTAGCGCGGTTCCTCCCTCCCCCATAGGGAGGAACCCCGCTTATAAGGTTGATACAATGAAACAATCCGGAAGTGCCGACTAGAAAATTTCGCGTTTCAGAACCCCTAGAGACCGAAAATAACGGTGGTTAAAATTTGTATATATATATATATATATATGTATATATTTATATATATATATATATATATATATATATATATATATATATATATATATATATATATATATATATATATATATTTGTCTGTTCGCGGATTTCTGGCTTCCCTGATGGTCCGATTTTGATGAAATTTGGTACAAAAATCTGTCGTCCAATTTGAAAGGTCAAGTTCGTTAACCAGCAAAATCCGCCCACTGGAAGATGGCGTTTGGGGCGAAATTCGCGCAAAAAAAAATCGTAACGCTTACGTTTTTGAGTTCATAAGCTTGTAAGTACTTTTTTTATAGGCTTCTTGGGCTAGAAAAACGAATGAAACCATTTTCAAGGCGATAGCTTTAACCGTTTTCGAGAAAATTGGAAAAATAGTTTTTGAATACCGTTTTTGGTTTGGGTACTTAGAATCACGGGATTCAGTTGAAACATTATCTGCATGTTTTACTATCATTAAAACTAATATGTTGAAATTTTGGTTACGTTTGGAGTTAAGGAAGGGTTAGAATAAAATATTTTATTAACAGACATAAAAAGTTTTGGTAACTCTGTATATTTTCCTTAATATCTCGAAAAAGGTTGAGAATCTTGGCAAACGAAACAATACCATTAGAAAGCTTACTAAATGCTCTACAAAAAAGGTTCTGATGAAAGTTTTGATTAGGCGATGTCAATCGGAGAAATAAGTGCTTAAAACATTAAAGTAATGGATTTTGCTTATTCGAACTGTTCTTTTTGTCTGTTTTTATTTTTTAATTGCTTATATTTGGATAATGTATTTTACAATAAAACAGATTAGGCAAAATAAGAAAAACAATTCATTGTTAGAAACATAGCTTGCCAAGAGAAAAAGATTCGATGACGTCTTTTGAATATTTTCAATTGCCTTTATGCTGTTGGTTTTTTTATTTTATTTTTTAATTGATTTTATCTGTAGAATTATTACTATAGTAAAAGAACACAGGAATATGTGAAAATTTTTGATATTTTCCAATTCATTGAAACGTATGAAATGAAGTATCGCTAGAAGAGGTTTCTAGGGTCTTGCGGACCCGACCCTAACCCTGGGTATAGCCATAAAACCCTTTGAACAAAGGCCGAGGAAAATATCTGTTTCTATTCTATGCTTTTCAAATGAGAATAGGGATATGAACAAGAACCGGGGTCTCCCGTGGTCTAATGGCTAGCGCCTTGGATTCATAAGCGGGAGATGGTGGGTTCGATTCCCAACGTCCGGCAGGAATTTTATCATCCCACGGCTCGCTGGTAAAATTCCTCGCTAAACCCTAGATGTCGGCGCTAATGACGTAGATGTAGATGAGCCGTAAAAAAAAAAAAAAAAAAAAAGAAAAAATAGAACTGGAACCGCGCTAAGATGACGCAGTTCCTGCGAGTCGGACTTTTACATTCATAGGCTTGTGTGCTTATTGTAGGTAAGTTAGAGTAGGGCACAGATCAACTAAATGATTGACAGAATAATTAAATTGCTAATGACTAATCAATCATAGGATAAAATAAGTTAATCACGACTCAAGTTAATCAATAATCATAGGTAATATTAATCATATGTGAAGTTAGTCATCAATCAATCGTTACTCGTCAATCATTGATAGTCTGTACTAATGATTGATATGATTAACGTTTAAATACTTAGTATCAGGCTAATACCAACTTGTTTACACATACTATCTATGCATTGGGCTTTGGAATTCCTTCATGAACTAGTTAATCATCAATCATAAATCGAGGCATTTTTATAGTCTTTAATCGTTAATTTATCTAAGGTTAGTCAGTAATCATCAATCATTAGTTAAAGCTTGTTTAATCATTATTCATCAATCATAGGCTAGAAAGCATTTAGTCGTCACTCATTAGAGAAATATGAGTGATGAATCATTAATCGTTAGTCACATCCCGATTACTCACTCAATCATTAGTCATTAGTCATGAAATTAATCAGAGTTTGTCATACTCAGACTCTAACAAAGGGAAACTCTATTACCGTTTTTATGAAAAATTTATACAACTAGTTTTTCTTATTAATTTACGGTTTAGTTACTTGAATAGTTGGATTAAGTTAAAATATTTTCTGAATGTTTAAAATGTATCCAAACTATGATATTTATGTTTCGGTTACATTTCGAGTTATGAAAATATCCGAAAATAATAGGATTTTATTAAATATATCGGACAAGATTAAGAAATCGTGCTGCTTAGACAGGAACGATTCGAAAGATTACTAAATTTCGTACAAAAACGGTTCTGATGTAATATTCGATGGGGCGATTTCATGCAAAAAATCTGTGCTCAAGCCTTAGAAATTATTGGTTTCAGACCTTGTGTTTTTATTTTTTCACACTTGCTAGTTTCGTTCTTTTTTATTTATTATTATTTTTTCCTGTTTTTCACTTTTAACTTGCTCTTTTTAATAATAAAGTATAAAGATGTGGTCACCCATGTTGAGGAATCCTATAATTACAATCAGTACATAAATAAAAAGGTATACCCGGCCCATAAAAGTTCAAGATTCCAATACTATTCAGTCCTTCAGATTGAATTTACTGGAAGATGGAATCCTTTGGTGCAAGTCCTGGGCTTATTAATACAGAGTAGATATATCGCACCAGTATTTCTAAAGGGAAACAACTCAAAAATCAGTGTTTTTCAGTTATGACTACGAAAGACATGGTAAATATATCTTTATCAACCATCATAACTGTATGTAGCTTCAGAGCTTGTACACAAGTGGGTACTTGTGTCACTCTTCCTGTTTTTATGCTAAGCCACCTACATTGGCAAGAATGACAAATTTTTATTTTGAGTTGTGTCACTTTAGAAATACTAGTGCGACATGTCAGTTTCAATAATATTCGAAGTATTATTTCTAACAAACAATAAAAAAATACCTGTCTCGATGCCAGAATACATATGCACCTTTCTACCACACACTAATTCCTCCAAGAGACACCTTAACTTTCTTATGCCTAGTTTTTGGTTTGAGGTATAATTCCAGTGACCTAAATTGGTTGAAGATTAGCCAGCAAGTGTTTAGAAGTAATTTCACTAATTACTGGTTCGCTTCCGACGTTTAGGTGTAGTTAAAGGGAACTAAGTTATTTTCTACGGCACGCCCGTCAGTCTGCTCAGAGCCCTAGCAATGTTCTCGGGAAGGCCAACCTGCAGCAATATACATACAATGGATCCAACGTGGTTTCCATATTGTGACGAAATAAACAATATAACATTCTTATTTTCCTTTGCACAACTGGGGAACCAGTGACTTTTCCTGAACACATAATCATTAGTAGAGGTAAGAATTCCTATAATTCCTTATAATTGTCTATTTATTACTAGTCTGTTTGATAAGGGGGCAAAGCAAAAATGTATTTAATACAAATTAATATTTTTTTGAAACCTCAAATAACAACATTTGTGTCTTTTGAGGGATAGACAATTTTACACAGATGAAAGAATCCTAGGAAAGGACCTAAATGAAGATCATTATTATGAAAAGAATAGTCCGAATTTATGCAAACTACCTAGACGCATATTTTTGCTACTTTGGTTGACAAACAAGACATTAAAAACAGGATTTATTCGAGTATTTTGAAATATATTAGAAATATATTTAGAAATATATAGGAATGTTTTTTCCTCCTAAAGAAAGCAATTTCAATTATTATTAATGTATTTGCAACATAAATAAAATGTCACTAACGCCCGGATTGTGCAATGATACCGCTCCAATAATTTCTGGGGAAGCTGTTGTCCGGAAAGGTGTTTTGATTGCCAAAGCCTATTGGCAATCAAAACATCTGAAAAAGATTTTCAGAAGTATGAGACTTAGTAAACAACAACCGCAAACTCAGAAAATATGTTTAATGATAATGATAATTGGCTCACATTTACTTAATTTTGAAGGGCTTAGAGAAGTTCCCAAACCTTTTTTTTTTTTTTTTTTATTTTCATGATTTTCACCTTGGGCGATTAATATACATACGTCCATAGAGAGTAAATATGTCCTGGTTTGGGTGATAGAACTCTCTGAGTGACGTGGGAGGTCTAAAAATTGGAAATAATGTCCTTTGCGGTAGGTACCGCAAAACCAGGGTATTAGTATTTATTTTTATCTAATATTAGTATTAGTATTTATCTATTTGCAACATTTTAATTTGTATTCCATTTCTTAGATGTCTACGAAGCTTATCAATTTTTCAAAGACCTTAAAATATATATTGAAATTTTTTAAGACTAAAAATGGCGGCTGTCCTATTAGGATGGCTGTGCCCAATTAAGGTACTCCGGGGGTTGCACCTGATCCAGGGCTTAAGATACCCCCTGTAATACAATAAGAGTTTTGCAGATCAATTCGTACTTTGTACTCCTTGATATGATCTGTTTATTTTCATAATGTTATCAATATCTTTGACTATATGATTATTTTTCTTTCGACTTCATTGATTCTGTACATCTGTTAAGACACAGCTGATGGACGTCATACATAGAAATCTCTCTTATGACGTGGCAATTGTAGAGGAAAGTTCGTTTTACTACAATTATGCTGTATTACTAGTATAGTTAGAATTTGAGCTCCCGAAGAACCTTCGGGTATCAAGTGTGAAACTTATATAGCTTATTTTAATAAATGGATTGTCATTATTTTTACTGACTTTCCGCTCGGCATATATTTGAATAGGGAATTACAAAGTCTTAGTAAATGCGTTTTCATGGAGCATTATATTTGAACAATTATATGAGACAATGAGGTGCGCATAACGAGCGACAATTATGGACAAATTGGTCTCGGTGATTGGCGAATTCCCCCTATATAAATAGAGGAATTGGACCACTTAAACATAACATCCCGCCTATTATTGTAATTATGTTATGAATAAGTAATAATACCATTAAATGTTTACATGGGAGCGGTTGGGGAAACATCATCAGCCGTCAAGGGTTATCAACCCATCATCATCATGCGTACCTAGACGACGTAAATGCCGCTCTCTGTAAACGTAAACGTCTCAAATAAGTTGGGAAGAGAACGAAAATAAGTCAGTGACCGTAATTTTTGTTTTTGACGAAGAAATATATATATATATATATATATATATATATATATATATATATATATATATATATATATATATATATATATATGTGTGTGTATATATATATATGTGTGTGTGTGTGTGTGTGTATATATATACCCATTTCCTTGCAGTATGTCCAGTATTAAATTTATCCAAGCTCAAGGAGTACGAAAGTCATGTTCAAGTATCTGGACGGCATTTAAAAGTATAGACAATTTTTGATTCCATGACTTTAATTGTTTAATATTTGGATTTATATTATTTTATATATATTTCGCTTGGAGGTCAAATTTACCAATTTACGGTGTGTACTAAAATTTCCTCTTCGTCCGGTGAGCTCTGTCAAGCCATTTTGTAACATATTAAAAGAGAAATATATTTACTTTATACAATGGCATACTGAACCAATCTCATGTTCGCAAACACACACACACACACACACACACACACACACACATATATATATATATATATATATATATATATATATATATATATATTATGGAACGGCATTTTTTTCCTGCGGTAGGAGTACCACCGCTGGATAAAAATGCCATTTGATCAAAAAAAAATATGATCCCAGCGACAAGCGACAAAAACAAACATCAAGCATAAACTAGGCATTTATTTCTTGATACATTTATATAGCGATAAATAATATTAATGGTATAGTAAACCTTACATATCGTCCCTGCCATGTCAAACTATCGAATATGCAAATAGGTACTTTTCAGGAGAGCAAGATAAAGCTTTAATATTGATTCCAAAATCAGCGCCTTTACAAAAGGACAATTTTACATATTTTTTCTGGGTATATTGTTAATCATTTTAAGGTGATATTATGAACAAAATGTTTACTGTTTTTTAATTACCAAAAAATCATATTCGTGAGTTTGCATATTGGTGCTAATATTTGATTTCTCTTGGATCGCCGTTTCAAATTGTCGAATGTGGCATTTTCGATAATTTGTTTGTTTATAGGTTTAACACTTTCATATTCGTCAAGAAAAAAAGGATATTATTAAATGGTTATTGCTTCATATAAACGTTTATTAATGTTACCAAAACTTTATAATATATATGAGTTGATAAGTGCAATGGGTAGCCGGCCAGCTAGGACTACTGTCAAACTGGAATTGAACGGAAAGTCAATGGACATTAATAATATTAGATTTCCTGATGATGGCATAAGCCAAAATATTGTTTAAAAGTATTTAAATATAAAATTATGAAACTGGGAGACCTGATTGGCCTTTTTGATTGGCCTTTTGTTGTGAAACCTGGATTTATAATATATTGTAAATATTGTTATAACGGTTAAAGTCCTTATTAGGATTAAACAATATTTCAAAAATTATTGAAGGCTAACTAGAATATTAAAAGATACAAAGGTTAAAAATAGATGAAATACTAAACTTGTAGATACCTTTTGTACTCATGGATTGTTTGTAACAGTCGAAATTAATAAGTTTTGCCACAAGCCGTATCGTCCACAATGCATCTGTAAAATACCAAATCTGAAAAACGAGGTTTTGCATATTCGATAGTTTGAAATGGTAGGGACGATATTATCTGTAATCATCCAATTTAATGCAAGGTTTCGGACTTTTTTTGTGTGCAACGTAGTTTCACAATTTTAAGTCATAAAAGTTATGAATCATCACAAATTGTTGTATAAAATCCTTCTTTTAATTCTACTCATTTTATTTGAAAAAGCCAATTTACAATCTGCATAACTTTATTTATAAATAATATTAAGTTTCTTTGAGCAAAGTGTACATTTAAGATAAAGAATATATTTCCATACAGGATGTTTGTGATGGATTCTAGAAAAGAAAGAGGTAGTTAGAAATATCTTAGACCATCCATACAGGATGTTTGTGATGCATTCTAGAAAAGAAAGAGGTAGTTAGAAATATCTTAGACCATCCATACAGGATGTTTGTGATGCATTCTAGAAAAGAAAGAAGTAGTTAGAAATATCTTAGACCATCCATACTTTTAAAGGTTAAAGTTATATGTGAATTTTCTTCTTTTTTGTTTTCTCTTGTCAGCCTTATTAATTTGTGCGCTGAACCTTTCAGAAAAATGACAGCATCAAGATGAAAGGGAAAATTGTGAAAAAGCATCTTTAGAAGCGACCACTAAATGATTAAATACCATCTATATTTTCCACGTATTTCACTAACCGGACCTAGAGTTCTGTTTTACGACAATATAAATTGCCGGTTTTCTACAATATTACTCGATAAAACATACTTTTTTAAAACTACAACTTGCCGCATGTCTCTAATTGGCCCACTCCATTCATACAGGTGGCATCGCCGCTAAATGGCGGCTATAGATCTTATCTGGATAAGTAGACACATTAAACAGGAGCGATTTTATCGATTATCAGACTGAGTCGATGGCAAAAGGTCACTGGTTTGGGTTTATTTGTCAACATGCCAACATCTCTCGCCCGGGGAATTACATTATATCAATCAACTATTAAAGATTATTATCAGCATGGAGTCACTTACATCTATTCAACACAATAACAGTTTGTTATTATTGTCACCGATGTTATTTATATCAACCGCTCTATATATCCTTCGTTTCAATATTAGAAATTCGATTAATCAAGTAGGAAAAACTAAATTCTTGGGATTAATTCTGGACGAGAATTTAAATTGGAAAGCCCATATAGAACAAATAAAGAAAGAATTAAACAAAGCTTGTTACATGCTAAAAAAATTAACAAATGTATTAAATTTGAAAAATTTGATAAACGCGTATTTTGGGCTATTCCAATCACAATTATATGCAATAGTTCTATGGGGAAATGCGCCTGAAATAAAAGATATTTTTATGATACAAAAATAGGCGATAAGAAAAATCTGCAATCTACAACCTCCTGCAGAATATTTTTCAAAAAACATAAAATTTCGACGATTCCATCTTTCTACTTATTAGAAGTTCTGAAATTTGTAAAAAATAATCTGCATCTGTTTAAGTCGAGGGGGGATTTACATTCCTATTCGACAAGGCAGGCTAGGAATTTAGGGATAGAACAGCATGCAACCTGCTTTTATTCAAAAGGATTGTTACATAATGGAGCGATTATTTAGAAAAATAACGATAAGGGATTTTTTGCTCATAATTCAAGACACGTCTCAAACTAATATGTATAAAACTTATTTCTATATAAATTTATTTTAATGTATATAATTTTATTTTAATTTATGATTTACTGGTGTCATATTTTTAATTTTTATATTATATTTTATATTAGTGATATGTACTTGTTTTTATTTTAAAATAAGGCTATATGCAACGTTATTTCTTATAATCTTAAGGTAGTAAGTTAGGATATCAAGGCATTAGTTACCAAGAAATGTTTTATAAGTTTAAGTAGTGTAAGAGACATTAAATGTTATATTTGTGTAAGCAGCCAGATTTGGAATTGTATTGTTGTTATGTTTTTGTTTTTTGTTTTTTGACTTGTCAAATTTCCAAATATTTGGATTGCTGGAAATATATCTATCTATCTGTCTATACGTGATTTTTATACTTAGGTAGCATTTTTGTGGTTCCGATAATTTTAAATTAAAAAAAAAAAAAAAAACAATTTTACAGCAACGTAACGATTACCTACATCAGATATGAAGCATTTTTTCTTTTTTTTATGAAAGGGAACGAAGATTATTATTAAACAGCAACACAAAAAACATTCCAAACCCATAGACCATGTTTACTATATGTTTTTGGGGTAGCTGAATCCGAATCCGTGGTGAGAAAAACCCCTGCACTTTTTGTTTAAGCCCCACCCACACAACTCATGATTTATGATATTTTACACTATGAAATTTGTATTCAAGTTGTTAACCAAAATAAACGAATATTTCCTGAGTAATGCCTTTTAGTGCTCAAATCCCTGTCCTATATGAAATTTATTCGAAAAGAATGGTGTTGCTGCCTGCGTCAGGACGTTTTACAGTAAAGTGGTGATTTTATACGTAGGGAATCTCTGGATAATTATAAATATGTATATGTTTGCCTAGAGTGTGTTACTGGTCATGTTGGCTTCCAATTACCCCTGACGTGTAAGCTGTTGAGCAAGAGTAGCTGGACTCCTTGTCTAGGTGATTGGTGTATACCCGTAGAGGGAGTATGTCGAAACGTGATATATACCACTAGTTCTGAGCGGGAGCGGACCTCGCCTCAAAATCAGATTAAAACCTCATGAGAGCCTTCGTTAGAGCTGACAAATCCGCTGGATCCTTAGCCGCCACTAATAGTCCCAAGAAAGCTGCCCGGAGGCGACGCCACGCCATACATCAGCCCCTGAAGATGCGCGGCTAATGGTACCGAAACCCCGAGCGCTGACCGGGCTTGCCACTCAATCACGGATCACTTGGAGAAATATCACTCCAATATTGGGGGAGGATTTATATCGCTCTGACAACTGATTGATCTAGGCGATTCGTCGGGGGCTGGAGGCAACCACAAAAAGAAGAGATCAGACACTTGCTTCCTCAGAAGAGCTCAAACTTCGTGGTTGTGTTCATTCGATTTCTTATGGACCATTAGTCTATGAGTGGCTGTAATCTGTCATAATCATACCGGAATCTGTTTTTGAACCACACTTCACTACTAGAACGTATATTAGGGAGATGAGAGATATATTTATTTATTTATTAAGGTCTATCTGCTTCTAGGTTATTAGCAACGGGTTATCTATGGATAACCACCCCTTCAAAACGCCTATAACGTAGCAGGGTTACTTCCAGTATCTAACGAGGTTCGATATCTAGGATTATATCTTGACAGCCGACTGACATGGAACCCTCGCATGAGACTAAAAAGACAAGAACTGAACAAAAGATACGGACTACTTAGACGACTCCTTGGGCCCTCATCTAAGTTAACGACACAGAACAAACTTACGATATACAAAACAATCATTCGACCCATATGGATATCCGAACTTCAACTCTGGGGTACTGCAAAAACCTCAAACATCAAAAGAATACAGGCATTCCAGTCAAAAGTCCTCCGTAAAACTGTAAATGCACCTTTCTATGTATCAAACAAAACCCTACACAATGACCTTAACATCCCATTTGTCCTTGACCTTGCTAAAACCCGTTTCCAAATGTTCCACTCCAAATTGTCCTACCATCCTATTCCTGAAGGTTTATCCTTATCTTCCCAATCCCATCCAGACAATCCTCCCAGGCGGCTTAAAAGACAGTGGTCCCGAGATAAACTCACATAGCTGATCCTATTTTGATCATTAAAACATTTGTTTACCCGCCTTAGGAAGTACCAACAATGGTGGGCTTCTTCCAACTACTTCATTTTAGCGCGGTTCCTCCCTCCCCCATAGGGAGGAACCCCGCTTATAGGGTTGATACAATGAAACAATCCGGAAGTGCCGACTAGAAAATTTCGCGTTTCAGAACCCCTAGAGACCGAAAATAGATCGGTGGTTCAAATTTGTATATATATATATATATATATATATATATATATATATATATATGTATATATTTATTTATATATATATATATATATATATATATATATATATATATATATATATATATTTGTCTGTTCGCTCATTTCTGGCTTCCCTAATGGTCCGATTGTGATGAAATTTAGTACAAAAATCCATCGTCCAATTTGAAAGGTCAAGTTCGTTAACCAGCAAAATCCGCCCACTGGAAGATGGCGTTTAGGGCGAAATTCGCGCCAAAAAAATCGTAACGCTTAAGTTTTTGAGTTCATAAGCTTGTAAGTACTCGTTTTATAGGCTTCTTGGACTAGGAAAACGAATGAAACCATTTTCAAGGCGATAGCTTTAACCGTTTTCGAGAAAATTGGAAAAATAGTTTTTGAATACCGTTTTTGGTTTGGGTACTTAGAACCATGGGATTCAGTTGAAACATTTTTAGCATGTTTGAATTTCATCAAAACTAACATGTTAAACTTTTGGTTACGTTTGGAGTTAAGGAAGGGTTAGAATAAACAATTTTATTAACAGACATAAAACGTTTTGGTAACTTTGTATACTTTCCTTAATATCTCGAAAAAGGTTGAGAATCATGGGAAACGGAAGAATACCATTAGAAAGCTTACTAAGTGCTCTACAAAAAAGGTTCTGATGAATGTTTTGATTAGGAGATGTCAATCAGAGAAATAAGTGCTTAAAACTTTAAAGTAATTGATTTCGCTTATTCGAACTGTTTTTTTGTCTTTGATTTTGGTACTTAGAATCATGGGATTCTGGTGAAACATTTTCTGCATGTTTGAATTTTATCAAAACTAATATGTTGAAAATTTGGTTACGTTTGGAGTAAAGGAAGGATTAAAATAAAATATTTCATTTTTAGTCATGAAAAGTTTTGGGAACTTCGTATATTTTCATTAATATCACGTAAACGGTTCGGAATCTTGGCAAGCAAAAGATTACCATTCGAAAGGTTACTAAATTCTCTACAATAAAATGTTTTGAAGACATTTGCAATGGGATAGTCATATTTGGAGAAATAAGTGCTTAAAACATAGGTAATTTCGTTCATTTGAACGAATCTTTTTGTGTGTTTCCTACAGTTTTTTTCACTGCTCGTTATTTTTGTGATTGCTTATAGTAGTCATATGTATTATTCAATAAAACAGGATAGGTATAAATATAAACAATATTTTGTTTCAACGGCATCTTGGAATTCGAAGATGCCCTATGAATATCTCGATTACTGTACTGGTGTTGATTTCGTTCTTTAGAATTGTTTTTGGTATTCCCTATTTTCAGCAGTTTTTATCTATTTATTATTTTTTTTGTTTAAATTCATTGAACAAAATCATAGGAATTCGAAGGTGAGGAGCTAGGAGGCTTAGGGTGGGGGGCATTTACCCTGTCCCCAGGTAGCGGCGCCCAGTGTACCCTCGTCATCTGTAAGTCCCTTTCTAGAGTCATAAAGATAAGCCTCCAAACAACTTTAGGAATGTAGGATTTCTAATTTTTGCCAGTATCAGATCAGCCGCTCTTTACATACCACAGTGGTACTGACGTACCGGTCTATACTAGTTGCACTCCACACGGTGGTAGTACTTGGTGTATGCAACAGCGGATCGCTCATTATAATCTTATTTTATTCGTATTAAATAGATACCTAAAAAAAAATTATTTTTGTTAAAGTGTAGCGTTATTGGGATTAGAATAAAATATTTTATTAAAAGACATGAAATGGTTCGGAATCTTTGTATATTGTCCTTATTTTTTTTTATTTGTTTCTTTTATGGTGCATCGAAAATGAGCCATTAGCACCATTTTTTCCTTATGAGCTTATATAATACTTAGATTTAGCTAGCGACAATATTTTACACCGCAATTAAAGTGACTTGCTCTCCTTACAAATATAATATTTATATTATAATATAAACATAATACATTAATTTGTCTGAAAAAAAGTCCAACCCGCAGGAACTGCATCATCTTAGCGCAGTTCCGTTCTTATCTCGAGTGCAATTAGTGAAGGAATATAGCAGCTATCGGTAGGTATTAGCACCATTTTTCCCCCTTAATATCTTCAAAACAGTGGGAAGTACGATATAACCATTCAAAACCTTACTAAATTCTCTACAAAAAAGATTCTGAAGAAAATTTCGATGGGGCAATATCAGTCGGAGAAGTAAGTGCTTAAAACTACGAAAGTTTTAGTTTTGTTATTTTAAACGGGTTTTTGTCACTGTTTACCTCACTTTTGTTTTTTAAGTTTATTTAACGGTGGAATGAGTACTTAATTAAAGCTGAGAAAATAAGAATCATATTGGTAATAGAGTTTTCTTAGAGTGAGCGTCGCGATGACGGGAGAGTTCCATCCGCTTAGAAAACTGTCAGTTTCCTTATGTGGCGCTTTAAGCTTCCTTCTTTTTGAGATTTTATTTTATATTTTTAACGAAAGATCAAAACCTACCGATAGCTGCTACTATTCCTTTACTAATCGCACTTCGGATAAGAACGGAACCGCGCTAAGATGAAGCAGTTCCTGCGAATCGGACTTTTTTTTTATTTTGTTTTAACGTAGCAGGGAATTATTTTTGAACAAGCTTACCTTTAAAAAACTCACCCCTGTTGGTTAATGATGGTCAAGTCAACCTGCAAAAAGTGGGACTCGAAATCGGACATCAGCTGCTTCCTAGCCATTGAGAATCCTTCTTGCTAGCCACTGGACCACGGGAAGGCCCATGAGGGATTTAGTATTAATAGATAAGTACCTATATAGCTTTTTGCATGTTCTATAAGGGATCGTAAATTTTGTGTGTCTTCACTCGAAATATGTATATCATCATCCATCTGTAAAATTATCTAACGTTATCTAGAGGTTACTTGCCTTTTCTGGCCAGGATTGGGCTGATGTATTTTCATTTTTCGCCACCACCTCTATTGGGAATCGAACCCACGATCTTAGACACAAAGTGCTTATGCTCTACCACTCACTGCCACCGGGGCTCTAATACTTACATTTTTTATTGCTTATTTATCTATATATATATATATATATATATATATATATATATATATATATATATAAATCACGTGTCTGTCTGTTGGTCCGTTTGTCAATTTGTTCCTTATACAAATCCTCACCGATTGACAGATTTTGACCATACTTGGAATACTGGTAGGTCTTGATACGGGAAGTCTCCTAGGCTAAGTCAAAAACATCTACAAGCTGTCTGTCTGTATGTTTGTTCCCTATTCGAATCCACACCCTTCGTCCGATTTTGACCAAACATGGCACACTGGTAGGTCGTGATACGGGGAGTGTCATAGGCTACGTCAAAAACGTCTGTCTGTCTGTATGTTTGTTCCTTATACAAATCAACACCGTTTGACCGATTTTGACCAAATGTGGCACGCATAGTGCCACATTTGGTCAATAGTGTTTGGTGGTCATAGTGTTTTGACACGGGGAGAGTCATAGGCTAGGTTAATATCGTCTATGACTGACAGTTCGCAGATCACGAGTTCGAAACAATGAACCCAAATAGTTACAGATTTCCGTTATTAGATTTTATTATTAATTATTTGGTTTCTAATTTATTTTTGTTTTAGCGCGGTTCCTCCCTCCCCCATAGGGAGGAACCCCGCTTATAGGGTTGATACAATGAAACAATCTGGAAGTGCCGA
This sequence comes from Gonocerus acuteangulatus, assembly GCA_946811695.1. NCBI lineage: Eukaryota > Metazoa > Arthropoda > Insecta > Hemiptera > Coreidae > Gonocerus > Gonocerus acuteangulatus. The sequence goes on along the minus strand of OX328127.1, from coordinate 65,404,946 downwards.
CTAGAAAATTTCGCGTTTCAGAACCCCTGGAGACCGAAAATAACGGTGGTTCAAATTTGTATATATATATATATATATATATGTATATATATATATGTATATATTTTAGCGCGGTTCCTCCCTCTCCCATAGGGAGAAACCCCGCTTATAGGGTTGATACAATGAAACAATCTGGAAGTGCCGACTAGAAAATTTCGCGTTTCAGAACCCCTAGAGACCGAAAATAACGGTGGTTCAAATTTGTATATATATATATGTATATATTTATTTATATATATATATATATATATATATATATATATATATATATATATATATTTGTCTGTTCGCTCTCTAGCTAGAAGACGAATGGTCCGATTTTGATGAAATTTGGTACAAAAATCCTTCGTCCAATTTGAAAGGTCAAGTTCGTTAACCAGCAAAATCCGCCTACTGGAAGATGGCGTTTGGGGCGAAATTCGCGCAAAAAAAATCGTAACGCTTACGTTTTTGAGTTCATAAGCTTCTAAGTACTCGTTTTATATGATTCCTGGGCTAGGAAAACGAATGAAACCATTTTCAAGGCAATAGCTTTAACCGTTTTCGAGAAAATTGGAAAAATATTTTTTGAATACCGTTTTTGGTTTGGGTACTTAGAATCATGGGATTCAGTTGAAACATTTTCTGCATGTTCTACTTTCATCAAAACTAATATGTTGAAATTTTGGTTACGTTTGGAGTTAAGGAAGGGTTAGAATAAAATATTTTATTAACAGACTTAAAAAGTTTTGGTAACTTTGTATATTTTCCTTAATATCTCGAAAAAGCTTGAGAATCTTGGTAAACGAAAGAATACCATTAGAAAGCTTACTAAATGCTCTACAAAAAAGGTTCTGATGATAGTTTTGATTAGGCGATTTCAATCGGAGAAATAAGTGCTTAAAACATTAAAGTAATTGATTTTGCTTATTCGAACTGTTCTTTTTGTCTGTTTTTATTCCTTATTATTTTTTAATTGCTTATAGTTGGATAATGTATTTTACAATAAAACAGATTAGGCAAAATAAGAAAAACAATTCATTGTTAGAAATATAGCTTGCCAAGAGAAAAAGATTCGTTGACGTCTTTTGAATATTTTCAATTGCCTTTATGCTGTTGGTTTTTTTATTTTATTTTTTAATTGATTTTATCTGTAGAATTATTACTATAGTAAAAGAACACAGGAATGTGTGAAAATATTTGATATTTTCCAATTCATTGAAACGTATGAAATGAAGTATCGGTAGAAGAGGATTCTAGGGTCTTGCGGACCTGACCCCAGGTATAGCCATAGAACCCTTTGTACAAAGGCCGAGGAAAATATTATCTGTTTCTATTCTATGCTTTTCAAATGAGAATAGGGATATGAACAGGAACCGGGGTCTCCCGTGGTCTAATGGCTAGCGCCTTGGATTCATAACCCAAGGCTCCGGCAGGAATTTTATCATCCCACGGCTCGCTGGTGAAATTCCTCGCTACACCCTGGATGTCGGCGCTAATGACCTAGATGTAGATGTGCCGTAAAAAAAAAAAAAAAAAGGTTGAAAATCTTGGTAAACGGAAGAATACCATTAGAAAGATTATTAAATGCTCTAAAAAAAAGGTTCTAATGAAAGTTTTGATTAGGCGATGTCAATCGGAGAAATAAGAGCTTAAAACTTTAAAGTAATTGATTTCGCTTATTCGAACTGTTCTTTTTGTCTGTTTTTGATTCCTTGTTATTTTTTAATTGCTTATTGTTGGATAATGTATTTGAAAATAAAACAGGTTAAGAAAAATAAGAAAAACAATTTAATGTTAGAGATATGGATTTCCAAGATATATAGCTTTTCAACTGCGTAGCGTCCTTCCTAGGGAGGGTTCTTTGTCTTTGATTTTGGTACTTAGAATTATGGGATACAGTTGAAACATTTTCTGCATGTTCGAGTTTTATCAACACTAATATGTTGAAATTTTTGTTACGTTTGGAGTTAAGGAAGGGATAGAATAAAATATTTTATTAACAGACATGAAAAGTTTTGGGAACTTTGTATACTTTCCTTAATATCTCGAAAAAGGTTGAGAATTTTGGTAAACGAAAGAATACCATTAGAAAGCTTACTAAGTGCTCTACAAAAAAGGTTCTAATGAATGTTTTGATTAGGCGATGTCAATCGGAGAAATAAGTGCTTAAAACTTTAAAGTAATTGATTTCCCTTATTCGAACTGTTCTTTTTGTCTTTGATTTTGGTACTTAGAATCATGGGATTCAGGTGAAACATTTTCTGCATGTTTGAATTTTATCAAAACTAATATGTTGAAAATTTGGTTACGTTTGGAGTAAAGGAAGGATTAAAATAAAATATTTCATTTTTAGTCATGAAAAGTTTTGGGAACTTCGTATATTTTCATTAATATAGATGCCCTATGAATATCTCGATTACTGTACTGGTGTTGATTTCGTTCTTTAGAATTGTTTTTGGTATTCCCTATTTTCAGCAGTTTTCATCTATTTATTAATTTTTTTGTTTAAATTCGTTGAACAAAATCATAGGAATTCGAAGGTGATGAGCTAGGAGGCGTAGGGTGGGGGGCATTTACCCTGTCCCCAGGTAGCGGTGCCCAGTGTACCCTCGTCATCTGTAAGTCCCTTTCTAGAGTCATAAAGATAAGCCTCCAAACAACTTTAGGAATGTAGGATTTCTAATTTTTGCCAGTATCAAATCAGCCGCTCTTTACATACCACAGTGGTACTGACGTACCGGTCTATACTAGTTGCACTCCACACGGTGGTAGTACTTGGTGTATGCCACAGCGGATCGCTCATTATAACCTTATTTTATACGTATTAAATAGGTACCTAAAAAAGTTTATTTGTGTATAAGTGTAGCGTTATTGGGATTAGAATAAAATATTTTATTAACAGACATGAAATGGTTCGGAATCTTCGTATATTGTCCTTTTTTTTTTTTATTTCTTTTATGGTGCATCGAAAATGAGCCATTAGCACCATTTTTTCCTTATGAGCTTATATAATACTTAGATTTAGCTAGCGACAATATTTTACACCGCAATTAAAGCGACTATCTCTCCTTACAAATATAATATTTATATTATAATATAAACATAATACATAAATTTGTCTGAAAAAAAGTCCAACCCGCAGGAACTGCATCATCTTAGTGCAGTTCCGTTCTTATCTCGAGTGCAATTAGTGAAGGAATATAGCAGCTATCGGTAGGTATTAGCACCATTTTCCCCCTTAATATCTTCAAAACAGTGGGAAGTACGATATAACCATTCAAAACCTTACTAAATTCTCTACAAAAAAGATTCTGAAGAAAATTTCGATGGGGCAATATCAGTCGGAGAAGTAAGTGCTTAAAATTACGAAAGTTTTAGTTTTGTTATTTTAAACGGGTTTTTGTCACTGTTTACCTCACTTTTGTTTTTTAAGTTTATTTAACGGTGGAATGAGTACTTAATTAAAGCTGAGAAAATAAGAATCATATTGGTAATAGAGTTTTCCTAGAGAGAGCGTCGCGATGACGGGAGAGTCCCATCCGCTTAGAATATGTGGCGCTTTTAGCTTCCTTCTTTTTGAGATATTATTTTATATTTTTAACGAAAGATCAAAACCTACCGATAGCTGCTACTATTCCTTTACTAATCGCACTTCGGATAAGAACGGAACCGCGCTAAGATGATGCAGTTCCTGCGAATCGGACTTTTTATAGATGCAGAAAGTAGGTGTAGTATAGCACGCCGGGCAACAGCTAGTACATTATATAATATGTTTATTTGGTGGTATATAATTCTTAGATTCGTGCTCACATTGACGAGCGAATCACCACATTTTGAGCTTGAATTGAATAAATTTGTTGCGACCTATTTGTTATTCATAATGGAGAAGTTTTTCTCAATCTTCATGCCAGTTCATTCAACAACTGTGATATTATCATGTTCGTTGTTCTTGACAGTTTTATTTTCTGTTATCGCCACATCTTTCCAATGAAGTTATTATTTCCTGATTATCATTGTGCAGCTACCGTAGTTGCGCGGGATACAGCTATCCATCGAAGCGCCCCTTGGTATTACCCCCCACACCCCTTCCTGATAATGAGAACAACTACTCTTGAACCTTTTACTTTAATTATTAACCTTGCACTTCCCAGTGTTCAAGGAAGAGCTCCTTCGGTTGCCCAAACTGATCAAAAGGCGCGCAACCAATAATTATAGTCATAATCTTCTTATTCCTTCGTGAGTAATTCCTTCGTTTTCATCGCCCGCTAATAAGGAGAACCGTTGGGAGAGTCTGGCGCCTAAAATATTCGCATGCCTACTTTCCGGCGGTAGATGAGACGCTCACCTGTTGCTCGGTGAGTCGGTCAAGAATGAAATTATTACTTATGAATTAATTATCGAAGGTTAAATAGTTATTAAAAGGCGCCGGTGGGTGTTTTAACGCACCAAGGGGAATATATGTACCGTACCAACGAGGTATCATCTTCTTGCTGTGGGTATGAACGAGATCTGCAAAAGTTTCTAAGCTACAGTGGTCTTCAGAGTTACTTAGGAAGCATTGGAAAAAACTTACCAATCACCGCTTTTAGAGTTGTTTTTTTTTTTAAATATAATATTATTTTATAAATGGCAGAAGACCATATAGTTAAAAACAATTGAAGTCCTCATTAAACTCCTTTATGAAATACTCAGCATATTTCATGCAAATGACACCTCTTCCGGAGCAATTTAAATATATATATGTGTATATATATATATATATATATATATATATATATATATATATGTAAATGAAAATGTGTCTCTTTTGCCTATGTAGGGGGCATAGCATTAAGACAGGAAAAGTGACACACCCTCTGGCGTACAAACTCTGTAGCTAGGTACATACAGTTTTGGTGGTCGATAAAGAGATATTTACTATGTCTTTCATAGTCATAACTGAAAAATTATTGATTTAATTGGTTTTTTAGTTGTGTCACTTTAGAAATAAAGGCCCGGTGGCCGTGAGTGTTAAGGCGTGAGCACTTAACACCCTGAGCCAAAGGTCGTGGGTTCGATTCCCACTTTGGGGAGGTGGCTTTTCTTTAGAAAAAAGACCAGTATATATATATATATATATATACATATATATATATATATATATATATATATATATATATGTATATATATATATATATATGTATATATATATATATATATATATATATATATATATATACATATATATACTGGAGTCAATGATGGCTGCAGAAAACACATTAAAAACTCTATATTTAATTTTTTTATTTAATTTACCTTTTTAGACAATTTATTTAATTAAGTATACGTAGCTAAGGCAATAACATTGATTCTTTGTTCTTGACTAAATGTAAAAACCATTTTATACATATTTTATTGGTATCTGTTAGTTAAGGCATATCTGTCTTCATGTGGGGTTTGTTTTGTTGATTTTTTTTTCAGTTCGAGGTCTATTTTTAACACCTTTATTTTGGTCCACGGTATATAATTCGAGTCAGAGGATTGTTCCACAAGTTATCACTTTATGTTCTAATAAGTAGGGGACGTTCTCGTTTTCTGTGATGCTGATATACGTCGAGATGTGATTGCTGTATGGGATAAGGAGTACAAAGGCTATTTAAGAACTTACTTTTTTGCACAAATTTTTAACAGTTCAACATATCTCAACTAGTATTTCTAAAGTTTATTTATTTAAATTTTAACGTCCATTATTAGTAACTAAAAATTTTGGGACGGGTTATCTATAGGTTACCTCCCTTTTCTAGCCAGGATAGGGCTGATGCCTTTTCTTTTTTCTAAAGAAAAGCCACCACCCCAAAGTGGGAATCGAACCCACGACCTTTGGCTCAGGGTATTAAGTGCTCACGCCTTAACACTCACGGCCACCGGGCCTTTATTTCTAAAGTGACACAACTCAAAAACCAAGTCAATAAATAATTTTTCAGTTATGACTACGAAAGAAATGGTAAATATCTCTTTATCCACCATCAAAACCGAGCTACAGAGCTTGTACACCAGAGGGCACTTGTGTCACTCTTCCTGTCTTAATGCCCCTACATAGCCAAGAGTGACACATTTTCAGTTGAGTTTTATTTTGAGTTGTGGTGCTTGAGAAATACTAGTGCGATATATCAGAGCTCCAATGGTGGTTTTCCGCTTTCTGTAAAGTTTTATATTTTTAATATCCTCGGTATATATTTTCTGGTCGAATGGTTGCATATGTGTACGACGGGGTTTGGAAATGCCCAGATTTCCCGAAAATACCAATATAATCATGAAATTTATTGAAGGTTAAAGATTATAATTTAATAAAGAATGATATCATCGATACAAATGCAAACTAACGAATGTGAAAATCACCACTTTCAAGAGTGAAAATACTTTTATTTATTACTTTGCTTTTGGGCAGTCAAATAGTTGGCAGACTCGACCTTTTGACAGTGGTAACATCCTCCTTTCACTCAGTGAACTTAGATTCGAGAGTTTGCCATCCAGCAGTCCAATAGCAATCAGTAAAGATTTAAAATGAAAAATGCGTTTTTTCACATTCGATACTTTGCATTTGTATCGACGATATATACATTTATAATGAAAATAAAAACTTGAATTAATCTAGGAAGAAAACGATTAGTTCTAAAATGTTTTAACAACTCCTCCAGTTGGTCGTTACTAATAAATCATAAACAGTTCTCCGAACAACGTGCTAGATGTGTTTTTAATTATTCTATCTATGCGATCATAGAGGCTTGAATTTCGAATCCATTAAACACCATAGGTGGTTCATTTTAAGCAATAAAGTCTATGTAATGGCGAAAAATCATTTTATCTTGTAAAAGATATAATTATAGATAAAGGATATTAGCATGTTTGTAAGCATCGTCAATGAGCAGAACACAATTACTACAGAGATCGGCTCCATTAAAAGTAATTTTCTTCAATTAAATATTTTCCAGGGTTCGTCGGCACACGAACTCTTTGTCTTAAAAATAAGAAGTGCAGCATTATCGAAACATCTTGAAAACTTTTGGTCCATAAAGATGATGGCTGCAGAAAACACTTCCATAAACTGATTACTTTTTTTAAAATTTAATTTACCTTTTTATACAATTTATCTAAATAAGTATATGTAGCTGAGGCAATAACATTGTTTCTTTGTTCTTGCAAAATATAAAAAACATGTTATACTTTTATACTGGTATCTGTTAGTTTAAGCATTTTCCTGTACTAATCAGTATTGTTTACGATTGTATTAGTCTCTGCGTTATTGAGGGATTTGGTCATTTTTCTTTTCACATTTTCCTCTCATTTCATTCAGTTTATAAAATAAATGTTAAGGCCAGAAAATGTTAAGTCCATAAATATTTTAATAGCGCCAGTAGAAACGGATGGAAATAACCTGGAAACGAGACACCAAAGAATAAATATATTAAACAAAGAGTCTGTCCCGTAAAAGGTAACAAGGGCCCAAAGGGGCACATACTGTAGCGATATTTTATTATTGACAGTACGGCACTCTAGGGAGATAGTGTGGTCAGTACTATGATCCGGCCGTCACTACGAGATAATATATTCAGTGCGCGCCTGAGTTTTAAACTCAGACCATGCAGATCATTAGCCGAGCGGTCTATCATTGAGCTATTTTTATTTGAAATCTGTACAAATTTAAAAGTACAATTATCTAGTTTGTCGATACAGATATGCTATGAACAAATTCATAAAAACGAGAAAAGGAAAATAAAATAAAATTAATAAAATAATTGAAAGAAGGTAACCATTGTTGGCACTTCCAGAGCTGTGCAAATAAACATTTTATTGATCCCTCTATCTTTAAATATGTAATTTATTACGAATTTTTATTATGTATGTCTCTTAAGCCGCCTGGGAGTGCTGTATGGATGGGATTGTGAAGATAAGGATTAGACCTTCAGGATTAGGATGGTGAGACAATTTGGAGTAGAACACTTGGAATCGGGTTTGAACGAGGTCAAGGGATGCTAAGGTGATTGTGAAGGGTTTTGTTGGTGACGTCGAAAGGGCTTATTAGAATTTTACGAAGAACTTTTGACTGGAATGCCTGTATTCTGTTGATTTTGGATGATTTTGCTAATCCCCAGAGTTCAAGTCCATGTGTCCATATTGGCCGAATGATTGTTCTGTATCGTTAATTTAGATGAGGGTTCAAGGAGTCGTCTAAGTAGTCCGTATCTTTTATTCAGTTCTTGTCTTGTCAGTCTTGTGTGAGGGTTCCATGTTAGTCGGCTCTCAAGGTATAATCCTAGATATCGAACCTCGTTTGATTGCGGGAGTGGAGTGTCTTTGATGTAGACAATTAAATGCACAAAGAATAAATACATTTTAAGCAAGGTTATCATTGAGGATTTGAAGAAATATGCCTTTATCCGTGCAACACCAATAACTGTATTCCTCGGTATGAAATACAAGTACAAGTCCTTGTTGAAATCGAAATAATTTCTCATTCTGTTCAAGGAAACAGCAATGGGAAAATGGAAATTAATTTTCCATCGGCGGACGTACTTACCTCCTGGTCTTTTTATTTTGTTTTTTAAATAGAACTGCCGCCTTAAATTATAACTTTTGCCTTTATAATTTTTTTCTCACAGTTGATCTAAAATGGGAGTGTGTTGCGAGGCGTGACAAGATGTTATTGTGTTAGGATGACGAGAGAGATAGCCTTCGAAGGACACGCATCCAGGAAACCCTTGTTATCACCTACCGGAGGAAATCCTTCATTCATATGTATTCATGACTCTTCTTCTGTCGGCAACATTAAAGGGAACAGAAAAATATAATTAATTATCTAATTCCCTGCTCTAAATTATATATTCACAGAATAAATCATGACATTCCTTTTTTGAATGTATTCGACATCCAGTATATATATATATATATATATATATATATATATATATATATATATATAAACAAGTGGGGCTCACAGTATAATATAATTGTATGGTTAAGTTGTTAATCCACAATATGTTGTACAATAAGTATATGCATATTTAGTGGCACCTTTATTCCTAGCGATGGGTTCGCTACATAACTCCCTTCTCCATCATGGATGGATGGCATAGAAAGGGTGGCAACCCTTGTATGGAAAATAAAATAAATACAAAATCCCAGTTTTTGCACCATAAATATGCAGTATAATATAAACATTGTGTTACGTTGGGCAGAATAATAATTCTTTCTGGTTATTTCATTTAATGTCTTATTTTTTTTATTTTAGCGATGACTAAACTGAAAAAAAAGTGACAAGAAAGTGTCCACTGGCGTTCGCGCATGCGCGGTGGTCACGTACGAAAAAGAAGACTGTATGTTATACAGTACATTACATAGGTTTGTCGGGTGGACCTAAAGCATATTTATGTTCCTGAATTTGAGGAGCAGGCTCTAAACGAAATTCATTTATTATGTTAAAGTTTATTCTTATTTTTGGGCTTTTTTCTGTCAATCAGTCGCGAAATCCGTAAGCCTAAAGCCCGTATTTGCAATTTATTCTTCAATACGGCGCACAGTGGTGCAAAATGTCCGAAAAAAAACCTGTCGGTTCTTGAACCTTTCTGATTTCGGTATAATTTGTTATGTATTTTTTTGTACTTAGTCAAATGAGACCACTATACCAATTCAATAGAATAATTATTTTGAAAGATAAGCGGGTTTTATGTTAAGAAAACCCTAAAAACAGAAAGTATTCATTCAAAAATGTCATATTTTACTCCATGGGTCGAGAGATGTATAATTCCGAATGTATTTTTGAGTGCTGAGTCGAATAAATTAACAACCAATGTGATAGTGTTAACTCTCTACAACGAATTCCTCTTTATTTTTAAAAATTGCGTTAATAACGAAAAATTGAACAATTACACTCAAGGTAGTAGGTGAACCTTTTTTTTAGTGTTATGTTACTCTCAGTAGAAAACAATAACGAAAAAGTAGTTGTTCGAAAATGTTTAAAAGAAGCCTATCAGTCTCATCGCTAATTGACACATTTATTTTTGGATGTATAAAAATAGAGTGGAACATGGATAATTCGAACTTCGATAATTCTAAATCGTCTTTAATTCGAATATTTTTCTCGGTCTCTAGAATTTAGAGCATAAACAATGTAAAAAAAAATCGTGGTTAATTCGAATAAAAGTTTGGATAATTCGAAGTTTTTACGAGTCTGTACCTCCAATAGGAAGTGGACAAGGAGGCTGTCGATCTTAAATCATCTGAATATATTCTCCCCTCAGGTAAGAAGGATGGTAAGATACGGATGTAGGAATTCCTGGACAAAAAGCGAGGCGGTCTCATAGTCTAGTTCTTGGACTCTAGGAGTTCTGCAAAGTGATGGGACGCGCTTCCTCCCTTCCAGGGGTTGTTATAGTTACATCGTGTCCTTATATCCTAGATTTCCCTTCCACTATTCTTCCGATCTTCATTTTGTATTAAGATATAAGTGAATCAGTGCCTAGATCTGCTGTATTGTTTGTACCTTGAATTTCCGGCGTATAGTGCAGTTCTATGAGTTGTTGATTTAAGATGTCGAAGCCTAGAAGTTATAAAACGTTAACGTTGTCAAAGAATATAGCGATTAAAGGAATAAAGAAAAAAACCTGAAATTGCTAAGGACTTTGGAATTCCTCCTAACGCTTTATCAAAACATTATTCTCCAAGAAAATGATTTTTTTTCAATGTCAATAATAGACTTTTATTTTTACTTTTTTGATAAATTATTTATTCCTTATGTACGTAATCATCAATTTATGATATGTTTTTTTTTTCTTTAAATAAAATGTATTTTTTTTTCAAATTAAAAAATGTGAAAATATGAAGTTCGATTTTTAACCCTTAATTTTCAAACTTTTGTAATTCGAAGTTTGGATAATTCGAACTTTTTTATCGGTCCCTAGGGGTTCGAATTATCCAAGTTCTACTTTACGGCCGAATAAGGCGATGAAATGTATAATATAGCAACTTTCACGCACTTTCAGGTAAACCTATGCGGAGACCATAGATTAGTACTGTTTTTTTTTTTCTACTCCAAATAAACTATAGATAATTTAGTTTTATTGAAAATATTTTCACAACCTTAATGCACATGTTCATGGTACCTTTTGGCATAAAATAAATTTATTTCAAAACCTAAATGTATACGTGAGACTTCCTGGTTAATACCAATTTTCCAGCAAATAAAATATTCTTTTACTTTTCTTTAACAAAGGGTTTAAATACAACCTTATAAAATAAAAGGTAGAGCTTCAAATTTTTTGGGGGGAAAATTGCGATTCCTCAAGTCTGTAATGTATAAGAACCTGTCAAGGAATGGTGAGAGTGCTTATGTCCCTAACCATCCCTAAACATTGCTTGATGCTTAAGTGAATTGTTGAGTAAAGGTAGTTAGTTCATTGATTCCATACTATTTATTTACATATTTGTGAGGCCGCTACTAGGTTGATTCATTAAATAAAACTATGATTTAAACACGATATTGTTAAGTCTTCTCAAAAATGATGAAAACTACTAAAAGGAATTTTCCTGAACTCTATGTACATTTTAAAATAAAGTTTAGATTAAAATTGTCAGTAAATGTTAGGTTTTTATATTAATTTTTTTAAAATTATTATTAGATGAATAAGGGCGAAGCTTTTAGTATTTAATCATAACAACCTGTTGAAATAGGTGATAACTTCCTAATAAATTACTGTACATTTTCCAATAAAAACGTGTGTGCAATCTATTTTGATGAGACGGACTGATCATTGGGTACGGGTTTTAATTTTAAGGCAAAGATGGATTTGATAAATCAATGTTATGTTCTAATAAGCCAATTGGATTCAATTTACGAAGAAGTAATTTGATTCGATACAAGATTGTATACACAATGGATTATGAGATCTCATTTAAATGCAACTAAATATTTTACCTTGCTATTGTGTCAATTAGTGATACGAATATTCCAGTGTACGAATAGCCCACAAATTTACAGGTATCCAAGAAGGAAAATACAGAGAGACTTAATATTCAACAATTCAGTAAGGTGTGAATAGCAATTAAATCTAAAAAAAAAAAAAAAAAAAAAAGAAAAAATGATAGGTATATGATTATTTTTTATCGTTGCTAATGTAGATTAACCGTGAAGATAGTTAATTATTAACAGGACCGAAAGGATGGCCTTTAAAAACATATAACCGCACTAAATAAACATGGACGTGGAATCTTGCCAAATTCGTCCGTAAATCATTTCCTGAGTGATTTATTTTCAAAAGGTAGAAACATACCACTAAGGTAGAACGGAACAAGACCTCTTTTTGTGCTAGTTTTTTTTATTTATTTTTTCGTGCGCATCGGGGAATCTTCAAAACTCATAGGAGAATTTGGATCGTTTATTTGTTGTAACTATAAATACATTTAATTGTCTATTTAGTTATTCATTTTCCCTATAGGTACCTATTACATCATTAGCATTTTTTCAAAAAAGAAAATTAAATAAAGAAAAATTACAGGAATGATGCCAGAATAAATTTAAATTATACATATCTATAACTTATAATCATAATTATGATAAATACCAGCATAAAAATAATAAAATTGTGAAATATAAATATATGTGTAAAATATGGCCTCTCTTCACACGACTCTCTGAAATTAATTTTTTACCGTTACATGTTTTCAATCGTAAAATATTCATCAATATAATTTTATTTTATTTATATTTTCTATACTCTGAGCAGTTCAAACTGACCAATTAAACTGCGCCATTCATTCTCATAAGCCTCTGGTATTTAAGACACAAGAAATACTATTCAAGGGATGTTGCCTCCAAAATGCAATAATACGCATGGGCGTATATAGAAAATATTTTCGGGGGGGGGGCTGGGACTATTTTCGGGGTATGGAATACTAACAATTTAGAAATTTGAATAGTTAAAAGCTATTACACCTAAAATAAAATACTTTTTATGAGCTAAGTGATCTTATTTAATTCAATTTTAAGGGTTTTATGACGAATTTTTCTATCATACCAAAATTTTGGGGGGGGGGGGGGGGGCTGCAGCCCCCCTTATATACGCCCATGATAATACGTGGCTAGCATCTTTCGATAATAATAAAAAAAAAAATGAGTAAGGATCAGCCTAAAGTTCATGGTGAAGGTGGTGAAATATTCTCACTTTTAACATTTATCCGCAACCAGTCCTAAAAGTATTTCTTAACAATGCAATATTATTAAAAAAATAAATAATTAAGCAGATAGGAAAATATTACAAGAATGCGTTAACAACATAAAACAATACATATTCCATGCTCCATAAAACAACACATATTCTTGTATATTTTTATCTCTGTTGTATATTTTTGTCTTCTTGGTATATTAATACATCTTTATCAACATTTATATTACTGTGCTTACTATCACTTATACATAGATTTTTATTTTTCATTACTTTGCTAAATGATAAAATGTTTGCTACCGAAGTTACTAGATAGAATAATTACACAGAAGTTGCATCTGGTATCAAGAACAGGTTGTTAATGTATATACCATTATCTTAATATCTGCCTTCGCAAATAGTTGCTGCTTTGAAGAAAAACAAATTCCTCTGGGTCCTTAATAAATAAAAAGGAACACTATCCTTGAATAAACTTGATGGGAAAACTTTATTTATTTTATTTTATTTTTTTATAATAAACCTTTTTATTTCCTTTTAAACTTTATTTAAAAGGAAATAAAATGGGCTGCCCAATTAAATTAGGTTGCTAGGTACACAGCGTGCTTATCATCCATTCAGAAATAGGGTTAAATTGCTGGCTGACGATGGAAGGAGTTCGAAACAAAAAATAGAGAATAAAGAAGATGAAGACGAAAGAAGGCTATAGTGATGGAAGAAAAGGAATTGATAGAATTGAAAATATGGTATAAAGTATATAAGGAAACAGTTGGAATTTATAGAAACCTTAAAGCCGCTTGTTCTGTAGTATCTTCCGCAGCGTATAGCACCGCTCGTGTGTGCTTTCAGTGGAAGAGCACCCTAAAAGTAAAAACGTACAAAATAAACCAATTTTACTGCTGTAATAATTTAACAACCCGAAGAAAACAGATGAAAAACATGATACAAAAACGTTATGAACGCTTTCAAAATTTTAATGTGTAATACTAGCTTGTAACTTTTTATTTTACAATTTTGATGGGCTAAAATTCTTCCTTACCTAATCAAAAATGATATTCAGGAGTTTTTATCTGAAGAAAAAATGTTTAAAAGAAATACGATTTTCCGAGTGAAATCCCGATGCCGAGTGAACGCGGTGCTGATTTGAAGATAATTTTTTGAGCGAGCTTCCATTGGTCTCTTTTTAATTGTTAAGTTTTTTTGGTCCTCCTTTAATACATTTCAAAATTAAAACCCTTTCTTTATCTTTATTACAAGAAAGTATAAAAAAAAAAAAAAAAAAAAAAAATATCAAATAGGAAAGAAATTAACCCTTCAGAAAATTTTTCTGAACCAGCTTCAACATTTTTAACTGCAGCTTCCTGAAGCAATGTACGTTGGTTTTGTTCGATTAATTGTATTATAACGATTTTATGACCTATTTTCAACGGAATTATTAACAGAAAATGAAGGATCGTTCACCATTTTCGAGAAAATTGATATTTCTTAAAAATCCTTAGTACTTTACTATATTTAACCGCCTTCTTTCAAAATAATTTTAGTTTCTTGTTCTAGATCAAAAATTGTGTCTGTTCGTCAGATACAGCGCCAATCGAAGAATTAAACCTTCATTATTTATAATTAACATCCCACACAAAACGTTTGATATAAAAAATTGAAAAATATTGAATTTTGTAATTTATAAATTCAAGAAAATGATTTTGATTTTGATCGGAGAAGGTATTACCCGTTAAGCTCTGATTTTTCGGATGGTATTCATTATTATTCTTTATTTTATTACCCTAAAGACTTTCTCCATTTATAATTTAGGGAGTTGGGTGGATTGTTATAACGGTGTGGTTCCGGTTTGATTCACCGAATGTTGCGGCTTGGTATGAAGTGTAAGTCGGTTTTGTTGGTGCCCGTTATCACGCCGGCTTTACGACGTCACGATCTCCATGGAAATACTATTTTATTCATAAGGGTTTTTACTCTCCTCGGGCTACTGGCATTGAATAAATTACCGCAAGAAGGAGAAGGATCTTCGCCGCACTAAAAGTGTTATTAAAGGAGTAAAACGTTGGATGAAATAGGATTTGAAATATTATATTTAAGACAGTGGATTCATTGTAAGTTTCCTTGCCTTGTACCGACAAGCCTAAGCAATAGCTTCATTACACTACAGTTCTACCTTATTCAGTAAGAAAAGGGTTAATATACATTAACGACATATCCACAAGAAGTTCTCAAAAAAAAAAAAAAAAAAAAAAAAAAAAAAAAAAAAAAAAAATCATGCTCTTGACAGATGATAGCTCAATGCTAAATATCGGCCAAAACAACAAAAAAGTCCGACTCGCAGTCTACCGGTTGTATATATGGCCCAATAGATTAAAAATATTTCTCACCACCCTCCAATTCAATAACCTTCCCTCGGTAAAATAAATCCTAAAAGAACAGAGGAATTAAATAACAATATACGTGTACATATTGAATACAGATCTTGGTTGTCAGGAAATTGGAGACCATTCGATATGAGGAACTTTCCCATTATCAAGTGTCGGTTAAAGTTTCATTGAATATTTGTAAAATTTAAGAATAATCAAAACTTTACAAAATTGAAGCAAGCTAAGATGAGGCAGTCCCTTGCAATCGGAACGTTTCTTCTATGAGTGGATGTTCGGGATTTGGTAAAAACTGGATTGTGGGATAGCAGGCACGAGAAACCTTTTAAACGCCAATAAATAGCAACAAGTCTAAATTGTCTGCTCTGCTTTTAAAATATGACTAAATAATACACTAACTGTCCACAAAACAAGCTCACCCTTAATATTGGGGTTGTTGACGGAGGATTAACAAAACGGGGCGTTTTTTTTCTTGCCATCCTTCTATAGCTGTTTTGTTTGGCCATGGGAATGTATTTTAAATTCCTACCACCTCTACACATGACTGATCTCTTGGTGTTGAGATACAAATACAACTCCCCACACCCCACTACCGGACAGCTGTGGACCTCACAGCAGGAATCCTGAGGCCTCATTAACGCCGACAACAGCGGATTATCTAGGATAGTCCAAGGTGGCGGGAGAGGAACCCGAATCCACGACTATAGCAGGGTACAGACAATTCATAATTTGAATGATGGCGATTTTCATATCAATTGTATGATGATGGACTCATTTGATGTACAGTCTGAACGTCGATGGATTTCAAATAGGTGGCTTATTCAATTTTGTCAAGTTAAATATTAGAAATTATTGGCAGGACAGCTGGACTCGATTAAACGACAATAAATTAGGTATAAACAAAAATATTACTGAACAGTAGTCTTGCAGATTCTCCGACTAAACAGAAGAAGAAATAGTACTTAAATGCTAGTTTTGATTCCTCCATCCTCTAGGAATTCGTTGGTTTGGAGGCCCAGAGGCCGTGAGTGTTAAGGCGTAAGCAATTAATACTCCGTGCCAAAGGTCGTAGATTCGATTCCCACTACGTGATGGTGGCTTTTCTTTAGAAAAAAATAAAAACATCAGCCCTACCTGGCTAGAGAAGGGTGGTAACCTATAGATAAACCGACCTAAAATTCTTAGTTAATTATAATGGACGTTAAAATAGAATTTTAGAATGGGTAATCTATAGGTTACCACCCATTTCTAGCCAGGATAGGGCTGATGAAATAAATAAATCATTTTTTAATAAAAACATATGTTCTCAAATGATGGGCTCAGTGCCAAAGGTGACTAACCCACAATTAGAACAGACTGAGAAAATTAAGGTTAAAGTTTAGAAGACTGGAAAAAATTGGTGTTGGTGACAGAAACGATTTTAATTGGTCTTTATTCATTAGATACACAAAATTCTTATGAATATACCATAATAATAAAAAGTTTATAGTTAGACATGATAATGAAAAACAAAAAGTATAGTCATGTTTGGCTCTTACATGAATAAAAAATAACGTACACTTAAACAATAGTGGTCACATTTCCGGAGATTAATAAGTAATGAGAAATTATTTTTCTTTAGATTTCTATGATTATGTATCAATAATTTAACAAAACAATGATTTCCAGATTAGGTGAGTTGTGTAGTATATGAGACAGGAACAGTGCAATCTTAATGTTACAGTTTTGTCCTTCACAAGCGTAGTTCATAAACATTCCTTGGTGGTTCATAGACAGGATCAGCCACAGAGCCATCAGAAGCTTCAACTATATCACTCATGTTGCTGCTTACCATTAACAAAGCCATACCTAGTGTGGGTTAGTGAAGTCTACTTCTCACATGATTTAGCTTTGTAGTAAGTTACAAAACAAACTAACAAAAGTCAGTACTAATCAATGAGGTGTAAAGGCTGGTCATTTGTGTAAATTATAAAACTTAAAAATCTCTATCAGGAAAAGTGAATAACTCAAATTTGCTAAAAATGTGGGTTAGTCACCTTTGGTACTGAGTCCTTCAATTATAATATTAACGTATTAGGTTATTTATTGTGCATAAAACGTGGCTATGGCCGTGGACGTTTGTAGGTATTATTTTGGTTATTATTAAAGATTAAAAATATCATTATTTCTCTAATTATGACATTTTACCTTTTTGTATTGATAACTTGTCCATATTCTTAACTAAGTTCTACGAAAAACTATTGTTGTGTTTGAACCTTTGCAAGTGGAGATTGAAATGTGGTCAACGGTAAGCCCATCACTACATTATTTCTTATTTTTTTTTTTTTATTCACTTTTTATTGAGTTATTTTATTTATTTTGTCTTTTACACTGTCATTAATCAATTTCTGTATATATTATTATTTATATTTCTTAGCAAACTTAACTAATTTACTCTCCAAATGTACAGATATTAAATAAACGTATTAGTAAAAAAAAGAAAAAAAAAAAAAAAAAACAAAAAAAAAACTACAAGTTGTTTGACGCCAAAAGCATCAGAAATGATTAGACTATTTCTACTTTTGCCATTGAGATTTTTAATAAGATAAGGCAAGATTTGTTAAAATATGGAAATCATTGAAAGACCTCCAAAATCTGCACATAAGTTGGACGACACCTACTGAACGCTTTGTCAAACATTGTAGGACAAATATTTTCATTGACTCTATAATGACATAAGAATACTTAACAACTAGAAAGCCTTTGAATGAATTCGTCCATTGATAATAAATGTTTCCTCGCTCGAGAGACTCCATGAGTATTATTTACAATGCTTTAAATTTGACCGCCGTCATAAAAATATAATTAATTATGCTGCAATCTGATGGAGCAATCTTGTATTTGAGTTTAAACTAGGCGTAACAATTTTTTACGATCCTCTCCTTGCAGAAGAAGGAAATGCAGGCGTGTATGGCGGCATTCGTTTCCTTCTTATCAAGTCTTATCTTGAATAGAAATGACAAATATCTGAGCTTCTTGGTGGAATAAAATAATTATTTTTCTCGGTTTAAGGATTTTATGGGCTTTGAAATGCACGAGATTCTCACGGTTCGTGAAAAAAAAAAATATATATATATATATATATATATATATATATATATAGCAGATATTAAAAATTTCCGACTCGCAGAAACTGCCTCATCTTGGCGCGTTCTTCCTAGTATCATTTCTAAAACATGGTTAGAAATAATTAATGAAAAAGCTCGTAACAGGAAACGTGGGCCCTGAGGGGCAGATACTATAGATGTATCTGATTCATGACCATACGGCCCACTAGGGAGATAGTGCGGTCAGTACTATGCTCCGGCCGCCTGATTTTCCTCTTGGCTGCTTCGACTTCTCGGGTCATCAGTACCAAGGTGCCCATTAATAAATTAATTAAAGGCTGGGTTGGCCTAGGGACGGCCAAGGAGGCCAACCCATGAACGAAGACACTAGAAGATAAAAATTTTTAGTGCTTGCTCGGGATTTGAACGCAGGTCCTCCAGCTGATTAGTCCAGTGCTCTACCACTGAGCTAACCTCGCCCCCAGATATAATTAATATTAAATGTAAAATTTAAACACCTAGACAACTTGAAGTAAAATTGGATTATAGGTGTTTTATGAATATTGGCTAAAAAAACAATGTTCTGGTTGACGAAATTCTTCTGGTTAACGAAATGGATTTCAAATAATAAAAGGTATTTTGGTACCTCTATTGGTATATTTACTTATATTATATATATATAGACTTATATAAAACAAATTTGAACCAGTGGTATTTTTGATGTCTGAAGCGTGATTAGCTTAGTGGTAGAGCACTCGACAAATATTCTGGAGGATCTGAGTTCATAACTTGGCGTTGAACATTTCATCTTCTAGTTTCTTCGTTCGAGGACACAATTCAAGAATTGATTAATTTAATGGGTACCTCAAAAGGGGAAATTTGCGGCCGGTTTATAGTACTGAACACACTATCTTCCTAGTGTGCCGAAAAGTCGAGAAGCAGATATCTATACAGGTGGCCCTTTACGTGACGGGTGGCGCATTTCTGATCGGCACCTCGATATTGCATCAGTAGGTGGACGCCAAAGGCGGGTTTCTTTCCATCGTACATAGGCAGGAAAAGCGCTAAAAAAAACAAAAACGAAGAAAGTGCAGATATCTTGTGGTGGAGATTGGTTGTCAAGATTTAGTTCATACTACGTCGGTTTTATGTTCTTCTAATTTGCGTCTCGAAGAGTGACGAGTTACTAACATGATTTTCGCTACCGCACAATGCATCTCTGGGTGCAATTAAATCTTCGCATGGAGTACTTCCCGGGATAATAATAGCTTGTCCGGGATTTTTACAAGCTTTGGAGCTACTGCATTCAGTAACAAGAGAGTCAATTACCTTTTTACAAGGTGTCCCATTTCAGGTAGTTGTTTTGTCTCCTTTTCTAATGACAAATGGTATCTGGAAAGAAAAACAGTTCATTCTCTTAACACTGGTCAGATTTTGCTGGTTCAAATTTTTTCCTAATAGTTTCGTTGGTTACGTAGGACATTTCGTTGAAATAAGGAAAAAAATCCCTCGCCAGCTAAATATTTATATTTTAATTTTGGGTGGACTTTTGGCATAGTTCGAGTTGTAATGGACCGACTTTTCTCGCTCATCTGATGATACTGATGATAAATAGCGAGTTTCCTTGTGAGATCACAAGAATTACGGCCAAAGTAATAACTTCCTTCGGAATAATTTTCCACCTCTAATTGATTGATGTTCCTTATTTTAACCCTCCAATGCCCAAGGTCCCCTACAGGGGACCACTTTTTCACATTAGTTTAAAAGTTTTCCAAGAAGTTGGGGTCTAGGATTTGTACTTCTATGGTTAAATAAGGGATTGATTTACATTATTGAAAATTTATAAGATTCCAGTGTTACAGATAACAACGATAATTGACAATACTTCAAGAAAAAATGCGATAACGTCAATTTATCAAAACAATTATAATAATTAGAAGTTTTAAACGATATAAATAAAGAAAAAAAAATCGCTGTCAACAAAGAAATCACGGCCAGAAAACTTTTGAGCCTTATTAGGGCGGCTACAATGCCCTTCTTAGGCTATATGGCTAATGAATAGCCATGTAGACTAAGAAAACCATCACGTTTGGTGGATCTGTAGTTCTTGAGATTTCTTCTCGGTTACCCCAAGGTTTGGGCCTTTACAGCCTTTACGCGGACATTTTTTTTTTAGTAATATAGACCTCTTTCAATAATTAAATATACTAAACACTGGCTGCACCGAAACTATTCAAGAAAATCACATTGTAAGAATAGTGAGTGAGTGCTGCAATATTGGGCTTTTTTGCACTGTTATTTCGATTTTCACAGAATAAATAATTTTTTCTAAAACCAATATTTATCATAGGCAACTAACCGTGTACTTATGCATTTTATTATTATTTACTTGCAGTAAAATAAAGATTTGTTCATGAAATAAAGTGAATTTTTAAAAGACGCCAGATTTTGATACTTGTAAAACCAGTGCCCAACGTCCCCTCTAGGGGGATGTTATTTTACATATTGGCAGTTTTCTAACAAAAAGGTCTTAAAAGTTACTTCAATTGACTTCATATTAACCCATTTAAGCAAAAAAAAAAAAATAAATAAAAAAAATAAAAAAAAAAAATAATAAAAAAAAATAAATAGAATATTCATCGGCATTGGAGGGTTAATAAAACATGTTATTACTTTTTGTCTATTGGGTAGCCTGAAAAAAATAACGTAAAACATAAATAGGTAATATAACTAAAAAAATAATTAAATTAAAAATACGACTTTGAATTAGAGGTTGTGAAAATGAATTGTTTACAGTTTGGTGTATAACTGTGTTCTTTTGAAATACTTGATTAGTGTATAGATATGTGGGCTACCTTCTCTCAGTAAGTCGTCTAATTCGTGGGGCTTATTTCTCATTGAGTTGTCTGAAGTTTGTAAGCGTGTGCTTAACAGTCACAGTATCATTGCAATATTCACAAGTTGGTCTGTCCCTGTTTTTCTAGTAAGTACGAATGGGTAAGTAGGGTGTGTCCGATTCGAAGCCTGGTTAAAATAACACCACCTCTTCAAGTGCTCATTTGACCAAGCTTTTGTTGCATTTTTAATTTCATGTAATTTGGTTTTTGCTTTAAAGAACTCACTTTTCCAATCGTACTGAGTGTGAGCTTGTCATATTTTGCAGTCCGAAAAAGTCACAGTACGTAAGCCAGGAGTTGGTCGGCTAATTGTGCTTATAAATCTTCCGCAATACTAAGTTTGATATATTCAAAAATAATTAAAGTTTGTGAAAACAAATTTCATCCCTTAATTTATTTTAAGTGCATCTTTTACTCAAATAAGTATAATCAATAAAATTTGTAAAAATTTAACAAAAAGTGAATAACCAAAAATAAAAACAGGGAAAATATAATAAAGAAATGATAATTGTAGCTCTTTTTCTGTCAACGACGTTGAATATACTTATTTCCAGCCGAAATTTAATTATTATAAATTTTAATGTCCATTTATTATTAACTACGAAATTTAGGACGGGTTATCTATAGGTTACCTCACTTTTCTAGCCAAAATAGGGCTGATGCCTTTTCTTTTTTCTAAAAAAAATCCACCACCCCTAGTGCGAATCGAACCCACGACCCTTTAGCACGTAGTGTTAAGTGCTCACGCCTAAACGCTCAAGGCCACCGGGCCTCCAAAAATTTAATTACTAAATAATGAAAACATTGCATTGATAAATTTATATGAATAAATATTTATGGCTATATGTTATATACTTATGTTATACACTTGCTTTTAGGCATTTATAAACTATATGGAGGTAGATTATTCCGCACATATCCTTCAGGGTTAAACTTCAATATGTAATCTAGAATATGTTAATTTTGTAATTCATTAAGAGATGATCGTTGATCGGTTAGACTGCGTAGCCTTTCAGGCGTAGCAGCCTGATATTTGTCGATAGCCTTTATCAGGGCTATGGGAAGAGGGAAAACTATGCTTCAGGGATGAGCAAGGTGAAGAGGGTATTTCTGATGAAGACTTGAATTTCCAGCACAAACGTCGGCGAAGATATATCAAGTTTTCTTTAAAAAAGAAATTTTATCAAGAACCACTCGACCGAACCCTACCTTGGTAAAAGTATTTTTATTGTTCTTTTAGGTTTCTCTAAATTTATTAATGTATTCACATTTTATCTGCGAATCACATTTTCTTGTTTGTTAAGCCTTTCCGGTCTGGACTTAGTCACTTCCTCAGACGGTCCTACCTTCGCCCCATCTCCCTCCTCAGACGAGGCTGTACCAGCCCCTAAAGGTCCCGATTCTTTGCTCTACTAACTCGTTTATTTAAATCTCCCATTTAAAACCTTTATACTACTGAATGAAAACTAACTTCGCTTGGAGCTGCGATGCTCCCAAAGCATTGTTTACGCTTAGGAAAGGCCAACTCTCTTCCTCCAAATCCTAGCATACTCTTCGAGAACTCTTCCTGAAGCTGAGGAAAGACCAGAAGAGCAACAACTCTTGGGGAACAAGTCTTGGATCTGTTGCTTCTCTTTGATGTTTCTTATTCCGAGAAGTCTCAGACTCAACACTCTAAAAAGCTGGGATTGAAATGTTTACGCCAATATATTGGTACTTCGTCGCCTGGGTCAGTGGTAAGGGTTAAGAAACAACGTAGAGACAATTTCAGTGATAATAAATAAGGGATGGTGTAAAAGATCATAGCAATTAAATAATCTAAGAAATAAATAAGGGAGTAGGTTGGAAAGGAGTGTTTCTTAGTTTGTTTTTTGTTTTTTTCTATAATAGACTTCTATTGGATTCAGTGAGCATTGATAAGAATTGAGATAAGGTCTCTCTTTTGTTCTTTATTACTATTCCATGAAAACCACAAGGGCCAACCACATAAAACTTCATTGGGAACTGGGCTTAAAAAGAAAAAAGATAAAGCGGTTCAATAATAATAAAAAAAAAAGTTAGTTGAAAAAAGAAAGAGAGATAGAAGATATGAGAAATGAAAGTGAGCATATATCCCGGGTCGGGGTATTTGAATGCGACACCCCTGGGGTGACCGGAAAGTGGTGTGCCGGTGTGTGTACGTTATCAGGAGTGGGGTTAGACAATCAATCCTATAGGCCACGCCTATTATTCCAAGGACCAATACGATTGTAGGAGGGGGATTTAGGCAACGCCCACTTCCCCCCACCCCTGACCAGCCTTCTCCCCACTCCTTGACGGCCTCTCATTCGCCCCCAGTCCGTGGTGGGAGTAGGTCGGCGCGCCCCTGTCATTCCAGTCGGCGACGTGAGTGTTCGGAATCAGTGTTTATCTCAACCGCGGTTGCCAACAATCTAATACTGTGTTTCTACAAGTCATTTATTTTCGACGGAATAATACTTCTGACTGTGTTTGTGTCCTTGAAGACTTTTAGTTAAGAAAACATTTTATTTGAGTGAGTATTATTTATAAATTTTATTTTGACAATTAATTATTTAGTTATTAAAAATGAAATTACATCACAACTTGTAAATCATTTTCGATTTATGCCAGACGAAAAAAATTATTTCTCTTGATTGCGTATATCTTCTAGAAACATATTCAAAAATGTCTTTAGATTATTTCCTAAAACAAAAATTGTTGTTTTCATATGTTTAAACGGTTTCAATAATTGGAAGAATTTATCACATCTTTATGCAATTTAATAGTCTCTAACTTAACATTGATAAAATGTATTTGACACTTATTGAAAACTTATTTTCCGAAGCCCCACAATTGTGCTAATTAAAATAAAAAGTTAAGAGAGTTGATTTCTATATTGAAAACGATCATTATCTCTCTACACTAACTTGAAAACCCCAAAAATAAAAATGGTCTAATCGACAAATTGAAATTTCTTAAATAGTCATTGGTTTTCTCAAATTATTAAATTCACAGTTTATATATATGCATTAATAAATAAAATTTGATTCAGTAATTATTTATTGATTTGACATGTAGAAAAATACTTAATAAATAACATTGCTTAGCTCATCAGCCAAAAATCGTCTATTTATTATAGTATGGCAAATTTAATTTCTTCAATTAGAAGATGCTGGATAATTAAAATGTCGCTCCATTATAGGCTTATTAATGATTCATGATAAATAGGCGGTGATTTTACCTGTAGATTATTAGCGACCAGATCAATAGATTGTAGATTATAATATTAATTTGAAGATATTAGGCTTAAACAAATTCATTCAAATTCATGTTTTTGCATATGCTTACATTTTAATAATAAATGAGATTCCATAAGAGTTAATACAACATAGAGTTTATGTTATATTTTTGTTTTATAGTGCACCTGGAATTGACTGGTTATTATATCACACGATTCAAATATTTAAAAAAATATATAAAAAAAATTTACACCAATTCAAAAATAATTATTAATAAGAATATTAAGCTTTAAATCTAATTACTTATTTTATTGGCCTCAATTGTTACCCCAAAATGACTTTTTATATTCATATAATTGTTCTTTTTCTTCCTTTCATTTTCCTATCATGTTCGAGATGTTGTTTCCATCTCTTTGTTGTTTTTTTTTTGTAAATTGTATTTTTACGTGTTATTGACTTAAATGTTGTGAGCATTCCTTAAAACATGGAAGTCCTGATTGCTGTGCTCCGCTGAAAAAATAAATATTTAAAAATATTATACAGCTCTTTTTAGATTTTGTTTTTCCATCTGCTGGGCTAAAATTTGTTTTCCACTTTTTGATTCGGAGATCCATCATATTATAAATACTCCTTTTGAATCTTTCATTTCCCGACCGATCATATGCAATATACGCCTTTCCGCAACCAGTCGTTTCTTTTGAAATTAAACTTGCATTTCCGGCTCCTTGGGAGATTATTTTCAAAATGTACCTTCCGTATTTCTAATCCTACTGCCGATCATATTTATCCTATTTGTAGACTTCCTGGTTGGTCATATGGAAATGATTTCAATCAGTCCCATTCAGTGACCCGCCGTTTGCAAAAGAATCCTTACGAACCTATATCAGATCCCGTGTCTTGTGTTTTGAAAATGTGTTGAATATAACACTTCTGAAAGATATATATATATATATATATATATATATATATACCATATCCTAAGTTACATTTCTTTATTTCTTTGCGTTGATTAATTGGAAAACCCTTATAGCACTGCCGAAACCGTTAATTGATATTCCTACTTATATTTATTAATCCTAAATAATAATGAGAGACGTTTGTATATTTCTATGCTGATACTGTTATATAAATGATTAATACATAAAAAATATTATCTTTCTAAATGAAGGTACTATACTGAAAATAATCAGTTTTTAAACCATTCCAATATATTAAATTTATTTCCCTGGCAAAAAAAAAAAAAAAAAAAATAGAATTGAAGGTGCTAGAGACACTGTAGAAAAAAAAATTTTAGATCTGTTTTTACTTGGTGGAAGCTCGAAATGTTATTGTGAAGGATTATTTTTTTCTGTCTACACATTTTCAGTTTTAGTTTGAAGTAGAATAGAATAATATTTATTTCCAATAACTCTTTTTCGAGACGTGGACAAGTCATATAATAATATTATAATACATTTAACACTACTTTTGCAAATTTAATCAAGATGCCAGTCCGGATGTTAAATCTATTTCAAAAAATTCTTCAGTTGTATAACAAGTTCTTTGTCGGAGTATTCTTTTGAGTTTCTGGATAAGTCTTGTGGTCGGCTGGATGTTTCTTAATTCCTCAGGCAGGAAATTGAACAAAACCCACCCACAAAACTCCACTCCTTTCCTATAAAACGTTGTCGTATGTTTCTGAATTTTGATTTTTCCTTTTTGGTGTGTAGAGTAGTAGTGGTCATCTCCATGAATTTTAAATTGGGATAAGTTTTTTTTTACATATTTTACTATTGCCAAAATATACAGCGACGGCAGTGTTAAAATTCCTAATTGCTCAAAGTATTTCCTGGCTGATGATCTTCTTTTTAGTTTAATAATGTGCCTTACAATTCTCTTTTGAATCTTGAAGATTTGGATGGCTTGCAATTTGTTACCCCACAATTCAATGCCATATAATTGTGATTCGAAAGTCCCATAATACACATTTATTAAATCCTTTATGTCCAATATCTTTGAAAGATTTTTTATTATGAAGCATGAGGTGTTAAGCTTTTTTTTAATCTTGTCTATATGCTTCTGCCAGCTGAGATTATTATCCAGTATTAGCCCCAGAAATTTTATACTGCTTGCTTCTTCTATTTTTGTTTGATCAATAGCTATATCTAAAGATTTTTCATTTGTTCCTATTGCTGAAAAATGTCTGCTGAAAAAATGAGTAAATACGTTATTTGTCAAAGTAATTTTATACAATTATCAGTTGAATTAGAAAATATAAAGGATATTTTAAATAAATAAACCATAATTATTTAGTTTAAAGTTATATTAATATTCTTGGGAATCCGATTTAGCCGGAATATGGAATATTCTCTACCATATTATGTTGAACACATACAGGGGAGGGATTTTAATTTTGGGTTCAGTTAATCCCCTACTCAAAACTTACGGGTTATACTGTTTATTGATAAATTTATTTCTTTTCTTGCTCAGAAGACAGAAATATATGCACACATTTTATACTGATATCCAGTAGATTGTATCAAGAAGCAATATATTTTCTAATATTTTAAGGGGTACAACCCCTTTCATTGTTGTTAAATTGCATGAATATAGAGGAAAATCTCCTAGATTTACAAATATATTTCTTTTTAAAGAAATCTTTAATGAATATGGTTTATCGCTCATCGTAGCGAGTTCTTGTTTATGGCTATATTAAATATAAGAAAAAAAAAAATACCACTCCTTGGCTCCTTTTCTTCATTATTGTTATAATAAACGAAGGGTTGCAAAAAAAATATTTCTGCGGTCTTTTTTATTCACTATTCGCTATAGAACCGCACTAAGCATAACTATCGGGTAAAAAAAAAATATTTGTATGACATGAGCCGCAGTAAATATTACTAAGTGGTGCAAAAAGAACAGTTCATGAATCTTTTCAGCTGAGAGGTGGAAATAGAACATTCCATGGGTCTTGTTTCACTGTTCTTCTATTTACCCTCAGTAAATATTAAAAAATCAGTTCACGAATCTTTTTTCTGACTATTATTCAGTACAGCAATAATTATAACAAAGGGCTGTAAAGAAGTAATTATTGGGTCTTTTTCTGTACGGTTATTCTATATACTAACAGTAAAGATGACTGAGGTGTGCAAAAAGAACACTTCTTGCTCATTATTGTTTTAAAGACCAACACTAAATATAACAATGGGGTACCAAAAAGCAGTTCTTGTTGATATTTTTTTTTTTAATTTCTCTATAGAACCGCAATAAAAATACGGTTACAAAAAAAAACAGTTCATGGTTTTTATTTATTTATTTTTTTTAACTATTGCTCTATATCCTACCCGCAATAAATATTATTAAGGCGTACAAAAATAATACTACTTGGGCCTTTTTGGTACTATTATTCTATAGAGCGGCAGTAAATATATCTAAAAGGTGCAAATGGAAATCGTTTAGGGTATTTTTTCCCTATAATTCTACAGTCAAAGAAAATATAACTAAGGGGGGCAAGAAGAACGAAGGGCCTTTCTGATTTTACGAAATCAACATATGTATTGCGTTTCTTCTGATTTCGAAAAGAAATTAATTTTTTCTATAATATAAATTAGTAAACCATTATTTAAGTGCGAATGGATTGACTTCTGTACATTTTGTAAACTTTCCCATTCTATTACCCACTTATGTGTTATTATGTCTCTATTGCATTGTTCTCATTTTTCGTAATTGTTATTGTTATTTTTTGTCGATGGGTATATTTATCTGTTTAATTCTTTTCTCTGGCTATTAAAAAAAATCGTGTGATAAGTAGAAAAACTGATAATGGTTTAAATTATCAGTTTCACTTGTAATAACAGCTGTAATTTGTGACCCTGAAAACGAGGAAAACTATCAATAAGTCGCTTTTTTTTTTAATGAACTCGTGTATTTCTAGAGTTAAAAAAATAAAAATAAATTGCTATTGTTTGAAAAAAATAAATAAAGAGATTGTACATTCTTCTAATGATTTGAATGTAATCCTTGAAATGTGGTTCACAAATTATTGTTGGTGTAATAGCACTTCACATCATATAATAATAAAACAATAAGTAATAAAACAACATATAATATAAAAAAGTTTTTTTTTTGGTTTTTTATTGAGGAAATCGACCTTTGAGGTCATTAACTCAACAGAGATTTTAGTTAGGTCATTATAAATTTATCATTTTATAGGACCATTCTTGCGCCTCAATGTTGTACATTTAATATTGACTTAAAATATTATATTATTTTATATGGATGTTTTTAAATGTTTATATTGTTTTTTATTTGATGCAATGTTAAAAATTTCTTCATAAAACATTGAAGAATTTTTATTAAATAACTCATCAAAGGATTGAACGTGTCACCATCTTCTTCGCCGACGTTTCGCTAGTAATGCTGCTAGCTTCTGGGTTAAGTCTGAGAATGTTTCCCTAGCAGCTCAGAAAGCGAAACGTCCATGAAGAAGATGGTCAATACACGAAGACCATAATGTCGGACCGCGAAAGTCTACGAGTTAAATATTTTTGTCATATTTAATCAAAGACTATGCCGTCTAGAGAGTTAAGAGACATCACAAGATAATCCAGGGGATGTTCTGTTTATGGAGAAAAACGTTCCATACAGATCCTCTGGTACACAGGATTAAAGGTTTCTGATATTCTTAAAAAACGTTCATTTAATAAGCAAATATTGTGCAGAAATTTAAACTGAGAAGAAATAGGAATCACTTTAATATTAGACATTCATTAAAACTTTGTCAGTTCAAAGGCTAGTTTAATATATTTTTCTATTTTAGAGACAGCAGTGTCTATGATCCATGCTTTCTTTTCGTTCTTCACTATCAGGATGATCTGGTCTAATATATCTAAACATGTGCTCTGTTTTATCCAATAGGAGAATAATGCTTTCATTTCCCATATCAGGGGGGAAAATATTGAACTTTTCTTCTAAACGTTCATGCTTGAAAGATTCTCCCATACGAATTATTTTTGCCCCAAAAACTTGTCTTTCTTTGAAATCCATGATACCCTTGAACAGTCACCAATTTCATCGCACATCACACAAGTATTATGCATAATATTATTTTGTAGATTAGCATTCATTGCGCTCGCAGTTTCAGTATATAAACCACCTTAGTACAATAATTGTACTACTACAATAATTGTAAGTCGACAAACCCGCGTCTAACAGTTAATTATTAACTGTTGGACGCGGGTTTGTCGACTTTATTTCCGTTGCGAAATTAAGGCCGTTGATCTGATTTTTGTACATAATCAGGTTTGTGTTTATTGAACATCCGACCATATTTAACAACAGGCATAATTTTTTTTTTTATGGGTACGTTAAAAAATCCAATATTTGTTTAATCTATCTTCAGTATTTAGATAAATAATAAAACGGTTATCCTAATTCATATTAGTTTAAGTCCCAGGATAACTACCTATATGTATGTATATATATATATATATATATATATATATATATATATATATATATATATATATATATAAATGCATGTGTGTGCATATATACAAATATAAACCTTACATTTTTAATGAATTATTGTTACATTTTTACAAATCCATGTTTTTCTTTAGCTGGTGCAATAGGAAATAATTTACCTATTTTATCTATCAATTTATACTTCTCATTGATTTTTTTGTTGACGAAAA
This sequence comes from Gonocerus acuteangulatus, assembly GCA_946811695.1. Taxonomy (NCBI): domain Eukaryota; kingdom Metazoa; phylum Arthropoda; class Insecta; order Hemiptera; family Coreidae; genus Gonocerus; species Gonocerus acuteangulatus. The sequence continues at coordinate 65,374,454 of OX328127.1, read as the reverse complement.
ATATATTTGGTCATTAAATGGTTACGACCATCTGACGTCCACTTGAGAATATAGGGTTTTGTTACTTATGATCAATATTATCTCGAGTTTTCCATCTGAAATATGTTAAATACTTCTAATTTTGTATTTCTCGATATTTAATTTCACACTGAAATAGATAATGCTAGGGTTATGAACTGTTTGAGGTGCCCATATTATCAGACGAATTTCAAATGCTGTCTAGACAGATGAGTAATTTTGAATTACTGCGTAAGAAATACTCCTGATAAACAGGCTTGGAGTCTATATGCATTTTTATTATGCCCATTTGATTGTAATTGCAGCTTTTAAGTGGATTGATGACTTCCGATAATATGACGATAAGTCGTCAATTTGGTTTATATAATAATCCCTTGCTAGAATGTTTTATCGGCGATAAGTGGAGCAGTTACACGGGGAAGCAGGGAGCAGATGTACAGGAAACTCGGTGTTGTATATTGGTTATGTTCTCTGTTGTATTACTGTACGCACACACATCATCTGTACAGTCATCTCTATACATAACACACACACACATGTGCAAACGACTTAATGTAATATTACTCTATTAATTCCTTCAGCATGTTCCCACATTTGTTTTGCTGATCCTTATCGTGTAAAGACATCAATTACTCTCAATTGACAAGCTTGTAATTTATTTTTATCATTTTATGAAATAACAAGAAATACAATTTTTTTATGAAATATGCTGAAGGTTACAAAAATAAAAATAAAATAAAAAACTGTCACATTCTAGTTGTTTTATTAAATTTTCCCTACCGTTTTCGCATCCTTTGATGCTTCTTCAAGTACGATTAGATAAATTTTATTATTATTTTACTATACACCCTATTCTTCTTAAAGAAAAGTCTATTTTTTTTATCTTTATATTATTATTTCTCATAAAAATAACATGATATAATAATTTTGATTTGATAAAATATTTTGTTCCTATACACATTGGGTAACAATTACCCATGTGGTTGAAATACTTTAAAAAAATAAATATTCAGCCTAAAGAAGCCGAAACGTCTGCTACAAGTTTGGACGTGGCCCTTTTATCAAAAAATCATTCCGTTGCCTGTATAGTTACATTTAACTAGGCGTAGCCCCCCCCCCCCTGAGAGGATTTTAATAAATCGACTTGTATGTGAGAGTGATTTTATTTTATTGAATTTTTAGCTATTTACATGTAGAAATTGTTTGAAAAATAATTCGGGTAATTTTTGGAAATAAAAAAAGAAATGAAATGTAAATTAAAAAATACTTTTGCTTTTTTCTATAATGAGCATCAAGCCATTTTTTAAGTAGGTACATTTATTCAGCGCATATTACCTATGGTTTTTCTCCACCGCTTTGTTCTTCTTAATCATTGATTTATCAAATGTGAATTGGATTCTGATATTTTTATTTCACTAAACAACTAAAGTTATCTTATTATCAGGTCACAGTACCCCAAATCACTAAATGGCTTTTTTTATTTTCTATAAACTCTTGTATAAATGTGTGAGCATCCATCATTGTACTGGCTACGAGCGGAAAATAATTCTGTCAGATTGTACGATGATAGCTTTTTGGGGGTTCAAGACCAGAGATCTTCAAACTTATTAATTAATTATTATTTCAATATGATGACTACCATCAATTAGTCATATTTCTATAAATAACCTAACCGCATCAATATTTCCATATTTTGCAGTTCGCAAATTTGCCTAATTTTTCTCCTCATTCTGTGTCCATAAAGAACTAAACGTAGTCAAAATTAATTTTGAAATAATTGAGTAGTTATCCATTTTATTTAATTATTTGTGTATGTTGCATCAGCTCTATGTATTTGAAAAGACTCACAGACATACATATAACTAGTTCATTATAAAATTAAATCCATTTAATCGTTTTTGCTCCTATCATCCAGAATTATTACTATCTTTTGTAATAATTAATTCTTAATCAGCAAATTTATCTTAATTTGAAATGGCAACACTTTTTATTAAGTTGTAAAAAACGCAGGAATGATAACTAAATTAAATACAATACATAGAAAGGTATTTGTTAATAAATGCTATGAAACTTTCACACACACACATTCACAAACATTTTTTAATAACCAATATAATTGTGATGTCTATTTTCTAAACAAAATTACATTTACATGTCATTATTAATACATTATATTTGTCAACGTATGTTTTTTACAGAACATTTAATAGAATTCTTTAAAATCATTCTCTTTTTAACCATAACATCTTTATTCTCATTATTTATTTTTATTCACAGTAGTATTGAATAGGATTAAGTCGTCACCATCATGCTATTTTATTACTTATTTGATTCTTTGTTATATTTGACTAGAATTATTTTTTAAAAATAGCTATGATTTATTAGCCATTAACTAATAATAATTTTTCATTAATATTTCGTTATTATTAAATTTTGTTTTTTATAATTAAATATTAATGTCCTATCCTGTACAATGTACTGTTATATATGTAAAATATTTTTTATTATTGAACCGAATAAGATAAGTTACAAAGTCGGTTTTTTTCTTATTTATTGCATTTTGTTTACAAAATTTATAAGCGTTTCAGCTGAAATTAATATTTTCTCTGTAAAAAAGGTTTATATTTTTTATTTACATTAGTTGCTTTGTTATGTTATATCATGTTGTCCGATGAACCACATATTAATACGGGGTTAAACCCAAATTAATATCAAGTGGTTATATCCATACGGTTTACATTGATAATAAAAATTGTTAATTTTGTGTCAACAGTACATAATTGTTACTTAGAAATATTTAACATTAAAATTGGGAATGGATTTGAGTAGACTATTTTTTGAGAACGTTGAAATATAAATTGTTTCCTGATAAATCTTCAAATATCTAGGAAAGCAGAAAACGTCGTAACTGGAGTTTTTCCTACCCTAATTATTAGAAATCTGACTCAATGTTAAAATTGGATACTTGAAAATACTAGATTCGTCATTAATACTTTATTTAACTCTTCATAAATTTATGAAATTGAAAAAAAAAAAAAATGCAAATTGCTCTATAGCGGGCTCTGTAAATACTATATAAATTGTTTTTATAGTACTTGTAAATATCTTTTGAAGTGAAACCATATTTACAGAGTTTCTATTTAAAGTTATGTTCTCTCAATTTAACAATGGTGAATTTTACAGGTAACCAAGCCATAGAGAAAAGTTAGTCAAAACTAATCGGATTGATAGGAGTTTATCTTTTCCAGCTTTTACACACTTTCGTGTGGTTGTCGCCTGGATATGTGCTCCTATGTGGGCACGAAGCACATATCCATGTAAATAGGGTGAAGATAAGACCTATGCTTCCCATTGGCGGCGCTATCTCTTGCACCGTGGTTCCGCCCTGGCCTGGAACCCAGGAACCAATAATTACAGCGGAGAGCTTGAGAGCTGAAGCCGAAATGATGAGCTAAACTGTTCGAGATAAGAGCCGAGTTGCAGGGCCACCTTGGGGCTTCTTAGTTCATTTTCATAATTACACCCTCTCTAGGCTAATTAGTGTGTTTTATTGCTCTGAAGAGAGTCTTGAAGCGCTGTGAAACGCTGCTCTTTTAAGATCTCTCGCGTCCGCTTCCCTCGCGTCGCGCTGTCTGCTGGAGTTAAGCTTTCGTTCTATTTATAATGTTTTCCCACGCCATTCACGTGCTTACTACTGCTTTCAGGTGCTCTAACATTAGGGAAAAATTTAGCATAGGGAATATATATATATATATATATATATATATATATATATATATATATATATATATATTCCTTTTGCTTACAAATGCAATCCTAGAAATAATATTTCTGGCAGATTTTAGTTATTGGGGTTGAAATTATAAATGAATTTTGGAAAAATTACCCCCATTTAAACATTATACATAATTTATAGTGCTCAAAATTGTTATTCTTCTGTATAATACCCACAAGCTGGGAAGATTTGCTCAATTCTCCAAAATTTGGGTAAATGTATATATATACCACTATTCTGAACAGCTTGCGATATGTTCAACATTTTCCAGTTTTAATAATAAGCTAACTTGTTCTATCAGGAGTGGGAAAAATTGTACACCATGATCCACCTTTAATATCAAATTAATCTGCCTTATGTGGAAATTACCAGTTAAAACGATGCCCGCTAGATTAAATCCACATTGAATAACAGAGAAATATCAAAATAATCGATACAGATACCGATAATAGCCCATCTAGAGATATTTCTCAAGTAAATTTTGTATAATAATGTTTCTCTTCAAAATACCCACTAAATACTTATTATAATACAATTAATAAGTGTTTACTTATTACTTTATTATATTGCAGTATTGTCAACACTAAGGATGGCTACACTGTAATGATATTCCTAATGACATTATTGTTAATAATAATATTCTTAGTAACATATAATACTATATTAAATATCTAATCATTAAAACACTTTAAGGAGACCATCGCCAAAAGTTACGGGGCTCTGTAAACAAATAAATAAATAATCATTAAAAATAATATTTAAGAAAAAAAAATGGAAAAATTAGAAATATTATTAAATTTAAATTATTATTATTATTATTATATATGAGTATATATGGAATTAATAGTACATATACATTTAATAACTTAATAATTCCTTAAATGTAAATAACTGTCGGATAATATTAAATTTACAAGTATTTGTGAATGCGTGCTTTTTATGGGATTTATAAGAAGGGTAATAATTTGCTAGACTCTGTTCTAGCTTAATCAGAAGAAACCTGTCCCAGATTCTGGAGAAACTTCACAATCTATTTCTGAATATTCAACTGTTTTCTGCGCACTAGCACGGGGAATTCTTAATTATGCCTCCGGTTATGTTGCATACTAAATCTTGTATTTTTACGAAAAAGAAAGGATGATCAAGATTGAGAACGGATTATGTTTTTTTGTGGGGTTATGCCTAAATAAATAAACGCAAGTCTAAAATAAGTAGTATTTAGATTGTATTTCTACTTTTTCTTACTCTTTTCCTGTTTTTGTAAAATTTGAACTTTCTCATATGAGTCATTAGTTGTTTAAGACAAGCATTACGATTTGATATCTAGATCGTGTGGTAGATACGAGGTAGTCCCGTTACAATTTACATGTAATTATGCAAAACAGAAAGAATACTTAGAAGAAATGTCATTTGCGATTGACTTTTCTACTCAAATGGAGCAAAGCGAGACCTAATTTATTCATAGACATTTAAATTTCATATTTTTTCTCAACATGCTTTTCTAAAATCTTTTGAAAGGCATTTTTTACACGGATTAGTGTACTCAATTCTCTAAGAGGTCGAACTACTTAAAACCAACATAGAAATGTGTGATAAACTATATATATATATATTTAAGTATTATTAAACTAGCAGAAGAAATTATGGAAAACTTAAACTATACGATAGAATATTACTAACATTTAGTACTATCTTTAGGGATTGTAGACTAGCTATTCTAATTGGTATTATTATTACAAATGAGCATTACATTGAGGAATAGTTATTCGAAAGGGTAGTGCTGTTCAGGTTAGCACAGATCTTTGATATTCTAATCGCTGTTTGCTGTTCACGATTCTAGCTCCTTCCATTTGCTTCGGATTGTTCACTCGGCAAAGCTTTCGGTCTATAATACCTTCTCTGTGTTGCAGAATTGGGTTTGTTTTTCTTACAGGTTAAACCGATTTTCTTTCCCTGTAGGGAGGAAAATCGGTTTAAGACACCTTCGAAAACTGGATATACCCTGCAAGTGCTGAAGGGAAATGTCGACCTTTCGTAAATAAAAACAAAAGTTAGGAAATGTTGTCTAGCGTTTACAAAAATGTCATATTTTGATCAAATATAGCACAAAAATACATTCTCAATGTCAGAGTTTTTAATGCAGAATCTTCTATTTGGAATACGGGGTTATCAATGAAATTAGTGTGAAAAAACCCGTAGTGCTTACGATTTTGAGTTAATAGGAATCCAGGTATATTTCTTGTAATTATTTAGATGCTGAGTTTTAGTTTTCGGTGCTATAGAAAGTTGAAAGGACTTTTTTTTTTCTTTCACGTTCCATATTTAGGTATACCAATTAAGATATAAAAATTTTGGTATAATTTATTTATTTAATAATGTTTACGCAACTCAGGCGATAAAACATTTCGAAGTTACTGAGGAATTTCGGTCTAAAAAATGAAAAGGAAGAATTTTATTATTATATTATAACAAGACTATACCTGACTTAATTACTTTCTAAAGAATGGGTTATTATTAAAGAGTTGATCAACAAGTTTTCCGGAATTTTGAAATAAATATTATAACAATTAAATCTTTCCCAAGAAAAAACTGTGAATATTACTGAAGATTGGGGTCTCCCGTGGTCTAGTGGCTAGCGCCTTGGATTCATAAGCGAGAGATGGTGGGTTCGATCCCCACCTCCGGCAGAAATTTTCTCATCTCAGGGCTCGTTGGGAAAATTCCTCGCTACACCCTGGATGTCGGTGCTAATGACCTAGAGGTAGATCTACTTTCTTGTGAGCTTCGCAAACACACAAAAAAAAAACTAAATATGAAAAATATGCCATTAAAATATGTTAGAATAAGGAATAGTGTTAGGTTATCAGAAGAAAAGAGAAACAAATTATACAATTAGGTCGAATAAAAAATATTCTCACTGGATAAGTTGTTCGAAATTCGTCAAATATTTTTTCAAAAATATTTAACCTACTAAGTATATTCTGGAAGATTAATCTCTGTAATTGTAATAAAGATAAATTTTATTACGATTCAAGTATACTCAAAATATTTGTGCCAATACGGGCAATGTTATAACTGTTTACCATTATTATTTATTAACTTTTATTTGGATATACATTTGCTTGTCTATATGAGTATATGTTTTTTTTTTTTTCCAGAAGGGGCCAGTGTCAGTTGGAGGTTATGGAGAAGGGATGGGACAGACCATAGCTGGAGCCCGTACTCAACTACATGGGCGTCTATGAAGGCCACTACCTCCGATCTCCGAGCATGCATTGGGTGAGTCCGAAACTATAATAATAGTAAAATTAATACTTGCATTAATCCCCTTTTATTTGATCTACTTATTTCTTGATTTTGATCTTGGTATTTTGATTAGAATTTGACAGGATTGTAACGTATGAAGTTTAAACAATAAAATGTCCATCACACAGATTGTACAATACTAATCACACTCCACAAAAAGACTAGTATGACGCATTACTAAAGAATTTGCTGGAAAATACAAAGTATATTTTATATTGACCCAATATTATTTAATCCAAAATTTTTCAGGCGGAAGGTCAATAAAATAGAATTAACAAAGTCAATTCAATTTATTTTACTTAAGCTCTAAATTAAAAACTAAAAATACAGTCTAATTTTATTAAGGCGAACCCTCCCGAACATTGGCCACGTCCAAAGTGACGTTACTACTACGTCAAGTGTCAATCAGCTGTAAGTAGTCAGCTGTGAAATATCGATTGATTCTAAAAAATAAAACTCGATCATCCAGAAAAAGATTAGTCCATTATAATAAAATATTTTTTTTCTAAGATTTTGTCACTGGATATAATTAATTTGTTTAGTAAATTGAAAAATATAGGTACATTTAAATATTTGATATCTCAATTTGAAGTTTAGCGAGTTTTTTAGCTCCTGAAGAGGCACCTAAGGTGTGAGCTTAAATAAAATAAATTGAATTGACTTTGTTAATTCTCTTTTATTGGCCTTTCGGCTTAAAAATATTATACATAAATAGTTTTGCTTTTTTATATTTGTTGTGATGAGCTAACTCATTACCTACTGAGGTAAACCTCAATTTATGAAATAAGTAAGTAAACCCAAATAATGAACCTATTGTTAATATATAGCATAAGAAATGGAAATATATCAGTGCATTTTCGGCGTTTATTGTTATTGTTCATATTGTAGATAGTTTAATAATCAGTTCCAGCTTTACATTTCGTATCCCCAAAGATCGGAGAAGGACACGCCCCAACCCAGTAAAATGGTTTATTAATGAGATGGGTTGAAAATGAACGTTTTAAGAAATGTCTTTGCTCCGTGAATATGTAATGTGCTTTAATGAAAAATAATTGCCACTTTTGGTGGGATAATTCTTTTTTTCTTTATCATTATTTCATGGTGTAACAGTTTTGAAAAGTACACAATTACTTTTGATAGGTAAACATTTCCTTTTCCATAATTCAGGAAGGGCTTTCGTTATAATTCTGGAACTCCTTCCATGATAATGCGCGAAGGTACATCGCCTTTTTCTCACATAGCAACGAAAAAGCTGTAATTAAATCGTCTAATTTTGATTAATATTCATTTGACGTATCTGGATCTTCAAACCGTGAACTTCACGAAAGGAAACAGAAAAACAACTTTGTAAAGGCAACCTTTCGCTGATTTTTGGTTTTCTGAATATTCTCAGATTTCAATGCACGTTTTGTAAAAGCTAATAAAATTTAGAACAACTTTGTCGAGCCACATTTTTGTTTTTTGTTTCCTCTGTTAAACTAAATTACGTGTAAATAATTCACAAACTTTCACAATTGAACGTAAAATAATATTTTATTTTTCATGTAACTTAAAATCAGCACTGATATCATTGACATTAAACATTTAAATCCTGATTGGACTTGGACAAAATCAGACTGACATCTTCAAAACGTAAATTTATCCTTATTCAACAATGAGATTGATTGAAATAATATGTTTTTTGAATGATTTGAAAATAGATTTTGATTTTTTCCAAGGCTAATCAGGATTTGAATGTTTAATTTTAACGACATCAGTGCTGACATTAAGTTAGATAAAAAATAAAATATGATTCTATGGTCAATTGTAAAAGTTCGTGAATTATTCACACGTAATTTAATAAACAATGGGAACAAAAAACAAAAATCTGGCTCGACAAAGTTGTTTTAAATTTTATTAGTTTTCATTTAAAAACAATTGCATTGAAATCTGTCATGATTTAGAGGCTGTAGGCATTTTTTAAACACAAAATGTCGTTTTTCCGCACCGGGAGACCTTCGTAATTCCCTCTGCTATCATTTAGGCAGTTAATTATATATTAAACTCTGTATCTTTAGTCATATCTAGATTGTCCCTGCCATAAAGGCAACTGATACAGAGTATAATAAAATCTAGAGGAATGGTTTCGGGAATGCATGGGTTGCATAATAATGAATGCACTCTAGCACTGCAGTATGACCGAATAAAGATTGCCTAGAGGATGTGATGTCTTCCCCTTCCTCGGACTGGTCGTTTTCGATTTGGAAGACAGTTCAAGATTCGATAACCTCCACAATCAGTATCGTCTCCACATCCCGCTCGCCCTTTCGTTCAAATACAACGCTTTCGTCACACAAATGCGTTATTATTACACTCATATTTTCCTTTCGATAGATTTTTGCGTTTAAATAAATATTAAAGACTTTGATTTACTAAATTTTTATAAAACCTTTTAGTATATTTTTTTACAATGTGTATATATATATATTCCACTATTTCTTATTTCTTTTTATGGCAGGGGTTCGATAAAGCAGTTCACCATTCGTTCACATTTACTGCTTTATTTGATATATTTTGCCCGACATGTTTCTTGCTTCGGTCGCACCTCTTCAGGGACTTTTCTATTCAAAAGTATTTTTTGTAAAATTGAATCCATGAATAAAGCGAATTTGTATAATTATTTTGTGTTTTGATTTATATGATTTTATGTATATATATATTCATTTTTGGCAAAATGTTAGGCGTGCTGAGTCCAAAAATTACCGCGATTTTTGTCCACTGCATACATGTTTCTTGCAATATATGATGGGTGGTCTTAAAAATAAGTTTGTTTTCAATCCTATTCCATCCCCCTTTTCCCCTACCTCCCTTGTATTTCTTCTTGGTCATTCCTGGGAGTGAAATGACTAAATATTCAAGGGAAGGTATATCAAGTACCCAATTTGAGGTTCAAAGCTGAATTACAACCTATAAAGAGCCCCATCACAAGCCATAGGTATTAACGAAAGCTGAATTACAACCTATAAAGAGCCCCATCACAAGCCATAGGTATTAACGAAAGCTGAATTACAACCTATAAAGAGCCCCATCACAAGCCATAGGTATTAACGAAAGCTGAATTACATTCTATAAAGAGCCCCATCACAAGCCATAGGTATTAACGAAAGCTGAATTACAACCTATAAAGAGCCCCATCACAAGCCAAAGGTATTAACGAAAGCTGAATTACAACCTATAAAGAGCCCCATCACAAGCCATAGGTATTAACGAAAGCTGAATTACAACCTATAAAGAGCCCCATCACAAGCCATAGGTATTAACGAAAGCTGAATTACAACCTATAAAGAGCCCCATCACAAGCCATAGGTATTAACGAAAACATTTTTACTAAATACTAGATGTGATGGAATGTTTTGAGTGTATTTTTAGCACTTTCCTCTGAAGGAAAGTAGCTATTGAGGTTGGACTCATGACGGAATTTTTGAAAAATTTCTTCAAATCTTTATCGATCCTACCTAGTAGACACCGAAAATGACCCCCGTTAAAATTTATATATATATATATATATATATATATATATATATATATATATATAAATATGTGTGTGTGTCTGTTAACACGATAGCGGCCAGAGTTTTTGTTTTTTCGTCACGAAACTTGGTATATAGCATTTAATTAGCAAACGATTGAATGAGTTCGTTAACCACCAAAATCAGTCCACCGGAAGGGGGGGGGGGGGTTTACCCCGAACCCAAAACACCAATTCGCCACTACCAGCCTTGATTTATGGTATATTTCGACGAAACTCGGTATTCGTAGTGGTTATCTACAGGTAAATATGTGTTGTAAAAATAAACTAAATCGGTTCATTAGAAGGGGGGGGGGTTTACTCCGGACCCAAATTCCTAATATACTCATACCGGTCGTAATTTCTGCTGTATTGTAACGAAACGCGGTTTACGTCGTGGGTAACTCATGAGAAAGAAGTGTTGTAAAAATGAGCTGAATCGGTCAATCGGAAAGCGGGGGTTTAATTTGTAATATATTTCAATAGAAAAGCCCACCAGACGTAGGTTCACAAAGCCGCCGCAAGGAGCGCTTTCTACCACTAGAGTGACTGTATCCTGTTCCTTCGTTAGATCAAAATACGATAATACGAGATTTTTTGTATTTATTACGTAGTGTAATAGGTACCATGTGTAAACATAACTCTGGAAGCAAATTAATAATTGATGAGTTACTCATTACAAATTTAAAAGAGATCTATTCATGTTTTTATTTTATTTATGTAGGATATTTTAAGCAAATTGTTCTGGAAAGCAGTCTACACTACCCAAATTCTGAGGAAAGTGCTTAGTTATGCAGCTCCTGCGTGACGGACTTTTTGGTCTTACCTCGCAACAATCCATGGGAAACAGTAAAAAAATCATGCAGTTTTTTTGTTCGCAGACTTGTGTTATTTTATTGAAAATTGTAATGTGAATATTATTTTCCCAGCGATAATTAATTGAAGCATTATTTTTTTATTGAATAAAATATATTTGATTTGGATCTTTCGTGGTTTACATATAAAATTAAATATAATGTTTTAAAGAGATCTGAAATTAATATTAACATTGTCTCTCTTAGTTTTATTTTCGGACTTATGCATTCTCCTAAGAACGAAGGTCTTTCTCACTCCCACGGGAAGTATAAAATTTCTTTCTTTATTTTATAATTTACCCTGATACTAACCAATTGCTGTTTTTTTCATGAGTATATGTACATATCTTGGGATTATCTTTTATTGGATGAAGATAATACAGAAAAATATATGTTGATTAGACATGATAAACACTATTGTTATTTTTTTTCAATTACAGAAAAACATTTAATTATATTTTCATCGAATAATGTAATCCATAATGACAATAGATTCGTCGAGAATGATTTATCTGCCTGTTAAATACATCAGATAATACAAACAGTAAGTTAAAACGCATTTATGTATGTAATTTATCGTAATATCGCGTTTTGAGCGCAATTGAATATTATAAAAAGTAATGTGATCGGCTTATATATTTATATTAAAAAAAATAACGCATATAAGAAATGTCCTTCAAAAATATCTATGTACTTGATCGTAGGATGTCCCACGGAATACAGACATGCAATATTATCTACATGTACTTAAGAAATAACCAACAACGTCCTAACAAAAAGAATCCAAAAACATAAATATCCAGCAATCAGACGTACCTAGACTAAAAAAATACAGAATATACATCCATGCAATATTATCTACATGTACTTAAGAAATAACCAACAACGTCCTAACAAAAAGAATCCAAAAACATAAATATCCAACAATCAGACGTACCTAGACTAAAAAAATACAGAATATACATCCATGCAATATTATCTACATGTACTTAAGAAATAACCAACAACGTCCTAACAAAATGAATCCAAAAACATAAATATCCAGCAATCAGACGTACCTAGACTAAAAAAATACAGAATATACATCCATGCAATATTATCTACATGTACTTAAGAAATAACCAACAACGTCCTAACAAAAAGAATCCAAAAACATAAATATCCAGCAATCAGACGTACCTAGACTAAAAAAATATAGAATATACATCCATGCAATATTATCTACATGTACTTAAGAAATAACCAACAACGTCCTAACAAAATGAATCCAAAAACATAAATATCCAGCAATCAGACGTACCTAGACTAAAAAAATACAGAATATACATCCATGCAATATTATCTACATGTACTTAAGAAATAACCAACAACGTCCTAACAAAATGAATCCAAAAACATAAATATCCAGCAATCAGACGTACCTAGACTAAATAAATACAGAATATACATCCATGCAATATTATCTACATGTACTTAAGAAATAACCAACAACGTCCTAACAAAAAGAATCCAAAAACATAAATATCCAGCAATCAGACGTACCTAGACTAAAAAAATACAGAATATACATCCATGCAATATTATCTACATGTACTTAGGAAATAACCAACAACGTCCTAATAAAAAGAATCCAAAAACATAAATATCCAGCAATCAGACGTACCTAGACTAAAAAAATACAGAATATACATCCATGCAATATTATCTACATGTACTTAGGAAATAACCAACAACGTCCTAGTAAAAAGAATCCAAAAACATAAATATCCAGCAATCAGACGTACCTAGACTAAATAAATACAGAATATACATCCATGCAATATTATCTACATGTACTTAAGAAATAACCAACAACGTCCTAACAAAAAGAATCCAAAAACATAAATATCCAGCAATCAGACGTACCTAGACTATAAAAATACAGAATATACATCCATGCAATATTATCTACATGTACTTAGGAAATAACCAACAACGTCCTAACAAAAAGAATCCAAAAACATAAATATCCAGCAATCAGACGTACGTAGACTAAAAAAATACAGAATATACATCCATGCAATATTATCTACATGTACCTACTTAGGAAATATCTAACTTACTTATTGACTAAAACACAAATAGGCCTAGCAATGAAAAATAGCCATAAAAGAAACAATCCCACAAATACTAAAACGCAAATAGATCTAACAAAGCAGCTTTGACCTTAATACAATCCTACGAAGACTAAAATACATATATTCAATAAACACACGTTCAGAAACTAGAACACAAGAGCCCTTTATAAAGAGGTACTAGCCATAAACACACGTTCAGAAACTAGAACACAAGAGCCCTTTATAAAGAGGTACTAGCCATAAATAAACAATACACAGTTGAGAACTTAAACACTTAATCATCATTTTATTTATTTATTTAATTTCTGCACTGTTACTTAGTTCCGCAACTATGCGACATCAACCTTAAAAACGAAAAAAAAAAAAATTAAAAAAAAATGAAGGAAAAGAAAATAAGGAGAAAAATAAGAACTTTGACAAAGACAAAATAATAATAATAATAATAATACAAATTGATACGTGCATAAATAAAACATGAAAGAACGAATAAATTGATTTAAAAAAAAATACAATTAAATAAAATAAAACACTATTAAAAAATACATAGAGAGATAACGTGTGGAATTCATAAGAAAACGCTAAAAATAAAATAAGAAGTATGTATATCAGTTAATAAGTTGAATAACTATTTGAAACGAGTCTTAATAGACATGAAAATACAATATTGACATGGATAAGAATTGGCCATTTTTGACTGGCGGATTCAGTCCTATGACCTATGAAAATATAAGGAAAATTTTCAAAAAAAAAAAAACTATCATGAGTGCAATCTAAATAGAGCAGTTCCATTGAAAAGTTCTAAAACGCAATGATAATATTTTAATACTTAGCGAAGGAAAATAAAATAAAACGGTTAAGTAAAAACATGGCGGACTATGGTAATTATGAATTATTCCTTGCTTTTTATATAATACCATTGCACAACGCATTAAGCTTGCATTTATTCCTGCATCTTCTAACTTCTTCCTGAATCAAATCACTCATAGAAATAGATTGCATATGGTGGGAGGGAAGTCCATCTACTAGATTTTTTAGGTTTCTAGCTAGTTTTTTTTATCTACTTCTTTGGTTAATAATTAATATTTCTGTAGATTCGTTAAAATGGGGATTGGAATGAACTGTCCGTATTGTATGTTCAACGGTTTATGATTTCTGGTTTTTAGGGATTCGAAAACTGAGGATTGACAGGAAACGTTTTTTGTTTTTTTAAGTTTCTTCAAAAAGAAGTCATCTTTTAATTATGAGGAGGGAAACTTTCAAATTAAAATAGATTTTATTACAAAGTAAGGAGCAGTACTTTTCTACTATTTGATATAGTTATTGAAAGGTAATCATCAGAATTCTTATTTGATGTTTCACAAATACAAAAATAAATATTTACTACAAGAATTTGACCGAAAAGTTTGGGCTGGGGAAAACAATGACTAAATTATCAAAAACACCTCATATTCTATTGAATGTCTTTGGTCATTTCTCCTATCAGGAAATCGGCTTATGACCTCTGCGTCATAGAGAAGGTCCGAGGGTCGGGAACCAGAAGTCAGTCGTTTGTGTTTTAAAATAACACTACCAATTAGGATGGTAATACTTTTTCGGACAAAAATTCAAGAACGCAAAAGCATAAACAAAAAATATTTTTCTAATCATGGGTGATGATGAAAAATATAATTTTATATTGTTTGAATTGCTGGATTGTTGAAATTGAAGTTCATAATGACAAAGTCCCTGAAAACCTTTGTCAATAAAAATAATTATTGTGAGGAATTGTGTACTTATTTAAAGGGTAAACTGTATTATTTAAAGATTTGAGAGAAATTTTGGAGCTCGCCAAGTCAACCATTTACGGATTCTTAAAATGTATTCAAGATTTTCAATGAATTGGAAAGGCAAATAAAAAAGGTCCAAACTCGCTAGTTTGTGGGGATTCATGTCTTAAAAAGAGAACGAAAAATTAAAAAAAAGTGTTTAACTACCAAATGAAGTTCAAATATTGTTCTAGATCTTAAACAAGTGTCTACTTATTTCATAAATAAAATAAAAAAAAGAGAAAACATAGATCATGAAATATATTCATGGACAGAAGCAAGAATAAAAATTGGTTTGTGACAACATTAATCTAGTTGTGAATATAAATCCAAAGACAAGATTCTGGAAGGTTCACCAGACGAAAACCGCGCCAAACCTATTGATCAACAAAGCTAATATTATTCAACAGAATGTTGGACTGTCTTCGCCTTATCTAATTACCAATCCTCTATATTTCTAGAATTCCTATAGGCGTTTTTTTTTAACCGTACTATCTTCCCTATGCTTTATCCTAATAATTTTTAAAGAATTTGTTATTCCTATTATGTATATATAGGATTATTCTATTCAAATAGAGCCATTTTTGTCTCATATTATTAAACAATTAATAATTAAAGATATGAATAAATTAAAATTAGATAGATCGTTAATATCAACATTTTTATAAATATAAAATGTTTATATGTTACTTCTTATTTAATACGTGTAACTTAAATTAATAAAATGATAAAGTTAAGATTTAAAAAAAAAAAAAAAATAAAAAAAAATGTTTAGAACCGAGTCATGAAATTAAATTGAAATGTAATACAACCCGAAGTTAAACTATAATAATACCATTAACTAAATCCTAGAGAAATCCATATCAACCATAAAAATAATTATACTACTATTAAATGTAAGAGCAAGCGAACTATTTGAAAATTTAAATCGGAAATAACCGTTACCCTTTAATAAAGGTGGATTGTCCGGCTTAGGTCGTAATGGTATAAACTTTTTCTATTTATTATTTTTTTTATTTATTTTATTTTTTTTTTTTTTATAAATTTGGTTTTCTTTTGCCAACGTTGTGGCTTAAATTTTAAGATTTCATGGAAAAATGGCTATATCACTTTGTTGTATTTTGATGTAATGACCAACAAAATCCGTTTTATAATTCTTCCTATTCTCACAATCCTTATGAAGGCCGAATTTTAGCTGTAAAACACATTTTTATAATTAAAAACTACAAACGTAATCAAAATTTAAATAACCTTTTAAGTTTCGATGATTGACGGACGAC
This sequence comes from Gonocerus acuteangulatus, assembly GCA_946811695.1. Taxonomy (NCBI): domain Eukaryota; kingdom Metazoa; phylum Arthropoda; class Insecta; order Hemiptera; family Coreidae; genus Gonocerus; species Gonocerus acuteangulatus. The sequence goes on along the minus strand of OX328127.1, from coordinate 65,357,752 downwards.
TGGAACAATTTTGAACTGAATCGGTTGTTTCTGAATACCCAACCCGAAAATTAGACATGTAAAAAAGTTTCTTTTCGGTACTCCCGAATTGCGTCCTAAGGGGGCGTCATAAGCGGTCTCCTACCTATAGAGACCGAGGAAACGCGCTAAACAAAATGCAGTGCACTTTATTTACAATTATAATTGAATTACGAACATCCCCACGATAACATTTTAACTGTCAAAAATCTGTCCTTTTTAGATAGATTTAAAACTGAGGGAAAAATAATTAAATGTTTATATATTTGAAACAATACATCATAACAGAACAATTTCTTATCTTACTCCTCGGCATATGTCACCAGTTGTATGAATCCACAAGTGTTGATGCTTGTTCGTTTGCTCTCAGCGTATTTTTAAATATATTGTGTTTTTGTATAAGCGTAAAAACACTATTGGCCTTAGTCATTGAGCGACACTGCAGTGGCAATCACCAGTTTAGTTATCTAACATCACCTAGATAGAAATTGACACTGCCTGTAGAGTAGCAGAAGTATGCGACTATACAGTGGCCAGTATATTTTAGCACACTGGCAAGGACATTGATAAGCATGTCGAATCGTAGCTTGGCATCCCTTCTGTTCAACATGTGTCTCTTGATGTGTCATCAGTATGAGCTATTTCTTCACACCAGCCTAATCAGACCTAGTGGTCACACATGTCTTAGAGACCATGCGCTCTTTAATTCTCATAAATACTCATATTGGTTTTTAGTTTATCTAACATGAAATCCCATATGTCACATTTTTTTTTTTTTTTACTCTTTTATCAATTATATAGGAAAATATTGTATTATATCTATTAGTCACGGTTTTTGTCTATCTATTAATCAAGATTGTTTTGCGTATAACGAGCCAAAAACGTGTAATAGAAGTTTACACCCTTAAATGAAGCTATTGAAATAATTGAATTGGTCACGAAATTATTGTTATTTTTAATTGCTCCCGATATTAAGAACTTAAAACAGAAAGCAGTGATCATTTGCAAAAAAGAGCTAGTCAAGTCCTTAAATAGCCTTAATAAAATATTAAGGATCACATTTAATACTTGATAAAACAGAATACCATATTCTGCATAAGGTATCTTCGCTGGAGAGTATTTCAAGTATTAATACTCCATTCGTCTCCTTAACGTCATCAATACAACCGCTGGAGTCGAAAGTAGTATTAATACTCCATTCGTCTCCTTAACGTCATTAATACAATCGCTGGAGTCGAAAGTAGTATTAATACTCCATTCGTCTCCTTAACGTCATTAATACAACCGCTGGAGTCGAAATTAGTATTAATACTCCGTTCGTCTCCTTAACGTCATTAATACAACCGCTGGGGTCGAAAGTAGTATTAATACCACAAATACTCCCCATCGCGTTAAAAACTCCTACCAAGAGTCTGAAGCCGTATTAACACACCCATCCGTGTATATTGTTTTCGTTTATTTCGGAGGCAGATAATGCAGTATCTTTTTATAACTGCTTTGTTACTCTAATTTTTCAGCCATCTTTCGTGCAATACTGTATTGCTGCACCACCAGCCTTTCTGTGGCCTTATGGATCCAAGAGGACTTTCTAACTCCTGAAGAGGTGCGAAAAAGCACGAAACATGTCGGTTGAAAGATGAAAAAGGGCTCATCGATCGAAGTCGCCGAAACGTGTACGATATATATTCTTATTAGTGGGTATTATATTCTCGATTTTGTTGACTCTATTAAATTAAAAATTCACTTTCCATTATTAATCCCTTTTGAAGCTGAGCACTATTTGCTGTCATTATTATTAGTTGTTTTACTTGGCTTTGGTAAACCACAACATTAGCAATTTTCACACTGCCAGCGTATCAAAACCTTACCCTTCAAAGGAAAAATTACAAATAAAATACGAATATACGAAATAAAATAAAAATATAAACAATTAAATACTTATATAAACAAAAATATAACGAAGAACAAAGTTTGTTAGTTGGAGAACTTGACTGTGTTTAATTTTTAGATTAGGAGAGCTCATAAGAAGGAACACGTCTACCAGTGCACTTCAATTCTGAAGTCTGTTGAATCCTGAACGTACTTGGGTAAATATTTGCAATGTGGGTAACGTCCAAGAATTCTTATTCTACCCTTTCTTATTTAATCCACCTGAAATCCGTTGCTCTGCATATTTTTTTAATAAATACATTAAAATAATTGCGTATAAGATGCATGATCACTGCCTACGGAAGGAACATATCTCACAGGTCGTTTTTCTAACAAGATCACACCAACAATGTTAGTCCAAGCTGTTCTCTTTTTAACAAGACATAAAGAGAAACATTTCAATTGAGGGAAAGATAAAAAAGTAACCGGATAGATAAGAACTTCACCGCTGATGGAGTTGCCAGGTAGATGGTAGATGGTGTGGCCAGCTATCCTGCAGATTCTACAGCTGAACTATAAACCCTCAGCTCTTCCAGACAATGGCCAACAGCTCCGTTAGAGATAACCATCGCGGGCCTATCTAGTCTCGAGATTTATTTCTCCTTAACCTCTTTTCTAGGTAAACAACTTAATTATCACATTACTCTTATCTCTTCCATCCTCAAGCAGATATCCTCTGCTACTTGCTTGTACTAACTTCCCTACGATTAAGAATTCATGTTATCAAAATTATTTACAAATTACAAGTATTTCAGGTCAATCGAAATAAGTACCTATATATTTTATTCGTCTTTAGAAATAGCAGTAATTTTTATATATATATATATATATATATATATATATATATATATATATATTTCTTTATTGATTATTACATCCTGTATATAAATACATCTGGTAATATGATGATGATACAATATGAAGGTTCTGTGCTAAAGGCCTCCCAACTTCAACCTCGTTTAACTCCAGAAAGACGCTCAGATGACGTTGAGAGGTGCCTACACAAGCTCCCTTCTGCTCCGACCAGTGGCTGGAGTCAAAAAGAGATCGGTGAGCCACAGAAAATTGTCGCACTTGAACAAAGAGAAAGCCATTGCTAACAATTCCTCTTGGTCACTGCAGCAGATCTCTATACCAAAGTCTTTTGAGTCGCCTCGGTGGAGAGAGTGGGTGGGTGGCACCTAGTGTTGTAAAAGAGCGCGCCTTTAAGGCTAGAAGGCGCGGCATTTAAAAGCTCGAGCTCTCAGAGCTTGGACAGGGCTCGATAGAAGGCGCGAGCCTTGAAGGCTCGGCTTAGTAGAAGGCGCGAGCCTTGAGGGCTCGCCTCGGAGAAGGCGCAAGCTTTGAAGCCTTTTACTTTTCATTTCCAAAATGGCGGATGGCGGGCAAACAGCTGTTTCATGAAATATACTTTAGTAGATTCGTCCTAAATTCTTTCCGCCACATTGAAATTATTCGCTGGTAATTAAATTAACCATTTCATTGATAAACTAATTATATGGATGACTAATTGGGTAAAAATAGTAACTTGTCCTAAAAAATAAACTCTTCTGTGAGACGAAGATGGCAACACTGTCGAACATTTTCACAATTGCCATTCTCAACATTCAAAATATAACTGTGTGTACGTAGTGTGAAAAAATAGTATAATATTAAAATGTCCCAAGACTTAATGCTTCCCTCTTGCAGTAATTTGTCCGAATCCAGTCCCGGAAATGTTTGCAATGAAATTAAGAAGGAAAGTTCCTGGAAGTGGAGGCAGTTTGAAGCCAGTGGAGGGAATGTGAAATGCCGTGAATGTAGCAAAATATATTCCAGTAAAACCTCACATTCCACTTTAAAAAGACATGGCCAAACCCATAAACAAATTAAAAACCAGACTCAATTAAGGTTTACAAAAGAGGATCTGGATAAGTTATTAATAAATTTTATTATTCAAGGAACACATTCTTTTAGAACAGTAGAAGAAGAGGAATTTAAAAACTTCATAGAAGCACTTAATCCTATATACACCCTTCCAAGTCGATATACTTTAACTAAAAATATCCAAGAACTTTTTTTTAAACATAAAAATGAAATTCAAAATTATTTAAAAGCTCAAAGTCATAAATTGGCAATGACTTTTGATTTTTGGACATCAATAAGCAATAAGCCATATATTGTAATAACAGCTCACTTTGTGGGCAATGACGAAGTTATGCGTTCCATATTATTAGAATTTCAAATTCTTCCTTATCCTCATAGAGCTGAGGATGTGGCGAATAATATCACAAATACCATAAAGGAATATTCATTAGCCAATAGAATATCAGCAATTACAACAGACAATGAAACTGTTAATATAAAAGCTATGAGACTGCTAAATACATTCCACGATGGCAACAGTAATATAATGCACATCCGATGTTTTGCCCATATTCTTAATTTGGCAGTGAGAAGAGGCTTGAGGGCTGTAAGAAGCACATATTTAAAAGTACAGCAAATTGTAAATGTTTTTCACTTTTCTCCAAAAAAACTCCAACTTTTTGAGGAATGTTGTGATTTTCTTAATTATGACCGCCTACACTTGATTAAAGATTGCGAAACACGTTGGAATTCGACATTTCTAATGCTTGAAAGAGCAATAAAAATGAAGGAAGTAATAAATTACATTTCCCAAATGAATCCTGAATTTAATCAATATGTCATAAGAAATTGGGACCAGATAGAACTAATAGTCAATTTTCTGAAACTTTTTTATGAGGGTACTCTTCTACTGTCCAAGTCCAAATTTCCTAGCATTTGCTATGTTATACCTGTTTTGGATGTAATTTTTAAACACCTTCAAGAATATGAACAGCATCCTTTTCTAGTGCAGTGTATTGCAGAAATGAAGGAAAAACTTGAAGAATATTCGCCTTATTTAATAAATAAATATACAGAGATGGCGGTAATATTAGACCCCAGGCTAAATTATCAGTACTTTATTGAAAAAGGAAACATGGATCCTCTGATAAAATTAAAAAATCATTTCCATTCGTTTTACTATACACCAGATGACAACAAAAATGCAGAAAGGAACAATCCGAAACCCTCCGCTTTTTCCAGTGTTTACAAAGTACAAAAAACAATAAATATTAATGAAATTGATAGATACATTGCTCTACCACAAGAAGCAGAGGACATGGATCCTATATTTTGGTGGAGAAACAATAAATGTTTCCCACTTTTAAGAAATATGGCATTCGACATATTGTCAATACCAGCAACTAGTGTGCCAAGTGAAGAAGCATTTTCAAAATCAGGCAGCCTAATAACAAATAAAAGAAACCGGCTGGGAAATAGTTCAATTAGAGCAAGCATGTGCCTGGCATCATGGCTTAAAGTAGACACTTCAAATTTAAAATAAAATATTGATCCAGCCATTTGTCAAAATTTTGTTCTTATATGATGGGTAGAATTCAAATGAGATGGATAGAACCATTCAATTATTTTTATATTTAATTCTTAGTGCAACATTTTGAACGTTTTTTCTTAATTGGCTGAAGAATTTATACCTGAAGAAGAACAATAATGTCCAAAGAGTTGCAATAAGAATTAAATCATCATGGGTTTTTTAATGATGAATAAATTAAATTTATGTAAGAATAATGCTTTTTTAATAGTATTTATATGTATGTATATATATATATATATATATATATATATATATATATATATATATATATATACACACACAAATCATATTTTACATCATTAAAATGATTTAGTTCATTTATTATTATCTGCGGCTAAACATACTACTAGATTTTACTTGCTTACTTCCTGCAGCTTATATGGCTTGGGTCATTAAAAAAAGGCAACACTTACTTATCAATCTAGATCTCATTTTCAAAATATGTCCTTATATGTCACTTCTTCAGTGGGCACCTTATATATGTATGTAGTTTGTTTACCATCCATATCGCCACATTATTTTGTTAAATGACTCAAGCCATACACAGCCACAAAATAAAGTAACTTAGATTAGCCAAAATTAGAACATTATAAATTTTAGTTTTAATTTGAGCCTCAGTTCTATGTAATGAAGAATGTAGGCAATATTTAACCCACACAGAATATTCAATTGCTGAAATAATAGGAAGAACTTAATAAATATTAAAAATATAAATTATATGATAAAATTATACACTAGCACATTGATCCTGGAAATTCTTTTATTGGTGGTAAGATTTATATTCATGCCTTAGCACACTATTTATTTAAAAAAAAATTAAAATATTGAATTTGTTTTCTGGTCCTATCTTGAATAAGGTGACAGAATTCATTCATGAGCAGAATAAAGAATATATAAATGAATATTTATGCAGATAACAATATATTTACCATAATTTTTAGTAAAAATTAATAAAATAAAAGTTGAACATTTTGGAAAACATAATTTCACATATAGTTAGAAAGTAATTCATTAGTTAATACATTGATTTATTTACGATAAAGCTTTGTTCATAGTACTCTGAAGAAAGGTCATAAGAGTTAATCATAAGTAATGAACTAGAAATTCCCACCTAAGGCAGTCAACAAAAAATATTGTACAGCTTAATTTTCTTATCACAACAAATTTCACTAGTGAAAAGAGAATTATACACTTGAATAGTTATTTATTGTAATTTTTAACATACACTTATAAATAAAGGGAAAATAGATCTTCAATCTAGACAAGTCATGACATATACTCACAATTTTTAATTTTTTTGTTGTAATAAAACATTTATTTAACATCTGTATGATAATAAGTACATCGGTTAAGTATGACAATAGGAAGTTATTGATGATCACATATAGTAAAATAAAAAGTCATCATAATACATACATAAATTGTCTCTTAAAAATAATTTATTATTCTTCTGTAATATACATAATATTAATGAAATACATAATAATACATTAAGATCACAAAACTGTGTCCCTTAGTCTTATCTCAAAAAAATGTCTTACATTTATAATCATTTGAAATTATATTCTTTAAATGGATAGAAATTATAATTAATGAAGTGAATTATTTATTCCTATTGATCACATAAAATAAAACAAAAATAAGCTTAAAATTAAATTTTCATTTCTTGGTAAGACATTTATTAGTTACTAATGGGAAAAGTAAGATGACACAGCAAATAGTCTGACTTTTTGACATAAATTTACATTGTATTTTTTTTTCTGTTAGGAATGTCTGAAAATGATATTTATCATACACAAAATCCAGTAGTATACACTTCATATCTTGGTTCTTCTAAAAACTATTCCTTTCATCTGATCCACACACACTAACAAAATTAAAACCGAAATGTTGTTTGGATAAAAAATTAAAACCAAATGCCAAAATCTTCTCTAAATAATACAAGTCCATCCAATTTTTTATGAAGATTTGAATCCATAAGAATATAGAATTTAAGAAATCAACTGAATGAGTCACTTAATTTAGGTTAATCTTTAATTTAATAAACAGAACATTGTCGAATTTTAATAAACTACAACTGAAGCAAAATAAGAATTATCAGAGATAACAGCTAAATTACCTCCCTTTGTAAATAAAGATGCCGCTAAAAATTTATGTTTATTATTGTGAAATAAATGGTGAAAATGTCACGAAAAAATCTTAATTAATAAAATGTAATTATTATAGAGTAAGTAATTATTTTATATAGATAATCTAGTAAATCACTAGAAAGGGTTTGACTATAACCGTGCTTGCCGAAGCTCTACCTTCCCAGGGCTCCAAGGCCGAGCCTTCAAGGCTCGAGAGAGAACCTTGCCGAACCTTCAGGGCTTGATAAGGTTAGGCTGAAGCTTCACTCCCAAGCCTTCATCGAGCCCTCAGAGCTCGGGCTGTGGAGGTTAGGTTCAAGTTTCAAGCCTCAAGCCTCTAGTCCAGGGCTCGCTTTTAACAACACTAGTGGCACCTGATAGGGAGAGGACTTCAGGATTTTGAAGAATGGAAAGTTTTGGATGGAAATATTTTACTGCACAAAAAAAAAATAAACTACATCTCCCAACCAATGTTATTTATAGAAGAAACAATCGCAGTTATCTGTAATATATCCTGATTAATCTTAGGGGCTTCCAGAATATCTAAAAGCCATCTTCTACTTTCGATAAACACGAAATCTAGTAATTATATAGAAATGTCTTATAGTGTCGTTTTCGGAGATCGAAATTAGGGCCACAGATCCTCAAAATAAACGCCCACTTTTTAGTATATTTGAAACGGAGAAAATCAGGCGTCTGGAGCATATTACTGAAAATACTATCCATACACATGGTCTGTTACGTGTTTGCCGCTCAAAGCCTTTCTGCTAAGGGACCGAAAAGTTATTAATTTTATTGTCATTAGATATACACTATGAGGTAAAATTTTAAATTACCCTACAATTTTACCGACCTACTTTTCGATGGTAGGAAGTCTCTATTGTATAGGATTTAGGATGTCTTGAGGCAAGCGTGCTTTAAGGCGTCGATTTAGGATGTCTTGAGGCAAGCGTGCTTTAAGGCGTCGATTTACTGTCCTATTCTTGTCGAATCTCTGCTGGAAGTGTAGTCAGATACTTCATTGTCGCGGCAGAAAATCTGTGATGTAGGGTTCATTCAGTTCACGATGCAGTTGTGTGTTCCTGATGAACCAAGGTGCTGATACCGCTATTCTTAAGATTTTATTTTGGAACTTTTGGACATCCAGATACGTGTTCCGTACGTAACCACCAAGAATGATCTTGCATAGAAAATGCACTCGATCGAAGAATTACAACATAATTTCTTTTAATTTTTAACCACAAAATAAAAATGATTTCCTAAATTATTGTGTCATATATTGCGAGAACTGTACCTGTAATATATTCGAATTTCCAATAATCAGGCTTTCTGTATCAAAAGAATTAGGGTATTAAATGTTATGTAAAAATGAATAATTACTCTTATATTACATACATTTTAATGATAAGTTACTGGAAACGTTAATATTTCCTAAAATATCACATTAAATATATTAATTCTAAGCCAAAGGATCATAGCTTGCTGAAAACCATCTGTCCAAAGTGCGCACTTGGTTATAATTTGCCGAGACCTCGTGATAGATACGTTATTAAGGTTATTAAAACATTGAGGTAATTTTGGGCTCGTTGATGATATAACTTAAGCTGCCTCCGTGAAAGTGCACACTAGCCAACCAGCCTTGAAACAACCCATTCCCAGTACTGGAGACAGAAAGAAGGAGAACTCGGCACAAGGGGAACACAACCCGAGTACCAAGGAGAGCGTGGACCTCCCGTGGAGTGACAGGTCATAGGTCGGAGAGAGGCTAGGTGACGTGCTGGAAATCTAGCGTTGGATCTCCAGCACGCCTCGCTTCCAAAGCTCTTCCAGCTAGCTATCCTTCTGGTTACCCATCCCAGTAGGCAGGGAGAATGCTAATGCTTCCAGGGGATATCTATGCAAAACCATCCAAGCAATTACTCTCCTTTCAGAATATAAAGTTCTGGACTTCTGAAAAGTTTTGATTTAAGAGCTAGACTAAACTCTTTTTTTTTTTTTTTTTTTTTTTTTTTTTTCTTTTTTTTTCGAGGTTCCACTCTCCCTCCATAGGGAGGATACCCGCTTATGAGGTTGACACTTCATAATGCAATCCGGAAGTGCCAATTACAAAATTTCACGTTGCAGAACCGGCAGATTACGAAAATTACGTTGGTTTAATTTTGTCTGTTCACTCTCTTAATGGCTCAAAAATGGTCATATTTTGATAAACTTTGGTAAAAAAATATCTTGTCTGATGTAACAGGTCTGATTCGTCAATCAGCTGAATCTGCCTACCGGAACACTGTTTTATGGGCGAAATGTGCGCGAAAAAAGTCGTTGCCCTTAAGGTTTTTCGTTTGTTGTCCTCAAGGTAGACTTTTTGGAGGTTATCTAACGTAGGGAAACGAATGAAACCATTTTCAAGGTGATTTCTGTAATATATTTCGAGAAAAGAGGATACAAATTGTTTTTCAATCTAATTTTCGACGTGGTTGCTTCGAATCGTTAGATTCAGTTGAAATATTTTCTATATGTTTGAAATTCAACTAATACTCTTAAATTTTGGTTAAATTTGGAGCTAAGGAAGTATTAGAAATAATTTAAATCCTGACTAACAATACAGCTTCCATCGCACTTCTGTGTACATTGCTCTGAGAATAATAAGCTTTATTGACATCTTCTTGGGGCAAAAATTTCTTCTTTTAAGGAGAGCTGGAGCAGGAAAAGTTAATTCACTAAATACATCGGGAAAGTAGTATAAATCTCCAATAACCATATGAAATTAATAAAATACATTTTAACGTTTGAAAATGTCATAATAATTTGGCCGTTATATTAACATTACATTTTTCATTACTTTGTCCCATCCCTCTCCTGACCAGAGCTCACCTTTCATATCCCTCTCCCTCACAAAGTCCTCTTTCCAACTTGTTGCGGGTTTTCCCTTAAACGTATTTTGGACGTGGGCAATGTTAGGGAGACTTTTCTGTTTTAGCAGTTTTTGCTTTTCAGTAACTCTTACTCGGTATTTTCTTCTTAGATATAGAATACCCTGTATGAGTTGATCTGGTCTGAGTACCAAAAATTACACACGCAGACAAGGTATAGTTGGGATTCGGCTAGGGTCTCTGTGCGGATTCTCCAATTATTTTGCGTATTAATTATAAACCGGATGATGTACCTATTTTGTATCATCGATAATAAACAGCTAAGGACATGAGGATTCATCTAGTGTGATGGGAATTGTAAAATTCTATTACCACATATCGCACTAGAATTTCTAAAGTGACACAACTAAAAAAAATCGGCGAGTGTTTGTTTTGTTTTTACTCATTACAAATATGAAATTTCGGTCCCACAGAAATATATTGAATGGTGATTTGTCGTAGAGTGAAAATTAAAGAAATAACTAAATGTGTAATTTTTGGTGGAGATGGAGATAGTTAGCCGTTGCTGAGATACGCAGACAAGGTATAGTACTTAAGTAACCATGGTTGGATGTATCTATCTATATCATCCAACCATGGTTACCTAAGTGTCCTCGAGGTCTTCCTCCCTCCCCCTAGGCATTTTCTAGTGCTGAAGAAGGCTGCCAATGTGCAGCTGAAACGTCCAAATACAGATTTCTTCCTGAAAGTCTGACGATTTTTTCTCCTAGCCGAATCCCAACTATACCTTGTCTGCGTATCTCAGCAACGGCTAACTATCTCCATCTCCATCAAAAATTACACATTTAGTAATTACTTTAATTTTCACTCTACGACAAATCACCATTCAATATATTTCTGTGGGACCGAAATTTCATATTTGTAATGAGTAAAAACAAAACAAACATTCACCCATTTTTCATTTTGTTTTCCGAAGCTCATTAATAACAAACCCTACACCAGAAAGAGAACAACATTTGATGTCAACAAAGTGGCGTGGAAATGATAGATGAACTAAAAGCACATTTGAGGGAACGTCGCTAATAAATATGGTTTAGTTGACAAAAAATTACAACTACTATGGGAAAGTTAATAAATGGTTTGTTTTTTAAGTAAACCCCACTCCAAATGGACCGCTTTCCTAAGACGTTAGTGTGTCAGAAGGCTTGCCGATTTTTCTTGGAAGAGTTTCATTGCGAAGAAACAGTAATTACGCCTGCTAGGTGTAAAACAAGTTGGCAGAGACGTTTAGGTAATCCCCTAATTCTAATGAACTGAAACTGATGTTATGGAAATGTTGAATGCCGAATTTCGGTGCATAAGAACCAAAGTTGTGTCCAATATAGTGTTTATGAATGTATGTTAAAACTGGCGGTCCACACTTAACAACTGGGCATCGCTAGTTGTTTGAATGAATCTGCAGCTTGTTTACAAACTCTTTTCTGGGTTATCTTTCGACGGACCGGAATTGGAGCATGAACGATCCTTGCCTTTAGGGTAAAGATATACAAAGGAGCGACGCAATAAATAATCACATTAAAACGTCTTGTCGTCACTGTGTGCACAATTAATGATATACATTTTATTTGCGTTTCCTTTTGCTTCAAAGTCTGGAAACCAAGGTTTCCAGAGTACTCTAACCTTGGGTGTTTGAATACTTAACATATTTTTATTACGTTTATAGTTACCTTTAATATTACAAGATTCACATAAATGTTGTGGAAGGTCAAGAATAAAAAAGCAACATTGCTTCAGATCCAAATACTTCATTCTATGCTCTACTTGTTAGATGCCATTCTAGAATCTATGGCTGTCGTCTGGAAGTTCTGAAACATGAAATGGGACTTTGTCATCGGGTGGATACTCTTAAGCGTATTTCTTCCCTGTTGAAGGATGGAGGAAAGACGCTAAATCGTTTTTTTGGTATTACTATATATCGTCCCTACCATGTCAAACTATCGAATATGCAAAACCTCGTTTTTCAGATTCGAGACTTTGTACTTAGTTTGGGGACGATACGGCTTGTCGTAAATGGTCGCGACTCTAACCCCTTTAGAATAGCCTTTAATGCCTTAAAGAAAGTATCGAATAAAACCATTTTTCAATATATTACTTCGTCAATTGATAGAATATGTTCGTTTTCTAGTTTGCTCCGATTTGCATATTCGATAGTTTGACTTGGTAGGGACGATATGTTCAATGATCCCTATAAAATTCGAATGTCGATCAGCCAATACCTGTCTATTTAAAAAAAAAATCACTGAAAATTTCATTTTTGAAAATCACTATAAGTAATTTTCTTTCTTACTTATTATTTGTGAACGTCAGGATACCATATAAGTTTTTGGAAGGCCTAATAAGTCCGACACCCAGGATATGACGCAAGCAGGATGGGCATCTTAGTATAGTTTCCGTTCCTATCCCTAGCGTCACTTAGAAAGCTTAGAACAGCAAAAAAATAATGCTTTGTCATTAAATTTCGTGAAAAATGTAAGTACACGAAAAAAGTAAAATGAAATCTAAAAGCGAAGCCTATATTAGGCGCAACAATCAGAAACAGGCAGTATCCTATGCAGAAAGTTTTCCATTTAAGCACCTATTTCTCTGATCAAAAATCGTATAATAACTGCATTTATATACATACAAAAATCTGAACAACCATTTTTCTCTTGATTTATGGGTTCTGATAAGTGACATTTTCTTGTCTCGTGTTGTTTCCTCCATGAGGTGAGAGGGACGAAACGCGATAAAAGTAAACAAATAAGAAATGAACAGTATCTTTAATTTTCCTCTTCTTTATTTCTATGTTTACAAAAATAAAATGTTTATATAATGGGATTTGAAAGTAATACACGACCTATAAATGACTTTTCCCCAAAACATTTTTATTTTTAAAAATGGGGCATTTAAATAAAAATGAATAACTTGTAGATTGAATAATAAGCCAGGTAAGTTGAATAAAGCTGTAATCCTGGAAGTGACTTCAAACCCTGGATTCGACCATGAGCAACTAGTATTTAACTGCTGAAAATTTAAATAACAGTTCGCGTGGACAACGTCACGACACGTTAGTTGATATTCACATCCGATAATGTTCCTGGAAATAATTATAGCTTGCTTAAAGCATTATAACATTGTGAGCTTTTGAAGATTAAGAGCTGAATTATAAACGAAACTGGAAATTGTAAAGTATATAGAAAACAACGGTGTATTTGCTTTTAATTTTAATTAATTCGTTATTTGAATGGTTGAAAATAATTAATTTTGTACTGGTGTTGAGAAAAGTCCTCATGTAAGTTGGCATGTGCAATGGATATTTTGCGGTCTTATCGTAGGAATTCAGAGTTTTTCTTGAGAAATTCCATTGCGTGTTTCTAGTTTCGATTCCCTCACTCTAAACAGTTTGAATACTTTTATAAGAAAAACACCAGCTGGAGCCACTTTCTTTACAAAAAATAACCCTTTCGTTTTATAATATATCCTCTCTTAAATTATTTTAAGAGCTTACTCAAGAAGTCTTACTACGATAGTTACTGAATTCTTATATATCAGTGATCAAATATACTGATAGACTGATTAGAATGTATTGTAGATAAACCTTATTACCTCAAATCACATAGGAGGGGCCCGGAAGTCAAGGGCTCCAAGTGACGTTTTTGGAAAAAAATGAGTTAGATACAGGAATGGGTTGTGAACACCGTAATCTTGTGAATGATAAAGAGATCCAAGTGATTTTCTTGACAGTTGCTCCTACCTAGCCTTTGTACTCTTCAGTTTTGTCTCTTTTGTAATATTAAGTCCAGAAGGAAATTAAGGGGTCTATGTGCGGATTCTCCAATTATTTTGCGTATTAATCATAAACCGGATGATGTACCTATTATGTATTATCGATAATAAACAGCTAAGGACATGAGGATTCATCTAGTGTGATCGGAACTGTGAAATTCTATTACCACATATCGCACTAGAATTTCTAAAGTGACACAACTAAAAAAAATCGGCGAGTGTTTGATTTGTTTTTAATCATTACAAATATGAAATTTCGGTCCCACAGAAATATATTGAATGGTGATTTGTCGTAGAGTGAAAATTAAAGTAATTACTAAATGTGTAATTTTTGGTGGAGATGGAGATAGTTAGCCGTTGCAGAGATACGCAGACAAGGTATAGTTGGGATTCGGCTAGGAGAAAAAATCGTCAGACTTTCAGGAAGAAATCTGTATTTGGACGTTTCAGCTGCACATTGGCAGCCTTCTTCAGCACTAGAAAATGCCTAGGGGGAGGGAGGAAGACCTCGAGGACACTTAAGTAACCATGGTTGGATGTATCTATCTATTACATCCAACCATGGTTACCTAAGTGTCCTCGAGGTCTTCCTCCCTCCCCCTAGGCATTTTCTAGTGCTGAAGAAGGCTGCCAATGTGCAACTGAAACGTCCAAATACAGATTTCTTCCTGAAAGTTTGACGATTTTATCTATCGCACTAGAATTTCTAAAGTGACTCAACTAAAAAAGACAAAAAAAAAAACTCAAAAAAATGTAGGGGGAATAGCATTAAGACAGGAAGACTGACACAAGTGCCCTCTCTTGTACAAGCTCTTAAGCTAGGTACATACAGTTTTGATGGTCGATAAAGAGATATTTACCATGTCTTTCATAGTATTGACTGAAAAACACCGATTTTTGAGTTGTGTCACTTTAGAAATACTAGTGCGATAGGTTCAACTTTGGCTCCATTTCCCTTATACATTGAGTTATTTACTTAGACCCCTTGACCTCTGGAGACTTCATATATTATTTCTGGTGCTTTAATCCACTAGACTTGTTTACCAAACTCCAATTTATTCACAGCTATATTTCGTGTAAGTAGCGCATCAGGCATGCGATGCTTCCTGTGGCAGAAGTTTTGAAATCACAGCTACAGAATCATAGATGAAAAGACTTTTAGCTGGAAGATATTTTTGTGTGCTACGATTTTGTCAAAACTCGAAGTCCGGGCTGATTCTGCCTGTAACAGGTCCACCAAACTCACAATTTTAGAGAACACACCCAGTAGGTAAAGTTTTGCTTGTAGCCTTGTTTTTTCATATGACATTAGGGATGATAATTGCTTATAAAGGGTCTTTTATTTATTTACTTCATTTGAGATATAGAAATATATTTAGGTTGATAATAAATAAATAAATACTCTTAATTTTGAAAAGATTGTAGTTCACCTTAAACTACTTACACCTTTCTATCGTAAAAAACGTTCTTTCACTGGAAATATCGGATCCTCACTCGTCATTTGCTGTCTATAAACTCCGCAAGGTTAAACCATGTTGACACCTAGCAAAGCCCCAAATACCCAAACAGGAGTTAGTAATAGGAGAGTGTATATTGAGGGATGGTTGTTAGATTCAGATGTCAGTGTGTTCCTAGTGTGACAGATGCTGGAAGCCAGGTACCCATGGGTACCCAGGACACTCCTGACAAGTGTGTACCCTCAGCCTCCTGGGAGTGGGAGAAAAAACTGTGCGTGGCGCCTGTTTCTTATCAATATGCCGAAGCCGCCTTCCCAAGCTGCGTTCCAGTTGCGACGTTTCAAACGCCGGAACCGAGTGTCCTGTCAAGTATGGAATGATAGTGAAATATTTGAATGGATGAGACTCTTCTAGCTTATCAATATTAATTATCTTAACCATCAGAACCAAGAATCATGCCAAATACCGACTGATGAGAAAATCTTCGAATAGTGACGGGGTTTGAGCTTATCAAAGTATCAAATAAACTTTATGTAGTACTGTTGCAATTACAACGTTTCAACAGCCGGAATCAAGAGTTCTGTCAAATGCCCAATTATAAGAAAATGTTTCAATAGGTTTGACCTAATCAATATATAAAATCTATCTTTTAAATCAGTTTTACAGATGCCACGTTTAGTCACCGGAACCAGTTGTACTGCCAATTTCGAAATGATTAAGATCATGATGTGTTCATGATGCTCTCATAATTTATCAATTTATAAAAGGCTGTTCCCTTTCTGTTGCAAAATTTCACCCACCGAAACCAAACGTCTTGCCTATCACAGAAAATTAGCCTTTTAATACGTCTTTTGCGTATTTATCATCGATTTTTGATTTAATTGGCTTGTATATAATTCTTTTTCGGGCTCTATTGGCTTTGAAAATTTGTATTTTACTGGAAACACTTACTTATCAGAATAATAAATTGCTAGAAGTCGTTCTTTTTGCAAAGAAAACTCGCAATTAAAGGATACGACTTCCGTTTCTTTCCAATGAAACAGTTTGTTCCTGTAGACACTTTGTAAAGAATACTCTAAAGCCTACATAGTCTCTATAGCCTACTGAACTGCCTAAAAATGGAACTGTATGAGAAGCCTACAACTCAGCCTAATGCACGCTAAATAACACCCACGACACAAAGAATAAAGCCTACTGCACAGCTCAAAAAGTTTACAACACAGTCTCTATAGCCTACTTTACTGTGTATAGGGCCTACTGCACTGCCTACAAAGCCTTCAGTACTGCCTACAATGCCGACTAAGCCTACGAGGCCTACTGCACACCCAATTACACCAACGACACAGCCTATAATACTGCACATAAAGCTTACAGTACAGCCTCTATAGCCTACTGCACTGTTTACAAAACCTACTGGAAGCCTACTTTACTGCCTATGAAGCCTACTGCACTGCCTACAAAGCCTACTGCTCGGCCTAAGAAACCTACTGTACAGCCAATAACATCAACGACACAGCACATAAAGCTTACAGTACAGCCTCTATAGCCTACAACACTGTCTACAAAACCTACTGGAATCCTACCACCCAGCTTATAAATCCTAAGGCAAAGCGCTCTTTAAACCTGACTGCAATCACTCCATATGGGAGTGTACATTTCATCACACCCACTGCCTGACAACCAACTAACAACTGGTCAAGGGTAGGTAGAACTGGCTTCTGAGCGAGTAACTTGGGATTCTATGACATCCATCTTAACTAACAACTAAATGTGGGGGCCAAGGCGAGTGGCCATGCATAACTTACTCCTCACGTTTCATAGATACGATAATTGACAGGGCAGTTCGTCTTCTTAATTTCCACTATCCATTAGTTTCCGATTCCACTTTTTCTTCCCTCGCTTTTCTCAGACATTATTTTTTAATAGTTATAAACTATTATGATTATGCTAAATTTTTGGTTTATTTTTTACTATTAATCATTTCGCTTAAGGTTATGTTTATCCAAGAAAAATCTTCACCGGAGGTCTCCTCTGGAGGTTCAGATTCACCAGAGCAAAAATATTCCCTTGTACACTGAAGTAACAAATTATTTTGGCCTTATCACGTTGAATACCGCAATATTTTTATAGAATTCTGTCATTGGGAGATTGAGTGGTCGGACTCGTGCGCAAGAAATGACCTAGTTAATAACACAGCAAACTGCTAACATTCTCATAGGCCTGAGTCGAGTGGAATTTGTGAATGTTGGAGTTCTGAGCAATAACACAAACTGCAAGTTGTATTATAGTTGGTAGTCAATGTGTTAAATAAAGCCTTCAATATTGAGAAGGTTCGTTTTTTCCCAGAAATTGCAAAGCGCTGCATATTTACAATAAACACAACAATAATAGTGAATTGAAAGGCACATATTAAGCAAAATCACTTTTAAAGGTCAACATTGAAGATGTTACACATTTTTTTAATCCTTCGCCAATGGTACTCTAAACATTTTTCTGTGTCCTTAAAAGAATGTTTTTGTAATCTACTCCACAGAGTCCCCTCAATTATATATTTTTGACATTAAAGTACTTAGAAAGTCTTAATCTTTATGTAAAAACTTTTTAGTTAAAAATTAAGGATATTCACTATAAGATCATTTTTTTAAAATATAAAATGTATCTCGTCAAATTTTGAAATTAACATTTTCATGCGGTTATATACTAGATATTTTTAATAATGGTGCCCCACCGGTTTTACATCCATTTTTCTGCTGGAAGAGCTATGCCCAAAAAGGTTTGGAAACATGGACTTTTAGGTAGGGCAGTTTTAATTAAAATAAGGGAAATATACAAAAGCATTTTTGTTTAGATATTTGCCCTTCTTCCAATTTTATAAAAATCATTGAAAATGTGGGGTTCATTTTTGGGAATCACTATCTGATTATGGTTTACTTTCATTTTTCCAAATAAAAAAATTTCACGTCGTTGACTAAATTCTTGTTGTGTTTTACAAAAGCTGCCGCTTCCAAATTTTTTTTGGTGCAGACACAATAAATCAATCAGTTTATTTTTACATTTAAAGTCTATGGTTCATTAATCTCTGTTTTATCTTAATTATTAGTATCGAGAGCTCAACAATATAATTTAAACTGTTAAAACCGTATAAAGGAATTTGTGGCGAACATTAGGTCATCATAAAATAATTTATCTAATCATAGAGGTCAATACATCAATCACAGTTTGCCCATTTGAATTCCATTTAGATTGAAAATTAGCTGCATCCTGGTTAATGACTTTTAATTGAGTATTTCAGATTTGTAAATATTCAATAATATTTGTCTGATGTTTTGACACCATTTTAACTTTATTGGCTAACTATTGGATTATTTAAATAAATCTTTCGTATTTATTTATTTAAATGTTAACGTCCATTATAATTAACTTAGAATTTTACGACGGCTTATCTATAAGTTACCACCCTTTTCTAGCCAGGATAGAGCTGATGCCTTTTATTTTTTACAAAGAAAAGCCACCACTCCATTGTGGAAATCGAACGCACAACGCTTGGCACAGAATGTCCCAGTCTTTAGAATTTCTTAACATGTTTAGATTTCTAAATTACCTAATTATCCATTTTGTCAATTGTAACCGAATGACATACGTACAATTGTATCGCCTTAATTGTCGATGCTCTTAAATAAATATTTTTCAGTTTTTCATTTAATCCACCTCTTTTTTCGGAGGTGCCTTATCGTGCACCCTCCAGCCGTATACGTTTCTCTTAGTTCTGTTTTAATGGAGTGTTAATTGACGTCATTTTCAGTGACCATCCGACGAAAGTTTGCTTTCGGTTTAGGTAAATCCTGCTCGTGTCAATAGTTTGGCCGAAACGCGGAACAGCTGACTACTAAATATACGGAAGACGGTAGGCCCGTCTGACACCACTAATTGGCGGAGTTGGCATACAGCTCGCCCCGTGGATGGAGAACGGTGAGTAAATCTTGTTAATTGTGTCCCACAATGCTCTCCTGTTGAGTAAATCAAACCTTCGCCCGTCATAAGCCGTGTCCGACTGGGATAAGGGATCCCGTATGGATCTATTGTAGGACAACTGTTATATTGTTTGTATCTAATTTGTTATATTTATTTTTTTCCCCACAGAAATGTGGATGAATTAGCCAGAACTTATCTCGTGAAATATTTGATTTATTCTAGCTATCCACGGGCTCCGGCCAAAGCTGCTCTGCTTAACGCTTGGTCGCCTTAATGCCACAATAAATCAATTTCTCTGACTGCTTTTTGGATGGAAACCCATGAGGGTAATTCTGATCACAAATCATCCAGAAGCCTTATTTTTGAAAGTTTTAACATTTGCTCTGAAAGAAATAAAATGATGAATCATCCACTAAAATTTACATGCAGAATTAAAATAACTTAAATTCTGAACAAATACGTATTTTATTTTTGGGTTTCCAAAAGTAGATTCATCAGAAGGGGCCTTTCGTGGTACTTTTGAATCCATTTTGTGGCTTCTACAATATTTATTCAATTTTATTACTTTTTAGTTAAACACATAATTTTCTTTCTGCAAATTTCGATCTTGCTAAACGAACGAATTAGGAGAGTAGACATTTTACTATTTGTTTCATTCCCAATTATACAACTTCATGTAGTGACCAAAGCAGTTATACAACTTCATGTAGTGACCAAAGCAGTTATACAACTTCATGTAGTGACCAAAGCAGTTATACAACTTCATGTAGTGACCAAAGCAGTTATACAACTTCATGTAGTGACCAAAGCAGTTATACAACTTCATGTAGTGACCAAAGCAGTTATACAACTTCATGTAGTGACCAAAGCAGTTATACAACTTCATGTAGTGACCAAAGCAGTTATACAACTTCATGTAGTGACCAAAGCAGTTATACAACTTCATGTAGTGACCAAAGCAGTTATACAACTTCATGTAGTGACCAAAGCAGTTAATGTTCTCGAAGCGTAAGAAATTATTTTTCGGGTTTCCTAAGATTTTGAGTGTTTATTTCTTCTATTGGTTCTCTTCTTTACCATATATCTGAAGAAATATTTCCGAATCTCGGAAAAAATATCTCACCTTCATTTTAACTCTTGATTTACTAGATTTCTGTAAGAAGCATTTGATCGGTCTGTTTTCTGGGAACAAAATACACAAATAAACAAAATCATTTTTAAATTACTTACAAGTCACGGATAAATTCCATAATACATTTGAAAAATAATTCTGAGTATATTATGATATTAAATTCATTATTCCTACAACTGGGCCATTTTTAGTTAATAATCCTTGAGTTTTTGGTGTTATGAAATAGTCATTGCCACGAAAATTTATAATCGGTCACTCTTTACTTTCAGACGATTTTTTCATTTAATTCATTATTTATTTGAAAGCAAAGCAACTGGTTGGGATTTGAACCCAGGTCTTCCTGTTTTCCGCTCGGGGCTTCGTATCACAAAATGCCATTTTAATTCATCCAACGGAGCAAAAGCTTCGGATAGATGCCACAGTGTCATATTTACCTAAAATAGTGATTTTAAATTTAAGTCTCTGACTGCTTCCTGTCAATTAAACAGTGGTCTAATGTGTTATTTGATTTGTATATAAATACTTTACTAATTCCTTAAACCCAAAATAAAAGGCCGTGTGGGCGATAGCGTAGAGGTATCTGATTCTTGACCATAAGGCACTCTATGGAGATAGTGTGGCCAGTACTTCACTCCGGTTGCCTGATTTTCCCCTTTTCAGGTACCCATTTAAAGCTAGGTGAGCATGGGTTTAGGGCGACAACTGAGGCCCCCGAACGATGACGCCGAAAGATAAATTCGTTAGTTTCGAATCCTCTAATATTTATCCAAAAGTTGTTAAGTTTGTAAGTTGTAGTTTTAAAAGGCTCTTCAATGATTCAGTATAGATATCTATACATTTTTTTTTTCGATATAGATATTACATAATTGTAGGCGAAATAAAGAGCTTCTTTTTATCTTCCAACCAAAATTTTGACACTCAATTCTCTTTAGTTGTTTCATTCATCAGAACTCAGAGAAAAGCGTTCTTGAGTGCTTGCTTCAATATATTTTAACAATTTCATAGTTTTGAACCATTAGAAATGCCTGATCAGAAGCAAATTGACAAATAGTTAGAAAGACCAGTGTGAAAAAGTAGTCCAGAAACCTTAGTCTTTTATCTTCCTTGAAGAATGCCAGATTGACACCCACTTACTACCTGACCCGAGAATCATGCCAGGCAACCCCCCGACCCGTCACTTGGACATAGAAACACTCCGACCCAGACAGACATACGCCATCCTTCCCAGAAGTACAGGAGTTTCAGTTCATTGTTTCGCCATATGCTCAGTACCTCTCTACCCATAGGTTTGTACCACTATTGAAATGTCATCATTTCTTCTTTTACTTTTTTTTTTTTTGTCTTTTTGTTTCAAATGTTCTGCTTGAACAAACGAAAATTCTTAGCATTTAACCGGTAATAAACATGTCAATTTGTTTTAAATTATAACCCAATTAAGTATATTTTTTATACACCTACTTTGTGTAGCAATAAAGGGTAGACACTTAATAACCCAAACAGCTCAAATGACCTCGTATAAAATGAAATAAATGTTGTCTTCTGTCCGTGTTTTATTTTGTGAAATTTGCCACAACATTTACTAGGAAAACCACCAGCAGATATTGCTTTAGCTGTACAACTAGTCTTCAAGAAATAAAGACCATCAATCTTTGTTCCTGTGGATTGAGCCGAACAGATGTTTTGTCCAGAAATAATACCTTCAACAGCCATTGCCTAGTAGATAACAAGTTATATTATATACAAAGTCCATAGAGTCGTCTATAGCGCAACAGTTAACAATATTGTTCCGAACAATATCCGGGGGTGTTCCTTATATTCGGTCACAATTTAAGAAACAATAAAGAAACAGGTTTATTGAGAGGAGATCGTTGACCGTAGATGATGCAAGGTAGGGATTGTCGGGGTTCGGACACTGCTACTTAATACAACTACATTTTATCATAAAAATGGTTTTGTGCCGACGTTTCGGCTTGAACTTCAAGCCTTCATCAGGGCTGTAAAAAACAAGTAGGACGGATGTAATACTGAAATATACCTATATATATATATATATATATATATATACCTATATATATATATACCTATATATATATATATATATATATATATATATACCTATATATATATATATATATATACCTATATATATATATATATATATATATATATATATATATGTATGCCTAAGTACACAAATACACATAAATATATACATACATACATATATGGAAAAAGACAAAAACATAAAATACTAGAACATAATATATAGAAGAACAATGTGCTCTAGAAGTGTTTGGATTATTAGGAGAACAGATATAAGAATAACAGATTACATGTTAGATTAGATATAAAAATAACAATATGGGCTTACCGATGGGATGATAGAGAACTATTCCTCACAAATGCGGGATCATTTCTGACAGTTAATACAGGGAAACATAGGAAGAAAGGAGTTGGTGAGGGGGGGGTTCTGGACCACCCAATGGACAGAGAACATAGAAGATGAAAGAAAGAGCGGCGGAAGCGGCGTAGTACAGTAAGGTGTCATGAAGTCATAAAATGTTGTGTTAATGGAAAGGGAGGCAGGTATAAAGGGCTATATTGCAGGCTGTATAGGGGATTAGGATGGAGTTTTTAATAAACACAAATTGTTAGAAACAGGTTTATTTTTCTTTCGCTGATCAAAGTCAATTTTTCAGGGCGGTAGACATCAAATCTGCATTCGTGACACTGAAGTAGGTAACACCATTTTATTGCTAAATACTAAGGGGAGGGGGATACACTTATTTCTTTTATTATTTGAGTAGTTTTTAAAAATGTGGTTTAAAGATGAAATGCTGACTTTGGTGCGCACCGTTGATAGTTTGGGACAAAGAAATGATGCATGTTAAAGTTCTCGATGATAGCTACTAACTTGGTTCTTTCCGGCTTTTGCGATATCTCGAACGATTTAAGAGATATTTCCATTGTGGCCCTTATATATGGGATACCATGTATATATATATTAATTCTGGTGAATGATGACCCGGTATATATTTTTTCACTTTTTCTGGCAGGGGGTCGATAAAGTAGTACACACTTTTTTCACTTTAACTACTTTATTTTGTATGTTTCGCCCGACATGTTTCGTGCCTTTTCGCACCTCTTCAGGGGCTTTCCTTATCAGGAAGTCCTCTCGTCGTGTTGTCTAGCTTGAGTCAGGCGTAATACTGACTAGCTAGACAACACGACGAGAGGACTTCCTGATAAGGAAAGCCCCTGAAGAGGTGCGAAAAGGCACGAAACATGTCGGGCGAAACATACAAAATAAAGTAGTTAAAGTGAAAAAATTGTGTACTACTTTATCGACCCCCTGCCAGAAAAAGAAACAAGAAAAAGTGAATATATATATATATATATATATAGAGAGAGAGAGAGAGGGAGAGAGAGAGAGAGAGACAGAGAGAAAGAGAGAGAGTGATATTATAGAGTTTATGAATGATTTTAAAATGGAATGATTTTTCTTCATGTCTTGCCCATGAAAGCACGAAATCAAGTAGTTATACCCAGAAAGTGATATTTCTTTAAACTGAATAATTCTAGTTGACAAAGTGTATCCCGGTTGCAGTATTGAGCTGGTCATAAAAAGCACCGTACATACGGTGTAGTTGCTAGGCCCGCACTGGAAACGTGTGGAGGTTTATCGTGTAATCGAAGCGTGCGTACATAAATACCATGGCAGTCGAGGGGGTAAGCATAAAGGCAGTCGTTTCTATGTTAATAACCTACCTCGGGAGGTTTAGATTACTGTTTCTTCTCCTGGAATTATTTTCTCTAGAGCAGACTGTGTCATTTTGAAAATTCAAAGATAATTGAAAGGTTTTTACTTTTTTTTCTGCGGTTATTTAAGTATAGAATACACTGGCATTAAATTACGCATAGCTACTTATAAATGAACACACTACTTACTGAGGGGTCTCCCGTGGACTGGTGGCTAGCGCGCTAGATTCATTAGCGGGAGATGGTGGGTTCGATCCCCACCGGCACCAGACATTTTCTCATCTCAGGGCTCGCTGAGAAAATTCCTGGCTGCACCCTAGACGTCGGCGCTAATGGCCAAGATTTATGTCGATGCGCCGTAAAAAAAAACAAAAAAAAAACTACTTAGTGAGTTCCACTTTATGGAAAAACAAGCCATACCGTACTGGACACAATACAGTAAGCCTTATCTGTAAAATACTTCCTAACCGACTCCAGAAAAATAGATAACTTGACCTACTTCATGAAATGTGTAAACTGTTCACGAATGGTTGCCACATATATCCACCATCTTAATTTTTTTACAAGACAAACATATACATGAATAACACGAATATTTATTAGTTTCTAATTTTTGCAAAAGAGAGCGAAAAAAATCAACACATTTTTACTTTATTTGAAATGATTTGTTAAATATACTTTTACCATTTTAGTTTTTAAGTAAAGATGGAATGGTTGGGATTCGGCTAAATAAACATTTATTTAGCCGAATCCCAACCATTCCATCTTTACTTATCACCTCGACGGCTAACTATCTAATCTTCATGATTTTAGTTTTTAGTTTTCTAGTTGCTCTTTTATGATTGTTCTTTATTCCCAATCATAGTACCTATATATTTATTACGTGAAGTTGTTTTTATTGTACAGTAAAATATTTTAGTACTTTATAGATTTTTTACTTTACTTTCATCCTACAAGTACCAAATTTATATATAAATTACAGCTACTATATACATACAATAATAAGTGAGATATCCTAGAAAATACAACGGACCTCATTTCTAGGGGATGGGAAGACGAAATGGAGAAAAAAAGTAAAGAAATTTACACATTTCGTAGCTTCAAAAACTGATCGCGTACAGAACAATGACGTTCGAAATCTTTTCAAATTCATACCCCCGGTGGTATAATGGCTAACGCCTTGGTTTTTCATGTGGGAGATGGGGTTCGAGTCCCACCTCTGCTGCAGGAATATTACTCATTTCAGGGTCCGTTTACAAAATTCCCTGCTGCACCAGGGATGTATAGGAAGGCTGGTGACCAGTCACCAATGGTCTGCAATCGGTGCGCCATAAACAAAAAATAAATAAATGAATAACATATATATATATATATATATATATATATATATATATATATATATATATGTATATAAGTGTTGGCAATGGAGATCATAAAACCTGTTTACCTTGCCTTAGAAGGAATAAATCACAACTGCCAGAACTCTTCACCACCCATGTGTTCAAAATAAGCTTTTTCATGAAGAAGTAGATAGATTTTGGACTTAGAGTTTTCTAAAAGCATGGAGGGACAAGAAATTCTTTCCATGTAATTAACATTTGTGTACTCTTTGGGAAAGATAAATTATTGGAAAAATATTACAATTATATACATGAGCAGTCTTAGCCGTGTATTGATGATAGTGGAAATTGGAAGGTAAAAATTCGGAAGGGTAATTCATATATTAGAAAAAAAGGTTGAGTTATGAATTTCGAAAGTACCACCTCTGTCGGAGAGAAATGTAATTGAATATTCGGAAGTGTTGCTTTCGTTCCTATTAAGCGAAATGTCCCAAAAGCTTTTTAAATCACGCCAATATGAAACCCATAATAGATGCAGTTCCAAGGCGTTTTTTTTTTAATTTTCTGGTTGCTTCATCAATTATATATTAAACTAATGGAATTGTATTTGTAATTTGAATTACCCCAGGTATTTCCTACGGTTTTAACAATTTCCTCCGAAGGAAAGTAGCTATTGAGGTTGGACTCATGACGGAATTTTTGAAAAAATTCTTCAAATCTTTATCGATCCTACCTAGTAGACACCGAAAATGACCCCCGTTAAAATTTATATATATCTATATATATATATATATATACATATATATATGCATACATATATATATATATATATATATATATATATAAATATATATATATATATATATATATATATATATATATATATATATATATATATGTCTGTTAACACGATAGCGGCCAGAGTTTTTGTTTTTTCGTCACGAAACTAGGTATATAGCATTCAATTAGTAAACGATTGAACGAGTTCGTTAACCACCAAAGTCGGTCCACCGGAAGGGGGGGTTTACCCCGAACCCAAAACACTAATTTGACTATGTCAGCCGTAATATTTGTTATATTTCAACGAAACTTGGTATTCGTAGTGGTAATATAGAGAGAAAAGTGAGATATAAAAATGAACTAAATCGGTTCATTAGAAGGGGGGGGGTTTACTCAGGACCCACAATACCAATTCGCCAATTTTTGGTATATTTCGACGAAACTCGGTATTCGTAGTGGTAATCTACAGGTAAATATGTGTTGTAAAAAATAAACTAATTCGGTTCATTAGAAGGAGGGGTTTACTCCGGACCCAAATTCCTAATATACTCATACCGGTCGTAATTTCTGCTGTATTGAAACGAAACGCGGTATACGTCGTGGGTAACTCATGAGAAAGAAGTGTTGAAAAAATGAGCTGAATCGGTCAATCGGAAAGCGGGGTTTAATTTGTAATATATTTCAATAGAAAAGCCCGCCAGACGTAGGTTCACAAAGCCGCCGCAAGGAGCGCTAGAGTGACTGTATCCTGTTCCTGCGTTAGATCAAAATACGATAATATGAGGTTTTTTGTATTTATTACGTAGTGTAATAGGTACCATGTGTAAACATAACTCTGGAAGCAAATTAATAATTGATCAGTTACTCATTACAAATTTAAAAGAGAACTATTCATGTTTTTATTTTATTTATGTAGGATATTTTAAGCAAATTGTTCTGGAAAGCAGTCTACAGTACCCAGGTTCTGCTTAGTTATGCAGCTCCTGCGTGACGGCCTTTTATGTATTAAAATCAGGATTGTTGTCAAATATTCCTTATATCGAAGAATAGTGACAAGAAGCTCCTCCACTAGTAAAAACCTGTCAAACGAGATCGGTTAAAACAAGGACACGTTTTGTAAAAGTTAACTCATTTTTAATGTCTGCTCCAGTTTTTAGCCTAAAACCAACTTTCAGTCCGGTGCCCTTAGGCAGAGATTTTTGATAGCCCAATTAGGTTGTTTCCGGATCAAAATAGAAAGGCCTATTGAAAAAAAAGGGCTCCTGTTTTCTCACATGTACTGTTTTTACTAGCAGTTTATAAAATAGAGAAAGATTTAATTTCTTTTTGTGTGGTCATGTAATCATTGTATATGGCGGTATTTATGGCGAGAAGCAGTATATTTAAACTTATGTCAAGAACAATAGATCGGACTTTTATGAAAATAGAGTTAAATATATTTCTAGTTTTTGACATATTATATTTTAAAGGACTAATATCCAAGAATATTGAGCGACTTCATTTCATATCTATAAGTATTGTAATAAAATTCCTCTAAGTTCCTTCAAACGATATACATCTAGTTAAGGATAAAAATTGTTTCTTTCCAACGATATTTGTTTGGTTACGGGGTTCTATAACAGTATTAACGATAACAAGGGTATTGTAGTTTTTTCTTAAAAAATGTTATTTCTCATGCTACTCACTCTTTTATTTTTTTTAAAAAAAGAAGACGTTTTAGACTTTTATCACGCTTACTGGACAAACGCTCGAAACTTTCATAGACTAACAAACGACTTATACACAATACCATACTCCGACCAATATGGACTTATGGACTAGAACTATGGGGTCCCACTAAACCTTCCAATTCCTACAGAATACAAGCAATGGAATCCAAAATCCTTCGAAGAATATCCAAAGCTCCTTACTATGTCTCTAACCTAACCCTGCATATCCCCTTTATCCAATCCCTGGCCAAATCATTCTATCAGAAGTTTCATTCCAATCTCCCTGGCCATCCAAATCCTTTGATAAACTCTCTATCCTCCTCCCATAATCCACAAAATCCTCATAGAAGACTGAAGCGGCGGTGGCCTAGAGACAACTTGTTATAACATGCCATCTGCAATGCTTAAAACTTATTATTCTAGTGGGTTGTGTAATTGTACATATTCCCAAATCATGCATCACAAAGTTATTGTTCCATAACCAGAAAAATGTAATTATCAATAAAGTTTTTTTTTTTTTTTTTTTTTCTTTAAATAAGAAACTTATGTAAATGATAAATAACAAGAACATATAAAATTAACTTATTACACTAAAATTCTTATTCTAAAGAGTACTGAAAAAATGTTGACAATATATCTTTATAAATATATAAAGATATTCATATCGTATTATTGTGATAGAGACATCTGAGGCGACGAGAATAGCCAAAAGAGTCCAGATATCCCCCGGTCTCTTGATACACCAATTCATATCCCCCAAAACGACACAAGGAAGCACTAAATCAGAAGAACATTTAGAAGAACCGGACATTTACAACTGGTGTACGGACAGTAAATCTCGCTCTGTTTAGCCGTTCAGTTCAATTCCAGAACTCCCCTGCCCACGTTGAGGTGTCACGTGGGACGACCTTCTGTCTGTTTTTTTTTTTTTTGTTTTTATTACGGATGGTCACATGATGGGGCTTCATGAGTAGTAAAGATAAGAGATATCATCCTTAGGTTTGGCTGGTACCGTACAGACTCCTTTAAGGGGTGGTGAGGGGAGGGTAGAACGAGATGTATTATGATTTTTTTTTTTTTTTTTTTTTTTTTTTTTTTACTATATATATATATATATATATATACTACAAGTGGACCGACTGCTAAGCCCATTAACACCATGCGCGTTTAGTTAAAGGAAGCAATCATCTGTAACCTTTCCAGTCCTTATAAACTATCTTATATATCCTATTAATGTTGGCTCTTCTTTTCTAACAAATACCAGACGATCATTTAACCAAATAAGTAATATATTTACAATATTCACCAGGACTCATTCAGACAATAAATACATGTGTACATTAAACACATACATTCCAAACAGTCTGGAAAAATTGTGGTTCCTTCTCTCCCGAATAATAAAAAAATGATTTAGAAAATTAAATCTGAAACTGACATATTGTCACCTAGCAATGAGTATGGAGGTCTTGTTGGATGAAATTGTATTAAATTATATATATATATATATATATATATATATATATATATATATATATATATATATATATATAAAAAAGACTTATAGTTATCTGAGGCCAATTAACCATTCTCTCTTGCCTATATTCTTCCAAAAAATAAAATAAAAAAATAAATAAGTGCTCATAAATTTTCGTTTTTCGTGCCTTTGTTTGGACTGGGTAATGAAATCATTACAGCTTGGCATTTATGAAGATAAGGAGAACGGGAACTGATCCCTCCGGACTAGTGGACGGACGAGCTTTTCCTCTGAATAACTTTATTTCTGGATATCTTCTCGTCAATCTGACATGGGAATAGCTTACGAAAGAATAATAACTAAATGTATTCATATTTCTTATCGAAATGCTCTAATGCTTCTTACAGTTAGTAGCTGGTCTAGCTTTAAAAAAAAAAATAAATGTACAGTGAGGAATCTCTGAGGCAACAAGAAGAATTTTGAAAAAATGCATAAAAATATAAATATCCTATGTATGTCCTACATAAAAGTTCAGCAAATTCGATTTTTTTGCCGTTTTATTCAAAGTAAAACCTGTTTAATCTAGTACTTGCCTATGCCAAATTTTATAATCTTGGACAACCCAAATTCTGCTGATCTTCAGTATGCATCTACGTTTTTAGTTCTGTGCGTTATACAGCTGAACTATTTAAAGATGTAGTAGGCAAGTAAACCTTCCACTAATAGGGCCACGACAAGACTGAGAGTGTGTGTTTCAACATGTCGATTCCTTTTAGGATTTAGGATTCCCTTGGTACCATACACCTATGCACAGAGTCTCGTAATTCAGATGGTTGCGCTCACGGGCTCACATAATGGCGTTTACGGCGCAGTAAATCATACGGGGCCCGTTGTTAGTTTTACCGCTTATTGGCGTTGCGAGAGAGCGCATCACGGCGCGCAACTCGTGGAGATAATTATTTTTTTACTGCCTCCCATCACCCCCGCACCACCGGCCGATGTAGTGACAACGGACCGGGTTACAAATCACAGCGGCCACAATGGGTAACCATTGTGAAATATGATAGCCAACGGCAGGCGAAAGAAAGAGAGAGAGCGCCTCCGTAATAAAAAAAAAATATACTCAAAAAAGGATGACAAAAAAAAAAAAAAAAAAAATCGTATGGGATCGTAAAGAAAGAGTATACAGAGGTATGAATGAATAACGAGTTATGAATAAACAATCGATACTCACAACAAGTGTATCGATGTCGTGAAGCGGAGTCATAAATAGCCAAGCAAGAATTTGAATGCTTACATACGCATAAAAAAAACATTATTTAACAATTTATACGCCTTTAACACGGATGCTTTACAGCCACATAAACATAAACTCCATTTGTATCCTATTCATGAAAGGATTATAACATATGTATAAGCAGGTGTTATAAGTTTTTTGTTTTTTTTTACATGGATGATTAACATTTTGGCGCTCGGTAGTTATTTTTAAGCAGTTTAAAAATAGTCGGGGTGAGCAGTTAAAACAATTTCTTTCCAGAACGTGCCATAAAACAGTAAGTGATAGACAAAAATTAGAACAAATCTCACTATATGGTATCTAATTTAATGTAATTTTTATATGGCAGCGCCAATGATCGGTTGATATACAATATATATATATTACCAATAGCATTTCAAAAAATTATATAAATATATACACACATACATTTTATATTCATTCAATTACTTAAGATCGTAATGTAGTAAATTTTTTTTTATTCGAATTTTCTTTTGAATATAGAGACTACAGGCTAGAATGATTCGATATAAGCACTATAGGCGAGCAATAATTAAATATAGACATTAGATGCGTGAATGAATTCATAATAGACAATATATGCGTGAATGAATTAGATGTATACACTATAGGCAAGAATTAATTAAATATAGTTACTATAGCTGTGAATGAATTGGATATAGACACTATAGGTTTGAATGAATTGGATATAGACACTATAGGTTTGAATGAATTAGATAAAGACACTATAGACGAAAATTAATTAAATTTAGATACTACAGACGAGCATTAATTAAATTTAGATACTATATGCGTGAATGAATTAGATTTATACACTATAGGCGTGAATGAATGAAATAGGGACACTATAGGCAAGTATTAATTAAATATAGATACTATATGCGTGAATGAATTAGGTATAGACAATATAAGCGTGAATTAATGAGATATAGATAAATTATGCGAGAATGAAATAGATATATCCACTATAGACAAGCATTAATTAAATTTAGACACTATATGCGTGAATGAATTCGATATAGAGACTATAGGTGAGTTAATTAGATATATGGACATCGCAGGCGTATATGAATTATATATAGACACTATTGGCGTGAATGAATTAGGTATATACCCTATAGGCATAAATAAACTTGGTACATATGCTATAGGCGTAAATGAAATAGGTATATAGACTATAGGCGTAAATGAATTAGGTTTTTACACTATAGGCGTAAATGAATTAGGTATATACATTATAGGCATAAATGAATTAGGTTTATACACTATAGGCGTATATGAATGAGGTTTATACACAATAGGCGTAAATGAAATAGATATATAGACTATAGGCGTAAATGAATTAGGTTTATACACTATAGGCGTAAATGAATTAGGTATATACATTATAGGCATAAATGAATTAGGTTTATACACTATAGGCGTAAATGAATGAGGTTTATACATTATAGGCATAAATGAATTAAATACGAACACAACTGGCGTGAATGAATAAGATATAGACACCACAGCCGTGAATTAATTAGATATAGTGGTTGAATTGGACGATACAAACTCGACTTAGAATTAGATTGAATCCGACGAACTGTGAAATTAATCTAAGTTGTTGCAGAGCAGCCTGAAGCCGTCATCTTCGAATTAACAAGCTTGTTCCGCTCTCTCGAATTCAAATATCATCAACTCCAATGATGATCCTTTTCATCGCCTTTACAGTTTCTACGATGATGGATATGTTAATAGAATTAACATCAAATTATGTGAACATACAAAGAAAGGCAGTTTCTAAAAGTCAGCTTAAACAGCAATGGGATGTTCAAATAGGTTAGGGTTTTTTTTTTGGACTATTTCTTTGACAAACAGTGAGGGTGGCTAGGTTTGAAGGGTTGGGGGTTTGAAGTGAAAGGCGTAGGTTTTCCCGGACAATAGAACAGAAGATTAGAGTTAGGGTCCAACAATAGGTTTTCAGGTTTGTGAGTTAAGCCCTCCTCGGACCCGCCTAGGTGTTCAGAGCAAACTTCTCTAGACTATCTGGTCCATTCATGTTTTCAAAGAGGAATTCCATTTTCACTATATACTGCATTTGTCTAAAAATCCTTAAAACTTCAAGTATAGAGTGATTTTGGCATATTACAATGCTTTTCAGAAGTATTGTCTAAGAGAAAACGTTAGATTTTCAGAACAATCTATATATTCCGACGTTTCGGCCTGCTTCTTTGCTGTTTTCTTCAACAACAAATGCCAAGGGGCGGGGGAGAAGACCACGACATCGTTTATAAACAGTTTTTCCTTACAGTCACCAACTTCCTTCAGCTAATGAAAGCAAGAATATTTTGAAAGTTCCTGTTATCCGTTGGGAAATCAGAAAACAAGACCCGCTTAAGTGAAGCTAATACTCTGCTTATCCGAAGAAAGAGAACAAAACACGGAAATTAAATATAACTAATGGCTAGTATTACAAAGTCTAAAAAATGTCTTAAATGATCAACTTACCTCGTTTGGTTGGTAATGCTTGAATGTTGATTAATACCGTTTTGTATGTAATGCTTCAGTGGCCATAAACCCTTCTTGTACCCGTTAAATCCACATTTTATGTCTTAATGTCGTCATGTTAATTGCCGTCAACGTCGGTAATGGAGTCTTGTTTATGAGAAATATCGTAAATAGACGACTTATGGTGTTTTGTTGTTAAATTGGACTGCGAAAAAAGAAGGTCCTGTATAACATATGGGAAGTATTTGATAATTTCTTTTAGGAATTAAATGATAATTATTCGGCGAGTGATTCTTTCGACCTTGTCTACATTATGCAGTTTTTTTGCCACTTTTCGCTTCTATGTCGACCGTGAAATTGTATATTATATTCGGCTGTGATGTGAATATTCATACTGAAAAGCACACAAGAGCTTGTTTTTAATTCACGATTAGGAAATTGAGCAATTTCCTTTATTTTTTTCCACTATTCTAGACTTTTCCTCTATAATTAGCTGTAATTATTCCACACTCCGCTATCCAGAGGAGCCTCTATTACAAGCAGAAGTTAGTTAAGATGAGGCGAATGGTTTGACACAGTAAGTCTTGAATTTCGTGCTTGAGGATCTTAAAGGAAGTTTGTTGTGTCCGTCTGCTGATAATTAAGTGGTATCTAGAAACTCACCGGGGGAAGATAGTGAAAAGACATTAACTGCTTCCAGGTTGTTCTTCAGGGCGGTATTTCGTCCGTAGATAGTCGGAACGACTTCTCAATTTTTAGGCTTTCACTAGTGTTGTAAGTAAATTGTGAATATTTATAAATAGATGTGGAATTAACAGAACCTAATTCGTTGATTTCAAGTCAAATATCAAATGCGACATTAGTTTGGACATTGTAAACAAGGAGACTCTTTACAATAAGTCGAACAGAAGTTGTATTCTTTATTGTACCTTATTTTATATGAGTTATATTTAATTTTGAAATTTATTATAGCAATTGGGGGCGAGGTTAGCTCAGTGGTAGAGCACTGGACTAGAGCACTAAAGATTTGTATCGTCTAGTGTCTTCGTTCATGGGTTGGATTCGGCCTCCCTTACCGTCCCTAGGCCAACCCAGCCTTTAGTTAATTTATTAATTGGTACCAGCCATTTAAAGCCAGTGTTTCAAATACAATATACTTATAAATATTGTTAGCATTTGAACAGTCTGCCATTAAGCACGGTTGATACTATAGTTGACCAAATGTCTTTTCACAAAGAGAAGAACGTTTTTTGACTTGATTATATAGTACCTATACACAAAATCTTTATTTTTATTACATAGTCACATTGCTTAACCGGAATAATAATCTGTTTGACGAGAATTGTTTTTATCATGTATCCTATCATGTCTGGGATGCATAACGGCAGATAAACTGCAGTAAATGCACCAGCCACGGAGGTGGACAGTTTTGCTCACGACACGGCACCGGACCCAAGTATACCACGATCGCTGGTCTCTGGGGAAGGCGTGATCGTACTCGGATCACGAACATCGCCATACCTTAGCCGCCATATAGATAATAGTCCTTACTCTTCTGGCGAGCAATGGTACTCAATTGCAATTCGCTGTTTCATATCTTCTTTATCATTTCTTCGGAGTTTTCAATCCGAAACGTTAAAGGAAAGGAAACAAATTCACTTTTGTGTCAAATACTTTTCTATGAACATATTTATGGTTTTCCGAATAGTAGCCCGAGCTAGGAATGAGAAAACCATAACCAATTATTATTGGTTTTACACCCAAAAAGGTTTTCAGTGATTTACAAAGGTGACCCAATGACAACAAGCTTCGGGAGACAATGGATCTCAAACTGCAGGAACTGCCGGGGAGAAGAAATAGTTACAAGAGTTCAAATTGGATATACATTACTAACACACTCTCTCCTAATGCTTACCACTATGTGCGCAATGCAATACGACCTTATTGAAATATTTATTAACCGAAATATATGAACGGTTGACAAAAGCAGTAATATTTTCGGAAGAATATATAATTTGGAAGTTTCGGCTTGCTCTTTAATAGCAATGAATGCCTATAGCCTGTTCAGAGAGACGGAAAAGTTCATTTCCGCACGCGCAGAATTTTGAGCGAAATATACCCGACGGTTCCGCAATTTGCAAGCTTCCATTTCAAGAAAAAACACGATACGTGAAACATTACAAACAAAGATTATGCCTCCTTTAAGGCTAGGGAAGGCTTTGAGAGGCCAGACGAACAAAATAGTGTATAATATTTATCTATACTTAGCCAAAGCTAAGACTAAAAATGTTTTAAACCTCCTAGATATAAGGTTATAACAGAGAGAATTTTTACTGCCAATATCTTGCCTGGGGAACTCGCCCTTTTCCCTCCAACTAAACCATCTATTTGAACAGGCTATAGTTTAAATTGTTTTCAGCCTCAGCTTTGGCTAATTATTGATAAATATTAAATACTATCTCCCTTGCCTGTCCTCTCAAAGACTTTCCTGGTCCTAAACGAGACATAATCAGTTTTTATTGAGTTTAAAGTAGTGTGTTATTCATTGTAATGGAAATGCAAATGGCGGAACCGTCGGGAATATTTCCCTAAGAATTTCGCGCATGCGGGATACGAACTATTCCATCTAACTAAACGTGCTATAGTGGATTTAAGAAGACCTGCTAGGTGACCATGAGGGAAAGGTTTAAATTATAGGTTTTTCCAGATATTCTGGCTGTTTTTCTTAGCCCAAAATCCAACTATTTCTTGGTTTCTTATCATAATTCTAGTGGAAACCGTTAGGCCACTAATACAACATTTAGGCAGCATGTATATTTTAATATAATGCACAAAAGTCAACCTTCTTGATGCATAATTTTTAAAATTAATCCTTCCTATAAAATGACTACCTGTCATAGCGCCTGATGTTGACAAGACCCCCGTCAGAAAGACAGGTGACTATAAGGACAATAGTTGGATATACCTGAGCTACACCTGCTCTACCAAGGTGTGTTATCCACTGCTCAAGTAAAGCCAAAGTGTGAAGCTCCTCCTATTTCATTAGTGTCAGTGAGTATGCGGGCCCTTTAGATAGCCAGTAAAAAGTCACTTTCTGTTACATTCTTCCTTTCCACTTCTCTAGTTCAAAAAGTGTCGTATTTTCTGCTTTTTTACTACCCCCATCCGCCAGCCTGTCACTTTCTCGTCTTGCACAACGTTCTTACCATCTGGAAGCAATAGCGGTTCTCCCTCTGCTATTAGTACAGTATTTATCAACCTTCCTTATTTTATTTTTTAATAGTTGATGGATTTTTACTGCATTAGTGAATAGAGAAATTCTTTATTTGAAAATAAAGTTTGCTGCCCAAATGCCTTTTAGTAGATTAAAAAGAGGTTTGTATTAATGTGGAAATTGCGGAAAATAAATTTTGATGATGAGTTTTCACATTTCAGAAACTATAGACCCAGAGAATAACGTGGGTTCGAATTTGCATGTATATAAAGATATATTTTTCTGTTCGTTCTCAAAAGTACTTAGTCCCAAACAGAAGGTCAAGTTCGTTAACCAGAGGAATCCGCCTGTCGGAATTATATTTGCCGAGAAAATTCGTGCAAAATAACTCGTCGACTTTACGGATAAGACTGTATAGGCTTCCAGGTACACTTTGTGTAGTTCTTTTGATGAGGGGAATCAAATAATGTGTAATCGTCTTTAAGGAATGTGGAAAAGAACCTAGACTTTTCTTGGGATTTTTGCTCATTTTTTTAAATATCTGGCAATATCTCCGTTTAGAAAATCGTAGTTAAGTGTAAGGCATCTATTTCCTACTAATCCGATTCTTATCCAATTTTCGATAGAGCGATCTCATTCGGGGCTTATTTAGAATTAATAAGTATACCCACCTGAATGGGTGACCACGTGCCCATGGCATTATGGGAAAGGGTGGCAAACTGTAGACAGCCCGGCGTTAATAGCCCTAATGTTGATACGCCGTTAAACACACGCAAAAAAAAAAAAATAAGTATATCCGATGGACCAAAATATATAAACCTACAACTGTCTTCTAAATTTAAAACTATTTTCACGCCTACATACTAAAATATATTTGTACAATAAATACACATCTAATTATGTTTTTTCCTATTTATAGGAAAAACTTTAAATCTAAATCTTCTAGAAGATACATAACAATTTACACGTTTAAATACACACCCAAATTTTAGACTAAGTGGTGAAAAAATTAAACCACACAATTACAAATTGTTTCTTTTGTTTCTATTTCTATATTGAATGTAAAATCATGGTTTTATCGAAGTCTTGCCAGTATGTTATATTTGGCAACACAAGAGAGAATTCTATATTTATTACTACCTACCATAGTACGCGAACATTAATTTTAAACATGGGATGGAGAACCGAAATACAGCCAACTGAAGATGAACTGTTGTCTGAAAGAAGCTGGAAACGGTCCAATCCGATCCGGGACACTTTGAAGAAGGTGGCGCGCTCTCAGATCTCCCTGTAGGATCTACAGTAAATCATATCAACGCAGAAAGCTACGCCCCTTAACATTCCAACACCTCAAACAGGTGCTCCTTATCTCTGAGGCCTCATCAGTGCTCGACTGTTGCCTGGGTTCGTCTTTTAGGCCCGGTCTCGGAGGGGGGTCCCGGGAAATTTGTCTGTTTAGTCGAGTAGGTGTATCTGTCAAAATCTCAAAGTGATGCTAGTCAACTATCGTTCAAGGATTATTTTATACAATTATATAATGAATCAAAGCTAAATATTAATATGACAATTGAATGGGTCGGGGTAAAATAGTGCCATGCAACATTTATAACAAACCTTAACTTCAGGTGCAATATGTAGGATATTGTTTGGGACTATCATTCTGTGGTGCAAATGCTACTAAAATGTGACTACAAGCTCTGTATGCTACTTAATATTGTTGCCCCTAACCATTTCAACGGATAGTCCCACATAATATCCAACATGTAGCAGCTACAATTGAGTTTAGTTAAAAATGTTGCTTGGCACTATTACAAACCGCAATAGTGAAATTAAGTTTTTAATTTTGGGTGCTGATTATCGTAACGAGCTGAGGATGCAGTAATACCCGTTGTGACTACTGATTGTTGTTCATTCTAGATACAGAGTTTAGTCTCTAACAAAGCCCTCCAACTCCTACAAAATTCAATCATTACAGTCTGAAAGTCTCCGTAGAATAACCGACGCTCCATTCTTTGTCTCCTTAGCGACCTCCATATTCCATTTTTCCAACCCATATCAAGAAAATTATATAAAAAATTCCATTCCTAATTCTTTAATCAACACCCTATCATCACACCTAATCCCAAATATCTCCGTTAGCCGACTGAAGCGTAACTAGCCTAGAGACTAGCTCCAGGAATAGTTCATCCAGATATTAATCACACCACCTTGTGGGTACTGCAACTGTGCAGCTCCCTCCTCAAGAGGTTCAAGATACAGATTAATTGAAAAATTCTTTAAAAATGTATTTTTTCATTGTTGTAAATTCTGAACAAAGTTCCTTCGGGAGCTGAATATTGTTCCATGTAGGAACAGAGAATAGTTTTATTTGTAAACTGAGAATAGTTCCATATTGGGGTCGAGAGCAGT
The DNA here is from genome assembly GCA_946811695.1 of Gonocerus acuteangulatus. Lineage (NCBI taxonomy): Eukaryota > Metazoa > Arthropoda > Insecta > Hemiptera > Coreidae > Gonocerus > Gonocerus acuteangulatus. The sequence goes on along the minus strand of OX328127.1, from coordinate 65,318,515 downwards.
TCCTTTGGGAGGTGAGTGTTCTCTTAGAAGGTACGGAGGTTAGACTACAGTTCCTTGTGGGCAGAGAATAGTTCCTTTGGGAGCAGAATATTGTTCCATGTAGGAACAGAGAATAGTTTTATTTGTACACTGAGAATAGTTCCATATTGGGGTCGAGAGCAGTTCCTTTGGGAGGTGAGTGTTCTCCTTGAAGGTACGGAGGTTAGACTATAGTTCCTTGTGGGCAGAGAATAGTTCCTTTGGGAGCAGAATATTGTTCCATGTAGAGACAGATAACTGTGCAGCCTCTTGAAGGTACGGAACACTGAGTATGGTTCCTTGTGGGAAGGGAATAGTTCCTTTAGGAGCAGAATATCGTTCCTTTGGGAGCAGAAAATAGTTCCGTGTAAATACAGAGAATAGTTCCTTAGGGATCTCAGTGTAAGCTCCTTGAAGGTACGGAGGTTAGGAAATGCCTCCTTTTGGGTGCAGAATATAGCTCCTTGCGGTTGCTGAGTGTAGTTCCTTTGGGAGCCGAGTCCAGTTCCTTGTGGGTGAAGAGAATAGTTCCTTAAGGACGGTTTTATTGTTCGACTAGCAGTTAGTAGTCTAGTGGCTATCTGTCTTTCAAGTCAGAGTTTTATTAACTGCTTGCCTATTTTCATGTACAGCTGGTCCTTGACGTCTAGCACGCGGATAAATCTCACAGCGTCTGTTGCCATAGTGATATATAGCGCGTACTATTGCTGGATTGTAATATTTTATTGCAATATTTATCCTCTAGGTTTTTATTAAAACAGAAAAGTACAGTTTTGGTCCTAGAACTGTTGCTACTATTTATGTTACTATTTTTAAGCAGACAAATGAGATTTACATTATTTTGTCGCGACACAATTGAAATTAATCAAAATGGTTCAGTTTCCTTGTGTGTGTTGTCAGTCTGGCGAATGGTGAACGCCAAAGTAACTGTATATTGCTTCAATATTTTGGAACCTGTAGGGTATTAGAATATTCTTGGAGTCTAAATTCCTATGTTTTGGATTACAGCGCAGATGTTAGACATTCTATCAATCCCGATAGGTCGTCAAAGACGACAGGCGGGTTTAAAATAGCAATCAGACTAAATCCAAACTTCATTGATTGAATATTTCAGGAGGAAGTTTGCAGGATTTTCTATTAAAACTTTGGGCATGGAAGATGTGAACTGAGCCCATAAGAGATCCTAGTTCTTCATCTATTGTAAGTTCTCTTTAGAGAACCAATCTAAAATAGGACGATGAGGGATTTTTGTGACTCACAATCTTTGGTAAGACATGAAAATGAAGAACTTCAGGTTCTTATTAAGTTTAAGATGAATAAAAATGAATGAAAGACTCGCTGGATGGTCGCTACTAATCCCCTTATCAGGCCAGCTTATCCATCTTGGGGTTCTTTCCTCTTGAAGGAATATAATTACACTTCAATTACGTACGTTCACCGAGCAAGAAGAACAAGATTAACCTGGCATTTGTAAGATAGCCCAGTAATTCCAAGATGAATGTCTGCGGAAGTTGATAAATCTTTTAAAATATCTTCACACTATCCATGAACAGGTACATATTTTATTCAACAATTAATTTTTAGCTCAGAGAATCCTTTTGGCAAACCTTTCAAGTGTTTCACCTTCAGTGCTCTAAAATTTGCGAACGCTGATTGTACAGAACTTGTGTTATTAAAAGGGAAGCTGCACTACTCGTTATAAAGTAAAAGAACTATTGTATCATACACTCCTCATAAATTTCACAATTGAGAAAACTACACACCAATGCTGTCGCTGAATTCATTGAGTTGCTCAACGTAACTTTTCTGGATTTTCAAAATATTTGGAGAACAAATATTATTATGAGATAGGTAACTAAATATTAGAAAATTATAGATGTATGAAGTTTTAGTATTAAATCACGACAAGACATCACTGTTAGCCGTTTTAGGTAGTGTTCTACCGGGACTAATTTGCAGCTGAAGAAAAAATAAATGTGCAATAAAAATGTTATAACAAATTTTGGTGTAATCTAACTTAATTCTTCCGTTGCCAATTGAAATCTTTCATATGACTGTTAGATGTAATTTCACTGTAAACTGATAGGTGTTACATAGCAAATTAATATACTCTCCTGCAACCTGTCCTCAATATTTTACAACTATGTAATTTCCGAAATCTACCGAAGGTCTAGTGTTTTCCAAATTGAGATGTCGTTCTAGTGGGCGTATTGAAAAAATAAAAATCAAATCTTGAAGTTGGGAAAAATTCTTGAGCCCACTTTCCCTTCTCACAATGCAGGTACATAAACGTTTTGAACCTTTGCTCACTGTGCAGGTAGTTTAACCATGTAGGAATCAAGGTCTCATATCACAACAAGAAGCACATTGCGTTATATTTATCTAGAGCCAGAAATATCTTTCAGTGCCTTAAATAGCTACATCTAAGGCAATCGTGTTCGTTTCCCTACTTGGATGTACATTTATTGAAACACTGTCCCTGACGGTGAATAACGTAGTAAACAATAGCTAAATAAATAAAAAAAAAAATCGGGGTTTCGGTCAATGTTCTTATTTAATAAAACACATTTTATGGTTAAAATGTATATTTATTACTGCCGACGTTTCGGCTTGCTATACAAGCCATCTTCAGGGCTATCGAGAAGATTGAGAACTGTCCCGTTTCAAGGAGGAAGTGGAGCAAAATGTGTTTCATTAAATAAGAACATTGACCGAAACCCCGACGATCAACGCTTCCATATTCCTTCTAGTCTTAATACCATAAACGTAGTCATATTTTGGGGTCAAGTCAGTCATCAATGAATGATTTCTAGTACTGTGGATCAGCCTTTTTGAAGTGGGTGTGTCATTCTCCAGCCGCTGTCCAGGTAGTAAGTACTTCCTCTACCTCCAACGCTTAGCCACAGAAAGCCAATCGATGCCTGCGACGACGGTATCTTACGAGGTATGACAACAGTATATTAAAAGACGAACCTAGCCCATTTAATTATATGTCAATAACTCCTTGACAATTTGATGATCCAAAAATTAATTTGTGTACGTGTGTATATCAACACTTGGGCTATCTATAGGTTGCCGCCCCTATGCCAACACAACGAGTTCGGTCCCTCTTTCAGGTAATGGTCACGCCCCGACGTAGCTATGGCCGTTTGCCCAAAAATTAATTATTTTGATGCCGATCATTTGACAACATTTCTTATCTAGAATCATGGAAATATATATTTCTGAAATAATTTTGATTTTTTTTTTGTTTGTTGCAGCAGCAGGAGCGTCACCAGATGTTAGCAGCCGCGTACGACCCCTCGAGGGACCTATCTCCGAACCTCCCCTGCCAGGAGTCTTCGGATTCCGGGTCGGGTTGCTCCACTTCCTCCGTCAGCTCGACCTGCTGCAAGTCAGAGTTCACCTCTTGCAGGGACTGCAGTCCCGACCCGAGCAGGGGGAAGGAGGAAGTGGTCTGTGCAGGCTGCCACCTCAGGATAACCGACAGGTTCTATTTGTTTGCCGTCGACCGGAGGTGGCACGCCTCCTGCCTCCAGTGCTCCCAGTGCAGGGTCCCTCTAGAAGGCGAAGCGACCTGTTTCGCCAGGGACGGCAGTATTTTCTGCAAGAAGGATTATTATAGGTAAGCTGCACGAAATTATACAATAAACAATTTTGACATTAACCATTTCCAAACAGAAGGGGTTCAAAGACCCGCAATACACACTCATGAATCTACTCTTAAAAAAAACAAAACAAGTATTAAATTTCTTCTGAAGATGTCTCCTTTATTAAGGAAAATGCATTAAATTTACTCTTAAGCAATGTCCAAAAAATGGTTTTTATATTTATGAAGTCAAGCAATATTTAGTTTTCGGCTAAGAAAAACAGTCAGCTTTACAATTCTAAAACAGGGACGTTTCGGCGTGATCTTTGGAAGCAGCAATGAATGCCATTGGATGAAGGATGTCCAAAGATATCATATAGATCACCTTGTGGGAAACTGCTGCCAAAGAGCGTGCCAAAATTTACATTTTATTTCTACATTTTTCCTATTTACGTCTAAGTATGTTTCTATATTTATATTGTTTAATTATTACAATTTTCTTTTATAATGAATTGTAAGCAAGATAATAGATTCGTTTATTTCATGATCTAAACTTTCACTAAAGTATTAGATAATTTCCTATAAAACCACGATGAAAATGATAACATCCTTCGGTGTTTTGGTAACTTCCTCTTTCAGAAAACCGTACAGCGGCTCCATATTCTCCGGGATATGCAGGTATATCCCGTTACATACAGCAGCAGGAATGGAGTGTAACTACGAGCACTAAAATGCGAAGCAAAGAATGTGTTTGTTCGAATGAGACGAAACGATGATTTTTTTTTTTTAATTATCAACATTTGAATGCACGAGGCAATTCGGCCATCAAGCGCCTCGCAGACCTGTACAGTAAAGGGAGCACCAATTTCGTGTCGTCAAAATCTCTGGGTTCTGCAGACAACTGCTGTAAGTAAAATGTGCAGCGTCCATTCTGCAGTCTTTCCACAGTGGACAGATGTCTGTAACCCAATATTTTGAACGTATAGGCAATATTTGAACGTTTAGGCATGCTTTCGACTTGTATTTTTTTGTTGTAATTTATCCTTGATTTCATATCCAACCGGATTAACACCCCTCCATATCCTAGAGTTTGTGCACTTCTTCTGATAGCGAAAGTTACCACTACACTGAAGATTACATTATGTTGCCATTTTCATCTTGGTTTTATTGGGCATTTCGTTTATCAATAAGCTCCAAAATTAACTCGCAGACTCTTATATTTATTGGGGGGTTTTCAGCTTATCAGCTGTCATTCTATTCTCAGATGCCACCCTTTTATAATTCCAACGGCACGTGGTTTTTCTAGACGTTCAGCTATCCAAGTGTTAATCGAAAGATTCTTTGTATATCTTCGGCTAACAGCGAGAACCGACGTGTTGACGTTGTTAGCAGTTTATTTACATATGTGCCGAATGGTTGTATTTGTTTTTTAATTATCTTTCTACGATTCCTGCAAAAGCACAATTCTAATTACGCATAAAATTACCCCTCCGTCCTAACAAAAAACAATCTTATCTCTTTTCTCATGCAACTATAAATTAAGAAAATTATTTATAAACCAATGAAAGAAGAAACGATATAATATTTTAAGAAATTATAGCGATATTAAATTAATTGATCAATTTTAGTTTGTGTTAATAATAAAACCAACTATAAATGTTGATTCATTTTCACAAAATAATTGATATCTCTAATACGAAATAGACAGTTGTTCCGTAGAAATATGTGATAAGATACGGCAAATCATGCCGGCAACACATGTAATGCCATAACTAGACGAAATGTCTTGTTTTTTTTTTTTTTTCTTTTTCTATTTTTCAAATGAACGATAACATTTCATTGAGTTATGAAGAGCAGCCTAGGATTTTGGCGGCACAGAGTTTGTCGGCATCTAAGAGACGAAAATGATAAAATTATTTAAGAAAAAACTTAAAATATGATATAGCAGTTTTATGAATACTGCCAAGAAGGTAACCTTCCATTTTACTAAACTTATTTAAACAATTGTTTATTCACATTTAAGGTGGAAACGATGTACATAGCTACATAGCTACATAGCTTATTACATTGAATACTTGTTTAAGTAACGACTTAACGCAATATCTATGAGGTTTTTAATTTTATTTTATTACAAAAATAAATACATTAAGTATTTAAGTATCACATTAGGAAAAATGTGTCGTAATGTCCACAAATTATTTTATTTCAGACACAATATATATTTTACGTTTGTCCCAAAAAAATCTATAAAAAAATACGTAAAGAAAAAACACATCTTAAAGAAAATAAATGTTATTATCCACAGAGGAGTTGTTATTTATACCTTCGAAAAATTAAAGTTATATTTGCACTGCAATAAAACATAACTGACAGGCTGACAAATATATGACAGATGCTAACTTAGAATCCATCAACTATACTTTCACACCGGACATTAAACACAGACTTATTATATTTAATATTACACAAATAAAATTTGTCTTGAGTATTATCGTCTGGTTGTGACAAGGAAATAAATAATGTCTGTATTGCACAATTATTTCATTTTTCTTTTAGAATAATTTTTAAACAAGATAATAAATTAATTTATTTAATTTTATGATTTTTAATGCTAATAGATGACACTTGATAATTAATTCCAACGTTCTTTGTTCTATTTCGTTTTTATTCTCTTTAAATGAAGGTACTTGGGCGCAAATGGCCTGGAAGCAGGTGCGCCATTAAACAATCAATGAAAATTTAATATTCATCAAATTAGGAATTTCCTAGGTAGGTAGGAATTTGCTAACCTGATTATTATACCCAATTCGAAGGCTTATAAGCATTTTAGCCGATGTGACAATTTGCTATGATGAAAATAGTTAGTGCGTAACTAGATGATATGAATATTTCTATACTAACGTTACATAACTAATTATAGCAGATATTTCTTAAGGGGAAAACCGCAAAAAGTACCATGTGCCATTTTCCCAAAAAATGCTCACGGGTGTGCCACTAACAGATAAAAAAGAAGGACGGAAAACTTCGGACATATTGTAAATATATTGACGTGGGAATGACAGCTACGTTCCAATTTTTACACACACACATGCATATAGTAGTAAAACCTACCACTTATTTTCTTGGAGTTTCGTGGCTATTGTATTTTGTTTCATTCTTTTTTTTCCGGTTTGCTTGTGATATAAAATTAATGTTTTTCCAAGAAAATTCTCTTAATCTACTTGTGCACACATTGACAGAGAACAAATGACTTGTATTTTCTGACTTGTATATTGATTTTAAAAATAATGGAATTTGAAGTAATCTAATATAAGAAATAATATATAAAACAAAAATAATAAATGATTTCAGTTTAGGAGTAAAAGCCTGCTTTACGGTATTACCTACTTAGAAATCTCTGGTATTTTCCCGGGAAACCCCCCCCCTAAGAAGACGTAAGAACTCTGAAGCCCTAAGGTCTACCAAGTCCCAAGATTATCCTAAGCACCTCTTGCAGGTGTGCAATCCCTTACTTCTTGGGGTTTTCTCTAGTACCCGGCAGGTCAACGACCCCCGATTCACAACCCTAAAAATCCTGCTGGGAAAACAGAAGGCCTCCTTTAATATTTTTTGTTGTTGTGTTTTTAACTATAGAAGGATCCATCAAATTACTTTTAAGATTACCAATTATTAAGCTGACTCCATGTTAAATCTTTAGATTATTGAAACAATTATTGTTAAAGCTTTAGATTTCTGGCTCACACCTCATAAGAACGTATAATCTAAAAAATGCGCAATTTTTAGTTTCTTATAATTTTAGAATACCCGAAAACAGTATTCCTGCAAGATCGTTATATCGTCCACTTTATATTTAGAACCGTACAAGTAAGTAGAGTTATTTCCGTATTAAAAAATATTTCAGAAATGTTCATTTTAAGACTGTCAAATGTCAGACATATTAGACAAGTTATGCAGGAAACATCTGTGTCGCTTAGAAAAAGATATTGTGTATAATTTTTTTCAGAAAACAGTTATTCATTTTTTCGTTCTTAATTTTCCATCAATAAGTTTTAATTTTATGCCAGTGTTGCAAGAGAAATAAATATTTCCAAATTTACTTCATACAGCCACAATCCATGAAATTTTGAGCAATAAATTCATAAATCAACACACACTTTTTAAAATTTGAAAATTTACTTAGTCTATGTATAGATATAAAATAATCAGGAATTGTCTAAACTGATTTTCTGAATAGTTAAAAGATCAATCAGAGTATTAAGATTTATTTTAAATTCATTTTATTCGTGTTTTAAATTTTAAAATTGTTCTCTCGAAAAGTTACGTCTTGAAATATAACGTTGTTAAAAGAAGTGGACGATATAATACGGAACATTCACTGGCAGCAAGGTCAAAGACAGAATTTTGATACTTTTGAATTTTAAAAATCTTGTTTCAAATTGTAGGAACACTTATCGGTAGAAGAGTTTTTCCTGAGTGCTTAAAGAATGAAGAATCTACACGAATGCTGGATATTATATCGCAAGGCGTGCTCCTTAAAGTATGTGTTGAGGACCTGTTTGCAGCGGAGAACACGTCGTTTGAAGATGTCGAAACACTGCTTTACAACGCGAGACTGCTTATCATATCCCCGTGTAATGCCGGGTGTAGACTGCAAACTGCAGACTTTCTTCTGCTCCTCTGCAATCTTGCTTCTCCGAGGACTGGTTATTACAGGCTACTGCTATCCATACACCTGTTTCGACACTAAAATTTGGTCAGGAAGAGGGCAAAAAACGAAGAACGAATTTAAGTAAAATAAGAAAAAAAAAATGACCAATTATCTTAAACAATGTTTAAGTATAATACCAAAAAAGAATCAATAATTATCTCACAGGTACATGTAAAAATTAAATATCACAATATAAATAGTAAAATTTAAATTTAGTTTAATAAATTAATGAATACAATAAAAAAAGTTAAATAATTTTAAATTTCATGCAGTAAACAATATAAAAAGAAAATATACACATTCTTCAACAAAGAAACTCTTCTGGCGTTAATGACCTCAAAGGTTGGCACGCCTTAAATCCAACTAAAAAAAAAAAAGAAAAAAGAAAAAAAAAAGAAACCCTTATAATAAAAATAAAATTTTTGTTATCGTCAATTCACATATTTCAGACTTGACGACTCAATTAATAAACAAAAAAATTAAAAAACAAAACTAATATTTTCGCGAATGAGGAAGAATTTTTTTGATAAATTCTGTAAAATTCAATACTATTTATATTTATTTAATATAATATTTAATTTAAGTATAATTTCACGAGAATGATTATATCGTCCCTGCCTATTATGAAAACGAAACCATCTAAATGAAATAAATTTCGGTAATTTTATTTTGAACTAGAATTACCACATTTCTATAGTTTTGGCAATTTTTCAGACACTAGAATTATGGTTAATTTGTGATTGTGCTATTCGAGCTGTAGGTATTATTATTAAAGGTTTTGGAGGAATGTAAGTGTTTTCACTGTCCTAAATTCTTTCATGTTCAAAACATTGGAATTAACGAATTAAGTAATGAATATGTTGGAAAGGTATATTCTTATGAGATGGGAATAATTAATGATGTGTAGGGAAGCTATCTTTTATTTTCTTATTTTTTAGTATGCAACATAATGCAATGAAGTACGTAACGTTGTATTAAATTGAATTATACAAAATAATTCACTACTTATCTTCAATTCCACCCATCGCATTAACATTAAATTAGTATTGACATTTTGAGGGGTTTTTCAAATCTTAAATTTGGCCTTTATATAGAATGTGTGGTGCTATTCTCAACGGTGTATTCATAATTTCTGCAGTACAAATATTTTGAGAGCTAATCTACTTGTATAATGAGAAAACAAGTACGGTAAATAAGGGGTTTGTTTCTAAACTGTGAGGAATCAGTCTTTGGTCTATAAACACTTTTTTGTCGCAAATAAGGTGTAGAATCACCTCATTGCCCCGAGTTTGTATTATGCGTCCCAGGTTTAATTGGAGATCAGTGGGCTTTTTGTGTGTTTATCCTTGGAAGGAAAGAAAATATCTAAAAAGGAGATCTGCTTTTCCGATAAGGGTCTGACATTAAGTCTAAAAGGTTAGGATCGCGATAGAGAGGGGAGTAATGCTATGGTTTCGGAGAAGCAGCTACAGGTAGCGCTGGTCTCACCTTCGTGGCCAAGCCTGGATGTATGGTGGCAATTAAGGTGGCACGGGACATGGTCTAATGAAGGAGCTGTGGTGGTCCGGCTCCTGGATTTGCATCTCGTGATACTAGCTCGGGCTCGCGTGAGCCACCCTTGTAGTTGTGAGGGCATCCCAGCGGATACAAGACATCATGGTTTGTAGCCTTCATAGCTTCCAGAATAGGATTCCAAGCTAAGTATACCCGTGGAGATAAACGCCAATGATTCATCGCCCTTCTCTTAGATTTAATAATTTTATGTATGTTAGTAAGCAGTTCGGCGCTAATGGCTTCGATGTCCAAGCGCTGTAAAAATAATAATAACAATAATAATAAATAAATAAATAAAAATAAAAATTTAGTAAGTAGAATTTTCATCCAATCACCTTAGTTTTCTATTTCTCATTTATTTTGAGACGTTCTTCTTTGTACATGTCTTATTCCAAAATATCTACAATTTTAAGATAATTCTTCTGACAAATCATCCTGTCTCTTGCGAATCGGACACACCTTTACAAACTCCTACTTAATCAGTCAAACCCATAATGGCAAAGGGCCACAAAATGTAACTACATACAAGTACTTCTGACAAAGGGCAGCCATTTCATAAACACAATTTTTCCACACAACAAATTAGAAATAAAATATTATTCTAGCGACTAAAATTAGTTCTCATGAATGGTAACATAAAAAAAATTGTAATGTTCATTTCATTTTATTTATTAACATTACATCATTTTTATTAACTTCTACCGACTTAGATGATTCGCTCTTTCTAATACAAGGATTTTCTTAAATGTAAGTAATATTATTTTTTTTTACATAACAATTAAAGAACACGCGTTAGAGTAGTGTGTGTGTGTGTGTGTATATATATATATATATATATATATATATATATATATATATATATATAATTACATTATTTATTTGTGTCAGAATCCGATACCATCCAATACCGATTAGCTCAATACAACAATTACACAACATTCTATTACAAAACTGATCAAATATGTACAAAGAAAATCAAAGGATCCTGAAAACAGAATGAATTCTAAGAATGAAACTTATAAAACATTGAAAACGTGAGAGAAGCTACATAATAATTCACCTAATATAAATACCTAACGAAAAACAAGTGATTACGAAAAGAGGGGAAAACGTGGGAAGAAAATAAAAAGAAACTATTCAATTTTTTTTTGTACGTTTAACCTGTAAAGGCTATTTTCTTCTTCGAACAATAAAATTATTCAATAACAAAAAATATAAGTACATTACATAAATAATTAAATTAAGCATAAAAGTATATAAGAATAATTACAAATATCAAAATTACTACAAACATAAAAAATGGTTTAAATTAAGTAAACTTAGTCTGATTCAACTTTGTCGTAATCCCTTTATGCTTGATCTTCGGGTCCATCGTTTTTGTGAATTTTTTCTGGTTAGATGTTATTGTCGACACACAGTCTTCGATTTTCCTCAGTAATTGTTTGCGTACATGTTGTTTCTTCTAGTTGTCAGTGTTAATTTAATGCAGGATTTGGTATTATTTAGAAATTATATGTCCTTATTTTGATGTCATACATTGATATGTGAATTATGTATTTATGAAAGGCGAGTAAAACTCATTGCTTCCTACTAGCCTTTTCGCGGGCTATTGCGCAACCAACTTACAAATAAATTAATAAATATATTGTGTAATTGTTCTTCTTGGTCAGTATCTGTTACTAGTCTTGCATCACTATAAAAAATGCAAATAACTCCTTTGCGAGTTCTTTCAATTAATGACGAATAAATAAAATGCGTTCGGTATTTGGAATGTTATACCGAACATGCTTGCAAGTTTTATGGGTTACCAAATCCTTTTACGGCTTTGTCTTCATCTAGAAATATGTCTGAAAAAACGTCCTTGGTATAATATATGTTAAAACTACTACTAATCAATCTGTGTATAAGTTAATAAATATAACAAACATCATTAATATATGAAATTTAAATCAATTAACCATTTGCTGCCGACTTGTTGATTGGTCATATCCTTTAAAAGGAGAAAAAAAAATTCCGAGATGTACAAATTTTTTCCGAAAGATTCCTTCAGCTCGTGCTCTGGTTTTGATGGCGCAACGGCGGTAAATTGTAACACTATTTAATTGGACTATCGTTCCAGAATAAGCAATCGGCGTAAAAACTTGCTCACATCCTTCTCGGCTTTCTGTCAGCCATGAAAGTAAACCTCGAATGTAAAACAGTTCATTTCCTTACTCGGATCGACATCTTAAAAGGAGCAACGAGACTGATGGAGAAATCCAACGAGGAATTAGAAAGCTAACGTTAAATATATTTTTTCGTAAATACACACAAAAAATCCTGTATGTGATTGCCGTTTAAAATCACCGGCTTTAAGCATAACGATTTTAAACCTGATATCAATACAGGAATCATGAAAGAAATTGGTCTTGATTACATTGAAACACAACCCACTGTTAGTGCAAAAATGAATTTATATTCCTAAGGATTTAGAGAACATATCTGGGACTTGGAATTTTAGTTATATAAAAGATGAACTTAAAAAAAAATAAATAAAAATGTATCTATAAAATATAAGGTATATGAGACTAAGGGCCAGAATTGTGAAAACCACTTATAGTTTACGATAATGATTGTAAGTAGCATGCTAAAATGACACGTGAGGACCACAAAATAAAACGCCTGTCACGCAGGAGCTGCATAACTAAGCACTTTCCTCAGAATTGGGTAGTGTCGATTGCATTCGTGAATAATTTGCTTAAAATAACCTATATAGATAAATAAAATAAAAACATAAATAACACCTGTTTCAATTCAATCCGAACATAGGACAATGTAAATCCCCCCCCCCCTTCCGATAGACCGATTTAGTTCATTTTTACAACAATTCTTCCTTATTAGATACCCAGGATGTATACCGCGTTTCGTTACAATACAGCAGAAATTACGGCCGGTATGAGCAAATTAATAATTTCGGTCCGGAGTAAACTCCCCCTTCTAGTCAACCAATTTAGTTTATTTTTACAAGAAATTTTTCTCTTCAGTTGACCACAACAAATACCGAGTTTCGTTGATATTTAACAAACATTATGGCTGGTATTGACAAATAACTACTTTTGCTCCGGAGTAAACCCCCCCCCCCCCTCCGGATGGACCGATTTTGTTGGTTAATGAACTCGTTCAATCGTTTGATGGGGGAATACTACATACCAAGTTTCGTGGCGAAAAAACAAAAACTCTGGCCTGTATTGTGTTAACGGACACAGATATAACTATATATGCATATATAGTTATATATATATATATATATATATATATATATATATATATATATATATATATATATATATATAAATTTTAACTGGGGTCATTTTCGGTCTCTACTATGTAGGATCGATAAAGATTAGAAGAAATTTTTCAAAAATTCCGTCATGAGTGCAACCTCAATAGCTACTTTCCTTCGGAGGAAAGTGCTAAAACTGGCCACATATTTGATTTTATAGAATTTTAACTTGAGGGAAAAAATAACAAGATCAAACAGAAAGAACATATATATTACTGAATTTATATATAGACATATATATATATATATATATATATATATATATATATATATATATAAAATAGTGGTTAGTAGAAAGACAGATATAAAATACTTACAAGACATATTAGCCAATTATCTCCCCTCCCAGAGTCTTTAATGCATTAACTTAATTAATGTCATATAAACAAAAATATTGTGTTGCTTGGAAATTTGGTAGGGATTATGAAAGATTTTATCTACATCCTTTAAAATGATGATTGTCCTTATTATAAGTTTAAGAAATAATATAAATGCTTATTTCAAAATCTGTACAAACTTTCCGGAAAACCCAATACATTATCAAACCGTACTAACTGTTCATAGAGCCCGAAACACGTGTAAAACCATGGGTAGCTTGCTTTAAAAACACAGAAATATTTACTATTTTACTTGTTTAAATATTTCAGATAAATTGGGGACGTAAGGTATATGACCTTAAAATTGAGGACCCTGAAAATCAAATGGACATTCAAGAATTCTTTATGGTTCCTCTCTTTGGTATAATTGAATATGACCATGAATTGTCTCAGAGAGAATTGATATTTTTTAGTGCTTAAGATTTGTGCTTATGTGTAAGTGTGGGTGTCTAAATGAGTTTATTGTTCCTTTTTTAGTGACATTTGTTTTATATTTGAGTATTAGTTTTGTCTTTTAACTCTTTTCAGTAACTTTTGGTTTTATTTATAGTTATTTTTTGCCCAGTTATTGCAAATGTTAAAGTCAACAGCATATTTAGGTGAATTAATTACCAACTCTAAATATTTAAATAGGCGAAAATGACCCAAGTGGTTAAATTGCCGTTAAAAAGAAAACAAAAATATGATAATAACTTTCTGAGATACCAAGAGAGCCGTAAGTTTCTTTCCTTCAGTTTATCAATATGAAAGAACAGCTGTGAGTACAGCTGATAAAGTATTTCGTGACAAGGACATGTTTTGGAGCTGGTTTCGGTGCGTGTTCTCCCAACGACAGTTCAACGGCTCTCAAGGTAGGCAAGCACATTAGAATAATTTGTGGGTCACGTGTTAATTATTATTATTTATTAATTGATATTGCTATCTTACTGCCATTAAATTAGATACCGACGATAATGCCATCAATCATTATGCATAGCGTTCCCGATATTAAAACAGAATTCCTAATAAGTATAAGAGTTCATATTTGACGAAACGGCCTCTCCTCAGAATGAGCAAACAATGTTGAGTTATTAGACAGTTTCGAAGGGCTTAAGTCGAACTTGTGTGGGGTATTTTGCATAAATTTTAATATTGCTGTACCCGGTAACAGCCTTCAAGAGGATGGGATGTTCATAACATTCCTGACTGGTCTTAAACAACTTTTTTATGGACAACAACTTTTCATATTTATCTTGTAGAAAAGATAGCAGAATCTTTGCGATGAGTAGCAAGTGCAGTTAATTCATTTAGTGCACTCTCTCTCCGAATGGCAGTTCCTTTGAATATGTGCATAAATTAACCCGACACGAGACAGTCATCATTCTTCGTGTCACCATTATCTTGACTTTTTACTTTGCTCTTTGCTTCTCACATAAATTAATAACATTCCTTTTTTATATTATTTTATTCTAGAACATACCCCCCCAAAAAAAACCAGCAAAAAGCTCGAATGACGTATGAAATCAAGAGCTACCGTAAATATAAATTTCTTCTAATCCTTGAATTTATATACTAGATTCCGTGTGTATGTAGTTTTTATTTATTTGCTTTCAACTTTTCTATATGTATGTATGCATTACATAGAAATTATAATTTATTTCTTTTACCTTCTTTCATTATTAGTTCATTTATAATTCAAGTTTTGTTTGGTGTTGTTTATCTACTCGGAATATTCATGAGATAATTTTTTGTACGTCCTTTTAAAGGAGTGAATTACGCCCTCGTGTCACTTTTCTGGATTATTTACTCAACTTTTAATATGATTTATAATTCTTAGGTGTTTCTATTTTACAAGTATTAATAAATTATATATTATCCCTAGATGTTTTATTAAATACACGAAGCCGTGGAAATGCTTGGGAACGTAATTTATCAAAACATCAAACAAAAACATAGAAATATTCTTATAAACAGGTCACTCTATTGGTCAGCTGGTTGTTGTGTAAATGAATTTAGAATTTGTGTATTTCAAATATATTCAATATGTAATTTTTTTCAAAGGGAACATCAAATCCTTTGTCTCATTTGAAGTTCTAGTTATTAGAAAAAAAAAACAAAAAAAACTTAAAACTGTTTATCAATAAGACACGTCCGTTTTGGCGTCATCTTAGCGCGGTTCCGTGATATTTGGAAAGCTTAGAATAGAAATAAACTTTTTTGTAGTATTTTGTGGTTCGGATATTTGAGGCGTCCAGAATCAAAACAAGACACATCATTGAAACCAAAAGACCACATCATTTGTTCAGAAAACACCAAAAACAGATCAGTTCTTATGTTTAATTTTATACATGAGTATAATTTTCTTATAATTTTTAAGTAGGTACCTATCACAGAAGAATGTTTTTCAAGAATTTGAGAAGTTTATCTGTTATATTATCTATTTCGAAGGAATTTTTATTTTTGATGTGTCTTTACTGAGTATATAGAGGACATTTTGAAGTTGTAAAATCAACTGTTATCACAAAATCGTAAAAATATGTGTCGTGTTATGCTTCTAGACGCCTCATTTAGAGAATAAGGAACTTAAGAATAAAGGGGATAAGATTGTATGTATCCTATGGTTGAATTGCTTCTGAAGAAGCGTCTAAAAATAATGTATATTATAAGAAGCTGATGAATGGAGATGATGGGTTTGATTCCCACCTGTGACTGGAATTTTCTCATCTCACGGCTCGTTGTGTCGTGGATGTCGGAAAATAATGGTTGAAATTGATCAAATAACTGAATATTTGAATACTCCAAATATCATGATTTGTATTGTAGCGGAAGTATTTTGAGAATCCAGTGATATAATTAATTACGAAACGCCAATCAATTTGTGAGACCTCATTCGAAAACACTCATCCGCGGATTTATTTATTAGCCCGCAATAAATCCAATCCGCTGCCATCCGATCCGTAATAATATGAAAAGGGGGGCGGCTTCCGAAAAACCATCGGACGATCTAATCCGTTGTAGGAAGGCCGTTCATTAGAAACAGGAGCCCTTGGCTAACCGATATCGGTAAAAAGCCGTGATAATGGTCCCGGTAATCGAGCCTTCATTAGGATCACCCTGTGTACCTGTTATTTTAGAATTCCTACATCCCCTGTAGAAATAATTGGCAGGAACATAAAGCCCTATTATTATGTTTCACTAGATAATATTGATTTCAAATATAGTTACTACGCTTAATGGAGTCGCTGTGGCTGATATTTATTTCGAGGCCTTCGTCTCCCAAAAATCATAGTGGTCCAGTCAAAGCAAAGTAAAATCGAGATTTATCCCGTAAATAAAATCTTTAACATTGCTCAACTAATCTAAAATCATAATGAAGGAGATGAAAATAGTTAACCCGTCGAGGTGATAAGTTATCAAGAAATATTTAGATTTTGACAAAGAAAAACAGTCAGATTTTCGGAAAAAAATAATAATTTGGACGTTTCTGCATGGTCTTAAGCATAACAAAATACATATAGAAAATTACTCATGAGAATAACCAAAACGGTTGTTTACTGGTTCTCTGTTACTATTCTATATTTATTTTTTAGCCGAAAAAGGCTCCCGAAATGTGGATATTATCGATTTTTCCGATTCTGGCTGTTTTTTTTTCGTTGATTTTCAAATATTCCTTGATTTCCTTAAACATCGCCATATCTCAAAAAACATAATTTATCAAGGCAGGGGTTTTCGAATACAATTTATAACAAATAAATGTTAATCCTCTGATTTATGTTTTTGCTCTGTTCAGATAACTGTAGTATAATATTTTTAAACTTAAAAAAAATTATTTTCGTTCATTACCTCCTTGCTTAAAATTTCATTAATGTTGACTTGGGTATGTAAAAATAAGTCGTTATATTTTCAATAAAATAATAATACGTCGATTAAGGTGTTACCGTTAAAATCTAGGGATTAAAGCAAGGAGTTCCTTCTTGGAGCAAAATTAAGAATGAAAAATGCACTTAGCCTGTATGTAAATGTCTTTTCTGAAGAGTTTTTATTACAGTTGTTTACTAAAATCTACAGACGTTTGCTGCTTACCGGCCAAATTGTGTCTGAATTGTGACACAACTAAACTAATGGAAGGGCCCCTTGCATTTTCAAGAGGAAAATTTTGGCCGAATATGAGAAGTGGATTATTAACATTTTTCACGTAAGCCAACAAAGTTACAAGATGTATATCGCTGAAGGGCACCTGGAGTGCAACGGTGCAGGCAAAACCTTAGTTCTTTGTGAGTTTTCCTTGCTTATCCGCATTTCCATTGTCTTAGAAAGCGTTGCAACTGAAGGGCTCTGCTGCTTAGCTATCGAAGCTACTGCCAAAATGTGAATGTGAGAAATGCTCCAGGTGCATTAATTACCATTTTTTACGTAACGCGACAAGGTTGTAAGATGTTTATCGCTGAAGGGATTCTGGAGTGCAACGATGCATCATACCGACGAAACCTCAGTTCCTTGTGAGTTTCCCTTGCATTTCCATTGTCTTAGAAAGCGTTGCATAGGAAGGGCTCTGCTGCTTACCTCTCGAAGCTACTGCTAACATTTTTGGTGAATGTGAGAAATGTTCCAGGTGCAATAATTACCATTTTTTACGTATCGCGACAAGGTGTAAGATGTTTATCGCTGAAGTGGTTGGAGTGCAACGATGCATCATACCGGCGAAACCTTAGTTCCTTGTGAGTTTCCCTTGCATTTCCATTTTGGCAGTCAACTAAAGAGAACACTGAATATGCAGTACTACAAGTGGAGTCCCGGCTACTGAGTATGAGAATCCTGGGAACTTTTCCAGGTTATTCCCTTCTTATCTTGCGCAGTCTCGACTTTCAAATGAGCAGTTCGTTCTTGACTGACTCTCAGCCTATAGCCAACGCCTTTTTTTTTTTTTTCAATTTGGCTTCACTTCCTGAGCTTTCTCCTCGTCCCCTTCAACAGACGTTTACATTCCAAAATCTTGACGTAGGCCTTCCTTACGGCATAAAATACTTTCCTTTTGAAACGTTTATATTCAAGTCTCATAGAAATTCCACAAAAACTTTCCTTTCATTTTTTTGTTGCCTAGGTATTCACTTTTTACCTCAATAAAACTAAATTTTTTATACGAAAATGAATTTTATTATTTGCCGACGTTTCAGCTTGAAATTCAAGGATATAAAACAAGAGGACGGAATAATTACTAATATATATACAAAAGAAGTGTCAAAAATAGAAAAAAATCTACTTGAAACAGGGTGAATAATACATTTGGTAAGTGTGTGCTATAGCTGTTACAGGTAGATTATATAGACATAGAAACATAGAAAAATATGTAAAATTAATAATTACATGTGTTTTCTTTTATGTTTTAATCTGTATTAATCTACCTACCTCTAATTTAATGCTATAGTACACATTAACATACTTTCATTCACCCTGTTCCATGTATAATGTTTTTATGTTTTTGACACTTATTTTGTATTTATATTAGTATTAACTTCGGTCTCGTTGTTTTGCAGCCCTGATCAAGGCTTGAATTTCATGCCGAAACACCGGCAAACAATAAAACGCCTTTTCCTATAAAAATAATTGAGTTTTGTTACGTTGAAACATACAGACACAAATCGCAGGCTTCGAGACCGTTCAGTGTAACATATAGAGAGTATGGTTTTGGCAGGGATCGAAGAATGTTTTACATTTATTGTTTATCTATAACTTTATATAATCCTACACGATAGCTTCCTATTTATGCTTTATTTTTGCCATCACTGAAGAGAGATTTTTCTTCCTATACTAAGTATTGAAAGAATTAATATTCGCATTTGACATATGCGAAATCATTAGAGCAGTTTTATTGGAACGACTAGTAAGTCACTTCTGAAATGTCACGACAATTTAAATAAAGCTGCACAAAATTTTGAGATGTGGAACTTTTTTGACAGAGGTAAGAGAAAAAATTAATTCCGTTTTGAGCCTTCTGCTCAAATTCCTGAACATAAATATACTTTAGGTGCACCCGACAAACCTATGTAATGTACTGTATTAAATACAGTCTTCTTTTTCGTACATGGCCACTGCGCATGCGCGAACACCAGCGGACACTATTTTGTGACGATTTTTTTGTAACGTTTTTTTTTTCAGTTTAGTCATCACTACAGCATATTTATGCTAAAAGTCCAATAAATATCCAATATTTCTCAGGCGGAAGGTCAATAAAAGAGAATTAACACAGTCAATTCATTAGCTCCGCTTAGTGGAATTAAACACAAGAAACAGAAATGTGTACAAAGAAAAATTTATGATTTCTTTAATATTAACAGTGGCACCAAAGGGAAAATAGTAACTAAAACAAACATAAAAAACGACCATATTTACGAACAACGGACAATGACTAATGACTGCTCTTTTAAAAATTCTAAATTTGATGGACAAAAGTTTTATAAATTTAACTACGATCCTGTTTTATCGAATAAAATAAAAAGTATTTGCAAGGACGTGGGAAAAATTACATGGAGTTATAGCAACAAAGTAAAAAATAGTTACACAAGAAAAAAAGACCGGATTACACCAAAGGATACCAAATATAAGATTTATAAGATTAGTTGCACAGATTGTAACAAAATTTATATTGGAGAGTCGTCGCAGATACTCAGAAAGAGAATAAAACAACATGCCAAAAATGTGGATGATCAGGATAATAACACTGCTCTGGCTGACTATTCGATAAAATATAATCATGTATTCGACTTCGCAAATGTAGAAATTATAGAAAAAGAAAGAAAAAAAGGAAAAGGAAAATAAAGGAAAACATTCACATAATAGAAAACAGGAAGAAAACGGTTAACAAAAAAACTGATATAAAATATTTAAATAGTATATTTTTTAATTTGTTAAACAAAATTTAATTAACTTTTATCTCTTGACAAAATCTAAAAAAATTTTTTTTTTATTATAATGGACTTATCTGTTTCTGGATGATCGAATTTTGGATTCTATCGATTTTACACAGCTGATCGACGCAATGAGTAGGTAATAGTAACCTCATATTGGACGTGGCCATTGTACAGGAAGGGTCGTCTTAATACAATTAGGCTGTAAGTTTTAGTTTAATGAGATTTTGGCTCCTGAAGAGGCACCAGAGGTGTGAAACATGTAGAGCAAGAACAAATCAATGAATTGACTGTGTTAATTCTCTTTTATTGACCTTCCGCCTGAAAAATATTGGATTGAAGAAGATTGGGTCACTATACAATACCAATAAATATGTTTAAACAGTAATGACGCACAAATATATCACTTTTACACACAAACACACACACACATATATATATATATATATATATATATATATATATATATATATATATATATATATATATACGGTAACTGACAGCTTTAGGTCTAATAATAGCGCAGCGTATCATATATCTCTTACTGCCTTCTGACTGCTATGCGATAGTAACTGATGGTGACCAGATGATCCCAAGGGACCTACCCGCCCACTAGGATCGGGGTATACTCGGACATTGGGTTCTTTATATCCGTAGATCTGGACAACAGGATAATCCAGGATCTTATGTCCGCTCTTGATACTCGTTTCCGTTTCCTTTAGAATTAAATTCCAACGTCACTTTCAAATATCCTGTGCTAATTTAGTTTTTTTTTTACATTTAGTCCTTAAGATATTCAAATCCAGTTGTCTATCTGCTCTAACAGTTTTAATCTTTATAGGAAAAGGGTCACCTAGTTTTCTTGAACGATTTTCGTGAGAAAATATTGAGTTTGTAAAAGGAACTCTTTAAGAAGAAAGCAACTTAAAAAAACATTAATTCGATTATTTTTGAGATTCTTAATTTCAGGGGATTTACTCATTAATGTTTTCGTCAATAATAATAAAACCTGTTATAAAATATAAATAATTCAGGAGAAAATAAAAAAAAGTAGACAAAAAATATACCTAAATTAATAAAGAATGTGTAGATATTTAAGGTTCAGTCTTGTATTGAATAAAACTACATTTTATAACAAAATGAGTTGTATTTCCGCCAACTTTTTGGCTTTACATAAAGGTCTTCTTCAGAGCTATGGAGAGGGGGAAATGTTTCTTTTCATTTTTGGCAGAAATAAACTCATATTAGTCATAAAATTTAGTTTTATTCAACATATGACCCAACCCTGATTAACTTTGCCGTCTCAAACTAAGAATCCGAAAAGAATAAGAACTCAAAATAAGAAAATTTCCAGGGCATATAACTTCATTATAATATTAATATTTTAATGCATTCCATATTCCATGGAAAGCCAAAAGAAAGAAAGACAATTTTAATGCTGTATTTATTTAAAATAAGTGAAATTGCTTCAAATAATACCACATAAGTAGAAACTTCCCTCCTTCTGCGGACTACATTATGTAATGGTTTTTATTTTTACGGTGCATCGACCGTTCAGAAACATCCATAATAGAGCAACCTATTTTTTCAACGGGAAAAAAACTCTCTGAAAAAAATCTGCTACAGGCGGGCCTCGAACCGGCATCTCCTGCGTGATTTGTAGAGATATTTCTGCTCAATGGCCAAATAGTGATGTTTACGGAGTTCCTCGGCTTATGACTTCCGGATATTCTCATAATTTGGTTGTCAGATAACAATTGTATGAGACTTATTATTATCCTTGTCAATGATCAAAATGGCTGGTTTATTATATTATTCATTCTTTTAATATAAAAAAATATTACATGTGTTATGCTGACTTTTCAGTCCAGCTTCGCTAATAAAACCCGCTTATAAGGTTAACCTCATGACGCAATCCAGAAATGCCGACAAGAAAATTTTACGTTTCATAACCCCTAGTCAACTAAAATATCTGTGGCTTGGTTCTAAAAGGGCCAATGTCAATTTTTTCACATTTTGTGTTATTTTTTTTTTTTATTATTATTTTATTTTATTTTAGGAGCTTTGCAACTAGGCTATTTTCTACTTTAATTTCATTATTGCACACTGTAGTCATGAAATTAAAGGAGAAATCGCCTTGTTGCGAAGCTCCTAAAATAAAACAAATAATTAAAAACATAAAACAAAATGTGAAAAAATTGACATTGGCCCTTTTAAAACCAACCAATAATATATATATTATATGCAAATGACCCAAAATATATATGAATTCTCTCACCTTTTAGGAGGCTTGGGGTCTTAAAAGTAGTAATCCTTCCTTCCTTCACACTACTTTATTTAATAGGCCCGACATATTTAATGCTTATTTTCGCACCTTTTCAGGGGCACTTCTATAAAAAACCATTATTTTTTGTACATCCAAACGAAATTTTTTTTAAAAGCTAGATATAAAAAATTATGTAATGCTCTATTAAATTCATTAAAATAGTAGTAACCTAAATTAAATGTAAGACCTACCCTAAATGTTAAAATAATGATACCTACATTAAATGTTGCATTAAAAAGGTTTTCAGTCCTACCTTGCTAGGAAGTACTCTCGTCACCATGTACTCCTCTGGAGTCTGGCATAAACTAATACTGTAATATATATATATATATATATATATATATATATATATATATATATATATATATATATATATATACACACACACACACACATATTTGTCTGTTCGCGCTCTATTTATTACATCCGTTTGATCATGCTTCAGCTCTGTATAGGCACTAGCTGTGTTTTCTCTTTCTCTTCTGGTATATTCTTATTTTTTCTTCGATAAGTTTTATTGGGTTAGGCAAGGTAAAAGATTCATTACTGCCTGCATAAATACAAAACGAATGCAAGTTTCAGTTTTTCTACGAGTCGCTGCTTCTGCAGGAGAATCGACCTGTCGACATAAAAACCGCAGACAGGAAGCAGGAATAAATGTCTTTCCAATTTTTACAAGCCTCTTGTAAATTCCAATAAAAAGGCGGTTCTCCGTCAACAATTGTGAATGCATTATGAGTTTTTCCGTTGCTGGAAGGCCTATAAAAGTCTAGGGCCCTTCGTTGTATTGTAATTCGATATTCATTGGAGTTTTATAGTTTCTAACCAAGTCGCAATATTTCAAGTCCTGAGAAATGAGGAGTTTCATTATTAAATCCTGTCACGCTAAGGCGCAGTAGTAAAATCACAATAAAAATGAGAAAAAGGATTAAAAATAGAAAAATGTATTTCCCTTTTGTGAATTACGTATTCAGTTGTAATGAGCGATTTTCTTAAAAGGAAATAGAGAAAATGTATTTTTTTTTTTTTTTTTTTTTTTTTAGTTTGCCTTTATCTGCATATCATTAATTAAAGCATTCTATTAAATTCAGAACTATAATAATTTTAAATCCTCAAGTGATTATTCGTAAATTAATGTTTTATCACACAGAATTCAGAAAACTTTAAAAATTATTTTTAAATAAAGCAGCTTAAAAAATCAATTTTTTTTGGGCTATATTGCATTAAGGGGTAATATTATGTTGCAAATTTTTTTTACCATTTTCTTTTTTATGGCCTTAAATGCTTCCTAAATCAATGATATCCAAGAGTGTGATGGAAAAGTGCCAAAAACTCGCCTTTTAAACAATAGTCCCGATACATTTATAAATTAAACCCCATTTTTGTTTATCTTTACTACAAGAAATTATATGACAAAAAAAAATGTGCCTGTCGGCATATTAAACTTAAAAGTAGATTTTTTCAATACTATTTTTTTTAAATCTGTCGATGCGCTAGTTCAATTTTCATCCGATCAACTTGAAATTTTAACTGCAGCTTCCAAATGATATTTGCTATCAAAGTAATTAGGGATTTTTCCATTCATTGAATTATTTCGATTTTATCTGTTTTTTTTTTTAATAGAAAATGATGAATTGTTCAAAATTTTCGAAAAAAATTAATTGGGTACTGTACTAGACTTAACCTTCTTCTATAAAAATAGTTTTCGTTTTTTGTTCTTGATTACAAATTTCCGCCTGCTGGTTATCGCTTGGGAAAAAAGAGGGTTTCCGTTCGTGAGATACAGTGCCGCCATTTTGTTTTCGAAGAATTAAAACTTATTTCTTTTTGGTTACTTAAACATCCCATCTAACATAACTTATGACATAAAGAAGTGAAGAATAGTAACTTATTTGTTATCCATAAATATGAGGAAATTACTTTGATTTTGAGTACACAAGGAATTACCCACAGGGAATAGATGGGAATCGGCAAAGAAGATTGTTCAAATTGTTGTAAAAATTTATATTATGGACGTTTCAGCATGCTCTTTGGCAGCCCTGTTCAGCAATAAATGCCTAGGGGATTGAAGAAGACCAATTATAACAGTTAGGTGACCATTGTGAAAATATAGAAAAAGATGGCTCGAAATATGTATGTTTATATATTCTAACCATGACCAATGTTATTTTTGTTCTTGAAGGCTGCCAAGGAGCATGCAAAATATAGACTTTTACGAAAATATGAACATTGTCCTTATCTAAATCCCAAATAGTCCCTGACTTCTTATCACCTCGACGGAAAACAATCTGCAATCATTCAATAGTATAGTGTTTTCCCCTGAAAGCAAAGTATACTTTAAGTATATAATCGAGATTATTTTACGAGAGAGATATGCATATTTTAAATTATATAGGCCAGAATACCTTACTGGAACTCTCACAAAGTATTCCATAATTGCCATAATGATATTTGAGAAACATTAGCCCATTCCCAAAGGTATATATTGCATCAAGAAGAACACCAGTACGGATCTAGCGGGTGGATTGCAGTACAACCAGTCTCCCACGGGAATCCTGAGATATCTGCATAATTCTGCAAGTAGTAAGTGCACTCATTGCGAGAAGTATGATGACGGACCGTGCGGTCGTAATGGCTACTAGCACAGGGCCTAACCACACCTCTCTATCTCGATCGTGATCTCCAAGATACGCCCTCAATTAGTGTGGTAACGTCTTCACGGAATTCACGAGGCACTGAGAAAATCCTCTTCTTACAAATAAGAAGACGAACAGCCGAAAGAAATAGGATTGTAACAATGCTTGGTTGGAAACAACTAACAACTTAATGAAATTGAAATTGAAAATATATATTGTTGTTGTAGATAAATGGTCATATTTGGTATGACCTTTTGGCTACAACAAGAACAATAATATTAGAATGAGTAAAGATGGAATGGTTGGGATTCGGCTAAATAAACCTCAATATGATTTTGTTATAAAAAATCTATATTTCGGACGTTTCGGCTACTCATTGGTAGCCTTCGTCAGCTAAAATTACAAAAAAAGAAATTAATACAGAAACAAAAAAAAGTTTATAATTGTGATAGGTAACAGAACTATAAATACAATTAACTTATAAAAGAATATGTCTTCTTAAATTCTTAAAATGAGTAGAATGAAAAAATAAATAGGTACAATAATTGATTTTAATAGTAATTAGTAACATTAATTGATTTTACAAAGAAATAAGAAACTACATACCAATGACAAATATAGTAGCTAATAGTAACATTAATTAATTTTACAAAGAAATAAGATACTACATACCGATGGAAATGCCGAGCGGCAGAGGAAGACCAAGGTTGGCAATTAAGTAACCATTGTGAAAGTGTCTAAGGAAAAAGGAATCTACTGGGGTATATGTAACTGAAAACAGCAAGTGGTGGGAGAAAAGTCGGTAGTATCTTATTTCTTTGTAAAAATAATTAATGTTACTATTAGATACTACATTTGTCATTGGTATGTAGTTTCTTATTTCTTTGTAAAATCAATTAATGTTACTAATTACTATTAAAATCAATTATTGTACCTATTTATTTTTTCATTCTACTCATTCTAAGAATTTAAGAAGATATATTCTTTTATAAGTTAATTGTATTTATAGTTCTGTTACCTATCACAATTATAAACTTTTTTGTTTCTGTATTAATTTCTTTTTTTGTCATTTTAGCTGACGAAGGCTACCAATGAGTAGCCGAAACGTCCGAAATATAGATTTTTTATAACAAAATCATATTGAGGTTTATTTAGCCAAATCCCAACCATTCCATCTTTACTTATCACCTCGACGGCTAACTATCTAATCATCATAATAATATTAGAAGTTGGAGGTCAACAATGGGATATGACTTTTGGCTACAACAACAATATTATTAGAAGTTGGAGGTCAACAATGTAATATGACTTTTGGCTACAACAACAGTAATATTTGAAGTTGTTGGTCAACAATGGAATATGACTTTTGGCTATAGCAACAAAAATAATATAAGAAGTTGGTGGTCAACAATGAAATATGATTTTTGCCTATAACAGCAACAATATTGTTACAAGTTGGAGGTCAACAATGGAATATGACTTTTGGCTACAACAATATGAGTATTATTAGAAGGTGGCGCTAATAGCCACGATTTGTTGATGCGCCGTAAAAAAAAAAAATAAATAAAAAAAAAAAAAAAAATTATTAGAAGTTGGAGGTCAACAATGGAATTTGATTTTTGGCTACAACATCAACAATATTATAACAAGTTATAATATATATATATATATATATATATATATATATATATATATATATATATAGTTTGAGTTGATTGGCTAAGACGAGCATTGAGAGAGTGAAAGGTATACCTATACAAGAGCAGGTGGCGGACAAGGTAACTTCCAGATTTCTAAAGACTGCCCCTGGATATCTCTCCGTTCCTGGAGCTTCGATCCTGAGGAAGGATAGGCAAGCTCATCCTGGGAAAATCCTAGAAAGCAATTAGTCCTCAAGATGATTTTAATTTGAACTCTTCAATTAATCATTTGTCCTAATGGAGTTGAAGCACGAAAGAAATAGTCTAATCTTTTTAGAAATTCCTGCTCTATTTAATTTCCTTTTATAATCTCTATTTCTTAGCATTTCTTTACTAGAATTTATGAATTTTTCTTTTATAAAAATGAAATATATATATATATATATATATATATATATATATATATATATATACATAAATGTAATATCAAATAGAACTATTGGAAAACACATTCCAATATAAAGCAACCAAAATACACACAAAGGCAGAATAACTCTGGCGGGAAGAAGTTGTAGAGATAAATTATAATTATTTAACATGAATTTCTACGCAGAAAAATAATCCTCCTTGCCCTGAAAGATGATGGATGCTTAATTAAATAGTTTTCTTTGTCTCCTTCTAGAGAATGTGCTCAGTTTTCGCATCTCATGTAGGATTTAATTTTTATTCTAAAGAAGGAACGTCAATATTCTCTTGTTTAAGAGGAGGTATTCTGTGTGAAATTGTTTTTGAAATAAACAGAAATTTAATTTATAGCAATAAATTTCATTTATTTTTATAGTTGTAATTTATGCAATGGTTTCAGAAAGAAATAGCCCAAACGTTTTATACTGGTAATAAATGATGAAGAGCGATAATACAAATAATAAAAAACTTTTGAAATGAACTATTAAGTTTTGACTTTATTTAAGACCATTTTCTTTGTTCTAGAATGTGTAATTAGTATCAAAAAATGGTGTACGAACGGTAACACGTTTTGTGAGAGAAGTTGAAATAAAATCGTGCCCTATAGTGATCCTTGAGGAACACTATTTCCTAATCTTTGTCATGTACCATGCTCTAATTTTAGGAAATTATAAATATGTAAATTTGTAATACTGTTATTTTTCGCCATTAGTTTTCGAATTATTATTGTTTATTCACTTGTTATGTTAATTTCATTTGTTTTTGAAAGAGTAAATAAAAGAAAAATAATGCATTGGAATAACAATCAAGTCAATTTAAAATCATAAAATACTGGTACTAGTATGGAGTTATCTGCAGTAAATTTGATATGTAATAAATTTCAAATCTAAATCAGTCTTACCTTCATAAAATCAATATATATATATTCTTTGATGACCAAGATAATTTACGAATTAATTTTTTTCTCCCAATTTATAAATAATGAAATAAATCAGAATGCATACATTTCTAAATGAGTCAATAATTTCTCGAGTTTCTATGATGAAGTAATGTTGGAAGGTAAGGACTAAGTCCCATGAATCAAGTTGAAGAAGTGCTGTTGCTGGTCTGGTGTATAAATGACTTCATTATTTCCGGACCCCCCTAGCTACCGGCTTGCTGTAATAGTTCTAGCATGCCTGCTCATAGGTCATATCGATCGGATTCTCCTCTCGTACGAACAATCTGCCAGAAGTAGTTTTACACTTGTCCGATAACATCACGGGGTTTCTCTTACGGTCTTTAATAACGGGCACTAATGAATTCAATGTTTCTTTCTTCAGAAGTCATTTTGTCTTGTTTCCTTGAAAGCTATCCAGCTGTACGGCCATGTTATCTCACGGTTCTCTCAGTTGAAGTTCATACGATTTTTCGATGGTATTGCATATTGTCTATAAAACCTAAGCGCTTGTTTCAAGAATTATACTGTTATTTAACAATACAATTAGTTCAAATATATATATATATACACACAAACACACATATAGTTAAGAATTAAATTGCTCGTTAAATTTAGAAGCTGAGAAGAATGATGAGGCTGTAATTTTGGCACATCGTATACGAAATGATTTACCTCAAGGTTACTCATATACATACTCATATTTAATTATAATTTATTGATTTTTGGTTCTAAAGCCTGTTTTCTAATTTTTATGTATTATAATAATAAACATCCTTATTGTGCATTTCACTGCAACAATCACATATGAATTTGTGTGTGTATATATGTATGCATGTATAGTTCTTTTTTCTAGAAGAAACATTACTGTTAGTGAGTATATTTTCATATATATCCCAAACAAAGTAATTGTAAAAAACAAAACAAAAAAAAAACAGTGAACTATTCATGATATTCATTTATGGATTTTTTTTAAAAAAAAAGTGTTTGTTGGTAGGAATGTCCCCTCAAAAGGTGGTTAATTAAAAATCAAAACGTTTAGGAGGAAAACAATTGTAATAAAAGGATTCAATAAAAATTAAAAAAAAACAAAAAAAACAGCTGTTTGTCCCTTGGATAAAGGTTTAGAAGAAACATAAGAAGAATAATCGTTTTGCTATTTTAAATTATTAGTTTTGCAGGAGATTATCATTGCTTTGGAAATATTCAGTCACGTTAAAATAAAATTAAATAGAAAATATCTTTTTGGGTAGATTCTCTGTAAATGTTTTAGTTGGACGTGTAGGCAGTGATAAAGTCATTTTACATGAAGAAAAATCGCTAACATTATTTTATTGTAATCGCTAAGCGGTTTTAGTAGCTGCTGCCTCCAACCTCAGAGCTGAGACAAAACAAATCACCACATACTGATTTGTTTCCAATCAATAAAAACATTAAAAAAGTTGTAAATTGGAATCAAAACATTTGAAAAATTACTTTCAAAGAATACTCCAAATTATAAAAAAATGAATAAACATTTGTTCTTTAACTAACAACTTTGTTCATTGTCAAAAATATTAAGGAGCCTCCTAGTGGTCTAGTAGCTAGCAAGGTGTATCCTCATGTGGGATATTAAGGAGCCTCCTAGTGGTCTAGTAGCTAGCAAGGTGTGTTCTCATGTGGGATATGTGGGTTCGAGTCCTACATCTGGAGCGTTGACTTTTTTCACCGGTGGCTTCCCTGAGGTAACACCCTGCTATGGATCTTGGAAGCGGAACAACCTGTAAATTCTCCTTCCCTAATGGTCTACAAGATGATAATCAACAAATGCACCAATAAAATCAAATGCAACGTGACTAAAACACAAATTAAGACACATAAAAATAATCAATGTGATAAAATCACACGACTTTCGCTTTCTTTTCTTTTAAAATATTTTGATGGTATTTATTATTATTATTGTTTTCTGACATAATGCGAATGTCATAGGATATTAATCCTTATCAAATTTAGTGTTTGTTGTTGCTGCTTCGCGTCTGATGACTTGAAGTTAAGCCCGTCTCCGAAAGTTTCGAAAGGCTTGCCCTGAGGAATGTCGATCCCTGAGGATTATACGGGATTTGTCAGCTATCTTGATACCCTGGGGTTTTGACGTCCCTTTGCGTAAGGATTCAGTCCCCCCAAAAGCTGTTCCTATCTCCGTGCTCCCGGGCCCCGATCAGATAACCAAATCTGAATTGTATATTTTGAGAGAAAGACCCGTTACGACCCGAACAAACATCAATTTACTGTAAACATGTGAGTGGGTTGTATTTTTTTTTTTTTTTAATTTTTTTTTTTTGGTTCGTGTTTTTTTATTTACCTTCTTCGTTGGTCTTAGAGTTGTTGAACATTTTTATGATCGGCTGTCTCATTTTGGGCCAAGTGAGGGGAATTGTCCCACGTTTATGTCAGGTCAGTTTTTTTGGGGCCGTTTGTATTAAAATTATGAAGAAAGTATATTAGATACAATGTAACATGTGTCTGCTTTATTATTCTCATACGTGCAATCTTTTATGAATTAAGTTATGATGAAATTCTCACGATTATATTTAACATATTTCATTTTATTTTTAAGACACCGTTGCCTAATTATCCCATAATTTTCAAAAATAAAATTACAGCGTTTTATTATCATATTGAGACTAATCTGTTTACGAGAATATATGGCATGGCCATTCTTTGTGTTCTGGTGTCTTTCATTGTGCGATTTCTGCATGTTCTTTAGAGTTAGAAAATGTATATTTGTGTCGAATTTCATTAAAATGAGACCATTTTTTATGGTTCCACTTACAAACACATACAAATACCGGAGCCTGTTCTTTATTTAAGCACCCAGTGTTAGGCCTATGGTTTATGAAATATTGACATCTATACGTCATCAGTTTGACCATATAGACAGAGACCTCCCCCATATAAGGAGGGAGGAAACTCGCTAAAAGAATGTCTATAAAACATCCCATCATTCCATTACAAACTTTTTTTTTATTTTTTATTTTAAAAATTGTATATTATGTTATGTTGAATTACAGTTTATTTAGGGGTTCCGTGGATTTTAAAGATTCAAATAAATTTTTAATCTTAGTCGGGTCGTCACCCATATCTTTTATCGAACTCTTTGCTCATCCGAATCCTCTTGGTAGTTAGTTTTTTTTTTCTCTGATACAATCCCTTACGGGATTCCTCTCTCTTTTTTCCACTCTCTCTTTATGAGCATTGTGCATTGTTTATTGCCTTAAAATAGTTTAACAATTTAAAAATAGTTAAACTTCATGACATATATTAAATGTATTACATATTTTATATACTAAGGAGTGTAACGATGCTGTTCTTATTCCCTTCTTGGTATCTATATTTATAGTTTAATTTTGTACTGTTTACATGGTGTGCTTAATAAAGGGTGTAAATTTTAATTCAGATTAAAACAGCAATGTTTTCATAAATGAGGGTGGGGTAGAACTATTTTTCTCTTTCCCCATCTCACAGGGGAATACGGCTATACAGTTGGTAGCATTTTCTGGCATTCGGAAGACTATCAACAGGTTGTATCAGTGATTATGTTTGGTAAACCACAACAAATTCTTGCCAAGATAAGGGTTAATACAAAGAAAAGTATCTAGACTCATGTTGCAGGAGAACTAACTGTCGAAAAGTTTTAGAGTGTTACTGCGGGATCTCGTTCCGACTGCGGTGCGTGGGAAATGTGCTGGTTGCCGGTATCTCTTGAACAAGATGTAGATCTCCTGACAGAAGTAGACTGCCGATGAAGTCGAGGAAAAGCGGAAACCCCCGATGTATCAGAGATCCGATCTCCGAGCTATTGTTTAGTGCTCGCCTCTGAAGAGACAATGCTTAATTATCATGTGTACTCTTGGGATCTTTCTGCTCTGGGCTGGATAGCATCCTCTGACTTACTCTCTACTTCCGAAGCTTTTACTTTGTCGAGTGCAGTAAGCATGAAATTCCGGCTTAATTGTCCGACAAAATGTGAGCATAATCTGAATCATTGAATCGCGAAGTTATTTGCTGGAAAATCACGAAAAAGTTAATTACTGCATTTATTCATAAGCACCCCTGACTTCCTAAGTGCTTCTCAGCTGCCTTGTAGTAAAAATGAAGCTCAGGCTTAATTCTCCATGAATATTTGAGCATAAATCGGATTTAAGATTATTAAATTAATCAGCAATCTAAATTAATAAGATTCATAATGCGTAGCCCCATACTTACACGCCTGCAGCTATTTGCTGGACTACACCTTTTGACAGCTATTTGCTGGTCTTCACCTTTGCTAATAAGAAAATAGTAGCAAAATCCAAAGGATTTTGGCAAATTTTGTGAAAGACAGAAAAATGCCCATACGAAATCCTCCTTAGACCTCAAAGGCTTAAGTAAGGAAGAATGTTTCATCTTACAGTGCATTTGTTTAGCTGCAAACCAAAACAAATGCACTGTGAGATGAAAGTCGTTTTTTCCGTGACCCACTTATCAAACGATTCCGACTCGGGCCGTATAAAAAACTTAAAAATTAGCTTTCAACTTAATGAATTCCTTCTTTTTTATTTATTTTTTTATATTGTAATTAATTACAGGTTTTCTTCCTGATGGACCATTTAATATACTATGATAATCTGTACCTAATTAATTAATTAAGCAGAAATAATTTAATGCATTTCCTCCCTTCCTGCTTAAGGAGGAAACTCGCTTATAACGCAATCCGAAAGTGCCGACTAGAAATGTCTACGTTTCCGGATACTTAGACCGTTGGTATACATTTTTCTATCTACTATATATATTTGTCATTATAATTCAACTGACCCTTTCCTTAATCTTCGTATTTTCGAGCTAAGCGGAAGGTCAAATAATAAAACTTCACCGCAGAGATTCACCAACTTTATTACGTCCCTATATGTTTCACACCTTTTTTGGTGTCTCTTCAGGGGAAAAGTTACAGAGGCACCAAAAAAGGCGTGAACCATGTAGGGACGTAATAACTATATGGGTGAAACTAAATGGTGAAGTTTTTATTGTTTGACCTTCCGCCTATTACGAAAATACGTATATATTTGTCTGTTTGCGCTATAGTATTTTCAAAAATTGTCCAATTATGATGAAATTTGGTTAATTTCGTTCGAAGTTGTGAATAAAAAAAATTGTGGCAATATCGCAGTATTTGATTTACTACTGACGCTCTCCATTGAAGTGAGTTATACATAAGTCATAAGAATGCGTTTTTTATTTACTTTATCTCGTATATTATTCACTTTTTTGTTATCTTTTGTGATGTGTAGTTAGTTATTATTATTATAAGATTTATTAAAAGATTAGAACCGAATAATCCGACTTGCTGGTGCCTCCTTCTCTCCAAGCGTACAATATTCAGGCGCGGAGATGAGTTTTCTCGCTGTGGGCGACTTCCACGGAGTGAATACTTTTTCAAATTGACAAAAACTGCAATAATTGCCTAACTATTAGGTTCAATGCACCATTGTAAGATTATATTTACATATATGCACGTACTCTTTTAAATTACATGTGTTGTCTGATTCATCACTCCCAAGTTACTTCATTATGACTTTTGCTGCCTCCAGACTGCTGGGTACCAATAGTTTTCTCTACAAGGAAATGAATGTGTTGGGAATGTCTGACCTCGTCCCTGTTCTCTTATAAATAAGAACAGAAATGGGTCCTGGGGCAGGTTGGGTGTTGCTTGTTCTGTCTTCCCACGCCCCTCCTCTGTGCAACGCTCCCATGGAACGCAGTCAAAATCACACCAATCAACGTTTCTTAATTTCTATTCTTTCTCTTTTCTTAAAATAGTTTTTTTTTGTTTGTCGATTCATGACAGAAAAAAAAATTATTTAAATTCATATTTATGACAAAAATGTACCAACACAAGTTGATACATGTTTGCGCATTGGACATACATTCTTGTCACTTGCGTATCTAATGACGGTAACATAACACATACTGTAGAACACATATTGTTAGAATGCAGACAACCAAGGCACCATGTCATATCCCACGATATTGAGGAGTTACCAATAATGGACAGTCAGAATACAAATAATATATTGAAACATCACAAATAGATAAATATGTAATACACAATTTAAGCGAATTATTATTATTGCATTAAATATTTTAAGTCCACACTCATATAGAACTATAACTGGAATAAAACAAAACTAATTATTTAGCTTCATTTTTCTGTTTTATAAATTTAACAATCTCATTATTTTCTAATCATTATTAATTTCCGTTGTACTGTGCGCTTGTGAAAGAGTTTATTTTTATTGTAATTCTGAGACTCTAAGTTGATTAGGGTACTCGTCAAAGTCTTAGACCAGAGAAATAAACGAATGTATTTTTTACTTACGGAAAAGGGGTTAGTAATTAAAATTAGTAAATAATCCGTATAATCACCATTCGTCTGTTAATTCAATTGTAAATCTCTTATCGCCAAAGCTGCAAAGAGATTCAATAATTAAATGAAATAATGTTTTTCTACGCTACAAAAGAATGGGGAGTTGTGGTATCCTTGTGTAACACCTATCATTTCTTAGTTTTACGAAGACAGGTATAGTTGGGATCGTATCTCTGCAGCGGCTAACTATCTCCATCTACACTATTTATTAATTTTGTTTTCTAACATTGTAGTGTATCAACCTTATATGAAGGGTAAGGGGAAAGAACAAGAAATGTCCATTTTTATCAAATTTTTAATTGTTAGTTTATTACACAGTTTTATAGAGGTACTAAATAACTGACACACAATCACATTGAAAATTCTACACAAATCTGAGTTACATACGATGAAAGATTTGGCATACTGGGAAAAAAACAAGGAATGTCCAAGCAGAAAGAGAAAAAAAAGTCCGATTCGCAGGAACTGCGTCATCTTAGCGCGGTTCCGTTCTTATCTCTAGTGTTTATGAAGGCATAGAATAGAAACAGTTATTACTTTGTTTAGATCAATAGCGAAACACCTATCCAAGTGAAATCTCAAACAAACCAGTCTTGAAAGGTCTTGATTTACAATATTACCTGTATGGGTCAGCTATCCCATAAGTCGGGCAGAAAGGCCTCCGCTCAGAGACATTTGGAAAGCCTTGGGATCTCTCTCTTTGAACGCTACATTTTTAACAATAAATTGATCTTCTTATTATACTTAATCTGCTTTATTGTCAAATAAATTATCTGTAAGTACAAAAATCAAAGACAAAAACAACAGTTCGAATAAGCGAAAGCAATTACTTTAAAGTTTTAAGCACTTATTTTTCGATTGACATCGCCTAATCAAAACTTTCATCAGAACCATTTTTGTAGAGCATTTAGTGAGCTTTCTAATGGCCACCTTCCGTTTCCCAAGATTCTCAACCTTTTTCGAGATATCAAGGAAAGTATACAAAGTTACCAAAACTTTTTCTGTCTGTTAATAAATTTTTTTTTTCTAACCCTTCCTAAACTCCAAACGCAACAAAAATTTCAACATATTAGTTTTAATGAAATTAGAACATGCAGAAAATGTTTCAACTGAATCCCATGATTCTAAGTACCCAAACCAAAAACGGTATTCAAAAACTATTTTTCCAATTTTCTCGAAAACGGTTAAAGCTATCGCCTTGAAAATGGTTTCATTCGTTTTCCTAGCCCAAGAAGCCTATAAAACGAGTACTTACAAGCTTATGAACTCAAAAACGTAAGCGTTACGATTTTTTTTGCGCGAATTTCGCCCCAAACGCCATCTTCCAGTGGGCGGATTCAGCTGGTTAACGAACTTGACCTTTTAAATTGGACGACAGATTTTTGTACCAAATTTCACCACAATCGGACCATTAGGGAAGCCAGAAATGAGCGAACAGACAAATATATATATATATATATATATATATATATATATATATATATATATACAAATTTGAACCACCGTTATTTTCGGTCTCTAGGGGTTCTGAAACGCGAAATTTTCTAGTTGGCACTTCCGGATTGTTTCATTGTATCAACCTTATAAGCGGGGTTCCTCCCTATGGGGGAGGGAGGAACCGCGCTAAAAACTGGGCGTGTCCATATTTATCACTTTCCACACTTATCAGCTTTATCCCCTTTTCTTTCTTATCTATCCCCCTCTTCCTTTTAAGCTTGGAAATTGGAAGAATGACTGTATTTCTGCCAAACGAAGAGTGTCAAAGAAAGGAAAACAGAAGCTAAGGCCGGGTGAGTTTGAGCTGCCTTCTAGAGCGTGCAAGAAACGGCTGAAACTGTCAAAGGCTAAATATGATGATGTACAAGTTTTAATCAAATTTTGTCATCCAGACAATCATCGTGTCTATACAACATTGCCCCATAAAATGTAGAAGTAAATAGGAGATTCAAATCTGCAAAATGCTGGACATTCCTTGTTCTTTTCTCCTAATAATACTACTTTTGTGGCAAAAATGTCATTAAAAGCTCTATTTTGAGTTATTTATTGTCGATTTGTTTTTACATGCACAATAGGACTTATACTTTCTGATTTCTATACATAAATAAAATGAAATAGGTTGCTGTACATATTTTGGTAATTTGAAATACAAAAATAGCTTTTTCTCGAAAAGTAGATTTTGTGACATTCCTTGTTCTTTCCCCTTACCCTTCATATAATCAATTAAAGGAAGTCAGTACAATAAGGATGAATGAAAAGAGAAACCCATAGGAAGAGAGAGAAGGAATAAAATGAGAGAACATGCGCGTATTAATTGTAAACAAGAACTGTGGAGAGCAGGCTAAGACAGATCTCGGCGTAACTGTTCAGCAGCCGCCCATAAAACAACCAGTACCCAACCTCCCTCTTCACTTCTGCTTGATTCACTGGATAGTGAAAAGAACAAAACGGAATGCAAATACGCCGCCTGGATTCGTTATTTCTCTTTACATCATTTTTTATTTTCTATCTTTCTCTTTCAGTTTTTCTGTGTTCACTCCTTCATAATATTACCCATAAAATCTCAGAGTGCCTGGTTGCTCATGTACTCTTACGTATTTTCCACTTCATTTCTTCTCATGTTTCTATCTCAACTAGGCAATAAAAGTTGATCATAATGTAATCCACTGGCCACTAGGATAAAGAGAGCTTGGAAAACGTTCTTTAGCAGATTTTTTTCTCAAGGAACGCAGTAAGTAGGCATACCAATTGTTAACCAATAAATTGCCAATGAAATTAAACACAATATGTTCCCGATATCTAAGAGTAAGATAAACATTATCTCTGTTACGTTTTGCTGACTGAAACCTGTAGAGAGACTTTAATGCCGTAGCCATTTTTTTTTTTTTTTTTAATGTTTTGCAGTATTTTGGCAATTTGTAACCTGATCTTTCTGATTGGTTCTGTGTGGCATGGCTTAATCTCAATAAATTGTTATCTGAAATTATATCGGTAATTTTTCTCCTGTATAATTTTAACACGGTTCTTACGTTTCTAGTATTCCGAATATTATTATATTTTGGCTGTTAAGGTCACTAAAACCATTCCCAGGACGTTTCCCATGCCTTTTAAGGGTTGTTAATATTAATATTATTACTTTTATATCATATAAAAAAATTTTAAAACTAATCATTCACCATACATTTTAAGGTTTACATAAAACAACAACCCTTATACTTTAAGAATTTTATATGGTGAAATATTGTGCCAATATGTAAGACGTTGTAATAAAATCTGAAGCCCATATAAAATATATTTTAGGGTAATTAAATATATCAATAAATGATACGCGAAAAAAACAACACCAATGTAATATATACATGACGGAATGACTATTACAAACTTCAAGATCATAACTTTCAGCGCCCTACTGACCTACCTTACAAATTTTGCTTTCTCATAGAATTTCATAAATCTTGATTCATTTTCTTGTCTAAAAACTGGTTTCTGGTTTGAAGGCGAAGAACGCTAGAATAAATCAAAACTAAAGCCCTATAATCAATAACTTAAACGTGACAACTAGAAATAAAAATAATAGAATTTTTGATAGATTGAATTTCAGTTAGTATTAAACCACCAAAAACTAATAATAATTGAACTAATTGTAATTAAGGTTTTTGGAATATTTTTATGTTCTCTAGGGTTCATTTATCCTTTCAAATATTAGCAATAACTTTTTCAGGGTCTCCTCGTGGTCTTGTGGTTAGGATGCTGGATTCTGTGAAGTAAAATGTAATATGTATTCAGTACACAAAATGCCTTAAGACACCATATGTTAATTAATTCCACAGTGCGTTTACTACTTTCTAGTCTATACTAATATTTAGAACCATAATGCTTTTCAGTATTATGGATAGTAAATTGCTAACCAATAAGGCTGAATATTCTGTTAATCTATAGTAGTATATGTTACATCACTAACATGGTGCAGGATATAGCTTATCACTAAAAGTATACTTCTTTTAACTTATATGAATGAAGATTCCACATAGCACTAATAATGATAGGCATAATTCTTATCACTAAAAGGGAAAAGCATATAGCTCAACACTAATACAAAGGAATATACTGCTTATCACTAACACGGAGGACTATACTGCTTATCACTAACACGGAGGAATATACTGCTTATCACTAACATGGAGGAATATACTGCTTATGACTAACATGGAGGAATATACTACTTATCACTAACATGCAGGAATATACTGTTTATCACTAACGTGGAGGACTATACTGCTTATCACTAACAAGGAGGAATATACTGCTTATCACTAACATGGAGGAATATACTGCTTATCACTAACACGGAGGAATATACTGCTTATCACTAACACGGAGGACTATACTGCTTATCACTAACACGGAGGAATATACTGCTTATCACTAACAAGCAGGAATATACTGCTTATCACTAACATGGAGGAATATACTGCTTATCACTAACACGGAGGAATATACTGCTTATCACTAACATGGAGGAATATACTGCTTATCTCTAACACGGAGGAATATACTGCTTATCACTAACATGGAGGAATATACTGCTTATCACTAACACGGAGGAATATACTGCTTATCACTAACATGGAGGAATATACTGCTTATCACTAACACGGAGGAATGGACTGCTTATCACTAAACAGACGGGCTTAATACTAAAAGGGAAGAACATTTTGCTTAATACTAACATGGAAGGGAGGAGTATTACCTCTTTTCTTCTTAGCCAAAATCGACATCTCCAGACCTGTGAATTATACTCTCACTCAGCCTCCCTTTCAAAAAAAAAAAAAAAAAAAAAAAAAAAAACTCCTGAACACATTCCTTACCAGAGCGAATTCCAATCCTATCCGAGGTCCCGATTTCCATTGACCACATGTTATTACCCAGCATCCACCATCGAGCTGTATAAATGACTTTGCCCAGAGATTATCCCTGAGGGACGCCACAAGCTGTGTGTTTATCCGGCGCCAGCGGCAATCATGTACCCCACCCTGGTTAACCGGTGTCCTAAAAGTCGTGACTTCCTCTCACCGACTTACTTCGCTGTTCGCGAGTCCTCTCCGCTGGCGGTTTTCTTCCTCTGTCTACCTATATGCCTTATGAATTTATGACTAGTATATTTGTGTCACGGCGAACGAGTCTAGTATTCGGGCCAAAGCCCACTAGTGAAATCGTGTTTTATTCATAACTAAATTCGAATTAATATATTTTAGAAAAATATAGATAAATTAATATTTATTTTTTATATTATAGCATACTGTCTCGCTTTTTTGTCAATTTGTTAAGGTTTCTTCTACATTGTCACTGATCTTCCCGGTAATAAAGAAGATCAACTAAAGATCTGAGAAAATGTGCTGGAATACAGAAAACAGTTTATAAAATGAAAAATATTACTGCTGAGTAAAAATGAAAAACAAATCGAATAACCAATGGTGCATATTTGTAAAACCTTATTTTAGCCCCTTATCTAAAAAATTTCTGATTCTCAGTAACTTATCTTAGCGTGTTTCCGTCATGTCCCCAGTGTCATTAGAACCATATTGGGAAAAAATATTAAATGAAGGAAGATTTTAGGCGCCGTATTAAGAAACTAACAGTATCCTAAGTGGAAATTGCTCCTACCTCCCTTTCAAGGATCACTCTAGATAATTACTGTTATCTACTAATATTTTTTTTATTTTCGTACCTTGTTTTACTACATTACTCATTTTACTATTAAATTGAATTAAAAATTAAATTAAATAAAAACTGAGGACATATAATATTTATAATGAACTCTTTATTTTGATGGCTCCTTTAGTATCTGAAGGACTAAATTTACTGCTAGGATTAAAAATCAGAATTAAAAAAAAATCATTATTCTTGATGAGGTCCTTTAAATATTTAACGAACATCTTCTTTAGCAGCCCGTGTAACATCTGCTTTTGCACCTACATGTAACATCTTGTCATGTTGGCGTGTTATGAGTAATTAGTGTGTCAAAGTTCGGTAATAACATAAATTTGGCGGCTTCTTCTACTTTTGACGCGTTTTTCTGATGTGCCTATCTCCAAACGGATCCATTCTTCCTCTCCACACAGAATTCAAACCGAAACGTGAGCACTAAAAGCTCATTTTTATTTTCAAATAGTAGCTTTATTTACAAACATGAGCGAACGCTATCTTTTTCAATATTGGTTCAAGGAACAATTTTCTTTTATTGGATAGCAATTGGTAAAATGTCGAAAATGCACCTTGTAAATGAGATGGAATCTTCAATGATGATAAACGTTAAGGGATTGGATTCAGCAGAGGTTTTGTATGTGACCCTTTAAAGCGGCGTTTAAGTATGACATTTAAAATTGTATCCAAAAGGGAAAAACTTGAAAGAGAGCGAACCACGAGATATAAATGAAAGAGCTGAAATAGAAAGATGCTTGGAGTGGTTGGGGAAGTGCGTGGTCGTCCCCATCCAAAGAGGCTATAGCTCTTTATAACTATACGGTAGTTTTAATTACTGCTTCGGCTGTTAATGGAAGCCATCGGAAGGGGAGACCTTACAAATTGCCGGCCACTCACTAACGACTCTTTCCTGATGAACGGGCTGTGTCCCTCGTTCTGGATGTAAATGATTCGAAGGACCATCGCCTGTTCCCCTAAGCAAGATTAGTCATCGATTGAACTC
Source organism: Gonocerus acuteangulatus (assembly GCA_946811695.1). Taxonomy (NCBI): domain Eukaryota; kingdom Metazoa; phylum Arthropoda; class Insecta; order Hemiptera; family Coreidae; genus Gonocerus; species Gonocerus acuteangulatus. The sequence continues at coordinate 65,276,914 of OX328127.1, read as the reverse complement.
GCTATATTTTTAGTTATTTTTTCTGCTCTCTTGCCGAGAACATCTGATGACAAACGGCATGGCTAAATAAGGAATTCGAAGAAGCCGAGGAGAGCAATTGGGGTCATGATAGGTAAAGAGAATCTTCGCGACGTTAGCTTCGGGTTTTTTTTCCCAAAGAGGTTTTAATATCAGATTGCCTTAGGCTATTTCCCTCATTCCTCAGGTAAATGATTCATACATATTTGGAATACTGATATTTAACCTGCCATCTTCGGTTCATTCACTTCTACCGCATGCAATCCCGTTCAAGGTTTCCATTCCAATCCTTAATAAGGCGATTTGGTGCTACTGGCGCATTGGTAGAGCGCTCAGTTCATGTTTCGGAGTTCGAACCTCGAGTGCGTACTACATCGTCTAGTGTCGTCGTACCTAGTGTCGGAAAAAAGTACCATCCCAGTACGCCCAGTAGGCTTCGATTCCAATCTTTAATAAGGCGAACATGGGCGATTGGCTCAGTGGTAGAGCACTTGACTCATGTCCTTGACTGAGTCCGAAAATCTGAAGCGAACTAAAGATTATAACGCTTAGTGATATTGTTTGAGGGTCGGAGTAAAGGTACCAGCCCGTCCCTAGGCTCACCCAGCCTTTAACTATCCCTACCTTGACGCATATTCAAGAAACAGACATCTGTACAGTAAGTGCCCGTCTGGGAAATCGTTATTATTACCTACCTTATTTTTTGATAAATTACAAATAATCTATTTGTAATTTATTTTAATAATTTATTTTCTTCTGAGTGAAATCAGGCAAAACGTTCAGATTATAATAATCTAGTTCCATCTAAAACATTAACAAGTTAACTCATTGTGGATAAAGCTGCGGTTTGTTCATAATTGATAATAAAACTAGAATACATTTTTTTTTTTTTTTTTTTTTTTTTTTTAATTTATTTTATTTTAGAATATCACAATCTACAATCAATTGTATTATGTAATTTGATACATGTTACTTGCTCACGCCTCAGGTGTCTCCAGTTGTCAACCGAATGCCTTCCTGAAGGATTCTAGGATGACCTGGAGTTACCTTACGCCATCCAACCATAGCCTACGGCAAGAGGATTGGAGGCGAAGGAGAAGTGGGCTGTGATATCATGAGGAGAGAAAATATCCACAGATATCACTCTCAATTTATACAATTATAATTTCTTTGATCACTCCACGGATAGTTGTTTTTTGTTCACTCCACGACACTTCACTGCCTAAGTAAGTCTCGGGGCCACTTCCTGTTAAGGCGTCTTGGTGGAGAGGAAGGATGATTTGTGCTGGATAAGGATTGGGCTATAGGATTAGGATGATTGATTAATTTGCTATGGAAGGATGAGAAGCGGCTAGGGATAATATCTTGGACAAAAGGGATATTTAGGTCATTATGGAGGTTTCGATTTGTAACATAATAAGGAGCATTGACTATGGTACGTAGAACTTTAGATTGGAATGTTTGGATTCGGTGGATGTAGAATAAAAATAAAAATGAGTTTTTATTGCTAACGTTTCGGCTTGAATTTCAAGCCTTCTTTGAATATAAATAAAAAAAGTAAATAAGTACTATTAAGAATTAACTGTTCTGACCGAACTCTAAAATATTCCACATTGATTAATCACAAAGATCACGTCAATTAACAAATTTATTGTAAAGAATTTTTTAAATAAACATAACAATGTTATGTTATATTGTTAACGTTATTTATTGTCAATTGATTTCATTTTAATTTATCTAGTTTATCACACCCAGTTTTTTCTCATCTGTCTTGATGGATATATAACCGAGTTCGTGTTAGCTATAATTTGTGTTTAAATTTTTTCAAGCGCCTATTTAAATTATAAGAAGACCAGACGCGTTGGGCAGCCTAGTCATTATGATACGAAATTAATTTTCAATCTAGCTCGTAACAATTAAACCGAATATGATTCTGATTTCAAAGCATAAATCTTCAATTTGCCATGAGCATGAATCACAAATATTTATCAGCTGGACGCTACCATCCAACGGTGAATTATTTATTTAAGTTCAACATCAACATATACATAAAACATATTTTTGGAGGGGTTATCTTGTGTTTACCACCCTTTCCTTTGGATAGGGCTGATACCTTTTATTTTTTTTTAAAAAACAGGCTTGGTTAGAACCAAGTGCACGACTTTAAATGGAGTGCTGACGCCTTAACATACGGCCACCGGATCCTCACCTGGTGAATTATATTCTGTTGAGTCCTCGGATGAAATGAACAAGTTAATGGACTTTTCGAGTGAGTTTATGAGATAACATTTCTTTTCGCTTTGTTGTTCTTTCTCGTTCTACTGTTAATTCTTAGCAGTTAATTTTTACTGCGATTATGCCTTTACCTCCATTTTATTTAGCCATTTATCATGTAATTTTAATACTTTGCTTTTAATAGCCCAACGAGTGTATTTTAATTAATCGTTATTTACGCCGGCTGGTAATAAAATTTATTCCCGCTATAATTTCTTCATGAAAAAATTAATGCCCCCGGTGTCTTACCACGACAAGACAGCTGGCCGGCGCCCCTATGATTCACCAGGATATTAGAGGGCAAACAACCAATAACTTTCCGAGGAGGAGTCAGTGTCAAGCAGAAGGAAGATGGCCATTCGTTCCGTCCATGTCAAAAGGAAGCAAACCTTTATGTCCATGTTTAACGATGTCTATAAATGTTGAGAAGCCATTAAGGGGCTGATAGGCTAGCCCTGAAATGTATCTGAACGACAGAAGGGTCTTCTTTGTTTTGCCTTAGCCGTGTCAAAGAAGAGAGTTCAAATAGTGTAAGAAAAAAAAAAAAATGGTACGCTAGAAAATCCAGATATTTTTTAACGGAAGTCAGTTTTTATCAAATGATTGCACATCACAGCTTGTGACAACTATTGCTAGCTTTTGATGTTTTCCCTTTTTATATAATGATTTATGGGGTACTAAAAATACCTCAAGCCCTTCTTCAAATGAACAGTACAATCATAAAATTAAATGAAGTTTCTGGCTTAAACTTAAGTAACGCTTTTCATTGAGGAGGGAGAGCTCGTTTGATGGATTACCCTAGATCACCATGCAACATGTTTTTTGATTGTGAATTTATTTTTTAATTTACAGAAATATTACAGCCTACAATTGAATTGTATTATGCAATTTGATACTAGTAGCTTTCCCAGGCCTCCGCTGTTCCCAGTTGTCAGCCGAATACCATCCTTCTTAGGAAGGAATCTTAGGATGAACTGAAGTTTACACTTCCCCATCCAACCACAGCCTGGTTAATCTGAAAAACAAATATTTTTATTTTTGTGTATTTTGTGCCAAGGAATTAGGAAAAAGATAGTGGCTAAAACTGTATGGCAGACAGGCTAATTGTTGTAATAATTGTGTCGGCAACATGAGACGTAGATTATAGAAATTCATCTACTTTTGTATGAACCCTTTTCTTGGCAAAGTGTCACACATGACACCTTGATTTTAACAATGTTTTCATAAATGAGGGTGGAATAGAACTATTTTTCTCTTTTCTGATCTCACAGGGGAATACGGCTATACAGTAGGTAGCATTTTGTGGCAGTTGGAAGACTATCAACGGGTTGTATCAGTAATTATGTTTGAGAAACCACGAAAACTTGAAAACCTTCTTGCCAATAAAAGGGTTAAAGCATGGTGGACACTATGTTGCCACCCTTCAAACCGACGTAGATGTTAGTTGCACAGATTGTTGCATCCTTCATGCTTAGATGTATCATGTTTTATTAATTTGTACAATATATCAAAAATCAGTCTTTGTTTAACTTCAGTGATCATCGGCAATCGGTGCGGATCTTAGACGTATTCCCTGTATTTCCCTCTGAGTTAACCTGTAACATTTGTAATTTCATAAAACTGCAATTAATCCCAAGAATCAACTTTAAACAAATTGGAACGGGAGGCCGAATTGTTTTGTTGAAATCAACTTAAGCCGGTCCTAAGTCGTCAACCTTACAAGTACATACTTGTTAAGATTGAACCCCCCAAGACCCTGGATTGAGTAGCTGTATGTAAAGCACGTAGTCGCAACCCCGTTCCGTCGTCCTATACCAATCCTGTGTAACTCAAGGCAGCTCCGAACACCGACATCGTGCGAGGACGTGGGAATGTTTGCGTAACGTTCCCTCTTGCTCAGTTCCGACCAAATATCTTTTTTACTCCCTTTTTATTGCAGGGCTGGTATTCCGGTCAAGGACCAGAACCAGCTTTTAAACTCACCTGTAAAGAAATATATTTTTTTTCCTATTGGAGAAATCAAAACTTTCAAGATTTTATATAATATTTCAAATATGCTTATTAGATTAGACTGTAGTAAGAATTATATTTGATGACATTAATATAAATCTAGCGGAAAAATAAATGGAGCATCTAATGCCTTTTTCTGACACAAACGTAACTGTACAGTAATTGGCATAATGTAAAACACCAACAATATGTTGAATAACTAAATAGCATATTTATGATTACGTCAGTATTAAAAAAACAGATTATGATCCTACTATTGAATCCACGATTAAAAAATATTGATCTGCGATTTTGGGTTAATAAGCTCTAAAATAAATGCTTCAAGATATGTTCAATACAATTTTTGGCATCTGAAGCGTGTAAAAAGTATTGATACATCAAGTTATTTTGAAAAAAAAATGTCTTGTCTAAGGATCACCTTATCGTTAAAAATTGTGTAAATGTTAAAAGAACGATGATTAATCTTTAATGAATTATTCTATCAATCAACAATATAATACAAATTCGTTAGATATTAATAATCAAAAATATATTTGCTGATACCATAGGACAGCTACTTCTGAGTTTGGAAGAAAGAAATTAAGTAAATTTGATATCAATTTTTTTTTTTTTAAACAGAAGTGTAGCTTCTATTAATACTTCTACCGATTTCCCTAAATAATGGCTCTAATAATAATTTTTCTTACCGACACAGTTCATTCTCTTTAATACCTTCTGGTGACACCGATAGGTTAAATATTTTTTACAAAAAGCTATGGGGTTATTTCTGTCAAGAGAATAAGGATCATAAATGTAGGTGTATCAGTGCTTTTGAATCTTTTGACTTTACGTGCCCAATTGTTATCATGTTAGGTAAGAGGACAAAGTTCGTTATTTTAGCTAACCAGGGGTCGCATTGTAACTACAAAACGAAATATCTTTCCAGAACAAGAAAACTTATGTATTTAATGTAATATTTGATAAAGAAAACATTGTCCCATATTAAAAATCAGGATTAGGCCGTATGATATCTACAAAACTATATTTTTTTATTAGAAAATGCGGTTTGTTATTGCAGACGTTTCGGGTTGAAATTAGCCTTTATCAGGAAGTTCCCCTCTCTCTCTTCTCATTGCCGTGAAAAAGGCTTGAATTTCAAACAACACAAAATTTCTTATCAGAAACAGAATTTTATTAAGATAACTCACGATCGAACCCTGATTACATAATACCTTAGCAATCCCAATAACCAACGACCTCCTCTAAATGAATTCTATATTTAATATTGTTCGGTACATCAATATTTTATTTCATAACTCTAAGCCGTTTACCGAATGGAATGAATGAGTGAATTGGCCGGAAATTATTCGTTATCATCAATTTTTGAGTTGTCCAAGATGACTAACCTTTCTGGATGAATGCTGAAGGTCCTCTGGATCGGTTGGTAGTGCAGTAGCCGGCAGTAGCAGCGGCGAGTGAGTATTTCTGTCCGCTTGCTTTACCCTAATTAGCGGCTTCACATCAGACAGCGTGTCTCTTTACCCTTCATCCCCCCTTCCTCTTCCTTGGCTTTTTTATAGCCCTACTCCGTTCAGTAACCTGTCCGACAGTCAGCTGCTCATCTACTGTTTACCTTCACGAGTATCATCTAGTCAGTACTCGGGCCCTTTAGTACTCCATCCTCCAAGGACTCCTTATGGCCCTATCGTCCTGAAGGTCCTTTTTCTGCAAAAGCATATGTTTTGATGGAATGGCTTCTAACTCCTGCTTTCTCTTCCCCGCTTCTTCCTGCAATATTTCGCTGGACTCTTCTACCTCTTCGTCAGGCTCTTAGTTTCATCCTTGGTGGTAGCCAAGAAATGTCTTTGGTTACCACCAAGGATGAAACTAGAAGACTAACGAAGAGGTAGAGAAATTATGCAAAATATCTCAAGAAGAGCAGGAGAGAAGAAACCTTTCCATCAAAATTTAGTCTGATTTAGTAGTGATTGAAATGTTCTTAAAACATGCGATACAGCTGCGGCTTTCATTGTTTGGGAATACCTCAGCACCGGGTTTATTTTTTGTTTGATGTTTTCATGTAGACTTTTTTTCCATTAAACATCTTCCAGTCAGCCGGAAAATACTGTTGGAAAGCCCACACTTTTGAATCTAAACTGAAAGGTATTGTAGGAGTGTCCTTCCGAAGCGGGTAGGATCGCTAGTGTCCTTCCGTAATGACTCCCGCAGCGAAAGTGTTAATTAAACTCCTAAAGTCTGTGTTACATAACTCGCTATTATGTTTTGGCACTATACAAGGAGTGAAGCTATTAAGATTGTCCTCATGACAGAATGTATAAAACATTTCTTCAAATCGTCAATTTCTACTTGTTATACATTGACATGTCCTTATCACAAGATACATTATTGCGATATTAGCGAATATCGATAATGCGGAAAAAAAGAGACTTATTTAATTGCTAAATATCACAAAATATTTTAATCATATTTATTTGTAGAACATTCGGAAGGAATTATGGAAATCGCTCCATTTAGAATGAAGGTTTACCTGAAAATCCCACTGCAGAGCAAACAAGAAATATACTGGAAGTTGCCGTATTTTTTTCCACACTAAAAGTGCTGGAAAACATTCCAAACTAATGAATGAAGGAAGTATTTAACAAAATACTTAGAATAATTGTCTCAGCTCGTTATAATGTAAATAAAGAAGTCAAATATTTATAATATGCGCAATTAAATTGTAGATTGTGATATTCCTTTAAATAAAAAAATATATATATATTTAAAATTATTGTAGTCATTACCTCCCAAAGGAATGTTCGATTTATATGTAACTCCTGCTCACCGGAATATTCTCTCTCCTAATTATCAATATTTTACATGTATACGTAGAAGACCTGTAACTTTCTCTTCAACTGTATACTGAAGAATGTTTTTCACTAGAAGTTCACAATCTTTATTACAATTTAGACTAACGTATTATTTTAGGTCAAAATATATTAAAACAAAAAAAAAAAATTAATCTTGTACATAATTTATTTTTAGTTAATTTTTTTATATTTAATGATTAATATCATATAAGTAGTGAATCAGAGACATTTACTATAAATTAGATACTTCTTGCAGGCAAATATTTTGTCCTTTTCCTTAATATTAGTTTAACAAAACTGGGACTACTATATATCTAATAATAGACCTTGAATATCACATGAAACGGAATTTTCTATGATAAAAAAAATTCTACGTTGCAGTCTAGTTTTATCGGCTGACCCATTTCTAGTTGGATAACGATTTCATCCCAAGAATAGAGAACCCTTGTTCCAATTCTGTCAAAATCCGTATTCGGAGTTTTGTCATCGGGTTGACAACATAAGTGGATTTCCTCATTGTTGAGGAAACTCACTATAAAGTCGATCCCCCCCCCCAACGAAAAAAAAAACAAGTTTACAAATTTACACAGGAAAAATAAAAAATATTTCTTATACGACTACGCTTTCTAGATCTTTGAGCACTTCTTCATGTCCATGATTTTACAAAAGAATGTCCGTACGATCCAAAATAATGTCGGACTCGTAAGAACTGCGCCATCATAGTAATTTCCTTATATTCCTCATTCTTGGTGAGATTTGCAAAGCTTGAAATGGAAATTGTTTATTACTTGAACACTGTTGCTCTTTTTGCAGGAACGTTACTTTGACATAAAACTAATATTATTGTTAGACAGAATTAAATAGCTACTCGAATGAAATCTCTAAGAAAAGCGCCTAAATGGCCACCTTAGTCAATTTTTTAAGAGAAGCTTTGAGATGGCAAACATCAAATAGAGCTAATTTTATCTCCAAAGATTTTAAAAACTCATAAAATAGAATAAATATGAAGAACAGTCAATAAACAGGAAAACGGAGACTTTTACGTGAAAGAAACCTACATTTCAGAGCTTTTAAACACCTTTCCCCTACTCAGATCGTCCAATTGAAAATTGCATTAGAGACTTTATTGTAGGCGATTTTTTTAAGCTTTCGAATGGCCAACATCAATTTACCCCCAATTCAAAACCATTTTCGACATTTTTTAGGAAGTACCTATAGTAAAAGTCCAAAATTGCTCACGTTTATTGATAAATAATTTTTTTTAATACTTCCTCAAGGCCTAGTTATTTTTCCAGATAGCGTTCATGTACCATTTTCCCAGCAATTGTACACCTTAGGAGTACCCATGATTCATATGAATCTAAATTGAAACACTAAGCATACTAACACCGACGTAACCCTTCAGCGCAGAAGCCCAGAGCCATCCCATGAACTCGAGATGTACGTGTCCGTTGTGGGGTCTTCCTATCTGAAGCCTATCTCTAGCCACAGTTCCCACACCATCCTCTGGGTAATATAATATTTTCACGTGTCCATCTTTTTTCACTTTTTAACATTTACCCTCGCATTCTCGTCATCTTTAGCTTATAGTTAATATTCTGAAGAAAAAAAAAAAAAAAAAAACAACAGTAAAACCTTGACATGTTTAATATATTTTTTTTCTTGAACTAATTATTAGTTTGATTTCTAAACTAAATTGCCTTAATTGGGTAGCGAATATAATTAGATTATTATAAATAGTAGTAATTAACTTGTCACTGTCATGAAAACCCGAACTTTTAGGGGAAAAAATTATATCTAGTCAAAAAACGTTGCATAACTTGAATAATGTTTCATTTAATATTCCAAATTAAGGTCAAAATATAAATACCTAGCAACCGGATGTTTGATCCGTTGGTCCTCCCGGAACTTCCCGGGTCTCTCTTATGAATTAAACGATTTTTCTCTAAGAAAAGTTGATGTTACATTTATTATTATTACTTGTTGACGGTGCATGTGCTTCTATAATATTATCGCCGGGCTCAATACAGGTTACCACCCTGTAAAACATCCATAAAATATAAGCGAGAAGATATGGTCGACCGTTCGGAAGTAGGAAGCGTTGATCGTCGGGGTTTCGGTCAGTGTTCTTCTTCAATAAAACACGTTTTATTTGCTAAAATGTATATTTATTGCCGCCAACGTTTCTAGCCTTTTTTTGTTGTTTTTTGTTATTGTTTCTGTCCTTACGATTGTTATACCCTATATGTTTTTACAGCCCTGAAGATGGCTTGTATAGCAAGCCGAAACGTTGGCGGCAATAAATATACATTTTAGCAAATAAAATGTGTTTTATTGAATAAGAACACTGACCGAAACCCCGACGATCAACGCTTCCTCCATAAAATATAAGCGAATTTTGTTCAGAGAGCCTATATACCAGGAAAAAATCCAATCTGCTACAACTGGAAATTGTAATTGCCACTGGACTATTGGCAGGAGCAAAAAAAAATCTACAAGTGTTGAGAATTCTAAGGCCCAATGATTTTCCAGTTACATATTTATTACCCACAATGCCTTGTGACTACAACTCGTTTTCGATATCAAAATATCAATTGCTTTTCCTACAATAAATAAATAACATAAGCTAATTTAGAAGACTGGAAAAGACTCTATATGGAAGAGTTGGCAAACTGTCTAGCAAGAAATGAACGATAACAAGCTCCGAGGGATAAAAGGAAGTGTTAAGCCATGGAAGACATCTACAAATAATACGAGAAGAAAAGAAGTGGTCTTAATCCGAATGAGAATCGGCCATACAAACCTCACGCATTCCTTCCTCTTGTCTAAGGACCCCCCACAAATTTGTAGCTCATGCAATGTCCTGCTAACTGTGAAGCATATCTTGATTAATTGCCGGGCCTATGAGCAACTGAAAAAACAACACCAACTATCAGATTCCTTAGATCAAATTTTAGGCGATCATATCAACCAAGTCGAGCGGCATTTTGACTTTTTAAGTGCCTCCAAATAGAACCGAAATGCTCATTTGTTTATTTTTTTTTATTTGTAATTTTTATATATTATTTTATTATTATTTTTTAATCTATTTATATCTATTTTTGAACAAGCAATTGAGTATTTTTCATTTGTCGTTTGAACTAAATATCAGCAAATAAATCAATTATTAACAGCAATTTAATCAGTCTGTAGAAATATTCATACTTATTACAGAAGTATAATGAAAATTACCACACATTGGAATGGCGTTAACGACCTTAAGGGTTGACTCCCTATTATAAAAAATAAAATAAAATGGCCTAATAAAATATTTTGTGCTCAGTATACTATTCATGTATATTAAAAGCTAATCACAACAAGATCCTCGAAAAAGTATCCTTTGAAATATGAATCAGCGCGTGAGCGTTATTTCACATTTATTTACGTAGATTTAAACTCCTGATTAAACTGTTATCATGCTTCGTATAACATAACACCTCTGGGAGGAAATGAAAAATACAAAGGAAGCAGAAAAAGTTGTCATTAATTAAAATTATGAAAATTAGGCTATTAACTTATAATTATATGAATGATAAATGTATATCACTTGTTCGAATGTCTGGAAAATGAAAAATTACATTTTTTTTTGTTAAGTATAAATCTTCGCTTTTTTTTTTTTTTTAATTATAATTTTCAGACTCGCGAACTACAATCGGCACACTTAATTTGTGCGTGTGTTGGCACTACGGACACTAGAGATACCTACATTTCAAGGAAGGTTATACATACAACAGTAAAGTAAAGCCTATTGTGTTTAATTTTAATTATCTTTATTACCTCCCCCCACGGGCTCTTCAAACATAAATTAAATGTTCTACAAAATTCCTATTTTACCAAAATTTGAAATATTGTATACTAAGACACTATTTGCCATGTAAATAGATACAACTTCCCAAAACAACGTCTACAACTGTTATAGTGCGTATTCGGAGATAAGGGTCGGCAATCGTACATAACAACCAACTCCCTATAAGTTGGCAACACTGAATAACTAATGCCCATAAGATGTTATCGGCTCTAATTAAAGTGCACAGAGATTTGCATCTTGTTATTGTCCTTGCAGGAAGTGCTTCTTATGAAGGGCTTAAGTACTTTATAGGCTGAAAATATTATGCACAGAGGCTTAAGCATTTGCATACAAGTGTTCCGACTGCTTTTTTAATTGCGCTACTACCTCTTAAAACGTAATGATACTTTTTAAAAAAAATCATGTTTCACTGAATATGGTGAATTTGGAAATAAGAATTATTATTCAAAATTAAGTTGTTTTGAAGCGTTACATCAGTCACAATGATTAAACACGGGTTCTGGCATAGAATATGTCGACACGGGATCTGCCTTATAAAAATATTCAGGTCTACCTCAACAAAAAATATATAAAGAATAAATATATACACATACATATATATATATATATATATATATATATATATATATATATATATATATATTGTAGTTCTTTGTGCAATTAAAAATAAATAACTAGTAATAGTAAATAATAAAATATGTTCAAATTTTTGCGTGAAATTAATTTACTGAATAAACTATTTTACAAATGTATAAGCACACATATATATAGGTATATAAAGTTAAAAATAAAATCTATATACGTTGAAAAGCCCGCCTCATCAAACTACGCTGCTCAAGATCTTTTTGGAAAACATACAGTGATTTCTGAGGAAGATATCAACTATTTTAATTAATTATACATTACATTTCTTGACAATTTTAGTCTAAAACTTATTTGAAGATATTCATAGAATTCTGGACAATGCATCTTTGCAGTTCATACCATTATTGACAGGAAATGACAATATTTTATTTAAATCTGTATAATATGATAAATCGTCACAGTAGCGGCCTCAAAAATCTAAAGTATAATAAATCTGTTTAGCACAGTTTTTTTTTTTTCGCAAACTATTCATTTCTAACTACTGTCATAAATTCATATAATGTTTGTGCAATTATTATGTTTTTGCTGTGATGTCCTAATTATCAGAACCTTGAAATGATCCTCCTTGCATGGGTTCCAAGGAATTTGTATATTTAGGTATGACAATATATATATATATATATATATATATATATATATATATATATATATATATATATCCTTATTATTATTTGTTTTGGGGGGGGGGGATTTGCCTGCTCCTCGTTGGCTATTTTGTGTGTTTCTTCTATATTTCTCTGTACTTCTCTACAGGTTCTTCTGACGTTCCATATTTTCTGCTAGGTGGACAACAACAAAAAAATGTTTGGATATACCATTTCCTTATTGGCCAACTAGCAACGTAGGAGACTATGGCGCTAAACGTTCCACCAATCCCCCGATTAGTTAATAATCTAAAGTTCACGTCACCCCAATGAACTATTATGACCAGAAATATTTTTAGTTATAAGCCCCTAAAAAGGCACGAGAATAGCGTCAAACAAGTAGAGCATTGAATAAAGGATTTTGACGCGGATTAACATTGTTTTTATTATCGACATTCGGCTAAATTTAAGTGAATTTAGTCATATTTAAAGGCCAAATTAACATTAATGTACACATACATGTGTATATTTGTATGTGTTGGTTGAAAGAAGTGGACAAGAAGGATTATAGTGATGAGGGTTTCACAGGACCATTACACCCACACCTCCAGGGCTACAGACCCCCCGTCGAGTTTCCCGCTGTGTCCTCCAGGCAGCGCTATTGTACGAATCTCACCACCTCTTCCTCTCCCCCAGTATGCTCCTAGTTCATTGAAATATTCATATTGAATAACATTTACACTAGTAGTCGATCTCTATTGTGCAAAGCCGCCCCCCTTGTTTTATTCACTTTCATCCCTGACAAACAGCGCTGACATAAAGCCGTTCCTTGTTGGGCTGTGACAATGCCGACACGAGCCCTGTGAGTTTTGGATGTTATGCAATTATATGATAGTCTGCATGTTATCCCTTATGTCCTTTATACTACGGAGGAATAGGTGATAACAAAAAAAAATATTTATTTTGTCGATCATCATTATCGATTGCTTGTAGGACCCATTACTCAGACAAATATTTATTCTCGTATTTTTTTAATAATTATTTATTAAAAAACTAAAACAACAAAAAATTTAAACAAATAAAAATTAAAAGTAAACAATAATATTAAAGTACTAAGGCAGAGAGCAACTGATGTGCGCCGTTGCGGGGCTTTGCGATCCTCCTTTCCGGACTAGTAGTACACCACACATACAGTGAACTGAACGATTACACTTACACAAGGCAAGCAAAACACCAGTATCACTTTTAACTTTATTAAATCATCCTATTTTTAAATCGCCTTAGTTGCGAGAAACTAAAATAAATAAATAATTGTAATGCTTTTCGATCGCCTTCATTAATTCTCATAAGCGTATTAACACTTCTCTATAAACGTAAGAATGGTGCTGGACAAGGAGCTACAAACTACGAGAAATCAAATCTACAATTTTTAACCGGCTCTCAAACAAGATAAGATTAATACTAACATACTTACGGATCGGTAACAATAGACTCGCCTGCTTAGTGACAAAAGAACAGGAACTTATAAGTCAAATATGCAACACATTATTAACGATTAAAGTCCGTCACGCAGGAGCTGCATAACTAAGCACTTTCCTCAGAATTTGGGTAGTGTAGACTTCTTTCCAGAACAATTTGCTTAAAATATCCTACATAAATAAAATAAAAACATGAATAGTTCTCTTTTAATTTTGTAATGAGTAACTGATAAATTATTAATTTGCTTCCAGAGTTATGTTTACACATGGTACCTACTACACTACGTAATAAATACAAAATCCTCATATTATTGTATTTTGATCTAACGCAGGAACCGGATACAGTCCCTCTAGCGCTCCTTGCGGCGCCTTTGTGAACCTATGTCTGGCTGGCTTTTCTATTGAAATATATTACAAAGTAAACCCCCCTTTCCGATTGACCGATTCAGCTCATTTTTACAACACTTCTTTCTCATGAGTTACCCACGACGTATACCGCGTTTCGTTACAATACAGCAGAAATTACGACCAGTATGAGTATATTAGTAATTTAGGTCCGGATTAAACCCCCCCTCCTAATGAACCGATTTAGTTTATTTTTACAACACATATTTACCTGTAGATTACCACTACTAATACCGAGTTTCGTCGAAATATACCAAAAATCACGGTTGGTAGTGGCGAATTGGTATTGTGGGTCTGGAGTAAACCCCCCCTCCTAATGAACCGATTTAGTTTATTTTTACAACACAAATTTACCTGTAGATTACCACTATGAATACCGAGTTTCGTCGAAATATACCTAAAATCACGGCTGGTAGTGGCGAATTGGTATTGTCGGTCCGGAGTAAACCCCCCCCCCCCCCTCCTTATGAACCGATTTGGTTTCTTTTTATAGCTCACTTTTCTCTCTATATTACCAGTACGAATACCAAGTTTCGTTGAAATATAACAAATATTACGGCTGAAATGGTCAAATTAGTGTTTTGGGTTCGGGGTAAACCCCCCCTTCCGGTGGACCGATTTTGGTGGTTAACGAACTTGTTCAATCGTTTGCTAATTGAATGCTATATACCAAGTTTCGTGACGGAAAAACAAAAACTCTGGCCGCTATCGTGTTAACTGACACATATATATATATATATATATATATATAGATATATATAAATTTTAACGGGGGTCATTTTCGGTGTCTACTAGGTAGGATCGATAAAGATTTGAAGAAATTTTTCAAAAATTCCGTCATGAGTCCAACCTCAATAGCTACTTTCCTTCGGAGGAAAGTGCTAAAAACATACTTCCTAAGAATTAGAACATTCAACCTTCTAACAAATCTACCTGCGCTGTTAGCACAAGGAGGCCAATGCATAGGTGATATTTTTAGTTAATTAACTCAAATACACGTATTTGAAGAAATATGATATTAGTGGTCACGAGTTAATTTTATAGGTATATCATTTTTTCTGTGTACAAATATTTTAATAATGAAATATTCCATTCTATGTCTGCTTGCGCAGATATATACTGGCGTGCAATCGTAAGAGTTAATACCTTTATTGACAAGAATTGATAGTGTCGTATTTAAATAAGAAATTGTACACAATTCTAAGAACAAAACTTAAGATTTTTGTGCACAAAACATTGAATAGACACACTGTAGACGTGGGAGAAGCTTGGTCGCGTTCTGTCTCAGGTGGATGATTCTGACCGTGATGTTATTATAATGGGTAATCTCTCAAAATATGTTGGGAATGCATAATAGATCTTATTATAATGTTGTTATCATTGTCTATGTTTCGTGTCCAGTTGTGAATTATTTACTTATTCTATGAATATATATGAATTTTAATAAATTTCCTTTAAAAATACTTTCCAAACTCTTCTCACTCATTAATTTTCTATAAAGTCTAAGAAAGGAAAGTGTGTTGAAAATTACTAAGAGCCAAACAAAATATACGGGGTTTTCTGTGAAACGCACAAAATCAATCCTTTTCGCGACATATTATTGATTCATACATCGTCAATACCAAATCCATTCTTAAGAGAATCTTTGTCTGTCCGAATACCCAACGAAATCTGTAACATGTAGATTTTTGGTTGATGGTGGACCTTTTACGTTTTGTAAGTATAGTTTTGATTTACGGCATCTTACAAGTCCTTAAATGAAATCAAAATATTGTGTAAAACCAAAATTATCAATGCTTGAGTAATTTTAATACACAATAAGAGTTTGAAGCGCCCGGTACCATAATTGTGAAGAAGGGTCGTGGTTACTGGGGGGGGGGGGACTACGTTGGTCCCGATCCGATCCGATCCGATAGCCCCCGAATGTCGGAAGAAAAACAAAAACATTACGTCTCAATGTAGATGCCTACAATTATCACGACCGGATCCAATCCGATGGCCACCGATGTTCGGCCGTCCAAACTTGTTTGTTTCTAGACCGATTTCAGATCGACATCGCAAAATGGCGCCAAAGGACTTATTGTGTTTCGAAACTCTCTACATCTTAACCGATTTCAATGCAGTTTATTTTTTAAATGAAATATAATAAAATTTAGAAGAACTTTGTCAATTCACATTTTTTTTCCCGTGGTATTTCTTAAATTAATCACTCATTTTGGCTTCACTGCGAACTTATTATTGACGAGCTTTGACCGGATCGGATTGGGGACCAATGTAGGCACTCACATTGGCTGTTGTCGATCAAATGAAATCGGATCGGATCGTGAGAAATACGGGTCTAATGTAGTTGCAGGAAGGTTATAAAACAGCCTATCCCTAAGTGTCCAGTCAACTTAGTAAATGCAGATTTTCATTACAATATTCCTTGCCTCTCTTTTATCACTATAGAATTGATGGATTTTCACGAAATACAAGAAACTGTATCTTTAAGATTTCTTGAACAAATAAGATTTCTGCAACAAATTGAAACACGCGTCAGCGGCGACTATATTCACGTAAAGGCCTTTGGTCGGCAACGAGATAATGTCCAAGAATCTTATTCTTTATCCTAATATTTGCGTTACACCGACTTCATACCCGTTTGACACCCAAGATCCGGACATCGGATGCAACAGGTGAAGGGGTCGTCGCCAGCAGACCAGGGAAGGGTGGTCGTGATCGACTGGATAGCCGACAAAGGGGTTAATAAATAGTTTAAGAATCACTAAGTTATTGCTTTCAAGGAGTTCTTTCTCCCCTTTTTATGGTTATGATCGGGGGTCGGATTCTATGTCACTTTAATAGTTCTTAGGCTCCGATGGTTTTAGTCGTTTTTCACTATTTTAGAATTCTCTTTGAACGAATGGGAGGTAGAACGGAAGAATGAGAGAGTTAGAGAGATAGAAAAAGAGAATGGGACAGAGAGAGTGACAGCGAACAAAAATAGCTAGGGAGTTTTGTGTCGATAAGAAATAATCAGAATGCTGATGCGTTTAGTTATTTTTTTCATTTTAATAAATTTGATATCATTATATATACAGTTTACCCTTGGTACGTCAATGCACACTTTCAACTAAGGCTCTCTCTTCATTAATTTCTTCCGACTAATCTCTTCCACCCGTGTTAATCTCTCTCTCTCTCTCTCTCTCTCTCTCTCTCTCTCTCTCTCTCTCTCCTCTTCTCTCTCACTCTCTCTCTCTCACACACACACTCTCTCTCTCTCTCTCTCTCTCTCTCTCTCTCTCTCTCTCTCTCTCTCTGCCCTTAACTTCTTCTATCCATCTTTCTCCCTCCTTTTCTCACTCTTTTATTCTTTTCCTCTCACCCTTTATATCTATCTTCTTCTCTTCTTCCCTCACTCACAAACTTTCTCTCTCTACCTGCCCCCTCCCATCTCCCTCTCCATCCCCTCTCATTCTATCTCAACTGCCCCTCTCAATTCGTCCTCTCTACCTATCTAGCTTTCTTATCTCTCTCTCTCATCTCTCTTCACACTGTCATTCCCTCCCACTAGCCTATCTCTCTTTATATCACTCTCTCCTCTTTCACACTATCACTCCCACCAACTCGCCTATCTCTCTCCTCTCTCTCTCTCTCTCTCTCTCTCTCCTCTCTCTCTCACTCTCTCTCTCTCTCTCCTCTCTCTCTCTCTCTCTCTCTCTCTCTCTCTCTATCTCTCTCTCTATCTCTCTCATTCTCTTTTTCTCTACAGCTAGGTATATTTTTTTTCGGCGCATCTGCATATAGACAATCAAGAAAGTTCTCACCCACTTAAACATCCATAGATGAAAAAATCACCCTTTACAAACAGCGCTTGAATTCGCATCTCCTTAGATAGGTGTAGGAACGCTATCCACGTTACCAAAAAATGTTTTACATTTTTATCAAATTTAAAACTGATTTTATGAAAAAAAAATAAAATAAATAAGAATAGAGTCAAGAAAAATATAACACTAAATTCAATATCTAAATCCACAAATATAATTTATATATCATTCTAGATTATAGAAGGATAAAACATTTCTCAAATTTCATAGTAATGTTCCATTTGATTCTTTTCACTGTGCCTTTAAAGGAATTATTAAAAAAAATCGTTAAACCATCTACATGTAATTATTCTATTATTACACTATAACTATTTATGCGAGTCATATTCGAACTTTAGACCTGCCAGTAAGAAGTTGACAAGTAGCGATAGTTTATTTTTAATTACTTCGTATGTAATACTTCACCATCTAGTTTTAATGTATTTATTTAAATGCTGTTTGTTATTTATTCTTTTATCTTATAGCAAATTGATTAATGATTGTTTTAGCACTTTCCTCCGAAGGAAAGTAGCTATTGAGGTTGGACTCATGACGGAATTTTTGAAAATTTCTTCAAATCTTTATCGATCCTACCTAGCAGACACCGAAAATGACCCCCGTTAAAATTTATATATATCTATATATATATATGTGTGTGTGTGTGTGTGTGTGTGTGTCTGTTAACACGATAGCGGCCAGAGTTTTTGTTTATTCGTCACGAAACTTGGTATATAGCATTCAATTAGCAAACGATTGAACGAGTTCGTTAACCACCAAAATCGGTCCACCGGAAGGAGGGGTTTACCCCGAACCCAAAACACTAATTTGACCATTTCAGCCGTAATATTTGTTATGGTATTCGTAGTGGTAATATAGAGAGAAAAGTGAGATGTAAAAATGAACTAAATCGGTTCATAAGGAGGGGGGTTTTACTCCGGACCGACAATACCAATTCGCCACTACCAGCCGTGATTTTAGGTATATTTCGACGAAACTCGGTATTCATAGTGGTAATCTACAGGTAAATATGTGTTGTAAAAATAAACTAAATCGGTTCATTAGGAGGGGGGGTTTAATCCGGACCTAAATTACTAATATACTCATACTGGTCGTAATTTCTGCTGTATTGTAACGAAACGCGGTATACGTCGTGGGTAACTCATGAGAAAGAAGTGTTGTAAAAATGAGCTGAATCGGTCAATCGGAAAGGGGGGTTTACTTTGTAATATATTTCAATAGAAAAGCCAGTCAGACATAGGTTCACAAAGGCGCCGCAAGGAGCGCTTTCTACCACTTGAGGGACTGTATCCGGTTCCTGCGTTAGATCAAAATACGATAATATGAGGTTTTTTGTATTTATTATGTAGTGTAGTAGGTACCATGTGTAAACATAACTCTGGAAGCAAATTAATAATTTATCAGTTACTCATTACAAAATTTAAAGAGAACTATTCATGTTTTTATTTTATTTATGTAGGATATTTTAAGCAAATTGTTCTGGAAAGCAGTCTACACTACCCAAATTCTGAGGAAAGTGCTTAGTTATGCAGCTCCTGCGTGACGGACTTTTTTATATTAGTCATAGTTTTTCTTTTACCGTCGTCACCAGATTTGTAAAACGGTTATTTTATGAGCAATTCACTCCAATTTATCGGCTCTCCGATATTAAAATAGGTGATGATTTAATTACACGCTCTAGCAAGCTATTTCTTTATTTAACAAGCCCAGTGCCCAAATAAGTCTTCTAGGTTAAAGATATGGTAAACACTTTAACTTTTTACTTTTACATAAGAAGGCAAGTATGTCCTAGGCGTGGTTACTTAATCCTTTTGACGGGGATTATGTTTTACTGGTATGAAATGTTAAATCAGTGAACAGTAGATTAAACAAATCAACACTGATTTGAGGTGAACCACTATTTTGGGGGTTACCATTCATTTACCAACTCATTTTGTTAATTATGAACATTCTAATTGCTGTTTCTTTAAGGAAATTTAATGGAGAATCCAAATTCGCAATTAGAGTTTTCCTATCAATTATATATTTTGTAAAAAATTCATTTAAAGTTGTGAAAAATGAACATTTTACAGCAGAGAAAAAAAATCGAATGTGCAGATCCTGATTCAGCACACCCGAAAACCCCCAAAATGGTGGTTCACTTCCGTTTTACTTCCAAAAAGCTAAAATTTGTTGACTTGTGTTATTAGAGATAGTATTTTAGGTGCTGACATAGAGAATTGAAAGATGCAGTAGAACAAAGAGAAATTTTTGTTTCAGGCCGGGAAAATTTCTAGATCATGAATTGTACCTGTAATGCTTATTATGGTTTGTATAATAGTCTAGAGAAAAGTAGTTCTTTATAATCCGAAATCCTAGCGGAAACTTGCTATATCAGGAAATGATTAACTAGATCCCTTGTTTTCGAGTACCCGAAGCAAAACTATTTTGAAAAGATTTTTTTTTTACAAACTGTTGGCCGACAGAGGACCTTTCTGGGACTAGGTACATACAATGAGACTTTTGGAGTTGCTATCGACAGTGAATAGGAATTTGGGAGTAACCTACTTAAATATGGAATTCTCAAAGAATTAGAACAGGTTTTGTTAGAAGGTGCCTTAATCTGTAATAGTTGCTACAGTCTAGACGTGATTAATTTTTGTAAGAAAGATTAAATGCGTCCCTGCCAATACCACCTAGCCACTGTGATGGACCATGATCGACGTTCTCCAATATTCTGGTAACATTGCACCACAATTCACTTCCAAAGTGTTTGTTGCAACTACAACCTCCAAGGATTGAGCGAGACGCGGACGTGCGAACCAGTTGCAAGCGGATGCGAGCGGACGCTCCGCCAAGCGAGTCGCCCTCAAGCCAAGCTAACAGTACATCTTAAATTAATTAAAGGCAAAACTGGAGCGTGCCAAAAGATCCCTATATAGATGCTTACACGTTACACTTCCATCATTACATCTCTATTCCGATTGCTACTTCTGTCTGCTCTTGTTATAACATGCATACATGTTAATGTTCTCATCAATCGTGGAGGTGAACCATGATTGGGATGTGTTCCATTCTTGTCAGGAATAGACTAAATTCAGGTCTTCAAAACAAAGTTATTTCCCCAATGGCATATAAAGGCGAATACTCGATTTCCTGATATTGTTTTTTACGGCGCATCGGTAACTGGGCCATTAGCAGCGTCATCCCTCATTGTGCGGCAAGGAACCTTCTCAACCTGCCCTGAGATGAGAAAAATTCCTGACAACGGAGGGACTCGGACCCTCATCTCCCACATGAGAATCTAAGCTGTCAGCCACAAGATCACTCGATTTCCTGATGATGTCACTTAATTGTGGACTTGTTATTATGGGCAATCATAAGTCTAGTTATTCCTCCTCTTCTTCAATGGAGGCGTGATTTTAATATTTATATGCACTCCATTATGCAAGTAAAAACCAACACAATTTAAAAAAAAATAAAAATAATAATGTCCTCGTTATAGTAATAAAATGTGCTATAAATGAAACTGGCTCAACCAGTAAATGAAGTGTTGAGGATGTAATGCTGGCTGTATTCTTCTGCAATAAACAAAGCATTTACTTAACGTTAATTGTCATACAGTGTTCATCTCATGAACATATATAAGGGGACTGCAGTCCCCCCCCCCCCGCAATTTCGATTTAAAGGGTAAAAACGCGTCATAAAAGCTTAAAAGTAAATTAAATAAGATCGCATAATTCAGAAAAAATAATGTTTTTTTTTTTTTTGGTGGGTGAAATAGCGTTTTAGTTGGCTAACTATTCCAAGTTCTAGATTGTTAGTATTCCATACCCCCTGAATGTCCCCAGCCCCCCCCCCCAAAATTATTTCCTATATACGCCCATGCTTTATCTTCGTTCTTGTTTAGCAGCTAGGTCATTAGCGACAATCTATCCGGGAATTTTTACAACGGGCCCACAGATGAAAAAAAATCGACTTGCTGCAGGCGGTATTCGAACAAGAATCTGCTTAGGCAGGAATAGAAAATTTGTATTTGTATATCTTATACAATAATTTTTATATATGATCTATTTTGGTGAGAATTTACGATTTCGCAGAAGATTTTGAGTTTCTCTGAAGTGTCTATTGAATCATAGAAGTAAAAGAAAGGACAAAAGGATGCTGAGACCGGTAGCTTCAAGCGATACCTACTACTCCTCACAAAGAAAGCTGTAATCCGTTTTACTTTTGAGTCAAACTGACACAAATCGGACTCGATACTCTTTGAGTCGGAGACCCTTCTAACACGGTTTGTTGTTCAAGTACCTCGTCCAGGTGGTAATACCAATGCAACAATAGCCACGGTGGTGGCTCGCCACAGCACCCTCTCTCCACCAATGTAACCACCCCGTGCTCCAAACACCCTAAGCCCATTTGACATGACCCGTTGAGCAAATAACACCTCGTCGGACCCTAATCTGCCAAATAGCTGGAATTATTAGCTCGCCCTATTTGAGGGGAATAAAAAAACCAAACCAGTTTTCCTGGTTTTCGCCTGAACGAGCACTCTCACCTGTAAACAAATCGTCATCCTCGCCGGTAAATACAAATAACGTGAATAACACCATTAATTTAAAGTTTGCTGGATTTCTTGTAATATTAACTATAGTCAGAAAATACTTTCATAGCAATATTTTTACTAGTTAAAGCCATCCATTTAATTGTATCTGTTTTCTACTGCAAGTAATGTCGACGTCAACAATAATCACTAAGTTTTTTTTTCAAATATTTATTTTTTAGAAAAATTAACTTCACATCCCAGCACATTAAGTTAATCCATCTAATGGATGCAATTACAGAGCAATTTTGAGCGATTTTTCTTCAAAATCAGATAATTTTTGTAGATGAATTAGCGTTAACATTAATCCAGACGCTCGAGAGTGCGCTAGGACAAGTGTCTGCCTACGCACACTGTGTTTATATTAGACGATGTATTAGTGCAGAATTTTACCCTCTCATAATTTTGAACCAGAAAAGAGGCCAAGTTCGAGGCCCCTCCCAAAATCGGTTAGCATATGAAAGTTATGATATAATAGTTTTAGGCCCTTAACCTTGTGAAGAACGTAATAAGCCTCTCTCAGTTATTTGTGCATTTTCAACATGATGGCCGTTTTAACTTGCATAGAATTCATACTTCATCATTCATATTGATACATCATATATCCCGATCGTTTTGAGTCACCAGAGAGATAATAATAACCCTGAATCGTTGCCCTAAGGGCCTGAATGTTTAAACGCCAGAAATTTTATAATAAATCCAATCATAATCATTTAACGAAAACTTGCCAACAAAATTCATAAGTAAGTGGGAGGGTATTTTTGAGTTCTTGACAGGGTATTAAGAGCCTAAAATTTGGCCCAATACTATGATATCATAACTTTCATAGGCTGACTGTTTTTGGGAGGGGCCTGGAACTTGGCCTCTTTTTTTAAACATTAGTTTTTTTTCGTCATCACCTCCAGATTGCTTCCCCGGATCGACTTTAAACATTTTGTTTCCTCGCTGTATGGAGTGAGAAAGCACGTTTCAATAAGCCTTTCGTCTAATTGTTTGAACTTAGGATAAAGAGACGTTATGTTGTGACATTGACTACTTGTTCGTATATGATATGAGAGAAAGAGAGAAACTGTAAGATGTATTTTCTAAAAGCGCTGAGTATAACGCGCCTCTCCCCAGATGTAAATGAGCCGGGACTTCTCACGGGCCCACTTTGCCTTATCTCCTTGAGCCTAGACATATTCTAATTATTCGATTCCCGCTTTGCATTCTATCTCGGTTCGGGAGTAGCCCAAACCGCTGAGGGCTCCATAAATCTCTCCGCAAAACATTAGCATCTGGTTTAGGTTGCTTTAGTCGGCTCTTGACTACTGTCTATCTTGTGTGTTAGATTGTTCCACTATTTGACCTGCAGATTGGTCAATCCAGAAACAAAAATCAAATCTACTGCCTGTTTTATTTAGACTTTTTTTTTTAGTTTGGGAAGTAGCTAGGTGTAATGAAATCTTCGGATCGGAGAACTTATAAGAAGCCAAGGGTGAATTATTTTATCGTGGTACGCCCTAGGCCAGCTCAATTTGTCTTAAGAATCTAGTTTTTTTAGGATATTTTTTTAGAACAGACAAGCCAGTGATTTTATCTAGTTACTATCACTAGGTGACAAATTAAAAAAAAGAAAAGAAGCTATTTTCTTGCTTAAAAGATCCATTATTATCAATATTTACAAGAAATAAATTCATGAGATAGGTTAACTTTCTGGAGAAAAATATTTTTTTATGTCTGTAATGATTTTTCTGAAGAGATCCTTCCCTCTGTTGAGCTACCCCCACAGGAAATCACACAAATAAGAATGATAAATGTATATTATTATAATAACATATATTAGAAAAGCTTGTGCAGTTACTAGAAAATCACTGGTGGGGCTGTTCTAAAAAATAAACTAGTTTTTTTGTACCTTGAAAGAAAACAAAAACATTTTTTAATTTTTATTTTTGATTATCTATCTGAAAGTTTTCAATACTTAGCCTCTCTAATAAAACTTGGTCATAAATATACAATCTGCTTACAGTTCATACACACTTTGATTACCTTAGTCATAGTCAATACCATTCATGACCAACGTGACTACTATACCATGTACTATCTCAATTCTATTGACGTGAATCCCAATATATTCATGTCCAATTGGTCAATCAATTATACGGCAATTCATACGCTGTTTGACTAAAATCCATAAGTAATTTGATTCCCTATCATTTCCAATTGCAATACCATTCATGAAAATTGGACTACCATTGCATACACAATCCCAATTCCACCAGTCAGCAATCCTAATATCATTCATGATAAAGTGGATTATCAATCTCAATATCATTAATGATTATTTTCATTATCATTCATGCGCAGTCAGAGTACTTTTCATGCGGAATCCGGCTACATTTAATGCGCAATGTGAATCCATTTCATGCAAAATCCGAGTACTGTTTACACGCAACGCAACAATCGTTTTTACGTATTCCGAGACCATTCATGGGCAGTCTCAATTCAATTCACCTACAACCCCAACACCATTGAAGTACAACACTCAAACTTCAGTTTTCTTCTTCTTTCTTTTTGACAAAAATATAGGAAATTACTGAAATCTACAGCATTGTGTGAAAACTTCTTTATCCAAAGCCGCAATAAGAGTTACAACTGGAGTGATTGAACGGCTTAGGAAGGGAGTACTGATCGACCTTAACAAAACCCGTGCAAGAGGGTGTACTAACCTCAAAAGGGTTGGTTTCGGAAAAAAAGGCACAGCAGGAGTCCAAACTGAGCGACTATTGAAAGGGTTCCAGGGAAGGTACCCACCCTGCTATTCAAATAAAGCAGCATAACCACCCTATACTTCAGGGGTTGAAGGCATTCACTGAGAACTACAATGGAGGAATGTGTTTCGAAAAGTATAGGCTACAGTAAGATTTCAGGCTAGCACTGAGAGTGTCACTAAGCCAATACTTAGTGCGTTTGTTAAACAATAGTTGGGAGCTACAGTACAATGTCGGTGTTTATAGAGAATGTTCGAAGTGCATTATTGCATGTTTTACAAACGTAGTAAGACGGTAGCAATGTCGGTTACATGAATTTCAAGTGAGAACAATTGTTATTATATTTTCCGGAGAGCCCACCGTTTCAAATCAATAAGGTTCAATTTGACAATTCTTTGGTTTCTTCAGAGCAGCAAGGTCCGTTTGTTTGAACCGGGTGATGGTTGGTTCGTATCCAGCCTGAGTTATGTTGTCATGGTTTCTTAAAAAGTATTTTTCATACCATGGATTTTAAGAAAGGGTAAAAACCCATAAATAGGTTGGCCCTTGGAAGTCGACATACAAACTAACCAAGGTACAACATTAAGTCAAAAGTATCAATTCCATGACACGGAATCCAATACCAATCAGAGAACATTCATATTTGTAATGGATGAAATAGTTTTTCGATCTTTTTTAGTATTGACCTGGCTTTAAAAGAAACGTCCGCTAAAACTCGAATGTACTTTAGAAAGTTTTGATTAGTAACTATGTTAATAACTGTTAATTTTTCATTATTTCCGTTATTGTTTTCATTCATTCCCACTTCAAAATATCTAAAAAAAAAAAAAAAAAAAAAAAACATATAACCGCAATATAGTTTTAGATTTTTTGAATTTCAACAACACCCGTATTCCAGTGTGCTGAATTTTCCAGATAGCAAAAGTCATGAAACTTGGACTATTTTTGTACATATATTCAATTCTCTAGAGTACATTTATTACTTTGTTTTTATGTTTTAATTTTTTAATGGTACATTTAAATTTTAATTTATACATTTTTTAACTTTCCTCATTTTGCTTGCAACATAAAGGTTTTATAGAGAAAATTAACACATGTTCATCAACTCGTCATAATTTATCCCAAGAAGCCGAAGCTTCAGGTAGGTGGCATACCTAATAGAATTTAAATTTATTAAAGCACTGCAAAATACATATTGACTAAGTTTATGATATTTATTTTTTTAGAAAACGTAATACGCAAGACCGAAATTTGAACCCAGGCTCCCCGGGTTTAACGCTGTTTTGGGCATCTTTTCGTTGATTTTTTTTTTATTTCTTATTTTTATTTTGCTGTGCCTGATCAACATGCCTGATGACATGTAATCACGCCTAAACCAGTCATTAACACGGATCTCTGGCCTCTTCTTTAGGAGATTGTTAAATTATTTTTTAAAAAACGTTGTTAATAGGAAATAATCCAGTAAAGAATTATTGGGGAATTAAAAAATGCTGATAACAACAAAACCTAATTGAGTTATAAATTAATAACAATTATATATATATATATATATATATATATATATATATATATATATATATATATATATATATATATATATTTAAGTAGGACTAAGGACCTGCTCGTGCTATCCTACAATCCTGCTCTCGATCCTGGATCCAGTCACGAGTCCTGGCTCCTTTTAGATTTATTATGGTTGTCGAGTAATAAAATATCTTGCCTTTCCCACCTTAAACGGCGATTATTACATAGTGATTTACAATCAGCTGGAAGGTGTGAAGGCAACACATCTAACAATAACACACCAAACACCTATTCCTGGCGGTTTATTTATTTTTTTGTTTTTGTATACGATAAGTGAGGGTAAAGTGGAACTCCTAGAGCGGGCCAAGAGAACTCTTTACGACCGACCTTATTTCGTGATTATCCTGACGTAGAAAATCATAAAATACAAATGAGCCGAGCCGTAAAACTTATTAATATGAATGGGGGTTTATGAAACCACTCATTTTGCTCTGTTGTGCATGAAAATTCCTTTGAGATTTTGTATTCATATTTTTTATAAAATTTAACCGATAAAAATCTTGAATTATGACGTCCCTACCATGTCAAACTATCGAAAATAGACTTTGCTCTTGGATTAGGGACGATACGGCTTGTCCCGAAATGTTGGAACTCTAACCCCTTTAGAATAGCCTTTAATGCCTTAAATAAATCATCGAATAAGTCCATTTTTCAATACATAACTTCTTCAATGGATAGAATATATTCGTTTGCTACTTTGCTTCGATTTACATATTTGATAGTTTGACATGGTAGGGTCGATATAATCATTTCCATTTTCTTTGTCCGGTAGATCTTATTACTAAATGAAAAAGAACGACAAAGACTCACTAAACTTGCTTCTAATCATACATAAGAATTTTAAAATTTTTATAAAATGTTTTTATTTATTTAATTGTTTTAATCGCGACAAAGGCGGTTTATTCTTTCATTTTTTTAAAGAAAATACAAATCATTCATGAAAAAATACAAAAGTTACGAGAGTAAAAAATTTGCTGGAAGATGTAAAAAGCTCATACAAGAAAACAAAATATTGTATTAGTAAACAAATAGTACTCATTAAAAAAATATAAAAATGATATGCATATATATATATAAATATATATATATATATATATATATATATATATATATATATATATATATCCATATAAATAGTTGTAAATATAAATTTCTTAAATACATAATAATTATTGGATTAGTTTTACCAGTAGTTAATGTCATAGAACGAAAACAAGCACGAAGTATCTATTAAAAAATAAAACCAATTTTATAAATTGATTTGCTGTAAAAAATATTTTTGATTAATTCGACGCTGTGATTAAAATGTAATTAAATTAGAATAATGTTTGGTGAATTGGAGATGAGATGAAACTATTTTGGAATCGATGTTACCGAATGGGAACAATATTCAGTAAACGGTTAATACGAAATACTGCCAAAATTGGTAATGCAAATATCCACCATGACCAAAACCACTTTCAATCGTTCCAAAAGCTCTTATATTTAAGTAAAAGTAGAAATAATTTTTTTTTTTTATTTATTTGTGTCACCCTGTTTTTTTTTTTTTAAATCCAAAAAGTAGGCCGGTTTTTAAATGTCTATTTAATTATTGCATCTCCTCAACATGAAGTGCTTAAATAAGGTAACTTTTGAGTAAAATATAAATATTATAGAAACATACCACTTACAAATTACGACGCTATATTATAAATATATGTGTGGATCAAAGATAAAGCCTAATTTATACTGATAGTGTTATCACCCTTCCAGCGGATGGTATATCTGTTAGACCTCTTTATTTACACTAGTATCAGTTCATATTTCAACTTTTTTCTTGACAGATTACTTTTTGTCTAATATGATTTCTTCATGATATCTACCAGATTAAGATGTGCTAGTAAAAAATAGAGAAAAGTTGAAGATATAACAAATAACTTCCACATAATATAAACACCGGATACGCATTATATATATATATATATATATATATATATATATATATATATATATATGCTGCTCCTAAGTAGAGTGGAATATTTCGCCGGATTCCTCTGCGGCTTCATCAGGCTGTCATCCATCCTTAGCCATCCCCTTGCCAACAACCAACGATGGATGACAGCTAAGGAAGCCGGAGATAAATCTTGCGAAATAAAGCACTATGTAGAGGAGCAGGACCGCTGTAGAGAGAAGCCGTCTCATCTAACTAATATATATACTATATATATATATATATATATATATATATATATATATATATATAGAGAGAGAGAGAGAGAGAGAGAGAGAGAGAGAGAGAGAGTGAGAGAGAATCACGAATCAGAGTATTCAATCATGCATGTGCGTTCGATATTAGATTCTGATCAATGAATAATAAAAAAGAAACATTGAATGATTTTTTTAATGTTCGAAGAGTTTTTTTTTTTACATGTAAGTTGGAAAATAATTTTTATTTCTAGCTGTCACATTTTACTGTCAGCTTATCGCCCCTTATTACAGGTATCAGTATTTTCCATTTTTAAATACAAGACAGGTTTGTGCAAAGTTAATTGCAACAGTAATTTCAGCCTTACAAGAAAGTGATAACCGCTATCTCGTTGTGGTAAAGGTTTAACTTATTAGTTTAGTTTTTATTTTAAGTACCCAAGGAACGCACCCCATACGGGATGGATTTACCACAAATAACGTAAGTGCCATTAATAATAAAAAAACCGAAATTATCTATCAAAATTGGAAGAATCTATGTCGATTCTTAATCCAGGGAAGGACTTCCAAAATTACTAATGACATTTATAATTTTCTCCTTTCTTGAGTTAAAATATATGCTCGAATCTAAAGCATGCTTGCCACAATATGAGAAAATATTTTTGAGAGTGGCCACAATAAACGTTTTTCATAAGTTACAATGTAATTCAGTGCATAAAATTACGGATAACATCCATAATAAAGTTTATTTTTGAGTGATTTTTATTTATTAATTTAATAATGACTCAAACAAAAAAAATTTTTTTTTTTTATTTTTATTTTCAACCATTCACCAACGAAAAAGGTAATCTCAGACCTCCTAGAATGTGCCTCGAAGTATTTACAAAATTTCTTTCTTATTGTCTTTATTGACCTATATAAATAAAATGTTTCAACTGATTATAAAGATGAAATTTGTAAGTAATTTGTAACAATAATCTATTTAATTAGGAATATGAAATAACTAACGAAGGAAGATGAACAGTGAAAAAAAAATAAAAATAAAAAAAATTATTGGCAGACATGAGCAGATTTAAGATATATATAAAATATATAATATATATATATATATATATATATATATATATATATATAAAATATTTTTTTCGAATGCTTCCTTAACTTTAAATGTAACCAAAATTTAAATATCCGGGTTTCGATGAATTTGGAACATGAAGGTAATATTAAAACTGCATGTTACTCTTCAAAGTACCCAAACCGAAAATTAGTTACAAAAACTATTTGTATCCACGATTCTTGAAATCGGTTACAGATATCGCTTTTGAAATGGCCTAATCCGTTTTCCTACGTTAGAGAACCTACAAAACGATTACCTGCAAGCATATTAACTCCTAAACATAAGCTCTACGAATTTCGCACCAAAAGCCGACTAAAAGGTCAACGTCATAAGCGTTAATAATGATTCAATCAGTATAGTAATTATTTATGTTCATTTAATATTTATATTGGCTATTTTAAACAGATTGTTAATGAATTGTCTTATTTATGCAGCCACTGCGTGACGGACGTTTAACTTTGGCAAATGCACTAAATCCCTGAATTTCACTATTCCATCAAATACAAACTGAGTTCGGTAAAAGTTGTATTCCGTTTTTCTGAGACGTCAAAACTCCGTTGCTTCTCGAATACCGGAAATTAGACTATTAAAACCTGACCAATTAATTCAACTGCGTATATTTACTTTTTTATAATACATTCCGAGTTTACAGTGCTACCATTTTTACAAGGGACATTCCCATCGCTTCTTCTTCCGGCCCAAGAATGCGGAACGCTCTTCCATCTTGCCGACCCGGAATAAATAAATAAAAAGTCGGTGGGTTTTCTCTGTAAAAGAAAGCAAAAAGGGGTTCGGATGTCCCGGTGTCTGAATGCCGCCATTGGATCAGGTGGAATCCCACGTCCCGACATTCCATCAAGTGGAAGCCAATCCACTTACAATTATATCCATTACAGTGTCACTCCTCACGGACCTTGATTTAATTTCACTCCAAGGACTTTGAGGACAGTTTCTTTTTTTTTTCTTTTTTTTTTTTAAGAAATCTTCTCCAAGACAATTAGGCCGGGGGTCGTTGCTTTGGGATTCCAGTTACGACTTGAAGGCTCAATCTATCGGAGTTATTCGGGCCACTAATGTGAGGCAACCTTACCAAAAACGTGAGACGAAAAGTTTATTTCTTTTCATCGGAAGAATATTGTGGCGGGCCACAAAGATATTTTCTGTCCATCTGGTCTCATTTGATCGTGACAAACCTTCAAGGACGATTTAGATATTTTTTCAAACCGTCTTTGTTTATTTTATTACGGTATTTAAAGATTATGAAATCCAAGCTAGTTTAATTCTATGGCTAGATGAAATAAACAGAAACCATTTTATGACGCTGTCGTTTTGAAACGTGCGCACATACACTTTTTATATCAGCCCAACTTTTCAATGAGCTTTGGTTCCAATTATTTTTTCAGCCCATCACTGCTAATTTATTGGGTTTGTGTGGGAGTGTATACGAATACGTTTTCTTTTAATTGTTGTTTACATTCCAAATCTAATTCTGCACTACTGAAAGTTTGTCTACATATAGTCCCTACCAAATATCATGACTATTTCAAATTCAAATATCAAATTTGAAAAATCTCGTTTTTCAAATTTGATATTTTACTCTTGCGTTGCGGACGATACTGCTTGTGGCAAATTGTCGAAAATCTAGCCTCTTTAGAATTGCCAGAAATAAAGTATCCAATATGACCATTTTTCAATATTTTACATTGTCAATGTATCGAATATGTTCGTTCGATAGTTCGCTTCTAATCGTCAAACTTTTGAGACCAAAAACTGACTTGGCAAACTGACGAAAATAGTATATTCATATTGTACAATGCGGGGGGCGAGGTTAGCTCAGTGGTAGAGCACTGGACTAATAAGCTGGAAGCCTGAGTTCAAATCCCGAGCAAGCACTAAAGATTTTTTCTTCTAGTGTCTTCGTTCATGGGTTGAATTCGGCCTCCCTGACCGTCCCTAGGCCGACCCAGCCTTTAATTAATTTAATAATGGGTACCTTGGGTGCTAATGAATCTAGCGTCGAAGCGGCCAAGGGGAAAATCAGGCGGCCGGAGCATAGTACTGACCATACTATCTCCTTAGTGTGCCGTATGGTCATGAATCAGATACCTCTATAGTATCTGCCCCTCAGGGCCCTCGTGGCCTGTTACGGGACTGATTTTTTTTTTTTTGATTGTACAATGCATAATGTCGAATGCGTAACATTCATTAGTTTTAAAGTGTAAATGTTTATACTGTTTGTCTATCAGAATCAGTAAACTTTCGAAAATACCACATTCGAAAATTTGAAAAGGCGATCTAAGAATAACCAAGATGCAAACTCACGAAAATGATTTTTCGGGAATTAAAAAACGGTAAACAGTTTGTTCATGATTTCATCTTAAAATTACTAACAATATGCATAGAAAAAATATGCAAAATTGTCCTTTTGTAAAGGCGCTGATTTTGGAATCACTATTAAAGAGTTATCTTGCTATCTTGAAAAGTACTGATTTTCATTTTCGATAGTTTGACATGGTGGGGACGATGTGTTATCTTTTCTTATCTTAAAAATAATTTGATGTCCGTTTTCAAGCGAAATAGCCGTGGATTTGTTTACTAAAAAGATTTCTTTAAATTTATATTCAAATCTTTCAAAGATATATCCATTATTTCTGTCGTCTTTATACTTCACGAAACTGTCAAACAAAGATTTTTTTTTTTTTTTTTTTTTTTTGTAAATTGATTATAGAAAGGCTCTAATCCGACAGTTCTGTGGGCGTAATCCGTAGTAAACAGATCTTGGGACACTTTCGCAGTCATTAGCCCGACTTCATCAGGTGTCTGTCACATGTTTTACTGATCACATGAATTCAGAAGAATCGTAGTCTAGAAGGCGTCCATAGCTTCATCTAAGAAGCAATTTCTTGTGCTAAGATTTTATTACAAAGCTGCATATAATATATGCAATATATAGAATATATTATATTCTTCTCCGTTTTATAGATTAGAACATTTATTATTTTTTATCTGTGAAAACTGTCCTGATTTTTTTTCTTAACGTAATTTTTATGAGTTCTAAGTCTGTTTTAATAGAGTTTTTTTTGTGTGTCCAAAGTATGTGCTATTGCAATTTGGTGTGATACATAGAATTCGATAGATTGGACTTATTTTTTTATGTGATTGTGTCTTTTAAAGTGGTGTATAAGTTTTTTAGTTTAATGTTTTTAGAAAATTACGTAGAGGGGTTTCCATTTTTTTCGAGATATTTTGGATATAGAGGGGAACTTGAATTTTGAGACTATAGTTTCTTGAGCAGGTGCGAGGGGTTTGGAGTATTTAAAAGAATTTATATGCATTTGAGTTGTAATCACGCCTATACACTCAACGCACTTACGATATTATCATTAGAAAAAATAATTTGCTAGAATCAATACTTCAATTATTATTAGGGGCTTTTATTACAGTTGTAGACATTAGTTAATAAGTTTTTGTGAGAACAATCAATTTTATTTAATGCGTTTGATTTTTTCTGAAAGAACAATTTTTTCTTTGTTTCAGGCTTTTCGGTATGAAGCGTTGTGCCCGATGCCAAGCCGCCATCTCCTCGTCTGAACTGGTGATGCGTGCGCGTGAGCTCGTCTTCCACGTGCACTGCTTCACGTGTGCCGCCTGTTCTGCACTCCTTACCAAAGGCGATACCTTCGGTATGAGAGACGGCGCGGTGTTTTGCCGCCTCCACTACGCCGAGCTGCCTCCTCTCTCACCTTACCCACCGCCGCCGGAAGGATCCTTCCCTCACGAGTATCACCATCCACGGCTCACGCCTCCCATACCTCCGCAGTCCGCGCAGCCTCCGGAGGCAGTCAAAATGCCCAACGCCTTCTTCCCCAACGGAGCGCCGGCA
Organism: Gonocerus acuteangulatus; assembly: GCA_946811695.1. Classification (NCBI taxonomy): domain Eukaryota; kingdom Metazoa; phylum Arthropoda; class Insecta; order Hemiptera; family Coreidae; genus Gonocerus; species Gonocerus acuteangulatus. The sequence continues at coordinate 65,242,844 of OX328127.1, read as the reverse complement.
CCCAGGCAGAAGGGGAGGCCGAGGAAGAGAAAGCCCAAAGACCTAGAAGGAATGACGGCAAACCTTGGTGAGTACAATTTACATATTTATATATACTCAAATCATTTAAAAAGGCCGAATTTAAGATTTATAAATTAAATATGCGCCTCATTGGGATCTTATAACGACACTATTTAAGGAAAAAGCATTTAGAACTGTAAACAACACACGAGACAGATTTAATTTTTTTATTTTTTTTTATTGAAAGATAAAGGAATATAAAATGCCAATAAACTTAAATCATCACTCTTAACGTCAATTTTCGACCTCTCTTCAGAGTCTCTATTCAAACAGTGTGCATCGTCGAATACAGAAAATAAATAATGTGCCAATTTTTTCAAAATTTTTACTAGCCCAATTTGCGTTAGGTTAACGATTTTTTTTTTTGTATTTATTTCAGTCCTTAAACGAATTTATATTAGTCTAAATAAGACATTTTGAATTGAATAAATGTGTAATTCTTGATGTAAGTAAAAATACCACTACGCCTCTTAAAACGTCCAGGCGTGGTCCTGCACAGGGTCACAATCTTATAATGGATATGAAATTATAATATAACTCAATAAAAAGCAAAGAAAATATTTATTGTTAGTTAACTATTAGAGAAATCACTAAACAATAAGGAAAACAGATATGAGCTCGTGAAACTATATCGTTTAAGGACTTGTTATAATTGTTACATTTTTTAAAGGGTCTTTGAATAATTTTTGAAAAGTTTAATAATTTATATTATCATTTAAATCTAATTCAATGCGAACATTTTAATAGATTTAAATGATAATAATTTTATTATTAGAGAACTCATTGGACAATAGAGAAAAAATATGTGAGCTCACGAAACTAAAAATGATTTATTGAGAAGAGAAACCCTAATCGAACGCAGGCAAAAATAAAACTCATTTTAGATATAAAATGTTGTTTTTGTTCAATCGCAAGACAGAGCACCGATGATCAACACCTTCTAAAAATGATTTAAATTATTAGAGAACTCATTAATAATTATACAGTAACCCCATTGAAATAGATTTAAATGACGATAGAAATTTTTGATATTTTCAGAATTTATTTAAAGATCCTTTAAAATATTTAAAAAATATAATAAAAGTTATTAAACTATATAAAAATTGCTAAAATGCTTTGGAAATATTTGTTATTTCTATATATAGTTCCGTCGATATCCTCATTTTGTAACATATAACAACGGAAATTAAGGTACACATTTCATAAGAATCTAACATTCTTGTAATTTTGTGTTAATTTTTCTAGCTTACAAAGAAATGTTGAAATTTAATGTTTAATTGTAAGTTTGTAACGATTTATGTTACACAGTGATCTATTTACTCAATATTTTGTTAGTTGGGAGTTTACAGCAAGGAACCGTGTACAATACCGCTCCTGTTAAGCGAAGCTGTCCCAACTCCAAGATCGTCCAATCAGAAATTAAGACAGATTCACCCACGACACCGCAGTAGAAACGCGTCGGGCCTACAAGGTGTCGGAATCATCCTTACAGCTCAGAGACAAGTTTGTTTTGAAATCTTCCGGACAGAGAACATTATTTAAAGTACACCAGGAGCGCTATGTGATTTATTGAAACAGATAGGCCCCTTTTGGCCGCACGTCAAACAGAAGCAAGCCACTGACTATTTTTTCTCAGTTTTTTTTTATTTGTCAACTGACTATAAATATAGTCTAGTGCCATCCTATCACCCTTTCTGGTAATAATTCAAGACGCCTCCTAACAGCAGTTTACTTCTGTCCTAGATAAATTAAATCCTTCTTAGATCCTAGGCGATGTATTCTGTCTACTCTTTAAATTTCTTTCGGCCTTTGTGGAACAGGACACGCTGTTTATTCTAGTTCCATTATTTCTAGGTACTGCAAATTCTATACATATTTAATGTTTTTTACAATTTATATACCTGTTTATCTGCTACACACACACACACATATATATATATATATATATATATATATATATATATATATAGGTATATATTAGGAGCTTTTCGTAATCCATTGCTTTCGTCTCCAGCGGTTGTTTTTTGTAGTATTTTGCAGGAATTACATTCTGTGATTTCAGATTGGCGTCTATAATTTTAATCGTTTTTTTTGTGTGTGTTGTCAAGCACTAAACGGTGACTGCTGTAATATTAATTAATGCTCTGGAATTTTTAATTTTAAGATTCGCGAATATAGAAGTGGTTGCTTAAGAGCTTTTATAGCTTTCCTCGGTGTTAGATGTCTTTATTTTTGCAACGAATTTCAATTAATTTCATCACGGGGACTTTCAATTTTAATGCTAGCTAGTTTTAAATTTTATTTATTATTATGCTGTAGAGATTAAAAATTCAAGTAGCTTAAGGCTCCGGTTGGAATAATCCGCTAGAATTTCATTAATTGTATTAGATTTCTGGGTTTCTCTTCTTTGTTTCTTGTAAATTCTGCAGTTAACTAACAGGTGGTTTAATAGCTTTAATATTTAATGGTATGTTCTGATAACAAAACTATAAATTACTTTGTTCGCCACAAAAATTGGTCCATCATGACTGGCTGTTTTCTTCGGACCTAAATTATTTATATAATCCTAACGTCCGTAATTACTGTTATATTCAAACATAAAAAGCTAATTATAGAAGGATAATCTAGGTAGATATTATTAAAATGCCGTTAATTATTATTATTTTTATTACATTGAAACGAAACGCCCTAGGCAACACAAAAAATAGCCTGTTACAAAATTTTTTTATGAAGATACTTAAACATTTTTAATTGTGCATATGGAGTTGTTTCGGTAAAGTTTGCTTGGTTTTTATCATTTTTTTCTTGTGTAGGCAGATTGAAAATGAATAAAATCCAAAATTACCATAATCATTAATTTATCAAAATTGGCTTAAAAACTAGATACAGCCCAATTAAACAAAGGTGTACCATCCGCTATATTGGATACGTCTTAACTAAAAATCTTCTACATGGGAACAGTATATAAATTGTTATTAATTGAACAATCAATTTAAAAATGTATTGTTTAGATATTTTATTTCGGTTTTCACACTAAACACATTTTTGGGGAACTATTTATTTAAATACTCTGTTCTAAGTTATCTGGATGCTTTTACAGTTTTATCTTTTCAATACACTTTCCTTTTACTCAGTTTATTGATTGGTTTTATAGTTCTATTGCAAAGTGTAGCTATCTCCATGGATGTAACAAATAGCAGGATTTACGAAATAACCGTAAAAGAGGTCTGACTTTTTTCTCTCCCTTTTTTATGGCATCTGAATATATAATTTTTTTTTATTATATTGACTTGTATTAAAAATTCAAATAATATAAATGTTAATTAGTTGGTATATATAATTATAGGGGTGGAGTGTTTCTGCCGTCCGATAAATCATGTTTAAGTCGAAGGTTAGGTAAGGCCTGCTGAAAAAGGAGGCGCAGTCGAAAAAAAAAAAGGACTCATAGCTTCTCTTTTGTGCAGATGTTCCGCGTCACAAGTCATAGGTTCTAGGTAATTCACTGGCTACACAACCCTGCCAGGTCATAGAAAGATGGTAAAAAAAAACTACAAAAAAAATTAATAAAAACATCCCAAACTCTACAGGTCCAAAAGAAATGACAAACAGCCCATTGTGGAATTTCTATTTGATGTAGGTTTGACCATTTTTGAGTGTAGCTATTGTATGTCTGATTACAAAGTTGGCGATTGTCAGGGATCATATAAGGGGGGCTGCAACCCCCCCCCCCCCCCCCGAAATTGTGATTTAATCGGTAAAAATGTGTCATAAAAACCTCAAAAATAAACTAAGATCACTCAGTTCAGAAAAAAATATTTGTTGGGGGGTTTAATAGAGTTTTAGTTGGCTAACTTTTCCAAGTTCTAGATTGTTAGTATTCCATACCCCTCAAAAGTATTCCATACCCCCCCCCTTATTATTATTTTCTATTTTCGATAATAAGTGCTGTTTCGTAGCAATATCCATTCGGAAAATTTCTTCCCCTCTGATCAAGGCTTGAAAAATAAGAGACAAAACTGACAAATCATTTTAAAAAATAGTTTTCTTCAAATTTTTGGAGTAATTCACATGTGATTTAGTTATGTCCCGTCAGCAGGAATCAATAATAAGATAGTGCTCCATATTGCAACATCAATATTTTATTTATAGCAAATAATGTACGGTCTACTTCGCCGAGCGGCTGGACACTTATCTACAGTAAAAATGCTATCAAACTTTAAATACTAATAAACAATGAGCCCAAATACCAAAAACATATGTCGATATGAGTAGATTTCTAAACTGACTTCTTCCAATTACCGTATGAAATAAACTACCGTATCATTAGGTATTTCTAAGCTCACAAACTTCCAAAGCAATATGTCACAAACTGAGCTCTCTATGAAACAATTTATTGAACTTATCGGAAAAGTTTAGCTAAACCCTGGAACACTAACCCTAATTCATCCTACAGTATTACTAACCTGTGTATCAATTTGCCGTATACCCAGAAAAATGACTCAGATTATCAGATGATAATGGATCATTATCATCTGATATTCTGATTATCAGGGATAAAGGTTTAATACATAGAAATACAAATTAAAAACATAAAACATAGAGCAACAAAAAATATGGACCATTTCTGGGGTATGGAATACTAACATTTGGAATTTGAACTTGAAATAGTTTTAACCAACTAAAACGCTTACACCTAAAATAAAATATTTCTTATGAACTAAGTAATCTTATTTTTTTTATTTTTAAAGGTTTTATGACACATTTTTACCGATCAAAAATATTTCGGGGGGGGGGGCTGCGGCCCCCTCAGCCCCCCTTATAAACGCCCTTGGCCTTTCTCAAGATATAATAACTGGAATAATAATAATAATAATACATAATATAATATCCCAATGCCTTCTCGACTTATAAAATATCTACTGCGTTAGCAATGTGTAATTTTCAATCATTTACATAATTAATTAATGGTGTAATTATATTTTAGGTGCTCGTTACTAACTCTGTGTCAAATTGGTGCAATTTATAATGAGTCTTTATTAATACCTATACGTCAGATACTCATATTACTAACAGTTCAAGAAAATGACGTAGAAACATTTACGTGTATTACTAACCTGTACGTCAATTTGACGCACTGTTTTTTGGGAAAATCAAGGTCACACCTATCTAATTTGTCGATGAGAGGTGAAATCATGCTGGATGGGAGCAGGAGGAATTGCTCCAGGAATAGGTGGGGGGGGGGAGACCGGCTCTACCCCCATTTAACGGAAGAAAATCACAATTGATTACATTCATTTGCGTCAATATGAAGCAGGTTAGTGTTCCAGTGTTAAAACTGTCCCCATTCCAGTACTAAGGGTGGGTTTACACTTGCTAGTTATTGCAGGAAATTTATATCAGACAGAAATTGCGACTAGTGTAAACCATGAGCAATTTATGTCTGAGATATATATTTCTATCACGAACTATAAGTGTCGACACTTCTACACCACCAGGTGTAAACACATATTTTTACGAGAACAATTTAATTTCAGAGATAAATATCTTGGCTACTAGCTGTATTGTCGACACTTCTATACCAACAGATGTAAACACGGATTATTTGTGCTTTTGGTGAATTTATCGCAAATTAGAACAAATCCAGAACTGTCCTATACATATCCATGACATAAATGTCTAGCTATTTCTGTCAGTATGTAAACCTTCAAGAGAATATCTATACGACACCTGACATATATTTCCTGCGAGAAGTGTCAGATGTAAACGCACCCTAAGTGAAACAAAAATTAGGGGAATCATACGTTTGTTCAAATACATCAAACAGGAAGATGCAGACTGGATAGAGTCGATAATAAATAATCGAAATAAGTGAAAGAGTTTAAGAAGAAGAAAACTTTATTAAAAATAATTAATTAATTAATAAAGTGGGCTGCCCAACTTTGTTGGGTTCCTGGTTACACAGCATGCTGATCCTCCAGGATTGGTATTGTTTTCAGATCGACGATTATCAAATTTAAGTTCTCTTTTTTTTTTATTTTCAGGCGAAAACATTTCTTCAATCGTAATCATATTATGATTACATTATATTTATAAAAAAAAATTATATTAATGTTCTATTAATTTGTCTTATTCTCTAAAACTGGCCTTTATAAAACTCAAACTTATTGTAAATATTCTTCATGGTTTATAAAATGTAAAATAAATCAGAATTACAAAAATCTAATATTATTGTGAAATTATTGTTATGTAGATAAGATTGTCGGGCACATCTACAGATAACATACACATATAATTTCCAGATTCTAATATACAGTCAAACATCTTATAAGAATTTATTAATATTTTGATAGTAATTAAAATTTTGAAAAGTATTCAGAAGGGTCTAAAGACATTTAACAATACAGAAGAAAAAAACCTTAGAGTAATTTCACTGAAATCATTTTCCACCTTCATGCCCTTCTTACGGAAACGTTCTTGTAAATTGGATCAATATTTGTTCGGCTATTACATTTCAGTGCCGCAACAAACTATTATTGCCGAACCGCGACTAACCCCGGCTGTTTCTGATTTATATGTAAGTCAATTATTATTGCGCATGGCAAGTTAACCCTTTCATCAATTAGGATCGTATTTGGTATTCGCTGGGCGTCCAGAAAACCAATATAAGTATAAAAAAAATAGTGAAACCTACTCCAATAAAACTGGTCCAAATGTACAACGACCTAGGAGCATACTAAGCATTCGGAGTATTAATATTGATTATTGATTGAGTAATTTCTAAGGCGAATGTGGTTGTTAAAGCAAGAGAGTTTTATAAGATATTGCAAGCATTAGGTTGACTATTGACTACTAGCCATACATGGTTACTTATCTGGTTAATGCATAATCCACCATAAATGGAATTATCCAGGGTTATCTCGGTCCTCTTTACTATTCAACATTATTGGCATTTCAAGATAAAAATTTTAAGATCTATATTCATGAATTTAATATATATATACATTTGATTTAAAATATTCCCTTTCTTCGAATAAACTTCTTATTTTAAAAAAATTGAAACGGGATTTCTATACTAGAAACCTCAATGATAAGTATCCAATGTTTTTTTTTTTATTTAATGAATGCGACAAAAAATGAAGGATAACATAAAAATTCAACTAAATATTAAAAAAGTTCTCTTCAGGAACACTTTTTGTAACCTTTTGCTTGCCATGTTAGGAGAAAGTTACTAAGGAAACGGTGCAATATGTGTTTATATTGATTTATCTTTACGATATAAAAGAAAGTCTTACCCGTAGAAACTGTATCATCTTAGCGCACTTTCTCATAGTTATTTTCCCTGATATTAATATAATAATATCTTGATGGTTATGCGCGATAAAATCTTTTTGATGGCTAGGGATAATATGGTATCCTTTCAGGTCCGGTTGGAAGCTTTACATTATCTGGGATCTTTAATTTATATAAGTACAGTTTGTTTTTTCTCATCTCAAAACCCGAAAAAAAGGCTCCAAAATCAATCCGAAACGGAGGTAGTTGCTCATTTTTTTATTTTATTTTATTTTTTTTTATATTTTTTTTAAATGTGTATTATTCAACTGTTTTGACCTCACCCAGATATCCTTTCTGCCAGAAGAATTTCATAATATTACACAGCAATTATTACTAATTTCTGTCACAAAATGGGAAAATTATTGATAAACTGCCACAATTTATCAGTTAAACTATTTCGTCCAAGTAGTCCGAACCACAAATGATGGCTCCAAGAAAAACAGGAAAGAGCAAGACGGGGAAGAGCGTAAAAACCTGAGGGCACGTGAACCTATTGAAGCGAATCTCTTGTAGGTTTTTCCCAGACGGTAACCACTAACCACTAGGGGGTTAACCTAACCACTACCGCAGCCTCTCGTGGGAGTGGACTGCGGCTCTCAATAGCTACTCCTACGTCCGTTTATGGGTTCCGGGGCAAAAAAGGATATTGAGGTGCCACCACTTACTAATGCAAACACAATCACGGCTCGAACCGCAAGGCAGGTCAGGTAAGACTGTTGACTCAAGGTATGTTTCTTGGCTATGGAGTTTATCTTTTGTATCCTTTTTTAACGGGTTTTATCATGATAACCAATGTTTCAACGGAGTCTGTCATTCATTCAGTAATGACGTCGATTTTCCAGTTTCCTGAATGGTTAAATTTGCGTGGTGGGGAAATTCATTATAAGAATCAGCCAACGAGTGTTTCAAGAGAAAGTGAAAGAAATAGCTAGATAGATGAGAGAGAGAGATGGTGAGAGAGAGAAAAAAAGAGAGAGAGAGAGAGAGAAAAGAGAAAACGAAAGAGACCATGAGTAAGAAAGAGAGATGGAGAGTGAGAGGGAAATGGGAGCGAGAAGTACCTAAAATCTCACATTTCCTCCGTTCCTCGCAAATAATAAAAATCAAAGATGTCTAAGCTTTTTAAAAAACCTTGATTTATATTTTTTCTGACATTTAAATATGTTTTAATTGAAAACTCAAGAGTTGAACCTACAACCTTCCTCAGTTTTAGGTTCCTCAGACTTATTGACAATTTGAATTAAAACTAGAGGAACAGATATAATATTTCCAATTCAAGAACACCTAAAGGCTCAAGTCAGTCGTCTTTAACAAATATAATAGAGCAAAGCTTTTTGTAATTCTTCTTGTCGTTACATTGTAGAGGAACATTCTCAGATTAAGTAGTAGTCGGCCTTTTGGTAAATGAGATGTAAAAATATATTTTTCTTTTTAATTGTTGTTTATTTAATTATATAATATTTTCGGTGGTATTACCTGAGTATATAATATGACGAATTTAATAGTCAGGAGGAAAGTGCTAACTTTTATTTATCCTAATTGTTCCTGCCACATCTAGCATGCAAATGAGACAGATTGATCCGGTCTTATTTCATATGAAATAACTTCTACCTGAAGTTATGAAGACATTAATTGCAGGTTATATTCCAGTGAATCTTAAGGAGAAAAGAAAATTGTACGGTATGATGCATTTTCCCGAGAGGTGAAAGCATATCTTCTCCTAGATGGATTGAATTATACCCCTGGAGGACGCCATAATTGCATAGTGGTGCAGTTTTTGATATAATGTGCATCTAATGAAGACGGAAACGTGATCCAGTAGTGGCTATCATGAGAACATCAATGAGCTGGTAAAACGCAGCTTCCGCTAAAGGGGACTTGGTGGGTTTTTGCGGGCAGGTAGACCAGGAGCTGTAAGCGTCGGAGCGTGCGATCGGAACGACAAAAACCTCCAGGTCTACAGGAAACTCTTTTTGTTGATCGGATCCGGAGGGTGAACTATTCCCCGTGACTCGGATCATCCACCAAATGTAAAGCGATCGTTAATGAGCTCCAGGCCGAGAGGAGTTCGTCCAAGCAGCGCCGACGACGGGAGGCGCCTCTTTGTACCGGGATACGATGGTAACCCTAAGATTTACCGCGGGAAAAAAAAATGTGCTGAATAATTCCAAGAATTTGTACACATTCTATGTTACCTATAAGCGAAATGTTATTGAATATGATGTGGAGTGCATGACAGCAATCTTATTTTACGTTTTTCAGTCCAATGGTCCCACGGATATATATTTGATCATGCTTGTTAAAATATTTATATGGACTTTATGAATCCATGGCCATTCAGAAGTTAGGTTAGTAAAAATGTTAATTCAATTTAAAACTAAAAATAAATTATTTATAGATTATGTATTGTTATACTATGGCCCCAGAGAATAAATTGATAAGTGAGAAAATGTGCAAAAGGACGTAAGTGCAGAATGATTATTTTCTAAGAATCATGGCTATTGAAAAGAACTAACTCACAGCTTTGATCATTTGAAGTGGGTTTCCTCTGACCTACCCTTTTTTGAGAGTTTTTGAACTTACCAAGTTATTCCCTGTAATCATCGAAATGTACTTCACAAACTAGGTACTAATCGCTTATAAAATGTAAATTCACCTCCCTCAAATACTTATATCGGCAAACTCCTGAATTTAAATTTTAAAATATAATTTTAACCCCTTCAGTTCCATTGTCCAGCCGGCTGGACATAACTTCTTTACTTTGTATTACACCGCCTATAGTCGATAGATGTTTACTACCACTTTGTTTTGAAGCTCTATGTATTTTTCTTCCACTTGCCATCTAATATAAATGGATTCCAATCGATTTTGAAAGGTTATGTGTAAAATCTTCGGTGCTCCTCCACAGGCAGGCATGGATTCTAAAAGTTATTGACTTTTCTTTACATATTTAGTCCAAATGGTTTCCTTTTTAGTGAATAAAACTCCTCCGAATTTAATGTAAATGATCTTTTTAAAGGTTGGAAGTTCAATTTTATCAATAAAGTTTGTAATAAGGCGTCTACGAATTTTTGAAAATCCATGTCCAGTATACTGTACATGGGAAGTCAACCCTCATATTTGATGTAACAATATTTTGTATCTATATTTCAAACATTTACTGTTATATTTTGATTGTATGTTCAATAATCAATAACTTTTTCTGAATGGTATGGCCTAAAATAGCCCAAACCATTCAAAAATATCATCTGTCCGTTCACATGATTTTCAAAAAATATATTCTTATTAGTTTTATTTTATTTTATTTTTTATTTGTTTAAATAATCAATGATCTCTTTTTGAGACTAGACTGTAAATATTTCATTTTCATTAATTTTCATTATTACTGTGCGCTGACAACAATTTCATGTCTAAAATTCTAATCTATTTTTACAATACCTTATTTTATTTGAACTTTTACAATAATATTTACTAATAATTTTTCAAATGTATTTTTTCTGAATTAACTTATTTTAAATTGTTAATAAATTAGTGGTTTAATTATATATTTTTTTAATATTTCGAAATTTTGAATTTTGGTTTTCATCCACAAATCGAATTACTTGAGAACCAATGTCCAGTATACTGGACATTACATAACTCCTGTCAGGTAAGCCATAAAATTCTGAAAAAATCAGGACTCTTCACAAGAGCAATACACAACTATAGCAGGAAAATAATTTTTTTTTATCAAGAAATAAAAATTCGGAACTGAAGGGGTTAATATAAAACCACAATGAGACATTTTAAAGTCCAAAGGGTAACAGAAAAATCAATAGTTAAAATATGTAAGACAACATTTATTTTAATATGAAAATAAAATTAATAAAAAATCTAAAATCTCTGTAAAACTGCATAGTTTTGATCATAATTTTTTGAACTGGGGTTTTTGTGCCGGGCTATCTACAGGTCGCCACCCTTTTATAACGCCAAAAGCACGTGAACGTTCACCCATTCATGTGCTGCCCACGCCCGATGTTGCTTAACGGGAACTGGTGTATTTCTGATTTGTTGTCTTTGATTTTTATTTGAGCGAGGAATGGCTTTTATTCTTTATGATTCTACTTCCCCTGCCATTTTTTGGGACTAGTTTTCCAAGATATTGGCTACTCACATTTGCATCTAGAGCGAAACTGCATATTGATGTTGGTGTGTGAGTGTAGTGTTAGTTGTTGTTTTGTGTTGTTTTTATTCCGGATTTGAGGAATGTTTTAAATGTAAACCATTGTCTTTTTGATCCCACCTCCGCTGTCATTTATTGTCTGCTCCCATGTTACTGTTTATATGCTCCGAAGCGTTTTATGGTCGATATGACATTTAAAATACGCATTTTCTCCTCGAACGAAACTGTAGCAAATGAATTCCATCGAAGCGGAGCAGCCTTTGAATTAAGAGAGTATTTAAATGACTTGGAATAGCTATTCTGAGCAAACGCCATAAATCCCCAGGGCCCCGCCTTCTTGGGCATTCTTATTTAGATGCTAATTTCTTTTTATGACTTAAAGTGGTGCTTTTTAGACTCAAGAGTGCCACCGTAGCGGGAGCCGATCACAGCCCCCATTTATCGAGAATTATCACTTATCATGGATTCCGAATGGTTGCATATTATTTAGAAAAATGTTATAGTTTCCAATGCATTTCGATGAGGTCCGTGTTCCCTAAATAATATCTTCTATATGTAATACACGGTGAAATATATATATATATATATGGCTGTTTCACGAATATATAGACAGTTATAAACAAATTCACACCGTTTGACGGATTTTTACGTAACTGGGTCTTAGGCAGAACGTTATAGCATGGCACACTGGGTAACAGCTAGTATATATATATTATATTATATTATATATATATATATATATATATATATATATATATATATATATATATATACTAGCTGTTACACGGTCAAACGTTGTGAATTTGTTTACATCTGTCTATATATTAGTAAACCGCCAACAGAGGCCAGAGCCACAGCAATTCATAAAACAGCCGATACAGGCCAGCACCACAGCTTGCGAGTAAATAGCTCTTATCAAAGAATGCCCAGAGCTCCTTAGTTAGACAGTGACATTTGATATAAAATTGAAATAAACTACATTACATGATTATATAATGAAGTAAAGTCATCAATGAGTTCGAGTTATTCTAAGTATATATATATATATATATATATATATATATATATATATATAGAGAGAGAGAGAGAGAGAGAGAGAGAGAGAGAGGGAGAGAGAGAAAAGGCGATTTGGAGGTATTAGACAATGAATTTCCTTAGAAGTCCGAAAATCAGTGGCGGCGCTGACCTAGTATCGGTGAGAACCTGAGGACCGCGCATGCTCACGGTAGGACTATCTTAAGACAGATCAGCACCGATAATTGGCCATTGTATGTAAAAATTCTCATTGAGCACGGAGTCTGCGCAGGAGCCCGTTATCCTATCCGTCAAACCTCTCCCCTTCGTGATAGTTCCCACTTCTGCCGAGAGGTTGCGCCAACTACAACGCATCTATCATGCTGACTAAATATTGTCGAGACTCATAGGCGTATATAAGGGGGGGTTGCAGCCCCCCCCCCCCAAATGTTGATTTGATCGGTAAACCTTTCATTATACCCTTAAAAATAAATTAAATAAGATCATTTAGTTCATAAAGATCTAAATTGATGGTATTCCATACACCGGAAAAGGACTCAGACCCCCCCCCCCTCGAAATTTTCCCAGCCCCCTCCGAAATTATTTGCTATATACGCCCTTGTCAAGACTAAATATTTATGTGAAAAGAACATTCATTCCTTTCGAATACTTTTTACGAGGATAATGGGAATTGTGCTAACACGTTTGGAGTAATCTAAGAGGCAAAGTAAGTAATTTACTTTTAAAGATGAATCCTTTCAGTGTTCTGTGCCTTGTGAAGCCTAAATACCACTTTTATTCGAGATCTCATCGGAGTTTTTCACGATTCGAACTTATTATTACGTCACTTGTAATATTGAGTTTATTTTCACTTAGTAATAATAAAATTTCAAGGAGAAACGTTTCTCTTTCGTTGCAAAACTCCTAAAATAAAATAAATAAAAAAACATGCGTTCAATCATTTCGTAGTGGAATCTCTTTAATTAATTCTACTCTACCTTTTAACATTTAGCGTTTATCGTGGATAGAAAACATTTTTAACCCATTAATATCTCAGAATTTATTTTATCTTAGTAATTTTGAATAGATTTAAAAATTCACAGTTCTACAATTTCTCATCAATTGACGGTGAGTGGGTAAATAACAAGAAGTTTGCAAACTATAAATATGACGGCACGAATTTTAATGGCTTGAATAGAAATCTAGTGTTAAAGAATTAAAAGATAATCTTTTTTTTTCTGAAGCATGTCAAAATATAGTATGTTGTTTGTCAAAATAACATTGAGATTACTATAAATAGTGAAATTTATTTGGAAACGCTGAATATATAGTTTTAGAGCTTCCTCTTGGTAGTGTAGCACTTTGATCTTTGGGCCCTGCTACAGCATAGATGCTATACACGATCAGGCAGGCCTGTCAGTTAGGCCTGAAAGCCGGAAAGGCGGACTGTTCAGGCCAAACTGGTAGGCCTGCCTAACCTTAGGAAAGATGCCAACCTTTAGGTTAGATGCTAGCGGCCTAGTTGTCGATGCACGGTATATGTGTGTGTGTGTATGTGTAGAAAAGCCTACTTGAAGTGTGAAACCTTGAGAAACGACTTTTTCGTCACCACTGCAAGTGTCAAACCTTGGAAGATAAGATCTCTTTCTTAGGGGTCTTAAGTCATTGATGACGACATAGTACTCAATCCACACAACTTTCAAACTACGTGGTATAGTATACTTTATGGCAACCAATACCTCCTACGCGAAAGCGAAGCTAATACGTCAAAGAGACAAGAGACCGTAAGATCCCCTTACACCACCAAGTAGTATAGGACATCCAACAAGTATACGTACAGGACAAGCTGTCCTTCGGGAGACACGGCACCCGTGACACTTCCTATCCCTGGGGACGATCCGGGAGAGATTTATAATTCCCGAAGCAATTCATGGAGGCATCGGATTGTTTCGACTGCATACCAAAGCGGACGACCATTAAACCAGCCCACGCGATATGTTAATATAGATTAGGACACAAGTTCATTAGTATTACAAAAAAAAAAAGTAATAACATTTCCCTTCCAGTAGCTGTGTCATACACACCTGTCCTAATAAATAATATGCTTAACATAAGTGCAAATATACAACAATATATCGTTTACAAAGAAAATTCATGACATTAGGTTGGGAGGGGTCTCCCCGTGGTTCAACGCCAAGAAATTCCCTTGCGGGAATTCCGGTTCCAGTCGGTTTGCAGCAGGTTGGTACCGTCTTTGGGCCCACTGTTTTAAACGATTTTTTATAAATGAAAACACGGAAGAAGTTATGTATTTTAGAGCATCAATTGAAGGGCTCCGTGCCAAAGATGACTAACTCACAATTTTAACAAATTTGAGATATTCACTTCTCCTGATAGAGAATTTTAAGTTTTATAATTGACAGAGTTGACCAGCCTTTACACCTCATTGATTAACACTGACATCTGTAAGTATGTTTTGGAACTTACTACAAAGCTAAATCATGTGAGAGGCTGACTTGACCAACCCACACTAGGTATGGCTTTGTTAATGGTAAGCAGCAACATGAGTGATATAGTTGAAGCTTCTGTGGCTCTGTGGCTGATCCTGTCTATGAACCACCAAGGAATGTTCATGAACTACGCTTGTGGATGACAAAACCGCAACATTAAGATTGCACTGTTCCTGTCCCATATACTACAGAACTCACCTTATCTGAAAATCATTGTTTTTTTAAATTATTGTTACATAATCATAAAAATCTAATGAAAAATAATTGTTCATTAATTATTAATCTTCGGATATGTGACCATTATTCTTCAAGTGTGCACTATTTTTTATTTATGTAAGAGCCAAACATGACTAAAAGTTTTCTTTTTCATTATCATATCTAACTATACACTTTAGCTTATTATTGTATATTCATAAGAATTGTGTGTATTTAATGAATAAAAACCAATTAAAATCATTCCTGTCACCGACACTACTTTTTTCCAAAGTCTTCTAAACTTTTACCTTAATTTTCTCAGTTAGTTCTAATTGTGGGTTAGTCACCTTTGGCAAAATAGCGACATCTTGCGGTTGCCCGCTGGGATACCTTTTTGTCACTTTTATTCTTGCAAGGCGAACCACAAACGAACTTATTTATGAAATAAAACGCAAAATGATTTTTTTTTTTAGTTGTCACTTTTCTCTCCCATGAGCGCTTCCTTACTCCTGAGAAATAGAGGTTGTTAATGTTGTATGCTTAAAAGCTATTGGTTATTCAACTGTTGTTTCCAATGCGATGGTACATTTTTTTGTTTTGTTGGTAAGAGAATTATAGTTTGAAAAAATACGAATAAAATGTATATAAACTGATGTTTTTTTTTTTTAATATCCTTGAACGAAGGCCATGTGTAGAATTATTACTCCGTTTACATGCTTCGTTTTTATGTTAGTAACTGTTATCTGTTCAGCAACAGTAGAAATATTTCTTAGTATATATTTTAAAAGGATATTGTAAGAGCTAACGACTCAATAAATATCGATAAAGAAGGTATTTTTCCCTCTTTGAGGATAGGATCAGCGAGTTACATGCTTGTGGCGCGGATATATCTTGGGACATATTTCATGTTATATGGGAGTTGTTATCATGAGATACCCAGGGCACACTGGGTGCAACGGGAGCCGAACCATTTTATTCGACATTCATAGCTTTATTATTTATTTTTCGAAGGTGGCAGTGGTTTCCTCGGTGGGGGTTTTAAAGGCCTTTCGGGTTTTATTACTGCCTCTTAATGGAAACATCAGGGCCTGGTAATTTATGCCGATAAACTGAGAACCGCGGTTTTAATGTCCTTTCCGGGGAAAGGGACTGGCCGGAGTGCATAATGTCTAAAGAAGGATCTTGGGTACTTATAGGGAGAAATTTACAGGCGTGTCATATTTATGTGATGCTCTTTTAATTTGTCTTTAAGACATTTTATTATATATTCTCCTTTTTTTTTTTATTATATAAGTGCGACTTTAGTTCCATCTTTGGTTGAGGTTCGATCCTTAACACCGGGTTTTCAACAAATATTAATCTTCAAGATATTGACTTCATATGAAACAGTCAACATCAGACTTACGTAGGTAGTTCTACCATGCTCTAACCGGTTTCGAAAGATGTCCTATGCCCATTCATTCAGAAAACTATTATCCCAAAAACGTTAAATAGTTAACCTTTCACCGCTACAATCAATACCTAGGAGTAATATGGGCCAGTGTTGCACTCCTAACGCTGAGTTGATTTTGTATTTATCTTCGTCCCATTAATCATTAGTCAGCTATGTCCTAGTAGAAATCAGGGACAAGTTGTGTACATCACGTGGTGAAATAGTGAAACTACTTGAATAACAATAAAATGTCCCCTGGGAAGCGCATGAATTTTTGTTTTATGTGAAAACGTAGCGTGTTTGTCAGCCCGCACAAGTTCGGGAATAGCGTGGGAAAGTGTCATTTTAAGCCTACACCAGTAGCCAACACAGCTTTGAGGAAAGAAATAGCTTACCCTGTAAGAGCCTACTTTGTCATTGATTCTTTGTTGAATTTAATACAAAAGATGACCGTAGGTGTCGTAAATCATTGAACACAAACGTAGCGACTTCCAACTGTAGTCTGTTCAGGTAGACGGAAAAGTTCAATTCCGCATGCGCGAAAGTTTGAGAAAAATATTCTCGACGGTTCCACCATTTTCAAACTCCCATTCCAAGGAACTACCTACACGATCGAGGAACATAAAAACTGGTGTCTTGTGTAAGACTAGGGAAGGCATTGAGAGGTCAGACAAAGGTAATCGTGTCTAATATTTATCAATACTTAGCCAAAGCTAAGGCTAAAAATTGTTTAAGCAACATCCTGTTCAAATAGCTGGTTGAGTTGGAGGGAAAAGGAAATAGGAAATATTCCCCGTGCAAGAAATCTGCGGTAAAATTTTTCTCATTAATAACCTTATCATTAGGAAGCCTTAAACGTTTTTATAGTTAGCTTTGACTAAGTAGTGATAAATAATAGACACTATTTCGATTTCTGACCTCTCAAAGCCTTCCCTATACTTAAACGAGACATAATCAGTTTTTATAATGTTTCACGCATCGTGCTGTTCCTTGAAATAGGAGTTTGAAATTAGTGGAACCGTCAGGAATATTTCCCTAAAAATTTCGCGAATGCCGAATTGAAAACTTGAACAGGCTACAGATTAGATCTTTGCCTTTTCATAGCACCGAAGAAATATTAAAAAATAAACCAAAATTTAGGCAATTGAAACGCATTTTGTATTTTAAAATGTAGGTTTGTTAACTTCTAGCCCCGACCAGTAACTATTAAATTCACTCCTCACTTTTTCCATTCATGAAGGAATAAAAATACTGTACTCCACTGGTGTGAATCTTGAGGTATGGTAAATTCTGCTTTGATTCCGCATTCAGCTGGACACCATTGGAGTATTGTAAAGTGAGAAGTGGAATTATACCGGATTCGACGAAACGATGAAGTGGAACTCCACTCGAAGCATCCCACTCTACAGTGGCACAATCCCTATCCCACTTGTAGGGGGATTACAAACCATATTATTAGCTCTACTTATTGTAATGCTATTATTGTATTACTTTTTTATGGTACAATGCAATATAACTTAATTGATAACCGTAAAACATTATGATAAATCTATAAAATCTTTCATTGCAATCATAATTGTTTTTTTTTTTTTTTTTTTTAGCGTGTTTCCTCTCTCCCTCGATAGGCAGGAAACCCGTTTAAAAGGTTGAACTCATGACGCAATCTAGTAGTGCAGACCAGAAAAACACGGTGGTTCAAATTTGAATATATTTGTTTGTCTGTTCACAATCTAACAGGATCTAAAATGGTACAATTGTATTGAAATTTGGTACAAAAATCTTCAAAACTCAAGTTCGTTAACCAGCAGAACCCGCCCACCGGAAAGTGGCTTTTGGGTCAATACGGGCGAAAAAAACCGTAGCGCCTTTGTTAATTTTATTCGTTATTTTTTTTTTCAAGCGTAAGGAAGCGAATGAAGCCATTTACATGTTGATTTCTCGTTTTTTTTTTTTTTTTTTTTTTTTTTTTTTTTTTTTTTTTTTTTTTTTTTTTTTTAAATAAGTGGATAAAAATAGTTTTTCAAACTAATTTTTTTGTTGAATTCAACTGAAATATTTTCTACATGTTTAAAATTCATCAATTCATCTAAACTAATGTATTTAAAATTTGATTATATTATGTATGTAATATTAAGACGTAAAAAGTTTTGGGATCTTTGTTTATTTCGTTAAATATATCTAAAACCGTGGTAAATGGAATGAGACAATTCGAAATGTCACTAATTTCTCTACTATAAAGGTCTTAAAGCAATAGCCGATTGGGCGATGTCATTTGGAGAAATAAAACTTCGTGTGTTTTTTTTTCTTTTTTTTTTTTTTAAATGGTATTTAACCGTGGTAAAATGAGTATTTTAGTAAGTCTAGGTTAGAAAATGAGAAACGTATTGGTATCTAATAGTGTTTTCCTAGAGCAAACGTTGGAAAGGCGGGGGAGAGTCATTTCACCTGTCGGTTTCCTGATTTGATGCCTTAAATCTTCCTTCTCTTTGAGATATTATATTATTTTTTTTTCGCGAAATATCAAAACCTACCAAAAACTGCTTCTATTTCTTTACTAATGGCACTAGGGACATGAATGGAAACGCGCTATGATGACGCAGTTCCAGCGAGTCGGACCTTTTTTCTGAATACTTTGTAAATCATAGGGTTAAAGCGCAACTACTATTTTCTTTTTTTTTACATTTTTGGGGGGTTTTTCTCAAGGTAAAATATAATATTTTAGTACTAACGTGTCGATCAGAATCATTTCTGTTATTTGTCTTTTATTACTCAATAATGTATATTTGCTAAGAATTGTTAGATTTCATCGGCTCTATATCCTTGGATGTCGAACATAAATATGCAATTGAATATTAATGTAAGCGGATGTGATTCTTATCTCCTTCAAACTTTTCCCGAGCTAGGGGAAAAATCCTTGATTCTGTCACGCAATGTCCTTTTTAATATCTCTTTCATTTTATCCATATTTCTTGAGGGGAAGGGAGACCAGAGTACATATTTCTTGAGGGTGAGGTCCAATAATTTTTAGTTTATTGGTTTTGTTCAAATACTCTTAATTCAAATTCTTAATTTTAGATTTGTTCTTTATTTTCCCTTGATCGGGCGCACTAGGAAAACAAACACGCCCATATCAGGCACAGAGGGTCTGATACTTAAGACGTATCTGATTCCCAACAATACGGCGTAGGAGAGAAATAGTCTGGTCAGTACTATGCTCCGGCCGCTTGATTTTCCATTTTACTGGTGCCCAATAAAGGCTGTGTTAACCCTTTGACAGTCTGGGTCCTCAATTGCGACCCTTGAACGAGGCCACTAGTGAATAAAATCTTTAGGTCCCTTTCGAGTTTTTGGGTCGTTCAGAATATGAAGCAAGTGCTCTAGAGCACACTATTAACCAAACATACCTAAATATATACCTACTTAGTATATATAAGCATATATAATTTTTTGTTTTTGTTTTCTTTCGGTATTACTGTTACTTTTTGGGTTAAATGTAACAATGTATAAAAAGCATATTTTATGCATTTTTCAATATAGGTATGTACACATTTGTATATCTTTTTAATCCACTTTCTGTCATTTAAGGATACCTGAATCCACCAAGACAAAGCTTTGAAACGTCGATTCTTTTAAAATCTTGTATTCATAAGTATTGAAGTATATATGCATATCAATAGGAGTGTCTGGCTGAAATAATGTAGAATCTGGCATTATTATGAATTGACAGGAATGAGAAATATTTTTATAATCTGCTAACAGGGTAAATAGGTAAATCAATATATATATATATATATATATATATATATATATATATATATATATATATACACACACCAGTTGACAAATTTATCAAAATCAAGGACTAATTGCAATGACAACAAGAACTTGACATATTACCGGATAAATGAGCCCTTATTCGAATTTTAATTGTTGAACATAAATTATTGAAGTTGGAGAAACGATAAAGAAATTATGCAGAAGCTAGAACATGTCCAATTTCTCGGTCGGAAGCGTGAAGAAGACAGATTGTAGAGGAGTCTACTAATTGTGTCAGTGTCTACAAGCGGAAATAATAGAAAACTTCCTAATGCTCGCATCTAGGAGTAGGCCTAGGTGGTTTCTATTTAGAAGTATATTTAATCATAGTTTATGAAGTCACAATTGCTTTTTAATTGGCCAAATGTTGGCCTTTCAGGACATAATTAGATTCTCCGTGTATCCTTTTGATTCCGTAACTTGATAAAAATGGCTAATTCTACCTTTTCTTGGCGGTTTGTTTCATTTTTTATTATAGCCCGTTCAGATAGTCGGAAACGTTCAATTTTTTGGGAAAAAAAGTCCCGACGGTTCCACTGTTTGCAAACTCCCATTTCAAGGAGCAACACGACAAGTGAAACATTACAAAACTTGATTAAGTCTCGTTTAAGACTAGGGAAGCAAGACAAAGGAAATAGTGTCTAATATTTATCTATACTTAGCCAAAGCTAAGGCTAAAAACGTTTTAAACCTCCAAGTGATAAGATTATAGAAATTTCTTGTACGGGGAATATATTTGAACAGGCTATAGCTTAAATTGTTTTTAGCCTTAGCTTTGGCTGAATATTGAAAAAAAAAAAAACATTATCTCTCTTTCCAGACCTCTCAAAGCTTTCCCTGCTCCTAAAAGACACATAATCAGTTTTATTGAGTTTAAAGGACCTTTTTGTTTATTGTATGGGAAATACAAATCGCGGAACTGTCGAGAATATTTCCCTCAGAATTTCGCGCATGCGTGATTAGAACCATTCCATCTAACTGAATGAGCTATAACTCATATAGACGCTTGTATTAAGGTTCTTCTGCAGGATCGGTGCATAACAAGAAAACCCTTTTGGCTCAGAACACAGCTAAGTGTCATCGATAAGCAAGGCGTAGGTATTTCTTGCTTGAGGACCTGTGAAGTGAAGGTTTAGTATCCTAAGGGGCTATTAAATTATCCAAACTTGCAAGCAAATACAGTAGAACTTGGATAATTCGAACCCCTAGGGACTGATAAAAAAATTCGAATTATCCAAAATTCGAATTACAAAAGTTTTTTAAAATAAAGGGCTAAAAAATCGAACTTCATATTATCACATTTTTTAATTAAAAAAAAAAATTATTTAAAGAAAAACAAACGTTTCATGAATTGATGATTACGTAAAAAAGTAAAAATAAAAGTCTATGTGCAAGACTTTTTCTTTATTTTTCAGGTAAGTTGATAAAGTGTTAGGAGGAATTCCAAAGTCCTAGGCAATTTCAGATTTTGTTGTTTATTCCTTTTTCAACTTCTTTAATCGCAGCTATTTTCTGTGACAACGTTATAGTTTTATAATTTCTAGGCTTTGACATCTTAAATCAACAACTCGCTGAAACGCAATGTACACGAGAAATGCAAGGCACAAACAATAAAATAGATAGACGCTGACTGACTTATAACTGAACAAGAAATGAAGATGGGAGGGAATTCTAGGATAAAACGACAAGATGTAACTATAACAACCCCTGGAAGGGAGGAAGCGCGACCAACCACTTTGCAGAACTCCTAGAGTCCAAGAACTAGACTATGAGACCGCCACGCTTCTTGTCCCGGAACCCTTACATCCGTATCTTACTATCCTTCTTACCCGAGGGCAGAATATTTTCACAAGATTTAAGATCGACCGCCCCTATGTCCACTTCCCGTTGGAGTACAGACTCGTAAAAAATTCGAATTATCCTAAATTTTATTCGAATTATCCACGATTTTTTTACATTGTTTATGGCGTAAATTCTAGGTACCGAGAGAAAAATTCTAATTAAAGACGATTTCGAATTATCGAAGTTCGAATTATCCATGTTCCACTGTATTGTCCCATTTTATCTTTTCTATTTATGTTACTTTTATTTAATCATTTATAGTATTTTATCTATACCGCATATTTTAAGGAGTTGGACCATTTCGTATATAGGCGTATGACAATTTTTAAGAGCCTCTGCTACAGTCTAAGGTATATTCAGTTGCCTGATTATTGTTTCATATTCTGGACATTCCTCTATTTTTATGACTTATCGTTGAAATTTGAGATAATGGTTCAAATAATTGAGTACGTTCTTTTCGAATGGGCTATGTGTCAAATGACTATGGCCTATTCAAAGTCATACTGTTATTACTTCCTCCCTTCGATTTCCTTTTTCTGCACTCCGCCATAACATTCTTGGGGTTTTGAGTCTTTCGAGTTTGCTTGTTTGAGAATGCTCATTCCACATTCTTCTATGCTGGATGGTTATAATGGATACTGTTTGTTTATCTGTTATAAATAACTACATAATTTTTTGAATACGTGTTCCATTACCTTTTATGCTGTAATGTCTGTGTGATTACATGTAGTAATATACATAAATAGTATGTTAGCATACACTAAGACCATTACCCTCCCGGCATACAGCTTGCTAAGCCGACAAACAGCACACATGTCCATGACAATGGAAAAGCTTTTAGCGACGGTCAACCCCTTCGGTCAGCCGACAATAGTCGTGGACTAGTTCCACTCTCCCCGGAACCAGGGGGTTGGTGGGGTTCAGAGGTCAGCCATTGGGGACACGCCCTCCGCAGGGGGTCCGCCTCCCGTCACGGCGTGTCACTCCCTGCTCTCTCTCACTCTCTCTCTCTCTCTCTCTCTCTCTCTCGCTCTCTCTCTCTCTCTCTCGTTGCTATCGATTCATAAACCAGGCCTCGAGATTTTTTACCATCGGAATCGGAGGAAATGGCGAGTCGTCACGTAGATCAACGGGATAGTGGTTTTGGAGAACGCGAATATCGTGTTTTTTTTTAACTACCTCTTCCGAATGCTTTGGGAGTCATGTCGCTTTAAAATCGATACTAATTAATTTTGGACGGACGGATACTGGAGAGGAATGGTACCAATTTCCTTTATAATCTAGCCAGGAAGGAAACAACAAATCAGGACAGTAGAAAGAGAGGAAGTGATTTCCATAAATATCAATTAGTAAATCTAAAGAAGTTTAGGCTGGTTTTGGATAAGAAAAATAGTTAACTCCGCACTCTGAGGGTCTTTTTGTGAAGACCACATCCTGTTTCTTGTGAAGTATCTGCAGTGATTGTAACAGTGACTCAGCGCTCATTTGCTCATTAGCATTTCCTATGATCAACTCTATTGGTTGTCGCAGGTAGTAAAGTCACTTTAACACTCAATTCAATCCAACTCGCAAATATTAATAGAATTCTATTAATTTTAGCGAGTTGGATTGACTAGAATCTTGATATCTTCTTGAGCGGTCGTAACCGAGCGGAAACGCGTAGCACGTATGCCCATAATGCGATATAAATATGTAATAGAACCACCGGACAAAAAAATCGGCTAGATGGCCCCTAATTTTCACAATTACCATTGATTTTTATAATACTAACCTTTTTACAAGCCTAAAAGTATTACTTACAAATACAAGCTATCTAACGGTTAGTTAGAAGCAACATTATATAAATATAGTTGTTAAAAAAAGTTACTTTAGTAGTGATTGCAGTGATTTTAAATACTTTTTATTGCTATATTAGCTTTTGATTACCATATTTAGGTATATAATATGGTGTCTAAACTCAGATAACCTTTTAAAGAAGAAAATAGATAACCTACAAAGAACCTGTAAGCTAATCCGTAAGAACCAAAATCACGACAGATACTTCAAAGTAATTTGATGTGGTCTTCGGAAAAAGACCCCTTGGATCGACACATTCTACATTCCTCTTATGGTATAAAATAACGTTCCCAAACTTCCGCCGACTTATATTACCAACTTCTTCCGGTCCCAATGCATTCAAGCAATATGTGCTGCATAATTACGATAATAAATAAATAAAAATAAACAGTTGAACCTAACAAATCGATCGGAGGAATAACTTTCCATTTCGCCCAAAACTGGTTTCATCCTCAGGGACCGATATTGAATAAGGAAGAGGTTCTTTATTAAAATGGGAAGAGTAATTAATATTCAATTCATTACCTAATACACCATAGGCGGTTAGGGTTAATTTATTCTGTCGTTGGTCGGAGCTAATGCTCCGTTTACTGCCATGAAGACGGCACCACAAAAACACAAACACACTCAGCACCACATCGCATTTGCATTTAAATTTCCTGGAAGGACCAAGTGGTGGACATTATGCATGTATCCCAGGGCAGGATCTGGACCACCCAACCTCTACACGGTAACTACCGTCTCGCCGTGATGCAGATCCACGCCAAGATGGCGCATCTTACTGCATTTAGCTGCATACCGAAAATTCCATAGATTTTATTTGATTTTTTCTTAGTTTATTATTAGTTGTTTTTTTTTCAAGCCACCTGCCATCTGGCGGCTGGCGTCTTTGAAGACATCTGTTTCAATAAAAAATTCTGTGACAAGTTTTGAAGAAATGACACGTCAACACGAAATACCCACCATTATTCACTAATTTTGAAAGAAATGACCAATGCTTTTCAACAAAATATTATAAATTCTTGGCATGACAGCTAGACTCGACAAACAGTCAGGAGTGGAGAAGTAATTGGACTTGCTCGATATACAACAGAGACATTACCGTAAAACACCTACTTACGGAATACAGAAGACGATACAAACTAAATATTCTACACTACACGAACAAATTGTTAAGGAACAGTAGCCAGTACATATACACAATATTCTCCTACTTACAGGGGAAGGTCCGGAGCGCCCCAATGTGAAGAAACATCATACTTTGAATAATTGTCAACCGATAAACAACCTACTTACAGAACACTAAACTGTACAATCTCATTTGAAGAAATATGCTGAATAACCAGTGGCTTTCAAGCCTAATACAGACATTTACATACCTCGTTGATAATAAGTTAATCATGATTTTGTTAACAATACTGGTTCTTTAGACCATACATGTACCATCTTGAAGTGTGATCATAAACAACATTCATAATATGATCTTCAGATGACAAATACTTTAAATACTTAGATCCGGTTATTATTTTGACTCTTAAAATTTTAAACGAGTTTTGACTGCATTATTTCATTCTGAAGTACTAACTTTGAAGAACGATTTTTTTTATAAAAGTAATGTTTTCGACATACCTATTTCAAAAAGCAAATATTTAATGTTTTTTTTTTTTCATTTTATCAAGATATTTTTAAACGTGTTGTTGCATTGTTCAGCAAATTCTCATTAAGTTCACATTTTAATGTTACCTAACATTTGTATATCCATTTTTATTACGGAAAATTTAGTGTTCTTGACTGTAATTATACCCCCCTTCCCTTTCCACGAAAATTTTCAGGGCTGTATTTCCCCCTGGAAGATCTATTTGATGCAAGATTAGATAATATATATTATTATAAACTAAATTAAAAAATTAATATTTAAGAAAACTCATAAACTTAAAATGTTTTATTTTTATTTCGTACACTTAATGAGCAATATGGTGGATTTTTATTTTGAGATAAAGCCACACCAATAAGGCCCACAGTGTTACATAAAAAAGAGAACAGGTTCTTACAATAAAATAATGAGGCCAAATTGCTAGAAATGAATTTGAGGGTCAAATATTGAGAAATACCTTTAAATTACCCTGAATTAAAATTCTCTTTACGTCTTTCAAGTAAGTTTTCTCGCCTACTACAAACTGTTTGAGGCACAAGTTATGATAGCCACAAGTCAGAAGTTATGTTATTAAAAAAAAAAAATGAATATTTGAAAGTGAAACAATATTTTTTCGAGGGAAAAAAATTAATTACAGGAACACGGTAATATTGACCTTTCATATCGAAATTGTTAGTTCTTGACAGAAAATGCTAATTTCAACAATGTTGTAACACTTACGTACAATTATGCACATGTGAACGTCTTCCTTCCATGTCTTGGGCTGCATTCAATGCGTGTAATTTTATAATTAAAAGCTTCCTTTTATTCAACAACCAAATTATACTAGGAAAACAAAGACTTACATCTTCCACAACCGTTTCTATTCGTACCAATTATATGCAAAGGAGACAATTATTTTCTATTATTTCAGGGATAATGTATTCGGTAATCCTTGCTTCGTTTAAATATGTTTAATACGTAAATAAAAGAAAAGAACAATTATTTAATGCTTGTTGTTTAATATGTCAGCACATTTATATATATATATATATATATATATATATATATATATATATATATATATATATATATAAAGACACACATACATATGTTGTACATTTATAAAGTTTTCTACCCTAATCTTAAAGTTGAAATATTTCTTACCAATTTTTAAAGGCCAATAATCTGTCATTAAACGTGTCCTCAGAAATTAAAATTTAAATGCAAAAACTATAATATAATTTTATTATTTGGATTTAAAACGCAAAGTAATAACATAATGAGGAACGGAAGCGGAATAATTTTACAATGAGTCCTTTTAGGTTTTTCGGTTATTGTCTGCAAATTTTATTTTTACTCATGTCATCGGCGGTACATAAGCAAATTGACTATAAAAACAATTGTTCTTTTGATATAATGTCTCAAAAAATGTAATTTTTCCGGAGATCGATTTTGAAGTATATATTAAAATAAATTTATTAAAAAAAAAATAAATAAATGGTATTCAACCTATAGAAATTTTTAAGAAATAGCAGATCCATTTACACTGCATGATACTTTCGAGGTGTTTGAAGAAGACTTAACTTAACTTTTTTCAATATATTACTTTTGATTTATGACAAACTTGAACAAAACTTTAAGGACATTGTCTAGACTATCATAATGTCGTTTTGCTCACTAAAATAAAACTATTTGGAAATAGATATTTGTTTTACAATAATGGAATACAACCAAATAAGTACTTTCTTGATATAAAACTTAGAATGAAAAATGAAATCAACTTTTGTGGAAAACAGTTTTCTGAGGAAATAATCCAACTTTCTACTTAAAGGCAAAGGCGATTCCTGCTTATCGGGTCGGCGGTAACTAAGAACACTTCTTAAATATTTTATGTGCGGAAACTTATGTCGGAGAAACATGGCGACCCTGCTTTGACACACTAAACTTCCAGCGCATTCCGAAAGTAGTCAAAACAAATAATTATCAATTTTTGAGATATGACGTTCTTGATATATTTTTGGAGTCTGTTTGCGAATACCATATCCAGTTACTTTGGAGTATCTGTCGTGATTTTGGTACTTACGGATCAGCTTACAGGTTCTTTTCAGGTTATCTGTCCCTTCTTTACATGTTATCTAAGGTTAGAAACCATATTATATGAATATAGTAATCAAAAGTTAATATAGTTATAAAAATATTTAAAATCACTGCAATCACTACTCAAAGTAACTTTTTTTGCTATATTTATAAAATATGGTTTCTATCTAACCGTTAGATAACTTGTATTTGTAAGCAATACTTTTACGCTTATAAAGCACAAATTAAACTAAGCAGAATATATTTCAGCAAGCAATATTTATGAATAAAAAGGTTAATTGTGAAGTTTAGGGGCCTCTTCATGGATTGTTTTACTTGCAATGCGTTTTCGCAAGCTCAAGAAGATATCAAAACTCGAGTCAATCCAACTCCCTAAAATTAATAGAATTCTATTAATTTTTGCAAGTTGGATTGACTCGTGTTAAAGCTTACTATTACTACCAGCAGAAACCAATAGAATTGCCCATACGAATCGCTAATAGAAAAGCTAATGAGTTATGCGCGTGCGCTGAATCACTGTTATAATCACTACAGATATTTCACAAGTAACTGGATGTGGTCTTCGCAAACAGACCCTATTTTTGGAATCATAGTAAAATAAATATTATCAAAATCACCTAGATCTTCCAGCTGAAGATATTCCATTCAAGAGAACCATCAAACCACCAAGAGCCAATAAAAGACAGAATGGGCGTGTGCTGTTGATGATTTAAAGCGCCAAGCTGAAAACCCCTAATTTAAGAAGTGGCTTATAGATTCTGGAACCCTAGCATTATACGGTAGATATTTTGCTACCTTGGCCGAGGTTCGAAACAATGCCGAAGCCCTTCTAGAAACGTGTTGTTTGTTTTCTTTCCCTTCCCCTCTCGGCTGAATCCGACCAGCAATCCGGTTTTAAAGCGCCTCCTTCTTTATAACTCGACCAGTTCCTGGACTACTCAGCTTTACCTACATGAAATACTCAACTTTTTCTTTTCTACAGTCATCGACTAGCAGGGCTTAAACAAACTAACATTATACATTTGTATGTAAACAAAATAATTAATGTGTTACCGGCGAAGTGTAGAAGCCAGGCATTCTGTAGAATGCCTAAGCGGTTTAGGAAAGCATAGAAAGTATTAGTTTTTAAAACATATTACACACATTGCCTAGGCATTGTATAAAATGCCTAGGAATTCTATACAACGCCTGTTCCTTATTTGGCATTGTATAAAATTAAAAAGGTTTTGAGTTTACTCTGTACATTTTAACCTAGGTAATTTGAATAACTTTAAAAATTGGTTAAAACAAGCTCTTTTCGTACGGCAAACAATTTATTTTAAAAAATATATTAAGTGAGATTATTATTTACATATTTAGAACTACTTTTTGCAGCAGGGCAGAGTATTGTCACACTTAGAATTGCATTTTCTTTGCTCTTTAACACATTTACATTTACATGAAGGCCCCCGCCGTCCGCCGGTAGTTACTCATACAAGCTACAAATCCTGTCTTTCATGCATCGCCTAAAGCGCAGTAGGCATTCTATATATTCTATACGCTTTATTTCATACATTGCTGGCTGTATTTAGGCATTCTATAGAATGGCTGATTTTATACTTTGCCGGGAACATATACAACAGAAGTCAATGAATTTCTGGGGTTCAGCACAATGACAATGACCCTACAGGATAAGTATAATTAATAAAATAAATCGAAAATGCCTTATGAAAAGAACAATTTTTTAAATCAAGTCATCTACAGCCTATATACAGGGTGGCCCTAAAGTTGTCTTCAAGCTTCATTGTACTTGTAGGAAATAGCACTGCAGCTAAAAATCCTGCTAAAACCACATTTTTCAGACTCCAAATCCCTGTAACTTCACAACATCTTGCGTCAGAGGAAAAAGTTACAAAATATTTTGTAGGTCACTAAATTCTGTACATGTCTGTACCAAGGAATCCAATCCTTAAATAACAGGATCTGAAGATTCGTTTCGTCTACTTTTAATAATCTGTGTTTTTTTTTCAGCCACGATCAAGGCTACCATTGATATAGTCAATTATAATAATGTTCTAATTGGCACTTGTATCTTATTTATTCATAGAAAAATGAAGAATGGACGAACAAGTTCCTTATCAGCAAGATTCCGAAAATGCTTCCTGGAGGGCTGGAGTATAAACGCCTCGTTTTTCCGACCTTAAATCGTTTTTCGGACTAAACTACCTAAGAGCGATCAGATTCTTTGGTACCAAAATGTGCAGCACTTAGAGGCCTACAACTTTCATTTGAAGCGTTTGTCTCAACAACAGTAGTTGAGATGTTATCGGGACTTTAAGATTGAAAAACGCGGTTTTAAAGGTCCAGCGTCTCCAAGTAGAAATTCCAGACCAATGTTCGAAGAAAGTAATTTGCACAGAATGGAATTTTCTATAAGTACCTTCAAGCAAACACATTTCTTAGGGCCAATCTTTATATATATATATATATATATATATATATATATATATATATATTTTGTTTTAAATTGCATCGCTGGGTATCACATGTATGTATGGAACGGCTTCTTTCTCCAGCGGTGTCGCTCCTCTCTCCATCGCAATATTTCGTCGGGTTCATCTCCGACTTCTTCAGGCTGCTATGTGTCGTCCTCGGTGGTTATCAAGGGAATGCATTTTTCCCGGATTTTCCCTCCCTTATAGCCCTGCTTCGTAGACATTATCAAGGGAATGAATTTTTAACGGATTTTCCCTCCTTTATAGCCCTGCTTCGTAGACGAAGCAGGGCTATAAAGGAGGGAAAATCTGGGAAAAATTCATTCCCTTGATAAACACCGAGGACGACACATAGCAGCCTGAAGAAGTCGGAGATGAACCCGACGAAATATTGCGATGGAGAGAGGAGCGACACCGCTGGAGAAAGAAGCCGTTCCATACATACATACATACATATATATATACATATATATATATATATATTTATATATATATATATATATATATATATATATATATATATATATATTTATAAATCTCGGTTCAATTTTTTTTTCTTTTTTTTTTTGTGACTAATTCTCACTTATTCCTTAACGGAATAATTATGTAATAAAAATTTTAATTTCTGTAAAATAAACTAAATAAAAGTTTATATATATATATTCCACTTGTTCTTTTTTCTTTATTTGGCAGAGGATCGATGAAGCAGAACACCATTTGTTTTTGTTCAACTATTTTATTTCATCTATTTTGCCCGACATGTTTCGTGCCTTAATACGCACCTCTTCAGGGGCTTTCCTTATCGGGAAGTCCTCTCATCATGTGTACTGGCGTAATACCAGTATTACGCCTGACTCAAGCCAGTACACATGACGAGAGGACTTCCCGATAAGGAAAGCCCCTGAAGAGGTGCGACCCTCTGCCAAATAAAGGAAAAAGAACAAGTGGAAAATATATATTTGGTCATATTCAGAAGAATTAATATATATATATATATATATATATATATATATATATATATATATATCGACGAAGATCATACACATAACATAATCATTCAATAAAAGGATATTCAAAATATAGCAGTTCACAAACAAAAAATAAAAACAAACAAGAGTTTAAAAGTAAAAGGAATGGTCATATTAAAAACAGGAAGGGCGAGTGAAAGATTGCACTTTTAACGTCCTTTTATATCAATAATAATAAAATAATAAGTGTAATAAAGTTTTAAGGTGAGTAGTGTCATCGGTTTTACTGCCATCTCTTCTAGCCGCCTCCTGGTGGAATCTCGGCCTCGTGGGAAACCACGGAGCAGCATAAAACAGGCAAGAACCGATTAAATTTTATAGCAGTAGAGAGCTTTCTATATCGGAAGCCGCTCGCATACCTTTACACCGCTTCCTTCTCCGTCTCTCTCTTTCAACTCTTAGGGATGATTGAACACTTATTCTTCAGAGGTCTGTGTACTTTGATGCTGAGCGCAGTACGCCCGGAGCAATCTCTTGTATGAGTATATCCGTTCCGCGCTCACGCGCCAAAAGGTATATGAACGAATTACTCTTAAATAAACTATTCGTGGAGCTATCTGATTCCCAAAGACTTCCAATGCCACTAATGCAATGTTTGATGCAGGATGGTTGAGACATCCCGCGATTCTCTATGCATGGTGTCCCGCATTGAGATGTCATGACTTTAGGGATTTATTCTGCGCCTCATTTGTAGTTCAGGGACGCAGAAATGGCTGTTCTATCTGAAAATGTAGCAGAGCTCCTGAAACCTTTGTCTATTTTAATAACTACGGGTTCTTTTTAAAGACAAACTGTGTTTTCGGGATTTCTGATCAATTTCTAATGAGTGACACCCGTTATTGAAATATTACCAACCTTTCCGTCACCACTCTTCCATTGGGAGCTCAACAAGTATCCATTTAAAACTAGGGCGAGTTAATATTTGGAAGAAGGTCTTGTGTCATATACGTCATGTACTGTAGGAAGGATGGGACGTCACCATAATCGTGTAAAATTAAATAATTTGTTCCAAATGGCTCCTTCACGCGTAAGCACATTTATTGGTTGTGACTCAGAAATCAGAAAAAAGTAGATTCAAATAGATTTTTTTAAAACTAGGAGGTACCGTTTTGAAGCTTATTGGATAATGCAACTTTTGAGGCGGAGGCAAGCCTCTAAGTCTAAAAATAGCTGATTAAGAAAATATTTAATACTTTAATAAAACCCTAATATCAAACATTCTCATTTATATGAATTTTAATATAGCTCCTAATTTCTTTTACAAAAAAAAAAAAAAAAAAAAAAAAAAAAAAAAAAAAAAAAAAAAAAAAAAAAAAAAAAAAAAACATTACTTTTTAAAATAGACAAAGATTTGAGTATCTCTGATAGATTTTTAGATAGAACGCTCATTTTTGCGCCACTGAACTAAAAATGAGGTGCAGAATAAACCTCTAAAGTTATGACATCTCAATGCAGGGCACCCTGTATATTTGTAAATAACTGGTTGATTACTGTCAGTAATTTACAGAAGATGTCCTTCAAAATACATTCGGTATTCCAGTATTTCTATAACATGTGGTCTAAAAATATGCAAATAGCATTTACAGGTATTGCATTCTGTGTAAAATAATAAACAAAAATAAACTTTATGAAATAAAGAAACATATAAAATTTGAAAACACGGTTCAGTGCTTTTTTTTTGCTTTTTTTTTGTAACAGGGTATCTCCTTTAGTTTAAAATAAACAAAGTGTCATATCATTTTTTTTCACACCATTTAAATTTTTCTAAGTTTAGTGTAGTTTCATTAGTTTTTGGCGTTCAGCCCTTTACCAAGTCGAAATCATCACAAAGGAGCTGATGATAATATGAAAAAAAAATTTCAAAATTAAAGGAACTAAATTGAGTCATAGGATCATATTTTAGTCGTTAATCTCTCTCTCTCTCTCTCTCTCTCTCTCTCTCTCTCTCTCTCTCTCTCTCTCTCTCTCTTCCCTTCTGTCTCTTTTTTTCTCTCTCTCCTTATGATTCTTTTTCCTTCCTTTCCGCTTGATTCATTCAAGCGAACCGTTTACCAGCATGATGATCCGTCGAGCTGAAATTACCATTTATCAGGACTTAAATCATTCCTGACTTGCATAAGTTATCTTTTGCAAGAAAGGTTTGCTCTGAAGAAATGCGCATTGCATTCGAAAATGGCATAGCGTCGTTAGGAAACGTTCTCTTAGATAGCATGCAATGCACAATGCTCTGTGATGTTACGTCACTAAAGCTGTAATCTGCACTAAAACACAACACACAATCGATGTCAATAACAAAAATGTTTTCACAGATGTTAATACTGGTATGTTCTTTTTTTAGTTCCACCTTCTTGACTATTTATACTTTTCTTATCTTTATTTATTGACCTAGAAATATTTTATGTTGAATAATCCTTTTGTCGAAAACGAGTTAACATACAAAAGACCGACAGAGCGAAAATAACCACAAGGCATCCAAAGATAATTAAATGTAATATTATCTGATTTTTTGATAGGAACGTGTGAGAATCCAGTTTACTCTTAGTTTTACTAGTCACAAATATGTCTGTGTCTATTTGTATAAACACATATGCATATAAGAACACCAAGGCATGACGTGTGCGAAATAATATAATTGGGCAATATAATTAAGTGTTTTTTAATACCATAAATTAACCTATAGGGGTGGTAACCTATAGATATCCCGTAATAAAATTCGTAGTTAATAATAAATGGACGTTAAATTAAAAACAAATCGATGCGATTAAAAAATGAGCTTTGAAGTAAAAATTAAATAATTAACCTTAAATTAACCTTTAATTTTTTAAAAATTAATTAATTACCTTTAAAGTATTAAAACTCCATTATTTATTCTAGGTTTATTAAATGCGATTGGACTACTGCTCCCTTCGATTGCGCATATCTGGCCAGAAATGCATATAGCTTGGCGAATCGGATAGAGTTACTGTTTCCTGTCCCATGTACACATGCATCTGCCTTTATCCTCTAGCTAATCCTGAAACATTGCAGATTATACCAATACTGCATTCCTAGCTGCAAGGCAGCCTGCAGTCTACTCCCAGAGCTTGACATATGGCTTTAAGCCTCTCGTGTACATCCGAACGTATAATACCGCTCTCTGGAGATCTCTGTTTGCAAATGCGGACAGACCCGTGTCCTTCTTTAGATTTACTGAGGAAGTGAACAAGACGGTGTAGCTTCTCGACATATATGTGTGCATAAAACGTCTGTATAATATATACATAATCAAGAAAATTGTACATTTACTGGTTGTAGAGATAAAGTTCCAGAAGTCACAATTCGGTCATATTTCTATTTGATGTTTGTAACGCTCCTATCTTTTAACCACAATAGAAACGTTTGTTTCTTTCTGGATCCTACCTTCTTCATATATTTGTTTTTATAAACATATCAGTATATATATATATATATATATATATATATATATATATATATATATATATATATATATATAAGCTGAGTTTAAATCCCGAGCGAGCCCTAAATATTTTTTCTTCTAATGTCTTCGTTCATGGGTTGAATTTGGCCTCCCTGACCGTCCTTAGGCCAACCCAGCCTTTAATTAATATATCAATGGGAAGCTTGGTGCTAATGACCCTAGCATGAAGCAGTAAAGGGGAAAATCAGACGACCAGAGCGTAGTACTGAAAACAGTATCTGCCCGTCAGAGTCCTTGTGGCCTGTTACGGGACTGATTTTATATATATATATATATATATTTAGAAGAGAGAGAGAGGAAACATACTAAATCGGTACGCATAAATAAAAAATACTCATTTTATCTTACCACCCCTAAGAAATCATATACTGATAATAAGACTGTTATATTGATTATATCACCAATAGTTTTACATGTTTATATATCCAAAATTATACGTTTACCTGCTAATAAGAGGGGACAGGAGCACATACTAAAACGGGTGTACAACAGAAAAAAAACCTTCACCTAAATAAAAAATACTCAATTTAACTTAAAAAATAACTTAGGTACACGACAAATTTATCTCTAAAATTTTAAGAAAAAAATAATCTACAATATTTTGACAAACTTTGATTAAGTAAAAACGAAATAATTGTTATCACAGAATCGTTTATCACTAAAACTGAAGGCAGGATATATACAAGGAACGGAAATTGCTTTTGTTCCGTGCTTATAAAACGCTGTAATATGTAAACCGTCTTAGGAGATGATTTCAGACACAAGTACAGAACATCCAAGAACGCATTAACATAACCATTTTCCGTGGCGTCTACCACTAACTAGTTCACAAGATAATATCACCTGGCAGGAAATTAATTCTTGGGGGGAGGCTTCTATCATAGGAGTGATAATATTAATCATTTCTTATTTCCATGACGAACAAAGCTTTTTAGCGCCTCGGAATAGAACAATGTTTGCTTTTTGCTGTAATTAATGTTAGAAAAGCACGACGTAGAAGATGAGGTATAAAGTCAATTTATTGAAAACTAAGTAAATTATAATTGAACTATGGTAATCAGAAAGGAACCAAGCGACAGTATGAAAATTCTGGGTAAATTGCTTTTTATAATTATTCTTTTTAAAGTATTTTATCGTCTAACGATACAATAATTTTCCAACTATTTTCATGCTGTTTCTATTTAGAATAATATTCCTGACAACTAAGTAGTTGAAAGTAAATAACACTTACTTTTTTCAAAATAAGGTTCCTTTCTGATAAACATGATCCAATTAACGTCACATCAAATCTCCTAAATCATAGATTAATCACTTTTATGTTGAAATAATTTCTTAAATATTCTATTAATTATTTCTATTTTTTTTTATGTTTTATATTTAATTTTTAAATTTATTTTATAAGCATGTATATTTTTTAAATAATTTATTTAAACTCATTGGCATATTTTTATTATTACATTATATTTTTAATAATTTTGCAAGCGGATCGCCTGCTATTGTGGAGCTCGGTAAATAAATAAATCGTATATCTTATGTATGAATACACCATGATATTCCGTGGAAAAATGAAAGGCCAAAAACTAAAATATTGCTGTGATAACAATGTTACTAATTTATTGATTTTACCATCATTTGTATTTATTTTAATTAAATTATTATTAGACATATCCCTGTATTATGACCCTAATATTCATAATACAGTTATTATATGAATGTGTATTGTTGCGCGTGGGTACTTTTTCTAAAAAAGAAAACAAAATGTAGGAGAGAAAACTTATATAAATGCATCGTTGTTTAAAAATTAAATTAAAAAAAAAATATATAGTATTTTGGTGATATTATTATGTGTTTATGTAGTTATATTTATATAGCGTTTAAATAGATCACGCATTTTTTTTTTTTTTTTTTTTTTTTAGTTTTATAAGAGTCACCTTTAGGTCACCCCAGCCGAAAAAGGCCTGAAGATAGGTTATGCATAAATAATATGCCCCGCTTATCTCTGCTTTTTAAACGAACTTTCTAAATTAAATTAAAAAAAAAAAAAAAAAAGATGATGATAAGATATCGGCAGACTGTTGAAAACGAGTCTACTCTTGAAAGCATTAGGTTTCATTTCCCTTCATATATATTTAACTTTATTTGTGGCATGTTAAATTTCGTGGTTACCTGGACAGACGGGACATTCACTAATAAACATATAGAATTCTTTGCTGTTGTATAATACATATCATACTGTATTATTTTAATAAACTATGGTATTACATTGTGGTTAAAATCCATTATAATATATACTGCTTTATACACCAGTAAGTTCCATTCATACAGTGTAATTAAGTATTAGGTTCGACACTATAATAGTTACAATTACACGTACAATTTTTTTTTTTTTTTTTACAAAATATCGCTTTTATACGAACGCATTAACGTAGGATGTTAGTCCATCACGCGGAGAATGTCAGCATAATGTTAACGTACTGTACAGTCGCATTTAATGTATATAGGTATTTTGCCAATTTATGTCTTTACATGTTATTTTGAGAGGAATTGTTGTTATCATTGTTTGAGCCTTCCGAATGATAAAACCAGATGCAATTGAATCATACTGCATCTGCTAGACAATCTAATGTTGGAGATTAACTATAAATTGCAGAGAATTTAGGACAGGAACTATCAAAACATCCCCAGCGGCATAGAACACATTACCGAATGGCTTTAGATTAATAAGCCGTATAAATAATACCAAATAAAAGATGTTGTTTTAGTCGGGTACTTAAGGGCTGGAGGCCCGGGGCAGAACCCCGTCCAGCCGGGAGGCACCGAATTTGCATATTAATTGAGTGGAGCTGCCGAGACTCATATGAGGCCCGGGCCTCCGTTGAGCCCCTCTCTCGTGAGAGTTATGGCCCATACATCACGGGCCTCTTTCAACAGGCTCGCCTCTTTATACAAATTAAAAAACACTGACCGAGCCAGATTATGTGGTGGACCCTAATTTTATTTTTATTTTATTTATTTACCTCCGCCCCTCCTATGGAATTGGACCGAGAAGGTTCGGCACTCAAACCGAAATCCCGAAAATGAGTCTGGGAATTAATTCTTCATTCCAGGACTAAATGCCTCGGAGTTTGAGTCGTCAAGCGACGCGGCCTTTTGAAGCCCGACTAGAAGTGTTAATTTTAGGGCCAGACGGGCGAATGCTGAGTGTTTTAAAGTCATTTCGAAAGCTCATTTACCATCAACATTCGGAGGACTGGACCTTTTTATTTTTACTTTTATATAAATAAAAATAAGGATAGTGCCTCGGAACCCTCAAAGCTAGATTGGATAGAATTTTCAATGTCAAGAGAAATCATCTTCAGGTCAAAAAAAAAAAAAAAAAAAAAAAAAAAAATGAGGTTCGTTTCATTTAAAAGAAATTTTCACTAAATTAAAAACAGAATCCGGTTGAGATTATAAGTAAATTCAATTATTTATATATTTTATTTTTGGCATCGCTACACAGCCGATTAACCTTTTAAGTTAAAATAAAAATACTGATCATTCATGAAATATCCAAACATTTAATCGGATTTCAGGGGATGGATGGATAGCTATTAAAAAAGAAATGTAAAAACTAATTATTCTAGTAGAAATTAGTAGTCATGAAAATATATATATAAAAAATGTAAATTTAATAAAAAGTAACTAAGTTTTTATAATTAACACAACGACCTTAATGTTTCTGGGTCACATTGAGGAGGGTTTTACAATATGTTGGCTTTAGATTTTCTGCCTACCACGTAACAATATATATATATATATATATATATATATATATTATTTTTGAGGTTTCTTCGCTGGGGAGAATTTTATAATTATGTTAATACGGCATTCTCCAGCGGTCGGTTTCGCTTGGTATATATAGATGTATATATATATATATATATATATATATATATATATATATATATATATATATATATATATATATATATAGATATTTATATTAGAGCCACTTTATTTTAGTGATCGACGGGTTGTGATAAGTGATTCTAGTGTGCATTTGGGATTGCGCCATGAGGTCATCCTTATAAGCAGGATTCCTCGCTATGGAGGGAGGGAGGAAACGTGCTAAAAGCCTATAATTTAGTCAGCGTAACTGTTATTTGAAGCAAATTACTCAGCAGTGTACTTAGTTATGCAGCTCCTTCAAAATGGATTTTCATTTCCAAGGGATAGCGAAATTCGCTGTATTTAAGAAATTGTTCTACAATAAATGATATCTTTTTCTTTTTTCTAACGCCAATATACAGATAAATTTGTTATGGACTCGTTCGGTCCCAGATCGGAGCGAAGAGTCGGATCAAGACCTCCGACAAGCCCCGACACAAGTCTGTAATCCGGAATCGAACCCTCCACCCCCGATAATCCCCCTAATTGGAGTACGGCAGCCTCTTCGGGTCTAGTTAGGCCACGTGGCCGCCTCCTGTCAAATCACTAGGTCATTACAACCTCCCGCGTACAAGATTCCCCGCCTAATAGGATTTACAGCGGGCGGCAAGAGCCCTTTTTGTAATCTTCTCTATTATCATATAAGGTGACCGGGTAAACAGAATTAGTTTATTCATTTCCCTCGAGAGACATTACGGATTAGTAACTTTACACCAGCCAATCTTCTAAACATTAGTACTACACGGAAGTATTATTTTTTGTAGAATCTGTAGAGAGTTGTTTACTTAGGCCCGGTGCATACTGAAGAAACTGGTTTCATGAAACCTATTTCATTAAAACGTGCACACAGAATAAAATGTTTTCCATCAGTTTCGCGATTGATTCAGACGACGAAGCACTTGTGTTAGCGGCTAAGAGCATCTGCTGAATGACCGGTGGTTTGTAGGCATATTACAGACATTTTTAATCCTTCGTTTATGGGAGTAAGGAAATAAAAATGTTGATCACAATGGTAGGTCATTGGACCATCTTGAGTGAAATCGCCGTAGTAGCACTCCACTTATAAATAAACCCTACCATGGAATATTTACCTGTTTAGCCCATTTCGAAATCGTGGGTTTGTTGATTATTGTTACAATCGTGCTTCAGATTCCCTCTGAATGCTCACTTTTATTTAGTCGTAAGCCAATAATCTCCAGAGAGATTTTAGCAAGGAATAGGTTTTTACCATAACATAGTAGCCAAAAACCGAGACTATTTTGTATCGTGAATGTAGCGCCGAAAGAGTAATATCGTCCCTACCATGTCGTTTTTCTGATTCGAGACTTTGCTCCTAGATTGTGGACGATAGGGCTTGTCGCAAATTGTCACAACTCTAACTTCTTTAGAATGTCAGTTTTTAATGTATTACTTCGATTAGCGATTTTCGTAATTTATTTCAGAAGGCCGTTGGCTAAACATCGTTATTGTTGAGCCAACGGTCATATCGACTTTCAATACTCTGTTTCACGCTGATCTGAAGTTTAAGAACGAACAGTACCTCCATGTGTCGGGTGACCGTTCATGTGCTGTTGGCATTCATTAGAAAAAGGTTGAAACCTCAAGATAGCCAGACGAAAATAAACCAGTTGTTGAAACGCCGTTAAAAAAAGAAAAATAATTAAAAGTTTCCGAATGATATTCAGATTTTCAGCAACTATTTAGACTGCAATGACCGTTTTTCAATCACTGTAGGTTCCTCAAACGATCTTGAACGTTCTTTATTTGGTCCTTGAACTCTATGGCTTTTCTTTAACATTTCTTTCACAGCCAAGGAGACACCAGAGGGAAAAAAGTGTTCCACGTTCTTCAATGTTTAGGAGGGTACTCAGTTTTTTCTCAAACTCAAAGAATGTTTTCTTTCTCTAACAATACTTCTCTAAGGCATTTTAAGAACATCTCATTTTAAGAACTCATTTTCATAGTGTCACTAAGAAAAACCATTAATAAGTAGCGATACATAACTTGATACAAGTCGAACCCCAAACACATGTAACATGTACACAAATACCCAGAACGGGAAGAGAAACCACGGACGGAGGGAGTGCGGCTAAGAATAGCAACCAAAGGACCAATAACACTTACCCCAAGAAGACGCACATAAATCTCGGAGTCACACACTCTCGCGTCTGCCTGGGCCAATAAAAACTAGACTAAATCAAACTCACTCTTCTCATAATTAATTTTATAGCTTTTTTTCTTCTCTCTTCCTTTTCCCGCTTCAATAGATACTAGTTTTAACTTACTCATTATGGACCATGATTAAATACAAATGGCGATTTAATTATCTGTATTTTTAGCACTTTCCTCCGAAGGAAAGTAGCTATTGAGGTTGGGCTCATGACGGAATTTTTGAAAAATTTCTTCAAATCTTTATCGATCCTACCTAGTAGACACCGAAAATGACCCCCGTTAAAATTTATATATATATATATATATATATATATATATATATAAATATATATATATATATATATATATATATATATATATATATATATATATATATATATATATCTGTTAACACGATAGCGGCCAGAGTTTTTGTTTTTTCGTCACGAAACTTGGTATATAGCATTCAATTAGCAAACGATTGAACGAGTTCGTTAACCACCAAAGTCGGTCCACCGGAAGGGGGGGTTTACCCCGAACCCAAAACACTAATTTGACTATGTCAGCCGTAATATTTGTTATATTTCAACGAAACTTGGTATTCGTAGTGGTAATATAGAGAGAAAAGTGAGATATAAAAATGAACTAAATCGGTTCATTAGAAGGGGGGGGGGGGGGTTTACTCCGGACCCACAATACCAATTCCCCACTACCAGCCGTGATTTTTGGTATATTTCAACGGAACTCGGTATTCGTAGTGGTAATCCACAGGTAAATAACTGTTGTAAAAATAAACTAAATCGGTTCATTAGGAGGGGGGGTTTACTCCGGACCCACAATACCAATTCGCCACTGCCAGCAGTGATTTTTGGTATATTTCGACGAAACTCGGCATTCGTAGTGGTAATCTACAGGTAAATATGTGTTGTAAAAATAAACTAAATCGGTTCATTAGAAGGGGGGGTTTACTCCTGACCCAAATTCTTAATATACTCATACCGGTCGTAATTTCTGCTGTATCGTAACGAAACGCGGTATACGTCGTGGGTAACTCATGAGAAAGAAGTGTTGTAGAAATGAGCTGAATCGGTCAATCGGAAAGCGGGGGTTTAATTTGTAATATATTTCAATAGAAAAGCCCGCCAGACGTAGGTTCACAAAACCGCCGCAAGGAGCGCT
Source organism: Gonocerus acuteangulatus (assembly GCA_946811695.1). Taxonomy (NCBI): domain Eukaryota; kingdom Metazoa; phylum Arthropoda; class Insecta; order Hemiptera; family Coreidae; genus Gonocerus; species Gonocerus acuteangulatus. Next base: position 65,200,672 of record OX328127.1, on the reverse strand, counting down.
TTCTACCACTTGAGGGACTGTATCCTGTTCCTGCGTTAGATCAAAATACGATAATATGAGGTTTTTTGTATTTATTACGAAGTGTAATAGGTACCATGTGTAAACATAACTCTGGAAGCAACTTATTAATTGATCAGTTACTCATTAAAAATTTAAAAGAGAACTATTCATGTTTTTATTTTATTTATGTAGGATATTTTAAGCAAATTGTTCTGGAAAGCAATCTACACTACCCAAATTCTGAGGAAAGTTCTTAGTTATGCAGCTCCTGCGTGACGGACTTTTTACATGTTACGCTAATATAAGGGGTTGATTAGTTCTTATGTACATATTATTACATAGTTTATTTAATCAGGTGAGAATACATAAGGTTAGGGTTGTGAAAATAGCCGTTGGCTGCATTGATGTACACTCAACTGAAATATAAAAATCTTTACAGATCAAGTAGAGAAAGTCAGATTTCCACTTGCATTCTCATCGTTCATTTTAAGTACGATTCTTTTTATATTTGTTTCTATTTGAATAAACTTTTCAAAACGTCTTTGAAGATTGCAACCTTAGTAAGTGTAACTTTCGAAATGAGCTAATAAAATAACACGATACAGTTAAAACCACTCTTTTAATGCCAACATGAAGAATTTATCTTACACATACAATGATTTTCTGATTTATCAGAAGAATGTAAACCATCATATTCAACCTTAAAAATTAAGTAATTTAATTTAATTTAAATTTTAAATTCGATTATTATTGACTAAGAACTTCAGGACGACTTATCTGTAGGTTACCACCCTTTTCTACCTGGGATAGGGCTGATGCCTTTTTTAAAAAAAATGAAAAGCCACTACCCTTAATTGCTCACGCCTTATAACTTACGGCCACAGGGCCTCCAAATATATTAAATAATAATGTAAGACATATCAATATTTTTAGTTCTCAAAACTTTAGATTGAACTAAAAATAAGCTAGAGACGCCAAAAATAAAATTATTTTGATTTTAATTATACATGGATACTAAATTTATATAAAAATTCCAATTTTGTCCTTTTACTGCTGTTTTTTTTATTTATTAAATAAGTGCACTTATACTCAAAATTGTTGTTTATGTTACTACTTGTATAACAATAACAGCAGGGTAAAAGTGTGATATTTCTTACATCTTCAGGTCAGGCATGTTGAAAACAATATAATTAAATTTTTTTATTAATTTATTAACATTGATAGTGGCACTATGGAGCGATTACTTCACAGTTGCTTAAACATAGTACTCGCCTAAAGTTGCGGAGCTCATAAATAAATAATTAATTAAAAATAGTAGAACCATAATTAAAAAAAAATCTACATAGTTTTTTACTTAATGCAGATCCATATTTTTTGTTGTTGCAGATCTAAATGCGGAATACCTCGACGTGGCGTTCGCGCCCGGGACTCCCGGATTACCTGGTGCTAACGGATCCCATCACACGAGGACCAAGAGGATGAGGACTTCCTTCAAGCATCACCAACTTAGGACGATGAAGTCCTACTTCGCCATCAACCACAATCCCGACGCCAAGGACTTGAAACAGCTCTCTCAGAAGACTGGCCTCCCTAAACGCGTCCTTCAGGTATGTCTTGATTATTTATTTTCATAGTTATAGTTCATGGGGAATTATATTTTCAGAACCAAACATTCACAAATTAAAATAGCCATGGAAAGTAATATTCAATATTATTATTTAAAAAAATATGATAATTCCGTTATAAAAAATTAAATAATAATTTTTATTCGGATAAGGCTGGCTAAAAAAGATCATTTATATTTGTGCATATTAACAGATCATTCAGGTTTAGACGGACATGAGATACGATCCAATTTATGGAAGTTTTCTCATAACTATTTCACGGAAGATAGAACTCGTATTTTGGTTAACATTTTTACACGGAGTCAATATACAGGGTGTCGCGCATTGAGATGTCATAATTCTAGGGCTTTATACTGTACCACATTTGTAGTTCAGGGACGCAGAAATGAGCATCATGTCTCAACATGTAGCAGAGTTACTGAAACTTTAGTCTATTTTCAAAACTATTGTTTTTTTTGTTTTTTTTAGGAAAAACTGTGTTTTGCGGATTTCTGGTTAATATATCGTAAATAACGACCACATTTGACAAAATTTCAATAATGAGTACTTCTTATTGGAAAATTAATGTACATTTTAAATATATGGTCGTTATTTAGGATACATTAACCAAAAATAAAGAAAACACAGTTCTTCACCCGAAAAACAGACGAAAGTTTGAATAGCTCTGTTACATGTTGAGATAGGACGCTTATTTCTGCACCCCTGAACTAGAAATGAGTTGCGGGACACCTCTTATGCACTTGAAGAATATTCAATATGTAAAACATAATTAAATTAACAAACAATTTATATGAACAAGGAAAAAACACTTTTATATAAATAACTAAACATTATTTTTACTGTTTCGAAATATACCCCAGTAAAGATATCCTCCAGTAACCTAAGATATCTCACCCCAAATAACAATTATGATACTCCCCATGTAATAACATGTTGTTTTTTCATGGAAATTACCATTTTCTGATTCCTAGAAAGATAATTTCTGTAATCATCAATTATTTCCATTATTAGTACATCGTTTATACTTGTTGGCCTTCACATTGAAATGAATTCGCGTTTGTTATTTCTTAATATCAACGATAATGAAGGGTTTATTGACAAAAACATGATATACCGATAGACATAATAACAGGTTACCTTCTTAATTGGGTTTCTTAAATTATGTAAACACTAGATATAACAACACAAAATACATAAAACCCTCAATACATTCATTTGAATGTAATTGTTCGTATGGCCTTTGTCACGAACACCCATTTCATCAGTGATGAAATGGGTGTGAATGGTCTTCGCTTGTACAGCGAAATCATTGGCTGCGGTTGTCAATAAATACACTGTGATGAATCATCACTACATTCCTTTTTACAAAATTAGTTTTTATTTGTTTATTTCCAAACGAGGTTCCTTTTTTTCTTCTTGTAGTTTTATTTTGTGTATTTATTGACAACCGCAGCCAATGATTTCGCTGTACAAGCGAAGACCATTCAGAAAATTACGCAATGTTTAGAAATGTTATTATTTTTGATAATTATATTGCTTAAAATAATAAACGTACATATTAAAAATAAAATTTTATGCGTAATATATAATATGATTTTAGTTAATTATGAATAATTCAGTTAAATAATAATAATAGAATATTTTATATAATAAAAGTTATAAAATAATCATAAAAAAAAGTTTATACAAACAGCCCCAAAAAAAATTAGAGCTATGTTTACTTAAATAGTAAGTAAAAATAGTTCTCATGTATTTTTTTTTTTTAAATTGCGATATATTTCCGATATGAATGAATTTTGTCAATATGATGGCTTTCATTGCACAGTAAAGTCATTCACTAGAATTTGTGTGAACTCTTGTGAAAGTAACGTTTTTTAACTACAAAAAAAGTGCGGAAAAATATCTGAAAATTAACTACGTGATCTCTACATCTTCTAGTTCGATTCCTCACTCCCCCTAAAGGAAACAATCACGTTTAAGATGTGTCACTTAGATATTTCCAACCGCGTTTATTTTCGAGCTATCGGCCAAAATGATGGGATTTTGATAATATTATCCATAGAAATAGATTACCTAAAGAAAAATATCATGTATATTAACCAGAATAATTCAACCAGCAGGAATACTATTTTTCGGAGAAATTTAACTAAAAAGGATCAAAAGGTTACAGTTTTTACTCTAATAGGCTTAGGATAAAGCTTTACAGATATTCTGAAGTCCGGAATCGAATGAAATTGACACCATTTTTCAATGTCAATGAATTTTATGTTACATACAAAAAAATCATATTACTCGTGAAGAAGGCATCAAATGGCAGTGTTTTTGTTTTGATTTTATTTTATAATTTTTAAAGAGCTTTTACGAAAGTTGGGTTTGTTTGTTACATATTTTATGTGGCGTCAGTGTCTATTGTTCGAATTTCATCGAACAATAATTATTGTACCAATTATAATTGGTAGGGGAGGTCCGGTGGGGGTGAGAGTTAAGGCATGAGTACTTAACATTTCGAGACACATGTCGTGGGTTCGATTTCCACTATGGGGTGGTGGCTTTTCTTTAGAAAAAAGAGAAGGCATCAGCCCTATCCTGGCTAGGAAAGGGTGGTAACCTATAGATAACCTGTCCTAAAATTCTTCGTTAATAATGAATGGACGTTAAAATTTAAAATACTGTCCTGAGACAAGGATCAACGCTGTTTTAGAAGATTAATATATTGGGTATCTTTAGAGCCATCGGCCATGATTGCTTAAGCGTGAGCACTAAGGTTGCGGGTTCCAATATATATAGGGGTGACACTTTTTGAAAGTCTTGGCAAGATAAAGTTGGTAAACTGTAGAGAACCCCCACCCCTAAAATCACTATTTACATATAAATTATAAATAAATACCTGATGAAGGGGTGAGATTTTAATTTTTTAGTGTTTAGCAAAGGGCGTATATGTCCCTTGAGGGTCCGGCATAATTTTTGTTTTTTAGCATGTCTATTTGATGAATGCATTTGTGCTTCGATGGTTTGTATCATGATATTTCTGCAGGCTGCTCGAGTTGTTGATTCGATTGTCCTTTTTAAGTCCTTTGTAGAAAAAAATAATAATATTCTAAGAACAATTGGTAAAATATTCTTGTGTCCTGTAACTGACTCAATCAAATTAAAATAATAAAGGTGTAATTGAATTATGAGCAGCAAAGTAAAACCCGATATGACTCAACTACTTACAAGGCTGAAACGACTACTCGCGGGTGAGTTCACTTTTTTTCCAGCTCCATGTCCCGTTTTCGCGGCTAAGATGGCGACAGACCCCTAATTCCTCGAGCCCGCGAAGGAATCCACCATCCCGGCTACCATTCCTTACAGGAAGGCCGCCTCCCGGCAGTCCGGGTGTCCTCAAGAAAGCCGCTTCTGCATTCTGACCCATTTTCAAGGATTTTTTCTTCTTTTTTTTCTCCTCCTCACTTCTTCTTTTACAAGGCGAGATCTCGGGGAGAAAGAGGCTCTGTCGACTGAATACGCAAGTGATTCATTGGTTTCACCTCGAAGGAGAAATCCATTTGTGAGAGCAATACAAATTAAAACCACCTGTTTTAGGAATCCAACTCCTCCCGGTTTAGTAGCTCTTTAATTAACAATAAAAAATACTACGTACTCAACCAAACATCAAATAAAAAATACATTGAGAACGACAAACATAAAAAGTTTCAGTAATCTCAAAAAATAACAAATTTATTTGACCCAACAACATTTCAAATAAAAATATATCCCAAGAACTGGTGAAACAGAAATGTAAAGCCTTTGAAAAAATCTTGCGAGCAGTTGTCTAATTTTTTACTGATTTCCGAACTTTCTCTTTCCCTATCGCCCTAAAAATTCTCGCGTCTGGGTTATTGATTTTCATAAAAAAATAGGTCCAATTTTAAATTGCTTCATACTTCAAAATATGAACAACTCCCTCTCTCTGCATCATTGAGAAATAACTGATTATTTGAATAAGCTCATAATAGTAATTTCACAGGCCTTATATGTTTTAAAAAACGTGCTTATGAGTTTGACGCAATCAGGAAGCGCAAACAAGGACGTAGGATATATATGAATATGTTGGGTTTTTTTATTAATAAATTGTTGTCTTTGTCGAAACTGGTTAGGAAATCGTAGTAAATGTTACGAATTTATTTGAAAGCTTATTCCTACAAGTGAATCGATCCATGCAAAAAGAGCTTTAGTCCAAAATCAGTAGTTTTGAAAAAACTATACTGAAGCCCTTTATGTATGGAATAATAAAATTATGACTATGTTTTTATGATAACTATGTATTGTACTGAAGTCCTTTTAACATAGAAATGTGAAGTTACCTTTAGATACAAAGAATTCATCACTCATACTAACGAAAATATTATCCGAACTCATATTGGGAAAAAATGGACTGAAGTTCTTTTTGCATGGATCGATTCAAGAACGGTTCTTATGCATCTTTTGGCAGAGAGATCTCATTCAGAGAAAAAGGTGCTTTAATGGAGTAATTTCAGCTTAGGATACTATCAGTTTTGCATGGATCGATTCAAGAACGGTTCTTATGCATCTTTTGGCAGAGAGATCTCATTCAGAGAAAAAGGTGCTTTAATGGAGTAATTTCAGCTTAGGATACTATCAGTTTTGTATGGATCGATTCAAGAACGGTTCTTATGCATCTTTTGGCAGAGAGATCTCATTCAGAGAAAAAGGTGCTTTAATGGAGTAATTTCAGCTTAGGATACTATCAGTTTTGCATGGATCGATTCAAGAACGGTTCTTATGCATCTTTTGGCAGAGAGATCTCATTCAGAGAAAAAGGTGCTTTAATGGAGTAATTTCAGCTTAGGATACTATCAGTTTTGCATGGATCGATTCAAGAACGGTTCTTATGCATCTTTTGGCAGAGAGATCTCATTCAGAGAAAAAGGTGCTTTAATGGAGTAATTTCAGCTTAGGATACTATCAGTTTTGCATGGATCGATTCAAGAATGGTTCTTATGCATATTTTGGCAGAGAGATCTCATTCAGAGAAAAAGGTGCTTTAATGGAGTAATTTCAGCTTAGGATACTATCAGTTTTGCATGGATCGATTCAAGAACGGTTCTTATGCATCTTTTGGCAGAGAGATCTCATTCAGAGAAAAAGGTGCTTTAATGGAGTAATTTCAGCTTAGGATACTATCAGTTTTGCATGGATCGATTCAAGAACGGTTCTTATGCATCTTTTGGCAGAGAGATCTCATTCAGAGAAAAAGGTGCTTTAATGGAGTAATTTCAGCTTAGGATACTATCAGTTTTGTATGGATCGATTCAAGAACGGTTCTTATGCATCTTTTGGCAGAGAGATCTCATTCAGAGAAAAAGGTGCTTTAATGGAGTAATTTCAGCTTAGGATACTATCAGTTTTGCATGGATCGATTCAAGAACGGTTCTTATGCATCTTTTGGCAGAGAGATCTCATTCAGAGAAAAAGGTGCTTTAATGGAGTAATTTCAGCTTAGGATACTATCAGTTTTGCATGGATCGATTCAAGAACGGTTCTTATGCATCTTTTGGCAGAGAGATCTCATTCAGAGAAAAAGGTGCTTTAATGGAGTAATTTCAGCTTAGGATACTATCAGTTTTGCATGGATCGATTCAAGAACGGTTCTTATGCATCTTTTGGCAGAGAGATCTCATTCAGAGAAAAAGGTGCTTTAATGGAGTAATTTCAGCTTAGGATACTATCAGTTTTGCATGGATCGATTCAAGAATGGTTCTTATGCATATTTTGGCAGAGAGATCTCATTCAGAGAAAAAGGTGCTTTAATGGAGTAATTTCAGCTTAGGATACTATCAGTTTTGCATGGATCGATTCAAGAATGGTTCTTATGCATCTTTTGGCAGAGAGATCTCATTCAGAGAAAAAGGTGCTTTAATGGAGTAATTTCAGCTTAGGATACTATCAGTTTTGCATGGATCGATTCAAGAACGGTTCTTATGCATCTTTTGGCAGAGAGATCTCATTCAGAGAAAAAGGTGCTTTAATGGAGTAATTTCAGCTTAGGATACTATCAGTTTTGCATGGATCGATTCAAGAATGGTTCTTATGCATATTTTGGCAGAGAGATCTCATTCAGAGAAAAAGGTGCTTTAATGGAGTAATTTCAGCTTAGGATACTATCAGTTTTGCATGGATCGATTCAAGAATGGTTCTTATGCATATTTTGGCAGAGAGATCTCATTCAGAGAAAAAGGTGCTTTAATGGAGTAATTTCAGCTTAGGATACTATCAGTTTTGCATGGATCGATTCAAGAATGGTTCTTATGCATATTTTGGCAGAGAGATCTCATTCAGAGAAAAAGGTGCTTTAATGGAGTAATTTCAGCTTAGGATACTATCAGTTTTGCATGGATCGATTCAAGAATGGTTCTTATGCATATTTTGGCAGAGAGATCTCATTCAGAGAAAAAGGTGCTTTAATGGAGTAATTTCAGCTTAGGATACTATCAGTTTTGCATGGATCGATTCAAGAATGGTTCTTATGCATATTTTGGCAGAGAGATCTCATTCAGAGAAAAAGGTGCTTTAATGGAGTAATTTCAGCTTAGGATACTATCAGTTTTGCATGGATCGATTCAAGAATGGTTCTTATGCATATTTTGGCAGAGAGATCTCATTCAGAGAAAAAGGTGCTTTAATGGAGTAATTTCAGCTTAGGATACTATCAGTTTTGCATGGATCGATTCAAGAACGGTTCTTATGCATCTTTTGGCAGAGAGATCTCATTCAGAGAAAAAGGTGCTTTAATGGAGTAATTTCAGCTTAGGATACTATCAGTTTTGCATGGATCGATTCAAGAATGGTTCTTATGCATATTTTGGCAGAGAGATCTCATTCAGAGAAAAAGGTGCTTTAATGGAGTAATTTCAGCTTAGGATACTATCAGTTTTGCATGGATCGATTCAAGAATGGTTCTTATGCATATTTTGGCAGAGAGATCTCATTCAGAGAAAAAGGTGCTTTAATGGAGTAATTTCAGCTTAGGATACTATCAGTTTTGCATGGATCGATTCAAGAACGGTTCTTATGCATCTTTTGGCAGAGAGATCTCATTCAGAGAAAAAGGTGCTTTAATGGAGTAATTTCAGCTTAGGATACTATCAGTTTTGCATGGATCGATTCAAGAACGGTTCTTATGCATATTTTGGCAGAGAGATCTCATTCAGAGAAAAAGGTGCTTTAATGGAGTAATTTCAGCTTAGGATACTATCAGTTTTGCATGGATCGATTCAAGAATGGTTCTTATGCATCTTTTGGCAGAGAGATCTCATTCAGAGAAAAAGGTGCTTTAATGAAGTAATTTCAGCTTAGGATACTATCAGTTTTGCATGGATCGATTCAAGAACGGTTCTTATGCATCTTTTGGCAGAGAGATCTCATTCAGAGAAAAAGGTGCTTTAATGGAGTAATTTCAGCTTAGGATACTATCAGTTTTGCATGGATCGATTCAAGAACGGTTCTTATGCATATTTTGGCAGAGAGATCTCATTCAGAGAAAAAGGTGCTTTAATGGAGTAATTTCAGCTTAGGATACTATCAGTTTCCTGTTGTTGCGTCTGAGATCTTGTTTCGCTTTGAGATTTCATTTTACATTTTTTTTTTTTTATGTTTTAAAATTAACACATTCCATTCTGTGCTTTCCAAATGACACTAAAGATAATAACGGAAACGCGCTAAGATAAGGCAGATCCTGTGGGTTCGACTTCTTGCATGTTCTCGCAGAATTTGAATCATAGTAAGGAGTAGCTCTTCTCTATTAGATAGATAGTGATGTTTGAAGAGCTTAGCTTATGTCTTAGCATCAGAGAGGATACACTTGACTTTTGCTGATTAAATTGGGGGAGGGGGGCGATACGTCGGATCAGAGAGGGGGGCAAACCCCTCACCGAATTACTAATCCACTAGGGAGTTGAAAAGGAGCCATTAAATTCTCTCAGACGGCCGCTCAGTGTTTGCATGCTCTTCTAGGGGGGAGAGAGAGAACCTCCTTTTTTAGTTTATATTCTTTTAGTTTTTTTTTTTTAAATATTCTTCCCTTCCCCCGGCGTACTCCACTGCTGACACCCCCTCCCCATTGTCGTTACTCCTCTTGAAAAGGCTTCGTTAAATAAGAAACCCGAGAAGAGACAAGCTAACTGGAAAATTTTCCTTCTCCTCGTCTTCTGTAGCTTTTATCCTTTTTTTTATCCTGCTTTGTTCTGTTTATCAATATTTCAAGCCCTCTTCTCATTCTCTCGAGCAAGGTCCTTTCAGAAGGTAACCTCTTGTAAATGAACCCTCCGAGACTCCAGAAAGGGGTGCATTGCGCTTCTCTACAGCCCTTTTGTGCAACGAGTGCAAGTGTGATGTTAATGATGTGATTTTCAAAAGACGGATCTTTCTTTCCCAGACTTTTTGTTTAATTCACTTTTTTCTCAGCGTGAAAGTAGAAATGGCGAACTTTTCCTAAAAATGTTCTCTTTTGCGCTGAGCATTCTTCAACCCTTATAGTCCCTTGCGTTTCACAAATAAAAATAATGAGTATTATAAAGATTAAAAAGAATTCTCACACTTGTATTATTCATGATGAACCGAATAATTTTTTTAAAAAACCTAAATTAGAAAGTAAGGTACGCAAAGTAATTGCAAACTTTTCTTAATTAATGAGATTCAGACAGTTATCCGTTAAGGTGATAAGGTGTCAAGAAATGATCATATTTTTAGAAAATCATCTATTTCGTACGATTCGGCGGTACTATGGCAGTCTTTTTCAAGACAATAAATGCCTAGAGGATGGAGGAAGCGCTCAATAACGTTTAGGTGACGATGGATAAGTTATGTGTGAGCTCATGGTCACCTAAAAGTTATCCAGATATTCCTACATTCCCTAGGAATTAATTGCTCAAGAAGGCTGCCAAAGTGTATGCTAAAACGTTTGAAATATAGATTTTTCTGTATATCTGACTGTTTTTCATTGCCAACTATTCCTTGACTTCTATCATCTCAACGCATATATCTGCATCTCAATATAAACAAGGCCTGTATTGTAATAAAGGCCTAGTTAAAATTGAAGAGGTCGGGGCAAAACAGTGCCAAGCAACATTTTTAACAAAAGTTAACTGTAGCTGGTTTATGTTGGATATTATGTGGGACTATCAGTCTATGATGCATATACTAGTAAAATATGACTGCAAGCTCTCAATATGCTACTTAATCTTGTTGCTCCTAAACGTTTCAACTTGTAGGCCCACATAATATCCAACATATAGCAGCTACAGCTAAGTTTTGTTAAAAATGTTGCTTGGCACTATTTTGCCTCGACCCCTTCAATTCCTTCATCACATGCTTAAAACAATTTCCAATGATGTTAAGAGTCCATGCAACAAAACAAACAAAAATAACAACCAAATAAAACAATTACCTTTAAAGGACTGTTACAACAATTTAAGCACTGTTTTCACCGACTGGAAGAGTCCAATGCAATTTATACCTGAACGTTTTATGTAGGAAATTTACTATATTGATGTATTCTAATTATCACAATCCCTAACAGCTTTTGAGGCATTTAAGAAAGTGTGGTCTGGAAACTTGCCTGTTAGGGAGTCGCTACATCCCTCCTCATTACCCAAGGCTTCAATTGCATGCCCAAACTTTGGCTACCTCAATTGGAGACGAAAATGCTGTTTTATTTATTTTCTGAACTGAGTCTATCACGACCTTGCGAAACATAATGTAACGTTGAAGGGGTCCAATAATGCTTACGAAAGTCATTTCAACTGTCAAGTACAGTTTGTGATGACAGATAAGATTACCATGTTCAATTGAATATTGGTACTGATAATGGTGAGTCTAGGATCCGGCCATCTTGAATATTCCCCACCTCACCCCTCCACACTCACACCCTCACTCCCCTTCCTCTCACTCGTCTCACATCCATAATATTGACACACACTCCTGCGTTTATATACGGACTACATCATGTCCTCTCATGTATGTACAAACTTATAAATATGACAGTTAGATGTTGGCAAAAAGCTGGCTTTAATGAATCCTCTTGGAATCTTTAGGTTTTTCTTAGTTGACGTTCCCATCACATAGGAGCAAAACGGTACTTAGGAAATAGCAAAATCAGACTAGGCATTTCCTTAAAAAAAAAAAAGAAATAATATAAAATACTCTCAATAAAAATATAATGTTTACTAGCGGTTCATCGACTTCCAAAGCCTAAGAACAATGTAATCTGTCTGCTGCACCCTTGTTCATCCGAAAAACGGCCCAGACGTCAGGAACTACCAAACTGTTGATGACTTCCTCATACAAGACTTTTTTTTTACAGCACATTGGCATCATTTATCGATTGCCACCCTTTTTAAACATCCACTCTGGAGAAGGAAACTTTTACGGCACATTGGCATCATTTATCGATTGCCACCCTTTTTAAACATCCACTCTGGAGAAGGAAACTTTTACGGCACATTGGCATCATTTATCGATTGCCACCCTTTTTAAACATCCACTCTGGAGAAGGAAACTTTTACGGCACATTGGCATCATTTATCGATTGCCACCCTTTTTAAACATCCACTCTGGAGAAGGAAACTTTTACGGCACATTGGCATCATTTATCGATTGCCACCCTTTTTAAACATCCACTCTGGAGAAGGAAACTTTTACGGCACATTGGCATCATTTATCGATTGCCACCCTTTTTAAACATCCACTCTGGAGAAGGAAACTTTTACGGCACATTGGCATCATTTATCGATTGCCACCCTTTTTAAACATCCACTCTGGAGAAGGAAACTTTTACGGCACATTGGCATCATTTATCGATTGCCACCCTTTTTAAACATCCACTCTGGAGAAGGAAACTTTTACGGCACATTGGCATCATTTATCGATTGCCACCCTTTTTAAACATCCACTCTGGAGAAGGAAACTTTTACGGCACATTGGCATCATTTATCGATTGCCACCCTTTTTAAACATCCACTCTGGAGAAGGAAACTTTTACGGCACATTGGCATCATTTGTCGATTGCCACCCTTTTTAAACATCCACTCTGGAGAAGGAAACTTTTTCAACAATCTCATAAATGACAAGCGGATAACATGCTCCAAGCGGGATTCGAACCAATAAGGCCTTAGGTAGGAATCGGTTGTGTTATCAAAGACGTTGCGTTTTATATTTTATATCATTTATTTTATTTTATTTCATTTATATAGTGTTTAACTGTTGCTTGTTATATGAAGTTCATTAATTTTTTGTAATTTAGATTTTCTTGATACTAAGACCATTTAGTCGTCTAAATTGTTTGTCACCAAATGTTTCCTCTATCTCTTCTCTCCGTGTGTTTTCACTTTACAGTTTATACGACGGTCTTTTAAATAATTATTCATTTCTTTGCGTTATTTTTTATTTATTAATAAAACTTATTCCTTAAGATAATTCGATCAACTTTTAGTATCATTGCATGGAATTCCGTTTTAGTATTTCAAAAATATTTATTTTAGTCAATGCATACATTTTTCGTAAAATCCGACTATTTCCCTCTTCCAATAATCTGTCCAATTAATCTTAAGGAAATACGATATCCAATAAAAGAGAGGTAATTGGAACGTTAACAATGACCCTTAATATAAATTGAAAAAAAAAGTTAACTAAGGTCACAGTCTGCCCGCATGTCTTCATATCAGTCCATGACTACATTCAATATGCTGCTACACGCCGTCTGCATTCAAGGCGTTCTGTCCCATACTCTGATTCTTCTGATCACCTGCGCAATATTTTAAACGCCTGAATATTGGCTTTTATCTATGAGGAGGATTGGACACACTCGGTTGACTACACCCAAACAGGACAACCCTATTTGTACCTTCCACTGTACAGAAATATCCATAAAACATATTTTAACAAACTGTACCCTCAGAAAAATATTAAATCAATATATAATTTGACAGAACGTATTTCCAATGGCAGCCACTACATTTATGAATACAATAAACAGCTAATAATTTTCAACATACAAACATTTTCAAAAAAATAGGCGATAACCAAAGTAATTTAGAAACGCTGATTAGGCGTTCATTGACATGGCAATTTCTTATATGGCTAAACAACTTGCACAATGAAAATAAATATTGTTGAATATTGGATTGAAGTTGGCTATCCAGAAGTGTATGTTTGGTCCGTTTGTGCTTGTATCGTCAGTGAATTTCTTTGTTAGAATTGCCTATTTCAGCTATTAGTGGGGGTAGTCCGATACTGAATAAAAGAATGTAGTTGGGTTTGTTTTTATAGTTTTTGATTGTCGGTATTGCCAGATCGTCTTGTATATCTCTAATATTAGTGAAACTAAGGCTAATTAAACCAATAAAAGACCTTGATTTTACTTACCAGTGAATCACTAAGTATATATAAAAAAAAAAGGTTTGATCACCAAATGGTTGAAAACTAAAATAAAATAAACATACTTGTAAATGTTTAAAATCTTTAATAAAGCACCTTAATGATCTGTCATTACATCTCATATTCAATTACTGGTAGGAGTTCTGTTTTTTTCTTCAGATTTTGTCTTTATCTTATAAGAACAATACAAATATTTTTCCCAATGTCTATTTCAGCAAGTCTTAATTGTCGTCCAATCAAAAAGCCCTACAACTCGATTAATACTAACAAGAATGCCCGTGGGTAATTAACTCTTTCACTGCTAGAGGCCGCCACCTTGGCACTCCACACCTATTTGTCACTGGTCCCCTTCCACCCACGCGCCCGTGCTGCTCTCTGGCAACAATAGCAGGCAGCACCAACACCAGAGACAAACGACCAGTCAACCGCCGAATTTACCAGGGAATGAAGACGTATGGTCCCCGACTTTTTTTACAAGGAGCTCAGCCGAAGGCGCGGAGCACCCGTTGGAAATGGGCCGCGACGCTGTTTGACGCTTGGCCTGGGCGACACTTGGCTCGGCTTCCATCTGCTATCCGTCAGCCCTCAGCGTCTATCTAGGAATAGACACTCCCACGGAGCAATTAGAACGGAAATAATCTGTCTGTCTGTCTATAGAAATTAGACACCCATTATATTAACACGCTTTTTCAATCGTTAGCCCTCAAGATCAAGAGGAACTGAATCCTATCATGTCGAATTAGAAATAACATTTCTTTTGGACTCTCTAAAAAAATTACTATGAGAATAAAGTACCTAGTCTCGTCCATAGACAATTTCTTCTGCTTAGAAAATAATTCAAACTCCCCAAGAATAGCTGGACTTAAAATTTTGGATAGCTATAAGCAGACAGGACTATTTGCTTACTGTGGCTGTAAATAGTTTTAAGATTAGTTCCTGATAAGGCTCTAAAGGTGCGAAAGTAGTTTTGATTGGCTTATAAATGTGTATATTTTGTGGCCTCCATGCCAACGTTTTAGGTGATATTAGTAGTCTGCGTGTGTGCTCTGTTTTCCGTAAATAAAATAATCCGTATTTAGCAATATTCTAAATATCGTTATTTATTTATATATTTTTTTTTATTTTATTTTTTTTTACGGCGCATCGACAAATCGTGGCCATTAGCGCCGACGTCCAGGGTGCAGTCAGGAATTTTCTCAGCGAGCCCTGAGATGAGAAAATTCCTGTCGCAGATGGGGATCGAACCCACCATCTCCCGCTTATGAATCTAGCGCGCTAGCCACTAGACCACGGGAGACCCCGTTATTTATTATTAATCGCTAAATATGTAAATCTGCTTAGCCAATGAAATTATCAATAAATTAATTAATCATTAACGGACCCTTCACTCAAATTTATAGAATTATCGAAAAAGACGGAAGGTCACCACAAACTTTCACACTTTTTATATTACTTCCCTACATGTTTCGAACCATTTTGGCACCTCTTCAGGGGAATATGCTTCAAAACGCAACTTCAGCCTTAACTTAAGGAGGAGAACCTTCCACTAGCAGGGCCACGTCTAGACTGATGAGTCTCGTTTTTCAGATTCGAAACTTTGCTCTTGGATTGTGAACGATACGGGCTTGTCGAAAGTTTTCGGAACTCTGACCGCTTTAAAATAGCCTTTAACGCTTTAAATAAAAAATCGAATAATACCACTTTTCAATATATTACTTCGTTAATGTATCGAAAATGTTGGTTCGCTAGTTTGCTGCAATTTTCATATTCGATAGTTTGACATGGTAGGGACGATATGATATATTAATGAGGAGGTGCTGGGAACATTCTATATAACGTTCGTTTAGTTGATTGTAGCCCACGTAGGCCAAAAATAAATAAAATACAAATAAATTTCCAATAAATCTTAAACATTTGTTTGCAATATTAGCTGTATTTGTTTGCAATATTAGCTGTATTTGTTTGCAATATTAGCTGTATTTGTTCGCAATATTAGCTGTATTTGTTTGCAATATTACCTGTATTTGTTTGCAATATTAGCTGTATTTGTTTGCAATATTAGCTGTATTTGTTTGCAATATTAGCTGTATTTGTTTGCAATATTAGCTGTATTTGTTTGCAATATTAGCTGTATTTGTTCGCAATATTAGCTGTATTTGTTTGCAATATTACCTGTATTTGTTTGCAATATTAGCTGTATTTGTTTGCAATATTAGCTGTATTTGTTTGCAATATTAGCTGTATTTGTTTGCAATATTAGCTGTATTTGTTTGCAATATTAGCTGTATTTGTTTGCAATATTAGCTGTATATGTTTGCGATATTAGCTGTATTTTGCTCATTCTGCTTTACTTTACATTTATTAAACCATTATTGATTTTTATATAGTACTATGGGGTCTCCCCGTGGTCTAGTGCCTAACACTTTAGATTCGTATGCGGGAGATTGTGGGTTCGATTCCCACCAATTTTCTCATCTCTCGGCTCACTGAACCCTGGATGTCGGCGCTAATTGCCTATACGTCGATGCGCTTTAAAAAAAAAAAGAAGTACTCTACAGTAAATCAACATTTTTTAGTTTTTATAAAAACCAGTTTCTACTTCTAGGCTAAATATAAATAATTTTTATTATTACAAATGTCAGTATTTAAACTTAAGCAAAATAGTTTTTGTAATTTGTTTATCTTCCCAATTGTACATTCTTATTCTTCTTTTCATTTCAGGTGTGGTTCCAAAACGCGCGGGCGAAGTGGCGACGAATGGTGCTTAAACAGGAAGGCGGTGGCGGCAAAGAGAAACTCTCCGACGGTGGCGGTGGCTTGGAGGCATACCACCACAGCATAGGGCCACACGGCAGCCCCTACCTCAGCCCATCGCCACTAGAGTGCAGCTCATGAGTGAGGGAGGCACTATTTGGCATACCCCCGACAGCCAGGCTGTAGCCAGTGTCCTCCTGCCTAGTTAGTGCCAAAGCCGGACTAAATATTTCACATTTCGATGATTTTTGTTGCCGATATAATGTCATCTAAAGAAGTGTCAAATCGGCCAGATAAGAGATAAGAAATGCCCTTATCATTCCCTCAACGAGTGTAAACCACAATTTTGTACAATGTAACTTCATTGTATGCGGAATTACAATTCCCAACTTAACACTTTGACTGCCACAATATTTTTCAAGACTCAGATGTTGAATGAGTCGCTAGTGAGATTCGACTGAACAACGCAGCAAACTGTGAATATTTTTGGTCGTCCTGAATAAAGTGCAAATAATGAACTTTGGCACCGATAGTCACTAGAAACGCGAGTTATCACGTAGTCAGCAGTCAATGTGTTAAATGGGAATTATTTCAACTCGAAATTGTGCACCCATGTTCCTAAAAACAATGGTACAAACTTCAATAAAAAAATAGTGAATAATATTTGTAAACAATACGCTTACAATGGTTTATTCCTAATTATATCCTGAATTAAAATTATGTTACTTATCAGTACTGTTTATTTTATACAAAGCACGACTTTCAATGAGAAATATTTAAAAAAACATAGGTAATTGAGTTGAACAAGTAGTTAATCTAATTTCTAATTACAAAATAATAATTGTAAATTTGACTAAAGATGTAAGACTTAAAAAATGAAAAAAAGTTCTGTTCATTTTCAAAGTAACATACGAATATTTCATGGATGTTTATTTGTTTATAAAAATATTTCATTAAAGAAATTTTTCAAGTAAAGTAACTACCATTTATTCCTTATAGAAATTAAATGAGGAGAAATTAAAGATTTTTTCAACATTATTTCCAAAATATATGTAATATCATTTACTCCCAGTTATGTTTTATTATTACAGCTAAAAGGCATTAAAGTTGAAAAAAATAATGCACATTTGTTATTGAATTGTTCAATAATAGAAACACTTCTTTTTTTACGAAATTTACAATGGAAGTTAAAAAAAAAATAAGGAATACAAAACTAAAACAAAGCATTTATGTATATCTGACAATTATAGTGTCACACATAGTATTCCTATTTTTTAAAAAATAATTTATGAATGCCTAATGTTTATTTATGTATATTATGGGACCTTGTTGACAATAATTTCGTCCCTATTTGAATTATCCCTTTGAGGTATACATTGCATCACATAAATGACTTCAGCGTTTCAATGGTAAATATGCCCATTATGTAATTTTTTGTAAATATTATAATAAATTATGTGTATAAAAAAAAGTGTATTATAATAAAATGGATGTTGTGAAATCCTTTTAGAGGGTTATCTACTTAATATTAAAGTTTGGCGTTTTTTTATGTCAGTAGTTGTTAACGTCAGCGAGTGCAATGCTATGTAAAAAAAAAAAATCAAACATTATTCGCCCTTAGGTATGGGTAATTTCTTACATGTATCGGTCACAGGGGCACTATGTACCATAAAAGAGCAACAAATTTAAATGGTGTACAAGCTATTATTTCGTATAATTTTATTCACATTTCACTTGTGTTTCTCTTGGTAAGTACAAACATGTTCGCTAAATAAAGGGCGCGGTATTGTTTTTTGTCCTTGCGCCAGTGATTGTAAGAATAAAAATGTGATAATCTATTTATTTCCTACAGAAAATTTCCTACGAGAGCTTCTAACTCTGTATATTATCTATTTGTAACATGTATATACTTATAAATACATAGAAGAATATAAACTTATAAATTATATCGTGATTGGTGTAATATATATGTCCAGTGTATACTGTATATATGGATAAAATTAATTTAAAGGAATATTGTTAATAAATATTATAACCTATTATTTATCCTATTGTCTTTATTATTTTTCCTTTACACACCATAAACGATTACATAATAAGTAATAATATAATGATATGAAGTCACGAAAAAACTATATTTTGAACTTTTTGGCAAGGTCTTTTTCAGCCTTCTTCAGCTATAACAACAGATATATAGAATTGCCGAAAAGTATAGTTAAAAACAGTAAACATAATAGATCATCAACATCGGTTATAAAAAATAATTTTTTTTTCTTTGTCAAAAATCAATAAATTTTTTAAATATAATTTCGTTAGAATACAAATAATTCATTAAATAGGATTTATAAAAGTTGCAAACAAGTAGAATTTACAATTCTGTTAACATGCATTAAAAACTGAAAAGAGATCTCAACATTTGATGGGGCTAGAAAGCAGTGTTGAGCAAAAATTATTCAAAGTAATGAATAAATGTATTATTTTATTCATAAATTAAGAATAATTACTTTTATTAATTATTCTTTGAATGCCATCTTATTTACAAAGTATTCGAATAATCAATCAGAATGAAAATATTTTAGTGAATAATGAATGATTTATTATGATATCGATAGCCGGATATGTGTGTATGTATATGTTTGAGTCAGTAAACCAGCTGGAAATAAAAAATAATGAATGCTGGATAATTCATGATGAATAACGAATAATGTATGATGTATAATGTGAATAAGATAATTTAGTGAATTATTCATCATCCACTAAAAATTCATTTGAATAATCATTCGAATACATTTTTTTTTCGAATTATGCCCAACACTGCTAGAAAGGAATGATGTCACTGGATTTAATAGAATTCTTTCGTTCCTTCCAAAGTTGCGGCACTTAATCCTTTAAAAAATTCTCCAGCATTTAAATTATTTTATTTATTTATTTAGGAGCATTTGCAACTAAGGCAATGTGCTCAATTCAGTTTACATACATTGCATTGCTAGAATTAATTAAACATGTAAAAATCACAACAACAAAAAACACAAATTTTAATTAGAATGCTAGACAACTGGGGGCTTTAAAAACCTTCAACATCCATTAAAAAAATATTAAATGAAGTCGATTAAGAAATAAACTGTAAATGGAATAAGATAAAAGTAATGAATATTTAAGTTATATGGTAATTATTTTGAGTTTTTTCTTCTTCATTGAATTTATTCTTCATGACTAATTATTATTTCGGATTTTTCCCCTGTTACTGCTTTCCGGGCATGCCTTTCGCTGCTTGACAGTTCAGACCAGGTGGAACTGGTAGAAAGAAAAACTTTTCTACGTTTTGCTCAATGGGCAGGTGGCCTTACTGCCCAAGTATTACCATTTCCTGACATTTTAAATAAATGAGAACTTTAACATACTCTATTTATTAAATAACTTTAAAGAATTAAGTAGAATTATTATTATTTATAAGTGTTTCGCTTCTAAGGCGATTTCACTCCGTGAAGATGGTACCCGTATGGTCTAAAGAACCATTGTGATCAAAAACTTGAATCCCTTATTCTCATAAAGAGAAGTTTTAAAATGTCTTTAATATGCCTGAACGCCACCAGCTATTCAGCAGAAGTCTTCAAAAAAGTTTGTATAGTTTTGTGTTCTGTAAGTGAGAGAGTATTGGGTTTATGTACTGGCTCTTGTCTTTCAAGAATTTGTTTATATCATGTGGGATATTTAGTGCGTGTCGTCCTCTGAATTTTAAATGTACCTCACTATAATTTTGAAAATCTCCTTGAGTTAAGTAGGGTGGTAATAGTCCATTTTCTTTCGATGAGACGTTATAGAAAAAAAAAAAATGGAAGAAATAAAAATAATTTTTCCTCATAAAATTCCATGTTCCTGGAACGAATATTATTTTTTCTAAAAAATGTTTTCAGCAAAGAGCATTCGTTTTTTTTATATTTTTATTAAACTACTGAATAATAGGGACCCCCAGGACTTTTTAAGAAAATTAATTTTCCATGAACGGATTTAAACCATATGGTCCCTTTTTACGCACGGGGATGTATGCTACTTGTCTTCATAGTACATTATGACCAGTCAATTTATCTAATAAATACATAAGCTCTGCGTCATACCAATCCCAAAATTATAATATTGTCATATATGACTATATTGTCATACAAGCTGTGCCCGCATACTTCGTCCGCGGGGAATAGTGACTTCGGGCAGGACTTTATGGATATACCTTTTGATTTATTTTGGATGGTAAACACCGTCGTTTGGGGATTTAAAAAATGTCTAATTAACAGTAATACTTCCCATTAGACGTTTAGCCATCGAGGATCAAAGCATACAGGCTGCTACGATTGGTAACACGTGGCATTAATTTTATGTCCAGAATATGAACTAAAAAATAATGTAATAATAATATAGTACAAAAATGGAGGCAGAATTTAAATGTAAATGTTTTACATTCAGTGTTATCGAATGCAACTGTTCCGCCATGCCAAATCTCACTAGGAATAATTACGGAAACGCAGTAAGACGATGCAGTTCCTGCGAGTCAATTTTTTTTTTATTATAAAACAAATAATAAAAATGTTGAAATCTTCTTTTAGCCTTCTTTTTGAATTGTGTTCGTTTTTATTACGTTGAAAATTTAATTTAAAAGTAATTAGAGTTTTATTTATTAGTACCAATTATGTATATCCTCCACTTGGATTAGTTGATATGGCGCAGGAACTATAAAATCACAGATCTGTGATAATTGATATTTTGCAGGTAATTAAATAAAATTTCATAGGAAATTTACAACATTCTCTTCGAGCCAAATTGCTGGTTCTCAAATGAGACCTTTTAGAACCCTTAGAACCCATTTCCTATCTATGATATCTGATGATGCGTGATAGATATTGAAGACTATAGAGTTGCCAGTCATGGAATGACTTCCTATGGTAGCGTATCATTGGCCCGTTAGGCACATTTTAAAATAAGCTATTAAGATTGAGTAGCCGTGAAGCAGAAGCGGCGACAGATGAAAGACAGCGCTTTAAGACCTCTGCTCTTAAAGGTTCATAATTACCTCTTGAAAGATGCTCGAGTCTTCGCCACTTTCGGCGGTCTCATTCATTCGACGTTTCATTTTGGACCAACGCCTCCGTTTGATGGTTCTGATTCTTCCTTTTAGACACAAATAGACTCTGGGGTATTCACTCATAATACTAATAGAGTACGCTTGAATAACACAGGTCTGCAGAAATTTTGTTGCGATCCCCCGCATGGAAGCTTTTAGTTGAATTATATGTTTTTTTGTATGCTGAATCCAAAATATACCGCTATTTTTGCCCACCACGTACAGGTTTCTAGCAATATGATCTGTAAGCTGTAACACCCTCTTTCCCAGCTCTTAGTATCCACTAGCACGTGTTGAAATATGCGCATTGTATTCAGGAATGCATCCTGACTTTTCAGAGAAACAAATTGACGACTTTTGATTGAGAAGATATGGTCGACCGTTGAGATGTAGAAGATGTTGATCATCGGGGTTTCGGTCTTTTTGTATTCAATAAAATTACATTTTATAGTTAAAATGTATTTTATTAACGCCAACATCTCGGCTTGATATACAAGCCTTCTTCAGGGCTTTGGAGAAGATGGAGAACTATCCCGTTTCATGTAGGCTACATTTCTCTCAGAAAAAAAACGAAACCCGGATAATCAACACCTTTTAAATTGACGACTTGTTATGACATGATTTTGGGCACCCTTACATCTCTCATTCAATCCAATCCCATCCCGTTTTCACCAACTGCTTATCTTAATTTCCGTATTATTTCTGGAAATAATATGGCTAAAAATAAAAGTTAAACGCTGAAAAGCTAGACAAGGTATGAATATTCATAAAGCCAGTTTTGCTAAAAAAAACAAGAAAGAAAGAAAAAAAAAACGTTGTGATGTAATTTTGTACGGTTTAGGCATTTAAAAATCCATATAAAACAGTTTAAAAAAACGCATACTGTTTTTTGTTTTCAGGCCTGTGTAATGCCTCATACTTTTTTTTTTTTTTTTTTTTTTTAGAATTTATTGTGCGTCGACTACAATGGCCTTTAGCACAATGCCCTACTGTTTAAGTTAGCCGAATATTATAAAATGTTAGAATCATTACTAATGTTTATATTTTACAATACTATATTTTAATCCAAATTTCTATATATATATATATTTTTTATTTCAAGGGATGTTACATTTTTAGATATGTTTGTGTGCTTTAATAAATTTAAGGTAATCAATAATATTCTGATATTTTTCTGTTTTATTCAAAATGTCTCTGCTGTTAATATCAAACCTATCCCTGGCTCTTTGTAACTGGGAGCATTCCGCTAAAATATGATCCACGGTAAGTACATCACCACAATGATTACACGTTGGACGACGCCTACCGACAAGATGATGGCCATGTGTTAGACGTGTGTGTCCAATACGCAGCCTTGTTATTACCACTGAGTCTCGTCTACAAAGGTCATCGTAGACTATTGCCTCATACTTGTTTTCATTTTTTATTTAAAGATAACATGATAATAATTTCATTCTTATCATTAGAATAATTGTTAAACTGAACGAAAATTATCCAGGCTTAAAATTGAAGGCCAGCAAATGGCCAGAAATTACGACCAAATGAGAATGCCTGACCCCCTAAAGGAATGAATTGAATGAGCGATACTGCAGTCGGATATTTGATCCGGAGATTCAATTAAAATTGTCGGTAGCGCGGTTGACTTCTGGAAGGATATTCGCCAAAACAGAGTTTGGTAATAGTTATCCATGATCAAATAAATGCAAAGAGATCATATCGACTAAATTTGGAGCTTGCATCAAAGCATAAGTGTCGATTCGTCAAACTCAATATTGAAATGGCCTAAGGCTCCAAAGAAAAGCAAAATATTATCTTCTTGACTAATTATTTTTAATTATGAGGAATGATTTGTCCAAAACTATTTTCTAATAAATTTGGAATATGTACAAGTACATCGCCTATAATTAATTTAGCGGTATACTAAATCCTATCGGAATAAATTGGAGCTATATAAAATACAAGGGTCGTTAGAAGCTGAATAATTTCTCCCCTTAGTAAAAAGCACATAAAATATTGTACTGACAACATTTGTTTATGAAACAGATCGCTCATATGACATCAAAGAAGCGCAGGCACCTTTGATGTGTTCCGGCCAAATGTGCCAGGTGATATATATTTGAGGTGTAGTGAACATTGACAAATCGTTCAAACACCCTACTCATGGCTATTAATAGAAATATCATCCCCAGGACTCTTCCTGCCATTATTATGGATTTAAATAAAAAATATTTATTATAAAGTGAACGATGAGAAATATGTGACTAAACATTTATATACACAGGGTGTATACAAAGTAGATGAGAATTTTCAAGAGGGTGAAACTAGACCATAAATGTAGATAAATGCTGCCAACTGCGTGTTCCTGTCTATTTTTGTTACAGACAAATATTTTATTTTATGTTTTATTTATTGTTTAGTTGTTTTTCCCCTAAATTTCCAATTACATTATGGAAATTAAAGGTTTTCTCAGTTCTAAGTACATCGTTGTTAGAGTAACTACATTTTTTTTTTAATATTTGGCAGCTTGCAGATTGTTTTTGAAAGAGTAATTCTCGAAAATTTGTTGCTAACTAGATTTTCATGTTAAAATTTACGTTTTGAGCAGTAATTGCCAGTTGAAAAACACAATTGTGAACGTTTAAAGGAATCAAGAATTCTATTAATCATAAGAGTGGCAACATCTACAATAGTTAGCGCGTTTTCTCACTTTCAATGAAGAGGAAACCCTTTTATGACTCCAACCACATATTTGTATTCGCCTTCGATAACGAACTCATCCGATCCTTCGTTATGGGAATGATGTCTGCCCAATTTTGGGCGAAAGACTAAAAGTTGCTAATAATAAATACCATCCGAAAATGATGATCATTGTAATGCGTCATATGAATTACAAAGTTGCGTGTTCTACGCAAAGTATTTAGAGATTTTGTAATACGGCTTTATCATAATTCGTTCAACTTAGAGAAGAGAAAGGATATTTTTGGTATAAACCTTAATGTTAATTGGATGCATTGTAAGTTGAAAGAATTAGATCTCTACGAAGTTTGCGGACAACCCAATATTTAACACCCCTACCTAAACGAAATAAATGACCAAATGTTCGCCACAATTTGGTTGAAAAGGTCTCAAGATCTAACAGGCCTAACTAGCCAATGCCAGCCTTTGCCAACCAACGCGTCCTCAGCTAATTTGTGTATGTTTTCTTTTTAGCTTAATTATTCCAAGATTGACTTGTCCAATTCTCTAATTACACTTGTCTGAAAGCCGTCAGCTCCTCTTAACTCTTTAAATTATCCTGTCAACGATGATCTGTATAATTTTAATTTAGAACTTTTTATTTTTATTTTTATTTTTATGTTTTTTGGATACACTGTTTCTCTGTTTTACGAAGACGAATTAATTGAGTACCTGAAGCATCACAAAATGTGAATAAAATTGTAAATTAGATCTCCTTTTTAGCATTATAATTGGAGGAATAATGATTAAACAAGGGTCTCTCGTGGTCTAGTTGCTAGCGCCTTAGATTCATAAGCGGCGCAAATGGCCTAGACGTCAAAGTGCCGTAAAAAATAACAAAAATTAAAAGAGATTAAACTTTGTTATTCCCTGTTTTACTTCCTATTTCATGCGTTTCTGGAGCTCATAATTCTGGTGTCAATAAGTATAGGTATCTTCAAGTAGTTTTGGGTTGACGTTTTAACATGCGTTACCTATATCCTATTATCTACTATATTTTCCAAAATAAGTATGCGTCTTGCTACGCCTGTGTAATCAGAGCTCATTTCTAAGGAAGACAAATACTGCTATAAATATAGAAACGTTTTGATCTTTTTGAATTAGGTATAAATCAAAAGAAACAAGCAAATATAGATGACTCTTCCCTTTCGGTTGAATATTAGTGAATATTTTTTTAAGACAAATTAACCACCAGGGTTACTGTGTATCTATTTAAATTTAATTAATTCAGCAAATACATTAGTCAAGAAAAATAAAAATAAATGGTATTTAAAGAGAAAAAACGAAAACGTCAAATTAAATATGTAGTAAAAAAAAATCCAATCTCTTGATGGTGATATAGTTTTTCGTGAGCGGTACCTGCAACGGTAATGCTTTAGAAGCGGTGCGAGTGTTTGAGCGGTGCGAGTGTTTGCGCGCCGATTCATAAATAGAAGTGCTTAATCGACGAGTCTTTTGTTAGTAATTAGTTTCTTGAAACAATCGTAATGACAATTTTTTCCATTGAAAATTGAAATAAGTAAGTACAATAATTTTTTTTTTTTTTTTTTTTTTTTTTTTTTTTTTTTTTTTTTTTAACGGCGCATCTACATCTTGGCCATTAGCGCCGGGTAAGTACAATAATGAAATTTGTTTCGTTTCTTGTTTTGCGATTTTCTCCAAAACGAAGCAAAAACGAGTAAATCTCTAAAGGACTTTTTGCCTTAATTTTTAGGTCCCATACACACTCCTGAAGTTTTGCCATTTAAAATCGGGACACCCTGTATAATAAGAAAATTACAAGTTTGGAGGTCATTTTTTGATTCAGTACCTTCCAGTGCATCCAATGCAAAAAAAAAAAAAAATAATAAAATCTATACGAAGGTCGGAATTGAACACTCACTACATACTTCGGAATGTCTACCAGATAATGGCCAACAGCGAATTCCACGAGCCCTGACCACCCGCCAATGGAGGGCAGATAAAATGAGAAGCACGGGAAGTTAACAAATAGTCCAGAGAAGAATAAATAAAGAAAAAAAAAAACGAGGATAGAGAGTCTCGTAAAAGGACGAAGTCGGAAAGGTAGCTTATCAGGGTTACTACCGGCACTTAGCTACTATCAGTAGATTCCCCGCTGCTTGTAATGTGGGAAAGGGCAGGTGCTGCCCTCTCTCCTCGGACTGTCTGTACTAACACTACAGGCACTCACTCACAATACTCGCGAGGTTTTTCTACCTGTCAAGTCATGTTTTGAGTGGTGGATTACAATGATTGTCAATACAACCATTCTCAATCAATATTCCTATTTATGGATAAATTATAATAATACATTGAATAATTGATAATCTGCTCTGCCGACTGATTAGTAGATTTAGTATCAAAAGACGACATAACTTAGCGACCATTTGGAGCAACAATTTTCAGAAGGACTATAACACTACTCGTCCGGGGCACATCTATTTTAATTTTTTGTACTTAGTGGATACTCTAGTTTTTGCGAAAATATGTTCGAAAGGATCTCCTCGTGGTCTAGTGGCTAACGCCTAGGAATCTCATACGGAGATGGAGGTTCGAGTCCCATCCCCAGCAAGGATTTTTCTCATTTCAGGGCCCGTTGAGAACATTGCGAGCTGCGCCATGGATGTTGGCGCTCATGGCCCTGATGATGGTGCGCCATAACAAAATATATACATCTTCGATAGAACAGGGATAACAATATTTTAGGTATTGCCAACGTTCGTAGCCACATCGAATATACAGGTTCCCATTGACCGCCGAAATTAAGGAACGTCGGGCGTTGCCACTACCTTAATGTGAGACCGTCCATGTGCTATTGGCATTATAAAAGGGTAGCAACCTCTAGATAGCCCGGAACTTATAGCCAAGGTGTTGAATGGCCGTAGAAAATTCAGTTTTTAAGGCTATATGTATATATAAGTTAAAATGTTATGGGTTCCAGTCTATCAAGTGCCTGATATTTTTTAAAGAGCTGATCTAGCCCAGACGTTTAGAAGTTCATACAAACACCTAGGATCTTCTCCACAGAAAAAGAACCAGCCTAAATAAATTGATCCTTCCCCAGGAAGGTAAGATCTAGACCAAAGACCTAGAATATTTCCTAAAGAACTTATTTTATTTATTTTATTTTATATTACGTGTTCCATGGAACACAGTCATACAGTCAGTTCATTGGCAATCAACACAAAGAACTGTAGTAATTGTATACAATTTTAACTGTAAAAGACTTTGTGTCCTCCGTTATACTGTACCTAGTAAAAGAACTTAGACCAAACCCAAAAGAACAGGTCTCAGACCAAATGACTTGGATCTTCCCTGAGGAACTAAATTAACTGAACCCGAACAGAAGTCTATTATATAGCCCAAACGAACTAGAATATTGCCCATTGGAAAACAACTAGCCCAAAGAACTGGAATATTTACCAAAGGGCTAACCCCAAACACAAAAGAACTGATATATCCCGAATGACGTGGATCTGCCCACAGGAAGTAAATTAACTGTCCCCGAACAGAAATCTATTATACAGCCCAATGAACTAGTATAGTCTCTAAAAAAAAAAAAAAAAATCTAGCCCAAGAAACTAAGCCAAACACAAAAGAACTGATCCAGCCCAAGGACTTAATAATATAATATAATCATATATAAACTTATAATAAAAACCAATGAACTGAAATGTAGTCTAAATGAACATAACAAGCTCAAGTTTCAGAAATATAGCCCAAAGGACTAAGAATTTGCATAAATGATCAGTAATATTGACCATATTATTACTCAATATTTCCCTAAATCTTTCCCAATGGACTAAGATAGTCACCAAGGGGACAGGCTCTTATCAATAGAGTTATAAATTAGTTCAAAGAACCGGAGGACCCGGTTATGGGCAAAGAACGAAGACCATCTCCAAAAGCCTAGGGAACTTGGTTTTCACCCAATTTACTAATAATGTATTAATCAGATCTACAGAAGGTCCCCGTGCACTAATGTAAACTAAGTAACAGAATTATATTTTATTCTTTGTTAGGAAATACTCAAGAAGCGGTCCAGCAACGTATAAGCTGGGGAAAATAATGACATTTAATCAAGAGGAGAGAGTATGTGGGACCACTAGGGATTAAACCTCATGACTCCTAAGGGTTGAAGGGGATGGGAAACGGTTTAGTGGAAAGCTCTATAAAATCCACCCCCCCCCCTCTATCCCGTATCCATGGCGACACCACGCCTCCACTGCGTCGATACTCGCCCCAGTCAGCCAGATATTGGTCCCGGAATAAAAATGGCACGTGGTGCTGACTTGTCAGAGTAACGAGCATGCCGGGACCCTTGTTAGAGAGGAATACCCCAGGGGGTGGTCCTGCTTCGGGCTCTGGGGAAATTCTCGGGAATTGCGAGATATACCAAGAATCCTCCAGTAAATTCTAACTAGTCCTAAATGTATTTACTTGGTTCGAGCTGAAGATGTTGTAATAACGGGTAGAAACAGCTCTTCATTGTTACAGTGCTATACTCCTGACGCCAATGGTTCATTTTAGAATGTATTGTAAATACTCTAGAAATGAAATGAAGGATCTGTTTGCGAAGACCACATCCAGTTCCTTTGAAGTATCTGTCGTGATTTTAAACAGTGATTTTGGTACTTACTGATTAGTTTACAGGTTCTTTGCAGGTTATCTATTCCTTCTTTACATGTTATTCATGTAGAGAAGGAAGAAGGAATTCTTTCTTCGAAAGGAACGAGTCCCAGTTGATAAGGCGTACACGTATTTGGGAGTTCCGTTTTACAGCTCAGGCATTTTTCATAAGACGGCAAAGGACATGTGCAAGAAGGGAAGATCAGCCGTAGCTTGTACGACTCAAATATTGTCGAGAACTAAATGCGAACAGTGGGAATCGAGGATGAAGCTGTTTGATGCACTATGTGGTTCAGTAGTGTTATACTGTAGTCAGGTATGGGGCTTGAGGTACTTGCAACTTCTCGAGAGATTCCATGAGCAATTCCTGAAGAGTCTGCTGCATCTCCCTCGAAACACTCCAGGTTACTTGTTAAGATTGGAATGTGGACGAGAAACGCTGAAAGCTAAAGTTTTTGGGCTAATGCTGAAATGGCTTATCAAACTTCTAGAAATGCCGAGCAATAGGATACCAAAAAAGTGCTATGATAGGCTATTACAACTTGACAGCTCATCTCATAATTCAAGCCAATATAACTGGGTGAGTCAGGCACGAGAGCAGTTCCAGCTTGTAGGAGAAGAGGAATTATTCCTGAGACAGGACAGCGCAGCACTGAGAGAAAAAGAAGGATATCTGGTCAAAGCATATCTTGATAGACACGTCCAAGCAGATATAGAGAAGATGTGTGGATCCTCCTTCAGTCCAATCTACCGAAGGCTAAAGACATTTTGGGGTGTAGATAAATACCTCCAACTCAGAACTACCTTCTACAAAGCTCGAATCTTGTCTCAGCTGAGACTAGCCGGAAGGTTGGAGCTGAGAATATTTACCAATGGAATCTTGTACAAGATAAAATGTGACGAGATATGCTCAATATGCAACCTGTACGAAGAGGAGGATATTGGTCACTTCCTACTCAGGTGTCCGATGTACACGGAAGCTAGACGCCACTACATCTGCAGCTATTTCCAAGCAGACGACACCACTGAAGACAGGCTTGTTGCATTACTGGATGTAAGAGACCGTGAGAAGCTCAACAACCTCTGCGCCTACGTTTTATATGCCCTCAGAATCCGTGCTTTTATCAGATTCGATTAATTTCTTTTGTGGCTGTTTCTTTAATGTAGGACTGAATGTGCAAAACTGAATTATTTTAAATTTAATTTGGGTGACTTATTATTATTATTTATTATTATTATTTATTTATTATTATTATTATATATATGTATATATTTGTTTCTCTCTCTTCTTCTTTTCTTTTTATTTAGGTATAAATTTTTCATTATTATAAAACTAGTATTATATTTTATAATTTTTATGTAAAGTTATATTATTTTAAGCACATTAAGTGGCCTCCCTGTAAAAAGTTAAAACTTAAATACAGCTTTTATCTATCTATCTATCTATCTATCTATCTATCTTACATGTTATCGAAGGTTAGAAACCATATTGTATAAATATACTAATCAAAACTTCATATGTTAATGAAAAAGTATTTAAAATCACTACTAAAAGTAACTTTTTTTGAATATTATATATATATATATATATATATATATATATATATAAAATAAGGTTTCTAACTAACTGTTAGATAACTTGTATTTGTAAGTAATACCCTTAGGCCTGTAAGGCAGACCTAAATGAAAATAAGCAGAATATATTTCAGCAAGCAATATTTATTAATAAAGAGGTTAATATTATAAAAATCAATGGTAATTATGAAGTTTAGGTGCCTCCTCACCGATTGTTTTGTCCGGTGATTCTATAACATATTTATATTTTATATTTATTTCGCATTATGGGCATACGTGCTATACGTTTCCGTTCGCTCAAGAAGATACCAAAACCCTAGTCAATCCAACTCACTAAAATTAATATAAAGCTATTAATTTTTGCGAGTTGGATTGACTTGAGTGTTAAAGGTTACTTTACTACCAGCAACAACCAATAGAATTTCCCATAGGAATAGCCAATAAAAAACCTAATGAGTTATGCGCGTGCGCTGACTGTTATATTCACTACAGATACTTCACAAGTAACTGGATGTGGTCTTCGCAAACAGACCCGAAACGAATTGTGTAAAAAGTAACATATTAAAATGAACATATCTCAAAATGATTCCCATGTAAAGATAAATTAAATCACAAAATGAAAGATAAATAATGAGAAAAGAAACATACCTATTGAAGAACTGGACTCACAATTGCTTTAGGTAATTGTTTCCTAAACTTTCCTGGCTTGCTTAGTAGTATTCTATTCCACATGCGGCAAAATTGAACCACATTGTCGGCGAACTCTTTCGGCAAACGGCAAAATGTAGATTAGATTTGACATTGACTCATACCCTATGTGCGAGGGCTCAAATGGTCAACCTTACCTTAAACTCCTGATGATCTTGAGGTATTGTTTGACCTCAATTGACTTCAACGAGGATTCCCAAAAGTAGGAAGCCTCATTTTTCAAGCCCTTCACATTGAATTGTAACATGCTCGAGTGCCTCATTCTTGTCCTCAGACCATCTGCAGACTCGTTATGACCAGATCTTGATACAATGCATATGATTATTCATAGTACTACGACCAGAAATACTTTCCTGCGTGTCCTTTCTGCCCATACTCAAGAAAATTTCTTTCTTCCCTAAACTTCTAAGATCTATGAACGCCTTTTTGGACTAAATTTATAAAATTATTCCAACTAGTGGACTTTCGGTCATCCAATGTACATCAATGACAAATTAACTATATAATTATTATTACTATTATTAGTATGTGTGTATGTACCCTACGAGATTATTCATTGCATTTAAGATTCGCTTTTCATATTGCGCAAACAGCTTTCATTCTTTCGCTATGGGCTTCTTCCTTTCCTCTGACCATTTGGTCCCTGATCTTTTGTAGAATTCATTCTCTGGCTTTCCTAGCCATCAACCTACATTCTGATGGTAAATTTTCTTGTATATTATGTCAGATGTTCCTGTCTGTGCCTTTTCCAGCTCATTCTTTACTTCTTCCATCCGTGGAATTTTTTTTTCAATTTTGCGGTGTATATCAAAATCTTGTGCGTTTGCCTTGTAAATGGATGTGTCGAAAGAATTTCAGCCAACCTTTCCTGATGTCTGAAGTAGGTCTGATTTTGCTTGATGTGGAACAGAATACTATATAATATTATTGATTAAAATAATTATACAGAACAACATTTCTATGATAGGTACTTATTTATACCGTTATTAATTGTTCATAAATGTAAACGCGCTAAGATCAGTTATCAGATATAAAAATAAAAAAAAAATGATTTAATGGAACATATTCTATTCTATTGGTGTTTTACCTGATTTAGGAGCACAAATACTCATCGGTGGCAAGAGAAGGTGTTAGCAAATATTAATGGCGGTGATTGAGATAAGAGCTCAGAACAGCTGACTAAATGCCACAACTAGTTGGATAATTGCTCGGAATCAACATTCAATTAAAGGGAATAATGAAGAGATCGGTGAATCAGGCGAATTTGCATCCTTCGCTCTTTAATTAGAATGCAGCTATTGCTCCGGGCCGCTAGTCAGCTCTTCCTCCTCTCCGCGACGATTTAGGACATTTTATTATATACTAGCTATTACCCGGCGTGCCATACTACACCTACTTTCTGCATATAGAAAGCCAAAATAAATTAGAAAAAAAATAATTAACATTAAAATCTATTAACATAAATCTGTAACTGATCGGGTTCACAGTTTTGAACCAGTGACCTCGGAACTGTGAGTTCTAGACGATTGTAACCTAACCTAAAACACCCCCCGGGTCAAGACGTATATGTGTGCAAAGTTTGCTCAAAATCGGTCAAACAGTGTGGATTTGTGTAAGGAACAAACAGACAGCTGGTAGACTTTTTTAACCTGGCCTAAAACACCGCCCGGGTCAAGACATACATGTATGCCAAGTTTCGTCAAAATCGGTCAAACGGTGTAGATTTGTATAAGGAACAAACCAACAGATAAACAAACAAACAGACAGACAAGTGATTTTTATATATATAGATATAAATACATAACAAAATCTCACCAAAAATAATTACACTACAGCATTTGGCAATTCGTGTTTTCCTTTTCGGCAGAGAATAGGCGAAATTCTTATGTACTTTTATGGTTAACAATGGGTACGTTTCCGTACTTATTTCTAGAGACATTTGGAAAGATTAGAATAGAAATAAATCAATTTTTTTGTATCCCATCTCTAAAAAAATTACGTTTGGACCGTTTTTGTAAAAATTGAGTAAACTTTCGAACCGTTTGAGTCCACTTACGATTCATAAACCGTGTTCGAATTATTAAAAAAACAAAAACGAAAATCCTGATACTACTCATGTCATAAGCAGAAACAATGGCATAAGAGCAGCACTTATTAAGAGCCTGCCATACTTGAAAATGCACTTTAATATAGCAAAGGACACATTGGTCAACGAGAAAAGGTCAGTTGTGTATAAAATATAATGCTTCATGTGGGGTGCCACACGTTGGACAAATAAAAATGAAGTAACTCACAACGTAACGCCTGCAAAAGAGGCGTTTTTATCTATATCTATAAAAACAAATCAAGACCGTTTGACCGATTTTGACCAAAGTTGGCAGACCGGTAGGTCTTGATAAGGGGAGTGTCATAGGCTAGGTCAGAAACATCTACCAGCTGGCTGTCTGTATGTTTGTTCTTTATACAAATCCACACAGTTCGACCGCTTTTGATCAAACTTGACGCACATGTAGGTCTTGATTCGGGGAGAGTCATAGGTTATGTTGAAATCGTCTAGGACTCACAGATCGAAGGTCAATGGGTTTAAAACTGTGAACCCGAACAGTTACAAATTTGTGTTGTTAGATGTTAATATTACTTATTTGGTTTCTAATTTATTTTTGCTTTTCTAGATGCAGAAAGTAGGTATAGCAGGGCACACCGGGTAACATCTAGTAAATGTATATAACACACTAAATTAAACGTAGTAAAAATTAAAAATTAAAAATAGTCTGGAATAGGCCTTCAAATAGTAAAAAATAAATTTACATGTGTACATTTATTTTTTAAGATTTTAAGCCTTATTTCAGACTATGTTTTTAACTTCATTTTTAGTATGTTAAATGTTTTTTTTTTTTAGCGCGTTTCCTTCCTGCCTCCATATTTTTACTTGTTACTGTTCCCCACATGTCTCTATATCGTCGTCTCCGTAGACCTGGGGTTCGCAGTCTGGTGGTAATAGGGTCTCGTTCCCTCAGACATCCGGCCACAAATCACCGACCACACGCATCATGAAGACATTTACTAGCGGTTCCCTGTCTGTTTACTCCCAGTGTCAGGGAGAAGGGTGCTTCCAGAGGACAGGAATTGAGCTGTATATTGGGCTCTGCTCCAAACCGAGACAATTATTGGGCAATACTTCCGTTGTGGTACGATGCTTTTAAGGGTAACAACTTTATATCTTTACACGTGTCTAATAGGAGGCAGATTTTTTATTTGTTGAATGTTGGTCGATTGTTTGAGTGGTTCTTTTTTTTTTTTTTTTTTGTTTTACATAAATGTATCTTATTTACAGGAGTGCGAGTGTGGTGTCAGTGAAACACTACTCGATTTATATCCTGAAGGTCCTTGCTTTGCATTACGCTCTTTGGCGTACTAAAAATTTTCATCTTCCAGGATCAGAATTTACTTCTCTAAGCCAACACATCTTTTAATGAGTTTAAGGAGAAAATCAGGCGGCTTGAACATAATACCTCTTCAGAAGCAGAACCTCTCGTCACTACGGATATTATTGGATGGAATTGAAGGGCGTGCAGCAATAAGGAGTCACCTCCTTCTTTCTCATTTTTGGCAAATTGAATAAAAAGGTTTTAAATTTGATTCTCTTGATATTTTTCCCATTTTCTTTTTCTTTACATAACACACCTTCTTATGCAAGTAAGTCCATAAGGACCTATCTTACCTTTTAGCGCGGTTCCTCCCTCCCCCATAGGGAGGAACCCCGCTTATAAGGTTGATACAATGAAACAATCCGGAAGTGCCGACTAGAAAATTTTGCGTTTCAGAACCCCTAGAGACCGAAAATGATGGTGGTTCAAATTTGTATATATATATATATATGTATATATTTATATATATATATATATATATATATATATATATATATATATATATATATTTGTCTGTTCGCTCTCTAGCTCGAAGACGAATGGTCCGATTTTGATGAAATTTGGTACAAAAATCCGTCGTCCAATTTGAAAGGTCAAGTTCGTTAACCAGCGAAATCCGCCTACCGGAAGATGGCGTTTGGGGCGAAATTCGCGCAAAAAAAATCGTAACGCTTACGTTTTTGAGTTCATAAGCTTCTAAGTACTCGTTTTATATGATTCCTGGGCTAGGAAAACGAATGAAACCATTTTCAAGGCGATAGCTTTAACCGTTTTTGAGAAAATTGGAAAAATATTTTTTGAATACCGTTTTTGGTTTGGGTACTTAGAATCATGGGATTCAGTTGAAACTTTATCTGCATGTTCTACTTTCATTAAAACTAATATGTTGAAAGTTTTGTTACGTTTGGAGTTAAGGAAGGGTTAGAATAAAATATTTTATGAACAGACATGAAAAGTTTTGGGAAGTTCGTATACTTTCATTAATATCTCGAACACGGTTGGGAAATCGTGGTAAGTGGATAGAAACTATTTGAAAGCTTACTAAATTCTCTACAAAAAAGATTCTAAAACTATTTTTGATTAGGTTATGTCAATCGGAGAAATAAGTGCTTAAAACTTCAAATACGTCTGTTTTGTTCTTATGAACGGGTTTTTGTCGTTCTTGTTGTAATTTTTGTCTCTTTCCCTTCGTTTTTTATTGCTTTTTAGTTTTGTAATTTCTTATGTTGCGAAAATTTTGTGTGTAAAACAGGATATGAAAAATGAGGCCAATTTTCTGTTGCTAGAAATAATATAAATTTTGGGAACTTTCTTTAATATCTCGAAAACTGTTGAGAATTTTGGTAAACGGAAGAATACCATTAGAAAGCTTATTAAATGCTCTACATAAAAGGTTCTAATGAAAGTTTTGATTAGGCGATGTCAATCGGAGAAATAAGAGCTTAAAGCTTTAAAGTAATTGATTTCGCTTATTCAAAGTGTTCTTTTCGCCTGTATTTTATTCCTTGTTATTTTTTAATTGCTTATAGTTGGATAATGTATTCGAAAATAAAACAGGTTAAGTAAAATAACAAAAACAATTTATTGTTAGAAATATAGATTTCCAAGATTCCAAGACCTTGCAACTAGCGGGACGGTTTCTTGTGTTGCCGACCCTTCCAGGTCAGATTGTAAATCCTACCTTTCAAGACTGGTGGAACCAAAATATAACTGTCAGGGTTCGGTCACTGCTACTTAATAAAACTACATTTTATCGTAAAAATGGTTTTATTGTGCCGACGTTTCGGCTTGAACTTCAAGCCTTCATCAGGGCTGTAAATACAAGTAGGACATATTTAACACTAATATATGCACATATCTATGTAAATATATATATATATATATATATATATATATATATACATATATAATATATATATATTTATATATATGCATATACACATACACATATACACGCACACATATGTACATATATATGCCCACATACCTACACATATGGGGTATGTATTATTAAGTAGCAGTGACCTAACCCGGACAATCCCTACCTTGCATCATCAACGGTCAACGATCTCCTCTCAACAAAATAATAACTGCTTCTATTTTAATCTTTCGAAATTAGACTAGGGATAAGAACGGAACCGCGCTAAGATGAGGCAGTTCCTGCGAGTCGGACTTTTTTAGTGTGGTACTGTCAGGTTTAATGATTTGTAGCTGCCTTCTTAATGAGCCACGTTCTGTAAATAACCAAACATTTTTCATCTAAAATGAATAAAATTTGCTATGACAATACAAACAATGTAAAGTACAAAAAATAATTAATTAATGTAAAATTCAGTTGTCTTCTCGTTCAGTTTCTGTCAAATCATCATCGTGAGTGTAGCTGAAGAATCTACACATTTTAACACATTATTCAACGGCATCTCATTTCGTCCGACATATTTGTGCGTGAGGCTCTATTCCAATGCAATGCCCTATTTCTCAGTTTTTAAGAGCAGGGGTTGGCTGTAGGCAGATGGAAAGTCAATTTTGGACCTCACACAGTGGTTTAGTTGCTGTTATCCCACTATTGAAGTGACCAGAGCTGATTCCTTATTGTATCAGAAGATAGGGATAATTTTTAAATCCATTATGTTGTGTAGCACGCCCCTCAATTTTTTTTTTTAAATTATTTTTGCTGATTCATTTATTAATTTGCCAGAGGGTTGAGAAACACCAAAGCAATTAGTTAAGTGACCATGGTGAAAATATTATGGCATATTTTCACCATGGTCACCTAACTGCTAGCTTTGGTTTTTTTTACACCCCCTGCTGACGAAGGCTACCAAAGATTAGCCAAAACGTCCGGAATATAGATTTCTCTAAAAATATTGCGTTTTCTCTTGGCCGAATCACAACCAATCCTTTACTTTTTACCTAAACCATCTTTCCATCGGCTTTTCGGTCTTCCTCTGCATCTAATATCGTTCATAGAAGTCCACTCTTCTGATGTCTTTGTTTATCTATTGGCATTTATTCTTGCCAAATGGACAGCCCATTGCTATTTCAGTCGAAGTCCCCAATCATTCATGTTTTTACTTTACTTAAATCAACTTCAATCCTTATTCTATGTTTCTTTTGGATAATTAGTATGCTCCTCAGCATAGCCATAAGGGTGGGCTCAAGCTTTTTGTCTAGCTTCTTGGTTAGTGACCATGTCTGTACTCCGTATAAGATCTCAATGGCAGATAAACTATTAAAGTAACTATAAAAACGCATTATGTAAAAATTATAAAAATACACCAAGTATTACTAAACACCATGGCAAAAAATTATTAGTCTTGTAAATATCTCAAAATAAACCTGACACCACACCCACCAATCAGGACCGAAACTCTCTCAGGTCCGAAGAGCACAAAAAGTGCTCATTAAACACGTTCTGTTTCCTTAAATTGAACTGGCGATTCTCCTCTTAATAAGGCCTGCCGGTGTCATATTCGCCATTAGAACCACCCTTCGCAATCAGCTGGTCCAACTAGGTGACGTAAACATGTGTCTTAGCAACGCACACGTGTTGTCTCTCCTTAACTTATATGTTTCCTGCCATTCCCAGCTCAAAGAAAAAAATAAATAAAAGTTAAGGATGCAAACAATTTTTCATTGCAAAAAAAAAAGCCATTTTTGGTAAAGTATCATCTAGGAGCTGGATATTGTATTGCTACTAATTACGGATGAATGTAGATTCAGTTTTTTAGTATATAATATTATAATATTTTAGTTAACCACTAGTGCTTATTTTTTATTATATATAATTTTCATTTTATAATTTTAAGTATAACTTCATAAATTAATTATTTGTCCTAATCTTACCTGACTCCGATTTAATTAAATCTTCATTTCATATGTATTTGCTTCCATATTTTATACTTCATAATGTTTGCCTAATTTATTTAATATGAATATAATATTATCCCTGCAGGATCAACTATCAAAGTGTCATTTTCCATTGCTCTGTCAATTTTTTTTTTTCAGTTTGGGTTCTATCCACTTCCACTTCCAACTTTTTGACATGATTTCATTGAGTAATTTTTACCGTCCTCAATCTAAATCCAGCGGCCAAAATTATACTCCTAGAACAAAAACGCTAATATTCTACATTGGTCTATGATTTCTATCATAGCTACAACAGCCCTCGACGCTACTCGACTGCCGGGAAGAAGGCATCCCCTAGCTCGGACATTGACAAGTAGTCTTCAAGACTATCTTTAGAATTAGGAATGCTAGAGAGAAAATGATGAATGATCGTCCTCTGACTGCCTTTCATTGCTTCTCTTAGACAAAGACGCATTCAAAATTTTGGTCCCCTGCCAATAATTATTTTGGTACACTTAATCTTACGGGCACATTTTCAATCGTCTATACGTAGAATGCGAATAATATTATTGCAGCTAATCCATTTTTATTTTTAATTTATTATTTATGAATTTTGTGGATTTTAATAATGTAAACTCAAGCATTAATTTATTGTTGTTTTAATTCAAATTTCAGCACTTTCCGAAGGGATTTTCACTATTAAGGTGACACTCCTGAAGAATATTTCGAAAAATGTTTTCAACTATTTATCAATTTTACCTATACTGAAAATAGATAGAAAATAGAGATATCTGATTTTTGACCATTCGGCACACCAGGGAAATTAAAAAAAAAACATTTAAATGTTTTAAATCTGTTTTTTTTTAATAAAAAAATTGTTGTTTATATTTTATACACCGAATGGCCTTAAACATCTTTAGCATAAGAAAGCTACTTACGGTTCGCAGTTTCAAATGTTTCAAGAAACTTGATTCTTGTTCTAGCTTTGAATTTCAGTCCTCTTGGTTCAAAATATCGTAGACACGATTTAAAGACCACTTATCCATTCTTTTTTTTAGTTTAAAATAAAACACGACTCTGAGAAATTAGAAAGCATGAAAAAAAGATATTGAGAACACACCTTCTTAGTAGTAATTTTCCGAGAAGAAATTATTTCGAGCAGTTGTGTATTGGTGTGAGATCGTACACGACGCCTGGCGCATGATTGTTGTGTGAGTGTGTGTTGTATAGTAATTAATACGGGCGAGAGTGTTGTTTCACAGCATGCGGCCAAACACTACACAGCGGGACACCGTCAGATTTACGTTTCTACTAACTACTCCACGTGTAGTTCTTGCGTTGTATTGTCATGGGAGGTGTTTCTACTTTCGATATGATACAATCTTATGCAATAAGCGAAAACTATATCTTATTGCAGAAGTTGTTTTTAGCGCGTTTCCTTCCTCCCTCCATTAGAAGGAAATCCGCTTTTGAGGTTGACCTCATGACGCAATCACGCAAAAATTTCACGTCCCAGAACCAATAGATCGCAAAAAGAACGGTGATTTTAAAATAGTATATATATATATATATATATATATATATATATATATATATATATATATATATCACAAAAAAACTAAAAGAAATCAAGAAAAGGCAGTCTTTCATAAGGCATATATAAAAATCGTTAAAAATACACACCTCCTTATATCCCCTCCACCATCCCTAAAATATTGGAGTATGACTATAATTTTGCTTGACTAATGAAAAAATATATACTTTTAATGCACTTTCCAATTTTGTTTTAGTTTCCCTCGGAAACGAAGCAATAACGAGATATAAGCCAAAGGACTTTTTTCAGCCTGCATCGATTCCCGAAGTTTTGGTGGTTTTTTTTTTGGGGGGGGGACACAGTATATAGAATAATATATGTGTGTATATATACATATATATATATATATATATATACATATATATATATATATATATATATATATATATATATATATATATATATATATGTATATTTGTCCTTTCGTGCTCTAAATGCTTAAACCTGTGATAATTAACGTTCTTGCACGTTTCCAAAAAGGTCCCAATTGTCTTTTTATTGGTATTTGTGACCAAATATTCCTTAGTTTTAGCATCACGTTCAAATTCAATGAGGTCTACTATTGGCTACACTTCGGCTAAAATATTTTCCTCAGAAGGAGGACCACATGCAGAAACGTCACAGGTAAACTTCACAAAATCGACGAAGTTGATGTTTGCAGCCTTTGTAACGATTTCCTAATCTCTACAAATGAATAGAGAATCGGTAAAGTTGTCAATTTGAGTTCGAGACATATTGGTATTGCCCTCTCCTAGGTCTCCTATTTTCACTTCGACTTATTTACTTAATTGTCCACAATTTAGGCCTGAAATAGACTTATTGAGGTGAAAATCGGGACCACAGATTCTATTCGACTTATTGAACTTCGGCACATTGAGAGATGGTTAAATATATATATATATGCACGTATGGGCATTTTTATTATTGTTACTTTATTTTGTTTATTTCAATTGCACCCTTTGACTAGTTAGACAAACCACACCAAATCAGACCTGGTCAGAAATATAACATTTCCCTCGAATGGTAAATGTAAATAACGCAAAAAAAACTCATTATAATGCAGTGATGCGTTATAAAATAAATAAATATATAACCTCAACTTTCAACAATACCTTTCCTTACAAAATATTGTTCCATGGGAGGCACAGGAAATGTTCAATACAATGACGTCACAACAAAACGCTGCATATGACTGCTAGCGGGGACGGGCAGGTGACGCGGCGGCCCCCTGGCTCTGTAATTATGACGTCATGAGCTAGGGCCCGTTAATAGCCTTGTCATATTTAAAAAATGCTCGACTTTCTTCTTTTGCTTTCCTCCCGTCTCGTGGGAATGATACTCCGCCTAACCGGTCTTGGTGGTGCTCTATCCTCCATCCCATAGCTCCTTGTTGTAGTATGCTGCTCCCAGCTGAAGCTCCGGAGGCAGCACCCTGTAGAATATAACCTCTCTGCATAGGATAGGTCAATATATTTTTCAATACTCACTGTTTATTTTAAGTTATAAAGTACAGAATTATGTCATAATGGATTAGAAATTGTACCACTAGCATCTTTTATACAATGGCGATATTGCCGAGTTGCAGACTAACCAGTTAGGGCAGCAGCAAATTCGTGTCTTCGAACACTGGGGTGTTAACGGCACTGCAGGAGGTAAGATGTGCAGTGTCCTTTCTGCAGTTTTTCTAAGGTGGAGGAGACCTATAGATGGTCGTGTACGGTAGTTCTTCTAGTGAGGAAGACAGCTAATTCTATGGGCAGATCTCGAGGCACTGATCCGCTAGTTATGATTCTCACAAATTTTACCCGTAGCAGCATTCTGGTGGCCGTCAGCGACAGCTAAGATCAATGAGAGTAGGCACATGTGGGAGTTATCAGGTCAACTATACTGTCAGTGTATCTGGCAGCACATGACAGAACGATTATGTCACTAACTTGTTGATTGTAGCTAGGTTTATTCTGTAAATTTACTAAAATGTAAACGTCCAGAGGACTCAAATCAGGCGAGCGAGGTGGGTAATCAGCAGCACCTACCCACAACGCTGAGAGGTCAGATTCGTACAAGTACAGCCTGACATCTCGAAGCTACTAAGGCTCCCTCTTGGTAGAAGTTTACCATTTCGTTGGGCTTAAATGCAAGGCAAAATCATTGTCTGAAGGCTATCAGGGTATGCGTGACCATATAGGGTAACCTCTATGAAGAAGGGATCAATCAAACCACTTAAAAGGGATGAGAGGCCGCACTAAACCGTCCGCCACGGTAGATTTTTTTTTTTTTTTTTTTTTTTTTTTTTTTTATGAGAGCGCGAGGCTTATTGTAACTATTACGTAAAGGGCCGTTAAGTTTAAGTTTTTCCTATACTAACCAGAACTTTTTCCTGGCAAACTCCACATCGACGCGAACCATACATTCTAACCACTTATAGTAGACCCTTCGATCCGTCTTCGTTCATCACATGCAGCAGAAGTAGAACATACACTTTTTACTTTATTTCATTAAGAATGTGTCTGAAAAGCTTACCTAAGGAAACATCTACAGCATATCGAGCCTACCCTAAGATAGCCTTGCATATCCCAAGAATTTTGACATGCGGTAGCAGCTAGCT
The DNA here is from genome assembly GCA_946811695.1 of Gonocerus acuteangulatus. Taxonomy (NCBI): domain Eukaryota; kingdom Metazoa; phylum Arthropoda; class Insecta; order Hemiptera; family Coreidae; genus Gonocerus; species Gonocerus acuteangulatus. The sequence continues at coordinate 65,157,621 of OX328127.1, read as the reverse complement.
TCCTTGTGCCCCACATTCTGCAAACCTAAGGTCACCCCTACGGTTTATCAAACCTACCCTAAGATAGCCTTGTACATCCCAAGTGTTTTGACATGAGTTAGAAGCTAGCTCTTTCGTGCCCCCACTTTCTGCAAACCTAAGGTCACCCCTACGGCGTATCAAGCCTACCCTAAGATAGTCTTGCATATCCCAAGAATTTTGACATGCGGTAGCAGCTAGCTTCCTTGTGACCCACATTCTGCAAACCTAAGGTCACCCCTACGGTTTATCAAACCTGCCCTAAGATAGCCTTGTACATCCCAAGTGTTTTGACATGAGTTAGAAGCTAGCTCTTTCGCGCCCCCACTTTCTGCAAACCTAAGGTCACCCCTACGGCGTATCAAGCCTACCCTAAGATAGCCTTGCATATCCCAAGAATTTTGACGTGAGGTAGCAGCTAGCTTCCTTGTGACCCACATTCTGCAAACCTAAGGTCACCCCTACGGTTTATCAAACCTACCCTAAGATAGCTTTGTACATCCCAAGTGTTTTGACATGAGTTAGAAGCTAGCTCTTTCGTGCCCCCACTTTCTGCCAACCTAAGGTCACCCCTACGGCGTATCAAGCCTACCCTAAGATAGCCTTGCATATCCCAAGAATTTTGACGTGAGGTAGCAGCTAGCTTCCTTGTGACCCACATTCTGCAAACCTAAGGTCACCCCTACGGTTTATCAAACCTACCCTAAGATAGCCTTGTACATCCCAAGTGTTTTGACATGAGTTAGAAGCTAGCTCTTTCGTGCCCCCACTTTCTGCAAACCTAAGGTCACCCCTACGGCGTATCAAGCCTATCCTAAGATAGCCTTGCATATCCCAAGAATTTTGACGTGAGGTAGCAGCTAGCTGTCAGATTGTAGTATCACCTGCCTACCACCTGCCCCTGGGACTCCTCTTTTTTCCCTTCGTTCCGTCCAAAGCTTTAATTAATTTAGGAGCTAGCCTCTCATCATGCCGCCCTGGACTTCCACCACTTGAACGTTTCCTCTTATCTCATCGAGTCAGAACCCTTAATAACCAAATTAATTATAAATTTAATACGGTAATTTGTAAATTTCGTAATGAGGTATCGGTCCGTAAGAATTGCTTAAATTGAGCAATTACTTTGATGGTTTTATTCTTTATAAGGGGGTGAAAAATGATAAGACAGTTTAGAATTTCGTCCTTTCAGGTGTCCCTTAGCAATTTGCTTTCTTTTATATTCTGAATTACCATTATCTTTCTTCCCCACTCAAAAAAATAACCCACATATGTATGGTATTACACAAACAAGCCGCACGTTACCGCATTATTAGAGATATAAATAATAATTTCGCATGTTATATTCAGAAACCCATGCAGTGAGTTCTAAAATAGTTACAACGAGCTTACAAATACATCATGCAGTAGATATTACATTCTTTTTTGGAGCTTTAGTTTTAATTACAAAATTAATTAAAATTAATTAGTGTCAATAATTAATTAAAATTATGAAATAGCTTAATAGAATTTTTTATAAATTTTTTAGGCATACATTGCGCTATAAATCGAAATTAATACTCCTTTATAATAATTTCGGGTTTTATAATTTGTGTGTTAAAAATGCCTTCAAATAATCAACAATCGAATTAGTTAAATATTAAATATGATTTTTGTATGATTTTATGCCAGAGGAGTTTATAGGAAATAATTTCGGAGGGGGCTAGGAACACCCAGGGGGTTAGCAACCTAGAACTTGGAATAGCTAGCCAACTATAACGTTATTAAACCCGAAAAAATATTTTTTTCTGGACTAATTGATCTTAATTAATTTATTTTTGAGGTTTTAAAGAAAGAACGAAACTTCCTATATTTTTTGTTTCCCTTGCCTTGTCGAAGAATGTGCTCTGTATACGAATCTACCGTTATATTTATTTTATACATTTTCAAATATTACATATTTTGTGGAGAGAAATTGCGCTGATTTAAACGAGAGGTTATTAAAGATAATGATGCTTCAGAGCCAGTAGATTCCTTCCGAATAGCTTCGTATTTCGGCATCCAGCAGGAAAGGCAGACAAATTCCTTGACTTGCCTCGTGTTCGTGACATTTTTTTTATTTGCAAATTTTTGTCTTTTAATTGATCAATGAATGAAGATATATTTTAGTATCCTTATCTGCGGTCGCTGGAATGAGGATTAATAAAGCTCTTATATTACTACAGGTTGTCAAGAACAATTTTTATTTTATTTTTATTGTATATACTAAATTAATTTTCTAAGCAGGAATGTTGTATATAATTTTGATATTATTGGAAATTTGTTTTACGATGGAAGTAAGAATATGTTGACCCTGCAATGGTAGCATTTTGAGTGTTCTTGTTTATCAAATGCTGCCCAAGTCTTCAATAGTCTTTTGTATTACTTTGTGATTCCTTTATGGTGGTATATTTTATTGAAATTGCTTAGTCCGGAAAACCGCTTTAGTTATTCAAGTGATCTTGGAAGAGATATTCTAGGCTCTGCGGTTCTGAAAGAAAAAATTAAATTCCGGACTGCAAGCATTTTTTTGCTTGAAATAAAATTTGAAATTTTATTAAATTTGATCAAAATATCAAAGTTGCTTAAGCGTTTCTCTTCGGCGCATGGTGGTGTTACACGCATGCCACATCTTATTTACTAAAGCGGGCTACACACGGTCAGGCGTACCTGTCAATTTGGGCTGAACAGTCCCCCTGAAAGCCGGTGGCCTGAACGTGTATATATTCCGGCCGGTCTATCAGTTAGGACTGTTCAGACGGCCGAAATATATAAACTTTCGGGCGACCGGCTTTCCGGCTGACTGTTCAGGCCTAACTGACAGGCCCGCCTGACCGTGTGTAGCCTGTTTTACTGAATGGCGTTTCGGCCCATCTAGTCCAATGCCTCCTCAATAACCTTGCACTCTCTCTTGCGTTGGTAAGCCGTCCTCGTAAATTGAGTTGTTGGACATCTTTGTGCGGCCTTCTCTTACTCCTCCCGACATCTGCCGAGGTATTCGAGTCAAAGAAATTCTTCCAAACAGCCTGATTCTCTTTTCTTGGTGAATAAAATAACCTTTTTAATTCGGAATTCATTCTTTATTCTATTACCAAAGGTTCTGGAATGGGCCCAAATATTTTCCAAGGACTTTCCTTCCCATTTCTTTGCAAGATCTTCTCTAGAAACAGTCACAACCCTGGTTTCACTTCCGTTTATGACCGTGGGTCTGATTATACATTATTCTACCAGCAGAGGGTTATGATATGTAATAATACATCTGACATATGACCTGTAATACTACACATCTTAGCATTTACAATATTTGTAAATTACTATTTACTATTATTATTTATTATATCCTTGCGGATATAATGTTGAGGGCTTACAGGCTGCCTAATGCTCGTCGGTAAGCACTTGAGCGTATGAGTGGCTATGTTGGGCGTGTAGCGTATAGATGAGTGAGGCGTAACATACGGTGAGGAAGGGCGATGGCTATAGACTGCACCCCTGCAGTTCTGTGGGAACCCGGCTATGTGGAGGCGGTACTCATCGCTATGCTCGCATTGTTAGCCTCTCATTGACTTACAGTCCAGGGGGTTCCTCGAGGGTTGGGGATATCATGTTTTGTTTTTGACGGATTACGAGAGAGAGGGTGAGCATTGGATGAAAAGAGAAGGAGAGATCTTTAAAATAGGCGCGTGTTGTGTGTGTGAGGGAAAGTGAGGAAAGGGAAGAGATTTAAATTCATAATCTGCAAATTAATGACTTAGGGAAGTTTGTGGTAGTCCAGTTGTAAAATCAGAGACTCTGGTACTGTAGAATCATCAGCTGTTCTTGCGTGGCTTCTTTCTAAGTTGAGCTCTTTGAAGAAGGCTCCTACTTTATCATGGATGTGATGAATTAATTAATCCATGATTGGATACAAATTACTGGATTATAGTATGCACATAATTAAAAAAAAACATTATTTAAAGAAATACATAATCAATAAATAATGAGAGTGAAAAAAAAGAGCAAATCATTTATACAAAATTCAAAAACAGCACTAATACAATATGAAATTTAACCAAACATACAAGACACAAATAAATCGGGCATATATATATAACCTTGAACTTATTTATCCTAAAACCCTAAACTAACCAATCATCATGAATGTTTAGAAAATATTTTAGAGAAATATACAATTCACTGACCTTGCTTAATTAAACTACAAGAAAATAAATCAATAAACATGAATATCTGAATACTTAAAGTAAATATTTATTAACTTCCTTATGACAAGCATCAAGTAGATAACAAAATCAATTTGCTTTTAGAAAAATACCGTCGCTACAAATTTGGAAGTTACAAGTTTGCTTTTGTATCGACGATATGTACACAGAGCAACAATGTTACATATACAAATCTGGGATCTTTTTGGTTTAATACCTACATCTACATTTAATCTAAAAATTAACAGATTTTTATCTGCTGGTAATACCCATTATGATCTTACTTCTATAATTTCATGACGTGCCTATTACGACATAGTATTTTCTTATGATGTAGGCTTTTTCCTTCAAAAATTTTATGTTTTTCTGATTGTTTCAAATCATCATATAACTTAAATAATGCCAGGATGCAAAATAACCTGTCGCATACGAATACCCCAAAAATAGGAGTGACTAATTTATTATATGTTAATATATTTACTACGTTATTCAAAATTATAGATGTGGGCATAAAAAGATAAATACACGAAATCTTTCCGAATGAACAAAAGAAAGATTTACTTTACTAATGAGCAAAATCAATCCATCAGTAGTTACGGGGTTTAGCTGATTCAGCCCCGCTCTTGACTAAATTATTAAAGTGTACCTAGTGAGCGTAAACTTGATTTGAGATTATTACACTATGGTGACCCTATTTTTCAATATATTTATATATGTCAAAAGGTCAAAATTAAAAAACCCTCACTTCTTATATGTTTCATGACACTGTGTCGCCTCTTCAGGAGCACTTAAACGAATATAAAATAAAATATAGCTTACACCTCCGAGAACGTTGTTCAGGAAGGGCCACCTAACTGCGGAAAGGCCTAGACTGACTACGGAAGGTTCTCGGGGGTGTAGGCTGTAATGATGTTTTATTTTATTTTAGCTTACCTTAGTGCTCCTGAAGAGGCGTCATAGAGACGTGAAACAAGTAGAGCGAAATAAAGGAGCAGCATGAAAGTGAGAGTACATTACGCTTCCACGAATATTAATTGATCTTTACTTATACCCAATACCTTACCGCACACACTTACATATACAAGCATGCTGATTTCCTAGCAAGGCCATTCAGAAGATACTGATTGTTGTGTTATCGCCGAAAAGCGGAACACTTAATAAATAAAATGATTTGACTCGAAACTTGACACCTCGAACTTGAAATATGCATGATAGGTTGTTTTCTTGAAAGATTTCTTTCTTCATCTTAATAAAAAAAATAAAATCTTAGGTAAAGAATGTGCTCCAGTAGGATGAACTTGTACTTGGGTCTATATTATAACTGATCTGCCAACCAAAAAGCATTGTACCCGTTTAGTTAACCGGCTTTAAAATCCTTATTTTTACAAAGCGCGTGTAATAGTCAAAATGCGATTAACAATGCTTATAATAAAACATGTAATCCGGCATATGGGATGTTCTGACCGAAGTAAGCAACCCCTGACAGTGAAAATGGACAGACATTACTTCCACAGCTAAATCAGCTCATCTGCCTAATAGCTCCCTGATCCCTGAAGCAAATAGAGAGCGGTGAATCTACACAGCTGATGATATAAATCACTGGATATCAAGACTGTTTGCACTAGAAGCGGAGAGAGTGTACACAAAAGGAGGGATCTTCCCGGCCTTTTTATCTTAGGGTCTAAGCATTTGTTTGCTCTAGTAATTAGGCTAGCTTTTCATCGATCCAAACACCAACTCTGCTCTTTTATTGACTATAAGAGGAAATCACTTATCTTCTATTTTTTTAAGTTCTGTTATTTTTTCTGGCTTTCCAAAAGAATTTAATTATTGAGGTGGTAGTAATGGAGGAATTTAAAAAAAAATGTTTCCAAACCTTCTTCATCAGCCCTACCTATATATATATATATATATATATATATATATATATATATATATATATATATATATATATATATATATAGGGTTGGCAAATAAGTCCTTTCGGTTTTTTAAGTTGAAAGAAAACTATTGTATATTTTGAACATAATTTTTATTTTAATCTACAATGTAATGTCCATTATTTTCTATTACTTTACCCCATCTCTCCATCAGATCATAAAAAATCACACCCTTGAAATCCCACCATACAGAAAGCATTATCTTCTTTGGGTGCAATCCCGCTTTAGATGTGGTTCCAGGTGGTTCGTTGCTAGGTCTCCAAGATTTTTTTCGCACCACATTATCGTAGACAATCCACTTTTCATCCCCTGTCACAAGTCTTTTAAGAAATGGATCGTTTTCTTGACGTTTTCGCAGGGAATCGCAAATGGAAATGCGTTTTGCCAAGTTGGCTTCGGTCAGAGAGTGGGGGACCCAAACATCCAGCCTAGAAACGTAGCCGAGCTTCCGCAAATGATTTTCTACGCTTGCATGTGATATATCTTGGGCCTCAGCAATGTCTCGCACTGATTGGGAAGGATTTTGATCGACTATAGCCTTAACATCAATGCTTTCAAATTCTTGTGGATGACCAGGTCGTGGTGCGTCGTTTATGTCAAAATTCCCTGCCCTAAACTTGGCAAACCAATTTTGGCTCGTGCGCTCTGTTAAGGCTTTATCCCCATAGACCCCGCATATTTTTTTATGAGCCTCTGCAGCTCGCTTTCCTTTTTTGAAATAATACAGCAAAATATGCCTATAATGCCATAAATTACCGTCCATCTTCTCATGGAGAAAACAACGCAATACTGACCTAATCTTAACAAGTGTCGACAGACATAACTGTTTACATATTACAAATAGGATAAACAATCCTCTGTTGGGATTAATTGCATCAGATAAATTTGACATATTGTAAACAAAACATGAATACAAAAACCGAAAGGACTTATTTGCCAACCCTATATATATATATATATATATATATATTTAAATATTATAATATTTAAATGGAAGAAGAGAGGATCCATTTTAAAGGAGTAGAAGGAGTATTGGTATATATATATATATATACAGCGTGCTACAAGAGAAATAACTATTAAACAGTTTGAGATATTAACATTTTTGATAGAGGCAAAGTTGTAGTTCTCGTCTATACCTATAAAATGGTGTCCTCGGAAATGAGAAAATATCACTTCTAAGGGCTCAAATAGGCCTTTGAAGGGGAGGGTTACCTCTTTACCCATATTTTGCTTTAAATTTTTAAAATGTACTAACAAAACGAGGAAGAACCGTGCAAACGGGGTTTCGATGCGTCAAGTAGTTCTCTGTAAAGATACTTTTTCATTTGCTTGTATTCCTCATCTGAAGTTCCAAAAAAAGGCACTTGAATTTATGTAAATAGTATTTTTGTTAGGGGAGGGGCAATTAAGCATAGGAGAATGTGTTCAGCACTCAACAAAACGATTCCCATTAGTGTAAACTAAAAATGAAAATACATAAAAATTGGAACTTCAGGCATAAGAGTTGCCAAAATTAAAGATCGCAAATAATGAATGATTTTTTTTTTTTTTTTTTTTTTTTGCAAAAAATACAATTTTTAATGCTGAGCACATTCTCTTAACCTCAATTAGCCCTTCCGTAACAAAAATACTATTTAAATAAATTCAAGTGCCTTTTTTGGCGAATAGAGTACTGAAAGTGTTATCTGTTGGACTTTGGACAATAATGTTTCCAATGGAAGCAACAACCCGTGAGTTCATTTTTTTATCTCATAAAAATTGTTTGGGCTCCTAGTAACCTCTAGACTGTTGCCTTTGTGCTACTCATCCAGGGAAGTTACAGCTCCTACCCCAAAGAGACTACAGACTTTACTATTTCTTGGAGATCAAGGGCAGTGACGGCAGTAATATCACATATTAGGATATCAAGGGACAATTTAATTTTAATCAAAAATTTAATTTATGAAAATTGTAATTATGTAAAAATTACATGTATTATAACTGATATTTATTATATTATATTTAATTCATTTTTACTTAAACACGCGTTGTTATGTCCAACCCTACTTAACAATTAATAATTCAGTGAAATTAAAACTCAATAAACGGATTGTTTTTTTTTTTTCGTTTTTCACGGCGCATCAACTATTTGGCTATTAGCGTCGGGATATCTACAGGTTGCCACCATTTTATAATGCCAACAACACGTGGTCGGTCACCCATTCCGGTATTGACTACGCCCGACGTTGCTTAACTTTGGTGATCTATGGGAACCGGTGTATTCAACGTGGCTATGGCCGTTGGCACGGATTGTTATATTAAACAAAATCCTTGTTATCTTGTTATTTTGTAGTTGATTTTTTTTTTAAATTATCAGGATGGAAATAAGCAGCCTTCAGCTATAGCCGGTACATTTCTTTATTTATTAGAATCTTTTTGCAGCTTTAGAGATAAGATATTTACAGATGATAGAAATTAAAAGATGGATGATGTTATCGGCGTTTCAGGGTTGTTCAGGGTTGAATTGACGCATAAGGATTAATGTGGCTTCCACTTAACCTTAAAGTTATACTTTACATACTTTATCATATTCTCAATCAAAGAAATTAATTTTTTCTCAATCAAAGTGATTAGTTCCTTTCCTAAAAATTTTCTCCATTAAAAGTTACCAACAATTTTTTTGGCCTAATGTAAATGAATATGTATTTATTGAATGTGTAAAAACCGAAGGAAACGAACTTCGTCCTGATCGCTTCCTGCGTTAGGAGACATTCCTTATTGCCCTTCCTCTTAGGATAGGGTAAAAGCAAAAAAAAAAAAAAAAAAAAGAAAAAAAAAAAGAAAAAAAAGGGAATGAAGTAGAAAATGTGGAGCATAAAAAGGAGTCTCCGGCCCCTTGTAAAAATCTTTTATCCTCCAAGGAGGCGGAGCCCCAATTAGCAAAAGGAAAGGGGGTGGCGGCATTGTAGGCCTGCTTCGTTAGGGGTGGCGAAGTCTTTTCAGTACTACTTCGCTCCAACCGAGTGTGAGCTTGTTAGCGAATTCTTATTGCTTTAGAAGAAGCGAAGGGGAGTTCGCTTGTCACATAACCTCTTAGTCGATAGAAATCCCTTATAGATATGGTCAATCCATAACATTCCTCCACTAAAGGTCTACTCTCGCAAATAGATCATTTCTTACAAACTTTTTCTACTTAACCCTATCACCGCTACACCCGCTCTGGTGGGGGATAATAAAGGCGCTGTGGCCACGCACTGGTGCGGACTAACAAACATGCTATGTTCTCCTTCAAAACTTAATTCTCGCTCTACCTAAGCGTTTTTTAAGTAGTTTGTTATTCCAATAGTTTGCCTAGTGCACCAATAGATACTACGTGATGTACATGGGCGTATATGGGGGGGGGGGGGGGGGAAGCTGAAAGGGCTGCATCCCCTCCCCTCCAAATCAGTGAATTGTGTCATAAAAACCTTAAAAATAAATTAAATGAGACCACATAGCCCCACATAGACAGACAAAATAATTTAATTTGGGTGTAATAGCGTTTTAATTGGCTAACTATTCCATACCCCCAAATACTCTCAGGCCCCCTCCCTCGAAATTCTTCCAGCCCCTCCCAAAATTATTTTCTATATACGCCCATGGTGATGTATTGTTGTTAAACGTTGACAGATATTTTCGTCCCGCAAGGACCCACTTAGCCAGGGAACATTCCTTAGCTATAAACTGGTTTGCACTTATATATTTCGATGATCACGGGGCATAATTTGGTATTTTCAAAATATGAACTTTTCAGGGCAGCTCTTTAACAGAGAATTAGGAGAAAAAACTAGACTGCAAGAAACCGACATATTAATAGCCCGTAAACTATATTAGTGACTTCTTTACACTAGGCGTGCGTCTTACGACAATCATAATTGAAGGGGTCGAGGCAAAATAGTGCCAAGTAACATTTATAACTAAACTTAACTTTAGCTGCTTTTTGTAGGATATTATGTGGTACAAGATTAAGAAGGATTGGGGACAACAAGATTAATTAGCATACAGAGCTTGTAATCACATTTTAGTGGCATTTGCATCATAGACTGAAACACCCATATAATATCCAACATATAGCAGTTACAGTTAAGTTTTGTTAAAAATGTTGCTTGGCACTGTTTTGCAACGAACCCTTGAATTCATTTAAACCATTTTTCGACTTACCAACTTATTCCCTGTGACCATCGGGTTTTTTTTTTTGACATATCGACTGAATCTTGCCCTAGTCAGATGGTTTACGCAAAAAACTAATTCGTCATGCAATTCTCTCATCAATGAAACAGAAAATAAATACATTCATGTGTTAGTACTTGAAGATATAAAGTTGCCTTTGAGTATAGCCGTATATAGACTCAAGAGGCTTTCTTCAAACAGTTTAAATCTCCAGTGACTAATTGCTATCAACTGATGGGAGAACTATAGCTGTGTAAAGACTATGGCAGAATTATACGGAGTAAACGCGACTTGGAAATAATGTTAAGAATTGTGGATGCGCACGCCATGTTGTGTAATTACAATGGGCGTATAACAGTTAGAGAAAGCATTACAAAAAGCCGTATCGTATAATTTTGCCATCCGGTCTAATGAGGACCAGCGTTGGCAGCTGCATTTTTCCTCTTGCCCTTTTTTTGCCATTTCGACCCTTACCCACAAACGGACAAATGGAAATGAACCTTTTTCAACCAATTAGAAGCCACAATGACGATGTTAATCCCCGACAACAACAACGGGCGAGAAAACAGACAATAAAAATGAAACTTTATACGTATAAATCACAAGGGACGGACAAAACGGCCGTAATGAAGTCGTCCTACCAGTAGCGCGTTTTTATCGCAATGAAACTAATTGGTGTCACACATAGACATCCCTTGGTCCAACATAAGCCCCCGATAATGAAGACAAGCCCCGGCAGACGGGATTAAAAAGGGTGGAGTATGATTTATCAGGTTTGCCTTTTCATCTGTATACGGGCGAAGAGTCACCTGTTAGTCACGCTGTTCCTAGCTATGACAATGCTATCAGTTGCTGATACCTCTACCAACCCCTTCGTTAGGCTGAACCTTCTACTCACAATAGCCCCTAACCGTAGGGCTTTAATAGGCAACTCCGAATCCTACAACTTACGGGGGGGGGGGGATAACTTTTGTAGTAGTATGAACAATATTTTGTAAAAATCCTGACTCATCAAGATACGCCCCTTTTAACGATCCTCTGATTGTTCAGTTGTTGTTTGATAATAGCCAGGAAAAAATGTCAACAAACATGAATTGATTTATATAGTTTCTGTAATTATTTTTATTTATTATAATTGGCAGAGCCCGCGAAGAACATATTTGCAATTTTTTTTTAGTTCATGAAATCATTTTTGTGTATGATATAACATTTACATGTAAATATGCATTATAAGTCTATAAACGTAGTTAAATACAAACGTATATAATTATATTTATATATCTGTATATTGGGAAAAATAAAATAAAATATGTATGAACTATCTCAAAAACAATATATAATTAAATGAATTCAAAGAGTTCTATAATTTTATGTAAATGTTTTCATTTTGGAGATGTTGTAGTATGTAGTCTCTGTCTTTGCAGCCTGTCTGTATGTACTTATTCGTTAATGGTTTGTTACCAACTTTACATACAGTTTCTTCTCGTCACATCATTAAATGAGAGTAGTTAACGAGCAATTCTATGCCTTTTAATCTGGAATTATTTTAGTATTTTTATTATTACCTTTAATATCTCTTATATGTGGTGGAAAGTCAATAATAAAAGCACACCATAACTCCAGGTCCCTTATTCAATGCTCTACACGTTTCACGCCCTTCTCGTAACTAATCAGAACCTTATAACTAAAAGTATTTCTACATCAGTAAAAATTATAGAGAACCCATAGGCCTAAACCTTAGAACTGAGATATTAGAAGCTAAAATCCTTTAATAGACCAAATTTCTTGAAGTAAGCAGAAAGACAAGTCAGATTCGTACAGAATCCCCCGTGAGAATCCGACTTGTCCACTTAACAGAATATGATATTCTTACCTGGATTTAATGTTCTACTCTCAAAGTTCAAAATGTTTGGACCTTGATATGAAATTATCAAAATTAACACGGCTTAATTTAAGATGAACCTCATGAGGTTAAAAACAATTTTGGGGAGCAACTCTTGCCTACTACTTCAAGAAACCTTTGATCCCTTTGCATTTCTTGATACTTACTTGATTTTAAAATCGTCAGCGTTCTTTATATGTAGATTCTCTAATGAGTTTACATTTCCACGCTCTTATATCTTAGTACTAAGGCGTAAGCGCTCCGCGGCCTAAAGTTGTGGGTTCAATTTCCACTAGGGGTGGACATAAGTAAACCTAATTAACGGCTCGACAGGCGCTGGAAGCTGCCCTTGGCCCTCTCAACTGCCTGCATCCACTCATCTCGGTCAGTAGCAAGTCTGCTGGACACTCCAACCATCCTAAGGTCTTCAGCCACCGAGTCTTTCCACCTTCCTTTAGGTCTTCCTCTTGCTCTGGCTCCATCTGGGGTTCCGTAGTATAATAATCTGCTTGATCTGTTACCGTCCATCCTTATAACATGGCCGAACCATTTAAGGCGCTGAATTCGCACAAAATGGGAGACCTTTAGATCCTCGAATAAATCGTATATCTCTTTATTCCTTCTCATTCGATATACCCAATTTTCCTTAATTGGTCCCATTATGCGTCTCAGCACCTTTCTCTCGAATCTATCAATCTTTTCCGATAGATTTTTGCGTAGGGTCCAGGTTGCACAGGCATATGTTAGGACAGGTCGGATGATAGTTTTATAGAGGACTATTTTTGTAGTGCGGCTTAACAGTTTGCTCCGGAGGATACTTCTTAGGGCGAAATATGTTTTATTAGCCCCCATTATTCGATTCTGAACTTCCTCCTCTTCGTCCGTCCGATCATTGACAATGGAGCCAAGTTACTTGAAACTGGACACACATTGGAAGGTATAGTTTCCCACTACATAGTGCTTTGTCGGGTTTAGAGGCTTTTTCTTTCTGAGGACCATAACCTTTGTTTTTTCTTCATTTATAGACAGGCCCAGTAAGTAAACCTATCAGATATTAGAAAAAGATTGTAAATCGTCGTCTATGCATGTAATGTCTGATATGCATAAATATACAATATTGAAATAAATAATTAACAAGGCGTTTCATTACAGGCAATATGCTGTATCTAGTAAAAGGAACATTTGACATTTGCTGAGGCACAATAACTGAAACCTAATTCTAAATATCCTGATCCAGCTTTACCGAACCAATGCTACCTCTACAAGATGGATCCGGCCTATAAAGCAGTCGAAGCGTGACCGCTGAAAAGCAAATCACATATCGTTATGCCGAAGAGCGCCGCTCTGTGGGAACTGAGCTATTTATTAATGAATACTCCGTGAGGGGCGCGCGCCGACACGAGTGCGGGCATATGCCGGGGTATTGTGTTAGGACCTCTCCTCTTCATTATGTACTGGTCAATGGATCCGTTTTCAAACCAGCTACTGGCAAAAATTGCCTACTCCACCCCTGAGTCAGCAGCTCTTCAGCAATTACAATAGCTTTTTATTTCCGATTTATTAAAAATGGTTTCATATTCTTTACCTCTTTCTTGAAGCATCTTAGATATAATTGTTTTGGTTGATCTCAAATAGAACATCGTAGCGCATAGGTAATATTCCACAATGCAGTCAAGGACATATAGCTGAAAGGACCACTACAGACATCTCTCGCGAAAAAGGGTTGCAAGAAAGTAAGTGATCAGGGTTTAACCGAGGGATTTTTTCTAGCTTTGGCCAAGTATACATAAAAATTAAACACCCCCCGTGGTCCAGAGGCTTGCACACTAGATTATCATATTGCATACGTAGGTTCGAAGCTCGCCTGTGGCAGGTTGACTTTCTCCAGCGATGGGCTCGGTGAAAAAATTCCTTAGCAATGATGGAAACCCATCGATAGACAGGCGCTTATGACCAAGAAGTGGATGCGACTAAAAAAAAAAAAAAAAAAAAAAAAAAAAAATCGTTTAGAGCCTTCTGCTGAAATTCAGGTACATAAAAATGCTTCAGGTCCACCCGACAAACCTATATAATGTACTTTATAACATACAGTCTTCTTTTTCGTACATGGCTAACGCGCATGCTCGATTGCCAGCGGACACTAGTTTGTGACGCTTTTTTGTAACGTTTTTTTTTTTTTCAGTTTAGTCATCGCTAAAGCATATCTATGCTAAAAAAAAAGCCTTACCTGCTCCTAAGAAAGACATAATCAGTTTTATAGTGTTTCGTGTGGAAAGTGTAGTACTTAACGCCATTTGCAAATAGGCGATGACAACGGAGAGAGTAGATGTTTGCGCATGCGAAATGTAACTTTTCCTTTTCTGTAAACGAGATGTACTTGGAAATCACTAAAAATTAGGGACGATTGAAAATTCAATATAGGATGCAGCTTTGTATTCGAGGATGAAATGGCTAAGACTATAAATTAGTGAGCCGGTGGCCGTGATTGTTAAGGCGTGAGCACAACACTCCGTACTTCACTATGAGGGTTCAATTCCCACTATGAGATAATGGTTTTTCATTGGAAAGAAGAATAGGCATCAGCCCTATCCTGGCTAGAAAAGGGTGATAACCTATAGATAACCCGTCCTAAAATTCTTAGTTAGTAATAAATGGACTTTAACATTTCAATAAATTAGCTCAGTGGTAGAGCACTGGACTAATAAGTTGGAGGACCTGAATTAAAATCCCGAGCAAGCACTAACGATTTTTTTTTCTTTAAGTAGTTTTCAGTTCGTGATGTCTTCCTTTAAATTTGTTATCCGTTTCGACCAAGCATTATTATTGTTACTTTTTTAAAATCTTCCGCACATAACGGGGCTTGTAATCCTTATATGCTAATTAGATGTAAGCGCATAGATAACGCATCATGTCGTAATCATCTCGGTTCATCTACTTGAGTAAAATGAGATATTTCGTGGGTGTTTTTGGTCCATCTTCATTATCATTCCAATACTTTCATTAACTCCATCTGGGACAGCTGTTCCCTCTTCCTAATTATTAAGTAAACTTACCTGTGTTCACCGACAGACTCTTATTATATGCAATTCGGGGCGTAACCGGAAGATGTTATAAATAATATTAAATTAATAGCTTTCCGGAAAGACCCTCCCCCTCGTAGAAAAAAATGAGATAATGGAACAGTGGCTATGTTTAATTTTCAATTATAATTCCTTACAGACAGTTCCGCTTACTACTTGTAAAATTTAATCCCTGGACATAAAATAACTTAAAAAAAAAAATCATTAGCCTGAACAGAAAACCAAAAAGTCCGACTAGCAATATATTGACATATTAAATCAGCATATACAAGTCAACTTCTTTAGGATATATATATATATATATATATATATATATATATATATATATATATATATATATATATATATTGCTGCATGCAATATTCTCAGCTACGAGTACTACAGACACGAAATATCCAGGCTGTATCGCAAGTTAAATGACAATACTCCAGGTGATGAAAATAGACAGATTCTAGGCTCAGAAAATCGATCTAAGATGTGGATCGATTTCACGTTTACTTACAATTACTTACGAAATTCGTATACAATTTCGATTCGAACTGATTCAATTCACATTCGATAATCGCCCATCATTATTAGGAATTGACATGTTACTACAACATTCTTCGATTGTGCTCGTGTACAATTGGAAAATCCAAACGCCGAACAGATTGGCATTGTGCACTCAATAGTTATTCCCAATTAACATTATTATGATAGTAAACCATCAAAAAGAAAGCAAAACATTTTGAGAGATGTGGCCAACCAAGAGGTCCGCCATCGGGTTTGTTAACGTGACAGGTTTTTTTTTCCCGAAATATCCCCTGCCCTCCTTTCATAACTTCATGATGACAACAGTTTATTACTTGGAAAATATGTAACCGTAAAGCCTCATTAAAATTTGAAAAGTTTCTTGATAGATTGATTCATTAATAGATCTGCCCTTGAAGATCGATTCTTTAAAAAGATCGGCCATTGGTGAACAATTTAAAAAATCGATATTTCGTGTTTAAAAAGATCGATTCAGATCGCCCATCTCTATTTATGCGTTTCCGGGGTTTTCTTCATTAATAATAGGAAATCCTTAAGTTTCAACTGTAGATTTTGAATCAGCGAATTAAAATACAAAGGAAAAATAATTTGTTTGCCTCAAAAATAAATGTGTATGGACCTTTTGTCTTTATCTTCGGGGGTTTACATAAAAAATGTGCAGGAAAACCGCCACATTTTAGAGCGTGGGAAAAATATAGGGATATTCTAGTCGACTACAACCAAAAATACTTTTTCGCTGTTTATGACTCGTGTAGTTTCATCAAAGCTGCGAATGAAAACATTTCGTTTAGGGCCTGCTCCTCAAATTCAGGAACATAAATATGCTTTAGGTCCACCCGACGAGCCTATGTAATGTACTGTATAAATTGCAGTCTTCTTCTTCGTACATGGCCACGGCGAATGCACGAATACCAGCGGACACTTTTTTGTAAAACTTTCTAGTCATCGCTAAAGAATATTTATGCTAAAAAAATGAAATTCCAGTTAAGAACCTAAGAGATAGAAATATTCATGCAATTCGTCTGCCGATTAACAAAATATAGTTCCTCTTGATAATACTATGATAAGGTTTTTGGAAGTTTCCCAGTTTCATATAAACGTTCATGACACGCGAAAAAATTAAGTTGTCACAGATGGGAGGATTGACGCACTTCTTTGAGATACCTATCGAAGCGGAGTGCGAAATGCTCGGTCTGTTTCTCATATGCCCTAACAATTAGCATCTATTAGCAGGCTTTTCATGGCAATTCCACATTTATCACTCTAATTCATTCAAATGTATGCAGTACTCCATTTATCAACGGTCGTGATAGTCCACTTTACAATGTCTCTACGGTAAACTATCTACATATGAACTCTCTGATCATGAATGAGCTTTTTCATGGTTATTATAGGCGGTATAATCTACAATACCGTGATAGTCCACTTTACAATGTCTCTACGGTAAACTATCTACATATGAACTCTCTGATCATGAATGAGCTTTTTCATGGTTATTATAGGCGGTATAATCTACAATACCGTGATAGTCCACTTTACAATGTCTCTACGGTAAACTATCTACATATGAACTCTCTGATCATGAATGAGCTTTTTCATGGTTATTATAGGCGGTATAATCTACAATACCGTGATAGTCCACTTTACAATGTCTCTACGGTAAACTATCTACATATGAACTCTCTGATCATGAATGAGCTTTTTCATGGTTATTATAGGCGGAATAATCTACAATACCGTGATAGTCCACTTTACAATGTCTCTACGGTAAACTATCTACATATGAACTCTCTCATCATGAATGAGCTTTTTCATGGTTATTATAGGCGGTATAATCTACAATGATAATAATAATAAATGTTAAAACAAAAATAAGCAATCATAATGATTTTTAAGCTATAATTGTATTTGAATAGATTCCATAATTTCGATGTATAAATTTAAATTCAAATTTTTGCAGGCTTAAATAGTTTTCCAACTTTCCTAAACTTCTATGGCTGAGTAGAAATTTTTACAGGGAGCTCTGATAGAAGAAAAAAAATCATCCTGCTACGAGCGAAACTTGATCTCAAATCTCTTAATGTAGGAATCGGACCCTCTATCCACCCTTCCAATTTAAAGTTTTTTCACATTTTCTTTCTTTTATGGCATAATTAATTGACAGAAAAACAAAAAATATAAATAAATTCTTGTCAAACGTAAAATAAAATGGGAGGGGTCAATGAAAACTTATTACAAGCTTATGCAAATCTATTACAATATGTACTAAATATATATGTTCACATACTTATTTAAAGATTTAATTCATAAACCGCTTACAAGATGCGTTCAGCAAATATATCTATATATATATATAAAAATCACGTGTCTGTCTGTTTGTCTGTTTGTTTGTTCCTTATACAAATCCGTACCGTTTGACTGATATTGACCAAACTTCGCACATAGATACATCTTGATCCGGGAAATCTCGTAGTCTAGATCAAAATCAAAATCTTCTAGGATTCACAGTTCGGGAGTTGAGTGAAGCTCGGGAGTACTTTTGAATAATAAAATCATAGTCACTATGCATGTTGATGATGATGATTAGTTAATAGTTAGGTTAGTGGGAACTGATGAAAAATTTTAATGAAGAAAAGGAACCGGACTTGATTAATTTTTAGATGAAAGCCTTGGATAAATACAAATGTATAGTTTTAAACAAAATAATACTTGGGATTTAGTTGAAAATAAGAAAGTTGTAAATGCAAAATGTTGAACAGTTGGACATAGAGACTGCATTCTTAAATGGTAAAATCAATTCGGAAGTGTATATTTGAGGAGATTGGTATCAAAGTTGGACAAGCCAACTCCTTTTGTTTTTTCAATTGAAAAAAATGGAGTTGTCTAACATTTGAGTCAAATGAATATATTGGAGACATGCTTACAAACTCATTGTGTAAAGAAACATTTGAGAAATTCAGAAATATGTTAAATTTGATATTTTATATTTCATATATAGTTCATACTTCCTGCCTTAGGGAGGAACATTTTTGTCGGTTATACAATTTATAATGTGAAGTGATGTACATCTTGCTGTTTGTGTGTGTAATAAATGAATATGAACTTGACATGCTTTTATGAATCTCCCACACTTTTACTACTTTGAAATCATTTCTTATCTCAACAATTTTAATTATAAAAAGGGTCAAAAGGCACATTTAATTTTAAAAAAATATGGTAGTAATACCCATTATGAATAACTTCCAGAAGGAATCAATTACATTCTCTTCTAGATTTGTACCAAAAATATTTACTTTATTATCATAAATTATTCCTCCAAGCCCTCAATCTTAGAACCTTTAAAAAAATATGTTCCATTAAGGAGAAGGCAGCAACCATGGAGTTTTATATAATTTTTATTGTTTCATAACGTTTTGTCCATCGAAAGCCTAACTTAATTTCACTTTTAATATTTAAATTTATATCATTTTAATTTGCTGTCATGGAATTGTCATTAAACCATTTCCTTCTTATTAAAATGAATTCTTTCATTTATCCCCCCCCCCCAGGTGAATTGAATTTTCCATGCAATTTTCTATTAATCTGAATATGCCAAGCCTCTTTATTATTGACATATTTACACCCAGCTGTTTTATTACATTTTTATATCTGCTTTCTTTTGCCTGAGATATTTATATCCTCTGACTACTCCATTATTTAAATACGCTTGCAATTTGAGCACAATATTGTTGCAAAATCAAAAAAAAAAAAAAAAAAAAAAAAAAAAAAAAAAAAAAAAAAGGCCATGAGGACCCTAAGTGATACTATAGAGGAATCTGATTCATGACTGTACAGCACACTAGGGAGATAGTGTGGTCAGTACTATGCTCCAGCCGCCTGATTTTCCCCTAGGCTGCTTCGACACCTCAAGCCATTAGCACCCAGGGTATCCATTGGTAAATTTATTAAATCCTGGGTTGGCCTAGGGACTGCCAGTGAGGCCAAATTCAACCCAAGAACGAAGACATTAGAAGAAAAAATCTTTATTGTTTGCTCGAGATTCGATCTCAGGTGCTCCAGTTTATTAGTCCAGTGCTCTACCACTGAGCTAACCTCGACCCCTCGCCAAAACAAATTAATCCCCCATTAATTTATTTAGTATAAGTCCTTATTGAAATTCCCAAATAGCTTTAATTCATTGTTGTCTACAGCTGCAACAAAAATATCTAAATTTGTTTTTCTTAGATACCCCTATTTCCTATGACAAAAGGGCTATCCTTAAAGAAGAGCTCATAAACCTTAAGATTTGAAAGAGAAGCTTTAATATAACGGAAAATGTCAACAACAAAATGTGAAAGTTTATTTGGAACAAAAAGTTTTTAATACTTTCCTTTTGCCTCAATTAACATAAATCCTGCATCAATTACTTTTTCAATCATAGAAAAAAAAGCCTTAGTTACAGATTATTACATGAAAAGGTATAGAACATAACATATTAATATTATATTTAAAAAAACAAAATCAATACAAATAAAGAATAGTTTCAGTTATACTAGATTAAAACTTATAGCTAAGTAAGTATAACCTTAATTAAATGCTTCATTTTGTTGCTATTTTTTAATATGTATTTATATATGGACCACACATTATTTTTTTTAAAAAATTATACACAGGTAGTTTGGTTAGGATTTTCTTTAAAGTGGTACTACAATTACATGATTCCAGTATACTTTTTAAAATAAGGGTTAATTTATTTTCCACCCCACATTCAGTGAAAATTTGAATAATAATTTTTTTAACTGAGCTCTCAATTTATAAACTTACTTTCTCATAATTTGAACAAGTGACATATAATCATTCATTTTAATATATAATATAAAGTAGGAGTACCATGACATGCTGGGTAACAGGTATTTAATATGAAACATGTGTAGCATGCCACACCCGGTAACACCTATTTAATATAAAGTAGGTGTAGCATGGCACACCGGGTAACAGCTAGTGATAATATAAAATCTGTAAGGCTATAACAAATATAATCTGTAAACATATTACAAGATGTAATATACAAACCTATTTCGAAGTGTAATGTATAAACCTATATTACGAGGCAGCTTAGATTGTTGAGTGCCACAAATATGTTTTATTAATAATAATTAATTTTATTAAAAACAACAAAAATATCATATATATGAAATACTTTAAATAACTTTAATTCTGTAAATTTTTGTGTGTATGTTTATTTGTGATATTATATATGGTTGTGAGTAATTATATTTTTTGTATTTTTATTAATAAATATATTTTTTGTTAAATATGTCTTTATTATAACAACAATGGCTCGCGTGGTTGAAGTTGGTAAAAAAAATGTACTCTGCAAACATATTACAATATTTTTTTTTTTTTTTTTCTTTTCTTTTTTTTCTTTTTTTTTATCGGCACGCCAACATCCGTGGCGCAGCTGGGAATTTTCTCAACAGGCCGAAATGAGAAAAATACCGTGTGACGTCCAATGGACAAAAACCTGAATTTTTATTTTCTTATATTTAATTTTTAATCCTCTAGTTAAGTTTAGAAACTATTCAAGTAATTAAAGTCGTACAATATTTATTTATTTGTTTTCAGAGACCCGTAACGTTTGGCGATGGTCTCCTTACAGTTTAGCACTATGAAAATCTGTCTCAGTCCAAAAGAAAAAGATAAATAAATTAAAAAAATGAAATAAATAATTATAAAGTATAACAAAATAAATGAAACTGAAAACAACAAAATAATAGTAAATAAAGGAATAGAAAATAAATAAATATACATAGGTATATATATTATAAGGAATATGTATAAGTACTTTAAATTAAAATGATCTCATTTCGATTTTTTTACTTTTAATGCAGATGGAGGACAATTGGAAATTTCATTTAGAAAAAAAAAAAAAAAAAAAAAAAAACCAAGGCTCAACTATACTTTACTATAAATTTTACATAAGTCGTACAATAAATATTAGTTTTATTTTGATCAACAAACACATTAGAATCATTATAAACAAGGCAAAGTCTTCAAAACCTTGTTCATACCAAAAATTAGTTTGAACCTCTGCCGTTGAAGACCGGACAGTGTTTGTATTGGGTGATCCGATGGAAATTACGTCAAAACTATGCCTTTTTTATCTGATATAATTGATTATGGATAATTACTCCCTTATTATTTATCCTGAATTATTCTTTATTGATATATGACTTTTTTATTAAGTACAAAATTTTGATTGACCATAGCAAAAAAAACTTCATCTGGACACATCTCAAGTTTTTTAGGGCTTAAAGTATACCTCAAGTATAATGTACTGAGGGGAATTTAGATTGCCGAAACTTGCCGATTCTAAAGATTTTTATTTTTCTATTTTCAGATCCATCACATAATACAATTTATTTTTTCTTCCAAATTTAAAAAAATGTGGATAAATCCAAGAAAAAAGAATCAATCTTAGGGCAAATACTTAGCCAATTTGATCTGCAGGATGCTCGTAAAGAAATATTGAGCAGTATTAGAAAGTCTGCCTGTTTAATCATATATTATATATCAAAAATGTGGAAACGTGTTCACCGCAGAGAAAATATATATTAATACTGGTTGGAACAAGACATCAAATTAGAAGAAATTGTTATTAATTATCAAGAAAATATCAATTCATGTTCTGATGACCCTTTCGGCTTCCTTAGTGACAAACCTAAGAAAGAGTTTACAGTGTTGTGTGAGAGATCAGCAAAGCGCTGGGTTTTTCTGAGATCTGGCCCAAAACTTACGTTATGGAGAAAAAACATTAAAAAGGAAAGGAAAATCAGTCC
Source organism: Gonocerus acuteangulatus (assembly GCA_946811695.1). Lineage (NCBI taxonomy): Eukaryota > Metazoa > Arthropoda > Insecta > Hemiptera > Coreidae > Gonocerus > Gonocerus acuteangulatus. Next base: position 65,134,950 of record OX328127.1, on the reverse strand, counting down.
AGATATTCATGAATATATAATAGAGGATTACATTAATAATCAAATAGATATTGGTTCCGATATAAGTTTACATTCTAACGAATCCAAAAACGATTCTGATTCAGAATATAGAAATTATTTAACAAATTCATATAAAATGGTAAAATATTATTATTCCATGGCAATATTACTATAAGTATAATTTACTATTATACTATTACTACATTATATGTTACAGTTATATTATATTTTATAATATTGTTATTAATAATATTATTAGCTCCTATATTATTTCTATTAATATTACAAATATTACAGTTAATATTATTATAGCCGTATAGTATGCATTATTATACTACTATTACCTTGTTTTGAGTTGATATAAATTAATAAAAATGTTTATTTGAAAATAACTAGTGGTTAATGATTTTTGTCCAGTATCCCCACTACTTCGTTACATTGTGCGCCGGTGGGACTCGAACCGACCATATCCCCCCCCCCCCCACCCTCCCTGTGGTTCCCGCATGAGAGACCACAGGGAGTCCCACAAAAATGTTGTCTCTACAAGTGGAAATGTTTTCTGAGAAATATGAATTATCTAATTGGGCTCGTCAATGATTTCATGTACCGTCTTTATTTTTACTTCGACATCCTCTAGTGTTAAAACAACGGATCGGCCACATGCATTTACTCCGTCGTGTGGTGCATAAATACTTTGGCAGTCTGCTATAATTCATTAACTACCGCTTACCCAGGTACTGGAGGGTTTTTTCATGAAATCATATTTGTATCAATATATGCTCAAAGTAATCAATATGAATAATGACAACTTAATTGGTGTTTGAAAGCCATTGGGAGTGTAACACCTGTTAAAGCGTGCCCACACACAAACACAAAAAAATACAACAAACACATACATAAAAAATTGTAAACAAGAAAAGAGGAGGCGTTAAGGGCGCGGTGTTGTTTGTATTTGTGCTGAGTGCGGTAGCTATGTTTTGACAGGCTGGTAGCAGGGAAGTCTCACCTGCACTCGCTCACTGCGGTCTCTTTGATTTCTCTTCACACTTCCCATCCCTCAAAGAGTGTAAACGCGGAAATTTTTGTTGTTGTTTCTGTCTGCAGTATACTCGTTGACTGTTTCATCGGTGTTACATAGTCACCAGTTGTCCTATTCAGGTGATTGAAAGCAGCTGTTGAAATGCCGGAACAGAGTTGTTACAATATTTATCATATTGTTGCTCACATATTCATGACATTAGTATTAGAGAATATGTGTGGCAAAGATTTCATCTCACAATTTCATCGTGTGACAACTTCGTAATCAGGGCATTTCACATCCGAAGCATGTAAACGTTAGGATGACATTTGCTACTATGTAAGGATGTCATGAAAAAATGTATGTTACACGTAATGGAAATACATCATTAATAATGATTCATTATTAATACAATATATGTTTAAAACAATGAATTTTTATTGTATGAATGGATGGGGGAAATTAATGTTCAGAAGGATGAAAAAATCCAAAATTTCCAAAGGTATTTTGTTTTTACAGAACGTTTTCAGGGAATTTGTTCATTCTGAATAACGAATATTTTTTCATTCACTAATCAGTCAATTCAATGAATAACATTACTTTTTACTTTTATTTATCATTGAATAACAATGCTTTATTGAATGAAAATTTTTATTGAATAAAAATGATTTATTGAATGAAAATTTTTATTAAATCAAAGTTATTCATTCGAATGAAACAATTTTTTTGAATGAAATTGATTTATTTGACTAAAATTTCTCGTTAAATACTAGTGATTTATTTTAACAATCTTTTCTAATAAAAATTACTTACCTAGTTTATTAAACGTTTTCTTACTTTTAATGAAAATTATTTATTTAACTGATATTGTTTACTGAACTTAAAGAATATGATTTTGATGTTCCATGAACCTTATTATTTTAAAAGTATAAATATAATAAAAGAAGAATGAAAAATAATTAATTATTCATTAAATAAATAAAAAACAGTCAATGAATAACTGTCTAAATGAATGAATTCTTATTCAATAAAATGTTATTGAATAATGGACCAACCCTGTTATTGAACAATGCATATTGAAACCAGTGTTGGGCAAAAATTATTCAGAATGATGAATAATGATTAATGGATAAATGTATTATTTCATTCATGAATGAAGAATAATTACTTTTATTCATTATTCGTTATTCTGTGAATGAAGTTTATGTTTTATTCACAAATTATTCGAATGATCATTCAGAATAAACATGTTTTAGTGAATAACGATCGATTTATGATAATGTTGGCAGCCAGAAATAGGTATATATATATATATGTATGTGTGTATGAGTAGGATTATTCAGTAGACCAACTAGAAACAAATAATAACGAATGATGAATAATGAATGATGAATAACGAATAAGGAATAACGAATAATTCCTTGAATAATTCATGATGTACCGTGTGAATAAGATAATTCAGTGAATTATTCGTTATTCACTAAAAATTTATTCGAATGATCATTCGAATAATAATTTATTCGAATAATGCCCAACACTGATTGAAACTAAATAAAAGTGTATTGATGAGACTTTGATTATAATAGATCAATGCACATTGACCGTCTAGGGGATGCTTAATGATAGATTTAGTGATAATAATAATTTATAATTTTTGAAATATTATTGGTGACTATAATTTGATAAAATAGGGTTGGAAAGTAACACGGTAGTCCTATGAAGAGTCGGGATAGGTAATTATGAGAGAAAAGCAAAGAGGCAGAAGAGCGGAAGGATCCTATCCGACATGAGGAGCATATGCTATCCACCAACCCCTAGTGGCCCAATTTTCCAGCCGTTTTGTCACCCTCTGTATTAGATTATCTACCCTATATGAGCACTACATGGGAGCTGTTTGATCATTATCGCAAATCAAACGATCAAAACATGAACGGACAGATCAGGCATGTTGGCTTGAATGATTTCATGATGCCGATAACGTCTAGAGGATTGTTATTGTACATACAAGGTATATAGACTGGCCATGTGCCATAACTAGTGGCAATAACTACTTTATGAAGTTACTTGTACTTTATGATTTTTTCAAGATTGCAGAAGAACCGTTTCTCATAGTTGAAAAACATGACCAATATTATGCAGAACATTTTCAGGGGTCTAAGCAGGCTATGAGCAAGACTCGGCTGAATAAGGACCTTTGCACGGGCATTGAAAATAGGATCCTTGAAAAGATTCTGCATAAAATAAAACACCTGTGGAAATTTTGGACAATTTTTTTTTTACCACTGTGAACATCGATTTCCCCCATGCAGCAATTCCTGCAAAGACCATTTTCTCTTCAATTTTATAAGGATTCATGAAGTTATGAAATTAACAGTTTTCATTTCCCAGGATTTCTCTCTCTCAAGCTTTTTGAGATATTAACAAAATATCGAAACATTCAAAAATGTATTTCATTTTAATTCTTACTCCTTTCTGAGCGAGGCCGATTTCAGCACTTTTTGTTGAAGTTATTCATGTAGCTCACATTCAATAATCTTGAAAAATATCTTAACACCCTACCCACTAGATACGAAAAGTTCTCCAGAGCACTGGACTAATATGCTGGAGGACCTGATTTCAAAATCCGAGCAAGCACTAAAGATTTTTATCTTGTGGTATCTCCGTTCATGGATTGGATTCGGGCTCCATGACCGTCCCTAGAACAACCCAGCCTTTAATTAATTTATTAATGGGTACCTTGGCGCTAATGATCCAAGCAGTCGAAGCAGCAAAGGAGAAAATCAGGCGGCTAGAGCATAGTACTGACCAGACAATCTCCCTAGTTAGTCGTATGGTCATGAATCAGATGCCTCTATAGTAGGTACATGGCCCTCAGGGCCCTCGTAGTCTGTTACAGAACTGATTTTTTTAATTTTATATATATATATAATGCTTGAAAGCATTGCAATAAACACATATATTTTAGCACTAATCGAAGATATTAGGTTGCACCCATGAAAGAGTATTTGAAATATTTCATGTATCCTACTTACAAGATACGGAAAATCATTTCCTTATAAGTGTTTTTTAACACGATAATTGCCTACATATTTGTTTTTTCAGCATGAAACTTAGTATGTAGCTTCAGGTCACCACAATTTTCTTGTGAGTACAGGGGTGATGTACTTTATCTTTTTTGAAAGAAAAGCCATTACTGCACAATCTAATCTACTACTTTAGGCACGGCGTGCTCGCGCCGAATTGCGATTCTTTCTCGTAATATATATATATATATATATATATATATATATATATATATATAAACTAACAGCTGAAATGGTTGTTGTTTTTGGTACGAACTGCAGCTTCCTGATTTTCTGGTGATCAGACCTGAGAGCACTAGGGAATTCCAAAACCTCAGTATTTGTACAATTAATTCTCTTTCTATATTAAAGAGCGTCATCAATCCTGAATATAAATACCTCCAAGAAAATGATAAATCTAATGCTAACAATAGTAGGAGAAGATCGGCGTGAAGCAGACCGAGACGAGGAGTCAATAGGTGATTTGGACCTGGGTGCTGACAGAGCATCCGGTGTTACACGTCCTTACAATAGGTAATGTTTACCTGACTAGGTAACACTACCCTCACGTCGGTCTGATAGATCTTCTAGGGGTGAGAATGCAAGTTTCACCCTCGGTGATCGGGGTAACTCACAATCCTGGGTGATGACTTCTCTCTATGTTAGTCAAAGGCTTTGTATTTCTGTCTGGATTTAGCTGAAAAATTAAATATTATAATTTTAGTGCGTTATTTTATAGCAGAGGAAACACGCGTGAGCTTCTACCCGATGAAGCTGCCCGGAAGACAAGACATTTCTGCCAATATTGAGCTTGGGGAGTATTCGGATGGGTGACCGCCTGGGATCCGTTTGCATTGTTCACTTTTGATTTTATTATACAGCTTTAGCAATAATAGCTTTACATAAAATAGACATTTACGTATGATACTGTATATAGGCTAAAGTATATTAGACGTTTTGGGGGCAATCAGTGGTTCAATTAAGAATTTCCTTATATTTAGAAAATGCCATGATCTGATTTGATTAAAAAATTGTAATGTGTTTTCTATATAATGGCTCCCGTCTCTTGAGTAATTCATTCAAGTTATCCAGCATGTCAAAGTGTTAGAAATTTTTTTACAGTGAAGTTTTTGTGGCAGTATTTGCAAAAAGGTATGTCTTGTTTCGTCTTAAGATGTACCTAAATGAACTATTCTTAGGCAACAAAGAACAATTTCTTATCTTCTTTGCATCTCTTGTTTCAATGCCATTCGCGTATTTTCCTCATTATATATGTGTGTGTATATATATATATATATATATATATATATATATATATATATATATACTAGCTGTTACCCGGTATGCCATGCTACACCTACTTTATATTAAATAGGTGTTACCGGGTGTGGCATGCTACACATGTTTCATATTAAATACCTGTTACCCAGCATGTCATGGTACTCCTACTTTATATTATATATTAAAATGAATGATTATATGACACTTGTTCAAATTATGAGAAAGTAAGTTTATAAATTGAGAGCTCAGTTAAAAAATTTATTTTTCAAATTTTCACTGAATGTGGGGTGGAAAATAAATTAACCCTTATTTTAAAAAGTATACTGGAATCATGTAATTGTAGTACCACTTTAAAGAAAATCCTAACCAAACTGCCTGTGTATAATATTTTAAAGAAAATAATGTGTGGTCCATATATAAATATATATTAAAAAATAGCAACAAAATGAAGCATTTAATTAAGGTTATACTTACTCAGTCATAAGTTTTAATCTAGTATAACTGAAACTATTCTTTATTTGTATTGATTTTGTTTTTTTAAATATAATATTAATATGTTATGTTCTATACCTTTTCATATAATAATCTGTAACTAAGGTTTTTTTTCTATGATGGAAAAAGTAATTGATGCGGGATGGTAATTGAGCCAAAAGGAAAGTATAAAAAACTTTTTGTTGACCCTTTTTATAATTAAAATTGTTGAGATAAGAAATGATTTAAAAGTAGTAAAAGTGTGGGAGATTCATAAAAGCATGTCAAGTTCATATTCATTTATTACACACACAAACAGCAAGATGTACATCACTTCACATTATAAATTGTATAACCTACAAAAATGTTCCTCCCTAAGGCAGGAAGTATGAACAATATATGAAATATAAAATATCAAATTTAACATATTTCTGAATTTCTCAAATGTTTCTTTACACAATGAGTTTGTAAGCATGTCTCCAATATATTCATTTGACTCAAATGTTAGACAACTACATTTTTTTCAAAATGGAGTTGTCCAACTTTGATACCAATCTCCTCAAATATACACTTCCGAATTGATTTAACCATTTAAGAATGCAGTCTCTATGTCCAACTGTTCAACATTGGACCAAACTGCCTGTGTATAATTTTTTAAAGAAAATAATGTGTTGTCCATATATAAATATATATTAAAAAATAGCAACAAAATGAAGCATTTAATTAAGGTTATACTTACTTAGTTATAAGTTTTAAATTAGTATAACTGAAACTATTCTTTATTTGTATTGTTTTTGTTTTTTTAAATATAATATTAATATGTTATGTTCTATACCTTTTCATGTAATAATCTGTAACTAAGGTTTTTTTTTCTATGATTGAAAAAGTAATTGATGCAGGATTTATGTTAATTGAGCCAAAAGGAAAGTATTAAAAACTTTTTGTTCCAAATAAACTTTCACATTTTGTTGTTGACATTTTCCGTTATATTAAAGCTTCTCTTTCAAATCTTAAGGTTTATGAGCTCTTCTTTAAGGATAGCCCTTTTGTCATAGGAAATAGGGGTATCTAAGAAAAACAAATTTAGATATTTTTGTTGCAGCTATAGACAACAATGAATTAAAGCTATTTGGGAATTTCAATAAGGACTTATACTAAATAAATTAATGGGGGATAAATTTGATTTGGCGAGGGGTCGAGGTTAGCTCAGTGGTAGAGCACTGGACTAATAAACTGGAGCACCTGAGATCGAATCTCGAGCAAACAATAACGATTTTTTCTTCTAATGTCTTCGTTCTTGGGTTGAATTTGACCTCACTGGCAGTCCCTAGGCCAACCCAGGATTTAATAAATTTACCAATGGATACCCTGGGTGCTAATGGCTTGAGGTGTCGAAGCAGCCTAGGGGAAAATCAGGCGGCTGGAGCATAGTACTGACCACACTATCTCCCTAGTGTGCTGTACAGTCATGAATCAGATTCCTCTATAGTATCTGCCACTTAGGGTCCTCGTGGCCTTTTCTTTTTTTTTTTTTTTTTTTTTGATTTTGCAACAATATTGTGCTCAAATTGCAAGCGTATTTAAATAATGGAGTAGTCAGAGGATATAAATATCTCAGACAAAAGAAAGCAGATATAAAAATGTAATAAAACTGCTGGGTGTAAATATGTCAATAATAAAGAGGCTTGGCATATTTAGATTAATAGAAAATTGCATGGAAAATTCAATTCACCTGGGGGGGGGGGGGGATAAATGAAAGAATTCATTTTAATAAGAAGGAAATGGTTTAAAGACAATTCCATGACAGCAAATAAAAATGATATAAATTTAAATATTAAAAGTGAAATTAAGTTAGGCTTTCGATGGACAAAACGTAATGAAACAATAAAAATGATATAAAACTCCATGGTTGCTGCCTTCTCCTTAATGGAAAATATTTGTTTAAAGGTTCTAAGATTGAGGGCTTGGAGGAATAATTTATGATAATAAAGTAAATATTTTTGGTACAAATCTAGAAGAGAATGTAATTGATTCCTTCTGGAAGTTATTTATAATGGGTATTACTACCATATTTTTTAAAATTAAATGTGCCTTTTGACCCTGTTTATAATTAAAATTGTTGAGATAAGAAATGATTTCAAAGTAGTAAAAGTGTGGGAGATTCATAAAAGCATGTCAAGTTCATATTCATTTATTACACACTCAAACAGCAAGATGTACATCACTTCACATTATAAATTGTATAACCGACAAAAATTTTCCTCCCTAAGGCAGGAAGTATGAACTATATATGAAATATAAAATATCAAATTTAACATATTTCTGAATTTCTCAAATGTTTCTTTACACAATGAGTTTGTAAGCATGTTTCAATTTTTTTCAAAATGGAGTTGTCCAACTTTGATACCAATCTCCTCAAATATACACTTCCGAATTGATTTTACCATTTAAGAATGCAGTCTCTATGTCCAACTGTTCAACATTTTGCATTTACAACTTTCTTATTTTCAACTAAATCCCAAGTATTATTTTGTTTAAAACTATACATTTGTGTTTATCCAAGGCTTTCATCTAAAAATTAATCAAGTCCGGTTCCTTTTCCTCATTAAATTTTTTCATCAGTTCCCACTAACCTAACTATTAACTAATCATCATCATCAACATGTATAGTGACTATGATTTTAAAATTCAAAAGTACTCCCGAGCTTCACTTTAACGGATTAAAATGCAAATTATTCACCTTCTTACCCCATTTAAAAGTCGTTATTTGTTCTGGTTTCTTAAGAACAACTACTACCATATAAACGTAACTTAGAAACATCTGGTTTCTTTCCAAATATATTTTACAGGATGTGTTATCCTCAATGGTTTTAGCTAAAGTGCGATTTTTCAAATAAGTTGCTCCACAAACAATTTTTGGCCAAAACTTTTTTACAACAATAGATTCTGCCAGTAAGCAATGACATATATTCATAATTGTTCTATAAAATTGGTCAGCAGTTCTCTTTAATTAGTAAATATATGAGGGCATGGATTAATTTAGATACTCTTATTCTTTGTAAAAGCATAAACCATACTATTTAAATATTCCTTACCATTGTCACATCTCATAATTTTAATTCTCTTATTTGTTAATTTTCCAAGCAATTAAACACTTCTATATTCTACATTAACACCATGTATGGCATAACTAAAATATGAAAATAGACAAACAAAGGTTAAAACTGAAATGTTTTAAAAGACAGTTTTAACGAAATGTTTCAAAAAATATTTGTTAAAAACTTTAACCGTTTAAATGTATTTGCAAGCTTAATTCTGTCGCAAAACTGAATAACATCTAGGAGCCCAGTGTTGTCTTACTTGATATATACTTCTTAAACAGAAATATGATTATTCTCCAAATTCTGAGAATATAAGGCTATTTTGAGAATAGGTAAAACATTAAAAGAAGTTACAATAAAACTTTAAAAAAAAGTAAAACAAAAACAAAAAGAAAGTAAAACTTAAAAAAAAATGAGTTATGTTGGCTTGCTAATTTCCATCTATATTGCCGTTCTTCTTTGAAGAAGTTGCAACACTGGAAGAAAATGGCTATTTCGGAGAATTTACTCCTTCATAAATGACATTTTCGAAGGCGTAACTCCCGAACTGTGAATCCTAGAAGATTTTGAGCTAGACTACGACATTTCCCGGATCAAGACGTATCTATGTGCGAAGTTTGGTCAATATCAGTCAAACGGTGTGGATTTGTATAAGGAACAAACAAACAGAAAAACAGACAAACAGACAGACACGTGATTATATATATATATATATATATATATATATATATATATATATATATAATGTTTTCCGGTAGTGGGGTTGCTTAATTCCAGAAGGTGAAACAAAATTCAGTCTTCCCACAAATTTTCTTTATTTTGCACTAGGCCTTTCAACACAAATTTCCACTCATCAGGGGCTCCGTGCAGTGATAGTTGTTACCAGGGCTGTGTTCGGGCTAGAACTAGGGGAATATATATATATATATATATATATATATATATATATATATATATATATATATATATATTGCAAAAACCAAAATATATATACATCGTACTTTTCGCTCCATCCGCCATGAAACAAGAGGAGGAATTCTGTGAAATTAAAAAATAAAGAAAGAGCACATTCTATTTTTTTTTTTTTTTTTTTTTTTTGTACCTAGTTAAATAAGTTGAAAGGTCTCAGAGCCGCTCCATCACCGGTAGCTAATTGCCTGGACTGTATAAATAAATAAAAAACATTAACACATAAAAATATAATGTAAAAATTGTATTTTTATTATTGAAAGAAATGTGCTTTAATAAATAACAATATTGGAGGGAGTGGTGCTAATAAAAAAGTAAAAAAAAACTCAATTTGAAAAAGATTTTATTGACTGGAATTACAGAAGAAGTGGAGATGCGATACAATACTTTGAACAAGACTTCATTAAAATTGAAACGAAGAAAGAAAGAAGAGAACAACTCATTATTTCTTAATTATTTTTCAGAGCGGAATGAGTCCTGAGTTCAATTTATATTCTTTTATTTCATGCTTAAATAATTCCTTTCTGTTCTCCCTTTTTAGCGATCCTTCAGAAGGTTCTTCTTCATTTTTTGGTAATTTCTAATTATGTAGCGATACCTGAAAGGGAATTTCAAAGCATGATTGGAAGTGTCTTTATTCCTGTTCCAGGAGGATGGGTTTCTTTCAAGGCACTAAATTAAAAAAAAAAATTCATTAATATATAAAGAAAAAATAAGTGAATAATAAAACTTGTATATCCTTTCACAATTAAGGTACTTTTTTTAGCTCTGTTATACAGTTTATAGATGTGCCAAAATATATATTATACCATCCATAACAATTCCTTCCCACCGTACTGCATTAATCGAATAATCATTTGCCACCAGTGCCACCTCGCTATGGAATTCCTTACCTCTGCCTTTAACCTTTAAATCCCGACTCTTCCACCACTTTTTATCCCTGCAAGTTTTGCCCAATCCCTAATTTAATTGTATTCACTAGCCTGTAAATTAAACATTATTCCTATGGGACATGTGTCCCGGAATAGGAATAAAACATTTTTCATTTCATTTAATTTACCTAAAGTTCCTACTCTGACAGTTAAAATATCGGTACCATTAGATAGGATAGTGTAAGATAAAATGTTTTGGAAAAAGAAATCGGCAAACATATCGATGACCACAACATTTGTAAATTATGAAAACGTTAGTAAACAAAACGACATTCTGTATGGCAAATACTTCAGGAAGGCGTGTAATAAGCCACATTCCTGTCAAATTAATGGTTTTTGCCAATAAAATTGGTATATAGCATTCCCGTAAGAAACGATTGGATGAGGTCGTTAACCAGCAAAATCGTCCCACCTGTAGTAGGAGTTTAGCCCTATACTGGGTTGTAAATGGTGTTAAGCTGTAGACAACCCGTCCTAAAATTTTCTGGTATGTATAAGTGGATGTTTAAATTTAAATAAATGTATTGTTATTTTAGCACATTCTTTAACCACCTGAGTTATGCAGATGCTGCGTGACGGACTTTTTTTTAATAATGGATGAAGTGAAATCTGTTTATCCATATATAGGGTTGGCAAATTAGTCCGTTCGGTTTTTGTATTCATGTTTTGTTTACAATATGTCACATTTATCTGATGCAATTAATCCCAACAGAGGATTGTTTATCCTATTTGTAATATGTAAACAGTTATGTCTGTCGACACTTGTTAAGATTAGGTCAGTATTGCGTTTGTGATCCAGCTGAGAAGATGGACGGTAATTTATTGCATTATAGGAATATTTTGCTGTATTTTTTTTTTTTTTTTTTTTTTTTTTTATACGGCGCATCGACAAATCGTGGACATTAGCGCCGACGTCCAGGGTGCAACCAGGAATTTCTCAGCGAGCCCTGAGATGAGAAAATTCCTGTCGCCGGTGGGGATCGAACCCACCATCTCCCGCTTATGAATCTAGCGCGCTAGCCACTAGACCACGAGAGACCCCATTTTGCTGTATTATTTCAAAAAAGGAAAGCGAGCTGCAGAGGCTCATAAAAAAATATGCGGGGTCTATGGAGATAAAGCCTTAACCGAGCGCACGTGCCAAAATTGGTTTGCCAAGTTTAGGGCAGGGAATTTTGACATAAACGACGCACCACGACCTGGTCGTCCACAAGAAATTGAAAGCATTGATGTTAAGGCTATAGTCGATAAAAATCCTTCCCAATCAGTGCGAGACATTGCTGAGGCCCTAGATATATCACATGCAAGCGTAGAAAATCATTTGCGGAAGCTCGGCTACGTTTCTAGGCTGGATGTTTGGGTCCCCCACTCTCTGACCGAAGCCAACTTGGCAAAACGCATTTCCATTTGCGATTCCCTGCGAAAACGTCAAGAAAACGATCCATTTCTTAAAAGACTTGTGACAGGGGATGAAAAGTGGATTGTCTACGATAATGTGGTGCGAAAAAAATCTTGGAGACCTAGCAACGAACCACCTGGAACCACATCTAAAGCGGGATTGCACCCAAAGAAGATAATGCTTTCTGTATGGTGGGATTTCAAGGGTGTGATTGTTTATGAGCTGATGGAGAGATGGGGTAAAGTAATAGAAAATAATGGACATTACATTGTAGTTAAAATAAAAATTATGTTTTAAAATATACAATAGTTTTCTTTCAACTTAAAAAACCGAAAGGACTTATTTGCCAACCCTATAACTAGGCATAAATTATTCAACATATAAGACTGGTGTAGATTTCATTTCTTACAATCGATACTGTCTATTTGTTCCCAATAGAAAACAAAAGTTCCAAAAATATCGTTTTTCTACAGTTATCTACATTTTTTTTAACAGCAATAAAGAAATAAGCTTAGAAACCAAAATATTTAGTTTCTATACTACCCTTCCTAAATCTCACCAGGGATGAGCATTTGTAATAACAGGCTTAGATGAAGCGATTCATGTTAGATGGAGTTCTTATAATTGTGCCCCATTTGCCTGGTCTAAACAACGTCCAAGAAATCTTCGAGTAAAGGTTAAAGGAGCATTGCATGAGTAAAACATATATTCTGTAGCGAGAAAGTGCATGATTGCGATGTAGGTGCTTTGGGCGGGAAGAGTGGGGATATAATCAATCATTTCGAGCGGGTAAAAGGGAAGGAGCCATGGTAAAGTGGCGCGTAACGAAGCTTGACAATGGTCGACTCTGATGAAGGAACCTTTGACTTGGCCGCCACGCTGCCTGCTGGCCGAATCCTCGACTAACACAGATATCACAGGCTACATCATCAATCACTATATTCTATAGTAGCAGCTACTGGAGGCGAAGAGACACTGGCCGCTACCTCAAAATCCAAAAGTGAACTTTTATTGCAGTTGGACTCCCAAGAGCTAAAATAATATTTAGGACCTCTACAGAAGGGAGAACCAAGCTAGCAAAGAAAAAGTTGGGAACCTTTACAATGTCGGAACATTTCCATTTAGAAAGAAATTCAAAAATTTATTTTCTTTCAATGTTTCAGTCTTAAAGAACACTAAAAATGCCCCAAAACACATAAATATTTAAAATGACTAATTGAAAAAAAAAAAACAAAAAACATATTGAAGAACAACCTCATTTAATATTATTTTGACAAAAACTGATAAATCTTTCTTTGTTATATATTGCAGTGGGTCTGCTTTAGCATAGCGTTTGGAACATTCAAGAAGAAGATCAAAGATGACGCCGTTCCTGCGATCATTTAGCGGGTTTCCTCCCTTCCGCTAAAGGAGAGAAACCCGCTTCCCACGTGCACATTTGGACGAAATCCGAAAGTGCCAATAAAAGTGGTTTGTGTGCGTGTTTTAATATAAATATATATATATATATATATATATATATATATATATATATATTTGTCTGTCCGCCCTATGAGTCCACCCTGTGGAGAATGACTATTGGAAAGCTTGCTAAATTTACTTTAAACATGATTCTTATGCAATTTCCCATTGAGCAATGTCAGTCATAGAAATCGGTGCTTTAAAGAATAAAGTCTTGGTTTCGTTTCATTAAAGGTTTTTTTATCAGTTTCCTCAGTTTTTAATTAGAAGTGGTTTTAAATTTGCATTTAAATTAGTTACATTAAAATGAATATTTGAGGCAAACAAGATATGGAAATAAGAAAGTACTAATGCAGTGTTTTTTGCTTAGAGTTGGGTAATGCCATTTTCATGTGCATTGTGACCCCTAAAATCTCGCTTTCTCTGGGATTTTATTATAGTAGGAATTTAAAAGTTTAACGAAATATCAAAATCGGCGGGGAATTTAGAATATGAGGTCAGAAACATTCGAAGGATTTAGGGAAGAATCTTTTTATAAATGGTGTCAGCTTCCGTCAAAGGGTAAGGGCGTGGTTCTCTTCTCTCAATATAAAAAAGTAATTCCTGGATGTCGGCGAAAATAGGAATGTCTTGCAGCGAATAGAGCACAGCCATCAAGCTGAATTTGAACTCAATTCCAGTTCGAACGATTCCTGGCAGAAGCTCAGGATTCCGTTGCAAAGCCTGCAACGAGCCTGAAATTCTCCCCCATGTCCTGGGCATCTGGCAGAAGCTCAGGATTCCGTTGCAGAGCCTGCAACGAGCCTGAAACTCTCCCCCACGTCCTGGGAGAAATCAGAAATCAGAACTTCTAAGAATAAATCGACATCATAAGGTGCGAACCTATGTTGCAGATTTGTTCAGGAAGAAAACTGGATTTGAGGTGTATGAAGAAGTGAGCTGTATAGCCGAAGATGGTTCCACAAGAAGGACAGACATTATAGTCATAGATCGCCAGGCATCCACCGGAATTATTTTGGATCCGACTATAAGATTTGAGATAGACGAGAATCAGCCCTAATCAGTTGAAAATGAAAAGAAGTCCATTTATGAAAAGTATATACCTACTCTATTTCCGTAGAAATCATAATATCCTAAATGGAAAGTAATTGGTCTTCTCTTTGGTTCAAGAGGTTCCATGCCTTCGTTTATCTAAAACGTTTTTAATAGATGGTTGTAAATTCCATCTATTAAAAACGTGAGCGACTACGAATCACTTATATATGGGCTGGAAGGTTACTATCATTCCAGGGATAGTAAATTCTGTGCAGAAAATAAAAATTAAAAATAAAGAATTGTTCCTTTGAATGATAAGAAACCTGTCACCGCATATGGTCAACCATCAACTTTTTTTTATTCATTACTGGAATAAAATTGCTTTATTAATAATCCGCACTGAAATGTTTTCGTTTCCCTCTCTGAAATACTGTTTACACAACGAATGAGATAAAGGGATGACTGGTTATTTCGACGAATCACCGAAAATCTCTAAGCATGACTCTTAATGATACGATGATGTGTGACATTAAACCCTCTCTAAAATGGAGTTCACACTTTTTTCCCGGGCTCCTGGAGCAAGTGAGATATCAGAGCAGGTCGTTAAGAAGTGTTCCTCCATCATCAATCATCTCTAGCTTAAGTTCGCCGCCTCTCATCGTCTAGCTCTTTCATTCACATCTCTGATGAAGGTCATAAAATCAATTCACAAGTCTCACCATATTCCATGGATAGAAAATTCGAGGATTCTTAGGAAATTGGAATTTTAGCACCTCCTCACCCAATATGTATAAAAAAGGTATCAAAGAAAACGTACAAATCGCAGGAGCTGTGACATCTTAGTGCTCCTTAGTTCTCATCCCTAGTGTCATTTGTAAAGATTAGAATTAAATAGTTTAATCATTCGTGAAAAATATAACCATCTACTACAATTAAATGGGAAAGAAAAGTAAGATTTTGGGCGCCTCAATACACAGGAAACTGAAGGAAAGTCTCCTATATGTATATAGATTCAAAAATGACGTACTCAATGTTCCGAATTTTCGCTCTAGGAAACATTATTACAAATATATTTCTCATTTACTGGCCTAATTTTACTAAAATATTGATTTCACTATTAAATTCGTTAAAAAAAAGAACCAATTAAAAACTGTAGCAAAAAGAGCCAAAATAGCGTTAAAAAAAAACGAAACTGACAAATTCGAAATTTAAGCACCGATTTTTCCGAATGATATTAAAATATGTATAGCACTTTCTGTATCTAGAAAATATAGAAAAAATAAATTAGAAACCAAATACGTAATATTAACATTTAACAACACAAATTTGTAACTGTTCGGGTTCACAGTTTTAAACCCATTGACCTGCGAACTGTAAGTCCTAGAAGATTTTAACCTAGCCTAAGACACTCTCCAGATCAAAACCTAAATGTGTGCCAAGGTTGATCAAAATCGGTCAAAAAGTGTGGATTTGTATAAGGAACAAACATACAGACACCTGGTAGACATTTTTGAACTAGCCTACGAGACTTCCCGGATCAAGACCTACCAGTGTTCCAAGTTTGGTCAAAATCGGTCAAACGGAGTTGTATAAGGAACAAACAGAGAAACAGAGAAACAGAAAACAGACACGTGATTTATATATATATATATATATATATATATATATATATATTATTTATAAGTAAAGATGGAATGGTTGGGATTCGGCTAAAGAAACCACAATATGATTTTTGTTTAAAAAAATCTATATTTTGGACGTTTCGGCTACTCATTGGTAGCCTTCGTCAGCTATGGAAATGCCTGGAGGCAGAGGAAGACCAATGTTGTCACTTAAGTAACCATTGTGGAAGTGTCAGCTTCTAGCTAACTATCTAATCATCATGATATATTATTTATTCTTGCTAATGATCCAATATATATATATATATATATATATATATATATATATATATATTTGAAATAAATGTGTATTTCATTAGGGAGTTTGTTGAGAGCTCAATTATTTCTCAATTTAATATTTAAACCAAAGAAAATTATTGTTTTCTATAATAATATGCATAATAATTTTGTAGTCCTATTTTTAATATTTATATAGTCTTAATATTCACATTAGCTTTATATAGTTGTTTTCATTTGAATATAAACAATAGTTTATCTTATTTATTATGACTTACTGAATTAAATAATCCTAAGAATCTGTTTAATATATGTTTAAAATATAAATGAATAAGTTACCAACAATATTTTATACATATAATGGAAGAGAGCGAAATATAAAGACTTTGTATTTTATATAACCTTTGTTTATGATTTCATAGATTTTCCCCCGATTTTCAAATGTAGTTAGATTGCTAGAACAAATATATTTTCAATCTATCTATCTCTCTAATTATACACCAATTATCTTTCGAGTTGTGATATGATACTTGGATAAATGAATGCCTTCTCCCCGGTCCTTATTCACCATTCATAGCGCGTTTTAATCAAAATGATCCGTGATCAAAAGGCATAAAGCATCACGACAACTCCATTCGGCTTGTCTAGGTATTCGTTATAAATGATAACATGAATAATCATGAATAAAAGTAGAGAATATATTCCCGCGGGTATGAATATAATGGTAGAGTAATTATCGGATAGACCGGAAAGTGCAAATCCTGGAAAATTTGAATGGCGCCGTAAGCAATGTTTTCATCCGTTATTACATTGGCTACATTGTAATACGGCATCCCCTAATTGGCCGCTCATGGAATTTCTATCCGCCATGTCTAATTGTCTATTACATGAATAAACATGAGATAATGATACCTTATCGCTGAGTATGATACATCTTTTTTATAATGAGTAGGACCCTAAGGAAGATATCAATACAATGTCTGAAAATATTTTCCTTGAATCCTACCCGCTTTTTAACTCTCCGCAGTTTGTTGGGCCTAGAATAGCTTGTTTGTTGGGCCTAGGATAGCTTGTTTGTTGGGCCTAGGATAGCTTGTTTGTTGGGCCTAGGATAGCTTGTTTTCCTTCCCGACGAGAGGTACTCTTGTGCTCGAGTAATATTGAGGAGGATGTTGAAATCGCGGTCAAAAATAAAGAAAAACTAAATACTTCTTCATAACTGTGCACCTTTTATTAACAAGCAAATGAATAAACCAGTAGTTCATTGTCCATAGAGGTAACGTCGCTTTTACTGATTGATCAACTTTTTGTCGTAATATTTCTTCAAAGTCACTCGGTCGAATTGAAACCTTTTGGTAGTTAACATTGGTAGCATTTTATGGTCTAAAAATTAGGGTACTATCATCAAGCTCAAGTCCCTTCTGTCCATATCCCAGAAAATTTCCTTCGTACCTAAACTTCTGAGGTCTAGGAAGAATTTCTTATGGATAAGTTTCTCTGTCTTCCCCAAACTTTACCAAATTTCACTTTGCTATCGCCTCTTTAGCATAGGCTATTGATAGTCCGACAAATAGCAGTGGTCGTATAATCTATAATATTCTTCATTATCCGGTCGCTACTATACCTCGATGTACCGGTAACTTGAAAATGATATCATACTAGTATTTCTAAAGTGACACAACTCCAAATTCGGAGTTTTTCAGTTGTGATTATGAAAGACATGGTAAATATCTCTTTATCAACCATCAAAGCTGTTTGTATCTAGCTTTAGAGCTTCAAAGTAAACTCCAGGTCATCCAAAGACTTTTAGTTGTTTTCGTATTTTGCATTCCGTTAGTATGTGTTTCATTGTCAGGGTAACGTTACATTGTCTGCAAGTAGTTTGTTCTTCCTTTGTTATAAAATTTTAGTGAGTAATTCAAGTATTTCCTAGCCATAATCTACATAATATGTCCTTTTCTTAAATATAACTCATCTGCCTAGAAGGTGCAGGACCTATCTTAAATGTTAAGAATTTAAGGACTGATTGGGATTCGGCTGAAATATATATTTTGAACGTTTCGGCATGGTCTTTGGCAGCACTCTTATCCATGGTCACCTAAAAGTTATGGTGTTCTTCCTTCATCCCCTGACCATTTATTGCTGAAGAAGGCTACCAAAGAGCGTGCGTTTTCCCTTAGCAGAATCCCGACCATTTCTTGATTTATTATCACCTCTACGGCTAATCATCTGCATCTCGTTATTTTAAATATTGGCGGCTACAAATATAAGTCGACTATTCTAGGAATTTTTATAACTTGTGATAGCTTTACAGTAATAAAAATAAATTATAATTATAATGTGTACTATATTGAAGGGAATTAAATGAGAAAACCCCCCGCTGGTAGTTAGCAGCAGGTGGTCCTGAGGTATCTAGCCCGATTTACACCAGCTATTGGAGTAATGTTAGTTACCTTACTCCCCGATAGGGTCGTGAGTTTTGGGACTTCATAGCTCATAACTCATTCCTCCTACAGCTCTCTATATCTGTATTTATTTGTATGTTTTAAATCACTTTCTTGAGCAATACTTTATCCCTGGTCACGTTCCTTGGTAACTTACCGGTCCGTGGAATCCGGCCCAAGTATCGTTATACAAATAACTTAAGGGTACAGATCGTGAGGCGCAGGCTGAAGAGCTGGTATGCCTTGTGCGTTTCTGCTTATTTATGAGTAGAGGATCATTCGGGAAGGGAGAAGAATATATAGTCAAACTTGTTTGTTTTTTTTTTATCTATATATTATATTTATGATAGTCATGATAAAGATAGTCAATTAAACTTGCATGATCCCATGGCGCATCAACTTGAGACTTCTTAAGCATCAAATTGGATTCGAATAAGCTCTCATCAGGCCTGAGACAAACATCAACCATCAATGGGGACCTCCATCAAATTTTCCTTTATGAGCTCGCTGTAAAAATTACTTCTTGATGTATAGAAAGAGTGAAAATCCACAGCAAGTCCGGCGCAAGTAGCATATGTTGCTGGTAGTTTTTAATGTTATGTATTACTATCAAAGAAGGATACTACGCCTCTTTCATGTATAATTTTTAAACCACCTGTAAAAATGTAGATAGCTTATGGATTCTTGGGTACCATTTTATTGACATTTTGTTCGTAAAACTTTTTTTTTCTTTTTATTACAATTCAACCAGGTGGGTCATTGCTGCTTATTTAACTTTGAGGAATAACCAATTCTTCGTTTTCTGTCTCCAATTTGACCCACCATAATATCCATTTATCCATCCTTTAGCCAAACCCCTCTAACACAAATTTCATTCGAACCTACACGGCCATCCTAACTTAATAAACTCTCTATCCTCCCAGATCATCCCTCTCACCCTCATTCACCGACTAAAACGCAAGTGGCATACATACACACATGCATTTGTTCCCTTAACAATTTCAATTAAATTTTATAAAAGAGATCTGTGGCCCTCAGGATTCTCAACGCTCTCTTGCTCGATTTATGGTCGTCTCCAAGTATATCACAGAGAGTACCATGAATATATGTAAAACTGTATGTCCGTAAAACTATATGGAGTTACGATTGTTTTTCTCAAATTTTTATGTCAATGCACACGTTCCATAGTCTTTAAAAAATATTTGGTTTGTTTAAATTTTTTAAACGAATTTTGACTGACTTTACATAGCCTAATTTTAATTATTGAGTTTGTAAAAAGTTAAAACTTTTTGTATTTCATCACAGGAGTTTACAAAAAGCTCATTGGTTTATGGACTGGATCCAAATGCATGTATTCTTCGTTGTCGTTGTCACCTCTAAGATCCTAAATGGGTTCAACAGATTATTATTATTTTTTTTTTTTTTTTTACGGCGCTTCGACAACTAGTCCATTAGCGCCGACATCCAGGGTGCAGCGAGGAATTTTTCCAACGAGCCGTGGGATAAGAAAATTCCTGCCGCCGATGGGGATCGAACCCACTATTTCCCGCTTATGGATCTAGTTACTAGACCACGGGAGACCCCTCAAACGATTATTGTATGAATTAAAGACCGCTTTTAAGAGAAGCAGTCTTGTAATTGTTGTATCACATGTCAAGCCTACAATTATCACAGCGTCCCTTCATTAAAGGAATGTTTGTTTTTTGTTTTGTTTGTTTTCTTCAAATAGGTTTATGCTATCATTTGAACCAAAACGTTTTCCCCAATGACTTCACTGTATTCTTTCGGAATGTCTAACAGGCACGAATTATTGTTGCAGATATGCATTCTTCTAGATCAATCATTACGCAAGTTCACGATTGAACTCCGGAGGTTTTGGAGGTTAAACACTCGAATTGCTTACTCAACCTCCGTCCGACGAAATCCCCGCTCCGACTCTCACGACAGGACGTGTCTCCAGTCACGAAAATCATGTCCCATCCTCTCTGTCATTACTCTAACTGACCTAGAAGAAATATGTTTACTTCGCTAGAAGTAGATGGAGTAGTCAAGCCCTTCGGGAGGCAGAGAACAATACTTACCAAACATCTTAACAGACCAAATCTTAATGAAATTAGAGAAAAAATTGGAATCAAATGCTAGCTGAAGTATATATTTATAACCTGCCAGTTTTAACACCTTAAGTGCTTTTGGATTCACTGACCATCATCTAAGTTCTCGATACAGATCATCCTTACGATATACAACCATTTGACCCATACCGGCTTACGAACTTGAACTCTGTGATACTGGAAAAACATCAAACATCAACAGAATACAGGCCAACAAAAGCCATACAGAGTCCAGTCAAAAGCTCTTCGTAGAATTGTAAATGCCCCTTTCTATGTATCCAACAAAACTCTTAACTATGACCCGAACATCCCTTTTGTCCTTGTCTTAGCTAAAATCAGTTTCCAAACGTTCCACTGAATGTTGTCTCACCATCCTAATGCTAAAGGTCTATCCTTATCTTCCTAAGGCTCCGGAATAAACTTACTTAGCCGATCCTATTGTGATCATTGAAATATATGTTTTCCCTCCTCTGGAAGTACCAAAAATGGTTGGTTCTTCCAAATACCGTATAATTTTTATTTTGTTTTACTTTTCCTGTTTTAAAAAACTGTCAACTGTGTCAACAAACTTGACGAAATTGCAGATTTCAAATATACAAATAATAATAATAAAATGCTTTTGCATGGAGATCTTCCCTACTAGCAAAACTTTTACAATTAAATGTTTAGTTGAAAAAGGATGAAATCTGAGAAATTTAACCCGTTATTTTGGAAAGATTAATGCTCATTATGATCATGTGTTTGTACAAACAGCCTCGTTTGTACTATAATAAGCACCAAAGCACAAAAAATCATATTTCTAAATGTTGCACATAGGAATAAATCGCTCAAGAAGTTGTGGGCTCCAAGAGACCCCCGTAGGGAAAGGGTGGGATTGGAAAAACCTTGGGCATGTCATGGATAATTCTTAACATTTTAAATGAATTTTGAATACAAATCCATACAATGACGTAGAGTAGACTTTTTTAGTACGGTCCACCGACTTCTGGGCTATTAGTGCCGACATCCATGGAGCAGCCATGAATTTTCTCAGTCGAACCTCTATGTCCAGCATGAGAATCCAAGGTGTTAGCCACTACATCACGGGGAGATCCTGTACAGTAAAAATGATATAATTTATGCGCACGTCTTTTGTAATTTGAAAAGTAAGCTTTTCTTGTTCAGGTGGTTGAATTTGTGCTTCTATATATTTTCTCTATCACATATCGTACAAGTAGAGTGTTATACTGTAATTATGTCTGTATCTTCTGTCTCTTCATGAGATATAAGTGTGTCAGCTATGAAATGGGCAAATGTTAAGGAAAATAACTTCTTCTCTTCTTCTTTCTTACTTTCTTCAATAGATCTGGAAGACATGCAAGGCTTTTCCATGGAGGAAACATAAAACCTATGGCTACCATACGATTCCTAAAATCACTGGCTACCCTGCAATAAAAGATTAAACTCTAAAATAAAATATCTTGTGGTAGGAGTGTATATAAATGGTTTAGATGGGGATGGAGGCGGATAAAACTCGTGACGATGGGATCGGAGACAAAGGACGTGTTAATCAAGCCGGGTCGTGATACAGACAATGCACCCGGGGGAGATTTACTATCTATTTCTATCCTCCTCTAATGTATTCAATACAGTCAGGGGCAAAGGATAAATAAACAAAGAGTGAATATATTAAATATGGCCGAAGCTTCTAAACAAACGAATGGAAATTCGTCCCCACTCCCTCCATCCAAGAATAGGCTCCAAGATTGATAGAGATTCTCAAGTCCTTACAATGCCATCTTGTGGTTAAACTGATATCCTTTGTGATATGTTTTAAAGAGATTGTATTTATTTATGCAATCCGATTATAAATACATGATTGTTACATCCAATCCCAAAAATGACCCCAAATGATTTTTAGGCAGAATGTCAAATACGAAAATAACACACATTTACATCCTAGTCATTTTTTTAAAAATTGCCCTACCGGATTCATAGCTACTTTGGCCAACTTTGGCTTATTTTCAGGGAGACTAAGACTAGTAAAAAAACAAAAAAATTGTGTCCAAGTATTAATAGATTCAGCGCCCTTGTTAACTCGGCTTGCACTTCGATACCTGTTCAGGGCGAAACTTGTATAATTTTACAACTTGACGGCAAGATTTTTATTAGATATGACTAGCATACTTCTTACGGATATCTATTTTAATTTATGGACTTTTTTTTATTTTAACAGCACTCATGCTAGTCGGGTTTCAGTTGTATCTTAAATGAAACTGCATTTTATTTTATTTTTTATTTATTTTTTTTTTTTATATATTTTGGTGCATCTACTTCCGAGGTCATTAGCACCGAAAAAAGGTCCGCATTTTATTTTTAAAAAAACAAAAAAAAAACATGGAACTGTTCTCCCTCTCCTCCACAGCCCTGAAGAAGACTTCAATGGCAAGCCGAACACCGACAGAAATACAAATCATTTTTGTTTTTAAAAAATAGTTTTATTCAACATGAGACCAAAACCCGACTATCCTCTAGATATTTCTCCACCTTTCAAAATCACAAGAAAATTTATTGTTCATAATTAAAAGAGAAATTAATCTTTTTTATCCTTAATGGCCCTATAAATGTTCAACCCATTCCATGTCCCGTAGAGAACGAGTGGCGTTATAGTCTGTTCATAGGAACTTACAAAAACAGGATCCTCTTCTCAGCAAGCTATAAAAGTCGCCTGAAAAACCACTACATCTGTACCTAGTTAGAAATGTAGGCCGTAATAAACACGTCAGCTTATCTTTCCAAACTTTTTTAAAAGAAAACAAAAAAAAAAACATAAACAATTTTAATGGATTTAATTTAAATTGCTAAGTTTGGGATAAGACAACTTAGAAGGTTGAGCATCCATATTAATACACCAGTGCGTTCTGTTGAAAACGGGTTGTACATTACAAATTGTTAATGGAATGAAAAGATTTTTTTTTATATATTTATATGTGACAGAAGATCAAATTAAAACCAAAACACTCAGTTTCTACTCCTTCGTTATGCTTTACAAGTTTCGCATCTTTACGACGCCTCTTCAGGAGCTCTTAAAGTAATACATAATTACAGCCTACGCCACCTTAGGGCCACGTCTAGACTGATAAGATCAATCATGTCCACCGCACATCAGCTGTTTAAAATAGATAGTTTTAGGAGAAATGTCGATTTTAAGTAAGATAACTTGTATTACAAATACAAGTTATCTAACGGTTAGTTAGAAACCATATTATATAAATATAGTAGTCAAAAAAGGTACTTTTAGTATTAATTGCAGTGATTTTAAATACTTTTCATTACTATATTACTATATTTATATGTATGTATGAATATGGTTTAAGGACGAAGAACGTCTAAGGTTACCATCGTCCTGTCAATGAAAATTATTTTTGTATTATAAACTTATTATACAAGTGAATTGCACTAGGAATATTGTCGGGAATGCTCTTGAATTGTAATTTTATATAATATTCAAAAAGTTTTTATATTCGTTCTGAAACTAATATGGCTAATATAATTGCTTTAAGATAATGCTATAATAATAATTATGGTGACATGAGCTTGGTCCATTACTGCATATTATTTAAATCTATATGTAATCAATGCATCTGAGTCCAAGGTATAGAATATATAGAGTAATTACTTATTTAATTTTCTTCTTTTATTTTATTCTATTTTTATTTTATTTTTGTATTATTATTACTTTTTTATTTATTTTTTCAGGCTATATTTCTGTATATAATTTTGATTTTTTGAGAAACTTTAGTACTTTGTCCACCTTGGAGGGGTTGTCTGCAAGTACTTCAGAAATATCTTTTGGAATTTCATTCTTTCCTAGGGCATCCTCGTATAACCTGCAAGACTCGAAGATATGCCGCACAGAAATCGGTTCATTACATGACGCACATATAGGCTTTTCCTTCCCCTCCATGAGGAAACCATGAGTAAGTCTGGTATGACCTAAGCGAAGGTGAGCTATAGGTATGACTATATTTATATAATATGGTGTCTAACCTTAGATAACCTTCAAAGAACCTGTAAGCTAATCGGTAATTATCAAAATCACTGTTTAAAGTCACGACAGATACTTCAAAATAACTGGATGTGAGCCACGCAAACAGACCCCAAACTTTTACAAAAATAAGTCTTGGGCATGAGAAGACTTTTACTTCCTACTGATAGACAATTGGAATTAAGGATGAAGGATACTCCTAGGAGATAGCTACTGAGGATGAAGGATTCTTTCAGTAGATAGGGTCTGAGAGAGGCCCTTGACCGCTGATGTACGGGAAGGACTGTCGCTGTTACAATGAAACCATATTTCAACTGCTGTCAGTCCGTAGTCAGCTAACTACTGTCTCCCTCTAGCTCCTGTCCGGGGAAGACTTTTTCTATCATGGCTGCTTCTCTATCTTAGAGCCGACATTGGGGAAATGAGAACCATTTAAATGATGGAAATAATAATAATTTACAGTAGTGAACGTTTTTTATCCCTCTTCTATCATGGAAAGAAACAATATTCATAGATAAAGGGTGTTGACGACCACCAAAATGGAAAGAACCATTCACTTCTGAAAATGGTTTTCCATCATTGAAGTATGTTCTTAGCTTGCTGTATCTGTGAACACCATTTTTCTAATCTATCTCGAATACGTATACGACATCCCTCAATTTTACCACTGCTATGCTACTACACACAATCCTCTCTAAGACACACTCTTTCCGAAGTATATGATTCAGGTTAAATCCCATTTTATCCCCGTAAAAGTGTGAACCGATATCTGATGTAGAAAACGAAGTCAAATCCGTCGATGAAGGTGACAAAGAGTCTTTTCTTATGAACGGTTGCTTAGAAATAGGTAGGAAAAAGTATTTTTTATTGATCTTCCACATAAAACGTTCACTACTAGCAAACACATATAGTGGCTCATTATGTAAAAAAAAAACAAAAAACAAAAAAAACAAAAAAAAAACGGTAGTATCAGATGTTTGAAAAGGGGAATAAATATTAATAATTGACATGAATAACTAAGACTCTTTTCGCCGACATCCATGGAGCGGCAAAGAACCTTCTCAACGGGCCCTGAGATGAGAAAAATTCAAGGGACACACACCCCCGTCTCGCGCCTGAGTATCTAAGGCGTTAGCCACTAGACCTCTTGTTCTATCTTTAACAAGATAGATTAATGTTAATTTTAAATAATATTTTTAAAAAAGTTAATTCTGGTTAATTTCGATATTTAGCAATTTCCTTCTTCTTATTCCAGGTATTCCTGGGGCAATCCCTTAAACCCGTAGACAATTTACGATTCAGAAGAAATCAGGAACAAACAGCCATGCCCGGAGAGAGAGAAGAACGTAGCCAATGGGAAGGTGGGAGAGAAAAATACTCGTCGAGCTGGATGAAAAGAGAAGGAGATATAAGCGTAAGAGCGAGATGGACTGTATCGGTAGAAATGGAGGGAGATGGTAGCCGAGACCTGCCCGATGTGGTGATTTAGACCCCAAGGTGTACAGCAGAGATAGCTTTTGGGACCTCTCTTATCTCGATCATCTCCACTCTAAAGGGGACACATTAGGAAAAGGAGTAGGAAGGACCACCTCAATATCACTCTTTCTCTCTTTTTCTTGGATTTGGAAGTTAAATGGAAACCTGGGAGGCCATTCTATATTACTTGGACACCAAGGAGAACCTGAATGCCTTCTCCGAACTATAGAAAACATGATGGCCTATTCCTACTGAAACTAGACTTGTCAACATATAGCACTAGTATTTCTAAAGTGACACAACTCAAAATAACACTCTACTGAAAATGTGTCACTCTTGCCTATGTAGGGGTCTCAGGGTGGGTTTACACTTGCTAGTTATTGCAGGATATTTCTATCAGAGAGAAATTGCCACTAATGAAAACCCATGTAAAATGTATGTCTGCAATAAATTCTACCATGAGCAATTTATTGAAGACATACATTTTACATGGGGTTTCAATAGTCGCAATTTCTCTCTGATATAAATATCCTGCAATAACTAGCAAGTGTAAACCCACCCTTAGGATGAAGACAGGAAGGGCGACACAAGTGCTCCCTGGTGTACAAGCTCAAAATACATACAGTTTTTTATGGTTGATAAAGAGATATTTACCATGTCTTTCACAGTCATAACTATGACGGTGTGAATAAACCCGATTTTTGAGTTGTGTCACTTTAGAAACACTAGTGCGATATCTTATTTATCAATAGTTCATTCGTATTTATTTACTAGCTGTGCTTGCGACTTCTTCCGCGTTGATTAGTGACTTTGGGCAGCAATTTCTGGATATATCTTTTGGTTTATTTTGGATTATAAACACCGTCGTTTGGGTATTTAGGAAAAAATTCAGAAATCACTTGAGATACAAGAGTCCATCATGTCTAACAAGGAGCATTACTGTTCGCTGATTGAGACTTCAAACTTAGAGAGTCGGTAGGCCTAACTAGAAGACCCCTTCCTTTCTAGCAATCTTTTATGTATGTCTGCTACGTGCAAGGTGTGTGAAGGTACTCCTCATACATAGCGCATCCAATCTACCCGACCTAAGGGCGATTCTAACATAACGGAATCAAGGAACACACTTACCCATACTAGAATAAGGGCAATTAATGTACTAAATGCAACCCACACTGATATATACAGTAAACTTCCTTTAATACGGCACGTTCGGGACGTGAAGCATACCGGATTATCAAATAAAAAATATAATAAATAACTAACATAACATTGCGCACTTTTAGAATTATTCTTGCTCAGTCGAAAGCTATAAACTCAGCTGACAAGAAGTACGTATTTGATCACAGAGAGCTTTTCCGGGAATTTTTCTACAATCCCGTCGGATACCACGGGGCTGTTGGAGTGTGGATTTCACGGAATTGATGCGTAACACTTTCGCTGCGGAAGGACACTAGCGATCCTACCCGCTTACGAGTGTCCCTTCGGAAGGACACTTCTAGATTACTTTTAACTTTAGATTCGTAAATGGAGGGGATTCACTTTTCCAGCTCCAGGTAAAGACAGTTGCCTTTAGTATTGTTTGGGCTTTACAAATAAGCGTAAAAACCTTCGATTAGGTTGAATGTTGGAGGTATTCATATTTTAAAATTATTTATAAGAAAGGTAGCTAGAAGGTTATAAGAATTGGAAGGTTATAAACATTGGATGATTATAAACACCATTCCACGTAATTTAGTAAACAAGGGGAACAAAAAACAAAAATGTGAATTGACAAATTTGTTCTAAATTTTATTAGCTTTCATTTAAACAAAAAATGCATTGAAATCGGTTGAGATTTAGAGGCTGTAGACCTTTTTGAAACACAATACTGTCTTCGGTGCTATTTTGATTCGTCGCGACGAATCAAAATAGCACCAAACCACATATTTGCACCGACGGTCGGTCCGAAATCGGTCTAGAAACAAACAAGTTTAAATGGCCGAGAATCGGTGGCCATAGGATCAGGTCGGGTCAGGACTAATGTAGACACCTCCATTGAGATGCATTTGTTGGTTTTTCTTCCGACAGTAGGTGGCTATCGGATCGGGTCGGGTCCAATGTAGGTGCACTTGAGTTTTCAAATTAGACCACAGATTTGTATACCAAATTTTATATATATATATATATATATATATATATATATATATATATATATATATATATATATATATATAAATATATGATCATTTTTATGCATAGGTTTTATTTCATTTTGTTTTTCCTATATTGCAAAATTGCGTGCTAAAGTTTGTTACAACATAGAATATTCATTAACAAAAAGTGTATCTGGTATGAGGAACAGATTGTTATATTCTTTTAAATAAATAAATAACTTTGGAAAAAAAAAAAAAAAAAAAAAAAAAAAAAAAAAAAAAAAAAAAAAAAAAAAAAAAAAATTACCTAATCATTTTTTGTATTAGTCGGTAGGATCAATGAAGGTTTAAGAAAATGTTCAAAATCAAATTTTATGAATACCTATAACCTGAATAGATAGGATATATTTTGTCACATCGTTAATTACTGAATTTACCTATTATACTTGCGTGAACTAAGAAACTAACGTGAAAAATTCCTTAGAAATGCCACTAAGTAATTTTAATTAATTATTGAGTATTGAAGAGAATGTGTAATTGAGGAATCACGGATTGAGAGTATTTAATGAGTTTCAGTGAGTCGGCCACTGGAATTCCATAAGTAGCAGGACAATTATCCGTCGAATTCGAATCATTCCACGCTCACATTTGTACATATTAGCTACTATTTAGAGGAATTTATTAATGGAACATTATTAAATCATCGTTTTGATGTATATTGCTTTTTTATATTTGTTTTCTAATATTTTAATCATTACCAGTGAGCCTTATTGTTTTTGTATTTTTTTTATTTATTTATTGCATACAAGGTTTCCCCATTGCAAGGAGTTGGCCTTATATAATGTTTTTAGTCCTATATTTAACACTATTTTCTATTTACATAAGTCACAGATTTGAATAATAATATTGTGAGAAGTAATGAAATTTAATTTTTTTTTTTTTTTTTTTTTTTTTTTTTACGGTGCATCTACTTCTAGGTCATTAGCGCCGACATCCAGGGTGCAGCGAGGAATTTTCCCAGCGAGCCTTGAGATGAGAAAATTCCTGCCGGAGGTGGGATTCGAACCCACCATCTCCCACTTATGAATCCAGCGCGCTAGCCACTAGACTACGGGAGACCCCATACTTAATTAAAATAAATAAATAATATTTGTATACATTTACTAAATAATTAATAAACCTTTAAAACTACGATATAATAAGTATTAAAGTAATTCTTAATTAGTGAAAACACTGCAAAAAACGGATTACTTAATAATAAATTAATGGGGTCTCCCGTGGTCTAATGGCTAGCGCCTTGGATTCATAAGCGGGAGATGGTGGGTTCGATTCCCAACCTCCGGCAGGAATTTTATCATCCCACGGATCGCTGGTAAAATTCCTCGCTGCACCCTGGATGTCGGCGCTAATGACCTAGATGTAGATGCGCCGTAAAAAAAAAATAATAATAAAAAAAAATAAATAAAAAAATATAAATAAATTAATTAATTTGCAGTTGTAAGATTTTTGTTCTTTTATTTATTTTTTTATATTAATTATATCAATCAAAAATTAATGTCACTCTCAATTTCAGGGAGTTTTTTTTATGTATTTATAGATATTTATGTATTTCATTTTTGAGGCACTGTTCAAGACTTCAAATAATTAGGAATTATCACTAGGCTGGATGATAAATGGAAGGAAATGGATTCTAATGGGAGTATGACAATCAAAATAATCTTAGCGCTTGAATGCATTTATTTGATTTTTAATTTAACACAGATTAGGTCATGAACCATCATAAATATATTTTTTTCCGCCTTACAATGCTTACCTTTGTTTCCATTTACCTGTGAACGAATTAAATTTTACTTCAGCTTATTGGTATTAATCAAATAATCTACAGTGCTTTATTACTTTGGCTAGATTGCGTTTCTTTTTGGCTGCTTCATTGTGATGCTAGAATAAACTTGAGTAATCTTATAAACAATAATAAATAATATGTTTTTTGTCACATAAATGGTATTTAAATTTCATCTTTGAGGTATATCTGTAGATATATGAAAAATTGGGATATTTTTACATAATTTATAATACACATTCGGTCACTAAGAGGCTAATATTCTGCCCCACCTCTCTGACATTCTTTCTGTGTTAAATCATTCTTCGGGCTTAAACCTCCATAGCACAGGAACATTATTGAAAGAGAATGAACAAAAAGATCAGACTCATTCTATTTGAATATTCAATGTTTATTCAGAGTACATCACGATTCAATATGCCGGCCTTATAGAAAATTCGCTGAAGGGCCCCAGGCAAGAGGGCTATACATCAACGAGACTCTTGTATTTTATTACAAGGGTAAATAAAATGGTAAAAAAGAAAACAATATGGCTATTTATTAGATGTTTAATTAGTTTTCTCTTGCTGACAGTTGGAAATAGTGAAATGTGTAGCCATCTATTGTAGCTGGGGAGACAACCGCCTCGGGCACACGCTTTTAACGACTTCACTCTCTTCGGCATTCTAATTCTTTTTGGATTTTTTTTATTTTATTTTTTTGCGTTATTTATTGCCTTTGATCCATATATTTCTTCAAGAAAAGATCATCCGAAAACATGTACTTCGCCCTTAGGGCGATAGTCAACAAGAAACGATTGCCTGCTGTTGTGTTGACCACCGTTTTTTATGGGCTGTAATATTATTATTTTTCATTAGTATTTATAGTGAGGAATGTTTATGGAGTCAATATCTCATGGATATGTTTGTATTAGGTGGTTCACCGAAAGAGTAATGGAATTCATCGGTTTATTAACTGAAGAAATACATTTGATTAAAATACTTTTTCTTTTGTAATAACTTGTTATTGGAGATGGAAAGCGAATGTCATAATAGAGAGGAACAACAGAAGATGAAACCACTTTTAAGGCCTGGATATCTTTAAGGCTAAGATATCTGTAATCCTTTTTGAGAAAAGTGATTAAAACCAGATTTCCTAACTAATTTTCCGTTCAGATACTTAGAAATGATGGAATCATTTGAAACATTTTCTACATGTTTGACATTCATACAAACTAAGATATTTAAATTTTCGTTCACGTTCAGAGTTTAGGTAGATTTAGATTAAAACAAAAAAGAATATCTTACCAGGCATGGATTTTCGAATATTTTTTCAACCCTCCAGCAGTCGCGCAAGCGCACTGGGTGCGCCATAGCCAACATTTTGTCTTGCAAGAAATTGCCGGGAAACCTTACGGCCCACAAACCTCAGGTATTCCTAGGAAAACCCCAATCACGTCTGCTGCGACATGTGGTGTTCTACCCTTTCACGCATTCCTCAGTTCTAGCTTGTAAACCGTTTGAAGAGCATGCTTGCACACGCACTCCTCCGCACAATGCATTTCAGCTCGTGAGCATAGCAGCCCAGATCAAGCATTCCGTCACTTCTTTCCGATAAAAGACCATTTTTGTTAAGAAAATTCCCAAGGAGTCAAGAAGCAAAAATGGGAAAACCACCCCCGAAGAAAAAGAAAGGGCGATGTCATGTTTGTGGACGACAAAAAATAGCGTGTAATACATGTCATAAGTTTATATGTAAAAAAAAATGTATATCTTGAACCAATTTGCATTAAATCCAGTAAAAGGGGACAGGACACAGATTTGTCTGAATAGATCGTAAGAATTACATTCTTAGCATTTAATTACCATGTATATTTCTACTTTTTTAAATATATCTTTTAGTTTTAAGTGTTTTCCGGTCATTAATGTTTATACACATTACAATTTCCAGTCTTATTGTAAATTAAATAGTTTGTTATAAATAAATGAAGTTATATATGCGATAAATTTGTTTTAAAAGATAAAATGAGCTTATTTACATTACCATTTATATATCTGTCTACAATAATTACTTAACTGCAAAAAATAGTATAGGTAATATTAAAGAAAAAATAAATCAATAGACGTTTAAAAAACAATAACACGAATATAAACACAATGGCACACTAAGTGCGCCGCGCGACCGCCCGTGTTCCAGCAGCGACTGCTGGAAGGTTAAATATCTGAAAAACGGTTCGAAAACCGTGTTAATTAGGCAGCAACTATTCGAAAGCTTTTTAAATCGTCAACCAAAACGTTTCTAGAGACATTTTCAATGGGACGATTTTAGGCGGAGAAATGGGTGCTTAAAACCTCAAAAGTGTAGGATACTTTGCTTTGAGTGGCTTTCTCAGTGTTTTATGGCTTGTTATTTTTATAATTTATTTTAGTAGTACAATGAATTTGCTAGTAAAATAAGATACTTACATGAGAACGAATGTTTCGTTATTTGTAATAGAGCCTTCCGAGCGGAAGTCTAAGAGGCAGGGTGATTAATTTTCACATATGTTAATTTTCAGTAAATAATTACACCTAAATCTCGCTTTTCTTGAAGATTTCAGGAGAGTTTAACGTTTTTTACAAAATATTAATTACATTTATACCAGGGATAAGTACTAAGTACAAGGAAAAAGAATTTATTTAAACGCGCTAAGCTGACGTAGTCCCTGCGAGTCGGTCTTTTCTGGTTTAATTTGCAATTCACAGGACCCAAAACTTTCGAAAGATTTTTAGGGCACAA
Organism: Gonocerus acuteangulatus; assembly: GCA_946811695.1. Taxonomy (NCBI): domain Eukaryota; kingdom Metazoa; phylum Arthropoda; class Insecta; order Hemiptera; family Coreidae; genus Gonocerus; species Gonocerus acuteangulatus. The sequence goes on along the minus strand of OX328127.1, from coordinate 65,101,536 downwards.
TCTTTCAGGTCGAGTTACTTGCCCTTTAGGCGGTCCTTCTTCTATCTAGGATTTCAATAAAAGTATGGCCCAAATTAAGTCTTGCTTGTCCATATCAACTTTATGAACTCATTCTCCTCAATGAGAAAAATTCCCCATAAAATAAAATAAATATGATACATCCCTATGGAGTTATAAATAAAGAGGTGATTTGTAGAAAAAGCATCACCGAAAGGTGAGTACGTAAAAAAAGAGAGCGTAGAGTTCTCCGAAGTGGCCATCGAGGTTGATGGTAATGAAAGGAGCTTTACGACCACTCGAAACGGCTAACGTGTTTATACAATGATTGCCTCTGTAAATAAACCAACAATGGTTATGGTCCATTTCAATTTTTTTTTGCTCTCGACTGCAGAAATAACAGCCCAGGATGAATGGGTTCCATCTCGCTCCTTCACGGAGTGTTCGTCTAGTGTCCTGAAGGAAATCTGAATTGTTATGAATGACTTTAAGCACTCTATAGAAAAAGAGCCACATTAATATATATATATATATATATATATATATATATATATATATATATATATATATATATATATATATATATATATGCACATAAAATAAGAAGACCAAAAACTCCAGGTCTCAATTACCCATATGCAGTACCCCCACCGCGGTGCACATCACAGTAGGACCAAACGACTTTTCATGTTTCAAAAAGGCTACAGCCGCCAAATCTTAACCGATTTCAATGAATGTTTATTTTTTTAAATGAAAGCTAATAAAAGTTATGACGTTTTATGAAGTTCGTCTGGCCAGATTTTTGTTTTTTGTTTTCCCTGTTTATTACATTACGTGTAAATAATTCACAAACTTTTACAATTGAAAATAAAATAATATAATATTTTTCATCTAATTTAAAATTAGCAACTATAACGTTGAAATTAAACATTCGAAACCTTATTAGACTTGGAAAAAATCAGACATCTTAAAAACGTAAATTTATTCTAATTCAACAATGAGATGAATTGAAATAATATAATTTTTGAATGAGTTTAAAAAAGATTTTGATTTTTTCTAAGTCTAATCAGGGTTTGAATGTTTAATTTCAGCGTTATCAGTGCTGATATTAAGTTGAAAAATATAATATTATTTTATGTTCAATTGTAAAAGTTCGTGAATTATTTACACGTAATTCCATAAACAGGGGAAACAAAAATTTGGGTAGACAAAGTTTTTCGAAATGTTATTAGCTTTCATTTAAAAGACCATTCATTGAAATCGGTTAAGATTTGGAGGCTGTAGCCTTTTTGAAGCACGAAAAGTCGTTTGGCTCCACTGTGCACCGCCCAGCCAAATGAATTTCAAGATATATACGTATACAAATCGTGGTAAGTACATAATGATCATTCGAAAGTTTGATCATTTTTCTACAATAATAATTCAGGCATAATCCAAAAAGGTAAACAAAGGAAACGTTCCTTGACACTTTGGTTTCGGGCAATTAAAGGTGTGAAGTTTGAAATTCTTTTAACAGTAAAATGAGTTTGTTTCTATAACCAGTGAAACATGAGGTTGGGTTTTTTTTTTATTATTATTTTGGTTTGATTTTAGTACCGAATACCCGGGCGTTTCTTAAATATTTGAGTCCAGCGGGCAACCAAATTTGCCTAATAGTAAAACTAAGATCTCCCTGTGTTTCAGTGGTTGACTCTAAGGACTCTCATGCGGCAGATGGGGGTTCGAGTCCCCCCTGTAGCAGGTTGAGTTCTTTTATCCATGCGCCTGCCGAAGGAATTCTCTGCTCCTCAATGTTTTGGGCAGAATCCACTTTGATATGAGGAGGTTTTATTTTAAACTTTCGTATCATACTTTTGTTGGGTTGTGTTGGGGGTTTAAGGGCAGAAAACTATTAGGTCGAACAACCGTTGAATGTTGTAGGATAATGTTGCTTTGGACAAAATTGCTGTAGCATAGATGCAAAAACCAAATATGTAAATCCGGACAAAATATCACCGTATTACACTAGGGATAAACGATTTGATAAGATGTTCTGTGAATTCGGTTTCCTTGTTATTGACTTAACACTAGTCAGTTGAATATCATCAATTTTAGTTGGGGGTCATTACATCTTGATGACAATCTGTTGACATCAAGAACGGATACAGAACTCATAAAATTCCTTGAAGACATAATTGCTTCTAGGCTCGTTGCTGTTCGTCTCTAAAGCGATACCTATCGGAGGAAACAGCCATTACAGCGTGGGTCCTCTCTCAGGCTGCCTTGTGAATGGAAGAACCGCAATGTGAAAATCGTGGGATCCACTACCGACAAACATTAATGAAAAGCCACATATGTAAATAAGCCGATGGGAACACATTGTTCATTGAGTAATTTCTTTATGAATGAACCTCCTACGCCCGAGGGGCAACTTTCTCACATCCTACCGGAGATCATTATTAATATGTTTCCTTTCTTCTGGAGGAAATTAAGAACTATTAGTACGGGGGGGGGGCAGATTAATGTTCCTTTTCTGATTGCCTAGCTTTGATACAGAAGATCTGACGGATTGGAGGCGCTGCGGTTGTGCATAACAATAAGGAGGTGTAATTGATCCCTTGATTTCAGAGATTGATGTCGACTTTAAATCATGATTTTATCTTTCGGACTTCAATATGTATGTAGGAAAAAGAGCAATTGCTTTTGTTGTTGGCAGAAATATTTTACGAATGGTAGAAATTTTCGACATGTTAACAAACATTTTCTACATGTTAGCAGAAATCATCTACTTGCCGCAGTTCAACTACAGGCCTCGTAGGTGTGTGTCTATATATATGAAGGTATGAATATTGTTACCTTAAATCTAAAATGTATGTATGTACATTGTTTGGTTCTTTAGCAGTGGGCAGTATTTCAGGGGGTTTTCCCAAGGCGCCGGGCCAAATCGCCGAATGAAATTTACGGTATCTTGGAACTAGTGTAAATCGTATATGGTCAATGTATTTTTTTTTTTTTTTTTTTTTTTTTTTTTTTTTTTTTTTTTTACGGCGCATCTACATCTAGGTCATTAGCGCCGACATCCAGGGTGCAGCGAGGAATTTTACCAGCGAGCCGTGGGATGATAAAATTCCTGCCGGAGGTTGGGAATCGAACCCACCATCTCCCGCTTATGAATCCAAGGCGCTAGCCATTAGACCACGGGAGACCCCATGGTCAATGTACTCACTAATTTTGTGAGGTGATATCGCTTCCAGTCACTCGATGGACATAATTAATCCTGTGGAAGAAAGAGATGGAGCTACAGTCTTCGCCTTGAATTGACAGCACAATTTGGAGTCAATGTTCTCTCAGACACTAAAAATATCCTGCCTAGACGGAGTCTTATGGGTGAAAAAATACTATGTACTTGTCTTAGAGTCTTACGATACACGAGTGTTACGGAATACATTGCTAAAGCAGGCTACAAACGATTCCGGCAGGGCTGTCAGTTAGACCTGAACAGTCCGCCAGAAAGCCGGTCGTCTGAACGTGTATATATTCCGGCCGCCGGAACAGTGTTAACTGACAGACCGGCCGGAATATTTACCCATCGGATCATGTGATCAGGCGAAAATATTGCCCGGTCGGGCTGTACTTGCGCCATAGAAAAACGGTTCACCTGATGACAAAATATATATATATATATATGTATATATATATATATATATATATATATATATATATATAAACAAAAAAAAAACAGAATGTGTTTATATATTTCTTTTGAGACAAATCCTAAGTTCAATTATGACATATCTAAAAACAAAAATAGCTGTTAATTCCGGCTTCTACTAAAAAAAACATAGAAATCATGTCCTTTAGTGAGAATGTGTTGCCTTATTATGCCCAGCGAGTCAATAATTATTGACTCAGCTATTACAGGAAGGTTTTCCGGCAGGATTCCTGATTAATTTTTATTTTAAGGTAACGCCAAATAAACTAATGTTTCTGAAAGTTTTGAATACTTAAATCCAATTAAATTCCTATTCCAAGGTCGTGGGTTCGATTCCCTCTAGGGGCGGTGGCTTTTCTTTTGAAAAAAGAAAAGGCATCACCCCTATACTGGCTAGAAAAGGGTGGTAACCTATATATAACCCGTCCTAAAATTCGTAGTTAATAATAAATGGACGTTAAAATTAAAAAAAAAAAAAAAAATCCAATTTGTATATTCACAGATTTGGTCAGCAGAATCTATACATACTGACGTTTGTCTTAAAGGATTAAAGGTATGTAAAAAAAATAGCGTTTGTATTCATTACAAGTTGAAAGAATTAAGATAAAACCTTATTTTCTATATAAGATACAACTCGGATGTAAAAGAACTGTGATATTTAAAGAATTACTCTTCTGTTGGTAAAGCATGGGCGTAGATAGAAAATAATTTCGGAGGGGAAGGGCTGAGATTATTTCCGAGGTATGGAATACTAACAATTTAGAACTTGGAAGTGTTTTAGCCAACTAAAACGCTATTACACCCAAAATAAAATATTTTTTATGAGCTAAGTGATCTTATTTAATTTATCTTTAAGGGTTTTATGAAACATTTTTATCGATCAAATCAAAATTTCGGTGTGGGGGGGGGGGGGTCTCAGCCCAATCAGCCCCCCTTATATACGTCCATGTGCTAAAGTCAACTTCATCTAAACTAAAACAGGCCTCACCTGGCTCATGCCCTAGATACGCTATTGAAATTTACTTGACATTTTTATCAGTCAACCCTGCAATACATTCAATTAACCAGTTATAATTACGATATCACCTGCTCCGATCAAGACATTAACAAGAAATATCTCGTCTGTTAATTCCATTTGCTGCCATACTCCCTGTCAGACATTATCCAAGGCCGAACAGATAATCAGATTAAACACCTTCACTGCTTCTCGCTCTAGGGTGCGAACGTTAACCACTGACAGGTGTGCACCTGCTAGCTTCGGTCTCCGCTTTCAAGGGGAATAGACCTGGACGCATGAATAAAACGGATATTACTCATCATCTTGTAGTTAGATAAATGCTAAGATATCATTATTAAATGACGTTTCATTAGGATTGTCATTCATATAATGTTTCCATTTCAAATTTGGAGAGCACTTATAGCATTTAGTTTAATTACTATTTTATTTAACGATGCTCCACGTTGAGGGAAATTAATGAAATTACTTTTTGGTTAAATTCTCTTCATAGACAATAAATATGCTATGACAATAATAGATTATTAGTAGAAATAAAATATGTAAATAAATTACAAAAAATTAAAAAAACTACATTTTATCATAAAAATGGTTTTATTGTGCCGACGTTTCGGCTTGAACTTCAAGCCTTCATCAGGGCTGTAAAAAACAAGTAGTTCAAGCCGAAACGTCGGCACAATAAAACCATTTTTATGATAAAATGTAGTTTTATTAAGTAGCAGTGACCGAACCCCGACAATCCCTACCTTGCATCATCAACGGTCAACGATCTCCTCTCAATACAAAAAATTAAGTTCTGTAAGAAGCTCTTTCATGTCATGACCATTGCACAATTTACGGTTTAATTGGCATTTTGTTAGTAAATGTTTTAAGATATGATCACTTCTTTGTATTGTGCAAGTTTGAGTGTTTTTGTCATCAGGTATTCGTTGGTTAAACATGTATAACCGATTCTCAAACTTGTAAGAACTTTTTCTTTTAATCGATTGTTCCTGAACGAAGAATTCAAGTTTTCTATACAACAACTTATTTTCAATTAAGTGACACAAGTCCATCTTTCAAGTACTGTTTGTCCAGATTTAACATAAACATTTAACTAGACAATAGAAACGCTACAGATAAAGAGCTGTTTATATTTGACAAACACGACATCTGATGGGTACCCCACCCTGGTTAAACGAACCCCAAAATTAGCCAGAAGAAGGGCGATCTTCATGTTGTCACAATAATCATTGAAAAAAAAAATCCTTTAAAAAGCAGAGCTACTTTTAGTCCCTCCGGTCTGTTCTCTGTCATCTAGTTCACCGAGCGTCACAAGACCTGTAAAAAAGCTGACACCAACTGACGGATCCCACTTCTCCACAACACCACTGAAGACAGACATACAGCCCAATTAACTGACTCTTTGTGACTATTGTGTTACCTCCGATATATTTGATAATTTCTTATGAGCATTCTGCCAATGTTTATCTTAATTTATTATCATATCAAAATATTCTGAGCCATATTCACAAAACGATCATAGAAACTAAGTCTCCTAAGAATGCTATTATAGTTTAAAATGTTTTCGGTTATAATATTGTCAATACATCAGTAACAAAAAAAATATTTGAGCCATAACTCTTGGCTTGTCAGTTAGACCTCAGCAGTCCGCCAGAAAGCCGGTCGCCTGAACGTGTATATATTCCGGCCGGTCAGTCGGAATATATACAAGTTCAGGCGAACGGCTTTCCGGCCCACCTGACCGTGTGTAGCCTGCTTTAGGCTGCCGCCGTCCACAAACTCATAGCCTTCCCCCCAAGTCATTTACTTTTTGTAACACTATTGGTTATGAGCTCTTCCCGAGGTCCAGTGGCTAACGCCTTACATTCTCATGCGGGAGATGGAGGTTCGAGCCCCGCCCGCATCAGGGATTTCTCTCATTTCAGAGTAACTGGAGGAAATTCCCAGCTAGACCACGGATGACGACGCTAAAAAAAAAAAGAAAAAGAAAAAAAAGAGATCTGAAGAAAAGAGAATATTCGATAACAAACCCTAAAACAATTATATTTAATTTTCACAAGTAAGTTTCATTTTTAATTCCATGGTCGCGAGAAGTTTTGCTTTGACAGGAATAGTAGGAAAATTTCCCTCGTTACAAGAGAAAAGTTATGGATTGGTAAAAAGGTAATTTCTCACTTTCAAGAATGATTTTGGGTATTTTTCAATGTATAGGTCTACAAAAAAAAAAAAAAAAAAAAAAAAAAAAAAAAAAAAAAAAAAAAAAAAAAAAAAAAAAAAAATTGAATGGGTCAATTTTTATGCTATATGTTGGATATTATGTGGGACTATGAGTCTATGATGCAACTGCTACTGAAAAATGACTACAAGCTCTTAATATCCATCATATAGGAGCTACAGTTAAGTTCTGTTAAAAATGTTGCTTGGCACTATTTTGCCCCGACCCCTTCAACTCAAACCGTAATGTATGGGTGCGAAACATTCCGTCTTAACCAATCGGGTCGCGTAAAATGTTATCAATTTGGGCGGGCAGGAAACCGGGGCACCCTGTGATGCGGGGGTATGAGTCACTGGTGAAGAATAATAGAGAAAATTAGGCTTCAAACCGTAAATTATAACGAGTAAATTACAATCATATCATTCTTATCTCTTATCTCTAGGTCGATATTAAAGATTCTAACATAGATTATGAATGGAAGACGGTGAATAAGAAATCCGGAAATATATCCCTTGTGACTACAGGGCTTGGTAGCCCGAAGGAAGGGAGATACGAGAGCAGGGCTAACGAGGAGCCTTTACGATCGCCTTGGGATATAACTCCTAGCGACACTCGAGAACTTCGGGGGCTCTGCTAAATGAGGACCAGCTATAGGGGCCGTATCTCCAACGTAGTAGTGCTGCTATCCATCATCCTAGTCTAGGCTCAGCATTATTTATGAACTCACAAACACACACACACACACACACACTAGACATGCGCGCCGGGGCTGAATTCTCCGGCGGCGGCGTGGCGGACAAAAATGGTCGGCGGCGGCGGCGCGCGCGGCGTGGGCTATATTTTTAGCCTCCTTAAATGTGTTTATATATATATATATAGTCCGATTTTGATGAACTTTGGTACAAAAATCGTCTAATTTGAAGCGTCAAGATCGTTAATGGGGTTTGATACGAAATTCGTGCGAATAAAAAAGATTTTGTTTAGAGCCTTCTGCTCAAATTCAGGAAGATAAATATGCTTTAGGTCCACCCGACAAACCTAGTAATGTTCTGTATAACATATTCTTTTTCGAACATGGCCACCGCGCATGAGCGAACGCCAGCAGACACATTTTTGTAACGCTTAGGTCCACCCGACAAACCTATTTAATGTACTGTATAACATTCAGTCATCTTTTTTGCAAATGGCAACTGCACATGAGCGTACTCCAGCGGACCTGCGCTAACGCCACTGCGCATGCTGGAAGCCTACTGCGCATGCGCGAACGTCAGCGTACACTATTTTGTAACGGTTTTTTTCCAGTTTAGTCACCGCTTAAACATATTTATGCTAAAATCGTAACGCTTACGTTTTCGGGTTTAAATGCTTGCAGAGAGCCAACGGCCATAGCCACGATGAATACACCGGTTCCCATAGATCACCGAAGTTAAGCAACGTCGGGCGTGGTCGGTACCTGATTGGGTGACCGACCACGTGCTGTTGGCATTAGAAAAGGGTGGCAACCTGTAGATAGCCCGGCGCTAATAGCGAAATAGTTGATGCGCCGTAAAAAAAAAAAAAAAAAAAAAAAAAAAAAAAAAAAAATAAAAAAAAAAAAAAAAAAATGCTTGCAGATACTCGCGTCCCCTAACATACGAAAACGAATGGAACCATTTTTAAGGCCATATCTGTAACAGTCTTTGGGATAAGTGGAACAAACATTAATGTAACTCATTTTCGGTTTTGGTTCATGAAATCGTGGGGTTCCATTGAAATGTGTTCTATGTGTTTGAATTTCATCTAAACTAAGATATTGATTACATTTGGAGTTAAGGAAAAAAAAATTATTAGTGGACGTTTGGGATCTTCGTATTTTTTAGTAAACATTTTTAAATCGGTTGAAAAGTTGTGGCAAGGGGAAGGTTACCATTCGAAAGCTTACTGATGTCTCTACAAAAATGGTTATAAAGTAATTTCCGATGGGGTAATGTAAATCGGAGAAATAAAGGCTTAAAACTTCGAAAGCATTTATTTTGTTCTTTTAAAAGGGGTTTTGTGTTTGTTTAACTCACTTGTTTCAAATTGTAATTGTCAGAAAAATTAGTCTATTAGTAAAAGAAGGCAAGGAAATGAGAAACTAAATGATAATAGTGTTTTCGCTGGGCGAACGTTTGTTGGCGGGGAGTCAGTTCCGGTTAGGTTACTGTCACTTTCCAGTTGCGGCGACTTCCTTCTGTTTGAGATTTTATTTTATATTTTTAACGATACATCCAACCCTAGCAAAGACTGTATTTGTTCCTTTCATAGTAGCGCTAGGGTTATAAACGGAACCGCGCTAAGATGACGCAGTTCCTGCGAGTCGGACTATTTTTTAATTTTTCTCTTAAATTGCGTGGTTTCCAAACTATTTTCCTCAAAAGCTGGATTTATTTGTTGTGTTAAGGAGCATGTTTATATTAAATTCTTTTATCTTACGCTTTTCCGATACAAACTTTGTCATTTTCCAATCAACAATCACACCACACAAGCGTTTACTCGATCAGAAGGTAAGCTCATAATGGCGCTGACCGGACAACACGCAGTGCCCTCGCAGTTTTCCTACCCTCACCCACCCGTTACACCATTTTGTCCAATTTGGCCAACGAAATCGGCGCGCCGGATGGATCGGCTCGGCGGCGGCGCGCCACTCAAAACCCGGCGTGGCGTAGCGGCGCCGGCGCGGCGCGCATGTCTAACACACACACACACATATATATATATATATATATAATCAAACAAGGAATAGTTGGGATTCGGCTAAAAACCTCAATACGATTTTTGTAAAAAATCTATATTCACGACGTTTCGGCTACTCTTTGGTAGCCTTCGTCATCAATGAAAGTGCCGGGAGGTAGAGGAAGACCAAAGTTAACACATAAGAAAGAGAGTAGCCGAAACGTCCTGAATATAGATTTGTTTTTACAAAAATCGTATTGAGGTTTCTTTTTAACCGAATCCCAACTATTCCATGTTTGCTTATCACCTCGACGGCTAATTATCTAATCTTCATGATATATATATAAGCTATTTGTCTATCTGTCTGCCTCTTTGTTCCTTACACAAATCCACACCGTTTGACCGATTTTGACCAAGTTTGGCACATAGATAGGTCTTGATCCACGAAGTGTCATAGGCTAGGTCAAAATCGTCAATCATCTGTCTCTCTGTCTGTTTTTTCCTTATAAAAATCCACACCGTTTGACCATATTTGACCAAACTGGGAACACACGTAGGTCTTCATCCGAGGAGTGTCATAGGGTAGGTCAAAATCGTCTAGGACTCACAGTTCGGAGGTCACGGATTCAAAACTGTAGACCCGAACAGTTACAGATTTGCGTCATTAGATTTTAATATTACTTATTTGGTTTCTAATTTAGTTTTGCTTTTCTAGATGCAGGATTTAGGTATAGCGTGGCACGCCCGGTAACAGATAGTATATGTATACATACACACATATATATATATATATATATATATATGTATATAATAACAAAATATTAATATTAACAATAAACGTTACAACTTTGTGCACTTCATAGTATAGTTTTTATTTTTGGGGACTTTAGTAGTTATTGATATGTGGTATGTAAAGCAGTTTACGTTGTCTGTTTTCCGTCGGTATACGATCACAGTAATTGTCCTATCACGCTATTTAAATATAGGACTGCATTTTCTACCCAGTGAGTCACGAATATTTTTGCCTGGCTAATATTATTTAGTCTCTCCTATTTTGTAAATAAATGTATAATTTCCCTCGAGTTCATACAACTCCAGCCTAACGATCAACAACGCCAATTACAGCGCTTTCTGCGCTCCGAGCTCATCTGACCGCACTAAACTCTCGGTGTCAAACCATGACTAATCCTACGTGACAGGAAGGTGTCAGGTGCCGGTGGCGCCAGCGGTCCTCTGCACCAACACACGGATACCATCAAGCCCACCGAAGTTGTCACTAGCAGTTTCTGCGTGATATACTGCCTCATTTGTAGGTGTCCGCCCTACACCAGCTCCGACTTTACCTAATTAACATCGTTATCTAGCAGTTCCGAAACTACGTAAATCTCAAAACTCATTTTCGTCAGAATTGAGAAGATATGGTCGACCGTTCAGAAGTAGGAAGCGTAGATCGTCGGGGTTTCGGTCAGTGTTATTATTCAATAAAACACATTTTATATGCTAAAATGTATATTTATTGCCGCCAACGTTTCGGCTTGCTATACAAGCCATCTTCAGGGCTCTAGCAATAGGTATGTCACTATACAGTTATATTTATTTATATTGCTATTATTATACTTTATATATATATATATATATATATATATATATATATATATATATATATATATATATGTATATATATATGTATATATATGTATATATATATATTCATATATATATATACATATATATGTGTGTGTATGTATACATATATGTATATGTATATATATATGTGTATGTATGTATATATGGATACATATATATATATATATATATATATATATATTTATATTTATATTTTCAAGCATATAGGTACTCATATTTATGTTAATGTTTCTAGCCTTTTTTTTTTTTTTTTTTTTTTTTTTTTTTTTTTTTTTTTTTTTTTAATTGTTTCTGTCCTTACGATTGTTACACCATATATGTTTTTACAGCCCTGAAGATGGCTTGTATAGCAAGCCGAAACGTTGGCGGCAATAAATATACATTTTAGCATATAAAATGTGTTTTATTGAATAAGAACACTGACCGAAACCCCGACGATCTACGCTTCCTATTTTCGTTAGAAATGTGTATAATTTGCAGATATCATGTTTCTGGCGCCATTCGAGAAGCTGTTAGGCATAAAGAATACCACCCATAAAGCTTCATTTGTTGAAACCTATATTCAGTTTTAATAGACTAGAAAAAAACTCTGTCAAAAAATTGTCTTAAGCAGGAGCTAGGTGGGGCGTGGCAAGTATCTGAATGGTTGATATACCACATGCTGTTGGCATTATAAAAGGGTGTTGATAAGCGGTTAAACACAAAAAATAATAAAATAAATAGTCAAGGGGGTTAAACTTCATAAAAAATGTAGTTAGACGTAGCCAACAGCAAGTTTCTACCTATTTTTGTTGCAGGCCTATGCTGTTCTGAAGGTTATATAGAAAGAACCGAGTTTGTTTTGTAACAAAACCCCACATTTTCTCTGCTTGTACACATTCTTTTTCAAGGTTATCTTATTTTTTTTTAAAAATCAGCGTTACATTTTGTTTAAGGTTAATGCACTTTTAATGTCTTTTTCAAACCGCAATAACTGTTCAAAAAGTTGATGTTAATAAAGAAGTCTAGTTAGTGACGAATGTTTAAGAATCACTATTCAGTAAAAAAAAAAAATTACAAACTCAGTCAAAAGTTGTTTTTTCAAAGGTATACTCAAAACTAGGATAATCTCTTACTTCAATAATGTAGTAGGAAATTTAGTGAGAGAAAACAACTGATAAGTTAAACTAATATCATGTTTATTTTTCGGCCTCCCTGACCGTCCCTAGGTCAACCCAGCTTTTAATAAATGTATCAATGGGTGGTACCTTGGTGCTAATGACTCTAGCAGTCGAAGCACCAAAGTGGAAGAGGTTAGTACTGACCACTCTATCTCCCTAGTGTGTTGTATGGTCATGAATAAGATCTGCCCCTTAGGGCCCACGTGGCCTCTTACGGGACGGATTTTTTTTTTCTCATATTATTAACACACACATGTAATAATACCCATATATTTTAATAAGACTTAACTGTAGTAGTTTCATTATATATTATTTATGATAAAAAATATTCTTAAATTTTTCTACTTTTAGGCTAAGATATATTTTTCATATGATAAAGTTTTCTATCGATTTATTTAGATCGATTCGTAGTATCCATGGGCGATTCTCGAATTTGGGTCGATCCGAATCGAAATGAAATACGAATTTCGTAGGTAATTGCATTTTTTTTTTTTTTTTTTTTTTTTTTTTTTTTTTTTTTTTTTTTTTTTTTTTTTTTTTTTTTTTTTAGTAATCGAGAATTCGAACCATACCGAAGAAAGATCTATAACCTAGATCGCTATTCTTTGCCTAGAACGGTCCGATCTTTTTGGTGGATCGATCTTTTTTTCTTTTAATCGACCCAATTCATATTCGATAATCGCCCATCACTACAACGTAGGATAGTTTCACAAAGTCCACAAGGACCAATAAATAAAAGATAAACACCCTCTTGAACAATAAAACACCGTGATATACGGCTGAAGCAAAAGTCACAACTTTTATTACAGACCTTCAACGTTGTAGTTGAAAACAAATCTCTGACTATATGGGACTACCATTGTATAAATATATCAAGAACTATCGTAACTTTGTACGAAACGATGTTGTTTATTACTAACTTCTAGTTTTTAACAAGGTAGTTGAAGAGTTGAGTTCATTTTCGTTATAACTATAAAAACGCCATTTACTCTATAGAAATACTAATACCAATAAATGAATGAAAAATTTGTGAAAACTGGTCGCAAAAAAACTTTTTTGTTTACTGTACATCTGTGTCTATGGCTTCTAGAACCTGGCTATCAGAAGGCAACCATTAGATCGGCAATTAAAACACAAATTTTTAAAATCATTGGTGATCACGTTTTTGTGGTTTCATCACACCTGGCGATAGGTTACTTATCGGCCACAGTCGTGTGACCCACGAGTACCTAATGACTTACAAGGACAAACCTTCGTGCCGAACATGTAACACAGAACTCGGAATCAAGCATTTACTGTTAGCCATTTATGACAGAAGCTAGATGTACCTATTGACTTGACAGAACTCCTCGGAGATGACAACCACCAATTTGATACAATACACAAACATTTAAAGGACATAAACACTTACGTTTAATAAACGTTTTTATTATTTTTAGCACTTTCCTCCGAAGGAAAGTAGCTATTGAGGTTGGACTCATGACGGAATTTTTGAAAAATTTCTTCAAATCTTTATCGATCCTACCTAGTAGACACCGAAAATGACCCCCGTTAAAATTTATATATATCTATATATATATATATATATATATATATATATATATATATATATGCATATATATATATGTGTGTCTGTTAACACGATAGCGGCCAGAGTTTTTGTTTTTTCGTCACGAAACTTGGTATATAGCATTCAATTAGCAAACGATTGAACGAGTTCGTTAACCACCAAAGTCGGTCCACCGGAAGGGGGGGTTTACCCCGAACCCAAAACACTAATTTGACTATGTCAGCCGTAATATTTGTTATATTTCATCGAAACTTGGTATTCGTAGTGGTAATATAGAGAAAAAAGTGAGATATAAAAATGAACTAAATCGGTTCATTAGAAGGGGGGGTTTACTCCGGACCCACAATACCAATTCGCCACTACCAGCCGTGATTTTTGGTATATTTCGACGAAACTCGGTATTCGTAGTGCTAATCCACAGGTAAATGTGTGTTGTAAAAATAAACTAAATCGGTTCATTAGAAGGGGGGGTTTACTCCGGACCCAAATTCCTAATATACTCATACCGGTCGTAATTTCTACTGTATTGTAACGAAACGCGGTATACGTCGTGGGTAACTCATGAGAAAGAAGTGTTGTAAAAATGAGCTGAATCGGTCAATCGGAAAGCGGGGGTTTAATTTGTAATATATTTGAATAGAAAAGCCGGCAGACGTAGGTTCACAAAGCCGCCGCAAGGAGCGCTTTCTACCACTAGAGTGACTGTATCCTGTTCCTGCGTTAGATCAAAATACGATAATATGAGGATTTTTGTATTTATTACGTAGTGTAGTAGGTACCATGTGTAAACATAACTCTGGAAGCAGATTAATAATTGATCAGTTACTCATTACAAAATGAGAACTATTCACGTTTTTATTTTATTTATGTAGGATATTTTAAGCAAATTGTTCTGGAAAGCAGTCTACACTACCCAAATTCTGAGGAAAGTGCTTAGTTATGCAGCTCCTGCGTGACGGACTTTATATGTATCTAGAAGATGTATTTTTAGTTAAATTTTATTATTTCATTCAGTATCTGTGTCTTATGTAAATATAAAATATGTGTGTAAGTTTGTGTTTGGGTATGCTTATGAATATATTACTGAGATAGGACTAAAAACATTATATAAGGCCAACTACTTGCAATGGGGAAACCTTGTATGCAATAAATGAATAAAAAAAGTCAACCTGGCACAGAGAACGCTTAAAGACCTGCGAGCTAGCCATCTCGAACCTAAGCAGACATCTGCTAAATACCAATCAGTAATTGACATCAGGATCCAATAGCTCACGACTTTCGGTACTCAGGATTTGAGTTTGATTGAGATAAAACTCCTTCTAGTACCAATAACTCGGTATGTATAAACAATAAATCTACTCTTGATCGAATCATTAACGAATCTATTTGAGGTTATAAATCCTTTATAATCCTCTTTGGGAACATTGCATCGCTAAGGTTTTAAGCGATTCATTGCGGGGAACGGATCTTGTACAACGTTCCCAGTATTCTATCCACGTACCAATAACCTTGTTAGGCCCATGAAGATCCATGTAACATCTCTATAGGTGTCTAATTAACATGTTTCTATAAGAATATTTATCACTTAACATTTTTCTGTTTTCAGTTCATGGCAAGAATATGAAATTGTTTTATGTGTGCTTATATATTGTAAACATAGTCTTTCCTAAATCTTCTTTTCATTAAAAATCCAATTTATTTGATCTTCTATTGCCAACGTTTGGGGTTTAGCTAATAACCTCTAAAAGAACATTACATGTCTGTTTTACACTTAAAAATTATCATATTTATGGCTATACATTTTCATTTTTCTGTCTCTTTTTCTATCAGGAATAAACGTTTTTCTTATTTTTTTACATACATTTTACCACAGTTATTTCATACCTTTCAAAATATTTAAAACGATTTCATAAAAATGGACACACAAACTTAGGGTCCATTTTCATACCAGTATTATATCTATTCTTATCAGTTTTTATCAGATACAAAATCACTCACATGATACGTGACGTCTATATATCTATCTATATATATATATATATATATATATATATATATATATATATATATAGAGTGAGAGAGAGAGAGAGAGAGAGAGAGAGAGAAAGCCAAATAATGAATCTTGAACAAGTGTGTCTCATAAATGTGTTCTTGCAATATGTACAGTGTTATAATTTTTTTCTGACTATGAGTAGCCCATTCCATTAGATTGAAAAGTTCAATGCCGCATGCGCTAAATTCTGAAAGAGATATTCCCGACGGTTCCGCCATTTGCCAATTCCTCTTTCTAAGAACAAAACTCTGAACACATAAAAAACTGATTATGTCTCGTTTAGGACCAGGAAAGGCATCGAGAGCTAGATAATGTTGAATGTGTACCTATAATTGGCCAATCCTATTCTGAATACATTTTAAACTATAATGTTGCCTATTAAAATAGTTGGTTTAGTTGAAGAGAAAAAGGGTGTGGTCCATATTCCTTGAGCAGAAAATTTTTAAGTATAAAATAGTATATAAATATTAAAAACTATCGCCCTTGCTTGACCTCTCCCTGGCCATACACGCCAAATTATCAGTTTTTTTAGCGTTTCACGTATCATGTCTTTCCTTGAAATGGGAATTTGCAATTGGGGGACCGTTTTGGTCAACAATTGGCGGAATCAAACTTTTCCGTCTATCTGAACAGGCTATAGATCAGCCTGCGAATAAACGTATCGTGTTTTTCTTAACGACCGAGAAAATAGGGCGATACGATATACGATTATGGGAGTGAGAGCAAATAAACCTCACTTCACAAGGCACTCGAACGAGCTGGCTCGCCGGCTCATAGAATAACCAATACCCCGTTCGGAAAGTTGTAATGGACTCATCCGTAATTTTCTCACGCGCACTCAATAGGAACGAGGGAAGAAAAAGGACACACCATAGCTGAAAAAGAAAGAAGAAAAAAACTATCGGAATAAGGGATGAAAGAAAAGTTATGTGTTGAAGTCAAAGGCAATCAGAAAGCAGTAGGATTCCTGAACGGTGTAATTGCTCTGGTTTCTTGTTGTGTAAATGATCATTGAAAGGATTATTACGGAGGTTCATATACTTTTCTTACATACTTTTTGAAAATGGCACTTGATGAAGGACCAACAGGAACATGAAAAAAAAATGCACAAATAATTAACAAATAACTTACAAAATTACATCAGCTGGCACTCAACTTAGTGTTTGACAGTCTAACTCACAGGAACTGCGTCATCATAGAGCATTTCCATACCGCTCGGTTACCATTTTATGTAACTTTGTTAACTGACAGATTTACAGCTAAAACCAATTACTAAAACAAAACCAACACTTTGGTAATTTAAATGAGCCATTTCTTCCTCTAACGTCGTCCCATCAAAAATTACTTCATAATAGTTTTGTACGGAATTTAGTAAGCATTCATGTACGATAGTACATTTTTTTTCTAGTACTTTGTAACTCCAATCCAAAAAAACATATTGATATATTAGTTTAGATAAATGCCAGATATCGGGAACAACTTTAACTCAATCTATCGTCTCTGAGTTCCCAAACTGAACATTAGTTTTTATAACTAGTATTATATAGTTTTTCGCAAAAACGGTTAAAGATGTCGGCATATAAATGATTTCATTCGTTTTTTTTTTTTAGGCTGAGAAACCTATGAAATTGTACATGCAAGCCAATTTAAGCTAAACGGTAAGCGCTACCTTTTTGTTTGGCGCGAATTGTACCTAAAAAATCATGTTTTGGTTGATTCTACTGGTTATTTTGGTATAGAAATGTATTTGTGTACAATGTTAGTCAAAACTAAAACTACATTCTGTCCGTCTAGTGTATTTAATTTAAAGTAAGCTCCAACTTCACATGGACCGATTTTCATTCTTTTTTTTTTAATCTTATTAGTTGGTTATGTGTTTTACCATGGTGAATGCTTTCTAGCATGTATCGTCGTTTAGTGACGAAGAAAAAAAAACCTTGGCGGTTTTTTATATATATATATATATATATATATATATATATATATATATATATATATATATATATATATACATATGTGTGTGTGTGTGTGTGTGTGTGTGTGTATATATATATTAAAAAAAAAAGAAAAGAAAATCAGTCCCGTAACAGGCCACGAGGGCCCTGAGGGGCAGATACTATAGAGGTATCTGATTCATGACCATACGGCACACAAGGGAGATAGAGTGGTCAGTACTATGCTCCGGCCGCCTGATTTTCCCCTTGGCTGCTTCGACTGCTAGAGTCATTAGCACCCAAGGTACCCATTATTAATTAAATTAATTAAAGGTTGGGTGAGCCAAGGGACGGTCAGGGAGGCCGTCAAAGCAGCCAAGGGGAAAATCAGGCGGCCGGTGCATAGTACTGATCATACTATCTCCCAAGTGTGCTGTATGGTCATGAATCAGATACCTCTATAGTATCTGCCACTCAGGGCCCTCGTGGCCAGTTACGGGACTGATTTTTTTTTTTAATATATGTATATATATATATATATATATATATATATATATATATATATATATATATATATACATATATATATATTACGTAGACAATGAAGCAAAACTAGCTACAAGACGAACAACTGAAGACATTAATCAGATGGCTAGGCATGACATAAACAATGTAATAAAAATACACACATCAACAAGTGGCAAACTGACTGGACATACGCACAAGACAACAAGCTACGGGAGATTAAGCATATATATAGCAAGTATAAGATATATTTAGCTTTGTTCGAAGCTAAGAAAGTAAGAGTAAATCGCCTTGTTGTGTGCTCTTAATAAATAATTCAGGGACGCAGAAATGAGCGTCCTATCTCAACATGTAGCAGAGCTATTCAAACTTTTGTCTATTTTCAAAAATATTGGGATTTCTTATGAAAAACTGCGTTTTCGGGATTTCTGGTTTATGTATCGTAAATGACGACCATATTTTTAGAATCTACATTAAATTTCCAATAAGAAACACCCGTTATTGAAATATTGTCATGTAAATTAGGAGCTGTACTAAGAGCCATATTGATGTGAACTATTGTTATTAGGGTTTTCTTAACTCATTCAATATTTTCTTAATCAGCTATTTTAAGACATAGAAGCTTGCCTCCGCCTCAAAAGTTGCCTTATTTAATAAGCTTTAAAATGGTACCCTCTTGTTTTAAAAACAAAAATTGTTTAAGTCTATTTTTTTCTAATTTCTAAGTCAAAACCAATACATTTGCTTTAGTTTAAAGAAGCCATTACAAACACATTATTCAATTTCACGCGAATATGGTGATGTCCAAAATTAGACAGTACAATTTCTGCTTATAAGTAACTGGGTTATTTATTAGAATCATTAGAAATTGTATTGAAATAACTCTCTCCTGCAAATATAAAGCGAAAAAAATAGATTTAAATGAATAGACTATTATACTACTCTTAAAAATAGAAATTTCATAAAACAAGACCCTCAAAGCATAAAAATATAACATCTGTATTTATTATGTTAACAATAATTGTGATTATTTCAAATATGTTTTTCTGTCATCTTTCACTCTTTCCAAAGTGTCCCCGGATCCTTAATCAGAGCAAAAAGTGTGTGTACCTAATGTTGGAAGGATGGGACACCACCATTATCGCGTGAAATTAAATAATGTGTTGGTAATGGATTCTTCACACTAAAGCAAATGTATTGGTATTGACTTAGAAATTAGAAAAAATAGACTTAAATAATTTTTGTTTTTAAAACAACAGGTTACCATTTTAAAGCTTATTAAATAAGGCAACTTTTGAGGTGGAGGCAAACCTCTAAGTCCTAAAATAGCTGATTAAGAAAATATGTAATGAGTTAAGAAAACCGTAATAACTAGAGCCCGGAAGTTAGGCAAAATGCCTTTTTTATCTGAATGGATATATTGAAGAATCGGATAGAAATAAATATGTTTTCGTGCATTTAGGAAGTGTAGCGACAATTTTTATTTTGCCTTTTTTGCCTATTTTGGCTTCCGTTGCCTATTTTTGCCTTTTTTACTAGTTATGCAATTTTTTTCTGCGATTTAAACATTTCAAAAAGCACATATTGAATTTCCGTTCATCGAAGACAAAAAAGGTTGCACAAATTAAATTACAAATTGCCGTCACAAATATCTATTCGAAAGCTTATTTTCCCAACCCATGGATTTAACCTCTGTAAATAACAGAACCTTCCTTAGTAGAAGGAATGCACAAGCATAATGAATATCAGGAAAGAGAGAAGATGAGAGAAATAAGTCACATCTCCTTCCTCACAGCCCTTTTGCTGTGACAATGCGTAATTACCTGGTATTCCGGATTTCGAAATAATAAGATAATGCAGAGGAAGTTTTGCCATGATGAAAAACATTTTTTCTGAGAAGGTCTATAACAGTTGATACTTTGAAAAAGCATCTTGTTGTTGCTTGTAATAAGAGAAGTAATTCCCTTGAGAGTAAGTACAATAATTCTGTGATAAATCTATTTATATATATAAATATCACGTGCCTGACTGTTTGTCCGTTTGTTCCTTATAAAAATCCACACATTTTGACTAAACTTGGAATACTGGTAGGTCTTGATCCGGGAAGTCTCGTAGGCCATGTTAAAATCATCCCATAGAGCCATAGGCTATGTTAAAATCGTTTATGACTCACAGTTCGGAGGTCACGGGTTCGAAACAATGAACGAGGTTCCTAATTTATTTTTGATTTTATAGAAGCAGAACGTAGGCTCAGTATGGCACGCCGGGTAACAGCTACTTGGTAATAAAGAAATGAATGAGTATTTAAAATACATATTTTCATCATTAATGAGTAAGGTTCCTCTTTGCCTTCACTCCTAATAAATGCCTATTTTAATTACAGTACTGCCTATTTTCAGTATTTTAAGTGCCTTTTTGCCTGCCTATTTCAGCCAAAAATAAATGCCTAACTTCCGGGCTCTACTAATAACAAAAGTTCACATCTACATGGTTCTTAGTACAGCTCCTAATTTACATGACAACATTTCAATAACCGGTGATTCTTATTGGAAATTTAATGTGGATTCTAAAAATGTGGTCGTCATTTACGATAAATAGACCAGAAATCCGGAAAACACAGTTTTTCATAAGAAAACCCAATAGTTTTGAAAATAGACAAAAGTTTGAATAGCTCTGCTACATTTTGAGATAGGACATTCATTTCTGCGTCCCTGAACTAAAAATGAGGTGCAGAATAAACCCTTAAAGTTATGACATCTCAATGTGGGACACCCTGTATATATATATATATATATATATATATATATATATATATATATATATTATTATTATATATGGATTGTCCCACGGTGGACGATGATGTCACCGGTAAAAAATTAAATCACTGGCCGACCTTCATCATCTACATGAATGTTTCTCCCGACATCTGGGACACATGGAGTCACCGGACCGTCACAGGAACCGGCGCAAAGAAAAAATCCTACACATCTGTGTGTTGTTCCCCCTTCGCCAGGAACGGGCAGGAAATCGTAAAAGGGGGAAGCGAGGTCCCAATTTCGCCAAATTCACTTAGGCCTCTTCTCGGAAGAAGATCCATGGATACCGCGGATGTCTTTTTTTTATGTGTCTTTTCTCTCCTAACAGCATGGCGCGGCCCCTTTTTTCGAATTTTTAACTGTCATTGTTTTTTAGGTCGTTTCCGGATTGAAAAGGAATATTTGAACTAGCATAATAGTAGATATATATTTTATAAAGTAGAAATAAAATATTTATATTTTATAGTGACCCAATATTATATAATCCAATATTTTTAGGGGGCAGGTCAATAAAAGAGAATACTTTCTTTGAGAATCTTTTGTTTGATCAATTTTGGTTTCTTGGAATCTACCAATTTTTCACGCCTGATTGACCTCCGTTTGGACGTAGCCGTTGTAAGGGAAGGTTCGCCTTAATACAAATGGGCTGTATTTTTATTGTGCGGAGTTTTTAGCTCGTAAAGAGTCACATAAGGTGTGGAACATGTAGAGCTGGATTAATATACAATAAATTACATTGACTTCGTTAATTCTCTTTTATTAACCTTCCACCTGGAAAATATTGGATTAAACAAAAAGGATGATTAAAATTCTACGGGCACATAGAAAGAATGGATCCTTCACGATTAAAATAATAATAAAAGCAAAAGAAGAAATAGTTAAAGAGATTGCAGCAGTAAAAGAAACATGTATCACGAAAACAGACATTTCAGGAATAAAAAAAATTCAGACAAAAAATTTGGAGTGTGGAGCAATTTGGTCTGATGAGAAAAAATAAGGAATGGAAAACGCCATCGATCTTTAAAAAAAGAGCTTAATTTGTACTGTGCGTTAAAAATAGTGAAAAATGATAAAGTAAAGCCTTTTTTGAATGAATAAAGCAATAGAATAAGAAATTGCTTCGTAAGAGCAACTAAAATAAAATAAATACAAATTTGAATTTTAGCTTCCCTGGAGTTTTTACATATAGGGGAAGGTGTTGTACCTTTGACCACTTTGGAAAATTTAATTTTTTTTAGCTTGAATATTAAGGCTAAATTCATTTTTTTTTTTTTTTTTATTTCATTGTAATTAGTATTCTATTGCTTATCATATTTAATTTTTTCAAGGTTCTATATATATATATATATATATATATATATATATATATATATATATAAAGCCTAGCTGCATGGGTAGAACGCATGGGTGACGATTGATAGTATTTTTATGTAGTCTTGGTTTTAGCGAAATTCCATATGATGTTAAATGTAAGTATGCCTAAACAAATACGAAGTTCGGGAGGGTGGTTTCTGTTGAATAAAAAAATTGACTAAGCGTTTTTGTTGAAATGTTTTGTCTCGGTAATTTAAAAACGCCGGATTAAATATTCATCAAAACAAAGATTCACAAACATTGGTTATCTATAAAATTTTGCTAAAAATAAAATACCTTCAATTTTGTTTTATTCCTTAACTGAACTACAGCTCAGATCCGATAACTGAATCGGCTTCATTCATTTACAGTCTGCAAAATTCCGATAATCTGACTTCGGGCACGTAATAGAAGCATATTTCTGATAAATATTAGATTTTCATTAATTATTACACCTGTTTATTTCCCTCGGCATTCTAATATCACTTATTCTTCTACTTCTGGAATGTTTTATGGATTATAAAATATGGTCTGGAATATAAGGAAAATATAAGGAAGTTTTACAAACGAAAAACGTTATTTAGGGATTTTTTTCTATGTTACCGAAAAACGTTGGAGATGGAGCGTTTCGTGATAGAACCAACAATACCGTCAATACATTTATAAAACAACATTTTATAGATTTATTAATTTTTAGAGCAATAAATAAGATATTATAATGTAAGATATTTAGACGAATTTCATCAGGAGAAGGAGAGGGAAGACTGAGAAATTGAGGGTAAGGAAAGCCTAGGGGTAGAAGGAGGTGAAGGAGGGGGTGGGAGAGGGGAGGGGGTTGACAGGATGTTGCCATGACAACGGCGACATCTCTCCACCCCCAGCTGGGGGGTGGTGGCAGTGAAAATCATTACCCGCCCCAATCCACCCCCTCCATCTCTCTATGTGACATCTTGATGTCATATAGAGAGTAGACAGATTGAGCTGCAGCCCTAATGTATATATATATTCACCCACACGTAGCTATATATTTTGCTCGTCCACCGGAACATGATTTTTGGGGTGCCATTAACGCGAAAAAATCGTAACACTGGGCGTAGTTATGATGCCATCTGATTCCCAATAACTATGGAACGGATGTTATTGTATTTATATATTTTTTTCTAATTTCTAAATCGTGATTTTTGTTGAAATTCTGCGTGTTTTAAGTGATTTTAAAGCATTTAAACAGGTTTTAGTTTACATATTTTGTCAAAAATCCACATTTTTACATATTCTGCCATAAATACATATTTTTGCTACATAGTTTGATATTCCTTATATTTTTAATTGAAAAAATAATGGGGAAACCGAGAAAGAAAATAATACTTTTCCCGCTAATGGTCTTGGAGCAGATGCGTTTTAAAAAAATATATAACAAATTATTGTTTAACAATTGTATCATTACTTTAATCAACTCTCTAAAACAAATGAACCAGTGAAAGAATCATGTCGATATTATTTTCCAAACTCGAGATATAAAATAATGAATTTTCAACCTATTTTATGGTATTTCTTAGCTCCTAAGGCGCATTGGACGAAACGCTCGGAAATGTTTCGACAATTTTTTTTATGCAAAGTCACCAGAAAAAAAAAATTGGCCTGATCGGTGATCCCACCACTGTATACTTCCCTTATAAGATCAGACCGGCGTCATTTCACGGTTGACAATTTAAAAATGCATGTTGTTGCAAACAATTTTCCAAAATAATGTTTATCTGTAGAAACCTCATTTTTCCCTTTCTAAAATGAGTTCCTAATTTTTATTTATGTTTTTTTTCAATATGTTAGAGCGTTTTATTCATTTTTTTCTTTTCGTTTATAATAAAGTTCAATATTTTATAGTGTTTTAGGCATTTTTTTACTACATATTTTCCATTTTTTATTACATACTTTTTATAAATAGTTAAATATATATGTGCATATTTCGAATTTTATTTTACATAAACATCCGTTCCCTATTCATAACCATCGACTTGCCAAAATTTCACAATGCTCCGTTTTGCCCATTTGGCTAGCTTCTTGTTTTTCCACATTCAATATAACTGGACGAACGCCCTGTTAGATTTTTTTATTCGGCTCCAGGGCCGCCAAATGGGGGGGACAACCGGGTACAGTTGTCCCGGGCCCGGGCGCCGTGGGAGCCCGGGTCGGGCCTCGCTGAATGGAAAAATTGCATAGGTTATGAGCTTGTAAAAAGAACTACTGCGCCGATTGTCGGCTTTTATTGTCATTTCGCTCAAAACTCAAGATTAAAGTAATTTTAAAATGTCCAATGTCCTTTAGCAAACTACTAGAATTTTCAGTCTTGCTCTGAGAAGGGGGGGGGCCCGCGATCTGGTCCCGGGCCCGGCTCTGAGATGTGGCGGCCCTGTTCGGCTCCTAAGATTTTCCAACGCCATTTAGTGAACACATAAGACAACTAGGTAAAATATTACACTTGTTTTATTGCCCTCAGAAAAAGTGGATTCCGACATTTTTCAATCACTTTATTAGCTTTGATAGGAAGTCCAACGTTGATTGGTGATTCCGTTTGAAGGCACTAAATAGCAGATCAAGTGGGGAAGCTGTGTATAGAAATGAGATACCCCTAAACTTCGGACGGCTTAGGAGACCTTAGTCCACCATGTTGGGGGAACCTGTACACTAAAACACTCATGCATTACACTATCACAAGACACTCTAACAAGCTGCATAACTAAGCACTTTCCTCAGAATTTTTGTAGTGTAGACTACATTACTGAATAATTTGCTGTAAATAACCTATATAAATAAAATAAAAACGTGAATAGTTCTGCTCATTTACATTTCTTATGAGGACTGTTCAATTATTAATTTGTAAATAATTTGCTTCCAGAGTTATGTTTATACATGATACTGTACTACTTAATAAATACACAAAAACTTCATTTTCCGTCTTTTGATCTGACGCAGGAACAGGAAACAGTCCCCCTAGTGGAAGATAGCGCTCCTCGTGGTGGCTTTGGGAACCTACGTCTGGAGTTTAAAGTAAACCCTCCTTTCCAATAGACCGATTAACTTCATTTTTACAACACTTCTTTCTCATGAGATACCCGCGCATGAGATGACGTATACCGCGTTTCTTTACAATACAGCAGATATTACGACCGGCATGAGTATATTAGTACTTTCCGGAGTAAACCCCCCTTCCAATTAACCCGATTTAGTTTATTTTTACAAACCATATTTCTCTGTTGATTACCACCACGAATACCAAGTTTCGTTGAAATGTAACAAAAATTACGGCTGGCAGTGGCAAATTGGTAGTGTGGGTCCGGAGTAACCCCCTCCCCCCCTTCTAATGAACCGATTTAGTTTATTTTTACAACGTATTTCTCTCTTTAGATCAAAATAACGAATACCGAGTTTCGTTGAAATATAACAAAAACTACGGTTGGTATGGTCAAATTAGTGCTTTGGGTCCGGTGTAAACCCCCTATCCCGGTGGACCGATTTTGGTGGTTAACGAACTCGTTCAATCGTTTGCTATTTGAACGCTATATATCACGTTTCGTGAAGAAAAAACAAAAACTCTGGCCGCTATCGTTTTAACAGACATATATATATATATATATATATATATATATATATATATATATATATATATATATATATATATATATATATATGCATATGGGGGCGAGGTTAGCTCAGTGGTAGAGCACTCGACTAATGAACTGGAGGACCAGGTTCAAAACCCGAGCGCGCACTAAAGATTTTTTCTTCTAGTGCCGTCGTTCGAGGGTTGGATTTGGGGTCCCAGATCGTCCCTAGGATCACCCAACCTTTAATTAATTTAATTAATAATGGGTACCTTGGGTGCTAATGACTCTAGCAGTCGAAGCAGCCAAGGGGAAAATCAGGCGGCCGGAGCACAGTGTTGACCACACTATCTCCCTAGTGTGCCGTATGGTCAAGAATGAGATTCCTCTACAGTATCTGCCCCTCTGGGCCCTTGTGGCCTGTTACGGGACTGATTTTTTTTTTATATATGCATATATATATATATATATATATATATATATATATATATATATATATATATATATATATATATATTGATATATGTATAGATATATATACATTTTAACGGGGGGTCATTTTTGGTGTCTACTAGGTAGGATCGATAAAGATTCGAAGAAATTTTTCAAAAATTCCGTCATGAGTGCAACCTCAATAGCTACTTTCCTTCGGAGGAAAGTGCTAAAACTAACAGAACATCCCCCTATGTTACCGCCACCGACGGGGGAGCTGTGAGGAGGCAGGCCAACCATCTGACTCTCTAATAACTAGTACTTGGCTTAATAACTAGGAGGCCTTTTGGTGGGAGTGATACTTAAAGAGTCCAGTTGACTAGACACAATGTGGTCACGATCATTGATCTCACAGTGAGGAGTAAAGACTTGGGTGAGGTGTAGGCCAAAGTTATGGGATATTTCTTCGTTATTTTTCGCCCAGGAACCATCTTCTCGACGAAGGGGATGACGAGAAGATTTATAGAACAGAATGTTTCTCGTAGCTTGCCAAAGTGTTGTCAGATGCAGCAAGTTCTTTAGTGTAAGATTCAAATTGGTCGTTTCTGTGTTTTCTGAGTTCATTTTTTAATTCCCTTGTAAGTTGATTTAGTCGAGTTTTGACTGTAGGATACCTTGTGTTCTGCCATATCCTTCTTGCTATTCTCTTCTCATTCAGTAAGTTGTGTATGTTTGTAGGTAGGTAATCATTCGTTTTAGGTCGTCGATGTGTTTTGTGAGTGCCCCTATATAAGCTTTGTTGAATTGCTAGTGTGAAGTTTTTTACAGCGTCGTATATTTCAGTATCCCTGCATAATGATTTCAATATCCCCTTTATCCAATCCCTGGCCAAATCAATCTATCAGAAGTTTCATTCCAATCTCCCTGGCCATCCAAATCCTTTGATAAACTCTCTATCCTCCTTCCATAATCCACAAAATCCTCATAGAAGACTGAAGCGGCGGTGGCCTAGAGACAACTTGTTATAACATGCCATCTGCAATGCTCAAAATTTATTATTCTAGTGGGTTGTGTAATTGTACATATTCCCACATCATGCCTCACAAATTTATTGTTCCATAACCAGAAAAATTACTGGAAATATGTATAGCATATTGTTGTAATTATCAATAAAGATTTAAAAAAAAAAAAAAAAAAAAAAAAAAAAAAAAAAAAAAAAAAAAAACATGGCGTTTTCTTTACTTAACTCCAGCACTGGGCGAAATATTGGTAGTCTTTATGAGGGCTCTGGTGACCAAGATGTTTTTTTTTGGTCTTCGTCCCAATACTAATTACAGCTTAGTTCAATGTTAGAGCGTTAGTGTCCAAGATATTCTCATTAATTAATCCAAACTCAGTAAAAAATATTAATATCGGTAGCCGATATGTTTTAAGAAAATATTGCTAAGTTCAATGCTAGAGAAGTGATTTCCAAGACAGACGCTTTCCTTATTAAATCGATAGAAAGTGCAAATGTTTGAAGAAAAAATCCCAACACACCTCAAAATAACGATCTGCTCTTAACATCTGTTATATTTAGAAAGCTAACTAAACAAAATAAGCAATTAAAGAAGCATTCTGCATAGATATCGCCTTCTTTTTTTTTTACTATATGATGGTGACCCTCATATGGTCACCCCCCATTTCAATATATTTATATGTGGCAGAAGGTAAAATTAAAAAAAAAAAAAAAAAAAAAAAAAAAAAAAAAAAAAAAAAACTTTTTAAAGTAATATTTAAAAATAATTTTTCTTCGAGTTTTTTCTCTTATCAAGAGACATTTTCCCCTTAATAACGAAGCAACTTTCAACTTCCTTATTAGGTAATTAAATGTTATTAAACGGAGACGTTTTCCTGAATGTTGAGGAGTTTGAAACAGAGGACAGCGTAAAAAATTCTGGGAAACGTAGATCAATGAATAACCTGAATCTGGTTTATGGAACCGCCCTGTTATTTACCATTAACGGGTTTGCAGTAGTCCCTAATTATTACTGTTGGGAATAGAACCATAATTGTTGCAGTTGAGGTTTACTATCATCATCTGAATGGCTGATACTTTTATCCGTTACACCCTGTATATACATTACTTGTCCTTTAAATAAGCTTATGTACCACAGGATTTCCATTTAAAATTCTTCCTTCTTTTAAAAAAAAAAATAAAAAAACGAAAAGGAGTCATTCGTTGAATGGAGGAGTCAAAACAGAACTCTTTTTTCCTCCTGCGAAACTCGCCTTGTTCCAAAAAGGAGACCGAAACGAGAAGAGGAGCCTAAAGAAGGGAAAACTAACGGTACGGGGGCATTGTTTGGATTCGAGAAAGGGGACTTGGGGCAAAAGAAGGAGTCCACCGATATAAACAGGGAGTGCGGCAAATCGAGAATAAAGGAAAAAAAATAAAGAGGGGGGAAAAAACTGAGGAAAGGCGGGGCAGAACGGGTCATAAATAAAACAGCAATCTGCCATATTGGAATCCTGCCCTGGTAGCGGAAAAGTGGTTTTTACCTTTGGGAAAAAGTCTGCATTGCTGCAATTCCCCTACTGGACAGAAGTGTATAACTCATCTTCTTCTCAACCAATCCAAACGATGCTTCTTATATCCAGGGTGGGTTAAAGCCCTGCCGCTTTATATATACATAATGTAGGATGCAGGAGGCCATTCAAGCCATACATAACAAGAGGGAATTTAACAATCATTGTGAAATTATTTTACACTTCATATGCAGGAGGACTTGAAATAAAAGCTACTACCCCGTGAAAGCTGAGGACTGGAATCCGAGCCTGGATTGGCTACCTGGACACAAGATTTTGTCTGGAAACTCACACGCTGAAAGGGAGGCCATAATACAAAAAAATCGTATACGGAGAACGAATACAGTACAAGATATTCACAAGTATATAACAGTTGCTAAGCACAGACTCTACAAACAACAAATTACGAAGAATAAAGGAGACCTTGAATGCCTCGCATGTGAATGAATCACAAGAAGGAATGAAGCCCTACTTACGGGGGTCAGAATTGTTCATTCCCTCATTCCCTATTAACTCACTCTCCATTAATGACAAGACGAGAACAGGCGGTATGCAGAATTTGGACATTTCACACGACATGCATGTTAATGACAGAAGACAGCACTCATTTTGGCACTATATTGCATTACAAACGGAATAAAAATGTATACAACGAATTAGAAAAAAAAAAAAAAAAAAAAAAAAAAAAACACTCACACACAGAACTTTTGAATACATGTAGATATTGTTCTTCACGAAATGCTGGGAAGCAGAAGAAGGCGGGGGAAACCTCGATTGCACTGGCTGGACGACGTGGAGAAGGATTTAAAGGAAATGGGAATCCGTCGTTGGAGGCGTTTTGCGACAGATAGAGATGCCTGGAATGAGCTGTTGGCTGAGGCCTTGGTCCTTCACGGACTGTACTGCCCGTCTGTAAGTAAGGATTGTTCTTCACAGATGTAAATACAATATTGAATGTATCTGTAATTTGCCATTTTTACTGAATTACAAAGACAATTAGCTGGAATTGGTTCATACTAATGAGTTAGAATGAAATTAATGGTTCTAATGGTTGAATATTAATGGTGGCTAATGGTTACTGATGCAAATAAACATTGGCTCTGATTAGCCCATGGCTACCGAGTTGGAACTAACATCAGCTGGAATTGGCTCATAGTGACTGTATGGGTTATTGGTTACTGTATTGGTTTTTGTTATTGGGTACTCGTTTGGAATGAACATTAGCTCTGATTGGTTCATGGCTACTGAGTACGAATAAACATGAGCTCTGATTAACTCTCGGCTACTGAGCTGGAATGAAGATCAGCTCTGATTGGTTCATAGTTTCTGAGTTGGACGGAGAATTGGCCCTGATCGGTTCACCGCGACTGAGCTGGAATAAACATTGTTTATGATTGGTTAATAGTTACTGATGTGGAATGAAGATCACCTCTGATTGGCTCATAGCTACTGAGTTGGAATGAACATTCCCTCAGATTGATCCATAGCTATTGGTTTGGAATGAACATTAGCTCTGATTGGTTTATGGCTACTTAGCTGGAATGAAGATCAGCTCTGATTGGTTCATAGCTTCTGAGTAGGACGGAGCCCTGATCGGTTCACCGCGACTGAGCTGGAAGAAACATTGGTTCTGATTGGATAATGGTTACTGAGGTAGAATGAAGATCCCCCGTGATTGGCTCATAGCTACTGAGTTCAAATGAACATTACCTCAGATTGATCCATAGCTATTGGGTTGGTATGAACACACCCTGATTGAATTAGCTCAAGGCTACTGAGGTGGAATGAAGACTTTAATTGAAAATAAAAAGAGTGATTCTCTAAGTAGTGGTTCCTTTAAAAATCAACAACGAAAAAAACGGAAGGGTTTCTTCTTTGTATTTTGCCACCCCTATTTACTCTAGATATGAATCCTACCCACGTGGGACACAGGGCTGTTTGCCCAATTAAAGCAAGATGGATTCACGAATCTGAGAAACTCAACGAGAGCAAATATTGAATATCATCCGAGCACGTCGCTGCCTTTTTCATTCCGTTTTTTTTTTTTTTTTCTTCCTTGAGTTTTATTTTCTTTTGCCGCTCCCTCCCTCAGCGGCGGCTTCCCCCCTTCTAATGACGATCCTGTCTGCGGACTGGAGAGAGGGTAGTCATCTTGAAGGGGTGGGGGGGGGCTTTGGTTTTCCGATAACATCAAGGGTTGGGGGTGGTCTGAAGGAGCATGCGCACTGCCGATGTACCGCCCCCAAGCACACCACATCCCACCACCCCCGCTGGTGTAGTTACGCTCCTAGGACCAGCCAGGAATACCACATAAAGGTAATCTCCTCTTTCTAGTTTTCATTCAACACAATCAGCGCATGTTGTATCCTCAGATTCTCTATAGATCAACATTTCGTTTTATAGGCAATCCGAGTTATGTTTCTCAACATCTTATTCTCTTAATAGCAAAATAAAATCATGCTAAGAATTAATTTATTTGTTTATTCAATTTTTATCACAGTTCATTACCTTTCTCGCTCAGGAAGTTTTTTAATTTAACGTTCTTGCTCCCATGGTAATTGATAAACGATACCCAAAAAAATCCTGATGTGTTTATTTGTATTTTAATCTTCAAATTATTCGATAAAATACACAGGTTTGGTACGCTGTAATAAGCTCATATACAATAACATGTATATATTCATTCTGTTATAATATTGTCAGATCGTATTAAAGTTCAAGTAACATTTTGTAAGATTCATGTAAATGTTGAGGGATACTGCACTTACTTACTAAGAAAAACTATTACCTTTTTTTCTATTATTTTCATCTTTATTTATATATTATTATTTATTTATAATATATTTATTTATATTTTATTATTTATTTATTTATTTAAAATACCTACAAGGTTGATCAACATTTTGTGCATTGAGCAACCCAATTTAGTTGGGCAACCAAACTTTTTTGTACAGTAAAGTTTTCCCTTCTTTCATTAATAAATAAATAACATACAGTAACATATAAAGTGCAAAAAAATGCATGGAATGTACGAATATAAAATAATCTAGGGTTGATATGATGCGGAATATCATAAAAATATATTAGAGAAAAGTAAAAATGGTCTATGGTTATCATAAGACAATATCCCAATACATAATGCTGAGTGTATCCGAAAAAAAAAATATTCTGAGAAAGTGAAGAAGCAAAAGGACTTGTCCACAGTAATAGAATTTTTTTTATAATTAGATTCAGTATTATAAATTTATTACTAACTAGCTGTGTCCGCGACTTCATCCGCGTGGACAGTGACTTAGAGCAGCATTTTTTTTTATATATCTTTTGGTTTATTATGGATTATAAACTTAATTCAATTCTAACCTGATACAGATTAAATCCCAAATTCTAATAAACCGATTTAGTTTATTTTTGAAACTCATCTTTGTCTTCAGATACCCATGAAGTATGCGGTATTTCGCTAAATAACGGTCGCAATGAGCCAATTAGTAAGTTGGGACCTGAGTAACCCCCCCCCCCCCCCACTCCTGATGAACCGATTAGGTTTGATTTTTTTTTACAACCTATTTTTTACTGTAGATGACCACAAAGAATACTGAGTTTCTTTGCAATACAACAAACATTTCGGCCGGTATGGGCAAATAACTACTTTGTGTCTGGAGTAACCCTCCCCCCCCCCCCTCCAGTCGAGCCAATTTTCCTGGTTAACGAACTCGTTCAATCGTTTGCTAGGGGAATACTATATACCAAGTTTCGTGGCGAAAAAACAAGAACTCTGGTGTTTATCGTGTTAACGATAGTTCACAAAATGTTGGACGTGATTCTTTTTTTTTTACCTATTTATTATAATGGCGTGTCAACCCTTAAGGTCACTAACGCCATTCCTGTGTGTAGTAATTTTCATTATAATTCGGTAATAAGTATCAACATGTATACATTATGATTAAATTGCTATCAATAATATTTCTATTTGCAGATTTTATTAATTCAAACGATAAACGAGAAATGCTCAATTGCTTGTAAAAAAAATAAATAACAAAATAAATAAAAAAATGGAAAATAATAAAACATAATAATAAATGATCCGCGATTCTTTACATTGGCATAAATACATTTATGAACCGATTGACATTAAACAAAAAATAAATGTTAAGTGAAGCTTATCATAATTTATTAGTGAGACCCGCATCTAAATCGGATAAGCCGTTTCTGAGATTAGCGTGCACAGACAAACGGATAAAGAGAAAAAAATCTAAAAATCATTGTTTTGAGTACTATTGCGTTGACAAAGGCCCTCAATTATTATGCGTTGACAAAGGCCTTCAATAGGTATATTAAATTTACATAGAAATTAAATAACAATATGATGCCTCTCAATAACAGATATTGTATATAAAACTGTATATAAAGTGTAAATATTTTGTACATAAAATCTATATATCTAAAAGAAAATGTAATATATGAGAAAATGTATGTTATATGGAAAGCATGGGACACGCAGAATAAACTCCCTCTCTATAGGGTTACTATAGGGAGGAAATAGGGAAACAGTACTGCAATGCCTCAGCTCCCTCTCTATAGGGTTACTATAGGGAGGAAATAGAGAGAGAAGGCCCTCAATAGTATTTTTTCCCATATACCTTCCGTGTACAGACAGCGATCCGTTACAATTTTATTATATGTGTAGATTATAATTGAAAGGGTCGGGGCAAAATAGTGCCAAGCAATATTTTCAGCAAAACTTAACTGTAGCTGTTTTATGTTGGATATTATTTTGGATTCTCAGTTGAAACGGTGAGAGGCAGCAAGATTAAGTAGCATACAGAGCTTGTAGTCATATTTTAGTCATTTGCGTCATAGACTGATAGTCCCACATAATATCCAACATATAGCAGATACAATTACGTTTTGTTAAAAATGTTGCTTGGCACTATTTTGCCCCGACCTATTCAATTATAAATAATAATTTCATTTATTTTATCATATTTTTGAACATTCTAAATTATTGAATAATATCAAATTAAATTTATATGTTAAAATAACTCTAGCAAATCATGGTTCTTGATTTGTCACTATTTCAGATATGACTGCAAAATAAGAATGTTTTTTTTTTTTTGTATGTTTCTGTTTGGGAAGAAGAACATGAAGCCGACATCAATACCTTGTCAGAGGGCAGGTTATGTGTTAAAATCTCGTGGAATTACCCATCATTAAAACCCCACCTGTTCTTTATACTTCTTGAGTACATCAGTTCCTGACAAACTGTTTTTACGCCAATCTTACGCCGATAATGGCTATGCAGATGTGCTAACATGCAAATGCAGCTTATCCGTGGCAGGTACTGATTGCATTTATCTTCAATCTCCATGTGAGATGAGCAGTTAGTCAGCTGTCAGGGGTTATTCCACCCGCGGGAAAGTGAGAACACTTCTAGCCGGATATTGTCTAAATGGTAAGCTAGTTGGTATTATTCTGTTGAAGGGACAGTCCGACAGTGGATTGTCCTGTGCACACGACAATGAATGAACTTCTTCGAACACATAGGCTGCAACTACATTGGGCCCGTATTTCTCCCGATCGGATATCGGTTGACCGTCAGCGGCCGACATGACTGCCTGCAATGATCTAAACCCGATCAGATCTGCTCACAGCTCGCCAGTAATGAACTCGTCGAGCATAGACACCTTCGATTACCTAGTTGGAGGAATAAAGGAGGAGTTTAGAGGCCTATCAATCTTCTGCAATTATATCAGTCCCGAAGAATAATCGCAGGGTAACATTTAATTTTTAACAGTTACTCTACTATAAGGGAAGCATTAGTATTCATATCCTCCCCCAATGTAAATAAAAGTCTCTGATTTCATTAAAGATATATAATTCATTATAATTATCAATCAGTACCTAATCAGGAGTAAGTATATATTATTAATATGAAGAAAATGATTACTTAAGAATAATTACTCAAAATAAAAAAAAAACTATATTGCCTAAAACAGTAATAGCAATCGTCTATTATAAAGCAGTTTAGGTAATTAAAAAAATGACTTCTGCAGGAAATAAACTTTTATTACATAAAATTATAAAAAAAAAACAATTTTAACGCCTCGGGTATGATAGGATTTATTCCGCTGATCATGCACTGAAGCCCATTCATAATTAACATTACCAGCTCTAACAATTTAGCCCTGTCAACTCTTGCACTTATTTTATGATGCATCAGTCGTCCTATATTGGTCTTGAAACAGACATGTTTGAACGGCTGGGAATCGGGAGTCGTCGGATCGGATCGGATCCAATGTAGGTGCACCCTTAGTCTGGCATCATTTTAAATAAATTCAGGAAAAGCAAAACTATTTATTTGCGGACGCAATATATTTATTTAATTAACGCAATTTCTGTTTAACGTCGAATCGGCATCTGGACCAATAGCGCCGGGTTTTCAATAGATTGCCACCCATCCTAAACATCTATGGTGGAGCAGAGATTTTTTTTCAGTGAACCCATAAAAGCAGAGCTCAAACCCTACCTAAAGTAATTATTGTCGTTCGATAAATTAAGTCAATTGGAGGAATTATTCCTATCAATATTAAAATAGTTGAGAGCATTTATCAATAGTTCACAAATGAAAATTTATTTATTTGAATTTATGAGCCCCCAACTGGACGATTTGTTCGATTATACTTGAAGGATAGATACTTGAAGGGTATTTCCGCAATTTTGTTGATAATCTTTTTACCTACTTTTATAGTATTTAAATTCAGACCCAGTGTGTGAATTTAAAATATATATATATATATATATATATATATATATATATATATATATATATATATATATATATATATATATAAATTAGTAATAATAATTAAAAAAAGTAGGGGGGGGGTCTCCCCATGGTCTAGTGGCTAACGCCTTAGATTGGGCAGATAGTGGGTTCGATCCTCACCGGACGAAGGAGTTTGCTGATCACATGGCTCGTTGAAAAAATTCCTCGCTGCACCCTGGATGTTGACGCTAGTAGCCTAGATGTCGATGCGCCGTAAAAATAAATGAATAAATAAAAAATAAATAAAAAAATAAATTAACGTTGTCCAAGCTCTCGCAGAACAATTCGCATTGATGGATAAGAAGGTCCCTTATTACCACTACAAACCACAAAGACTTTTAGAGAAATGCAAAATAAATATATAATGGGACTAAGCAATGTTAACGGACCTAACTATCCATCAAAATAAATTTTTTTTGTTTTGTTTTTTTTAATAAATGTTTATTTAAAATCTGTACAATTTATATAGTACAATAATTAATTGTGATCGTCTTGCGCACATCTCAGTGAATAGTATATGGAAGGAGCCAATCATTATTGGCACTTCCTAATATATGCTAAAATTTATGTTTTCACTGTTTTAAACCGCTGCTAGGGTAGCTGGTCACAAGGCCAAAGTCTCTTAAGCCTCCTGGGAAGGTCTTTAGGATGGGTCCGAGTGGATAGGGATTGACCTCTAGGATTTGGGTGGGATGACAATTTGGAATGAAACGTTAGGAATCTGGATGTTGCGAGGTCTTTTACGAAGGGGATATTTAGGTCGTTGTGTAGGGTTTTGTTGGAGACATAAAAGGGAGCATTAACTATTCTTCGAAGGACTTTGGATTGGAATGCTTGTATTCGTTGTATGTTTGAGTGTTTTGCTGTTCCCCATAATTCAACTCCGTAAATCCAGATAGGTCTGATTATAGTTTTGTATACTGTGAGTTTGTTGTGTGTCGTAAGCTTTGAAGTAGGTCCAAGTAGTCGTCTTAAGAGTCCAAATCTCCTGTTCAGCTCTTGTCTTTTTAGTCGTGTGTGTGGGTTCCATGTGAGTCTGCTGTCTAGTAGAAGTCCCAGGTAACGCACCTCATTAGATACAGGAAGTTGACTGTTGCATATGAAGACTGGAGGGCAAGTGCTCTTATTAAGAGTAAATGTTACGTGACAGCATTTTTCAGGATTCACTGTGATTTTCCACAAGGTGCACCATTTCTCGACAGATTCAAGGTGCTCCTGTAATTGCTGAGAAGCTGTAGAGGGATCGGGGGAAGAGGAAAAAATGGCTGTATCATCGGCGTAGGTTGTTATATGTGTAGATGGGTGGGTAGATCAAAATAAACTGGATACAGTTGTCTTTGGCAAGGGTAACAAGACAGCCGATTAATGATATCGCATGATTTTGCAATATCCATAAAACGGAAAACATGGGGACCATGGGAAGAAAAATGGTTTTTAACAACTGAAAATAAATTAAGGCACCTTAAATCTAGTGTACAATCGTGGAGGTCATCGGTGCGCCGAACGAGAAGGGAGGAAGTTGTTATAACCCGTCTTCGTATAGGCCACACGAAAGTTACTCACTCATATCTGATGTCAAAAGGTGATCCACCGATGTGTGAAGTTTGTGGGACAGTAATAACAGTAAAACATATTCTTCTAGATTGCCAATCCTACGCCATGGAAAGACAACAAAATCAACTAGGGACAACAATTGATGATATTCGAGGCGATGATTCGACAAATTTAACAAAATTAATAAACTTCCTTAAATCAACAGGTTTATTCGATAAATTACAGATTTATTAATTTGGATTTCAATATAAAATTAGTTTGAATGAGGAGCGATTCGGGGTGGAGGTGTGGCGGCGTCCGGGGCCTTGCATCGGCCTCTAGACCAGAACGGTCCCAGCCATGGTGGGATGTGGTGGGTACTAAGGAAGCCATGCTATGTAAACCCTGCACATCCCACGACTCATGCCTGTAAGAGTCTCATCATAGACTCCAAGAGAGAGCTAGTGCTGGGTCCTCGTGCTGTCCTCTGCTCCTCTGCTTCGGATCGTTCTTCTCACCTCACTTTATTAATTTTATTTATTTTTTTCTCCCTAAACAACAAATAAAATATAGTATATTCAATTGACTCCTTAATGAATACCCTTTAAAATGCATAAT
Source organism: Gonocerus acuteangulatus (assembly GCA_946811695.1). Classification (NCBI taxonomy): domain Eukaryota; kingdom Metazoa; phylum Arthropoda; class Insecta; order Hemiptera; family Coreidae; genus Gonocerus; species Gonocerus acuteangulatus. The sequence goes on along the minus strand of OX328127.1, from coordinate 65,063,290 downwards.
TTATTTAATAATCTAGTTCTGTAAATGTGAAACAGCAATATTTGCAATATCTCTTCGGTGAGGTGTAGCTTCTCTCCCTATCCGTGGCCTGGGTTCCGCCGGGTTCGGTCCTTCCGTGACATCGCTGTGCTCTCTGGACTGTCACAGTCCCGGGCTCTGGAGATTGTGGACGCCCTCCCGGGGGAGGGGGCGAGCACAACTCCCAGTAGAGCCTTGCATGATTAAGTTTCCCCTGTTAAAGCATTTTTACTAGGAGAGCAGTGCAGCAGTGTCGCGGTGGTTCTGGGCTCGGACGGTGCCCTTTCCGCGGTGTGGGCTGGAGGCTTTTAGATTTTTTTTTTTTTTTTTTGAAATTTTTTTCTCTTTATTCTTTAATTCAATTATTCATTTTCTATATAATAAAATTAAAAAATGTATTTAAGATTTATTTAAAAGGTTCCTTCCTTTCGTTGGGTGCCCATGACCTCCCGCGGTTGAATACACCCTTCAGAACGATAAAAAAAAAAAAAAATGATATCGCAGTCCACAATAATAAGTATATTTGGAAGTCCTAAGACAAGAAACTGCGAAAATGCCAGGACTTGGTCATAGAGCTGAATTATTTGCATAAGTTAGATTCTGCAAGGTTAACAGCTATTATTTTCGGCTATGGACTCATCCCAAAGATCACGGTTACATCTACAAGTTACTTCAAAGTCCCGGAAGAATTAATTAAAAATGCCCAAAAACGGTACTACTCGACACTGGGAGAATATAAAATTCTCGAACGAACGCAAGTAATAAAATAAAAATAATTAAATTAAAAATAGAAATTAAACAACAATTATTTCACATGAAATAGCCCCAAAAAGAAATTATCACAGAATACTGAGGAGAACACCACTATAAATAAAATAATAAAGAAATACTTCAAACTATATGCTTATAAATAGGATATTTACTTAAATTCTGGACGATTGTCTTCACAACATACAATTTGTCATTCAAATAATCCTTAACGATGCATAGACTAAACAGTGTATATTTTTATTGTCATAAATTGTTGAAGTACACGGGCTACCTGGTATTAATATTTCAAGTAAGTTGTTTGGAATTTGCAAGTAGTATTCCAGGTTGTGCATCTTGGTATTACTGCCTTCTAGATGCGATAGTCTTTTTGCAGTAAGCATTTTCCAATTCTTCGTCTGGTAAAAAACGCATTTTCTCGTTTTATTATTTATTATTCTTGTGTCCACCATTATTACATCAAATGGACTCATTCCGAAGAGCCCCATCATTTATCATAATCTCGATATCTAAAAGAAACCGGAGAAATTAAAAGGATACATAGAGCAAAGCTAATTAATACAAAATCAGTAGAAACTCTCCTTTTCTTCAAGGACATCATTAAATAAAATTTTAAAAAATAAAAATTATTATCGGTTGTAAAGTTCCCTTGCCAACTTTAATAATCCCGGGTGACTGAGAAACGCGCCAATTATAAAAATAATGGCAAGTCTCAAGAAAAATATTATTAATTTTTTTTTTTTTGGGTGGGGAGGATAAAAAGAGGGAATATATAACAGTATAAATATCAAATAAAATATTTGCAACAAAATAAAATCTTGTTTTTTATTTATTGCTTTCGGTAAATCCTTTCCGATGGAATGTACTTATTGAGGTTGAACTGGTGAAAAAATGAACTCATGAAAGAACCAATATTATACAAACCATGTAAAATTACAGAATGTATGCCTAAAGAAGGACAATAAGGTTCAAAACGTTACAGTAAAAAAATGTTCTACCATTATTTTGAACTTAACCCATCTTATCTGAATTAAGCTCTTCCACTATCTTCATACCTTTTATTAATTATGAAAGAATGTTTGAAAGATTTTTCTTCTTTTTTTTTTTATTCTACCTTCTAGTTAGAAAGCGAAAATGACCCACGTTAATATTTGAATCGATCTATTCATCTCCCTCTCAATATACAGGGTGACCCAGATAAGCGGGCCACAAGAGAAATAACTACTAAACGGTTGGTTGGAGATAACTAACTTTTCCAAAGGAGCAAAGTTGTAGTTCTCGTCATGATCTATAGAATGGTGCCCTCCGAAATGAGAAAATAAAACTTCTAAGGGCTCAAATAGGCCTTTGAAGGGAAGGGTTTCCTCTTTACCCATATTTTGCATTATATTTTTAAAATGTACTAACAAAACAAGAAAGAACCGTGCAAACGTGGTCTCGATGCGTCAAGTAGTTCTCTGTAAAGAATAGGCACGCCAGTACCTTGAGGAATATGCACGCAAATACCTCGAGGAATATGCACGCAAATACCTTGAGAAATATGCACGCCAATGCCTTGAGAAATATACACGCCAATGCCTCGAGGACTATGCACGCACATACCTTGAGGAATGTGCACGCCAATGCCTTGAGAAATATACACGCCAATGCCTCGAGGAATATGCACGCAAATACCTTGAGAAATATGCACGCCAATACCTTGAGGAATATGCTTACATGTGAAAATCGTGCTTAAAAACGTTTTTTATGTATTAATTAGCATTTTAAAATAACTTCATTACTTTCATTAATTAAGTTTATTCATTTCTGAAGTATATTTACTTGGTTTATAATTTTTTTTTATATCATAAGTCATTTCGTAATAAAAATCAAAACGTTGAAGAATTCTGAAGAACCCCGGAATCAGAGAGAGAGAGCATGATTAAAAGTTTGGGAAAAATGTAAGACTTTTTCAAAAACAAACTTAAATTCTCTTCAAGTGAGCCAACTTGCTGAAAACAAAGTTTTGTCCTTAATTGGCAAAGTTCTTTAGAAGTCAGAAGTCCCGTAGCGTTGTCGTAAGCTAAAGGAACTTCCTGAAAATTTCGCAAGCGTCACCCTACTTATTTCGAGAACTTATCGTGCAATATGGTCTGCTCATATGTTGAATGATATACTAAGGCATTAAATTAGTTTTACTTAACGGTTTAAGTATCAATAATTCACACACACACACACACACATATATATATATATATATATATATATATATATATATATATATATATATACATACACACAAGTTTTTACCACTTACAAAGTGCCAGATATTTTTATTTCTGTACCACCATGTAGCATACACGCGGGCAGAACAACGAGAATGGTTTTTAGGAACACTTCTGTTTCTTGCAAATCAACAATAAAAAAGTGAATTCCCACAATACTTCCGGTATTTATATCCATCTTCCATTCTAGACGGAAACGGAATATATTTGCATTTTCATCAAACAGACACAATTTTCATTTAATAATCCTATTTCAATTTCAACTCGCAAATATACAGCATAAAAAACAACAAAAAAAAACTGTTTTTTAAAAGCTGATTTTGAGTTCTAAAATTATATTTTATCAAAAAATATATTTACATTATTTTTCAAATTAAAGTTTTTTTTCTTTCCAATGGAAATATCATTTATTTCTATCTGCGAAATAAATGATATTTTTTTCATTTGAAAAAACTATTAATTTGAAGTCTGAAAACCACTTTTGGTGCCAAAAGGAAGTTGATTTAGAGCATACTACACCAATTATTTAAAACGACATCAGGTGTCGATCACTTATCGGGAGTTGAACAGTGTTTCTGGAGGCCAGGTGATAGAATAATGGATTACGAAACGTCAGAATGTTTGGATAGCGCTTCCGATTTTCATCATCATAACTACCTCATAAGCGGGGTTTTCCCCTTTAGTTGTGGATAAAACACTCTAAAAAATCAGACGATTGGAACACATTACGAATCGATCATCTGAGTAGTTAACACAATCAAGTCTCAAATTCTACTACAGTATGCACCCAACTGAAGCCTTGCAGCCTCTTGCAGTACGAATTCGATTTCCTTCACTCTCCCTGTAGTCTCCCCACTTGTTCTCACCATAAAGAAACGCTTAAGAGCAATAGCAATAAAATGGCGTCCGAAGATGAATCGGCGAATAGAGGCCTGGTGTTTTTACTTCTTGTCCCGTAACGAGCATCGCTAAATCATAAACAGCTCTTTAAAGTGGTCATTCCGTTCCGGCCATACAGGTAATTATTAAGAGAGCAATAAAACCCTACGAGCTTCGAGCAAATTGAAACACTCCTCTAACAAGACAAATAAAATTATTAGCAATTTCTTCATCTTCTCAAAACAAATAGCCTGGGTCTTCTGGATGACTTTTTTCTTAAAGTCGAATGACCTTTAGGATTCAGTTTTTTGCAAGTTTCTTCAAGTTGGTCGACATTCAGGGGCATTGTCAGTTAATTTACTTACAATGCACATCATTTTATTTATTTTTTACAATTGAATACATTTTATTGTGTCTAAAAATATATTTATTTTGAAGTTGTAAGGTATTTATTTATTTTCAAAAAAACAATTAACAAAAAATAACACATCGATATCTTTTGTAACATAGGGATTACATACTGAACACCAATACTCAATAGTCAAGATCGAAATAATCATTGCTGAACTCGTCAACTTTCTCACTTTAAAAACATTTTGTTATAACCAGATCCATTCATTTAGAGTAAGAAACATTAGTAGAGCTCGTACATCTTGTTCTTTTTCATTTGTTAATCTGTTCTCTCCCCCTGAGGTATATTGACAGTTACCTTATTCAGCTTTAGAACTTTGAAGGACAGAAAATTGGGAAAGTAAGATTTCGAACCAAGAACATTGCCAAAAACATGATATTTGAGTTGAACATATTGCTGTATTTTGAAGCGTATATTATAGCACATTTGAGTCACAATTTTTGAAGAGCTACTGACCATTTCTTTAGTATTCCGTTGGCTGCGTTTAACAGTATAAACCAAGAGGGATTTATTCTACACCTACGCAAAACTTTCAAGTATTTATTTAGAATCCTAATACATTTTTTTTTTTTTGTTATGTATTTATTAACATATCTTGTAGAACTAATTAGAACAATATAACGCCTTCGAAATAACGATCTCCTGAAATAGGGAATAATAGTCATCCGGCCATTTTTTTATTCTTTTTTTTACGGGCTTCGACATCTAGGCCATTAACGAGGAATGAGAAAATTCCTGCCGCCGCGCCGCTGGGGATCTAACCCACAATCTCCAGCTTATGAATCTAAGGCTCTAGCCACTAGACCACGGGAGACCCCACGCATCACTTGTTATTGAAAGTATGAATAGAAAAACAGGAGGCTGAAGTTCTGAATTATTTACAGAAACATTCTTTATCAAGTGTCACCTTTAGTGCTTGGGGATATACTTCGGCAACTGCTTATTACTCCAAGGTGTGATTGTAGAATAAAAAAACTGTGATATAATTCAACTAATGTTAATAATGCTAACAAATCCACGCACCAGATGCAAATTAACATGAATATTCAACCAAATCTCTAAAAAATTATTATCATTATTCATGCTACGCATTAATGCGCGTCGCCTTTAACTGGAGGAGTACTGCAGGAGATTTTCATCTGAATACATTATACCATTCTATATCTCCTAATATCTATGTAAATTTTTGGTAAATTCTCATTAAATTATATTGTAAGTTACGTCTTCATCCGAAACTGACAACTTTTTGACGAACCATGAATGATAGATTACAAAGGGTTGATGTGCTTGGGAAAATGCGAAAAATTCTTTTGTTTTCCTGGTGAGTGAAAAGTAATATTTAATTGGACGAATTATTTTTTTTGGTTTTAAGTCGGCGGAAACTATTTCCATTTTTTAGATCCAATGAATTAAATATTGATATTTCTTAATTAAGGATTTTTTGCAATCCGTGATTATTAGGATTATTTTTGGTGAGGTGAAAATATATTTCCCATACCATGAATATTATATTATTTATATCATAATAATTCTTTTCCGGAACATCGACTGCTGAGGTCATTAGCACCAAGTTCTGTTATTGGTTTATTTTTATGTTTTGTATAGTTTTGATTTGTTTTTTAACTAATTTTTCTAGTTTATTTTTGATTTTCCAATGGCGGCAGGTATGACGAATTCTGATAGAAAATTTAATTTTAAGACTAATTTATTCCGAGACATCTTTTGATCCGACGCACCGTTTGCGCGTAAAACGCAAAAAACTGAAAAATATCGCCCTTTTGTAGACAAATTCCTATTTATCACTGAAACCAAGCCTTGTACTTAAAAACACCTCAATGTAAACGTTGTAGCCTATTAATTTTCCTTTCAGATGATACCAAGATCAAAGTTGAAGTTTAAATATTTAACGGGATATTATGAATGAAATCAAAGGCAAATTTTTTTTTTAGTTTTATGATATAATAATTTCATATGGAAAAATAAATTTACTCTGTTCTGTTTTATAATAATTTTTAAATACTTTTATTCATAAAGTAAAGAAGTACTTTTTTTTTTATTGTTTATGTCAGCTACTTTTTTTTCTATTCATATCGATTATCTGAATTGTAACTTTTTAAAACTTTTAAGGTATATTTTTCATTCATAATATCCCGCTAAATATTAAACTTTGATCTTGGCATCATCTGAAAGGAAAATTAATAGGCTACAACGTTTGTATCGAGGTGTTTTTACGTAAAAGGCTTGGTTTCAGTGATAAATAGGAATTTGTCTACAAAAGGGCGATTAAATTTTCTATCAGAACTCGTTATAAAATATACCTGTCACCACTGGAAAATCAAGAGTTAGATGCGCTGGAGAAAAACTCTAGAATGTTACAAAGTCAACTAAACATTCAAAAGAAACCTCATTCAACATAACTAAGACCTACCAAGTTCCATTTCGAAATTCCAACAACTCTAGGAGGAAAAGGGTGTGGACAAATATACTGGGACACCCTGTGTATATATATATATATATATATATATATATATAGAGAGAGAGAGAGAGAGAGAGAGAGAGGGAGAGAGACACAGTGTATGTGTTTCCAACAGCGAACGTATTTTTCTATTATGGCTCCTAAAATCTTACTTCTCTTTGAGATTTCAATTTATATTTTTCACGAACCATGAAAATATACTAATAACGGTCTCTAGTGCTTTACTAGGGATATGAACGGAAACGTGCTAGGATGACGTAGTTCCTGAAAATCGGACTTATACTTACGCGACGTAATCGTTGTGAGTTGTGAGTAGTTCGATCATATTCTGTTGTTAGAAAGCATTCTGTCTCCGTCTGCCGGAATGTTTTTAATAGTAAGTGTTGTTTTACAGTGGTAAGTTGATCTGTCGTAACGAAAAGTATGAGGAATTACAGGCACATGTTAGGTATGTCTCCAGAAGGAATTACAGGCACATGTTAGGTATGTCTCCAGAAGGAATTACAGGCACATGTTAGGTGTGTCTCCAGAAGGAATTACAGGCACATGTTAGGTATGTCTCCAGAAGGAATTACAGGCACATGTTAGGTATGTCTCTAGAAGGAATTACAGGCACATGTTAGGTATGTCTCCAGAAGGAATTACAGGCACATGTTAGGTATGTCTCCAGAAGGAATTACAGGAACATGTTAGGTATGTCTCCAGAAGGAATTACAGGCACATGTTAGGTATGACTCCAGAAGGAATTACAGGCACATGTTAGGTATGTGCCCAGAAGGAATTACAGGCACATCTTAGGTATGTGTCCAGAAGGAATTACAGGCACATGTTAGGTATGTCTCCAAAAGGAATTACAGGCACATGTTAGGTATGTCTCCAGAAGGAATTACAGGCACATGTTAGGTATGTCTCCAGAAGGAATTACAGGCACATGTTAGGTATGTCTCCAAAAGGAATTACAGGCACATGTTAGGTATGTCTCCAGAAGGAATTACAGGCACATGTTAGGTATGTCTCCAGAAGGAATTACAGGCACATGTTAGGTATGTCTCCAGAAGGAATTACAGGCACATGTTAGGTATGTCTCCAGAAGGAATTACAGGCACATGTTAGGTATGTCTCCAGAAGGAATTACAGGCACATGTTAGGTATGTCTCCAAAAGGAATTACAGGCACATGTTAGGTATGTCTCCAAAAGGAATTACAGGCACATGTTAGGTATGTCTCCAGAAGGAATTACAGGCACATGTTAGGTATGTGTCCAGAAGGAATTACAGGCACATGTTAGGTATGTGTCCAGAAGGAATTACAGGCACATGTTAGGTATGTCTCCAAAAGGAATTACAGGCACATGTTAGGTATGTGTCCAGAAGGAATTACAGGCACATGTTAGGTATGTCTCCAAAAGGAATTACAGGCACATGTTAGGTATGTCTCCAGAAGGAATTACAGGCACATGTTAGGTATGTCTTCAGAAGGAATTACAGGCACATGTTAGGTATGTCTCCAGAAGGAATTACAGGCACATGTTAGGTATGTCTCCAAAAGGAATTACAGGCACACGTAACCTCATGGGAATAACTTCATGGGCCCCTTAACCCCCCTTCTCTATTAACATCACCAAAAACTATTTAAAACTGACATTTCTCTGAATTAAATACATTTGTAATTGAACGGAGTGGAAAATTACGTATTGTCAAGGTACATTGGCACTTCCTGGGGCTACAAATGTTTTGAATGACAATATTTAAAAGCTCTGTACCCCGGAGGTGAAGGTCACCATGTCACATACGTGTACTTGGTACTCACTCGTATTTGTAATTGTCCGGGAGAGCCAATTTTCCATAACGTTGAACTATTAAAATTTTATTTTTCTGTACTTATAGAAACAGTTTAAAGATACTTTATCAAATGGCTATAGGCATTGATGTGTAATTGGAAGTATTGATCATAGTCAAACAATACCAAATCCTACACATAGTGTCTTTTACCTTTAATGAAAACTGCTGTGATTATATTTTTTACTGTCTTATCTTCGTTATTTTTTTTTTATTTTTTTTTATTTTTTTGTTTATCGCGTACAAGGTTTCCCCATAGCGAGGAGTAGGCCTTATATAATGATATTAGTATAGTTAATGTTAGTAATTCTTTACCCTTCATACAGTTTTTATTGATTATTTTTATGTGAGCAAATCACCTTGACCTTGTGAAGCTCCGTGATTAAATTAATAATGATAGTATTATTAGAGGCATATGTTAATCTAATTGCTATCTTACGTACAACGATATCAAACATTTATAGTACAATAATAACTTACAACTTATAATTTCCAAAAAATAACTTATTTGTATCGATTTTAAAAAATATTTTTTATTATGCACATTAGAAATAAATAAATATATTCTATATAGACTATTTATATTTATACATATACAAAATTAGTCTAAATATACATATGCTATCTCACTTCTTTCTATTTACACTCGCGCTCATCCACGAATCGCCAAATGCCACAAACATGCTATAAATGGAGATAAACATTAGCGTTTAAAAAACAACTACAACAACAAAGGATCTTAAGCATGGAAGCGAATCTTCGCTGGGCGGCAATTAAAGTCACTAGGAATAATTGTAGTTGCGTTGGGTTCGAGGTTTAAATTAGTTTTTATTAGATCTACCATTTCTAGGAGAATATGAAATTTCAAGAAAGTCCGAAAGTATATTAAAACCAAATAGAATATTATCTAGTGATTAATTATATCTATAACTGTAGGCTTTGTTAGTTTTGAGTTAGATAGTTTAGTAACCGACCGCTGGATTTCTCACTAGATTTCTCATTGATGGTTGGTGCAGTGACAGCAAACCGATGACTGATCCGATGTTCCTCTTCAGATAGACAATCCTCCATCTAGTCCTGAAGTATTCCATCTAGGTCTATCTTCATTATTTATGGAAACAGGACATTGTGTCCTATACCATAATATGGATAGAAAAATACACATTATTCTTATACATTTATTCTTTCCTTCCTTCTTTTATCTGTCTATTTATTGTCTTATTTTTGCCTTTTCTCCCCTCTTGTTTTCCTTCCCCCCATTTTATTTCTGGAAGTAAATATCACTGAGTGAGACACTGAAATATCAACACAGAATTACTTCTATCAGCTAATACGTACTACTTTACTTACGACTCGTACTTTTAATTTACTTTACAATTTATCACTGACTATACAATTGACTTTCTTCTACTTACCTCAATTCTTTCAAGCTGCAGTTTCGTCGCCTGAGTTGCGATAAGCTTAATTAATAAATAATAATAAATACACATTAAGAACATGTTCCTAAGTCAATTTAATAAAAAAAATGGGCATGGTGGCATTTACCTCCGGAACAGATATTAGAAATATAGAATTTAGTAAGTAATCCATTGGTTGTTCTCAATAATAATTATTTAAGTCGGTATATAAGTTTGTTATTTGAAATTATAATGCTTATAATTACCACGGGCCGCGGTGGTCCTTTGAATGTCATCTTAGCATAATTACTGCCTTGGCCTTTGTTCAATGATTTAGATAGATGAAGAGAAATAACTATTAAAAATAGTCCCGATTCTGTGTGAATATTTGAAAAAAGCTGACACAACGATATCCCCTTTCTCGCCCAAAAAAGCTCAGCATTACTGCATTTTAACACGCCGAGTAATGGGTCTTTAACTCACGAACTGGATTTATTCGTCATTTTTATCTTTAAAATTTTGAAGGAAGCCGCCATCCTCTCTTCGCCAATTAGAACCTAAAAGGCGTGGATTTCGTCGGATTTAAAATCGACCCTAATGTCCTTTAAACTTTCAGCCGACGGGTTCTTGGGTTTAACCTTTCACGCGTCCGTCGTTTTCGAATGTATAATGAAGATTTGGTTGAGTAGAAGAGAGAATCTCGTAGTTCCCATCTCCCCTTGGTATTCCTATTAATGGCTTTCGTTTGGTGAAATTTCATCAGAGTTCTTCAAATGTATTTTTGGACCCCCCAACCAATTTTTATCGGAACCAACTAACCCTTTGGCTTATTTGATACTTCCGAACGTTGACAATGGAAACATTTGCCACACCTCACTGTTAACTGCTGGTATTATTACATTTATTGCTTAACTTTTCTTAGAAGGTGTTGATCATCGGGGTTTCGGTCTTTTTGATCCAATAAAAACTAAATTTTATAGTTAAAATGTGTTTATTTACGCCAACGTTTCGGCTTGGTATACAAGTCTTCTTCAGGCTGTAAAAACATATGTGGTAATGATAATTAGAAATGACCACCATTTCCATATATGTTTTTACAGCCCCGAAGAAGGCTTGTATATCAAGCCGAAAAGTTGGCGTATATAAACACATTTTGACTATAAAATGTAGTTTTTATTCAATCAAAAAGGCCGAAACCCCGATAACAATCGATGACGGCCGACTATATCGTCTCAATTAATTTTTCTTATATTATTTACTCCATTAATATAATAATTAAAATAAATACAACAAAAATTAAGAAAACGTTCTTCATAAAGGACCAGTTAAAGCCACACTCCTAAAGAATGTGCTTAAAATAATATAAATAGTTTTACTCTTTTATGTCTGTAATGCACAACTAATTTAATTATTTTTTTTTAATTTAATGTTGTTCTGGAGTAAACTACAAATTATAAGGGAGCGATTTTTTTTTTTTTTTTTTTTTACAATACATATTCATGATTAGTTGGACATGGTATCTACCGAAAATTACTGCAATAAAGTTAAAATAACGCCCGGTAATCTAGAATTTCTTATGTACCGATTTATTTTATTATTACAAAACCGAGTTTTGTGGAATATAACAAAATTTTTGACTGCATATAAAAATGCAAATTTGTATCCAGAATACATACCTTTTTTATATGTCCGTGGATTTTTCTATTTAACGAAGTCGTATAACTGTTTGTTATGGTGACTCCACAAACCCTGTTTCGTGTCTATTGTCCACTGGTTCCAGCACCTTTTACCTTATTTTTAGTCTATTTTAGGTTAAATTTAGATTTAAGAACCTTTCTTTCGTTTTATTCCAAAGCAAGAAGGCTGATTTGGGCTCATAAAGCGAAACTGACGAGGATGCTAATGACCTCAGCGCAGTCGATGTGAAAAAAAGCGTATAAAAACGAAAATTTCTTCAAGATTTACCCTGATTTACTAGGAGTCAGAGGACCTAAAAATTTTCCATTTAACACTAAAATAATTAAACATTTTCTTAGATATCCCTTCATCTTGGGGGGATTCCATAACCCCTTGATACAAGTCCTTACCAAAATTATTTGCTTAATACGCTCCTCAGTCCTTTAGATCCTATTGACAAAGAAATATTGATTTCAACCAGCAGATGTTATAGACAACTACTTACTTGTTTCTGGATTCACAATAAGGGGAGAGATAAGATCTCTCTCTCTCTTTTCTTTCTTTTTTAGTTTTAGATAAGAGAGAAATATGGTGTGAGAGAATGGGAGATGACGTAGGTATATCTGATTTTCCCCTTTCAGTCCCGACACCTCCAGGTGCTGTTAGCTATCCATCAAGAGGTCTTGCTAGCCTCTAATAGCGCTTTGTTAACGAATTAACCCTATTATTGTTCAAGCCCTCTTCATCGTTCCGGGAAATGATTCTAAAAACTGCCATTATTTATCTGCAAGGAGAAAAATAAGCACTACACTATTCAGCCTTTGTGTTACTCCTGTGAGATGTATTCATTCCTATTATAAGTTAATATAACGTATTATATTTAATTGAGTCATTAGTAAATACCAATGTCCGTTTCTTCTGAATATATTGGACGTGGGTCCGCAAGGGGGTGATATCTCATCCCCATAATAGTTAAAAATAATAAATAAAATCACCAAAAGAGGCCCACGATTTAACTCTTTTTCGTTAAATTATACGAAAATTTACGGAAATTACGGTGTCCCGTAAATGTCTAGTCATATTGTGGGAGATGATAGAAGACCTTTAGGGGAACAAAAAATGTTCTATGAGGATTTTCCGAATACTTATACATAAGGGAGAAAACGTCGTTTTATTGTTTTATCGAGACAAACGTAGTTTTTAGAAGAATAATCGTTGTAGCTCCGGCCCAGGTGGTTTTACTAGAAAGAAAGTGAAACCAATCGAAAGCTGAGTAAATTTTCTATAAGACTAGTTGATAGTAAACGTAAAAATTAATGAATGTAAGTATGTCTATCTTACCAAAATAAAGCTATTCTGAATTTCTAGATATTTTTTACTAGCGTTACTCCTCAATGGGCCGGATCTGAGATTTCCGGGTTTCAGAAAAACTTCCCCATTTAACCAGCTTTCCATTCATGTATCACAACCCTGTGTTATTGATGTGAACGATTTAGGAACAAAAGTTTAAAAAGAAACATGGATCTGTGAAAAGAAAATGATATTTTTTTCTTCAGTTTATTCAAAAAGCTTAAAAGAAATATTTGTTTTTATAAATATTTACTTAAATATTAAGTAAATATTTACTTAAAACAAAAAAAAAAGTACTTCCTCGAAAATAAAATAAAAAATCCTAAAACAGTAAATAAATAAAATACACATTTATTTTTAATTTATTAATTACAGTAACTAATACTGGGTCCAGGAGGTGGCCATTAATGAACCCGATCACACATTAACCTCAAAAATTATTATTTTTACCTAGAGCACGCATTAAAACAGATTTTATGAAATATGCCAAAATGTTGGGTGGGGCTAAGGTTTGTCGACCAAAAAAGTTTCTATAAATATATTATTGGTAATTCCTTTCACCCAATTACACTTGTTTTATCCCCCTCTTCACCAAAAGCAGCAACGTCTGATTAATCTCCTCTCACAAATCCCTGGTATTTTATTCAGCTAAGGCTCTCAAACACCTGCTCCGAGTTTGGTTCAGCAAATGCAGTAAGCGAAATAAAAACATAATATATACAATTAAAGGATTCGCTAAAAACGGAAGCGGCAGATGGTCCATATCTAATTGCTGCCTAATCCTAGTGTCATGCTGAGTATTTTTTTTCATGGTTATGATCATTTACGGACGAAGTACCCGCCGTGGGAGGTCCTACCAACGATTAAACCACAATAAAAACGACCATAAAACGATTCCATGAATGGGAACATTTGCATTAACAATGTTAGGCCTGTAAAAAGGTTATGATTGGTCCGATAAGAAATCATACAGGATAACCTTTGTTATAAGCGAGTAGATGTTTTATGAAACGGTTGCTTACAAAAACCAGATCTGCGTTAAACGCTGGTTTATTTTAGATTATTGTATATTATAACATTTTTCCTTACTTAAAATGCACCTTACTTAAATATCAAAGCCTTCCCTAATCTTGCGTTACTCAAGACAACATTGTGGGATTCTTAGATCCAAAGAAATGCTTTTCTAAGTGCTAAGGCTAAATTTTGCGATACTCAGGAAAATTCCTGCTTTTCTTAGATTGAAATCTGCTTTTCTCAGGACCAAATACTACGTTACTCAGGAAGACATCATGCCATTCTTAGATCGAAAACCTATTATTCGGGACAAAAACTTACGTTCTTCAGGGAAAAATCCTACATTCCTCAGGGAGATATCAGCTGTTTCTCAGGACGAATTCCTGCGGTTCTTAGATCGAAATCCAGCTTTTGTCAGGAAGCCATTGTAAGACTATTAGATCGCAATCCTGCCTTAGACAAGACAAAATCCTGCGTTTTAAAGGTCAAAATTATGTGTTCCTCAGGACAAAATCCTATATTTTTTATGATGAACTCCTTCTTCACTGAGGACGGAATCCCGAGTTTCTTAGATCGAAATCCAGATTTTTAACGGACGAAACCCTGCTTTTCTCAAAAAGAAAACCCAAGAACAAAGTCATCTGTTTCTCAGAATGAAATCCTGCCTTACTAAGACGGAATGCTGAGTTTGATAGAAATCGTACATTACACAACTGTGTTCACAGGACGAAATCCTGTATTACTAAAGACAAAATCCTTGCTTTAATTCTAATTTCCTATTAGTACAGGTGAATCTTCTTGGCTCAAGATCCAGTTCCTACCAGTTTAGGGCTCTTGCCTCTTCCTTATGTATCATCATCCTGTTTTTGGAACCAGATAGTGTGAAAGCCTTATCTTATGCCTGGATATTGTATTCCTTCCTGCCTTTCAGCCTTGGCCACCGTCTGTTCTCTACCCGCCTCCCTGCTAATACTCTTGTGTCCCCGGTTTTGCTTTCTGGATGCGTTAATGGCATGATCCAGAAACCAGACCATGAAGCAGTGTTATGATTCGTCTAAAATCATCTAACCCCCTTCATATTTCATGGAAATCGCTTATTCCCAAAAACGGGAATGAGACTACCTTCTTTCCTTTAATTAAGCGAATGGGAATGATGTCCCATTGTTGAGAATGTCGCCAAGACTATCAAATGACAGAATGATCGGTTAAAACATTCAATTACCAGACTAAATAGCCTTATAATGACCATTGAAGATTTTATTCTTAACTTTCCACTCTCGCGTGTTCTTCTCCAAATTAATGGCCGCCTGTCCCAGATCTTCTGTACGATCTCTCGCTTTTTCGTTACAATTGGATAATTTTCCCTTCTTTACAGTTCATAAAGTAGAGGATACAAAACACATAAAAGTGCAACCTAACGTAAATCCATCTTCATGAGTTCTTACGATTGTGATGAGTATGAGTAAACAAGGAGAATTATCTGTGTTTTATGAATGGATCATTGAGTAATTCAACCTGCCGAATCCACCTTCTGGGACACTATTATTTTGGCAAAATTCGTGTGAAAAATCGTAGATTTTACGAGTTTGCCTATTAAGCCGCCATGGGACATCACTATTATCGAGTAAAATTAAAGAATTTGTTTAGAATGGCTCCTTACTCTAAAACACATTTGTTGGTTTTGACTTAGAAATCAGAAAAAAATAGATTCAAATAGATTTTTTCTAAAACTAGGAGGTACCATTTTGAAGCTTATTGAATAATGCAAAGTTTGAGGCGGAGGCAAACCTCTAAGTCTAAAAATAGATGATTAAAAAAATATTGAATAATTTCATCTATATGGCTTTTAATATAGCTCTTAATTTATATGGTAATATTTCTATAACGGGTGTTTCTTATTGGATATTTAATGTTGATTCTAAAAATGTGATTGTTATTTACGATACATTTATCTAAAATCCCGAAAACACAGTTTTTCTTTTAAAAACAAAAAAACAGTAGTTTTTAAAATAGACAAAAGTTTGAGTAGCTCTACTGAATGTTTGGGCGGAAAGCTCATTTTTCCGTCACTGAAGAGGAACATCTCAATAGCAAATACATTAGACTTCCTTCCTCCAAAAGTCCAAATTCCTTCTAGCTGTAATTCTAATCAGACCTTACTATTCTACAGATGCCGGAGTATGAAGATGCTATGCAGGGGTGATGCTGAAAGAGGTGGTCGGTGAGGGTGGCTGTGCCGGCTGCCGAAGTCCTATCACAGACAGGTTCTATCTCCTAGCTGCTGATAGGCCTTGGCATCTAGGCTGTCTCCAGTGTTCCGAGTGCAAGCTCTCATTGGACACGGAACTCACCTGCTACTCGAGGCATGGAAACATATACTGCAAGCATGACTATTACAGGTAACACAAATCATATACTGCAAGCATGACTATTACAGGTAGCACAAATCATATACTGCAAGCATGACTATTACAGGTAGCACAAATCATATACTGCAAGCATGACTATTACAGGTAACACAAATCATATACTGCAAGCATGACTATTACAGGTAACACAAATCATATACTGCAAGCATGACTATTACAGGTAACACAAATCATATACTGCAAGCATGACTATTACAGGTAAAACAAATCATATACTGCAAGCATGACCATTACAGGTAACACAAATCATATACTGCAAGCATGACTATTACAGGTATCAGAAATCATATACTGAAAGCATGACTATTACAGGTAACACAAATCATATACTGCAAGCATGACTATTACAGGTAACACAAATCATATACTGCAAGCATGACTATTACAGGTAACACGAATCATTTATCCATTATATTTTATTTATAGTTCTGTGCGCAAGGGTCTCCCCGTGCTCTAGTGGCTAACGCCTTAGTTTCACATGGGTTCGATCCCCACCGTCGGTATTTTCTCATCTAATGACTCGTTGAGAAAATTTCTTGCTGCCCCTTGGATGTCGGTGCTAATGGCCCAGATGTCGAAGTACAGGGCGCATCTCTTCTTGTGTTGGATGTAGAGAGGGTTGGGCAAGCTAATTTTTGCGGATATACTAAGCCAATCTTTGGAAAAACTCTAATAAAAATAATTTATGTATGCGTTAAAATTCCCGGAACATTTTTCTTTGTAAATATTAAAAAAAAAAAAAATTGATAATTTTATTTTTTTTTGTAGATGGTTCGCTCATACACGTAACTCCGAATTTATTCACGCTAGAGACTTTCTCAAGGCGTCAAAAGATTTGTAATAAAATCGCCTATAATGTACTTTTATTTAGAAATGGTAACATTTATTCACTAATTGACTAAATAGCAATACGTATAAAAAGAAAAGGTTTAAAAATCGACATCATTTTTTTCGGAAGCTGAAATTGCATTCAACTGTGTAAAAGATTTTAAAGAAATTTAGCAGGTTGTTTTATTATTTAATCAGAATTTTTTCATTGCTGGAGAATGCTGGATGGTGGAAAATTGATGTTCCAAGGATGAAAAAAATGGTCGAAAATTCCCACAAGTGTTTTATTGGCAAAACGTTTTCAGGGACTTAGCCCCATTTTCAATGCCCATGCATTGGCTCTTATTCAGCCGAGCCCTGCTCCTAGACTCTGGGCATTGAAAATGGGGCTATGTCCCTGAATACGTTTTGCCAATAAAACACTTGTGGGAATTTTCGACCATTTTTTTCATCCTTGGAGAATTTTTTCCTTGCTTATTAAGCAATCAGAAAAAAATGTATAAAACGAATGTCTATTTTTTCATAATCATTGTTATTTGTCAAATGTTGTTACGCCTCCGGTAGTCCCCTAGCACAAATACTTTCGGAGTTTTAATCAAGACCAATACATTTATTTATTTTATTTTAGTTTTTTCACCATTTGGTAACAAAACCACGGCTTTGTTCTTAGTTCAAAATTAAAGATTGACTGAAAAGTATCCGTCTGTTGATTATGTGTGTTATTAAATGTTCTGTCTGTTAAATAGACCAATACAAAAAAAAAACCGTGATTTTTGTTTAATATTTAACAAAATATTTGAGTTGTTCGGAAGATATTCCTGTCTCTCAACATCCAAGTACAGCAACTTTACAGATGAATACTGGATTATAATCCATTAGAAGTTATAATTATTACTAACGCTCAACTTTCTATATGCTATGGGAATAAAGTGAAATACAAAATATATTAAGAATTAAACATAATTAAATAAATATAAAAAGGAAAAATTAAAACATAAGTAAACATAATGGAAATAAAAAATGCCAAAAAAACCACAACAAAATGAAATATTAAATTAATTAACTGTACAATTATTTATTCAGAAGGGATCGTTGAAAAGGTAAAGATTTCGGTGTTCAGACGTGAGTTTAATAAAAATACATTTTTCTTATATAAAAAAAGGCTGCGTTTCAACAGGAGATTTAAGCCTTCAACATCCTGGTGAACAAGAATGGAGAGATTACTTACTACTACCAATATTATATATATATATATATATATATATATATATATATATATATACATATATATATATATATATATATATATATATATATATAGAAGAAAAAATGTACATAAATAAATGAGTAATGCTAACAGATGTAAAGATGTATGTATGTGTTTAAAGAATTAGTGATTAAATTAAAGATAAATTTACATTGATTGTAGCATAGAGTATGGTTTACATGGTAATAGATACTGAGTAACAATTTTAAATCTAAAATGATTTACTTTATGAATAAAAAATGCAATATTTAGTTATAGGATTTGGTGGTAAAGGTCGACAATATTTACACAGAAAGGGTAGATTTGTTTGTCAAACAACGGTAAACCTCAAACCCCGCCCCTATATTCATGGTTATCCACATCCTCGCTTCACATTTATATTTCGTGATGTTTTTTCTAAAATTATTTGTGTTTATCAAATGATTTTTGACAATATGAAAGTAGTAAATGGAAAAGGTTACTGTCATAAAAAATAACCAGTACCTAATAATAACTATTTGATTTTCTTAGGCCTCCTCTACGGATGTCATTATACTATATGGAAATGTACAATTTAGCGTATTTAACCCTTTCTGGGCGGTGGGCTTCTCCAGCAGCCAGCAGAAAGCCGTGACTGGCTGACGGAGGGCTTCTCTAGCAGCCAGCAGAAAGCCGTGACTGGCTGACGGTGGGCTTCTATAGAAGCCACCTCACTCTATATCGTATAAGGACGGCCGCTTTTTTTCTTTTGTTGTATTTAGTTCTATAAATTTGTGTTATTGTATAAATCGGTATTTGTTGTATTTTAAAAAGAGCAAATCTCCGTCGTTGCAATGCTCAAAAATTAAATTAAAAATAAATAAGGACAGCGGGTTTCTCTAGTTCTTTTAGAACATTAGTCAGATTTCGTAGTAGACGTGTTTGAGACTTCTCGGAAGATGATAAATCGCAGCCCAGTCCTTCCTCAGCTCCAGGAAGTAATATTGACGAGCATTCTAGGATTTCGACGAAGACAAATATATATATATATATATATATATATATATATATATATATATATATATATATATATGTCTGTTAACACGATAGCGGCCAGAGTTTTTGTTTTTTCGTCACGAAACTTGGTATATAGCATTCAATTAGCAAACGATTGAACGAGTTCGTTAACCACAAAAGTCGGTCCACCCGAAGAGGGGGCTTTACCCCGAACCCGTAATATTTGTTATATTTCAACGAAACTTGGTATTCGTTGTGGTAATATAGAGAGAAAAGTGAGATATAAAAATGAACTAAATCGGTTCATTAGAAGGGGGGGTTTACTCAGGACCTACAATACCAATTCGCCACTACCAGCCGTGATTTTTGGTATATTTCGACGAAACTCGGTATTCGTAGTGGTAATCTACAGGTAAATATGTGTTGTAAAAATAAACTAAATCGGTTCATTAGAAGGGGGGGGGGTTACTCCGGACCCAAATTCCTAATATACTCATACCGGTCGTAATTTCTGCTGTATTGTAACGAAACGTGGTATACGTCGTGGGTAACTCATGAGAAAGAAGTGTTGTAAAAATGAGCTGAATCGGGCAATCGGAAAGCGGGGGTTTAATTTGTAATATATTTCAATAGAAAAGCCAGCCAGACGTAGGTTCACAAAGCCGCCGCAAGGATCGCTTTCTACCACTAGAGTGACTGTATCCTGTTCCTGCCTTAGATCAAAATACGATAATATGAGGTTTTTTGTATTTATTACATAGTGTAATAGGTACCATGTGTAAACATAACTCTGGAAGCAAATTAATAATTGATCAGTTACTCATTACAAATTTAAAAGAGAACTATTCATGTTTTTATTTTATTTATGTAGGATATTTTAAGCAAATGTTTCTGGAAAGCAGTCTACACTTCCCAAATACTGAGGAAAGTGCTTAGTTATGCAGCTCCTGCGTGGCGGACTTTTATTTTATTTATATAGGTTATTTACAGCAAATTATTCAGTAATGTAGTCTACTCTAAAAAAAAATCTGAGGAAAGTGCTTAGTTATGCAGCTCCTGCGTGACGGCCTTTTTGCATTGAGAACATGTGAGTAGGGTGGGGAAGGTTCGTTTCTTATAGTAGATATTTATTTATTATTTAATATTTAAGAGTTTCGTAACTTTTGCCGATTTGTTCTATAATAATGTATCGTATATATTACAAGTATGTAGTAACGTGTCGTATATATTACAAGTCATGTACAAAAATACCTTTTCGAAGTTGTTTATATAAATAAATTATACAAATAATGATGTAACATATTAATACATTATTGAAACCATAATACATTATTGAAATGTTATAATATAACATCCTAATTATAAATATATTATATATGTTGTAGATTCTAAGTTGAAAACTAAGATGTTCTAGGTAGTTGGTAACAGCTTATTCAGTCTTCAATAGTTTTGTATTTTAATTACATTTTTGTTGTGGAAACGTTTCGGCTATAAGCCATTTTCAATCCAATTTTCAAAGACAATTTGATTGAAAATGGCTTATAGCCGAAACGTTTCCACGACAAAAATGTAATTAAAATACAAAACTATTGAAGACTTAATAAGCTGTTACCAACTACCTAAATATATTATATTTTATAAGTCATGAAATAATATATCCATTAATTTTACAAATCGTACAGTAATTTATCAATAAACATTGTGTAGAAAAGCAAAAAGGGGGGAAAAAAAAGGGGAGAGCAGTATATCGGAGATGTAGTCCAAATTCGGACAGGTAAAATTGCCAGAACCGCTAGCCAAAAAAACAACAATTTTGCGAAAACTGTGGTGACCCTTAATGAGTTACAATTTGGATTCATAAATTCTTTCGATAGTCACTCTCCCTAAAAGTAGAAGAGGATCAATAACTGAGTCCAAAAAGCACAAAAACGTATAAATTTGACCAATTTTAAAATTATTAAGTCACTATTGAGCCAAATTTATAAAAAGTGATACCACCGAAAATGTGTACCAAAATGTTACAAGAGAATTTCTGTTTTCCTCGTGGTTGCTTAGTAGTAATTTAAACATTTTTAAATTGGTCGAACATATAGGTCATTGTACTTTTTGGACTCTGTTATAGAAAGAGGGGGGTTATCAAAGAAATTGATGTTTCAAAGCTGTAACTCGTTAAAACTGGGCTCACCACAGTTTTCGGAAAATTGGAAATAATTGTTGTTTTTTGGTTAGCCGTTCCAGCAATTTTACCTGTCCGAATTTGGTATTTGGGCAACTCATTTGACTTAGACTTTAATGCTGTATAATCCCTATTTGAAGTTCTTTTACCCAAAATCAACGGTTAACAAAGTAGACTGGAAAAAGTTCTAAAACTCGCTGTTTTTTGCCTGCTCCTCCTGGCTTCCGATGTTGAAAGCTTGGTTTCAGCATACACACGCCGAATTATTGCAAACTCGACCCCAATTTGAAGCCTCTTTTTACTGGGCTATAAGGTCCATCAGGAAAAAAAATAGTTCTAATTTTTTTGGTGTTATAAGGAAATAAATAAAAAAGTCCGTCACGCAGGAGCTGCATAACTAAGCACTTTCCTCAGAATTTGGGTAGTGTAGACTGCTTTCCACAGCAATTTGCTTAAAATATCCTACATAAATAAAATAAAAACATGAATAGTTCTCTTTTAAATTTGTAATGAGTAACTGATCAACTATTAATTTGCTTCCAGAGTTATGTTTACACATGGTACCTATTACACTACGTAATAAATACTAAAAACCCCATATTATCGTATTTTGATCTAACGCACGAACGGGATACA
Source organism: Gonocerus acuteangulatus (assembly GCA_946811695.1). NCBI lineage: Eukaryota > Metazoa > Arthropoda > Insecta > Hemiptera > Coreidae > Gonocerus > Gonocerus acuteangulatus. The sequence continues at coordinate 65,040,886 of OX328127.1, read as the reverse complement.
GTCACTCTAATGGTAGAAAGAGCTCCTTGCGGCGGCTTTGTGAACCTACATCTGGCGGGCTTTTCGATTGAAATATATTACAAATTAAACCCCCGCTTTCCGATTGACCGATTCAGCTCATTTTTACAACACTTCTTTCTCATGAATTACCCACGACGTATACCGCGTTTCGTTACAATACAGCAGAAATTACGACCGGTATGAGTATATTACGAATTTGGGTCCGGAGTTAACCCCCCCTTCTAATGAACCGATTTAGTTTATTTTTACAACACATATTTACCTGTAGATTACCACTACGAATGCTGAGTTTCGTCGAAATATACCAAAAATCACGGCTGGTAGTGGCGAATTGGTATTGTGGGTCCGGAGTAAACCCCCCCTTCTAATGAACCGATTTACTTCATTTTTATATCTCACTTTTCTCTCTATATTACCACTACGAATACCAAGTTTAGTTGAAATATAACAAATATTACGGCTGACATAGTCAAATTAGTGCTTTGGGTTCGGGGTAAACCCCCCTTTCCGGTGGACCGACTTTAGCGGTTAACGAACTCGTTCAATCGTTTGCTAATTGAATGCTATATACCAAATTTCACGACGCAAAAACAAAAACTCTGGCCGCTATCGTGTTAACAGACATATATATATATATATATATATATATATATATATATATATATATATATGCATATATATATATATATATATATATATATATATAGATAGATATATATATATAAATTTTAACGGGGGTCCTTTTCGGTGTCTACTACTAGGTAGGATCGATAAAGATTTGAAGAAATTTTTCAAAAATTCCGTCATGAGTCCAACCTCAATAGCTACTTTCCTTCGGAGGAAAGTGCTAAAAACAAGAAAATCACTAAGCGGGAAGCTAATTTCAAGTTTTTTTATTCGGTCCGAGTCGGAATCGGTTGATTAGTGGGTCATGGGAAAACCGGCTTTAATCTTACAGGGCATTTGTTTTGGTTTGAAGCTAAGTCGCGAAATTCACAATAAAATGTTCAAATCTTTTAGGATATTATTGTTGTTAGCAGCCAGAAACTCCATTGATAATTACAATATTACAGTGTGGATTAAATCTTCACATGGAGCGAGATGAACTATCCTTATGAACGGGTGTAGCTTTCCCGAAAGGCAGATTATACCTGCTTATCTCTACGGGTTGAGGAGCCTTTCATATTTCAGAATGAAACACGTGTGAAGAGAAATAAGGACAGTAATTGGTTCTTATGCTTTGTATACACACAAATAGAAGATGAACATGAATGTATCCATTCTAAACTCAAGACTTCGGTCTTAAATCAAATGCTGAAACACATTTAGAATTTGTTAATCATCCTAATCCCCAATTCACAATACCTTAAACTCTTCAGTGTTGTCATCGAGATCAGTAACGCTTATGGTATGGGCTCTATCAAATCCGTAGACGTACTTACCTTCCTAACCACCTAAAAGGAGCTAATAAAATTCTAAATATTACTAAAAAGACTCTACTGGGATTTAGGAGTGAATTGAAAACAAAAAATTAACAAAACTATATTAACAAAAAAGTAATAATACAACTTTTTATTTCTAGTAAATTTACTTATTATTTATTAAATAATAAATATAGGATTAGCCCAGAATATAATTTTTATAGCAAGAATAAGACATACTCTCTTTTTTCTTCTTAATAGTTCTTTTGGCTATCGAAACATAAAACTTCAAAAATTGCGTCACCTTAGCCAGTTTCCGTTCTTGGAAACTTGTAATAGAAACAGGTAATACTATGTTTTTGATGTTTCGTGAGAAACTTAAAAGCCCCCTGCAAAATCATTTCGATGAAAAGCAATAAGGAAACTGGCAGCAGTTAAGCAGAAATAACTCTCCACCGCAATTAAAGAAAAACAAGTACCTAATGGAAATATGCTTCCCATTTACTTCATTTTTTAATGAAAAAAATAATAAATACTCAGTCAAACAGAGGAAAAAACCAGTTCGAAAGAAGGATACGGACACTATCACATTTCAAGCAACGATTTTTCTGAATTTGATTGCACTATAGAAAATTCCTTAAGAACCGTTTTTATAGGAAACGTACTAACTTTTCGAATAGATGCATTATATTTACCACGATTTTCCAACCGATGTTGTTTCGAGACAATGAAGAATAAATGCGACATTCCGAACAAAAGTCTAGTTCATCCCACTTTGAACAAAAAAATTTTTTTTTTTTTTTTTTTTTTTTTTTTTTTTTTTTACGGCGCATCTACTTCTAGGTCATTAGCGCCGACATCCAGGGTGCAGCGAGGAATTTTCCCAGCGAGCCTTGAGATGAGAAAATTCCTGCCGGAGGTGGGAATCGAACCCACCATCTCCCGCTTATGAATCCAGCGCGCTAGCCACAAGACTACGGGAGACCCCTTTGAACGAAAATAATTATAGATATGGTTTTGCTAATGGTTCCTTATGATTTCTCATGTCAAAAACCCTATGTAAAGTGGACCTGGAAGACTATAAACGCAAATCCGTAAATTTTACGGTTCGCAGATTTTTTCGCGAGAATCTAAGCCTGGTGTTCCGACAGGCGGATTCGGCAGGCTAACGAAATTGATCTTTTTTTTTAGAACAAGTGTTTGAATATCAAATTTGATCAGACTCGGGCCATTTTTGAGCTTGATACAGTGCGAACAGACAAATATATTTATATACAATTCTATATCTATGAGTTCTAAAACATGAAATTTTCTATTCTGCCCTTCCGGATTGCGCCATGAGGTCAATGTCATGATCGGGTTTCCTCCTTAGGGGGGGGGGGGGGAGAGGGCGGAAGCGCGCTAAAATTTGAAAGCTCTAGAAATATAAAGCTTTAGCAGTCTACATAAATACTTGGATTTTCAGTATTTTCCTGTACAGTCTTTACATCTCCCTTTTTAGCGATATTGTGGGCGATGCCATTAATTATCCCAAAATTTTCAACGCCTGAAATTTTTAACTCAATCATAGGAACGTAGAAAAGGCATTTGTTACCGAGATAACTCATGCCAGGTCGTAATCCTGAAAAACAATTTGGCAGAAAACGTATTTCATGGCAATACTAGTGGACCATGAAGCCATATCGAACTTGGAAGACGGCTTCAATGACTTGAAAGATAAAGGTCGTATGAGGGCAAGCAATTATTTTTTTAATCTAATTATTTTTATTCAAATCAAATTCTACAGGAATGTTTTAATTTGCTTGCGTTTTCTGATTCTTTGATTGGATTTGAATACTTCTGTTGTTCCCAGTTCATTACTGTTGATCTAATCCACGTGAATGAATGGCGTGCGTGAGTCCCCATTAAGTATTGTGGGTAACTGTACGAGTTCAATGCTCTCCATTCTAAAATCGCCCAAAACAAACTTCCGATCTACCTTTATATTTGGGGTCCATCTATCCCACGCTGGATGGAATAATAAAATCGCTGACGGGACATGGGATCTGTCAGGTTTTATCACGTGGGAGATCCTTATGCCCTCCAACTTCCTATCGACCCTCAATCCGCTGGTTCCGATAAGCCACCGGATGAACCTAGTCAACGATACGTACGCCTCTAATGCGGCCTAACAGGCGGATAACAGGTTTTGGTTTTTGGCGGCGCGTGCGCAGTGGGGATCCCCCTTTTCTGTCGGTAATCTCGGTAGAGGGCGCACCTGAAGGGTATTGTCTATTGAAGGGGAGCCCATCGGCCACGTGACACCTGCCTAACTGACTCATTCTTAGGGGTGGGGGTAAACACAAAGCACTACCTCAAAGCAGAAGGTAATTCATTTAATACTCCTTCTTTAACATCAATTAGCATTTCTTTTTTCCATGGGGTGCAGGATTCAATGAATTATATATAAGATATCGATGGACACAGGGAATAAGTTAGTAAGTGAGAAAATGAGCAAACAAAATGAGTTAAATGCACTATGATTATCTCCTTATACTTATACATAGTGTAAAGAAGTCAATATCTCACAGCCATAATCGTTTCCGCCTTATAAAGATGTGGCTTTCCAATTTTTTTTTTATTTGCCAAAAAACGCTGCTTTGATTTTCCCGCAGCAATCCATTTATCAAAAATTTTGGAGGCATAGCTAGCCAACCTCATTTTGATTTTCCTATCAGAGTCGCTGGTAAGGTTTTCTAAATTAAATTTGGACGAAAGGAACTTAAAGAGGAAAGAGTGTTTATCTTCCGTTGGGTGCTTCAACCATTCTTCAAAAAAAAATACCTCCTCGAAATAAAGTACTATAAATTTACAACAAAAAAAAATGTACTCGAGTGTGCTGGCTGAAACATATCTTATTATAAATGGGAAGGGTTCAGCTATAATATATAAAAAAAATAGCCCGTGTACAAATGGGTACAAGCCATTACTGTCCCTTTAAAGTTATGAATCAAGGAAAGAATCATCCGTTCATCCTAATAACTTTTTTTTAAATATTGTTTGATTATGAGTCAGAATTATTTAATAGAGAAAAATCAGCACTTACCAGCATAAATAATATCCATCTCCAACCATTAATTAATATAAAACTAGGAAGACTTGGATTCGTTCGTTAGAAATGATGTCTGACCTTAACAAATACTATAGTGCAATGTTTTGGTGTATTGTTTACATCATTCCAATAGAAAATTTTAGAATTTTGAGCATGAATTTTGTCCACCTAGTTAGCACAATCGAAACACTGTGCATCGGCGCAAAATAAAGGTCATTCCAAGGATAAATATGTCTACTTTGCAAAAAATGAATTTTGACTGCAGATTCATTTTTTGCAAAATAAACATATTAGTCCATGAAAAGGCCTTAATTTCGCGCCGATGCATCGCGATGGGGTGGGACAGACCTCGGATTCGAATTCAGCGACCTTCAAAACCAAGGAAGCTCTTGTTAGTAATTTCTTCTTAAATGATTTCATATGAAATTTGACCTTCAAATGCTCTTAAACCTGACGTGCTGGGGTTAAATGGACTCCGGATTCGGATTCAGCGTGTCAAAATACATAGCAATATTTGTATTGTGTCCTTGGAAAAGACTACATAGCCTAAGGAGAAACGGGTTCAATACCAATCTGTAGGGGTCTCCCGTGGTCTAGTGGCTAGCGCGCTAGATTCATAAGCGGGAGATGGTGGATTCGATCCCCGCCGGCGGCAGAAATTTTCTCATCCCAGGGCTCACTGAGAAAATTCCTGGCTGCACCCCGGGCGTCGGCGCTAATGGCCAAGATTTATGTCGATGCGCCGTAAAAAAAAAAAAAAAAAAAAAAAAAAAAAAAAAAAAAAAAAAAAAAAAAAACAGCCTGTAGAAGGTCTAATTTTTTCATCTTGGTTGGTTTTAAAAATACCCAGCGCCAGCGAGGATATTTAGGATGGGTGAAATTCGATGAACCAATAAAAAAATAAAACAAAATTAACATTTAAAAATAAACACCCTCTTGATTGGATCAACCCAGTTCTCGAGACTTTTTGCTCTAATTTGACACGTACAAATCGCAGAAAAACTCATTATGCGATCACTCGCTAATTAGTGAATGGTCGTAGCAAAAACTAAACCAACTCAATGGATCAATTTAAATACTTACCGTTTTTATATAAATGTCAACTTTATTCACTCCTTTTTGTCTTTTAAATTAAACTGGAATTCAAAATCAATTGATTTTGTGAAAAAAAGGAATTCGATTCCTGAGATTCGAATAAATGGAATACCATTATCCACACAAAATCACACACACATAATCACATAATCATCTCTCTCTCTCTCTCTCTCTCTCTCTCTCTATATATATATATATATATATATATATATATATATATATATATATATATATAGGTAGTTGGTAACAGCTTATTAAGGCTTCCATAGTTTTGTATTTTAATTACATTTTTGTCGTGGAAACGTTTCGGCTATAAGCCATTTTCAATCAAATTGTCTGTATGGTTTTTAATTTTTTTTATATATATACATTATATCTTCAGGTTATGTGATTGTAAATTTGATATTATTTAATTTGAGGAGGAAATTTCATTTTTTATAAAATTGTAAGGTTCATGTCTCTATTATTTCATGGATGATATTATTATTACCTCAATTGTTACATATTATTTTATATATTTGAGTCTGCTTCTGTAACGGAGGACTAGATGTGCAAGACTAGAAACGTTTCCACGTCAAAAATGTAAGTAAAATACAAAACTATTGAAGACTTAATAAGCTATTACCAACTACCTAGAACATCTTAGTTTTCAATTTACGATCTACAACATATATATATATATATTTGTTTGTGTGTATCTTTCTTCAAGGGTCTTGCTTCTCCTTTCTGCGCGATATATCGCCAGATTCCTCTCCGGCTTCTTCTGGGTGTCATCTATTTTTGTGGAATTGGTTAGGGAATGACTCGGTCTGGGCTCTCCTTAATTGTCTTGATCGGAGATTATGCGAGCTGATAAGATCTTTAACTTTTTTTTTTTTTAATTTATTATTTTATTATAACCAGTAATAGATTAATACTTATCTTAACTTATTTTCGAGATATACCTTCCTGTAGCAGAAATTCCGAGTACAGTCATTGGAACTATTTTGGTGCTTTTCTTCGTCTTTCAATTATAAAATAATAAATTAAAACAAAAAGTCAAGGAACGGTTCACCAGAAATTGTCTGGTAGAGGAAGAAACCTAAGGGGTACTGTAGTCTATTTGATGGAAATAGCCATTTCAGCTCAGAATAACGGTAAGAAATCTCTGGGGATACCTTGGATGAGTCTGAGAAAACTGTTCATTTACCACTTAAGACAATCCTCAGGCTCCCCATTGAGCCCAATAATACACCACTGTCATAGTGGGGGAAGACAAGTGAGGTAAACTTACGTTTAGGGGAAGGAAGGAGGTGACGGGAACGGTTAAATAGTGTAACAGATGCGGTTAAATAGTGTAACAGAAGCGGTTAAATAGTGTAACAGATGCGCTGGATCGACGAGAAATTTGGTATAAACGATCTATCCACGAGAGGAAAAAAAACTAGGTTGAGATGGTATATAGAAGAGGACTGGAATCAATGAAGAAGAAAAGGCTACATACAACATTCACTAACAACATAAACTAGGTTGAGATGGTATATGGAAGAGGACTGGAAACAATGAAGAAGAAAAGGCTACATACAACATTCACTAACAACATAAACTAGGTTGAAGAGGTATATAGAAGAGGACTGGAATCAATGAAGAAGAAAAGGCTGCATACAACATTCACTAACAACATATACTTGGTGGAGAAGGTATATAGAAGAGGACTGGAATCAATGAAGAAGAAAAGGCTGCATATAACATTCACTAACAACATAAACTAGGTTGAAGAGGTATATAGAAGAGGACTGGAATCAATGAAGAAGAAAAGGCTGCATACAACATTCACTAACAACATATACTAGGTGGAGAAGGTATATAGAAGAGGACTGGAATCAATGAAGAAGAAAAGGCTGCATATAACATTCACTAACAACATAAACTAGGTTGAAGAGGTATATAGAAGAGGACTGGAATCAATGAAGAAGAAAAGGCTGCATACAACATTCACTAACAACATATACTTGGTGGAGAAGGTATATAGAAGAGGACTGGAATCAATGAAGAAGAAAAGGCTGCATATAACATTCACTAACAACATAAACTAGGTTGAAGAGGTATATAGAAGAGGACTGGAATCAATGAAGAAGAAAAGGCTGCATACAACATTCACTAACAACATAAACTCACTATCGAAGAAGAATCCGCCAATGATAACACAGGCACACAAAATAAAAAAAGTGGACTTTTCCAAAGACACCATACATATCGTCGCTATAAATGCAAAGTATCGAATGTGCAAATCAACACTTTTCAGAGTGGAAAAGCATTTATTCATAACTTTTTTTTGGACAGTCAAATATTCGGCAGATTTGACCTTTTGATAGTGGAATACTTTCCCTTTAATAGAGTGAAGTCAGATTGAAGAATTTGCCGTAAATAAGTCCAGCAGAAATTAGTAAAGATTGACAATGAAAGATGCATTTTTTCACATTCGTTACTTTGCATTTGTATCGAAGATATATTCTCATGTATTTCGAAACGCTGAATTCGAATCCGAGGTCTGTTTCCCCCTATCGCACAGTGCGGCAGCCCGTGGACAAAAGTCGAAAATGCAACTATTTTTTCCAACTTGTTTTGCTTTACTAATCCTTTTAGATTGACCTCAGGGACATGGAATGGGAGCTTTTATTCGAATATTATTAACACAAAGGATTCAAACCATGTTTGAAAAAGTGGTAGTTCGCTTATCTTTCAAAACGAAAAAATTTCCATACAAAAGTCGTTTCAAATTTTCAGTATCTATCTATTAGTTTCTTATGCGAAGACATCGAAGAAGGCAAGAAAATGTCCATTGTCTTTGTTTTTAACATTTTTCGTAAATATTTTTAATTAAAATTTTAAAATAACTTCAGATACACTTTTTTCAATTTCGATTCAAAACATCCTGAGTTTCTGAATTATTTTGCTTTAATACCAGTTATACTTCATGTATATACTAATTTTTCTTGCTTTGAACTGCTTTGAATGATTCTGTGTTTATTTTTCTCTTTTAGAAAACATAAACCCAAAACATTTTGACATTTTAGAAACAATAGGATCAATTCCAATGCTGACCTTTTAAATCGTCTTTTAATATCTTCGTACCCTTTAATTTCCGTTAAGCAGGAAAATAATCCGTTCAAATTCAAAGCTGACCGCGACAACACGAATTTAAACTTTCTCCAAGTTGAACTGGACAACTTATCGCCATCCGAAGATAATTTTTCGGACAGAAAATAATTGATTTTAATTCTTTATACATTTGTGTATAATTTTTTGTACAATAATTTCTTTTTTCTTTGATTAAATTTGGGTCCATAAACCCATAAATTTGGTCAATAAACCACGTCAAATAAATTTTTGTAAATATAATTTTAATTGAAAAAAAAACTTAGTTTGTAGTCAAGGCCCTTAAAATAAATGTGTTCTTTAGTGGTCAAATTAGTTTACTCTTTAAATATCCGTCAAGAACGACTTTTGTCCACTTACTCCATTAGAACGCCGCACTGTGCAACGGTGCAATATCAATGTCATTTCTATAACACATATGTTTATTTTTCAAAAAATGAATCTGCAGTCAAACATTCATTATTGCAAAATAGACATATTTGTCCTTGAAATGACCTCTATTTTGAGCAGATGTGGAAATAGCCACGCAGACTTCGGATTCGAACTCAGCGGCCCTGAAAACCATGGAAGCTCTAGTTATTTCTTCTTTAACGACTTCATACGAAATTTGAACTTAAAATGTTCTTAAACCTGACGTGATGGAGTAAAATGGACACGGCTTCAGCGTGTCGAAATACATAAGAACATATGTGTAATGTCTTTGAAAAATACCATTTTTTTTTAATTTTGTGTGCCTGTGTAATATACAAGTTGTTTTCTCTAAAACTCTAAATACATATAACAACTATCTTCATAAAAAATGTAGGGAAATTGGTCTGAAATATTTATTTATCCGTATAGGATCTTCATGACAACATCGGATCTTATATTGCTTCTGATTGTCATTCAGTTGATTGAACATAAGATAAGATTTTGTTGAGGGGTTTTATGGAATTTGATCAAAGAACAAGAAGAAAAGGTTGTATGTTGGTGATAAAAGCCGCTATCAAAGAATCTTCGGCAGATCCTTGTAAGAATGCTTTAGCTAGAAGAATTGCATAAATGAGCGAAGGATTTACATGCATATTAATACATGGCTGCACTAATGACAGCAGGGTGTAATCTAATTTATCTAGGCGGTGCATCTTAATAGCGCCAATTTACTCTCGGAGAAATATGGCCGCGCTCCACAAGTTATTCATACGAATGGAAAGTGTCGTGAGGATATTCGCATCCTATATATCACAAAGAAACTTGTAGCATATTTTTGGGTTAGTTTTTATCATGGTTTGCTTCCTGTGAGATTAAACATAAATATCAACCCTATATTCAAGTCAGCATTTGTTTATAAACTTAATCCTGTTTGGGGAGGCTGCTTGTTAGTTTCTTTCTCGAAGTTCCGAAAAATTGAATCGGACTAATGTTGTACCCAAAAAAATGTAGATTTTGGACTAAACATTGAGAACGAAAAATCGGGAAACTTTCAGCCTTATTAGTGACTGAGCGATCCATATTTTTACAAATGGACTTTGCTTGTCCGATCAACAACCCAAATGAAGCAACTTACTACGATTACCTGTTACACGAAACATACAATTTCAGTGGCAGACAGAATGGAACAACATTGCCAACAATGAACTTCGACAGAACAGCTGTAGAATGGCCAGAATAGTTGAAGAGGTCATTGGAGAGAAATAGTGGTTTTAGCTCGACTCCAAATTGGTCTTTAAGTACTTTCTTTAAGGAATGTAGCTATTGAGATGGCATTCATAAAGCATTTATGAAGACTTTCTGCATATCTTTATCAATCATAACTACTACATAACAAAAATTATATGTCTAATATCACAAGTAGACATATAACACAATTATTGCTCTTTTACCACGAAACTGGGTATGTAGCATTTTCGTATAAACCTGGACAAATTAGTTAATCAGCAAAATCTGTCCATCTGGAAAGGGGAGGGTTTATCCCGGACCCAAATTATTTCCAATAGGAATAGGAATGTGTTGTTAACCGAACGAATTTGATAATTTCATCTAACTACTTGTGGGCAAGTTTCATTCATTTTCACTCAAAGAAAATAAAATAACTTCACATTCTGTATAATAGACTGCACACATCGGTTGATCTTGGTGTAATATGAGAAGAAAATGTGAAGTCCAGTGAATAGAAGTTCGTTATTTAAGAGTTCCGAATTAAAAAAGTACGGATTTGATTAAATATTGACATTCGATCGCTTTCTTCGAGTAGGAGATGTTGACATCTTAGTGGATTGCGCAAGATAAAACGTTCTACTGTAATTACTATTTCTAAAAAGAGTCACTATCAACTAGTCTACAGCCGTAAATGCAGAATTTCATTCTTTGTCTACTTAACCCGCGACTCGTTATCTAAATATTTGTTGGTTTGTCTCATCATTAAGATTTCTTTCGTTAACATTTTTCGCATTTCAACTCAATTAGAGATGCAACTAGTTAAGCTTAGTAAATTACTTGTTCAAAATCAGAGCTCTGTAAACTTCCCAGTTCAAAAGTTAGAACTCCAATCTTGTTTTCTTGAAGCACATTTATGTAGTTAATGTGTTTTGGATCTGACTGTTAGAGTCTTTTTCAAAAGAGTGACTTTAATGTTTGGCTATAGATTGAAGTTTCTCTCAAAGCCCCGAAAGATATTGTCAGATAAGTAAGAGCAATCCATCGACGAGACAGGTGAAATATCGGGATAGGGAAGGTTTACAGGTGGCTTTGTCGGTGGTGTTTACCGTAAGCGGCTAGTCTTGTTGACATAGGGCCGTTGTGGGCAAACAACAAGCCCCTGCCCATTAGGGGCGTGTCAATAGAACAGCTGATTCCCGCCTCTTTTTACTTCCTTCCCGCCTAGATAGCCCTTCCCAGTGCCTTCATGATATTAAATATTCAAGACAGCTGCACCCCACCGCTCTAAGAGTGATCATTACTCAACGGATTGCTCACACTGCTACCAGTGATAGCTCTGTCAACAGTGGAGTGTACCCAACAGATGTTAAACCCTACATGACTAGGCATTAGGCTCTCTTGCATTAATACTTACTTCCTGTACAAAGTATGATTTACGGCACGTATTTACAAATCATTATAGTCACAATGACCTCCATGTAAATTCGAGCGTATGGAAATTGAAGAACATTAAAGGGATTAAGGAGTCAAGAAAAGTCATGAGAATACATCAGATAACATAATGTTATCCTGGTCTTCCACCATCCCCTAGGTATTTGTTGCTTAAGAAGGCTGCCGAAACGTTGGAAATATAGAATTTCTGAAAATCTGACGTTTTTCTCTTAACTGAATCCCAACCATTCCTTTACGTCCTATCACAACGGCAAACTATCTACATCTCATTATTAAAATGAATATTTTCGATTAGGAAAACACTAAAGCAGTACCAGTATTAGCTAGAATGATGAATGACCTAAAGGTTGCCGTACACGTTCAGTTCAAATCTCAAGGCACAGTTTAGCCTGTACAGGTCTAGCACACACAAGATAAGCTAATTAACCTCAAAACAGAGACTGCACAGTTCAGTTATAGTATATCCACTGTGTGCGAAACAAATATCCTCTTGTCTACACACATCAAGCCAAGTCTTCCTAGTCCCGGCCTCATTGGACTGTACAGTTAATATATTAGTTTTATCATTCTACTTCGATGGACTGTACAGTTCAAATCTGGCCTCATGGTTATCCCATTCACAGGGAAGGAATGTCTCAAGATTTGGACTACGCAATAACTCAATTTTATTTTAAAATATTTATTTATTTGGGTTAAGAGCCCGCAACTGGACGATTTGCTCTAAAAACATGTTGGGTTTAAACAAAAAATAATATCTATAACACCAAAAAATTAAAACATTTAAATATACCATTAAACAACTGAAATTAACAAAAGTTATACTATACAAGAAGAAACAAGAATGAAAAAGTTTGAGAAATAAAATAAAAAGATCAAACATTAAAGGTCAACTATAAAATTAAAAACGAGTGAAGTATTTCTTTAAAGGTAGTTTTATCGACTATAATGACCGATTATCCAGTATGGATGTAGTCCACGATCAATGATCTCTTCTGAATACGATTAAATCCATTTTTGTATACATTCGAAATTTAATAAAACATAGATAATATAAATTTTATAACATGGCAAAAATTATAACAGCAGCATTAAATAAATGAAATAATCTGCTTTCAGGTTGTTCAGCTCCCGACGCTGTTCGAGATGCGGACTCGGCATATCGTCTTCAGAGCTGGTGATGAGAGCGCGAGACGAGGTGTTCCATCTCCACTGCTTCTCCTGTACTACCTGCGGTATTCTACTGACTAAAGGGGATACCTTCGGCATGCGTGGAGGTGCCTTGTTCTGCAGGCCGCACTATGAACTGGAAGCCGACGCACCCTTATCACCCCATGGATGGGGTCCTAGGGGCAGACCGAGGAAGAGGAAGCTCTCCAGTCCTGAACCTCAGGAGCATCCACTTGCTCTCACGCATCCATCGTTAGGTAAGCAATCAAATATAAATTTATGTATTTACTAGTTGTTACCCAGTGTGCCTGCCATGCTAAAACTACTTTCTGCCTATGACTCTCCCCGTTTCCAGATCTACCTGTATACCCAGTGTGCCTGCCATGCTACAACTACTTTCTGCCTATGACTCTCCCCGTTTCCAGATCTACCTGTATACCCAGTGTGCCTGCCATGCTACAACTACTTTCTGCCTATGACTCTCCCCGTATCAAGATCTACGTCAAAATCGGTCAAACGGTGTGAATTTGTTTATATCTGTCTATATATTCGTGAAACAGCCAGCAGAGGCCAGCACCACAGCAATTCATAAAACAGCCGACAGAGGCCAGCACCACAGCCTGCTAGCTCTTATCAAAGAAAGGCCAGCGCTCCTTAGTTAGACAGTGACTGTTGATATAAAATTGAAAAAAACTGCATTACATGATAATATGATGATGTGAAGTCATCAATGAGTTTGAGTTATTCTAATTATCAAGAACATCAACAAATAAATTTGAGACATTATTCAAAATGGAATCTGAATGGTTCAGTGCAGCCAAATTTTCTTGAACAAAACTTTTGACCTTTTGACCAAATTTTGACTATTTTGACCCAGCCTAGAAGATTCCCCGTAAGAACTACCTGTGTGCCAAGTTTGGTGAAACACGGCCAAATTGTGTAGATTTGTATAAGGAACAAACCGACAAACGGGCAAACAGTCAAACGGACAGGGAGACAGACACGTGTTTTTTATATATATAGATGGGTCACATAACACAGTCTAACATTTGTCTACAAAACGAATTGTTTTAACTGCTGAAGAATAGAATCATTTACCTGAATTGTATGCTAGCTGTGTGCTGGATCCGAAAATCGCTGCCCTTCTTCTTCAAAATATGAGAAATGGGAAAATAAAAAACACCACCTTTTTTATTATGTAAAAAAAAAAGAAGGGTTTTCTTTTTCATTTCAATACAATATGCTTAAATAATTCAGTCATGACATGTTCTGGGGTATCCTTACACCTCTGCAGAATACAAAGACCAACAGAGAGCCATTAAAGTACATACTTTTGTCATAGGGACGACACATAACATATGTAAGCTTTCAATTGAAGGGCTCAGTGCCAAAGATGACTAGCCCACAATTAGAAATAACTGGGAAAATTGGAGTTCACGTTAAGATGAGTCTGAAGAAAATAGTGTTGCTGGCAAATGATTTTAATTGGACTAGTAAAAATCATTTCAGTCACCAACACTAATTTTTTCAGAGTCTTCTTCACTTTAACTCCAATTTTCTCAGTTTTTTCTAATTGTGGGTTAGTCACCTTTGGTACTAAGCCCACCAATTTATAAATCACCCGGAGAAGACCATGTAATGGACACAGTGTTGAAAGAGTTCCCAGAAAATACGCTAGCCTTTTAACGAGTATCTTCAATGTCTTCGGTGAGGACATTTCCCGAAAGATGTCTGTGTGATATTCGTCCAAAATCTGCCCTGAGGTAAACGCTTAATTTTATATAAATTAGTCTGCTGAAAACAATAGGAAAATTCCTCGAAACGCTAATTGAAGTAGAAGAAAAGAAGAAATCCTTTATTTAAAACAACAAAATAAAGAAGCGTGCCCAAATGTATTGGGTTGCTAAAAACACAGCGTTTCGAAAATTCATTTCAATTGGTTAAAATATGGTTTATTTTTAAATTAATTAGGAGAATTTGTCGAGAAACTAAATTTTGGTGACGAAATTAATAAAAAACTAAATAAAAAAAATAAATAAATAAAATTTTAAATGTATACAACTACTTTTATAGGTCTGGATGTAAATTTTGTGAAATGAATTCCGAAAGATTGATAAGCAGCTGTTTAGCTCCCGTATATGTGGTAGCTGATTATCCCCAGGGAAGATTGATTCCGCAAGGGTACAGAGTTTGTTGGGATCCACGCCTAGGTCTTGTAGGAAATCGCTTGCCGATTTTGGTATCGTCCCTCTCGCCCCGCACCATAGGCCTTGGACTACATACTCTCTTCTTCCAAAAGTATCCTGGAATTTAGAATTTGGGTTTTAGACTTTTATCACGCTTATTGGACTAACGCTCCTAACTGTCAGGTACTAACAAACGACTCATATACAACACCGTACTCCGACCAATATGGACTAAAGGACTAGAATGATGGGGTCCCACTAAACCTTCCAATTCCTACAGAATACAAACAAAGCAATCCAAAATCCTTCGAAAAATATCCAATGCTCCTTACTACGTCTCGAACCTAACCCTGCATAATGACTTCAATATCCCCTTTGTCCAATCCCTGGCCAAATCAGTCTATCAGAAGTTCCATTCCAATCTACTATCTGGCCATCCAAATCCTTTGATAAATTCTCTATCCTCGTTCCAAAATCCTCATAGAAGACTGAAGCGGAGGTTGCCTAGAGACAATCTGCTTTACCATCTGCAGTGCACAAAATGTGTTATATTTTCTTTTAAATTGTGTTATTCTTGTGGGTTTTGTAATTTTACATATTCCCACATCATGCCTCACAAAGTCATTGTTTATTACTGGAAATATGTAAATCATATTGTTGTAATTACCAATTAAAAAAAAAAATATTACATCTTTTGGAAAGCTTACCCAACCGCATTTTCAGTATTCTTCAATTCTCTGAATACTTCTATACTAATCGACAATAGTATGGGATTGGTGCCAGTAGCACTCACTAAATACTAGAAAAAGGCCGAGGGGAGGGAGGGAGAGAGAGAGAGAGAGAGAGAGAGAGGTTTGGTTGATTTAGTAGCTGGTAGTATAACAAGACCTACCGATCCCTCTTACTAACGGCAAACTACTAACATTCTTATCACTAATACATGCTTCTCCCCGGCCAGTTTCTCGCGACCCTACAAATAAACTTAAATGGAAATAATTCTCTGCGGAAAGGGGTTTCGAATAGCAAATAAATATCGGTTTTGTATAAGTTGTATAAGAAATAACGGTAGAAGCAGTGTATAATCCCGAAGGCCTGCTAACAAGACAGCTGATTTCTCTGCATCTCCACCGGTTTACCGCCTCCTTCTGATTATATTAGGCCCTTTTTAAAGCGAACAAGAAAGCCGCCATGCCGATCACGAGCCTGGAATACATGAATTTATTATATTAACCCTTAGTCCTTTTACGGTGCCACTTTCTCGCTGCCTCTCCTGTAAGCCCTTTTTATTCTCTGCGTTTTTATATAAATCCGGAAAAGCTAAGTGGGTCAAAGCTGTAAGGAGTCCCGTTCTGTAAAGTTACTTCTGTATAATGAGGGCTGCTTCTCCCCTTTTCTTTACTGCTTCAATTTGTTCCTTTTTTTTATTCTACTGAGGGATGCAAAAATAACACAAAAAAACTAGACTTACCTACTGTTGCCATGAATTACGTTACATTTTCACTCCTTGAAGTTGAATAACACAGGCCTGAAAACTTCTTGGACTCTTAGCTGAATTTTTATGTTGTATGCAGAGAGAAATCCAGCTGGGGTGCAATTTTTGTTCATCAGGTTCTGTTTTCTTGCAAAATATTCGGGGTGGACACATAAAAGATTCCAAATCCCAGGAACTGCGGTTCCTGACCGGATGCGATCCGATTTGATCAGTGTGCCATGAGATTCCGAGCCGAACTGTGTGAAGTTTTTAAGTGAAATCCTTGATTCATGGTTAATCTCTTTCTTCCGCACTTTTAGTTATCGGCCTCTCTGTGTTTTGGCAATCCGTCATCGTTTAGTGGCTGTGGATGCGGTATAGTGGCGCAAAATTGGTGATTACAACTTTCATTTAATGTGATTGTCCATATTAACAATACCACAACTTGCTTTCGCGATTTGTTCCACTGCCTTATCTATGTTGAAGGTACATTATTCAGAAAACCTTTTAAAATACTACCCACTGTTAGAAACGTTACAGTCTCTTTATAAAATTGCTCATGCCTTGTCTAGTCAATTCATTAATTGTCCAAGCACGTTTCATGAAGTGTTTTATGCACCTTGAAATTTTGGTATAATGTACCTCTTGGGTAGATAAGAAGGTATATATGTGTTAGCTAGACTTACCGAGGAACACCAGGTACTGCGCATAGGGGAAAGGTGCAAAAAAAAAATTCCCAAAATAGTGTTTTATTCGGAAGCCAACTATCTTTAATGTACAATTAAGACAAATTTACAATGAATAATAAATAAGGCAGACACTTTAAAGGCAACATATAAAAACAAAAAAAAACTGAATTGTTTTTATTCTAATATTAAATGAGAGTTTTATTCGACGCTGCCATTTAAACCGGGACAGCTGTACAAGATCAAGAACCAATGGGAGTGCAGAGAACAACCACAACTGTGCGGTGCTCTCATACACTCTTACTGTTACACGCAGTGTATTGCAGTCTATCATAGGCAACATTTATTTTCATATTTCCTGATAATTAAACCCCACAAATGTGTCTGCCCTTTTGTAATTATTTTCAATTATGTTTATTGAAGACGCTGTTTAAATCGCACCGTGAATAAATCACTTGATTTAATATTAAAAATAAAAACTAGGTACTTGGGTTTTTTTATTTACATTTTAACCCCCCTAAAAGTGCCTGCCTTATTTATAATTCATTGTAAAATTGCCTTAATTTGCATTTTTTTTTACATTAATGATAGTTGGCTTCTGAATAAAACACCATTTGGGGCAATATGTTTTTGCACCTTTCCCCTATGCGCAGTACCTGGTGTTCCACGGTAAGTCTAGCCAACACATATATACCTTCTTATCTGTCCAAGAGGTACATTATAGCAAAATTTTAAGGTGCATTTTAGTTGCTTGTCGCGCAAGTACTTTTTGATATGTTCTTGATATATGTGATATATGCCCAGCTGTGGTATAGTACTGTTAGTATGTAAGTAATAATAGGATTTTTTCTTACATTAGAGGGAAGTAACATTATCCTTCTAAATTGACTTATCTACTCCCCATTCATCCATAAAAAAAACGGGCTTAACCGTTACATTAAGAATGACTCATGCTATTCGAGCTGAGACGTATCAAAAACATTCCGGAAGTATAGGCAAAACAGCCGGAAGGTTGGAATGAGAAGAAACAACAGTATTCCAAGTGGAAGAGTGTTTGTTATTGGCGGAGACCACTCAGGAACAAAGAGGCTCTAAGAGGGCGTGACGTCTGCCAACGAGAAACAAACAAACAACAATAGCAGACGGACTGACAAAGCTATACAACAACTCTCTGTGTTGATATACTCCTATAGACACAAACGGTAGCTGTCACCCAACCACTAGAGTCTGCTCGTGCGGAGAACTGTCCACTTATCGGTCAACGCCAGGTGTGTGTGATTGAGCTTAAAACGTCAAAACAAAAAGGCTAAGGTAGCCGCTGTTTATTTATTCTAAAGTGTGCAGTATGTCTTTCCTTCTTTCAAAAAATTCTTTAATATACAGCCGGCATTAGGAAAGGACGCACTGGACAATCACAATGACTTTTTGGTAAATTATAGAAAACGAAAGTTGAGTAATATTTCATCGATTTTAGTAACAAGTTATTTTGGTGCCCCATACGATAGTGAAATAGTTTCTATTCTTATCCCTAGTGTCCCCCCAAAATTCCAAAGATTTAACGATCCCCTTACAATAAAGCATTTAATATCCCAATGCCTAGATAAATAATGGCCAATTCAGGATAAAATTAAATGAATTGAATGTCCGTCCACACATAAAAGAGGCATTAGAGAAGGCAATGTAAATATGCTGGATAAAATAATAAACTTTCTGAGGTTAAATTGTATAACGAAATAAAATTATAAAAAATAAATAAATGTGAAAGATATGTCTTTTCTTCTGCCATATTTCTCTTTGTCAAAAAGATCATACCGCACTAGTATTTCTAAAATGTCTCAAATCAAAATAAAATTCAGTAGAAAATGTGTCACTCTTGCCTATGTAGGGCCCTTAGCATTAAGGCAGGAAGGATGACACGAGTGCCTTCTGGTGTACAAGCCCTCAAGAGATACTTACCATGTCTTTCATAGTCATAACTGAAAAACACAGATTTTTGAGTTGTGTCATTTTTTAAATACTAGTGCGGTATGATCTTTTTGACAAAGAGAAATATGGCAGAAGAAAAGACATATCTTTTCACATTTATTTATTTTTTATAATTTTATTTCGTTATATAATTTAACCTCAGAAAATTTAGTATTTTATCCAGCATATTTACATTGCCTTCTCTAATGCCTCTCTTATGAGTGGACGGATATTCAATTCATTTAATTTTATCCTGAATTGGGCATTATTTATCTTGGCATTGGGATATTAAATGCTTTATTGTAAGGGGATCGTTACATCTTTGGAATTAAGGCAGGAAGGATGACACGAGTGCCCTCTGGTGTACAAGCCCTGAAGCTTGTCTGAAGAGATACTTACCATGTCTTTCATAGTCATAACTGAAAAACACAGATTTTTGAGTGTCATTTTAGAAATACCCGTGCCATATGTTGAATAAAACTACATTTTATAATTAAAATTTATTTATTATAATTAAAGTACTAATATCGCTTTTAACAAAGAGGGGTTAATGGTAGAAGAGTGAAAATTTAGGGTTGTATGTATTTTTTAATGCCAAATAATAACAAAAAAATAAAATAAAATATAATATTTTGTCCAAAAAATAAAAAATATTTTTTTGGGTGGGCCACCCTTAACACTTAGGGGTATAAAAATTAGTTATAACCCTATTCCCAGGTCAGCTGAATATACAAATTAAATTCCATCAAAATTGGTTAAACCGTTTCGGAGGAGTATAAACACTAAAACTGTGACACGAGAATTTTATATATATATATATATATATATATATATATATATATATATATATATATATATTATAAAAGAACCCCACCAGACAGACTGATTTTGCTTGTTTACAAATTTGAGTAACTACTAAAATGGAATGCGTTTAATACTGTTAGGAAATATATTTTTGGTGGATTTATTTAAAGCGATAAACATATGCTTTAATGGCTTTTAAAAGTAAATAACTAAATGGAAAAACCAAATCCAATGGGACTAATTCAGAAGACCAGCTTGAAACCTTCTAGCAAAATATTAACTCTTAGGATAATCCGGTTCCGAAAACATGCGAAACTTATCGGCACCAGGTTTGCCAACACCACCAAACAAAGGCCACTAATGAGGTATAAGGAAAGCCAAAACATGTATTTTATTTTTAAACAAAAACACAAAATAAAGAAGGCCGTGTCCTCCTTATCGATGAGCCCCTATCAGCAACCACCATTATGGCCCTTGCCTGCTCACCGCCATAATACAACTTTCTGAGGACTTTAGTAAGATTAATAATTAAAACTAAAATATTTAAAATAATATAATGTTTCTAGGAAATGTTAATCATAAACAATTTAAGATCATTGATCAGAGAATGCCAAGGAGGACTGTCGGGGTTCGGGTTTAAAAGTAAATAAAACTACATTTTAGCGCGTTTCGTCCCTCCCTCCCTCCTTAGGGAGGAACCCAGCTTATCAGGGTGACCTAATAACGCAACCAAGTGCCGACTGGAAAATTTCACGTTTCACAACCCAGAGAACACCAAAAGAGCAGAGGTTCAGATAGCCATGCTCTCATATATATATGTATATAAATAGATTTGTGTGTGAGTGTATAGAGATATAATATTTATATAATATTTTATACTGTGCATATTGTGCTCATGTGAAAATAAAAAAAAAAAATATATTCAGAAGATATTAATAATTTAAAACGCCCTAACTAATTAATCTTTAACTAAATGATTTTTTCTTTGTTGTATTTTCTGATATGTAATTATATTAGTAAATACAAAACATGACCTACCGAATGAATGACATACCATGTTAAGTATAATTTGAATATTTTATTTAAATTCATTTGCTTACTTCGTTGAATGCACCGGTTCCCGTAGATCACCGAAGTTAAGCAACGTCGGGCGTGGTCAGTACCTGAATGGGTGACCGACCACGTGCCGTTGGCATTATAAAAGGGTGGCAACCTATAGATAGCCCGGCGCTAATAGCCAACTAATTGATGCGCCGTTAAAAACGAAAAAAAAATTGCTTACT
Organism: Gonocerus acuteangulatus; assembly: GCA_946811695.1. NCBI lineage: Eukaryota > Metazoa > Arthropoda > Insecta > Hemiptera > Coreidae > Gonocerus > Gonocerus acuteangulatus. The sequence goes on along the minus strand of OX328127.1, from coordinate 65,019,468 downwards.
TTTATTTTATATTACATTTTCATGATTTTTTTTTTTACTAATTATGTGAGGAAATCGCCTTGCTATTGAGAAGGCCCATAAAGAAATACATACAAATATACAAAACATTGTTGGAATGAAAGTTATTCTTGAGTACTTTTATTATTATCATTTCATAAATTCATTCCAATTAGATAAACTCCCAAGATGGGAGATAAAGAGGTGTTTTTTGTTAGATATATTCTGTTCGCAAAAGATTCTAAAATTTTAGAGAGTTTGATAAGTGTCAAGAAGTGTTGAAGTGTCGGTACATTTATACCTGGCACTTATGTTTCATGATTTGTGGGATTTGTAAATTACCTCTGAGTTTAGAGTATATCGTAGAATGTGTGATTCACTGTAGGTTGGCGTGTATATATAGATATATATATATATATATATATATATATATATATATATATCTTAGTCTATTTGTCTTTTGCCTTAGATAACCGTAAGTGAATAAGCAGTGTCCAATTCGAAGCCTTGTCAATGCTACTTCTTCCTGTATTGTGCGGTTTTCGTTAGAGGAGGCTGTTGTCACGATTTAAATTCTACATATATATTTTGAAATGTATTTTATGTGACACATGTTCAAATTACATTAACTACAAGCCATTCTTCAATGTTTCTTTATTTTTCTCTGCATATTTCACGTCCCCTTGATGCCTCGTCAGGAGCACTCAGATAACAAGAGATCCTATCGCAGGGTAGGCAACGTCTAGATTGAAAAGATCAATTGAAGGGGTAGGGAAAAATAGTGCCAAGTAACATTTTTAATTAAACTTAACTTTAGCTGCTATATGTAGGATATTATATGGGAGTATCAGTTGAAATGATTAGGGAAAACATGACTAAGTAACATACAGAGCTTGTAGTCATATTTTACTAGCATTTCCATCATAGACTGAGAGTCCCACATAATATCCATATACAGTTAAGTTTTCTTAAAAATGTTGCTTGGCACTATTTTGTCCCGACCCCTTCAAATATAGCTACTGTAGATCAGCTGTTTTAATCTTTTAAGAATTCGACATTTAACCTAAAGCCATAATTGATCTTGACAGTCTGGACGTGGCACTGTTTGAGGAAGGTTGTCTAAGGCTGAGGCGGTGATTTGTATGTTAAGTGATCCTCAAGGTACGCAAAATAAAGGATTATTGAAGATTGGTAAGTATTTCAGGAAATTTGACCTTCTGAAACATAAAATACATTCTGAAAATAGGGCCACTATCAGGGCCTCCAGACGTGCCCCTGACAAAATTACCATTTTATAATATTCTACCTATTCCTTATTATCATAAGTAACTCTAATTTTAATTTGAGGTTACTTAAATGGACTTAAAATGTTATATAACATTGCATGTTCTTGTTTTATTTATGAAAAAAATACTTTTGCAAACTCAACCTTATTGAGCAAGAAAACCACTTAAACTCCTAATGGAGGCACATTTGTCCTTCATTAGATGATTTCGCAATTATTTTTCTGGTTTCTTATTCATTTCCAACGATATCATATAATAACTTAACTTGTAGACTTTAAAATTAATGATTATTTTCAATTAATACAGTAAAAAAAGGGAAAATATGAGAGGTAAAAAATAAACTAGCGCCAATAAGATAAATAATTTATTAGATAAAAATTAATATGTAAATAATCATCCATTAATTATATTATAGTTTCTTTAAATGCATTAGTAGATTGAAAAAAGTTAATGTAGTCTCTGCGCCATTTCTGTCCATGTTTATCCAGATAAGACATTTTATCAGTTGGAGTAGCTCAACCTGTAACATTCAAATATTCCATTATTAATTACTTACATTGTTGCATACAATTAAATATATGTATTTATTTGGATATATATATATATATATATATATATATATATATATATGTACATAAATATCCAAATAAACAAAGATATATACTTATAGGATTATCTATAATTATTAAGGAAATGCTAAGGTGCCGGTCATTTATTTTAAATCAATAGAAGCTTTATTATTATATTTATTCTTTTTTTTTAATAATTTACTTTGAAATTTAAATTTCTTTTATATTTTAATTTTATGATTATATATTTAATGGAGGATATTTAATTACATATTATTAGTTATATTATTTACTTGTCATGTAGAAATATTGTTATTTTGTAACTCATTTACACATTATAATGTGTTAATAATAGTGAAATATGTAAATATTGATATAACGGTTAAAATATTAAATCTACTAACATTAGGACTAACGTAATAAATCTTTGAGCCAAACTCCCTTTGCTAAAAGGAAATCCTGTAAAGCAAATAAATAAATACTAAAAATACACAAAAATATATTAAATTGAAGAGACGCAGCAGTGTAAAAACTTAAATCAAGTAGTTGAGAACTGTACAAGTGCACAGAACAATATACACCTACGCACATATACAAATATGTGTGCGTAATATTTTTATGACAGCCTGAAAAATGGGGTAAATTTTCATTAAATTATAAACAGAAATACTACACCTGATTCAAAAGTAGAAGTTCGGTTTTTGGTGACGTTCACTTGAAAAAAAGAGTTCATGGTGGCCCAAATTCAAGCCAAGGCCCCCCAAATTTTTCTGAGTCCCGTTTGTGGGCTCAGAAAATCCCTTCTTATCAAGGGGCAAGTTTCACCACAGGTGACCACTCTTTGCAGAGGGGTCGATTTTGTGGTTCTATTGAACAAAACCCATCTTTTTAGTGAAGTTTAAGCCATTCCTTCAGGACAGACCTTTTCTTCTAAGTCCTACTGTTGAGGAATGGATCTATTCCCGTTAAGATGAATAGATTCTGCGGGACGACGGGAAGAGAATGGTGTCCATTCAGCTGTCAGCGGCTGCTCTTCGATTCTCCCAGAAGATTGGAGGGGGACGGGAGCGATTGGAAGGAGAAGAATTTTAGAATGGAGTCTCGTATCTCTTTTTTAGCTTCTTCCTTCATCGCGCACATCCCCTTTTACTTTTTGATCTTTTTCTACTCTTCCCGATTGTATAGGAACCGGTTTTATAAGCTACCTCGAATAAATATTCACTCCGGACTTCGGTTTGAGAGAATTGTTGAATGTTGTGGACGAGAAAATAAAAACAACAAATAAATAAAACTAAAACGCGCCCTTGATTCAATATAAATGACATCAGGTGCTGAGATCTTCTAAGATTTGTCGTCGAAATGGAAGAAACTGGTAAAAAAAAAAAAAAAAAAAAAAAAAAAAAAAAAAAAAAAAAAAAAAAAAAAAAAAAAAAATGGTTTCTCATGGAAGAAAGAATGAATCCCTTGGATTCTAATGCAAATAGGAAGTGATTCATTATAGGAATTCTAGTGGGACACGGAAAAATAAAGGAAACATCTAGAATGGAAGTAATTTGTTATCAAGTCCTGATAAATTAAGTAGGATTCGAATGTAGGTGGAGTTCAACCGAGGAACTTTTCGCCAAATAACTCGTTTTTTTTTTCAAAAATTATCATACTCGATTCAATAAAAGGATTAATTTATTTTTTGTGTGGATGTTCCAAGCAGCTATTTAGCTGGACTGCAAATCATTTCAATCGCTCGAGGAAATAGCACATAACAAGAAAAAAATTAGTACTGACTCACTCAGTAGGTCTACCGAAACCTCCCAACCAAAATCCACCTAACATCAAAATATTTGAAAAGAATTACTGGACAAATAAAGTGAAGTGTACAGCCTGGGAAAACGTCCAAGATTTCGCAATAAAACATACCAAGATTTGACAATAGACAACAAATTAAGATAGATTCAACAAACAGTCTGTGAATGCACTTTGAGAACAAATGACAACAAACAAATGAGAACAACGTGACATATCTACACTAACTTGGGTGTTTCTATACAGGCTAATTGCACGTTTACTTAAAAAAACAGAATATGTTTAACAGACTATGACTGTACAGAAGACTGTCCTAAATTTATTTATTAAAATCATATAACTTTGTAAACAGGGTGTCCCGAATTTAAATGGCAAAACTTCAGGAGCGTATAGGAGACCGAATAACTGAGACAAAAAGTAAACTTTTTTTTTTTCTTTTAAGGTACTCCGACAACTGGGCAGTTAGCGCCAATATACATGATGCAGCCGGAAATTTTCTCAACGGACCCTGTAGTGAGAAAAAATCCCTGCCGCAGAAGGGACTCGAACCCCCATCTCCCGCTTGAGAATCCAAGGCAATAGCCACAAGACCCCGGCGAGACCCTAAGACACCTGTTTTCTGAAAATCCGGATTGTGTGGGAAATCAAGGAAGCCCTGAAGAATAATGTGGGATATCAGGAGACCTATTGATGTTGTAAATAATGTGTAACCCTGAAGAACAGAGCGGAAAATGAAAGTAAAAATAGCTTAGGAAATTTCACTATCTTCATCGAGGATCTTACATTTCTGATTTATTTGTCAGTATCCATAAAAAAGCTTCCTTTTTCCAGTGGGAAGCGAACTGTTTAATGGCTGTATAACTGACGAAGGATGGAAGATGGAGGTTCGGTAATTTGCACCTTATGCATCGAGAATTAGAATCGCTTATGTAAATGTGACAGAGCGAAACATCATTTCTTGCAATGCCGTCCATCAAGGAGACGGTCTCAACCACCTTGTAGATCCGCCAACAGATAGTACATGCTACATGCAAGGAGAAACTGAACACGACATAAGTACTCTTAATGATTCCCCCACTCCAAGGAGGTATTTCTTAGAACTTTTCTCAAAATAGCATCGCGGCTCGTGCCGACCTCTTTGGTCGCTTTGGCTTTCCAACTACCGACGATTTTTTCTTTCGCTCTAAAATGCCATATACGTGATCCAGGCTGTAGCCCATCTTCAGAAGGAAGCCGATGAGCGTGCGATAAGCCCTTGATGGATCTAGACCGTACTGAGAAGATATATGTCGGACCAAACTCGCGGCAATGATGGCACTAATGGTGCACTTCGGTAAGTGTGGTACGTGGGGATGGTTTTAGGCGCGTGCCCATTCTACCGTTTTTTGAATAAAAGAAGGTTTTTCTCCGCATTTCTATTTAAAGAAACAAAAGTAAAAAGTTGCTAATTAATGATGACCATAGGTTTTTACGTTACTGTTATTGCCAACCAATCTTCCAGGACATTTCTTACACCTACCATGCAAAATTATTCTGAAAAGTAAGGTTCATATAATTTATAGGTATATATACGCTCGTATGAAAAATACAATCTGATGTCGAGGGGACGCATGCTAGAGCGTCATAATTATTTTGTGAAAGGGTATTAGAATTCAATCCTCTTTCTCATCTCTCTGTCTCTCTCTCTCTGTCTCTCTCTCTCTCTCTCTCTCTCTCTCTCTATATATATATATATATATATATATATATATATATATATATATCTATATATATATATATATATATATATATATACATATACATTATATACTTATATATACAGAATGCACCATTTAAGCCATGTATCTATTATTAGCGATTTATTTATTGGATTCATTACAGCCTCCTTGGGCTGTTTCTTCTCTATTAAGACGTATATAGCTATACATAAAATAAAATAAAATAATTATTTATATAAAATAAAAACGTATAAACGAGTAAAATACAAAAGTGCAATAAAAACTTTAGTAATAATGTCTGAAAATTGAAAAGCAAATGAACCAACTGTAAATATTCAAAATAAAAGCTGGGTAAATGTAATGCAGGAACGTTAAATTTTGTTACAGAAATAAATTTGTTTGAGATGTTCTACTTCGGCTTTTATAGTTAGCGTCGAATAATTTGAGTTTCTGAATGTCAATGAGATATGTCAATGAGTGGTGTATAGTAGAGAACTGCACGGGTACGTAAAAAGTAATCGGATAAATAATCAACGAGTATAAACTGGACGATGCGAGTACATACTCGGCATCGTTTGGACTTGGCATCGCCGAGTATAAACTGGACGATGCGAGTACATACTCGGCATCGTCTCGAATTGGCATCGCCGATTACTTTTCATTACGATTACGAGCAATACTCGTGAGTACTGCATCGTAGGCATCGTAAATAACTGTCGACTTCTCGACATGTCGATAAAGGAGAGAAGATAAGCTACAAACGTCCGATTCGCAGGAACTGCGTCATCTTAGCGCGGTTCCGTTTATATCTCTAGTGCTATTAGTAAAGGAATAGTGGCAGTTATTGGTGGGGTTTGATCTTTCTTGATAAATCTATATATATAAAAATCACGTGTCTGTATGTTTTTCTGTCTGTTTGTTTGTTCCTTATACAAATCCACACCGTTTGACCGATTTTTACCAAACTTGGAATAATGGTAGTTCTTGATACGAGAAATCTCCTAGGGAAGGTCAAAAAAATCTACCAGCTGTCTGTCTGTATGTTTGTCCCACATACAAATCCACACCGTTCGTCCGATTTTGACTAAACTCGGTGCACATGTGGATCTTAATCTGAGGAGTGTCGTAGGCTAAGTCAAAAACGTCTACCAGCTGTCTGTCTGTACGTTTGTCTCTTATACAAATCCATACCGTTCGTCCGATTTTGACTAAACTCGGTACACAAATAGATCCTAATCTGGAGACTGTCGTAGGCTAGGTCATAAATCTCTACCAGCTATATGTCTGTATGTTTGTTTCCTATAAAAATCCACACCGTTCGAACGATTTTGACTTAAGTTGGAACACATGTGGATCTTAATCTGAGGAGTGTCGTAGGCTAGGTCAAAACGGCTACCATCTGTTGGTCTGTATGTTTGTTCTTTATACAAATCCACACCGTTAGACCTATTTTTACCAAACTTGGCATACATGTATGTCTTGATATGGGGGGTGTTATAGGTTAGGTCAAAGTCGTCTAGGACTAACAGTTGGGAGGTCACGGGTTCGAAACAGTTATAGATTTGTGTTATTAGATTTTAATAATACTTATTTGGTTTCTAATTTATTTAGGATTTTCTATATGCAGAAAGTAGGTGTAGCATGGCGCGCCATATACACTTCGAGATTTTATTTTATAACAGCTATTATAAAATAAAATCTCGAAGAGAAAAGAGATTTAAGGCGCCACAACAGGAAACAGACAGTATCATGGCGACTTCCCTCACCTTCTTAACGTAGTTTTAATGTTAAATGAAATTAAAATAAGCAAAAACCAGTTAAAAGGTTACGTAAACCGATTTATATTACCTCTTCAAAACTTACATCAGGACCTTTTTTGTAGAGAATTTAGTAAGCTTTTGAATGATTAAGTTCCACTTACCACGATTTCGTACCGTTTTAGAAAATATACGAAGATCCAAAAGCTTTTTCATGCCTATTAATGAAATATTTTGTTTCTAGTACTTCCTTATCACCAAACGGAACCAACATTAACCCATCATAAATTATAGGAATATCAAACGCCTGGAACAAGTTTCAACTAAATTAATCCTTTTTGAATACCCAAACTGAAAATTAGTTTGGAAAAGAAGGTGTTACATTGTCCTCGAAAACGGTTACAGATATCGCTTTAAAAATGGTTTTATTCGTATTTCTACGTTAATAAACCATATGCTTGCATGAGTATCCAAAATGTTCGCGTTACAATTTTTTTGCACGCAAATTTCACTCCAAAAAGCAACTTGCGGTGGACGGATTCTGCTGGCTTACGAACTTGACCTTTCAAATTAGTCGACAATCTGAAAATATATATATATATATATATATATATATATATATATATACATACAAATTTGAACCACCGTTATATTCTTGCTCTACGGGATGCGGATTAAAGAGCGTCGAGTTATTGTAATCAGCAGTGTTCAGCAGTAGCACGAACTTAATCGCTTATTTTTGTCCTTAAGTTCCATTTTTGTTTTTTCGTTACAAATATGGAACTTAAGGACAGAAATAAGAGTGGTATGTACACCTCAAAAGAAGTATGTGGTTAAGTTATGTATGGTCCTGTTTAAAAAAAAAATCGTAATTGACTGTGATGGTGCGTAAGACGTGCTACCATTTGTAATGTGTGGTAAATGTGAACATATTTTATATACGGTGCAAGTCCATCTATTTTAAGGAAACTTAATATGTTTTTAAACAACAGCGTTTCCACATATTATGTGGATTAGAGTAGAGCTCGAAAACTCTACATCTGGAAACGCTGATATTAGAAACAGAAAAAACCGCTCGTGAATGTGAGTGACAAAATAAAAATAAAAAAAGTTACCAAGAACGTGTTTTTAGATTCGGCAGGACAGGATTAACGGTTATTTCTGCCTTTATTTATGTTTTTTTTTTCTTTTATCACCTTAAAAAAAAGGTTTATTTCTTATATTACCTACCTTTACATTGTCTTACATTGTTTTTGTTTACGTTACAATTGTTAAGTCACTCTAGTTTCGTTCATTGTAAGGAATAAAGTGGACTTTGTTTTGAATTTGTCTTCAGAAGAAGCAAATTTGTCGTTTCGCAATTCCATCATCATCATCGCCAATTATCAATGTTGAACATCAGAATGATTTGCTCTTCATTACACATGGCGATGCGAACCAGTATCAAATATAGTTATTCACGGCGATGACGATGCTAAACCTTCAATACTCGACGATGCCGATACCAAATATTATTTTACTCGGCGATGCCGATGCGAAACGATGTAATCGAGTTACTCGTCCCACGAGTATACCTACTCGTGATTACGCGATGCCATACTTACTCGTGCAGTTCTCTAGTGTATAGGCAATTACTCCGCATTTTATACAGGTGAAAATTACTTTTGAATGATACAGCGAGCCCAAAGGATGTGTTTTACATTTCTGTCCTAACTTCATTACATCCCGTCTGACTTTTATTATATCCTGTCCCATGTTCCTTACATCCTGTCCCAATTTCATTACATACTGTCCCAATTTCATCACATCTTGTCCCAAATTCAATTCATTCTGTCTCAATTTCATTACATCCTGTCCCAAAGTCATTTAATCCTGTCTCAATCTCACATCTTACATCTTGTCCTAACTTAATTATATCCTGTCCCAACTCCATTAAATTGTGTCCCATATTCATTACATACTGTACCAATTTTATTAGCTTCTCTTTACTAACACATACATTCATATGGTATTTCAGAAGTGATTCACTCCGGTGACCTCTCCTCGTCGATGGAGTCACTGTCCTACGACAGCTCCGCCACTTCTCCTAGTGTGCCACAGCAGAGGACCAAGAGGATGAGGACTTCTTTCAAGCATCATCAGCTTCGGACGATGAAGTCCTACTTCGCCATAAACCAAAATCCCGACGCCAAGGACTTGAAACAGCTTGCCCAAAAGACGGGCCTCTCGAAGAGAGTTCTCCAGGTAAAATCAGCAATCAAATGCCCTAAAAGAAAAAGTCAATTTTATGGTTTTAAAGTTATTTTTTTATGTATAAGAATGAACAATATAATGTGGAAATGCTCGTACTCAGGCAACACATTTGTGTGACTAGATGTTTGGTTCAATCGAACACGAAACGACGAATTATATATACATATATATATATTTGATAGTTTGACATGCTAGGGACGATATGTTCAAGAGACTCACGTTTGTGTCTTATAATATCTTCATGGTGTGAGAGTTTATTTCTCTATACCTCTTACGACAGCGTAAAAGTAGCACGGTTTTTTGGTTACAAACGTAATAAATTCATGATTACAAACGTAAATCCATGGTTGTTACTATGCCACTGGATTTTGTACAATTAATAACTTTTTGCTTCAGGTGTGGTTCCAGAACGCACGCGCGAAGTGGCGAAGGAACCTGATGAGACAGGAGGGGGGCGGCGCGGGTTCCTCTGCGCCGCCCCTGATCGTCACAGAAACAGTCACCTCACTAGAAGACCTGCGCCACCACCAGGCACTCCAGTTCGGCGACATATACTAGTCCACGTGGATAGGGGCGGGCTCGCCTTGTCTAGACCTCACCTTACCTCGGCCAAGACCTGCGCCACCACCAGGCTCTCCAGTTCGGCGACATATACTAGTCCACGTGGATAGGGGCGGGCTCGCCTTGTCTAGACCTCACCTTACCTCGGCCAAGACCTGCGCAACCACCAGGCACTTCAGTTCGGCGACATATACTAGTCCACGTGGATAGGGGCGGGCTCGCCTTGTCTAGACCTCACCTTACCTCGGCCATGGCCTGCGCCAACAGCAGGCTCTCCAGTTCGGCGACATATACTAGTCCACGTGGATAGAGGCGGGCTCGCCTTGTCTCTAGACCTCACCTTACCTCGGCCAAGATCGGAATCCTAGATCTAGTGTTTGGACGGAGATGGAGAACTCTCAAAATGCTTCCAGAAGCCGGGAGAAAATTTGGTAATGAGGGGGTGATTGAGGTAATAAATAATAATTAGGTATCATGCGATTTACTTGGAAAGAAGAAACTTTCATGAAAAAGTCCTTATTTCGAAAATACGTCACTTAACACTTTGACTGTCATTAACGCATTGCTAGAAACTAGATATCGCACTAGTATTTCTAAAGTGACACAACTCAAAAATCGGTTTTATTCACACCGTCATCGTTAGGACTATGAAAGACATGGTAAATATATCTTTATCAACCATTAAATCTGTATGTACCTAGCTTCAGAGCTTGTACACCAGAGGGAACTCGTGCCATCCTTCCTTTCTTAATCCAAAGGCCCCTACATAGGTAAAAGTGACACATTTTTGTTAAATTTTATTTTGAATTTTGTCACTTTAGAAATACTCCTGCGATATAATAAGTACAATGAATTTGCTCCGTACCTAATGTTTCCAGAATTAATAAATGGATAGAAGAGAAGCTGTGGATATCCTTTCACCAGAATCAATAACACTTTCGGTACTGAATATGGCGGAACTTCCTCGTGGCGTGGGACGAAAGATTTCTTAAGCCAGCTGGGCCCGTGGGGTGTCCCTGCTCGGCCTAGTCTACGAGTTTGTGGTTTCATGTTTTGAACACATTACTGGCACGTGTAACAATAATTTTTTGTTTAAATTTAATTATTGGTTCAATTGTTGACGTCTCATGAGTGTATACAAGGAAGGGCTGAGGGAGTGCTGACCCCCCCCCCCCGGGGGGGGGGCAATTTTGATTGCATCGGCTAAAATGTGTCATAAAACCTTCAATATTAAATTAAATAAGATTACTTATATCATAAAAAATATTTTATTTTAGGTGTAACAGCGTTTTACTTGGCTAAAACTATTCCAAGTTCTAAATTGTTAATAATCCGTACTCCGGAAATGGTCCCCCCCCCGAAATTGTTTCCTGTATACGCCCATGTGACGTCTATTTATAAATAACGTAGACAACATAGCATAATAACACAGATTTGTAATATTATATGATAGTGACCATATTTTATGTGGCAGAAGGTCAAATTTCATTAAAGCCACATCATTATTTAATAATCCTTTATTTTCCTACACATGTTCGACGTCCTGTCGAAGCCTCTTCATGACTGCTTAAAATAAAAATTACAGCCTTACTGTAATATCCACTTAGACAGTAAAATATGCTGAACTTGAGTTTTTTTTTCTTTTTGTTATGTGAATCACAAATAAAGTTATGACCATTTATATGCTCGTTTCATTCCATAGGGAGGAAACCCGCTTATGAGGTTGACCTCATGACGTAATCAGGAAGCGCCGACAAGAAAATCTGTCAATATATATATTTGTCTGTTCGCTCTCTAGCTGGCTCAAAATTGGACTGATTTTCATGGAATTTGGCAGGATAATACTTTTTTTGGTTTCTAGCGGTAAATTTCTTAACTAGCAGAATCCGTACACCGGAACATTGTTTTTTGTGCGAAATTTTCGGAATGAAATTCACAACGCATATGTTTTTGGGTGCATATGCATGTAGGTACACTTTTTGTAGATTCTTTGACGTAGGGAAACTAATGAAACCATTTTTAATATGATATCTGTAGATGTTTTCGAAAAAAGTGAGTAATACTAGTTTTCTCAAGTAATTTTTAGTACGAAACTTCGAAGCGATGGATTCATGTGAAACTGTTTCTAGAGGTTTAATATTCATACAAACGAAGATATTACAATTTTGATTACGTTTGGAGTTTTAGAAAAAAGTATTTTATTTTGGGGGCATGATAATTTCGGTTAGTTTCCTAAATATTTAATTATAACTTTTTGCAAAATACTAAGAACACTTGCTCCAAGCTTTCCAAATTGCACCAGGGATTAGAAGTTATGGGAACGCGCTAAGATGACGCAATTCCTGCGTGTGAGACTTTTTCTTTTTTTTTTTTTATTGTCTTCTGTATATTTGAATATTTCTGGCTTACTCTCACGCAGCAGCAATTAGTAAAAGTAATAGTTAAAGTATTATCAACGAATTCATAATAATCCTTTTAATGAAGTGTTTACTGTTGAAGGAATCTCTTTTTTTTTAAGTTTAATAGCTATATAATACTGTATAAAGATGAGGTGTATGACCCGAAAAATTGGGGCGGAAGCTAAGAGCCCGCCTGCTGTAATGCTCGACTACTGATTGTGTGGGCGAAACATCACTAAATTATATGTTGGTAGAAATCTCAGACCATGAAGATTAAAAACATGAACCGTAATTAAGTGGCATACACGTTCGTGATAACACGGTCCTAATCTTGAGACAGCTCATGCTCTGCGTGAGCGAAGGCCCCTCGGAAAAATTCAAAAATGAAAGTAAAATATAAGCCAAAAAGACTCAGAATGGGAAATGAGTAATTGCATGAAGCGAAGGAAGAAGATAAAAGTTATGCTTTCTTGATCAAAATGAATTAATACAGGATATAAATTAATTCCACGCATAGAATGTCTTTTCCTTGTGGAGAATTATATAGTTGGGTTGTTTTATGAAGATACAGGTTATTTTTGTTGTTGTTGTAGTTTTTATGTTTTTTTTAAACAAATATATAAGATGTACCAACGCACATATTTCAATTATGCCAAACTATTTTTCTTTTTTTTTTTCTTTTTTTTTACGGTGCATCTACAACTTGGCCATTAGCGCCGGGCTATCTATAGGTTGCCACCCTTTTATAATGCCAACAGCACGTGGTCCCACGTTAATAATGCCAACTGACCACGCCCCGACGTTTCTTAACTTCGGTGATCTACGGCAACCGGTGTATTCAACTTGGCTACGGCCGTTGGCCAAAACTATTAGGCAAAATTTCACGCCATTTTCTCGTCTAAAATAAACGTTTGTCAATTTTGATTACCAAATTTAGCTCCTTCGGACATATTTTAGCAAACCAATTTGTGGCATAGGTACGCATTAGAGACTTTACCACTAAACACCACTACTTACGGAATCATATGATATGAATGAATTGTTGAAATACAGCAGCCTATTTAACACAATAATCTCTTATTTACAGAACACTAAACTGTATAATCTCATTAGAAGACATCTGCTGAATAACCAGTGGCATTCAGGCATTTTACAGTCACTTCCAAACGTCTGTATATTGAAAAAGGGAATCAAATTTTTTATCACAATGCTGGTTCATTAGACCATACAGGTACCGTCTTGAAGGAGTTAAATTGCCATACTAGCTAACCACTTTTAAATAAATAAATAAAGTCGTAAATATTATTATTTAATTTCATAATAATTTTTTTTTTTTTTTTTTTTTTTACGGCGCATCAACTATTTAGGCTATTAGGGCCGGGCTATCTACAGGTTGCCACCCTTTTATAATGCCAACAGTACGTGGTCAGTCACCCATTCAGGTACTGACCACGCCCGACGTTGCTTAACTTCGGTGATCTACGGGAACCATAATAATAGGTAAATTTTACAAAATATTTTAAGGAATAATAAAAGAAAAGTGCATATTGGTTGAACGCAGTAATTGTACTATATTTTTTCTTTGAAGTTCACTTTTATGTACATGTTTGTTCATTTAAATTATTGGAACTAATTTCCAACTTAGACCCCTAATTTACGGCCCTTACTCCTGAAATGAAAAAGTTCTCCGCACTTTGACGAAGTACCCCAGACTTTCAACGCCTCATTCGATGCCCTCGTTTCCACATTCCTCTTTATATGGTCTCCTGAGTATGTAGGTTTTTCCTGAGGAGCATCTTGAAAGTGCAAGATGCTTATTTTCCTATCAAATCAAACTTGGTAAAATATGGATTACCTATTTAATACTTGACTGAAGGAAGTCAACCACAGACCAGGTTGTAAGCGTTGTCACCGAAGATCCCTATAGTCCTAAGCCAAGAGGTCGCTACACAAATTTTACATTGTTGACAAACTTCGATGCTCTGAGGAAAATATGCTCCTTCTTCAAAAATACTCCGAATCACTTGCAGGTGCTGGCCGAGTTTCGTAACCGTAAATTTCCAAAGCAATGCCCCCTACAAGCAAGAAGTCCCAGTAATTAATTTTTCCTAAAGCAATTAATTAGTGACCCCTAAATGAAAATGTCCGTTCATAAAGGGCCGATTAGCAACGGCTTTAATAATAAACGCTAACGATTTAATGAGAGGTTAACCCGGGAAATAGTATGAGTTAAGCCCGAAGACTGACCTGGTGAATAGCATGTTCGGGATTTGGGGCAAGAGCAGCTGTTCCATAGGCCCAATTAGCTTAGGAAGTGGAGTATCTCCCATCTTGGGATGGATATTCCATAGATATAGTCTTTTAATTAAAAAAAATTATTTCATAAGCAAATATTTCATAACTCATGTGATATGCCCAATTTATGCGCGCCGTGGTTAAAACGGTCCCTCAATTAATATCCGTGTTCCACTCTGCCTTCCTAAAAGCCATGAAGCATAGGGTCTCTGGTTCATTATAATAACTGTGTGTATATAATTAATGAATAACAATAGAAGAGTAATTTCATATTTACACAAATATTTTAGTATATGGGGATGGATTTTCCCCACCCTTTCATAGATTAAGGCTAGAAGTCTACTACCCTATCCTCTGAACCACAATGGGGGAAAAAGAGGTTTCCTTATTATTATTCTTAAAGACTAAAACAAACCACAATTTTCGAAATCCTTTGTTCCTCACAAGCCACCTCTTCTATTTATAAAGGACTGCCACACATTTTTTTTTTTTTTTTTTTTTTTTTTTTTTTTTTTTTTTTTTTTTTTTTACGGCGCATCGACATAATTCTTGGCCATTAGCGCCGAGATCCAGGGTGCAGCCAGGAATTTTCTCAGCGAGCCCTGAGATGAGAAAATTTCTGGCGCCGGTGGGGATCGAACCCACCATCTCCCGCTTATGAATCTAGCGCGCTAGCCACTAGACCACGGGAGACCCACTGCCACACATTATATCAAAAAGTTATTGGACGGACAGGAAACATTTTTCCTTAAAATTTAGTGCTATATGCAAGCAAATTGTAACTAATATGCCTGTATCATGTTACTAAATATTATTGAAAATACTATAAAAACTTCAATGAACGAAAAAATACAAAAGTTTAAGCACACATAAGCCCAAAATTAATGTGTACGTATGTATGCAGATATATATTTTAGTTTTGTTGTTGTTTTTTATTAGTACTCTTTTTTCAAAAATTATGTGTATGGGACATCCTTGAGGTCAGAGAACTGTACAGTCCATTGAAGTAGAATGACAAAACCAATAGATTAACTGTACAGGCCAATGAGGACATGCCTGGCGTGTGATAAGATATTTGCTTCAGTTACTATAACTGGACTGTACAGTCCAAACCTTGAGGCCAAACTGTGCAGTCTCTGCTTTTAAATTTGAAATTAACATGTATGGGTACCTTAACTATTATAAGTTATTCATTATTTCGTTTCATATAAATCTCCAGAATTGCCATTCGTTGCGGTCCATCAATATTTATTAATAATAAGAATAATATTGTTAGCCAACGACCGTAGCCACTGTTTTTCGTTGATCACATGAGTTAAGCAACGCCGGGCCAGTATCTGAATTGGTGAACGTATAAAAAAGGGTGACAACCAGTCGATAGCCAGAGTTGGGCATAATTTTATTTATAAATAAAAATACGAATTTATTCGTACTTCATATATTTGTGAATACGAATATAAATAAATTCGTACTTCATATATTTGTGAATACGAATATAAATAAATTCTTATTCATAAGTGTGAATACGAATTTATTTTTATTCATATATATTAAATATAAAAATACAAATAAAATTTTATTCGCAAATTTTTCTGCGAATAAAAATAAATTCACAGAAAAAATTGTAAATAATCACAAAATATGTGAATATTTACAAAAAATCAAGTGATTACAAAAAAAAATTACATTAAAATATACGAATAAAAATTTATTCACATTATAATTTGTGAATAAAAATTTATTCACAATAAAATTCTCAAATAAATTATGAATTTATTCGTATTAAGATGATGTTACGAAAGTTATTGAAAGTGATTTTTTTTTTTTAAAGGCGTTTAACGTCTAGGTTATTAGCGCCTAGATTTTTTGTTTAAGTACCTCCGTAAAAAAAAAAAAAAAAAAAAAAAAAAAAAAAAAAAAAAAAAAAAAAAAAAAAAAAAAAAAAAAAAAAAAAAAATATCGGCACCTTCAATAACTTTCCTAATATCATTTTAATACGAATAAATCCATAATTTATTTGCGAATTTTATTGTGAATAAATTTTTATTCACAAATTATAATGTGAATAAATTTTTATTCACAAATTATAATGTGAATAAATTTTTATTCACAAATTATAATGTGAATAAATTTTTATTCGTATATTTTAATGTGATTTTTTTTTTGTAATCACTTGATTTTTTGTAAATATTCACATTTTTTGTGATTATTTACAATTTTTTCTGTGAATTTATTTTTATCCGCAGAAAAATTTGCGAATAAAATTTAATTTGTATTTTTATATTTAATATATGTGAATAAAAATAAATTCGTATTCACACTTATGAATAAGAATTTATTTATATTCGTATTCACAAATATATGAAGTACGAATTTATTTATATTCGTATTCACAAATATATGAAGTAAGAATAAATTCGTATTTTTATTTATAAATAAAATTATGCCCAACTCTGTCGATAGCCCGCCGCTAATAGTTGCTGATATTCTGTAAAAAATATTGTTTAAAGTCACTAAAAATGTTTATAAGAAATTTATAAAAATGTCGAATGAAAGAAAGCATTCATACTTCCTCTGCCGCCTTGACAGAATGTCGTGTAGGTAGTTCTGATCAGTATCGTCAACCTTCTTCCTGTGTTCTGGTCACATGCAAACTATAATTACGCATATTACACATGAATGTTCGTCTGTCTGTCTGTATGTCCCACTTTGAGCACGAAACGTAACTTTCACCTTTTTTTTTTTTTTTTTTTTTTTTTTGTTTAATAATATCCCCAAGAATTGGTCCGATTGTTTCGACGTACGTAATTTTATCTTCGTTTTCGTGTGAGGATATAGGTTACCCAGCTATACATTCCTATTGCTTTTTTTTTTTCTTCTTCTTATTTATTCCGTGTTGGTTGCGACAAAAGTATAATCATAATTATATTTCCGAATAAATGTATGTTTATTTGAAATGTATGGGGAGATTTTGAATGTACGGGCAACTTTCTGTCAGAATGTAGTTGTTCTCTCCTGGAATGCTCAACAGCCTTATTGATATTTTCAAGAAGTTCCATTCTCCTATTGTTCAAATTATTTCCATGAATTTAAAATATGCAACATGCAATATGAAGTTCTAATTTTGATCAGGGTAGTTGCTGTGAGATATAAATTTTGAAGTACTTCTTCATTTGAAATCAGTTTTCTTTATAGTTTTTATTATTTTCTATTGTATTTATAAATTGATACTATAATTTGGTGACCCTATTTTTCTAATAAATAACTGTATATATCCGTGGCAGAAGGTCAAATTTATAAAAAAAAAAAAAACTCACTTTCTTCGCTACTCCTCTGGAGTCCAGACTTGGCCCTACCTGCGGAAGGTTCTAGGAGGTCTTGGCTGTAACTACATTTTATTTGATATTGGTTTAAGTGCTCCTGAAGAGCCGTCATGAGGACGTGAAACATGTAGAGCGGCATAAAGGAGTAGCGAAGAAAGTGAGAGTTTTTATAAATTTGACCTTCTGCCACAGATAAATTGACATTTCTACTTTTGAGCTAATGTTTTTTTCTTTTTTTTTCCTATGTTTTATTTGTGAACGATTCTCATAATTAAAAGATCTAACCACCCTTATTATCGTGCTCTAATAAATAAATATTTGGCAAAAATTGTACAAGTCAAAGTTACTTATATATATTAGCGACTAGTTGAAATCCGATTAAATTCGAAATAAATAGTAGGTGTCTCTTTTGTTGGCAAATTAAAGATTATTTTCTAAGTTCTCTAAGGAATAACGTTCCTCGTCCAATCCGTCCATTGTTGGAGGGTTGGGGAATGGTTTGAATAGATAGACGAGGATTATAGCTATAAAAAAGAAATAAAAACTACATTAAGTTGGGTGGTAGATTAAAGCTCAAGAGTGAAATACGCGATGGAGATTATGGGATAAGAGAAGTGACTGGGTGCGCCTTGCAAAGGCGGGCGAGATCAAAGATAGCGATGAAGAAGTAGAGGTGGTGAGTTGATCCGATGACCACGCCCTTCCTTTAGGCCCTTTGCACTACATATGACTACATCATGGCAAGAAACTTACTCTATATATATTTTTTTCCTTCAAAAATGGCAAAAAATGTATTTAAAACACTTCAAATTCTCACTAATATTTTTGAAAGTTTATGGCTATTTACAAGAAATCAAGGAATATTTGGGATTCGGCTAAGAAAAAATCACTTTTTCAGAAAAATCTATGTATTTCAGATAAAAAATTCGTTCGGCTTCTGCTCAAATTCAAGAACATAAATATGCTTTAGGTCCACCCGACAAACCTATGTAATGAACTGTATAACACACAGTCTTCTTTCTTGTACATGACCACCACGCATGCGCAAGCGCCAGGGGACCCTTTATTATGACACTATTTTGTAACGTTTTTTTCCAGATTAGTCATCGCTAAAGCATATTTATGCTAAAATGTCAATTTTTGGGGGGTTTGTTTTTGTTTTAATTTTGCTAATTCGGGTACTGTAGTACTCGTGCCCGATAGTCATCACAGTGTAGTTTTTTTAATTCTGTCTGATTTTTCATATATTTGTTTAAGTATTTTACGGCTACTAAAGAGTTTATCCAGGGAGCGAGATATGTTATATGTCGAGGATTGGCAATACTTTTTGTAAAATAATTATTGTACAAAAATGATATTTAATGTTATAAACTCCGTAGTTAATACCTATTTGGATGATGAAGGCCTCAATTCTCGCGATGTGGGGACCTCCTCGATGTAGAACGAGTACAAAAGCAAAACGAAAAAAATAACATTGACATGAACGAAAAGAAAATTGACCCAAACAAAACTACATTAACAGCTACAGATAATAAATTAAAACCTTTATCGACGCCTAGAACAACCAAAATTATGCATTAAAAAGAGAGACAAAGTCCTAATGACAAAATTTCGAAATGGACTTTCTTTACTAACACATGATTTCATTATGTAATTTTGAAAATAAAACATACTAAACAATCACGTACATTCATCCAATATTACCTCCAATAGTTCCTCTTCGTAAAACAAGACAACATGAAATCCAAAATTTCGATCTGTAAAAAATATTTTATATCTTATAAAATTGCATTGTAATTTTTATTTTGCAATCCACAAAAATTTTGATTTAATTTTTCTTTTCTTTATAATTTCTTCTTTTCTGTAGTATTTTTAAAATTATATTTCTACTTTTGCACCCATTTTCTTGTGAGTGTTCTTCATTCATGAGTGAGCTTAACAAAGTTATTGCGGTGCGCTAATAAGTATATAAATATTTTGTAATAACTGTACAACTGAAATTTACTAAATATTACATCAATATATTATTAAACATTTCAAGCCTGATTAAATTGAGTTAACGCCTTAGATATCCACAATATTGTTCGCCAGACAATTGTACAATGTAAATGAGTTTAGCTGTTTTGCATTAATTGTGTATCTACAAATGAATAAAGCAATAACAACTTGCTGTGCTAATGATCCTGGAAATAGATGCACCAAAAAAAACAAAAAAAAACTTGCATCTCTGTGATCGATAAGATAGAATCATTGTACAAACGCAAAATGATTTAATGCTAGTCTCGAATAAAAATTAAATAATAAAAAAAAAAAAAACTCCACCTCCTAAATTCTCTTGTAAGGAATGATGATTCGCTGGGAAGTGGTCATGCGCATGTACTTAACTCCAGATAATGCTATCAATTATTCATCTCGCATTTCATCGGTTCACACAAATGTAAGAGGAAGTGTTCACAAGATGGCGTCGGTAGATTATTATGCAGGCACCATTCCCAGCTGTTTGCATTAAACAGATACACCTTGGCCGGCATCTATTCAACATGTCCATAGCATAATATCAATTCCGCTTTTTATTCAATCCAGAAGAAATATTTATTCTATTATATTATTCTGCAAGCGACTTCTTTTTACATGGACCCTGACATTTTTCCCCCTTAATGTATAATAAAATATGCGGGCGAGGTTAGCTCAATGGAAAAGCACTCGACTAATATGCTGGAGGACCTGAGTTCAAAACTCGGGCGCGCTCTAATGTTTTTATCTTCCAGTGTTGTCATTCGAGGGTTGGATCCGGGTCCAAGAATATTTCTAATCCCACTCAGCTTTCAATTCAAATGATATCTGCAAATGGGTTAATTTCACGGCAGGAGCATAGTACTCACCTTCTTTTAGTGCGCCGTAAGATCATAAATCAGGTACCACTACAGCATATGCCCTTCTTGCGTGCCTAGTGCCCTGTTAAGGGGCCATTTTTTTGTTTTATATATGTATATCAATAGTCATGAAGAACGACTAAAAAGATATTATCATAAGAAGAACATGTTAATAATAAAAGTGATAATAAGAATAAATAGCGTCATAACACATTTCCCGTTTGTAATTCAGCTAAGACAGTATAAAATATCTACAGTCTAGATTGAACGGATCAACGGTGTTTTTTTGGGGAAGTACCTATATGATTCTTTCTGGCTTCAAATGAGAGTATCGGGAATCTAATAGATCTTTTAGGTCCAGTTGCTTTCTCCCTTAATGGGGCCCTGACTATGTCTATCGGGTATCTGAAGGGTCAACCTGTGATATTATAAATGAATAATAATAATGTGATAGTATCAGGACTCTATGGATACTCGTGAGATTATATGAATTTTTCCAATAACCACTAATATAACGTATCGGTGGTGCCTAGTTGGGACAGTATCAGGAATTTCGCGGGGTGTCATTTGGAAAGCGAAGGATTCTTTTCAGCCGACAGTAATAGTATCAACTGTCTATGAGGCTAACAGCTATAGCCACGTTTAATGCACCGGTTCCCTTAGATCACCGAAGGCGCAACGTCGTGAGTGGGGAGTATCTAAATGGGTGACCGACCACGTGCTGTTTGCATTATAAAAAGGGTTAGCCCAATAGTTGATACGCCGTTAAACACGAAGTGTCTATGAGGTTTAGCAAAAGTGGCATATGCGGTAAGGTCTTGATAGACTAAAGTATCTATGGGGTCTAGTTGGAAGAGTATTATGGGTATGTGGGTTTTCGTTTGGATATTATGAGATTCTTCCCGGTTGCCAGTAGTAGTATCAGGAATCTATGAGGTCCTCCTAGGATACTATATATGTAGTAAGACTACTTAGGATCTATGGTATGTGACTTCTATAGCATAAGAAATGCATAAGTACTCCACAATAACAACAACAAGTGCTCCTTCATACGTTGGCGTATGAATAAAGTCGTCGATAAAAAGAAATCCGTACACGATCGTCATCGTGTTGTGTTGAAATACGTTTTTAAACATTACTCCAACTCCAAAACTAGAAGAATTGAAGAAATTTAACCGATTGAGGGCCAGACAGTCTTTGCTACGAAGAGAAACTATTTACAATTAAGCACAACTATTGACGGAGGCATAATCTGGTAAAGACCAGTTAATTTGGCAACCAAAGATGAAAAGGAGTACAAAAGTTTCATAAGAATGCTATCCGATTTTA
Organism: Gonocerus acuteangulatus; assembly: GCA_946811695.1. NCBI lineage: Eukaryota > Metazoa > Arthropoda > Insecta > Hemiptera > Coreidae > Gonocerus > Gonocerus acuteangulatus. The sequence goes on along the minus strand of OX328127.1, from coordinate 64,997,308 downwards.
TGACAGAAAGTTACCCCTGACATAAAACGAACAGGGAAAAATAAAATTTGAAGTAACTAGATTGTCTCTAAAAACTTGTTGGACTGTTTACGTATGACAGGGGCAACTGTTATGTTTGTATTAGTTCAAAGTATTATTTGTCATCATATTTCGTTTTAATCGACAAATACATTCTAACCGATCAATTCAAATATATACAAATCTATATATAAATGATATTATTCTTAGCATATCACGATTTAAAATGTCACTAGGCGCGGGGAATTATAAAATTAAATGAAGGCTAGGTAAGTGATCCGTGACGGGGTGAACTTATTTATTCTATGGCCCAATTATATGAGGAATTTATGATGGGCTTTGAAATTCATGGTGGACTCATAGAATTGGAATGTAGCAATCAAACAGAAATACACCAAGAGGTCTACATCGAGATAAGTGCGGAGGGAAGGGGGGTTGCTGCCTCTAATTGCGGATAACCATGCAATCAAATCTGGGGCTCGGGAAAATGCTTTACATTTTCAGAAGTTTTCATTAGGAATCTTAATAAAAATATATCAAGAAAATTCATCAAATTTTCCCTTACTAACAGCATATTTTTTTCATGTGTCGTTTTTCCATAAAATAAGGAGGAACAAGCATATAATAATATATATAATTTTTTTTGGTCCTATGTTGTAATATGACCGTTTATTGGCGTCAAAGTGTTTCAATATCAATGAATATAGTAAATTCTCTGAAGATTATTGCCTCATAGAAGGGAATAAAATTGTTAATTTCATATCATGAAATAAAGTTCTGGAGTTGGATTCTAATGCATTGCTACAATGGTAACTGAGCCTAAATATAGTTATCACATGTATTATATATCTGTATGGCAGGGATAGATAAATAGTGATGTCAATCTATAGATATTCGCTAATATATTAATTCAGATATTAGAACATAATAGAATGTGCCATAAATAATTAATTATAGAATGACAGTTTTTATATTTCTATAGTAAGAGAATATTGTGGTTGAATGTCTTGTACAGGACGGTAGATTTAGTTCCTAAGTGTGTCATCCAAAGAATATGATTTCTAGTCATTATAATATGTATTGCATATATATATAATATGTGAATATATATTGTATAAATAACATATGTACAGATTAAAATATATGTTAAATTAAAGTAGGCTTTGTTGTAAAAGTTGTTGTTTTATTAAACCTTTTATTCCTGTTTATAATAGTACTAGCTGAATACCCGTGCTTCGTCACGGCAGATAAATAATGTTTCATTAAAATTACGTTACTATACAATTCTGTGCAGTTTATTACAGCACGGTTCCCGTCATACTATATTTTATTCAATGGGCGTTAAAATTTAAAAGTTTATGTTTCCAAGAAGTCATATGGTAACACCCAATATATTTACGAGTATTACCAAGGTTATAGGCGAGGAGGCTGTGCAAGGGTTCCGGATATTATTACCTCGCCTGGAAAACCTAAGGATATGCCATACATCACGGTTTGACCGGGACTGTCCCGGTATTTTGCAATTGTTTCGGTGTCCCGCCCAGTTTTATCAATGTCCCGGAAAAGGCTGTAAGATGTAAAAAGTAATGAATTCATGTTTATAAGAATCTTTTTTAAATCGGTTACTTTTCTACAATTAACATTTTTACTACTGCTCACAGTGTCAAAGAAATGAGAAGTAATCTAACTGTAAAACGCTGGAACTACCTGCACAGCACTGCCAGCTGCCAGACACTACTATTTGGCTGAGAGATTGTTTTAAGAAAATCAAGTAGCAAAAAAAGTTTCGTTCTTATTTTTAAGGTTTGGGTAGACTAACAGTTTAGGATTCCCCCTTCCCGTTAGTTGCTAGGCTTAAAACTCACCAACCATTTTGCTTATAATTTGTACTCTTTTTATCCCACCCCCCTGGTATGCCCATCCCATATTAATGTGTCTCGGTTTAACTCTCCAAAAATATGGCAAGCCTATCTGACGGGGACAGGCAGAAAAGAAACGCAATTAAAACTCTATGAGGGACAGTTAATTTCTAGTAATTCAAGGTCTGCCATCATAGTTGAAATTAACCTCAAATAGAAATAAAACTATGAGATAGATAATGTAAGGTAACAGCTGTTCTTTATCGTCCTAGCAACGCAGGCTGCCTAGGCTTGCCTTCTCTAACCAACTCAAACTTTAATCCCCCCTAAAAATGCTTAAAAATACGAATATCAAAAAATCCTTTCTTAGCGAGTGCCTACGTGATATAGGGAGTGTCCATGCAAAATTTCAAAATTTTCTGTCGAGCGGTTTGGGCTGGGCGTTGATAGATGAGTGAGTGAGTGAGTGAGTGAGTGGTATTTGACAAATATATAGTAGACTAGCTGAATACCCGTGCTTCGTCACGGCAGATAAGTAGTTATTTTATTGCGTTAAATAATGTTTCATTAAAATTACGTTACTATACAATTCTGTGCACTTTATTATAGCACGGTTCCCGTCATACTATATTTTATTCAATGGGCGTTAAAATGGTAACACCCAATATATAGGGAGTGTCCATGCAAAATTTCAAAATTTTCTGTCGAGCGGTTTGGGCTGGGCGTTGATAGATGAGTGAGTGTGTGAGTGAGTGAGTGAGTGAGTGGTATTTGACAAATATATAGTAGATTACATGATGCTGTTTGTAATGGACATTAACGTTATTTGTAGTATTTTGTTACTGCCTTGGAACAAACCTCATGGGTAACAACCTGGTTCGAACCCAATTTGTCAATATGATAGTATAAAATTTAGAGGGAAATATGCTCTCGGGCCAAAATACCTCCCCAATTTAGAATATTTCCTTGTTTTTACCCAATGTAATCATATCTGTTTCAATTTTATCGTTATCTTCAAAAATTATTATTAAAAAATGTAATTTACTGTTAAAGGGCAGAATGATCGGGTGAAACAGTTTATATTCTAAGCTGATCATTAAGCATTATTTAGCTTCATAAATCTTCTAGAATAGAACAAAAAAAGTGAAAATTTGATCATATAAATGTCATACTTGAATAACTCTTCAAAAGTCCATTTCTAAATTAAAATAACCAAGTTAAAAATTTGATTTATCACAGATGTATGGATATGCACTCAAGATCACCCCTTCTGGCTCAAGGGTATATTTTGTCAAGGGTATACTGTTCAATGCCTTCAATGATTACTAAATATAACCATTAGAGAATGCATAAATGAACAACAAAGTTGACTTACTTATTAATTGTTTGTATAATTTGTTTTTATTGCACTATTTTACACCAATGCGATTTCAAAATTATATCCCCAATTTTAGAATCTTGCATTTTTAGCACTTTCCTCCGAAGGAAAGTAGCTGTTGAGGTTGCACTCATGATGGAATTTTTGAAAAAGTTCTTCAAATCTTTATCGATCCTACCTAGTAGACACCGAAAATGACCCCCGTTAAAATTTCTCTCTCTCTCTCTCTCTCTATATATATATATATATATATATATATATATATATATATATATATATGCAAATATATATGTGTGTGTGTGTGTGTCTGTCTGTTAACACGATAGCGGCCAGAGTTTTTGTTTTTTCTTCACGAAACGTGGTATATAGCGTTCAATTAGCAAACGATTGAACGAGTTCGTAAACCACCAAAATCGGTCCACCGGGAGGGGAGGTTTACCCCGGACCCAAAAAACTAATTTGACCATGACAGCCATAGTTTTTGTTATATTTCAACGAAACTCGGTATTCGTTATGTTGATCTAAAGAGAGAAATGCACTGAAAAAATGAACTAAATCGGTACATGAGGAGGGGGGGGTATATTCCGGACCCACATTACCAATTTGCCACTACCAGCCGTAATTTTTGTTACATTTCAACGAAACTCGGTATTCGTGGTGGTAATCAACAGAGATAAATGGGTTGTACAAATAAACTAAATTGGGTTATTTGGAGGGGGGGTTTACTTCGGAACTAAAGTACTAATATGACTTATATCGGTCGTAATTTCTGCTGTATCGTAACGAAACGCGGTATACGTCGAGGGTATCTCATGAGAAAGAAGTGTTGTAAAAATGAAGTTTATCGGTCTATCGGAAAGGGGGGGGTTACTTTAAACTCAGTTTCATTAGAATTAGCCCGCCAGACGTAGGTTTTCAAAGACTCCGCACGGAGCGCGGACAGTACGGGGGGAGAGCTGATACAGTACGGGGACTGTATCAGCTCAAAACACGGAAAATGAAGTTTTTGTGTATTTATTTTTTATTTAGTAGGACAGTATCATGTATTAGGATAACTCTGGAAGCAAATTATTTTCAAAATTAATAATTTAACAGTTCTCATAAGAAATGTAAATGAGCAGAACTACTCACGTTTTTATTTTATTTATATAGGTTATTTACAGCAAATTATTCAGTAATGTAGACTACACTACAAAAATTCTGAGGAAACTGCTTAGTTATGCAGCTCCTGCGTGGCGGACTTTTTTTTAAGCACACCATTAATAATGAAGTAATGAAAAAAGCTTTTAATACAAACATCAAATTTATTTTCAACCCATGATACTATTTATTAGCCTAATCAAACGGTGGTTTCAAGTGGAAAGTTTTAGTTTAATTGTTTTAATAGGCGTATTGTATGTTTTTAGCACTTTCCTCCGAAGGAAAGTAGCTATTGAGGTTGGACTCATGACGGAATTTTTGAAAAATTTCTTCAAATCTTTATCGATCCTACCTAGTAGACAACGAAAATGACCCCCGTTAAAATTTATATATATCTATATATATATATGCATATATATATATATATATATATATATATATATATATATATATATATATATATATATATATATATGTGTGTGTCTGTTAACACGATAGCGGCCAGAGTTTTTGTTTTTTCGTCACGAAACTTGGTATATAGCATTCAATTAGCAAACGATTGAACGAGTTCGTTAACCACCAATGTCGGTCCACCGGAAGGGGGGGTTTACCCCGAACCCAAAACACTAATTTGACTATGTCAGGCGTAATATTTGTTATATTTAAACGAAACTTGGTATTCGTAGTGGTAATATAGAGAGAAAAGTGAGATATAAAAATGAACTAAATCGGTTCATTAGAAGGGGGGGTTTACTCCGGACCCACAATACCAATTCGCCACTACCAGCCGTGATTTTTGGTATATTTCGACGAAACTCGGTATTCGTAGTGGTAATCTACAGGTAAATATGTGTTGTAAAAATAAACTAAATCGGTTCATTAGAAGGGGGGGTTTACTCTTGACCCAAATTCTTAATATACTCATACCGGTCGTAATTTCTGCTGTATTGTAACGAAACGCGGTATACGTCGTGGGTAACTCATGAGAAAGAAGTGTTGTAAAAATGAGCTGAATCGGTCAATCGGAAAGCGGGGGTTTAATTTGTAATATATTTCAATAGAAAAGCCCGTCAGACGTAGGTTCACAAAGCCGCCGCAAGGAGCGCTTTCTACCACTAGAGTGACTGTATCCTGTTCCTGTGTTAGATCAAAATACGATAATATGAGGTTTTTTGTATTTATTACGTAGTGTAATAGGTACCATGTGTAAACATAACTCTGGAAGCAAATTATTAATTGATCAGTTAGTCATTACAAATTTAAAAGAGAACTATTCATGTTTTTATTTTATTTATGTAGGATATTTTAAGCAAATTGTTCTGGGAAGCAATCTACACTACCCAAATTCTGAGGAAAGTGCTTAGTTATGCAGCTCCTGCGTGACGGACTTTTTTTTTTTTGCTGAACACGAAAAAAATTGCTCGGCAAAGAGAAATCATCAAAAACTCACTAAAAATAATATTTTTAGTTCTTTTCAGCGTATAACTCGCAAAGCAATGATAGGAAGGGAGTTGTTTTGGCCCTTCCTATCATTTCCTTTTTTACTAGCATTACGTCAAGTTTCTATTCCTTTTCATTGACCCCTTTCACGAGACCCTCGCTCAAATCTGTTTCACAAATAAAACACTTATCACTGGAGATAGTGAAAAACACTCGAAAATAACTGGGCTTTGCTGAGAGAGACAAATGATAGAACCATGACAGTAGCAGTGAACGAACTGAGTAACTGAGGAGAACCGCTAAGCGCTTAGGTGTAGTACTTTAGGACTTAGTAAGGGAGAGGTTGGATTTACTAAGGGCTTCTCCTATAATTTTACAGGTAAATGCGCTAAAAGTCGAGGCGCTGCAGATGAACTCATTCACAAAAAGGGAAAAATGCATTGATTCATTCACTATATTTTATTTTATTTTTTTTCAAAAATTACTGATTTCTCTCATATTTCAACACTATTTTGCGTGGAAACTGTGCGATGTACGAAAAAAAGGTTTAGGGACATAAACTGTAGGTAATTTTATCCTTTTTATTTTACTATAGAATTACGTTTTGCGTAAGTAGCTTGCTTTGCAAGTTATAAGCTGAAAACAACTAAAAAACATTATTTTTAGTGATTTTTTGATGATTTCTCATATTTTCCGAGAACATTTTGGTGGACTGAGTGTTCAGCACTCCAAAAACATACAATAAGCCAATAAAAACAATTACACCGAAACTTTCCCTTCGACCCCTTTTTGAGTACCGTTTGACTGGGTTACATATAGTATATATATATATATATATATTATCAAAAACATATTTGTTTTCCGATTTAGGTACAACATTGACCTTGGTTCAGCTTGTAAACCCACTAAGCTGATAAGAAATGACCTGTCTGCCTTATCTTTGCAATCTGGCCCGTATGCCCACTCTACGAGAAGCAGAGTCAGCCCTGAGGCACCCCGCTGTCTCTTGGAGTCTAGTACCCCCATCAGAAGGACGTGCTAGCTATATCTATTCACTAGGTCATGTACTCGAGGGTCTGGGAGCCGCTTCAAGATTCTCTCTCACACCAGGCCTGTTTTTCTAGCGTCTCGTTTACGGGTCATGATTCGGAGAAATTAAGATCTTCAAAGTTCTTATCAGGACCAGGAGTCGACAATAGGTTATTAGTCTTATTGTGTTACCAGAATTTTATCTTCTAGGGGATAAACAATATTAGTCCAGGGCGCATCTAAATGAGTTAGATGTTGAAAGGGAGTACGCAAAATTTTGGAGGGTGATCTTTGGAAAAACTCAAATAATAAAAGATGACTAAAAATTTCCCGAACATGTTTTTTTCAATCGATTTTTTTTCCTTTGCTCATAACTCTGAGGCCCAGAGGCGTCAAAAGCTTAGTAATAATATTTCCTATAATGTCCTATATAGAAATTTAAATATTTATTCGCTGCTTTCCAAAATATTCGCTGCCTCCTCAGGGTCCATTGAATCCCCATGTGTGGTCCTCTCGCCACTCCATATTAAGAGGTCTTAATACGGGGGGCCTACGTTATATATAGATATCTAAAAAAGTGAATATACTTGATTGGTCAGAAATACGTGGAATAATTTTTCGAATTGTTGCAAAATCCAAAAGAAATGCTTTACGTATTTGATTTTTTTTTTTTTTTAACACAAGAAACTAATGCACTCAAGCTTTCAATTACAGATTGATCTACAGTATACTGAAGCCCTCATCGAGTAGAGGGCCTGCGATATCGGTGGGCGTGCTCTCGCCTGGTCGGGTCCTGTCGGTGGTGGTGGTGCTCTCTGTCACCCCAATCAAGGCATAAATGGCCCGTGTGGCTGACATGAAACCAAGAAAAAAAATTACAGATTTAAAATTGGTCAATTTGGGCAGCTTCAGGAATATAACTCTAATTATCTTGTAAGATATTTTCCTCTTCTTATTTAAAAATCAAGTAAATAGAAAAACTCATAATACTTATCAGTTCGTTTCCCATAGATATATCTTAGGTAAGAAATACATTCCTCTTTCACCACTCGTCTTCTTCTATGGGAGGTAGAAAAACTAAAGTAAACAGAGGAGGTTGGAATACAAAGGAGACGGATGGAGAACCGGTCCACGGAGACAGGCTGGCTTCCCTTTCTGTAATTTATCCAGGAGACAAGAGCCCAAGATTGACGTCCCCATGGTAAGAATTGAATACAATAGAGAAAGGGGATGAGTTAGGAATGGGTTGGTTCTGTTCGTGTCCTCTCCTTCCATTCCATCCAATGCTTATTGTAGGATAATGGTGGCGAGGGGACGTCCTGGAGGAATATGCATATAGGGAGTTGTGGTCTATTTTACCTTAGGCTGCCGTGGAGGTGCATCGAGTCTAGGATTGGGATACCAAGAAGATTTGGGTCTTTTTGCGAAGACCACATCCAGTTACTTTTGAAGTAGCAGTAGTGATATATAACAGTTACTCGTACTTGCTGATAAGCTTACTGATTAGCTAATAGGTTCTTTGCTGGTTATCTATTACTAACTGACTCTTTATCTACGGTTATAATTTCTTATTCGATAATGGCAAGCAATATTTATTAATAAAAAGGTTAATATGATCAAAATCAATTCTCTCGCCAATGAAATAAGTTATTAAGCATTAAAGTTGACTGTTTTGCAGGTTATTAAGGATAGCAAACAACGTTATTTGTAAACAAACATATTTTATTACTTTTCTCTCTCTCTTTTTTTGGATATTTTACCTTTCTTAAGCATTACATGCTATGCGTTTCCGCTCGCTCCGCTCGCTCAAGAAGATATCAAAACCCTAGTCAATCCAACTCGCAATTAATAGAAATATATTAATTGTAGCGACTCTAGTCTATCCAACTCGCTAAAATTAATAGGATTCCATTAATTTTCCCAAGTAAGAAACCAATCCCTTTTACTTTATCAGGAACATCGCGGACTAATTGTAAAAGACTCATTTTTCTCACTAACATAAGCAGAGCTTTTTCATAAACAAAAGCTAATTCACTGTTGAAGGTTACTTTACTCCCAGCAAGAACCAATGCTATTGGTCATCAGAATCCTCCAATAGGAAGGCAAAGGAGTTATGCGCATGCGCTAAATCACTGATACAATCACTACTGCTACTTCAAAAGTAACTGGATGTGGTCTTCGCAAAAAGACCCGAAGATTTGACCTAGCTCATGTGAATTTGGGTAGAGATGAAAAATTCTTTATTTAATAACAAATCAACATTGATGCAAAATTTAAAACTAGCAGGGACAAATCTGAAAAAAATAAGTATTACATATCTGGCTGGGAATTCAAGATGATCCCGGCCAAAACACTATTCAGTCCTGTTCGAACACGCGCCTTCCCTCTGTAGCCTTTTTGTGTCATTTCAGTTCGTGTTTTGCCGTTTAAGCCTTACTGCATTTTTTTTTTTTTTTTTTTATCTGTCTATACATCATACCCTCTGTTAGGAGTTGTAAAAAAAAATTTTGGTAAAAAGGGAGAACCTCAAAACTCTACATACAAAGGAAGACGTGAGAATATTGCATAAATACGTTGCAGGATTACACTTGAGTTTAGTTCATTGAAAATCAGGACCATCTGTATCCAACCCTTGGAGTATTTTTTTTGTTTTCATGGAAGCATCGCATACCGTGACACAAATGGAGATATTTCATATTCATAAAGAATGAATATTCACGGAGGATGAGAGTGTGTATTACATTTTATTTTTAATAACGGGAATCAGCGAGGAACAATTAAGAATCATAGCAGAATCTATTCTCGTTGATTCCCTGGCCATTATTCAAAACCACATATATGGCTGAAGTCCTTCAATTTATATATTAGATTTATTTTATTTTTTTTTTTTATCATAAGTTTTTATTTCCCAAAATTAGAAGTATTTTCATTTTTCTTTTACATTTTTACAATCAATTTTACCATTATTTTCGTAGTTTTATTAGTTTCTTTCTTAATTTACATATTGATTGTACTTGTTTGAGTTAGTTTTATAATTATTGCAATTTTTTTTTATTAGTATGTTGTGTAGTAAGCAACCCAATATAGTTGGGCAACTAAACTTTGTTGTTGTTTTTTTGTTAAATAAAGGTTTTTTTCTCTTTTCTCATGTCTAGAGATATAGTACCAAAAAAAGTACAGCCTTTTCTTAAATATTTCAATTAAAAAAAAAAAAAAACATTGTTGTTACATTGGCCTGAGAGTCATTACAGTTACGTTCTTTTGGCGACTTTCGCTAAAAAATAAAGAATCGTAAGGCTTAGGGCATTACCTATATAGGCTTTCAGGTACACTTTTCTTAGTTAATTTCACATGGGAAATCACATGAAATCATATTCAAGGCCATACAATTATCTGAATTTTCGTTCTGTTTCCTTCAAAATGGCCGATTGAGTTTGAACATTCATCCAAAACAAGAACAGTTTTCATTGAGTTGAAGGTGAGAGTGGGGAAGGATCAATTCATTCATGAAGTAACTGGCAGGAGTTGTTCCCCGAAATTGTTTAAAACATTAACTTAAATTTGTGACGTTTCGAACCGTTTCAGGTTCATCACAATGTAAATTAAACCCAAGAATATGGAGGTAACTTCTCCTATGTCACTAATACCAATACAATAGCTGCGTCAATACATCTTGATGGACTTTTATGACTTCAAGTAAATAAATATGCAAGATATTGCGATTCCTCTCCGTCTAATCCCGGGGGAGCCATCAGATACACCTGGATGGCGGCGAACCAACGAATGTACCCAGAGCGGATTGTCCGCTTCTCCGATGGGAGGAGAGGGAGTGACAAAAAGATGTCCCGTTACTCCCTTCTGGAGAAGAAGGAGAGGGGAGTCCAGGACTGCTCGGCTCCTTGTGTCGTCCTTATATCGTCCAGGGGGTAAATCCTTCTTTCACGGGGGAAGAGACGGACCAAGGAAATGGGAGAGACTAAAAAGTATGCAAATACAGGAAACGTTCGTAAGTAAAAATAGTCTAACTCACACGAATTGCATATTCGTAGCGCATTTCCATAAACTTCATATCCCTAGTGTACTTGTTTAAGCCTAGTATATATATATATATATATATATATATATATATATATATATATATATATATATGTATATATGCTCGGAAAGATCTATGGCAATCCAAAAATAGTTCCTCATTTTTCTTATTCTTTTTTGCTAGAAAATCAATATTACTGCCAAATTCAATAAAAAAACATGGCAAGAAAAAAAACTTAGGAAACACAAAAAAACGTTCAAAGCAGTGAAACACTTTCGAAGATTTAAGCACTCTTTTCTCCGATTGAGATCTTCCCATCGAAAAGTTTCTTTTTTGTAGAAAATTTAGTCGGGTTTCGAATGGTTCCTATTCAATTAACACGTTTTCTCAACCGTTTTCGAGATATTTAAAAATATCCCAAAACCATATCTGCGAACGCAACCAGAGTTTGCGTGAATCTTAGTTTGGATGAATCCCAAACGTTTAGAAACATTTTTGTACAAAATCAATCGTTTTTGAATTCTCAAACCGAAAATTAGTTGCGAAAACTATTTGTATAAACGCTTCTTTTAAACGGTTACATATATCGCTTTAAAAATAGTTTCATTTGTATTCCTACGATAGAAAACCTGAAGTGCACCTCCAAGCATGCCACCGAAAAAATATAAGCGCCTACGATTTTTATCACTCCAAGTTTGCCCCAACAACCATGTTCCGGTGGACGGCTGGATAACAAATCTAACCTTTCAAATGAAACGAATAATTTTTGGACGGAATTTGACCAAAATCGGACCTTTCTCATGGTGCCATTAGAGCAAATAAACGAATATATACATGCAAATTTTAACCACCAATATCATCGTAACTTGGGGTCTGAAACGTAGATATAAGCTGTTTAAAACATGTAGCTAAATAGTAAGTGATTTGATTAGTCCAGAATGTGTATGAGATTTGGTTCTTAATAGATGAGATTTGCCGGGCAACCATGTACATTTGGGGCAAAACCTCTCACGCCTTCATGCGAAACAATCCTCTACTTTACAAAAAAATAGGATAATGCTTGTATATACATGACGGGACAGTCCGCCATAATCCACTAATATAAAACATGTCGATTTCAGAATGCTGTCAGTATAAGCCAAGATTTTGTTGACTTAGACAATATATTGTAATATATTGTGTCGCGCTTACTCGGCAATGAGATGGTGTGCGTAAGTCACAAAGAAAAACAAACTACTCAAAAGTGGCCCAAAAAGAATGAAAAAAATTTAATATTATAATAAGCAAAGAATGAGGTTTCTTATTTGTGCAATTATGCAAAAAGAAAATAACATAGAAATAAAATTATTTTGTTAGCTATAAGTGGGGGCGAGGTTAGCTCAGTGGTAGAGCACTGGAGTAATAAGTTGGAGGACCTGAGTTCAAATCCCGAGCAAGCACTAAAGATTTTTATCTTCTCCGATATTCGTTCATGGGTTGGATTCGGCCTCCCTGACCGTCCCTAGGCCAACCCAGCCTTTAAATAATTGATTGATCGGTACCTTGGTACTAATGACCCTAGCAGTCGAACTAGCAAGGGGAAAATCAGGCGGTCGGAGCATAGTTCTGACCGCACTATCTCCCTAGTGTGCCGTATGGTCATGAATCAGATATCTCTATAGTATCTGTCCCTCAGGACTCTCGTGGCCTGTTACGGGACTGATATATATATATATATATATATATATATATATATATATATATATTTATTTTCATAAATATGGCAAAAGTCCAAATAATAGTACTCCAGATTCTTGCACTATTTTATTTTTGATACGCCCTACATGTTTCGTGGCCTTATGCCACCTCCTCAGGGGCCACTAAATCCTAAAAACATTTTTTACAAATTTTTAATGCCTTATTTTAGTAAATTTAATAATAATTATACACCGAGTAACATTAAAATTCCTATACTAACCCCTAAACTTTATATGTAAAATATAATAATAAAAATAATATTGTTATATTGTACATACCCTATGTGTGGTCAGCTCGCCACCCATACGATGACTGAGGCTAGCTAAATACCTGTAATAAAGGTCACAAATCATGGAATTGAATATATATATATATATATATATATATATATATATATATATATATATATATACCTGTATTAAAACAGATCAATGTCTTTTATACCTTTTGCTAGTTGGGCAAGTCTACTGGAATGTCCTAATCATCCCTGCCTTTTCAAATAAGAAGCATAATAGGTAAACCGAAAGGATGTTAATTTCCATTTTTTAATTGAAACATAATATTTATGTATATAAATAAAATTTAATACCCATCTTATTAACATTTCTCCATTTGCCTATTTGTAAAGTGGAGTATTTCTGTGTGTGGACGGTAGAGCAGTTATTGCCTGATTGGAGGGCATTTGTCAGGTTGGCAAGACTGGTAGATAGGCACCATCTTGTCAGCTGATCCTTAGGGTAAACACTGGAGATAAGGTAATTGTCGGTAAGTTACTGCCTACTTAGAAGCTAGCAGTAGCACCTAGTAGGTGTTGTGGTAGCACTGCTTCGGCCTACGCTTTGGGCAGTTTGCATACCGTGGGAAGAATTCTTAAAATTTTTGTTTTGTTTGGGTTTTTAGGGTAGCCTCCTCCCCCCCCCCATCAAATCATTTTGATGATAAAAATTTCATTTGGGAAATAAATAAAAAAAAGTTATACATTTTTTATAATAAATTGTATATTATCAATAACGGTTGTTGTTTAAAAACCTATTCCCGCCAAATTACGGATTTAATTTCTCGTCAAAATCAATTTCCCGACATGTGACCAATGTTAGTGAAAATATACAAAAAAACGTCCGAATCGCAGGAACTGCGTCATCTTATCGCGTTTCCGTTCATATCCCTAGTGCCATTAGTAAAGGAATAGAAGCAGTTATTAGTAGGTTTTGATCTTTCATGAAAAATATAAAATAAAATCTGAACGAGAAGGAAGATTTAAGGCACCACAACAGGAAACTGACAGTATCCTAAGCGGAAATGACTCATAAATACAATTTAAAACAAAAACATCCAATTAAAAAGTCAGTTAAGCAGAGATAAAACCCCGTTTAAAAGAACAAAACTAACACTTTATCGCCCTATTGAAAATTCAGAACCTTTTTTTGCAGAAAATTTAGTAAGCTTCCGAATGGTCAACATCCACTTACCACGATTTTCTAAATGTTTTCGAGATATGTAAGAAAATATAAGAAGATCCCAAAACTTTTCATGTCTATTAATCCATTTTTTTTCGAATATTTCATTTGGAATTGAATCCAACGATTCCCCCCAACGAAGTACCTAAACCGAAAAACTATTTTTGTCCGAGAAACTATTCTCGAAAACGGCTAAGTTACAAAAGCTATGAAAAGAGTACGTGCAAGCACATTAACTCGAAAAAGTCAACGTTACGATGTTTTTCGCGCGAATTCCGCTCTTAAGACCCTGTTCCAGTGGACGGATACTGCTGGTTAACAAACTTGACCTTTGAAATTAAAAGAATGATTTGTATACCAAAATTTTATAAAAATCTGACAGGTAGTAGTATATATATATATATATATATATATATATATATATATATATATATATATATATATATATAATATACTAATTTGTTAAACCATCGTTATTTTCGCGATCTATGGGTTCTAAATCGTGGCTCTATTCGGCACTTCCGGATTGCTTCATGAGTTGAACCTCATAAGCGGGTTTTCTCCCTATGGAGGGAGGGAGGAACCTCTTTAAAATTAAAATGCCTATAAGTCCCTGATCAATTCTCCAAAAGCGGTTCCAGACAACATCTGCTTTCGAGTGACAGATGACAAGTTCTAATGAAAATTACATGTCATACGTACAATGAACATGTTAATTACATGTTTTCAAATACCAGTATTAATGATAACTAAGTTAAAATTGATTATACGATAAGATCTTTCCTTGTCCAGAAGGGTGGCGTTTATTATGACAATCATTTCCTTAATTACTTAATAAAAGTTAGATACCATTACTTTAGCCAGATAGGATAAACGTGTCTCTCTCACCTGCTTCTTCTTATCGAAATCTTCTTCCTGTTCCGTCAACTAAATAGTCACATGTCGGACCTGGCAAAGTTTTAAAAAGCTCTTTATGCCTCAACAGTGACCGTTCATCATCCTTAATCACTCTGTATTAATAAAAGCTCCAAGAACCTTTATCGAGAAGAGAACGTTCAACGTTGAGATTATTATGTCGAGATTCATTAAAATAAAAGTCATTTTCTCCAAATTTATGCATAACTAATAAGTCAATGTATGTCAATTCTTTATGTCATAAGTTTTATAAGGGATGTAAAGGATCCGCAAAAAAAATAGTTTGAATTCTCAAAATTAAAATGGCGGGGCACGAACGGAAACCCCGCGGGCGATAGTCTGCAAGCGGAAATTTTAAATCTAAGGCAAAAAACTAAAATTACTATGAAAGAAGAAGGTAGGTAAATTCTGATAAAGTACGTAGGATCTATTAAAAAATCCGACGAAAATTGGTCATAAAATCGTTATAATTCAATGAATCAAAAAATCCCTGCATTCTTTACGAGCAAATATCATTAGGAAGCTGCAGATAAAATTTGAAGTTAATCGGGTGAAAATTGAAGGCCCTTAAAAAGTTTTGCCCGATTTGAAAAAATATACTTAAATGTTTTTGTTTTTTCATCATAATTTCTTATAAAGATAAGAGAAACAGTCTTTAATTTTGAAATGTATCGGGACTTTTATTCAAAACCGTTCCGCACTAAAACACCCTTAGATGTCATTTTAGCACTTTCCTCCGAAGGAAAGTAGCTATTGAGGTTGGACTCATGACGGAATTTTTGAAAAATTTCTTCAAATCTTTATCGATCCTACCTAGTAGACACCGAAAATGACCCCCGTTAAAATTTATATATATATATGTATATATATATATATATATATATATATATATATATATATATATATATATATATATATATATATGTCTGTTAACACGATAGCGGCCAGAGTTTTTGTTTTTTCGTCACGAAACTTGGTATATAGCATTCAATTAGCAAACGATTGAACGAGTTCGCTAACCACCAAAGTCGGTCTACCGGAAGGGGGGGTTTACCCCGAACCCAAAACACTAATTTGACTATGTCAGCCGTAATATTTGTTATATTTCAACGAAACTTGGTATTCGTAGTGGTAATATAGAGAGAAAACTGAGATATAAAAATGAACTAAATCGGTTCATTAGAAGGGGGGGGTTTACTCCGGACCCACAATACCAATTCGCCACTACCAGCCGTGATTTTTGGTATATTTCAACGGAACTCAGTATTCGTAGTGGTAATCCACAGGTAAATAACTGTTGTAAAAATAAACTAAATCGGTTCATTAGGAGGGGGGGTTTACTCCGGACCCACAATACCAATTCGCCACTACCAGCAGTGATTTTTGGTATATTTCGACGAAACTCGGCATTCGTAGTGGTAATCTATAGGTAAATATGTGTTGTAAAAATAAACTAAATCGGTTCATTAGGAGGGGGGGTTTACTCCGGACCCACAATACCAATTCGCCACTACCAGCAGTGATTTTTGGTATATTTCGACGAAACTCGGCATTCGTAGTGGTAATCTATAGGTAAATATGTGTTGTAAAAATAAACTAAATCGGTTCATTAGAAGGGGGGGTTTACTCCTGACCCAAATTCTTAATATACTCATACCGGTCGTAATTTCTGCTGTATTGTAACGATACGCGGTATACGTCGTGGGTAACTCATGAGAAAGAAGTGTTGTAGAAATGAGCTGAATCGGTCAATCGGAAAGCGGGGGTTTAATTTGTAATATATTTCAATAGAAAAGCCCGTCAGACGTAGGTTCACAAAGCCGCCGCAAGGAGCGCTTTCTACCACTAGAGTGACTGTATCCTGTTCCTGCGTTAGATCAAAATACGATAATATGAGGTTTTTTGTATTTATTACGAAGTAGAATAGGTACCATGTGTAAACATAACTCTGGAAGCAAATTATTAATTGATCAGTTACTCATTACAAATTTAAAAGAGAACTATTCATGTTTTTATTTTATTTATGTAGGATATTTTAAGCAAATTGTTCTGGAAAGCAATCTACACTACCCAAATTCTGAGGAAAGTGCTTAGTTATGCAGCTCCTGCGTGACGGACTTTTTGATTAGTTAAGGAGGCATTTAAGCCCATAAAAAAAAAAACGATAAACAAAAAATTACAAGGTAAAATACATTTGCTAAAATGTGTACCTGTTTATTAACGATCGTCTCCATTATTTTCGACATTCTGCATCCGAGATCTTTTTTTTTTTTTTAGTTGTCCCTTCACTGCACCCTCGTTCTATCAACTAACAAGGGAGTATACAGTGGTGGGGTCACTGATTTGGCGCATTTTTTCTGGTGATTCTGCATCGAGAAATAGTCGACACATTTCCAAGCGTTCATAATAAATTCAATTCAAAATAATAATTTTTCCCAGTCCGGAAGAGACTAAAAATTTGTAAGCAAAAAAGTGACGTGTCGTTTTAAAATTCAATATCTCTCCTTGAGATAATCCGATTTTTACGTCCTTTAGCTCATTCAAAAGAAAAAATACTCTTTTTTCTAACCACATAAAAGACTATTGTATTATCTCAGAAGGTACTTGTAAAAAATAGTTCTTAAAATAAAAATAAAATGTAAACGTTTTTGCATATAACGTCGATCCCAGAACACGTAGAATCACCCCGATTAAAAGGAAATGTGTCTCTTTGGAGCGTTTATCGACTCTCCAAATTTGGTTTAAATTGGGTAAATATTCTTTGAAATGTGTCCGGATTGTTGAATCTTTAACAAAAGTTTAAGGGATTTTTTGAATCTTCCCAAAATTTGAATATATGAGTTTTTTAATGCGCTAAAAACAAATCTGACATTCGTTTTTAAATCGATACTTTTTGCTTAAATTTAAATAAATGAGGCTGATAAAGCAAAGAAATAATACTGTACACGTAATATATTTTATTTTTTAATTACCTATCTGTTTTTTTTAATTATTTTATATTCCTTGAAAATCCGAGAGAAGAACTTCAGGCTGATCTTTCATTTAAGCTGAAGTCGTTTTCAAATTATATTAACGATTATAATTAAAATGATAAACTCTATGTAAATTGACCTGCTCAATGCACATGTTGGAAACAAGTGGTAATGGTATTTCCATTTGTTTCCAACATGTGCCGTAACAGGTCAAGATGCATTCATAGAAGTAATTAGTATTACGGATTAATTAACTACCGGAATAAGTCCATAATTAAATAAATAGACGTCATGCGCAAATAGAACCTACAAGGTTAGTAACGCCTGAAAAAATATCATTCTTCATTGAAGATAACTCGATAAGAACCTTTAGTTATGTTAATGGAGAACTATAAATATCACAATTTAAATGCAATTAAACTAAACTAATAATTAACGTTTCATAAAACAGTAAACATTGTCAATTAATTTAACTTCCCCCCCCCCATAATTTAAACTGTGCCTCTTAAAACACTTTTTTCATGAATAATATTTAGAAAACAATTATTTTAATGAATAACGTACCAATTAACAAATAGATAAACTCATTTAAAATGACACCTTTAGAAATATATTAATTCCTAGCCTCTTTTTCTGTACTCTTTGTACAGATAGGTATTTTAGTAATTATATACTACTTTTTGGCAGACTTTGTTGCAACCCCCTGCACAACTAGGGTGTAGGCTGTAAATTTAATGCCATGAATCTTCTTTCATATATCGTTTACGTCGAAAGAGTTCCCCCATAGTACTCTCACCGATGCCAGTGACGACGGACTCTACCTACAGGTATGACAATAGTACATTGATTATTTGTATAAACTTTATGCATTATTATAATATTTATTTTTCATATATTCAAGTATATTGTAATATTGTACTCTCTTATAAATAGATGTATAATGAATTGCTAACCAATGTGTATATAAATTTCAATTTGTATATTTGGGCAAAAATATTTGGTGTAAAATGAGATTGTATTTAATTAGATGTAATTTTTGTATGTATATTATATATGTAATTTTTGTTCTGAGCGAGTCGCCTTAGTTGCGGTCGCTCATAAATAAATAAATACAATAGTACATTTACTGGCGGATCTAACCCTTTAGATTATTTATATTAAATTAATTCACAGTAGTCTTAGGACCAACTATTGGAAGATTTCTCTCTTTTCCTATCACTTTGTTGTAAAATCGCCACAACCAATTTTATTCCTAATAACACTCCAGAAGTTAATTAAGGTTTAGTAATTGCATACATAAAGACATACAAAAATTAATTTCCGTATACAAATAATACTTCTGGCAATTTTTGGAAACGGATCAAGAAATTAATTAAATCCCTGACTGATTGTGTGTTTGAATATCTAGATAACTATTTCCTGATATTTTACTCAGAGCATTTATTTAGATAAAATCTGAATATTGATTTTATAGCTCTTAATTAATTGACCATTAATGACCGGAAATACAAATTATCTTTAATTGAATAAAACAACTAAGTTACCAGGCATAATACTTGAAATTAAATTTTTATTCTTGAAAGCCTAATACACAAATAAAAATTAAAAAAGAAATCCATTTTCTTTTCAAAGATTTTTTATGTTAAATAGACAGAAGGCCAATGAATTATAAACACATTCACATACTAGTCTTTAAAATCGTTCTACCGGTTTTATATCCTTTGATGTCTCATTAGAGGTACTACGACCAGTTAAATTTAATTATACAGCCTAAGAAAAGCTATAAGGGCCACGTCCAAATTGAGATCACTTACATGGAGAGCATCAGCTGCTTAGAGCCTGACAAAATATCTTGGCGCCAAATTGTAAAAATTGTTCATGCTTTGTTCGATAAATTAAATAATATATTATTTAAAAAATTTATTTGTTAACTATTTATTTCCTATTTAACATAATAAGCATACATTCTTTTATTTTGCGTTTTATGATATTTTTTCTTTCCCCAATATTCTAACTTTTGTGATATCAAATACATAGTTATTTATTATGGGTGCTGGTTTACTAATGTGTTCTTTACTACCGTACTACCTCTTTCTCAGCTTTCGCTCTAGGAAAACATTATGACCAATACAATAAAAACAAAAATAACAATTAAAAAACGAGGAACCAGACGAAAACCATTTCAAAAGAACAAAACTAACAGTTTCGAAGTTTTAAGCACTTATTTCTCCGATTGACATCGCCACATCGAAAATTCCCTCAGAACCTTATTTGTAGGAAATTTAGTAAACGTTCGTATGGTTACCTTAAACTTACCACGATTCCCAACCGTTTTCGAGATATTTAAGAAAATATACGAAGGTCCCAAAACGTTTCATGGCTGTTAATAAAATTTGTTTTCTGATACCTCCTTAACTCAAAACGTAATCAAAACCCGACATATCTATACATGTGAAATATTTTACCGTAGGCAAAATAGATAATTCTCATTTGCAAATATGTAAGCAGACACTAACATCAAAGAGATGTTGAGTATATAGCCGACAAGCGGAGTCCTCCTCCTTGTCTCTCCCTCGTTGTTTTCTAAGAGCCTACCATTCCTTGCAGCCTTTTACATCTGTCCCTTCTACATACAATGGGCCACCCCCGCTACCTTCCAACTAACCCCTTCTAGAACGGTCGACTCCTTCAGGCAATCCACGGGATATGCAAGGGAAGAATATACAATAGTATTATCTACCGTGTGTCGAGCCTAATCAAAAGTAAAGGCCGTAACGCAGGAGCTGCATAATTAAGCACATTCTTTACAAAGTGGGTAGTGTTGTCTGCATTCCTGATTAATTTTCTTAAAATAACCTATTTAAATAAAATAAAAGTCCGTCACGCAGGAGCTGCACAACTAAGCACTTTCCTCAGAATTGGGTAGTGTCGAGTGCATTCCAGAACAATTTGCTTAAAATAACCTATATAGATAAATAAAATAAAATCATAAATAGTTCTGCTCTTTTGAATTTATTATGAGCATATGTTTCAATTATTAATTAATAAATTACACTAAGTAATAAATACACGAAGCTTCATATTTTCGTCTACTGATCTTGATGAATAAAATATAATAAAAATTACGACTGATATCGGCAAATAACTACTTTGGCTCCAGGGTAAACCCCCCCTCCTAATGAACCGATTTAGTTTATTTTTACAACACATTTTTCTGTTCAGTTGACCACAACAAATAACGAGTTTCGTTGAAATATAACAAAAATTACGACTGTTATTGGCAAATAATTACTTTGGCTACGGAGTAACCCCCCCCCCTCCAGATGGACCGATTTTTTTGGTTAACGAACTCGATCAATCGTTTGATGCGGGAATACTATATACCAAGTTTTGTGGCGAAAAAACAAAAACTCTGGCCTGTATCGTGTTAACGGACACATATATAACTATATATATATATATATATATATATATATATATATATATATATATATGCATATATACTTTAAGGGTTTATTCTGCACATCATTTGTAGTTCAGGGACGCAGAAATGAGCGTCCTATCTCAACATGTAGTAGAGCTATTCAAACTTTTGTATAATTTCACAACGATGGGGTTTTCTTATGAAAAACTGCCAGTTCCGGATTTCTGGACTAAGTATCGTAAATGACGACCACATTTTTAGAATCTACATTAAATTTCCAATAAGAAGCACCGGTTATTGATATGTTGTCATGTAAATTAGGAGCTACACTAAGAGCCATATAGATGTGAACTATTGTTATTAGGGTTTTCCTCAAAAGTTGCCTTATTTAATATGCTTTAAAATGGTACCCTGTTGTTTTAAAAACAAAAATTATTTATGTCTATTTTTTCTGATTTCTAAGTCGAAAACAATACATTTGCTTTAGTACGAAGAAGCCATTACGAAAACATTATTTAATTTCACGCGATAATGGTGGTGCCCCATCCTTCCGACATTACGTACACACACTTTTTGCTCTGATTAAGGATTATGGGACACTTTGGGAAGAGTGAAAGTTGACAGAAGATCATATTGGAAATAATCATAATTATTTTAACACAATAAATCCAGATCTTATATTTTTATACTTTGGGGGTCTTTTTTTATGAAATTTCTATTTTTAATTCTATTCTATTTAATAAAATTAGACACTAAAATTTCTGCTTATAAGTTATTGCTTATAAGCAGCTGGATTATTCATTACAATAATTAGAAATTATATTGAAAAACTCTCTCCTGCAAATATAAAGCGAAAAATATATATTTAAAAGAAAAGAGTATTATACTGCTCTTATAAATAGAAATTTCATAACAAGACCCTCAAAGTATAAAAATATAACACCTGTATAACAATAATTGTGATTAATTCAAATATGTTCTTCTGTCATCTTTCACTCTTTCCAAAGTGTCCCATAATCCTTAATCAGAGCAAAAAGTGTGTGTACCTAATGTTGGAAGGATGGGACATCACCATATTCCCGTGAAATTAAATAATGTGTTCGTAATGGCTTCTTTACACTAAAGCAAATGTATTGGTTTTGACTTAGAAATCAGAAAAAAAGAGACTTAAAAAATTTTTGTTTTTAAAACAAGAGGGTACCATTTTAAAGCATATTAAATAAGGCAACTTTTGAGGCGGAGGCAAACCGCTAAGTTCTAAAATAGCTGATTAAGAAAATATTGAATGAGTTAAGAAAACCCTAATAACAATAGTTCACATCTATATGGCTCTTAGTGTAGCTCCTAATTTACATGACAAAATTTCAATAACCGGTGCTTCTTATTGGAAATTTAATGTAGATTCTAAAAATGTGGTCGTCATTGACGATACTTAGTCCAGAAATCCGGCACTGGCAGTTTTTCATAAGAAAACCCCATCGTTGTGAAATTATACAAAAGTTTGAATAGCTCTACTACATGTTGAGATAGGACGCTCATTTCTGCGTCCCTGAACTACAAATGATGTGCAGAATAAACCCTTAAAGTATATATACATATATATATATATATATATATATATATATATATATATGCATATATATATATATATAGTTATATATGTGTCCGTTAACACGATACAGGCCAGAGTTTTTGTTTTTTCGCCACGAAACTTGGTATATAGTATTCCCGCATCAAACGATTGATCGGAATTGATTGAATTTTAACTGGGGTCATTTTCGGTGTCTACTAGGTAGGATCGATAAAGACTCGAAGAAATTTTTCAAAAATTCCGTCATGAGTGCAACCTCAATAGCTACTTTCCTTCGGAGGAAAGTGCTAAAAGGAAAGGCATTAGCCCTATCCTGGCTAGAAAAGGGCGGTAACCTATCCTACCCATCCTAAAAGTCATAGTTAATAATAAATGGACATCAAAAATTTAAATAAATAAATAAGAACGGAGAATACGGCGCACGGTCGTGCCAAATGGCTGAAGCGGAAAAATTCAATATCTCGAGAACGGATTAACCTAGAAACTTTGGGTAAACTAGATAGAGCAACAAATAAAGGCGTACTCTAATCCTCTCCTTTCATTCCGGTGTTATGATCGGTTAAGCAGATAAAAGCGGATGATTTTTGTTCCAATCTTTACTTTAACATGTCTACTTTGAAATGTGAACTTTTTCATCTCGGAGGAAGGTGTTTTTTTGTTTTTTTTGTAATCACAGCTGTTCTAAATGCTTGCATAAAATTCGTAACGTATAACACTGCAATGCACTCCAATTTTTTTTTTCTTCTTAGTTTGACTGATGTATGGCTTAGTTGACCATCTCAGAGCACGGGAAAAATGTAATAATTTTTCATTTTTTTTAAGTTATTAAACCTGTTGCAACACAAGGAAATGAATGTTGGTGTGACCTCGTAAATATTTATTTCCTATTGAAATTATACTAGCTTACACGTTACGTTTACTGTGTCCCTTGAAAAAATGTACGATTTGGATATATGCTGTTTTGAAAGACGACACCTCATATTATACAATCTACTAAAAGTATACACAAAAATATTTGCATTGCTCGAAGGCGTGTACGGACTATTATTTATTTCGAATCTGAATGAAGTGTTACTTCCATTTATATATTTTCCGTTTACAAGCCGCAGCGAACGTGGCAGGAGGACTTTATTCTTGGCTTCAAAGGCGGGAGTGGGTCCTCCTGTTTATTGTATAAACAGAAATGTTTTCCCATTAAGTCGTTCCAATTAACGCTAAACCGACAAGTCGTTAACTACTACTCGAGTGTAAGCTTGTCTATTTTCTCTCCCTCATGTGTGTACACTCGCTGAGTGGGAACTTTAAACACAAAAATCAAAAATATCAATATATCCTACTTTTAGCGCGTTTCCTCCTTTCCTCCATAGTAAGGTAATTCGCTTATGATGTCATGATTAAATCTGGAGGTGCCTATAAGAAATGTTCGCATTTCATAACCGATAGACCACGAGAATAACGATGGTTCAAATACATATAAATATATATTATATTAGGGATATGTATATTAGGGTAGGAAGTGTAAGGGCAACTACAAGACAATGTTGCTTTGGGAAAAAAAAGAAAAAAAATTACTACTGCATAAATACAAGGGCCAAAAATGTACAATGTTGCTATGGAAAGAATTACTTATATATACAGGGTATCCCCAAAATAAACGGCCAACGTTTGGGAATTGATGCAGGATGAAAGAAAGTCCTTTGACATATTTCTCAGTTTTGCTTCGTTTCCGCCAAAAACGCAAAAAACTAAAACACAATTGTGAACAGGCATTCTTTCATAATGCCTATATAATAATCATTAAAAGTTTAAATGTTTTATCTTCCATTCCCTCCACCCATCCACCCCCCCCCAAAACAAAACCACAAAAAATGTTCTTTTTCGAAAAAATTAAATGACATCATGTAAAGCTCCAAATTCTACATAATTTAAAATAGCTACTTTTCTTTGTAGGAAAGTAATAAAATACAAAACAAAACTTTCAATTCTTAATAAAATTAAGTGTCAATTCACAAATAGTTTAACATTGAACACTGACGCATAAATAATTATAAAAAATAATAATTTCTTCTTCTAATAATTCCTAACAATCAATTCAAAACTGTTCAAAGGTTTGGCCCCTTGCATCAATACAGCCATCACAACGCACATTGACAGACAGGTTGGCATTTGTGCATTGCTCTGCTGTAATCTGTTCCCAGGCCCATCTGAGGCGATGGATGAGGTGCTCCCTGTAGACCAAATTATTAATGTGTCCCCAAGCGAAGAAATCTAAGAAAGTGAGATCTAGCCGGCCAAGATACCGGCCCAACACGTCCTTTCCAACGCCATGGATAGTTTAGTGTCCAACCAATTTCGGACGGGGTTGCACAACTGTCTATTTGGAACCAGCTTCCCAATCTTTGTGGCAAAAGTATTTCCTTCAAGAAGAACGACAGATTATTATCGAGTAATCCGTGGAAATACTCCACCTTAAGTCGAAGGGTCAAAAAATGTAGACCTATTATATCATCTTTGCAACAAAATCAGAGGCATAGTCACTCCTATATTTTGGGGTGGGGGATTAAAGGAGGCGGTGGTGGGGCTGGGAGGGTGGGTCGAGGGGTGGAAGATAAAACATATACCTACTTCTAATTATTATTATATAAGCATTATGGAATAATGCCTATTCACAAGTGTGCTTTAGTTTTTTTGCGTTTTTCTCGGAAACGAAATTTATGCCAAAGTACTTTTTTTCTTTCTTCATTCATCGATTCAATTTCATTCTGCATCGATTCCCCAAGTTTGGCCGTTTATTTTAAAGACACCCTGTATATATATATATATATATATATATATATATATATATATATATATATTATATATATATCAGGGATAACCCTCATAGCAAGAGAAAGGCCTTTAATTAATTTTCTAAGTCTATCGTTAGTTTAGAATAACCCCAAAATTTGATTTTTATTTAATTCGCAACATTTGGCGATTGACAAATTTTCAGTAAATCATTCTTCAGTGCGTTATGAATTCAGGCAGATCTTGTTAAAGAATATAATATAATAAAATATAAAATTAAATAATGACACAATTAATTGGTAATAAAGTAATAATGATAAAAAATATCCATACATATAATAAAATTCTAACGGATCGCTGTCTGAACATGGAAGATATATTCGAAAAAATACTATTGGGGCCTTTATCAACGCAGTAGTACCCAAAACAATGTATTTTAGAATTTTTGTCGGTATGTCTGCTGTCTGTCAGATACTCTATACACACTAGGGTTTAACAATCCCTAAGGGGTCAGCTGAGTGGCCCTGTCAAGTTTAGCAATCCTAGCAGCCTGCATGCATGATCCCCCATGGCTATAAGCCTATATAAAGCATGTAAATTAGATTTTTTTTAATTACCCGTACTACGATGTTTATAATCCAAAATAAACCAAAAGATATATCCAAAAGTGCTGCCCTAAGTCACTATCCACGCGGGCACAGCTAGTTTATAAATATAAATTAAAATGAATAATATTAGGTCAATTATTTAATCTCTGCCACTAAGTCAATTAATAATTCCACAAGAAATGGAAAATCAAGATTTTTATGGGTTATGAAACGTCGAGGTAAATCACGTGTCCTAAACGTGAGGAAAAACAGTAATCCCGATTGTTCCTAGTACATGGTTTATATACATTTATATGGTAAACATTAATATTAATAAAAGCGGAAATCAAGAAGCCTTCTAATTAAGAACTCATTAATTGTGAGAAAATCAGTACCAACTACTCACGCAATCCTGCGTGTATATGAATAACTTTACAATAAATACAAGATAATTAATATAAATTATGTATAAACAGTATATTATAATAGTAAACTAGGGACATGTCGTCTTTTTGGGAGGCAATTAGTTCTTAATGGAGAATTATTATATAGGTCTATAGATTTCATATTTAGATTCCATCTTGATAATGGTCGCAAATTAACACAATGATTTAGATCACTATTTACATAAGATTTATCTCAACATCCGCCGAGGGTTTTATTAATTTCAGGTTCTACTTTCCCTAACTGGGCGGAAATTTTTTTTTTTTTTTTTTTTAATGTAATCTTTATATGATTTTTTTTAGCCTATTAGCAAATCTTATTTAATCTCCAAGCATTATAATAAATGTAAAAGATTAAATTAAATTTATGAGAAAATTAACCAAATTGCAATAAAGCCAAGGTTCTCCTGTGTTGGGGCGTTTTTTTAGTTAAGTAAGAATACGCTTACAATTAAACATATACTAAATGAAAAATATGAAACAACTTCATGGCTTTCAGCTCATACATCTTCACAATTGTACAACATTTTAAAATTTATTTAACATCAAATATGCAATATTTATTCAAAAATTATATAAACTGAAATTATACGGAGAAAAAAATAAATGACTATTTACGCCTCAAGAATATGTTCAAAACTATAAATATAATAAATAAATATTCATATAAGTACAAAATGAATTCATCTGTGGCAGAAGGTCAATTTTATAAAAACACACTTTCTTTCTTCTGTACTCTTTTATTAGGCTCTACATGTTTCACGTCGCTGTGACGCCTCTTCAGGAGCACTTAATCTAAATAAGACGTGGCCCTACCTGCGGAAGGTTCTCTAAGGAATAGGCTGTAACCATATTTTATTTTATTTAGATTAAGTGCTCCTGAAGAGGCGTCACAGCGACGTGAAACATGTAGAGCCTAATAAAAGAGTACAGAAGAAAGAAAGTGTGTTTTTATAAAATTGACCTTCTGCCACAGATGAATATATTGGAAAAATAGGGTCACTGTCTTATAATACAAAATGAACGTAAAAAGTTTTCCTATTTTATGGGGTTGGTGCAAAAATAATGCAGGTTTTGTTCAGGCTTAAAATAACTTGTTTAGGGTTTAAAAAATTTTCATTTTGTTTTGGCAAGTGCTTGTCAAGTAAACAAAAATATATAACATCTATTTAATGGATTATAAGCACTGGTTATTAATACTATTTTTCCTCAAAGATTATTTTATATTATACTATTAAATTCTCTGTTAGTAAAGACGTCTGAAATTCACCTTGTCAAAACAAGATTTTCGTTATGAAGTGCGACTCAAACCGCGCGTAAAATCAATGTTTTGGGGGGGGAGTAGGTAGCATCAGTGAATGTACAGTCCATCGAAGGTTCCAAAAATGTTGTCTTCAAGATTTTGTTCTCGGAGACAAGGAATGTTGCGGTATTCTTCCTGTTGTTGCGGCCAAGAAAACCCTGGCAAAACTATTCGGGACATTATGAGAGAATTTGTTGTTGAGCACTCAACAGTTGTTCGCCATATGCAACAGTTTGGTAATATAAAAACTTGCATTATTATTGCACCAAGCCAATATATTTGTCAAAAAGAGCTGACTGAAATATTAATTTTATACGTATACTTTTAATTAATGGACGGATTTGCTTATTTTTCACTAAATATGTTTCTTCGGTAGCCGGAAAAAACATCCTCGATACAAATGCAAAGTATCGACAGTATCGGTTATTTGTTATTATTTCGGTGGAAATTTAAAATTCTGGACAGAATTGTCTGAACCCAGAGAAGGCTTGGAGAAGTTTAAAGAACGGAGGGAGCTTGCTGGGATATTCTTGGTGGGGGGGGAATAGCGGTCCCCCGCTGGGAGCTGGCTTCTCATTGGCTAGCTCTCCACCAATCAGCGATATTTTTCCTTCTCCTTGCACGGAATCAACCTACAGTCGCGGACACTTTTCAACTGCCAATACCATCAGGTCTTCTAATCCGTCGTCAGCACTAGTAGTTTCGGCTCCAATCTTAATTGAACTTTCCTCTTTTTAATTTATGAATGACATGCCTGTTACTGTTGAGTCGCTCATGATATTCACCCAAAATCATATCAACACTAGACTCACATGAACAATGTTACGTATCTTCATCTCATGACTTTGATATCAGAGCAATATTTGAGAGAACACGCGAGCTACGTAGTTTGAACAATCTTAGCAAATAAAAAATATTTATTATGTTTTAATTATACGTTTGACTATTTTAGGTTTGAAGATGGAACCGGCAACTTCCTTTATATTGTTGCTTTGGCAAATGGCTTTCACTTTTGGAATAAGATTGCAAAAATTGAAAAAGTTTCCAAGTAAGATTACTTTTTTAAACAAGGTATGTAACTAAGACTTTATGTCATGAAACAAGCAACAGTAAAAGGTGATAGCTTTTTGGTCTTTCTGTTTTGTTTTTTTTTGGTCTTTTTGCGAAGACCACATCCAGTTACTTTTGAAGAAGCAGTAGTGATTGTATCAGTGATTCAGCGCATGCGCATAACTCCTTTGCCTTCCTATTGGAAGATTCCGATGAGCAATTGTATTGGTTCTTGCTGGGAGTAAAGTAACCTTCAACAGTGAATTAGCTTTTGTTTATGAAAAAGCTCTGCTTATGTTAGTGAGAAAAAATGAGTCTTTTACAATTAGTTCGCGATGTTCCTGACAAAGAAAAAGGGATTGGTTTCTTACTCGGGAAAATTAATAGAATTCTATTAATTTTAGCGCGTTGGATAGACTAGAGTCGCTAAAATTAATAGAATTCTATTAATTTTAGCGAGTTCGATTGAGTTTTGGTATCTTCTAAAGCACGTATACCCATAATGCTTAATAAATGTAAAATATCCGAAAAGAGAGAGAGAGAGAGGGAGAAAAGGAATAAAATATATGTGTTTACAAATATCGTTGTTTATGTTGTCTCTCATAACCTGCAAAACAGTTAACTTTAATGCTTAATAACTTTTTTCGTAGTTGAGAGAATTGATTTTGATCATATTAACCTTTTTATTAATAAATATTGCTTGCCATTATCTAATATGAATTATAACCGTAGATAAAGAGTCAAGTAGTAATAGATAACCAGCAAAGAACCTATTAGCTAATCAGTAAGCTTATCAGCGAGTACGAGTAACTGTTATAAATCACTATTGCTACTTCAGAAGTAACTGGTTGTGGTCTTCGCAAAAAGACCCTTTTTTTTTAACAACCTGATGAAAAAGTATTAGGCTGCTGCTTTAACTAAACTTAAACAATGTGGGATTGAAAATTGCGTTATAGCCATGTACCGAGTAGTGGTATTGTCATTAGTGTTCCAAGAGATGGAGCTCTGAATGTATCCTGGAATGGTTAGCATTTTTTCTGCAATTGGCTCGGTGGAGGGAAGGGTGTCTGGAAAATGTGGCAACACATATTATATGTTCCTCATATCTATCCTCCTTGGATTGACAGACATGTATGCTTAAAATATTATATATTATTATCACTATTGCATGTGACAAATAACAGCTTCAACAACAAATATGTGTATACCAATCAAACAAATGCATATACAAGTATATTGGCGGTATGAATCATCATAGTATTCCTTCTAATGATGTCTCCGATAACACTATATCAATGACTATGAAGAATTAAGACTCCCAAATCACGAAAAAAATGCATCAATAAAACTTGATAAAATGAGACATTCTTTGCTGGACTTAATTTTTAAATATTCAACTGACTCAGTCACGGGGCGGGGTTAGCTCAGTGGTAGAGCACTCGACTGATGAAATGGAGTACCCAGGTTCACAGCCCGAGCGCGCACCAAATTTGGGGTCCCAGATCGTTCCTAGGCTCGCCCTTCGTTTAATTAATTAATGGATTCCTGCAAATGGAAAAATTAGGCGGCCGGGGTATAGTACTGACCGCACTATCTCCTAGAGTGCCATATAGTCAAGAATCAGATACCTCTACATTATCTGCCCCCTAGGCCCTTGCGGCCTGTTATAGGACTGATGGCGAAATCCTTTGCAAAATTTGCAAAATAGTCAACACACTTTTGTAAGTTTCACATAATAGGTCACTAGGTCTTACATAATTATCTAAATATTTCCTAAGCTAAAGATCTCACAAAATCCATCCAGAATAAAACTTTTCCTCTAGAATTTTCGCCCCATTTTTTTCCCATAGGTCCAATAGAATCCACCATAAAGACCTTTTAAGGATCCGACTTTGATCGAATATGTTAATAGCAGATAATGGATAGTATAGTATCAAGTAATGGACCAATTCGCAGCTCAAGCCACACATTTTCATATTACTCCAAGATAAAGCCCCAAAAATAAAAAGTCCGTCACGCAGGAGCTGCATAACTAAGCACTTTCCTCAGAATTTGTGTAGTGTAGACTACAGTACTGAATAATTTGCTGTAAATAACCTATATAAATAAAATAAACGTGATTTCTTATGAGAACTGTTCAATTATTAATTTTGTAAATAATTTGCTTCCAGAGTTATGTTAATACATAACACTACTACATACTATCCTCCTTAATAAATACGCAAAAACTTCATTTTCCGTCTTTTGATCTGACGCAGGAACAGATTACAGTCCCCCTAGTGGGAAATAGCGCTATTCGCGGCGCCTTTGGGAACCTACGTCTGGTGGGCTAATTCTAGAGAAACAGAGTTTAAAGTAAATCCTCCTTTCCAATAGACCGATTTACTTCATTTTTACAACACTTCTTTCTCATGAGATATCTACGACGTATACCGCGTTTCGTTACAATACAGCAGAAATTACGACCGGTATGAGTATATTAGTACTTTAGGTCCGGAGTAAACCCACCCTCCGAATAACCCGATTTAGTTTGTTTGTACAACCCATTTTTCTCTGTTGATTGCCACCACGAATGCCGAGTTTCGTTGAAATGTAACAAAAGTTACGGCTGGTAGCGGCAAATTGGTAATGTGGTCCAGAGTAAACCTCCCCTCCTAATGAACCGATTTAGTTTATTTTTACAACGCATTTCACTCATTAGAAAAACATAACGAATACCGAGTTTCGTTGAAATATAACAAAAACTACGGCTGGCATGGTCAAATTAGTGTTTTCGGCCCGGGGTAACCCCCCCCCCTCCCCGTGGACCGATTTTGATGGTTAACGAACTCGTTCAATCGTTTGCTAATTGAACGCTATATACAACGTTTCGTGAAGAAAAAACGAAAACTCTGGCCGCTATCGTATTAACAGACATATATATAAATTTTAACGGGGGTCATTTTCGGTGTCTACTATGTAGGATCGATAAAGATATGAAGAAATTTTTCAAAAATTCCATCATGAGTGCACCCTCAATAGCTACTTTCCTTCGGAGGAAAGTGCTAAAACAAAGCTAATTCAAGAACATCTAGACCATATCACCACAACATCCTACAGTACCATAAATAGGTAGTGCAATTCATACCTACAATAGCAACCTGCTAATGAAGATGGACATAAATAAACACAGATGCATAAGTCAATTAACATTAGCAAATAAGAAGAAACTTTACTTCAACAGGAACCGTCAATGATACAAAATAGAAATTACCAAATTATGTACCAACTGTGGACTGGAGGAAGAAAACCTATATCATTTACTGTGGCGTTTTCCTGAGTACTCCAGCTTTAGAAAAAACTCTAAAACCTATTATGGATAAAAACATCAACAACATATCATTTCTTAACCACCTCTAACATCACAGATATAAATACCTTTTGTATTTATTTAGAAAACATAATGAAAAGAACAAACAAACTAGTGTTCTGAACGTAACAACCAGTTTTTGCTTAATTTATATTACAAAAGTTTATCTTACTTTTTGTTTTACAAATACTCCATTTTAGTTTCCATTTATTTAGTTATGTATATATTTACCCCGGCCATGAATTTGTAAGAACAATGTTCAATCGCAAATAAATATTATTATTACTATTAAAGATAAAAACAAAGAAAAACTGTTTAAAAAAATATACATTATAATAACGCAACTTAGGAAGCGTCTATACTAATATTTCTCAATTAAACACCATACATATATATCTAATGTAAGTAAACATTGTAAATTACTGCATCGTGTGAAGATTTTAAATAAACGACTATTAAATTAAAACAAAAAGGCTATTTAACTTAGGTTTTTAGAAGTAGTATTCTGGTTGCTGAATAGATTCCTAGTGGCAAGTTCTCCCGCGAGGAGTCGCTATAGGAATTCACGGTGTCTTAATGAATGGAAAACATTCACCCATTCAGTGAAAGAACTAATTTCTCGGAATACTATGATTCACTAGGAATGTGTGACGGTATTCGAAGAAAGAATGCGATACTCAGGAAGTCATTCGAGTCTAAAGACCTTATATGTACTGATGAGTTCGAAAAAGAAGTTTGTTTGTTTTTTCTATTTAATTTTTTTGATTCAATACCAATAATGTCCAAGTAATTAAAAAATAAAATAAATTATCATAGCCTACAAATATTTTGTCTGGAGATTTTTATTTTCTCTCATTGTCTAAAAATAAATTTCCTCTATGTCCACAAGGTGTCGAATCCTAAAAGTTGGGAAGTTTTCCACAATCACTGACACCTTTGTCTAAGCATGATAGGCGGCCTTCCATACGATGACTCTCCAACATGTTGCTTTCGAAGACGAAAGCCTACTCCAGTGACGATGGTTGTCTTGGTGTAGAGTCAAATAAAACAAGGATTTGGTCATGGATGGCCATTTTTAGCCCGATTATACATGACTAAATAACAATATTTAGAACAAAAAGTGCAACCCGGAGAAGCATATTAAAAATTTTGTATAGACTAGAGAAAATTATCGCAGATAATTTCGCATTCATGCCTGAGTTATTTTGCAAAATATAGATGATTAATACTGACATGAGATTCCTTGCGAAAGAACAATTATTGTGGGCACTGCCAAGCGATAAGACCCTCGTACACCCACTAATAATATTTTATTACTATTTATTAGAAACATTTTTCAATTAAATATTAATTTATTAGAAACATTCTCCAATGGCAATTTCAAAGTTATTCAACGTTCTGGATGACATATTGGACGAATCAACGTCACAATCTATATATATATATATATATATATATATATATATATATATATATATATATATATATATATTAGGGGTCGAGATTTACTCAGTGGCAGAGCACTCGACTAATCTTCTGGAAGACCTAGTTCAAAACCGGGCGCACACATTTTGGCGACATTTAAGGACTCGATTCGAGGTCTCAGGCCGTCCCTTGGCCCCCCCCCAGCCATTAATTAAATTAATGGGTACCTACAAACGGGAAAATCAGGCGGCCAGAGTATCTCCTTAGTGTGCCGTATGGCCAAGAATCAGATACCTCTACAGTTTCTGTCCCTCTGACCCCTGATGGCCTGTTAGGGGGCTGTTTTATATATATATATATATATATATATATATATATATATATAAAGAAATAATAGATAAAATCCTAACAATGTATAAAGAACAAGTCGTCCAGCATCTGACTACTTACAAACCCCCCAATTGCGGTTACCAATTGCAAATATTGCCATTCTGTGTGGTCTGAAAATTTTAATCCAGAATAAAGTTTCCTCGGGATCCTTATTGCCGATTAATTTCGTATATGACCCTTCAACATTCCCCTGAGATGCGCAGTTCATCTGAAATTGCTAACTTTGCAAGCCGATTTTTTTTTCACAGCAGAAGTCAGAGCAAAACTAGCATAATCCAAAATAGCACTAGCAGATTCCTAAGCGTTTGCTAAGCAGCTGCACCTTACGCCCACTCACTCTCAGCCCAGGATATGAGCGTCATCTCTTCTTATTGGTCCATCGTACTCGGAGAGCATCGCCAAGCTCCCCGGTAAGGTAGCCGGGACGAGTGTGGGCTGGATTCGGCCATGTTCGTCGAGTCTTGCTCCTTTTTCGAGTCGCCCATTGTCCATTGTGAGAGGCGGGTATAATTCAGCGGGTTATATGCAAAACACCGCCCCTACCGGCGGATCTGATAAACACTCGCTGGACATATATTTGCCAAGTCGGAGCGGAACATGTCCGCAACCTTTGCCTCCGTTTGTTTCTCCTTGACGGAGCTGTTTAGCATGAATTTGCTATCAATAGGCCACGGTTTTTATATCTCATTCGCGATTGTAAATTTTGTCAAGCAAGGCATCCATCTACGAAAAAGAATACTGTATGTTATACAGCAAATTATATAGGTTTGTCGGGGTCGAACTATAGCATATTTATGTTTCTGAATTTGAGTAGAAGGCTCTAAACGAAATTAATATTTTTTTAAAGTACTTCTGCTGTAAGTATTTGCAAAGTTTGGTGGCTTGTAAAGTAGTTATGCTTCAAGTAAATGGCATTTCTCTAGTTTCATTCATTAATTTGACAACTCGTTGGTCACGTGCAGTTGACATAACAACGAGATTCCATTTGTAATTAGTCCAAACCGTTAGTAGCTAATTAAAATTTCATTCATGATCCCTCCAAACCACCTGAGGAATGTCAACATTTTACAACTCGGGGTCGGAAAGAATTCACTCTGTTTGACGAAATAATTAAGCGCGCGCCTTATCTTTAATAATATTTTAAAAAAAAAACATATTTTTCTTATGCGGATATCATAAAAAGTGTTTGTTTTTTTTTTTTAAATAAGTATATTGGTGGAGCAGGTGTTGTCGGTAGGAGTTGTGGTTAATGTTTGTTTAATGGTACACCACATCCCTTGGAATTTATGCTTATCTTGTTTTATATCGCAGGCTTCGGGGAGATAAAGGGTGAAACACCCTCGGATATGTGGGCAGGGAAGGAATTATCTTACACGAGTAATTATAATCCTTGTAAAACATAGCAGATGTTTACTAAGGATTTTTTTTTTTTTTTTTTTTACACTTCATTAAACACAAAGGTTTCAATATTTTATTAACTATAAAAAAAATACATACAAAAACAGAGAGAAGTCACTAATGATTCACAAATAGTAAACAAATTAAACTTTTAACTTTATAAAAAAGAATTCACCACTCTGGAAATCGAACCCGCATCATTTGCTCTCCGTTCTTTAAGGGTAGTTAACGGATTAAACAACGTTTAGTTTTGTTTTGTTTTTTTTATGCTCGATATATTCTTTATACTTTTTAAGTAATATTTTAGAGCTCTCTTTCGAGTGTATTTTTTAGAGCAAACATACAACATATCTTATGATATATTCAACCGATTGGCGGCATTTGCGACCAAATCATGTCTCATCTTTTTGTTAAGTCAAAAAAAAATAAATAAATTAACAACTTAAGGCTCAACAAAAACGCGAAAAAGAAGATAATGTAAAAAATAAATAATGTAACTAAAATAATGATTAAATTAACAATATAAATTCGAAATAGGGCTTGAAAAACTTAAATGAATTATTGACAGCTTGGTGTATAAATGTGTGCTTTTCAAATGTTTCTGTAGTCTATCAATGTTTTGGGATACCTTCTGTTAGTAAGTCGTGGAGCATATTTAAGTTAATGAGTTGTCTCCTGTTTGTAAGTATTTAATAGTACAATTTGGATTTAATTTTACAATTATGTGTTAAAAAGCTTTTATATATAAAAATACGTAAAATTAGTCCAAAGCCACCTTCGGTTTTAAATTATTTTTACAATTGACTCTATAGGGCTGTTACAACACCGGCTGAACACCACTTGGTCTCGGACAACGCAACTGCAACCGCGGGCTCACAGCTACATGTGACTGGTTTGAGATCGTCAAAAACTAGTTGCGTCGTATGCGCCTGCCCATTCAAATACATTAACGAGGTCGCAAAACAGTTTCGCGTACAACTGGAGGAGGGCCTAAAAGAATTTTAATATATGACTCATATTAATAAGAATTACTTATTTATATATTTTTTAATGATACTGCTTTCCTTTTCAAACTTCTTGTATTACTTACTATATATATACTCGAGTCAGATGGTAGAAACAAATATATATGTGAGCATAATTCAAATAGTTTTAACATTCTTGTCCCTTGGCGATATAATTAAGACGGCCAGATTTTTATTTTTTTTTTTCTTCTTGGAATCACTAATGGAATACAGAGGAAATTAATGCTACCAAAATTAAATTCTGAATTTCAAAATTTAATGTCAAAATGATTAATTTTATAGGCCCAAAATCATTACCGTCCGCTGTCACTTGGCACATTTATTACACTTTACTATTTTTTTTTTTATTTTTTTTAGGGGGAAGGATATTATATGTTTTGCTCATGTGATGTTTCATACTCACAAAAATATAATGACTTACAAAAACATTGATTCCACTTTTCTCAGGAACGGTTGCAGATATCGCCTTAAAAATGGTTTCATTCGTTTTCTTATGTCAAGAAACGTATAAAGCAAGTACCTGCAAGCATATAAACTCAAAAAACGTAAGCGTTACGATTTTTTTTTGCGCGAATTTCGCCCAAATTTTTTAGTGGGCGGATTCTGCTGGTTAACGAACTTGACCTTTCAAATTAGACGAAAGATTTTTATACTAAATTTCGTTAAAATCGGACCATTTTTGAGCTTGCTAGAGTGCGAACAGACAAGCATATATATATAAATATATACATATATATATATATATATATATATATATATATATATATATATATATATACAAATTTTGGCCACCTATATTTTCGTGATCTATAGGGTCTGAAACGTGAAAGTTACTAGTCAGCACTTCCGGATTGCGTCTTGAGGTCAACCTCATAAGCGGGTTCTTCCTATGAAGATAGGGAGTAACCGCGCTAAAAGTATTAGGAAGAATATATAAGATGATATTTGGAAGGGTATGGAAAATGGTATTAGGAAGGGTATAAACGGTGGTATTAGGAAGGGTATTGAAGGTGGTATTAGGAAGGGGTTCGAAGGTGGTATTAGGAAGGATATTGAAGATGGTATTAGGAAGGGTATTGAAGGTGGTATTAGGAAGGGTATTGAAGGTGGTATTAGGAAGGG
Source organism: Gonocerus acuteangulatus (assembly GCA_946811695.1). NCBI lineage: Eukaryota > Metazoa > Arthropoda > Insecta > Hemiptera > Coreidae > Gonocerus > Gonocerus acuteangulatus. The sequence goes on along the minus strand of OX328127.1, from coordinate 64,959,433 downwards.
TATTGAAGGTGGTATTAGGAAGGATATTGAAGATGGTATTAGGAAGGGTATTGAAAGTGGTATTAGGAAGGGTATAGAAGGTGTTATTAGGAAGGATATTGAAGATGGTATTAGGAAGGGTATTGAAGGTGGTATTAGGAAGGGTATAGAAGGTGGTATTAGGAAGGGTTTAGAAGGTGGTATTAGGAAGGGTATAAACGGTGGTATTAGGAAGGATATTGAAGATGGTATTAGGAAGGATATTGAAGGTGGTATTAGGAAGGATATTGAAGGTGGTATTATGTCACTTGAAATGCTTCCAGAAACGTCTGCACCTGATGTTGCTCCAGCAGAGGGGCTCGGTATAATGACTACATGAATTGACGATATTGGGAATTGCGTTTTTTTTTTTTTAAATATTCAGAAAAAATATTCAATATTCTTCATACAATAAAAAAAAAAAAAAAAAAAAAAAAAAAAAAAAAAAAAAAAAAAAAAAAAACAGTAGTGGGTGTATGACCAACTAGCGACAAAAATTAACCATCACACGTATGTTCAATTGGTACAAAAAAAAAGTTGATAAATTTTCAAGTTGATTTCTGTAAAATTTGAGAACCAAAAAGTAAAATCTATCTGAATAATGCTCATGTACTCACAAATAACAGCTTGACAAATTTCATATTTGTGTAAATCACTCAAGAATAAACGATGATTCTGCGCAGCAGAAGATACGGTACTCTGGTTGCCATGGAAATTACATTGCATTGTATGCTCTATATAATTTCCTCGGTGATAACAACTTGTACATCACATTAAATGCAATTAGTTCCAAGAACACTATAAAATTTGCATTAATTTTCACTTTAATTTGAATCACAAAAGATCCCAATCATTTCTGTACACATGGAAAAGGGTCAGGACCAACATGGGCTGATATTAGTAAAAAACAGAATATTTGCCTATAATTTTATTCAAATGGCGTTCTTCTTATCTTTCTGGGCGTTTCCTGTCTGTCGGGGCGAATAGGATGACACAGTCCCGATTACACAATCCAGAATTTCTGATCAGAAATGTCAACGTTTCATGACCCAACCCTTAGGAAATTTCCAGTTGTTCAGAAATTTATAAATGTTTACATATTTAATTATTTCATTCGATGAGCCCGAAACTTGACAATTTTAGCATAAATATGCTTTACCGATGACTAAACTGAAAAAAAAACACGTTACAAAAAAGTGTCCGCTGACGTTCGCGCATGCGTGGTGGCCATGTACGAAAACGAATATTGTATGTTATACAGTACATTACATAGGTTTGTCGGGTTGACCTAAAGCATATTTATATTCCTGAATTTGAGCAGAAGGCTCTAAACGATTTTTCTCTATTATACTTGTCGATGCAAGAAAAATTAACTTTAATACCTGTAATATTTAAATGTACAATTGATATATTTACACATGAATAATGAATAAACACTATAAAGTTAGAACAACATAAGAAACACAAAGAGCAACTGAAAAATTCAAAACAACAACAAGATAATTATAAAAAAAAAAAAAAAAAAAAAAAAAAAAAAAAAAAAAAAAAAAAAAAAAAATTCGATCCCTTTTGTTGATCAGTTTGAGCATTTAAAAGCCTATGATAGACGTAATAAACGTATTTTCTAAATATAATGCTCTATTATTTTTAGGAACGTTCGAATATGTTTATACTTTTACGAAACAGTAAGACGGCGTATGTGTGAGGGTTCATAAATGCACAATGTTAACGATTCTGCGCTCACAGGCTTACAAAGGTTTTTTTGTTATTGACCAGGGAGGGATATGGACGGAAATTACTTTCAAAACTTCATCTTAAACTTTTTGATAAAACAGATTAGATTGGCGCTAATGGCCCAGATGAGCCGTAAAAAAATAGGTAAGATTGTCTCCCCGTGGCCTAGTGATTAACGCCTTAGATTCTCATGCGGGAGGTGGTGGGTTCGAGTCCCACCGGCGGTAGGAATTTTCTCATCTCATGGCTCGGTGAGAAAATTCCCCGCTACAAGGTGCGCCCCCACGGGATGTCGGTGCGCCGTGAAGGTAAGATATATAGGTATGTGTTTCAAGCAACAACGAACAGCTTTAAACATATTCTTTCAAGTCCAAATTAATCTAAACGAATAATTTTTATAATTGTTGGTTGTATTTCTGGGGAAGGAAGTATTCAAATCTAACGTCTTCCACACTTGCTTTCCAGAAATAAAGTCAATGATATTCTTATTTGCTGCCCAGAAAATTACAAAATCAACATACTAAAATGAAAGATTTAGGTTAGATCTGTCCTTCGGCATCGTAATGTCAAAATGCAACATTAGGTGTAGTGGTTGTGAGGTGAGGAATTCGCCATGGAAGATACTACAGGTTGTACTGGCATCTAGCGGAATGAAGCTGAACTACTTCCCCATCTCCAATAGCCCGCGCATTTCAAACTTATATACATGTATGTATATGCGCCCAAATAAATTTAAAGAGAATATTTCTTAGCAACGATTTATTGATATTGAAATGCAATGTAAACTATTAAAGTACAGTAGAACCTCCCAAATCCGTCGTCGGCAGGACCTGGGTAGAGTCGGATTAGAAAAAAGGCCGGATTAAAGAATTCAGTTAGAAGCTGTTACTTATGTATTTGAGGATATAATAATATGTAACATTTTTAACCCCTTCAGATCCGAATTTTTATTTCTTGATACATTTTCTTTTTATTTTCCGCCATAGTGTATTGCTCTTGTGAAGATTCCAGATTTTTTTCAGAATTTTACGGTTTACCTGACAGGAGTTAAGTAATGTCCAGTATACTGGACATTGGTTGTCAAGTTATGATTTTTGAATGAAAAAAAATAATTCAAGATTTGGAAATAATAAAAAAATAGACAATTAAAGCAGTAATTTATTAACAAATTGAAAGAAATTAATTCAGAAAAATAAATTTGAAAAATTATTAGTAAATATTATTGTAAAAGTTCAAATATAATAAGGTATTGTAAAAATATATTATAATTTTTGACATGAAATTGTTGTCAGCGCACAGTAATAATGAAAATTAATGAAATTGAAATATTTTCATAGTCTAGTCTCAATAAGAGATGAGTGATTATTTCTAAAAAAAAAAAAAATTAAAACTAATATGAATAATTTTTTTGAAAACCATGAGTATGGGCCGATAATATTTTTGGATGGTTTGGGCGCCTTTTAGCCCATACCATTCAGAAAAAATTATTTACTGTTATGGTACTCAAAAAAACAATTCTTACAACATAAAAACCCAATATAACTGTAAAATGTTTGAAATATAGTTAAAAAATATTGTTACATCAAGTATGAGGGTTGACTTCCCATGTACAGTATACTGGACATGAATTTTCAAAAATTCATATATACCTTATTACAAACTTTATTGATAATATTAAACTTCCAACCTTTAAAAAGGTCGTGTACATTGAATTCGGAGCAGTTTTATTCACTAAAAATAAACCATTTGGAATAAATATACAAAGAAAAGTCAGTAACCTTTAGAATCCATGATGGCTCATGGTGGAGCAGAGAAGTTTTTTACACATAACCTTTCAAAATCGAGTGGAATCAATTTATATTAGATGTCAAAAGGAAGGAAAATGCATAGAGCTTCAAACCAAAGTAGTAGTAAACATCTATCGACTATAGATTGCCGGCTGGACAATGGAACTGAAGGGGTTAATATTGCATAAAAATGGTAAATATTATTAAAATTACTTTTAAAACATGTACTCCTCAAGCGATGAATGTCCGAACTAGATTGGCTAAAATCAGGCGTTTTAGCCGCAGCTGCCTTAGTAAAAACATTTATTTTCTTAGCAGAAACACAAGTTCTTGCCTCTAAAATAAAACATGCCTTCTTTGACTTCCATTCAATGAAATGCCACGAAACAAATGTTTGGCTAGCTAGGAAGGGAAGGTTATAGGAACCCTCCAGCCGGTCTAGCTCCGGCAAGTTCCGATGTCCATCAATAATTTCTCTTGGAGACCGCCGGATTAGAGAGAGCGACGGATAAGAGAGATTATCTGATTTTAACCAGGGACTAAGGATGAGGTAATAAATGTTAACTTAGTCCTCAAGTAAATTTATTTCTCATTTTCGTTTTGTGATTTATTTATTTTCGACAGAACCTTCATAATAGCGATATTCTATTCTTGCCCCTAGTACTTGTAATAGAAACAATATTGGTTTATTACCTTGTGACAAAATTTAAACCTCTTCTCTAAAGGCGTTTTTAAGAAAAGCGAGATTTAAGCAACCAAAATGAAACAGTACCCACGTTTTTCATTTCTTCTTTTACTGAAATATACATTTGACTGTTTAATACACTTTAAAACGAACTTCCCTTTTAATTGAGACAAATGATCAAAATTGGGTCTTTTTTAAGACTGCTTGAGTGGGAACAGATATTTGGCCTCTAAGGCTAAACAAAATGGACTTCGAGGAAAATCTTTGGTCTATTACCTGAGAATCTGTATTTCCGTAGAAGGCGATTCTTCTGTACAACGTTGAAGGCATCAACAAAACCTGTTGTATTCTGATAATTAGCTACCCGAAGAACCAAAAAGGAAAAGTGGGATTCATGGAAACTGCGTCATTTTAGCGCGTTTCCCTCAGATGCTTACATCTGCTGTGGAAAGCTCAGAATAGGATGTCATGTCATCTTCTTTCAATGTTTTTTTTTTATTTTTGCTGGGAATTTAAACGTATTATTTCATTTTTTACATCGATTCACTTTTTACTGAAGCACTATTAGCGTCCGGCTATCTGATGGTTTCCAACCTTTTATAACGACAATGGCAAGCGTTTAACACAGATGGTCGCCCATCCAAATGCTAGCCACGCAGGACGTTGATTAGCGGTCTTCAATGGGAACCGGTGTATTTGACTTGAAAATGTCTTCAAATCTACCTAGTAGACACCGAAAATGACCCATATATATATATATATATATATATATATATATATATATATGTGTGTGTATATATATATATATACATATATATATATATATATATATATATATACATATATATATATATATATATATATATATATATATATATGTATATATATATATATATATATATATATATATATATGTATATATATATATATATATATATATATATATATATATATAGTCTGTTAACACGATAGCCGGCATTTGTTTTTTTGCCACGAAACTTAGTATATAGCGTTCACTTGGCAAACGATTGAACGAGTTCGTTAACCACCAAAATTGGTCCACCGGGAGGCGGGTGGAGGGTTTACAAGTCCCCCTATCTGATGGTTTCCAACCTTTTATAACGATAATGTCAAGCGTTTAACACAGACGGTCGCCCATCCAAGCGCCACGCCCGACGTTGATTAGCGGTCTTCAACGGGAACCGGCGAATTCCACGTCTTATGACCGTCAAGTCATTTTTTTTAAATACCTGGACGCATGAAATCTTCCACTAAAGCAGTTTTTGACACTGAACTTTTTCTATTGCTCGGAAAGATTGTCGGAAGAAATAACCCACTTTGTCCGTTACTCCACTTCGGATTGTGATCGTTTTTAAATATTACAATATGGAATGATCTTTTTCTCATTTTTTAGTTTATGTTTAGTTTAGTTTATTCATAAAAACCTGTAAGGGTTAAGTGGTCAAGCACTGTTTTTTGGGCTGAGATGGTTCTAGCGAAATTTAAGTCACGCCAGGAGCTTTTTTTTTGATCAAATCATTTAATATTAAAAATAATGGGTAGGAAGAATGAGGTAATCCTTTAACAATTGATGCAACCCTTCCCTCAGCAACCAAAATGGCCGCAAAGATAAAATATACAGACAACTCACCTTCGACTATCATGCTGTAATCCTCAGAGAACCCTTCTCTACGCGACACTCGCGTCCTAAGAGCGACATAAGCAGAAGGAAGCATCCTGTTCGAAAGGCAAACCAAGACTAAAAGGGAGTAGAAGATCGAGAACCCCTCTTGGTCTGTTTATGGTCTCACTAACGAGCAGTTCTCTTCTCCCTCTAATTAGTTGACCGAATCCCTTCAAAACGAGTTTATATACTTTTTCTATTTCGCCTTGTCTCCGGTAGGGGACGCTCCCCTACCAGACGCCGGTTCGCGGGAGTACTTTGGAAAAAACGGCGCAACCTGGGAAAAACGAACCTAATGAGACTGATATACAGTACGGCCTGAAAACATGCCCTTGCAATGTCACTGTATCTCTCGCCTTAGGTCCGTAGGCTGTTCGGATGATCAAGATAAGATTTCATCGTTCAACACTTCTCCAATAAAAGAATTAAGAACGGCCAGAAATGTCCAAAATTGGGCCTTGGGCCTATTGTACGAACAAAGACCTGTTTCCGTTCGATCGCCAAGTTAAGCAACGTCGGATATGACAAGTCCTTGGATGGATGACGTTGGCATTTCAAGAAGGTGGCAACATCTTCATAACCTGGGGCTGATAGCCCAACTTTTGTGCTACATAATGTCAGGTACATATTTCTACTGTAAATTACCCCATAAATTAATATATATCGAGGATAAAAAATCATAATCAGTTGGAATCGTGAATTCTTTTGACAATGGTCTCTTTTATAGTGCAAGGAATCACGATTAGAAATCCTTGAAGACTTCTCATTTTGCGTTCATTACACGCTCATCATTCTTTTCACCTTGCATGTTTACATACTGAGCACCATCAGCATATTTTAATTACAAAAATAAAAAAAGCAGCCAAGCTAAATATTTCCTATATTGGCAGCCAAAATACGTAATGTTTAAATATTTTTAAACGCTCTTAGGGGTGAAGATGGAACCTACTCAAGATGTTAATAAAAATATTACAAGGTTAGGAGATTAATTATTTTGACTAAAAGACTGCAATAACGAAAAGAAAATCAATCGGAGATCAAGAATAAAGTAGTAATAATAATATTGTGCGTGTCCGTTTGTGCTTCAAATTTTACCAAAGTTGTTTGCTTGATAAAAAATATTGTTCAGTTTAAAATATTCTAATCAGATGATTATCCTTTCTTTATAGATTTCTTTCAAAAATATTATGTCTTAATAATTAATCGATATTTATGGAGTATTTTTTAATTTGTGAAATGATTAATGCCTAGACGCTTGACGGGAAGGATAGTCATTTTTTGAGCCATGAGCAGAATATTAAATTTTCAGAATTAATTAGTGGTATGATCTGACTACATAGGCGGTTATAGACAAACATTTATGGGGGGCTAATTTAGTATGGGCCTGGGGGTGTAGAATCAAATTTTTATAACCAGGCACCTGGAAATCATTAAGGAAGTATTTGGTAAACTAAGAACATACATTAATTAGAACTTATTACTATTAATTTGCCTAAACCATTTATTTTTCTAACTCTAAAAAAAAAATTGTGAATTCTCATTTTGGGAGGTCTAAGCCCCCCCCCCCAAGCCCACCCCTTTAGCCGCCACTGTCTGACTAAAGTAATTTTTCGAGTAATTTCTGTTTTGTCATAAATAAAGTCTTCATCATCATAAAATTCTTTCAAAAATAAGGGAACTACCATTCCACTCTATAACGATTGGAGTATAAAAAAAAGATACTTTGCGTTTACCGTAAACAGGCAGAAAGAATAAAGAAAAAATGAAAAAAAAAGGGCTTTACACAAGAGTATAAAGGTAGCTCTCGTAAAGAAATGACCAACGCCTGGCTCATTCAGATCATCACATGATAGGTTAGGAACAATGGAGTCCCTCTCCCGCCAAGTTTTTGGCGGCAATTAGTGCGCGTGCGCGGACGTGCGTCTTGTTACTGGCGGCATCGCGCATGCCCACTCAGCGGGGAGCCTGTTTGTCGAGTGGTCGAGAGGATCTCACTCGACGGGGAGCAGACGCAGAACAACAGCTGTCTGGTGGGATTCACAAATCGGGACAATGACACTTGCTCGATCCACGACTTCTGCAAGGGAATGAGAACGATTTGTGTTCCCACTCGTCGGGAATAACTATGGATTAATGATGTCTGCCAATGGTGAGAATCGAGAGGGGTGTATTTAACTCCGTATACTTGCGCAAACGAGAGGAGAGAGAGCATCAAACTACCCTCCCGACACAAAGGATGATCACAGCATAATATGGACGTTCACATGAAGTTTTCAGAAGTCATTCATGAAGCTTTCCATTATAAATAATTACATTGAATTGAAGAGTCTGGTGATTAGGGAAACAACATCCCAACTAGAGGGAAGCTCCCTGGCTAGTGGGGGCACAAAACTATTAACAGATATCCTCCTTCATTCAAAGGTTTCCAAATCAAGCCAGATATAAATATTATAATTTGTTTTATAATGCATCACGTCCTAAGTTATTTGCAAATGGGAGTTATTACCTTTGGATGACAACGTTAAAACTCACACATTTATTTATTTATCATTTACAACAATTACAGCCTCGGCCAATCAAATTATAGTCATACAAAAATTTAAAAATAATAAATATAGAACAATACTCACAAAACAAAAAAAAATCGAAAGAAAAAACAAAATAAAATAAATACCTATATAAAATAAAATATCACAGCTATATACCTACTAATTTCAACAGACTTAAGATATTTTTTTGAAACTTCACCATTGAAAAATGACAACATCATCAGCTGTAACATTCCAAAGCCCACAACACCTAGATACTACGTCTCTAAATGCTGAGTGGCGAGTCTTATGTTGTAGAGGTTGGAATTGACTGGATCTTCTCAGCCTGACTACAGGAACGTGTAAAGGGATTGATGCAAGGAGTTCAGGACAGTCCAGCTCTCCTTGTAATAATTTGTAGACGAATAGAAGATCCGCACGCCGTCTTCGGATCTCCAAGGGTTCTAAAGACACAGGGGTCTCAGAACAAGTTTTTCTTTGGACAAATCGCTGAAACCTTCTCTGGATTCCCTCCAGTCTGTTGATATCATCAGCTGTATACGGCCGCCAGATTACCGTGGCATACTCCAGCTGGGACCTCACCAGGCTGGTGTAGAGTGCAGAAAATGCCCGTTTATCATTAAGGTCCCGAACATTTCTCCACAGGAAACCTAATGTCTTCACAGACGTCTTGCAAACGTTGTCCACATGATTTTTTTAAACAAAGATATGTACAAAGTATGGCAATCAAATGATTGTTAAACGGTGTAACGGGGTTTTCAAGATTAATATCCGGGTATCAAACAATGTTTATTATTTTAAAAATGCAATTATAAATGATAAATTAAACGAAAGATACACTCAAACAGTTTTACATCAAAGCATTCAAGCGATCAAGGAAATGGTGCTTACATTGATCTCTGATGAAGATTCGCCCAGTACTTCTGCTTAGAAAGGCAGCGGGTTTCATCAAACTGATGAGGTCATATCGTCTCTGCTATGTTGAACTATCGAATATCATATATTTTATTTGTTCATTGCCCTACATGTTTCGTGGCCTTATTGCCACCTCCTCAGGGGCCAATACATCCTAAACAATTTTGATTTTTTATTTTGGTCATTCAAATAAAATATTTATAGCTAATATGTTATTCTAAGTTAAGTTGTAAAATTTACATCTAAAATGTTTCTCAAAATACAATAAAAGTCTTAAATGTACATACCCCGCATGTGGAGAACTCGCCACCCATATTCAGACTGAGGCAAGTTAGTCATCTGTGTCAAGAGGCTTAAAAATCAGCTGATTACAATATATTCGATAAATCGATTATTTCCTATTTTCGAATAGTATCATAAAATATTTTATTTAAAAATTTGATTTCTGTTTTCTTATTTACTGAGTTTCTATTGTTTTTAATTATATGAATATTTTCTTTTATTTTTCGCTTAAAGTTATTTCTGTCCTTGTCAAATATCACTATGTCGTCGAAGTCAAATGTATGTTTGTTTATAAGTGCATGGTCCGTAAGTGCTGTTTTATTTGCCTTTTCGTCAATATTTTTGGCATTTTGTACTATTCTATTTTTTAAAATCTGCGACGATTCCCTCATGTAGATTAACGGACCATGCACCATGTCTTGAAAAGTGCGTTTTCTGAGTTTAACTGAACCTTTTTTAGTTATGTACTACACAAAAAAAATTGTCGTTCGAATCGGTCAGGGTCACGTCATGCACTGCCCTTGTGAGTTGTAAAGGCACAGACTCGACCGGCAGCCTACACATAAAGACCCCGATCTTCCAACCTGCATTGACTACTCCCGAACCAAGAGCTGCCCTCCCTATAGAGAATGCAGGTCCAATTAGAGGAGTCGGTCTGGAGGCGATTAGGTTAGAGCGGAGATTAATCTAAAAGTGCCACCGAATCCACTATCTGTAGCACTAAATCGAACCCTCCCTTCCTACACATTTCACCTTTCTAACCCAGATTTCTATCCGAAAATCCCATGTGACTCTAAAACAGAAATATCTCCTCTTTTTTCCGTTTTATTTCTTCTTCTTCAGCTGGCCTTTGTCTTCCTAGGCCAGAAGATCTTCCTTTGTATCCAATTAAGAAGTTCTTAGAATTGATATGTTTTTTACTGTTTCTAACCTGTGTGAATGCCTGAATAGGGAGACGATCTGGATAAAAAAAAAAAGAACAAGAATACCACAAATCAAGAGTCAAGAGGAAAGGAATACATGAAAAAGACAAGTAACAAAAGGCCGACTGGCAGGAACTGCGTCACCTTAGCTCAGTTCCGTTCATATCCAGTGCTATTAGTAAAGAATAGCATTCGCTCTTGGAAACACTATAACAATGTTTCACATTTTCTTGCCTTGTTTTAGTACAATACTCGTTCTACTGTTAAATACAATTGAAATAAGCTACAACTAGTTAAAACGTTAGGTAAACAGATACAAAAACCCGTTCAGAAGAGCAAAACTAACAATTGCGAATTTTCAAGTTCTTATTGCTCCGATTGACAACGCCCCATCAGAAATTACATTAGAACCTTTTTTGTAGAGAATTTAGTAAGCTTTCGATGGTTACCTTCCACTTACCACGATTTCTCAACCGTTTTCGAGATATTATAGAAAATATACGAAAATCCCAAAATTTTTCAAGCCTGTTAATGAACAATTTTATTTTTAGTGCTTCCTTAACTACAAACGGAACCAAAATTTACCTATCATACATCAGATGAATATCAAACGTCTGGAACAAGTTCCAACTGAATTAATCGTTTCTGAATACCCAAACTGAAAATTAGTTTGGAAAAGTAGGTGTTTCAATGGTTCTCGAAAGCGGTTACAGATATCGCTTTAAAAATGAGTTCATTCATTTTTCTACGTTAAGAAACCTATAAAATGAGTAGGTATATGCAAGCATATGAATTAAAAAACGTAAAGTTACGATTTTTTTCGCGCAAAAAAACATCTTCCGGTGAACGGATTCGGCTGGTTAACGGCCTTGATCTTTTAAATTAAAGAGAAAATTTTTGTACCAAATTTCATCAAAATTGGACTATTTTTGAGCCAGAAAGAGAGCGAACAGACAAATATATATATATAAATGTGAACTAGTACGGTCTTCCAATAAGTGGAATGTTATTGCCAAATCTCAACAGCTAAAAAATATTTGATTTAGCACTTTTGGCACTTTACAAAGAGCTATTGAGGTTCCATTCATGAACCAATTCGTTAACAATCTCTTTGAATAATCTAGGATTTAAAAAAGATAAGAAGACTAGGGAGGTCAGATATGCTTATAATACTATACAGAACCTTTTTCAACCAACTGCATCAGAATGATAAAAGAATAGTTACTTTATTTAAATTGCAAAATACTACATTTATTGTAATCAAATGAATCCTGTCATTCCCTAGGTAACATCAGATATGCAAATAGACCAGGTGTTCCCTACAACTCGAACCTATTTCCCATTCACAGCGACGCTGAACGGAGGCCGATGTGGGAGAGCGGTTCCTATGAAGTCCGACTACCGTAGTCCTATCGCACCATAATATCTACATCAAATATGCTGTTCAACTTGACCCAAAAGGTGGGCGGAAGTCCCCAGCTTCCGTGACCTGCCTCGGAAAAAGATTTCTACTTCTTTTCGGATATCATCCGCGGATCTCAACAACAACAACAACAAAAAAATCCCCGATTCAACTCATGGAATCATGATCCTCATGGGAAAAGGCTTTGACATCATAAATTCATGTGCTGAATCCTCTTCTGGTCACGTTCGATCTGATGCGTCCCGACCCCGCTGTTCGGGTAGGCCCCGGGGGTGGTGGGCCGGTGGCGTTAGCGGCTCGTATCCTTGTTAGACTAATTGGAGTGGCTACGTGCTCTAGTGGCGTTCCCACAGGCTTCTGCTAGTAATAACCTTGCAGAGTGCACTTCAAGCCCTCTGCTTGTCCCAGGATAACTCGGACAATTGTATTAAAATAAATCTCTTCTGGAGAATGCTGGATAGTGGGCGAAGTTAGGTCGAGATATCTCGCAGAAAATGAAATAGTTCGTGCCTGGAATTGTTTTCTTGCACAGACTAACTCCATAATCGAGTAGAATCCATGTTTCTTGGATAAAACTCAAGTCAAAATGATTATGAATATCTCTCACTCTTAAAACATGCACACAGAATACAAATAATGAGGTAATCTGAACGATTAAAACATGCACACAGAATACAGATAATGAGGTAATCTGAACGATTAAAACATGCACACAGAATACAGATAATGAGGTAATCTGAACGATTAAAACATGCACACAGAATAGAGATAATGAGGTAATCTGAACGATTAAAACACTCTAGAGAATACAAAAACATGCACACAGAATACAGATAATGAGGTAATCTGAACGATTAAAACACTCAAGCGAATACAAAAACATGCACACAGAATACAGATAATGAGGTAATCTGAACGATTAAAACACTCAAGAGAATACAAAAAAATTTTAGAGCAAAATTAAACTCCCGAAAAACTGCGTTATTGTAGCGTGTTTCCTATAGCCCCTATATCTGATGTGATTTGGAAAGCTTACAATATAAACAATCAATATTTCACGTCCAATAGAACAGAACCGATCCTTAAAAAAAATTCAAGCATTTTTGTTGATTAGGATCCAATTGAAATTTACACTTTGACATATTTTGAAGGACATTTATTTGGCTTTCGAATAATTACATTCCACTTAAAATATTGTATAGAAGAGGTCATTTTCTATATAATCCACACAGTTTGACCAAAATTGGTATAAAGGTAGGTCTTGATCCGGGGAGTGTCGTAGGCTAAGTCAAAAACGTCTACCACCTGCCTGTCTGTATGTTTGTTCCTTAGACAAATCCTCACCGTTTGACCAAACTTGGCACACAGGTACTTCTTGAAAGTCTGACGTTTTTCTCCTAGCCGAATCCCAACTATACCTTGTCTTCGTATAGGTAGGTCTTGATACGGGGGGTGTTATAGGCTAAGTTAAAATCGTCCAGGACTCATAGTTCGGAGGTCACGGGTTCATGTTGTTTTTTATTTCCATGTGTTGGTAAGGTCCCTTACCAACCACCAAGGATGAGTGACACACCGAAGAAGCTGGAGAGAAATCCGGCGAAATATCGTGAAGACAGGAGGAGTAAGACCGCTGGAGAGAGATGCCGAATGACCAAAATATATATATGTCCTTAACATTATATATATATATATATATATATATATATATATATATATATATATATATATATATATAATGTTAAGGACATATTTTAGTAGTAATTTAACCAATTTAACATAAAAATCACCAAAATAGTACGATAGTATTTAAGAGAAGACTTACTTATTTTTCTGCCCTTCTTTGAAGGTTGAGAGAATTTTAAAATGAATATATTTTAGAAGGTAAAAATAAATTATTAAAACGATTATTGATCGCTCAGTTATTACGCCAGACCGTGGCCGTGTTTTTCACGTGTGAACATGTGACTTTGCATGAGAACAGTTCATTCATATCACGTAGCGAATAAATGCGACATAAACGGCAGCAGATAAGAAAAATTGGTCATGTCGATTTACTTACTTACAGACGGGCAGTACAGTCCGTGAAGGACCAAGGCCTCAGCCAACAGCTCATTCCAGGCATCTCTATCTGTCGCAAAACGCCTCCAACGACGGATTCCTATTTCCTTCAAATCCTTCTCCACGTCGTCCTGTTGATTTAACTTCTTGGAATATTATTTTTTAGACGTTATGCTGCATTTTTAATCGACGTTTTGACCACAAAAAAGAAATCCCTCTACAGACATAAAAGTTATATATAATTGCGAGCCTTTTTGTTGTTCTTTCAAGAAATATGCCAACAATACAAGTCATTTAATAACTTTTCGCATATTATCGCATTTTCTCCTTTTCTTTATGTAAAAATCCCGCTTTTGGGATTGTCTTGATGACGCGATCTGGAGATACCGATAACAGCATCGCTTTCAGTGAAGAGTATCTTAAAAAAAAAAAAAAAAATATCGTTCAACAAATTTAATTAATATATATTAATGATATTTCATACAAAAATATGTGAGAATGGGTTTTATCGATTACCGACGTTTCTGCTTCAAATTCAAGCCTTCATTGGAGCTGCAAAACACGTAGGACAGAGTTAATACAAATTTATAAATATACCAAAAGGTTTAAAAAAAATAGAAAAAATATTAGCAAAACTTACTTTCAACTACCTAGCGATTGCGGCACTTTACCTGGCCACAGAATTTAATGTTCTTTACTCCCCATTTAAAGTTATTTTACCCAAAATTAACGGTTTTTAAATTAATGGAGAAAAACTGAAAAAGTGCTAAAATTTCGCGGTTTTGCCAAAAGATCTCCTCCCGGCTTTCAAGGTGGAAAACCTTAGCAGTTTTAGCATAAGGACACCATACCGAAGGATATTAGGAGAAAAAAAAATCTTGTAGGGAATTAATGTTACCTCAAAAAGCTCTATCTATTGGGCTATATAGCACTACTTTCCATCTAATGTTTTTCTATTTTTTTAATCTTTTTGTATATTTATAAATTGGGGGGCGAGGTTAGCTCAGTGGTAGAGCACTGGACTAATAAGCTGGAGGCCTGAGTTCAAATCCCGAGCAAGCACTAAAGATTTTTTCTTCTAGTGTCTTCGTTCATGGGTTGAATTCGGCCTCCCTGACCGTCCCTAGGCTAACCCAGCCTTTAATTAATTTAATAATGGGTACCTTGGTTGATGCTAATGACTCTAGCAGTCGAAGCAGCCAAGGGGAAAATCAGGCGGCCGGAGCATAGTACTGACCACACTATCTCCCTAGTGTGCCGTATGGTCATGAATCAGATACCTCTATAGTATCTGCCCCTCAGGGCCCTCGTGGCCTGTTACGGGACTGATTTTTTTTTTATATTTATAAATTAGTATTAACTCTGTCCTACTTCTTTTACAGGCCTGATGAAGGCTCAAATTTCAAGCCAAAACGTCGGCAAACAATAAAACCCATTTTCACTCGTACAATGTAGTTTTATTAAGGAGCAACGAACGAACCCTGACAATTTCTACCTTCGCATCATCAACGGTCAACGACCTCCTCTCAATGGATCATTCAAAAACAGATTCTCTAAAACAAAAGGTTAAATTCATTAAACCAGGAGAATCAGTAAGCAAAACCAATTTTAGTTTAAGAAAGTAGGTAACTCTATTGTACCTTATCAAAGTGACTTATACTTTGTAAGATGGTGACCCTATATTTCACTATGTATTTTATGTGGGAAGCCTATATATAAACACACACACACACACATATATATATATATATAACTAAGATATATATATATATATATATATATATATATATATATATATATATAAAACTAAGATGTTCTAGGTAGTTGGTAACAGCTTATTAAGTCTTCAATTAAGTCGTGGAAACGTTTCGGCCATTTTCAATCCAATTGTCTGTATGATTTTGCATTATTTTTTTATATATACATTATATCTTCAGGTTATATGCTTGTAAATTTGATATGTATTTAATTTGAGGAGGAAATTTAATTTTTTATAAAATTGTATGGTTCATGTCTCTATTATTTCATGGATGATATTATTATTACCTCAATTATTACATATTATTTTATATTTGAGTCTGCTTCTGTAACGGAGGACTAGTCTTGCACATCCAGTCCTCCGTCACAGAAGCCCCCCTCAGCTCAGAAAAACGCCCCCTTAATCCTCACACATGGAACCTTCGGACTATCACTTCCAATTGATACAGAATGGCTTGGCTGGCACACTCTACCGAAATGACGAAGAAGTGATAACATGGATAGATGTACGAACCAAAATATTTCTTTGATACAGTATTGTCAAGTAGCCAGAAAGAAGGGGAATTACAAAATTATGTAAACATTTAGATTATATAAATATATTGTACCAACATTTCTCGATAAATGTCTTTTATTTATTTTATTTTAGTTTTTCAACATTTGGCGATGAAATCATATATTTTTTTTATCTATTAAGAATTTACTACTAATTGGTTACATTAAAAAAACTGCCTGTAGATCTATTCTTTTGTCTTAGGATTCCCCAAAAAAGAGAATATCTTTTTCTTGGACCAATTAACGAAAAATCAATTTTACTAAATACCTGTGAGGGTTTGAGTCCCACCCGCAGCAAGGATTATTCTCATTTCAGGAGCCGTTGATAAAATTCCCTGTTGCACCGTGTATGTCGGCGCTAATGGCCTATACGTTGGTGCACCAATCCTCAGATGGCATAATATGGCTTCTACCCGTGTTTTGATCTTTGACAGGAGAAAAATGCCTTATTAAAGAGAAAAAATGATCAAAATACATGCTAGTAACTATTCATATATGTTCGCTACGGCATTGCTTTCTATAAGATGAAGATTCAATGCTTTTCCAATTTCTTTGGGCTCTCCATGGCTGCTTGCTTGTCTGCTGGTTTGAATTTGAGAGTCGCAGACCAACACATAATCGAATGGATGTCATATGTGGCTTTGTAAAAAAATAAAAATAAATAAATCTGGATAGCTACTGGTCTAGATAGATCTTCTTGTACGCTTCTTGTTGAAGCACATAAATAAAGTTGATCATCCTAGATTGTTGTAGGTCGGAATAGAATCTCAACGAATGCCTTATTTACAAGCATCAATGTTGGTCGATTCGAAGATTTACCATCCCATTAAAGAAGCCATTTGAGTTATGTTGTGAATTACAAAATCGGCTTTAGGCTTTCTATCGGACTCCTCTAATGATTTCATCGGATAGGCCGCCTTTATCTGGATGACCATCTGTAATTTCTACCCCCGGGCTGGCTTCTCCTACCCGATACAAATGTGAGCGTTTTAGGGTTCCGGGGGAAATTTAGTGTTGCAGCAGCTCCATTCATCAGGGCGGTAGGCCGCAACGCCCAATTAAAGGATTCCGAGTGGAGCGCCATTTATAAGGCGGGGGCAGGGCTGCCACTGCTACAGGGGGGAAAAAATATACATTCCCCTTATTTTTCGGGAGGGCTGCTTGTCTTGTGTCCTCCTCACTCGGGCTACAGCCTGCTTTACAATGAGATAACTAATCAGATGAGGTTTCCTGTTTCTTGGACTGGATACCCCGATCGAACGGATTCAATGGAAATATGTAGCGGTGTCCTCCTCTCAGCTTGGTTTTCACACTCCAGGAGCCAGTTTTGCCATAGCCAGTTACATTATAAATTTAATCATTATAAATTATATTTTATACGTTAATATAGTCTTAATTATCGGTGCATTTATTTATCTATTATATTTATAATAACACAAGGAAATAAATATACAATAGGCAGTGTGTCGACAAGCCACATCGTGGACTTTAATGTTGTTTGGTTGTACCTTTTTTTTAACATACTGGAGTACTCCAAAGGCATGGAAGAACGCTACCGTGCTCATGTTTCACAAGGAGAGGAAGCCAAAGCTCAGCCTTACCAGTTATCGCCTAATAAGTCTGTTATGTAGACTCGGTAAACTGCTGGAAAAATGCTTGGTGAAAAGACTACGACAACACCTAGAAGAGACCGCCACCAATCCATCTCACTCATTTGACTCCAGACACCACCAAACACCACAAGAGTTGCAGAAGCCTGTCTTGTTTTTGGACTAGCTGGGGACCTTCGATTCCGTCTGGCATTAAAGTTTATTATAAAAACTAAAGAAGACATCGCCACCAGTCGTCCATACCAGGTCCGGATTGGAACCACCCTCAGCCCGAAGATCGCCTTGGAAGCTTGAGTTCTACAGGGAGCTATAATGAGCCCCCTTCTCTACCTACTCTATGGACGACATTCTCATCTTATACACGCATAGGAGACTGTCCACATTGTTTCAAAACCTGGAAAGAACGGCGAACTTCTTATCTCAATGGTTTACCAAATGGCAATTTTCCTTTAAGCAACCAAAGCGAGGGCCAATGTATTTTACATTAAGAGGTTTTCGAGCGAAGAAGACCCAGAAATCCAATTGAATGGACTCCCAGTTCCTTGGAGCCGGAAGGACCAGAGATTGCTTGGGATATAAATAACGGATAATTAAATGCATCAATAATTAAATATATTAGGCGATAATAATTATTTAAATGAATATACAGTACTTTTATGAGATTATCAGGTATATTAACCTATAAAATATAAATAAAACATAAATTTATAATGATTAAATTGATAATTTGTCTATGGCAACGCTGGCTCCTGGAGTCTGAAAAAGAAGCTATGAGGGGCACTGCAAGTTCTTGGTTGAATCCCTAGATTGTCTTTGATCCAAATTGAAAATTTGATTATTTCTTAGGCCAAAGACATTTTTAATTTTTAAACAATTATATAATTTGTTATTTCTTTAGTGTAGTTGTTATAATGTTTGGCATGTTTCTACAGTTTGTTCCATATTTTGTTGCTGGATGTGTGTTTACTTAAGAAATAGTAAAATTATCCTCTTGCTATTTCCTTTATTTTTGCAGCACTGCCTGGCCTCTCTAAATTGCACGGAATATTGTTTAGTTAGAGCATTATTTGATTAGAATATTAATGCTATTGTTTTGCTATACAGCTCAGCATGATGCTAATAATACAAGCCACCACCAGGCAGACGGGTTTTACTTATTGTCTCTAGTATTAAGCTCAGATTGTGTTTTCCATGATATAACAAATTTTAATTCTAAATAAATTCTCTTAATTTTCTTGCTGGTTCGCTCGCCTCCCAGTCTAAATATAGGGAGGGGGGTTGAGTGAACCACACATGCAGGGTTTTTACGACCCCTGCGGAGTTGGCATGGGTATATGTAAATCAATATTATGGCCTTTAAGGCCAAATGAAAATGTATAAAAAATATATAATGAAAAAAGAAAACGACAAAAATAAATTTATACCAAATCTTGAAGGTGAAAAAAGAAATCTAACCCCTAACCACACAAGTAATAATAGTTTTCTCATAAAATGAAAGGGTAATTTGAAATAGTGGTAAGAAGAAATATGTGAAACTGATGTGAAACAATATTCTCTCATGTAAAGGGCCTAACACAAAACAGTTTTTTAAAAATGTGTCTCTATAATTCTGACAATATGATATGGATGTTAAATAATTTCATTAAATTACAAACATTAATTTGTAATTTACAAAATAGCTACTAAAATCATAGAACACAGTCTGAAAGAGCAGGATGTTATTCCTGCGAAATATAATGTTCAAAAACTGCTAAAGACAAATACTGCATTAATAACAAAAATACTCCTCAACAATGAAACCTTGACCAGAAAAATATTGATTTAGACAAAATACTTGCTGGTCTATTTACTTTTTTTTTAGATGTAATACTGGCTCAGCAATCCCCTATCACCCACCCCAAGGGAGTTGGGCGAGAGAAAAATATGATATATTAAGCCAGTTGCTACGAACGACCCAATGACACCAGACACCATTTTGAACATGATCTTTTGTCAATGGACAACTGGATTTTGGGGTGTGTTGTCATTGCCACAAAGCAAGGATAGCCTGCGTAGCCTAGGTGCCTACGCAGAGAGCTTTGCCTTTTGCAAGAACAGAGCCCTCATCAAAGGCAGCATGAAATTATATTTTTAGACAAAACTTAATTCTTAAGATACATTTTTTTTTACTATCTTATTGTTTCATTTTTAATAACAAAGTTCTTAAAAGTAATCCAGAATGCAACACCTTTTCCAATGTCATTTGCAATATTTAAACTTATACTTACCAAAAGTATATTAGAATTACTAGGTCGGTACATCACTATTTTCCTCATCCATATCGAATAAATTGCACCTAAAGGTGACGAAGAGATGTATAAAATCCATAGTATCCTTAGGCAGATTATCAGTTGTGTCTAAATAATGAAAAATATTTATCTATAAGCAACTGTTTTTTCGACCACAAAGGACACATTTTCTAAAACATTTTGTAATAAATAATAAAGATTATCGAAACGTAGTGAACGATATCACGGTCTTTTTCAAAGCTAGAACTAATACTAAAACTATAAGGACAACACTCAAAAACTAAGGATAACTGAAGAGACAAAAGTTTGCAGAATAGGTATTGTCGAACATAAACAAAATGCATGCTAACGGCCTAGATGTTGATGCGCCGTAAAAAATAAAAACAAAATAAATAAATAAACAAAAAAGATCAGTTCCACCTATACTAATGGAACAATAACACGGCTGGGTATTTTTATATGACAAATTTATTTTCAACACTTAATTTTGACATCATTAGTAGTACATTCTTGAGACCGAGCAATGTAAAACAATAATTAACATGTATAAAAGAAATATATCTTCTTGTCAAGTTGTTCTTCAAATATTCCAAGAAAACTGTAATGTAAAGTTCATGTAATGATTGTTGTCTGGCTAGAACTAGCGTCACTTGGTAGACCAGCTGGAGATCCCTCAACCATAAAATTGAGTGTTGTGAATAGATCGAAGAAACTTCTTTAAATCATGAACAGAGTGTTTAAGCATTGTCTCAAATACAAGAGGAATAAATGAGTGATTGATTCATAAGGCAATTGATTTATGGTTTTAAATTTTTCTGGAAAGTGTTTTAAAAATTACCTGATGGTGTAATGACCTCAGCAGTAGATGCACCAAAAGAAAAAAAAAAAAAAAAAAAAAAAAAAAAACAATTACCTGATGTACATATTACTCGATTATCTATTATTAAGCAATTGTTTGAATTTTACCCAGATCAGAAGTGTAATAAACTATAACCAAGCTATGTTAGGTGTTTTATGTTTTTTTTACGGCACACAGACTTCAAGGCCGTCAATGCCGACATCCATGGTGCAGCAAGGCACCTTCTCAACGAGCCGTGAGATGAGACAAATTCCTGCCCCCGGAGGGACTTGAACTCTCATCTCCCGCATGAGAATTTTAGGTGTTTTTTCAGAAGATCAAGATATTACAACGTAGATAAATTACTTGTAAATTTGAAATAAAGTAGTACAAAAAGAAAAATGAGGTTGTACTTATTTCAATGACCTATGCCATATGCAATGGGGGAGGGGAAGTGAAATTACTTGTTATTTTATTCCTCTTAAATTTAATACACTAGCTCTTGATACGAGCTAGAAAATATTCTGTCTTCAGCGATTTCTTCACTTTATTCTCTTCACCCAATAAGTAGCATTCAGAAGAAAAGAATGAAAACTATTGATTTGACTCAGGCAATAAATAGTATTCTGAAATGGTGTACGTTTGCTAAGTCGATTGTGTATTACGTTTAAATAGTGAGACTGGGATTTGTTGCATTTTAGTTTCATATTAAAAAAAAAATCACTGAAACTTTCATCTTTCCTGTTATTTCCTATGGAAGACAAACTTGGTCTGTATCAGAGAACACTTGAAGGGTACAGGGGGAAAAGGAGGAGTCAAAAATTCTTCATTCTGAGAAAATCGAATTTTTAAGTTTAAAATGCTGCCAAAAGTGTAAAATAACGTATTTTTCAACTGCTGCAAGTTCGATAGAACCGCCAGAAATCCTCGAGGTACATTACAACAAGATGCGAACAAAAACAAAATGTCGACAAAAAAAAAAACATTATATATTTTTCATAAAAACTCCAAACTTACAGGCACAAAACAAGGAGAGACACAAGGAAACATTACTTGTGAGGCAACTTCTTGTAAAATTATTGATTTCTTGGGTGGCAAAATTCTTTTAAAACTTGGAAATCATCATATTTTGGTTTCGATAATGGTAAGCGGTGTAGGTATGTGGGTGGTGGTATCTCAAATTCCCCTGATTTTAATTAAGATGTTTCGAATGGTCTGAAAGATTCTACATTTCTTTTTTCATATCTTGATAGATTGGCTTTCCCAAACACCATTATAAGTAATTCAATGATACACTAGACCTGGCCAGTCTTGAGTCAATTGCAATTCCTCCACTTTCTGAATTGAAAAAGTAAATCAATGATTTTCAAAAAACATCATCCATTTTTTTCTTCCCTCACAAGTGGTGTTTTGGAAGCATTTGTGGCTTTTGCATTGGCAATCTGGACCCAACTCGTGAGATTCTAGGCACATTTTCTTTATCACATCAGCATCGTCCAGTTCTTTCTCTCCTTATATCTTCTTGGCTCGTTCATCACTTCATCTTGATATCTCTCACTCATCACTGCTTTTTTGTCCAACAAATCACTAAATTGAAAAAAAAAAAAAAAAAAAAAAATCACATGTGATAGGAAGTGGAAACAATATTGCAAACCACCTCTGAAACACACCGGAAGATAAGGTAGGTAAAAATAGACAAGCTTACATATGTGACTCTCCTTGTTTCGTCCCTATAGGAAGATTTTTCAACTTCGATTTTCAATGGTATATCTTTTTTTTAAGCTTATGTCTGTGTTACCATCAGATAGTACTCGTCAAGTCCAACAAAATGCACTAAAAAATGAAAAATCGGAGAATTATGGACTATTCTTGTTTTTTCCCTGTACCCTTCACTTGAATCACTACAGCCCGTTCAGTTAGATGGAATAACAACAACATACTACTTAAAACTCAATAAAACCTGATTATGTCTTATTATTTAGGGCCAGGGAAGGCTTTGAAAAATACTTAGCCAAAGCTAAGGCTAAAACAGTTTAAGCTATAGCCTGTTGAAATAGACGGTTTAGTTGGAGGAAAAAGGTCATGGCCTATATTCCCAGTGCAAGAAATTGGCGGTAAAAATTCTCTCTGTTATAACCTTATCACTAGGAGGTTTAAAATGTTTTCAGTCTGAGCTTTGGATAAGTATTGATAAATATGAGACACAATCTCCTTTCTCTGATCTCTCAAAGCCTTCCTTAGTCTTAAACGAAAAACATAATCAGTTTTTATAATTTTTCACATATTGTGTTGTTCCTTGAAATGGGAGTTTACAAATGGTGGAAACGTCGGGAATATTTCCTTTCAACTTTATCACATGCGGAATTGAACTTTTCCGTCTATCTGAACAGGCTTTAAAAAGAAAATTCTTCTTTTGTATAAATCATTAATTCTGTAATTATTAGGAAGCCAACACCAGACAGTATTAGAGGTTGTGTGAAACAATACATTTTTTCCATATTCATATTTTATTAAAGATTAAATACATATTCTATATAAATTATCACGTAAACATGGTATATGAAAACACATATTGGGTAAATTAAAGTACATAATTAAATACAAGTTGAGAAATTGTTAAATTAATTAAAATTACAAGTGGTAATTTATAAGAGGGTAATATCCTTCTTTTCCTTTAGATTAATTTGAATTGTGTGCTATTATTTGCTCTAATTATTCTACAATAATGCTGGAACTCAGAAAAGATATCTTCATAGTCATTACAATTGCAACATATTTTCACTAGCCTTTCTGTTCTCCAATAATTAATTGCCCACACGCCAAACATAGCATCCGATATTCCAGTTTCTTTTTTTATATTTTTAATTTTTTTTCTAGATCTTGAATTATCTGTGGTGTAATATACATAAAAAATATAAGTACTTTAGGATAATAATCTTCTTCATCATTGCATAAAGGCACAAGTACAAGTTTCAAACATTTCCTAACTTTTCTAAGCTATCGGTTTCCAGCTAATTATTTAAATGAATAAATAAGCATAAATAGAGCATCAATATTTGAGTGAATAAATTTTTATTCTAAAAATAAATAATAATACTTTTTATAATAAATATGTTTGGTTATTGAAAGTGTGTTGGTTAAAGTTTTGGTGTGTATAAAGTGTCTGACACGAGGGAAATTTAATATTTTTCAAATAGGAGTTCATTTTCCAAAGATTATTGTATTAAATAGAAATTATCCGGAGTGAGCATCTAGACTCTAGAAGCTCACTGCTGCCAACATACTTCACTGAAATTTCCCTTGTATCTGTCAAACAATGTAATACATACCGGGTGTTAACCTTCTTTGAAAAATTGATCTTTGCCATTTTTTTACTATACTTGGTTCTTAACATGAAGTCATCATGAGATTTAGAAAATATTTTACATCCTAACTTAATCTAGAATTAGTTTTTAACAAAAATAATCAAAGGGATGGAAGGATAAATCTACTGTAATACAGTTTATATAATATAGTATAAACTGTATTACAGTATATTTATCCTTCCATCCAGTTTATTTAGAAGGAATTATTATTTGTAATTTACAATATATGAATAAATCTGACATACTCTGCATGAATGCAGAGGTTATAAGAAGCAAAAACTTTATTTTAAAATTCCCACTATTTTTACTAAAATTTCAAGCCTTTATATGGAAAATGGGATTGGATCTAATAAATTTCTTACTAGAGAATCCCAGAATTCACTTCGAATAGAAAAGTTGACTATTAAATGGATTTGAAAAAGCAATTATATCCAAATGCTTACAGAAAACATGCAGAATATGCATTGAGGATATTAATTGATTTTTAAATAAAATAATTAATATTATCTTTTACATTGAACATAATGAATTTGACATGCAAAAGCAAGGAGGCTATTAAAATCTCATAAAACGTAGCAAATTTTGAAATTTCAGCTACCAGCTGGACAGAAACAAATTTTGTTAGAATAATCTTAAAATTGTCTTAGTTAAGACTTCTTAGAATGGACGATGATATAGTTTTGAATTATTGTGTAGCAGAAAGAGTTGCTAGAAGATTGCATGGAAGTAACGGGCCCAGTAATCATATAGTTTTAATTAAATGATGAATACAGAAAACTAAAATAAAAAAGAAGGTCCCAACAAAAATGCTTGCTCAGTATAAAAATGTAATACTTAGCACTTACAGAATCAAAAACAACTTTTAGCATGCTTCCTCCCTCTCTACGAGGAGGAAATCTCGGTTATGACATTGACCCAATGACACAAAACGGAAATGCCAACAAGAAATGGTCATTTCAGAACCCATAGGCCGTAGCCATGTGGCTGCCTGTCAATACAACAGTTTACATTTTTTCCATGATATTATTGCCATAAATCATAATAACCGAAAGCTAAAAATTGTTGCATTTTAATAATGAAATAGAAAATATATGCATTATTCTTAATTAGTATATTTACTTCGTAGATCTAATAAAGAAAAGAAAAAGGAATTTAAGAACTGTTGATGCTCTAGTGCTTATTTATAATTTTTCTTTTCTATTGAATGAACAAATAATAATGTAACATTTAAGAATTTTATAGTCATTAAGTGATGTCTAATAATTAAATTGTATGTAATACTTTATCAAATACAAATTAACAATAAAGCCACAGCATTTAATACTCTGTACAAAAAAAAAATTGTGTTAAAGTGAACTGAACTGTTAACATGCAGCTGAAAGGCACAACTGTTTTGTTAAATAACAGTAATAAAATTTAATGAGATAAAATTTATTCAACATATAATAAATAGTTTTTATTTTATGAAAATTGTGTGGCAATTGTACTCTAGTAAAAAATTATAAATATTTTACATCTTTTAACATTGTAGGGCTTTCGCCTGCCAACTAATATTTTCTGAAACATTATCGATCTTTAAGTCGCACATGCCTCCTTATCTGCTTAAAATTTACAAATAATTTATAAAATGCTTATAAATTATAAAGTCTCAAATAAATGTCAAAATTATCAGTAGGGTTGGAAGATCTCACCCAACACCTAAAGATAACAGTTTTCAACTTTATGTCAGAAACCAAAACATGTATATCTTAATATTTTTCAAATAGGAGTTCATTTTTGAAAGATTATTGTATTATATAGAAATTATCCAGAGTCTGGATTGGATTGGAGCGGCACCAGATTGAATATTAAGAGAAATATCATTCAAGTAGCAATGGAACTCGTAATTTTTTGGTCGTGAAGAAAAACATTTATTAAGATAGGATTCATAAAATCTGTACATTTAAAAGATCAAAAGACGAGGACAAATTATATGATACAAAACAAATAAACTATGAATGTATAATACTGGTGAGAGAAGCGGGAAAAGGCAAGATTCTCCTTAATCAAAACTAGAGGACTTTTTTTAAAAGGAAAATTAAAATTGAATGATTTAAATCCTCTGCATTTTTTGAGGATGTGAAACTCAAAATTTAGATGGGAGAATATACTCCAATGAAGCAAGATGAAGAGTCAAAAAAACATAAGCTTAGTCTCAAATTTGAATTGACATAGCAGTCCTTCTACAATAACGATATAGTCCGTATTATCATCAAGTGAAATTGGACAGTTCATCTTGCTCCGATAATATTTCAGAAATACTAAGACAAAATAGTTACTTTTTTTTTTTACTTCAATAACTGTAGATATTCATATTTACATATAATTTTTTTTATAATGAATAAATGATCTAATACTCTAAACATTTTTACTGCATTTTATATATATATATATAATTTTTAAAGATTTAATAGAACTGCTGAGAAACACAATAAATCCTACCAATTCTCCAAAAAACTTTCATCTATCCTTGTTGGACCTGATTTTTTAAAAATATAAAATTTTTACAGTCTTCAAACTACATATATAACTAAGCTGTTACAAATGTGGTCATTTTCAGTTAAAAATAATTTAACTTAGCTCGAGAAGTTAAACAAAAATAAATCTTGTATATAATAGAAACGTACACAATACAAACACAAATCACAGGGCATTACGATTCAAATCAATGTTTTCCTTACAATACTCTCTGAAAATTCATCAAAACTAAATACAATAAATATTGCTTAAAGATAAACTTAACATATCATTGACATAATTATTGTGCTTAAGATTATTTAAAAAAAATTAAAATGTAACTATTAGAATACTGTGCTTAGACAAACAAAAAAGGGGCAGTAAATAAGAAATACAGAAGCTAATTAATTGAAATTGCCTATTTTTAGACAAAATAATTTAAAAACCACTAAGCATATTCAATTTTATTAAGGACAGTATATATTTATTCTAGTAATAGTTGAGCATTTGCAAATAGAATAGACTTAAGACTATTAAGTACTAAAACATAAATAGCTGTCTGTATATAAAACAGCAGTTGTAAATAAACAAATTTGCGTTTTATTATTTCTAAACAAATTAATAATTTCTCTTTTCAATGCTATTTATTTATTTGCTAATAATATACAAGAAAAGGCTATCCATTTCTATTTCTTTTTATGAACTATGTTATTTTTTGAATTTGGCACAGTGACATAATAATTTCTATATCCTCAAAATAAACTGCACCACCTTGTCCTTAATGTTATTACATTTAGTATTATACAAAAAATATATTTATATCACTGTTTTATTGAATTAAATAAAGTTACTAAAATTCTAAAGGAATAAATAACTCATTAATTATTAAGTAATCATGCTAAAAAATTAAAAAAACTAGAAAGAAAATAAATAAATAAAACAATTGAGAAACTAATCCCTACAAATACAAAAATAACTTGTGGTAGCTTTAGATATAGCTTTCAAAATAAAAATGGCTAATCACAAATTTGGCACCACAATTATAAAAATCTTCAAGTAATACTACTTATCACTTTTTTGATTATCATTTAGAATAAATTAAGAACGCTAAATGGTACACAAACTTAAAAGAAATGCTTTAAATCTCTTACCTGCTTGCTCTCTGAATATTATCATATGTAAATTTTAACATATACTACAATCATTAATTATCATAGTTAGAGAATAAATAATACTTATAATAAAAGGAATATGTCACTCAAAGAAGAAAAACTTTCTCAAAAAAAAAAAAAAAAAAAAAAAATCTAAAACCATGTTACAAAAATAAGCCTACATAAGAATTCATTACAGAATTTGTACTGTAAGTTTAAAATATTTAGACACCAATAATTTTACGCCCCCTGTCAAATGAAAACCATAATATATGAATATCCTTGTCGCACTTTTCCGAAGGAGACTAGAGAGGCTGTAGGTCGTTGGAAGAGATATCACTCACCATGCTCCAAAGTCTCTGAAAGTGTTCAGGTTTTGTGAGGCTAAATAGAAAATCAGAGCGAGGTTCTCCCATCAAATATTCTTCGGTACTTGCTTCGGACAAACCGAGATCTCCTAAGGCCGTATGTGTTATGTTTAATTTCTTCGCAATCGTTCCTGGAAAATGAAATAGAGAAAATGAATTCATTTCAATTGTTAAGTACAATATTTAAGAGATAATGTATTTATTAGACTGCTCTAACAGTTTATATAAATGCAAAGGGCACCCCTTCTTTAAATTATTGAGCAATATATGTTTGTTCATAAATTAACTATGCCACTTTAGAGGTTGACAATATTTTAAGTAAATGAAATTAAACAAAAAAATTTAGCATCATTCCCCCCAAGCAAAAGGAACAACAGAAGAGAAGAAGTGGTATTGCGCAACTTAAGAATTGTCCGTTCATGCAGGAAGGCCCCTCATGTATACATTTTGGCTAGTCACTGACTCTTCACAGTGACACAACTACTACTAACCAAAAAATTACTACAAGGTAGGAGCAGATATGTAGCACAAATATTCAATTACTTGAACAAGACAAAACATACTCGACAAATTATAACACAAATAAAAGAAGAAGAAGAAAAAAATAAAATATGTTCATTACTACCCACAGTGAAGTTGGTATACATAGAGACATGTACAACCTACTTCGTAACAGCAGTCATCATATCAACACTACTAATTATTTAAAAGAGAAAAATATGTATAACAAAATTTAACAATCGCCAGACCAAACTTTTATATGTACGAGTATGCTCCTGTATATATATATATATATATATATATATATATATATATATATACATATACATATACATATACACATTTCTAAGTCTAGATAAGTCTCATGCAATAAACAGCGTATCACTTGCATTTGTATATTAACCTATTTTGTTTTTTTAAAACATATTATTAGTTTTAGTTAAAATTCAAAAGTTTAAAAATTATAACTATACAAATGGAGAAAAATTAACAAAAGCACAGAATATAAAATTAAGTAAAACAAAAACATGAATAATAAAGAATAAATGGATAATCAACAACATTTAAAATTAGGAAAAATTAAATTTTAATAATACCACATAAAATGCTTAATACCACATTTTATTTGTAATAGGCATTCAATCTTCCCATTGCAATGTAAAGTTGCTCAGCAAATTCTTTCAATGCCTTATTATGGCACATAAACAGAGTTTGTTCTGGTGGTGGCCAGACTCCGTTTTGTTTCCTAAAGGATGTTTTTAATTTTGTCCGTTCCTGTATTAGTAGTCGGCAGTCGTATATTAAGTGTTGATAAGTTTGTTCCGTAAGAAAGTCGCATGGACAAGTGTTTCTGTTTGTGATTTTGAAACGGTGTAAGTATGAGTTTATTGATCCATGTCCTGTGACAAGTTGTGTCGTGTAAAAATCTGTCATAGTTTGTTTTTTTGTTAAATATGTTTGAATTTGCGGTATGAATAGCTTTAAGTGTGCCCCTTTGTTAGTATTTGTCCAGCAGTTTCCCCAAGTTTGTATAGTCTTAGTTTGTAACATATATTTTAAGTGTTTTTTTGATATTTTATCATAACAAACTGGTAACTGGGAACTTTTTGCGGCGCTTAGGCCGCTTTCTCAGCTAAATCGTTCCCCATATTTCCAGTGTCCTCTTATCCACTTAAAATATATGTCTATGTTAATGTTTTGTATTTCCGTCACATGTTTTCTTATTTCTTCTGTTAGCGAGTCATGTATCGAACAATTTGTCAGTTTTTGTAAGGTTGTCTTGCTGTCTGTGTATAAAATTATAATTGTGTATAAAATATTATAGTGTATTTAGTCTTTATTAGTCGAAAACTTTCAAGTACGGCGTGTGTATATATATATATATGTTAACTTTCAAGCTGCTTCGCTGGGAATTAGATGTGTTTTGTGCAACTCGGCTTCTTTCTCCAGCGGTCTTGCTCCTCCTTTCATCGCAATATTTCGCCGGATTCCTCTCCGGCTTCTTCTGGCAGTCAATCATCCTTGCGAGTTGGTAAGGGAATGTTGTCGCAATGCGGCATCTCGTTTTGCTTAACCTCCTAGTCAGGATGTATGTTTCCTCGCTGTAGAGGTTTGAAATGTTAACTTTCAAGCTGCTTCACTGGGAATTAGATGTGTTTTTTGCAACTCGGCTTCTTTCTCCAGCGGTCTTGCTCCTCCTTTCATCGCAATATTTCGCCGGATTCCTCTCTGGCTTCTTCTGGCAGTCACTCATTCTTGCTGGTTGGTAAGGGAATGAATGGATGAGTGACTGCCAGAAGAAGCCGGAGAGGAATCCGGCGAAATATTGCAATGAAAGGAGGAGCAAGACCGCTGGAGAAAGAAGCCGAGTTGCAGAAAACACACACACACACACACACACACACACACATATATATATATATATATATATATATATATATATATATATATGTATGTATATATATACATATATGCATCCCATAAAAATGAATTAGATAAGCATGTATGGACTAAAAAAAAACATTGTATTATTTTCTTTTATGTTTATCAATAACTCCCTTTGATTATCTAGACGAGCATATCTGTATGGTTATTAACATCATCCTTAAAGAGTTTTAAAATAAATTCAAATCATTCATAACATGATGTATTCTGAAGAAAATTTAAAAAATAGGAACCCCATATTTTAAGTTTGTTTTTGCTATGTTAATTTTATATCTAGCTGTTTGTTTTTTTTACAAATTTGATTAATTGTAAAATTGTATGGGTACGTAATATTTTATAATTGGATGTATATGTGTAATTTCAATTTTACAATTGGAAATACATATAATATTTCTATCGAGTCAAACATTTTATAGGCACTTTGTATCGTAAATAAAATTACTACGAGTGGTATTTGGCCTTTCAACATGATGACAAACAGCCAATCTGATATAAAACGTACCTGTTACATGAACATCATCAATCCAGAAGTAGGGCTCTTTTTGTGCTTGAGTGTAGAGAGCTGATGCTGAGTCAGGAGAATAGAGAATAACCCAGCCGGAACAGTAAGGAGGATACCATCGAGCAGAGTATTCCTCTGGAGAAACCCTCCATTTCGATCTGAAACAATTCAAAATCAAAATATCAATGATTTTTGTCTAAACGAAACATTTCAAGCAACATCGTGTTGGCCCAGTAGAGCCTTTTTTCTAATTTACATACTTTTAAACATGGACTGATCACCTTCCACTTACCTCAATTTTGCAATTTTTTAAATAAAAATTCAAAACTGGTTATATCAGTTATATTTTTTTTTTCTTTTGTGATACTTTCTCCACTCCAAACTTAACCAAAATGAATATATATCATTTTGATGTGTGGGACATGTGAAAAAAGGTTCATATCAGTGGAATGTTTTTGAGTGGCTGAATTAAATAATCTAGTTTCTTCCTTTTTTCTTGAAAACTGTTAAATCAGTTGTCTTTAAAGTGTTTTCATTAAATTTGTCATTTACTCAAAATATCTATAGAAAGTATACCTGGAGGCCTATTAACAACATAAAATTGTAAAAACTACAATATTTTTTTGCACCAAAAACAGTGAGAATATTTCGATGGTTAAATATTATCACTTTTACGCAACATGATAGGTACAGAAGCAGCCCGGATTGTCGCTACTTTACCTTTATCTGAGGAAGATAGCTTGCTTTATAATGATGTTATTCAAGCTATCGATAGGTATGCTAATCCACGTACCAATGGAGTATTTGACAGATTTTTATTTCATGCGCGTGTACAAGCTGATAATGAGGCATTTGATCATTTTCTGACGGATTGTCGTCGACTTTTAAAACAATGTAATTTTTCTGATATTACTGAAGATACTTTAGAAAATCAATTGCTTAGGGATAAGATTGTACACAGGGTACGAGACAAAGATCTCCAAGAATCTTTATTAAGGCAAAATGGGTTAACTTTAGTTAATGCTATTAAATTTTGTAGAGCAAGTGAACAAAGTAAACAACAGGTAGAAAAGCTTGCTTCTTCAATACAAGGTGTGTCACTTGCTCGACCTAAATTTACTGAAGAAGGTCCCAGTAATAAAATAGCGGTAAAGTCAACGTTTCACTGTCGTAAATGTAATCGTACATATGGTCCTCACCAATGCCCTGGGTTTGGGAAGACTTGCAACAGCTGCGGTCTTAAATATCATTTTGCTTCATTGGAGATACAATGGAAATCTGTAGCATTTGATTAACTGCATGACTATTTAATTAATCAAATCTTCTTCTTTAGGAGCCTTTTTCTCATTGGACGTTGGCAATAAATTCTGAAAACTTGCAAACTTATTTTTCTAACGATATTTGTGAGGATCTTTAATATGGTAGAGACTTCCCACCAGGAAACTGAGATACCTCACCACCATCAAAATAATAACAGATTACCATAATTTAGAACCAAAATATATAAATTGAACTTAGTGACTCACCTATAGCTTCTCTTCACTAAAGAGCTCTCCATGAGAGGGCAGAGTATAAGCTTCTGGTCAGGAAGTGATGGTAAGTAGGTATTGAGGTAGGGAGTATTGACGAAGACATCGTCATCCGTCTTGAGTAGGAACCGTGCTCCTGGACAGTGTTTCGTTGCCCACATAAGACCCATCACATGCTTGTATGTCATGTTCCTGTATGAGTCGACAAATGATCCCTGCACTATGTCGCCATACTCTCGGGCTTCTTGCTCGATCAGCGGCTGCAGTGTTGAATTAGCAAGCCCCAGCAGGAAAACAACCTAGAAGGAAGTACAATTAAACAAAATTTCATAGACATATTTCAATTTCTAAAAATTAAAAAAAAACCGTAATAACTTTTTTTAATTTTTCAATAAAAAATATGTGAAGTGCAACTACATAAAACGATTAAGTGGAAAAATAGAGAGAGCTTTTTAAGAATTTAATATGGATGAAATTGAAATTGCACACAAACCCGCAAACAAAATCTATACATATAATAAAATTCTAACGCATTGCTGTCTGTGCATCGAAAATATGCATATATGGGGGAAAACATTATTGGGGCCTTTATCAATGCAATAGTACCCAAAACAATGATATTTAGAATTATAGTTTTGTTTATTTGCTGTCCGTCAAAGACTCTATAAACACTACACTTTAACAATCCCTAACGGGTCAACTTAGTAGCTCTGTCACGTTTTAGCAATCCTAGCAGCCTGTATGCTTGATTCCCGATGGCTATACGTCTAATATTGTTTACAGAAAAGCATTATTGTAAAGGAGATTTTTTTTTAAATACCCATACGACGGTGTTCATGATCCAAAATAAATATCCAAAAATTCTACCTTAAGTCACTATCCATGTGGACGATATCGTGGGCACAGCTAGTTAATAATATATATATATATATATATATATATATATATATATATATATATATATATATATAAATATGTCCAATTCCTTCACATACAACTTTGTTTGATGAAGGAATTGGAGGTATTTCATTTTACTAAATATTTTATAAGCTACCAATCAACCAATACTGTGAACATACAATAGTATTGGTTTAATCTCCTTGCTTTCGATGAACTAATAATTAAAATAAAAATAATTCCTCAAGATAAGCAAATAAAGTCCAACTCGTGGGGACCTCATCATCTTAGTGCACTTCCGTTCTTATCCCTAGTTTCATGTGGAAAGCTGAGAATAGAATCAGTTAATGTTGTCTTAATGTTTATATTTTATGTGACAAATGTTAACACAGGTAAAAATGAAATATGATAGTTGAAGATGAAGATGAGGGTGGATCAATGGATTCTTAAAAAATTATTTAAAGCATTAACTTATATTTGCAACATTTCAATCCTGTTTAGGTTCATCAGCTGGTATCTTAAATTAAGTCATGTTAAGGTCTCCTATAATTTTTATAATTTCATTATAAGGTCCATAAATTTTGAATTTAGAGAGGAAACGTTAAATCTGGGTAAGAATCTTCATCATTTTTTGGGTGGGCAACTCATAGTAACACTGAATATTACTTGTCCATTCAACAAATTATGAAGATTCTTACAAGGATTTAACGTTTACTTTCAAAATTGATGGACCTTATAATGAAATTATGAAAATTATAGTAGGCCTTAACACGACTTAATTTAAGATGCTTGTTGATGAACCTAAAGTGAGGGCAACATTTCACATACAACAGTCAATATTTGTAAGGGGTATTTAAAAGAGAAAGACGTTTTATAGTTGATTAGAGAAATAGACAGTTTAAACCCTCACTTATGTTGTGTATTTGGGGGCTAGGTAGAGCACTCAACAAATGAACTGGAGGAGCCAGGTTCAAAACCCGACCGCGCACTAAAAATGTTTATATTCTAGTATCCTCATTCGAGGGTCGGATTTGGGGACCCAGATCGTCCCTAGGCCCACCCAGCCTTTAATTAATTAACTAATGGGTGCCTGCAAAGTGAAAAATCAGGTGGCCGGAGCGTAGTACTGACCACACTATCTTCTTAGTGTGCCGTATGGTCAAGAATCAGATACTTCTACAGTATCCATCCTCTCTGGGCCCTTAGTGGCCTATTTTTTTTTTTTTTTTTTTTTTTTTTTTATGCTTTGTATTTAGATAATTTGATTTCTTCAGTTCTATTTTGATTGTAATAACAAATAAAGTTCTAAAAATCCTCTTTTTTGAGGCTGTAATATTAATTAACAGCAGTATTCAAATTGTGAGACTTCATGATTAGTACCAGGAGAACCACATCAAAAACTAAATAAATTTTTCTTTTTTGTATCCCCACCCCAATATTAATAAGGTATATATATCCCAAAATAATAATAATAATTATATACAGTATTATCCTGGTCAAAAGTGATATTTTTCACAGTAAGGAGTGACATTATATTTTTTTTATTTCAATTTCTAACCTTTCCATAATTTCAAACTTATCACACAAGTTTACCTGCTGAGAATTTGCCCAGGTGGATCGGATTTGCACCCTGTGGTAGAAATGGTGCGGGGCAGAGCTGATAATGCCGATCCAGAGGGGCTTAGTGTTGTTGCATGAGTTTGGGAGATTGAATGAGAAATTAGGGAGATCTATGAGTGTGGACAAAGCCTCCCCCCGAGGTCTGGGTTCGGTGTCTGCATCTCCTAGTCCGGGCGGCTGGACGGGAGGTTGCCAAGCAGTATGGAGGGCTACTACCACGGTAACTGCCAGCACAAAGTACATCGGCAGGGTCCAGCACCATCTTCGTTCCACCATCGCCCTTCCTGAATCTGTGAACAAAAAAAAAATGTATTAATGATAGATAAGGTAAATTGAGCAGTACTCTTTTGAGTAATGGTAGTCTTTAACAGCATAGCAACATTACTCGAAAAACACATTCAGGGTTTTTTTGGTCCCTCAAGAACTACTTAATGACTTCCTTAATTGATACCCATGCTTCTTTCTCATTGTCTCAGGTCATTGTTAATTGTGAAAAATGAGCGTCAAACACAATTTTTATAATGTTATGTCCGAGAAAGACTCCTTATTTTAATTAATCTTTTAAAGTGTGTAAAAACCTTTGGCAGAGATACTTGAAACATGGTCCATCTTTAAGCAAAGCCAGTGGCGGCTAAAGGGGTGGGCTTACCCCCCCCCCCCCCCCAGAATGAAAATTCACCATTTTATTCGATTAAGTTAGAAAGATAAATTGTTTAGGCAAATTAATAGTAATAAGTTCTAATTAATATATGTTCTTAGTTTATCAAATACTTCCATAATGATTTCCAGGCGCCTGGTTATAAAAATTTGATTCTACACTCCCAGGCAGTAATCCCCATTCTAAATTAGCCCCCCAGAAATGTCTTTCTAGAGCCGTCCATGAACAAAGCCTTTACTGTTTATTGGGCCTAACTTTATATGTTGAGGGGGTAGGAGCACGTATTTTTGGATTTCAACAACAGGATCTTTGCAGAGAATGTTCTAAACCAGGTTTATACACTCCCTCACAGGCCAGTTCATCTAGATAAACTAGGTCTTATAGATATTAGACCTATTTTTTTTAATTATTTATTATTATAAAAACTATAAAATGTGAAGAAATGGTCGGTGATGCAGCTTTTTAAATATTTAAATTCAGCACCCTAAAAAACATAAGAATAAGGTATTTTCAGTAAAAAATTGTTTTCATTTTTGGCCAAGACTAAAAAACGCATTTCCTTCTAAACATGTAATATTAGATAACAAGTCAGGATAATAAATAGAAATAACTCTTTGATTGAGTGGGGAAAACCAGACGCAATAATATCCAGTTTTTATTACCAAATTCAATTCCAACGAATGCCATAAGCTTTGCTGACATAAATTGGAATTTAGAAAGAAACTGTAGTAAAATGTTGTTCCCATGAAGTAACAGGATGAGAAAGACAAGGGAGGATACATAGGATCAACATGTAAGCCTTCTTTATCTTCTTTCTTATTCCAGGATATCCCAACTGGGATAAAGAACCGAATAGGAGACCAAATCGAATAATATCTCTACCCCCGCAAGTTTTACAAAGGAATAAGTCGCCAAAATAGGTCTTAGGGTACTATTTATAGCCTGTTCAGATAGACAGAAAAGTTCAATTACCCATGCGCGAATTTTTTAGGGAAATATTCCTAGCGGTTCCACCATTTGCAAATTCCCATTTCAAGGAACAACACAATAAGTGAAGCATTATAAAAAAAAGTCCGACAGGAACTGCGTCATCTTAGCGCGGTTCCGTTCTTATCATTAGTGTTTATGAAGGCATAGAATAGAAGCAGTTATTACTTTGTTTAGATCAATAGCGAAACACCTATCCAAATGAAATCTCAAACTAACCAGTCTTGAAAGGTCTTGATTTACAATCTTACCTGTATGGGTCAGCTATCCCATAAGTCGGGCAGAAAGGCCTCCGCACAGAGGCATTTGAAAAGCCTTGGGATCTCTCTCTTTGAACGCTACATTTTTAACAATAAATTGATCTTCTTATTTTACTTAATCTGTTTTATTGTCAAATACATTATCCGACTATAAGCAATTTAAAAATAACAAGGAATAAAATAGAATAAAATAAATAGTTATACTTAATAAAAGTTTTAAGTAATATTATTTCTCCTATTGACATCGCCTAATTAAAACTTTCTTTAGAACCTTTTTTGTAAAGCATTTAGTAAGCTTTCGAATGGTAACCTTCTGCTTCCCAAGATTGTCAACGGTTTTCGAGATACTACCGAAAGTATACAAAGTTACCAAAATTTTTTATGTCTGTTAATAAAGTATTTTATTCTAACCCTTCCTTAACTCCAAACTTAACAAAAATTTCAACATATTAGTTTTAATGAAAGTAGAACATGCAGAAAATGTTTTAACTGAATCCCATGATTCTAAGTACCCAAACCAAAAACGGTATTCAAAAACTATTTTTCCAATTTTCTCAAAAACGGTTAAAGCTATCCTTGAAAATGATTTCATTCGTTTCCCTAGCCCAAGAAGCATATAAAACGAGTACTTACAAGCTTATGTACTCAAAAACGTAAGCGTTACGATTTTTTTTTTGCGCGAATTTCGCCCCAAACGCCATCTTCCAGTGGGCGGATTCTGCTGGTTAACGAACTTGACCTTTCAAATTGGAAGATTTTTGTACCAAATTTCATCACAATCTGACCATTAGGGAAGCCAGAAATGAGCGAACAGACAAACGCGAAATTTTCTAGTCGGCACTTCCGGATTGTTTCATTGTATCAACCTTATAAGCAGGGTTCCTCCCTATGGGGGAGGGAGGAACCGCGCTAAAACTGATTATGTCTCGTTTAAGACTAGGAAAGGCTTTAAGGGGTCTGACAAAGGATGTATTGTTTAATATTTATCAATACTTAAATGAGCAACAATTTATGGTTTTGTAATAGAGATTTCCGAGTAGGTGTTTTAATTTTTCACAAAATATTAACACACAAGGGATAAGAAAGTTATGGTTACGCGCTAACATGACGCAGTTCCTGCGAGTCGGACTTTTAGTGCGGTTCCTCCATCCCTCCAAGAGAGGAAACCAGCTTATGAGGTTCACCTTGTGACGCAACCCGGAAATGCCGACTAGAAAATTTCACGTTTTAGAAGCGATAGACCACGAATATGACGGTTGTTCAAATTTGTATGCTTGTACCCTCCAAAAAAAACAACATTGAAAAAAAAAAAAAAAAAAAACACTCCCAATAAGTGGTTGTCTATGGAAGTTGTGAAATCATAGTATGTTCGCATATGATACAGTAAGTTTCCTTTGGTTGAGCCTAAAATCGTTTTATATTTCGTCTATACAAATGCAGGACTGCATCATCTTAGCGCGGTTCCGTTCATATCCCTAGTCTAATTTGGAAAGATTAAAATAGAAGCAGTTATTATTTTGGTTCCACCAGTCTTTTTTTTTTAAATTAATTATTATAATGGCGTGTCAACCCTTAAGGTCACTAACGCCATTCCTGTGAGTAGTTAAGTCTTGAAAGGTCATGATTTACAATCTTACCTGGAAGGGTCCGCTACAGTAGAAACAGACCCGCTAGTGCAAGGTCTTGGAATCTTGGGAATCTATATTTCTAACAATAAATTGTTTTTGTTATTTTACTTAACCAGTTTTATTGTCAAATACATTATCCAACTATAAGCAATTAAAAAATAACAAGAAATAAAACAGACAAAAAGAACCATTGGAATAAACGAAATCAATTAATTTAAAGCTTTAAGCACTTTTTTCTCCGATTGATATCGCCTAATTAAAACTTTCTTCAGAACCTTTTTTGTAGAGCATTTAGTAAGCTTCCGAATGGTAATCTTCCGCTTCACAAGATTGTCAACGGTTTTCAAGATACTAACGAAATTATACAAAGTTATAAAAACTTTTTTTGTCTGTTAATAAAATATTTTATTCTAACCCTTCCTTTACTCTAAACGTAACAAAAATTTCAACATATTAGTGTTGATGAAACTCGAACATGCAGAAAATGTTTCAACTGTATCCCATAATTCTAAGTACCAAAATCAAAGACAAAGAACCCTCCCTAGGAAGGACGCTAGGCAGTTGAAAATCTATATATCTTGGAAATCCATATCTCTAACATTAAATTGTTTTTCTTATTTTTCTTAACCTTTTTTATTTTCAAATACATTATCCAACAATAAGCAATTAAAAAATAACAAGGAATAAAAAACAGACAAAAAGAACAGTTCGAATAAGCGAAATCAATTACTTTAAAGTTTTAAGCTCTTATTTCTCCGATTGACATCGCCTAATCAAAACTTTCATTAGAACCTTTTTTTTTAGAGCATTTAATAAGCTTTCTAATGGTATTCTTCCGATTACCAAGATTCTCAACCTTTTTCGAGATATTAAGGAAAGTTAACGAACTTGACCTTTCAAATTGGACGACGGATTTTTGTACCAAAAATCATCAAAATCGGACCATTCGTCTTCGACCTAGAGAGCGAACAGACAAATATATATATATATATATATATATATATATATATATATATATACAAATTTGAACCACCATCATTTTCGGTCTCTAGGGGTTCTGAAACGCAAAATTTTCTAGTCGGCACTTCCGGATTGTTTCATTGTATCAACCTTATAAGCGGGGTTCCTCCCTATGGGGGAGGGAGGAACCGCGCTAAAAACGCACTTTTCAATCTATACTGTTGCTTTAGGACTGAAATACTTTGTGACAAACTCTCGAAAACTAGAGAAAAATAATTATTAATTACAAAAAATTAAAGTAACGAATGTGCATTCAATGCTTTGCATTCTTAACGACAAAATGAACCGAAACGCGTTGAAATGACGCAGTTCCTGCGAGTCGGACTTTTTTTCTGTTGGATGAGTTCCTAAGATTACATCCTGTTATAAGGACACTAATTTGTCAAGTACGTTTATAATGTTAAGACAATAAAATATGCTATAAGACAATAAAATATGCTATAAAATATACGTTTATAATGTTAAGACAATAAAATATGCTATAAAATATACGTTTATAATGTTAAGACAATAAAATATGCTATAAGACAATAAAATATGCTATAAGACAATAAAATATGCTATAAGACAATAAAATATGCTATAAAATATACGTTTATAATGTTAAGACAATAAAATATGCTATAAGACAATAAAATATGCTATAAAATATACGTTTATAATGTGAAGACAATAAAATATTTCTCTATAAAATACGCCAACGGCCATAGCCACGTTGAGTGCACCGGTTCCCGTAGATCACCGAAGTTAAGCAACGTCGGGCGTGGTCGGTACCTGAATGGGTGACCGACCACGTGCTGTTGGCATTAGAAAAGGGTGGCCTGATGGGCTGTAGATAGCCCGGCGCTAGTGGCCAAGATGTAGATGCGCCGTTAAAAAAAAAAATAATAATAAAAAAAAAATAAATAAAAAAAAATATATATATAAATGCTAGTTGTGCCTCTAAATATTCTAGTCAGAACAAAACCCGACTAATGTCAAAATTGCAAATAAAATACAACCAGTGCAAGAAAAGAGAATCAATATCTTTATAGGAGAAAGTATTTCTTAGATAAATCTTGGTACAGCCCTGACAGCACATTGACTGCCTGGAATCCTGTCGAAGTGCCAAAGGATTTATGCACGCTTTACATGTAGAATTAGAGTCAGTCTCTCAACAATGTCGGCACTTTCTTTATTCCTTATTTCTAGAAAGGAAATGGTATTTTCGAAGCAGTTTCTCTAAAACAAGGAGGGACGTGGGATATGGAAGTTTTTTTTTTTTTAATAAATTATTTTTGCTATGTAAACAATTACAGTTATAATGTTAGGCAATTGTAAGTTGTCCTTATTCATGGACTTTGTTATTCCTTGAACTTGTCATTAGTAATTGTACCTCTCACTAAGCTGGCTCTGCGACGAGTACTCGTTCACACAATCAATATTTATTTGTTTGAACCAATAAATAAAAATATTGCTTACAAATGGTTATGGGAGAAAAAAATTACAAACTAAACAATACAAATAAGAAACAATAAAAAGATCTTGAATTAGAAAATAAGAAATTATTGCAAATGAAAGAAGTCTTGATCCTCTAACAAAGTTGAATGAATGTATCTGGCTTCTGTTGTTGGGAGTTTTTCGTAGTGAGTTTGGTAATTCCGGATTGCGAATTTTGTTTATTTGTGCTCAAAATATAATAATAAATGTAATAATAATTGGATTCCATAAATAAACACTCCGTGATAAAGTAAAAATAACATTACCAAATTTTTTTCAATATAACATGACGGCGACTAATTTATTGGGGACTAATTTTAAAAGATAAGTGTGAGTTTTATGAAAACATTAGTGACCGAAATTGAAAAAGTTTTTTGTTTATGTAAATCCATTTCTATTCATTAATTTTATTGATTAAAATGTATATGTTCATTTTCTTTTAACCATTAATTATTCTGCTAATTAAATTTGTTACTTGAAAATCTAATTATTATACGTAATTTAATTTTATACATATCTGTAACAAATATATAAATGTACCTAGTAGTGATGTCAAATATCCAAATTACATAAAACATAGACATATGTAAAACTTACCGAAGTAACACAAAATATACATAAACCACCGAAAGCACAGAACACAGTATATCTGCTAGCTACAATTCCGCAGAGTAGGTTATAGGAGGTTTACAGGAAAAGGATCTCGACTAGGGCCATAGATATAGGAAGGAATGAGTTCACTCTCGTCATCTGGCCAAAGAGGTAGGTGCTAGGAGCTTAGTAAATATTGGGCAACTAGGATATTGTGTCGTCATAGTTCTAACAAACTGAATGACTAACCATTATCATTGCACTATGATCGTGCGCTTGTGTATGTATATGTATATGAAATAGAAACACATTTATATATATATATATATATATATATATATGTACAGTGAAACCTCCCTTAACGGACACCTCCCTACAGCGGACACCTCTATTAACGGACATTTTCTCACAGTACCGAATTTTTCTATAGGTAAAATAAACCTCTATATTGCGAACACCTCTGTACAACGGACACGGACAGAGAAACCTGATTTTTTACCTCCTTACTACGGACAAGTACAGCTAATGTAAGTTATCGAAGCGTTCCTATCGG
The DNA here is from genome assembly GCA_946811695.1 of Gonocerus acuteangulatus. Taxonomy (NCBI): domain Eukaryota; kingdom Metazoa; phylum Arthropoda; class Insecta; order Hemiptera; family Coreidae; genus Gonocerus; species Gonocerus acuteangulatus. The sequence continues at coordinate 64,916,777 of OX328127.1, read as the reverse complement.
TGTAGGTTTCCAATAAAATGCTTTAACAATAACAAACTCTTTGTTAGAATAAGATATATATAGAGAATAGTGACTAGTAATATCTTCCTAGGAATTTCACAACAGGAACCTCTTCCTTTTCAGCAGAAGCATATGATTTTCCCGCTGGCAGATTACTATCGTTTTGCCTACACGGTTCCGGGAATATTCCAAAACTCTCATTCCGTTCACATTCCCTCTCTTCAATTTTCAGTTGGTGTTTAGCTCTTGTTGAGTAAATATCGTGCTTTCTCTTCAATATGTCCAATCGGAACTCTCTGACACTTAAAGAACAAATTGACGTGATAACATTTTCTAATCGCGAAAAATGTGGTGTGCGTAAAGTTGCCGAGTATTTTAAGATAGGGAAAACACGAGCAGCAGAAATATTGAAAAAGAAAGATGAAATTTTGCAGAAATGGACGGAAAATTGTGACAAACATGTTGTCCAAGAACTAAGAACTGGACACGGATTTACAATCGATCTGGCTACACTGGAATGGTTTAAAAGAGAGCGTGTTCAAAACATTCCCATATCAGGTCCTATGGTCCAGGCAAAAGCACTAGAGATAGCTGGACAGTTGGGCTATTCTGAATTTAAAGCTTCCAATGGGTGACTGGAAAAATTTCGTGGCAGGCACAAAATTTCATTTAGAGCCATTTGTGGAGAATCGGCATCGGTGAATGCGGAAACAGTTACTCAGTGGTTATCCAAGCTTCCATCTTTACTCTTTGGATATACGCCTGAAAATATTTTTATTTTTTTTTTTTTTTAAGTTTATACTTATTGAACTTCTTTCTATATACTTAAAAAAAACTTGTTATGGGTAATTATTAAATGGTTCATTAAAACATGAATTAAATGTACATATTCGGTACGTATCCATCTCGACCAACCCCTCTATATAGAGAACACCTCTCTATAGTGGACAACTTTGGTTCTCCCAGAGGTGTCCGCTATAGGGAGGTTTCACTGTTTATATGTGTATAATATATGTATTGACGATGTTCATTCGCACTATGACAGAATGGAAATTGCCACAAATGAAGATCTATTTTGATTTTTTTAGATCAATTTTAAGGATTTTGACCCGGCTTTGGAAAAATGAACAGACTTACTTAGTTTTGCAATTACAGATAGTGCGAAAAACGGGTTTCTGGAGAAATTAAGTAAATGATGCTACATTTTCAACTTAAATGGAATTGTTCAAATAGATCTTTCGAACCATTTTTGGCGAAAAATCACAAACAGGATTTGAATTTTTCCAGAGATATATTCTCAAGAACTTCCATCTTCATCCACTCCAGGAATCCCTATATATATAAAAATCATTCCAGCATTTGTCAAACAGACAAAAACGGATTTCGTTAAAAAAAAAAAAAAAAATTAATAAAATAAAAAACACTTGACGTTTTAGAAAAATATATTATTCCAGCTTAAAATTCTCATTATTTTAATGAGAATTTTAATAGCATTATTTTTTTCATTTTTACGACTAGATATATTTTTGGTTATAGTTTTAGTTATGCGTTTGTGAACTTGTGAAAAAAAAATAAAGAGATACATAATATGTACGTACACATTTAAAAGCCATCCTACGCGTTATATTGCAACTGGTGAAATCTTTAACGTCCAATATTATTAACTACGAATTTCGGGACGGGTTATCTATAGGATACCACCCTTTTCTGGCCAGGATAGGGCTAATGCCCTTCCCGGTCTCCAACTTGACGTTTCAAATTGGACACATTTCATCAAATTCGGACCGTTTAGGGGGCAGCTACAGCGCCAATAGACGTATATATATATATATATATATATATATATATATATATATATATATTCAAACACCGTTATTTTTGTGATCTATGGTTTTTAAAACGAGACATTATCTAGTCAGCACTTCCGTAGTGGTCATATGAGGTCAAAAGCGAGTTACCTTCATATGGGGGGAGGGAGTAAATGCGCTAATATACCTATTATTGGTAAAATCTATTATGTGCAGATATAATTCATTTGAAAATAAGCTTAACAATATCTAAAAAAAAAAAAAATGTTTTCAACTTATTTCACCTGTAATACATTTAGAAGAAGAAAATATGGTATGCACAGGTATATATATATATATATATATATATATATATATAGAGAGAGAGAGAGAGAGAGAGAGAGAGAGAGAGAGAGAGAGAGATGTAGGATGGGGCAAATAATATGCCTTAATGGGCTCCCATGTTTGTTAAACAAAGCTACGAAGTTGTGTAAGCAGATAAGTGGGTTAATGTAATCTGTTGAAAAGAAGTGTAAACACAATTTGGATTTATTTGCTGTAAATGTGACAAATGGACGTATACATTATCACTTTCCATTTTATTATCCGGCAATAGAGATAATAATTCTCAATGTGATTTATTAGAATCATTTTCAATCAGTAGCATTTATATCAGGCTGTACCGTATGAAATATCAGTTTTGGAGTTGCAGATTTCCATCAAATGTCTTGAAACTGTCGCAGCTCCTACTCCGAGTTCTTTGGCATATTCCCTAGTGCTTTTTGAGGGTCAAGCTTCAACCCTTTCTTTCAGGTGGTCATTGTCAAGCTTGGTTTCTGGCATTCCTCGTTCCTCGTTGTCAAGGTCAAAATTTCCACTCGGAAACCTGGAAAACCACCGGTAAACAGTTCGTTCATTCACCGTTCCCTCCCCGAACGCCGTGTTAATGTTCATACACGGCTCAGCAGCGCTATGACCGAGCTTAAATTCATAACGAAAAATAATACGGAGATACTGATTAAATAATAGGAGTAAATGAGCTTTAATTCTATATGAATAACAATGATTTTTGTAAATAACACAACGAGTAAACAAAACTGACATTTCATACGGTACAGCCTGATAGCACTAATTGAAAAGTATAATTTGATAACTATACATTTTATCTAATGTATCATTAGAAAGCATTTAAGATCAATTCACACACATCAGTCAAATTACGTCTCCGTTCCGTCAATGCCGTCTAAAAAAATAGTATGAGTCAGAAAAAATATGATTTCAAAACGGGTCGATGGAAACGATGTTTTGCCCGAGACTGGCTGGCGACGCACAGTGTGCCCAAACGACTTTTCGTGTTTCAAAGAAGGCTACAGCCTGTAAATCCTAACTGATTTCAATGCATTTTTCAAAAAATGCTACCTAATAACATTTAAAACAACTTTGTCTTGCCAGACTTTTGTTTTATGTGTTCTCTTGTTTATTAAGTTACGTGTAAATAATTTACGAACTTTTACAATTGAACATGAAATAATATTTTATGTTTCGTCTAACTTAATATCAGCACTGATATCGTTGAAATTAAACATAGAAATGCTGGTTAGACTTGGAAAAATCAGAAGGACACATCTTCACGTAAATTTATCTTAATTCAACAATGAGATTAATAGAAATAATATGATTTTTGAATGAAAGTCTAATCAGGATTTAAATGTATAATTTCAACGTTACCAGTGCTGATATTAAGTTAGATGAGAAATAAAACATTATTTTATGTTCAATTGTAAAAGTTCGTGAATTATACACACGTAATTTAATAAACATGGGAAACAAAAAACAAAAATCTGGCTATACAAAGTTCTTCTAAATTGTATTAGCTTCCAAAAAAAAAAAAAAAAAAAAAAAAAAAAAAAAAAAAAAAAAAAAAAAAAAGATTTAGCCTTTTCCTGTGGCCTTTTTTGAAACTCGAAATATCGTACGGACGAAATATCGGACCTGTAAATTTATGCATGTGCCATTGCAAGTACAGTGAAACCTCCCTTAACGGACACCTCCCTACAGCGGACACCTCTATTAACGGACATTTTCTCACAGTACCGAATTTTTCTATAGGTAAAATAAACCTCTATATTGCGGACACCTCTGTACAACGGACACGGACAGATAAACCTGATTTTTTACCTCCTTACTACGGACAAGTACAGCTAATGTAAGTTATCGAAGCGTTCCTATCGGTGTAGGTTTTCAGTAAAATGCGTTAACAATAACAAACTCTTTGTAAGAATAAGATATATATATATATATATATATATATATATATATATATATATATAGAATAGTGACTAGTAATATCTTCCTAGGAATTTCACAACAGGAACCTCTTCCTTTTCAGCAGAAGCATATGATTTTCCCGCTGGCAGATTACTATTGTTTTGCCTACGAGGTATCACGGTTCCGGGAATATTCCGTTCACATTCCTCTCTTCAATTTTCAGTTGGGTTTTAGCTCTCGTTGAGTAAATATCGTGCTTTCTCTTCAATATGTCTAATCGGAAATCTCTGACACTTGAAGATTAAATTGACGTGATAAGATTTTCTAATCGCGAAAAATGTGGTGTGCGTAAAGTTGCCGAATTTTGCAGAAATGGACGGAAAATTGTGACAAACATGTTGTCCTAGAACTAAGAACTGGACACGGATTTACAATCGATCTCGCTACACTGGAATGGTTTAAAAGAGTGCGTGTTCAAAACATTCCCATACCAGGTCCTTTACGAACAATTCGAATTCCTTATTTTTCTTAGCCGTCTGGAACTGCTGGAGAGTTACTGGCCAGGATCCAAAGGGACATTCTTTATTTTTATAACCAAGCACCCCGGCTGTCTGGGAATATACCATACATTGCCGTTCCTAGGGGCAGGAAATAGACCGGAATCCCTACCGCAGAAATGACTGCAGTAGTCATCATCATTTTTCTCAAGTTGTCGTTAAAAAAAATATATAATTCCCAAAAGATTGTACTAAAAACTTAACATTCGAATTACATAATTATTATTATTTTAATAATGCTTTCGCAACTTAGGCGACATAATATATAGAAATCAACGAAAAAATAGTTAGTTTTTACTTTTCTGTTTCTAAAGTATACTAAAATAAGACCAGAATAAACTAGATATTCTCATAACGGACAAGCAAAACAAGACTACTGATATGGCTATCTCTGTACGAATGTTGAGAATATCCAGAAAGAATATATCGAGAAACTTGGACGCGGAGTAGAACTATCTTAACAACTTACATTTCGCTAGAGTAAGTTTAGTGATCATCTCAATTAATAGATATATCTTTAGTGTAGCACTTAGTCCATACAAGTATCTGAAATATATGCTCCTAAATAGGGACTGCTCGACATTAGAAAGGAATTGAGGAGTCTAGAATCAAAACAAGACACATCACTATTTTTAAGATTCTGAGATAACAGTTGATTTGACAAGTTCAATATGTCTTCTATATACTGATAAAGAAAGCGTTTTTCAAAACACAATAGATCATGCTGTTTTGTAATGCTAAAATGGAAAGTTGGCTTCATGATAATAAATATCAGTGAATTTTAAAGTAAGAGAGAAAAAAAAAAAAAAAAAAAAAAAAAAACCCTTCAAAATAGATAATATAACACATAAACTCAAAACCATTCTTCTCTGATACTTACAACTTTTATGAAAATTATACACATGTGTAAAATTAACCTTAAGACTTGTTCTGTTTCAATGATGTGTCTTGTTTTGATTCTAGATGCCTCAATTAGAACATTTTTAAAAATCCTCAGTAAAATAAAAAAATAAAAAAAACACTGGACAAATTAAATGTCAGGTCAACACTTAAAAATACTTAACTTATATATTTGCGTTTATTGCAGTTGATAATAATGAATGTGAAGTTTGGCGCGGACTTTTATAATGAAGGGCCTTTTAATAAAATCCGCTCACATCTTCGTATATTATTTTGTATCATTTATCCTCTAAGCTTTTAATTGTACCTATGATTATTTACTATATGAGCGCTAGCTCGTATTTATCCTTTACGATAATACCATTCTTGAATCCTGGCAAGGATGTGCGTGCGTCCTTCCACGCATGCCTGCGCATGGCTATGAGGGACTACCGGTGTGTATTCCTGAAGGTTGATGACCGACAAACACATACGAGTAATAACACATCAATGCACCTCCAACATCGATCCATTGTTGACAACCCTCAATTTACAACGATATTATTACTAGGCAATCAATACTACTTCATGCGTTTCCTAGCTAATTTTTAAAATCCCTAAAATCCGATCGCGCTTCGACATTGTGTGCCCCCTAGACAAACTGGAAGGATACAGTCCTTTCAACGCACCTAAAGGTGCGTTTACATCAGAAATATATCTCAGGCATGAAATATATCTCAGGTGTCGGATAGGTAATTGGACGCCTTTAAACTGAAAGGAACCAAGCGCCATTTTTAACGAAATTGAGTTTTTGTGCTACATTGTAGAGAATTAGAGAATTTATTTAGTAACAAAAAACTGTTTAAAATATAATGTTGTCATTATAGCAAGAAAAAATACCAAAAAAAAAAAAGAAGTGAAATGGAGTATCCAGTATGCTGTAATAAACAGAAAGGAATCAAGCACCATTTTTATCAATAACTATAAAAATAAAATCCCATTACCATAACAACAGCTTATTTTAATTAGAGAAAATGAAACATTTCAGACAATAAAGGAATTTTAGAACCACAAAAAACTTTAAACCAAATTCTCTAAAGAATGAACAGATGGCACTTGGTTCCTTTCCGTTTAAAGGCGTCCAATTATCATAACTATTATATCCGACACCTGAGGTATATTTTCTGCAAGAAGTGTCAGATGTAAACACACCCTTATTGCTCGATATATCTCAGACATGAATTGCAGTTTACATTAGGGTGCGTTTACATTTGATAGTCATTGCAGGATATTTTTGTCAGACAGAAATTATTACTAATGTAAACTACGAATAATTTCTGTCTCAAATATATATTTCTATCACAAGAAGTGTCGACACTTCTATACCATCAGATGGAAACACTGATTATAAAGAGAAGAATTTAATGTCTGAGATAAATATCTTGGCTTGCTGTATTGTCGACACTTCTATACCATCAGATGGAAACACTGATTATAAAGAGAAGAATTTAATGTCTGAGATAAATATCTTGGCTTGCTGTATTGTCGACACTTCTATACCATCAGATGGAAACACTGATTATAAAGAGAAGAATTTAATGTCTGAGATAAATATCTTGGCTTGCTGTATTGTCGACACTTCTATACCATCAGATGGAAACACTGATTATAAAGAGAAGAATTTAATGTCTGAGATAAATATCATGGCTACTAGCTGTATTGTCGACACTTCTATACCATCAGATGGAAACACTGATTATAAAGAGAAGAATTTAATGTCTGAGATAAATATCATGGCTACTAGCTGTATTGTCGACACTTCTATACCATCAGATGGAAACACTGATTATAAAGAGAAGAATTTAATGTCTGAGATAAATATCATGGCTACTAGCTGTATTGTCGACACTTCTATACCATCAGATGGAAACACTGATTATAAAGAGAAGAATTTAATGTCTGAGATAAATATCATGGCTACTAGCTGTATTGTCGACACTTCTATACCATCAGATGGAAACACTGATTATAAAGAGAAGAATTTAATGTCTGAGATAAATATCATGGCTACTAGCTGTATTGTCGACACTTCTATACCAATCCATGACATAAATGTTTAGCAATTTCTGTCAGTTTGTAAACAATCAATGGAATATCTATCCGACACATGAGATATATTTCCTGCGAGAGGTGTCAGGTGTAAAAGCACCCTACCCTACGACTGCATGCCAAACTATGGCTGGTTTTTATGATCCTATTAAATACTTGGTTAATGATTTTTTATTGCATTTCTTCAGAGAATTGCGGAAACACGTTTTCCTTCCGTTTATTGTGTCATATTTAACGGATCGAGTAGAACGTTCAAGAGGAAACCTAAATATTCAATGTTATAGAATCAGAATCATCAAAAAAACCTCATTAGGGGATTTCTTCTCTATGGAGGGAGGTAGGAACCACACAAAAAGATGTGCGCCACACGACAGCGACCACGTGGATGAACTGTCGACTTTGGCATCATTGGATATTTCCTTCAGAATTGGATATGATTGGCTATGTCTATACTCAAATAGTTGACCAACTATTTTCACAATAAGATTAACACAAAAATAAACTTTATATACTAGAATAGCTTAACCAAACACTTTAACCTAATCCCACATCCATTACTAACGGAATGGTACAAAAATAATGATGAAGGAAAGTATTCCTTCATTCGTCTAAATGACAGGTTTTCGGGAAAATCTATAATAAAAATAAAAATCTTGGCATTTCTTTTTTTTTTTTCAAATAGCCTATCAACCTTTGAGATTATTAACGCCACAGATTTTAGAGGTTCCAATTAATTTAATTAATTAATTTAGAGGTAAATATTTGTTTTTAAACTTTAATGTGATATATTCTTTTCTTTAATTATAATTATTCAACACTTTACAGTTTTTTATGTTAAAGTTTTTTGACTTAATTATAATAGTTTTTTTCAGGCGTTCCCAGGATTTTAAAAAATCAAATAACTTTTTTAATTTTTGTCTGATTGCCACAAACATCTTCACTCAAATTACCGGTGATGTCATATTTGGCAGATGTCTTACCCCTAAAACAACGTTTAGGTGACCATGGATAAAGTCACCTGCCTATGGTCGCATAAATGTCATAAAGGCCTTCCTCCATCCCCTAGGCATTTTTTGTTGAAGAAGGCTGCGAAAGAGCATGCCGAAATGTTCAGAATATAGATTTTTCTGAAAATATTAAGTTTTCTCTAAGACGGATCCCAACCATTTTTTGACTTATAATGATTTCAAAGGTTAACTATCTGCATCTCATTAAAATAATTATATAATAGATAATTTCATATAGTAAGTATATAGAATTATTTGTTGTTTTAGTTGTGTTTTAGGGCAAAAAACATTTATTTTCTGGTATGTATAGCTTTAAGGATTTTACCAAGGACCTTGAAGAAGGCTGCATAATAATACCTGGACGTGTTTTGAAATATGAACGACTTCGGAAAGAGATCGATCAGCGATGAGATATTTCTGAACCGAATGTCCACCCACCTGTTCAAATCGATATAGAAAGATATGAACATCGTCGTCATGTTTACCTTCGGAAGTGGCCAACGCGTGTGATATTAATAGATCTATCGAACGGGAAATAGTTCTTAGAAAAAACATAATACTATTTTTAACTTTCCAAATAGGCTTTTATTAGATGTTGGAACAATGTGGCAGGTGAAGTGAAGATGTTGTATAAGGAAAAAGGCTTTGGGAAACGCTAAGAATGTAAATAAAGGCAAGTGTTAATAAGATGTAAGGTTTAAAGTATAAGGCCGGCCACACACTATGAGGTAGACCGGACAGGTATACCCGTGAGGTGCACCTGTCCGGTCTACCTGTGACCCACACTGTTCAGGTGTACCGGACAGGTTTGTCTGTTTTCAACATGGATCCTCCAGGAGATAATCTACTTTATCTCTCTCTATTTGCAGTAATATTTGAGACACGTAAAAACAAACGAAAAAAAAACGCAAACAACGGTGTAAGGAATGGTTGCAGAGAAGAAATAAATTCACCCATATCAATCTGCTGAACGAATTAAGAGATGAACCAACAGATTATCGCAAGTATCTGCGCATGAACGAATCTTTTTACTACGAATTATTGTCACTTGTATCTCCTTTTATTAAGAAGAAATGTACATACATGAGGGCCGCTATATCCCCACACGAAAAACTAACAGCTACTTTGAGATTCTTGAGGAGTCCGTTTTCCTCTACTCCTTCCGAATATTAGATCGAAAACTATTAATTTTACTTTTAGCCATACTCTCGTTTGCATTTGGATATATTTCCTGCAGTTTGTGTACTAATTTGCGATATGCAGCCTCCCTTTTATTTCTATTGTGAAAATCATCGTCTTTTATATTCCATAAACATGGTTCATTTTAATAAATTTCGATGAAATCACTAAGAACTTCATTAATTTTATGAGCCTTTTTATACTTTAAACTGATTTCATAAATAAATAAATAAAAAGGCCACAACGGTAAAACAAATCAACACAAATCAGAGTTGCAGAAAACTGAGACCTCATCAAGTACACCTGACAATCCCCACACACACATGAGGTCTACTCGCCTGTGAGGTGGAAATAATCGAATTTTCATCAGGTGTGAGGTCGCCGGAGAGGGTAGAGAGGGGGTAGTTAAGTTCCGCCACATGAGGTAGACCGGACAGGTACACCTGATGGGAAAACCTGTCCGGTCTACCTCATAGTGTGTGGCGGCCCTAAGAGAGGAAGGCAGGGTGAGAGTCAGGGGATGAGGACTGGGCGATGATAGGTCAGCGAGTGAAAGAGTGATATTTGACAAATATATATGTAGTAGATTTTTCTTCACTGTCAAAAATTTCTCGTAATATTTCAGTTAGCTTTTACATGCCATTGTTATAGAAAGACTCAGGTTTTGATGCAAACGAATATGAAAGTTCATTTAATACGTTCTGTTTAGAATTGAACATTTTCCCTAGTAACAGTACAATAGTAGTTGTAAGGGACAGTAAGTAAATTGTCGGGGGTGTAAGTAGGATGCGGCAGAAACTCAATCAGGTTTTGTAGCGTTGTTCGAGCCGAGAGTGGTCTAGAATTATCATGATAAAACAACACTTTATTGGTATTTACCATCCGCGGCCGGTTTTGTAGCGTTGTTCTAGCCGAGAGTGGTCTAGAATTATCATGATAAAACAACACTTTATTGGTATTTACCATCCGCGGGCGGTTTTGTAGCGTTGTTCGAGCCGAGAGTAGTCTAGAATTATCATGATAAAACAACACTTTATTGGTATTTACCATCCGCGGGCGGTTTTGTAGCGTTGTTCGAGCCGAGAGTGGTCTAGAATTATCATGATAAAACAACACTTTATTGGTATTTACCATCCGCGGGCGGTTTTGTAGCGTTGTTCGAGCCGAAAGTGGTCTAGAATTATCATGATAAAACAACACTTTATTGGTATTTACCATCCGCGGGCGGTTTTGTAGCGTTGTTCGAGCCGAGAGTGGTCTAGAATTATCATGATAAAACAACACTTTATTGGTATTTACCATCCGCGGGCGGTTTTGTAGCGTTGTTCGAGCCGAGAGTGGTCTAGAATTATCATGATAAAACAACACTTTATTGGTATTTACCATCCGCGGGCGGTTTTGTAGCGTTGTTCGAGCCGAGAGTGGTCTAGAATTATCATGATAAAACAACACTTTATTGGTATTTACCATCCGCGGGCGGTTTTGTAGCGTTGTTCGAGCCGAGAGTGGTCTAGAATTATCATGATAAAACAACACTTTATTGGTATTTACCATCCGCGGGCGGGTTTTAATCCATGAGATGAATCCATCCTTTTTGCCATCTTATGGAGTGTTAATTGAATTGAGTGTTAATATTGCGGCTGTGAATCCACAAGATTTTTAGAAACGTCGTTATTTAAATTAACTGTACATCCATTAACTGGTTCATCATAAATACTGATTTCTCCATCTTTTAATTTTTTAAACAATTTCTGGACAGTCCTTACACTGATAGGTGTGTTGGCATACACAAACTATTAATTTTTATCGCTGTAGATCTGGCAGATTAGCCACACGAAAATAAAAATATAACACAGCACGATCGCATTCAATATCGATATTCATTTTCTATGGTTACTAATAAGCGTCCAATTTAATGCGCTAATTACCTGACCTAATATATCAAACAATATTACTATATTATATTAGAAGTCTTTGCACGCATGTAACTAAAGTTAAGTACAAGAAGAAAGCACATTAGAAGAATTACTGGCACTTAAAGGAAAGCTGACAGGGGAATGATGATGGACTGTCACGAGTTTTAGTTCGCTCTGAAGTATGAGCAGCTTATGGTCATGTGCTGGACGCATCACAGGAGAACCCATTTTTGGCTGTAATCGCAACAAGGCTCTCGAGTAAATGCATTACAATGAAGGTATCTATGTGGAAGGATGGGTCAAACTAAGTCTTGGTAAATTTGTAAATTTAAGCTCCTAACTGTGGTTATCATAGAAGTTGGCTAAAGTAGAGAAAAAAAGTGGCGACAGGTGTGCGATCCCGGGTAAATTATCTTTGTGGAGATCCTCAAGTACTTTCACACGTGGACAGAACTCTTTGAGACGGGACTCCTTTTTAATCATGAAATGAGCAGATCATGGCATCAGCATTGAAAATATAAATTGTAATTTCCACGTATCGAGGATGTTACTCAGCAGAAGACGAAAGGCAAAGCATCGATGCAGATGTTCAATGAGTAATGAAAATAAAATTTAACGAACATTCCTTTCGGTATCTAATACTGCACCATCAGAAGCAACATTAATCCAGAATTGTTGAAAAAAGTGTTCACAGAAGGAAAATATAATACAAAACTTACAAAAATATAGCCGCCTTCGCTTCATTACAGTGCCCAGTTGCTATTAGAACAACTGCAAAGTGCAGACTGATAAATAAGAAAGAAACGGAGGGTCGTCTAGAGTAAATATAACCTTTCTCTTGTTATAGAAACCTTCAACAATGTCAACAAACAATCCTCTGGATAAACTATAGAATGACTGTTTCTGGTTTTAAACAAATACTAAAAAAATCCCTCCTTAGCGCGTTTCCAAAACGTTTCATACACGGTGTCATTTGGAAATCTTGGAATAAGTGCACCTAATATTTCCTTACGTTTACTTAATATTGACTCCTATGAAATATGGAAAATAAGTGACTTTTAGGCGCCAATATGTTCTGAAAACTTCCAGTAGGGGGTATTACTCACTCGGCCTATTTCGAAAGCTCTATTACAAACAAGCAAACAGTAGTTCTCATTTTGTGAATCATGTTTTATTAGCAAATTCATTTTACTGCCAAAAGCAGTTCTTTTTTTGTGTGTGTATATGTTTAGCGGCATATCAGCATTTAGGCTATTAACACCGGGCTATCTACAGGTTGCCACCCTTTTGTAATTCCAACAGCACTTGGTCGGTCACCCATGCAGGTACTGGACACGCCCGATGTTGCTTCGAAATTCGGTGATCTAGGCGAAACCGGTGCATTCAACATGGCTATGCCCGTTGGCAATTTAAGCAGTCATTTCTCCGAATAGGACCGTCCCATCGAAAATTACTTTAAGTAAAGATGGAATGGTTGGGATTCGGCTAAATAAACCTCAATATGATTTTTGTTTTAAAAAAATCTATATTTCGGACGTTTCGGCTACTCATTGGTAGCCTTCGTCAGCTAAAATGACAAAAAAGAAATTAATACAGAAACAAACAAGAAAAATTTATAATTGTGATAGGTAACAGAACTATAGATACAATTTAACTTATAACAGAACATATCGTCTTAAATTCTTAGAATGAGTAGAATGAAAAAGAAAATAGGTACAGTAATTGATTTTAATAGTAATTAGTAACATTAATTGATTTTACAAAGAAATAAGAAAACTATATACCAATGACAAATATAGTAGCTAATAGTAACATTAATTAATTTTACAAAGAAATAAGATACTACATACCAATGGAAATGCCGAGCGGCAGAGGAAGACCAAGGTTGGCAATTAAGTAACCATTGTGAAAGTGTCTAAGGAAAAAAGGAATCTGCAAGGGGTATATGTAACTGGAAACAGCAAGAGGTGGGGGAAACGGGCGGTAAGGATCAAACAGATGTTTATGACATTTTATGACAGGAAAGGAGAAAAAGGTGTTAATGGAAGGATACCCAAGGGGCAAGGTAAAAATCTAGGTAGGTGGTCGGGAGAGTATTTGGAAAATATTAGCGTACATAGGAGAAATGCCTTGTTGGTCAGTTTTGTAATTTATATTGTTTTTGTTTAAGTTTATGTGTACACATTCCGAGATCTGTAGTCTTTTTTTGTTTCGTTGTGTAGAAAGAATTTTCGTGTCGTCGAAGTTAAAAGTGTGTTTTTGTGTAATGGCGTGTTTTGCAAGTGCAGATTTATCTATTTCTTTATTAGTGATGGTTCGTTTATGTTGTGTAAGACGTGAGTGAATGTCATTTATGGTTTCTCCTATGTATACACCATTACAGGAAGGGGTTTGGCAAGGGACTTGGTAAACACATCGGGTGGTATGTTCAAAAGGGATGGGATCTTTGAGTTTGGTGTAGAGGGTTTTGAGTTTGTTGGTAGTTTTCAATCCAAAATTTAGGGAAGGGTAGGATTTTTTAATTGTCTTTGTAAGTTTATCAGTCAGTCCAGGTGTAAATGGTAGAGATCGGAACATTTGGGAACTGGGAGTTAGGGAAGAATTGGGAGAGATAGTGTTGGAAAGTTGGGATTTTACTTTTTTAACAAGGGATTTTATGAGGTTGGGGGGAAATTGGTTGCGTGCCAATATATCTGAGGCGATATTAATATTTTTATTGTGGAAGGAAGCATGGGATAGGGAGAGGACTCGGCGAAGGAGATTTCTGGCTACATTAATCTTGAGGTGGTAAGGATGGGATGAATGAAAATTAAGTAACCGTCCCGAGTATGTGGGTTTTGTGTACCAGTCAGTAATAATAGTACCGTCAGTCTGTCTAATTAGTAAGAGGTCCAAGTATGGGAGCTGTCTGTCCTGTTCTATTTCGACGGTGAATTGAAGCCTAGGGTAAAAGGAATTGAAACAGGTAAGTATGCCTGTTAGTGTGTTAGGGTTTATCATCAGCAAAAGATCATCTACGTATTTGCAGATGAATGAGATGTCATGGGGAAACTGTGGGACGAGGGAGTTGAGAAGATCGTTGAGAAGGATTGAGGATAAATCGGGTGCAAGACAATTGCCCATGGCTAGACCTTCAATTTGTTTATAGAATTTCCCATCATATTTAAAAAAACCGCTGTTAACACACAGTTTTAGACTTTCTATAAACAAATCAAAGGATAGAGGGCTATGGAGTTGTAGGGTGGGCCAATGGTTTTCGATTATTTCTAGCGTTTTGGCTAATGGGACGTTAGTGAATAAGGATGTGGCATCAATAGAAACTAAAATGTGGCCGTGGGGAATGGTTAGGTTGGATAATTTAGAAATAAGGTCAAAGGAATTAGTTATATCATAGGGATTATTATGGCTAAGTATTTGTAATGAGGGAAGAAGGAATTTACTAAGGCTGGAAGAGGGAGAATCTATATTGGCAATGATGGGACGAAGGGGAATCCAGGTTTGTGGATTTTGGGGAGGCCATAGGCTCGCGGTGGGAGGAAATTGTGGGAAATTAAGAAGGACTTAGTGGATTTGTCGATTTCGTTAGAGTTAAAAAGTTTGTGAATGTGTTCGTTGAATTTTCGTTCTTGTACTAGGGACCTAAAACACACCAAAAATTTCTTACGGACACATGAACAACATATAATTTGTACTAAATCCGACAAGGGAAACACGACCGTCATCATGGACAGAACAGAATACAACGAAAAAATGACCAACTTATTCAACGACACCAATACATATTTACCCATTCCTAAGGACATTACGAAAATACAAAATCCACAAACCTGGAAATCCCCTTCGTCCCATCATTGCCAATATAGATTCTCCCTCTTCCAGCCTTAGTAAATTCCTTCTTCCCTCATTACAAATACTTAGCCATAATAATCCCTATGATATAACTAATTCCTTTGACCTTATTTCTAAATTATCCAACCTAACCATTCCCCACGGCCACATTTTAGTTTCTATTGATGCCACATCCTTATTCACTAACGTCCCATTAGCCAAAACGCTAGAAATAATCGAAAACCATTGGCCCACCCTACAACTCCATAGCCCTCTATCCTTTGATTTGTTTATAGAAAGTCTAAAACTGTGTGTTAACAGCGGTTTTTTTAAATATGATGGGAAATTCTATAAACAAATTGAAGGTCTAGCCATGGGCAATTGTCTTGCACCCGATTTATCCTCAATCCTTCTCAACGATCTTCTCAACTCCCTCGTCCCACAGTTTCCCCATGACATCTCATTCATCTGCAAATACGTAGATGATCTTTTGCTGATGATAAACCCTAACACACTAACAGACATACTTACCTGTTTCAATTCCTTTTACCCTAGGCTTCAATTCACCGTCGAAATAGAACAGGACAGACAGCTCCCATACTTGGACCTCTTACTAATTAGACAGACTGACGGTACTATTATTACTGACTGGTACACAAAACCCACATACTCGGGACGGTTACTTAATTTTCATTCATCCCATCCTTACCACCTCAAGATTAATGTAGCCAGAAATCTCCTTCGCCGAGTCCTCTCCCTATCCCATGCTTCCTTCCACAATAAAAATATTAATATCGCCTCAGATATATTGGCACGCAACCAATTTCCCCCCAACCTCATAAAATCCCTTGTTAAAAAAGTAAAATCCCAACTTTCCAACACTATCTCTCCCAATTCTTCCCTAACTCCCAGTTCCCAAATGTTCCGATCTCTACCATTTACACCTGGACTGACTGATAAACTTACAAAGACAATTAAAAAATCCTACCCTTCCCTAAATTTTGGATTGAAAACTACCAACAAACTCAAAACCCTCTACACCAAACTCAAAGATCCCATCCCTTTTGAACATACCACCCGATGTGTTTACCAAGTCCCTTGCCAAACCCCTTCCTGTAATGGTGTATACATAGGAGAAACCATAAATGACATTCACTCACGTCTTACACAACATAAACGAACCATCACTAATAAAGAAATAGATAAATCTGCACTTGCAAAACACGCCATTACACAAAAACACACTTTTAACTTCGACGACACGAAAATTCTTTCTACACAACGAAACAAAAAAAGACTACAGATCTCGGAATGTGTACACATAAACTTAAACAAAAACAATATAAATTACAAAACTGACCAACAAGGCATTTCTCCTATGTACGCTAATATTTTCCAAATACTCTCCCGACCACCTACCTAGATTTTTACCTTGCCCCTTGGGTATCCTTCCATTAACACCTTTTTCTCCTTTCCTGTCATAAAATGTCATAAACATCTGTTTGATCCTTACCGCCCGTTTCCCCCACCTCTTGCTGTTTCCAGTTACATATACCCCTTGCAGATTCCTTTTTTCCTTAGACACTTTCACAATGGTTACTTAATTGCCAACCTTGGTCTTCCTCTGCCGCTCGGCATTTCCATTGGTATGTAGTATCTTATTTCTTTGTAAAATTAATTAATGTTACTATTAGCTACTATATTTGTCATTGGTATATAGTTTTCTTATTTCTTTGTAAAATCAATTAATGTTACTAATTACTATTAAAATCAATTACTGTACCTATTTTCTTTTGCATTCTACTCATTCTAAGAATTTAAGACGATATGTTCTGTTATAAGTTAAATTGTATCTATAGTTCTGTTACCTATCACAATTATAAATTTTTATTGTTTGTTTCTGTATTAATTTCTTTTTTGTCATTTTAGCTGACGAAGGCTACATATTAGTAGCCGAAACGTCCGAAATATAGATTTTTTTAAAACAAAAATCATATTGAGTTTTATTTAGCCGAATCCCAACCATTCCATCTTTACTTATCACCTCGACGGCTAACTATCTAATCATCATGAAAATTACTTTAGAATTTTTCTTGTAGAGAAGTCAATAAGCTTTCAAATAGTCACCTTCCTCTTACCACGATTTTCCCGCCATTTTCGAGATATTTCAAAAAATATACGAAGATGTCAAAACGTTTCATGTCTGTTAATACGTTTTTTTAATACTTCATTTACTCAAAACGCAGCCAAAATTAAAATATCTTAGTTTAGATGGGTATCAAACGCCTGGAACAATTTCGTACATTTAATAAGCTTTCGAATGGTTACAGTCTATTTACCACGATTTCGAAACCTTTTTAGAGATATTTAACAAAATATACCAAAATCCTAAAACTCCTCTTGTATGTTAATAAAAATATTTTTGTCGAATACTTTTTAACTCCAAATGAAATCAAAATTTAACTTTCTTAGTTTGGCTGAATTCCAAACAAATAGAAAATATTTTATTGAATAAAAAGATTTTAATTAGTTTGAACGAAATTTCGAGGCCACTAGCTTTAAAAAGATTTAGAAGGCATTATAGGATTTATTTTAAAATAAAATGTTTAAAAACTTTAACTATATTTACTCCAAAAAATTAAAAAAATGTAAAACAAACAATGTAATTTATCTTTAGGAAATTCATCATAACTTATCACTACATTCCACAGTGGACTTTGCAATTTTTATCCCTAAGAGAAAATGTTAACTGTTTTAAATCATTGATTCCTAAGGAAAAGCAAAACACCATAAGAAAGATTAGGAATAGCCCAGAGATGGTGGAAGTCTTAAGTACATATTTCAGTGTTTCTCGAACCTGGCGTTTTCTTCTGGGATTCTTCTAAGCATGAAGAGTACATATATATATATGAAATTTTTAAATTTAACGTCCATTATTATTAACTAAGAGTTTTGGGGCGGGTTATATATAGGTTACCACCCTTTTCTAGCCAGGATAGGGCTGATGCCTTTTCTTTTTTCTAAATAAAAGCCACCACCCCATAGTGGGAATCGAACCCACGATTTTTGGCACGGAGTATTAAGTGCTCCTTATATATATATATATATATATATATATATATATATATATATATATATATATATATATAATATCTAACCAACAGTTGCTAAAAGTACACTAGCTTATTACCAATTGATCACTTTTAAATAAATAATAAAGCAAAAGTAGAAACTATTAGAAAATAATATTAGTTTTGTGTAATTGAGAAGCTTACTGGGTATGATAGATGTACAGGTAGAGTGTTTGCGGTTACTGAAGTGTGGACTGTTTGATTCGACCTCATATTCATAACGGTCTCTTTTCCTTCCGCTACATTAGTACTCACAGCTATATTTTGTTGGAGTATTACTACATGTCTTCTGTTCGTAGAGGTACGCAAAAAAATGCGCAAATTCTATTTAGCTCACCTAAAGTATATCAACTCGAATTATATGCGCATTGAAAATTAGAATTAAATTTAAAACGGAAATATACCTTATTCACAGTATTTGCTGAACAACTTTTATTTTACTCCTTCTTTCACGCAGGAATTGTTAACGGGCCTTATTTGTTACTACATGAGCTGACTTATTCCAATGTAATTTGTCTGCTATTCTTAAGAGTTTACAATGTATTTGTTAAATTTCAAATGTATATGTTTGTGTATAATTGTTTCGAGCGAATCGCATTCGTTGCGAGTGCTCGAAACGAATTCGAGTGGGTAATGTTAATGATGGAAGGGGGGGGGGGTTAAGGGGAACGTGGATAGGGGCCCGTAGTTCCTCTCGGGGCCTCTGATTAAGAGTTTATATTCGAACCATTACGTTCTTCAGGCAATTAAAAATATTTATATCTATACATATATAATAAAATTCTAACGGATCGCTTTCTGCACATGGAAGATATATGGGAGATAATGCTACTGGGGACCTTTAACAACGCAACAGTACGCAAAACAATCATTTTTCGAATTCTTGTCTGTTTGTCTTTTTATCTCGGCGTACAAATCTCAGAAACAGCTTATCCGATTTAGTTGCGGTTTTCACTAATAATATTGTGGTAAGCTTCCCTTAACATTTAGTGTTGTCAATCGGTTCATAAATAAAAAAGTTATTCCAATGTAAAGAATCACGTCGAACATTTCATGAACACGTTTACATATATGGGGGAAAAATACTATTGGGGGTCTTTATGAAAGCAATAGTACCCAAAACAATGATTTTTAATTTTTTTGTCTGTATGTCTGCTGTCCGTCAGACACTCTATACACACTAGAGTTTAACAATCCCTAAGGGGTCAGCTTAGTGGCTCTGTCACGTTTAATAATCCTAGCAGCCTGTATGCTTGATCCCCCACGCCTATGCGTCTAATATTGTTTATAGAGAAGCATTACTGTAAAGTAATTTTTTTTTTAAATACCCATATGACGGTGTTTATAATCCAAAGTAAACCAAAAGATATATCCAAAAATTCTGTCGTGAGTCACTCTCTACGCGGACGAAGTCGCGGGCAAAGCTAGTTTTAAATATTTCTATACCTCCCTCTCTTAAGAAACGGTTGGGATGTTTTAATCACAAAAAACAAAACGTTCTTTTCTCAGAATCGTTATCGTCCTACAATCAATTCTTCAAGAAGTGATTTTTTTTTTTTTTTTTTTTTTAAATCGATTAAAAAACATTTCAGTATTTATACATTGTAATAATGATAACCTTTAGTATTTTTTAAGGACGGTTCTCAGGAAACATTTCATGACTTCACACTTTTTAGCTTGCCATTACAAATCCAATAAAATAATACTATTCCACATAGCTCGATCAATATTCAGGTAATTCGCGCGGCACCCCTCTTATTTGCAATATAAAATCGTCATGAAACAAGAAGTTTTTATTCTGTATTCAAGTTATTTTCTTTCTTTACTCTTGTATTATTAATTATAAAAGATAGCCGAAATATTCTACTCGCGTAGCCAATTTACACTCAAGGTAAAATGTCAAGGGCCCTTGATACCACTAAATCAACACATCATTAATTTTTTTCCCCAATTACAAACATTTTATTTTTTATTAACTGGCAAAATTGGAATTGTACAAATAAGTGAGAGGGTATTATTAGTTTCTTGACAAGGTGTTGCCTAAAAATTGGCCCCATTCTATGATATTATAACTTTAATAGGCAAACTGTTTTTGGGAGAGGTCTGGAACTTGGCATTTTTTTTTTTAAAGTTAGTTTATTGGGGGATTATACATTAAAGCAAGGAAACATTTACTTGAGACCTATCGCAGAACCGGAGTCAAAACATTTATCTCTGCGCGAGCATAAGGTCATTGTGGCGTTCGATTAATCATAAAAGTCCACCACGCATGAGCTGCGTAACGCAGCACATTCATTAAAGCAAGATTGTTTTTTATTCCGCAATGCAGAAGAGTGTCTTTAGTAAAACCAACGGCCGTTATAGGCCGAATTGCTCATTTTCTAAAAACATTTTTTTTTTTTTCGATGAGCACAATGTATGCCGAGCTTCATTATTATAAAATAACAATTTTCACCACCAGGGACATAAATGTAGTTACTGTCCGGAGTAAATCCCCCCCCCCAGCTCCAGATTTAGCTTGCTAACAAACGCATCCAAACATTTGTAGTGGGAATCAGTTTATACCTAGATTGTTTGACGAAAAAGCTAAAATTGTGACCACTATAGCTATTTTATATATATATATATATATATATATATATATATATATATATATATATATATATATATATGCACGCAAAACATTTTCGTTATCATAGGTAAATTCGAAGAACATTTCTTTGAGGATTCAAAGGACAATAGCTACATTCCTTCAAAATTTATTAAAGCCTCTTTCAATATCTAACAATTTTTTACAAGTTATAGGATATTATAAGTAAGTAATGTAATACAGTTCGGTAGTTCACTTAAATGTGTAGAGAAGGTGAATAATAAAAAATACACAATTAATTCAGTTCCACATTTTCTATTTTTTTTTTTTTTTTTTTTTTTTTTTTTTTTTTTTTTTTTTTTTTTTTTTAAGAGATAACATTGACTTACCATATTACTTACACGAATTGCTCACACAGGACAGTAAACACATCGATAATGTACTAAAATATTTAAAACTCAAAAAGAAATTTCAACTTTTTTAAGAGGCTGTAATCTATTTAAGATGAAAATTTCAATATATTTTTAATGTTTTAATTTAGTTATTTATTTATCATGATGATTATTTATTTATATATATTATTTATATATATATTTATCATGATGATTATTTATTTATATATATATTATTATTATTATTATGATTATTTATTTATATATATTATTTATTTATATATTTATCATGATGATTATTTATTTACTTCGTTATTTATTTATTTTTTTTATCCCAAACATTACTATTTTATAAATAATCTTCCCAATTATGTATTGTTTTTTCTTGTTTTTCTTTGTATGACATGTTTACATTGATTTGTATAATTATAAGCTTTATTCGCACATTGACTTAAAAAGCAAATCACCATGTTGTGAACTCTATAATAAATAAATATGTTTAAGAGAAAAGAATAAAACATGTTGAGCTGAAATAATCGTGTATTTTTTATTCCTGACCTTCCCCCACTCATTTAAGTGAATTGAGTAAATGTTAAAGGTTTAAAAAAACATAGGTTCAGTAGTTTTATTTGGTTATTTGATAGAATCAGTGTTGGGCAAAAATTATTCAGAATGATGAATAATGATTAATGGATAAATGTATTATTTCATTCATGAATGAAGAATAATTACTTTTATTCATTATTCGTTATTCTGTGAATGAAGTTTATGTTTTATTCACAAATTATTCGAATGATCATTCAGAATAAACATGTTTTAGTGAATAACAATAGATTTATTATAATGTTGGCAGCCAGAAATACGTATATATGTGTGTGTGTTTGAGTAGGATTATTCAGTAGACCAACTAGAAATAAATAATAACGAATGATGAATAATGAATGATGAATAACGAATAATTCATGATGTACTGTGTGAATAAGATAATTCAGTGAATTATTCATCATTCACTAAAAATTTATTCGAATGATCATTCGAATGATAATTTATTCGAATAATGCCCAACACTGGATAGAATAAGATGTTGATCGTCGGGGTTTCGGTTTATTTTTTATTCACTAAAACTACATTTTATAGTTAAAATGTATTTTATTAACGCCAACGTTTCGGCTTGCTATACAAGCCTTCTTTAGGGCTATGGAGAAGAGGGAGAACTGTCCAGTTTCATGTAGGCTACTTTTCTGGTTATTTGATAGCGTCGAGTAACGAGTATTGTATTAATAGGATGTATAATTTGAACATTACACTAATGGAACAGTGCATTCCAATTTTAACTTATGGCTTTTTAACGATTTCTAATAATTTTTGTTGAGTATTTGTTCCTTACATTAGGTTTAATGATGTGACGACTAGAATTTTAAATTGGGCAAGCAATGTATAGTTAATGAGGCTTTAATACGTTCGGTTTTATCCTTGGGATAAAATTAGGGGCATTACTTCGCGAGCACGAGTTTGCTGCTAAATGTTGAAATAACGAATTGGAAAGTGGTTGTCGGGTGGGAGAAGGTCCTTTCTCAAGGACACCAGCATTCCCTGCCGAGGTAGTCCGATCCATCTCGTCTTATTCTGTGGACTGTAGTCTTAAAATTGATGTAATCTTCAATTGGAGAATCTTCAATCTGCCAAAATGGTGGGAGGTGATCAACGGGCCGTCTTTATACATTCAGGTGGCGTATTTTACCAAACTTTCTTCATGAATATGGTACCTGAAAAAGTTGGATCTCGACGACTCAAAATTATTAATACTGGAGAGAAGTCATACACAAGCATCATATAGACAACGAGTACTAGAAATAGTGACATGTGGGCTCAAGGCCTTTAGCCCACATAACCTCCTTTTGTAGAGGATACTCAATAATCTCATTTACAACATTTAATTTTGACAACTATATTACTCCGTATACATAGACTTGAAACCTAAAATTATTACATAATTCTGAACTGCAAGAGTAAACTTTCGATGTGTCCAACTTATCCAGGTTTTTAAAATGCATATTTGTCACCGTAACAGATTCAACGAAGTTGGAACAGAGCGTTGTTAGAAAAAAAAAATTATGATGGTATCAGAGCCGTTTAGGAACTATCCCACATGTCCCAAAGGAAGTTATTCCAATCCAATGCTCCTTCAATGCGCTACTTCCCATGCCGGTATAAATACAGTCAACTCGAACAACGTTGACAAGTCGAATCCTTAAATAAGTCGAACTGAATCAGTGGCCCCGAGTCATTACAAGTAAATGTCACCTTAATAAGCCGATTTCAGATCAAAACCGTAAAAAGTTATGTAAATAAGTCGAAATAGGCGTCCTATGACTTCCACCTCTATTAGTCGGGCTTTTAAAAGACATCACCTCAATAACCCCGAACTCCAATTCGAAAGAAACATGAAAACGTTGGATACGCAGTTATCAACGCAGGAACCACAAAGAAACATGTATTACCTTCATGGGCATCCATATTCACAGCTGTGCTAGGTACAATAGCAACACCATTATACTAGCAGTCACTAGTGAGAATAAAAACATCCTAATCTGTTCTGATTTCATCTCTCTACTACAAAGTATCGACAATTACAATACATCCTGGCTCACATTAAAAAAAATCACAAATATTTCGCTATTCTAAACAAATTGGGAAAAACCAAGTGTAGCTGGCAATGAGGCAACAGACAAAGCCGCCGAAGAAGCTGCAAGAATGGAATCGCATTCGCTACAAATTTATGAACAAGAAGACGACAAATCTTGGCTCAGAAGATGAGTTTGCAGGCAATGGCACTCCATATGGACAAAACTACCTCGCAAAAACCAATTAAGAACTATTATTTTTCTGTTTTTTTTATTTATTAAAGAGTTCACAACGTGGCGATTTGCTCCTTAAGTCAGTGTGCGAACAAAGCTAACAATTATATATATATAGAAAAGACTATACATAATTGGGAAGATTATTTATAAAATAGTAATGTTTGGAATGAAATAAAAAATAAAGAAAGAAAGAAATATATAGAAATTTTCATCTTAAATAAATTATAGCCTCTTAAAAAAGTTGAAATTTCTTTTGAAGTTTTAGATATTTTAGCACAGTATCGATGTGTTTACTGTTCTGTGTAACTGTAGTTCGTTTAAATCATGTGGTAAGTAAATGTTTTAAGAACTATTAAGCCAGTGGGCTTAATGGTTTAGTAGTGACTAAACCATGGGAAAAAGTGCTTTCAGTGGTAATAGACTTGAAGAAATAATTTTGACAAGGGCGAGAATAGGCCATACGAATCTCACTCATTTCCATATCATATCAAAAGACACTCATCTTATGCGTGAAGTCTGCCTGTTCTTAGAATTCACCACATTTTAGAAGGTTACTCAACATTCAGTTCATACTTCGGAGTTCCTAACACGCGACGCACTGCATCAGCACTCGAGCAGGACTTGTCAGACCAGATGAACAAATTGGTGGAAATCCACCACAGAGCATAAAGACTTTTATCCACCACATAGCATGAAGGCAATTATTGCCTGCAGCAATTTGTGTATTTATGTCATCTTCTGTGTCTTTTTTTCGCCTATAGAATTAATAAGACATTTGTGATTAAGGGAAGTGTTATTCTTTGATTAATCAACTTATCGTAAAATGCTTGCAATCTCATACAATAGAGCTGTGTGGCAGTATGAGAAAATCGACCTTCCATTAGTGGAATTGTACCAGTGCAATTAGCGAAGTGCTAATATAGCAGACAATTGTACAAGGCTGGGAATATGTTGGTCCTTGGAGGAAGACATTGACACGGAGGTCCTCTCTCATTATTTTAAGAATTCTTATCAAGAAATTTTCCTTCTTCCTGATTTTTCTATTTTTTAAATAATAAGTAATTTCGGGTCGGATACAGTCCCTCTAGTTGTAGAGAGCGCTCCTTGCGGCGGCCTTGCGAACCTAATTCTATTGAAATATATTACAAAGTAAACCCCTCTTTCCGATTGACCGATTTAGCTCATTTTTACAACACTTCTTTCCCATGAGTTACCCACGATGTATACCGCGTTTCGTTACAATACAGCAGAAATTACGACCGGTATGAGTATATCAGTAATTTGGGTCCGGAGTAAACCCCCCCTCCTAATGAACCGATTTACTTTATTTTTACAAAACATTTTTACCTGTAGATTAGCACTACGAATACCGAGTTTCGTCGAAATATAACAAAAATCACGGCTGGTAGTGGCGATTTGCTGTTGTGGGTCCGAAGTAAACCCCCCTCCTAATGAACCGATTTAGTTTATTTTTACATCTCACTTTTCTCTCTTGATTACCACTACGAATACCAAGTATCGTTGAAATATATCGTTGGCATATTTGAAGAAATTTTTCAAAAATTCCGTCATGAGTGCAACCTCAATAGCTACTTTCCTTCGGAGGAACGTGCTAAAAGTAATTATTTGTTTAATAATTCCGAATTTTCGTTTTGTCTTTTAGCTGACTAAGGCTACCAAAGTGTAGCCGAAACGTCCTTAATACAAATGTTTACAATAATCGTATTGATGTCTTCCTAACCGAATCCCAACTATTCCCTGAATGCTTATCACCTCGACGGCTAACTATCTACATATACTTTCTAATGAGTTGGAGTTTTCGAATGTTTAGATTCGAAAAGGCTTGCTGATTCGAAAACTAGTCAGTTTTCTTCAAGCATGTCAAGTTTTTTCTCAACGCCTTAAGTGAATATGAATACTCTCTTACCTAGAATTGTTTTCTTCATAAGATTTCAGGCATGAATTTTGTCGAATTTTTAAGTATTTAAAAGGTATTTTTAGACTTTTTTTTATATAATTACTAGGGAAAGTAAAGACAACACAACCGGAATTTTTATAAAGTAAAGGTTACAAGGTTTAAGAATACAACATGTGGCTGACATAGACCTTCCACTACTGGCATCGAGTCCATCTTGCAAGCTTCTCGCAAAATCTTGGTGCAGTCATTGGTTGAGCAGGGTGAGCGATTCCACCGAGATTAGAAGGCAATGGAAGAACGATAGCCAAGTAAATTGGATGTTGTTGGCTGAATATTGTTAGAGCATCCAGCAAGAGAGTCAACGTATTAAACTCTCTAGAAAACGTTATAAGCTAAATTGGTTGCCTTAATATTATGTTTACTTCTTGAAATTTAGCTTGCAGTATATATATTGAATAAATAATAATTAGAATGAATAAAACTATTTTGTGAACAGTGGTTTTTCAGCTTAAAAATTAACGTGATAGAAACAATTGAGGTTATTTTCTTATTGAGAATCCAAAAATATGTCAACAAGAAATCCCAGATCTAAGAAAACGAAAGGACTGTTCCCAGCGATATTGTTTTGAAGTTTCTCGCGGAATAAAGCGACTAATAAACCACTTTCTCCTCCATAACAGAAAAATTGTAACAAATTTCTTATAAAAATAAGTAAAAACAGTCCAAGCTTACCTTATGGTTGGGTTAATTGTAAGGTGATAGGACGGCCAGAGATAGACTCCCAACTGACGGCGTTTGAGGCAGACGGACAGACCTGAATCAGGGCAGTTATGGGGATTTTTGCCTTTTACCAGCAGTTTCACGGCACAGTCGATCATAGCATCTGAAATATCGTAGAATCAGTTAGTGGATTTGTACAGACATACTGACAAAATTAATTTGTTGGAGGACTATTTGTATTGGTATTTGAGATATTTATATGATAAAAAACAACAGTCCGTTTTGTCGGACGTGCAACACAAAACTATGAATGAAACACATACTAACACAATGCAAAACAAGTGAATAGCTAACAATTACTTACATTTTTAGGAATTGCTGGATCGTGGAAATTTATAATACAAACCAAGATAAGGAATAACGTTTCAGAATTCTCTTATAACTTTATTATATTAATTCAACGTTTCGGAGTAGTTGTCCATCTCAGGAATGCTAAAATATTATATTTGAGAAGATATGGTCGACCGTTCGGAAGTAGGAAGCGTTGATCGTCGGGGTTTCGGTCAGTGTTCTTATTCAATAAAACACATTTTATTTGCTAAAATGTATATTTATTGCCGCCAACGTTTCGGCTTGCTATACAAGCCATCTTCAGGGCTGTAAAAACATATAGGGTATAACAATGGTAAGGACAAAAAGACAAAAAAAAAAAAAAAAAAAAAAAAAAAAAAAGGCTAGAAACATAACATAAATATGAGTACCTATATGCTTGAAAATATAAATATAAATATATATATATATATATGTACATATATATATATAGTATAATAATAGCAATATAAATAAATATACATGTATATGGTATCCAAGAGAATACAGTACAAGTGTCATAGTAACATACCTATTGAGAAGATTGAGAACTGTCCCGTTTCAAGAAGAGAACATTTCTGAAGACTGGAAGGATGGGGCAGGGCTAGACAGGAGAGGATGGGGGGGAGGGGGTGGAGAGAAGTGGAGCTGGGAGTAAGGACGGGGGGTAAAGACCGCGGTAAAGATAAAGGACTTGCCGGTGGATATTGCAGGTACAGGGAAGGATTGGGCCAGGGCTAGACAGGAGAGGATGGGGGTGAGGGGGTGGGGAGAAGTCGACCTGGGAGTAAGGACAGAGGGACGGCGGTAAAGATAAAGGACTTGCCGATGGGTATTGCAGGTACAAGGAAGGATCAGACGGTGTGTGGGAATAGGGCAACGAACCGGGTGGGATTACCCATTGAGTTAGTAGATAGTGGAGGGAGTGTTATCTATCTTCCAATGCTAAAAAAGTGTAGGTCTGAAATCGGCCATGCCAGTGTGACAAAAGTACCAGTAGTGACGCGCGAAAATTTGAATCTGAATATGATCGTAAACAAACAATGAATTTGAACGAACATATATCGCATATTCTTATTGATTTATATTTATACATGTATATAAATGTCAATTTATACGAATACGACACATAAATTCGTTTAATTTCATTGTTCGTTTACAATAATATTCAAAAATTCACCTTTTCGCGCGCTTTTTGTCACACTGGCATGGCCGATTTTAGGCTTCAACTTTTACCGTTTAGACTCCCTCCCCTCCCTTCTAACTCAATGGGATTACCTAACGGGAGGTTTTGAGGATATGGAAAATGTTGGAATAGGTTGAGGAGATGACTTCTTTGTCAATTTTGTCATTGACGGGATTTTTTTCTAGATGGATATATATGGATTCAGAAAGGAGACGCTTCTCAAGGGTGGGGTCAATAGGTATGTTACTATGACACTTGTACTGTATTCTCTTGGATACCATATACATGTATATTTATTTATATTGCTATTATTATACTATATATATATATGTACATATATATATATATATTTATATTTATATTTTCAAGCATATAGGTACTCATATTTATGTTAATGTTTCTAGCCTTTTTTTTTTTTTTTTTTTTTTTTTTTTTTTTTTTTTTTTTGTCTTTTTGTCCTTACCATTGTTATACCATATATGTTTTTACAGCCCTGAAGATGGCTTGTATAGCAAGCCGAAACGTTGGCGGCAATAAATATACATTTTAGCAAATAAAATGTGTTTTATTGAATAAGAACACTGACCGAAACTCCGACGATCAACGCTTCCTAAAATATTATATTAATTATTAGATACTGCAGGAATACAATTTAAACAATATTATATAGATTACCATTAACCAAGCTTTTATATTCAACATTAATTAATATAATTACCTAATTTCAAACTCACCGTGTCCTACCAATAAATACTGACAAATTTAACAAGTCAAAATGATTCTTATAAGAAATCAAGCCCATAACTAAATAGATATAAACAAAATTAATAAATTATCATTAGCTCACAGCCATATTACAAAAACCTTATCAATATACTTAGGTCTATTATATTTTTCTTTTTATGAATAAAATTACAAATTGAAAATTTATGTTTATAGTGATGAAAAAAAATTTCCAGAAATTCCACATAAGTTTTATTTCTTGCCGATCGTTTTCTTAGCCCCATTATCAATGGGAATGCGAAGGTCCTTATTCAACCTAGGAGACTTGCTCCTAGACATTAGGAGGCCCCTTACGGAATCAAGCCTATACAAATCAGAAAAGTTGGCTCTATGACCAAGTCCTGTTTTTTTCGCAGCTGTTACCTGGATATTTTCATAATCTGGGAATCCTATGTCAATAATAACACCTTGCTTATTCCCCTTGGTAATGATAAGATTTTCCGATTTATAGTAATTGTACCGTTTTCTAGAAGTTCTAGATTAGATAAGGAACCATTTTATCCGAAATACTGATTTTGGAGCTTTTGTCGAAGAGGACATCCAGTTACTTGTGAATTATCTGTAGTGATTATAACAGTTATTCAGCGCAGGCGCATAACTCATTAGCATTTCTATTGGCCTATTCCTATGGGAAATTCTATTGGTTGTTACTGGTAGTAAAGTAACTTCTAACATTTTAGACAATCCAACTAGCAAAAATTAATAGAATTCCATTAATTTTACCTTGGATTGACTTGAATGTTGACTTTTGATATCGTCTTGAGCGAGCGAAGCGAGTGGAAACGCATAGCACGTATGCCGGTAATGCAAAATAAATATAAAATATAATTACGTTATAGAACCAGAATCACACCTCTGAAGAGTACCCTTGAGAAACGGTAGCTGAAGGGGTTCGGCCATGTCTGCAGAATGGAGGGAGACCGAGGACCCAGAAGCATCATGGAGTCAAGGCCAACTGGGAAAAGACCAAGAGGACGACCCCGCCTGTCAGATGATGACTACATATCCAGACTTGGACAGGCCTGAGGAAAAACATTACTAAGTATGAAGGCGCTCGCTAAGGACCGAGATGGATGGGTTCAATGGCTAGAGGCTCGTCCACGCTGTAAAGCACACGGGGGAAGGGAAAGTTATAGAACCACCGGACAAAAAAATCTGTGAGGAGGCCCCTAAACTTCACAAAAATACCTCCGATTTTTTCTATCAGAGCTTGGTGGTTTATTTTTGGTCACATCCCCCAAGGATATCGCGACCCACCGTAATATGCTGAATCGACTCAACCATACTATTTGTAACGACGAAGCATTTCTTTTTGGGCCCCTTTCAAGATAGTCGCAGGATTTTTTCGTGCAAGAGATTATTATATGTTCCACAGTTAGTTCTACCCATTGGGCAGTAGGAAAGATGCTATAAAAAAAAAAAAAAAAAAAAAAAAAAAAAAAAAAAAAAAAAAAAAAAAAAAAAAAAAAAAAAAAAGAAGAAACTAGATTGTATTCCTTAGAAGATACTGACAGTAATCCGCGACAGACTCCCTACTGTCAGATACAATGCTGACAGAAGCCCCTTCAGTACTCCGTGGACCTGTGATAATGAACCTATTGAAAGTAGCAGTCACCGTGAAATCACAGATTCCACACTCGGCACTATCTTTCCTACACACTCCTCCTCGATGCTTCTTAGCACATTCTTCACCTCGTTAAACCAATCCAGCCATACGTCTATTTTCACACAGAACCAATTCGTAAAATATTTGTTTCCTTTGTACAAAATAATTTCGAGAAGGTCAGGACTTTCGATGAAGCACAAGATCAGAAGATCAGAACGGAACATGTAGAACATAACAGTGAGTGCCACCAAGTACTTCAAGCAATCGGACGAGGTCATGATATTATTCCAGCAAGCAGTACTGCTCGATACTAGGATTGTAAGGAAATTTTTGAATACCCATAGTAAAAAATCAAAAATAAAAAATCAAGAAAATAAATAAAAATTGTTTCGAGATGTTCAATTGTATGATATACTTAAATACAATAATTATATAAAAAATAATTAAATTTATATAGAATGTATATTTATATACTTTAAGAGTAATATTGCATTTATCTTAGAGAAGATATATGATCACGAGAACGCAACAAGCTCCTTCATGAAACATTGCGTGAATAACAATATTTGCATACCTGACATGAGCGTTTCAAGGAAATTATTCTTTTTTTGCTATGGTAACGTATCAGAAGTTATCATAATATCTGTAATTGATAAGAAATGGCAGAACTTGGACGTTTCCCCGTTTAGAAATTGCCCATAATTTAATTTATGAAAAGGACTTGATAGCAAAATATTGGATTATAAAATAAATATTATTACCTCTGTGTATTTATTTGTTAGTATGTAGTAATGAACGTACATTTTTATGATTTTTCTAATTAATGAAAACTATTTTGAAATAACGAGAACCCAAGGAGGAAATGTGATGAATTAAAACTTCCTACTCAGGAACTGGGCCATCTTAGCGTTTTCCGTATAATTTTTATCCCTGGAGTGATTGTTTAAGATATTATAATTATATTATAATAACACATTATTATTAATGTGGAGTTTATGAATTATTGTCCATTGAATATCAGTTGATTTGCGGATGCGCCTTAAAGAAATAAATAATAAATAATAATTTGTATAATGAGACGCAGATAGTTAGCCGTTGATGATAAGAAATTAAACAATGGTTTAGATTCGGCTAAGAGAAGAAATCAGATTGTCAGAAAAATATATATCCCGAACGCTTGCTCTTAGGCAGCCTTCTTCGGCTAAAAAATATGCATAATTAGAAAAGAAAAGAATAATAAAAGTAAACAGAATTTTAAATCATGAAAATAGGTTATATAAAATTTTTTCAAGTGCATATTAACCCACTAGCTGTGCCCGCGACTTCGTCTGTGTGGAATAGCGACTTTGGGCAGCATTTTTTGGAAATATCTTTTGGCTTATTTCGGATTATAAACACTGTCGTTTGGGTATTTAACAAAAAAAAAAAAAAATCAACATTACGCACTATATTGGACGTATCGAAGCCTACACGCTGCTAGGATAGCTAACATGAGGCAGAGCCACATAAAGCTAACCGTGCGAAAAACAGCTAATACTTAGATCCACACCCACAACTTTTAGCGTCTGGCCTTGGACTTTATTTTCCCTGGTAGGTATATATGTATGTAGATAGAAGATATAGAAAGTTTATCAAATGTTCGATGCAATTCTTTACAATGGCATAACTTTTTTATTTATTAACAGATTGAACTTTTTTTATTTATTAACAGATTGAGGGGGTCTCCCGTGGTCTAATGGCTAGCGCCTTGGATTCATAGCGGGAGATGGTGGGTTCGATTCCCAACCTCCGGCAGGAATTTTATCATCCCACGGCTCGTTGGTAAAATTCCTCGCTACACCCTGGATGTCGGCGCTAATGACCTAGATGTAGATGCGCCGTAAAAAAAAAAAAAAAAAAAAAAAAAAAAAAAAAAATTAACAGATTGACATTAAACAAAAACTAAATGTTAAGTGAAGCTTACCACAATACATTAGAGAAAACCGCATCTAAATGGGATAAGCCGTTTCTGAGATTAGCCTGCACAAACGCACAGACAAACTGGCAAAAATTCTAACTACCATTGTTTTGGATGCTATTGCGTTCGTAAAGGCCCCCAATAATATTTTTTCTCATACATCATCTATAATCAGACAGCGATCCGTTACATTTTCGTTATACGTAGAGATTAGTGCTCAGTGGGCTAATAGAGGTACTCTTACGGCCTCACAATTGTGGAAATTTCCATCTCAAGTACCAAAAAATGTTTAAAAAAAAATTTGGAAAAATGCTACGGTTACTAATGGATTAAGTAAAGAAAGTTTCTTATGAACAAATTATATACATATTAGTTTTATACAGATCTTAGCTAAGAGTAATTTAAAAAATTAACAGACGACAAAGAAAAAATGGTAATATTTCAATTGGTACACATATGGATATAATTTATTTAAATTTTAACGTCCATTTATTATTAACTACTAATTTTAGGACGGGTTATCTATAGGTTACCACCCTTTTCTAGCCAGGATAGGGGTGATGCCTTTTCTTTTTTTTGAAAGAAAAGCCACCACCCCTACTGGGAATCGAACCCACGACCTTTGGCACGGAGTGTTAAGTGCTCACGCCTTAACCCTCACGGCCATCGGGTCTCCGATATGGATATAAGGTTTAAAACCTATATACGTTCATGATATAAAATTGTGTTTAATGTTTTAATTATTTTCTTTTGTATTTGTGTATATTTATTTTTTAGCTGCAGAAGGCTGCCAAAGTGCTTGCCGAGACGTTCGAAGTACAGTTTTTTTTTTTGAACATCTGACGTTTTCTCTTAGTGGAATTACAACCACTCTTAGACCTTCTAATAACACATTTTGTGGCCAGATTTACCAAAATCCAGAATTTAATATTTTGTTAGTTCTCAAATTCTTCATCCGTTCTTAAATAAACTCTAAATCTACACGATGCCCTACTTCATCAATTTAAATGTAACATCGCGAGCTTAAAAGGTTGGACGTAATTGAATATCGCTTGCTTAAGAAAAGTTGTCTCGAAGAAGGAAAGTTTAAGAGGAGCTTAAAATGCATGAGGTTAATGGTGGATTATCCCTTAAGTTAAGTTAATTTTAATGCCTTAGTTTAAAGAAGTTAACTCTGCAAGAAAAGATCAAACCTCGTTGGTCTCGCGAGGATGTCAGCAGTTTCCAAGCTCATCAAATGAATAGTTTCATTTCTCTCAATTAGATTTTATTTATTTATGTATGAATATTTCTAAGCAGCCAGCGAATAGTTTGGATTCGGCTAAGAAAACATCAATACGATTTTTGTAAAAATCTTTATTAACGACGTTTCGGATACTCTTTGGTAGCCTAAGGCTGCACCCACATTGGACCCCTATTTCTCCCGATCCGATCCAATCCGATTTCGTTTGATAGACAACGGCCGATAGCGGCCGACGTGAGTGCCTACATTGGTCTCGACCCGATCCGTTTCGATTTAGTCACAGCTCGTCAGTAATGACCTCGTAGTGAAGTCAAAATGAGTGATTAATTTAAGAAATACCACCTAATAAGCATAGAAACCTTCGATTAGGTTGAATGTAGGAGGTAAGAGAAGTATTGGTATTCATATTTTAAAGTTATTTATAAGAAAGGTAACTATAAGGCTATAAGCATTGGAAGGTTATAGACGTTGGATGGTTATTAACATCTTTCCACGCAATTTAAAAAAACAAGGGAAACATAAAACAAAAATGTGAATTGACAAAGTTGTTCTAAATTTTTATTTCCTTTGATATAAAAAACATGCATTGAAATCGGTTAAGATTTAGAACCTGTAGACCTTTTTGAAACACAATATGTGGGTTGGCGCCATTTTGCTTCGTCGGTCCGAAATCGGTCTAGAAAAAAACATTTTTGAATGGCCAAGAATCGGTGGCCATCGGATTGGATCTAATCGGGTAGGGTCGGGACCAATGTAGGCACCTCCATTGAGATGCATGTGTTTGTTTTTCTTCCGACAGTCGGTGACTATTGGATCGGATCGGAACGGGTCCAGTGTAGGTGCCCCCTTAGTCAGCTAAAAGACAAACCACAAATGCAGAATTAATAATCAGAATAGTAATACCATTAAGAAATCTGTATATCTACAAATACAAATCAGTTATCAGAACATATTGTTGTTAACGCCACTAAGTAACAGAACATTATGAGTAGGTAAGTGAACAATAGTTCATTTCCTAGAAGTTAGTAATCAGAAACGTAAAATTAAAAATGAAATAAGAACCAATGAATAGACATTAATAATATTTTTTGATAGATTTAATAATAACTAAGATACTACATACCAATGAGTGCCGGGCAGTATCATTTGGCGAAATACAATATTCCATACAGAAGTTTTATTATAAGAAGTGAAGTGATGGTTGGGAAACGAAAGATTCAGAAAAATCTATATTTCTAACGTTTTATTTTTTTATTATGTTTTGTTCCTTATTACACACAACAATTTTGTTCATAGTTAATCTTTCTGGCAATTCTGTATATCTTGTTTGTTTTATAGCCGAAGAAAAAAAAAACTCCATATAATAAAACTTTTGAAAAAAACATGCGCGAAAAAGCTACAGTTGCTAAATTTGCAATAGGGAAATGGAAAATGATTTTAAATAACAGTAAAATAGATGTGGACTCTAAATTTAAAATATTCTATGCAGTTGGCCGATCTGTATTGTGTTATGGAGCACAGATTAGGGTATACAAGAGGTATGACACCATTGAAAAACTCCAACGTCATTTCACCAAAAAAATATTCTTATTGCCACAATATACACGAGACCACATAATTATTTTGGAAACCGGTAAATCTTCATTATTTCATTATAAATTAAAATTAAACATAAAATTCATATTAAGACAGCTTCAGGATGACACCAAACATTTAATGAAAGAAATAACAAGGGAAGTTATAAAATGTAAAGCTGGATGGTAGAAAGAATGGCACCGAATCGCTGCTGAGAACAACATAGAACTTGACGTGCATTCAACGTGGCTACGGCCAACGGACGCGGCCGTGTTAAATGCACCGGTTCCCATAGATCACCGAAGTTAAGCAACGTCGGGCGTGCCAGTACCTGAATGGGTGACCGACCACGTGCTGTTGGCATTAGAAAAGGGCTGTAGATAGCCCGGCGCTAATGACCAAGATGTAGATGCGCCGTTAAAAAAAAAAAAAAAAAAAAAAAAAAAAACATAGAACTTGACTTGAACATAGAACATGTTGATACATGGACAGAGCATCTGACAAACCTTACAAATAAAATACTAGAAACTGAGATAGACTTATTTCACCAACGTGTTACTGAATCAACCTCCAGACAGCTGTACAGAGAACTAATACCGAAAAGACTTGAAGCGGCAGAATATATAAAAGATAACAGGTCCCCAAAGCTAAGAAGTTGGGCCTTTAAAGTGAGAGCGGAAGTACTATCATTGAATGATAGACCTCGGAGGGAACGAAGGGAAAAGCTTTGCTCTCTATGCAATCTAGAAGAAAATGAAACCATGTTCCATTTCCTGACCAGGTGTCCATCCACATAGAAGGTGCCAAAATAATAACTTTACTGATGACAGAGGACTGATACAAGGGGGGGGGGCACGAGACGCAACTAAATACAGAAAAACACTTACAGAATTTAACTACTGACACAACAAAAGGGAAGGAAACCATATAGACGGAACACAGACACACAGAGATACGCAATCAATTCTCATGAATACCTATAACAAATTGGTTGTATTCAAAATATAAATCATATAGACATTGGACAGACTTCGGCATGACGGTCAGTCTAGATCTTTATCTAAAGATGTTTTTTAATCACTTAACGATGACACTTATTACTTATTTTTTGTTTTTACTGTTTATTTTGATTTTTTTTTCTCTTATTACGTAATAATAATTATTTTTTGTGATAGATATATGCAGAAAAGAAAATTGTTAATGTTTATAAATAGTTTATATTCATGTTTAAAACTATTGAAATACACACATTTTCTGTTTGTAAATTATTTATTTGTTGATTTGCTTTAAATATTCATATTTAAAATTATTGGAACCATGGTCATATATTATGTTTGTAATTTTTTTTTTTTGTGTAAAATAAACATCCTTATTCATTCATAGCCGAAGAAGTATGTTTCTCGAAAACTGTTACAGATATCGCTTTAAAAACATTATATATATAAGATATAACAACAAGCTTTATATATATATATATATATATATATATATATATATATATATATATATATAGACAAGATATCTTTAGACGGAAATAACAATAAGTTGCAGTTAAAGTATTAATCATTATTTTTCAACAACAACAAAAGGAAAGCGCCATAGAACGTTGCGCAATATAAAGAAAACCCTAGGTGTAAGGATTATAATTTATTTATAAATTTATTGTTCTTTCCCCTTATAAAAAGGCAGAATAGGTTAAAAAAAATAATTTATAAGAAGCACGCCATCTGAATAGAAGGCACGCTAACCTGTTGCCCTTCCTTCAACATTCTCATCATCTCTTTAAACCTAAATGGTTCTATTATATTACGTAGAGAAAAGTAGCGGTTGGAAATGTTTTTATAAATATTTAAATACAAACCACTTAACTCCCCAAGATGAGATGACACTTTGTATATAAAACACATTTTGGCACAATGCCACGACAACAGGAAGGAATTTGACGAATTGAACATGCCCGCAAATATGAGCATTGCGTTGGGTGTTGACAGTAATGTTACAGCTAAAATAACTGCTTAAAGATAATAACACAGGCACACAAAAAAAAAAGTGGTCTTATCCAAAGACGCCATGCATGTATTCTTATGTATTTCTACATGCTGAATCCGAATCCGGAGTCCGTTTCACCTCATCACGTCAGGTTTAAGAGCATTTGAAGGTCCAATTTCGAATGAATTCATTAAAGAAGGAATAACTAAAGCTTGCATGGTTTTGAGGGTCGCTGAATTCGAATCTGAGGTCTGTTTCAGCACATCGGCTCTAAAAAGTTAATTTCAAGGAAAAATATGTTTATTTTGCAAGAAATGAATCTGCAGTCAAAATTCTCTTTTTGCAAAATAGATATATTTTCCCTTGAAATGACCATGATTTTGTGCCGATTGGGTGAAACATACCCCGTATTGGAATTCAGTGACCATCAAAACCACAGAATCTCTAAATATTACTTCATAAACGATTTCATACGAACCTTGACCTTCAAATGCTCTTAAACCTGACGGGATGGGACTCCGGATTCGGATTCAGCGTGTCGAAATATAAAAGAATATATGTATAATATCTTTAGAAAAAACAATTTTTTTTTTTTTCTGCCTGTATAATAGTTTACACTCCCGATCATATCAAAATATACGATATATATATATATATATATATATATATATATATATATATATATATATATAATATTCCTCGGGAAGAAACAAGTACCTGGCTGAAGAAGATGGAGATGAATCCATCGAAATATTCCAGGAAGAAGTGAGGAGGAGTACCACCGCTGGAGAAAAATGCCGTTCCATCCAAAAATACTATCCCAGCGACGAAAAATAACATCAAACATATATATATATATATATATATATATATATATATATATATATATATATATATATAGGCCACGAGGGCCCAGAGGGGCAGATTCTTTTATCATTCATTTATCGTTTGAGTTTGTGTAATTTAGATTATATTTACAATCATTTAATATATATACTTTAGGGTTGAAAAGTCTCTTACTTGAGTGGCTGGGCTGGGGGTGTAGGATGAGTGCTAGTTGATATAAGTATGGAAGTGTGTATTTTCTTTCATCCCAGTATTCCAGGTATTGTAAACCAACGAAACCCTAAAATTCTTGATTAAAGTAATGAAAACATTTATTTCACATCGAAAAAAATAAAAGTACTCCTATGAAAAGTAAAGTACTATTAACAAATGGTTTAAAAGACATTTGATAGACGACGACTAGTGATAAATAATGTTGTGAAAAGCGTGATGTTTCTTACCTGTGAAAAGGGTAAGGGAAAATACAAGAAGGGTGTAAAGAGAAGGATGTTTAAGTTTGTTGACAGAATTATATTGAATAATACATCAGAGGGTATGGGAGGAGAGAGACAGCTGTTCCACTTGTGTACTTTATTCCAGGTAAGGAATTATGGATAAATAAGGTGAGAGCAACCCAACATAGCTTATTCAACAGCATCTCCATGGATCCGGCGTTTTTCTTGAGCAGATTCCATCAACAAATATATAAATTGATTCCACATAAAATGCAAGTAATGTTCGAAAGGCAATACTTGTATTATCGGTACTTACGTATTAGCGTCAAAGCAGGTTAAAGAGGCGGTTCTCGTTCAGAGATCTGGATCATGGATAACGCATTTCTATTGGTCAATCACTATCAGAGATATCATCTGTTGTGTTTATAGTAGCCATCTTGTTCCCTTTGTCTTTTTAACGCAATTCATTTGTGGTTTATTTGCCCACGCAATTGTTGTTGTTTTTTTTGTTACGCGATTTCAGTTTCTGTGCGAGATAGCGACATCAGAATAGCTAGGATGAAAGCTAATTTTTCGAAGCGATGCCAAATTGTTTATCAGTCCATTATCCAGCGAAGAACAATCCTTGATCTATATTATCAACGAATTGGATTGACTAGAGTTTAGATATAATCTTGAGCGAGCGTAGCGAGCGGAAACGCATAGCAATTATGCTATTAATATAAGTGCTACGCGTTTTCGTTAGCTAAAGGATATATCAAAACTCTAGTTAACCTAAATCGTTGATAATCCCGTCGCCATATTGGCGAAATCTGATTTGACTCCTTGATCCAGATCTCAGACACGGTTCTCTGAGACCCGGCTCTTTAACCTGCTTTGACGCTAATACGTAAGTACCGTATTATCGAAATAGTACTAGACTTCTTAAGGGTAGTACTTCATTGTGTTGTCGAAATCAAAGTAATTTTCTCCAAATTATGGATAACATATTTCCAATATTTCTCAATTCTTTATAAGTTTTATACGGGAAGTTAAAGTAATAAAAAAAATAAGATTTAATTCTTCGAAAACAAAATTAAACTGAAACCCTCTTTTTTCACGGGCTATAGTCTGCAGGCGTGAATTTTTAATCTAGAACAAAAAACTAAAATTATTTTGAAAGATGAAGGTTAAATCTAGTGAAATAAGTAGGAATGAATGGAAAAACTCTTACGTAATTACCTAGCAAATATCATTAGGAATCTGTAGTTAAAATTTGAAGTTCCCCGGGTGAAAATTCAAAGGGCTAGCGTATCGCCTGATATGAAAAACATATTTTTGAGAAAATCTACTTTAAAGTTTAATGTACCAAAAAATTCTTTTTTTTTTTTTTTTTTTTTTTTTTTTTTTTTTTTATTATAATTTCTTGTAATAAAGATAAAGAATGGTTTTTAGTTTCTAAATGTATCGGGACTTTAGTTGAAAAATCGAAGTTCTTGCACATTTAAACACTTTTGGCAAATAAATACGTAAAAAAACAAAATGGAAAAAAATAGTTGCAAGATAGTATTATCCCATAAATATTATATATATATATATATATATATATATATATATATATATTGTTTTAAAATCTAAATTAATCACTTACCAACAATCATTTATAAATATAGTGGAGGGGAGCAAATATAGGAATATATATATATATATATTTGTTTTTGCCTTGTCTAATTTCCAAATGCAGTTGGGTATCTAGAAATGAATTTTAAAAATATATTCCTACACGTAAATTTTACTGATTTTATTTTTGAAATTCTAGTAAGTAGGATCGACGAAGATTTGAAGGCAATCTTGAAACAGTCGTAATATGGGTGGCAAGCTAACCACACATGGGGATGAATGGCCCCTGAGGAGGTGGCATAAAGGCCACGAAACATGTAGGGCGCGCCAACAATAAAATAGTACATAGAAAATGTTCTTTTGACCTGCGCCATATATAAAAAAATAAATAAATTTTACTGAAGTTATTTTTGAAATTCTAGTAAGTAGGATCGACGAAGATTTGAAGGCAATCTTGAAACATTCGGAATGACCAAAAAAATATAGATTGAAATTTTACCTTTCAAATAGTGAGGTATTTCGTTCTTCTACTTAACCGGAATTTTCTTCTTTAGTCAAAGATGCAATTTAAAAAATTTAAAATGTTGACCAATCACAACCGGTCTACAAACATACTGCTCCCTCCGTCACAGACACGGGCGTTATATATCCCACGATGCATTCACTGATATTGTAGGAACATCAATCAGCCATGATCTAGTTAATTCCAAGGCAGATCTAAGCCAAGGATTTCTAAGGTTAGGATGCCAAAGAGGAAGAAAGAGTATGTCGTGCAGTTTTATCGATTTCACATTCCGCAGAATGGAATGAGGATAAATGTTTTCGAATACTGTAATACTTTAATTGTTTTTTATCGCATCATAATGGTAATTTATGTTTTTTCTTTTCTGGGTAAAAATGGAAACGGCTATAATTTTGGGTTTTCTGCAAGGTTTACTATATATATTATACAAGCTTTCTTTAACATCTGCACAAAAATAAATTATATTGGTTATATGCTAAAAGGAACTTATTTATTATCACACAAAATGAAATTAAAGTAAAAATAAATCATAATAGTATATACAAAAACTAATTAAAAATAAAATAAAAAATCATAGATACAAAAAATAAACAAATTTAAAAAAAGTATATATAAAAAAACTACTAATAATTAATATAACGTTTACAATTAATAACATATTACATAAGTATATGTGGTTTTGGGCGGCGAGGTTAGCTCAGTGGTAGAGCACTCGACTAATGAACTGGAGGACCAGGTTCACAACCCGAGCGCGCACTAAAGATTTTTTCTTCTAGTGCTGCCGTTCGAGGGTTGGATTTGGGGTCCCAGATCGTCCCTAGGCTCACCCAGCCTTTATTTAATTTAATTAATCATGGGTACCTTGGGTGCTAATGACTCTAGCAGTCGAAGCAGCCAATGGGAAAATCAGGCGGCCGGAGCATAGTATTGACTGCACTATCTCCCTAGTGTGCCGTATGGTCAAGAATCAGATACCTCTACAGTATCTGCCCCTCTGGGCCCTTGTGGCCTGTTACGGGACTGATTTTTTTTTTTTTTTTTTTTTTTTTTTTTTTTTTATATGTGGTTTTGTAAGAATGTACATATTTGCAGCTCTTGTATCTATGATACAGTACTTTTTTCCAAAGCAAGATTTGTCTTAAACATAAATTGCAAGCTCTTTTAAACCAAACATTAAACTATTCATGAGATCACTAAAGTTTTAGGGCAGTAATGGCCAAGCACTTTTCTGCCCTTAAACCCCCAACCAAGCCCTGTGTTTCCGAAATGTCCACGTTTCTAAAACGTTTTTATCCGTAGTCTCATTACGTGAAAAACGTGAAGCATTTCCTTGCTAAAGGCGGGTTTGTTTAATACGACG
Source organism: Gonocerus acuteangulatus (assembly GCA_946811695.1). NCBI lineage: Eukaryota > Metazoa > Arthropoda > Insecta > Hemiptera > Coreidae > Gonocerus > Gonocerus acuteangulatus. The sequence continues at coordinate 64,874,165 of OX328127.1, read as the reverse complement.
TCTATTTTGTTGTTAACTTCCTCATTTAATGTTATTGGTTTTTCGGTTTATTAATTCGAAAACAAATTAATTTCGATAAAAAATCATCATGCTAAATTTAGTATTAAAGTGACCGCGTAGGGAGTAAAATGAATATGCACATTGACACGTTCGAATGCAACCAACGAAACAAGATCGACATATTTACATACTAAGCGTCTAGAAATTCCTGAGTTATCATTCGTTATGCCTACAAATTAGGGACCTTGGCATGTATATCCATATCTATAACTCTCACAATGAAGTCGAGGCTAAATGTAAATTAATACGGACAACAAAATTCAAATTACATAAACATGTACAGAAATATATTTCTTCCCGATGGCAGAAATTTCCGAAGGAATGTAACAATTGAAGGGGTCGTGGCAAAATAGCGCCAAGAAACATTTGTAACAAAACATAACTGCAGTTGCTATATGTTGGTTATTATGTGGGACTATCAGTTGAAATGGTTAGGGACAACAAGATTAAGTAGCATACAGAGCTTGTAGTCATATTTTAATAGCATTTGCACAATAGACTGACAGTCCCACATAATATCCAACATATAGCAGCTACAGTTTAGTTTTGTTAAAAATGTTGCTTGGTACTATTTTGCCCCGACCCCTTCAATTAAGGTTGCACTCATGAAAGAATTAATTTGAAATTATTTGGAACATTCATCAATCTACCTACTAGTTGCCGAAAAACATCTCCGTTTAAATGCTTGTGCTTATATATATATATATAAGCACATGCATTTAAACGGAGATGTTTTTCGGTAACTAGTAGGTAGAATGATGAATGTTCCAAATAATTTCAAAACAATTCTTTCATGAGTGCAACCTTATTTGAAGGGGTCTATTCAACATGGGCCCGGAAATGCTTCCTGGAGTGGCTACAGCTAAAAAATCTGCTAAAACCACAGCGAAACAAAGCTTTAAATACCGAAAACGTCTCAGCTACTGCTGTTAAAGAAACAAAGCTTCAAAGAAAAGTCTTAGGCAACTAAATTCTGTACATTTTGGTATTAAGGAATCTGAATTTGCATCACGGGGTATTGAGATTCGTTGCGCCTAATAAAAATATACTGCAAAACGCGTTTCTCAAATATCTTTTGCAAGTTCTTACCTTAGCCTGACGTATTTTTGTATTAGCATAAAGGCCTATTCACGCTAGACCGTGCCGCGTCCGGGACGGGCCCCGTACGGGGCACGGACGGGGCACGGACGGGACCCGGTTGCCAAGGCAGCATGCATGCTATAACCTATTCACGCTAGACCGTGCCGTGTCCGGGACGGGTCCCGGACGGGGCACGTACGGGACACGGTGAAACAATCACACCACTGTTTTTAATGGACTAGTTCACGCTAGACCGTGCCGGGTCCGGGCCGGGGCCGTGCCGAGCCCGTGTCCCGGCCGGGCCCCGTTGAGAAAGGGAAGTAGATATTCTTTCCCGTCCGGGCCCGGCCCGGGCCGGCTCCCTCCCTTGTTTGTTTATTTATTTATTTAACTAGCTGAATCCGCGAACTTCGTACCGCCTAAATAGCTACGCATCTTTGGAAATAACTAATAAATAAATTACATAAAATAAAAAAAAATCGTTTAGAGCTTCTGCTCAAATTCAGGAAAATAAATATGCTGTAGCTTCGGTTGATACTACAGTATAAATTACAGTCTTATTTTTCTTACATGGCTACTGCGCATGCGCGAACACCAGCGGACACGTTTGTGTAATTTTTTTTTAGTTTTCACATAGTTGTACCTCTGACCACGACTAGGTGTTGTATCTTTGACCAGGTCAAAGGTACAACACACCTGAGCGGTTTTTACATAATTCATTTTTTTTTTGTTCTTCTGCTACAATATCTTTTAAATTAATATTGGTTGCTTCAATTTTTCAAAGAACTTAATAATAAATTAAATAAGTTGAAGCTGGCTTTATCAATCCTCAGTGTAGTAGTTCAATCCTATCGGCCCTTATCGTTCCACTTAAAGTTGTATGACGTCATCGAAAAGTGCAGACTAGGAAAATGTCAAATAGGGACCGGCCTAAAGGGAAAACTCGTATTCCGACAGATATTCCTGTAAAGGTAACTATTGAAAGTGAAAAAACAAAACAAAAGCCACACTTTAAACGTAAGAAACCATACACAAATGAACCCCTTCCTTAAAAAGTGGTAAATAAAAAGAAAATTATTCTAATAACAATTCAGATTTTGATACTGAGACCGAAATTTCTTCAGGAGAAAGTGACGTTGATCTGTCTAATGAATGTCGTGAATTAAGTCAATGAACGAGCAACAATTTGAAAAAAAGGAGTTGAAAATAAAAGTAAAAAGACTATTACATATTTAGTCGCAGAGATCTGTGGTATTAAATGTACAATGTTTAGGATACAATATTTGAAAAAACAAACTTTAAGTGACAAGGTTACAAGAGAAGATGAAAATTTGTATGATATTGATGTTGAAGACATTGTGGCTAAACTTCCATACCCTACTATTGCTAGTGGATCTGCTTCACAGTTAAAACGTTTATCGGTTGGACTGGATTTTTCAGCATATTAAGCATAACATAATATCAATAATAGCTTTTTATTATGCTTACATGCATGTCCTGTATTTATTAAACTTACAATTATTTATAATATTACTCAATACAATTTTCTTTCTGCACTGCTGTGTTGTTTATAGGTGGTCAGTGGTACAACACCCCGTGGTCAAAGGTACAACTACATGTTGTACCTTTGACCATTGTACGATTATTTTTTTAAGAATTAATAAAAAAAATTAAATGTAAAGTTAGAACCTTGAAAAAATTATATATGATAAACAATATAATACTAATTACAACCAAAAAAAAAAAAAAAAAAAAAAAGAATTTACTATTAATATTCAAGCTGAAAAAAATTCAATTGTGCAAAGTGGTCAAAGGTACAACATCTTCCCCTATATATATATATATATATATATATATATATATATATATATATATATATATATATATATATGTCTGTTCGCGGTTTCCTTGTCTTTAATGGTCTGATTTTCATGAAATTTGGTATAAAAATCGTTCGTCTAATTTGAAAGATCAAGTTTGTTAACGAACAGAACATAGTTTTTGAAGCGAAATTCGCGCGAAAAAAATTTACGCTTACATCAAATGCATGTAAGTACTCGTTTTATAGGCTTCTTGAGCTAGTAAATGACTGGAACCGGATAAAGCAATAGCATTAACCGTTTCCAAGAAAATCGGAAAAATAGTTGTTACATCAAGTTTTTGGTTTGGTTACATAGAATCATGGTACTAGACTAAAATATTTACTGCATGTTTGAATTTCTTTTATTTATTTCTTATTCTGTTATTCGGGACACAATGTCTACTAGTAAGATAAAAAAAGAAAGTTGATAAGTCAACGATTAAATTATGTAAAATAAATAGAAATTGTAAAACACTTAAAATTATTTTAATAGTCAATAAAAAATCACAATGAAAATTACGATTTCTTATTATTATATCTACTTGTTATATTACATTTTACTTTTACTTGCCTATTCTAAATTAAGTTTCATTTGTATTGTAGTTTATTATGGTACGCGATAATTTTTCTTTGATTACCTGACGCGTAAACAAACAGAGCAGATGGTTTTTCCACCACGGGAAAAGGCGACATACAATTGGCCATGCAAGAAACATGGGTTTTCTAAATGAATACCACAAACACATAATGACTGCCCCTGGGATTTGTTTATAGTCAAACTGAGTTCATAGGTCCAATAGCACCACAGCTGCAGGCACTGTAATGAATTCACAGCAGCTCGATTCAAACTTGCACCATTATTAGTCGAATGTCCCGCTTCGCGGGTCTGTCTTAACCGAATTCTTTCACGTTCATTGCGATCTTCACGTTCCTGGGCAGTACAATAACATTGATATTTAATTTGATTCTTTGCATTTCGGGTTTTTCTGCCTAAATTTGTCCGCCGCCTTATATGAGGAATATTTAGTAAGTCACAAACACACAACACTTTAGTAATTTTATAGAAACTTGTGGCTTTTAGATTTACTAATATTATAGATGCACAGCAAAGAGATGTTAACATTTCAAGTGACATTTTACCAAAGACAATTTATATTTAATTATAGACAATTTCTTTCTGGCTAATGTTACCATCGTATAAATGAAGCGCTGAGTGCCAAAAACTAGTAATAACTAAAAAAATCTGAAAAACATTACTGTTGATGACTTAATTGACTTAAATTGCTCCAATTGAAATCATTTTTGTCACCAACACAATGTATTTTAGATTCTATTTACTTTAAATTCGATTTTTTAAGTATTTTCTAATTTCGGGATAGTCACCTTTGGCAATGAGCCCTTCAAACAAAGTCCGTCACGCAGGAGCTGCATAACTAAGCACTTTCCTCAGAATTTGGCTTGTGTAGACTGCTTTCCAAAACAATTTGCTTAAAATATCCTACATAAATAAAATAAAAACATGAATACTTCTCTTTTAATTTTGTAATGAGTAACTGATCAATTATTAATTTGCTTCCAGAGTTATGTTTACACATGGTACCTATTACACTACGTAATAAATACAAAAAACCTCATATTATGTATTTTGATCTAACGCAGGAACAGGAAACAGTCCCTCTAATGGTAGAGAGCGCTCCTTGCGGCGGCTTTGTGAACCTACGTCTAGCGGGCTTTTCTATTGAAATACATTACAAATTAAACCCCTGCTTTCCGATTGACTGATTCAGCTCATATTTACAACACTTCTTTCTCATGAGTTACCCACGACGTATACCGCGTTTCGTTACAATACAGCAGAAATTACGACCGGTATGAGTATATTAGGAATTTGGGTCCGGAGTAAACCCCCCCTTCTAATGAACCGATTTAGTTTATTTTTACAACACATATTTACCTGTAGATTACCACTATGAATACCAAGTTTCGTCGAAATATACCAAAAATCACGGCTGGTAGTGGCGAATTGGTATTGTGGGTCCGGAGTAAACCCCCCCCCCTCCTAATGAACCGATTTAGTTCATTTTTATATCTCACTTTTCTCTCTATATTACCACTACGAATACCAAGTTTCGTTGAAATATAACAAATATTACGGCTGAAATGGTCAAATTAGTGTTTTGGGTTCGGGGTAAACCCTCCCCTTCCGGTGGACCGACTCTGGTGATTAACGAACTCGCTCAATCGTTTGCTAATTGAATGCTTTATACGAAGTTTCGTGACGAAAAAACAAAAACTAAAAAATATATATATATATATATAAATTTTACGGGGGTCATTTTCGGTGTCTACTAGGTAGGATCGATAAAGATTTGAAGGAATTTTTCAAAAATTCCGTCATGAGTCCAACCTCAATAGCTACTTTCCTTCGGAGGAAAGTGCTAATATTGACATATTTACAATTGAGTACACTAATGTCACTCAATTGTTTTGCTTTCCCTGAACCTCTTCACTAAAACTAAAACTTTGTGGTATGGTATTAAATTTGAAATTGACTTTTATGTATTATTGCGAATCTTTTGTATGGGAATATAGAAAAGTGGGTTCTTTTTTTTTTCCTCGTTCACGCAAATATAAATGAATTTAAATTGCATTATTACCTTTTTGACCTAGCCAGTGCATTCCCCGGACCATGACCTACCTGTGTGCCAAGTTTGATCAAAAACGGTCATTTTTTGTGTAGAAAGAAATGCAGACAGACAGCTGATAGGCGATGTTTACCTAGTCTATGCCATTTCCCAGACCAAGACCTACCTGTTAGCTAATTTTGGTAAAAATCGGTCAAATTTTCTCAATTTGGGTACAGAACAAAATGCAGAGAGACAGCTGATAGACTATGTTGACATAGTCTATGCCATTTCCCGGATATATATACCTACATGTGAACCAATTTTGGTAAAAATCGATGAAATGTTGTGAATTTGTGTAAGGAATAAAAATGCAGACAGACAGCTGATAGACTATGTTGACCTAGTCTATGCCATTTCCCGGATATATATACCTACATGTGAACCAATTTTGGTAAAAATCGATGCAATGTTGTGAATTCTTGTAAGGAATAAAAATGCAGACAGACAGCTGATAGACTATGTTGACCTAGTCTATGCCATTTCCCGGATATATATACCTACATGTGAACCAATTTTGGTAAAAATCGATGAAATGTTGTGAATTCTTGTAAGGAATAAAAATGCAGACAGACAGCTGATTGACGATGTTGAACTAGTCTATGTCATTTCCCCGAACAAGACCTACCTGTGCGCCAATTTTGGTCAAAATAGATCAAATGTTCTCAATTTTTGTATAGAACAAAATGCAGAGAGACAGCTGATAGACGTTGTTGACCTAGTCCATGCCATTTCCTGGAAGAATATATCTACCTGTCTATCAGTTTTGGTCATAATTGTTGAAGTGGTATGAATTTGTGTAAGGAATAAAAATGCAGAGAGACAGCTGATAGACGATGTTGACCTAGTCCATGCCATTTCCTGGAAGGATATATCTACCTGTCTATCAATTTTGGTCATAATTGTTGAAGTGGTATGAATTTGTGTAAGGAATAAAAATACAGAGAGACAGCTGATAGACGATGTTGACCTAGTCTAGGCTCTTCCCCGACTATGACCTACCTGTGTGCCAAGTTTGATCAAAAACGGTCAAATATTGTCAATTTTTGAACAAAATGCAGAAAGGCAGCTGATGGACTATTTGGACCTAGCCTGTGATACTTCCCGGAAATATACTTACCTGTGTGCCAATGTTGGTCGAAATCGATCAAATGGTGTGAATTTTTTGTAAGGAATAAAAATGCAGAGAGACAGCTGATAGACGATGTTGACATAGTCTATGCCATTTCCCGGGCCAAGACCTACCTGTCCCGTGTGCCAAGTTTGATCATAAACTGTCAAATCAAGTGGATTTGTTTAAGGAATAAACAGTTAGGCAAACAGCCGATAGACGATTTTGAACTAGCCTAACATTCTTCAAGTATAAAGACCCATCTGTGTCTCTAGTTTAGTCACAAATTGGTCAAACGGTGTACATTCCTATAATGAACAAACAGACATACAGACAGCTGATTGAAGATTTTGACCTAGGTTAAGCCACTTCCCGGTTAAAAACCTACCTTTGTGCAAAGTGTAGTCAAAATTGGCCAAACTGTGTGTATTTGTATAAGGAAAAAACAGACAGACAGACATCTGATAGACGATTTTAAACCATCCTGTGACACTCCCCGAATAAATACGTAGTTATTTCCGAAGATTCGTAGCTATTTAGGCGGTACGAAGTTCGCGGATTCAGCTATTTAAATAAATAAATAAACAAACAAAAGAGGGAGCTGGCCCGGGCAGGGCCCGGACGGGAAAGAATGTCTACGTGCCTTTCTCAACGGGGCCCGGACGGGACACGTGCTCGGCACGGCCCCGGCCCGGACCCGGCACGGTCTAGCGTGAACTAGTCCATTAAAAACAGTGGTGTGATTGTTTCACCGTGTCCCGTCCGTGCCCCGTCCGGGGCCCGTCCCGGACGCGGCACGGTCTAGCGTGAATAGGCCTTAATTCAATATACAGTTATCGAGGCTTTTAAAATGGATATTTGTCACAGCAACGTCTCCCTGAAAATGGAACGAAAGTTCCAAAAATCAGCCAATGGTAAAGCAGGCTACACACGTTTCAGGTAGGCCTGTCAGTTAGACCTGAACAGTCCGCCTGAAAGCCGGTCACCTGAACGTGTATATACTCCGGCCGGAATATATACACGTTCAGGCGATCGGCTTTCAGGCTGACTACTCAGGTCTAACTGACAGGCCTGCCTGACGTTGTAGCCTGCTTACCTCTGAGATCTGATAGATAAAAGGTACTTACAGAAAAATTTCATGTATGACTGTTCATTAATGCAAAAGAACGTCTAGAAAATGCAACAAAACATTTATGACGGTAATAATCCTAATGATTTCTCTCGTCAAAAGATACTCATTAACATAAAAAGGAAAAAAGCAGAGGGAAGCTCAGTTAATATCGCCAAGAATTCTCATTATCTTTCCTTATAATTAGGCCGATTCTTTTATAAGCCTTGCATAATTTAATGAATTCGCTACTTTAATTAAAAATTGTCATTAATTACATTTCACTGATCAGTAATATTATATTTTAAATGGATTGCTAACAACTAGTATTCTAAAAAACAGATCATTATACTTGGGAGCCTAATTTTATGTTACAAATGGATTGTTAAATACTGCTATTATAGAACTCTGACATTTTAGTTGTGTCCTTAATTCATGTTTCCATTACATTCTTGATAACAGTTATTCTGAAAAGGTAACTTATTACAAGTGTCACGTATTTTAGACAACAAATAGCCTATTACCCTATCCAAAGAGATTGAATGATGAGGATACAGCACATGATTGGACGAAACGTGGATATGCCAAGGAATGTGGTTGGTTATGGAGCACCCCGGTGAGGGGCTTATTAAAATAAAAGCAGTTTCCTCAGAATTTGGGTAGTGTAGACTCCATTCCAGAGTAATTTTCTTAAAATAACCTATATAAATAAAATAAAAACATGAATAGGTCTAGACTTTTACATTTGTAATGAGCAAATGTTTCAATTATTAATTTTGTAAATAGTTCCCTTCCAGAGTGAATGCGTGGAACTGCACTACTTATTAAATATACGAAAACTTCACATTTTTGCCTATTAATCTTGTTGAATAATAAAAGCGTCCCCACGTAAAAAGAGAAATTCTTACAATAATGAAGCAGGGAAGAGATGGAGCACCCCTAGTGGTAGAAGTCAGAAGAAAACTACCCATATAAAGCCATAACAAAAACAGAGGCGCTCCTGTTGGTAACTTTGCCAACCTACATTTGGCGGGCGAATTCTATTTAAACATAGTAAAAAGTAACCCCCCTCCCTTCCGATAGACCGATTTAGTTCATTTTCACAACACATTTTCTCATTCGATACTTACGACGTAGGACGTACGAAAGTACGGTCTGTGTGACCAAATTATTAATTAGTAGTATTTGGGGCCTCCTAACGAACCGATTTAGTTCATTTTTACAACACAATTTTCTCTGTAGTTGACCATAAAGAATACAGAGTTTCGTTGCAATACAACGAGAGATACGGCCGGTATGGGCAAATAACTACTTTGGGCCCGGAGTAAACCCATCTCCGAATGGGCAAATTTTGCTGGTTACTGACCACAAAAGGTTTTCTCAAATATATTTTACTGTAAATTTAGCTCTTAGCCTGACTTCCTTTATATTTTTGCATTAGAATACTTTAATAAACAGTTATCGAGAATTTAAAATGCCTATTTGTCGCTGAAACAGTTTCAACAAAAATTTATCGGAGCAGCTAGTCAAAAGAATGAGGTATCAGACCCGTTTAGGAACTATCCCACATATTCAGAAGGAAGTTATTCCAATCAGAACATGTGGTGAGCTGCTGCTTCAATGCGCTACTTCCCATGTTAGTATAAATACAGTCAACTCTCGATGTGTCCAACGTCGACTAGTCCTTAAATAAGTAGAACTGAACCTGAGGCCCGAGTCATTATAGTAAATGTCACCTCGATAAGTCCAAAATCGTCGAAAATTATGTGAAGAAGTCAACCTCAAAGTGGGTGTCTTTCTGTGTAGTCACACCTCTATGAGTTAAAGTCACCACCTCTATAGCTCCAGCTTCACGGGTTCTCTAATTACCTGTATCATTGTCAAAATGGTTGTATCTGAAACTTAGACTTCGTGGAAGTTGACTGTTTATTTGATCATCCTTCTGGGAAGAGTATTTGAATTCAAGAGTGATGATGAACATGCAAAATAAGTGGTCACACAGAATTAGAGAAGCCACAAATGCGGTTAGTACACTATGGAACATCTAGGAAACCGGCGGGAATATCGATTATCATATGTTTACATATTTAAGTAACATTTCAAAAGTGATTGTGAAAAAAAGAGAAAACAATGTTCAAAAAAGATTGGAGGGGGTATTTTTATCATGGGCGTGTATAGAAAATAATTTCATGGGGGGCTGGGAGAATTTCGGGGCGGGGGCGTGAGCATTTGGGGGTATATAATACTACCAATCTAGAACTTGACAAGTTAGCCAATTAAAACGCTATTACACCCATAAACACATATTTTATTCTGAACTAAGTGATATTATTTAATTTATTTTTAAGGGTTTTACTAATCCTTTTTACCGATTTCGGTATATATATATATATATATATATATATATATATATATATATATATCAAAATCAGTCCCGTAACAGGCCACGAGGGCCCTGAGGGGCAGATACTATAGAGGTATCTGATTCATGACCATACGGCACACTAGGGAGATAGTGTGGTCAGTACTATGCTCCGGCCGCCTGATTTTCCCCTTGGCTGCTTCGACTGCTAGAGTCATTAGCACCAAACAAGGTACCCATTTTTAAATTAATTAAAGGCTGGGTTGGCCTAGGGCGGTCAGGGAGGCTGAATTCAACCAGTGAATGAAGACACTAGAAGAAAAAATCTTTAGTGCTTGCTCGGGATTTGAACTCAGGCCTCCAGCTTATTAGTCCAGTGCTCTACCACTGAGCTAACCTCGTCCCCACACATATATATATATATATATATATATATATATATATATATATATATATATATATACATATGTATGTGTGTTAACCACATGTATTATCGTGATATATGGGTTCTAATACGTAACAATTTCGAGTCGGCAATTCCGGATTGCCTCATGAGGTCAAGCTCATAAACGGGTTTCCTCCCTATAGAGGGAAGGAGAAAACGTGCAATAAATTGTCATTATTGGATTGTCGATTCCATCGATTGTTGGACAATTTATAATGTCGCCTTCCCAATGGGGCCTCCTTAACAATTCAACGATGCTAAAAAATTCTGAGAAGAAAGGCTTACGAGGAGAGAGACCCACTCAGATGTTGAATAACTTAAAACATACTTTTCTCTCCGACTTAAGTTGTTTTTCTTACACAACTCAATGTCTCCAGATATATTTTCAACTTAAAACGTCATTCCCATGTCGAAAGTTCTAGTGGGGTAAGGGTAAGGATGTTAGAGTTTTTAATACATGCAAAAGAATGATATTCCATAATTATTTTACTCTATTTAGTAGTAAAGAACATTCTTAAAATGATAGTACTAATAGTTTAAAGGTTTTGGCCTCAAGGTTTGGCTCTAGCACACACGGGATAAGTTACTAAACCTCAAGGCAGGGACTGCACAGTCCAGTTATAGTAGAACCACTGAATATGAAGCATATATCTTCCTATCCACACACATCAGAACTGGCCTGCACAGTCCCGGCCTTGTTCGTCTGTGCAGTTAATCTATTGGTTTTATCATTCCACTTCCTTGGAATGTACAGTTCAACTCTGGCCTCAAGGATGTCACATACACACTGAGGAATATCTCAACATTGGGATTGTGCAGACAAAATCTTAAGATATTACAAACCGTGTATGGGCACCCTAACAGTGCTCAGGAAGAACGTTTTTGAGAAAGAATTTTAGTAAGGCTAGATTTTTAATATATTGTCTCCCTCACTCCTTTAGGCATTATTCTGGTGGTCTGACTGGTGGTAGACTTGGCGTTCATTAGTGCGCATAGAATTTGATCAGAAAAATAGTAATTTTTCAAATCGTTTCAAGAGGCCCATTTTCTGTTATTAAATCAATTTAACTTTTCGAAGGTTATATTTATTATTCTCCGACATTATAATTGTCGTTTACAATATATTAGACGATGTACATAGGAGAAAAGTATTTTTTTTTTTTTTTAATTGAACATTTTTTAATATGGCGAAAATTTATATAGGATGTTATTTAAGTATCAAAAAAATCCACATAATACAAATCAAGCTGGGGAATAACCCTTCAGAATTCTCATACAACTTATAAATTTAATATATCGAAATAAGGCTGAAAGCTAATGAGAATCGATTAATTTTGTATGTATCTATTTAGTTATGGAATACCTACATTCCTTATAGGAATCATTTTATTTTAATTATGATTTGTGAAATTTTATAGTATTTATTGATAGGACTCGCAATCCTGAAGATGGACTGGTAGTCCGAAAGGTTGTATTAAAAAAAAAATATTAAATTTCTGAAGGGTTATTACTCATCTTAATTTGTATTATTAGTTAATACCCTTCATCTTTTCTTTAAAAAAAAATCCACAATTAATTTGCTAAACAATAATTCCTGAAGTTGCTAGTTTGTAGTATAATCCACTATTAATTTGCTAAACAATAATTCCTGAAGTTGCTAGTTTGAACTATAATCCACTATTAATTTGCTAAACAATAATTCCTGAAGTTGCTAGTTTGTACTATAATCCACTATTAATTTGCTAAACAATAATTCCTGAAGTTGCTAGTTTGTACTATAATCCACTATTTATTTGCTAAACAATAATACCTGAAGTTGCTAGTTTGTACTATAATCCACTATTTATTTGCTAAACAATAATACCTGAAGTTGCTAGTTTGAACTATAATCCACTATTAATTTGCTAAACAATAATTCCTGAAGTTGCTAGTTTGTACTATAATCCACTATTAATTTGCTAAACAATAATACCTGAAGTTGCTAGTTTGTACTATAATCCACTATTTATTTGCTAAACAATAATACCTGAAGTTGCTAGTTTGAACTATAATCCACTATTAATTTGCTAAACAATAATACCTGAAGTTGCTAATTTGTACTATAATCCACTATTAATTTGCTAAACAATAATTCCTGAAGTTGCTAGTTTGTACTATAATCCACTATTTATTTGCTAAACAATAATACCTGAAGTTGCTAGTTTGTACTATAATCCACTATTTATTTGCTAAACAATAATACCTGAAGTTGCTAGTTTGAACTATAATCCACTATTAATTTGCTAAACAATAATTCCTGAAGTTGCTAGTTTGAACTATAATCCACTATTAATTTGCTAAACAATAATTCCTGAAGTTGCTAGTTTGTACTATAATCCATTATTAGTTTGCTAAACAATAATTCCTGAAGTTGCTAGTTTGTACTATAACGTTTTGAAAGAATTCTGTTAATTAAGGCTCCATTATTTATAAAAATAAATAAGATACTCTCAACACTTATAATTTAGACAAAAAATCGAATTAAGTTTAATTTGTAAATCTAACGAATGCCACATCCTGAAATCATAAGCTAAATAAAGCACCGTGCGTTATGACTAGGGACCGGATTCTTAGGTTTTCACCTATTTTTTTCCTTTCTGCTAAACATAATATTGATCAGGTTTTTATATGATTTGCATCTTGTAGTATCATTCATGCAAATTTGGAAAAACCTAAAAAAAACCTATTCAGGATAATATCACCTAAAATCACCTAAATAACGATGGAATGACCTAGACATACCTAAACTTTAAAATAGAAAATGCAATTCAATAAAATAATTTCCTAGATCAAACAAATTTTCATAAAAGCAACTTCCCGGATCCAGACGTTCAGGGAAATTTTACTAGGAGTCTCTCTTCCACCAGAACCAATTTTAACACGCTGGGGGAAAAATAAAAACAGTAGTTGACGCTTTGGATATAACGGATATATACTATTCTATAAAATAATGTTATTTGTTGTTTATTTTAATGTCACTATATATGCATATTATTTTATCAATCATAAATTAATCAAAATAATTCATGATAAATTATAATGGGTTGAACTTTTTTTTCGAACCTATTGAAACATTTTTATCACCTAAAAAAACTAAAATGAATTTATAAATAAAAACCCTAAAATGACCTATTTTTTGAACCTATTCAAAACATTTTTAACACCTAAAAAAGCCTAAAATGGATTTTTAAATAAAAACCTAAAAATACCTATTACGCCTGTTGCAAAAACCTAATTGGGTGCTTATTTTATCCTAAAAATCCGGCCCCTAGTTATGACTATAAAGTTAATACCTAATAAACATTTAACTACGTGTCGTTGGAAGCGTAAAATCCTATTTTAACTAGTAATAATTATACAAAATCGTCACAAGAAATTGCATGATTCATCGTGAGAATTCACGGGAAAACAGTGCAGCACAACAGTGTAACAAGGAAATGGTGGAATATCTATGAATCACTGATTCCGTTAGCTAGAAAAATCCTGTGATAAATACAACTGGAAAATATGACTAACAGAAAAAAAACAAATGTATTTAGGTTTTATTCATTGTTACGATAAACATTTTTTTTTTTTTTTTTTTTTTTTTTTTTGTAAAAACATATAATTTAATATCATAAGATTGTGACCCTTTGTTATCAATAATATATTTTATATTTTACTATACTTGCGGCGTTTCGAATCTGTTTAGGTTCATTGTCGGCCATCTTAAATTAAGTTATGTTATAATATATTATTATTTTGATACGTTCGTGTTAAGGTTCATAATTTTAAAGTTTGAACTCTCAAAATTTATATGCAAATATAGACAAATTTGAACCACCGTTTTTTTCTTAATCTATATGTTCTGAAACGAGAAAAATTCAACCCGGCACTTCTGGATTGCGTTATGAAGGAAACCTGATAATCAGGGTTCATCTCTATGGAGTGAGGGAGGAACCGCGTCTGTGTGTGTGTAAATTAATATGTTAAATAAATACTAATATATGTATAAATCAGTCAACAAGGGCCCAGATGTGCAGATACTGTAGAGGTATCTGATTCTTGACCATAAGTCGCCCACTATGGCGTTAGTGTGGTCAGGACTATGCCACGGCGCTAATGCCCTAATTGACGATGGGCAAAGAAAACAATAAACTCTGCCACTTGATTTTTCCCTTAAACTGGCCGCCCAGCTACTCATTAATGAATTAATGATGGTCGACACTGGAAGATAAAATATTCAGTAGGCGCCCAAGTTTTCCTGGAGGGCTACAGCACATTAGTTGATTGTTCTACTATTGAGGTACACTCGCCCCTGTGTGTGTGTGTATATATATATATATATTCTGTAGGATGACCCAAAATATTTTTTAATAGTTTTCAGGTTTATTTTGGAGTCACGGCGACGGTCTTTACGTTATCTATTATTCACGCCCGACTAGTCCCGCGCGTTGGTTGCATCTGTTCAGGGGAACTTTTTGTTAGGAATTCCTCTCATCACCATGTATTCTCTATGGAAGATAATAAGTTTTAATTCTTCTTAATTCTTGGTAAGTCTTAATTCTTAGATAGATAATAAGTCTTAATTCTTGGTGATTATAGATCACCATGTATTCTCATCACTATGTATTCTCTATAGTGCGTAAAACTAAACATAATACACGTAATTTCCTGTGTTCCATTCATAAACGATGGTATTTTCCACTCTTTCTCATAAAAGATCGATATTTGCATTTATTAATAATTACAACAACATGCAATGATAAATTAACTGCTCAAAATTCTCATTTTCCAAGGTCAGTTATAATTGAGCTTCGTTTTAGAAAATCAATTAAGTGTTCCACTAATTAATTCATACACTAGGGTCGATAGCTTGGCCGAATGTTGCATCCAAAGCCCACATGTCGGTGTTGGGTTACGTAAATACTGTACAGTATTTGTCAATTGTAGTTGTAAGTGAAGGTTAATTGGGGCTCAACGTCCGTGTAATTTTTATTTTATTTTTTTAGTGCATTTCCATAGGGAGGAAACCCGCTTATGACGCCGACCCGATGACGAAATCCGGAAGTCCCGACTAGAAACTTTGATGTTTCACGACTCATAGATCACGAAAATAACAAATTAAAACAGTTTCAATACTGCATCTGTACCCGTAAAGAAAAGTGGGGAAAATTCAAAAGGTTTTTGAAATTTTCGTATATTATATTAAGGGCTACCATATAAATTTTATTCCACCATTTTTTAAGGACTTAAATGCTCCTTAACTAATCAAAAATGATATCAAAGCGTGTTTATGTGGCGGGAAAAGCCTCCTTCAATACATTTAAAAATTAAAACCCTTATTTTTAGCTTTATTGCAAAAAATTATGAAGACATTTTTAAAAATTTTTTTTTTTTTTAATTCATTTATTTATGAGCACCCGCAACTAAGGTGATGTGCTCGGAACAATTATACAGATACATTTCTAGTAAAAAAAAAAAAACATTTCTAGTAAAAAAAAAACATTTCTAGTAAAAAAAAAACATTTCTAGTAAAAAAAAAAAAAAAAAAAAAAATGTTAATGTTTATATATACATTTCTAGAAAAAAAAACCTACGTATTGCCTAGATTTGACCTTCTTCTTTCAAAATTTTTTGTTCTAGATTCAAAATTGTCGCCTGAAAACTATCGCCCGTAAAAAAAAAAAAAAAAAAAAAACAGTTTCCATTCGTCAGACACAGGCGCTGCCATTTTTTCCCCGAAGAATTAAAACTTATTTTATATGGATACTTTAACATCCCATATAAATCTTATGGCATAAAGAATTTTAAAATATAGATTTATTTTTCATAAACTGGAGAAAATTAATTTTTTTTTTGTATAAAAAGAAGATAATTAAATGAAAAGCACGTTTCTATTATCTTGTTGTAATTGCGAAAGTCGGGAAGGTGGAGTGAGCAATTTCCGCTTGGCTACTGGCAGTTTCCTGTTTATTGTGGCGCGTAAATCTCACTTTCCATAAGGATGTTTTTGCAGGAGGTGTTTAAATTTTTGACGAAGCATCAAAAGAAAGTATTAAGTGTTAGAATTCCGAATTTGTCAAATGACACTAAGGGTAAGAACGGAAACGCGCTAAGATGGCGCAGTTTCTTCGAGTCGGACTTATTATGCTTGGAATTATTTTCACAGTTTTTTTCAATAATAACAAAGCAGAGTATTCAAAATTTGCAGATACAGTAGACTCTCTCTCTAATCCGGAGGAATGAGTGATGGATCTCAGAACTCGCCTGCTTGAGGGTTCCTGGATAACCTTCTCCTCCTAGCTAGCCAAACATTTGCAGATACAGTAGACTCTCTCTCTAATCCGGAGGAATGAGTGATGGATCTCAGAACTCGCCTGCTTGAGGGTTCCTGGATAACCTTCTCCTCCTAGCTAGCCAAACATTTGCAGATACAGTAGACTCTCTCTCTAATCCGGAGGAATGAGTGATGGATCTCAGAACTCGCCTGCTTGAGGGTTCCTGGATAACCTTCTCCTCCTAGCTAGCCAAACATTTGCAGATACAGTAGACTCTCTCTAATCCGGAGGAATGAGTGATGGATCTCAGAACTCCCCTGCTTGAGGGTTCCTGGATAACCTTCTCCTCCTAGCTAGCTAAACATTTGCAGATACAGTAGACTCTCTCTAATCCGGAGGAATGAGTGATGGATCTCAGAACTCGCCTGCTTGAGGGTTCCTGGATAACCTTCTCCTCCTAGCTAGCCAAACATTTGCAGATACAGTAGACTCTCTCTCTAATCCGGAGGAATGAGTGAGGGATCTCAGAACTCGCCTGCTTGAGGGTTCCTGGATAACCTTCTCCTCCTAGCTAGCCAAACATTTGCAGATACAGTAGACTCTCTCTCTAATCCGGAGGAATGAGTGAGGGATCTCAGAACTCGCCTGCTTGAGGGTTCCTGGATAACCTTCTCCTCCTAGCTAGCCAAACATTTGCAGATACAGTAGACTCTCTCTCTAATCCGGAGGAATGAGTGATGGATCTCAGAACTCGCCTGCTTGAGGGTTCCTGGATAACCTTCTCCTCCTAGCTAGCCAAACATTTGTTTCGTGACATTTCATTGAATGTAACAGAAAGAAGGAATATATGTTTCTACCTGTGTCTGAAACGCCTGATTATAGCCAGACTAGTTCGAACTATCATCGGGAGTGGAGTTTAAGTTTTAAAAGTAATTTTAATAATATGTACCATTTTAAATGTGCGTTAAAAGAAGAGTGGCCGCTTCTAACTAAATTCTCTAATCCGACTGAACCCCGGTCCCGACGATGCCGGATTAGAGAGAGTCTACTGTATTTTGATCAATTTTATAAGGTGGAATATGATCCTAAACTGTTGGTTGCGTTTATATATAAACCTTTTTAAAAATATACTACAAAAAAAATATATTTAATATATTGCTTTTATAACTATTTTTACTAGTCTATTCGTCGGATTTTTTTTAATATTTGGCTGTTCGCCATATGGAACTAAAAGTATAATCTTTAGAACGTAGATTGTGGTTTTAGTAACATTGGATCTAAAGGTGGCGAAAGCAGCAATCTGATCAAAAGCAGACGAAAATAACTACAAAGGCGTTACAATATGGCTCTGAGTTGAGATATGGAGAGCGTGCTGGCGAGTATTGTTTGCAAAAATAACCATGTGACGAGGGTGAGTCACCGAGAAACCCCGACATGACACACAGGTGTTGAAGCAGGGGGGAGTGGGTTGATCAGAATGATATAAGGATCTCATCAAGACATTTGTGTGTTCTATCTTTAGGTTTTATGACAGGTCAAGGAATGGTTGAAATGCGGCTAAGATAAACGCCAGAGGTTTTTTTACATGGTTCCTCTGCAAAATGTCTCTAACTAAGTTCTGTATAAAACTACTCTTTAATTTGTTTTTTTTTTTTAAAAAAAAAAAACAAAAAAACTTTGTTTACTTAATATACACATAAAAAAAGTTTTATAGCCTATGTTCATGATTTAATATTCTGTTTACTGTTTTGATTATCCTCTTTTGTAATTGCTTATATTTATTTTTAACTGAAGAAGGTTACTAAAGAATAGGCCGAAACGTTGAAAATGTCATTTATTCTGAAAATTTGACTTCTTCTCTAAGCCGAATGTTGACTTCTTATCGACAGCTAAATGTATTCATCTCATTTAGGTTTTATGTCTGTTTATTTTTCTAATATGGTTTTCCAACCTCCAAGAAGAAAAGAACTAATATGGCTTGACTGGTGGGGCCCAGAAGAAAGAAAACTATTCATCAAGTTATTCAATTATTCAGGGCACAGTGATTTTTTTTTTTTTTTTTTTTTTTTTTTTACGTCGCATCTACATCTAGGTCATTAGCGCCGACATCCAGGGTGCAGCGAGGAATTTTACCAGCGAGCCGTGGGATGATAAAATTCCTGCCGGAGGTTGGGAATCGAACCCATCTCCCGCCGGAATCGAACCCATCTCCCTGCCGGAGGTTGGGAATCGAACCATCTCCCGCTTATAGAATCCAAGGCGCTAGCCATTAGACCACGGGAGACCCCAGGGCACAGTGATATTCCAGAAATGAAATGTTATTCGTGACGTTTAGAAAGAAGATTACCTTAATCTTTTTGATTTAATCCTGAAAACAAAACAGTAATTGGTTATGTCCCCATCCCACAAATTTAGAAAAGTCTACATGCCTACGTTACTATATTTATGCATATGTTTTATTCATTAACAATTAGGGGATACAAAAATTACTCTTTCTCGCAAATATTTTTTATTGGGAAAAATTCCTTACGACAAACCATTGTCACTATCATGTGCCTCTGAAGAAAACACTAAACAAAACATTAAAATATGTATAAATTCTAATTAAAGTTATTTACGCTCGTTTACCATTTGGTAGAACATCACATTAAATTTTACAACTTCCTAAAACTGATTCTATTTCGTTAAATTTGTTATTAAGATTTTTTTTTTGTTTTAGAATTTCTGAAGAGTGAATATGTATTCACATCATATAATTACACTGAAAGAAGCCTAATTTCACCGCAGATTCACTGTAACATATCGCACTAGTATTTCTAAAGTGACACAACTAAAAAATCAGTTATATTCACACCGTCATAGTTATGACTATGAAATACATGGTAAATACATCTTTGTCAACCATCAAAATTGTATGTAGCTAGCTTTAGAGCTTGTTCACAAGAGGCCACTTGTGTCACCTAAGCTAGAGTGATATATTTTCAGTTGAGTTGTGTCACTTTAGAAATACTAGTGCGATTTGTACGTATATTTACGTTTAAAGCTTCATATTTATCTACCGCTTTGCAATATTTCGTTTTCCAAGAAATTCATACAAACAAAGAATTATAAATATAAATTCATATTTTTTTTTTATAATAATCAAATATTTGTATGAATTAAATTTTATGAGATCCTTGGGTTAGATACGATAAATCTAATATTTTAACAAATTTAAATTTTTTTATGCTCTTTCTACTAAGTCTGTACTAATGAACGATGAAATAATTTTATAGCTTTCTCAGACAGATTTCATATCCTCTATCAATGTCCAGCAAAGAATTTATTGTCTTTCCTCGTACCAATTTTGCTCGTGAAGATCCCTTACATGATATTTCTATGAAATTTGTCAAGAGTAACGGTTGCTTATCATGGTAAGAAGACTCAAGGCTCCGAGTAGACCTGAGTCAAAACACTATTCCTAAAAACAAAGTTGGCTAAAGAGCCAGGGCATAGTTCCAAAAATAACTGCTATAAAAACAAGATAAAATAAAAAGTGAGGAAGAAGATGGTAGACGATGATAGAGGGGAGGCCAAGAGACAGAACGGCGCCTGCTAGACCTTGGCAAGGCCCTGGCACACAGTACTGTCAATATGGGCTGGGATGTTGTCTCCTCGCTCCTACAGAATCCCATACTACATACATATACACATATATATATATATATATATATATATATATATATATATATATATATATATACAGGGTGTCCCAGTATATGTGTCCACCCCCTTTTCCTCCTAGAGTTGTTGGAATTTCGAAATGAAACTTGGTAGGTCATAGTTATGTTACATGAGGTTTCTTTTGAAGGTTTAGTTGACTTTGTAACATTCTTCAGTTTTTCTCCAGCGCATCTAACTCTTGAAATTCCAATGGCAGCAGGTATTTTTTATGACGAATTCTGATAGAAAATATAATTTTAAGACTAATTTATTCCGAGACATCTTTTGATCCGACGCACCGTTTCTCAAAGGAAAATTAATAGGCTACAACGTTTGCATCGAGGTGTTTTTACGTACAAGGCTTGGTTTCAGTGATAAATAGGAATTTGTCTACAAAAGGGCGATATTTGTCAGTTTTTTGCGTTTTACGCGCAAACGGTGCATCGGATCAAAAGATGTCTCGGAATAAATTAGTCTTAAAATTAAATTTTCTATCAGAATTCGTCATAAAAAATACCTGCTGCCATTGGAATTTCAAGAGTTAGATGCGCTGGAGAAAAACTGGAGAATGTTAGAAAGTTAACTAAACCTTCAAAAGAAACCTCATGCAACATAACTATGACCTACCAAGTTTCATTTCGAAATTCCAACAACTCTAGGAGTAAAAGGGAATGGACACATATGCTGGGACACCCTGTATATAAATATATGCTTGAGGTTTATTTTTCGTCGCTGGGATGATATTTTTGGATGTAACGGCATTTTTCTCCAGCGGTAGTACTCATCCTTACTTCTTCCTGGAATATTTCGTTATTCCCTCCGAGGAAGAAACATTAATAACCTGGCTGAAGAAGATGGAGATGAACCCATCGAAATATTCCAGGAAGAAGTGTGGAGGAGTACCACTGCTGGAGAAAAATGCCGTTACATCCAAATATATATATACATATATATATACACACACACACACACACACACACACAAACATTAAAACCTCGTTCACCCGGAACAACTGGGACAAGGGCCGATCCGAGTTAACGAAAATCCTGGTTTTACAGAGAATGACGGAAAAACGAAAACAATACATATAAATCACCGAAATATTTTAAATGGAGCTCAGAAATTACTATTGACACACTTTCACCTAAAACACATACACTTTGTGTACTGTAATAGCCTATGTATTTGCACTGTACACAATATAGCTAGCTACAAACTAGTCTGTAGTAAAAAAGTCCGACTCGCAGGAACTGCGTCATCTTACCGCGGTTCCCGAGTGTCATTAGTAAAGTAATAATACGTAATTTCATTAAAATTTGCCCATTTTTTAGCCAGCTAGAGAGCGAACAGAAATTCTAAATGAGATGAAAAGCAATCAGGGATTAGTTGGGATCCGGCTAAGAAAATTTTTGTAAAAAAATCAGTATTAATGACGTTTCGGCCAGAGTTGGGCAAACGTTAGCCCGCGCTAAAAGCTGATACCTCTCCGCTAATTTAGCGAAACTGTAGAAAGCCAGCGCTAATAATTAGCGGTTAGCGGCGGCAGTGCGCTAACCGCTAATCTATTTATGAAATATCGTAATTGCTAATAGCTTAAGCTATAGTTACAAGTTGTAACAATAGCTTAAGCTATTAGCAATTACGATATTTCATAAATAGATTAGCAGTTAGCGCACTGCCGCCGCTAACCGCTAATTATTAGCGCTGGCTTTCTACAGTTTCGCTAAATTAGCGGAGAGGTATCAGCTTTTAGCGCGCGCTAACGTTTGCCCAACTCTGGTTTCGGCTACTCTTTGGTAGCCTTCGTAAGCTAAAACGACAAAAAACAAAGAAAAATCAGAATTAATATACAGAAAAAATGTTTACTAGTAAGATAGGTCTATAAATACAAATCAACTTTTCTTAAAAGAACAATTTGTTGTTAAAATATTAGAACAATATGTTATTACTAAACAGGTAAAGTGAACATTAGTTGTATATCTAGAAATTAGTTCTAGAAAATAAAGTACACCATTAATTTCTCAATGCTTGCTACTATTTCGGCGTGGGTCATTACCACCATAAACTATCAACAAAAGCCTCCAATACGTTTTTACTTCTTTTTCCAATAAGATTCGGTCGATGTTCTCAGTCCAAACATGTGACAGAGCTACATAAAGCTGACCGTGCGAAAAACAGCCAGTACTTAGATCCACAATCACAACTTTTAGCGTCCGACCTTGGGCTTTATTAATTGTCATCTTGAAACATAGGCCAGCAAGAAAAGAAATGCCCAACCTATACTAAGTACAAGCCCTATAAGCCCTAAAACCCTAATGTACAAGCCCTATAAGCCCTAAAACCCTAATGTACAAGCCCTAAAATATAAATAAATTAAATGTGTAATAAATACCTTTGTTTTAGATTAATTTTAAGTCCGGAATATGAACTACCAGAAATAACTTGACTAAAATGAATATCGTAAAAGAGCAAACAGGCAGAGTTACGCCATGCGCCTCCGCAATTCGTGCGTTCGTGAACCGGGCATGTTGTGACAATGGAAGAAGGTGATATTCTGAAGAAACTCCTCGTAGAACGTCTCTATGGGGCCCCAAGAAGAAAAAGGCCGTGTCTGAGGTTGTGTGACCGTGTGACAGACGTAGGCGTATATTATGAGGGGGCTGGAGCCCCCACCCCCACTTGAAATTTATTGGTAAAAATGTGTCAAAAAAATCCTTAAAAATAAATTAGTTCAGAAAAAATATTTCCTTTGGTGCAATAGCCATTGAGTAGGCTAACTATTTCAAGTTCTAGATTATTAATATTTCATACCCACCAAATGCTACCAGCCCCCCCCCTTGAAATTATTTCCTACATACTCCCATGGTGGCAGAGAATGGTAGGTCCATCCTGTATGTTAGAAACTGGATGGACCTAGCACAAAAAAGAACATATTGGCGGAACCCATGAACTTTCCCTTTAGTATTATTATTATTATTATTATTCTATTACATATTTCATACTAAAATGCCAGCAGAATTTCCAGGAATGTATACTATCATAATTCCATACTGAAATGAATCACAAAACGAATATGAAAGTTATTTTTTTGGTTTTCTCCGTTGCATCTGATATATTATACATAGCGCTTTTTGCAAGCTGTCACCCTCCTTAGATACCCTTCAACCTAACATAAGCGGGACTCAAACCCCCATATTCTACGTGCTAGTCCGGCAAAAAAACCATTCTGCCTCTGGGTGACCCTAATCTGAAAGTATTATCAAAGTATCAATCATCTTTTAATGTCTAGAAATCTACAAAATGGCCATGATTATTAGCATTCAACTATAACTAATGATAAACAACTTAACCCTTTTTATTTTATAGGGAAGTACTTTCTTAATAGACAACTGTTTAGAAGAAAACAACTAACATTTTGGATAAGTACAAAACTACAGAAGTCAATGACTTAATGCAACTAAACTATTGCGTGTTGAGACAACTAGAAAAGAGACGACCCTATTCTATCTTGGCAAATGGAGGTCTGTCCAATCCAATTCTAAGAATGTTCAAGTCAAATAAATTATCTCATGAAAACATCACTTGCTAAATCATTAAATAACTGTAAACTATTACCATAAATTATTCAAATCCAGATAATCAAGAAAATACAATTTCTATAATTGCTTATCAGCAATTTTCCAAAGAAGGTATTTAAAATTAATGTTTTATTAGATTATTTCAATTGTAATGAATAATCGTATATATATATATATATATATATATATATATATATATATATATTAGATATTGGCATATTTTCTAAAATATCTCGAAAAGAGTTAATAAATTTTCTAGCAAAAAGGTATGTGAAGTAATTTTTGATTGACCTTGCCGAAATTGGAGACATAAGTGCTAAAAACTTCAAAATGATTAGGTTCGTTCTGCCCCTGTTTCCTCAATTTTTAATTTATTTTTTTTTAATTGCATTTAATAGTAAAATGATTATTTTAGTAAAACTATGTAAGAAAATGTGAAACAGCGTTATAGTGTTTCCAAGAGCGGTCGTTGGGGAAGAGGATGAAGTAATTTTCCCTTAGGATACAATCAGTTTCCTGTTTTCGCGCCTTCTTACTTCTCTTTGAGATTTCAATTTATATTAGTCCTTAAAGACCAATATATATATATATATATATATATATATATATATATATATATATATATATATATCAATAAATGCTTCTGTTCCTTTACTAATGGCGCTAGAGGTGTGACTCAAAAATCGTTGAGACGCAGTTCTTGTGAGTCTGATTTTTTTTCAGAAATATCAACTCGTCAGAGTTATGCTGTTAACTGAAGCCCGAATCCAACTAAGTAAGGCGTGAGGGATGCATCCAAGCGTAATCTGGGAGAGTCTCTATTAACATTCCAGCCTGTAGAGTTATTTGTCTTATAAATAAACGTTTGAAAATTGTGTAACTGGCGATAAATTACGTCCTCACTATTATAGCATCGTTTAATAAATTTTGGTCTTTCTACCGGTTTATAATCCGCCAAAATGTTCCTATTTATATTGTTTTACTATAAAGAAAACATAAAATCTACTATCGGCTCTTCTCAAAGTGAAATCACAGAATGATTCTTAGTATTTAGGGAATATACAGCCGGCATTTAAATTTCGAACTGGGTCAGAGTGTTTTTGCAGTAATGCCCTCTGATAGTTAACACTAAATGCCTCGACCAGAAGACGTGTACCTATCTTCAAATCGACTGAAATTAGTACATTGGATAATGCCCCTTTTCCGGCGACTTGAAATGTCCTTCACGCAATGGAATTCGGTATGGCAGACACGTATTCATTAGTTTAAATACCCAATCCAACCTGTTTAACCTGAAAAAACTACACTTAATTAATGCTCCAGTAGTTATTTAAAAAAGAACAGTTATTTGTCTAATTAAGAGGTGATATAGTCCATCCCATGGCAAACTATCGAATTTGCAAATTGGAGCAAACTAGAGAATGAACATATTCTGTACATTGAGGAAGTAATATATTGAAAAATGGACATATTCGATACTTTACTTAAGGCATTAAAGGCTATTCGAAAGGGGTTAGAGTTGAGACAATTTGCGACAAGCCTTATCGTCCAGAACCCAAGATCAATGTCTGGAATCTGAAAAACGAGATTTTTGCATATTCGATAGTTTGACACGGTAGGGACGATATGTGACCGTTGAGTTTGCGAAGGTATTAAACACACGACCCAACAAGGAATATAAACGTGTTTCGTTGACCCCATGTTGCAACTTAACGCACTAAGTTGCAGATTAAAGCGTCCTGACCTACAAAATGCGATGCCCCAAAAAAGAACAACCCCTAACTAAAGTAATGGTGTGACTAAAGTGTGCCGCCGGATCTGCCGTAACTAAATCTCTTCACAACAACTAGAGCACATCCTCAGCCTGCATCAACAAAAATAATTTTGTCCTACTTTAGTGGTGTACACATGGGCGTGTATAAGGGGGGTTGGAAGCCCCCCCCCCCCGACATTTTGTTTAGTTGAGAACATTTCATGTAAAAAAAAAACCTATAACAACGAAAATGTCTTCTACATTTACCCTGGTCTACTAGGTGTCTAGAGCAGCCTAAAACTCACAATTTTACACTAAAATATTTACAATTTTCCCTACACCCAAATTCCCCGGTGCTACTAGCCCCCCCCTCATATTATTTTCTATATACGCTCGTGGGTGTACTCGATGGTGTATTTCAACTTTGGCAGTAAAAATCTATTATCCAAGGACATATTTGGCCATAAAATCAATCTTATCAAATCAGCCATGTGGGCATTGGTGATAATAGCGAATGATAACATTTAGTGATGCGTATACAATGTATATATGATGTTTACGCTCCTCTTAGCCCAATATGAAAACATGGGTAAAATCAATAATGAAGTGCTATAAAAAAAAACCCTTATTTTTTTTTTAAACATTATTGGTCATTAGTATAGTTTAAAAATAATATGCATTTTCTGTTTTTTTTTTGTTTTTTTTTTTTTGTTTTGCTGCGGAGTGTATTATATATTATATCAAAGTTCGTTTTTTCCTGTTTTAATTATATATATATATATATATATATATATATATATATATATAATGTAATGTATATATATATATATATATATATATATATATATATATATATATATATATATATGGAGTACCCAGGTTCAAAACCCGAGCGTGCACTAAACATTGTTTCTTCTAGTGTAATCGCGCGAGGGTTGGATTTGGGGTCACAGATCGTCCCTAGGCTCACCCAGCCTTTAATTAATTAATTAATGGGTACCTGCAAAGGGAATGGGTACCTGAAAAATCAGGCGCCCGGAGCATAGTACTGACCACACTATCTCCCTAGTGTGCCGTATGGTCTGGAATCAGATACCTCTACAGTATCTGCCCCTCTGGGGCCTTAGAGGCCTGTTACGGGACTGATTTATATATATACCTATACATTATTCATTTATTTTATTAATTTATTTTTATCATTTTTTATTTAATAGCTTATTTTCATTTTTAGCCCTATACTTTGTCGTATAATTTTCCCTTTTTTAAGAAAAGTAAAACTTCAGCCATCTTGGATGGATTGTAATATAGAACTTTAGGTTTATTATATTTGTCGATTACATTAATTTTATTTTTTTTTACCCTGATGAATCAGAGCTTAAGTCTTGAGCGACATACTTGATATTCAGAAGCCTTGGTTATGCCTCAGACAATTCTACTTAGATATAGGAAGGAGGTAGACCTCTTCCAAAGAGATAAGTGAAGGTGGAGGGAACCTTGTAACGGTCCGATATGACGTCATACACTTCCTTTACCCTGCAATTGTTTCGACTGTTCCAGTTGAATACTGAAGGCTCCTATTTCTTCTTCACGCTGTTGCTTGCTGTATTTTAAGTCCAAATTCTATTCCGAGTGTAATTCAAGCTTCTAATTACCACTCATCTAGGCGTTTTTATTATACATAAACAAACGACAACAAAGAGATATTGTTGGTTTTGGGGTTTGAAGGCATGGAACCTATGATGATTCATAATGCTCAAAATAAAAGAATTCCTTTAACAACCAAGCAGCGGTAGTAAACAAAGAGGCTATGATGGTTGTTCACATTGGAACAATTGGACAGCTGTTTCATAACGGCCAGACTTAATAACAGTTTCCAGCCTTTAGACAAAACGATGACACATTATTGTAGATGTCTACCTTGTAAAGCTAAAAGAAAAGTCTTCTTGAGCACCCATGTGCACGGGGACAATAAAACATTTTTATGGGTGCTTACCCAGTACAGCTGGTTAAATACGTCAAAGCTCAATAGTCCATAGGTTACAACCCTTTTCTAGCCAGGAAAGGGATGGTGCCTTTTCTTTTTTATAAAGAAAAGCCACCACCCCATAGTGGGAATCGAACCTACGACCTTTGGCACGGAGTGTTAAGTGCTCACGCCTTAACTTAATTTAATTTTACTCTTTTAACAGTTTCATAATATTAATTTATTGTGGCTAGCGCCTTGGATTCATAAGCGGGAGATGGTGGGTTCGATTCCCAACCTCCGGCAGGAATTTTATCATCCCACGGCTCGCTGGTAAAATTCCTCGCTGCACCCTGGATGTCGGCGCTAATGACCTAGATGTAGATGCGCCGTAAAAAAAAATATATATATTTATTTATTGTAGAACTTTACAATTATAGCGATTAGCCATAATACATGTTATTGTAAACGGTTAATACTATAACGTTAACAATTTGTAAACGTTAAAACATCACCTAAGGCAGGTTCCGATTAGGAAGACACTATCATTATGTGATTGTAAGGGGAGTAGAGAGTGACAAATAGTGACCATGGCTAGGAACAGTGAATAGCCTGCAGTCATTGTAGTCAGATTGTAGTGACAAGCGGGGATCTGTTAATTGTCTGCGGTCACTGTACGGGGGTTGTAAATGATATTTTAGAATGCGATACAATGGTTAGATATCAGAGGAAACCTAACTAATTATCGACGGCTATTTACGAAGATAAGGAGCCGCCTTAAATACAGACGTCAAAATGAAATCTAGGGGGCTTGCATTTACAAAATTAGAATGTCCCACTTCGGGTATGCTACCGTTAACACTTCCTCTATGTTAGGCCTAGTAATAATGTATGTTGAGCAGAAACGTAGTACATGGGGAAACGTAGTGTATGGATGGTGCTTAAAAAGCGTATCATGGAGGGAAATTTAATGTACAAATGTCCCAGAAACGACTATGTCATATTTTTTTAAAGTATTCTTTAATGTTATTATTTTGCAACAGCATTTTATTCAGATTTTTAAACGAATTTTACAAACACACAGCCTGTTTGGAGTATAAATGGGTTTCATTTCGATTAATTTCATTCTCTATTTAAATATCTCTCTATAAAACACATGTTTTTATAATTTACCTTTTTCCAAAATTATCTTAGTACAATAAATAAGTTCTCATGCGATGATATGCAAATGAACTATTTAATTCGCGTACCTTCATAGTTACCACATTTTGTTTATTTCTTTTGAAATGGAATTTAAGTTATTATAGGAGGCCCGGTGGCCGTGAGTGTTAAGGCGTGAGCACTTAACACTCCGTGGCAAAGGACTTGGGTTAGATTCCCACTAGGGGTGGTGGCTGTTCTTTAGAAAAAAGAAAAGGCACAGCCCTATCCTGTCTAGAAAAGGGTAGTTACTTATTGAACACCTCAGGCGTAGGGAGGTGGCGGTCCCATCGCCCGGTCGTTTGACCGCAGTCAGCCACTGGCCCTCCAGGTTGGGGGAACATAAACACTGACACACACACAGTACACTAAATACAGCACACTACACACACCCCACACCAAAAAAAAACTAAGGACATCTACAGTACACAACCTAGGATCACCTTCCCTAGGCGAAGGACATGGATGGTCATTAAACATCCCCCAATCCAAGGTGGAACAGCATGGGCCGTTGGACGAATGGCTGAGGGGAACTCAGTCCTACCATGCGGACTCTGGATACCGGGCGACCTCCAGTTTCAAGAACTGCCTTACTGCAGTATGCGGGGCTCTGCTGCAGGTGACCTTTAGATCCCTTGCTTCTCGTGGGAACCATTGAGGAATTAAATAATGAATCTTTGTCTTCGGACATTACAACTACGGAGGCTCTAACGCCCCTATCGATCGAGTTCAATCTCGACCTTCTGGAGAGGGTTGCCTCTGAAGAAGAAGGGAACGCCAATATGGAATTGGAAACGGAGGGGATGCAAATTCCACCACCTGTACAGGAGGAGGAGCATACTCACACGGACAAGGGGGAGGAGAAATCCATGCCCCCTACCACCAGCGATAAGAAAATTAAGCTTGGTGGAGCTACTAGGAGACGCTTTCGCTGGCTCCGAAGACATGGGTATAGCAAGGAAGAGGCTACCAGGATGTGCAGGGACCCTATGGGAACGCACGGGACCAAGAAGAAGAGGAGCAGATCCGAGGAGGAGGGTGAGAGGACTCGCTCCAGTGAGACCACTCCTGTGGCGCGCAGCAAAAGGGCTAAGCTGAGCTCATCTGTACAGCAGTCACAGGAGGGAAAGGAACGGGAGAGGGACATGGCTCCAGCTCTCTCGTACCGGAGAGCCCTTGAAGGGGTGAGGATTGGCATTTGCTGTCAGGAACACCCCACAGTTCAACTTGAAGGAGAGCAGTTTGAACTGATTAAGGAGGCTCTTCTACTGAAAATAGGCGAGGAACCGGACAGGGAGGTGAAGGTTCGGTTCTACGACATTATATGGAAGAGCGGCTGGATACAGCTAGTATGTTCAAACCAGGAGACAGCTGACTGGGTCCTGGAAAATGGTCCACTGCTAACACCGTGGGAAGGGGCCAAATTAAAGGTCCTGAAGGAGCAAGACCTACCTCGTAGGAGTACCTTAATTGTGTATCTCCCTAAAACAAACAAAGAGGACAAAGCGCTTCTTAATTTGCTAAGGGCTCAGAACCCAAAGGACTTAAGGATAGAATCCTGGAGAGTGTACAGTAGAGATGATACGATGCCTAAAATCACTCAGCTTGCTATGGGGATCGATGAGGATACAGCCCACAAGCTTCTGGAAGGCAGGGATATGCTGCACTACGGCTTTCATAGTCTGAAATATAGGGTGATTGGAGGCCGCAAAGGGAAAGAGGCAAGGGGAGGCGAAGACTCAGTGCCTGTGGAAGGGAAGATGCAGGAGAGAGAGGAGGGAGTAGCTAAAGTGGAAAGGGAAAAAGGAAGGCAAGAAGCCCGGACTCCTGAGGGATCGGAAGGAAAAGGTAAAGAGGAGAAGAGGGCTGGGGAGGCTACAGCCAAGAAGGATGACGCGAGGCCCAGCACCTCAAGGAAGGAAGAGGAAGAGGAGGAGAGAAGGAAAAGATCTCGCCGTCCTCCCCTTGCTCATAGTCATAGGGACAAAGAAGAAGGAAGGGGCAGGCAGGATGGAAGAAGGCACTCCACACCGACCCGTAGAGAAAGGCACCACTCACCTGGGAGAAGAAGGCAGGATGACAGGATGGAGTGGCGCACCGAAAAGCGGAGACCCAGGGGCTCAGGGAAAAAGAGCCCCATACCACGGCCTTGAGTGAAAACTTAAGGTTCGTGCAGGTGAACCTTCATCGTGCAAGGGCAGCGACCAGCGTCCGCAATAGAGGGTTCATCTCCAAAAAATTAGACGTAGGGATCCTTCAGGAACCCTGGGCAGGCAAAGGAACTGTGATGGGCCTTTCATCTAAAGCAGGTAAGCTAGTCTACTGTACAAGTGTTGACAGACCAAGAGCAGCCCTGCTGATTAACAAAAGAGTCAATTTTTACTCTGTTCCAGACTTCATTAGAAGGGACCTGGTTGCGGTGGTCATAGAGGTGCCGACAGCGACAGGAAGACGGGAGGTGCTGATTGCCTCGGCCTATTTTCCTGGAGATGCTGTGGAAGTACCTCCAAACGAAGCAAATGACCTAATCAATTACTGCAAGGACAGGAACCTAGACCTGATAATGGGTTGCGATGCCAACGCTCACAACAAGGTCTGGGGAAGCAGCAACAACAACATGAGAGGTGAGTTGCTCCTTGATTACTTAATATCGAATAATATTGATGTAGCTAATCGAGGCTCTGAGCCCACCTTTGTTACAGCAAATAGAAGTGAGGTGTTGGATCTCACACTGACAAAACAGTCCCTTAGTAGAATGATACTCAATTGGCATGTCTCCAAAGAGGTCTCGATGTCTGACCATCGACAGATAAGGTTTGAGGTCGGGGCAAGAATGGAGGCTCCACAACAGGTGAGAATTCCAAAACTGGCAAATTGGACCCTCTACGGCAACATACTCCTAGAAGAGTATGAAGGAGAGGAGTTAGCAGTGGGTACTACAGAGGAACTGGAAAGAACCTCTGTAAAAATCCACAACGCCATGCATGAGGCGTTTGAAATTAGCTGCCCGCCAAGGATTAAAAGGCAAGAAAAGGAGCCACCATGGTGGAACAGCGAATTAGGAAAGCTCAGGAAAAAGGCCAGGGGGCTTTTCAATCGGGCAAAACAAAATGGTAATTGGAGGGACTATAAACAGTCCCTGACGGAGTATAACAAAGGAATCAGGCAGGCTAAGAGAAGGACCTGGAGAAATTTCTGCGAAGATGTTAGTAGCCTACCAGAAGCTGCTAGGCTACAGAAAGTGCTTGCCAAAAGGCACACAAATGAGATGGGACTGCTAAAGAGACCCGATGGGACGATCACGAGTAACCTGGAAGAGACAGTTAGGGAGCTACTAGTGACCCACTTTCCAGACTGCTCAGACGTAACAGAGGAGGCAGATGAGCCTCGGGGGCATGAAAATGCAAACAAATGGATGCTCCAAGCAGCCAAGAAAATCTTTACAATTGAAAAGGTAAAGTGGGCAATAGGAACCTTCAAGCCGTACAAGGCTTCTGGAGGAGATGGTGTTATCCCTGCTCAGCTAATCCATGGGAAAGAAAAGCTTGCAGGCATTCTAGCAGCCATGTTTCAGGCAAGCTATGCACATGGATACATCCCCTGTCTCTGGAGGGACACGGATGTGATCTTTATACCAAAGGGACCAACAAGGCCCCTGGACTTACCTAAATCCTATAGACCTATAAGTCTCTCTTCCAACGTGTTGAAAACGATGGAGAAGGTAGTGGACATGCACATCAGAGAGGACCTCTTAGGAAGGCATCCTCTGCATGCCCAGCAGTTTGCGTATCAAAAGGGCAAATCAACAGAAACTGCCCTGCATTATCTAGTGGGAAAAATAGAGGACTCACTTCAGAACAAGGAAATTGCGCTATGTGCATTCCTGGATATAGAGGGTGCCTTTGACAACACCTCATATGCAGCCATAGAGGAGGCTACCAGGGAGTTTGGTGCTGAGCTCATCCTTAGAAGATGGGTCAGGGCTATGCTGGGAAGCCGGCGAATCAGAGCAAGGAAGGGGTGGGTCTCCACTAGAATAAGGGCAACTAGAGGCTGCCCCCAGGGAGGTGTTTTATCACCCCTGCTGTGGACAATGGTGGTGGACTCCCTCCTTAGAACTCTCTCCGAAGCTGGATACGAAGTAATAGGATATGCGGATGATATAGTGGTTTTAGTAAGAGGGAGATTTCCGCATGTCCTAAAGGAACGTATGCAGCTGGCACTAGGAATGATTATGAGATGGTGCCGTAATCTTGGGTTAACTGTTAACCCTGAAAAGACTAAGGTAGTCCCTTTCTCTAGGAAAAGGAATCTGAATATGGAACCTATCCTGGTGGAGGGGTCTCCTGTACTGGTCACAAATGAGATCAAATATCTGGGAATAACACTGGATAGAAGGCTCACTTGGAATTTGCATCTCAACAAACAGATTGAGAAGGCGAAGGTCTCTTTATGGGCCTGTAACAGGCTCTGTGGTAAGACCTGGGGTATGAGTCCGAGGATGTTCCTCTGGCTATACACTGCTGTAGTAAGGCCTATGGTAACATACGCAGCACTAGTCTGGTGGACAAAAACTGAGGAGAAGACCGCAGCCAGCAGGCTAGAAAGAGTCCAAAGGCTAGCATGCCTGGGAATCACAGGGGCAATCAGGACGTGCCCTACTGCGGCGATGGAAGCAATTATAGGATTAACACCGCTGGCCATCCGCATCAAGAGAGAGGCACTGATTGGTGCACTGAGAATTCAGTCCCTCAAAGTGAGCAAGGATGAGACTAGGGGACATCTCAGGATTCTGCAAAAACTAAAAGAGAGCGATTTATGCCTCACCCGGTCGGATGAGACGACACGGACACTTGTCTTCGACAAGCAGTTCAGGGTTGTCATACCCAGTCGACAGAGCTGGGAAGAAGGACAGGAAAGTCTCCAAAGAGACTCACTGATGTGGTACACGGATGGCTCCCTTAAGGATGAGAGGGCTGGTGCAGGGGTATATGGTCCCAGAACAGAAATAGCCGTAGCTCTTGGATCCTTTGCCACTGTATTCCAATCGGAAGTTCATGCGATTGAGATCGCAGCCCGGGAAAATCTTAAAAAAGGTGTTAAAGGGCAAAAAATACGAATAAATAGTGATAGTCAAGCTGCACTTAAGGCACTTGCATCGCATAGTGTCTCCTCGAAATTAGTTCTCGATTGCCACAGTGCCCTAAGTGATCTGGGCAGACGTAACAGGGTTACGCTTGTGTGGGTGCCAGGACATGAGGGCATTGAGGGCAATGAGAAGGCCGACGAGCTGGCAAGAAAGGGATCGGAGGAGATACTTCATGGTCCTGAGCCGTTCTTCGGTGTTTCAAAAAGCTTTGTCAAAAAGGTAGTAAATGCCTGGGAACAAGAAGAAATTCAAAAGAATTGGCAGGCTAAGCCAGGTATGAGGCAGGCAAAGCTACTTGTCCGGATCTCGAAAGATAGGGCAGGGTATTTCCTTCAACTAACAAGAGTAGAATTAAGAAGGATAGTCGGACTTCTCTCTGGACATGGTCCGCTAAGGAAACACCTGTGCACGATGGGACTAATAGAGGACCCTACATGTCGCTGGTGCCTCGAAGAAGAGGAAACCTCACAGCACGTCCTCTGCGAATGTGAGGCGTTGGCCTACAACAGGCTAGTGCACATAGGGAAGGCAATTGCTACGCCCAAGGACATAGCCGAGGCTACTCCCAAGGAGCTCAAGCTATATGTGAGGAGCTGCAAGTTGGAAAGGGAGTAAGACAGGGACGCAAGTCACAATAGATCCAATGGGGTCGCAGTGAATAAGGGCGGAGGGCCCAGGTCCCCTTATATTGTGTTGTTGTATTGTGTATTGAACACCTCCTAAAATTCTTAGTTAATAATAAATGGACGTTAAAAGTTTAATAGTTTTAGACCTCTTGAAGCAGCCGGAATAGGATGTTAGCCCTATGAGCACGTTATATAAAACAATTGTCGAATGCGACTAGTATTATTATTTCACAGCGCTAGACAGGGCATGAAACTTGTAGAGTATTTACAAACAATATGGAACAGATAAATATTATTCATTTTATTTTTATTAATAATGTAATTTAGGGACGTTCTAAAAAGCATTGTTTTCTACTGACAGGACAAGGTCGGTGTAAGGACGATCTCCATTGAAGTAAATTCACAAGGAGAGAATTTTGCTAGAACTGTCAGAAGCAGAGAGAGCTGACTATCTAGGAAGGAGATCAGAACCCAACACTGCAAATGACAGGGTTATGTTAATACCACCACGGTCGGGGTCTCCGAAGAACTTAACATTCCTGACATCATATTAATAGGCAACGAGGTGGAGTTTCACTTGCAAAGCTAGTCTTGGAGTGTCTTTGCTTTGTCTGATTCAAGATTCAGAGGGGCCAGTTCATGCCAAATCACCCAATTTTAATACATGCCCTTGCCATCTCATCGCAGATACATTTCAACATTTTTTCTTGAATAGGTAGGGGAACTCGGGGCAGAACGGGATAGGACACTTTGCTGGGCTGCTCTTTAGCGAATATGTATTTAATTATACCTGCAGACGGTAGAGGAGATGCGCTAGGAAGTTGGATTAGTTCTGACTGATCGTTTTGAGTGAAGTGATGTTTTTTTTTAT
Source organism: Gonocerus acuteangulatus (assembly GCA_946811695.1). Taxonomy (NCBI): domain Eukaryota; kingdom Metazoa; phylum Arthropoda; class Insecta; order Hemiptera; family Coreidae; genus Gonocerus; species Gonocerus acuteangulatus. Next base: position 64,838,313 of record OX328127.1, on the reverse strand, counting down.
TTCTGCCGAATTTGTTGTAACTTTTTGTCGAGTTAAATGCAAAGTAAGTTTCTAATCATTCACAGGTGTTGGGAGCTGGTTGGTGAAGGTTCATCATCATGTAGGTAAATAACTAGGCCGACCTTCACTAGTTATAAAAGTTTTATTTTACATAGCGCTTTCGAGATTCAATCTCATCATCAGTGCCTGTTGACAACAACATAACAAATAAAAAAACAAATCTACAAACTAGAATAAAATTTTAAACAACATTTTGAGAAATTTTTTAGTCACTAGAATAAAACCGTAAAAGTTAGAATTCTTAAGAAGAATGAAATAAATTAAAAATAAAAATTAAATTACAAGATTTGACGTCCAAGAATGAATAAAATATATAATTGAAGGATTAAGCCTTAACAACAAAAGATAAACGGAAGCAAAAACAGGAATAAGAAAAAATTTGTGATGGGAATAAAAAATAAAAAATGGAAAAAGTAGGTGGGATAGAGAGAGTACGGACCTATAGATTGTGTCTGTGTACACGCGAGGCTCTCGCAGCAGACTGGCTTAACTTGCATATGCTCTGTATGCAGGCTGCTGGGACATTCCTGAGCACATCACCGTCTCCCTTAACATTAATATTCCTTTGGGAATGCGCCACATCCGCTCTAATTTCAATATTCTCCAACCTGTCCATTTTACTGCCCTTGTTTAATCTATGGAGGAGTTGAAAATCAAGGGCGTTAGCGTCATGCTCTTCCTGAATCACATGCTTTTTAAATATGGAGTCCTGCCTGGTGAAATGTTCTTTAAGTCTTGTCCTGATTTTTCTCCCACTCTGACCCACGTATGATGAACCGCATGTAACACAGGATACTCGATACACTCCTGATCTGTCGAGAGGATCGACCGTGTCCTTAGTGTTCGAGAGCTTACTCGCAAGAGAGCCTCTACTTCGGTAAGCAGTTTTTATTCCCAGTTTTTTTAATTTAGCTCCTACCTTTTCAGATATTTCACCTAGGTAAGGTAAGCTAACAGGGTAGACGTCGCTTATCCGGGCGGTGCTTTCTCCTGATACTTGTAGGTCTATTTTTCTCTTGTACCTTCTTTCCATTAGTTTATTAACTAGTGATTCCTGGTATCCATTGCTTTTAGCTATGTTTTTGATACAAGAGAGTTCATTTTCAAAATTATCGGGAGACAATGGGGTGTTTATTAGGCGATCAATCATAAATATGATTCCTGACATCTTGTATTGTGGGTGGTGGTGAGAGTTGTTTGGAATTAAAATGTCTGTAGCACTTGGCTTCCTAAAGATCTTAAACGAATGCTTATTGTTTTCTCTCTTTGTTTCAGTCCACTGGCGGCCGATATATTCATGGACTATATAGAGGGGAGATTCATAATGTCGCATAGAAACCCCTTCTTGAAATACATTGACTTCTATGGAAGATATGTTGATGATATATTGATATCTTTCTCCGGGAATAAACAAGAATTAAATGCCCTACACTCCTATGTCAATGGCTGCCATAACTCTCTCAAGTTTGCTCTTGAAGTTGAAAACGAGGGAGTCATAAGATTCCTCGATCTCGAAATAAAGAGAGAAAACAATAAGCATTCGTTTAAGATCTTTAGGAAGCCAAGTGCTACAGACATTTTAATTCCAAACAACTCTCACCACCACCCACAATACAAGATGTCAGGAATCATATTTATGATTGATCGCCTAATAAACACCCCATTGTCTCCCGATAATTTTGAAAATGAACTCTCTTGTATCAAAAACATAGCTAAAAGCAATGGATACCAGGAATCACTAGTTAATAAACTAATGGAAAGAAGGTACAAGAGAAAAATAGACCTACAAGTATCAGGAGAAAGCACCGCCCGGATAAGCGACGTCTACCCTGTTAGCTTACCTTACCTAGGTGAAATATCTGAAAAGGTAGGAGCTAAATTAAAAAAACTGGGAATAAAAACTGCTTACCGAAGTAGAGGCTCTCTTGCGAGTAAGCTCTCGAACACTAAGGACACGGTCGATCCTCTCGACAGATCAGGAGTGTATCGAGTATCCTGTGTTACATGCGGTTCATCATACGTGGGTCAGAGTGGGAGAAAAATCAGGACAAGACTTAAAGAACATTTCACCAGGCAGGACTCCATATTTAAAAAGCATGTGATTCAGGAAGAGCATGACGCTAACGCCCTTGATTTTCAACTCCTCCATAGATTAAACAAGGGCAGTAAAATGGACAGGTTGGAGAATATTGAAATTAGAGCGGATGTGGCGCATTCCCAAAGGAATATTAATGTTAAGGGAGACGGTGATGTGCTCAGGAATGTCCCAGCAGCCTGCATACAGAGCATATGCAAGTTAAGCCAGTCTGCTGCGAGAGCCTCGCGTGTACACAGACACAATCTATAGGTCCGTACTCTCTCTATCCCACCTACTTTTTCCATTTTTTATTTTTTATTCCCATCACAAATTTTTTCTTATTCCTGTTTTTGCTTCCGTTTATCTTTTGTTGTTAAGGCTTAATCCTTCAATTATATATTTTATTCATTCTTGGACGTCAAATCTTGTAATTTAATTTTTATTTTTAATTTATTTCATTCTTCTTAAGAATTCTAACTTTTACGGTTTTATTCTAGTGACTAAAAAATTTCTCAAAATGTTGTTTAAAATTTTATTCTAGTTTGTAGATTTGTTTTTTTATTTGTTATGTTGTTGTCAACAGGCACTGATGATGAGATTGAATCTCGAAAGCGCTATGTAAAATAAAACTTTTATAACTAGTGAAGGTCGGCCTAGTTATTTACCTACATGATTTCTAATCATTAACGCAACGCTGTGTGTTATCTGCCGTTGTAGTCCATGTCAGTAGCTAAAAGTAACACTCGTTGTAAGTATAATTATGACAGGTTTTCAGTTCAGCAATTGCTCATAACCTAAATCGTGCTCTCGGGGCGGAACGGGATGAGGCAGAATGGGATAGTATCCCCTTCAGCCCCGTCATTTTTTGGCGTGGCTAGATTAGAGATAGTAATTTGTTTTCATTCCAAATGGTTCGACCGTACGTTAGGAAGACAGAGAGGCGAAAATGGGATGTTATTAATAATTTACTGTGTTTATAATAATTTTACTTTTTTTTCTTTTTTCTCAGCGGGCCATGAGATGAGAAAATTTCTCCCACCGGTGGGGATCGAACCCACCATCTCCCGCTTATGAATCCAGCGCGGTAGCCACTAGACCACGGGATACCCCTAATTTTACTATTAAATGCATTTAAAAAAAAAAAAAAAAAAAAAAAAATAAAATAAAAAATAACCAATTAAAACGTTAGGTAAACAGTGATAAAACCTTATTGAAAAGAACAAAACTGACATATTGAACAAAAATTGACATAGCCTCATCGAAAATTACATGTTAACCTTTTCTGTAGAGAGTTTAGTAAGTTTTGGAATGGTCACCTTCCACTTAACACGATTCCCAACTGTTTTCGGCTCACATCTCATGCGCTCCTGTAGACAGCGAAGACGTTGAGGAAGTGTTAGTCAAGAGGAAGTGGTTTGTAAAGATTGCCAGGACGACAAGTAATATAGTGTGTTTCCTGTGTTTATTTCAAAATGCATAAAAAATTATCATTTTAAATTTTTTTTTAGTTTAAGAATTTGTGTAAGAAACCTCCTATCCCATTCTGCCCCATATGCGGGGCAGAACGGGAAATATGGAGACTTTTTTTGAAAATGGTATAAGAGGTGTTTTTATTGAGAATTAACTACTAACCATTTTACATGTGTTTACTAACAATATAAATAAATGTTTTACGCCTTTATTATAGGTTTTGTTTGATTACCCTATTTCTTAAAAATCAACTAACATTACTGTCCCGTTCCGCCCCAACTTCCCCTATATATAAGCGAATCTAAAGGTATTTTTTTTTTAGATTTTTTAATCAAAGATTGAAATTGGGGGCATTTCTTGAACTTATTGTTTTTGTTGTTTTGTTTTTTTTCATGATTTTGACTCATCTACGTCTGATGTCAGTTTTAAAATCGTTGTAGTTTTACTTTCTTGTGAAAGAATCCGACTGTTCAGTGTATCAAATTAAAGCTAATGCTATCCTCTTTCTTGTGAAAGAATCCGGCTGTTCAGTTTATCAAATTAAAGCTAATGCTATCCTCTTTCTTGTGAAAGAATCCGGCTGTTCAGTGTATCAAATTAAAGCTAATGCTATCCTCTTTCTTGTGAAAGAATCCGGCTGTTCGGTGTATCAAATTAAAGCTAATGCTATCCTCTTTCTTGTGAAAGAATCCGGCTGTTCGGTGTATCAAATTAAAGCTAATGCTATCCTCTTTCTTGTGAAAGAAGAAGGCTGTTCAGTGTATCAAATTAAAGCTAATGCTATCCTCTTTCTTGTGAAAGAATTCGGCTGTTCAGTGTATCAAATTAAAGCTAATGCTATCCTCTTTCTTGTGAAAGAATCCGGCTGTTCAGTGTATCAAATTAAAGCTAATGCTATCCTCTTTCTTGTGAAAGAATCCGGCTGTTCAGTGTATCAAATTAAAGCTAATGCTATCCTCTTTCTTGTGAAAGAATCCGGCTGTTCAGTGTATCAAATTAAAGCTAATGCTATCCTCTTTCAAAATAAGCTTTAAAAGTGATACTATAAAACAATAAAAATATAAATTAAATAACGAAACAATTTTCTAAGGAACACTTTTCCTTTAAAATCAATAATTTCCTAAAAATGTGGGCTCTCTTTGAATTAAAAATAACTCAAACCTTTGTCAGAATCATGGGCGTATATAAGGGGGGGGGGCTTCAGCCCCCCTGAGAAAGAAGTGTTGTAAAAATGAGCTGAATCGGGGGGTTTACTTTGTAATATATTTCAATAGAAAAGGCAGCCAGACATAGGTTCACAAAGGCGCCGCAAGGAGCGCTAGAGGGACTGTATCCGGTTCCTGCGTTAGATCAAAATACGATAATATGAGGTTTTTTGTATTTATTACGTAGTGCAGTAGGTACTATGTGTAAACATAACTCTGGAAGCAAATTAATAATTTATCAGTTACTCATTACAAAATTAAAAGAGAACTATTCATGTTTTTATTTTATTTATGTAGGATATTTTAAGCAAATTCTGAGGAAAGTGCTTAGTTATGCAGCTCCTGCGTGACGGACTTTTTAGCACTTTCCTCCGAAGGAAAGTAGCTATTGAGGTTGGACTCATGACGGAATTTTTGAAAAATGTCTTCAAATCTTTATCGATCCTACCTAGTAGACACCGAAAATGACCCCCGTTAAAATTTATATATATCTATCTATATATATATATATATATATATATACACATATGTATATGTGTCTGTTAACACGATAGCGGCCAGAGTTTCTGTTTTTTCGTCACGAAACTTGGTATATAGCATTCAATTAGCAAACGATTGAACGAGTTCGTTAACCACCAAAGTCGGTCCACCGGAAGGGGGGGTTTACCCCGAACCCAAAACACTAATTTGACCATGTCAGCCGTAATATTTGTTATATTTCAACGAAACTTGATATTCGTAGTGGTAATATAGAGAGAAAAGTGAGATATAAAAATGAACTAAATCGGTTCAATAGGAGGGGGGGGGGGGGTTTACTCCGGACCCACAATACCAATTCGCCACTACCAGCCGTGATTTTTGGTATATTTCGACGAAACTCGGTATTCGTAGTGGTAATCCACAGGTAAATATGTGTTGTAAAAATAAACTAAATCGGTTCATTAGGAGGGGGGGTTTACTCCGGACCCACGATACTAATTCGCCACTACCAGCCGTGATTTTTGGTATATTTCGACGAAACTCGGTATTCGTAGTGGTAATCTACAGGTAAATATGTGTTGTAAAAATAAACTAAATCGGTTCATTAGAAAGGGGGGTTTACTCCGGACCCAAATTCCTAATATACTCATACCGGTCGTAATTTCTGCTGTATTGTAACGAAACGCGGTATACGTCGTGGGTAACTCATGAGAAAGAAGTGTTGTAAAAATGAGCTGAATCGGTCAATCGGAAAGCGGGGGTTTAATTTGTAATATATTTCAATAGAAAAGCCCGCCAGACGTAGGTTCACAAAGCCGCCGCAAGGAGCGCTTTCTTTTTTTTCTAGGAGCGTTTTCTAGAGTGACTGTATCCTGTTCCTGCCTTAGATCAAAATACGATAATATGAGGTTTTTTGTATTTATTACGTAGTGTAATAGGTACCATGTGTAAACATAACTCTGGAAGTAAATTAATAATTGATCAGTTACTCATTACAAATTTAAAAGAGAACTATTCATGTTTTTATTTTATTTATGTAGGATATTTTAAGCAAATTGTTCTGGAAAGCAGTCTACACTACCCAAATTCTGAGGAAAGTGCTTAGTTATGCAGCTCCTGCGTGACGGACTTTGTTCTTTTGGGCGGCTTCATTTACCTCACATTTCAATTGGTTGTTTTTTGTGTTTTTTTATTTAATTCAACAGTAAAATAGGCATTTTTATAAGACGAGGAAAGAAATGACAAACGTGTTTGTAATTTTTAACGAAAGATAAACAAAAAAAAATTAACTTTTCTATTCCTTTTGAAGTGTCACAAGGGGTAAGAACGGAATCAGGCTAAGAGGACGCAATTCCTGCCAATCAACCTTTTATTTCATTTATAAATTGTAGTTATGTTCAACTATTATGACCGAACTCTCTCCATCTTTGTGATTCTATAGTTCAATTAACAGCTAAGTTATACTAACATGAAACCACCTGTTTACTTAAAACTCTGAACAATCGTCTGAAAATCGCCTACAGTTTGGGCCGCGGAACACCTGTTGATGAGAAAATAATTGTTCCTCTAATATTTAATGAGAACTCATATCGTCATGAGATCCCTGTTTCCACACCCATACCTTATCCCTTTATCGCCTCTCCATCCCCAAACAAAACCCCAGCACTAATGAGCGAAAGACATTTACTCTCTCTTCAAGCAGAATAAACATTGTTGTGATAAGGTTCGTCACGTTCTTATTAAACACAATAAGGTCATAGTGGAGTATTAATTGGTTGTAATGTAACCTGTGGTTTGTGTCAAGAAAAGAAAAATATCATATTATAAGAAGGTGACCCCATTTTTCTAATATATTTATATTTGGCAGAAGGTCAAATTCGAACAAAAAACACTCACGTTCCACACTACTCTTTTATTGTGCTCTACATGTTTCATGTTCCTATGTCGTCTCTTCAGGAGCTCTTAAAATAATGTACAATTCCAGCCTACACCTTCCGGTAGGGCCACGTCTAGACTGATAAGATCAATCATGTCCACTGGGCATCAGCTGTTTAAAATCGATAGTTTTAGGAGAAATGTCGATTTCCCCTCTAAAACCCTAAAACTATCGATTTTAAACAGCTGATGCGCAGTGGACATGATTGATCTTATCAGTCTAGACGTGGCCCTACCTGCGGAAGGTTCTCGGTGGTGTAGGCTGTAATGTACGTTAGTTTAAGAGCTCCTGAAGAGGCGTCATAGGAACGTGAAATATGCAGAGCACAATAAAAGAGTAGTGTGGAACGTGAGTGTTTTTTGTTCGAATTTGACCATTTGCCACATACCCATTTCTTAAAAGATTTGGTCATTAGATTTAAAAAAAAAAACGAATGCAATCAAAATGAATTAAGTATAATGTAGAAACGAGAATCCAGCGCGCTAGCCACTGGATCACCTAGCTTTTTTTGTACCATTTGAGTAACCTTTTCTGAAAATCTTTCTTCAAGTTGTATAACCACTTAGTTGTGGTTTGATCTCTTCCAAGCTTGCCCTCTACTTCAACTCGGTAGGTTTCCCTAGGTATTCTGTCGTCGACCTTTTATAGCAGGTATCCAAGCGATTTAAGTTGATTTTCTACTATTACAACATGCTTGAATAGTTAGGTTTAATCTAATTGTGATGCTGCGGATTTTTTCTCATTTTCTTTCTCCCCCTCAATCTTCTTCAATTCGTGCTTCTTTGTTAGATTCCTTCATTTAGAAGAAAACGTCAGAAACGGGGGACTCTTCGAACTAAAAACAGCACATTTTGTTGCTTTATCCACTTCTCCCCTGTTCATGAAGCCCCTTCTTATCGCTTCAAATATTTTGCCAGTACTTGTGATCCGCTCGCCCTCCTTTATATCAATGCGTGTACCTACATATATCAATTAATTAAGAAATTCATTCAAGAGTGAACCATAATACTTTTGTAAAATGTATAACATAGATATACAGAGAGATTTGTACTGGAGATTTGAAGAGAGAGAGAGTTGTACATAAGATGGATTACCTAATATTGAAGTCATGAGATTTCTCACCGTCGGGAATAGGGTTACTACAGATATAGATCAACTCCTTAAATCCTAACATCCAAAAGGAAACTAGGCCAGATGTTAGCCTTATCCTTACAATCTAAAAAGTCCGACTCGCAGGAACTGCATCATCTTAGCGCGGTTCCATTCATATCCCTAATGTCATTTTGTATACGTAGAATAGAAACAGTTATTACTTTCTTTAGATCATTCTTAATGTAAACACTTATTCCAAAGAAAAGCAAGATTGTCGGCAAGGCACAAGAAACTATTCTAAGCGGAAATTACTCTTTCCGCCGTCCCAAGTTTCCCTCTTTGAAGACTCTACTACGAATATGTTTCTAATTGACTTAACTTGCTTTACTAACATATCCATTTTAGTGTTAAATGCAATTAAAAACACTTACCTACTCATTTTACTGTTAAATACAATTAAACAAAATAAAAATTGTACAAGAAAATTAGAACGTAGTGTTATTTTTTAATGAACTACGGCCTAATACAACCCCAAAATATAATTATATTTCTAGTATAGCATTTGTCTGCATTACTTCCTACAGGTAAAGGAACTTACACCTCTCCTAGGATGCATCTGGATTTATGAAGTGCAATAAAACCCTACCTGAAGCCTGCCTACTACCTCGACCATCTGTCTTGATCGACTTGCAATCTGACTCAACACGGAGAATATTTACGTTTTCAGTTTTGTTACATGTTCAAAGAATTTGTATTTATTCCCTTGTTTTATTGAGAAATACATCCTCCTACTACAAGCAATAAAATAATAACAAGAAATAACCAGAATCCTCTTCTAGAGATACCTATTTCATACGATGAATGCATTGAAAAATATCAAACATTTTTACATTTTCATGTGTTCTTCTACTATAGTAATAATTCTTCAAATAAAATCAATTAAAAAATAAAATAAAAAACCAACAGCATGAAGGCAATTGAAAATATTCAAAAGAGGTCATCGAATCTCTTTCTCTTGGCAAGCTATATTTCTAACAATGAATTGTTGTTCTTATTTTACTTAATCTGTTTTATTGTAAATAAATTATCCAACTTTAAGCAATTTAAAAATAACAAGGAAAAAAACAGACAAAAACAACCGTTCGAATAAACGAAATCAATTACTTCAAAGTTTAAGCACGAGTGGTAACCTTTCGCTTCCCAAGATTTTCAACCGTTTTCGAGATATTAATGAAAGTATACGAAGTTCCCAAAATTTTTGCATTATTTCTAGCAACAGAAAATTGGTCTCATTTTACCTATCCTGTTTTACACACAAATAAATTTTCCTAACATAAGAAATTACAAAAATAAAAATCAATAAAAAACTAAGGGAAAGAGACATAAATTGCAAAAAGAACGACAAAAACCCGTTCATAAGAATTAAACAGACGTATTTGAAGTTTTAAGCACTTATTTCGTCGATTGACATCACCTAATCAAAAATTGTTTCAGAATCTTTTTTGTAGAGAATTTAGAAAGCTTTCAAATAGTTTCTATCCACTTATGAAAATTTCCCAACCGTGTTCGAGATATTAATGAAATTATACGAAGTTCCCAAAACTTTTCATGTCTGTTCATAAAATATTTTATTCTAACCCTTCCTTAACTCCAAACGTAACCAAAAGTTTAACATGCTAGTTTTGATGAAATTCAAACATGCAACAAATTTTTCAACTGAATCCCATGATTCAAAGTAACCAAACCAAAAACTTGACTTAACAACTTTTTTCCGATTTTCTGAGAAACGGTTAAAGCTATCGCCTTAAAAATTGTATCATTCGTTTTACTAGCCCAAGAAGCCTATAAAACGAGTACTTACAAGCATATGAACTCAAAAACGTAAGCGTTACGATATTTTTTGCGCGAATTTCACCCCAAACGCCATCTTCCAGTGGGCGGATTTTGCTGGTTAACGAACTTGACCTTTCAAAATTGACGACGGATTTTTGTGCCAAATTTCATCAAAATCGGACCATTAGGGACGCCGGAAATCCGCGAACAGACAAATATATATATATATACAAATTTGAACCACCGTTATTTTCGGTTTCTAAAACGCGAAATTTTCTAGTCGGCACTTCCGGATTGTTTCATGAGATCAACGTTATAGGTGGGGTTCCTACCTATGAAGGGAGGAAGGAACCGCGCTAAAAAGGATTAAAATCTTATAATAAAAACAAAATCGGTCCAACATTAGGAATGAGAGTTTTCTCTTAAACTAAATAATTCATTTTCTCGTCAAGGTCGCATTTTTTTGTATTTCACATGATGTTTTGGGAAACTAAGCAAAATTATAGACATGGATATATATACTATATTATATTATAATGTATCCAAATCATAAATTTGTACGTACCGGCAGTTATTTTTACATCCTTGCAACGAAATAGGGTACATATTACCCAATTAATAAGAAATGCTCATTGTAGCTCAAAAATAAATATAAATAGGTCCATTGGATGTTGGGGTTTATCCAGAAAAAAAATTAATGGTAAATTAATAATTAAAAATTCAAGAAAGGTCAAATTTAAACGCCAGATATGAAAAAAGAATCAATCTTAGTTGGAACGTTTCGGCATGCTGTTTGGCAGTCATTTTCAACAATAAATGCCTTGGGGATGGAGGAAAACCATGATACCACTTATCCATAGTTACCTATAGTTATAGTGGTCTTTCTTGGACACTAGGTATTTGTTTCTAACAAGGCTGTCAAAGAACATTCGAAATTTAAATTCGACGTTTTCTTTATGCTGAATCCTAATCATTCCTAGACTTATTTCGCCTGAACGGCTAACAAACAACAAGGACTATTTTAAGGGCATTTTTCGGGCAACATACACTACCCAACTTGCTGAGGAATGCTCTAAGGTACGCTGCTCTTGCGTACCAGAAATTCTTTGGCCCGAAAAAAGCCTATCTAAGAAAGTATGTGCGTCCACACAAACTCCTGCGCAAACACTATATGTACTGAGACAGAGGCCACATGCTGCGATAGGATTTTATGTATACGCTATCTAATGTGTACATGAGGGCCTTTTATCGACGCTGACGGGGCAAACAGCTTCCACGGGGGAGGGGGCCCTTTTCTACAGCAACCCTCTTCAAACAGCACCCACCCCCGTCAGCACCACTCTAATGGACTAGGGGCTCGTATATCTAATCACAGTGGACTGTCCACAACACTGACCAAAAAAAAAAAATGTTTAAGCGACCCACTTAGTGGATCGATGCAGTCTTTCCGTTCCATATAAATTTTCCTTCACAAATATTGTTCCATCACTTCTCCACTTACTTACTGTTCCACATAATCCCGTCGTCAAATATTATATTATCACATTATAAGCCCTATAAAGCGTTTCCCATATCTTCGTAACATCACTTACTGTTTCAAATAATCACAAATACGAATATAGCATCATCACTCTATAACTAGCTATTGGGTCGAAACTTTTTTTCTCTCAGTAATCGCCTTGTGCTCCAAACATTTCTGAGATCATCGACGCCCAGCTTCTCACCACATTCGCTGATCTCTGCTTCGAGTTTTCGAGTCCTTAAGATAATTTCGTTGTTGTTCTCAAGTAACTTATGGGCTATGTTGGCATGCTGGAGAAGTGCCTCCCATTTGGCTCATATTAGGCCTAAACCTCGTTTATTTCGGGGAGCATAGAGCATTTCGACGGGACAATCAGTTGGCAGAGATAGGATTTCCTTGCTCGAACTTCTTATCATTTTGTCAACATCCTCTTGAAAGCCAGACTTCAGATCTTTAGGTGCGCATTGGAGAGGGTAAATGAGTTTTGGCCAAATATACTGATTGAATATTGTCAGTTTCTGATCAGGCTTGAGTAAATAGCTGCTTGTCAGTTTCTGATCAGGCTTGAGTAAATAGCTGCTTGTCAGTTTCTGATCAGGCTTGAGTAAATAGCTGCTTGTCAGTTTCTGATCAGGCTTGAGTAAATAGCTGCTTGTCAGTTTCTGATCAGGCTTGAGTAAATAGCTGCTTGTCAGTTTCTGATCAGGCTTGAGTAAATAGCTGCTTGTCAGTTTCTGATCAGGCTTGAGTAAATAGCTGCTTGTCAGTTTCTGATCAGGCTTGAGTAAATAGCTGCTTGTCAGTTTCTGATCAGGCTTGAGTAAATAGCTGCTTGTCAGTTTCTGATCAGGCTTGAGTAAATAGCTGCTTGTCAGTTTCTGATCAGGCTTGAGTAAATAGCTGCTTGTCAGTTTGTGTATTTTTTACTTTAGTCTGACAATGACGTCTTGTGTGTTAAGCTTTTCCTCATCCTGGAAGTTAACACCAAGATATTTGACATTTTCAGTTTTGGAGATACACTTTAATTCAGTCCCATCAATCAATTTTACCAATCCATGAACCATATCTCCTTTTAATATATTAATTCATACGCATTTCTTCATATTCAACTTCATTGCAATCATGTTAAGGAAATTTCTAGTCATATTTAAAAGATGTTTTCCGGCTTCGAAATCATTTGCGATTAGAACTAAGTCATCTGCAAAAGCCAATGAACTAATTAGTCTAAGGAGAATGCTTTGAGAGGTCAGGCAAGGGAGATAGTGTTTAATATTTACTAACAACAGGTTAAAGCTAAGTTTAAAAACAATTCAAGCTGCAGCCTGTTCAAAAAGATGGTTTAGTTAGGGAAAAGGGCGTGGCCTTTATTCCCCGTGCAGAAAATTGGCGGTAAAAATTCACGCTATTATAACCTTATCACTATGCTTAACATTTTTGAAGCCTTAGGCTATGGCTAAGTATTTATAAATATTAGACACTATTTCCTTTGTCAGACCTCTCTAGTCTTAAACGAGACATAATTAGTTATTATAATAGTTTTACGTATCGTGTTGTTCCTTGAAATGAGAGGTTCCAAATGGTGGAACTGACGGGAATATTTGTCTAAAAATTTCGCACATGCAGAATTGATCTTTCCCCTCTATTTGAACAGGCTATAGTGTTCCTCACGACCTCCTCTACAAATAGAGTAACATCACTTAGTGTTCCATATGATACACAGTACGAATATAGTAACATCACTTACATTTTCCACGATCCCCACTACGAATGTAGTAAGGTAACTAACTCACTGTTCCACATGATCCTCGCTAAAAATGAAGTAACACTGTTCCACATGTTACCCACCACTTATACACAGGTAAATCACTTAGTGCTCCTTATAATACACACCACAAATACAGTTACAAAACTTAATGTCCCACACGATCGCCACAACGACTATAGTAACACCACTTACTATTACAAATAATCTCCAACACGAATACAGTAATATCACATTCTGTCCCCAAAAACTCACACAACAAATGGACGCCTTTAAACGGAAAGGAACCAAGTGCCATCTGTTCATTCTATAGAGAATTGGGTTAAAAGTTTTTTGTGCGTCTAAAATTCCTTTATTACCTGAAATGTTTCATTCATTTTCTCACATTAAAATAAACTGTTGTTATGGTAATGAGGTTTTATTTTATAGTTATTGATAAAAATGCTGCTTATTCCTTTCTGTTTATTACAGCATACTGGATACACCATTTCACTTTTTTTGGTATTTTTTCTTGCTTTAATGACAACATTATATTTTAAGCAATTTTTTATTACTATATAAATTCTCTAATTCTCTACAAGGTAGCACCAAAAACTCAATTTCGTTAAAATGGCGCTTGATTTCTTTCCGTTTAAAGGCGTCCAAATATTGTACTGGCACTTTATATCTGTCACACATTGTTATAAAACCTGTCATAAATACTTTTCCTTTTTATTAACTCTTAATAAATATTCAGAAATAATTTTTTTTGTTTGCAGTAGTCTTAACATTATATACTGTTTCTCATGATCCAATACGTTATCCAATTCTATGACTAGATAATATAAATAAATCGATAATATCGAAGACTGTAACTTCATTCTCCAATTTTGCAGTAAGGCCAATGTCCTGAAGAAGGATAGCTAATAATTAAGTAGAATTGTAATTGATAATATCGAAGACTTTAACTTCATTCTCCGATCTTGCAGTAAGTCCAATGTCCTGAAGAAGGATAGCTAATAATTAAGTAGAATTGTAATTGATAATATCGAAGACTGTAACTTCATTCTCCAATCTTGCAGTAAGGCCAATGTCCTGAAGAAGGATAGCTAATAATTAAGTAGAATTGTAATTGATAATATCGAAGACTGTAACTTCATTTTCCAATCTTGCAGTTAGGCCATTGTCCTGAAGAAGGATAGCTAATAATTAAGTAGAATTGTAATTGATAATATCGAAGACTTTAACTTCATTCTCCGATCTTGCAGTAAGTCCAATGTCCTGAAGAAGGATAGCTAATAATTAAGTAGAATTGTAATTGATAATATCGAAGACTTTAACTTCATTCTCCGATCTTGCAGTAAGTCCAATGTCCTGAAGAAGGATAGCTAATAATTAAGTAGAATTGTAATTGATAATATCGAAGACTGTAACTTCATTCTCCGATCTTGCAGTAAGTCCAATGTCCTGAAGAAGGATAGCTAATAATTAAGTAGAATTGTAATTGATAATATCGAAGACTTTAACTTCATTCTCCGATCTTGCAGTAAGTCCAATGTCCTGAAGAAGGATAGCTAATAATTAAGTAGAATTGTGATCGATAATATCGAAGACTTTAACTTCATTCTCCGATCTTGCAGTAAGTCCAATGTCCTGAAGAAGGATAGCTAATAATTAAGTAGAATTGTAATTGATAATATCGAAGACTTTAACTTCATTCTCCGATCTTGCAGTAAGTCCAATGTCCTGAAGAAGGATAGCTAATAATTAAGTAGAATTGTAATTGATAATATCGAAGACTGTAACTTCATTCTCCGATCTTGCAGTAAGTCCAATGTCCTGAAGAAGGATAGCTAATAATTAAGTAGAATTGTAATTGATAATATCGAAGACTTTAACTTCATTCTCCGATCTTGCAGTAAGTCCAATGTCCTGAAGAAGGATAGCTAATAATTAAGTAGAATTGTGATCGATAATATCGAAGACTGTAACTTCATTTTCCAATCTTGCAGTAAGGCCAATGTCCTGAAGAAGGAAAGCTAATAATTAAGTAGAATTGTAATCGATAATATCGAAGACTGTAACTTCATTCTCCGATCTTGCAGTAAGGCCAGTGTCCTGAAGAAGGATAGCTAATAATTAAGTAGAATTGTAATTGATAATATCGAAGACTGTAACTTCATTCTCCGATCTTGCAGTAAGTCCAATGTCCTGAAGAAGGATAGCTAATAATTAAGTAGAATTGTAATTGATAATATCGAAGACTGTAACTTCATTCTCCGATCTTGCAGTAAGGCCAATGTCCTGAAGAAGGATAGCTAATAATTAAGTAGAATTGTGATCGATAATATCGAAGACTGTAACTTCATTCTCCAATCTTGCAGTAAGGCCAATGTCCTGAAGAAGGATAGCTAATAATTAAGTAGAATTGTAATCGATAATATCGAAGACTGTAACTTCATTCTCCGATCTTGCAGTAAGTCCAATGTCCTGAAGAAGGATAGCTAATAATTAAGTAGAATTGTAATCGATAATACCGAAGACTGTAACTTCATTTTCCAATCTTGCAGTAAGGCCAATGTCCTGAAGAAGGATAGCTAATAATTAAGTAGAATTGTAATCGATAATATCGAAGACTGTAACTTCATTCTCCGATCTTGCACTAAGGCCAATGTCCTGAAGAAGGATAGCTAATAATTAAGTAGAATTGTAATCGATAATATCGAAGACTGTAACTTCATTTTCCAATCTTGCAGTAAGGCCAATGTCCTGAAGAAGGATAGCTAATAATTAAGTAGAATTGTAATCGATAATATCGAAGACTGTAACTTCATTCTCCGATCTTGCAGTAAGTCCAATGTCCTGAAGAAGGATAGCTAATAATTAAGTAGAATTGTAATCGATAATACCGAAGACTGTAACTTCATTTTCCAATCTTGCAGTAAGGCCAATGTCCTGAAGAAGGATAGCTAATAATTAAGTAGAATAGTAATCGATAAAGATTAGGATTATAAATGACCCCAGACAGAATATTTCCGCCTTCTATCGATTTTTTTTTTATCTGTGTTGGCTTTGAAAAAAAAAACGAATAATTAATGTATATCATAGCAATTACGGAATTAGTAATAATACTTAATTTAGAAAAATAATAGTTTAGAAATTATCTCAATTGGCGGAAGATCCATAAAACTTCACTACACACTTTAACCAAATTTATTTCCTATCTTCCCAACTTCCCAAAATGTTTTACAATTTTGTGATGTCCTTTCAGAGGATAATGGCAAAAATATGCGGGGGTTAAACGAAGAACAGCTGTAGGAAAGATCTTCTCTTCTAGTAGAGGCTGTAAGCCTTTTTGAAATGTAAATTTCATACGCCTGTGGGTCACAGAGTTTTGGGTCAAAAATGACGCAAAAGTGTCATCACCGGTCATGTGATCGCAAACTTATTATGGTAGGAAATTAAATTCATAACTTGGAGGGCATTGAGTGACGTTTTTCCGTTGTACATAAATTGTATATACAATGTATATACAATTTATTACAAGTAATTAATAACTGGATTTTATTTACTTCCCAAAGGATAGATTAGGAAAATGTCCAACACGCAATTAATTAAGTACGTTCCTCAGTGATATAGGTAGGAAATGCCACATTTCTGAAGAAAGTGCTTAAAATAAACTTATATGAATTTGGTTCCAGAGTAAACACAACCTCTTATTGAACAAATTTAGTATCTTTTACAACACATCTTTCTCTTTAGATACCCACTACGTATACTGAGTTTCGTTGCAATATAACACAAATTACGGCCGATATTAGCAGATTAGTAATTTGGGTCCGGATTAAACCAGGCCTCCATTTGGACGGATTTTGCTAATTAACGAATTCCTTAGACCGTTTGCTACCGTAATTCTATGAACCAATTTTCGTGGCGAAAGAATAGAAATTGCTATTTTTTCAAATATTCTTGTAATTGTTTAAACTCAAGAGCTATACTCTTTCGAAAAGTGCGAAAACTCGGCTGTCAAAAGGGATAAAACAAATAGAAAAATTTTCTGGGAAAAAAATGTTAAAAGCTAAGTAAAGATATAAGTTTTATTTTACGAAAAACTCGTAAAACAAACATTCCAAAGGATATTGCGATAGTAGGCAGTGGATTATTAACATCTAATGCGATGGTTTGGGAGCTCAGGGGAAGTTTTATTACTTTTAGCGCGTTTCTCCCTCCGTCCATAGGGACGAATAATACTGGTTTGCGTCAACTTAATTTTTTTTTTTTTTTTTTTTTGGGTGCATCTACTGCTAAGGTCATTAGCACCCCGCGTCAACTTAATGACGCAAACCAAAGGTTCAAGTGAGAAATATGCACCTTTCAGACTCCATAGGTCACGAAAATACAGGTGGTTCAAATTGGTGGGTATATATATATATATATATATATATATATATATATATATATATATATACACATATATATATATATATATATATATATATGTATATGTGTGTGTGTGTGTATGAATTTGGTTTAAAAAACCTTCGTATAATTTGAAAGTTTAAATTCGTTAAACATCACAATCCGTCCACTGGAACATGAATTTGGGGCCGAAATTCGCAGTGCTTACTTCTTCAAGCTAATATGCTTCCAGGAAAACGTTTTATAGGTTTTATAGCGTAGTAAAACGAATGAAACCATTTTCAAAGCGATATGTGTAAAGGTTTACGAGAAAAGTGGATACAAATAGTTTTTCAAACTAATTTTGGTTTTGGCCACTTAGAATCGTTAGATGTAATTGAAATATTTTCTACGTGTTTGAAATTCATCCAAACTAAGATATTTTAATTTTTGTTACATTTGGAGTTAAGGAAGTAGTAAAAAAAAAAAAAAAAATATTAATAAACATGAAATGTTTTGGGATCTTCGTATATTTTATTAAATATCTCCAATACGGTTAAAAAATTGTGGTAAGTGGAAGCTGACCATTTGTAATCAATTTTCGTTGGGGCAATGTCAATCGGAGAAATAAGTGCAAGGTAAAACGATTAATTCAGTTGGGAGTACGCGCGGAGAGAAAATCAGACGACCGGAGCACATGGGGGGAGGCTGAGAGGGCTGCAGCCCCCCAGAAATTTTGATTTGATCGGTAAAAATGTCATAAAACCCTTAAAAATAAATTAAATAAGATCATTTAGTTCATGAAACATATTCTATTTTTGGTGTAATAAGGTTTAAGTTGGCTAAAACTCTTCCAAGATCTAAATTGTTAGTATTCCATAAACCGGAAATGGTCTTTCACCCCCCCCCCCCCCCCCGAAATTTTCCAAGCCCCCTCCGAAATTATTTTCTATATACGCCCATGCCGGAGCATATGCTCAGGATAGTGTATATGCTCAGCATATACACTATCCTGTGCAGTACCGCATGTTCGGAATGCAGAACAGTCATGAATTACATAAGTGCATGATATGCACGAATCTGAGAGCATTTTATCTTAAGTAGTTCCCCCATATCGTCCATCAAATGAAATCTAGAGTAAACACTTTTCAAGAGGAGATATTGTAGAATAAAGTAATTCCTCTAACAGGAAAACGTTTTAGTAAAGACAATTTAATTTGGGAAGTAAATAAAACCAGTTATTAATTTATTGCAATAAATTGTACGTTTATTGCAAATACCTAATTATTTACATTACTCTTTTACATCAATCTAATACTCAGCAATGATTAAAAATCAATCACGCTAAATATTGGGTGTAGGGTGTTCACATTGTACATGTGTAAAAAGAGAACATATCTTTTACTATTCATCAAAATCAACAAACGAAAAAGAGTTTCTGCTTTTATTAAGTGTTGTAGTACGCCGCATTAATTAATAAGTCAGCTACTTTCTTGTTGTTTTTATACAGATTATTTTCAAAAAAATGGTCAGGAATCAACGTACACTTCCGCTCCAGAATGTGCTTAGTTATGCAGCCCCTTCGTGACAGACCTTTTTCTATTAACTTTTTCATTGAAGCTAAACTCTAACGCGTATCATAAATTATTGATTTATTTAAATATTACCGTCCACTTATGCATAATATGGATAGTTATGAGAAATTATGTACAAGTTACAAACCTTTTCAAGCCAAAGTAGGGCTGATGTTTTTTGTTTAAAAAAAAAACTCGATGTAGGGAGTGCTTACGCCTTAACAC
Source organism: Gonocerus acuteangulatus (assembly GCA_946811695.1). Taxonomy (NCBI): domain Eukaryota; kingdom Metazoa; phylum Arthropoda; class Insecta; order Hemiptera; family Coreidae; genus Gonocerus; species Gonocerus acuteangulatus. Next base: position 64,818,700 of record OX328127.1, on the reverse strand, counting down.
TCACAGCCAATAATAAAGTAGATAAAATCTTCTGTAACCTAAATCCTCAATAATTCAACCACAGTCTAAATTTCTGTATTAAACTAGTATAGGTAAGATGTAGTTGTAGTTAACTGAGGCCATGCTCTAGGTTTAATAGAGCCATGAACGTTTCGCGGCCTGAAAACTTATTAAGTCCCTTGTTTAATTCCGCTGTAATAACGACCGTCGCATTGCTGTACATTAGAAATTCTTCAAGAACATTCCTAGTGTATTCCCCTTCGAGCATTATATTTCAGCTTTCATGCAATGTTTGCAATGAGTCTATACTATTTTTGAAGAAAAAGTATTTTTTTCTGATGATATGGATTAGAAATTTATGCATGGAAGCCAGATTTTTTAAATGGCCGAATTAACACAAAAATTATATTGACGAGGATTTGAATTGTATTACAAGGAACAGAATGATCTGGAAATATATGTGTACCTATGTATATATATATGCCAGTTCGCTTTCTAGCTGGCTCAATTTTAATAAAATTTAGCGCAAAAATAGATTGGGTGATTAGAAACGACAATTTCGTTAACCATTAGTATCCGTCCGCCGGAACGCGTCTTTTTTGGGCGAAACTCGCGTTTTTGCTTTACTTCCAGGAACACGTTTTATAACTAATTGGACGATGAGAATCTTATGAAACCATTTTTAAGGTCATACCTACAACAGTTTTTTAGGAAAATGGGGGAAAAAACCATGATTTTTCTTGGGATTTTTAGCATAAACATGCTTTAGCGATGACTAAACAGAAAAAACCGTTACAATAAAGCGTCCGCTGGCGTGCGCGCATGCGCGGTAGCCCTGTACGAAAAAGAAGACTCCATATTATACAGTACATTACATAGGTTTGTCGGGTGGACCAAAAGCATATTCGTGTTCCTGAATTTGAACAGAAGGCTCTAAAAGAATTTTTTTTATTCTTATATATCTCGATACCGGTAGGGATCTCGTATTAAATGTAAGGCATCTCTATGAAAGTTTATTAAATTCCTATAAATGCGGGTTTTATGTGATTTGTTTATAAAGCCATCTTATTCGTAGAAATCGGAGCTTAAATAGAGCTTAGGATATTGTCAGTTTCCTTTTGTGTCACCTAAGATCTTGCTTCGCTTTGAGATTTCAATTTAAATTTTTACATGTATTTACTTTTTTCATGAAGGACAAAATATTAACTCCTAAAACAAAAATACGGAGAGAAATGAAAAATAATTCTAATTAGCTACTAGTGAGGCAACTAGGTATCTAATGCATGGTCGGAGGTGTTGATGATTTGCAAATACTCATGCTGAAAATTTACATAAACAAAAAAAAATTAATCTGGAAATCAAGGCTCAAAATCTCACAATTAATGGCAATGTGAACTCCGCTAAAGAACCACACTTAGAATCAGCTAAAATGCAGTCTCAGGGAAAACGATTAAAACAGAAAATAAGTAATACCCATATAAATAAATGTAAGCATTTATTTATATATATATATATATATATATATATATATATATATATATATATATATATATATATATATATATATAAATAAATGTAAGCATTTATTTATATATATATATATATATATATATATATATATATATATATATATATATATATATATAACAGCCCAAGCCGCTCGACAGAAAATTTTGAAATTTTGCATGGACACTCCCTATATAACGTAGGCACTCACTAAGAAAGGATTTTTAAGTATTTTTAGAGGGGTTTAAAGTTTGAGTTGGTTAGAGCATGCAAGCCTAACCTGACATTATGCAGCAAGCGTTGCTAGGACGATAACAGAACAGCTGTTACCGTACATTATCTATTTCATAGTATTATTTTTAATTGAGGTTAATTTCCACTATGATGGCAGTCGTTGAATTACTAGAAATAAACTGTCACTCATAGAGTTTTAATTGCGTTTCTTTTCTCCCTGTTCCCGTCAGATAGGCTTGCCATATTTTTGGAGAGTTAAACCGGGACACATTAATATGGTTAGGAATAAAAACAGTACAAATTATAAGCAAAATGAAGAGTTTTAAGCCTAGCAAGTAACGGGAAGGGGGGATCCTGAACTGTTAGTCTACCCAAACCTTAAAAATAAGAACGGAACATTTTTTGCTACTTGATTTTCTTAAAAAAATCTCTCAGCCAAATAGTAGTGTCTGGCAGCTGGCAGCGCTGTGTAGGTAGTTCCAGCGTTTTACAGTTAGATTACTTCTCATATCTTTGACACTGTGAGCATTAGTAAAAATGTTGATTGTAGAAAAGTAAACGATTTATAATAGATTCTTATAAACATGAATTCATTACTTTTTACATCTTACAGCCTTTTCCGGGACATTGATAAAACCGGGCGGGACACCGAAACAATTGTAAAATGCCGGGACAGTCCCGGTCAAACCGTGATGTATGGTAAGCCTATCCTTAGAGTTTTCTAGGTGAGGCAATAATATCCGGAACCCTTGCACAGCCTCCTCGCCTATAACCTTGGTAATGCTCGCAAATATAATGGGTGTTTCCAAATAACCGTGCTATAATAAACTGCACAAAATTGTATAGTAACGTAATTTTAATGAAACATTAATTAAACATTATTTAACGCTATAAAATAACTATCTGCCGTCACGAAGCACGGGTATTCAGCTAGTCTACTATATATTTGTCAAATACCACTCACTCACTCACTGACCTATCATCGCCCAGCCCAAACCGCTCGACAGAAAATTTTGAAATTTTGCATGGACACTCCCTATATAACGTAGGCACTCACTAAGAAAGGATTTTTTGATATTCGGATTTTTAAGTATTTTTAGAGGGGTTTAAATTTTGAGTTGGTTAGAACATGCAAGCCTAGGCAGCAAGCGTTGCTAGGACGATAAAGAATAGCTGTTACCGTACATTATCTATTTCATAGTATTATTTTTAATTGACGTTAATTTCCACTATGATGGCAGTCCTTGAATTACTAGAAATAAAATGTGATTTTGTCCCTCATAGAGTTTACGCCCTGGTGATGGCCCATCTGAGGTAATAATATCACCGAAGCACTTTACACAAAAATTTGAACTTTTGCACGGACAATACGTTTAGAATGTAAACACTCGCTAAGAAAGGTTTTTTTGATATTCAAATGTTTAAGTGCTTTTAGGGGGGGGGGGGTTGAATTATTAAGAAGTTCCTCATCGGCTCATAAACAGTCCGATTTTGATACAAAACATTTGGTACACAAATCTTTCTTCTCATTTAAAAGGTCAAGTTCATTAATCAGTTGATTCCGTTTACTGGAACATGGTTTTTGGAGCGAAATTTGTGCGAAAGATTCCTTAACATAGGAAAACGAATGAAACCATTTTTTAAGCGAGTTCTGTAGCCATTTACCAGAAAAATTGATAAAAATACTTTTCAAAACTAATTTTCTGATTTAATTCAGAAACGAAGTATATGGAAAAAATTTGTATGAATGGTGATACAAAGTTTTCGGATCTCAGTATATTTTTTAAAATATCTCGAAAATGGTTGGGAACTCTAAATTCTCTACAATAAGATTCTGTTGTAATGTTCGGTGGGCAGGGCCGCCACATGGGAGGGACAGCCGGGTACAGTTGTCCCGGGCAGTGGGGCGATGTCAATCGAAGAGATAAGTGCTTAAAACTTCAAATTTGTTAGTTTTATGCTTTGCAACGTGTATTTTAATTACTTATCAATTGATGAATAACATATAGTATGTGGTGCTAATGATCCTGGAAATAGATGCACCAAAAAAAAAAAAAAAAAAAAAAAAAAAAAAAAAAAAAAAAAAAAAAAAAAAAACATATTTTCATGATCATATTTTGATCATATCTTATTTAACTCAATATAAAAAATACTTATCGGCCGTGGTGAAGCACGGGTATTCAGCTAGTTCCAAGATAAAATTTAATAACAATTAATTGTTGATTCAGCTGTTGAATAAAAGGTTATTTTTTTTTTTTTTTTTTTTTTTTTTTTTTTTTTTTTTTTTTTTTTTTTTTTTTTTTTTTTTTTTGCAAAGGGTTTAGCAACCATTTATATCCTGGATTGGGCTGATCCTTTCACATGGGATGAAATTACGACTTTTGTCACGGAGTGCACGCGCCTCAACACTCACGTCCACCGGGCCTCCAAAAGAGCAAAATTATTCATTTGAATATTATATTTATGTAGGTTATACTAATCCAGCGTAAGATCTGCATATCGACATTTTGGCAAATTAAACCATTTTCTAGACAAATGTTTATTTTTTAGGATCCTAAAAAACACACATGGACATTTATTAGAAGAGCAGAGTAGTGAATGCAGAGATTGCAATTAATAAATTTTAGTGATGTACTGTTTGATATACTGATGTTTCCTTGGAATATGATGAAAGAAAAAGACCGATGAATATATAAATCTGGCATGTTTACGACTTGCAAACGTCGACGATAATGTTGTTATACCGGAACGCTATCACAATCTATAGTTTCTTTCTCCTTGATAAAGAAACTACTCTTGGGCGTTTGTAATGTTCCAGACGATTTTCTACCATTAAAGATATATTGCAAAAAATATTTATTTATTTATATATATGCATATATATATCACTTTTTCCACGTCATATCTCAAAAATTGCCTATTTTGGAAGTGTAGTAAATGGCAGAAGGATTGTCATATCTTTAACTTCATATTTATTTCTTTGAGACAAAGTAGTGTTGTTTCTACACTATAAAATATTTCAGAAGTGTTATTTTCATTAATGACCTAACTTAGTTACCGCCGAGACATCTTTATCGTTTAGCGGTAGAGTGTATTATGCGAAGACTGGGGTCCTATGATATTTTAAAAGGGGGCCATCTTGAACAGTGCAAAAACATATTTATATTTATTTATTTAAAGAGCTTCGCAACAAAGGCGACATGCTCAAATTTAAACAAGAAAACAAAAATTTTTACAATAAAATAAAAATATGAAATACAATAAAATTTGAATAGAACATAAAATAGTACAAAAAAAAAAGAAGAAAAAATCAACAGTTGTGTATAAAATATTCACAGATATGTCAGTGAAACTTAATTCCTTTAAACACAGAGGATATTATTGACAAAAATTTTTTATTTCTAGAAAATACTCATATCATGCACAAATAGCAAATAAATTACTTTTTCTTAACTTTGACTGTATTTTCTTTGCGTGGCGCAGCTTTTCTACCAGATATCTGAAGACTCCCTTTCCTACCTTTGCTCCCTTTCCCTCCCTTAGAGGATTCTTCACTCCGATCAGCAATTTTGGAATTACCAAACTTTAACAAAGCAAGCTTTTCTAAATTTTCAATTTTTTTAAACATCATATCTGCTGAGCTCAATAATTCGCATAGTCCCTCATTTTCTTCCCGTATATCAGTTATATTTTCCTTTTCTTCTAAATTCTTATTTATTACTGAAGTCGGAAAATGTTGCTGTCGATTTTCTAGGGATATTGGTCTGGAGTAACTGAAAACGGTGTGGTAAAACATGTTAAAGTTCCTTGATGACCACGAGAAAAAGGTGTACTTTCATCTGGTTCTTGAGCCACTAAGCTGAATTTTGTGTTGTTAGCGCTTTCGTTATCAAAGGGTTCAGATGAAAGAGAATCAACATGAAGATGGTCTTCAGTTTGATTTTTAGGAGCGTCAGGACATGCAGCAGCCAAATGGTGGCCTTTACATATAAAACAGCTGAGTTTTTCAGTCTCCAGGAATATTTTCCAAGGCTTTCCTTCAACGTCTATAACCAGTGAAGAAGGTAGCTTTTCAATGCCTTCAGGATTTACAAACAGCTGTCTCCTATGACTGAGAATATGCGATAACCCCTGATCAAGAAGGCCCAGCTCTTAAACATTGTATGGGCGAAACTATTTCAACCCCAAGTCTCTTTATAGCTTCCTCAATCGCTTCATTAGAGATTGAAGGAAAAGAATTAGATATTACAATTCTTTTAGACGGCTCTAAAAACCGCTTCAATAAAATATTATGGCCTCGAATTATTATATTTCGATGTCCATTGACTAATTTATTCACTTCTTTCTTACTATTTAAATGTATGCAAAACCTGCCTCCTGAAATGTAGGAAGCAAATTTAATACTTTTAGCATCAGCTATATTCGCCAAATGTAACAAATATTCTTCTTGTTTTATGCCTTTCACAGAATATAAAACTATAGCACAATCACTAGGGCGTAAAGGATTGTCCTTTAATAATTCAATCTTAGAGGTTATGTTCACTACTGATTCCATAACGTTTATTCTTTAGATATGGCCTTACTTTTAGTGATAAAAATTTGTTACTCACTAACTTTCGTCCATAAATCACTTGTTTCTTTCACAATAGCTTCAATTAGGCTTCACTTTCTTGAAGAAAAATAATAAAATTTATCTTCAGTAAACTATATACATCACATATTTATATAAATTACTTCATTTTCACATATTTTATTTTGGAGTGGCTTTTCTCCAGCCACTTCAAAGGCACCGACCTCAAACTTCCTCACAAGGGAAGGGCTCGGCTCCCAAGGTATACTCAAGTTCGGCAGTCAATTAGCCATGATACCCTATCAGGATCAATTTCCTTCACTTTGTTCGTTCCGGACTAAATGTCATCAATATAACAATCAATTTTGGTTGTTTTATTGATTCACTAGCAAAAAAAGATTCTACGATATTCCAGAAATCACCTAAAAGGATTATCAAGAGCTTTCTCGCGTCTCCGATTGTCATCTCGCAAATGGACCTTGAAACGCCTTTTAGCGCGGTTCCTCCCTCCCTCCAAAGGATGGAAACCTTGTTTTAATGGCGACCCTAATACGCCATCCACAACCGCCGAATAGAAAGTCCACGTTTCAAATTCTTATAAGTAAATTTTTATATATACGTATATGGAGCCCGGTGGCCGAGAACGGTAAGGCGATTGTCTAAAAAGTCAAGTTCGTTAACCAATAGATTCCATCCAGGGCCACCACATCTCAGAGCCGGGCCCAGGACCAGATCACGAGTCCCCACTTCTCAGAGCCAGACTGAAAATTCTAGTACTTTGCTATAGGACTTCGGACATTTTAAAATTATTTTCATCTTGAGTTTTGAGCGAAATGAGAATAAAAGCCGAAAACCGGTGCAGCAAAGGTCACTTTCGGTACTTGTAGTTTTATTACGACTCCTAAGGAAATATACTATTCTGGGACTGCACTTGTTGTCGTTTATGTACATTAAAAAAAATATAGATCCAATTCAAATAAATATAGGCAACGCCCGTCTATATTTCTAAACCCAATTCTTTTTACAAGCTCATAATCTATACATTTTTTTCCAATAAGCGGGGCCCGGCCCGGGCCCCCACGGCACCCGGCTCCGGGACAACAGTACCTGGCATGTGGCGGCCCTGATTCCATCCGCCAAAACGTTTTCTCTGCGATATTTGAGAGAAAATAACCGAAGTGCTTACGTGTTTATGTTTCATAGTTGAAAGAAAGGAATAAAACCACATTAATACCATATATATAACCCTTTACGAGAAAGGTGGACTTTTTTTGGTATTCTTGTATATTTGCTTAAATACTTAGTATCTCGAAACCCGTTAGGAAATTGCGGTAAATGTAAGGCATCCATTAGAAATTTCCCACAAAAACTAGTTCTTCGGTGACAGCCTTCCACGTCCATTTTCCCACGAATAATTTCAAGTTTTAAAAATTAGTTGTCAAAGAACTCAATAAGAAAGTGGAATCATAAGGCTTACTAAATATTTGCTAATTACTAAACAAAACATGAAATACAAGAATGATACAATATATATGATAATACATATATTGTATCCAACTCCTCAGAGACAGAGATAGACCTTACTTAGCTGAATCCTAGTTGGGAATTATAGAGCATGGACTAGAAGCTTAGCGGGAAGCCACTAATCCTAGGGTGTATGTTCCCTTCTTCCACCACCCTAGGAGAGGATTACAGCTGTTCTTAGGGGTCCACAGGTTGTAAAGGTTCAAATCTCATGGGCGTATGTAGGAAATAACGTCGGGCAGGGGGGGGGGGGGCAGGTACCATTTCCCGGGTATGGAATACTAACATTTTAGAACTTAGAATAGGTTTAGGCAACTAAAACGTCACAGAGACACATTTTTACCACCAAATCAAAATTTTGGGGGAGGCTGCAGCCACATCATCCCCACCCCCCTAAATTCGCTATTTCAAATCTACGCAAAGGCTGGTGCCCCTACATGCGTGGCATTTAATATTTTTATGTAGTATAGTATTAGTTTTAATATTCCTGTACAGTATATTAGAATTAGTTTTAGTACAAATAGTTGTATTAGTAAAAAAAAAATGCATTTATATTTATAAAAAAAGAGAGAAAAAATAAATAAATATTAATATTGTTATGTAGTATATCAATAGTATTAATATTCCTGTATAGTATATTAGAATTAGTTTTAGTATAAATAATTGTATTAGTAAATAATATTAGTGTTAGTATCAGATTAGTTACAAAAAAAAAAAAAAAAAAAAAAAAAAAAAATAGAATGCCAATATCAAAATATAACAAATAGATTCTCTTAAATGATGATCTCGAAGAGCAGAACTGTCCTAATCACAAAATTACAAACCCTTTCAACCAGTATACACTATGCACGAATCTCTAACATTTCACTTCAGGGCGGTGATGACTTAAGACGTTTTCTGCCCTTAAAAACCCATCCCAACCCAACCCTTCTTGTGTGTTTTTTTAAAAATAATTGGAACAAAACAAAGGGACCAAAATATTCGTTGATACTAATAGCTAGACACCGAAGATGATCCTAGTTAAAATGTATGTATTTCAGTGTATTAGTATATATAAATATGTATATGTATATACATATATATATATATATATATATATATATATATATATATATATATATATTTATTTTATTAGTTTCCTCTCTGCAGTAACCCTGCAAAGAGGCCGTTTATTTTGTGCTACACGTTCCAATACATAATGTATATCACATGTACTTTATAAAATTTTGTCATCAAATGTTCTTAGATATATTACATTAATGATTTAACATTAAATAATTAATAAGTAAATTTAAATAATTAGAAAATAAATATACATAAAATAAATATAATTTTATATATTTACATAATTTGTTTGTTTACATTTTTTATTATTTCAATTGTCTTTAGAAGCATCGTTCGTCTTTAGAGTAAGGCATGCTCTCTTACAAAAATCTCTGAAGCTTGAATAGTGTTTATTAAACAGCTCTTTTTCTGTAATGGGCCAGTTTTTTTTATATTCTTTTGAATTGTTTTTCTCTCTTCTATGAGTAACTTACATTTGTATATAAGGTGCTGTGTTGTTTGTGGTGTTGTGTTGTCGCAAGGGCATGCCGAGCTGTTAGTTATCTTTAGCTTGTGTAAGTATGTGTTTAAAGATCCGTGTCCAGTTAGTAATTGTGTCGTGTAGAAGTCACAACATGTATGTTTTCGTACTAAGTGGCTATGTATGTCAGGTATAAATGAAAAGAGTGTACGTCCTTTTGTAGAGTTTCCCCATTGTGTTTGCCAGCGCTCTATCGTTTTACGTGATAGAATGTGTTTCATGTGTGTCTTAGATATTTTGTTGTATGTTATTGGTATATTATTGTCTTTGGACGCTGATTTAGCGAGTCTGTCGGCTATCTCGTTTCCTTCAAGTCCGTCGTGTGCTTTGACCCATTTAAAGTGTGTAGTTATGTGTTTCATTTGTGTCTGAAGTAGTTTGTGTCTTATTTGTTCAATTATTGGTTCGTGTATTTTTCTATTGGTCAATTTGTATAGTGAAGATTTACTGTCTGTGCATATTTGAACTGTTGAATTTGTCTCTACTTGTGTGTTGATAAAGTCTAGTGCCTTTAGTATTCCTAATTGTTCTGCTTGATTGTTCGTACAGTCCTTTCCTAGCCTATATTTTAGCTTGTCTATGAGTATGTGTTGTTTATACACTACTACACTACATCCTACTGAGTTATCTTGTTTACTACCATCTGTGTATATTTCGTAGTGCGTCGGGTCTTTCGTGAACCCCTTAATATTTGGGAATATTGCGGGATGTGTCCAGTTTGAGTAGTGTATGGGGTGTTCTATATCTTCTGTTCTTAGTGTAATTGTATCTAGTTGTAATTTTGTTAACGTATATTGAGTTGTGTGTTGTTCTGAAAGTAGTGAAATTGGTGTGATTTTTGCTAGAACACACCAATTTCACTACTTTCAGAACAAAACACAACTCAATATACATTAACAAAATTACAACTAGATACAATTACACTAAGAACAGAAGATATAGAACACCCCATACACTACTCAAACTGGACACATCCCGCAATATTGTGTGCAAGCAACCTGGTACTGCACAAAAGATAACCACCTCAGGGAAATACATAACAATACTTACAAACAAAAGTAACACTATACTGAACAGATGGCAAGCAACCTGGTACTGCACACAAGATAACCACCTCAGGAAAATTCATAACAATACTTACAAACAAAAGTAACACTATACTGAATAGATGGCAAGCAACCTGGTACTGCACTCAAGATAACCACCTCAGGGAAATACATAACAATACTTACAAACAAAAGTAACACTATACTGAACAGATGGCAAGCAACCTGATACTGCACACAAGATAACCACCTCAGGGAAATTCATAACAATACTTACAAACAAAAGTAACACTATACTGAATAGATGGCAAGCAACCTGGTACTGCACACAAGATAACCAACCACCTCAGGGAAATACAGAGGACTATACAACCACACAACTCACCCATTCGAACCTCGTCACAAGACAAGACAAACCTCTATTTGAGTCTTGAAACGTAATTTTAACTGTAAAACACTTATTACAGACGCCTTACAGCTTAAGTGAACTGTTATCAGATAACAGCCCACGTATTAAAACCATATTGGTGTCCTTAATAGTCTGAGAGCCAGCAACGCACTTTTCATGAAGTGTTTTATGCATCTTGAAATTTTGCTATAGTGTACCTCTTGGATATATAAGAAGGTATATATGTGTTTCCAGGTCATACCTTGGAACACCAGGTACTGCGCATAGGGGAAAGGTACAAAAAAAAAATATTTCCCAAAAATTGACTTTTATTCAGAAGCCAACTATCTTTAATGTAAAATTAAGACAATTTTACAATGAATAATAAATATACCAGATACTTTTAAGGGGTATAACACGTAAAAAAAAAAAACAATAATTGTTTTTATTCTTATATTAAATGAGAGTTTTATTCGCGCTGCCATTAAAACCGGAACAGCTGTTGAAGATCATGTGAGCAAGAACCAATGAGAGCACAGGAAACAACCAACACTGCGCGTCTCATGCACTCTTACGGTTACGCGCAGTGTATTGCAGTCTATCATAGGCAACATTTATTTTTATGTTTCCTGATAATTAAACCCCACAAAAGTGTCTGCCCTTTTGCAATTATTTTCAAATATGTTTATTGAAGACGCTGTTTAAATCGCAGCGTGAATAAAGCACTTCATTTAATATTAAAAATAAAAACTAGGTACTTTGTTTTTTTTTCTTTTAAATTTACATTTTAACCCTCTTAAAAATTTAGGTTTAACTTCTCATTTTTTTATAATGATTACACAGGCACACAAAATAAAAAAACTGGCCTTTTTCCAAAGACAACTACATATACTCATGTATTTCGACAAGTTGAAACCGAATCAAGGTCATTTCAAGGACAAATATATCTATTTCGAAAAAATGGATGTTCAGCCAAAAATTCATTTTTGCAATATATACATATTTTCCTTCAAATGCTCTTAAACCTGACGTGATGGGGTGAAACGGACTCCGGATTCGGATTCAGTGCGTCGAAATATATAAGAATATATATATGTATATATATATATATATATATATATATATATATATATATGAATGGTGTTTTTTTTTTTTGTTTTTTTTTTCGGCGTATCGTCAAATCTTGGCCATTAGCGCCGATGTATGGTGTTATTGGAAAATACCACTTTTTTTTATTTTGTGTGCCAGTGTTATTTATTTTATTATTTCTATTATTATCTGGGCTTACTGTTTTCTTATTATTTGTTATGAATTATTTTTGGAGCTCTTCAATTTAATAAATAAAATTATTTATGTACAAATTTTATTGTTAGGCAAAAAAATAAAATAATGAGGCCATAGCGCAGGAGCGTATTCATCAACAAATCAACCACTACATTACATTTAAAATGTTTAGATTATTAAAATATTGTTTAACCAGCTGACCGCCCATTTAAACAAAATAATGATAATAACGGCGAAGAAATAATTTCTATTTGAAGGGGTCGCGGCAAAATGTTGCCAGGCTGCATTTTTAGCAAAACTTAGCTGAAGCTGCTATATGTTGGATATTATGTGGGACTATGAGTTGAAATGGTTAGGAGCAAGAAGATTAAGTAGCATACGTAAAAAGAGCCCTGCAAGAAGAGTGTTGCTGTCAGTTGTTGGATTAATGACACTATTTGCTAGAGAGAAGAAGCCAATACGCATTAAGCTGGATGCTTTATCTTCCCCCATCCCCCTATCAGCTTCACCACTCATTAATAATAAAAATAAGTTATGTCTCGAAGGCAATTACTTTTGTTTAAAGAAATATGGCATAGAGTAATTCTGTGATGATATTTATATGTGTATGTGTGTATATATATATATATATATATATATATATATATATATATATGTGTGTGTGTGTGTGTGTGTATTGATATGTATATATATATATATATATATATATATATATATATATATAAAACATTCACATGAACACAATAGAGCTCTGAGGGCGGTATGTTTGTTGCTCCTACAAATCCACACCGTTTGACCCTCTGATCCAACTTGGCATACAGGTAGTGGATACGGGGAGTGTCATAGGCTAGGTCAAAAACGGCTACAAGCTGCCTGTCTATGTGTTTGTTCCGTATACAAATCCACACCGGTTGACCGATTTTGATCACACTTGGCACACAGGTAGATCTTGATACGGGGGGTGTCATAGACAGAAATTTTTCAGAAAAGATTTTTTCTTCTAGTGTCTTCGTTCATGGGTTGAATTCGGCCTCCCCGAACGCCCCTAGGCCAACCCAGCCTTTAATTAACTTAATAATGGGTACCTTGGTACTAATGACTATAGCAGTCGAAACAGCCAAGGGGAAAATCAGGCGGCCGGAGCATAGTACTGACCACACTATCTCCCTTGTGTGCCGTATGGTCATGAATCAGATACCTCTATAGTATCTGCCTCTCTGGGCCCTCGTGGCCTGATAAGAGACTGATTTTATTTATATATATATATATATATATATATATATATATATATATATATATATATATATATATATATATATGGTAAATATACTAGTAGTGGACAGTGCTCCAATGGACGACACTTAGACTTTTAAATTGAAAGAATAAGACTTTCAGGCTTTGAATCATGTTCAAAATAACGCAGTGTATATAGTTCCCACACTCAGATTATTTTTGGATCAACCGCTGGACCAAGATACTATGGAAGTCAATTTTTTTGTTTACATGAACATTCCATTATCACGCTATACGTCATTGTCCACAAGTCACTTAAGTAAGAAAGTAAGTACAAGTCTCTATATTTTTATCGTGTATTCACATATTTATTAAATGTGTGCAAGCATTATCCGATGAAACACCTTGTGTAGATTACTATTTTGATGGGTAATGTTTAACATTTCCTGTCGTTCAGGGGTAAAGTTACCTGTCTACTATTGAAACCAAAGATTCTCATATTTTTATTAGTGGACCTAACTGTCCACTACTAGTGCTGTGGGATCCAAAACTATTGCGACAAAAACAAGGAAAAAACACAGATATTGGACTTGAAATGTTGAAGAAAAAAGTACACACTCAAACTCATAGAGGCGTATATACGTTTTGTCCACTTTCTAGCAAGAATAGTTATTAATTCTCTCAAATGTGTGAGATAAGCTCGTTCGCTGAAACTCAAAATCTACCAATTTGGCCTGAAATTTCTCTTTTGGAGCTGATAATTATTATGTCAGCCGCTTTTGCGATCGACACCGCCATCCAAAAGAATGAGACTGATAACTACTCTCGAATTTTCTTGGATGTTGAGGTAGTGGCGAGCTCGTCGAGTGCTTTATTTTCTGTAGATTGGCGATGAAATGTCCAATAAACGTGGCCTATATTCCAAGCCTCGGTTCGAAAATGTCCCTGGAAAGCAACAGGCTGATGATGTACAAGAATGAGATATACCCACATGCGGAGTTTGAATGCCCAATAACGGAATTCCTCATGGTTAATGAAGGCAGCTATCACATTCTCTGGGAGGATTCCACAAATAGCTGAGATATGAAGCCAGCGGGGACATTTTCATTGAGGCTGCATTTTGTTCCATTTACAGGATTAATACCAACAACGATATTAGCGGGTTTGACAAACAACCTGACCCAAATCATGTTATTATATGAGGAGCTTAGTATCAAAGTTGGACAACTCCATTTTTTTCAGTTTTGAGATTTTTGTCGATTCTTAAGTGGATTTTTATGCTGCATTAGATTTTACAACTGTTTTTCATTAAAAAAGGACAGAAAATAGGTAAAAGAGCGTTTATTTCAACCGTTCAGAATCAAAATATGGACAATTCCAACATAGTTTGGTTTCAAAAAATGACAACTCCATCAGTAGCCAATGAGAAGCTTGCATTCATCTGCTCCCAACATGCACTGCAAATCCATCATGGCTGAATGTTTATAGTTACTTGAAATAAGTGCATTTGGCGATAATTCTTATTGATAATTAGCTGTTATCCGGCACACTGTGGCATTCGGAACAAAACCTGTAGGTACTTGAATCTTTCTGATTAAGGTATGATTTTTGAAGAATTTCTTTTGTGCCGAGTCGAATGAGACCACTACCAATTCTATAGAATAATTATTTTATTAATAAACGGGCTTTATATAACAACAACCGTGAAAAACAGCCGGTATTTAATTTAAAATATTCATACTTTACTCAAGTGGTAGAGCTATGTATCCTTCCAAATATATTTTCAAGACCTCAGGTGAATAAATTAACAGCTAATGTGGTAGTGGTAACTGTTCTCGACATATTCCTCTTTTTTTAAATTTTCGGGTATAACAAATAAATATTGACAGTTTCACACTAGATATTAAATAGGTCTCATCGTTAATGTTCAGTTATTTGCTATTAAAAACTTTTCAACAACTCTCTACGGAAAATACTAATGGTTAACTCGTTTTTCATAAAATAATCGCATCGCTAATTGATAACTTTATTTTATTAGCTGAGTACGGGGATGAAAATTATAGCATATCCACTTCAATACATGTAGTTATAGGTAAAACTGTGCGAAGAGGATAGCTAAGTACCACTTTTTTTCTAAACTTAATAAAATAAGGATAATTTAGTTTCATTTCAGTTTTGTCAAACTGTATTTAAATAACATTTTTCATGTAATTTTTAACTATATAATTTTTATTTAATACATTAGACATACTTACATTATATTAAAACACCCTCGAGCATACCAAATTCATATTTGTTTGGTTTCAAAAGAGGATAGGTTCAATTTTCAAATGGCTCCCTTTGGTTTCAAAAACAGACAACTCCATGACTTGGTTTCAAACATGGACAACTCCACTATTTAAAGTGTAATTACGGCCTTAATACTTATATAAGTTTGTAGTGCCTTTGAAATAATGTTTCTGAGGCCTATAAGAATAACATATAAAAAAATCATCATGATACTGACATCAATATAGTAGATATGGTTTTTTGCATCTCCTGTAAAAAAAGCAAAAGTGGAGTTGTCCAACTTTGATACTAAGCTCCTCATATGATTGTAACGTTATCTAAGGACCGAACCTTTTACAACATCTGGCGACGGAAACAGTTTCTAAGGACAGTAATGCCTAGTATACTCCAGGGGATTAGTAAACTTGGCAGGTAAACGTGCATTAAAATTGCTTCTATTTCCTAAGCGACAAGTAAGCTCCTCACAGCAGAGTTGGGCAAACGTTAGCGCGCGCTAATACCTAATACCTTCCCGCTAATTTAGCGGTACTGATAAGAGCCTGCGCTAATCGTTAGCGCAGGCTCTTATCAGTACCGCTAAATTAGCGGGAAGGTATTAGGTATTAGCGCGCGCTAACGTTTGCCCAACTCTGCCTCACAGCCATTCTACAGAGCAATAATCCCTTGCCTCCGCGTATAAACAGCCCAGTAAGTGTTTAGTGACAACCCAGTTTGCCTAGTAACCTCTAATTTTATTTTCGCGGGTAATGCTCGTCACATATCAGTGTCTCCTTGTTGTATCTAGATGGTGAGTTACTATAATAATGCGTTAAACTTGTCGGATGCTAATCTCAAGAAACTTTAGTACTTAGTTCGGTTGCCAAATGTTTTAATAGTTGAGCAGAATTTCTAATAGTGTGTCATAGTAGCAACCTGTCTGGACCACAACCACTTTCCTTTCCCCGAAATCTTCTTCGAGTTTTTCATTAAATGTCGATAAAACACAACGTCTGACAAATGTTTAAAAAATAGTAAGCTACCCCATCACCATTCTACTATGCAGTTGTCCCTTGTCGCCTTGTGCAAAACGCTCAACAAGTGTTTAGTGACTACTCAGTTATTGAAAGCATCCTACTGAATGCTACTTGTCCACTACGTGTGAACGAGTACTCGTTAATTGTCACTAAGGCAGGGACAAGTACTATTGAGAAATAATAAGTTCAGATAAGCTAGGCATAAGTTTAATAGGCCTAGTCACCGAAGAACTTGTATCGAGGTATAAACAAAGTGCTTGGTTTTTAGTGTTGTTGTTTTGTTTTGTTTTTTTTTTGCGTTTAACGGCGTATCGTCAGTGCCACCCATTTATAATGTCAACAGCACGTGATCGGTAATCCATTCAGGTACTGGCCACGCTAGACGTTGCTTAACTACGGTGATTCAACGTGGCTATGGCCGTAGGCACTCAAAGTGTGACAAGTATAAGTACACGCGACAAGTGCAAATGATTAGGAAGCGGTTCTATTTACTAAGCGACAAGTAATCTCCCCACCAAGATTCTACAACGCAGTTATCTCCTACCTCCTCCAGTAAACAGCCCAAGTGTTTAGTGACAATCTGGTATGCTGAGTTACTTATATTATTATTTTGGCGGTTATCGTTCCTCCCATATTAGTGTCATTCTCATGAATCTATTTTGATCTTCGGTTGATAGCTCTGTTAAATGTTGGCCTGAATCGCCAATATTCCGGAACAGGTTTCTTGCTACTGATGAGTTTACGAACACACCAACGTCTGAGTACTTGTTGTATAGTGACAAACACTGTTGACAAGTACATGTAAACTAGGCCTAAAGTAAGGTGGCGCAGTCCAACAGGTCCTTGTGATTGTAAGTCACTCACCTTACGTGACTCGCCGGCGTAACAATCAGTCCAGTCCAATCAAATTTATTAGTTGAAGTTCGTTTTATCGGCGGCGTGATCAATGAATCTTAATAATAAAACATTATAACCTTCGCCCGTACCTACAAGCACTGCAGAATTTGAAGTTCAATGAAAACACGCAAGTATTTATCATCTCGACCCATTTAATAAGAACGAAACGCAGTTTGTCAAAAAAGTCCTTTTCGTAGGAGCTGCATGAACTAGGAAGATCACATTTCTAAGAAATGTAAAAACGTTTTTATTGCAATACAGTTCTCTGTTAGTTTTTTTTAAATCAACTGCCAAAATAATTTACCGTAAAAAGTTGAATCATATTTATAAGTTATAGCATTCACAACTTATTAAAAAAAAAAAATAACAGTTTTTTTTTCTATGTATTGTAAAAGTTATTTCCATTGAGCGAGAAAACAAATACACAAGGCGCTTAAAACAAAATGCCACTCTGGCGCAAATTTGCATTTTTGCAGTGTTGAGTGTCCTTGAAACTGGCGCCAACTACTAATATACGCATTATGCCTAATTAAATCACCTTCCTCTTTAGTAAGCCACGAATATAAGTGAATTGAGTTTTTCAGCAACGACGCAAACATTACGGCTTCGGGGAAATTTATAAATATGGAATAAACTAACACCCACTCCTTATGGACTGGTTACGCATATATTCATAATATATCTTTACTCTGAATATTATAATGCGATACTCATGAAGAGTTAACAAAAAATACGTTGCCTAGGGAAAAGTTGGGTCTACACAGAAGGGTTTCGAATAAACCCACGCTTCTAAAAATGGACCAATTTTTCTGGCTATCTAACTAAACTAATCGTTGGTTATGAGAATGTCGTAAGCCAAGTTTTGGAGCACACATAAAAATGATTGTCACTCATTTATTTTTAGCGCGGTTCCCCCCCCCCCCCCCCGTCCATAGGAAGGAACCCCGCTTTTAAGGTTGACCTCATGACGCAATCCGGAAGTGCCGACTAGAAAATTTTGCGTTTCAGAACCCCTAGAGAACGAAAATAACGGTGGTTCAAATTATATATATATATATATATATATATATATATATATATATATATATATATATATATATATATATGTGTGTGTGAGTATGTATGTATATGAAATACTGAAATTCATATAAACAAACATGATTAAATTTCGGTTACGTTTGGAGTTAAGGAAGGATAAGAATATAATATTTTATTAATAGACATGAAAGGTTTTGGAGACTTCGTATATTTTCCTTAATATCTCGAAAACAGTTTGAAATCTTCATAAGCGGATCGTTACCATTCGAAAGCTTACTAAATGCTCAACAAAAAAATATTCTGAAGCAATTTTCGATTAGACGATGTCAATCGGAGAAATAAGTGCTTAAAACATTGAAGTAATTGATTTCGTTTATTCGAATGGTTCTTTTTGTCTGTTTTTATTTCTTGTTATTTTTTAATTGCTTATAGTAGGAGAATGCATTTGACAATAAAATAGAATAATTAAAATAAGAAAAAAAATATTGTTAGAAATATAGCTTTCCAAGTGAGAGATTCGATGACGCCTTTTAAATATTTTCAACTGCCTTTATGCTGTTGGTTATTTTTTTTTTTTAAATTGCATTAATTTATGATTTATTACTATGGTATAAGAACTCAAGAAAACGTGAAATTTTTTGATATTTTTCAATGCATTGAAACGTATGAAATAAGTATCTCTAGAAGTGTATTCTGGGGTCTGGCGGACCCGACCAGGTAAAGTCATAAACCCCTTTTAAGAAAGGTCGAACAAAATATTATCTGTTTCTGTTCTAAGCTTTTGAAATGGCAATAGAGATATGAACGAAACCGCGCTAAGATGATGCAGTTCCTGCGAGTCGGACTTTTTTCGTTAGAAATAAACCTAGGTACGCGAGAGTTAGCTTAAAACATTGTGACATTCAATTAGAAGGCTAGTTTGGATTCATGTTCTAAAAGAACTAACTTCGGAACTTGGGCGGGCACTAAATATTTTTATTTTCTCTTGTCGTCGTTCGAGAACCGGAGTCTGGGTTCCAGTCCGTCCCTAGACTCACTCAACATTTACTGGGAATCTCCAAAGGAAAAAAAACAGTCGGAGTACAGTAATGATTAATCTCTGTATTTTTACCGGATGGTTTATGCCACAGATATTTAATTTTAACTTTAACTTTTTTTTTAAAAATTAGAAGACACAAAAAAATTTTTTTTTTTATAACTTCTATTTGGATGTGGCGTGGAGTGTTAAGGCATGTTAGATCCCAGCCTAGATTTCCTCCAAGAGTTGATGGCTTTTTTTTTTTTTTTTTTTTGAAAAATGAAATATCTTTGTCCCCCTAACCTGGTTTCAAAAGGGTGGTAGCCCTTAGAAAGAACGTCCCAAAAATCTCTTAAATATATAAACGCATACTAAAATTTAAACGAATAATAAAATTTTCATTTGATTAGATTAAAAGAATATTGAATATACAAAGAATAGTATAATCATACTATTCTTTGTATATTCAATATTCTTTTAATCTGATCAAATGATTATAATCTGAATGAATAATGTATTTCAACCATCAGATGAGGCATATTGCCATCTGTGCAACTTGAAGAACTATAAGAGTAAATTCACTATATTTGCTCCTGTTACAAGGTTAAACTATAGTAAATATTAACAAACGGATAGAAGTGAATATTAAATTTTGTTTGCTCATCTAGTGCGGAGGAATAAAACCCATTATTCCTAGGAATAATGGACGAATCAGATTGTCACCTGATAAAAACAATACGGACAATAGAAAGTACACACTATGAAGGTAAACATTAAAAAATAAATAAAATTCTAATAAGAGAACTTTGATCTCGCCATGACTCGGTGGTTAGCGTATCGGACCTTAAAATCAACACATGGAAGTCCAAAGGGATCGCTTTTTGTCGTCGGAAAAGTAGCGTTAAGGAAGGCAAAGAATATTATTATTTTTTTTAGCTAAGCAATGATATTGCCCAAAACTACTAGTCTGGTCCGCCACATGGGGGGGGACAACCGGGTAAAGTTGTCCCGGGCACTGTGGGGGCCCGGGCCGATCCTCGCTAATTGGAAAAAAAGTACCGAAACTGACCTTTGCAGCACCGATTGTCGGCTTTTATTCTCATTTTGCTCAAAACTCAAGATGAAAATAATTTTAAAATGCCCAAAGTCCTATAAAAAAGTACTAGAATTTTCATTCTGGCTCTGAGAAGTGGGGGGCCCGTGATCTGGTCCCGGGCCCGGCTCTGAGATGTGGCGGCCCTGCTGCTAGTAGAATAGAAATATCAATAATTGCCAGCTGATTTTATTCACTTTTTTTATTACACGTTTTCCTGAGGGGTTGTTTCATTTTAGGTGCTGCTTGGGCGATAACCACACGGAGCTAAGACCTGCAAGGAGCCATGAATTTATTTTAAATTGCATTAATTTTAAACACGGGATTCATTCTAAAACCAATGAAATACACATGATAATCATAGGAAAAAAACAATTAATTTCGTTTAGAGCCTGCTGCTCAAATTCAGGAACATAAATATGCTTTAGGCCCACCCGAAAAACTTATGTAATCCCATAGGCGCATGCGCGAACGCCAGCGGAAACTTTTTTATAACGTTTTTTATCAGTTTAGTTATCGCTAAAGCATATTTATTCTAAAATAAAATTAAAGACAACAAAGACATATAATAAAATATAGTTATACCACACATAACTCCCAAGTCAAAGTTTCTTAATTCAGGATAATATACCTCAGATTTCAACTCCAAAAATATCATTATGATTACTATTTATTATTACCATTAAAATTATACGTTTAATTCTGTATTTATTTATTTTATTAATTGCATATATATTTCTTTGTTATTTTCTATTACTATTCTTTATTTTTCTTTTATTATTCCATCTCCATACCCCTTATTTTTTTTAACTTTGTTAATGATCCTTGGCTTATAATTTATTATATTTTATACAAATTCTTTTAGGGCAGATCACCATTGCTGTGCAGCTCTTAAAGTAAAGTAAAATAAATAAAATAAAATAAAATTGATTTTGTTGACGGATTTATTTAATGCTTCCGTGCTAAGGAAATTAATAAATTATTTTGTAGATTATCATATTTTTTAAAAGGTCGATTTTATATTTGTCTTATATTCAATACAGAAATGTAAAATATCAAATAAATATAGCCTAAGTAGGGAAAGGACACCCTCGCAAATAGGTGCGTCCATGTGCAAGATTGCCATGAAAAGGGGACTATACTGCGCACCAATTACGTACACTGTGGAACAAATTTTCGTCTTAAGTGGAGCTTTCAAGTAAAATTGGAGTTCTGTCAGAGTTTGCTGAGTAAGGATTATGTCCATTCTTCATTTATGTTTATTTCGTTATCAAGTGTCGCTAGATAAGAACAAAAATTGTCATGTATATGTGTGTATAGACAGGGTGTCATTATAAGATAGGTCTGGTCTTAGACCCAGTAAAAACTTACAAACCTATACTTTTCTATAGATAATTTTAATGTATTTCTTAAACTTAAATTAATAGTGCAACCAGATCAAATCGTTCAATTAATTACAAAGTTATGGTTTTAAATTAAAGAAGAAACACAATAAATTTACACTAGAATACAATATTGCCGTAAGCGAAGAAACAATTTTTTTTTATTACCTAGAAGATCAATAAAGATTTGAATAAATCTTTCTAAAAATGAGTACCCAATGTGCAAATCGAACAAAATTCCTAACCCAAGAAGATATAAATAATGAATATTGTTATGAAGGAAGAGACGTAATTTATAGTAATTGTTTTGCCAGCTGTTTGCAAGTTTCTCAATGACTCATTCTCTGTCAGTTGTAATGATCTCAAACTTGCTGATCGGCTGTTTTCTTTGTTTCTTTAGTGCGGTCCTGGGATTGTCGGTCGTTCACACTCTTCAAGGTCGAATCGAACTACAAACTAACAATCGCCATAGGATAGACGTCTGTTTGCAAAATTAGTTTCATAAGTTGTCATTCCAAAAATCTGACCAATTTACACAATTTCTTCAAATCTTCTTAGATCTAACATACTAACAATAAGATATATATTTATGTTAGTTAGGGGCCAGGTGGTAAAGACATGAGGAAGTACCGTTCCAAAGTGGGACGAATGAGCAATCTAGGTGGAAAAAATTCTGTATTACTTAAATGGATACGGTCATCTCATTTAAATAAAGAATAGGCACTTAAGAGGGTCTCCCCGAGGTCTAGAGGCTAACGCCTTGGATTCTAATGCGGGAGATGGTGGGTTCGAGTCCTGTCTGCAGCAGGATCTCACGGTTCGTTGAAAAAATTTCCCATTCCACCATGGATGTCGGCGCTAATAGCCCAGATGTTGGTGCACCGTACTAAAAAGACAAAGAAAAGGGGGGGGAAACGAAGATGAACTAATAAAATGTTTAAGGCGCTTTGCAATCAATTCGTAATAAATACACATATTAACAAATCAGCAGCTAAATCTTTGTCTTTGTTAAACAATAGACTTGAAATCAAAAAAACTCAACTAACCTGGAGGTTTATGGTTTTGAATGTTTCAGTAACGGTCATATCACACGATGAAGGATGACAATTACCCATGGGTTTGGATTCTTGAGGGGAGGAGGGGTGGATGATTTGTAAATACAATGGGCTATTCTTAGATCTAGCTTTCAAGCTTTAAGATAAGTATGCTATGTTAATTTGTAGTCTACCATCAAAGCAAGTACCTCTTTATTAGAAAAAAGACACATATGATTAGTTTTACTAAATCATTCTTTTCATTTGAGTTGCAAATTCTGAGGGAGATTGAACTATTTCTTTCATAAGATTTAGCATCGAATCTTCACCGAATTCCTAACAGATTCTTCTATGGCGAATGCTAATTTTTTCGCACTGCGTGACTTTATAATAGCTTTAACTTTATTTAACTTTCCCCGGACAAAGCAGTCATCGAATCGTTTAATAGAGCGACAGACAAGTAGATGGCAACATTTCTTGAAACAAGTATTCCAACATGAACATACTGTCTAGCCAATCATTATTTTCAATAAAAAATCTGTCCGGATATCTTCCAGCCTCGTGCCATTTCTTTTTCATTTTCGCAAATTTTTATTTTAAATGAGTCTTTAATGTAGCAGAAAACGTTGGACTAATATTTACTATCTCAAACGTTTCCAAATATGGCAATATATATTGAATCTACATCCTTACAATTTCACCAATTACTAAATACCTTCCTACGCGGAAATGGAATTTATTACAGAGGTACTTTGGGGTACTTTTTAGTAAAAGTCCTTTTAAGTTTTAAAAATGCCTTATTTTAAAGCATGTTAAAAAAAATTATAATAATGTGTCAAAATATAAACTAATTATTTGGAGAATCACTTGATTGAATAACAGTAGTATATATTCACTAATAAAAAACTAAAAATGAAAAAAATATCAGTACGATGATGTACGAAGCTCAATTAAAAGATTGAATAGTTTAAACCAAAAGTAACCCGTTGAATCAAATACTATTTACAGCGTTGTGTTTACTTTGGAATTCGCCTGCTAAAATCAAAACAACCTCTAATACGGTTCCAAGAACTACTTCCCTATACACTAAATACAACAGTTTCATCAATTTCGAACATGAATTTTTTCCGCCTAGATTCGTCATTCGTCCCACTGTGCGTTCTCAGCGGGTAGGTAGGCCAAATTAGGGAACTGCCTTGATCGGTGACCTTGTTTGAACTGTCTTTTCGCTTCACTCAAAGCATAAGGAAGGGGTAGAACTGATTCTAATAAGTTCATCATGCAAGAGCTACATAACAACGCACGTTCCTCAGAAGACGGAAACACCGCACTTCTGATTAATTTACTTAAAATATGTTATAAATATAATAGCTGAATACCCGTGCTTCGTCTCGGCAGATAAGTACTTATATTATTACGTTAAATAATGTATCATCAACATTAACGCTACTATATAATTTTGTGCAGTTTATTAAAGCCCGGTTCCCGTTATACTTTGTGTTATTCATCAATTGATAAGTAATCAAAGTACAATGTTTCTTGACATTGGGGTGCTCCGGACCAGTGTCAACAAACAGATAACCTAGAGATAACTCGGTATCTATAGGTTACCAGTAACTGTTAGATTTCGTTGTCAATAAGAAATGTACGTTAAAACTTAGAAATTTATGTTTCCAAGATGCCATTTGGAAACAGCCACTATATTTGCGAGCATTACCAAGAAGTGCTCTGACTTGGGTTGCTGATGGGTGAAGAGGCTGTGCATGGGTTTTGGGATATTATTACCTCGAAAGGACCATCCCCAAGTATAGCGTAAACACTGTGAGGGACAAAATTTCAGTTTATTTCTAGTAATTGAAGGTCTGCTATCATAGATGAAATGAAACGCAAATAAAAATAATATTATGAAATAGATACAGTACTGTAACAGCTGTTCAGTTATCGTCCTACCAAAGCTTGCCTGCTCTAACCAACTAAAAATTCAAGCCCCTCTAAAAATACTAAATAATAAATTTGAATATCGAAAATTCCTTTCTTAGTGAGTGTTTACCTGCTGAAGCGAGTGTCCATGCAAAATGGTTTGGGCTGGGCGATGACAGGTCAGTGAGTGAGTGGTATTTGACAAATATATAGTAGATTCATTGTTCTGTAATAAATAATTACTTTATTTTATTAACTGAGCTCCAGATACCAGCATAAACCTTCTTGGACGTGTGTTTAATGTGACTTTCTTCCTATGGAAAGGTGAAAAGTCAGCGGAATCAGGACAAATAGTTGATAACCGCACCAAGTGGTTTAGTGGTTTCCTCCACTAAACCAATCTATTTCTTAAAGGATATGTAGAATTAAATAATTCGTTAACTTTGATTAAAATAGTATGGTCATGGTTATGTATTTCTATTTTATATGTGTACCTGGGCGAAACGCTGTCAATGCGGGGTGCTCATAAATAAATTATAAAAAAAAAAAAAA
Source organism: Gonocerus acuteangulatus (assembly GCA_946811695.1). NCBI lineage: Eukaryota > Metazoa > Arthropoda > Insecta > Hemiptera > Coreidae > Gonocerus > Gonocerus acuteangulatus. Next base: position 64,793,094 of record OX328127.1, on the reverse strand, counting down.
ATAGTATGGACGTTTTATAAATTGTGATTGTAAAAATCTTACTAGTAGTCATGTAGAATATCAATTCCAAATTTTATTGTCTTGCTAGATTTCTTTACACCATACCTGAAAATAAAAGAAAAGTACATGAATCACTTCGATCTGAAAACACTTGAAACTAAAAAACATTATAAGATAATTAAAATATCAAATGATTTGTAAGCCTTTCCACGATTCTAAATCTTAAAAGTTAATGTTTTACAACCTGGTCTACTAAAAGTGTATTTCTGATCATTAATATTTGTGATATACAAAAGAATCTAATTGTGTTTAAGATATATACAACTTACGCTTTCTTGCGTTAAGCAGAGAAAAAAATATTGTTTCTTCTATTTATCAAATCTTAAACTATCTATGATTTATTTAAATAAAACCAGGGAAATCTATCTGTCAACAATATGTGTGCTTCTACAATTATAGGATTCTCAGCACTTTCTGAATTTCTGATATTGATTACGTTGAGGATATCATAATCAGTATTGTCCATGCACGAAGAGAGACATAATACAATTTGTCTATATAAATTTAGATTAAAAATAGCGAAAATCCAGATTATAAAACTTTAATCACTGGCTCATATAACCCATCATCAAAACGCCCAAAAAATCCCCGAGACATTGGGAGACAAAATTACCAAACCCAAGGAACTTGGTCATGCAATGCACTAGTTCATGGTAGCAGGGGCATTTTGATAAAGGAGGAGTTTATGATTGGGAATACCATAGCGAAAATGCGACGACTTTAATAGTTAAAATAATCAGTAAGTGTTCGTTATGCGCCAATAAGCTGAAATGTGTTCAAGGTAATGAAAAACAAAATTACTTCAAGATTTATAGACTGTTACGCCACCAATTTGCATATTGTTTTATTGACGTGTTTCCTTACTGCCGATAATGAGAAATCTTGCTGCCACGCCAACTCGATACCGCAATCTAGAAGTGGCGACTAAAATTGAAGGGCTCGGGGCAAAAAAGTCCCAAGCAACATTTTTAACAGAACTTAACTTTAGGTGCTATATGTAAGACTATCAGTTGAAATGATCAGGGACAAAAGATTAAGTACCTAGCATACAGATCTTGTCGTCATATTTTAGAATCATTTGCAACATAGACTGATAGTTCCACAAAATATCCTACATATAGCAGCTACAGTTAAGTTTTTTTTAAAAATGTTGCTTGGCACTATTTTACCCCGACTTCCTAAGTCACGAAAATACTAGTGATTCAATTGTATGTAGTATGCAACTTCATTCTGCTACATATTGAAAAAGGGATTTATTAAATTTAGAAAGCAGAAATTATCGTCCAGCGCTACTCCGGTTACAGGAACAAATCATGGAAATGCGCTAAGATGACGCAATTCAAGTCAATCGGCCATTTTTTTGCTCATCAGAGTTCGTTATTATTTCCGAGTTCGTTGAGATTTAAACCTAGAAGCGAGTCTAGAAGATTCCTCAAGGGGCCAGAGCAATCTGCCTCCTTCCTCGAGCCTTAATGAAAAAGAAAACACAAGGGAATATGTAACCCTTCCAATCTTCCCTCAGCTCGGATGGAAGACTTTTCAAGAGAGAGAAAAAAGGAGACAATGAAGAAGACAGACGAAAAAAAGAATGGAGGTCATCACAAGCTTGCGTTCTACATACCCATCCAAGATTAAAAGGTTCTATTATGAATGTTTACAGTAGACATCCAAATCTTTCATAATACTTCTTTTTTAATTATTTGAATTCCGTACAAAATATAAACTGAACAATGATATGTAATGTAGAAGTTGACAAAAAAGGTAATGAAATAAAATAAAAGTATTACAAAATTTTGAAGAAGCCAACTGCTGATGGTCCTTCTAGAATTGTCTTGATAAGATCAGCTAAGTAAGTTTATCTCGGGGCCACTGTCTATGAAGCCGCCTGGGAGGATTGTCTGGATGGGATTTGGAAGATACGGATATACCTTCAGGATTAGGATGGTAAGACAACTCAGAGCGGAACATTTGGAATCGGAATTTAGCAAGGTCAAAGACAAATGGAATGATAAGGTCATTGTGAAGGTTTTGTTAGTACGTAGTAAGACGCATTTACATTTATATATGCACTTTAGACAGGAATATTTGTATTGTTAATGTTGAATGGTTTTACAGATCCCCGGTGTCCAAGTCCTTATGTACTTATTGGTCGAATGATTGTTTTTCATGTCGTAGGTTTGTTCTTTATCGATGATTTACTTGAGGGTCCAAGGAGTCGTCTAAGTAGTCCGTATCTTCTGTTCAGTTCCTGTCTTTACAGTCTCGTAGAAGGTTCCATGTCAGTCGGCTGCCAAAATATTATCCTAGATATCGAACCTCGTTAGATACTGGAAGTGGAGAGTTTTTTAAGTAGACAGAAGGGCATGATCTCCGATTGAGATTGAACGTTAGCTGTTTACATTTTTCTGGATTGATTTTTATTCTACAACTTTTACTCCAATGTTGTATAGCATAAAGACGTTGCTGCAGGTGTTGGGAATGCTGTATCGTCTAAGTAAGTAGTTAGCGTAGTTTGGGGTTGCGTGGGAATCTCCGCGGTGTAAAGAAGGAAAATAAGGAGCCCCATAAAACTCCCTTGGTTGACTCCAGCATTTATAAAGCAGATCGGAAAAACAGTTGCTCTTGCTAGATTTGGAAGGAAGTTTCATCATGATAGGAAAACTCTGAAAAACTAGTAATTACCTAATTTTTTTATGCAAAGGGTGGTCACCTGTATATAACAAGTTTTAGAAATCTGTTTTAGCACTTTCCTCCGAAGGAAAGTAGCTATTGAGGTTGGACTCATGACGGAATTTTTGAAAAATTTCTTCAAATCTTTATCGATCCTACCTAGTAGACACCGAAAATGACCCCCGTTAAAATTTATATATATATATATATATATATATATATATATATATATATATATATATATATATATATATGTTAACACGATAGCGGCCAGAGTTTTTGTTTTTTCGTCACGAAACTTGGTATATAGCATTCAATTAGCAAACGATTGAACGAGTTCGTTAACCACCAAAGTCGGTCCACCGGAAGGGGGGTTTACCCCGAACCCAAAACACTAATTTGACCATGTCAGCCGTAATATTTGTTATATTTCAACGAAACTTGATATTCGTAGTGGTAATATAGAGAGAAAAGTGAGATATAAAAATGAACTAAATCGGTTCATTAGGAGGGGGGGTTTACTCCGGACCCACAATACCAATTCGCCACTACCAGCCGTGATTTTTGGTATATTTCGACGAAACTCGGTATTCGTAGAGGTAATCCACAGGTAAATATGTGTTGTAAAAATAAACTAAATCGGTTCATTAGGAGGGGGGGGGGGTTACTCCGGACTCACACTACCAATTCGCCACTACCAGCCGTGATTTTTGGCATATTTCGACGAAACTCGGTATTCGTAGTGGTAATCTACAGGTAAATATGTGTTGTAAAAAGAAACTAAATCGGTTCATCAGAAGGGGGGGTTTACTCCGGACCCAAATTCCTAATATATTCATACCGGTCGTAATTTCTGCTGTATTGAAACGAAACGCGGTATACGTCGTGGGTAATTCATGAGAAAGAAGTATTGTGAAAATGAGCTGAATCGGTCAATCGGAAAGCGGGGGTTTACTTTGTAATATATTTCAATAGAAAAGCCCGCCAGACGTAGGTTCACAAAGCCTCCGCAAGAAGCGCTTTGTATCTAGAGGGACTGTATCCTGTTCCTGCGTTAGATCAAAATACGATAATATGAGGTTTTTTGTATTTATTACGTAGTGTAGTAGGTACCATGTGTAAACATAACTGGAAGCAAATTAATAATTGATCAGTTACCCATTACAAATTTAAAAGAGAACTATTCATGTTTTTATTTTATTTATGTAGGATATTTTAAGCAAATTGATCTGGATATTTTAAGTAAATTTGTATGCCCATCTATATATTCCTGATTAAATCCATATTCCTAATGCACCAATTTTGCTCATTTTTACAACAAATATTTCTCTTTAAGAAGCCAGATTAGTTGAGATCCGGATAAGAAAAACAATCACATTTTGGTAAAAAATCTATATTTCGAACGTTTTGGCGTAATCTTTGGCAGTCTTCTTCACCTATGAAATGGCGTGGCAGTGATAATTCCACCATGATCACCTAACTGCTATATTTGGCCTTTTTCCCTATCTTAGGCATTCATTGCTGAAGAAATATGCCAAATTTTGTAAATATAGATTTTTACAAACTCTGATTGTCCAAACCCGAATCCAAACTATTGCCTGACTTCTTTCTTTCTAGTTGAGCACGATGTATACCGTGTTTCGCTCAATAACAAAAATTGTGGCTGGTATCGTGATAACAGAAAAAAATATTAACGGTTCTCTTTTTCGGTTTCTACTAGGTAGAGGCCATGAAGTTTGAAAAATACTTTTTATGAGTACAACTTCATTTCCTTCGGCGCGTGTTAATATCCTAAATTAATGCAAGAGGTGTATTATGAATAGCGTTTTCCCTTATATCCTTCCTTCGAATTCAGGGACAACCCAATTGGGTGTTTCCTAAGATTGTTACCCATGCTACCTTACCTCCGGTCGGTGCCCCTTAATAACGGCTGGGTCTAACAACAGCTGTTTACTCACTCCTGTCTGCCACATCCTTTACAATCAGCTATACAACATTCTTCAGTCTCCCCCCGTCAGTATGTTGCTATATGAGATTTAGTGATCACGGGAGCAAAATTTATTTAAACCCTGTTCAGTTGATTTCAGAATCTTTAAATTTATTCTAAACTTCTTCATATACAATAGTTATTTAAATTTCTTCAAATCTTCTACAGTTGATTCAAATTCTTTAAATTTATTTTGAAGTACAGTTAACTTAAATTGCACTAAATACTGCAGTCAATTAAATCATGTGCCGATGATTTAAAACCACGACAATTAAATAAATTTAAATTTTAACGTCCATTTATTATTAACTAAGAATTTTAGGACGGGTTATATATAGGTTACCAACCTTTCCTAGCCAGGATAGGCCTGATGCATTTTCTTTTTTCCAAAGAAAAGCCACCAACCCTAATGGGAATTGAACCCACGACACTTTGGCACGGAATGTTAAGTGCTCACGCCTTAACACTCACGGACACCGGGTCTCCCTATATTTAATTCAAATATCCTTAAATCCTGTGCAATTAATTTAAATTTATTTACAAACAGAAGAACTATTTTTAATTTCTTTAAATGTTTTAAACTTGATTAACGATCAATTAAATCCCGTATTCTTAATTACTTTTTTTAAAATCCTGTACTTAACCAATTTTAATGCTGTGGTCTTAATTAAACTTCTTTAAGTCCAGTAAATATCTTTAAATCCACTCCAGTCTTTCTTATTATTTATTTTCGGTTATATTAGAATCTACTCGTACTTCGGTTGTATAATGATATTCCGTAATAGCTTGACCGCATGGGCGTATACAAGGCGGGGGCTGAGGGGCAGCAGCCCCCCCCCCCTCGACATATTGCTTTGGTGGGAACATTTCATCTAAAAAAAGCGTATAACAACGAAAAATGACCCTGGTCTACTAGGTGTCCAGAGGACCTTAAAACTCACAATTTTACACTGAAATATTTAAAATTTTCCCTACAACCCAAATGTCCCTGAAATTATTATCTATATACGTTAGTGCTTGACCGTGCTTGCCTCAGATGACCCGAGTATTTGAACGAATGCCTTTCTTCTTTAGGATATATTCTTAGCATGACCTGGAGTTAACCTTACGCCATCCAATGGCACTCTGCGACTAGCCGGAAGGTTTGTAGGAGAATGAATGAGGGGGCTATGATATCTTAAGATGAGAAAATAGATATCGCTCTCAAGTACTTATTACTCTCAATTAATCAGTGTATTTAATTTAAAGTTACTTAAAACCTGAAAATTTTCTTTAAAACCAGAGCAGTTAATTTCAATTCTCTGAACCCTATACAGTTAATTTCAATTTCTTTACAATCTGTAATTAAATTTCTTTAAAATCAGCGCAGTTAAATAAATGATTTGTAATTTCTTTGCAGTTGATATAAATTTATTTTAATCCAGAAGAGTAATTTAGATTTTCTTTAAAACCTTTATTGTCAGTTAATTCCTATAAATGGAGTAAGTTTAGTTAAATTTCTTTACACCTAATGCAGTTTATTCAATTATTTTTAAACTCTTTACAGTTAATATCAATTTATTTAAATCCAGAAGAGTTATTTCGATTTTTTTTAAACCCCGTGTTGTCAATTGAATGTCTATAAATGGAGTAAGCTTAGTGAAATTTCTTGAAATCCAGTACAGATCATTTAAATTTCTTTACATTTAGTGCCCGTAATACAATTTCTTTCAGTGCAGTTGATTTAAATTCTTTGCATTTAATATAAATTTATTTTAAATCCAGAAGTTATTTCGAATTTCATTAAAAACTTGTAATGTCAAATAAATGTCTATAAATGCAGTAAGCTTTGTTAAATATGTTTAACATAAAATTTATTTTTATTTATTTAAATTTTATATCAATTTATTATAGGCAACGAATTTTAGGACGGGTTATATATAAGCCACCACCCCTAGTGGGAATCAAACCCACGACCTTAGGCAGGGAGTGCACAAGCCTTAGAACCCACGGCCACCGGGCCTCCTAAAAATAAAATTAAATACCTTTAAATCCTGTGTAGTTTGTTTTTGTTTTTTGTTTTTTTCATTTCTTTAACTCCAATAGTTATTTTAAATGTCATTAAATCTTGTATAGTTACTATAAATTTCTTGAAGCCCTTTAAAGCTATCATTTTAAAAAAATCTTTGCTGTTAATTAATTAATTTATTTATTTTAAGAGCTTCCCAACTACGGCGATAAGATCTAATTGAATCAAACAAATTAATGCTGTTAATTGCTAGAAAATACGTCTCTACGTGCTTTTTTAGGTTGGAGAATCGTAATAAAAATTGGATCAAACTCTTCACAATGTCTTATCTATGGTTGACATTAATATTTGTTCATTCCACACATGTTCAATATGAGAGATTTTTAAAAAAGACACTTATCAATAAATAAGAGATAGCCTTATCAAGGAATGCGCACGAGACCTCTGAAAATCTCAGGTTTTCTTGTCTGAAAACCAGAAAACATACGAATCGCTGGAACTGCGTCATCTTAGCGCGTTTACTAATAATCATCATAACTCCAATAAAAGCGAAATTATAACCGTTTAAAAAGCTAAAATTGACAAAAGGTCACCCAAAGACTATCTGACTAATCCCCTTCTTACTGGACTTCCCGTCGTTCTTAAGAAAAGCTTTACGAAGCTTTATAATCCATGCACCAAATTAAAAAAATAATAATAATAATAAAGACTTTTTTCTCATGTTAACTTCCTAGTTTATATGGACAAACTCATATTCTGCTAAATGTAAAAAAATATCGTATTTTAATAAAAAGTCCTACTCGCAGTTCCTAATCTTATTCCTAGTGAGATTTATAAAACTATTATTAGAATAGAAACAGATAGAATTTTGTTTTGATTTTCGTAAAAAAAAAAAAAAATAAGAAAGATAAAGTATAAAATTGCCTAATATTCCAAAGACCAGCATACGTGACTACCTGTACGACCCTTAGACGGCAATGACCAACGGAGTTGACTAACACATTACCTGAACGAACACCTGCATAGAGTACAGATAAACAAATTACCTGGACGATCCTTCATCGACGTGAACAACTTATTAAATATAAATTCTCTGACATAACAAAACAAAATTCAGTACTAACTTAACAGTGGCTTGATAATGACGTACTTACGTCGAAAGCGCTCGCCCACAGTACTCGCACAGATGCCAGTGACGACGGTCTCCACCAACAGGTATGACAACAAATATTTTAGGCGTCACAAAGCACAGGAAACTGACAGCAGCCAACTTACACAGAAGCGAAAATTACTCAATCTGCCGTCTTCATTCTAAAGGAAGACTCTATTGCAAACATTTTTCTCGTCTGCTGAACGCGATTTACTCGAATATAATTTTACTGTAAATTAAATTAAAAAGCAATATTTATTTAGCGTTAATAGCGTCATGTGGTCAACCTTATAAGCGGGTTTCCTCCCTATGGAGGACATAAAGTATGAGTGAGTCAGTCGAGAATGTCCTGTCCTCAATTTTCGAACGGTATCCTTTCTCTCGTTAATAGATTTCGCAAGATACAGGTTTTTATGGTGATTAGAAATTTAAAAAAATTTTAATCAAATTAAACCAATTAATTGTACATTCTAATAGTTATAAAAATAGAAACTAAACCCAATCCCATGATTGAGTGAAACTGTAACTCTATAAGGGAAACGGAAAGGGAGAGCGTTCATAATGTACGACCTAGATTTGAGGGAAATTGGACGGTAAAGCAAGGAATACAGACCTTAGAGATGGCTGGCAGAGATTGTACCTCCCAATAAAGCACGGGTAAGGTGCAATAAAGTGCCAATGGCAGACAGTAAAAGCGTAACAACCCTACTACAGAAGCACTTAATAATACAAGAACCATCCGACCGAGAAATTGTGATCAAGTTGTGGGAAAATACTGATAGGCACTATCCCCATTTTATTCAGTCCGTTAATAAGAGTTTTACGGTTAAAAATGTTTTAAATTGAGGTAAACGCTGGCTTTTCAGCGCGGTTCCTCTCTCATTCCAAAGGGACCTCCTCATAAGGAAATACGGAAGTGTTGACAAGAAAATTTCACGTTTCCCATCCATCACGAAGCCTTTACGTACATCATGAAAAGAGCCCAACAAATGTTTAATGGCGAGATTTACTGGACATATCGTCGATACAAATGCAAAGTAACGAATGTCAAAAAATGCATCTTTCATTGTCAATCTTTACTAATTTCTGCTGGACTTGTGTACGGCAAATACTTGAATCTTACATCACTCTATTAAAGCAAAAGTATTCCACTATCAAAAGGTCAAATCTGCCGAATATTTGACCGTCCAAAAAGAAGTTATTAATAAATGCTTTTCCACTCCACCAAGTGGTAATTTTCACATTCGATACTTTGCATTTGTATCGACGGTATCGTACTGATTGCACGTGTCCACTTAATCTGAAGAAGTACTTTTTACTAGAAATAAAATACATAGAGTTTTTGAATTACATTTGAATCATCCATATTCGAATTCTATCACTACTTACTATTTCCTTGATAAATATCTTCTGTTATATTCATCTTAAAGGGAAGAGATGTAGGGCATAGTATATAATTTAAAAAAAAAAAAAATTATTTTCCTAAAGGTGGCAAGCGAGGCGTTGCAAGACCCAACTATCAGCCGTAGCAGGAGGGTCAGGTAAGGACTCCACTAGAAAGCCAGTGGGCCGTAGGAGAAAGTGGCTCAGGGGCGATCCTCAGGATGCCTGTCCCTCGGGGAAATGTTACTTGGATCACGGTGGATTGGATAATGTAACCGTCAATGTAAACATTTCGCCAAGCAGAAACAGCATAACTAAGAGAATTCCTCAGAAAATTACTCAAAAAGAAACATGAATAGCTTTGACCTTACAACAACTTCACATTTTTGTTTGTTGATATTGATTAATAATAAACGCGCCCACATGTAAATCCTTCTGTATCTCCTATTGAAGAATAATAGAGATAAGTAATTGTAATATGAAATATGAAAGCTTATTATAGGTGTATTTTATCATGTTCCATAGAGAAATCTGAGTCAGTTGGATCTTTTTGCGGGAGTCACATCCAATTACTTCTCCAGTTACTTGTGAAGTATAACAGTGACTCAGCGCACGCGCATAACTCATTAGCATTTCTATTGGCCTATTTCTATGGGCAATTATATTCGTTGATGCTGTTAGTAGAGTAACCTTTAACACTAAAGTCAATCCAATTCGTAAAAATTAATAGAATTCTATCAATTTAAGTGATTTGGATTGACTAGAGTTTTGATATCTTCTTGAGCGAGCGGAAACGCATAGCTCGTATGCCCATAATGCGAAATATATATAAAATATAAATACTTTATATAACCACCGCACAAAAAAAAGTCCGTCACGCAGGAGCTGCATAACTAAGCACTTTCCTCAGAATTTGGGTAGTGTAGACTGCTTTCCAGAACAATTTGCTTAAAATATCCTACATAAATAAAATAAAAACATGAATAGTTCTCTTTTAATTTTGTAATGAGTAACTGATCAATTATTAATTTGCTTCCAGAGTTATGTTTACACATGGTACCTACTACACTACGTAATAAATACAAAAAACCTCATATTATCGTATTTTGATCTAACGCAGGAACAGGATACAGTCACTCTAGTGGTAGAAAGCGCTCCTTGTGGCGGCTTTGTGAACCTACATCTGGCGGGCTTTTCTATTGAAATATATTACAAATTAAACCCCCGCTTTCCGATTGACCGATTCAGCTCATTTTTACAACACATCTTTCTCATGTGTTACCCACGATGTATACCGCGTTTCGTTACAATACAGCAGAAATTACGACCGGTATGAGTATATTAGGAATTTGGGTCCGGAGTAAACCCCCCCTTCTAATGAACCGATTTAGTTTATTTTTACAACACATATTTACCTGTGGATTAGCACTACGAATACCGAGTTTCGTCGAAATATACCAAAAATCACGGCTGGTAGTGGCGAATTGGTATTGTGGGTCCGGAATAAACCCCCCCCCCTCCTAATGAACCGATTTAGTTTATTTTTACAACACATATTTGCCTGTGGATTAGCACTACGAATACCGAGTTTCGTCGAAATATACCAAAAATCACGGCTGGTAGTGGCGAATTGGTATTGTGGGTCCGGAGTAAAACCCCCCCCTTCTAATGAACCGATTTAGTTCATTTTTATATCTCACTTTTCTCTCTATATTACCGCTACGAATACCAAGTTTCGTTGAAATATAACAAATATTACGTCTGACATAGTCAAATTAGTGTTTTGGGTCCGGGGTAAACCCCCCCTTCCGGTGGACCGATTTTGGTGGTTAACGAACTCGTTCAATCGTTTGCTAATTGAATGCTATATACCAAGTTTCGTGACGAAAAAACAAAAACTCTGGCCGCTATCGTGTTAACAGACATATATAAATATATATATATATATATATATATATATATATATATATATATATATATATAAATTTTAACGGGGGTCATTTTCGGTGTCTACTAGGTAGGATCGATAATGATTTGAAGAAATTTTTCAAAAATTCCGTCATGAGTCCAACCTCAATAGCTACTTTCCTTAGGAGGAAAGTGCTAAAAATCGGTGGGAGGCCCCTAAACTTTACAATTACCATTGATTTTTATAATATTAACCTTTTTGTTAACAAATATTGCTTGCTAAAATATAGTCTGTTTATTTTCATTTATTCTTTACACATGGGCGCATATAAGGGGGACTGCAGCCCCCCTAACCGAAATCGGTAAAAATGAGTCATAAAAACCTTTAAAAAAATTATATAAGATCACTTAGACCCCTCCGAAGTTATCACCAGCCCCCTCCGAAATTATTTTCTATATACGTCCATGGCTTTACAAGACTAACAGAATTACTTACAAATACAGGTTATCTAAGGGTTAGTTAGAAACCATATTCAGTGGCGGCTAAAAGGGGGGGCTTAGCCCCCAGAATGAAAATTCGCAATCTTTTTCGATTAATTTAGAAAAATAAATTGTTTAGGCAAATTAATAGTAATAAATTCTAATTAATTTATGTTCTTAGTTTATCAAATGCTTCCTTAGTGACTTCTAGGAGCCTGAATATAAAAATTTGATTCTACACCTCCAGGCACTGCGGTAAGCCCATACTAAATTAGCCCCCCCCCCAGAAATGTTTGTCTAGAGCCGCCTATGACCATATTATATAATTATAGCAGTCGAAAAATGTTACTTTTAGTAGTGACTGCAGTGATTTTAAATACTTTTCGTGACTATTTTAACTTTTGATTACTACATTTATATAATATGCTTTCTCACCTTAGATAACCTGCAAAGAACCTGTAAGCTACTCCGTAAGTACCAAAATCACGACAGCTACTTTAAAGTAACTGGATGTGGTCTTAGCAAAAATACCCCTAAAAGTTAGTTAATTGAATAGTCTTATGTCCAGTAAGTTTCATTTATAGAATGTCGACACTTTAATAAAAGTTGCCCAAAAAAGCTCAAAAAACAAATTTTGTTTGGATGTTGACGCTATGGAAAATAGCAAGTTAAATTTTTGGTTCCTTCATTTCCATAAGTTGATATTGCTGGCAAAAGTTTAATCATTGATATAGAGATGGTTTTCCTTCTTCCCTTTTCTATAATCGGGCATCCATAGATAGAGATATTTCCGAGATAAGTTGACGCAATTCCGGTCAATAGCACTATTTTAAGTGCATGAGTACATTAAAGTGAGACGGGTATAGAAGATAACATATCATTCTGTTTAAAATGCCGCTAAGATTATGATTTATGAGAGAATATTCGTAAATATAATTGTCTCCCGTTAAAAAATTTCAGAAACATGAACAACAAGGAAGAAGTCATGCCTAAATAGCGAGAGCGTGGCTTGGAATTCGGGCAGTTTTTGGACAGACCAATGTCTGGATAGTTTGAAGGGGCTCGACAAAAAAAGTACACAAAAACCAGCCGCCTAACCAGCTAAGCAACTCTTCAACACAACAGACAGAACTAGTTCTAACTAGCTCCATCGAGAAATTTGAAAAATAGTAAAAATTCTTAATTCGTTTTTAGCACTTTCCGAACGAATTTAGCTATTGAGGTTCCAGTTATGAATGAATTTTTGAAAAATGTCTACCTAGAAGATAACAAAAATTAACCGTATTAAAATTACTCTCATTTACGTGGGTGTCTCTGTTACTACAATAACAGCCGAAATTTGTATTTTCTGCTACAATGATTTAACGAGTCCTTTAACCAACGAAATCGGTCAATCTAAAATGGTTAGGTAAGATTGTTAATATGTCTCCAGCGATCAATATTCTTTTAATATAATTATATTAAAAATCAATATTGTTTAATATAATATAAAAATAAAAATAATATAATGGGTTGGTGTAAAAATAATGCACTTTTTTATATGGTCGTCGGTTCGATTTCTAGCCAGGAAATGGCATCAGCCCTATCCTGGCTAGAAAAGGGTGGTAACTATACATAGGCTTATATAAGGGAAACTTTTGACTTGATCTGTAAAATGTGACATAAACCCCTTAGTACTTACTAAGTACTACTTAGTACTTACTAAGTACTAAGTACTACTTAGTACATAAAAAATATTTTATTTTAGGTATAATAGCTAATAGTTGTCTAAAAATATTCCAAGTTTTAGATTGTTAGTATTCCATACCCCGGAAGTAGTACCAGCCCCCCCCCGAAATAATTTCCTATATACGCCCATGCACCTATAGATAATTCGTCCTAAAATTCTGAATTAATTATAATGGACGTTAAAATTTAAATAAATATCAATAATTCCTTCAAAATGGCAAAAAAAACTATTGACTGATCAACACCAACTTTTCTCGCAATGTCTGGAGTATCGAGGGTTTTCTTCAAGAAACGCCCCCACTTGGTGGCAATCAACAACAGAAGGCTTATCGCGATCTTCCTTGTCTTCGAGATAAAAATAACCAAGACAAAATGTTTGGAACCATCGCTGCACTACTCATTCACTGATGCTTCCTTCACCACAAACAACATTGACGACACTGGTTAGGAACCATCGCTGCACTACTCATTCACTGATGCTTCCTTCACCACAAACAACATTGACGACACTGGTTAGGAACCATCGCTGCACTACTCATTCACTGATGCTTCCTTCACCACAAACAACATTGACGACACTGGTTAGGAACCATCGCTGCACTACACATTCACTGATGCTTCCTTCACCACAAACAACATTGACGACACTGGTTTGGAACCATCGCTGCACTACACATTCACTGATGCTTCCTTCACCACAAACAACATTTACGACACTGGTTTGGAACCATCGCTGCACTACACATTCACTGATGCTTCCTTCACCACAAACAACATTGACGACACTGGTTTGGAACCATCGCTGCACTACACATTCACTGATGCTTCCTTCACCACAAACAACATTGACGACACTGGTTTGGAACCATCGCTGCACTACACATTCACTGATGCTTCCTTCACCACAAACAACATTGACGACACTGGTTTGGAACCATCGCTGCACTACACATTCACTGATGCTTCCTTCACCACAAACAACATTGACGACACTGGTTTGGAACCATCGCTGCACTACACATTCACTGATGCTTCCTTCACCACAAACAACATTGACGAACCCAATTTAAACTAATCATTAAGTAAAAACAACAATTAATTTATTTTAAATTATCTTTGTTTACTTGGGAAGCACAACTCTAAAAAAAATGAATATTCAAAACCTGCATTATATTTCCACCAACAAAAATAAATTAAATTGGTCAATTATGAATAGAACTACGTTGTTAATTTGCTCCTAACAACTATACTCCTTAGAGGTACTAACTAATAAGAAACATAGTTTGTAAAAATAAAATAAAAAAAAAATAATAAAAAAATCGGTCCATTAGATGTGGGGGGTAAAAAAAATTATTTAATTGAATTTTAACGTCCATTATTATTAACTACGACCTTTGGGACGGGTCATCTATAGGTTATCATCTTTTTCTAGCCAGGTCAGGGGTGATGCCTTTTCTTTTATCTAAAGAAAAGCCACCACCCCATAGTGGGAATCGAACCCACGACCTTTGGCACGGAGTGTTAAGTGCTCACGCTTTAACATTCACGGTGACCGGGCCTCCATGAAAAAATTAAATAAAGATAATAATAATTGGGTCAACTGTTCGTTACAACCACAAAAGGGAAAAATTATTCATGTTTATTTTGTATCCATAAAGGTTATTTTAAGTATATACCTCAGGAATGGGGTTTACATTCCCTATCATGCTGAGATATTTAAAAGGTTTGCAGCTCCTACCTTAAGGACTTTTTCAAGAATGAACTTGCAGTTAAATTAATTTGTAAAATGGAACCAAAGAACCACACAAACGGCGAAGCGTCACACTTTTATTGTGATAATGTAAATTTATAAAACCACTGTATAATACACAGGTATGCCACATCGGAGACTTAATTTGCAATTCAAATTTATCTTTATTCATTTTAATAGATAATTCGTTTTCCTAGTTGCCATTTTGTGAGGGGCATGACAAATCGATTATTAATCAGCTGACTTTCCCCCGCCATATTGCATTTATTCAGATTATTTCAGTTCTGACATAGCACTGCAGGTGGAAGGTATCCTGTTCGAGTGGAGGGTGTAGACGTTTTAATTACATATATCAATACATTTCTCTAGAAAGAAAATGATAACCTTGAAGTTTTTCCCACTAAAACAAAATTAAAACGAACAAAAATTTCCCTGAAAAGACACCAGGTGGGTCTGATACATGTAGAGAATAAAATATTTCCCTTCCGCCATTTAAATCCGTATGTATCGATTTTAAAAGGGGTCATCTAAAATCTTGAACATTCAAAGGTAAAATACACGGGAATCTAGTGGCGGAGGACAGAGACTCATAGATCAAAATTTACTTTTAAATGTACAATTGGAGGAGTTAATAAGAACATTTTAAAACGTCAGATGATTGCTCGAAGGTGATTTTCCATGACGTCAAACAACTCGAAGTTCTGATTAAGTAATACGCCAGGAGATCACGTCACTGATTGGACAATAGGTCGATCATTACATTGTGACTACATTATCAGCCTCAGGGAATCAGATTGGGTTATCCATTCCGTTATTGCTTGTGCGAATTGCAATGAAGCAACATAAGAAATTAGCAGAGCACTCCTTTTATTTACTGAATTTTCTAATGTTCATCTTAGAAGGGTGGTAACCCCTCCTCTTTAAAGTTAGTAACCTATAGATAACCCGTCCAAAAATACATAGTTAATAATAATGGACGTTAAAATTAAAATAAAATAAATAATGTTCATCCTATTATTGAGAAGGCTAGTCCCAATGACAGTGACTCATTTTGTCCTCCACCATTTGAGCGAATGTTTATAATAAACGAAGCAAAAAAAAAAAAAATTGTTCATATATGCATTGCTTTATGCGCAACGATTTGTCGCGACTTCATTTTTATGCGTGGGGTTGCAAGTGTTCAAAGAACCCATTTAGGACATAAACCACCTGATAGCAAGAATTCGTGAACCATTTGTGAAAATGACAGCTAACCATAAGATTGCAAGGACTACATCAGCAGTGCGACCAGGTATTTTAGTGTGTTCCGCAAGGTGGCCAATTGTAAAAACGTTTAGAATCTTATATATATATATATATATATATATATATATATATATATATATATATATATATATATATATATCATTTTTTTCCTTTTTTTTTACTCAAATTTTATGTAATACTTACCATAGTCATTAAATATAGATTTCATCAAAAATAATTTTCATTTATTTCTAATAATTTCACGAAAATATACATAATATTACTTTTATTCATTGAATGTTTTGTAACTCTAGAATTCCAATTTCATTACAAAATTTAGAAATAATCTCAGTTTTGAGTATACCGTTGGAAGACTATTAAATTTTACAACTTTTGTGGGATTTATTTTGGAAGAGTAGTAATTTTCAAGAGGTTTTCGCTGATCAGAAACTTTTATTAATTTCTACTTTTTAAATTGATATTACGGTTTGAATGAGATAATTGTGAACATTGAATGTGCATTAGCCTTAAAGCAAATTTAATGGTGATTTCAAAAATGTAATGAATCGTTGAAAAACAAAATTGTACAAGCACAGAAGATTGGAATTGTACTAAAAAAAAAAAAAAAAACACGGGGTTTTTTAAACTACTTTTAAAGCGGCATAAGTCTGAAACGGAGTGAGATAGAAATGTGTTGTTGGTGGTGTTGAAATACATTTTTGTCTAGTTTCACTCCCTGAAGGATTGTCATTAACTTGCAATACACCATGTACACGTAATAATTGTTTTGAGCGAACCGCTTACTAGCGGGTGCTCATAAATAGAGAAGTTTATTACTTTGGTTTAACTCGGAAAAAAAAAAATGGCAGGCAAGAAGAAACACATTTCTTACCAAGGAAGTAAGGTATGCATTCTTGAATGATGTGAAAAGAAAGAATCCTATACACAAAGTTTCGTGGTCAAAAAAAAAAAAAAAAAAAAAAAAAAAAAAAAAAAAAAAAAAAAAAAACTGTGGCCACTATGGATATAAGAGACTTGTAAACAGAACTCCCCGTTCAGAAGAGTAATTCAAAAAATTGAAAATGGAAATGACAAATTATGTAATGTATCTGGCGGACAACCATTTTCTATAGAGTATTCCAAGCACTTTACACGCGAGGCATTAATCATAATCTCATGTTCTTTACTCATTAGTATTAACATTAATTAATATAACTTTCAAAAAACTAATTACTACAAGCACAACAAAAATACTTACAAATACCTCATATTTACGTAAATTAAGACTTTTTTATATTGATTTATATATCTTCTTATATTTATACACACACACACACACACACACATACATATATATATATATATATATATATATATATATATATATATATATATATATCCTATTCGGAGTCCTGCTAATCCGAACAGGACGAGGAAATATAAATTTCAAACAGTTTCAGACCTCGGAAAATTAAATAAAACATTACATTCAACATTTTGTCAATTTATGTCGTACGTTTTCACTTAAAACAGAAAAAAGTTTAAATTTCCTCACTTATGTTGAATCCATGTTCAGTACATCATTTTACCAGAAACAATATCAAACCTTTATCTAAGAGGAAATGAACTTCTTTTGACTGATTGAAGCAATATTTAGCCATACGTCATACCGATTTTTCCTCCGATAAGAAGTTCAAGAGCAGTTTAAATTGTATTGTAAAAATCTTGTCATCTTTATGACACATCAGGCGATCAATACACCTCATAAAGTCATTTTATGGCATTACATGACAAAACTCCGAATTTCCGCCAACCAGGTAAACACAGTTGTCTTCAGTATTGTTTGGGCTTTCTAGCAGTGTTGTCCGTTTTCAAATTGGCTGACCGGAAGAGTTTTTATGAATTTTTAAACTTTTTAAACATGGATAAGCCCAGGTGACCGATCTAGAAACCAATTAGACCAGATTTTAATAAATGAGCGACATTTCTCCCACATTTCGGATGCACGAAGCTACAGAGGAGCGGATTGTAGCTCAGACCATTTCTTGATGCTAGCACAATATCAGCAGCATCTGGCACTGAGAAAGAGAACGTTTGGGGAAAAAACGTGTAGGTTGGATACAGAGTTGCTTGTGAAGGAGGAAGCCACAAGACAAAAGTATAAAGAGGTAATCCAACTCCAGTGCCAGAAATGGGCAAAGCAAGAGGTGCGTGCTGAAGAAAGGTGGAAGAGATTAAAAGATTCAATCAGGAATGTGGCACAGGAGGTATTGGGACAAAAAAAGGCAGTGAAAAGAAACCCTTGGTTTGACAAAGAGTTTGAGAAGGCCTTGCAGGAAAGGAATGAAGCTCGGATGAAAATGATCCAAAGGAAAACGCGCAGCTCATACAATGCATACTCCGAAAAGAGAAGAGCAGCTAAAAGAATAATGCGTGATAAGGAAAGGGCGCATGAAATGAAAAACCTCGAGGAGATGCAAGAGAAGTTTCAGGCAAGAGAAAGCCGAAAATTCTATAAAGGAGCTAAGTGGCTAAAACAGGGCTTTAGTCAACAAAGCGAATTCTGTCTGGATCAGCGAGGAAACCTTCTCACTGAAAATGAACAAATCAAGGGAAGGTGGGCTCAGTATTTCAAAGAGATAATGAATACCGGGACAGGTCACATGCCAACACACCAGACGTACCATACAGACAAAGAAGTAGCCAGGGCCCGATGGTATACCGGCAGAATTATTTAAATACGCCGGGGCAGACATCTGGGAGTAAGTATTTCAGGTGATATGGGATATATGGACAGCAGAAAAAATGCCAGCGGAATGGGGAGAGGCTATTATTGTCCCTATGCACAAAAAAGGAAATAAACTTAAATGTGAGAACTACAGGGGCATAGCGCTTCTCCCAACGATTTACAAAATCCTGTCAGTGGCAATATGTCAGAGGTTAATGGAGAGGAGTGAACGACTACTGGGAGAATATCAGAGTGGATTTCGCCCAGGAAGGTCGACTATAGATCATTTGTTTTCCATTAGACAGATGTTAGAGAAAACGTATGAGTATAACATTGATCTGCACCACCTCTTCATTGACTTCCGACAGGCTTATGACAGTGTTGATAGAGGGAAGTTGCTGCAGGCATTACAGTCACTGGGAATACCTGGGAAGCTAACGTCAGAGTCAACCTCGTCATAAGATTGACGAGGTTGACTCTGGAAGGAACAAGATGTAAAGTCAAAACCAGAGTAGGCGTCTCTGATAGCTTCGAGGTAAACAGTGGCTTAAGACAAGGGGACCCATTATCACCTGTATTATTCAATCTCGCCCTTGAAGTCGCCATCCTAAAGATAAGGACTAACCCAGGGGGCACCATTTTCAATAGGCTCACTCAGCACATGGCGTATGCTGATGATGTGGTAATAACGGGGAGGACCACAGCTGCTTTGGCCGGAGCTGTGACAGAATTCGATCGTGCCGCGCAAGACTTGGGACTCTCTATAAATAGTGAAAAGACCAAGTATATGAAAACCTCGAGACAGACCGAAGAACGAAGAGAGACTGTGGATTTGGGCGAGGACACGTACCGTAGCTGTAGCACATTTAAGTACCTGGGGGGAGTAGTAACGGAGAACAATAACCTGGAAGCGGAGGTTAAGGGCAGAATGGTGGCGGGAAACAGATGCTTCTACGCCTTGCAAAAAGCTCTCCGATACAAAAGTTTCTCCAGGAAAGCAAAGATTTTATTATACAAAACTGTGATTAGACCAGTTGTTATGTACGGCAGCGAAACGTGGAATCTGACCAAAGAAATGAGGAGAGGTCTGTTGGTCTGGGAAAGGAGAGATCTGAGGAAGATTTTTGGAGCCGTAAGAGAGCAGCACAGGTGGAGGATCAGAAGCAATGCCGAACTTACAGAAATGTATGGCGAGCCTGACATCCTCTTATGTCATCAAGAAAGGTAGGCTGCGGTGGTTAGGGCACGTGGAAAGGATGGAACCCTGTAGGCTACCTAAATTGATGCTGAATGGTGCACCTGGGGGCAAAAGAAAGAGAGGCCGACCAAGACGGAGGTGGTTTGATGACCAGGAGGAGGACTTGCGGACGCTAGGGATCCGAAATTGGAGGAACCTAGCAGCAAACCGCGTGGAGTGGAGCAGGATAGTGGCAGAGGCCCAGGTCCTACAAGGACTGTAGCGCCCAACAGTGAGTGAGTTAAACTTTTTCTTCGATAAATTGTTTATAAGTAAGTACAATTTATTATATAATGGATATTTACTTCCTGATTTAATATATTTAAATACTATTCACTAAATTGTTGAATTTTCGTTGCAGATATTGATTGGCAACGAAGGATATTTTTAAAAATATTATCGTTTGGCATCGATTTTTGGTAGTTACAGGGTAATTTTTGCTTTTTATTTATCACATTTATTGTTGTAAATTATTATTATTATTATTAAATTTTAAAATACGTTAAATTTTAACGTTCATTTATTATTAACTATGAATTTTAGGACGGGATATCTATAGGTTACCACCCTTTACGAGCCAGGATAGGGCTGATGCCTTTTCTTTTTTCTAAAGAAAAGCCATCGCTGTTTTATTATGTTAAATAATTTATTTATTATTATATCCCCTCCATTTAATATTTATTTATGTTAAATAATTAATAATTAATTTTAAAAAAATTATGTTTTACTTTATTTTTTAGGATTAAAAAACAAAAACAAAATGGCATCACCCGTTTCGTCGTTATCTCCTGGTGGGAAGAAAAGGAAAATTGGTAAATTTTCTTTTTGATTGATCTGAAAATGATTTTTTTTTTTTTACATTTCCCTAATAATTTTTTTTTTTATTTCACAGATACGTCTGCGGGTAACAAGGACAGAGTAGAAAAATATTTTATTTCCAATTTGACATCTGAGGATGTCAGGACAAACTGCTGGAAGAAGTATCGGCCGATGAACGGGATTCAGACTCAGACTTCGACCACGAAGACTATAGACACAATATTTGAACCAATAATTATATATGATTGGCAATTGTTATTTGTTATTCTAATAAAAATTGTCAAAAATTATTGAGTTTTCTTTTAAAATAAATAAACATTAGGGTTTAAATAAACTGACTAATGAGCTTCTATTGATACTAGCCCGCAAAGCAGGTGGAATTCCACGCGTACGACTGTCCCTCCTGAAGGACACTTCCGAAAATGCAATTCCGGCTAGTTTTCTTTGTTGCATTACTATTAAACACATCAGACATGAAAAAAAAAATGTATCCATGAAAAATTCTAACAAAAAATGCACCCGTACCTGAGGTATCCCAGAAAATGACACCCGCGCCGAGTGTTAAGAGGCCCCAGAGAGGCACATAGTGAGCCCCTGAGGCCCATCTGATGCACTGTCATAGGCACAAAAGAGAGATAGCTCCGGTCACCTATTTTTCCTCTATGCAAGTGCGTATAAAAATCTGGGTGAACCCAGGACCCCGTTTTGGCAAGTGACAAACATCACAGGTGCCCTCTTGAAAACTTCACACACACACACAAAAAAAAAAAAAAATATATATATATATATATATATATATATATATATATATATATATATATAAATATCCATATGACATTTAATATATAAATAAGAATAAGTATGTATATAAATAAACCTATAAACTGTAACAAATAATACTGATACATCTTTGCTAAAAATATTTATGGATATAGAATTCTTCTGACTTATTGAAAAGTATAGTGGTTTTTTTTTTTTTTTTTCTTTTTTTTTTTTTTTTTTTTTTTTTATGGCGTGCCAACCTTGTGGTCATTAACGCCAGAGCATAGTGGTTTTTCTACTCTCTATAGAGAATTCTTAACCATTATTACACCCAGCTACAGCTCTTCGAGCTTTATTAAGTAGAATACATATTTTTAAAGCCAATTTTTACTGTTATTTTGTTATTCTATTCGTGATCTATTCAGATTCTTTTTGAACCCAATTAAAACCGAACAGGCAACAAATTAATTAGATAGCGAACGAAAAAAAACTTTATAGTTTTTTTCGATTGTTTATAATGAATTATTACACTGTACACACTATATTTATATACGTTACAAATTTGAAAATTCAAGGATTCGCTACCGGATACGATTGTTTCTATTATTTTTTCTGTATTTGTTTTATTGACTCTGCGAAAAGTAAACCTAGAATCTAAAACTAGTATAGCATTTGGACTGTAAATTCGAATTCAAAGAGGAGCATAAGTTGCTCAAGATCGACCCTAAAAATTATTTCTACAACCCTTGAGTAAAATTGAAAATACGAAAAATTCAATGACAAAAAAGTAATTGCCACAGGACCATATGTTTGTATTACTTGCTCGCCTTGACATTTCCATGTAAATTTTCTTACATCAGCGAACGCAAATATTTTATATTATATTCTTCTCGGTTATGCTACATTTCGTAAACACATACAATCAAATACAAACATACATAATTTAATTATCTTTTATTAATGATCTATATAATTTAATGCTTTTCTTATCTTTTCTTTTAGTTAGTTATAATATCAACGGCTATGAGGACACACGTAGCAAATAACCTATATTTAAAAATTAGAGGGCATTCATAAGATACTCAAAGAAGTTTTTTTTTGTAGTGATTGATAAGAAGGAGAACACTTTCGTATATTTATTACTCGTCGTGTCAGCAAACTACAATAAGCGGCTGTTTTTCCTAAGTCCAATCACCTGTAAAAATAATTTACCACATAACGGTTAATATTTGAACAATTAAAAAAGTCCGACCTGAACTACGTCATCTTAGCGCATTTCGAAGGCTTAGAATAGAAACAATTAATGCATTGTTTTGATCTTTCCTGAAAAATAATTCTATAAAAACCACACAAGAATTTGTTATATTATTTACTCGCTCGGCCTCTTAAACTTCTGCTCGGAAGACTATTACCAAAATTCGTTCTCATTTTACGTATATTGTGTTACTTTCAAATTCCTTCTACTGCAAAAATCATCGCGCAATTAAACACTGACAAAAACAAATCTGAATATAAAGAACCGTTCAAAGCAAAGAAACCAACCCATTTTCGGGTTTTAAGCGCTTTTTGCTCCTCCTGAAATTGTCACAGTGAAAAAGTCTTTAGAACCGTTTTTGTTGAAAATTAAGTAAGCTTACGAATGAATGGCTTCTATCCAATCGCCAGGATTTTCTAACGACTTTCAAGATTTTTAAGAAAATATATGAAAATCCCCAAAAAATGCTCATGATTGATAATTTTTTTCTCGAAAACTCAAAATAATTGCAAAGCCACATATTCAAAACCCAAGCCACTCAAGAGATAAACCCGAGTTGGCCGCCCTGAAAAAGCTTATCCTATCCTAGAAAAATATAAAATAAATAATTAAAAGTTGACATTTGAAATTGAAAATCTGGGTTTACCAATAAAAATCCAATTTTCGTTATTATTTTTCCAGAATGAACTTACAAGAACTGGTGAAATAAATAAAAAAACAAAACTTAAATACAAAATTAAATAAAATACTTATAAATAACTCCCCTTTCCTCTAGAACGTAAAGTAAAAGCATTAATGAAACATAATAATATTAAACGTGCGTGAATTTTTCGACCACTTTACAGTAATCCTGAAATGTGGGACATTTTAATATAAATTCGACATTAGTGATGAAATAATAAATCAAGTCTCACATTGTTTGTAATGTAATTATAGGGTTAATAAAAAGTAAAAAATAAATCCTCTAAATTATTCAATAGGTAGAAATTAAACATTTTGAGAAAATGAAAGAAAGTATAATGCAGTTAAACAAAATATGAAGCTAATAACAAAAAGAATAATTGTAATAAAAGGTTTGCTGCTTTTGTGCTAATATTTCTCATAGTCTACAGTACTAATAAATGCATGAATCATAATTATGTTAAATGTGCGTGGATTTTTTTGTCCACATTACAGTAACCCTGAAATGTGAGACCTTACAATATAAACTTAATATAAGAAATAATATAGCAAATAATTTTGTTCTTATATTGATTTTTAATGTAAATATATATTTAATGAAAGGTTAAATGAATCCACTATTTAATTATATAGGTAGTAATAACAATTTTGAGTAAATGAATAAAAGAATAATGTAGTTGAACAAAATTTGAAGCTAATAACTAACGAATATAATTAATAAAAATATATATGTATTAATGTTTATCAGTCTATTGTAGGAACAAATGCAATCAAATTTTTCATGTAACCGCCCAGTTTTAGGGTTTTAAAATAATGAGCCCTTCTTTGTCAACAGTTAAATGTTATATGGTCACAATTGTCTTCAGTAAAAATAGTCGTGTAAATAAAATTTTGTTGCTCCGAGACCGGCAAGTAGTTGTGTCAGCATATAATTTATTCTTGGTACTTTTTAGGCGTACGTATGTAACAGTAGAAAGGAGCGTACATAATTTAAAGCGCGAAAGGACGCGCACATTGCGAACAGCTGTTAGATATTGAGCAGGTGTTAGCCAAGACTGGTTGTAACGGTATAAGAAAGCCATGAGATAGGGTACCTGAATGTTCAGGAGAAGGCCCGCGAGGTGGTATTGATTCCTCGGCTGAGGGATGCTGTGCTGTAGCCTAGCTTCATGTTGTCAGGTCCTCGGCAATCCCAATAGATAGTTCCAGTAGAAACCCTCAGATCCAGGACAGTCGGACTCCAGAAGGCTGTCCTCTGCTTTGGACTCGAGGTGGTGTATACACGGAACACGAACCAGGACGGCAATAAACGACAAGCACACAGCACGAGTGCCGGACACAGACTGGAGCTGGTGTGGACGCCCTCACCCCCACCACGCTACCCTGGGGTGTCTGCCTCTCTCCACGCTTTGTCCCGCCGGTTTTAATGGCTCTGGTTCGCCGCTTAGATCGCTATTGATCTCATGAAATATTGATTTTTATTACTTTTAACGCGTTTTCTCTGCCTCTGCGGGGGAAAACCCCGCTTTTGAGGCTGGCACTACGAATATATCTTTACCTCGGAGGGAAAGGACGCCATGTCCATTTTTATTAAATTGACTTAACAGCTTTTTTTTTAACACTCGCGTATACAGAAAATAATTTCGGGGGAGGGGGGCTAGGAGCATCTAGGCATATTATTTGTAGGGGAAATTTTAAATGTTTTAGTGTAAAATGGTGAGTTTTAAGGTCCACTGGACACCTAGTAGACCAGGGTAAATGTAGAAGACATTTTTCGTTGTTGTAGGCATTTTTGACATGAAATGTTCTCACCAAAACAAAAATTCGGAGGTCTGCAGCCCCCCCCCCCCCTTATATACGCTCATGGTTGTTAATGTGGATTTTTCGATTCATATAATGGTAAAGAACACTATGTTCGATGCCCATAAAAAACGAAGATAAGACAGTGAAAATTAAATTCCACCATGAGGAGGACTTGGTTTTGTTTAACTATGAACAATACTTCCAATTACCTATCAATGCCAATAACAAAGTGGACATTTTTCTGTAAACTGTTTCTATAATCATCGAATAAACAAATTTTAATAGTTCAAAGTTATGGAAAATTTGCTCTCCTGAAAAATTAGAAATATGGTGACGATTAGAATTGCATTTCTTTTATGACTAAAACGTTATAAAAATTGTTTTTATGTCCGATACATCTTCACGGGTTATTAGGTTCCCTTAGCCTCCCCCCCCCCATTTTCCATTTAATATTATTAAAAACTATTTAAAACTGACATTTCTCTCAAAACAAAATTGAATACATTTGTAATTGAACGGAGTGTAAAATGTACGAATTGTCTAAGGTACATTGGCACTTCAAATGTTTGGACTGACAATATTTAAAAACTAGTCTAGATAGATAGAATAGATCCTCGATAATAATTACGTGAACTATACACAGGCATATAATTTTCATACTTCAAATCATAATGCGAGTGAAAAAATGAAGCCGGGCCTCCCTGAGGCCATGGGCCCCTGACCAATTGTCCTCCCTGCCTCCCTCTCGGAACTGCGTCATCATAGCAGTAACTTCTGTAGTAAGTCTCCAATTGTCTCTGCTTGTACACAATTTTTTTTCATTGTATTTTCGAAATGTACATTAATTTTTTTTAACGCTAATACACATCCAATATTCACAAGTATCTTCTTCAAATAGCAATATATATTCAAAAAGTAGGAATGAATAAAAGCTTCTGGTTAGCGATAACTTTTCGAAAATCACTACTCTTCCAAAAACAAAAAATCCTGCAGGCTGTCAAATCTCACAAAATTTGCCCAAATCCAATTAGATTATGATAATACAATTTCATAATGTAATTGGAATTCTAGAGTAGAAAAACATCAACAAAATAAAAGTTATATTATGTTTATTCTCGTGATATTATCAGAAATAAATGAAAATTATTCTTGATGAAATTAATATTTAAGGATTATAGCAAGCCTTACATAAAAGTTAAATAAAAAAAAAAAATGCGTCAAAAACGTTCTTACAAGTGGCCTCCTTGCAGACGACACCTGGTCACACCGCTGTGTAGTCCTTGCAATCTTATCATGGTTAGCCCACATTTTGTACAAATGATCCGTGAATCCTTCCGATCAGGTGGATTATGTCCTAAAAGGGTATTTTGTCCCAATAATGAAACATTAAAAAAAATAATGTACAAGGAAAGAAAATTCGAGGCTTACTACAATAAACACGTTTTTTCTAAAGAACCTTCAGAACAGAGTGAGAGAAAAATGTCCGGTTCTCAATAAGGTTCCGAACATTGCGTTTCTGATTTCATCATAATTATGGGCTTCAAGGAAGTGTACCAAGTCCCTGATTCAGCCTTTTTTCTGTTAAAAAAAAGCTTCATCAATAATTATGCTATGACTTATGATGGTAGCATGACTTATGTTTATCTATAAAGACCTATCAGACATGCTAGTGACGAAAATACAGTCATAATCATGCCTCGACCTTCGTGGTCATAAAAATGACCTCAGTCATAAATAAGACAGAATGGCAGCTGCAGCAAAATATTAACACGCACTCTTCTTACATATATAATTTATGAATATATAATACAATACTTACTAAATAAAGAAAAGAATACTTAAAAAGGCAAGAAGGAAACACATTTTAAGAAGGCCAGACTCGCAAGAACTGCTTCATTTCCCTTCTTATTAGTGTAATTTAGAAAGCTTAGAATAGAAATAAAAATTTGTTTATATATTTTCATATATTTTATTTATAATATTTCAAGAAATTGTCATCACTAAAGCCCGGAAGTTAGGCAAAATGCCTTTTTTATCTGAATGGATATATTGAAGAATCAGATAGAAATAAATATGTTTCCGTGCATTTAGGAAGTCCAAAGACAATTTTTATTTTGCATTTTTTGCCTATTTTGGCTTCCGTTGCCTTTTTTGCTCGTTATGCAATTTTTTTCTGCGATTTAGAAATTACGGTAGAAATTACGACCGGTATGAGCAAATTAGTAATTTGGGTCTGGAGTAAACTCCTCTTCCTAATGAACCGATTTAGTATATTTTTACAACACATTTTTCTCTTTAGTTGACCAGAACGAATACCAAGTTTCGTTGAAATACAACACAAATTACGGCTGGTATTGGCAAATAACTACTTTGGCTCCGGAGTAAACCCCATCTCCAGATGGACCGATTTTGATAGTTAACGAACTCGATCAATCGTTTGATTGGGGAATACTATATACCAAGTTTCGTGGCGAAAAAACAAAAACTCTGGCCTTTATCGTGTTAACGGACACATATATAAATTATATATGTGTCCGTAAATTATATATGTATCCTATTATATATATATATATATATATATATATATATATATATATAAATAGGATACATATATAATTTACGGATATATATATATATATATATATATATATATATATATATATATATATATAAATAGGATACATATATAATTTACGGACACATATATAATTTATATATGTGTCCGTTAACACGATAAAGGCCAGAGTCATTTTTGGTGTCTACTAGGTAGGATCGATAAAGATTCGAAGAAAGTTTTCAAAAATTCCGTCATGAGTGCAACCTCAATAGCTACTTTCCTTCGGTGGAAAGTGCTAAAACAACCAATCCAAAACTAGGCAAACACAGAAAAAATCCGAAACCAAATACTTCAAAGTTTTAAACACATATTTCTCCGACTGTGACCATGGGCGTATATAAGGGGGGGCTGAGGGAATGCAGCCCCCCCCCTGAAATTTTGATTTGATCGGTAAAAATTTCATAAAACCCTTAAAAATACATGATATAAGATCATTTAGTTCATAAAACATATTCTATTTTGGGTGTAATAGCGTTTAAGTTGGCTAAAACTCTTCCAAGAACTAAATTGTTAGTATTCCATACACCGGAAGTGGTCTCAGCCCCCCCGAAATTTTCCCAGCCCCCTCCGAAATTATTTTCTATATACGCCCATGACTGTGACTGTCCCATCGAAATTACGTTAAAACGTTTTAGTAGAACATTTATTGCGCTTTCGAATGGGTGTTGCCAATTTAGCACGATTTCCGGATATTTCCACGTTTTGGAGATATTTAGGAAAATCCTAAAACTGCTTAGGTATGTCTGTTTATAGAATTTTTTTTTCGAATACTTTCTTAACTCCAAATGCCACCATAATTTAAATATCATAGTTAGAATGGATTACTAACATGTAGAAATTTTTTTCAACAGAATCTAATAACTCTAAGTACCCAAACCGAAAATTAGTTACAAAAAGTAGTGACCGGTTCCCGTAGATCACCGAAGTTAAGCAATGTCGGGCGTGGTCAGAACCTGAATGGGTGACCGACTACGTGCTTTTGGCATTATAAAGGCATTATAAAAAAAAAAAAAAAAAAAAAACTAGTGTTTTCACTTTTCTCGAAAATGGCTACAGATATCGCCTTGAAAATGGTTTCTTTAGTTTCCCTACGATACGGAACCTGTAAAAAGTGTACCTGGAAGCCTACAAAATGAAAGCCGTGAGGGCAACGATATCTTTCTGGCGAATTTTGCCGGTAAAATAGTGTTCCGGTCTGCGGATTCTGCTGGTTAAGGAACCTAACCTTTTAAATTATACAAAGTATTTTTGTGTTAAATTTCATCATAATCGGTCTATTTTTGAGCTTGTGAGAGAGCGAACAGACAAAAATTTATGTTTGTGTGTGTGTGTGTGTGTGTGTGTGTGTATATATATATATAATCAAATCAGTCCTATAATAGGTCTCAATAACCAAGAAGGGCAGATACATTAGAGGAATCTGATTCTTGACTATACGGCACACTAAGGAGACAGTATGGTCAGTACTATGCTCCGGCCGCCTGACTTTCCACTATATATATATATATATATATATATATATATATATGCATATATATATATATATATATATATGCACACAAAACCCGGGCGTGCGCTAATGATTTTTACCTTCGAGTGTTTTCGTTCGGGGGTTACGAATGTTTTACATCTATCAATTATTCTTTTCGACATATTTCATAGATCATACTTATTTATGAAGCATTATCCCCTCAAAAGAGCGTGTCCGAATATGCATGAATGTGGAAACTTTCCCGCTGACATTTTTAACATGTTTCCTCTCTCACTCCTTAGGGGGCACCCCGATTATGAGGTTGACCTCATGACACAATCCGGAAGTGACGACTGGGAAATTTCACTTTTCAGAACCCATAGATCACGAAAATAACGGTTGGTCAAAATGTGTGTGCATATATGTGTGTATATATATATATACATATATATATATATATATATATATATATATATATATATATATATATGTTCGTTCTCCTGCCGGCTCAAAAATGGTCAGATTTTGATGAAATTTGGCACAAAAATATTTCGTCTAATTTGAAAGGTGTCGTTTGTTAACCATCCATGGTGGCGCGAAATTCGCGCGGAACACTTACGTTTCGAGTTTATATGCATGCAGGTATTAGTTTTATAGTTTCCTTAATGTAGATAAACGGATGAAACCATGTTTAAAGCGATGTCTGTAATAGTTTTCGAGAGACTTTAAAGCACATACTTTTCCAAACTATGTCAGTTTGGGTATTCAGAAAAGGGTAAAACTGAAGGAGAGCGTCCTCAGCACCCATTTTTTCAAATTTTGACGCACTTAATACGAATACGATAAAAAAAATGTTGCTCTTAACTAGGAAAGAAGATATTAAGCACTAAAGTTCTTTGTTATGGAGGTTATAAAAGTTGGCGTAAACAGCGTATTAATAAACATGCATATTAACCCTTTATCTGGCAGAGTTGCAAAATGATTGAAAAAAATAATTTTTTTTCATGGAACCAATAGATGGAATCTAATCTAATAAAAAAAAAAAGTCCGACTCGCAGGAACTGCAGCATCTTAGCGCGGTTCCGTTCATGTCCCTAGTGCCATTTGATAAGCTAACAAATAAACTTATTTTTTTTATATATCTCGTGAAAATTGTCAAAATCCTCTCGAACATCTCGAATAAAAGTGATATTAAGGCGTCAGGGACACCGACAGTAGCTAACTTTTACACAGAAGCGGAAATTACAGAATCTGGCTCTCATTCTAAAGCAAAGCTCTATAAATCCAAATACAAAATATGCCTAATAAAGCCTTTCTAGTGGATACAGAAGCATGGGCGTATATGAGGGGGGGGCTGAGGGGGCTGCAGCCCCTCCCGAAATTTTGAATTAATGATAAAAACTTCTCGTAAAACCATAAAAAATAAATTAAATAAGATCACTTAGTTCATAAAACATATTTTATTTTACGTGTAATAGCGTTTTAGTTGCCTAAAACTATTCCAAGCTCTAAATATTTAGTATTCCATACCCTGGAAATGGTCTCAGCCCCCCCCCCCCCGAAATTGTTTTTATATACGCCCATGCAAAGAAGAAGTACACAAGATTGAGTAGAATACCCTGCCTAATATAGCCTATATAAAATAATATGCGGAATAAAACCTATCTAGTAAATACACAAGGACAAATAAAAGTCTTGACGAATAACAAGTCAAGAAAAAAAACTTTATTTAACAAAATAAAACAAAGTTTAGTTGCCCAACTACAATAGAATAATATACCTAATTAAGTCTATGGAGTAGACACAAATGGACCAAAGTCTTGTGGAATATTGTTTTTTTTTTCTAATTAAATACTTTTTATCAATATTTAGTATATAACCTTTGTTGAAAACTACTGATTGCTAATTGATGAATCGGTTTACAACTAAGTAGTCTTTATGTATATTTAGTATATAACCTATGTTTGGATCTGTGTTTTTGGGGTGCTCTCCGCCTAGCCTTTGTATTTGTGTCGGCAGATACCTGGGGTATATTTACAGCTCTTGAGGATTAACTCTTAGCAGGTAAATTTCCTGCGGCCCCCTTGTATTCTACGGTCATTGAACCGCATATTCGCTCATAGTATCTAACCGTTGTGAAGTTTATTTTTTGGATTTAGGACTTAATATACATATGTAGACTAAATCATAGCAAGAAGTAATCCTCCGTCGTCGGTTCTTAACTATGTAGACTCGCTAATGTTATCCAATCTTAGATACATCGTATTTAAAATCCACAGCAAAAACACGACATTTCATCAGAATCCCCTGCTGAATAAAACTTATATAGAATAATATGCAAAATAAAGCCTATCTAGTGGATAAAAATAGAGGAAAAAAGCCGTTCGTGGTGGTAGAAAATCTTAAAAGTATTTCGCTCAGAAATCTCCGAAATATTGTCACTAATTTTACGTATCCTGTTTTATAGCCAAATAGATTTATATTCTATAATCAATAAGAAAAACCTACTAACAATAAAAAACTATGGGTAACAGATGAAAATAGGGAATACCAAGAATAATTCTAAAGAACGAAATCAACACCAGTACTGTAATCTAGATATTCATACGGCATCTTCGAATTCTAACAAACAAAATATTGATTCTAATTATACGTATCCTGTTTTATTGACAAATACATTTGACTACTATAAGCAATTAAAAACACTAGGGAATATGCCAAAGAACTCGGAGTAGGAGCCTCGACAGTTTCAAGACATTTAAAGGAAATCGACAAATCCAAAACTGACATTTCATACGGTACAGCCTGATATATTTTTAACAATGAATTATTTTTCTTATTTTAATTAATCTGTTTTATTGCCAAAAACATTATCCAACTTTAAGCAATTAAAAAATAACAAGGAATAAAAACAAACAAAAAGAACCGAATAAACGAAATCAATTACTTTAAAGTTTTAAGCACTTATTTCTCCGATTAGCATCGTCTAATCAAAACTTTCATCAGAACCTTTTTTGTAGAGCATTCAGTAAGCTGTCTAATGTTATTCTTCCGTTTACCAAGATTCTCAACCTTTTTCGAGATATTAAGAAAAATATACAAAATTACCAAAACTTTTTAAGTCTGTTAATAAAATATTTTATTCTAACCCTTCCTTAACTCCAAACGTAACCAAAATTTTAACATATTAATTTTAATGAAAGTAGAACATGCAGAAAATGTTTCAATTCTAAGTACCCAAACCAAAAACGGTATTCAAAAACTATTTTTCCAATTTTCTCGAAAACGGTTAAAGCTATCGCCTTGAAAATGGTTTCATTCGTTTTCCTAGCCCAAGAAGCCTATAAAAAGAGTACTTACAAGCTTATGAACTCAAAAACGTAAGCGTTACGATTTTTTCTGCGCGAATTTCGCCCCAAACGCCATCTTCCAGTAGGCCGATTTTGCTGGTTAACGAACTTGACCTTTCAAATTGGACGAAGGATTTTTGTACCAAATTTCATCAAAATCGGACCATTCGTCTTCTAGCTAGAGAGCGAACAGACAAATATATATATAAATATATACATATATATATATATATATATATATATATATATATATATATATATATATATATATATATATACAAATTTGAACCACCGTTATTTTCGGTCTCTAGGGGTTCTGAAACGCGAAATTTTCTAGTCGGCACTTCCGGATTGTTTCATTGTATCAACCCTATAAGCGGGGTTCCTCCTTATGGGAGAGGGAGGAACCGCGCTAAAAAGCAAAAAAAAAAAAAAAAAAAAAAAAAAAAAAAAAAAAAAAAAAAAAAAAAGAAATTAACCAGCCATATTAGCGTAGTTACGCTGATGATATGCCTTATAGGATACATTGCCCGATTACGGTGGCGAGTGATCAACGTTCTCCATTAACTATATATCACCCAAAAATTAAATAGATATGTATTAAACATTGGTTTCCATTGAAAAACATCAACATAAAATAACTTATTTAGCTCCCATTCACATGATAGTTACAAAAACAATTTCTTGTAGTCGTCAAGGGGAGCCGTATCTCGCAATGTCTGGTTGTTTGGACATTTTTACATACCCTACCTCTCCCTTTACTTGAAAATACTGGTAGACGCTGTCCTGTATATACATGTCTGCCAGGTCAACTGCACCCATGTTCTGGTTGTAATGGCAGATATTATTAGGACAAATCTTGGCTTTGTGTTTTACAGACCACCTTTTCACCCGTTCTGGTCATTTCGTCAATGGTATATATATTCCGAAGATTATCTTTTATGAATTTATTTCTGAGATACTTCATCACAGATCTTATTTTATAATACTTGCCATCATTGGCTCCAGTATTTTTGGCTTATTGCAGATAATGACAGAGTTTTTCGTATTTTTTTAAACGCATAATATCTGCGATTTTATGGCACCTAGGGCTTTTTGTCCAGTCGTCAGCATATACTGGCATTTTTACTACCCCCATGAGGAGTTCTATCGCTATAAAATCGGTTATTTCATTGTCTGTCACTGTGAATGCAGCTAGCTTTTGAATGCAATATAAGTTAGAATGATTTGCGATCGCTTTTACTAATTCAGCTAGATTTTGTGAACTATAAGATACATGATAACATATGCCCCAATGACGACAATGTGTCTTGGAAGATGCATATTACATGTGCCCCAATAACGACAATGTATCTTGGAAGATACTTGATCACATGTGCCCTAATAACGGCAATGTATCTTGGAAGATAGATCGCTTGTTTTACTCTTGTAAACATACAGGCTTGATATAAACCTTAATTTATTAATTCATAGGATACTTTAATAGCTATACAATGTAGAAAAAAAGCTTCAACCCAAAATGTGTTCTATAACTATAAGAAAAACAAGAATAATTAACTTTGAATCTGGCACGGCCATGTTGGTGAAGTCGCAATCTTAAAATGGTGATAATATCCTTCCCAGCTATTTTCTTATGTGAAATAAGTTCGCCAACTTACGAAACAAATATTCCTTGTCATATTTCAATTTGCAAACCCCGTCAAATTACGAATTATGAATCACTAGGGACCTTTGAAAAGCTGTATCTTGTAAGATACAGTGCCAGAAAAAGGGTTAAGAAGACAGTCTAGGACGACTTTTGGGCAGGCGTGCTATGCTTTTTCGCTCGCTCAAGAAGATATCAAAACTCTAGTCAATCCAACTCGCTATTATGGATAGAATTACGATATTATGGAGGTTATAAATAGTTTATCAACATTTCAAATGAGAGTTCTTTGTTTCCCAATGTTAGATGTCTGTGCATGCGCATGTTTGCAAATACGCTGTCTACGCCAAGTCAATAACAGTGAACGTTAGTGCTTAATAACTTCTTTCCCAGTTGAGAGCAACATTTTTTTAACGGATTCGTGTTTAGTGCATCAAAATACGTTATAGTGGAAAATTTGAAAAAAAAAAAAAAAAAAAAAAAAAAAAAAAAAAAAAAAAAAAAAAAAAAAAAAGGTCCTGAGGACGCTCTCCTTCAGTTTTACCCAGAAACGATTGATACAGTTAGAACTTGTCCCACATTCATTTAATCTAAAATATTTTGATTTAGGTTGCGTTTGGAGGTAAGGAATCATTAGAGAAAAACAAAATTTAATAATGGACATGACAAGTTTTCGGATCTCAGTATATTACCTAAAATATCTTGAAATCGGTTGGGTAATTCTGGTAAGTGGAAGGTGACTATTCGAAAGCTTACGAAATTCCCTGCGAAAACGTTTTGTTCTTTTCAACGGGGTTTTGCCACTGATCACCTAACGTTTTAATTGTTTTGTTTTTTTAAATCAAACTTAATAGTAATCTTAGTATTTTAATAAAATAAGATATGAAAATGAGAAACGTATTGGTAATAGTGTTTTTTCCATAGCGAACGTTAAGAAGGTGAGGGGGAGTAATTTCCACTTAGAATAATATCAGTTGCAATAATTTAGTTCAGTAATTATAATCAGTATTTATTTTTTATTTAAATCTCCGGGTCAGTTCAAAGTAAGATGATAGCCCATATCGCACAAGTATTTTTAAATGGACACAACACAAAATAAAACCCTACTGAAAATTTGTCACTATAGCCAAAGTAGGGGGCTTAGCATTAAGACAGGAAGGGCGAAACAAGTGCCCTCTGGTGTACAATTTCTGAAGCTAGATGCATACAGTTTTGGTGGTTGATAATGATATATTTACCATGTCTTTCATAGTCCTAACGATGACGGTGTGAATAATACCGATTTTTGAGTTTTGTCACTATAGAAATAATAGTGCGATATATATGTAATGTTTAAGTAATATCTAATGATTTTGTAAAGAAAACACACTATTATGAAAAAATATAGATATGCAAAATATAATTAACAACATTTACCTTAAAATATATAACAAACTTTTCTAATACCGCTATTATTTAGAATAGAAATCACACTCAGATATCGTCGATATAAATCCAAACTATTGAATGAGAAATTCACCACTTTCCAGAGTGAATAAACTTTAATTCGCTTTTAGACTGTCAAATAGTCGGCAGATTCGACATTTTGACAGTATTTACTCTCTCCTTTCACTGAGTGAACCTAGATTCGGGAGTTTGCCGTCCATCAGTCCAACAGGTATATCCA
Source organism: Gonocerus acuteangulatus (assembly GCA_946811695.1). Lineage (NCBI taxonomy): Eukaryota > Metazoa > Arthropoda > Insecta > Hemiptera > Coreidae > Gonocerus > Gonocerus acuteangulatus. The sequence goes on along the minus strand of OX328127.1, from coordinate 64,756,691 downwards.
TCAGTAGGTATAGAATGAAAATGAAAAATGCGTTTCTTTACATTCGATACTTTGCATTTGTATCGACGATATAAACTCAGCACTTTCCACGAAACTTTATCTAAGGCGGCCATCTATAGTGTGGCGCTAAAAACTGTTACATCGCAATGGCCACTGCCAAGACCATTTAGATGTTATGAATAGTAAAATTTGTCAATTCTACATCGTATATATCTAAGAAAATAGTAGCTTTTTTATGGCTATGCCAAATGATTTATTTACTTTAAAATGAATATAAATTATAGTATTTATTTCTAAAAACACTTTCTTAACTTTTATTTTGCTCCCTCGCATTCTAGCTATTTACCGTATTATTTATATTTCTTAATTATTTTGAAAATTGTTATGTTTAATGATATCTCAACAATATATATATAAATAGCTGAAACAATTTTTTTTTTCATCACAAAACTCGGTCCGAAATTGTTAATGTGCCTCTAACGGTCGAGGTTGTATATAAGGGGGGCTGCAGCCCCTCCCGAAATTTTGATTCGATGGTAAAAACTTGTAAAACCCTTAAAAATAAATTAAATAAGATCACTTAGTTCATAAAAATATTTTATTTTACGTGTAATAGCGTTTTAGTTGCCTAAAACTATTCCAAGCTCTAAATTTTTTAGTATTCCATACCACGGAAATGGTCTCACCCCCCCCCCCCCCAAATTATTTTCTGTATACGCCCATGCTAACGGTAAATTGTGTTCAACTAAATAGCATGATGGCTTGTAAAAATAAACAAAATCAGTCACTGAGGATTGTGGGTTTATCCCCAACTCCTTGGAGTCGTATCAGTAAGAACAGATTACTTATGTATGTATCGCGATACATCTTTGAAAGTTATTTATGTTTGATTATGTTCACATTTGTTTTATGATGTCATATTTTATTTTATTTACGTTTTCATTTTTTTTTATTGTATACATTTATTTTTAATACCTTTTTCCTTTTATCTTCTCCCCTCTGTTTCTTTTTTTTTTTTTCTTTTTTTTTTTTTTATAAATTGAACTATTTACAATATTTTTATATTCTTATCCCCCCTAAATATAGTTTCATCATTGCTCCTCATTCTCTCTCGCTCTAGTACACCAAAATTCCTTCATATTCACTCCCTTCTTTGTATTAATAAGTACATACATATGTTTTATTTTATTGTTGAAGGTTAGAATTTTGTTTTTTAATATAGATCTATATTTATTTGCAATATAAATTTCCAGACACTTATTTATTTTTTGATAGTGAATGAATAAATAAATAAGTGTCTGGAAATTTATATTGCTCATTGTGTTCAGAAGTTTCAAAAGATGGCATTATTCTCTCAGAACCAGGAACATTTGAATTTAAGTGAAGAAGTAATATGAAAAGCTGACTGACGGAGCACTTATACCCAAGAATATTTCTGAAATGCCTTGAACGCCATCGCAGAAACTATTCCAACATTGAGTTATCATGTTACACCCATATCTAAGTTGTAAAGGACACTCACTTTTAGTTTTACTGGTAGATTGATTAAAGTATTTTTCTTATGCTTTAATGTTTAACAAATAACAAAGATAAGGCTCCACTGAAGATGAACTCCCATGCAAAGATTCCTTTATAACTATTATCTGTGAAGATCCACTATTCCTTTCGTTTATTTATCTTTTGTTAAATAAAAATGTGTAGTATTCAAGAAAAAATCTCCATTAATCAATTGTATACAAATTATTAATTTTCTGTAGTAAATGACATGGTAACTATATCAAACCATTTGAGTTTAAAAAAATGGTCTTTAACTAATAAATAATATAATCTGTAACTAATTATTTTTAACAATTTGTAACTAAACAAAGCATAACACCATTACACACAGGCAAAGAACTACACCTATCCCACAAACTCACAGACGTCTCAAAATTTAATTAAATACCTAAAGCAAATATTTATAAAATTTTGGAACCAACATATTGGAAGGCACAAATAACCTAGTTGTAGAGCGCCAAACTCCATATCTATCTATCTATCTCTATCATTTGAGTTTAAAAATTACAAACAATAACAAAAATACCTTTATTTCAGTCTTTGGTAAAAAAAATAATAAAATTCTTTAATATTCTAATGTACAATAACAAAATATATAATTTACAAAACTACAAAAATATATGTGCTTTTTAAACAATAAAACACAGTATTTGTATTTTTGTTGGTAAAGTATATTAACATTTAATACATAACTACAATTTACTTTGTCTATGACGTATAGTTTCAATGTACAGTTGAATGCACATTATTTTTATAAACTATACAACTAATAAAACCAGAATCAAGTTAAGAATCCTCCAATGATGGAGATATTTTTCAAAGAATTAATGATCATGGACCAGTGTTGGGCAAAAATTATTCAGAATGATGAATAAAGATTAATGAATAAATGTATTATTTCATTCGTGAATGAAGAATAATTACTTTTATTCGTTATTCTGTGAATGAATTTTATGTTTTATTAACAAATTATTCGAATGATCAATCAGAATAAACATATTTTAGTGAATAATGATAGATTTATTATGATGTTGGCAGCCGGAAATATGTATATACATATGTGTGTTTGAGTAGGATTAATCAGTAGACCAACTAGAAATAAATAATAATGAATAACGAATAATTATGTGAATAATTCACGATGTACCATGCAAATAAGATTATTCAGTGAATTATTCATCATTCACTAAAAATTTATTTGAATAATCATTCGAATAATACTTTATTCGAATAAAGCCCAACACTGTCATGGACAAACTAAATTAATACCTTTCCTCCCTCATTCTCCTTCTTTGATTAAAATCATATAAAATAAAGAGTAAAACATTAACAATTGCAAATGAATATGAAAAACAAAGGTAAACAGTTTGATTTATTTGTTTAACTTGCTTGTAATTTGTTTTATAATTAGCTGGCAAGGATGATAAAGACTAAAAATGATTCAAGAGTACGAACTTATTGAATGTGACACACTAACATACAATATATATATATTCGTCTCTGTCTTTCAAATAAGAAGGGAGACTGATTTCAGAGTAACAAATATATTGAAGTAAACAAGTAAATATCAAATAGTTGTCGGTGTGGTCTGAAAAAGGAGGCTGCAAAAGGTGCAGATACTGTCGAGATATCTGATTTTATCCTTGGCCGCCTGATTTTACCCTTTGCTGTAACCTACCAAAGGCTGGGTGAGCCTGCTTCGAACCTGGAATGACGACATTGGAGGATAAAATCTTCAGGCGTTCTTAAGTTTTGAACTAATACAACGTATCTTCCAAAACATGTCTGAAGAGTATATTGTGTATATTTTCTTCTTTTCAAAAGAAATAATAATGGGGCTTTTTTAAGGATTTAGTACACAGATTTTTGAGGCATACTAAAGACCATCTTAGCAAAAACATTGAACTAGAAATGTTTGCTAGGTTATGAAGTTCAAGGATTAGAAGATGTGCTTAAAAATTTATTACACTCTCATTTTGATTGTTTTCCCAAAAACTTAGGGGCCTCTAGGAAAGAGCTGGGTGAAAGATTTTACTAGGACGTCAAGAGATGACATGCTAGCTGATTACTGTTGGATGCTTAGGTATGACCAAAGATGGAAAAGGTTGTTTGGAGGAGCATCAAAAATAAGATACGGTTTTGCAGACAAAATAGACATGTAGTGTTAAGAATATCAGGAAGAATTACTTGTTTTTTGATTGACCAATTATAAGACAAATTATTCCTGGTTAATGGCATAAAAATATTGACTTTTTTTGGCAATTTTGGATTATTTTAATGTAAAAAAATTTACTCAACATAACCCATGAAGCAAAACAACTTTTTTGTTGTTGCAAACATATGGTATTTCTGAATTTAATTTTTCTACAGCTCATCTACTTCTATGACATTAGGTGCCAGTCTATCTAACCCTTCCTAACCATCTATGGTGACAATGGGAAAAAAATTCTATGTGCACCTAGGGAGTTGCAAATAAGCATTTCCTTTGTGCGAGTACAACTTGCTAACCATACGGCCAAGCTGGAGCTCTGTGTTATTGTAAGCAGATTTACAGTCTAATGAGAAAGCTCCAAACTTAAATCTTAGACCACCATGTGTATCAAATTATTAAAGAGTATGAGAAAATTATAGAAAATGTTTTAAAAAAAGATATAATGAGAGTGTTTTAGGAGAAATGAATGGAGGAGGCACAGCTATTTAATCCCATCCAACAGTGTTAGTAGGGTTGGACGCCCCTGCACTTAGGGCCTCTAAGTGCAGCTTGCTGTCTCGAAAGGGTTAACTAATGTAAGTTATAAACATTGACGCTATGGTAATCTTAGTCCTGAGATCTTGTTTGAGATTAAAATGTTTAATCCATTTATATGATTCTTTATGTTATTTTAATGGTTAGTTATAGGTTAACTAATTTAAAAAAGATAACAAAGAGAGTTGTGTAAAGCTAATTTTCTTTTTTACCTCCAGTTGCCAGGGCCTAAATATTATGATCCTCATTCGGATGTTTTATTTTCATATGCTTAACCAAAGATTGTTTAAATGTAAAATCAGTATCACAAAGTTTACATTTAAATGCTTTTTCCTCAGAATGAGACCTCACATGAGCTTTGAAGTTTGAGACTATCATTTTCTTACAGACAGGACATTCTTTTTTCGTTTGCTCCCCTGTATGAATTTTTTTGTGTTCTTGCAAGTTCGATTTAGTTGCAAACATCTTACCACAAACATCACACTTAATTTTGTCCCGATGCTGCAATGAATGTTTTTGAAGGTCTAAAAGATTGGGAAATGTCGTATGACATACTGTACATTCATGTAGCACGTCGTGGCTCCTCTGATGTCTACGCAGATGGCTCTGATTTTTATACGATCGATCACACTTGTCACACGAAAACGGCTTATCTTCTGAATGACTTTTCATATGGGCTTCGAGGTAGCTGGGATGCTTGAACGTTTTCGAGCAAACATTGCACACATTAGGCTCCTTATTATGCTTTTCCAAATGAGATTTTAATTTATCTTCAGATGTAAAAAGTAATGGGCACTGGTTACAAAGAAATTTGTTTTTATCACACTGAGAAGAATGTTCAACCAAATCGTTTTCTTTCGTGAAACTTGCGCTACACTTCAAACAAACATGATTCCTGTGTTTACGCATGTGGAGCTCCAGATTTGTAGACTTCATAAATCCTTTACCACATTCTTTACATTTCTCTGTAAACTCGCCTGCATGCTTCCGCAAGTGAGAGTTCAATTCCTTCTCCCATCTGTACATTTTCCCACAACGTTCGCACTGATACCTCTTACTGACGAAAATTCTATGGGAATTTCCGCTATCAAGTAAATAAGCTGATACAACTTCTGGGTTTTTATTATTTTTTTCATTTTTATCTGTATTTTCTTTATCACAAGAATCTGTATTGACACCAGTGCTAACTGTGTTGGGAATCTTATCAATAACATCTGGAGGGTCAATAATTTTTGTGACCTAAAACAAACAATTAAAACATTTTAAATCATAATACGAACAATATAACCATATAATTGGCTCAGAGGACAAACTATTTTTTAAATATCTAATTCTTGAATGTACGGCACACTAGGGAGATATCGAATCCTATGCACTGGCCGTTAATATTTTGACTCCAAAGAAATGAAATAACACTTTGAAAAATTTAAACTGTTTTTTTCCAGCAGAGGTGGTTCTAAAATATAGTCCTTTATCTCTTTTGTAGAAAATTTATATATTTTAGTTTAAATGAATTTCAAATGTCTAAAAAAAATTGTCAACTCAATCCATCGTTTTAAAATAAAAATTCTGGCTGTTACCTACCTTTTTTATTGACAAAGATAAGGAGTATCACCTTAAAAATGGATGATGCCATATAAAAAGTGTACCTGGAAGCCTTCATTTTTAATTTATTTTACAAAAATTTTACGGGACAAAATGGTGTTCTGGAGGGTGGATTCTCTTAATTAACAAACTTGACCTTTTGTTTTAGACATAGTATTACTGTGCCACAGTTCATCAAAATTTAACCATTTCTGAAGCATACATATATATACAGATTTGTGTGTGTGTATACACACGCGAAAATGCGCTCACACAAATTTGAATCATCAGGTTTTTTTGTGACATATGGGTTATGAAACATCAAAATTTCTCGTCTGCACTTCCAGTCAATTGGGTTTCTCTCCCGAGGGTTTCTAACATTAGGAGAGAATGAAATAGTAAAGGCTACTTATACATTTAAGATAGTTAAATCAAATTATAAAATATATACAAACCTCCTTCGGAAGAATTTCCTTTGGAACTGGATCATCAAAATTAATACACAATTCATTATTTGCTTGAAGAATATTTAACTCATCATCAATAATGTCCTTACTAGCCCGGGAAACAAAATCACACAGGGCTTTCTTCACGCTAACTAATCTCACTTCTAAGTTTTCAATTGTATCGATCAGGTTAAGGCATCTTCGGCAAATGAGAGTATTTTCAAATTTTACAGATGTCTGCATGTCAATAGGTATTATTTCGATTAGTTTTAACATAACTGGAGTCTGAGATATGAAGGTCAGGGGGAAAGAGCTATTCACTTGGACAAAGTTTGATTCGAATTGTTCTGAATAACACAAGTTACAAACGAAACATCTCATTACAGTAACCTTATTCACTACTTTGTCCCCGATGTATGGTCCGACGTCTATTGAAACCTGAAAAAATGTAAAATTTTATTAGTGAATGTTTTATTACACAAAAATGAAAAAATAGAATTTTATAGGGTTGAAACAAATAAAAGATCAGAATTAACTGTTATAAAAATGTAATTTTCCCCCAAAATTATTTATTAATCTTCTAAAATGTTACACTCATAAAGAGAGATGTCTATAGATGACTTGCAAGGTATTTGTAGAGCTAGCAAATGTAGATCTGAGTTGAAGGAGGGCACTGCTTCAACCCTGTGCCGCTGTGGCGGTTTTGCAATTTTTGTGCAACTCAGATCTCCCAGGCAATTAAGACAGAGATCCAACTCTGAATGGCTCTAATAAATTATTGTATAGTTAAGGATGGTCATTTCTATTTAAATGGAATTTAATGGCCCATGGTCATTTCAAGAATTTGTCAATCTTTCTTATAAAACAGTCATACAAAAAATTATTATTGTATTTAGTTTATTTTTCAAAACAATAGAAATAAAGAAAAGAGACTCTATAAAATATTATCTATTGATTGCATAAAATTAGTTAAAGTATTTGAACATTACACTTCACATCATCACATATTAATAATTCTACTTTCTCAGCAACTTCTCCAAATTATCACAAAATTACATACCTCACTTTCTGTGTCTGAGTCCTCAACGACAATATCACTGTCATCTTCACTCTCAACTCTTAAGATGGAACTTTCAGCAACATTATTCAATCCAATGAAGCTTGATAAATCTGCTGTAGCATCTTTTGAAATGGCTTCAGGCTGAATAGTTTCAATATCTATTGGATTCTGATCCAATAAACAGGAAGAGAAACTGCCCTTTGAAGGACTGCAAAGTTTATCTAAACAGTCAGTTTCGACACAAAAATTGAAGTTATTAGAGCTGCTTGTATTGTAAGGAGGATAAATGCCAGGATCCTGTGGGGAGAAATTGGAGTTATAAACGTTTTGTGACTGCATGAAAATCCTGCAATCATTAGAGGCGCTTCCAGGCTTTGAAACATTGGGATAGCTGTCAATAAAATCTTTCACAAATGGTGCTGTTTCAAGATCTGTCAATAGTTGAGGTGGGACAATATCTGTTTGTCTTTTCCCTTGGTCTAATAAACAACATGGAGAGGGGTTGTACTGATTACCATTATACTGGTACCCCATATTCCAAGATGTGTCAGTTAAATTCCCTTGGAGGGATGTACAATTACAAGGGAACGACCCAAAATTATAATCTTTATCTTGAATAACACTTGTCCCTTGTTGGCTTAAACCTTCTGTGAAATTCCAATCAGTACAAATATTATTTAAAGAAGTTGGAGGGAATAAAAGGACATTTTCGACCCCAGAAAATTCTTGCTGCTGTACTTCTGTATCTGGAGCTTGAAGCATTATTAAAAATCGCAACAATCACAATTATCATTAATATATATTTACTTTAAAATCAAATAATAATAACTGAATGTTTGTAACCTTCACAGTCGCGAACCATGGACTCAATTTCAGTTTTATAATCATCCAAGATATTACTCGCTTTGAAAAAAAATTAAAGAAATAAAAAACACTAACCTAATAATCAAAATTAAATATTGGCTTATTGAACGCAACAGGCTAAAATTGACTACGATTTCTTAGATATCGATAGTAATAGGACGATGATCAATAAAACAGGCAGAACACGTGCTTTTTGAAGGGTTAAATTCCTTTTGGTAAACATAAACAAAGGTGCTAAGTCTGTGATAACACCCCACTAAGTGATACCTTGTAGTGATATAAAATGAAACTTTTAACACATAACATGCTTTCATCTAAGTGCATTAAAGGAGTAAATCTAGGTTATCCTCTAGAAATAGTGGTGAGTAATGAATTTATTATCATTTAAAGAAATACTGATGCAGTTTGTTTTTCGTATTTTGTTGAATTTTATCTTTTTGAAACCAATCCTTTTATGTAAAAGTTTAGCAACTTTAGCAATTTACCCTCTTACAGCAACTTAAAATCTATAATCAAGGACTGAATTCCATTATTTTATTTAATTATGCAAAAGAAATGTCAGTTACAGTGATTGTACATTTTGCTAATTTTCTCTTACAGTTTCTTAAAGTTGCTATTTTTAATAATGTTTAAATATTTATCTTTTACCTATTATTTAATTTGAAGAAAATTATGGCTTTGAAGAATGAAATATATTTATATTATTGAATTTGAAGAAAGTTGTCTTTTCTGCCACACAACTTGATCTTTTATACTTATTTCATTCCCTTAATTATTTAGTTGCTTACTGGTGTATAGTAATTCGTTGTTATTAATTGTTACTGATCATGTATTTATCATTCAACATTTTAAATGATACTGTTCTCATTCAATAATAATTTGTTTTTCCAGGCTAGAGATGTGAAGATTTCAGAAGTCGACTTTAATTCTGAATTTGTTGCTAGAATTTTACCTAAATTACATTATTCAACTCTCTATGGAGCAGCAGAAAGTGTAAGTGAATATTCAGAAGAGGGAAAAGCTTATTTTTATATAAATACATAGTTGTGTCGACTATTACTCAACTACCCCCATCGTGGTGATTTAGTTTTCATTTTTATTATTTGTAATCCAAGCTTTTGCTTGCCGAACCTTCTCATGAAATACTATAAAAATTTAACATTTTTTAAAAATAAAATTTGATCTATACTATAATTTTTTGTGTTAAAATAATTGTAATATTTGTGTTATTATTTATTTTTAGTTAGGTGAAGCTAATGGTCTCCCACAAGAAATTGTTGAAAACTTTGAAAATAATGAAGAGTTCCTTAGGAAAGTTCACCATGTTCTACTAGAGGTATTTAATAAATAGTTATTAACAGCTTCTATAATTAATATTGAAATTGCTGTTAAAGTATAATTTAAGGAATGTGTCGTAATACAAATTGTTGATACTTCTAAACGAATTCAATAAAAATGATACTAGAAAGGAATTAAACAAAGCCTGATTTGATGTGTGTTTGAAATAGACTTAACAAAGCAAGTTCATGTCGTCAATCTTGTTGTTTTTAGCACTTCCTGGAAGAATGTAGGTGTTCTGGTTGCACTCATAAAAGAATTTCTCCAATTTTCAATTGGATTTATGAGAATTTCTCTCATAAAAGAGTTATGTCCAATTTTCAGGGTTTTTTCAATATTTTTTATTGAATAAGAAAGGATTGCTCAAAAGCTGTTCAAGATAATTAACTTCTAATTATTCCATCATAAAAAAGACCAAATTTTCTTTGAGAAAACAGTGGTTTACTTCACTGTAGCCATTGATAGAAGATAGGTAAGAAGATGCCTCTCACTAGTGAACTTTGGCCACTATTCTTATCTAACTGAAACAGAATCACTTTTAATTGCCAGCGTTTAGCTTGAAATTGCTTAGTCCACTGTCATGCCAAATTATTTCACGAATCGTCAATACTGAGATTTGTTGCTCGTGTATGGTTACTGTAACAGTACGGGGGGTGTTGTCGAGTACGCTTGCTGTTTCCAACAAAGGTATATTTATTGAATCCTAGGAGAGGAGGGGTATTGTTCGAAAGAGGAGGACGTCTACAGGAGATAGTAGGAATGTTCGGGTTGAACAAGACATTATCAAGTTATTTACAGCAGATTCTTGAGAGTAGCTCTTCGATTAGGAGTTTCCCATCCGACCATTCATAGAACTTTACAGAGTGACGGCCTATATCCATACCTGGCTTTTGTTTGATATTCAAATTGGTGTTAAAATGTATAATGTTCGTGGCCGTTGTCCCTCTATATACCCACTTGTTTCAACTGTGTCCTGCTGTTCACTCTTTACAAGAAAACAATTTTCTTGTAATTGGTTTAGGGCAGATTACTGGGGAATAATTTTTTCCATGATGTTTTGTAGTTCTTATCAACCATATAACCAATCAATCTTTTTTATATTAATATTTAGAACATTTGTGGGCAATATATTTTTAGGAATATCACCATGGAATTGGGTAGGTGATTGTCTGTCAGTAAGTGAAATAACGTATTTTCTAAAGGAATAACAAAAATAGAGTACTCTTTACGTGAAAAGTTGATGCATTAGAAAAAAACTAAAAGTTTTTAGTTGGTTTTTGAATTATTTTTGAAGCTAAATATCTGTTCTAATTTTAGTTTCTCTTTTTGGCTATTTTTACAACTTGTTTACTTGTTCCTTACCAACCTAATAAAAACAAATTTATTTTACAAAATTCTTTGTATTCAACTTCTATGTCCATTCTATTCCAAGTAAATATCAAAACAACTTTCATTTCAGGTTGAAGTCATTGATGGAGATCTAGTATGCCCTGAAACAGGAAGGAAATTTCCAATCAATTCAGGAATCCCTAATATGCTTCTCAATGAAGATGAAGTTTGAACATTTCTCAATTCATGTTGAATTATATTATGATGTATTATAATTCCATTTTTAATTCTAATGGAAAATGTTTAAATGTAAATAGATTTTCTTTGGCATAATTTTGTTTTTTCATGGATAACATGAGACACAGAAGCAAAAGAAATATGCTGCTTTAATTTGTTTTTGTAAATATATGATTTTTTTCTATTGCAATGGAATTTATATCAAAACCTTTTAAGAGCTAGAAAAACACATATCAAGTACAAATGATAAGAAAATAATTAAATATTGTAATGTAACTCCATAAAGGCCATGGCTTAATTTACTCTTATTTCCTTTAGGGCTGAAGTAAATCTGCACCAGTTATCTCTACCCCTTCTAAGGGTCAGACCTCGGACTGTGGGCTGGTTCAATGACTAGCTTACTTATGTACAATGAAAACCCTTCTTCTCTTGCTCTCCATGTCTTGTCGCAAGTACACCTCAGAAGGTGTTTATTTTTGTTTTCATTTTGCTATTTATGTTAAGGGCTTTGCATCTTTGGCGATGAGCTCTGTCACAGGAACATTGAACACTGTTAAAAACCTGACCTTATCCCAAAACAATGTTTGCAACAGGAATATTTAATATCTCTGTATTTAACATGAGTCCTTATGCACTACTTACAGACTATTTTAAATAAAATTAAAAAACTAAAAGTGTTGTGGCAAATAAACTTTTAAAAACTTGAAATTTACAAATACTTGTATAGAGCTGTCTAGGCCTCCTCAGGCTTTGCCCCTTTCATAGGATGGGCTATAGATTGTTGCAAATATTTTTGTTAAAAGGAAACAACACAATTCGTGAAAAACTATTAAAATTGATCATGTCTCGCTTGAGACTAGGGAAGGCTTTGAGAGGTCAGACAAGGGATATAGAGGTTAATATTTATCAATACAGCTACAAAGCTAAGACTAAAAAGGCTTTAAACCTCCTAGTGATAAGGTTACAACAGAGAGAAGTTTTACTTTACCTTTTCCGTCCAACTAAACCATCTATTTGAACAGGAAACATTTTATTTTAAATTGCTTTTGGCCCTAGCTTTGGCTATGCATTGAATATTATCTCCCTTGCCTTCCCTGGTCCTATACAAGACATAATCAGTTTTTATCGAGTTTAATGTAGCGTGTTGTTTATTGAAATGTTAATGCAAATGGCGGAACTGTCGGGAATATTTCCTTCAAAATTTTACGCCTGGGGCATTTAAAATTTACCATCTAACTGAACGGGCTATAGGCAAGGAAAAATAGAAAATAATAGAGGCAGTGGAAAAGGGTCACCAACTCGAGTGGATATTGGCAGGCAATGTTATGAGAAGGAAGAAGGATTTCGCTCAGCAGGTTAATTATCTATAGCACTGTAATATCAGATAGAGCACCAGCCTTAAAGGACAGAAAATGATCTGATAAACTGCAGGATGGAGTGATGAGGTCGAGCTGGCTTCACCAATGGCTCAACTGAACAGAGGCAAAAACAAATAAATATATTTTTGTTTTGACATTTTCATATTTATTTTTGTTCATTAGCAGTTATTGGCTTTGATTACAAAACAAATAATAACAACATGATTAACAACTTTCTTTGAATGGCTAATTTGAGGTTCCTGTACAGAATTCTAAGAGCAAACAAAGTTTCAAAAATTAAAAAAATCAATACAATAACAACTGTACATTATCTTTAGCAAGACCTAGCTTTAAAAAATAAATAAAAATTTAAACTGCACTCCTCTGCAGGGGTCTCATTATTCGATGGAAATAAAATATTACATGAGCTGAAAGCATTAAAACTCTTGTTCGAACTCCATTCCACCTAGAACAAACAATATACTCATATCTATAAAATAAAAACAAATGATAAAACAGAAATGGAAGACACAAATTCTTCAAAATCAAATAAATTAAAATCTTAAAATATTAAAAAACTGTTGTATTTATGCAAAACTTATATAAATTTCCTTTATAGGTAGTTGGTAATAGCTTTATTCAGTCCTCATATATTTTATTATCAATTTTCATATGGTGCGGCATGTCACACACTAGGTTATTCAATTTTGTTAGACACGTTTCGGTTATAAGGCATTTTCAATCTGCATGATTGTGCATTATTTATTATATTATAATCTTCAGATATTGTTTTTATAGATCATGTGCTTGTTTAAGTTGCGAGGAAATCTCATTTTTGATTGCATGGTTAATGGCATGTTTTGAGTCTGCTTCTTTAATGGAGGACTGAATGTGCAAGACTGTCTTGCAGATTGAAAATGGCTTATAGACGAAATGTTTCTGTAATAAAATTCTAATAACCTAGTGTGTGACATGCTGCACTCTATGTAACTTGAAAATAAAATATATGAGGACTGAATAAAGCTGTTACCAACTACCTACAACATCTTAGTCTTTAACTTAGAATGTACACAATAAATTTTGTTGTTTTAAGTTTTTTTGTTTTTTTTTTCTTTTCTTTTACCATTTTATGTGTTTATTATTATTTTTTAAAGACAAATTTATATGTAAGACGATTTATGGAGCAAATCGCCTGTGTTAAAGAGCTCCTTATATACATAAATATTTTTTTTTAAAGTTTAAAAATTAAATAAAAAATCTCACATTGACTAGACGGAATCCCAAAATGAGAAAATGGCTATGGAAAACGTTTTTATGAAAGAAATAACTAAAGCGTAGGATGAGAAAAGCTGGGCGGTGGAGGCTCAGCTATTTTAATGCCGTCCTGCGGAACCAGGAGGGTGAAACGGCTTTGCTCCAGAGGCATCTAAATTCATGCGAGCTACCGTCTCGTAAGGGTTAAGGCTGAGAGTAAGTTTACTTCAACTATGATTTAAATGAGTTGAACCACTGTATAAGACAAATAATGGAATTCATGAAGAGTGACTTAACTCTTTCCGTACCGTGGACTGCTCCAGCAGTCGAGAGCGGTCGGGACCTGTGTACTGTGGACTTGTGTAGAAGTCGAAGGAAGATGGGACCCACGTACCGTGGACTTGTACAGCAGTCGAGAGCTCGGCATATCTCTCGCATTCTTTATCTTCTTATTTCTCGACTTTAGAGCTATCTAGCGTTACCGTATTGTACTTCTAGTATTCCTCTAGTAGTAGTTAATGTTCAAACCTTCATTATTTTTTGCTATTTGAAGCTGATTTGACTTGGTATGTTTTTATATGAAGCCCAGTAGTGAAATTTGCGGCACATATAAGTGTAAAACAGGAGGATTAGGTTCAAATCCTGGCCTAACAAGTTATTTTTTTCTAAAAAATAAAGATTTGAAAATCAAGTCACTAAAGATGTACACTTTTTAGTGTGAAATACATTGGTTTAATACATTTAAATTTTAATAGGGATACCTATTTTCAACCTTATAAGACACTAACATTGTCTTGCTTCAAATAAATCATGTTGTTATGCCATTGATTTGGGGTTTTGGATGAATGGCCTTGCTATACTGCGATACAAATCCCAGCCTAGCAAGTTAATTTTCCTAAAAAATAGAAGTTAGAAAAAACAAATTTTATGAAGATGTTAAACTATGACTGCATGGGCAACATGCTGCACAAAATGTTACAATCCAAATACAAAGAAAACCGCATATACAAATAAATTAAATTATGATAGACACACATGTTGAAAGTAGCCGATCTTATGCTGTATTCAAAAATATTTAACTAAAATATAAAGATAAACAAAATTGACTTACCATAATGCAAATTCAAAAAGAAATACTTCTTTGGCATTCTTTAGACCTGAAAAATAGCCCGAAAACGTGCCCATAACTCTGTTTTGAGTAGCTGCACATCTTGCCATAACTTTATACCTATCAATAGGATCGCCATGACCACGGGCTATTGACCGAATTGTATTAATGTTCCTAAAAGAAGAATGATATTTGTTAATGGAAACAAAATTATATCATACACTGCATAACTTAGGCTTAACAAATGTCATTATTTTGAAACATTCTTTATTATTTTCATGAAAGTTTAATTACTCGGAAACAGTTTACTAGGAAATGTCTATTTAAAATACAGAAATCACATTTACTTGTACATTTTTTCTAGTTAATAACATGCTACCTAGTGGTTGTCACTCGTCCTAAACATCTATGGTGTTTAAGAAAATAATATATTTTATGCTATTGAGCAAAATAAAGCATAGTATTAAAAATTTAACATTTCACTGTGAAAATACAGGTTTTTTTTGTTTGTTTTAGTTTTACCATCAAATACATAAATTGATACCAATTATCAAATAATGAGGTCGTCAAGACTACGCTACTGTTAGATAACAGAAGAGAGCCAGCCACAAGCTGACTATTTTCAGCTGCAGTATTCCTACCAACCTGACATATATTATTTTATAAATATAAAGATTATCTGTCTTAGTGGCATTTGTCACCAGCGGTGCCGTTTTTTAAACTAGAAATTTTCTCCAGCATTACAGATGGTTACGCTAACGAGCGGGCATCATATACTACCCGAAGGAGCTGACTGTAATGCCGCAGAAAATTTGAGGTTTAATACTGGTGACATATTCCAGGAAGTAATAGGAGATGAAATAACCCAGCAAAGATGTTTAAAAGAGAAAAAATTAAGGTTTTGTTTTCTTTATATTGGAATTAAGATTTTCTCAATGTCTTAAACAAGTGGTCAAGCAGTGTTGCCAACCCAGACCCAAAATCGGTAGAGAGAGGTATCTCTTCTTTTTTTTTTTTTTTTTTTTTTTTTTTTTTTCATTTTTCCCCTGGAAGCGTTATGTAATTATTATTTTATCACATTAAAACACATAAAAGAATAATTTAACTTGATAACAACAATCTCTATTATTTTTTAGATAGACAATATTATTTTTATTAAGATCAAAAATAGAATCATAAAAGAAATTCTATTTTAATTTTATAAATATAATAATTAGCAAAAAGTTGATTTGTTTTATCTAGCATAAAAAACTGAATTTTTGATAAAATAAAAAATACAAATGATTTGAAATATTTTGGTTTAACTCTAAAACCACATTGCACTTTATTTTAATTCATTGACTTCTGAGCGAGATAAAAAGCGTTATCTGTACAGATTTTGGGTCAAGGTGAGCAATACTACTAGACCGGAAGTGTATTTCTGAATAGCCTTTGCGGTAATAGCTTTGTGGAAAAAATTGTAATACTAATGTGCCTACTTCTAGACTCATTTCCATCAGCACTCATACTTCTTTCACATTATTTTCTGAAAACCTTTACGTTCATTAAAATGTCTACTATTTACACATTCCCACCGGAAAAAAATTATAGAGGGATAATTACTGCAAGTGCTACATTTATTTTAACTGACATACCTAACTACCAAAAGTATACTATGAGGGACATGCTTGAGGACTTTCATGATTTCATTAAATCGATTTCGGGTTCTATCTTTTAAATCTTTGATTTGTTGTTCCTTCAGATGTTGAATGATCAATATATTTAGTCCTCTCTGCGGGATCTGGGTGAGAATCTCAATAAGCATTTTATAGTCTGGAAAGAAGGAGGATATTTAGAAATATGACAACAGCAAACTAGCTATGATTTACCCACTACCTACTTTCATTTATTTTTAAAAAAAATAATCAAATCCTATCTTCATTTAAGAATCAGAATTATTTGTACATTGCATTTCAATAACATCAACAAATAAGCTATTGTGAGTACTTCAACAGTTTGGTCTTCGATGACTAAGATAAGATTCAAATAATGACATACAAGGGAGTGAAGATACATCAAATACTAGAGGATCCAGTCCGCCAAATATTTAACTCTTTCAGTACTGAATATGGTAGAAATACAGAATACCTTGAGGGAGAAGATTGTTCATGCTGCTTGCTGGACTCACTGTTCCAGGCCTGCAGTCTACCGTGGGACGGCATTATCTCAGCCGTATCAGGTAAATAAGCTTTCCACCACCATTCAATGGTTTGATGTTTTGGGCAAATTATTAACCCTTGACATACCACGGATGGGGTGCAGGATACCGTCTTTTTCTAGTTAGGTTTGACACCTAACCTGTCTAGAAAAGGATTTGTATATATAAATATACAAGATCAAAAAAATTTGTTTAGTATATTCAAAAATTTTTCTTTGACTTCTGAATTAATATCTGCCTGAATTAAAATCTAGAATTTTCCTGTTAAATATTGCCAAAGTTTGAATGACAACTCAACATTTGTCAGACGGGCAGAAGAAGTACAAGATGAGCCTGAAACGTAACTGGGGCGAAACAAGTACATGACGGGTCACTGTGTCAAATGCACCCCAATGGTTAATTCTTGCTTGAAGGGCTGGCAAATTAATCCCCCTCCACTCTCTAGACTTGATGGTACACTGAACCATGGTACTATCCCCTCTCTATCCCTCACAGAATCTACTGACACCCAATCACATTCTTGAAGGCCTAAAAGGAATGATAACCCTTGAGCATGTATAGTCCGCCCGCAAACAAAAGAACAAGAAGGGGCGTGGCTGGAGGGGAGCAAGGCCTTCTCATAAATGGACAGGGTGCAGCACGTGCGTACTACTTTTGTATGTGGGCAGACTATAAGTGAATTTATTGTAGAAATGCACCCTCATGCTATCTAAAGATCAGATGAAATAAAATATACATTCATGCTCAGTAGTGTGCCTAAATAGCCAATTCATGAATAGTATAAGCTTTGGTTGACTTTTGCTAGAGATAATAAAGGTATCTAAGCCTACGTGATTAATGCTCAGCATAAGCACGCATGCCCATAAATGAGAATGAAAACAATCATCTCATTGGATCGGCATTCACTAAATTCATTTTCACCCTTTGTACAAATCATGCATCATTAACTTTAATAACGTTGATTTTTTAAATAAAATTGTATTCAGAATAAGAAAATTACGAATAACTGTTTTAATTATCTGTAATTTTCTCAAAGGCAAGAAAATGCATGAAGATCCAAGATCCATATTAAAAGTACTCGGAAGTATAAGAACCCTACAGTCGTATTTTCTATACATTTTGTAATGGTCCTTTTATTTTCAACCATTTATGAAACACACATATATGTGTGTTTATATGATTTTAGAGCTAGCAACTAGGCGATTAGCTTCAAGCTGTTTATATATATATATAAACTGCTTGAACCTAATCGCCTAGTTGCTAGCTCTAAAGTCATATAAATAAACTGATTGAGGTTTCTTCACTGGGGGATATTTTTGTTATTAATATGGCTTACTGGAGTGGTTCGTATGTGATGCGTATAGGCAACAATACAGGCTTATATATGATTATGAGAAAAACAAAAAAGAAAAGAAACAAAATAAATGATAATATACCATTATATGAGTAGCCCAAGCTTATTTTTTTCCTATTTAACATGATTGGTATAATAAATTATAGATTGATACTTAAAATATAATCAGTGAAAAAATATTGCAAACAAAAAAATTGATATGATGTTGATCATAAAACTGTATGACTGTCTTTTTCCCGTATAGTACAAGAGCTGGTAACGCACGTTTCATGAACCTTGAAATTTTGCTATAGTGCATCTCTTGGGTAGAGATGAAGGTAATTATGTGTCGGCTATACTTACCTTGGGACATCAGGTACTGCACATAGGGGATAGGTGCTAAAAAAAATATGCCCCCAAAAAACCTTAAGTTGTTTTTTTTTTCAATATTAAATATTGTGTTTTATTTATGCTGCAATTTAAACACTATCTTTGATAAACATAATTTAAAATAATTACAAAAGGGCAGGCACTTTTTTTGAGGTTTAATTATTAAAACACTTCATTTAGTACTGAAAAAAAAAAAAACTTTCATGTCAATCCCCTTAAAAGCATCTGCCGTATTTATTATTCAATGTAAATTGCCTTAATTTTACATTAAAGATTGTTGGCTTCTGAATAAAACACTTTTTTTGGGGCATATTTTTTTGCACCTATCCCCTATATAGAACCTGGTGTCCCAAAGTAAGTCTAGCCAACACATACTAACAAGAGATGCACTGTAGCAAAATTTCAAGGTGCATAAAACACTTCACGGAACTTACATTACCAGCTCTCCGACTAGTAGAAATCTGTGCACTTCTCACAAATGGGTGACAACTGTGAGTAGAATAAAGAAGTTATTTATTGCTAGAATGGCTTTTTAATCGATCTTTATCAATAGACTGAATTATTTACATAAATTCACTTGGATGATATATGAGCTATTATTACATCTAAATCTATAAACAGTGAATATATTTTTTTTTTATTTCTCTTCTTTGAACATCACCTACATTATTATGTCTTGTTTTGGATCAGCCAAGGCTGAGCGAGGTGAAGGCAAGGGAGATAGTATTAATGTTTATCAATACTTAGCCAAAACTAAGGCTGAAAACAATTTAAACTATGATGTTGCCAATTCCACAAGCGAAACAACCAGTACATTTTATGTACATACTTAATTGTGAAGGAAGGGAAAACTTTTGGTACAACTTGACAATTATTTAAACTCTATCGAATAAGAATAAAGGAAGAAAAATAATCCTTGTGGAATACTTTATAAAATGTGTTATTAAAAAAAAAAAATGATATGTAAGGTATTAAAAATGTCGGCCCAACTGTTCCAATTCTACAGAATAGCCGAATGAAAATATTTTCCAATGCACTTCGGGATATGTGTCTAATATTTTAAAAACAATGGGTTACTCAAGCCATCAAGTTGAGTTAGCCTAAAAGTTGAGGCTGAAGTAGTTGTGTTTGAAGCATACCCCATGAATAGGCACCAAAATGCCCCAAAACATGTAGGGAAGGTAAATAAATAGTGTGAAAGTGTATATTACAGTATTATTGACCTTCCATATTCTTCCATAATTTGCTAAATTTGAGCAAGGGGACAGTTAATAATCAATTATTTGTATATTCATCCAACGTGAACCAAAATATTAGCAATAAAAATATTCCTTTCCATCCTGATCTAGTATATTTTCAGTCGATCACCAAACTAACCTTCAGTCTGTAATTTAGTCAATAGAAATAATTTCAAAGAGAGATGAAAATGAATAGGGATTTAAGATTTTATGATGAGATATTTGTCTCTGTACCTTGTCACAAGCATAAGCTTCCCTGGAATCTGCCTGAAAATAGTGAGGCACCGGTCCCTAAGGGCCATAATCTCAAGATTGATCTTTGCTCTCTCTTCCCGGGTAAGTTTTTTTGGAGAACCATGTTTTTGTCGAGCGAAAAATAACCTTACTACATCAGAGTCACTATCGGACCCAGAAGGGGCAGGAATGTAGCGTTGGCCTAGTGCAATGCAGAACAGCCTATAATCGACTTCTGCAATAAACAATAAAAAATAACTAAGTATTTTTTCCTAATTAGGTAATAAATGTAATATATTATCTCTAATACAAATTCATTGATTTAAAAAGTTTATTAGTGCTCCACACCCATGCGTGTTAATCAGAAAAGTTCATTTTTTTAATTGTTTATACAACAAAGAATTCCTAGAAAATAAATTATTTCATAATATTTTGTCTAAAACTTCTATGCAGATTAATTTGTCAAAGCCGCTTTCACTCTTGGTTAAAAACTATTTTTAAAAAATAAAAAAAATTATCTTTCTTAGTTTCATGAAAATTATTATTATTATAAAACACATAACTAACCAAAAATGTTAAGAAGTGGGCACAGTCTGGGGGCCAAAATACAGCCAATATTGTTTTTAACTTCTTTGTTGCTCTTTTAGTATCATATCAAGTATACTCCTAAACAAGGGGTATTCATGATGTTATGATTTCTTTCTTAATGGTTTATAAACTTCTGGGATAGTTATAGGTAGCCACCCTTTAATAATGATCGCAATGATGGTTTGACACAGGCAGCACACAAAATAAAAAAAGTGGTCTTTTCCAAAGGCACCATACATATTTTCTTACGAACTTCAACACGCTGAATCTGAATCCAGAGTCCGTTTCACTCCAGCACGTCAGGCTTAAGCGCATTTGAAGGTCAAATTTCTTATGAAGTTGTTTATGATGCCCTTGATGCCTATTCAGGAGAACCTTAACTTATACATAAATAACGTTGCTCTACCCATGGAAGGTCTTCCTTAGCTAAGGCTAAATTTATTTATGTATAAGTTAAGTTCCTCATGAAGAGTTGTCAAGGGACGCAAAATATGTAGAGATAAATAAAGCATATTATCTGAAGTTGACAAGTTTTATATATGCATGACCTTCCGCCTATTTAAATAGTATATTGAAAAAAGGAGTCACAATTTTATAATATTACCTTATATGGTGAACTATCATCCCCTCTTCCATGAAAGGAAAAGGAGTGGGAAATACTCCCCTTGGTAATACAATTTACTAAATCTGGTAAAATTACCGAAGACTATGAATTAGCAAAGAACATTAAATGTATTAAAATAACATTTGAACAATAACCTTCAACCTCTGCCCATTTATTTAATGAAACTTATTAAGTAAGAATATAAATTATTTCATTTATTTGACAAAACTTATTTGGTAAGAATAGAAAATATTTGAAGCTCTGAAAAGACAAATTAGCAAATTTTTATCTTTGTTATTAAGTGCAAAGCAAACTTATTCATATGAATTTTTAAAGTGCCAACTAAGATGGGTTAAAAATGAATTCACTAAGTTAAACAAAAAATTTTGTAAGGATAAAATAACTAGAATACGAAATATATGGAAATGGAATATATTTTTTTTAGAGAGCTAGTTTTTAAGCAAATGAACAGTAAAGATCTATTTGTGAGGTATAATTTTTTTTTTTTTTTTTTTTTTTTTTTTTTTTTTTTTTTTTTTTTTTTTAATTAAGGTTAAAAATACTTTGGTTAATTCTAGTCCAGTAATCAATTTAGTCAAATCTGTCAATATAATAGAAGATAGCTATTACAAAACTCAAATTCTGTTTTTTGTTTATTAATAAATAAAGGTAAGGAAATGTGAAAAATAAAAATTATTAATGCTTCTTTACAAATAAAATTACCATTCTTGTTCTTTTTAAAAAAAACTTAACCTTACTCTCTCAATAGTATTTATTAATTACAGTAGACTCTCTCTTGTCCGGCATTCTCTTATCCGTTGCTCTCTCTAATCCAGCGATCTCCTATAGTAATAAGTGACGGATCTCGGAACTGGCCGGAGCTAGCCAAACATTTGTTTCATGGTATTTCATTGAATGGAAGTCAAAGAAGTCATATATGTTTCATTTTAGAGGCAGGAACTTGTGTTTCTACTAAGGCACCAGCGGTTGGAATGCCTGATTTTAGCCAGTCTAGTTTGAACATTCATCACCAGTAGAGTGTAATTTTTAAAAGTAATTTTAATAATATGTACCAGTTTAAATATGTAATATTAAAAATGGTACATATTATTATATCCTCAAATAATAAGGTTTTTCAAATAAGTAAGTGACCGCTTCTAATTGAATTCTCTAATCTGGCGTTTTCTCTAATCCGACTGCACCCTGGTCCTGACAACGCCGGATTAGGGAGAGTCTACTGTAGTAGGATGCATCTACTATCTATTATAATCCTTCTTATTAAACTGACTGTGAATGAATAATTTAGCTAATTACAAGGAAGAAAGATAAAATCAACAGTATACCGTCTACTCCTAGCTCCATGGAGTGTTGCTTCATCTTAGGATGATCATTGAGAACCATAGACTTCCATAAAAGCCTCAAGGATTCCCGAACATTATTTGGTACTTCTTCATATAGACCATGGTCTAAAATAACCAGCTCAGCACCTTTTACTTTCTTTGAATTTCGCACTAGAACTAAAATAATTAGGCATTAGAAATAAATAACATTTTATGTTCCGTTGTACTAAATATATACAGAATTCTACCATTCCCAGGATGTGGGTCAGCATGTACAAATCCAGTATGGAAAATTTGTTGAGCGAAAGCTTTAAAAAGTTTATCGTCTATGTCAGACAAAGAAAAATTTTCTTTTAGCAAGACCTCTTTGTCGCTAATTTTTATTCCTTCAATAAATTCTGTTGTTAGAACTCTCTGCAAAATTGAAATTATTTCATGATTAAAATTTTAATAATAACAAAATGATGTTTATTTTATTTAGGTAGCCTTTTCAATCCCATCGATGATCGAACTATCCTGACAATCTAGGGAAAAAACTGTTTTATGTTTTCAAATCTTTATTTTTTAGAAAAGTTAACACTCCAGGCAGAGATTTGAATCCAAGGCTTAACCCTTGTAATTGATGTTCAAGTGTATTGTCAATTTTGCTAATGGGGCTTCATCCAAAAGCTTCAGATAGCTGGCTTAGTGTCTTATTAATCCAAAGCCAGACTATGTTATTGTAAAATCTTTAGTTTTTAGAAAAATTAACTCACAATTTAAAACATTTGAAAATGAATTCATTTAAATACTATTAGAGGTACCAACTCTCAGCCTTTTATATATTTGTTTTCAGATATATATGACGCTATTCCATATATCTCAAGCTTTGGATGAATTAACTTGCTTCAATCAAAGAATGAGTTCTAAAACAACAGCCTTTAACAACAAGTTGTTCACATATAACATACACTTATTAAATATTCATAATTCCCATTTTTTATGATATCATTTAAAATATAAGAGACAAGAAGCATTCATAATTTCTAATAGTTCCTTTAAATGAAAAAAAAATAGTGTAAGAATATATCAAATTAATAATATCATCTTACTGAGCTTGTAAGGTCCCAAAATACTTTTGGCACATATATAAAAGGATATTCAGAAAGATCTTTGGCACATTTCTCTGAATTTTGGGCTTCGTTAATAAAATTCAGTTCTTTTTCCAGTGTTCCTCTTAATTCCTGAAAAATTCATCAAAACGCATAAAAAACTAGTGGTATAACATAAACATTTTCTATCTATACCGGGAGTGGCCAAACCAAGGCATGTTGCAGGATTAGATGTGGTGTGTCCTTTCGCTTAATTATTCTTTTGAAACGGGTGCCATAAGTGAATCTATTATACAACTACAACAACCACTGAGTGTTCTCAGTTCAATGCCTTACAGACTTAATACTGATTAATTAGTCGGGATTTTGATGCATTACATTAATAGAATGTTAACAGTGTTTGTGGCCATAAGAAAGAGAAGAGAATTCGTGAGAAAGACAGTATGAATGATAGGATGTGAGGAGTAAGATTCAGTGTGATGGAGACATGATTTATCGGTGTAGAAAAATATGACACATTTGGATTGAGAAGCGAAACACTTGAGAGGGAGCTATGAGAGAGACGAGGTATGATTGAGAAGAGGAAATAACTGAGCTGTGAAACAATTGAGAAGCTGTGCAGTAAAGACATAATACGATTAAAGCTGTTATGGGCGGGACAAGAAATATTAGACACAGTATGTTTAGAAAACTATGAGACTGAGACTAACGCTTTGAGACACAATATAATTGAGTGGTATGATTGTAACTCAAATCAGAAGTGGTTGATTGTGAAACTATAACATTTAGATTCAAGACATTTGATAAGAAGTATGATTGAAATGAGCTGGGACTGAGATTGGTCGCAATTAAGAAGCAGTATATTGATATGTGATAAGATTGCGACATAATATGTTTAATGTGGAGTATGATTGAGATGAGCTGTAAGTGAGATGATTAAGAAACGAAACTACTGAGAGGTGGTATGATTGAGAGGCAGTAAGATAGAACGCATTAAATTTAAAACTGCTACTACAGAGAGGCACAATACATTGAGAGGCAATGTGACCGAGGAGCACTGTGAGTGTGACAAGTTATGAAGAAAGGCACTGTGAGGAAGAGGGAGCATGATTAAGAAGCATTATGATTGAGGGATGGTGTGACTGAGAGGTGGTATGAATGAAACGCAACATGATCAAGAGGAAGTTTAATACAGCCTCGATTGATTGGATGGTGCTATGAGTTCTCAATTATACTGCATAATCAAATTATTGTTAGCCTTGGCCTTTTGCATTGCTTGTGAGAGGGAGCAGGATTGTCAAAGAAGAAATTGGCATATAATGAATACAAAGTTCGGAAACCCCTGATTCATGAACTCTTAATTATTCAATTTTTTTTTTTTATTGTTAGATATACAATTCTACTTACATTTAATATCCAAGCAAAATCGAAACTATCGTGAATCCAACCAGCAATAGTTAATAGGATCCTAAGAGTAGCTATATCCCCAATGAACCTGTCCTGCAAATCTATATACTGAACTTTCACTGCGACATCATTGCCATCCATTGTTGTTGCTCGAAAAACCTAGGGAACAAGAATGTTCATTTTTTATTGCAATAAAAAAAATACAACAGAAATATTCCATTAAAAGTACAAAACTTTCATTCATGTTTTTTTTTTTAAACTTAAAACACATACATATGTAATTTATATAATACCAACTTAAATGGACCTGTTTTACTAACCCTTGCGCTGCTATGGACTGATATATCAGTCCGGGGGTCGCAGTGCCCCGAGTGCTATGGACTGATATATCAGTGCAGCTTCTTTTGGGCTTGGCTGCTACGAGCAATTATATCAGTCCTTCTACTATTGCCATCTGTAGGCTGTTAATAAAAGCTGAAGTTTCCTTCAAAGTCGATAGGGGACATAGGACTTCACTATTGTCACTTTTGCTTCCAACTACTCAGCTTACCTGTAGGTATACCTGCTCCCTCTGTTGAAATTTGCGACTCATTTAGTGTAATGACGTCAAGTTGATGTATATATCTCTTTGTATGGCGGTTGTTGCCATGAGGATGTGAGTTATCAGCCTGTAATGGAGATGTATAAAATGGCGGATCTGGTTGTATTGCAGTGCAATAAATAAGTACTTCAGATGTGTTTCAATATTAGTTATGAGTGTTTCCTTCATCCTTAAAACCCTCCCTTTTATTACTGCCAAAAACCGTTGTTTCTCATATCCTGAAATTTACCCTGAATATTTCTCCAGTATATTTTGTGCTTTTCAAGTGGAGAATTGTGTGTCAGTAAATATTTATAAGAAAATTTATTCTGAACAAGAATTGCTAGAACTTTTGACAGGTGTGAGTGAAAGTGAAGCGGAGTTTTCTTCCGATGATGATGAGGGTTCTGATAATGTATAACAAAATGTTTCTATTGGAGAAACATCTGGAACAAGTGGAATGCAAAGTACAGGAGAATTATCTTCCGACAAATCATCGTGTGATGAAACTATTCAGCACACGGGGCACTCCCAGTGCTAGGCTATCCCGCACCACCGCATCATCTAGCCCTACGAGTATTACGCAACCTAAAGGTCAACAGTGTCATTCACGTTATATAGAATCATTACTGTATAGATCTGCTATGTGAACATTCTCAGCAATGCAGAGAATTGGGTACAAAATTTAGCAACATATCACCCTAGCAACTAAAAAAATGCTAAGTTATAAATGGCATACCTGAGCTAAACTTGCAGCAGCTATTGGTTTCTCATTGAATGCTTTAAAGAGTTCTTTTATAGATTTTCCAAAGTCTTCTTTGAAAATCTGATGAATTTCTCCAGGATCATGATTTAAGCACTTATCTTGAAGTACCTAAGAATGAAATTCAATTCAGATTAATTAATATAATTTGTTAGACTTGCTATCTCCTTTCCTTCTATTTAAACTTAATGAATATTTTGATGATATGAAGCTTGATGATAAATTAGTAGAGGATTTTTGTTCATTTTTGATCATGCTATTCGCCAAAGATGCAGAGCATCATCATCAATAAATAAACAATTCACATAATTTTTTACCTTCTATTATAGCTTTGTATCACTGATTGGCCTACATCCAAAAATATATCTTAAGTACATAACAACATTAATATTAAGATCTAAAAAGAAGTCTCCCCGTGGTCTAGTGGCTAACGCCTTAGATCCTCATGTGGGAGATGGTGGGTACGAGTCCATCCGGCGCCAGACATTTTCTCATCTCCTGGCTTGTTGAGAAAATTCCTCACTGCATCATGGGTGTTGGCACTAATGGCCCGAATGTGGTATAAAAAAATAATAAAAAAATAACTAAAAAGAAGTAGTTAAGTTGTATTTTTAATATAGCTTATGTGATGGAATGTACGATCACTTTTTCCATTTGAGCCTTATCTTAAACAATCCATCGAATGAACTTCTTAATTGGAGCAGATAATTTCCTAGTAATAGAAAAAGAACTTATTCGAACCACCAATAATTAAAAAAAAATGTTATTTATTTAAATAAAGTCCTACTTCTAATTTTAGTTGTTATAAATCCCACAATTATTATGGGATTTATAAAAACTTACTGTAGTAAATTATAAAGTAAGGTGTTTATTCTTTGTTTTTTTTTAATGAGATGAAGATAGTTAGCTGTTGAGGTGATGCAAGGGATGGTTGGGATTCGGATAGGAGAAAAAAACCTTCAGATCTTCAAGCACAAATCTATATTGGATGTTTCTTTTTCCCCCCAAATCTATATTGGACATTTTCTTGTTTCATTTTTGTTACTTTTAAGCATAAGCTGTTGATCAGCATACAAAACTTTTAGCATGTTCAGATAACCCAGGAGTTCAATTACGCATGTGCGAACGTCTGGGCATGTATTTCTCCCTGCCCTCTCCTTTCTGTTCTGCCATTTGCAAAGCCTTTTAGTAACCAAACACTTAACGTGAATCACTATAAAAACTGATTTTGTCTCGTTTAGGAGTAGGAAAGGCTTTGAAAGGCCCCGGAAGGTAGATAGTGTTTAATATTTATCAATACTCAGCAAAAGCTAAGGCTAAAAACAATTTCAACGTTTCCGATTACTCAAGCAAGGCGACTGGAGTAACCATTGAAAACTGATAAGGTTATAAAAGGGAATTCTTCCCACTATTTCTCGGGAATGTGGGCCCCGCCCATTCCCTCTGTCTAATTGAACAGGCTATAGTTTAAATTGTTTCCAGCCTTAGCTTTGGCTAAATATTGATACAAATTAAACACTATCTCACTTGCCTGACCTCTCATAGCTTCCCTGGTCCTAAACGAGGCATAATCATTTTTAATTGAGTTCCACGGAGCGTGTTGTTCATTGAAATGGTAATCTAAATGGCGGAACCATCGGGAATATTTCCCTAAAAATTTCGAGCATGCAGGATTTGAACTATTCCATTTAACTGAGCGGGCTACGGTAAAGCGAGTACCTTGATTACTTCTATGAACAAAATAAAAATTATAAAGCAATATCTATGGACTTCACAATAAGGGGGGAAATTGTTACGTTAACAATAGGGGGGATATTGCTATTTCTGCATCAAATCTGATGATTTCTTCAGAACATGCTTTAATTTAACAATAAATGAAATTGGAATTGGCAAATAACTACTGACCCGAAGAGTCTCAATGTACTCAAATGGTAAAATATGATCCATGACAACCAGACCTTGACCAAGCTTGATATAAAGGCCACCATTTTTAAGGCATCCATTCAGAATCCTCTCAGCAGATCTTTTGTGAACTTGAGACAAGGCTTCAGCATAAGCAGGACTATCCACAGCTATTCCCAAAGGAGTCCAAAAATAATCTAAAGTGACAGCAACTCCGATAGCAGAAGACCTGGAAAATATAATACATATTTAAACATACATAGGCATAGTATAATTATTAAAACAAGATATTCATGCAAACTAAAAGAATATAAAAAGTCTGATTCACAGGAAGGGTGTCATTTTAGACTGTTTTACAACTCCTGTAGCAAACCCAGAGCAAGTGCAACTGTTTTGTGCCCTCGGCAATGGATTTGAATGGGGAGGCACATATGACGCAACTGGTTTTTGCCGATCTCAAACCAATCACATTCAACTATGGGTCGACGGTTGCAGTTGTGTTGTAAGAGACCAAGTGGGTTAAGCCAATGTTTTAACAGCCGTATAGTGTCAATCTCAACATGAAGGTCTTCTCCAAGGAAGGAACAACCAGTTTTGTGAGTTCCAAAAAGGAGTCTTTTGTAATTATTTAAAAAGAGTTAAACCTTCTATCGGACTGAGACAGCTCTCTAGCTGCTATAAATAGTCTAGAGTTCACATGCTTGCTGAAATAAGGGTGACCCAATGCTCTGTGCTCTTCACCGGCTACGCTATTGATAATAGTTAACAACATTATCAATAGCGTAGCCGATTGATTCTGACATAGTAAGCTACCACGGGGGCCTAGACCTTAAAAACAAACATGTATCACACTAAATAAACACTCCATTTTTACTGCGTCATATGATTTACGATGCAGGTGATTTACAAAAAGCCCTTTGCCAGTACGCCTGTGTGCGGACAGAAGTTTTGTTTCAGTTGCAAACTGGTTTGCAACGGTAGTTGCAGAACAACCACACAGTGTGCACTGAGCATCAGTTTTTTCTGAGTTAAATATAATGGATGTTAAAATTGAAATAAATAAATAAATTTTGAATGTTTAAAACTAATATTACCTGAAAAATCGCACAATGCCTCCGAGGGTAACTCTAATAAATCTTCTCTCATTTTCAGGCCGGGAAAAATAGTATACACAACCAGCAGTACATACTGTCGTTCCGATCACTGCAGCATAAAGTTTTTTGTTCTTGGTTTTATAATGTTTATCCGTATTGGTAAAAATATTTTTAGCAAAACTGGCCCTTTTTAATTTATTAATCGAAAAGAGCTGCTTGCGAGGTGCTTGAAATGCATTCCTAATGCATAAAATGTGCATGTCAGCTGAAACAAAGTTTAAAAACTCTTCAATACAAATTGAAAAATACGTGTAACACCATGTAAAAACTCATCAGAAAAACCTTGACAAATAAATAATCATTTATTTTAAATGTAATGTCTCTTTTATAAGAAACAAATTTTTAAGAAGGGTTATCTACAGACCTTCCTAGCCTTCCTTTTTTTTTTAGAAAATCCTAGAAGGATTTCAACCCATGACCTCAAACACAGACTGTTGAAAATGTAACAATCATACCATCGAGCCTCCTTTCGTATATTTAACTATGAAGACCAAAGCCCGAATATATCGTGGTTATGTCGAATTTATCAAATATTAAGTGTAGCTGATGGTTTTCTTGTTCCAATCACAAATGATTATTATAGTAAAACTTATTAGTGCAAAAATGTTCTAAAAATGTCCAAGGTTCAAAAACAATATTTTCAATAGCTAATTATAAAAAAAAAAGTCAAGTGTCAAAATAGCAATTCAGAGTATATGGCTTAACATTTCATCATCAAATAGTAAACAAACACACACACACACATTTTGAAGGGATGATTGAAAATATAAAACAATAAGTTAAATAAAGCCTTCCATTTGACTTTTGTTTAAGTTGCAAAAACACATTTATTGATTTTTACATATACCTCAGGTCAAGGTATTTTTAGTCCAGAGGTACAACATTGAGAGTAAAAAATGATTTAACAATCATTGAAAGACAGAAATAAAAGATACTTATGCTTGCGATTTAAATTAAAGGAATTTGGAAATATTTTAGAGCTTTAGTCTTCAGGTCCACAGTTAATATTAGGTTACAGGAAATCCTTCAAAACATGCAAAATTATAACTCTTGTTTTTCCTTTTCCAAAAGAAATGCAAGATTTTATAGTACTTGAAACCTACCTTAAAAATTATTTATTAAACCTACTGAATGTAAAGCTGTTATTAAGTGTAGTTAATGTAGTGAAGAAAAAAAACAATTTCTTCTGGTTGTATTATACGTCTACTGCTACATAAGAAAACTGGGAAAGAGAGAATGCTGAATGAGTATTGGAGTGTAAGTGGAACATAAAAAGAAAGTTAGTAAGGAGCCAAAAGAAAGTTCCTCGATGAATAATTAAGATGTATTTCTGGGTAAATTTTGTAATGTTGTTGTTTATCAACAAGGAGCATTACTGATTACTAGTATTACTAGTTTAAGATTAAGATGTTTTATACTTAAAGCCGGTGTTTTGAAAATTACAAAAAATAACCATTGCATCACAATGAAAGTTTGGCTCCCCACAATATAAAAAAAAAACTTACCGCTATATTAAAACGGATACTGGCACAATATTATAAAAATTATTTCAGACATGAATATACTTTTATGTGCACTTAATTAACTCGACAACTTAATACAATAACCTGCCGCTGGAAGGTTACAGCCAACGGATTCTTGGGAAATCACAAGAAGCGTTCTCATTGGTTCAACATCAGCCAATGAGCTTTCCCTTTTGACAGATGCAGTCAGAAGAAAACAAAAATCAGCTGGTTGCCATCTTAGCTTGGTCGGGGGCATTGGTCGGGTTGACATCGTTTGTTGTCTGGGCCAGGAGCGGGAGCTCAGTAAACATCAAGCTGTAAGTTCATTTATTATATAAATAAAAAATATTTGGGAACAAATTAGATTGCTTAATATGAAAAGGATATACTTAAATACTTATAAAATGTTGGAAGGAGAAAAATATCGTAAAGTTCCCTTTTCAATTCCTCAAAAACATATAATAGAAAAACAATAATCGATATATTTTTTGAGAAAAAATCTTTAGCAATTCTTATTTTATACATTAGAATAGTATACGAGAAATCGTAAGAGGAACTTATCAAGAATATTTATGAATAATGTTATCTGTATTAAACGAAAGATTAATAAAATAATGGCGCCAAAAAGTACCAATAAAATGTATGTACTGATATCCATTTTATAAAGAATTGAGACTTTTAAATTTCTGAAATATCTTCATGGTTTTAGACCCCCTTCAAGTTTTCTTGAAAGTATAATTCTTATAAATATATTATTTAAAAAATGTGAAATATTGAAATTCTTTGCTGCACAAAAGTAAATCGATTTGCATATACTATTTATAGGTCTCAAATGGGATTCTTCGTTAAAATTTAAAAATAAATGTCCTTGCCTAAGTTCGTGGGTTCGATTCCCACTAGGGTTGAAGGCTTTTCCTTCAAAAATGAAAAATTAATCAGCCCTATCCTGGCTCTAAAAGAGTGGTAGCCTGCAGAAACCCTGTCCCAAAAAACTTTGTAATGTATAAGTGGACGTTAAAATATAAATAAATAAAAGAAAATGCCCCAAAAAAAAACTAAGTTTAAATCCTTCTTTCTGATTTACGACTACAAAAAATTGTAAATGCAGGATTATGAAAAAATGGGTGAGGTACCTAGTTGTTCTTGGTCGCTTTATCGAATTCATGCTTTTATTAAAATAGCCTTCTTTTATTTCATTTTAAAATTTTATGTTTAT
Source organism: Gonocerus acuteangulatus (assembly GCA_946811695.1). Classification (NCBI taxonomy): domain Eukaryota; kingdom Metazoa; phylum Arthropoda; class Insecta; order Hemiptera; family Coreidae; genus Gonocerus; species Gonocerus acuteangulatus. The sequence continues at coordinate 64,724,268 of OX328127.1, read as the reverse complement.
CTACAATAATATTTGACTTAAATGAACAGACCGATTTAGTTTTGCAAAATGTTTAATGATATTTAGAATTTATTAATTGATGGTTCTATTGTTTATTTTTTTTTAATCTTAAGTGAGTAAGGGGGTAACACTGCATCAGAGCTCAATACAAAGAAAAGTCAAATTCGTTTATTGCTTTGTGCAATGTCCTTTGAATGTTTTAGTTTGTACAGTAGCAGTAAAAATAATGACGAGCTTTTTTGTGGGAGGTAGCTGTGACGGGAATGGAATTAGAAAACGACAAGGCCGAAAAAAAATGTAAGTGGTCAGGGGGGTCGGTGGTGGCAGAGGAACCCAAAGATTGACCCACTCCATGTACTCCTCATGTTGTTTAATAAGAGTACACTCCAGCTGGGGAAGCTGACGTTTTGCAAACGGCTAATACAAGCCAGCTGATAGCCGCTCAATACCTACTTTCCCCCACTCACAGCTGATTCTGAGGTCACTGAACTGTTTGTTTATAGTGTTGTTGTCAATGTCACTGGGGTATGTTTTCTCATAAATGGATACGCATATGCATAGTCGAGAACGTATAGAAATTAAAACCTATTACTTATACTACCGAACTATTAGTCTGTCTTCTTTTTTCCTCTAAGAAAAACATAATCGATTGCAGGTTTCTTTTTAAACCTTAAGAATGTTTTGAGGGCGGAGATAATGTATTTTATCTCTATAGTTGAATCTGAATAAAGTAGGTACGTCTAAAAATGGATTTGATTTATTAGCAATGTTTCATCAGGGCTTCTAAAAGAAAATAAACAAGATAAGTAAAACTATGAGGCTTTTACTGCTAAATAATAAATATTAAAATACCAAAGGTGAACATAGTATATATATATATATATATATATATATATATATATATATATATGCATATACACTTATAAATCTTTAAATACAAAAAATCCGTTGGATGTTGAGAGGGGGCGAGATAATTTGTACGCGTTAATGGAAAAATTCCTGGAACTTTTTTTTTTTTAAATTCGTTTTTTGTTGTACTTCTTTCGCTGATCACACCGAAAGTATTCACGCTAGAGATCTTCCCAATGTGCCAATAAATTCATTATAAATCTGCCTATAACTTCTCATTAGAAATGTTAAAAGTTATTTGAAAAAAATGCCATAAGTATGAGAAAAAGGTAAAAAGAAGACATTTTTATAATTGGTTTTGGCAGCTTAAAATGAATTTAGGACCTTCATATTCCAGTAAGAAAACGATGATTATGTAGTTAAACAACCGGCCAAATTTCGTATAAATCGATTTGATAGTTTTTGCAATTGAGGTACTAGCGAAACAATTACAATTTTTCAAATAGTAGCAAAATCCAAACAACCTACTTTACATATATGAAATATTAAAAAAAAAAGAGAAAAAAAAACTTAAGGCATTTAGGCTTTCAAAAATATTTTACTAATTAAACTCCTAATAGATTAATCTCCTAATAGACCGATTCATAATAAATGTCACTCATTAGATCTGAATAACGTATAGAGAGTTTTGTTGCAAGGAAACAAAAGTTGGACCCACTGGGGACACGATAATGTGTTGGTTTCGAAGAATGGTTTTAGGTAGAGATCCATTCCTAAAGGACCAATTTTGCGGATTAACGAACTCATACAATCTTTTGTGGGAATATAACACCTCAACGTGTTTTGGGGAGCGAGAGTTGTAGCCGCTATCGCGTTAACAGACATAGAAAGGTATACGTAATTTTTTTACGGGAATCATTTGTGGTGCGTAGTAGGTAAGACCGAAAGAGACTTTAAGACATTTTTCAGCATTCCGTAGTAATGAATGCAACTTGAACAGCTACTTTTCTTCAGAATGTGCTATAGTGTTCAGAGCACACTACACGGCAGCAATAATGTGTTCCTTCGCGATGCATTACCCGAAATCAGAGATTTTCCAATTCCAGATCTTCTTAGAATCTTGGACCAATATATTATTAATTAATATCTGCAGGTAGTTAAAGTTTTAATGAACAATAAGAAATACCTGCTCCAGTAGCAATTTACTCCAGTAGCGGAATTTCTTGCCAATATTTCGCCAGCCTGCAGGATTAGCCCCAGTTAAAAGCTGCTAACCAATTATGGATGAGTACATATAAGAACCATACAAATATATAGAATGTATTTATCCAGAAATGAATAGATTAAAATTATAAATAATTCATTTGATAAAGTTTATGAAATCAATTGATAAAGAAGTCGAGTTTTTGCTGCCCCTGGTGCACAACGACCCGAACAGTAAGATGCAGGCCTTTATGGCCTCGAGTACAAAAAAACATACTACGGGGGGCCTAATGAGAAACTCAAGTCGCTTTTTTCTCCCTCCCTCTCTTACGCTTATGTTTTCTTTTCCCTTGGCTCCTTTGTGACACGGAGAATAAAACTGGCCTGAGTGGGGAGGGAACGGTAGCTCGATGAAACCAAATGAGACTCTTGACATCAACATTATTCGGCCTCATGTTTCATGGACTTATTAGAAATAATAGTGTAAAAAAAAAATAACACACATTATCATAAAAAATATAATTAATTAACAGTCATGAGCAGTTTTAGTTTGATCGAACATTTGTTAATTATGTTGGATACAATTGGAAAATCGAGTTGATCGGAAGGTAACCATTTGAGACCTTTGCAAATTTCCTACAAAAGAAAACAAAGATTAAAATTTCGGAATTAGTGTTTTCGTTTTACCGAAGATCTACTTTTAAGTTTTCTTAACACCAGAGGAGAGCATTACGCAGACGCATGCTAACGTGATGTCATTTCATGACCCATACATCATTCCCGATCACGAATCACGAAATTGGTATTGATGAGTAAGCTCCGACGGAGAAAAGACATCTTGAACTTTTGAAAGAATTGGTTCCTTTTCTTCGAACATGTTCTCTTTCTTTTCTTCGAACCTTTTTCACCTTTTCTCTTCAGCTTTGATGTCTGCTTGAAAGTAAAATGCGTGTACCATCAAAACAATATTTGTCAAAAATGGACAAATGTTTTTTAATCGTGTGCAGTTAATCGCTTGTCCAAAGCATTGAATCATTATAGCACCTTAAAGGTCACAATTCTTGGATATTCCATTCCAAATATTTAAATTTGATTATTAGTAGAATAAGTTGATCTAGATAATTTTCCACTGAAAATATCATGTTTAGGATTTTTGATAATAGTTTTCAGATCTCACACGGAAGAAGGTTATAATGGATCTTATTAAGACGGCGCACTTGCTGCGAGCCACCATACTTGTTTATTGTAATCCGTCTTAATAATAATAATAATAATGATTTCTGCGTTCATAGACTTGTAGGTGCAAGTATTGTGGGTTCCTTAACGTAGGGAAACGAATGAACCCATTTTTTAAGACGATAACTTTATACGTTTTCGAGAAAAGTGAAAAAAACTAATTTTCCTAATTTTCTGTTCCGAGTACTTGGAAACAATGGATTTTCTTGAAACATTTTCTAGACGTTTAATCTTCGTACAAACAGAAATATTGAAATTTTGGTTACGTTTTGAGTTAAGGAAGCTTTAGAAAAAAGTATTTTATTAACAGAAATGAGCATTTTTGGGATTTTCCTATATTTTCTTCTCGAAGAATTGTAGGAAATTGTGGAAGATGACCATTCAAAAATGTACTAAGTTGATCACAGTCATTCAAAAATGTACTAAATTTTCTACAAAAACGTTTCTAAACAAATTTTCAATTGGACGATCTCAGCTGGAGAAAGTGCTCAATACCTCGAATGTGTTGTTTGAGTTTGTTTTCCTCAGTGTTCTATTACTTGTTTTCTTTTTTTTTTTTTTTAATTGATTTTATCAGGAATATTATTTTACCACTAAAGATACATAAAATGAGAAATCTTTTGGTTTTTTGTCATAGATCTTTCCGAGTGGAAGTTGAAGAGGCCGATTTATTAATTTCCGCTACTGTATGTTTTCATAATGACCCCTAAATCTCACCTATCTTCAAGATTTCATGTGAATATACTTACAAAATATTAAGTTCACTTATTCCAAGCTTTCTTAATGACTCAAGGTATAAGAAGTTATATATATATATAAAAAAAAAAAAAAAAAAAAAAAAAACGCGCGCTAAGATGAAGTAGTTGCTGCGAGTCAAACTTTTTAACATTATAGCAAACCTGTTTTTACAACGTTTTATTTCTTTGTAAACTCCAAGCCCTTCAAGAGTACCTAGAGCCTAGATAATATCTGTAGGTTCTATATTAGAGAAGCCATAGTTTAAAGAATTCAAGTTGGAAACGCTAATGGTAAATCTGGTGGAATAGCTTAGTATTGCCAAAATTAAATATAAATTCGTGTGGCGAAGACACGGGCAGAACTCGTGCTTTTCTTGGCACAACTCTCGCCTTGTATACTCTTAATCAGTATTCTTTATCAAATAACAATTTCATTATCATTAATATTTTAGGGATTTAAATACTTTTTTGAAATATAATGAAATAATAAGTTTCCTTGACCTCACTTACTTTGGGAAGAAAAAAAAATTGTGAACGTCTTGCTCAAGGTCTCAATATAAATATCACATCCGTAGTGACCCGTTAAATCTTATAATTCCATAGATTAAAATAAATAAACGACATAAGAAATTTTCCGTTGGTGCCACTGGACAATTTGAAAATATCTAAAAATACTTCGAAATACAACCTCAGTTGTCTTATTATAGAAGGTAGCAAAAAAATTATGACTGACCGAAAATACGTTTGAATATTCATTACATGTTCCATGACATTGCGATATGCATTAATGAACCCGGGCAAAATCAGTGCCAAGGTTTTGTTAAATTTAGAAGTCCGAGAAAAAAAAAACAAACATTAAAAATAAATAAATAAAACAGGACGGTATTCATTGTCAAGGCAAAAGCCTTGGGTTTAGTCCAAATATAAATAGCACTAACCTTTTTACCGAGCATTTCAAATTGCTAATACGCTCTGTTGGACATTAAATACTTCTTTTCATAAGAATAATCGTTCATCGGCGCTAATGGCTTTAAAGTTCATTCGCCGTTGAAAATAAAAAAAATAAAATAATAATATAAATAGTTACTTTGTATTAATACCGCCAAAATAAGTTGTATTTATTATTACTTTTTAATCATAACTAAGTATTCTACTGACAAAATGAAACGAATAAACTTCTGTTCCTGAAGAAACAAAACAAAAAAAAAAACTCGTAATATATTACAATACCGTAAGATACTACAATTTCTGATAGTTCCAAAATGACATTTATTTTTATTTTTTTATAGTGTTTTCATTTTCAGAAGGACTAAGAATAACATCGAGCTCTTGCTAGTTTGGAAGCATTTGAGAGAGTAGTGGAAGGAAAAGAATATATTCAGGTAAAGCCATTTTATTATACTTGTAATCCTCAGGAGGAATGTAAACTGAGCATATTCATTGATTAAAATGAACATGATACAATCCATTTTAACTTTTATATTGATTATGATTTGCTCCTGAATACTTCCTCAGAACCAAAAATGAATGATACGTTAACGAATAAAAAATATATTTCAGCCTTCTGATTCGTCATCATCCAGATTCATTGTATTTTATCAGCATTTAAAATAAAATACAAAACCAAAATGATCACTTCGTAGGTTGAACACCATTGCTGCTAGGATGATTTTTTTTTAGAAGCGAGTAGAGTAGAATCAATCGTCCATAAGCCGAATAAAGTTTACGGTTTATGGTTTGTTTTTATGTTTGTCAATCTAGAGTCAAGTATGTCAAGACCCAGAAGTGTTATTTTTGAATTAGAACAAATCTAATTTGTTATTAGTTTTGGTCGACAAGATCTTAGTTTCTCTGGGGCGATTACGTCAGCATTCTTCTTGTTTAAATTGAGTTTTATTCTCCATCTTTATACCAATTTCTTATTTGTCGGCCTGCGCTGAGCAAGTCGGAAATAGTCTTCTTCCTTGTCTCGATTCTCGACGAGAGAACAGCATAAGATTGGCATATTTTATGTAACGATGTTCTGGTTGTGCCGGGTTACTATAATCGACGGTAAAAAGTAATGGTTTCACGATAGCTCCTTGAGGAACGCCTTAGATTTTTCTTTTGCTAGCGGTTTATCCGAACTTGATTATGTCTGAAATGTTGAAACGAACTGTCAATCATAAATGGGACCAAGGTATAGTAATTTGGAGAGGGGTCCTTACATTTTATTTAGATTTCTCTTTGTAAAGCAGAAAAGATTAGTTCAAATTTTTTCTGATCTCATCTTAAAAGAACTGAAGTTAGTACGCCAAAAAGGCATCCTTTGTCTGATAAGTCACTATCTGCTCACAACTTATAAGAATAATAGTTGTCTTGGTGCTAAAATAAGTATAGCGTTGTGCAAGATACCGGAGAGTGGAATTTCGAAGTGCCAGTAATCCTGAAATAACAGGCAATTGAGGGAGCAGAAATAGCCTTATGAGCACCTGATGGACCTTATGATTTTCTCAAGTCTTCCCTATTTTACTGAAACACATTCATACCGTTTTATTAACTTTGTCCTACCTGTTGGCATATTTATTATTAACTAGATGTGCCCTCGACTTCGTACGCGTGGAATAGTGAAAACCGCGAGGAAAAAACGGTTCTTATACAATTTCTGATAGAGTGATCTTATTCGGAGGAAACGGTGGTTAAAATTCGAATGTGTCTGTTAATTTATTTTAACGGTTTTGTGGCGTGTAAATCTTGCTTTTCATCCAGATGATTTTTCAGAGGATGTTTAAATAATTCATGAAATATCAAAACAAATTGTTAACTGTTTATATTCCTAGTTTCCGAAAAGACATTAGTGATAAGAACCGAAACGGTAAGATGAGTAGGATATGGCCAACGGCCATAGCCAAGTTGAAACACCGGTTCCCGTAGATCACCGAAGTTGAGCAACGTCGTCGGGCGTGGTCAGTACCTGAATGGGTGACCGACCACGTGCTGTTGGCATTATAAAAGGGTGGCAACCTGTAGATAGCCCGGCGCTCATATCCAAATGAATCTTGTTTGCATCCTACTTGTTCAAAAGAGCAAATTGCCCTTGTAGCGGGCTCTGAACAATCAAATAAATAAATAACTAATAGCCAAATAGTTTATGCGCCGTTAAAAACGAAAAAAAAATGACTAGCATATTTAATTCATTTAGTTTTATTTTGAATTATATAGTCGTTCTTTTTCATATGAATTTTATGATTTTTCATATCATTTTTCGAATTTAATAGAGTATGTTTATTACTTATTGAAGCAATTTCTGGATGGTGGAAATTATCGCAAGTTTATACTGTTCTTTTTATTTGAAAACGTCATTAGAGACATTAGCTCCACAATGCACATGCAAAGGACCTTATTCAGACGAACCTCCAAGAGTCTATAGTACGCCCGCAAACAAGTGAACCAAAAGAGGCGTGGCAGGAGGAGAGCTAGGCCTTCCTTCACTTGGGCTGGGTGCAGCGCGCGCGCTTTACCTGGTTCTTTTGTTTCCGGACGGACTATATGTGAATTTCATGGACTTGATAATGAGGCTAAGTCCCAAAAATCTTTTATCAATAAATAGACCATTGGAAATTTGTTGTATCCTATTTAACATAGTGGTTAATTACTCTTTTTTTTTCATTTAAATTTATTTACTTTTAGTGGGGGACGCCTCCCTAATTTTGCTTGCGCCCTACAGGTTCCGTAGAGCAAATGACTCATGATAAATAATAAACTTTGCTTATAAGAATGAGATTAGCCTAGTAATAGAGACTCAGAAGGTGTTCCAACATTCATGCATGTACTCCAGGATGAGCTTGGAGTTCGTGCCGGCGAGCAGTCTGCAGGGATTTCGAGCTACTACTGCTGAGCTAAGATGTATATTTAAACGAGGTCAGAACGGATTCGGCCCAAGATTGTGAAACGTTTTGGCGGTCCATCCTTCTAGAAATCGAATACAAAAACTTCTTTCGGAACTCGAAAATATTAAATTTATTTATTTATCTTTTGCATTGCTAAAGAGGCGATTTGCTCTTCGATAAATTAATATTTTCAATCGATTTAAAAGATTGATACATCCATAAGAATAACCAAATATTAAATAAAAATCATGGGATAGACGGTTAACAATAATTAAACAAGTTGTTTTATTAATAAATAGTGCATGTAATTAAGGACATATATATATATATATATATATATATATATATATATATATATATAAATAAATACACACACACACATATACAGGGTGTATCGCAAGTTAATGACAATACTACAGGGAGTGAAATTAGACATCAAACGCAGTTCAACACAACCAACCTCACATTCCTATCTCACTCCATTCCAGTCTTTTAGCGCGGTTCCTCCCTCCCCCATAGGGAGGAACCCCGCTTATAGGGTTGATACAATGAAACAATCCGGAAGTGCCGACTAGAAAATTTCGCGTTTCAGAACCCCTAGAGACCGAAAATAACGGTGGTTCAAATTTGTATATATATATTTGTCTGTTCGCTCTCTAGATAGAAGACGAATGGCCCGATTTTGATGAAATTTGGTACAAAAATCCTTCGTCCAATTTGAAAGGTCAAGTTCGTTAAACAGCAAAATTCGCCTACTGGAAGATGGCGTTTGGGGCGAAATTCGCGCAAAAAAAATCGTAACGCTTACGTTTTTGAGTTCATAAGCTTCTAAGTACACGTTTTATATGATTCCTGGGCTAGGAAAACGAATGAAACCATTTTCAAGGCGATAGCTTTAACCGTTTTCGAGAAAATTGGAAAAATATTTTTTGAATACCGTTTTTGGTTTGGGTACTTAGAATCATGGGATTCAGTTGAAACATTTTCTGCATGTTCTACTTTCATCAAAACTAATATGTTGAAATTTTGGTTACGTGTGGAGTTAAGGAAGGGTTAGAATAAAATATTTTATTAACAGACATAAAAAGTTTTAGTAACTTTGTTTACTTTCCTTAATATCTCGAAAAAGGTTAAAAATCTTGGTAAACGGAAGAATACCATTAGAAAGCTTATTAAATGCTCTAAAAAAAAGGTTCTAATGAAAGTTTTGATTAGGCGATGTCAATCGGAGAAATAAGAGCTTAAAACTTTAAAGTAATTGATTTCGCTTATTCGAACTGTTCTTTTTGTCTGTTTTTTATTCCTTGTTATTTTTTAATTGCTTATTGTTGGATAATGTATTTCAAAATAAAACAGGTTAAGAAAAATAAGAAAAACAATTTAGTGTTAGAGATATGGATTTCCAAGATATATAGATTTTCAACTGCCTAGCGTCCTTCCTAGGGAGGGTTCTTTGTCTTTGATTTTGGTACTTAGAATTATGGGATACAGTTGAAACATTTTCTGCATGTTCGAATTTCATCAACACTAATATGTTGAAATTTTTGTTACGTTTAGAGTAAAGGAAGGGTTAGAATAAAATATTTTATTAACAGACAAAAAAAGTTTTGGTAACTTTGTATAATTTCGTTAGTATCTCGAAAACCGTTGACAATCTTGTGAAGCGGAAGATTACCATTCGGAAGCTTACTAAATGCTCTACAAAAAAGGTTCTGAAGAAAGTTTTAATTAGGCGATGTCAATCGGAGAAAAAAGTGCTTAAAGCTTTAAATTAATTGATTTCGTTTATTCCAATGGTTCTTTTTGTCTGTTTTATTTCTTGTTATTTTTTAATTGCTTATAGTTGGATAATGTATTTGACAATAAAACTTGTTAAGTAAAATAACAAAAACAATTTATTGTTAGAAATATAGATTTCCAAGATTCCAAGACCTTGTCACTAGCGGGTCTGTTTCTAGTGTAGCGGACCCTTCCAGGTAAGATTGTAAATCATGACCTTTCAAGACTTTACTACTCACAGGAATGTCGTTAGTGACCTTAAGGGTTGACACGCCATTATAATAATTAATTAAAAAAAAAAAAGACTGGTGGAACCAAAATAATAACTGCTTCTATTTTAATCTTTCCAAATTAGACTAGGGATATGAACGGAACCGCGCTAAGATGATGCAGTCCTGCGAGACGGACTTTTTTTTTTTTGTAGTACTACTCCAATTTTCTCTGCTTGAACACATTTTTTTTTCAACGATTCATTACATTTTTCAAATCAGCATTAAATTTGCTTTAAGGCTAATGAACATTCAATGTTCACTATAATCTCATTCAAACCGTAATATCCATTCAAAGAGTAGAAATTAATAAGAGCTTCTAGTTAGCGACAACTTTTCGAAAATCACTACTCTTCCAAAAAAAAAAAATCCTGCAAACTGCGAAATCTCACAAAACTGTAGACTTTAATTAGCCTTTCAACGAATTGGAATTCTAGAGTGAAAAAACATCAAATAAATAAAAGTAATATTATGTTTATTTTCGTGATGTTACCAAAAATAAATGTAAATTATTATTGATATTTTATGATTATAGTGGGGACGAGGTTAGCTCAGTGGTAGAGCACTCAACTAATGAACTGGAGGACCAGGTTCAAAACCCGAGCGCGCACTAAAGATTTTTTCTTCTGGTGCTGCCGTTCGAGGGTTGGATTTGCGGTCCCAGATCGTCCCTAGGCTCACCCAGCCTTTAATTAATTTAATTAATAATGGGTACCTTGGGTGCTAATGACTCTAGCAGTCGAAGCACCCAAGGGGAAAATCAGGCGGCCGGAGCATAGTGTTGACCACACTATCTCCCTAGTGTGCCGTGTGGTCAAGAATCAGATACCTCTACAGTATCTGCCCCTCTGGGCCCTTGTGGCCTGTTACGGGACTGATTTTTTTTTTTTTTTTTTTTTTTTTTTATGATTATAGTAAGTCCTGCATAAAAGTTGAATAAAAAAAAGGCCAGCGGACACTTTTTTGTGACACATATAATCTTCTTTTTCGTACATGGCTACTATGCGAACGCCACTGTGCATGCGCGAACGCCACTGCGCATGTGTGAACTCCAGCGGACACTTTTCTTGTAACTGTTTTTTTTTTTTTTCAGTTTAGTCACCGCTAAAGCATATTTATGCTAGAATACATCTAAAAATTTACACGTTCTTACAACTGGCCTCCTTGCAGAAGATTCTGACGATACCTGGTCAAACCGCTAATGTAGTCCTTGCAATCTTATAACGGTAAGCTCTAATTTCCACAAGTGATTCGCAAATCCTTGTGGTCAGGTGGTTCATGTTCTAAATGGATACTTTTTACACGTCCGTCTTAAGCCAACCCCACGCATAAAAATCAAGCGACGTCAGATCAGGGTTTTTGGCCGGCCAATGCACAGGGATGCATCTTCCAGGATAATGTTCATTGAGCCAGTTCGTTGTGAAGTAGTGTTCATAATTTTTAGCGATAGATATCAGACATGAAATAATACGACAGTGTTATTGTAATACAACTTATTAAAATAACAAAAATGTGGAATTATTACAAACTACGAAAGTTAAGTAGCTACACAAAATCAGAAAGACACTCATATTTATAGCTCACTTGATACCGCAAAAGCAAGCGACAAACCATCTCACTCGATCTTCCTCATTTGGAGTGAATGTGAGTAAGTAGTGTAATATTATATTTTTTTTTTCAATTGGGTTTACCAAAATGTCTCTCGGGCCGTATCAAATCTTACAGAGGCCCGCTGGCCGGTTGATGGTCCCTAGTAGTCCTCAGTTTGTCGTTTTAAGCTGCCTAAGCATTCATAACTTTGGTTCTACCTAATATTTTGCTTTCATTTGAGTCAAAGATGCTTTGAAATACTGACAAAATTTTAAAGGTTTACCAATAGCCAAGGCTGAGCCCAAGCCAGATGAAATTTCGTTACACATACAGACAAACATTTTTTTAAGGGTGAATTTGTAGCCTTTGTTATATAAAACGGAAAGACGTCATCAACTGTGTTGATTATACTAGAGAAAACGGGCTGTGTATATGTAATGCATAGAAAAACCTTTATTTTATTTATACACTTTGTTGAATACACAATTAATAAATTTTAGTGAAATACTTTCCGGCTTTCTGTGTTAATGATGATTCAAATTATCGTTTTATTTAGGAAAAATTTTATACAGAAATTTGTTTGCTAAAATGTTAGTCTGTTACTCAATCCTGAATACTCCACTACATATAGGGCAGTTTCTGAACATATACGAGTACACAATATAAAATAAACTGGCAATGTCCCAGAAGAAACTGGTATCCAAGACCAAGGAATAATAACATACTGAGTTTTTATACTAGGGAATATAAACCAAACATTCAACTCCATCCCTGCAGAAAAAAACAAAATTATCTGAAGAAAGAACTTGAATTGACGGGATTCCTTAAGAGGCATTCACCTTTGTTTTTTTATCTTTTTATTAAAAAAATTTATATTCGGACTTCGGAATTAATTTTCAAAATATTGAGTCCAATCAATTTTAATTCATTTCGTGATGAAAACGTTATTTAATGGGGATCTGCTGACTATCTCACGTTAGTCCACCTATTATTTAAAAACTTATGTCTGCTATCAAAGAAGCTGAGGCATTGCAGTACTGTTTCCCTATTTGCTTCCTATAGTAGCCCTATAGAGAGGGAGTTTATTCTGCATGTCCCATGCTTTCCATATAATATACATTTTATCATATATTACATTTTGTTTTAGATATATAGATTTTATGTACAAAATATTTACACTTTATATACAGTTTTATATAAAATATCTGTTATTGAGAGGCATCATATTGTTATTTAATTTCTATGTAAATTTAATATACCTAACCTAATATGTATCTAATGTAGTGTAAATCTCATATCTAATGTAATTCTAGTAGAATAGCATTTACAGAAATTCCCTCTAACAATAATCTAAATTTAATATGAAAGAGCAAAGAAAAACATTACAAAATAAAACATTTAGTAAATATAAATATAAATACAAAATATAAATATAACTATAAATATAAGAATATAAAGATAACAGAAAATCATTGTTCCTCCTTCTTTACTCATACATGAGATTTGCCAACAACACAGAGGTTCCAAATCGAATATCTAAATCTTGAATCTTCGTGTACTTGCTTGATAAGTTTTTCTAGAGCAAGAGGATATTTATCATAGAGTTCCTTTGGGCTTATTGGCCACTCTTTTTTTGTCTTTTTTAATAGTGTTTGTTAAAGTTGTCTTGTATTCTTCTGTTAGTGAGCAGTCGTAAATTAAGTGTAAGTATGTACATTTGTTCACAAGTACATGTGTTGAAGTGACACAATGACAAAACAAAGACACTACAGCAGTACTGTTTCAATGACAAAACAAAGACTACGCAGAAGTTCGGTCCATAGAATGAAGCATAATATTTATAATGGTCCGTACACTGAATTAAATGAGAGTCCACAAATTCCCAATGTTCTTTAGGACGATGATAACCATTGACGTTTCGCCCTTAACCCTTTCCTTACTAAAGCCTTCTGTAGAAGTATAAGTTTGCCGTGCCCCTGGAACGAAGGACTTCCTCAGCAGTCGAGAGCTGCCGTGCCCCTGGAACGAAGGACTTGTACAGCAGTCCGACCCTTCTCTCTTGCTTACCAGCTCCCTACGGCTAACTTTCCCAGGAGTTTGACCTTGGGACTATAAAGCAAGGATTTAGAGAAGCTTTAGCTATTTCTTTTACCACTGCTCGCCGGAAAAATTAACTATTTGTGTCGAGAGAGAGCTACGGATTATGGATACATGGGTCGGGATCGTAAAAATTAACATCGCCAGTGTTTGATCCAACTCGGTTCTAATCGAAAAGGATGATGTATTTTTCTTGTTTTTAATAAAAAATAGGCTATTTACTTATTTAGTTTCTTTGATTAATACCTATATCATAAAAAATAATATTTATCGTACTAAAAAGTATAGACTATAACAAATATTTATTGGAGCATCTAATTATATAATTCAACCTAAATATTTAGAGGTAAAAGTAAACGTAAATGATTAATAAAATGCAGTTTTCCTACGGCTAGAAATGTTAAGGGAGGAAATTACATGAACGTATTTACGCACGTCGAGAGGAGGGCGAGAATAGCTTCGTAACTAGGGCCCGGCCAGGTAAAGAGATCGCCGTACTACAGGGTCGGTCAGCCCGCACTACCCCTAGTAAGCAAAAGGTTAAACCCCATCCATCGAATGTTCTTTTAATAATCGTTTTCAGAGACTCGGCCCCATTATAAATCCCTTGGAATGATCCTTATCCAGGTAAGCATAGCTCCTAGATTATCCACCGCCCAGCAATTCCTAAAATAGATAGTTAACGGATGTTGTGCTCCGTTCAAAAAATTTATATCCTGATTTCTATAGAATTTATGTCCCGACTTGTTCTAACATTTTCCCTAAAATAACTACAATAATGCTTAAAGAGGATGACGGAGATAAACGGATAGATACCAACCATGTTCTGGTGAGCATTGAATTGAAAAGTGTTTTCCCGTATCGAATCCCCACTACCTGCTTTACAGCCCTGTCGACAAAAACCTTACTCCACTTGAAACAAAAACCAGCCAGGCCTCCTTCAACGATCTACAGTCGAGCTTTTATATACTAAGCTTTGCTGTTTCAACTCGTAAAGTTACCCTTTGTAAATAAACCGTCCTGTTTATATTTCCAAGTTTGTTTTCCTTTTTTCATCAAGCATTCCTCTCTTGAATTATTATGGTGAGATGTAGGCGGTGATAAGAAGTAAAGGCATGTTTGGGATCCGACTAAGAAAATACGTCAGATTTTGAGAAAAGTCTATATTTCGAACGTTTCGGCATGCTCTTTGGGTGCCTTCTTCAGAAATAAATGCCTAAAAGGACAATGGACAAGTATGAAATTATCACCCTTATCCATGCTCAACAAACAGTTTATCATGGTCTTCCTACATCCCCTAGGCATATACATTTTTCTGAAAATCTGACTTTTTACTGAACTGTAAACATTATTCAGAAAGAAAAATACTACTCAGATTAAAAGGTTTGCTCCTTTACATTTCCTTAAAGCAGCTCAATTATTCTTTTGGGGAAAATATTTTCAGATAAATGTCTACTTCCTATTGGCACGATATTGCTAGTTTTCAGCATCAATATTTCTCACAAATTTTGAATTGATGTCTCTTGAATTTTTAACTCAATAGAGTATTTTTTTTTTCTCTGTGAGGTGTCTACTATTCATTATTTTTTTTTATTTATATAGGTTATTTTAAGCAAATTGTTCAGGAATGCGGCGTACACTATCCACCTTCTGAGGAATGTGCGAAATTATGCATGGCATTTCTTCTTATTTTCGAATAGTGTATAACTTTTTTTGTTGAAAAAGAACAAAATTATGCTTGTTAAGCAGGCCATTCACCTTCCGATTTGCTGTACGACTTAGTATGACTACTAGTTGGATAGTCGACTCCACTCACGCTCCGACTTGCGATCCAACTTTATTCCTAGTCCGTTTTCACGACTGTGTAGGTTGCTCACGAGCAGAAAAATGTATCGAGTGCAGACCGAAGATACCCGAAGGTCAAGCACTGACAGGTAAGTTGGACTACTTTAATCCGACTCCCCCACTCACGCCAGTCGGATGTCGGACCTTCGAGTTGTCCTTCTAAATGCTCCGACTCGTCCAACTAGACTTCCAACATCCAACAAGCCCATTCACGATCCGTCTTGTGGTCCAAATTCGTCGTCCTGCAAATCGGAATGTGTATGGCCTGCTTTAATATCAGCTGATTCTAATTTTTCTTACTCTAATTCTTAAAAAGGAATTGTTTCATGTCTCAAACCCTTACTCCTAATTGACCGACTTCGCTCATTTTTGTAAAACATCTTTCTCATTAGTTGTGCACAATGTAAAGTTTTGTTGCAAGGGACCAAAAAGTATGTCCGATATAGGCAAAAATAATTTGAGTTCGGAATAAACCCCTCTCCAGACGGGATTTCGCTAGGTAATGAACTCATCCGATCGTTTGTTATGTGAATACCATCTACCTTGTTTCGTGGCTAAAAAACAAAACAATTGTTGCCGCTATCGTGCTAAAATAGAAATAGTTACATTCCCTTGGTATTCAAGTTTCCTTGCGAAATATTGTAACATACGAATGTTGAAAATACACCAATAATGGGCTTACCGTTGCTATAATTATTACTTTATCCTGGGTGTTGTTGGAATCAACGGCTGTCATGAAATGTTTAAATGGCTAGGCTTGTTAATGTGGGTGAATGGAAAGGGCTGGCTTTAGCAGCTGTTATTCCGACAGATGTGTACAGCACCTGTATATCAGCTGTGCTATCGTTTCGTTTATTTTTTTGCAATTTGTCGTTCTTTCAAGGTTATGCTTTATTTTATCATTGGTACTGTCATTTTTTTACTACTCGAAGGAATGTAGTCGCTATTTAGGTCGCTATTACAAAAGAATATTGGAAAAATGTCCTCAAATCTCCAACGATCCTACCTCCTAAACACTGAACATAAACCCTGTTAAAATATATATACACAAAGACATAGTATATATATATATATGTGTGTGTGTGTGTGTGTGTGTGTGTGTACATATACGTATGTTTACAAATTTGAACCACCTGTATATTCGGGACCTCTAGGATCTGAATCGTGGAGGTTTCTCATCCCTACCTCCGGATTGAGTCACTAGATAAGAAGGTTTTCTCCTTCGTATGGAGGGAGGGAGGAACCGCGCTAAAAATAAAGAAAAAGGATAGGGGGTTAGTCGATTGAAGATATAGAATTAAGTTTTATAATCACTCTATTGAAATTATTGATCAGCTATTCGAATTCATTTGAAGTGGAATGTGGTTTTTATTTCGCACCGTTGCTGTAAAATGTGACTAAACGAAAAAAAAAAAGTCCGACTCGCAGGAACTGCATCATCTTAGCGCGGTTCCGTTCTTATCCGAAGTTCGATTAGTAAAGGAATAGTAGCAGCTATCGGTAGGTTTTGATCTGTCGATAAAAATATAAAATAAAATCTCAAAGAGAAGGAAGCTTAAAGAGCCACATATGGAAACTGACAGTTTTCTAAACGGATGGGACTCTCCCGTCATCGCGACGCTCACTCTAGGAAAACTCTATTACCAATATGATTCTTATTTTCTCAGCTTTAATGAAATACTCATTCCACCGTTAAATAAACTTAAAAAACAAAAGTGAGGTAAACAGTGACAAAAACCCGTTTAAAATAACAAAACTAACACTTTCGTAGTTTTAAGCACTTACTTCTCCGACTGACATTGCCCCATCGAAATTTGCTTCAGAATCTTTATTTTAGAGAATTTAGTAAGCTTTTGAATGGTTAAATCGTACTTCCCACGATTTCTTAACTGTTTTGAAGATATTAAGGGGGGAAAATGGTGCTAATACCTACCGATAGCTGCTATATTCCTTCACTAATCGCACTTGAGATAAGAACGGAACCGCGCTAAGATGAAGCAGTTCCTGCGGGTCGGACTTTTCTTTTTGTCAGATAAATTAATGTATTATGTTTATTTATTTATTGTTTAACGCTGAAAGGCGATAACACAATTAAAATGTTCTTTAAAGGAAATAAAAAAAAAAAAAAATAAAAAAAAAAAAAAAAACAATAATAAAATCAGTCGTGATGAAGTAATAAGTTGTAAAGTGTATCTGTACTTTTTATGTTAAAATTTAGTTTTACATGTAGTCAGTGAGTTCGAGTAGTATATTATTGTATAAATCTTAATAGGATATATTACTCAATTTCAGATAGTTAATATGAAGAATTAATTATTATTATATTGTCGTCATATTCGGTCAAATAAGTTTCTGTATTTCAAGTAATTGTAAATTTTGTCTATATATTGGCTCCCATCAGAGAGTAACTCAGTCATGTTGTCCGGTAAGTCATAGTTCTGTCTGAGTAAACATTCTGTCAATATGTGTTTTATTGTCAGTGGAGTGTTACATACTTCGCATGTCGGACTGTCCTGTCTCGTCATGAGATGTAAGTGTGTCAGCCGGGAATGACCTATTCTTAAGCGGCATAAGACAACTTCTTCTCTTCTAGTTTGCCTTATGCTTGAAGGCCATTCTTTGTTTAATTTCTCTTAGTTTGTTGTCCGTAATCGCGTGCCAAGATTTTTGTCACTTTTCCCTGATGGTCTTTTTGGCTTCTGCTTGCATGTCTTGGTATGTAGTATTGTATACGTCCAGGTAATGTTGTCTTGTTGCATTTTTAGCAATTTTGTCAACTTTTGTATTTTGTTCTATGTCCTCATGTCCTGGGAGCCAATATATTGGCTCCCAGGACATGATTTTTATATTTATATTATAATATAAACATAACGTATTATGTTTATATTATAATATAAATATTATGTTTATAAGAAGAGCAAATCACTTTAATTGCGGTGTAAAATATTGTTGCTAGCTAAATCTAAGTATTATAAAGCTCATAAGGAAAAAATGGTGCTAATGACTCAGATTTCGATACACCATAAAAGAAAAAAAAAATTAAGGACAATATACAAAGATTCCGAAGTATTTCATGTCTGTTAATAAAATATTTTATTCTAATCCCAATAACGCAACACTTATACACAAATAAACTTTTTTTAGGTACCTATTTAATACGTATAAAATAAGGTTATAATGAGCGATCCGCTGTGGCATACACCAAGTACTACCAACGTGTGGAGTGCAACTAGTATAGACCGGTACGTCTGTACCACTGTGGTATGTAAAGAGCGGCTGTTCTGATACTGGCAAAAATTAGAAATCCTACATTCCTAAAGTTGTTTGGAGGCTTATCTTTATGACTCTAGACAAGGACTTGAAGATGACGAGGGTACACAGGGAGACGAGGGTACCTGGGGACAGGGAAAACGCCCCTCACCCTAAGCCTCCTAGCTCCTCACCTTCGAATTCATATGATTTCGTTCAATGAATTTAAAAAAAAAATTAATAAATAGATAAAAACTTCTGAAAATAGGGAATACCAAAAACAATTCTAAAGAACGAAATCAACACCAGTACAGTCATCTAGATATTCATAGGGCATCTTCGAATTCCAAGATACCGTTGAAACAAAATATTGTTTCTATATATACGTATCCTGTTTTATTGACTAATACATTTGACTACTATAAGCAATCACAAAAATAACGAGCAGTGAAAAAAAACTGTAGGAAACACACAAAAAGATTCGTTCAAATGAACGAAATTACCTATGTTTTAAGCACTTATTTCTCCAAATATGACCATCCCATCGCAAATGTCTTCAAAACATTTTTTGTAGAAAATTTAGTAACCTTTCGAATGGTAATCTTTTGCTTGCCAAGATTCCAAACCGTTTTCGTGATATTAATGAAAATATACGAAGTTCCCAAAACTTTTCATGTCTAAAAATGAAATATTTTATTTTAATCCTTCCTTTACTCCAAACGTAACCAAATTTTCAACATATTAGTTTTGATAAAATTCAAACATGGAGAAAATGTTTCAACTGAAGCCCATGATTCTAAGTACCAAAATCAAAGACAAAAAGAACAGTTCGAATAAGCGAAATCAATTACTTTAAAGTTTTAAGCACTTATTTCTCCGATTGACATCGCCTAATCAAAACTTTCATTAGAACCTTTTTTGTAGAGCATTTAGTAAGCATTCTAATGGTAATCTTTTGTTTAACAAGATTCTCAACCTTTTTCGAGATATTAAGGAACGTATACAAAGTTACCAAAACTTTTCATGTGTGTTCATAAAATATTTTATTCTAACCCTTCCTTAACTCCAAACGTAACATAACTTTCTACATATTAGTTTTAATGAAAGTAGAACATGCAGATAATGTTTCAACTGAATCCCGTGATTCTAAGTACCCAAACCAAAAACGGTATTCAAAAACTATTTTTCCAATTTTCTCGAAAACGGTTAAAGCTATCGCCTTGAAAATGGTTTCATTCGTTTTCCTAGCCCAAGAAGCCTATAAAAAAGTACTTACAAGCTTATGAACTCAAAAACGTAAGCGTTACGATTTTTTCTGCGGGAATTTCGCCCCAAACGCCATCTTCCAGTGGGCGGATTTTGCTGGTTAACGAACTTGACCTTTCAAATTGGACGACTGATTTTTGTACCAAATTTCATTAAAATCGGACCATCAGGGAAGCCAGAAATGAGCGAACAGACAAATATATATATATATATATATATATATATATATATATATATATATATATATATATATATATATAAATAAATATATACATATATATATATATACAAATTTGAACCACCGTTATTTTCGGCCTCTAGGGGTTCTGAAACGCGAAATTTTCTTGTCGGCACTTCCGGATTGTTTTATTGTATCAACCTTATAAGCGGGGTTCCTCCCTATGGGGGAGGGAGGAACCGCGCTAAAAACAAAAAAAAAAAAACACGGTTTTTCAAGAGGGACAAAAAACATGTTATAGCTTTAGATTAAGCGGAGGAGAAATGGGGGGGGGGGGGACGTCAATTGGGTTATAATAAGTATTTTAACCCTAGATAACAACCCTTCGACGTTTCGACGAATTCTGCTCGGATTTGTAGTTGTCCTAAGAGGAGCGATCACTGAAGACGGCTGACCTTCCAGGTATTCCACCACTAGTCTATTACTTACAAGTAACAGGAAGAAGAAGATCGCGACGTGCTTCCAGAAGTAAGATAACCTTCTCTTTCTGAAAATAAGTCGTCGAAGATCCAAATACTAAACGGACCATTCTTACATAAAAGACATTATCATGAAAGAACTAAAGGAATTATTGGGTATACTTTTGTATTTTCGGTGTACTCATAGATAATCATTTGCTTTTGAGTATTTTATGTGATGCCTCGAAGAGTGGAGATCGATAAGTAGCAGGTTCACATTCCTTGTGAATTCCCTTCGTTTTGACGATACAATCATCAATATCTGCAGTATATGTAGAGTATTGCGGCTTTATGGCCGTAATAATGTCTTACTCGTGATATTCCAAAATCATTGTATGTACATTAAATTTTTGTTCCTAAATACAACGATGTTCCTTCGAATAGATTGCAAAATGGGTCCCTAAATGCAAGGTTGTTATCCAGGGTTAAGAAGTGCATGCACTTTCACAGATACGCTATGCTCAACTGCAGATATGCCATTCTTTCACATTTTGCAAAGTGCAGCATTTATAAAATTTGTCCTTTCCTGTAAAATGACCCAACCCTATATTAAAAGTTGTTGCTATATTGCCACAATTTTTCAATGATCTTCAATGAAAAATCCTTTCATATAAACCTCAACACATTCTTATATTGGACTATATTTGAATATATCTCCAAACCATTGAATCCTAATGTTGCGCTGACAAATTTATGATATTTTAAATAACCATTTGCTTATTGCGTAAGGTCACCATGATGGTTTTCAGTTACAAGTCTTTGTTACAAGTATGTACACACCCTTACGTAGCTGACAGCTTTCTATAGGAATGGCATCCCGTTTCCTCATAACTCTAGCAAGTATGACTTCTTGTATTCCACTAGTTGCGAAATGACCAAGTCCATGAAACAAGTCGGTCCTCGTGACCGGTCGTCCTTAGGGAAGGTTTTGCAAAAGGATAAATATGTTACAAGGACAGCAGTATTTTTTCAGGAAGAGTTATTAAATGCAGAAATGGTTAGTTGGGCATTAGCAGACATCAAAGCTTTCTCAATAGACACGAGAGTCATGTAGGCATTTAAATTGAATATTTTCAAAGGTCCTTATTAATATTTACAGCGCGTGTCATAAATCTTATTTCCTTGCATAACTGGCGATGGTTGCCAAATCTATTCTCCGGTTCTCGCTTTTCAATATACTAATGAGTTATGCCTTCTAAATATTTTGTTATGATACATTTGAATTGAAACATAATACTTATTTTCATAATGACGAGGATCAGTAACTGTCCGCTGAATTGGTACTCCAATATTTTCCAGTTCTGTTCACTCAAACTTGTTGAACTATGTAAACAGCGTACTCGGGGGGCCTGGTGGTCAAAAGCTTCGGCCTCAGGAATTTTAGTTTTAAATCAGGTCTCATGTTGGTTGACTTCTCTAAGCGAAGGGCTGGTTTTCATAGCTCACAAATACATGGTAGTCACTTGGAGAGTGGACCTTCATGTATGAAAGATGTGGTGTTGAGAATAGAAAGTATCGATTCACAGGAAATACTGAAACGATGGTCTGGTTAAGTGAATACATAAAAATATAAATAACCGCATATTTTCCTCCTTATAAACACGCTAAACGCCGAAAAAATAATTATCGCCACTTAAATTATCCGGATGGTCTAATGAATGGTTAATGATCAACGATTATTTCGTTGGAAACGACCAGCTTACTAGAGAAATAATCCTGTAGAAGTATGATCTTATGAATGGTTAATATTCAAGTTATTATATTTGATACGCGGACGTGGAATATACTCGGCACATGAAGTGCACAAGCAAAAGAGTAATCTACAATGCCCTGGAGCAGTAAATCAGAATCCATCTCGCACTTGAAGATGAAGCTGCTTCAATATGCACCCCTGGTGGAGAAGCTAGCCTCTTAGACAGGGCTCGGAGTTTGAAGAACTTGCTGTGTTTCATTAAACATGAATCACTTTACAGGAGAAGGGTTGTAGCGAGGCTCGTCGGATGCTGCACATAGAGTTTTGTTACCTTTCGCACAGTCCAGGGATCTTGATGAACCTAATAAACTTTTATAATGATGTGTAGATAGTTAGCCGTCGAGGTGATAAGCAATCAGGGAATAGTTGGGATTCGGTTAGGAAATCATAAATACGATTTTTGTAAAATTCTTTATTAAGGGCGTTTCGGCTACTCTTTGGTAGCCTTCGTCAGCTAAATGACAAAACAAAAATGCAGAATTAATAAACAGAATAGTTAAACCAATAAAGTAATACGGTAGGCATACAAATACAAATCACTTAGGGGAAGTATAGAGTCGGTCAGAAAGTCCGTGCGATTTTTGAGTAATTTTTAAATTGTTTAAATATACTACAATTCAACATTTTAAACGATGATATATTTTTCTTCGCTGTATACAATTTCTTGCCAACTTACAGGTAGCTTTAAATTTTATACTTGTAGAGAGACTGGTTTTGATGCAAACAAATTTGAATGTTCATTTAGTGACATCCTGCTTAGAATTTAACTTTTTTCCTAGTAAAATATTTTGTAAGGTACGAAATAAGTGAAATTTTCTTGCGGCAATGTTTGAGGAGTAAGCAGGATACGGCAAACATTTTCAAATAAATTTAATAATTTCTTTCTTTCATTTGCGTGCGGTTTTAGATCCATGAGATGAATCCGTCTTTTTGCTGTCTGATGTTATTTGTTGTTCTGACTCCACAAGATTTTTGAGAACGTCGTTATTAAAACATTAACTGGAATTCCAGAACGGGGCTTATCATAAATGCTGCTTTCTCCAACATTGACTTTTTTGAACCATTTCTGGCCAGTCCTTACACTGATGTTCACCATGTACACTATACATTTTTATAGTTACACATCTGGCAGATTCGCCCGTCAAAAATAAGAACGAAACACACCACGTTCGATATTCATTTTTATGTGTACTAATATGCGTCCGTTGTTCACCCAAATTGGCGAAAGACTGACTAATAAATTATTCAAGAAAGGTACGTGTCGAAAGGCTCGAAATTTGATTGGTCTAATAGTGATTCATATTGAATCCCATGCATGCTATTATTGCGCTAGAACTTATTGACTAGCCTAATACTACAAAATAAAAAGTCCGTCTCGCAGGACTGCATCATCTTAGCGCGGTTCCGTTCATATCCCTAGTCTAATTTAGAAAGATTAAAATAGAAGCAGTTATTATTTTGGTTCCACCAGTCTTTTTTTTTAAATTAATTATTATAATGGCGTGTCAACCCTTAAGGTCACTAACGCCATTCCTGTGAGTAGTAAAGTCATGAAAGGTCATGATTTACAATCTTACCTGGAAGGGTCCGCTACACTAGAAACAGACCCGCTAGTGACAAGGTCTTGGAATCTTGGAAATCTATATTTCTAACAATAAATTGTTTTTGTTATTTTACTTATCCAGTTTTATTGTCAAATACATTATCCAACTATAAGCAATTAAAAAATAACAAGAAATAAAACAGACAAAAAGAACCATTGGAATAAACGAAATCAATTAATTTAAAGCTTTAAGCACTTTTTTCTCCAATTGACATCGCCTAATTAAAACTTTCTTCAGAACCTTTTTTGTAGAGCATTTAGTAAGCTTCCGAATGGTAATCTTCCGCTTCACAATATTGTCAACGGTTTTCGAGATACTAACGAAATTATACAAAGTTACCAAAACTTTTTTTGTCTGTTAATAACATATTTTATTCTAACCCTTCCTTTACTCTAAACGTAACAAAAATTTCAACATATTAGTGTTGATGAAACTCCAACATGCAGAAAATGTTTCAACTGTATCCCATAATTCTAAGTACCAAAATCAAAGACAAAGAACCCTCCCTAGGAAGGACGCTAGGCAGTTGAAAAGCTATATATCTTGGAAATCCATATCTCTAACATTAAATTGTTTTTCTTATTTTTCTTAACCTGTTTTATTTTCAAATACATTATCCAACAATAAGCAATTAAAAAATAACAAGGAATAAAAAACAGACAAAAAGAACAGTTCGAATAAGTGATATCAATTACTTTAAAGTTTTAAGCTCTTATTTCTCCGATTGACATCGCCTAATCAAAACTTTCATTAGAACCTTTTTTTTAAAGCATTTAATAAGCTTTCTAATGGTATTCTTCCGTTTACAAAGATTCTCAACCTTTTTCGAGATATTAAGGAAAGTAAACAAAGTTACTAAAACTTTTTATGTCTGTTAATAAAATATTTTATTCTAACCCTTCCTTAACTCCAAACGTAACAAAAATTTCAACATATTAGTTTTGATGAAAGTAGAACATGCAGAAAATGTTTCAACTGAATCCCATGATTCTAAGTACCCAAACCAAAAACGGTATTCAAAAACTATTTTTCCCATTTTCTCGAAAACGGTTAAAGCTATCGCCTTGAAAATGGTTTCATTCGTTTTCCTAGCCCAGGAATCATATAAAACGAGTACTTAGAAGCTTATGAACTCAAAAACGTAAGCGTTACGATTTTTTTTGCGCGAATTTCGCCCCAAACGCCATCTTCCAGTAGGCGGATTTTGCTGGTTAACGAACTTGACCTTTCAAATTGGACGAAGGATTTTTGTACCAAATTTCATCAAAATCGGACCATTCGTCTTCTATCTAGAGAGCGAACAGACAAATATATATATATATATATATATATATATATATATATATATATATATATATATAAATAAATAAATATATACATATATATATATATATATATATATATATATATATATATATATATATATACAAATTTGAACCACCGTTATTTTCGGTCTCTAGGGGTTCTGAAACGCGAAATTTTCTAGTCGGCACTTCCGGATTGTTTCATTGTATCAACCCTATAAGCGGGGTTCCTCCCTATGGGGGAGGGAGGAACCGCGCTAAAAGTATTCGAGAAATGATCAGTTTTATAATATATGCCCATAAGGACCAAGAAAGCGGGTCAATCGGTTTTGGTGGCCGGGTTGTTAAAGTAGTGGACTGGATAACCTTAGGATTGCCCAGTGTAAAGGTTTGATGGAACTAACTAGAGATGTTTCTGCTATTTCAGTTGTATATTGGTTAAGTCTCTTGGGGAAAGAGAGTATCCTTGAAGACCGCTTTGTTGTATATTTATAAAGGCAGGTGGAAGTCTGCAGCTGGCAAATGTCGAAGAGAACTCTCTGGTTGTCGACAATATTACTGCCTATGGTGGAAGTTACTTTCGTTTTTGGACTATTTTAGGGTTAATTGTTTTACAGTTACTGAAATGCTTTAAATTGATTCATTTATATAATGCAAATATGGATGTTGAATTATAGAGTAATTGAATACATTTTCGAGGACTCTGGTATTATGTTTGGCTCTGTTGAATGTTAAGCAGTCGAACATGACCTCAACAGTGAGTCGGTCTTCGTCGTTTGTAGCTTACAGGCGGCTCGGTCCTCGTTTCGGCTGAAGAAGTCGTGCCTCTGGTCCCGAAGAGTTTGTGCAATTAAGAAAATTTTGCATTTTTTGGGTTACTTCTGCCAAATTTAATTTGGCCTATTTGGTTTTATTTCGATCTAGATATGGTATCCAACTACTACTATTTTGCATATTTACCTGTTTCTGATCAAAACCTATTGCCTTAAGGCATTTTAATAATGCATTATTGAAATTTAAACTTTTGGCAGATTAAGGGTGTTTAGATCTTATTTTCCTTTTATAACACGAATACATCTGTCCCTCACACACAACGGGATGGTCTCGATTAGAAATAAAAAAAAGATTTGAAGATGCCTAATGTATAGGACCCTCAGACTTTAACCATAAAACGTACTACAATGATGCATTATTGGGTTCTTTTGCTATCTATACGAATACTACAACAAATATAATACATATTGTACTGTGAGAATGATAAACAAGCTGTGAGTATTTAGTAAACAAATTTTACGAAAGAAATTTAAAAGAATGCCTGTTTTTGTGGAGTCATGAGTTAGCTATCTCCGCAGATGGGAGCGTGGAGGTCATGCGCTCTCAGACGAAGGACAGACTTGAACACGGTAATGGTATTGTTTGCTGCAAGTGTCACCTTTAGCTCTTCATGAATATTTCAAATGTCTCTCACGTTATCTTGGCTGATTCATCTTTATGCCATACGCGTGTCGGACGTTCTTGAGCGCCATCAAGCGAAGAAAATTACTCTATACTCTGCCGGCATCGAAACTATATCATTTGCTGTAATAATGAGGTCTATTTTGTGCTGCGAGATTCTTCCTGCGTATGTTTCGCTCGTCTTAGGTTTCACATGTTGCCTTTGTCCACATGTTTGCTGATATAAGCACTTACAATTTTTAAAGGACGGCGAAGAATACTCGATTGTTTTTGACATTGAATCATTGATTTTTTCATTCAATGAGTTTTTTTAAATAATTATTATTTTGTTAATCCTTACTATACTTAAGCACAATATAATTTATTTATATGTTATGAAATAAATTACCAATTTTTTAAAATTCTTTTGCTGAGTTTGTTTATTTTTTATTCTTATATAATTTTTATTAAATGGGGTTATTTTTAATATATTTATCAGTTTCTCAAAGCTAATAATCAAGTATGGTGAATTACATCAAATCGAAAAGTAATTCCCAAATGGGGAATAAAATATTATATTTATTTATTTATTTTATTTATTTGATTTCAGAGCCCGCAACAGGGCGATTTGCTCTATAAACACGTAGGGTGCAAACAAATTAAAAGATCTAAAAATCCAAATTTAGAATCATTAAAAAGAATGGCAAAAAGAGTATATATATATATATATATATATATATATATATATATATATATATATATATATATATATATGTACGTGTGTAAAACATAAAACGTCAGCTATAAATTTATAAACAAAAAGGTGGTAAATTTAATAAATTATTTTCAATAAACTAAAATTCGATCTTTTTGGTCTATTTTGTACAAATAAAATTTAATAAATGGTGAAACATATTAGTATAAGGTTTTCTAAATTTGCTCGTACATGTTTATCTGTTTTAAAAAATGTAAAATAATGGATATGTGTGGGCTACCATCTGTCAAAAGTTCGTACATATCATGTGGCATGTTGATGTTTTCACGTTTCCTGCAGTCTGTTAGTAAGTGTTTTACTGTTAATGTCTTATTGCATTCTGTACATAGTGGTATGTCTTGTTTTGTCATTAAGTAAGAGTGAGTTAGTAGTGTATGTCCAATTCTAAGTCTTGTAAGGACTACTTCATCTCTTCGGCAGGTTCTATTGCTGGAGTTCCATTTTGCTATGAATGGCTTTATCTCCCGAAGCTTGTTTTCATTCAAAGATAACCATTCAGCCTGCCATTTATTGAGGACGTGAGTCCTTACAACCTGTTTCATGTCGGGTTCTGTAATTTGTGAAAAGTCTTCAGTACATCGTCTGGTGGCTAATTTTGCCAGAAGGTCCACGTCAGTTGATTTCAATAAGTTAAAATGTCCTGGTAGCCACAACATAATAATGTCAATGTTGTGATTTTGAAGTGTATGTATTTGTTCAAAAATGTCTGTTACAATTGGGTGAGTGCTGTACATGTCTGAGAGGGAGAACAAAGAACTTAATGAGTCTGTAAAAGTATTATGACAAAGAATAAAATATTAATATAATTCATAAGAATGTTTACCAAGAGATTTTTCAAACCTTTTCGACATATTTTACAAACACTGATTTCTCGAAATGAGTTTTTTCTAACAAAAATTGCACGAGAAATTGTTTTGTACGACATTTAATAAGTTTTTTAATAGTCAACTTCCACTTACCACGACTACGTTACAGTTTTCGAGTTATTTATGAAAATGTACGAAATCACATTATACCTGTTAATATCTATTTTTCAATACCTCCTCTTTTCTAAACGTCACCAAAATTTATATCCTTCGTCTTGTATAGCGAAAACCGTAGCTATCGGCTTGAAAATGTATTCATTAATGAATACCTGCGTCTAATTACATTTAAAATACCCCCTAAAGGGAAAAAGTCTTTTAGTAAGTGATATTCTGTGTTAACGTAACGTAGCTAGGGTCTAGTGCCTAGGTTACACCTTAGTACTTGTCAGTGGAGCTTGTCATCTGTGCACTTTTACACCTGTAAACAAGGCGCTTTTTTAGTGACAAGTGGTAAGAATTAGTATTCGTGGCAAATACAAGTAAATGGGAATGACTTCAATTTATAAAGCTCCTCAAACGCCATTCTATTACGCAGTTTTCCCTTGTCAGATCGTGTTAACAGCCCGACAAGTGTTTAATACAACTTAGTCTGACAACATTACTGGACGGACCGTAGTGAACGTTACTCGTCCACTTGCCGCTACATACTTGTCACTTGCCACAAAGCAAGCTTAGTCCTAGTGACAAGCCCTAATGGCAAGTAATAAGCTCATGAAAACCAGGCCTTAAGCTGGTGCCGCCTATTATAGATTGAGAACATAATAGTATACGATTGGGAAGTACGCTCAAAGTATGGTGATGATTGACGAGTTCTCTGATTGAGCGGCAACGTGATTGAGTGGCGTTATGACTGATATGCGGCTAGAGTCGGATGAAATGTGGTTAAGTTCTATGACGTTTCTAAACTCTACTTTATGAAAAATTAGTACAAGGGCAGCAAAGTTGTCCATCTCTGGTCTATACTTTGCTACCTTACTTTTTGATTGAGAGTACTTCTTAACGTGAGTATGAGTCTGGATTGTATCTAATATCTTTTTCGTCACATTTGTTTTAACCTTCTAATAATGAATTTTATGTGCATTAAATTATTACTTAAATCAAGCCCGAAAAGAAAAACTCACAGGGAAAATCTTTCCTGCGTCTGCCTGACATGCTCAGGAATTCTTGATGCCTTCTTATTATAAATTTTATGTTCCATGTCAAAGCTCTAGTTTCTCGCGTTAATGGCCCGAAGGTTGACACGCCTTAAATCCAACTAAAAAAAACTCTAGTTTCATTGTTTAAAGTAGCTTAATACATGCCGTTTGATATGAAGGCCAAAGCTCATTCATTTTTGACATTTTATATCACCTTCATATATATATATATATATATATACAGGTTGTGCAAAACTCGATTGACACCCCCCTTTTTTCCCACAATTTTTGAAATTTAAAAACGAAACTTGGTATTCATTGGACCTAATGCACGACCCCTCAACTTTCTCCAGTTCTTCTCCAGAGATCCTAACTCTGGAATCTCCAATGGAAAGGGGTTATTTTTATGACGGATTATTGTAGAGAATTGAATTTTATGTCGATTTTATATCTGTCATTTTTTCGCTAATGCGCACCAATGAGTAACAAATTGCCAAAAACCGATTAAACCCTTGTTTTTCGTCACTTTTCTGTCAATAACGTAGAAAGTATGCCCGTAATGAAAAAAAAGTCCGACTCGCAGGAACTGCAGCATCTTAGCGCGGTTCCGTTCATATCCCTAGTGCCATTTGATAAGCTTAGAAAAGAAATAAACTTATTTTTTTTTTATATCTCGTGAAAATTGTCAAAATCCTCTCGAATATCTCGAATAAAAGTGATATTAAGGCGTCAGGGATACCGACAGTAACTAACTTTTACACAGATGCGGAAATTACACAATCCGGCTCTCATTCTAAAGCAAAGCTCTATAAATCAATACAAAATATGCCTAATAAAGCCTTTCTAGAGGGTACAGAAGCATGGGCATATATGAGGGGGGGGGCTGAGGGGGCTGCAGCCCCGTCCCGAAATTTTGAATTAATGATGAAAACTTCTCGTAAAACCCTTAAAAATAAATTAAATAAGATCACTTAGTTCATAAAACATATTTTATTTTACGTGTAATAGCGTTTTAGTTGCCTAAAACTATTCCAAGCTCTAAATATTTAGTCTCCATACCCTGGAAATGGTCTCAGCCCCCCCCCGAAATTGTTTTTATATACGTCCATGTACAGAACCTTTTTTGTAGAGCATTTAGTAAGCTTTCGAATGGTAATCTTCCGCTTCACAAGATTGTCAACGGTTTTCGAGATACTAACGAAAGTATACAAAGTTACCAAAACTTTTTTTGTCTGTTAATAAAATATTTTATTCTAACTCTTCCTTTACCCTAAACGTAACAAAAATTTCAACATATTAGTGTTGATGAAATTCGAACACGCAGAAAATGTTTCAACTGTATCCCATAATTCTAAGTACCAAATTCAAAGACAAACAACCCTCCCTAGGAAGGACGCTAGGCAGTTGAAAAGCTAAATCTTGGAAATCCATATCTCTAACATTAAATTGATTTCTTATTTTTCTTAACCTGTTTTATTTTCAAATACATTATCCAACTCTAAGCAATTAAAAAATAACAAGGAAAAAAATATAAAATTTTAGGCACTTTCAACACTTGTTCACACTGAGTAAAACAATATAAACAGATCTAAGGTGTTACACGGTAGCTGGTGAAAGAATGAATGAGGTCTCGTATTGCAATTCTCTGTATGCAGGGTCTACTTCCAGGTAGTCGTCATATACTTTTACTGCCCTTTACCGTTACTCAGAAAGCTCTTTGTGTTTACAAACAAAGGACTCGGTATAGACCACCCGTATTAACCCAAAAGTGATTATGTCAAGCTTGATAAACTTCCTGAATTAAATTAAGGAATTTAAGAGTGCTTAAAATAGGTTCTTGATCTAGTCAAAAAATTCAAGGAGAATTACACCACGAATAGAAAATTTCGGCCAAACAGAAGGAAAATAACAATAACAAGGATAGTTAAACTTCGTTTTCAAAGATTGTTAGTTGTAACACAAAAACGGT
The DNA here is from genome assembly GCA_946811695.1 of Gonocerus acuteangulatus. Lineage (NCBI taxonomy): Eukaryota > Metazoa > Arthropoda > Insecta > Hemiptera > Coreidae > Gonocerus > Gonocerus acuteangulatus. Next base: position 64,692,742 of record OX328127.1, on the reverse strand, counting down.
CACTCATGATTCTAATAAATTAACTGTGAAGGGTGATTACACAAATATTCCTGTTGAGGCTTTAAAGCTTCAACTCAAAAAACATATTAACCCACAGGTAATATCTAGATATTCATACGGCATCTTCGAATTCTAACAAACAAAATATTGCTTCTAATTATACGTATCCTGTTTACTGACAAATACATTTGACTACTATAAGAAATTACAAAAATGACGAGCAGTGAAAAAACTGCGGGAAACACACAAATAGATCCGTTTAAATAAACAAAACTAACTAACTAAGTTTTAAGCACTTATTTCTCCTAATGTGACGACCCCATCAAACATTTCTTCAAAACATTTTTCCACGATTTCCTAACCCTTTTTGAGATATTAATGAAAATATACGAAGAGGGCCTAATAGATATTCATACGGGATCTGAGAATCCCAAGATTCCGCAAAAATAAAATATTCTAATTTTACGTATCCTGTTTTTTTTTTTTTTTTTTTTTTTTTTTTTTTCTTTTTTTTACGGCGCATCTACTTCTGGGTCATTAGCGCCCGTATCCTGTGTTATTGGCAAATACATTTGACTACTATAAGCAATAGCAAACAATAGGGAATATGCCAAAGAACTCGGATTAGGAGCCTCGACAGTTTCAAGACATTTGAAGGAAATCGGCAAATCCAAAACTGACATTTCATACGGTACAGCCTGATATATTTCTAACAATGAATTGTTTTTCTTATTTTAATTAATCTGTTTTATTGTCAAATACATTATCCAACCATAAGAAATGAAAAAATAGGAATAAAAACAGACCAAAAGAACCGTATAAAATAAACGAAATCAATTACTTCAAAGTTTAAGCACTTATTTCATCCGATTGACATCGCTTATTCAAAACTTTCCTCAAAACCTTTTTTGTAGACCATTTAGTAAGCTTTCGAATGGTAACCTTTCGCTTCCCAAGATTTTCAATCGTTTTCAAGATATTAATGGAAGTATACGAAGTTCCCAAAATTTTCATTATTTCTAGCAACAGAAAATTGGTCTCATTTTTCCTATCCTGTTTTACATACAAATACATTTTCCCATCATAAGAAATTACAAAAATAAAAAGCAATAAAAAACCAAGGGAAAGAGGCAAAAATTACAAAAAGAACGACAAAAACCCGTTCATAAGAAAAAAACAGACGTATTTGAAGATTTAAGCACTTATTTCTCCGATTGGCATAACCTAATCAAAAATAGTTTTAGAATCTTTTTTGTAGAAACTTTAGTAAGCTTTCAAATAGTTTCTATCTACTTACCACGATTTCCCAACCGTGTTCGAGATATTAATGAAAGTATACAAAGTTCCCAAAACTTTTCATGTCTGTTAATGAAATATTTTATTCTAACCCTTCCTTAACTCCAAACGTAACAAAACTTTCAACATATTAGTTTTAATGAAAGAAGAACATGCAGATAATGTTTCAACTGAATCCCGTGATTCTAAGTACCCAAACCAAAAACGGTATTCAAAAACTATTTTTCCAATTTTCTCGAAAACGGTTAAAGCTATCGCCTTGAAAATGGTTTCATTCGTTTTCCTAGCCCAAGAAGCATATAAAAAGAGTCCTTACAAGCTTATGAACTCAAAAACGTAAGCGTTACGATTTTTTTGCGCGAATTTCGCCCCAAACGCCATCTTCCAGTGGGCGGATTTTGCTGGTTAACGAACTTGACCTTTCAAATTGGACGACAGATTTTTGTACCAAATTTCATCAAAATCGGACCATCAGGGAAGCCAGAAATGAGCGAACAGACAAATATATATATATATATATATATATATATATAAATAAATATATACATATATATATATATACAAATTTGAGCCACCATTATTTTCGGTCTCTAGGGGTTCTGAAACGCGAAATTTTCTTGTCGGCACTTCCGGATTGTTTCATTGTATCAACCTTATAAGCGGGGTTCCTCCCTATGGGGGAGGGAGGAACCGCGCTAAAAAGTAGTTGATATATATATATATATACATATATATATATATATATATATATATATATATATATATATATATATATATATATGTATGTATGTATGTACAAAACCTATATACTAATAATACATTGGGACACTCTCTTGCATAATGAGACTCTGTTTGCATATGATTAGACATGCATTCTTGAGTAACCCCGTACACTTAGTAGACACACATAGATATCTCCTTGTAAGTGATAACGCTATCAACAAACTGCGTAGTTAGAGACAGACTGTCTGAGCCATCTGAAATATTTCAAACCAATTTTTTTTTTCTAAAACATCATTTGTAGGATTCCAGGTAAATAAATGTACATATTAAAGTTATCATACTGTAACCAACGATGGTCAAATATTTTTATCAACATAACTGTAAAATGCAGTATCTAACTAACGTCAGCTACATATTTTAATTTAATTAAATTATTAAATAGTAACCAATACCTGAACATTGACTATAATTAAGGTATATCAAAGTAAGCAATATTAGCTATATTTTTATCTTAAAGGATGTATCATTAAGATACTATTTAGCAAGATGTATGTTAGACCATTATGAAGGAATTATAAATTAACGAATACGTTTTTGGACGTAATGAAGATATTACAAGGAAACCTACGTTTGCTGTGTATTTTCTTAAGAATAAGAGTTTATGGCATTGAGTGCACTGGAATCGGTGAAAAATCTAAACAAACTCTTTAGAACATACTAATATAGATTTTAAATAATGAAAAAGGAACAAAAAAAAAAAAAAAAATCCGAAGTAAAATTGTCTGAAGTTGTATCGCCTAGTCGTGACAACTAAATAAGCAATACATTCCTCCACAATTTAACCTGCTTAAGTGGATAAATACTTCACAAATATGCAGCAGAAAATATGAAGAAATAATAAAAAAACACAATATTTCTCCGTTTCCCTGTAAAATTAATGGTGACAACTTATATTAGTGGCAAAGAAACATTTTCATTTACACTTAGGAATCTTATATTCATATTATGATTTATTCAAAAATTATTGTTTCGTTTATTATTGATGAAGAAGTGAAAATACTCGAAAAGGGTATATGAACTATAGGAGAAGAATTGCGGGTAAAGGGCATTGACATTTGAAGATATCTGTTAGATATTGAAGATATGTTCTGTTCTTGAATTATAAATAGGTAGTCTGGTTTGAATTTCATATTAGCCCCTATTCATGTCGGATATTCACGAAATATCTTATGGAAAACATGCAGAATGCCTTTTCTTATCACGATCCTTATCATGATGGTCAGAACATTCGTTTCTCCAACATGAAGCTACTCTTTGGAAATTATTCATTTCATTCTAATGATGACGCAGAATATATTTATAATCTTGTTTTGGAATGATCGCAGACATAAATGTCCGATTACAAATATTTCCCACAAAATTCTGAAAATATTTATTAAATTATCTAATAACCTTTATCTATTGTATGTTTATTTCCCAAAATAATTGTATAATGATTTCTCATTCATATCCAAAGTTTTTACATGCTCAAAATATCTGGTATTGAGGAATTCTGATTACCAATGCTTTTGATTTTTAATGGAGGTTCCATACCTGGTTATGATAAGACAAATTGTGAAACAAGACACTCTTAAATTGATCTATCATTAATGGATGAGTTAAATGTGTTGGATCCTTAGACAATTAAGTTTTTTTTTTTGTTTTTTTTTCGAAAATATATAGATAATATTCAAGTAAGCCGAAATTTAAAACAAAATAATATTGGATATTTATAATATATCTACTATACATTTGTCAAATACCACTCACTCACTGACCTATCATCGCCCTCATATATATATATATATATATATATATATATATATATATATATATATATATATATATATGTATATATATATATATGTATGTATATATATATATATATATATATATATATATATATATATATATTACATACATATATGAGGGGACGAGTTCACCTAGCAACAAAATCCTTCCGCTAGGATTGTGGATTTACTTGTAAATTTTATTCCTACTAGCTTTTACGTGTAAAAATATTTTTAATTTATTTGTACATGATTTTCTTTTTCAATTTATTTGTTTTTATTAAGGTACGAATAATACGTATAGATTTTTTTTTAAAAAAATTGAATACAAAATTCTCTACTCTTCACTCAAGTTACAAGTTACAATACATACACGTATAACGCTAATTTTTTATTACATTCTACTTTTGTAGGCAATCTTTTTTTTAGATTTTGACTATATTTGTGTTTGCTTTGAAGAAATTGATAAGTCCGAAATCAGTTTTAAGTAAAACTGGATCGAATAAGTTCAGCTCTTGAAAACACATTTTGTTTTTAAACCTGTTTAAATCCCTACAGTGAAAGTCGCTTAAATTTTTTAAACCTGTTTTACAAAGACTTTAGTTTTCCTCAAATTAGGGGTTTAGACTCAATAATCTCTTGGCAGACATATTAATATCTACTTTGAGAAAATTTTAAATAAGTCGGATATCAAATTAAAAAGGATTAAATATTATTAAATCTGTTCTGCTATAAACAAGCACGAAAAATGCACATAATAAAGTTATCTCTATGTTTTTCTGCTGCCTATATTACAGTGCAACGACTACCTTGTAATTCCTGCTCGTGTGCAAATAGTGGAAATGGTCGCCATTATAACAAAGAGAGCAAGAAGTAAATATGTCCTTGCAGTGGATGCAATTAGCTCCGTGCAGTTGGTGGAAAATTACTCTGAGCTACTGTACGCCGGGAAAAGTGGCCTGTGCTGCCGCCAACTTGTCTAGTTATTTCTCCTCGAAGGCTTCAGTAGCTCAGATGCATTTGATGAAGTAACCAAAGATAAAATACTAAAAGTACTGATTTTATTTATTGATATTATTATTATTTATCGCCTTCAAAAAAATTATTTTGTAATTTAAAGGATGCAGAAAGTCTAAGACATTTTGAAAACACATTGGCCATCAATATTCACTTATTATTTTTCTAAACAATACTGAATTAATTATATGTGGAGGAGGGTCAATAATACAAATACACGGTTATTTCTGCTCCAAAGCCTTTAATCACTGCTCAAGATGTTTCACACCATTATGGTGTCTCTTCAGGAGCTTATAACTAATAATATTTCTGGTTACATCATGGAACCTACCATGGTCTCACGAATGGAAGCGACTCCTACTTTTTTCAGGACCTTGGAAGAGAAAGGGCGAATCACGAACCTACATCTTTCTGAATCAGATAATGAAAAAAAAAAAAATAAAGTAGATTTTTCTGATTAGGCCTTACTCTTCCAAGGTCCTTTGACCTACCTTTCCACGAAAATATCGTAGCTTGAAGTTTCTGTTTTCCTTGTTGGATCCTTCGAGCCACTTTACTGGTTCTGAAAATGACGATTCAATGCTGCGGGCACACGTGACTGGTGAGGCGATGGTGAACGCTTGGAGTGAATTACCCTGCGGTCTTCGGTCTTTTTTTGTAGAGAGTTCGAGAAAGTTTGTCGTTTTTAAAGGGAAAATAGTGGGTCTGAATCAACTTCGCTTTTAGTATCCTGTGAAGGCTCTCACGACTACATGCTCATGTCCCATTCTTGGAGCCTTTGAAAGGAGCGGTTGCCGAAATGGAATCCTTCATTCAGAATCTCACCTGAATAGTAGGTATAATTCTTCCATTTACTACATGGGATTTTTAAAACATTGACAGCAGACTATGTATTTTTCAATGGAATGAAGATAGTTAGCCGTTGAAGTGAACGAATGGTTGCGATTCTGCTAAGAAAAAAACGTTATATTTCAGAAAAATATATATTGCAAACGTTTCGGCTCTTTGGCAGCCTTCTTCAGCCATAAATTACTCGGCCACGACGACTTTTAGGTGACTATGGATAAGTATTATAAGAGAAAGTGTAATAATTAATACTTAACCATGGTCACCTAAGAGTTATCTTGGTCTTCCTCCATCACCTAGGCATTTAGTGCTGAAGAAGGCAGCCAAAGAGTATGCAGAATCGTTTAGCAATATATATTTTTCTGAAAATCTGACGTTTTCTCTTAGCCGAATCCCAACTATTACTTGACCGCGTATGTATTTTTTGCTCTTGCAAATTCTCGAAAGTATAGAAATTGTTCTGTATAGAAAGCTGATCTTGCTAGAGAACTTGGCCGTAATTGATGGGCCGTATGTTAATTGATCTACTTATTTAAACAAAAAAGTAAATAAATGGTAGTTATGCTTCATAGAGTGAGTGAATGGTACTCGTATAGCATAGAATAATAACAATAATACCTATTTGTATTTGAACATTGTTCTAAAAAATACGGACAGGGTAAATGTGTACATTAACGAACGAACTAAAACATAATTCACTTTTGTAAAACATAAAGTAAAATAAAGAACTTTTTTGTAATAAAACCAAAAAACTGTTTGTTAGGCTCAGGCCTTTCAGGTTTTTCTTTATTACCGTTTCTAAGTAGATGCAGAAGGTATTAATATCTTTGGCGTTAGAGGTTGTTAGAAAATGGTTTTAGATTATTTCTCAGGCTGGAGTGCACAGGAAAACTCCACAGTAAATGCTCTTGGTCTTCTTTCACCAGTCCACAGTTGGCACATGTTTTGGTAATTTCTATTTTGTATCTTTGAAGTCGGCTGCTGAGGTCTTCTTGTATGCAAGCCTCTATTGGCTTTTGCTCCTGTGTCTATTTATTTGTAGGAAGCTATTCTAGGTATGGATTGCACTGAATATGGTAGTGTAATGTGTTTTTTTGTGTGTTATTATGGTCCAGATGGGGTCTCCCGTGATGTAGTGGCTAGCGCCTTGGACTCATAAGCAGGAGATTATGAGTCCCATCCGGCGGCAGGAATTTTCTCATCCCACGGCTCGTTGGAAAAATTCCTCGCTGCACCCTGGATGTCGGCGCTAATGGCCTAGAAAATATATATATATATATATATATATATATATATATATATATATGGTCCAGATCTTCTTTAACCAGCTTTATGTAGCATAGAATGGTAGGTAAATTGTTCTTTTGGATCATGATCTGGTAGATAAATGGTACTCACGGATGGTGGAATGTTGGGTTAATGTTAAAAGAGCTAAGACTTTTTGCTAATATGTTTTCTGTTAGTTATAACTCTAGAAGAGCTATATGTTGCAAGTACTGCAGTTCTAAATTAATTGCAATGCGCTTTCCTTCTGGTGACATTAATTTCGTTTGCAGTTGCTTATTCAATTTATTTCACCTCAAGTGCTCATTTAATCATATTTTGTTATGGTTATTTAATTATTATCACGCTAGTGAATACCCGCATGAAACTGGTATATAAATCCACTGGAATTATCGTGCTCAGGCGTTAAGAAAGCTAAAAATCGTGTTAAACTTCAGGGTTGATGTATACGGAGCGATCGATGTGCAGAGAAGGGTATAGAAGTGAGGGGGGATCGTTGACCTTAACCCCCCCTGGATAACGATGAGGGGAATCCGCCTCTTAAATCGTTTGCAATTACCTTCCGTGCCCGGTTATCCTTGGGCAGTTTCTCCCTGTCTTCCCTTTCCTAGGACTAAGGACAATACCCTCATCTTGGCCCAAGTCCGTCCGGTACTTAACCTCTTCAAACTAGGGTTGGCATGGGCGTATATAAGGGGGGCTGCAGCCCCTTCCCCGAAATTTTGATTTGATCGTTAAAATTTGTCATACCCCTTAAAATAAGATCACTTAGTTTATAAAATATATTTTATTTTGGCTACAATAGCGTTTTAGTTGGCTAAAACTATTCAAAGTTCTAGATTGTTAGTATTCCATACCCCGGAAATGGTCTCAGCCCCCCCCCTCGAAATTTTCCCATTTCGCATTGGTTGTTCTGGCGTGAATACCACACTACTATTATTTATTTATTTAAATTTTTAACGTCCTTTATTATTAATTACGAATTTTGGGGTTATCTATAGGTTTTTCAATTCAATTTATTTGCTTTTGAGTTACAACTCATAGCACTTATATAATTCTGTTAGTTACTACGTTAGTCATATTAAATAATTCACAGGTGAGGTTACAAAATTAAAAATAAAACAGTAATATAAAACAATAACACTATGTAAATTCTGTACTTTATATATTGATAACAAAAAAAAAATATAAATGAAGCAATTAAAATAAAATATATATTTATGCTTAGCTCTTACTGAAATTAAATAATAGTTAATAGTAATAGGATTTTATTTATTATATTTCATTATTAGTATATTATTCTTTATTTACATTTTAATCATTCAGTATTTCTGACCTTAGTTTTAAAATCTCCAAAATAAAGCTGGCAAATCTGGGTTATCTATAAATTACCACCCTTTTCTAGCCAGGATAGGGCTGATGCCTTTTCTTTTTTCTAAAGAAAAGCCACCAACCCATAGTGAGAATCGAACCCCCGGCCTTTGGCACGGAGTGTTAAGTGCTCACTATTATTTACAAGAACGAATTCTACGATTAATATTTCTGTTAACTTTTAGGAGACCCGATGGCTGTGAGGGTTAAGGCGTGAGCACTTAACACTCCGTGCCAAAGGTCGTGGGTTCGATTCCCACTAGGGGTGGTGGCTTTTCTTTCGAAAAAATATAAGGCATCACCCCTATCCTGGCTAGAAAAGGGTGGTAACCTATAGATAACCCGTCCTAAAATTCTTAGTTAATAATAAATGGACGTTAACATTTAAATTATTAACTTTTATCATTTTTGTCAGATGTTTTATTTTTTTTAAGTTTTTTTTTTTTTTTTTTAATGGATTTTATTTGATGACGACCGTGCTCCTATCAAGAGAAAAAAACTGCATTTGATGGTAAAGGATAGCTGCAATTAAAGCAATAGATGACTGCTAGAAAAAAAGAATAATAAAAAGACCATTAAATTCTCGGTGTAATGATAGGCCAATCCTTTATTCCAAGGTGAACTAGAAGTTTCAGGGACCCACTTACTTGGTAACGCGCTTATCTGATAACTTCTTAGTATGTTCTGGGAACTTAGTTTCAAGTGCAAGGGAGTCGTTTGTATTCTTATTACTATCTACACCTATTTAATATTTTGTGATTGTAGAAATTGCTGGATGTTGGTAATAGATATTCCTAGTGATGACGAGAGTCCAAATTTGTCACAGATGTTTTATTTCATGTAGAATGTTGCTAGAAATATTTGGCAAGGCTCGGCTGAAAAAGGATCTTTGCAAGGAAATTGAAAATGGGCCTACGTCCCCGAAAACGAACTGCATGCCGTATAACACCTGTGAAAATTTTGAACATTGTTCATAACTTTGACTATTTTGAGACGTTTATGGTTCAAATTTTGCTTTATGAACCTTCCAAATATTTTTTTAAGGGGAAAGTCGACTAAACTGTCTTACAAGGACAACCTGAGAAGCAAATAAGGAATTGAAACTTTGGGTAGGAAAATAAATAATTATTGAAGCAAAAGAAAGGGAAAATCCCGAACTGTTGGAAATCGAAGACAAAGTTCTAGAATTGCTTCAGGATAACAAGGGCGAATGTTTACTCTATGGAATGCTGATTCTTAAACCTGATTGGAAAAGTATACAATTAAAATTCGGTGTTTTAATTTTAAATTAAACGAGTGACTTATGGGCAGAGATGGGCAGATTCGTATTCGTAAATCCGAATCCGAATTTGATTCACAGCACCTTGACGTGTAAATCCGAATCCGAATGGATTCATATTTGCAAGTGTGAATCCGAATCCGAAATTTGGATTCACACATATGAATCCGAATCCGAATCTATTCGGATTCACACATATGAATCCGAATCTATTCGGATTCACACTTATGAATCCGAATCCATTGGGATTCACATCTATGAATACGAATCCATTCGGATTCACATCTATGAATACGAATCCATTCGGATTCACACTTGGATTCACTGAAAAATTCAATTCAAAAGGCCGATATAAATAAATAAATGCCTGTCAGTACCTCACTACAGGTCGAGTTTTGAGTTTTAGCGAATTTTCGTATGTATATTTATTAGCCTCAGACTAAGTATTTGACCCAAAAAATAATATGAAAACTTTCCTACTATTTGGAGCCCCAAGTCGTACATTCTGCCGAGAAATGTAGCCACCATGAAACGGGATAGTTCTTCCTCTCCTCCATAGCCCTGAAGAAGGCTTACATGTCAAGCCGAAACTTTGGCATAAATAAACTAAATTTAACTATGAAATGTAGTTTTTATTGAATCAAAAGACGGAATTGTCATTTCTTAAAATTCTCACGTACACAAAAGTGTCAAAACCACATAGCAACATCACATGAATAAGAGTGAGGATTTAAACGGTAATATTTATATGTTTTTGTAATTCGGCGAACGCTTAAGGTTTGGAAGTTGAATTTAATTATAGGGGTTTTGTAGTCTTTTAATTTAATATGGAGTCTTTTGTAGGGTCTAAATCATAGTTTGGCAAAAATTAGCGAGCGCTAAAAGATGATACCTCTCCGCTAATTTAGCGATACCGTAGAAACCCAGCGCTAATAATTAGCGCATAGCGACGGCAGTGCGCTAATCCCTAATTTATTTATGAAACGTGTAATCATCGTGATAGCTAATAGGTTTAGCTATAGTTACAACATTTTGTCATCTCAAAGTTCACTTCCGGTCTGCTCTGAGCCGGGGGCATGCACCGCATATAACTTTAGGTAAAACTGAAGTTTAGCGTCCTCCAAACCGATTTCATTCAAATTTTGTACAATAACGTATTTTGATGCACTAAACACGGATCCACTAAAAAAAATCGCATTCAACTAGGAAAGAAGTTATTAAGCACTAAAGTTCACTTTTTTGAGGGTTATGAGAGCTAATTTAAACAACTAAATTTGTCAACATAAGCATGCGCGCTTATGGAAAAGTTCGTAATAAAGAAGTTTAATTGAAATTTACCATCAATTATTTAAATTCAACAGCAGTTATTTATTCGCAACCATTTTTTTAAAAATAATGAAACACTCTTCACATTTCTTGTTTCGTTCATGAAAAGTATTACATAACAGAAATCCCTAAAAAATTAGCTAATGCCTATATAATTATTAGTTCGTTCTAATTCGCGCCTGCTGAACTTTAATTGTCAACATACTCTTATTTTATAAAAAAAATAGCAATAAAGTTGCACGAATTTATTATTCTCTTCAAACGTGCTCATAAATATGAAGAGCGCTTAAAGGCATTTTTCTGTGCGATTGGGGATTTGTGTCCACGAAACATCGCGTCTCAAAAAGAAGAAGAAAGCTAATAAGGATGTCTAGGAAGATAAGAAGAATGTCTAGGACGACTTTTAGGCATACATACTATGCGTTCCCACTCGCTACGGTTGCTCAAGAGGATATCAAAACCCAGGGGTGAGGATGGCCTTAAAATTGACAATATTTTTGAATAAATGGCTTATGAACATTTCAAACGAGAGTTCTCTGTTTCCCAATGTTACATATCTGCGCATGCTCGTTTTTACAAATACGGTGTTTACGCCTACTTTTATAACCTTCCTAACAATGAACATTAGTGCTTGATAACATCTTTCCTAGTTGAATGCAACTTTTTTTTTTAGCGGATTCGTGTTTAGTGCATCAAAATACGTTGTTGTACAAAATTTCAATGAAATCGGTTTGGAGGACGCTAAACTTCAGTTTTACCTAAAGTTATATGCAGTGCATCCCCCCGGGCTCAGAGCAGACCGGAAGTGAACTTTGAAATGAAAAAATGTTGTACCTATAGCTAAAGCTATTAGCTATCACGATGATTAAAAATTTCATAAATAAATTAGCGATTAGCGCACTGCTGTCGCTATGCGCTAATTATTTGCGCTGGGTTTCTACGGTATCGCTAAATTAGCGGAGAGGTATCAGCTTTTAGCGCTCGCTAATTTTTGCCTAAACTATTGTCTAAATGAGATCATAAGGCTGTATCTGTTGAAGACGTTTATTTCTAATTCAAATTAAAATAATTCAATTCAAATAAATTCAAGCAAGGACTTTAATAATATATAATACAACTACTGAATTTTTATTGATCTTGTTGAAGCAAGAAAAAAGAAAAAAGTTACTGAACAAGGAAAATGAATTGAACAAATTCCAGTAAGTACCTGAATCATATAAATAAGTACTTCCCTACATTTCAGGTAGGATTAAAGGTAGAAGTCATTATCTACTGCGATTAAATTACAAAAACCCTATATCGATAGCTAAACACTCAAAACCAGATATATCGAAAATATCTCAAGTTACACTTAGGAAATTTTTGTTATTTAAATATGAACCATCACATTGCTGTGTGCATAATCTGTATTACACAGATCGAAAAACTACGCACCTTTCACAATGAAACATTTACGGATAATAGTTGAGAAATTACTGATTTTACGTGATTTTGTTGGTAGGTGTGCTTTGGGGGGTAGTTAGGGAAAACCGCCCCTCAAATCTTCACAATTTTTTTTTGTGGCCCAAAAATTATACGCAAGGTACACCTAATCAATTGCTTCAATTCAGATTAGTTTCATTTAAATATCTAGTCTAGTTTCATAGAAAAACGACTTTGAAGTTTGGGGTTTAAACCCTTATTCCCTCAAAACGAGTACAGTTTGATAATTGACGAAAAATTATTTCTGGGAACTAGAAATAAAATAATGACAGTAAAGTCAAGAAAGACGCCAGTGCAGATTTCATATGGAAACACGGCGAGACCCTTTATTTGAATTGCATTATTTTAATTTGAATTATAAATAAACGTCTACAACAGCCTTATAGACACAGCCTATAACGTTAGATACAGCCTTATGATCTCATTTTGGCCCTACAAAAGACACCAGTGCGGATTTCATATGGAAACACGGCGAGACCCTTTATTTGAATTGCATTATTTTAATTTGAATTATAAATAAACGTCTACAACAGCCTTATAGACACAGCCTATAACGTTAGATACAGCCTTATGATCTCATTTTGGCCCTACAAAAGACACCAGTGCGGATTTCATATGGAAACACGGCGAGACCCTTTATTTGGATTGAATTATTTTAATTTGAATTATAAATAAACGTCTACAACAGCCTTATAGACACAGCCTATAACGTTAGATACACCCTTATGATCTCATTTTGGCCTTACAAAAGACTCCATATTAAATTTTTACGGTTTGGAGGACGCTAAACTTCAGTTTTACCTAAAGTTATATGCGGTGCATGCCCCCGGCTCAGAGCAGACCGGAAGGGAACTTTGAGATGACAAAATGTTGTAACTATAGCTAAACCTATTAGCTATCACGATATTTAAACATTTCATAAATAAATTAGGGATTAGCGCACTTCCGTCGCTATGCGCTAATTATTAGCGCTGGGTTTCTACGGTATCGCTAAATTAGCGGAGAGGTATCATCTTTTAGCGCTCGCTAATTTTTGCCCAACTATGATTTAGACCCTACAAAAGACTCCATATTAAATTAAAAGACTACAAAACCCCTATAATTAAATTCAACTTCCAAACCTTAAGCGTTCGCCGAATTACAAAAACATATAAATATTACCGTTTAAATCCTCACTCTTATTCATGTGATGTTGCTATGTGGTTTTGACACTTTTGTGTACGTGAGAATTTTAAGAAATGACAATCCCGTCTTTTGATTCAATAAAAACTACATTTCATAGTTAAATTTAGTTTATTTATGCCAAAGTTTCGGCTTGACATGTAAGCCTTCTTCAGGGCTATGGAGGAGAGGAAGAACTATCCCGTTTCATGGTGGCTACATTTCTCGGCAGAATGTACGACTTGGGGCTCCAAATAGTAGGAAAGTTTTCATATTATTTTTTGGGTCAAATACTTAGTCTGAGGCTAATAAATATACATACGAAAATTCGCTAAAACTCAAAACTCGACCTGTAGTGAGGTACTGACAGGCATTTATTTATTTATATCGGCCTTTTGAATTGAATTTTTCAGTGAATCCAAGTGTGAATCCGAATGGATTCGTATTCATAGATGTGAATCCGAATGGATTCGTATTCATAGATGTGAATCCGAATGGATTCGGATTCATATGTGTGAATCCGAATAGATTCGGATTCGGATTCATATGTGTGAATCCAAATTTCGGATTCGGATTCACACTTGCAAATATGAATCCATTCGGATTCGGATTTACACGTCAAGGTGCTGTGAATCAAATTCGGATTCGGATTTACGAATACGAATCTGCCCATCTCTGCTTATGGGTCACAAAATGCTAGGAGGGGAGATTCACACCCAGTGATTCGCTCTTGAACTTGAAACTGTGACAGAACTAAAGGTGATATAGTATTGTATAATAAGACGCATTTTCGTTCTACTTTTCATTAATATATGGCCTTCAAAATTTGGTCATGTACTCATGGTTAATTATAAACATCATTAGAGATTTGATAATATTTACTAATAAGTATTGTTATTTTTATACATGTCGTGTGACTGAAAATACAGACTAGATTATAGTAGGCGCGTAAATTTTGTCATAATAGTACGATGAGGTTATTATTGTAAATTTTATGCAATAGTGGTAAGAAATTTTGTAGGAAAAACAGTCCTATTGATTTTAATGTAAATCTATTGTTTATGACAGTGAAAGCTATGCGGTTTGATTACAAATTAAACAAGAGAATATTATAAGCAAGGTTAATGTCAAGGAAGATCAAGATAAAATTCATTTGAGAATTAATTGCATTCTTAGGATGGTAACAACACTTGTGCATCGCCATTAATACACAATACTCTTTGCTCATTGGAGCGAACGGAAAACTACTGTCTTATGCATTGTTCTTAGCATTTTCTGCAGGAATGTAGTATTGAGGTTGTATTCATGAATGAATTTGTGAAAAATGTCATCAAATCCTACCGATATCGAAAATAACCTCAATTAAACATGGTATGAATAAAGACTAATGCTTCACCATGTATGTATAAAGACGTTTATTTATTATGGCAACTTTACAACAACTGAGATTATCTTCGATATCTAGTAGGTAGGATTTGAAAACATTTTTACAAATTCTTTTATGAATACAACCTGAATAATTACATTCCTTCGGAAAATGCTAAGAATACTGTTTCCCATTCGCCATAAAGAAAAATGAGCATTGTGTATTAATGACCTTTGACAATGACATATATATATATATATATATATATATATATATATATATATATATATTTATATTAATATATTATTTATTGGTTCTTTGTTTTAGGGCAGTACCCTTTACAAAGGAGTGTGTGCTCATATTTCATGTTTTTTGCATACAAATTCCTTACAATTCAAGATTTCAAACCCTACATAATAAAACAACTACGTACATGCCACAATAAATATACTTTACCGGACTATAATACAAAGACAGCAAGCTAACAATCTAGGTACATGCTAGATGGCGTAAGCCGTAAATAGAACTAAATAACAACAAAAAACTATATTGTAAAATAAAATACATGCCATAAGAAATAGTTTAAGAAATGGTAAAGTAATGCAAGCTCAAAAATAAACGTAAACAGATACAACTACAAGCAAGTAATATAATGCAAACAACATGCTATGCAAAGAATACAAAATACAAAACAAAAGCAATTCAGAAAAGAGGAAAACTTATCTTTATGTGTATATCCACAGTCATACTTACAAACATACCCATTCTTATGCTACATACATACCCATTCTGGCACACCTACTTACACGCATATACTCCCATGCACATACATACACATTCATAGTATATAAATAAGTATACATATGCATAATATGAATATAAATATTATAAACTAAGACTATTTACAAAAACCTAACACATGCTTTGATTGATTAATTATGTGATTATTTTGAATTATTTAATTTTTATTTCATTCTGGTTATTTTTAATATTTTGAATTAAATTTCCGTTACAAAAGTTCTTAAGTCTAAGGAAATGGTTAAAAATGTTTATAAATTACGAGCCTGGGATAGATTTACGTTTCTTATAAACAGATTAAGGTTCTCGCGAGATGTGTGTAGTAACTCTGGAAGATAAGCCGACCTATAGGAGTTGTATAGAGGGCAGGCAACTAGTAAATGGTAAATATCCTCTTGTTGGTTACTATTGCATATTGGACAGGTTATTTGTGGGCTTAGTATTATTTTTGACTTCCTATAGCTAAGTTTTATAAAGTTTATACTTGACGTTCGAAACTGTACAATTATTCTGCGAAATGGAAAGGGAAGGCTCAAATTTAGATATATTGGGATTTTCAAATTGGGCTCCAGAAAATGCTTATAAAAGGGGTAATAGTTGGATTGGTTCGCTCTATTAATATCTTGCTCTCCCAAATACAGTTCAAAACTATTTAGAATATTTCTAATCTCCGATCTTCTATTATCCAGAGCCAAAAGTCGCCAGAGTGTTCCGCTTGTTGAAAGGAATCCATCACTTTTTTTATTTGTAAAAACCAATTAAAGCTGTTTTGATTAGGAGATCTTTCCGCTAGCTCAACAAGTCTTTTTAAACAAATCTTTGGGTACCTATCCTCAGACATATTCATAATGTTGTCGATCCAGTTTAAGGCTTGCTTCAGGACCTTCCATGAGATTGATTAAACACCCGTTTCTAGCCTAACCAGGTAATGAGGTGTTGACTTGTTGAGTCCCAGAATTCTTTTGAAAAAAGCCAAGTGACAGCTTTCTATCTTGTCCAAATAGCGTAATGCCCAGATTGAAGCACCATATACGAGTGTACTGGACACCATAGCTTCATGCATCCCAAATGGTGCACTTGGATCGCGAACATACTTCCCTAACCACACTTCCGCCAATGTTTGTCTTTGCTATTGCCCTAGTCACAGCTTTCAGAAAGACACCAGTCCGCAAGAATTGCACACCGAGGTAAGTGGTGTCTTCGACTAAATCGACTTCCTCATTATAGAAAAGCAAAGGATTATATATATATATATATATATATATATATATATATATATATATATATATATATAGATAGATAGATAGAGAGATAGATAGACAAATAAATAGATAGATAGCAGGGCCTCCGTAGGGGGGGGGGGCAAAGAGGATAATTGGCCAGGGGCTCAGCATCATTTTTATATTCGCATTATATTTTGAAATAACTATGTTACAGGGGTCTCCCGTGGTCTAATGGCTAGTGCCTTGGATTCATAAGCGGGAGATGGTGGGTTCGATTCCCAACCTCCGGCAGGAATTTTATCATCCCACGGCTCGCTGGTAAAATTCCTCGCTACACCCTGGATGTCGGCGCTAATGACCTAGGTGTAGATGCGCCGTAAAAAAAAAACAAGAAAAAAAAAGAAAAAAAAAAAAAAAAACTAAGTTACATACCTACCATTTTCCACTGCATTCTATTACAAATGTATTTAATTTTATTTTCAGAGACATGTCAGTTTTAAATAATTCTATGATTAGTTTTTGGGCCGCGAAGCTTTTTGGACAGGGTCACGTAGGAGGTGCTCTCGGAATTTGGGGCGTAGGGACAATTTTAAATAGTTTAGCGTAAAATGTTGAGTTTTGTGGTCATTTGGACACTTAGTAAACCAAGGAACATTTTGAAGACTTTCATTTTCGTTTTTTTCGACTTTCGTTTTTATAGACTTTTTTTTACACGAAATGTTCTCACCAAAACATAATTTTGAGGGGTGGCGTTGCAGCCCTCGCCCCTTATGTACGCCCAAATGACTAAATTGTGTACGATGTACATAGCAACTTCTATAGTATTGCTAATAGTCTTTGTTATAATTTTATTCTTCTGAATTTATTTTTAGCCTTAGAGACATATGAACATTCTCTTGCTTTTGTAATACTGTGGGATGGTTAATGACACTTTTTCCTAATAATAATGAGAGTCACGGATATAGTAAACGTCAAAATAAAAACCTAATTTCCTTGTAAAGCCTAATGTTTAGGCTAAAACGTGCAAGTAATTGCAGATTTCCGGTTGTCAGGTCTACGACTTAAAGTCGGTGGAAGTTTACCGTCTTTTAAAGACACAGGATGACAGTGATGACTTCTTATTCTTTTCAATGAGAATTCAAAACAGCCTAAGTGAATCAATACACATAGGAAGATGACTGGCCTCTATTTAAAATGGTTAAACTTCATGGGATCGGGAGAATGGAAACAATTTAAAATAAACAGATTTAAATATTTGATGGATAAAACCTCCTTCAGAAATGGCATTTTAGTGGCGCATAAATGGTTCACATCGTATTTTTGCCGATGAGGAAAGCACATGAGAATATATATTTCGAAAATACGCTCGGCTCCACCCCATTCTAACACAACGCATTTTAATTATTATAAAATAATTTTATTCTTAAACGAATTTAAAAAAAAGGAAGTATTATACACATGTCAAAAAAAACCAAACCACACTTTCGAAGTAAAAAGCACCGTTTTTGCCGAAAAGATCGTTCTACATGTTAGGAGGAAATTTATTAAGCGAATATTGTTGTTCCAGTTGCCATTACTCGAATATTTTCTAATACTTAGGTATTGCAAACATTGCCAAAACTTATGCACCTTTGATTCAGCGAATCCCAAACATATGAACGTATTTTCAAGTTGGTCCCTCGTTTTAAAATTACCTAAATCCAAAATTTAGTTTTTCCTAATTTTCTCGTATGTTTGTAAATATATCCACATGAAGCTTATGTATTTGATGTTCCATTTCAATGTACACTTTTTATCTGCCAATCCCTTGGGCCACTGAAAAGACTGGCTAAAAAGATAAATTCTCAACTACCTATTTCTGTCCGAATAGATATTTTTGCCCTTAACGATATCCAGAATTTATGCTGTATAATTATTACAAATAGTAGGAAGAATGAATATTCCAGTTTGTTTTATTCGGTTTTAAGTGATTGTGGGATTATTTCCAGATTGTTTTATTCGTTTTTATATGATTGTGGGATTATTTTCAGTTTGTTTTATTCGGTTTTTTAAGTGATAGGGGCTCATATATTTTTCTTGATATTTGGTAAATGATGAGTGGTTAGCAATTTCTAGGAATACAGACCTGGCCACTTTAAAAGGTTTTGAATTCTAAAGTATTAGTGGCAGTAGACATTGTATTACACTTTCGTGTGGATCACTTTATGTGGTTTCATGACACTTGGACACACCGGACCACCACTATTAGTGGCAGTGTTTTTTGTTTCTTCGGCAGAAATTAAGCAGATTTTATGCTAATTGTTGGACCTAAGTCTATTATAGCACTCTGAACCTAAATCTTATATATCTCAAACTTGTATTGAGGTGATTAAAGAGTGATGGAATTACTTCATGAGTTGTGGAGAAAGAAATCAAGGGCTTGGTGCCCTTGCTTGTGAGTTATTGATGGTGATTGGATGGCTTGGGTAACTGTGACGTCATATTCAACACCTAACGGTAGAATGAATTTCCACGATTCTATCTCTCTCACACTAGCTATTAGCGCGGGTATATCAAGCCCGCCATTATGCACTTGATACTGAGAGGCTTAAGATGCATTTAATTGTTTTAATGGGTTTCCTTTGCCTCTAGTCATTCTTAGTAATTTCTTGCTTCGACGGGTTTTCAAGATACCTAAGCATGGGAATTCATATTTATCAATTTTCCCCTTATTTGTTTAATATCTGGATCTTAATTACTTGTTATTGCATGAGGTCTAAATCGTCCTTCTTTGGCTAGAATGATTTTATAATGAGATGCAAATAATTAGCCGTCGAGGTGATCGTCGAGAAATCAACGAATGATTGGGTTTTGTCTAAGAAAAACATTCAGATTTTCTTAAAAATCTCTATTTTATATGTGTATATACCCTTCTAAAAGCATAAAAATAAATATACAAAATTATCGAAGAGAATTATCAATACAGTGAACTAAATATTACATCGGAAGATACCCTTGTAAAATGGTATATCAAAAAAAAAAACCAGTGCACCAGCATTTTATTAACTACAAAAAATATAAAACAATAACTAAAAAATATTGTAACTTCTCTGCTTAGGTGTATTTATGCCGTTTTATTTGGGCCTTCCGATAATTATTTTACTCTTAGCGAAGTTCAGTAAAAAAAACTACGGTTTGTTTGCGCAAAAATCTTTGGTTACTTAATATGGACGTAATTTTAATGTTTTGATTATTCTTCGTTAATTTCAAATATTTATTTTTTAGCTGATGAAAGTTGCCAAAGGGCATGCTGAAACGTCTAAAGTATAGGTTTTCCCGAAAATCTGACTGTTTCTTAGCTAAAAAACTTCTTAGAATGATTTTAACAAGCCAAGAGACCAAAATTAAACCTAATATTTGCAGGATATAGTTCATTAAAAAGAAATTATGAATGAAAATAATATTATTTTCCAGATGTTTTCACTGCAAAATATGTTTGCATTATTCTTGTACGAACTCTGAGAAAAACACATATAATTCTGAAAAATTCGTTCCACAGATATATAAACGATTTTGCAATGTTCAAAGAGCAATAGCTAGCTGTGTTTAGTATATAGTGTACACAAAACTGTCTATACTTTTTAATATGTGGGCTACAAAACCTCGACTATTATGCAATAATAGTATGATGATCGTCGTTAAGTCCTTGAATTCTGCGTGGGCCCACTTATCCACATTCGGGTTGGCTCCTCCACACGTGTAGGCATAGCTAATTATAGTTGGGTTACTGACCGCCAATCTCTGGCAAATCATCGTGCAAAACAGGAAAATTTGCCAAAATTCGCTTTATATTGACAAAATATACCACATATTATTCCCGCGATTTCAATGTACTTCCTGTGTACTCTCTAATGTATTTTATGTATTTTTTTACTTACAGGAACAATATTTCATCAAACCCTTCATGGAATCATCAATAACAATTAATGGCCCTAGACTCCTTAAGGACCATTCTCTACTTACTCACGGACATCTAATGACTCACCAATATACCCAAGGTGCTCAACATAAGACATAACTACAGACTGTCGAATAAGAAAAACGATAACACACTCCACTGATCTTACAGTACTTTTGACCGATGGTTGCCATAACTTAAAAAATATTAAACACTTATCAAAAAATGTAACGAAATTACGACAATTATTGCTCTTTCATATTTTGTATTTTTTTTCATCTATTTTTTTTATTATTTTATTTTTTTCTATTTTGTATTTTTTTTTGTTTAAATTTATTTATTTTTCTTAAATTATATTTATTTTCTTTATGTCATGATTATCTATTATATTTTATTCATTCATATTACCTTAGCTGACATTTCCTTATACACTAAATGATTTGCTAATCACCTCCGTTGCGGCCCTGCAATAAATAAATTAATAAATAAAACGTATTGTGCAAAATTACTTAGGATCTTACAAGCAATGTAAAAATATATCAATATGTCTTATTATAAATGGGATTTCCTATACTTCTATCTAATGTGAGATTACCTCAGTCATTTCTATTACTTTTTTCTTAAATTTACTATATAATGAAGGTACTAATGTCATTTTAAATCAAATCATACTAAGGGAAACTTCTCACTTAGGTGGAAGTACTCATCATTGTAGAAAGTCATATCTGTACTTAGGTGGAAGTACTCATCATTGTAGAAAGTCATATCTGTACTTAGGTGGAAGTACTCATCATTGTAGAAAGTCATATCTGTACTTAGGTGGAAGTACTCATCATTGTAGAAAGTCATATCTGAATATCTCGAAAATAGATCGTGTACTCGATTTAAAGCACTGTCACTGCATTAAACTTCGCGTACATTTAACTTGGGGCGTATATTGTTTATAAAAATAGTTTTTCACTACAACACATTTTCCCTTAATCTTCTAGTTCCTCCATTTCCCATTTCTTTATTTTTTCCAATCACGAAATCTCTTAATCTATTAATTTGGACCTCAATGCTTCTAAAATAGTCTTTATCTTCCTTAGGTTTGAGTCTTTTGCCTTCTAACACTCTCCAGATTTATTTTTTTAAATATTCTGTAAACGCATCGTTGGTTTTTTTTTCTGTAACTGAGTAGTCATATTGTTGACTGAAGTGTAGAAAATTTACTACAGCTAAATTGTCTCAAGCTCATTGAATGCCATTTCTTGCACATTTGATCTCTGTTTACACTCAACGAAGTAGTATATTAACGTAATGTTTAAATTAATTATTATATTAGTTTAAATAATCCTCATATCCATAGGGAGGAGTCAAGTTTTTCCGGGATGTCTGTGAACATAAAAACCGTAGTCGGTGTGTTATTGTGGATGAAAGATGAGCCTCACCCTTTCTACATGGAGCGAAGCACAATGAACGCTGATGTTCCATGAAGGATACGGAGTGTAAAAAACGAAGAGAGAATACTAAAAGCAGGAAAATGGAGAAACTTAAGGGTGGGATAGGTGTTAACTTGAAGGCTGAAAAGCCAACATAGGGTTCAAGGCTTTATCATCTGGAAGCGCTTTGCTACACTGAGAAAAAAAACAGCCTGCCGGCAGCCTGAAAACTGTGACTCAGTGCCAGTATTTTGAAATAGGACATTTTAGTCTAAAATAGGATTCCACATATTTCAACCTAAAATAGGATTCCACTAGTTAGAGTGCCTGCACTTTATAATAGGGTGATGGAATGCTAGCAGCCTACAGAGAGATGACTTTATTATGCGAATAAAAAAGAACAAAGGTAAATTCAGAGTAATAATAATGAGACTTTATTTGGGTGTAATTTACATATACACTTCTTAACAAGTAGATATTTACAAGTAGGTAAAAGGTATACACTTTTTAACAAATATAGATATTTACAAGTATTAGGTATTAGGTGCAATGTACTTATGAACAATATTGAACAAGTAGGTCTAGAAATAAAATATATTTTTTGTTTTCATGACACTTATAGCCGCATTCATAAAGCCGAAGACAGTTGATTTCAGCATCTATACAAACAGAAACAAAAATAAATTTTTATTAATAACAAAAGAAAAGTTGTTGTTGTGTTTTATATAATTAAAAAGAAACATAAATAGGCATTTTTTCTAGTTTAAAATGTCGCAGTAAATTCAAAGCTGCCAGGGAATTACAAAATAAATATAAAATAAGGTTTTTTTCTATGGATATGATCATAAATGAAGGAAAAAATACTTCCATCAGTTCTCAGCTTACCAGGCTTATTGAACTCCATCTTCAGTTGGTTCTATACCCGCAGCTCCATGTTATATTAGGGGAATATATTCTTAAAAAACAAACACAACTTTCTTCATTCTATTGTATATAACATCTGTTTTTAAATTTAATAATAAAAACAAGAGCCTGTATGCCTGGATGCAGACTGTACCGCCAGAACAGAGTTCAGGCTCTTGTTTTTATTACTAAATTTAAAAACAGATGTTATATACAATAGAATGAAGAAAGTTGTGTTTGTTTTTCAAGAATATATTCCCTTAATATAACATGGAGCTGCGGGTATAGAACCAACTGAAGATGGAGTTCAATAAGCCTGGTAAGCTGAGAACTGATGGAAGTCTTTTTTTATACGTTCCTCGAATGCGGCTAGAATATTAGTTCAAAATTATATTAGTAGACTTTTATTTTGGTTTCCATTCTGTTTCTAGAGTTCCTTCATTTATGATCATATCCATAGAAAAAAACCTTATTTTATATTTATTTTGTAATTCCCTGGCAGCTTTGAATTTACTGCGACATTTTAAACTAGAAAAAATGCCTATTTATGTTTCTTTTTAATTATATAAAACACAACAACAACAATTTTTCTTTTGTTATTAATAAAAATTTCTTTTTGTTTCTGTTTGAACAGATGCTGAAATCAACTGTCTTCGGCTTTATGAATGCGGCTATAAGTGTCATGAAAACAAAAAAAAAAAATTTATTTCTAGACCTACTTGTCCAATATTGTTCATAAGTACATTGTACCTAATACCTAATACTTGTAAATATCTATATTCGTTAAAAAGTGTATACCTCTTACCTACTTGTAAATATCTACTTGTTAAGAAGTGTATATGTAAATTACACCCAAATAAAGTCTCATTATTATTACTCTGAATTTACCTTTGTACTTTTTTATCCACATAATAACGTCATCTCTCTGTAGGCTGCTAGCATCCTATATGGATGGGGTCAATGTAACCCATCCATATAGGATGCTAGCAGTCTATAGGGGTAGGATACAGGAAGCAAACATCAGTATGCTCGCAGCCTATATGGGTAGGCTGCTAGAAGCCAGTAACAGAGTGCCAGCAATCTAAAGTCTAGGGGTACGCACTTGAAAGTAGAGTGCTGGGCACTCTGTTGTTGGATGCTAGCTTTGGGTGTGAGAACTCTACTATAGGATGCAGAATTAGCATTCCAGCATTCTATTATAAAATGCGGGCACCCTAACTAGTGGAATCCTATTTTAGGCTAAAATATGTGGAATCCTATTTTAAACTAAAATGTCCTATTTCAAAATACTGGCACTGAGTCACAGTTTTCAGGCTGCGGGCAGCCTGAAAGTAGATGCGAGCAGCCTGTTTTTTTTCTCCGTGTACATATCTTGGGTATGTCGCTACAGCATTGGAAATACTTGGGTATCAGGTCACAATCTATCATTTTAATCGATCATATAATTTTTTTTAATATCCACAATTTCTCGCCAACTTCCAGGTAGTTTTTAAATTTGATAGCTGTAGAAAGACTCTGGTTTTGAATGTTCATTTAGTACATGCTGTTTACATTTTAACCTAGCAAAAAACGTTGTGAGGCACGAAATAACTGAAAATATCTTGGGACAATATCGCTTTTATATATACGCTACTAGATAAGTAGTTATTTTATTACGTTAAACAATGTATCATCAAAATTAACGGTACTATATAATTGTGTGTAGTTTATTATAGCACGGTTCCTGTCATTCTCTATGTTATTCATCAATTGATAATTAATCAATGTATAATGTTTCTTGAAACTGGGGCGCTACGGACCAGTGTCAACAAACAGATAATCTAGAGATAACCCGTTATTTATAGGTTACCAGTAACAGTGGTTTAACCAGTAGAGGTTAAAACCCGGTGTCAATAATAAAAGTACGTTAAAATTAAAAAATATATGTTTCCAAGATGTGATTTGGAAACACCCATTATATTTGCGAGCACTACCAAGAAGTGTTCTGACCGGGGATGCTGATGGGTGAGGAGGCTGTGCAAGGGTTTGGGATATTATTAACTCGGATAGACCATCACCAGGTAGAGCGTAAACTCTATGAGGAACAAAATCACAGTTTATTTCTGCCATTATAGTTGAAATGAACCGTAAATAAAAATAAAAAATGTATTATGAAATAGATATAGTACGGTAACAGCTGACCTGTTATCGCCCGAACAACGCGTGCTGCCTAGGCTTGCTTTCTCTAACTAACTAAAAATTCAAACCCCTATAAAAATACTTAAAATTTTGAATACCAAAAAAACCTTCTTAGCGAGTGTTTACATCCTAAAGGGGGTATCCTTGCAAAATTTCAAATCCTGATCTAATGAACAATTGGCCCATTTGAAGCACCCTTGTCACTTGTGTGCCTCTACCTGGTTAATCATCTAGTTTGTCCCAGTTCTAAACCTAGGACAATCTGTGTACCTGTTCGTGCCGCCTCCCTTCCTGAAGAAACGACCTTCCTACCTCCAGTTTGGAGAGGTCTTTGCTCTTCGTTCCGTGACTCTGATGATAGTCCCCCTTGTGGTTTCGCTTCGACTCCATCCACTACCGAATATTATTCCCCTTTATAATGATGACCTATCACGGTGAAATAGCCGTTTTTATCCAAACACAAACAGTTATTTCATGAACCAAAAACCGAAATAAGAAGAAAAAAAATGAATGCAACATTAAACATTTAATAGAATATGTTGAATAGAAGAGAACATAAGGTATTTAAAACATCGCTCTTATTCAAACAAATACAGTTTTTTTTATTGAGTGACATAAGAAAAATGCCTAAGAATCTAATCTCAACTCGCAGGAACTACGTCATCATAGCTTCTTTTCATATAAATTAAATGAAACATTTATATTCTTATTGCTAATTCCATATCCCTTTGGTATAATCCGGACCCATTCAATGCAACAGTTCTCATTTAGCCGATCCTTGCTCCTAGACTCTCGGATTAAAAATGGGACTATGCCCATGAAAACGTTCTCCATAAAATAAAACATTTGTGGAAATTCTGGACTTTTATCAATCACTAGAAACATTAAATTAGTGTTCAAAAACATCACTGATACTTTTAGTGTGTCCGTTGAGATCTCTAGGGATAAGAGGAGATGGAATTTCAGTTATTAAAAGATTCCAAGAGCTGGTGTTACAATAAAAGACAGCGAATTTGAAGAGTCTAAAGATATATGAAGACCTTTAGGATTGGATGGATTGGCAAAAACCTGAGCCTGAGAAATACTTCAGGGAGTGAAACTAAATAAAAAATGCAGTTCAAAACCACCAACCACACATTTCTATCTCACTCCGTTCCAGACTTATGCCGTTCTAATGTTTCTTTAGAAAAAAAAAAACCTGTTTTTTTAGTACAACTCAAATTGTCTTTGCTTGTACTCATATTTTTCAATTATTCATCGCATTTTTTTAATTCGTTTTACGGCTAATGCACATTCACAAGCAAATTTAATGCTGATTACAAAAATGAATGAATAATTAAAAAAAAAAAAATGTGAACAAGCAGAGAATATTGGAATTGAACTAAAAAAAACACGTTTGTTGCTAAAGAACCTTTAGACCGGCATATATCCGAAACGGTGGTTGGTGGTGTTGAACTACAGTTTTTGTCTAGTTTCACCCCCTGAAGTATTATCACAACTCCAACCCCTTTAGAATAGCCTTTAATCGCTTAAATAAAGTATCGAATAGGACCATTATTCAATATATTACTTCGTCAATGTATCGAATATGTTCGTCCTTTAGTTTGCTCCGATTTGCATATTCGATATTTTGACATGGTAGAAACGATATTAAAATATGTGTTTTTATTCATCCAGTGATAACTAAACCTGAGTATCTCTATCCTACTATTTTCCACGGTCAACGATTTATTCATTCGTTTTTTTTTTTTCATATTGTTTATTTATTTATTTATTTTTTTTTTTTACGGCGCATCTACAACTTGGTCATTAGCGCCGGGCTATCTACAGGTTGCCACCCTTTTCTAATGCCAACAGCACATGGTCGGTCACCCATTCAGGTACTGACCACGCCCGACGTTGCTTAACTTCGGTGATCTACGGGAACCGGTGTATTCAACGTGGCTATGGCCGTTGCCCATATCGTCGATACAAAAGCAAACTAACGAATATGAAAATCAACACTTTTCAGAGTGGAAAAGTATTTATTCGTAACTTTTTTTTGGAGAGTCAAATATTCGGCAGATTTGACCTTTTGATAGTGGAATACTTTCCCTTTAATAGAGTGAAGTCAGATTGAAGAATTTGCCGTAAATAAGTCCAATTATTAAAGATGGACAATGAAAGATGCATTTTTTCATATTCTTTAGTTTGCATTTGTATCGACGATATTGTTTATTGTTATGATATTTGTTTGTTTTCGTTAGTATAATTATTATTTTATACAGTATACGATATGATATCTTTCAAAGTAGGTTTTTCACTATTTACTCGATAACAGGTACGTGAGTATCTGTGATTCTGGGAGCTGCAATAGAGATAACGGTGATGACAGCACTGCCAGAAGCCCCTTCTCCCCCTCCCTGAAGACAGCTGTTCTCCCCCTCCCTCTCCCTCTCTCCCCCCAGGACAACAACTGCTTGCCAACAAACGTCAGCTGATCAGTGCGAGTACGGGTCTAGACCGAGCAGTCAGTATTGCCTGTGGCCCCCGTCAACTTTACGAGTATTTTGTCATTCTCACTGACTTGACTCTTGTGTCTTTCCAGCTGCCCGGAAGAGTTGAGAGGACCAACTGCCCCACCGACAGAACTTCATACGCTTTTAGAGACTAACTAAAAGGTGAGTTTAATTTATGTATCTATATATTTTGAAATGAATGAATTTACTTGTTTCCAAATTTTAAAACTAGGCACTATATTTATTTCCTTGAATTTTAAAATGTCGACATTCATTTTTTCATTCGGAACAAAATATTCGCTTATAAAAAATTATTGTTCTACAAAAAAAAATTATATTTGCAAGAAATCTTGAGCCTTATTTAGTTGTAATTTATATATAAACATAATATTATTAGTATTGCGACTTTTAGTTACATATCTTATTCATTGTGTTATAATGGTTACCGTACTTTGTCAAATCTGCAATTCCTACAATATATTTTGAAATATTTGATTTAATTATTCTTTAATTGTTAAGCTGAAAAATATTTAGGGAAACATTATCATCTGAATATTTATATATCTACTTACAAAGGATATCTAATGCAGTTTCCGAATTTACTAATTTTCAAGCCCTTTATCGCATCGTCTAATTATGATTTTCAGTGGGAGAGTAGAATTTTAGCAATTTTCATCGAATAGTCTTACAAACTACAATGACTAAACTAACTAAATGAGCAGCGATGCACTCATTAAGAGAGAGGCTTTATGAGAGCTTATGTTAATTAATCAAGAAAAAACAAATGCCTTTGTTTTCATTCATAATATCCCGTTAAATATTAAACCTACAACTTTGATCTTGGTATCCCCTGAAAGGAAAATTAATAGGCTACAACGTTTGTATCAAGGTGTTTTTACGTAAAAGGCTTGCTTTCAGTGATAAATAGGAATTTGTCTACAGAAGGGCGATATTTTTCAGTTTTTTGCGTTTTACGCGCAAACGGTGCGTCGGATCAAAAGATGTTTTGGAATAAATCTTAAGATTTATCTTAAAATTAAATTTTCTATCAGAATACGTCATAAAAAATACCCGCCGCCATTGGAAAATCAAGAGTTAGATGCGCTGGAGAAAAACTGGAGAATGTTACAAAGTCAACTAAACCTTCAAAAGTAGCCTCATGCAACATAACTAAGACCTACCAAGTTTTATTTCGAAATTCCAACAACTCTAGGAGGAAAAGGGGGTGGACACATTTACTGGGACACCCTGTATATGTGTATATATATATATATATATATATATATATATATATATATATATATATATGCTTTCTATTGCATTTATTAGTTTTTAGTCTTATTATATTATAGTTGTAGTATTATTTATATTAATTTTATTTTCTTATCTTCAACCACTATATTGTAAATTGTTACGTTACGTTAATATCTAAACTTCTCATGTTACATAAATATAGAACATGTAGTATTTCTAAAATGGCACATGTAAAAAAGAAATTCTCATATCGCAGGGTTAATGTAATGTGGAAAAAAGGGGGAATATATATATATATATATATATATATATATATATATATATATATATATATATAAACAAGACCACTTAGGTACGTCTATTTATAAATTGTTTATATTTTTTTTTTTTACACATCCTCCCAAGTCGATACATTTTAATGGGTGTAATGTGAGCCAAATAATGAATAATTTGTCACAGGATTTTTTTTTATTTTATAACATATTCTCTAAGTTTGTTTATTATCATTGATTTTGTGGCTTTATTTATACAAATAAATAAACACATATCCCCAATCATTCACTGGCTAATACAAATTCTGAATCGATTCCCTTGGCAATGTTTCCAGATGACCTTGAATTAAAAACAGTACAGTTGATTACAATTATTTCTATACGAATTATACTCCATTCTGAGAGAATAATACCCATATAAATTACCTACCCTTGAGAGAATGAGTGAGAACAATTTACCTGAAACTGGATCTTTAAAATATCACGCGATGCTCACGTGTGTTTCTAGTCTCCATTAGGAAACCTTAGAATTATTTCAAGGTAGTCAAGACACACTCTCGAACGGTGGCTGAACCTAGTGATTTTTATTTTATTTTTCTAAATATGTGAAATTCTAGGATCATGAGGTAGGTACGCCTTGTCGCTTCGATTCCACCCTGCCGTGGGTTTGATTCTTTTGGTGATAGTCCTTGAGCGTTTATTTTTTTAGAATGTATAACAAGCTATAGATAGCTTTGTCCTATTTTACATAGCAGTCAAATTAAAATCGAAATGTATAACAAGCCATTTCGATCTACTTGAGTTTATTTCTTTGCATAAGAGAGAGTGGCACAGGACTATTAAAATAATTGAAACATTCCTAATTAAGTCTAAATAATTAATGAGGAGATTTATTTATAAATTTCTAGAAATGTATTTATTGTCTAGAAATTTATGTGTAAGTATCCGAAAATGATTGATTTCTCTTATCAATTCTTCTAGTGTGTTAGTGTTAAAAACATTTAAGACACAAATACGGACGCTATAAGGCCTCGGGTACGATATGAGCGACAGAACGACAGAGCGTTTAGCAGAAGAGGGGCACTGACTACGATACAGAGCGGCTGGGCGGTAATTTCCTTTAGTCTCCGTCATCGCATACTCCAATATACGTATTTTAATTTGAATATCATTTTAAAAAATTAATATTTTAAATCTTTAGTTAATAAAAATATCTTCACCTTTCTGTTATGTTTAAAGCGTTTCCAATCTCTTCTCATAGTTTCTTGGTTATGATTGTATTTAAAAATCACTGTGTCTGTCATTCCATACTTTGTACTTCCGAAATTAAAAGCTCACATTCACTATTATCCAATTTACTTTTTTATTAGTATTCATATTTTAAAATGATTTATAAGAAAGGTATCTAGAAGGTTAAAAACATTGGATGGTTATAAACATCTTTCCACATAATTTTATTAAACAAGGGAAACAAAAACCATAAATGTGAATTGACAAAGCTGTTCTAAAAATATTAGCTTTCATTAATAAAAGAAAAAATAAATAAATAAATAAAAATGCATTGAAATCGGTTAAGATTTAGAGTGTATATCCTTTTTTGTCGCACGCAAAATATAATGTCTGGGGTGAGCGACGAGAAAAATTTTAATGTCTGGGCTACGCGATGAGCGACTGGCTTGAACCTGCAAGCCATGTCTACGGGTCGCTCCATCATTCCTACTGCACTCCAGCTTAACATTTATGTGAGCGACGTTGCTCTGAAGCTTTTCGCTTATCGCTCTTCGCTCGTTTCGTACTCGAGGCCTAACAATAAGGACTGACCCATTAAGTTTCTTACAGATCTTGACAAACTGGTGCAGCATACACCCAATCGTTGTTGAGATTTTCACACATTTATTCGGACTACTGACAAACAACAACTAAGCTTTGGTTACCTGGCCACGAAGGCATTTCATTTAGCACTAAAGTAGATTCTTTAGCCTTCTGAGAAATGTGGTGAAAAATAACTTTTTTACAGAAGAATTTGATTAGTGGATAAAGCTTGTTGTAAGTGTTATCTTTAGATGTTTTATCACTGATGTAATATGACGCTGAGAACACCTGGTCCCCGTCCTGCGGGATCGTTTTTGTACACCTGTGTGTGGTAATGACCTTTCTCCACTTCACTATGCTTGGGATCTAGGTCAGACATATGAGATTCAATGTATGGAGTATACTATACGTGAACAATTACCTTATATACTTTTACACCTAAAAAATAACTAAATGTTTAACAATTATACCTGGGTAGGCTGAAAAAAGAATAACAAATGGAATGTGGATCAAGGTTACAAATGCGCCAGTTTTACGGTTTTAATGTCAACTTTAAAACCGGTCTTATCCAACGCTCGGTATACAAAATGAAGTGAAAATTTCCTAAATGTAAACGATATTATTGGATTCATTCAACTCCACTCTGGAGAACATTAAACGTTTGATTATTTGATGGTATCGTCAATCTTTTGATGGTATCGTCAATCTCTTGATGGTTCGTCAATCTTTTGATGGTATCGTCAATCTTTTGATGGTATCGTCAATCTTTTGATGGTATCTTCAATCTTTTGATGGTATCTTCAATCTTTTGATGGTATCTTCAATCTTTTGATGGTATCGTCAATCTTTTGATGGTATCGTCAATCTTTTGATGGTATCTTCAATCTTTTGATGGTATCTTCAATCTTTTGATGGTATCTTCAATCTTTTGATGGTATCGTCAATCTTTTGATCGTATCGTCAATCTTTTGATGGTATCTTCAAAAGATTTAAGAATGCCTTGCTATGTTATCATTAAATCTGAATTATTTGGGAGGAAAAGGGTTAACGGATTTGCCTCTGTCGGGATTGAGAGCATACTTAAACCTAAAATGACCAGTGAAACCAACGTCTTGCCTGAGTATTTGTTTTTGGTATTTCAAAGACTAGGCAGTAATTGCCAAAGTGTTAACGGGCTGAGGTGTACGGCTTGAGGCTAATGGTTATTCCGAAAATTATATTAATAAGGATAAAATAATAGTTTGCAGATTAATAATTAATTCTGCTGGTCCGTGTAATATTTCGTTATAGGTAAATGAAAATAGCCTAGGGTAGGGGAAAAATGTGCAAAAAAAAACAAAAAAAAAAACACTCCTTATGGACTAAATTTTGGCGATTAACAATCCCGCCGTTTTTATGTTAAGTATAATATTGTGTATCAATTTTTTTCCCAAAGAAAAAATATTGTGAATTCTCACATTTCAAAAAACATAACCTTAATGCAGACACTATAAAATATTGCAAACTCATTATAATGACTATATGACTTTTTATCCAAAGAATATTCCTTAGCTCGAAGTATCGGTTTGATCTTTTGCCTTGACTTGTTATGGAAAGGAGATGAAGGTCGACAAAAGTGGAAGTAATTGTTGGCCAAGAGTGGAACATGTATGACTCAAAAATATAAAGTTCATTGTTTATTTTCATTTGACATCCTCCCAATAAAATTTGAACTTTTTATTAAAGCATAATATGTAATCTATTGTGATCATAAATATTGAAGTAATAATAATAAGACAATACAGACAGGTTAGAGATTGGTTTTACCAATTGTCAGCCATAATATGAGTAAAATATTGGAAATCTTCTTTTTTTTTTTTTTTAGAAGAAGATGTTGTTCTTACTCAGCATCATTTAGTTGCTGCGCAAAAAGCCAAATTCAAATTCTTATAGGTACTCTCAAAAGTCTTAGCGTTGAAGTCCGGATTTGTTTTTTTAAATTAATTTATTCAGCTTCTTGTAATGAATAATAAATATAAAAACGTTTTACATTTATTGGAGAGAATTGTTCAGTTACAGTTGCAGATAAACAATTTTTTGCATAATTTAAGTTACTACTTGCTTTCTCTAATGATTGGTCTGTTCTTAATATATCATTTCTGAATATATATATATATATATATATATATATATATATATATATATATATATAAACTCTCTCTAACTGTTTTGGTTGAGCCACGAGTCCTATTAATGGGTTTACTGTTCTTCTAAAGGCCAAATCGACCTCGTGACGAGTTAAAGCCAGCGGATCGCTTTATTTACTGAAAGTTCGTCTCGTAGGAGCTTCGCAAACTGAGCACATTCCATAGCAAGGCGACTTGAATAAACTTTTAATAAAATAACAGAAATTACTTTCAGGAAATACCTACTTTCTAATTGACTGTCCTATTTCGACATTTTTTTGTGTAGACGAACGCCAAATGATATGCATACCATAAGACCAAGTTTTCATATTTTATTTAGCAGAATACATTTCTGCAAGTTTTCAATGTTACGAAGTTCTGTAGAAGGGGTTCTATCGAATCCAAACAAAAATTCAATAATATCAATATTTTTCATTTAATAATAATTACTATTTTGGTCTATATTGTGGATTTCTGAGATTTATTATACCAACTTTTGTTATTGAATGCGCCCTTTCTTGCGAAATGGAATATATACCATATATTCTTCTGGATTAAAAATGAACTGAGGCTGTTAATGTGTTAACAGACACTTGTGCATAAATAAGTGTACATCACATTCAATGAAGTTCTTTTCACTCTGGTAAATGAGCGCGACTTCAATTGTTACATTCCTTTGAGATCCAAAAAAAAAGAAGAAAAAAAAAAGGTGAGACACAAACTGCGTTGAGGAGGAGAGAGAATAGACAATATTATTTTTTAGTGTTTCATGTTTGTTTTAGCGCGGTTCCTCCCTCCCCCATAGGGAGGAACCCCGCTTATAAGGTTGACACAATGAAACAATCCGGAAGTGCCGACAAGAAAATTTCGCGTTTCAGAACCCCTAGAGACCGAAAATAACGGTGGTTCAAATTTGTATATATATATATATATATATATATATATATATATATATATATATATTTGTCTGTTCGCTCTCTAGGTCGAAGACGAATGGTCCGATTTTGATGAAATTTGGTACAAAATTCAGTCGTCCAATATGAAAGGTCAAGTTCGTTAACCAGCAAAATCCGCCCACTGGAAGATGGAGTTTGGGGCGAAATTCGCGCAGAAAAAATCGTAACGCTTACGTTTTTGAGTTCATAAGCTTGTAAGTACTCTTTTTATAGGCTTCTTGGGCTAGGAAAACGAATGAAACCATTTGCAAGGCGATAGCTTTAACCGTTTTCGAGAAAATTGGAAAAATAGTTTTTGAATACCGTTTTTGGTTTGGGTACTTAGAATCATGGGATTCAGTTGAAACATTTTTTGCATGTTCTACTTTCATTAAAACTAATATGTTGAAATTTTGGTTACGTTTGGAGTTAAGGAAGGGTTAGAATACAATATTTTATTAACAGACATAAAAAGTTTTGGTAACTTTGTATATTTTCCTTAATATCTCGAAAAAGGTTAAGAATTTGGTAAACGAAAGAATACCATTAGAAAGCTTACTAAATGCTCTACAAAAAAGGTTCTGATGAAAGTTTTGATTAGGCGATGTCAATCGGAGAAATAAGTGCTTAAAACATTAAAGTAATTGATTTTGCTTATTCGAACTGTTCTTTTTGTCTGTTTTTATTCCTTGTTATTTTTTTATTGCTTATAGTTGGATAATGTATTTTACAATAAAACAGATTAGGCAAAATAATAAAAACAATTCATTGTTAGAAATATAGCTTGCCAAGAGAAAAAGATTCGTTGACATCTTTTGAATATTTTCAATTGCCTTTATGCTGTTGGTTTTTTTATTTTATTTTTTAATTGATGTTATCTGTAGAATTATTACTATAGTAAAAGAACACAGGAATGTGTGAAAATATTTGATATTTTCCAATTCATTGAAACGTATGAAATGAAGTATCGGTAGAAGAGGATTCTAGGGTCTTGCGGACCTGACCCCAGGTATAGCCATAAAACCCTTTGAACAAAGGCCGAGGAAAATATTATCTGTTTCTATTCTATGCTTTTCAAATGAGAATAGGGATATGAACAGGAACCGGGGTCTCCCGTGGTCTAATGGCTAGCGCCTTGGATTCATAAGCGGGAGATGGTGGGTTCGATTCCCAACCTCCGGCAGGAATTTTATCATCCCACGGCTCGCTGGTAAAATTCCTCGCTACACCCTGGATGTCGGCGCTAATGACCTAGATGTAGATGTGCCGTAAAAAAAAAAAAAAAAAAACTGGAACCGCGCTAAGATGACGCAGTTCCTGCGAGTCGGACTTTTTTGTTATTCATATTTATGAGCTTATAATCAACACTTAACCCAACAAGTCTAAAAATAATACAATAATGTGTAGGGAACTAAAGAACGGTTCAGTTCGCGATGCAACTTATGCAACCAATGTTTTTTAGATGCATGTTAATGAAATAAGGTTTTGGCATTTGTGTATCCACAAATATCTGTTGTGGTCTAGAGTAGGGACAATAACTGTCATTATTAAAGTTTGTGGGTTACAAACATTATCCACATTGATCTTCGTGAATTGAACTTGTCACCATGTTGTCCATTGAAGTTTCGTTGGTGATGCTGCTAGCCTTATCATGTTTATGTCTGCGAACCCAGACGTGTGTTTTAAGACTTAACCCTGAGGGAGCTAGCAGAATGACTAGCGAAACATCAATGAAGAAACTGCTGACACTGTCGACATCCAAAAACCATAATGATTGTAATGAATTGGAACACGGAAGTGTTAAAACTGTGAGGATCGTAGAAATGTGGTTAACACTAGCAAAATAGGTACCGTAAAACGTTGGAGTCATGCCAGGAAAGCATACTCAAGGGCGAATATGTATAGCCAATAATTTGAAGGGGGGAGGCTGGGAGCATTTTGACATTGGGGGTATGAAATACTAGCAACCTAATACTTGAAATAGTTAGCCAACTGAAATGCTATTACATCCCCCCAAAAAGTTTTTTTTTTTCTGAAATAGGTGAGCTTATTTATTTTTTTGTTGAGGTATTTATGACACATTTTTAGAGATGAACTCAAAATTTCGGGGGGGGGGGGGCTGGAGCCCCCTAACCCCATTCGTATATAAGCCCATGTAACGTTTAGGTGACCATGGGTTCTTCCAAAAATCTGACGTTTTCTCAAAGCCGAGTCCCAACTATCCCATGACTTTATTCTTAAAGTTGTAGCCTCCCTGTGATTCAGTAAGTAATTTTTTTAAAATCTCGTATACTGAAACTATACAATATTTTCAGTTTTAAATAACAGAAAGGATCCGAAATTTCATTTTAGCGCGGTTACTCCCTATCTCCATAGGGAGAACCCGCTTATGAGGTTGACCTCATGACGCAATCCGGAAGTGCCGACTAGAAACTTTCTAGTAGGTGGCCCAAATTTGTATATATATATGCTTGTCTGTTCGCGCTCTAGCAAGCTCAAAAATGGTCTGATTTTAACGAAATTTGGTACAAAAATCTGTCGTCTAATTTGAAAGGACAAGTTCGTTAACCAGCAGAATCCGCCCACTAGAAGATAGGGTTTGGGGCGAAATTCGCGCAAAAAAAATCGTAACGCTTACGTTTTTGTGTTCATATGCTTGCAGGTACTTGTTTTATAGGTTTCTTAACACAAGAAAACGAATGAAACCATTTATACGGCGATATCATATGAATCGCGGGATTCAATTGAAATATTTTCTACAACTTTGAAATTACTCCCAACTAAGATGTTTAAATTTTGGTTATATTTGGAGTTAAGGAAGTATGCGAAAAAATTATTTTATTAATAGACATGAAAAGTTTTCGGATCTTCATACATTTTTCGTAAATATCTCGATAACGGTTGGGAAATCGTGCTAAGTGGAAGGTTACCATTCGAATGCTTACTAAATTTTCTACAAAAAAGGTTCTGAAGCAATATTCGATGGGGCAACGTCAATTAGAGATATAAGCGCATAAAACATAAAAAGTGTTCGTTTTGTTGTTTCGAAAGGGTTTTTCTCTTTGTTTATCTCACTTTTTAATTGGTTGTTTCTTATTTTAAGTTGCATTTATCAGTAAAATTAGTATAGTAGTAAAATAAGCTAAGAAACGGTGAAAGGTATTGGTAATAATAAGTTTGGAGTGGCTGTGGTAATCAAGATGGCTGTGGCTAATCATGTTGACGTAGTTTGTTTTGAATTTTCCTGTCTATATAACCTTCCTCATAGCCTCTAACTGAAGTTATCGTTATTTCTTATTTTATAGAAAGATTTAATCTACGACAGAATGGAACTCTATTCGCCATGAAGCACATATTTACAGTTGATTATAACAGCAAAACGAATTTGCTAGTAAAACAAGATACTTAAAATGACAACGAATTTTTGGTTGTTTAGAATAGAGCCTTCTCAGCAGTAGTCAAAGAGTAAGTACGTTTTCAGTACATAATTGTATTGACTTATACAGATTAAGAATTATCCGTTTCTGTGTAAGTTGGCTACTGTCAGTTTTCTGTGAATTGTAATGCTAATCTATTCCATTTCTTCGAGATGTACGTAACCGCGCTAAGATGACGCAGTTCCTGCGAATCGGACTTTTTTTTCAAGAAATGGTGCATGGGCCTTTTCTTAATTACAAGATTCAATAAAAACAATTTCGCCCTGCTTTATTGAGTCTTCTAGTTTTTAGGGGGTTAATATTTCTACATTCAGTTCCATATTTAATAATATTAAGGTAATGCTACGTACTTACTCGGGGATTTTAAGTTCATATGCCACATTAAAATATCGCACTAGTATTTTTTCATAAGACAAAAATCGGTGTTTTTCAGTTGCGACTATGATAGACATTGGTAAATATCTCCTTATCAACCATCAAAACTGTATGTACCTAGCTTCAGAGCTTGTACGCCAGAGGGCATTTGTGTCACTCATCCTGTCTTTATGCTAAGCTTTTTTTTTTTTAGTTGTGTCACTTTAGAAACACTAGTGCGATATATAGAACTCATTAAATTTTACATCACTATTCGTTGGTAATATCTGAAATGGAGCTAGATATGAAATGGCAGATAAAGAGTGCTAGAGACTATAAGCTGAGGGAGGTTATTGAACGAACAAGGACGAAGCCCTTAGAGACGTAGAACAAAAAGGACATCCGAGAGAAGGGTACTTCTTGCCGAACAAAAGGCCTGCATACTGCCTGCGTTCTTTCATACCATCTTCCTATATCTCACTCAGCCGAGGATTTAAAGGACGGAGTATCTACCTTATCTTATGGATGAAACTCCTCGGATGAGTTTTGAAGTCCTGGAACCGACCTAGATGAGTAATAATATTCTATGATTTTTGCTATCTCGAAATTATTATTATCGAAACTCGCCCATTTTATAAAGCACCCAAAACTTTTTTTCCAAAAAGTTATGTTATGATAAGCAGTTGGGAATCGGCAAGAAGAACATCAATACGATTTTTGTAAAAAAACTATATTATTAACTTTGTTATTTTTCCATCCCGGCACTCATTGCTGACGAAGGCTGCTAAATTGTAGCCGAAACGCCCTTAATACAGATTTTTACAATAATCGTATCGATGTTTTCCCAGCCCAACCCCAATTACACCTCATTTATGGTATGGACATTAAGTATGTCGTTTACTGGATTCGTTGATTTTTTTTTTATTTTTTTTTTTTTTTATTTATTTTTTTTTTTTTTTTTTATTTTTTTTTTTTTTTTGTTAAATTTTGTTAAGTTTCCGTATTTTTCTTTCCTAGGCCGCAAGAACAAATAAAAAAATTAATAAAAATTCTGTAAATATGAATGATTACAATTTTATCACTAAATGTCTTTGGTCATCTTATCTTTTTTAATATTCTTGCATAAATGTGTGACAATAGGTATTTAATAAGTTCATCATAACTATCGGAAAGTCTACCAATCGGAAAGTAATTCTGTCGGATACGGTAGGTAAATTAACATTTGTTCTGAGTGAACAGTCTATTAGAATATGTTTTATGGATACATGTGCATTGCAGAAAGTACCCAGTCTACAGATAAGCCCTGCGTCGGCTTCCCGTCTATTTTAAAATAAGTTTAATTTATTTACAACATAGTTATATCGCCTATCCAAAACATTTGCATAGGCGGCTCTAAACAAACATTTCTGGGGGGGGGAGCTAATTTAGTATTTCATTCATAATTTATTTTTTGTAACCAGGTACCTGGAAATCATTAAGGAGGTATTAGGTAAAATAACAACATACATTAATTAGAGCTTATTACTATTAATTTGCCTGAATAATTACTTTTTCTAGCATAACCGAAAAATATAGTGAGTCTTCATTCTGGGGGGCTAAGCCCCCCCCCCCAAGCTTCCCCTTTAGCCGCCACTGGGTTTTTGTAATGATAGGTAAAAGGTGGATAATGTCTGAATGGACAGGTGATGTCATGGTATCGAAATAAGTTGAAAAGCCTGATGACGTGTTAGGATCGATAAGTGTGACTCAGGCTACCACCCTCCAGGTACAACCCCTTTCAGGTCAACCCCACAGAGAGGTGACAGCTTAACATTATTTACTCAAATATCCTTTTTGCTTTCATAATCATTAACGACGGAATTTCTTTATAAAGTTATGCCGAAAATCTTTGATCAATGTAAATAATGGCAGCCATATCAATAAATATCCGTAAAATTATCAGGGCCCGAGATAACTCGAGATTATACCTGAGATATCTAAGACGCGATCATTATAATCACAATCTGTAAATGACCTTCAAGTAAGAGAGGCTAAGCAAGTTGTCCCCTTTGCCCCCACCAGAGAATAGGTCATTTATACAGGTACATCGGAATAGGTACATTTAAGTCCTTCATATATCTTAGACCCTTAGCCAAGAAGGACATTTTCTTGGGTATGTCCAGAAAGGACTTGAGGGAGACGGTGGCGACTGTGCTTGACCATTGTACCATGAATAAGCATATGAAGATAAGGGCATCAGTCTGCAGATGGTGTGGGGCAAGGATGAGACACCCAAGAATATGGCATTTGAGCGTGTAACACTTGAAATGATAAGATTTCTTCCTTTTGAAAAAGATGAAATCAGGAGGTCAGCTGACAATACCAGAAGTAAAGTACATCAGGAGTTTAAGGTAAGGTTGACCGTTTTAGGGCCCGCACAATAGGACAAAAAGCCAAGGTGGACCCCGTGATGAGAGGGTATAAGTAATCTAATCTAATAGATACATTCATACTTTATAGCAAATCTAAACATACCTATACGACAATGCTACACAAAAACTTAACTATAAAATATTTATTATCTGCATGTAGACTTTGACAATGCCCGATAACACGTCTGACTTACTCAGTGTCGAGAGCCAATTTATAGAAAATACCGGTCTCGAGAAGTGGGTCTCATTCAGGGATCCGGATCATGAAATGAGAACTCAATTGAACTTGTGGCAATATGGGGATCGAAAGACCCTTTATTAATATTATAAACGAGTTTTATTGACATAAGTGATGCTGGTTTCCTAGGTTATATAACATTAGCACTTATATTAATTGCATAATTGCTATGCGTTTCCGCTCGCTCAAGGTTATATCGAAACTCTAGTTAATCCAACTCGTTGGTAATATAGATCACTGGTTTTTCTGTGGAAAATGGGCCAAAATCCAATTTAACATTGCTTCAAATGGTCGCCATTTTGCCACAACTTCAATTGAGTTGTCATTTCATGATCCGGATCCCTGAACGACACCCACTTCGAGACCGATGCAAGTAGTACGTAAGTACCCCATTTTTTTAAACAAATCAGAAAATACGATCCTATTAAAATTTATTTATTTATTTTCTCTTGCTAATTGTCTTTTCTCCATTTTTTTTATGAATTGTTTAGAACCTCTTATTGCTGAAGAGATTCAATAAATAAAATAAATCATAATACCCAATCACAATATCCAGAGCACTCTTAGAGAGTCAAAATGAATGGCAATTAATCGCTGCAGTAGTCTGAGCCGACTGGACACTTTTAGTTCGGCTGTGTTTTCTAATACCTCTCTAGCCAACATATCCGCTCCCGGATTAGTGCCAGTTCAGATTACTTTATATTCACTTTATTGAATGGTGCAGGTTTAATAATCAGCTGAAGTGGACCATTTTTCATATGTAGCTGTACATCTGTGCCTTAGAATTCT
This sequence comes from Gonocerus acuteangulatus, assembly GCA_946811695.1. Classification (NCBI taxonomy): domain Eukaryota; kingdom Metazoa; phylum Arthropoda; class Insecta; order Hemiptera; family Coreidae; genus Gonocerus; species Gonocerus acuteangulatus. Next base: position 64,651,137 of record OX328127.1, on the reverse strand, counting down.
TTAAATGGGCTGGCTCGGATAATCGGGGCTTGCTGCTCCCCTGAATTCCCCTTGGAAGGCTAACAAAGAGTTTAGAGTATGACGTCAGAGCTCGGGATCCGTATCGATTTGATAACAGCTGTTCTCCGACACGTGCCCCCCCCCCCACCCTCCCACAGCTGTATCTCCCCTGGTAACGGGGCAGGAGAGATAACCGCTATCAGAGATATTCACCATTTACCTGACTAGCGGCAACACCTCTTCTGGAGTATTCGTTTTTACCCTCATAAACATCTGGTTATTCCGATGTCCAAAGGCAATTCCGATACCTCACCAAATTCCTGTTTGGCAATATAGAGAAAATAATCAATAATGCGGACATATTAAAAATATCATAAGGTATGGCTGGGATTCGGCTGTAGAAAAACATCAGACCTTCAGAAAAATATATATTTCGAACGATTCGAACCTTCCTAAGCCTCCCCCCCCCCCTCAAATATATACATAATTACTAGAGCCCGGAAGTTAGGCATTTATTTTTGGTTAAAATAAGCAGGCAAAAAGGCACTTGAAATACTGAAAATAGGCTGTACTTTAAGGCATTTATTAGGAGTGAAGGCAAAGAGGAATCTCACTCATTGTTAATGAAAATATGTATTTTAAATACACATTAATTTCTTTATTACCAATTTATCACAGATTTAGAGTACCTACTCTTACTTTCTCTTGTTAGAAGCAACAACAAGATGCTTTTTCAATGTATCAAATGGTATAGACCTTTCCAGAAAAAATGTTTTTCATCATGGAACAACTTCCTCTGCATTATCATATCGGGTCTTTTTGCGAAGACCACATCCAGTTACTTTTGAAGTAGCAGTAGTGATTTATAACAGTTACTCATACTCGCTGATAAGCTTACTGATTAGCTTATAGGTTCTTTGCTGGTTATCTACTACTTCTTGACTCTTTATCTACGGTTATAATTCATATTAGATAATGGCAAGCAATATTTATTAATAAAAAGGTTAATATGATCAAAATCAATTCTCTCAACTATGAAATAAGTTATTAAGCTTTAAAGTTGACTGTTTTGCAGGTTATGAAGGATAACAAACAACGTTATTTGTAAACAAACATATTTTATTCCTTTTCTCTCTCTCTTTTTTGGATATTTTACATTTATTAGGCATTACATGCTATGCGTTTCCGCTCGCTACGCTACGCTCCGCTCGCTCAAGAAAATATCAAAACCCTAGTCAATCCAACTCCCAATTAATAGAATTATATTAATTGTAGCGACTCTAGTCTATCCAACTCGCTAAAATTAATAGGATTCCATTAATTTTTCCCAGTAAGAAACCAATCCCTTTTACTTTGTCAGGAACATCGCGAACTAATTGTAAAAGACTCATTTTTCTCACAAACATAAGCAGAGCTTTTTCATAAACAAAAGCTAATTCACTGTTGAAGGTTACTTTACTCCCAGCAAGAACGAATGCAATTGGTCATCATATCCTCCAATAGGAAGGCAAAGGAGTTATGCGCATGCGCTAAATCACTGATACCATCACTACTGCTACTTCAAAAGTAACTGGATGTGGTCTTCGCAAAAAGACCCATCATATCATTTCGAAATCTGGAATACCACGTAATTACGTTTTGTCAGAGCAAAAGGTGTGTAAGGAAGGAGACGTACTTCTCTCACCCTCTCTCTTTCCTGCTTTTCATTATGCTTGTGCATTCCTTCTACTAAGGAAGGTTCTGTAATTTACAGAGGTTAAAGCCATGGATTGGTAAAATATACTTCTGAATATTTGTGATGGCAATATGTCATTTTATTTGTACAACCTTTCTTGTCTTTTATGAACGGAAATTCATTATGTGCTTTTTAAAGTGTTTTAATCGCAGAAAAAAAAATTGCATAGCGACCAAAAAACGCTTTAAATCTTAAAACAGGCAACGGGAGCCAAAATAGGCAAAAAACGCAAAATAAAAATTGTCTCTACACTTCCTAAATGCACGAAAACATATTTTTCTATCTGATTCTTCAATATATCCATTCAAATAAAAAAGGCCTAACTTCCGCACTCTAATAATTACAAATGACAAATTCAAAACAATACGAAACAATATATATAATATACATATAAGACTTTTCGTGTTTGAATGAGTACTTGTAAATAAGGTAGTTTAGTTGTAATATAGATGGACTAATTCGAGACTTTTTTAAAATAGACCATAGCAGCCGATGCACTAGATAAAAAAAATTAAGACTATATTTCTTCTGGAAATTAATTTTATTCATATGACAATTCGATTATCGATCAGCTGACTATTTTCCACCATATTGAATTCTTTCAGAGATAATTCGTAATTCTTTAATTTCGCATACTTTATCTAATATTAATTTTGAATTGTGATAAAATGGACTATGTTATATAGAAATATACTAGAACTGTGACATTATTAATGGTGAACACAATCAAATATTGTATTCAAACATTAGATAATATCAATTCCAAATCATACCTTTAAGCAATTATAATCTCAGAGTTAGTAAAATCGAGAGATTTAATTTCTTAACATAATTGGCTTAAAGCTTAGCTTATTATGAACCCATATGACATAAACAGTTTTCCTATAATTTATAAAAAAAAAATTAATGAATAAAACATCATATCTTCATTATCAATAACAGATAAAGAAAATGTAATAGAATTTTCTTGTACCAGGACTTGACAAGTAGAATTGAAATAATATGAACAACTTTCTAAGAAAGATTTTAAATCTAGGCGCACGGTAGTGCGCCAGGCCAAGTTCCGGCCTAAGCATACTGTGTGTATATTACAGGCGGTCTTAGAGCCGATTTTTACCCTCTCATAACTTTCAACCAGGTAAAGATAAAGTTATGAAATTTTACACAGGTATTATACTACTAGATGTGAGTAAAACTGGAAATTTTCATAATTCTACATTGAATAGTTTCTGAGATAGAAGAGATCGAAAATCGGGATTTATAGGACTCACTCACTCACTCACTCACTCACTGACTCATCAAAATTATTAGGCACTTCCCATGATGCTAGGGAGTTGAAATTTTGCATGAAGATAGATATGAAGACGTTATTAAAGGAAAAAATCGAAAAATCGCGAAAAGTTGTGTTTGACTCCGCTTCCGGGGCGGGGCGTGCCAGTTTTGTACTTCCTTCGGAAACCCATCATTCCGTCCGAAACCCATGATGTGGGGTATCAAATGAATTGTCTCGGTATGAAGAACCTATATTTGATGTTTTAAGAAACAATTAGACGCATATAGGCTCGGTAAAAATCTTATACCAGCAGTCTGTCTGTATGTTTGTTCCTCTTACAAATCCGTACCGTTTGACCGATTTTGACCAAACTTGGGACACAAATGTGTCTTGATACGGGAAGAATCATAAGCTAGGTTAAATTGTCTATCAGCTGTCTGTCTGTCTGTCTGTTTGTTCCTTATACAAATACACACCGTTTGATCGATTTTGACAAAATTTGACACACATGTCGGTCTTTCTCCGGGTAGTTTCATAGGCCAGTCAAAATCGTCTATCAGCTGTCTGTCTGCATGTTTGTTCCTTACACAAATTCACTCCATTTGACCGATTTTGACCAAACTTGGCACACAGGTAGGTCTTGATACGAGGAATGCACTAGGCTAGGTAAAAAAGGTCTTTCAGCTGTCTGTCTGTATGCTTGTTCCTTATACAAATTCACACCGTTTGGCCTATTTTGACCAAACTTGGCACGCAGGTAGGTCTTGATACGGGAGTGTCATATTACCTATGACGTTTTCTACTTTTTGTTCCATCGAAATGCCATCATTCCTTCTGAAACCCATCATGTGGGCTATCAAATGAATCGTCTTGGTAAGGAGAACCTATATTTGATGTTTTAAAAAACATTTCGACGCATCTTAACAAAAACAGTTGTGACTTCTTTCTTAAATGTAGTAAATAAAGTCGTAGGGGTTCACTGCGTAATATACTTCAAAGCAGATACTAAGTTTTTCAAAGTCGAGCCATCTAAATTACAAAGTTTAGGATTACAAACCCAAAATGTATCGTCTTCGTTTCTTATATTTTTCTTGAAGGCCTTCTGCACTTTCCCTATTGTGATCTTTATCCCGGGATAAGGTTCCTGTGTTTTACAGTGTAATAGTTTAGTTAAGAGAGCAATCAATTTGTCCTCTAGAGTAATGTCATCTGGAAGAGCTTCTAACTTTTCTAGTCTAGTGATTAGATGTATGTAGGTTGATAATTGGTATCAAATATCAAGCAGTAAGGAGAACCTTATGCAGAATCCAAAGACCCTGGTTTTATATGAAGTTCAAAAGCCAGTAGGTATGCGGCAACTAAATTCTATTTAATACTTAGAAAAAAGTAATGAGATCCCAAAAAAAAACATAAATGTGAAATAGAGGCCAAGTTCCTGCCCCACAAAGAAACACTCCCTTCCTCAAAAATATCCCCTCCTAAAACCCCCCAAAAACGCCTTACCATTCTACACTCCAAAAAAGTAGTATGAGTTGGTGTATTAATTCAACCAAAAATATTTGCCAATACAAGAGATGATACAAGAAAGAAATTTCCAAGTTCATTACTTGGAAGACCTCATAGTTACTTACTAAGAACAGTAAAGGCACTTCAACTGACCTTTAAAAACAACAATAAAAATACTTATATCCAGTTACTAAAATATCACTTTCCTCAACCAGGTATATTCTTAAACTTGGCAATGTTTTTTTTGTGCCGAAATTATCTTATCGAAAGAAAAACTAAACATTGCCAAGTTTAAGATTATACCTGGTTGAGGAAAGTGATATTTTAGTAACTGGATATAAGTATTTTTATTGTTGTTTTTAAAGGTCAGTTGAAGTGTCTTTACTGTTCTTAGTAAGTAACTATGAGGTCTTCCAAGTAATGAACTTGGACATTTCTTTCTTGTATCATCTCTTGTATTGGCAAATATTTTTGGTTGAATTAATACACCAACTCATACTACTTTTTTGGAGTGTAGAATGGTAAGGCGTTTTTGGGGGGTTTTAGGAGGGGATATTTTTGAGGAAGGGAGTGTTTCTTTGTGGGGCAGGAACTTGGCCTCTATTTCACATTTATGTTTTTTTTTGGGATTATTATTACCGTTTACTTAGTAGTCAATAGCTTTCTCTTCGTTCATGTTTTAATAAAATAATTATCCAAAAATATGGAACGCAGCAATATAATTTTTAATTTAGTGGCCATTTCAATTTAAGAACTTTTTGGTGTTTCTCTATTAACTGAAATGATTAATAGGCTTCTTTAAAAAGTCTTTAGAAATGGGGTTGCAATTTGTGCTGTTTGGTATTTACCCATTAATTAGACAATTGAAAACATTAACGTAATCAGAAAAAGAGGAAATATTGCAGATAATAAGATAGTATGGGAAACAAGTATGAGATGTTGCGGTATATGGGAATTGTTATGGTGCAATAGCTATTGCATGTGGTTATAGCAAGGACATCCTGATAATCTATTCTGAAGTGGTTACCTTTTTCCCGGCAGTAGACTGCTTGTCGCCATTAAAGCACTTCTCATGATAATACATATACTTTACACCGTCCACTTTGGCGGATTGCACAATATTCTGAATGCAGGTTCCAAGTTCATTAAATGCTGAACGAATTAAGTAAGACCAATAATAAAAAAATTACACAGTATTTTGCTTAAGTGTTTTAAGCCATCCATGAGCTTTTCTAGGTAACATTTATTAGGAATATGACATCGATTTTGAGTATCGAAGTAAGTGAATATTCTTTATCGATTAGAATCAGCTGGCTGTTCGGCGCATTGTTCTTAGCTTCAGTTATGATGAAGTGGTCCAGATAATGGACGAATCTCTTGCTCAGTTTGGTTGTGCAAGATTCTAAATTTTAGCTTCTTACGAGACACTCAAGCTGCGATACATGTTGAGCAGGAATTGATAAATTATTTTCATTAATCCACGTATTTTTGTTTGTTAATTTTCCGCCTGATAAATGAATAAGAAAATTTATGAAAAATATAAAATCTTTTGCTCATATTGATATCGAGAACATGTTTCTGATGGAAATGAATCAGTTCATTCAAAGGTCATCATAATTTTTTCAAAGGGATTAAATCTGGAATGAATGTTTCTGCTGAGAACATGGGCGTATATAGAAAATAATTTTGGGAGGGGCTGGGAGAATTTCCGGGAGGTGGGCTGAGAATATTTCGGGGGTAGGGAATACTAACAATCTAGAACATGTAATAGTTAGCCAATTAAAACGCTATTACACACAATAAAAACCATGTTTTCTAAACTAAGGGATCTTATTTAATTTATTTTTAAGATTTTTATGATACATTTTTACCGATTTTTTTTGGGGGGGGGGGCAGCGCCCCTTATATACGCCCATGGCTGAGAAATAATTTCTTTCTTCTTTTGAATCCCGGAAATTTCGTTAATGGTGTAGTGATGTTTTATATTGATTTTTATTTGATCTACATTTGTTAGCTAAAATGGACGACAAAAATGTAAATGTTATAATAACATCTTGAAAGGTGCTTGGGCAGGGTGGGTAGCATCAAGGCTACCAGATAGGTTCTGGTTGGAATTCAGACCGAGGTGGCTTCCGTGAATATTGTGTATAAATTATGGCAATTATTTTATTTATTATAGTGATTTATTTATATTCCTTTATCAATATTGTAAATTTTCGATTGAATTCTTTGGATGACACTTTACCTAAAATTGGCTTATTATTTTTACTTCCAGCCTAGATGCAAATGATCCGAAAAAAAAACAAAAATTCAAATGGGATCTTTCAGTAGTCCAGTGGTATTGGATTGGCGGGTCATAGAGTTGCTTCTTCCAGAGATTCCAAAAAATTTCCCAGTGGTCCTGCCCATGAACTTTTTTGAGTACGTGGCTACAAATAAATAAACCCGAAAAGGACTACTTTTCTCCGCATTGACCATGTAGTGATGCCTCGAAAGTGCTATGCATGATTGAGGATGAACCGTCAGTTTCTTTCAACAGTTTCTTTCAACCTGATTATTTATTTAATTTTATCTACATTTTTGTTTTGGGTTATTATTCTTTATCTTTAAAAATTAGATTGCATATAGGATAAAATTACATTTTCATGTTTATAATTTTTTGTTATAATTAATGAATGACCGAACGTACTTTTCTCATACAGGCAGATATTTTCTTAACATTTATGTTTCCTATGACAAAGAGATTCACAAATTCTTTGACTACACACCTGCCCTACTTCAGCTGGTAACTTCCAGGAGCCTACTCAAGCCAGAAGTTGCTGTTTGCTAAAGCCTTGGCTTTCTGTAACATTCTAGTAGAATGGGCTCAAGGAATCAATCATGGCTGCATCGATTTTGCCTTGAATTGCATTAGGCAGGTTGCAAATCAATTGAAATTACATTCAAGAAAAAGTCCCCAATCCAGAACATGGAATATTAATTTGTTAATATTTAACTCTAACGCTGGTTTTATAATGCTCTTAATGCCTTCTATGATCGAAAGGGATTCTAAATAATGATGAATCGGCGCCAGGAGGACGTTTGAATGTTTGTCTAGAAAACCACTTCTTAATTTTAGCACCGAGAACGAAAATACTTGATAATGTTTATTTCCGATTTAATTTTATTTTTGTGGTTATTTTGAACTTACAAAACTGAAAATTTACATAATAGTCTATTTGGGGCTAGAAAAAAACACGATAATTTCGGAAATTTTAGATTCTACAATATACACCAGAGAGCTCTTCAAAAGTTTTAAAATAACCAAAATGGCAAACATTATGCTACATGAAATTGATGCATTTTTCCCGTACACTGAAATGATTCCGTTTGGCGAATAAAGATATATGTATGTTTGTATATATATATATATATATATATTTGGCTTTTGAGATATATTGGGATATAAATCTGAAAATCCAAAATAGCATGTTTCCTTACACTAGAAATGCTTAAAAATGTTCGGTTAACTGGTTACAAGTAATTTCAATGGTTTTTTTTTACCAAAATCCACCCCAGTACTCATGTCGGAAGAACTAAGGCAACTTTTGAAGCGGAGGCAAACCTGTAAGTATAAAAATAGCTGATTAAGGAAATATTGAATAATATAAGAAAACACTAATATCAGTAGTTCACATCTACGAGTATATGGCTTTTAGTAGAGCTCCGTTTTTACATGGCAATATTTCAATAACTAGTGTTTCTTATGGGAAATTTAATATAGATCCTAAAAATGTGTTCGATTTACGATGTATTGACCAGAAATCCCGAAAACACAGTTTTTCATAAAAAACAAACACAGAAAAACAATAGTTTTGAAAACAGACAACCGTTTGAATAGCTCTATATACATATACAGATAGAACGCTCATTTCTGCGTCATTTAACTACAAATGACGTGCAGAATAAACCCCTTAGAGTTATGACATCTCAATGCGAGACACCATTTATAGTGGACGCTCATCAAAAAAATGTTTCAGAGATATTGGTGCCTGGCAACTATCACAGATAAAAGCGGAGCCCTTGAGTCTACTGGAATCTGTAAATGGCCCATATTATACCCTTGTATGTCTATTATATTGTTTACTTCCTGCGAAGGAAATTACTTGACGTTGGGTGAACTTTAATTTATTTATTTTTTACTTATTCCATGCGTCTCGAATTCCATCACATTGAAATGGAAAAGCGTTTTCTACTATTGGAAAGTTTCACCTTCTCCTCGCCATATAAAACTATAAAGGCTGCGTGGAATGAAAGCAGTACGCGTTCTATTTGCAGCAGATGGAAGAATCTTGCGTTCCCATCGGGCTTTCCAGGTTTCCTGTTGCGTTTTGCAGTCTGTGAGATCTTCCACTTTCACATATCGTCTCACTTGTAGGGAATAGCATACTCTTCTATATGAACCATTTACGGTTGGGTCATTTCCTGTGCAACAACTGTTCCACGGTTATGGGTCTTGGCAACACCAAAAATTAAATTGGAAAAATAATACGTCAAATAATAGTTGGGCTTCAGCTAAGAAAAACATATGGATCTTCGGAAAAAACGTTGCATTTTTGACATCCTGCTTGCTCTTTGGTAGCCTTCTTTAAAAAAAAATAAATATAATAACTACTCGTTGTGTGAAAACACAACGAGCTTTAAAAAATAAATTAGAAACCAAATAAGTAATATTAAAATCTAATGACGCAAATCTGTAACAGTTCGGGTTCACAGATTCGAACGCATGACCTCCGAACTGTCAGTCCTAGACTATTTTGGCATAGCCTATGGCACTCGCCGGATCAAGGCCAACCTGTTTGCCAAGTTCAGTCAAAATCGGTCTAACGGTGTGGATTTGTATAACGAGCAAACAGACAGACAGACACGTGGTTTTTATACCTATTTACAGATTTTCATGATCTAATATTTTTTACTGTATTTACTATTCTCTTCGTTAATTTTTCTTTTTGGCAGAAGAATGCTGCCAAAGACCACTCGGAAACGCTCAAAATATAGATTTTTCCGAGAATCTTTCATTTTTTCTTAAAGTAACTACCTCTTGACTTCTTATAACCTCGCCCCTAACTATTTATCTCACATCATAAAATTAAAATGTGTCATTTATTGTTCTTCGCGGAATATCTTATGAAAGCTTTAGATTGTACACTGGCAACAAATGTTCAGTAAGCGAATGACTGCAGTATTGCCGGTTGACCCGACGTAAATACTAAGATTCAAAAGAAAACTAAACACGTTTTAGAGATCTATTTTTAGCTGGTTTCTTCTCTATTTACAGTTCGCGGCCAGAAATTTCAACGTTTTATGATCTAGTAGACAAGACTATTTATAAGGAATGTGCCGGCGGATGTAGTAGCCAAAACGCGTTTACTTCCTGCCACATTATATCGTAATCATCATGGAACTACTATCCAAGGTCCCCGACCCCACACGCATCAATCTTCTTTAAAAAATTACAAAAGGTATGTGGAAACGCGCTATCATGGTAGACTTTGCAGAGTCAAGGCAATCAATCATTATTTAGACAGCATTTGCAATGAAAAAAGTTAAATAGCTCATTAAAATCAACTCCCGGAGAAAGGAGAAGAAACTTGGCTTAGCAATCACCAAATAAAAAACAAATGCGAATCATATATTTATAGCAATCACCGATCGACAATCAATATAATTACCCGTCTGCAATTATTAAGTTTTTACTTAATTTTTCCCTTTAAGCTATTGAATTCTGTGCCACAAGGATGTTCGGTTTGGTGCATCTAAAAGAAAGAACAACCTGTTACTGTGACACGTCGAAATGTTGCAAAGAACTGGTTTTTCTCTGTTCGTCATCGATTGACCTAGTCAAATGGGCGAATGTCATCGTCATGTTTAAATTCAGGTCACCAACTCCCACATTTTAAGTCACTAGTCGGAATTTCGTTGGTTTCCAAGATATTCACGTTTCTGTTATATTATTATAGGCGCAAGATCGCTCATTTTTTTCAACAACGTCGTCCCATAATTTATTTACAATCTAGGTTCACTTTATTTATTTTTATCTCATATATTAGTCGAATCATCTGATAAAAAGTTCTGAATTGTTAGTATTCCATACCCCAGAAATGGTAACAGCCCCCACCATTCCCCGAAATTATTTCTTATATACGCCCGTGATTTGAATGGATATAATTTATTTTGCTGTAGATAGAAACAAGCATAACTACAATCATCCAAGGTCTGAGGTTGACGTAATTACAAGTTATAATTGAATGCATTCTTATATCTTCACCATAAAAAATTACAAGCGATATATAATGCAAGATATGCATCACCATCAAAAAAACTTTTTACTGAATATAAAGGTATAACTGAACTGCATAATCGCTTGATACAAGAAGATAATTTATATCTTTATAGTGATATATCTTGGATTATCCTAGAAATATTAGCATAAAGGTTTTTGGGCTACTGAGAATCATTGGGGCATTGTTCAATTCCTTCCTAGTTTCTGCTAGTTGGACTTTTTTTTTTGTAAATTTTGTACGAATTTCATTATATAGTTTCTCATATTTCTTTTCATGATGACATCCTTTCAGGTTAAATGTTTAATGGTCAGCGTCTTTTAGAAGGCCACATTTCCTAATAGAATGCTTGTTGCTCCTTCACAATAAAACTGTCATTAATATATTATTATTGGACGTTAAATACCAAGACATGAAACAATAAGTCACTTGGTGCCAATGACCATAGCAGTCGACACACCCAAATTAAAAAAATAAAATAAATAAATAAAAGAAGTCAATATATATGTATTATACAAAAATAGCAGCAATCATGGTTTCACAAGGCAGAAACTAATATGCGACAAATTAAAATACACTACGTCAATGAATCTGAAGTCAAAGAGGTTAAAGAAGGGAAGATCCTTCGGTGCCTAAGGATAGGCCACTAAAGTATTACTTCGTCTCAAGGGCAAAAGAGAATGTAACGATATAGTGATATCGTCGCTACAAATGCAAAGTATCGAATGTGAAAATTACCACTTTTCAGAGTGGATAAGCATTTATTCATAACTTTTTTTTTTTGGACAGTCAAATATTCGGAAGATTTGACCTTTTGATAGAGGAATACTTTCCCTTTAATAGAGTGATCTAAGATTCAAGAATTTGCCGTACATAAGTCCAGCAGAAATTAGTAAAGATTGACAATGAAAGATGCATTTTTTCACATTCGTTACTTTGCATTTGTATCGACGATATAAAACGTCATAGCGGTTTGCATCAAGAAAAATAAATTGAAGGTGAAAAAGAAATGGTCTCAGCCATGGTTGCTAGACGCATTTGCCATGATAATTTTCGCATTTATTTGTGGGCCCCTTTCTTTAAATAGTTCTAGTGGAATGGTATTCGCATGAGATTTAGTATTATGGTCGCTGTATTATTTGCTTTTGATTTTCCACACCACGGAAACAGCTGTTTTTTTATCAATGAATTGAGATAATCAGTCAACTGATAAGTGATACAGGATGAGGAACATGTGATCAAACATCACCTGTCAGCCATGCGCATGTTCAAGGTTGGTGCAGAGGCTTGAGTATCGTTCAGACGCTCATTCCAGTACATAAGTCTCAAACATATTTTATGGCAAGACAGACTTTAAACATGCCACACTTTTTGGCTTGGGCTAATATTTGAGTTCACTCGCTACGATTTATTTGTGCAAAGGGGCTTACGCAAGCCAATTTGGACATATTTCTCGGCTTTAGATTGACTACCTAATGGCGATTCCTACAATGACAACCACCGCTGTCTAAACTGACTGTGAATCATGGGCGTATATAGAAAATAATTTCGGGGGGGGGCTGGGACCATTTACCAGGTGTTTATTGGGTATAAATAGGTGTTTATGAACTCTATATGAAGCGGTACATGGTAGCGGACCCGTAGCACAATGTCCGCGAATGTGGGACGAAGAAAAAGACCGTTAACGCCGTTGCGAGTCCTGGGTTGTCGTTGAGGCCTAACCTCCCTATCGCTATCAATGTTGCATTGAACCGGTGGAATTGAGGGCGGACAGAAAGGATGAATAATACATCTAGCGTTCTCTTACCGACATCCGGTCGGCTTGTCATTCAAACGAATTGTCATTGATGGACATTCACGAGGCATTGCTGGAGACAATAGATCAAACATGGAAGAAAGCTAAGATATGGACGATGTATTTTTTTTTTTTTTTCAAGTTTTTAATGAAATGCCTATTTGACTGAATGATGCCATAAGAACATCATTTCATCCTAAAATTCGTCTTTGATTTAATACATCCCCTTAACAAATTGAATAGTCTGAATGGAAACTGATTCCAAATTTGTCCCGATCTTCTTCGTTCTAGGCAAAAGACCGAAGGTGCATCTTTTTACTTATCCAAAATTGTATACAAACCGTTCGGATAATCCGTGTTAAATAAATACACTATTATTGTACGAAGGACTCCTTGTGGTTTAGTGGCTTACGCCTTGGATTTTCATGCGAGAGATGTTGGTTCGAGACCCATCTGCAGCAGGTCGAGTGTTTTCATCTCTGGACCCGCTGGAAGAATTCCCTGATCTACCATGGATGTTTAGGAAGGTTGGAAACCTATAGATAGCCCGGCGTAAATGGCCTAGATGCATAAGTGCCATAAATATATAGTAGATTTCAGATCAGATATTGATTTATTTCTACACTGTAGCCAGAAGCACAGAAATGTAGCTTATTGTATTCTAACTTTCTTGCCCAAAGGATAGCGTTTCTGATTCCTACATAAAGAGAGGATGGTTCGAAACCCGCTTGCAGGTTGTTTTTCATCTGTGGGCTCGCTGACAAAATTCCCAGCACCACCTTGGATGTTTATGAAGTTCGCAATCTATTGATAGGCGTTAATGGCCTAGGTGCAGACCCCGTAAAAAAATAATAAATAAATGTATCCCATTTCCAAACTGTAAAATGTTTTTGATACCTTAAGTGCCTTAGTTTTTTGTTCTTGAATTTGAATTTGAAAAATGTTACTTTTTTCGCTGGTACCTCAATTACAAAATGATTATGCAAAAAGTATCAAATCGATTTAAACAAATATTGGTGGGTTGTTTTATCATGTAGTCATTTTTCTCCTAGGTTACAGAGGTCATAAATGCATTTTAATCTGCTGAAAGAAATTATATAATAAAGTCAGTTTTTTACCTTATCTTTCATAATTAATGTTTTTTTTTTTGTTTTTGTGTTGTTTTTTTTGGCAAAGAAGTGAATAAATTTTTAATAAAATTTCTAAATAATGGAATATTATAAAAACCTTTAGTACAAATCTTTTGGTTTCTTGCGGAGGCCTCTACCGTGAATGCTTTGGAAGTTATGAGCGAAGAAGTACCAAAAAATGCCATTCCTTTGATTTTTTTTGTTTAATATTTAAAAAAAAAAATCAGCAAATATTTTGTTAACGCATGACTCGACTATTGTTTTTCGCGTTGTTCCGAAGATATTTCCGCATACATTAGCGTCCCTTCTATCAACATCCAACTCCAAACAGAAGCGCCCTTGACTACTAACGCATTGATGAGTCAATCTGTCATTACGCCATTACGTTAACGTGCTTTTAGAATGACAAGACTCAAGAAGCTTTGTCTTAACTCGCCTTTGGATAGTCTTGAGCTTCAATAAGAAGGGCCGGACTGAACAAGGAATGCCTCTTAATGCGTGGATCTCTGTTTACTCAATGCTAATTTTATCGCGGAGGAATACTTGTCGCGTAGTTTGCACGCGTTCTTCGGGTGACGAGTCTCCTTGGATCGCTTCCTAGCTTTAGCTGGAGGATTATTGCTAGTATTTTTTCAATACGGATACTTCAGTGTCAAGGCGGTTAATATTTATTAGTCGTAAAATGGTTATTCACTGATAAGTCCATCGTCTGATTAATTCATGTTTATGAGCATCCGCAACTAAGATAATTCGCTAAATTATTGAATATTTATTCAAATATTGTACAGTTATAATAAATCAAATCTATATATATAAAAATCACGTGTCTGTATGTTTTTTCTGTCTGTTAGTTTGTTTGTTCCTTACACAAATCCACACCGTTTGACCGATTTTGACCAAACTTGGAATATTGGTAGGTCTTGATACGCGAAATTTCCTAGGCTAGGTCAAAAAAATCTACCAGCTGTCTGTCTGTATGTTTGTTTCCTATAAAAATGTTCGTCCGATTTTGACTTAACTCGGTACACAGGTAGATCCTAATCTGGAGAGTGCCGTGGGCTAGGTCAAAAACGTCTACCAGCTGTCTGTCTGTATGTTTGTTCCCTATACAAATCCACACCGTTTGACCGATTTTGACCAAACTTGGAATAATGGTAGGTCTTGATACGAGAAATCTCCTAGGCTAGGTCAAAAAAAATCTACCACCTGTCTGTCTGTATGTTCGTCCCTTATACAAATCCACACCGTTCGTCCGATTTTGACTAAACTCGGTACACATGTGGATCTTAATCTGAGGAGTGTCGTAGTCTAGGTCAAAAACGTCTACCAGCTGTCTGTCTGTATGTTTGTCCCTTACACAAATCCACACCGGTTATCCGATTTTGACTTTACTCGGTACACATGTAGATCTTAATCTGGGGAGTGTCGTAGGCTAAGTCAAAAACGTGTTATAGCTGTCTGTCTGTATGTTTGTTTCCTATAAAAATCCACACCGTTCGACCGATTTTGACCTAAGTTGGAACACAGGCGTTAAAAGACTAAGTAGATCTTGATACGGCGATTGCCATAGGCTAGGTCAGGACGGCTACCATCTGTCTGTCTATGTTTGTTCTTTATACAAACCCACACCGTTTGACAGATTTTGATCAAACTGGACACACAGGTTGGTCTTGATCAGGGGATTGTCATAGGCCAGGTCAAAAACGTCTACCAGTTGCTGTCTGTATGTTTTTTTTTTTTAAATAAAAATCCACACCGTTAGACCGATTTTTACCAAACATGTATTTCTTGATATGGGCGTTATAGGTTACGGCAATGCCGTCTCCCAGTTGGGAGGTCACGAGTTCGAAACAGTTACAGATTCGTCTTATTATATTTTAATAATACTTATTTGGTTTCTAATTTATTTAGGCTTTTCTATATGCAGAAAGTAGGTGTAGCATGGCACGCCGGGTAACAGCTAGTATGTAATAAAAAAAAACTAATGAGGATGTTAAAAAAGGGGGGAAAACATCTAAGAATGGCATATATGACGCCTTAAAAAAAGAACACAATTGGAAAATAATGTACTTAATATAAAAAAAAGAACTGTAACTAACAAATAGAGTGTATAAATTATTAAAAAAACGTGATAATAAAAAAAGTTTGGATTTTAATGAGAAAATAATATTAACTCTAAAAACAAAATAATAAAAAGGATGATTATAAATGGTCTAGATGGAGCACTCTAATTTGTGATTAAAAAAATATATTAAAGTATAATAAAAGAATGCCATGCCCCTTGGGTATCCTTCCATTAACACCTTTTTCTCCTTTCCTGTCATAAAATGTCATAAACATGCCTTTTGATCCTTACCGACATTTCTCCCACCACCTGCTGTTTTCAGTTACTTATACCCCAGTAGATTCCTTTTTTCCTTAGACACTTTCACTATGGTTACTTAATTGCCTACCTTGGTCTCTGCCGCTCGGCATTTCCATTGGTATGTATTATCTTATTTCTTTGTAAAATTTATTAATGTTACTATTAGCTACTATATTTGTCATTGGTATGTAGTTTCTTATTTCTTTGTAAAATCAATTAATGTTACTAATTACTATTAAAATCAATTATTGTACCTATTTACTTTTTCATTCTACTCATTCTAAGAATTTAAGACGATATGTTCTTTTATAAGTTAATTGTATCTATAGTTCTGTTACCTATCACAATCATAATTTTTTTTTGTTTTTGTATTAATTTCTTTTTTTGTCATTTTAGCTGACGAAGGCTACCAATGAGTAGCCGAAACGTCCGAAATATAGATTTTTTTTAAAACAAAATCATATTGAGGTTTATTTAGCCGAATCCCAACCATTCCATCTTTACTTATCACCTCGACGGCTAACTATCTAATCATCATGATGAATATTTTATGTAGAAAATGTATTAGTTCACTCTACATTTATCAAAATTTCTCCAATTTTTTTAAAATATTGAACGTAATATACGGAGGCCAAAACTGCTTATGTATGTTAAAATAATACATTCTTCTTAATACTTCATCTTTTTCTAACGTAATCTAAATGTATATATTTTATTTTGCATAAATGTGGAATATTCATTTTGTTATTCGGTTTGCAGTATCGCTGACTATACTATTTTCTGCAGATTTACCAGTAAATTTCCTGTTAAAAGCTTTTTAAATTAGAGCAAGAGGATGCTTATCTTTCTGAATGGATGGCTTCAGGAGAATCACGTCCTAGAGAGATGTTTAAAGGCACTTAGCACATTAAAGCAAAGATTTTTATCTTGCCTTCTTAAATTAGTACCAGATCCTAGACTGGGTTCCGCCATGGTTGGTCTAACTCAGCGTTGGTATTTTCAGAGATTCTATATGCAGGGGAAATAAATATTACGGATTCCCACTAGAGGTTGTGGCTTTTCAATAGAAAAGTTGGAAATTAAATATCACAGTCCTTATTTTGTTGACATTAAAGTAATAATTTTGTTTCGGAATAAAACCCCATTACTAATGGACCGTTTTAGTTTATTTTTAGAACTAGCCTTTCTCTTTAGATGAACACAACCTATGCCTAGTCTCTTTGCAATATTACTAATATTTAGATCGTTAGAAGTATATTATTATTTCGTATCCGAATGCCACACCTTTTCTGATGGACCGATAGTGCTGGTTAACGAACTTCTCCAAATGAATGTTATTGGCATGCCATATACTATGTTTTAGTACAAAGAACCCGGAATTGGGGCTCCTATAGTCTCAACATGATATATAATTTATATTTTTATATATTTAATTTTTTTTGCAAAGGGCGAACGTTCGTCCTTTAAGGGCACGTGTTGGAGCTCGGGTTCCCTTGGAATCTCGAAAGCTATCATTTAAAATGTTTATGTAGGTATATATATATATATATATATATATATATATATATATATATATATATATGACATTTTAACTGATCATTTTTGAGATTCCAAGGGAACCTGCGCTCCAAACGAAATATACCATACACGTGCTCTTAAAGGCCGAAACGTTTGCCCTTTGCAAAAAAATTGTATAACAATTTACTTTAATATATTAAATATATAGCCAAAACTATTGAGAGAGGTGTATTCAGAAAATACCCATACTCCGTCCAATAGGATTTCCCTCATAATAACAAAAGTAAAAAAAAAATTGTTAAGTGTTGAGCAATATTAAGGAGTAAAGATCTCTTTGTTGTGAGTACTTAAATCGCGTTAATAACAAAATCTTTTCACAAGTATATTGCTCTTGTATTTGGAGTATCATAAAACTTGTTCAAGATGGCCGATCAAGGTGAACGTGGGTGGAAGAAGGACTGAGGCTGTATTAGGCACTAGATGGTAGGTGGACCAAGGATTTCAAAAATTATGTTTTCAAATGAAATTATTTTTGTATTTAATTATTCTGAAATGTGTCAAACATAAGTTTGAACATTCATTATGCTGGACATTTTCATCTTATTTATTTGTATGCTGTAGTCGACATCGCCGGAGAAGAAGTCGGTTCATGCAATATCTTGAAGCAATACACAATTCTGAAGGCAAAATTATGCTCGGGTTATAATTATATATGTTGTAGGCCAATACTTTTCAATGTTATAAAATGGCTTCCAACGCTTTAGGGTTAGGTCTTATGATGCAGTGTATTTGTAAATGTTTTGTAGTCTCCTGCACGACTTGTGTCGTGGTCTGATCATGTAAAAAAAATTTAGTTCTGTCATGACTTTCTTTACCAAGTCAACAAGATGTAGATTATTGGTCTGTCCAATAAAACATCCAACATTAAGTTTTATTTTTTTTGTAGTCAATTATTCCTTATATGATTATTATATCTAATAATAATCCATAAAATAGTGGCATTATCTGGTAATGAAATTGTATCCTGCTGTATTTGCAGTATGGTAGTTTGCGGTCTTTATTGCTCAACAAACGAAATACTACCTGTGAGCGGGCGGTGTTATTGTTAATTGAATTGTACAGTGCATTTGTTGGCATTTCTTCAAGATAAACTATAAGCCTTCTAAGCATAATTACTCTACCTAGCTCTTAATCTGAGGTCAGCATATTCCTCTTCTGCAATGAATGGAGATGCATCTCAGTTCTTCCCAAAGAATCAGCAAAACTATTTTAATGAAAAAAAGTCCTTTCCTGAACTGAAAAGACTGCTTTCCAGAACAATTTTCTTAATATATCCTACATAAATAAAATAAAAACATAAATAGTTCTCTTTTAAATTTGTAATGAGTAACTGATCAATTATTAATTTGCTTCCAGAGTTATGTGTACACATGGTACCTATTACACTACGTTATAAATACAAAAAACCTCATATTATCGTATTTTGATCTAACGCAGGAACAGGATACAGTCACTCTAAGTGGTAGAAAGCACTCCTTGCGGCGGCTTTGTGAACCTACGTCTGGCGGGCTTTTCTATTGAAATATATTACAAATTAAACCCCCGCTTTCCGATTGACCGATTCAGCTCATTTTTACAACACTTCTTTCTCATGAGTTACCCACGACGTATACCGCGTTTCGTTACAATACAGCAAAAATTACGACCGGTATGAGTATATTAGGAATTTAGGTCCGGAGTAAACCCCCCCTTCTAATGAACCGATTTAGTTTATTTTTACAACACATATTTACCTGTAGATTACCACTACGAATACCGAGTTTCGTCAAAATATACCAAAAATCCACCAAAAGTGGCGAATTGGTATTGTGGGTCCGGAGTAAACCCCCCCCCCCTTCTAATGAACCGATTTAGTTCATATTTATATCTCACTTTTCTCTCTATATTACCACTACGAATACCAAGTTTCGTTGAAATATAACAAATATTACGGGTGACGTAGTCAAATTAGTGTTTTGGGTTCGGGGTAAACCCGGTGGACCGACTTTGGTGGTTAACGAACTCGTTCAATCGTTTGCTAATTGAATGCTATATACCAAGTTTCGTGACGAAAAAACAAAAACTCTGGCCGCTATCGTGTTAACAGACATATATATATATATATATATATATATATATATATATATATATATATATATACATATATATATGCATATATATATATATATAGATATATATAAATTTTAACGGGGGTCATTTTCGGTGTCTACTAGGTAGGATCGATAAAGATTTGAAGGAATTTTACAAAAATTCCGTCATGAGTCCAACCTCAATAGCTACTTTCCTTCGGAGGAAAGTGCTAAAATGAACTCCAATGTCTAGGCCATTGTAAATGAGGGATATCAGAATGAAATTTTAAAAAGATTACTTTTTCCACAATCTTCGGCCTAAAAAGGTGTTTTGGTAAAATATATTTAAAAATATAATACTATATTTGTTACCTAATCTCTTTGCAAAATAAATAGTCATCATTATTATTATAATATGATGAATAGACTTAATTAAATTTAGTGAAAACAACTTATGATTAGAGTGGATATTGCCAACTTTAAATATTAGTCTTGAAACGGAAAAAAATTAAATTAAATTCTTCAATTCCTGTGATTCCTTCATGTGTGTCCTTACTGCCGTTAACATTATTTGCAGAAAACAAATTTTCAAACGTTTCTACAGCGTTTCTTTACATCTTAAGTTCCGTACATTACCAAGGTAGAGTTATTCAGGTTTTTGTCACAATAGGTGAAATAAAACTACATTTTTAATTAAAGAATAGAAGTTTGAACATATATACTTATGCCCAAGTTTGGGGTTGATTTTCAAATCTCCATTATTTTTATACTTGAAGAATGTGGTAGTTCCTCCACAAAATTATACAAAACATTAAGTTATACTAGCAATGTTTGGAACCTGTTCAGATTCACCATCAGGCAACTTATATTAAGTTGTGCCAATGTCTAATGTGATTTTATATTTCAGTTTAAGGTCTATAAACATTAAATTTTGAGAGTGACCATTAAATCCCAATAAGAATCTTGTATATAGGTTGGAAATATCGCTAATATAATTTAATGTTTTAAACAAATTTGGAAAGCAACTCATTCCTCTTTCTCCAAAAATCCATAGATTCTTCCCCACCCTCACCTTTAACTTGGTTTAATACATCTGTCTAAAGAAATGATCCCATACAAAAATACGTCCTTTAAAACGAAATGTCAAATTCGCTATTCACTAGATTCCGCATATGGGAGCACTGTTTTGTCGGCGAAACGCTGTGCTAAAAGATTTCATTAACCGTAGTTAAGTAAAAACGGCGAAACAACTAGAATTAATGTTTCTGATATTCAAAAATAACTGATTCATTTGATGAAATTTTTCCAAACTAAGATATATGTATGTATACATTTTGGTGTTATAATGAAAGCGCAGAATTTCTAAAATGAAATGAAAAAACGTCCGTCACGCAGGAGCTGCATAACTAAGCACTTTCCTCAGAATTTGGGTAGTGTAGATTGCTTTCCAGAACAATTTGCTTAAAATATCCTACATAAATAAAATAAAGTTCTCTTTTAAATTTGTAATGAGTAACTGATCAATTAATAATTTGCTTCCAGAGTTATGTTTACACATGGTACCTATTACACTTCGTAATAAATACAAAAAACCTCATATTATCGTATTTTGATCTAACGCAGGAACAGGATACAGTCACTCTATTGGTAGAAAGCGCTCCTTGCGGCGGCTTTGTGAACCTACGTCTGACGGGCTTTTCTATTGAAATATATTACAAATTAAACCCCCGCTTTCCGATTGACCGATTCAGCTCATTTCTACAACATTTCTTTCTCAAGAGTTACCCACGACGTATACCGCGTTTCGTTACAATACAGCAGAAATTACGACCGGTATGAGTATATTAAGAATTTGGGTCAGGAGTAAACCCCCCCCCCTTCTAATGAACCGATTTAGTTTATTTTTACAACACATATTTACCTGTAGATTACCACTACGAATGCCGAGTTTCGTCGAAATATACCAAAAATCACGGCTGGTAGTGGCGAATTGGTATTGTGGGTCCGGAGTAAACCCCCCCTTCTAATGAACCGATTTAGTTCATTTTTATATCTCACTTTTCTCTCTATATTACCACTACGAATACCAAGTTTCGTTGAAATATAACAAATATTACGGCTGACATAGTCAAATTAGTGTTTTGGGTTCGGGGTAAACCCCCCCTTCCGGTGGACCGACTTTGGTGGTTAACGAACTCGTTCAATCGTTTGCTAATTGAATGCTATATACCAAGTTTCGTGACGAAAAAACAAAAACTCTGGCCGCTATCGTGTTAACAGACACACACACACACACATATATATATATATATATATATATATATATATATATATATATATATATATATATATGCATATATATATATATATATATATATATATATATATAAATTTTAACGGGGGTCATTTTCGGTGTCTACTAGGTAGGATCGATAAAGATTTGAAGAAATTTTTCAAAAAATTCCGTCATGAGTCCAACCTCAATAGCTACTTTCCTTCGGAGGAAAGTGCTAAAAATACTGGCATTGATGAAGTCTTGCACCCTGAATGAGTCAGAAGAGCAGGAATGAACTTGCTCACTTGCGATAGTTGCGCTCTGAAAAACATGCACGGGTTTGTCTCTGAGAGAAGCTTTGAGTGGAGTCGTCTATTTTGTTTTAAGTGGACACTTAACACAGATCTTAATAACGATGGCAGCTACTAGAAATGGATGTTCTACTCGACAGGCGGCAAGGATCAAAGCAATAGAATCGATTTCCCCGTAGTTTGTTTTAATTGTTTTTCTAATATCTGATAGCCTCAAATATTCATTCCACATTTCATTGTAATTAAAAATATATTATCTTTCCTTAGGAACTAGTCATTAGTAGTAACTTATAAAAATTTATAATCGGAATGATTTCGAGAAAATTTTAAATTAAATAAATGATTTTGGAAGCATAACATAAGAGTTTTTGAAAGATGGGAACAATAGGGGGGCCATCGCCAAAAGCAAACTACTACATCTATAACTAATTAATTTTAAATTAAATTATTAATAAATACTATAACTAATTTTAGCGGATTAGAACACTGTGGATATACCTTCCGACATTTTCAAAATCCATTCTCTCCAATCCCAAAATAGTCAATATTACATTTTACGTTTCCAACTTCATACCAATTACGAACTGGGAATTGAACTTTTTTTGATCACTACGATCCTCTTTTCCAAAGATTTATAATCAATTTATATTCCAAATAACCCTCACCGCTGCCTTTTTTTTTTTTTTTTTTTTTTTTTTTTTTTACGGCGCATCTACTTCTAGGTCATTAGCGCCAGGGTACAGCGAGGAATTTTCCCAACGAGCCCTGAGATGAGAAAATTCCTGCCGGAGGTGGGGATCGAACCCACCATCTCCCGCTTATGAATCCTAGGCGCTAACCATTAGACCACGGGAGACCCCGTCAAGATGTCATTATTTCAACTCAGTATATATAAAACATAATTTAGGGTTAAGATTGTTTAAATTTTGGTTGGGTAATTCACACAACATTTGAACCTCGGCTCGAATTTCAGGCCGTCATCTCGAGGATAACAAGTGATGGGAGAGAAAGAAGATTTAAGAATCTTTAAAGAACCGAGAAAACATAAACAGGTAGTGTTCTTCGGCTATTGACTAAACCTGCCCTGAGATTCCATTACTATAGCCACCTGTTGTCGCGGAACTATGCCGTTGACCAGACCACTGGGCCGTGGTGCGTGCTTCCTGGGGCGACCAGTGCCCTGCAGGAACAAAGAGATCACATCCCCATCAGAGGAATAGTAGCAAGGAGACGGATTCCCAAGAAGCTTATCACGAGCATCTGCTGAGCTAAATGCATTCATGGGCGTATATAGGAAGTAATTTCGGGGGGGGGGGGGGTGGAACAATTTCCGGGGTATATAATACTAAAAATGTAAAAATTGGATTAGTTTTAGCCAACTAAAACGGTATTATACCCAAAATACAATACTTTCTATGAACTAATTGATCTTATTTAATTTATTTTTAAGGTGTTTATGACGCATTTTTACAAATTTCGGGGGGCTCCAGAAAAGGGTGGTAACCTATAGATAACCCGTTCTAAAATTCTTAGTTAATAATAATGGACGTTATAATTTAAATAAATAAATTAATGAAAAATTGCCTCCATGTCAAACAGGTTACATTATATTGAGGGTTCAGAGGACAACTAGACTAAGTCCATTTTTGGCATTTCATGTTGTAATGGCATTGAAGAGTCCTAACTTCATTATTTTGCCACTTTTAGCAGTTCTTGCTACACATCTGGAAGTCATTCTTATTAGTTTTCAGAGCACGTAAATATTTTATGAACAAGTCTCTGAGTAAGTCCAAATCATTTTAAGACTTATACAGGTCAGTTGGATTTATACACCACTGGAATTAAAACGAATAATACTCATTTTCTGAAAACTGTATAACATGGACTTGGTCTAGTTGTGCTCTGAACCCTATTCCATTAAATATCTCTTTGCCCACTTGGGGCTTTGAAAATTGTTGAAAGTAATAAAAAAATAAACCATCAAAGAAAACAAAAATGTGCGAGTAATATAATAATAGAACAAGTTTATATTTTGGTGTGTAACAATTATATACCTAATACCTGACGAAATCTAAACAAAACGGTAAGTTTCTGGCAATGACAGGCATTTAGTATTTGGACCAATAACTAAAAAAAAACCAAAAAAAAAAAACCATAAACTATTTGATGTGTACTGAATGATGGGATGGATATTAGGTGGTAAAAAAACAAAAACAAAAAAAAAAACAATTACAAGAAAATCTTAACAAACGATAATATAATTTTTTGGGGGTATATATCTTTTGGACAGGAATAAAGGGGTCATCACTACGCAAACATTAGGACAGTGGGTGGAGACAGGTTCCAACAGGAATCCTGCTTCCAAGGACATAGAGCCCAATCCTGTTTCTGCAGGTAGATGATGGCCTCCATATAGGATACCTTAGCAAGCACAACCTAGCTTTAGGCCTATTTTAGGAGTTCAGTATTTGTCATGAGTAGGGAACGGATGTTATCGTATTTACATATTTTTTCTGATTCTTAAATCGTAATTTTTGATGGAATTCTGCACGTTTTAAGTGATTTTAAAGCATTTAAACAGGTTTTTATTTTACATATTTTGTCAAAAATACATATTTTTACTTATTCTGCCATAAATACATATTTTTGCTACATATTTTGACGTTATTTTTATTTTCTAATTGAAAAAATAAAGGGGGACCGAGAAAGAATGCGTTACCCATTGATTCTAGATCACTGTGTCTTTTCAAATTGCAAGAAGCAAAGGTGGCAGCCATGCTTCCCGGCGCTAATGGTCTTGGAGCACAAGCGTTTTAAAAAAATATATAACAAATTATTGTTTAATGATTGTATTATTCTTTAATCTACTCTCTAATAAAAGTGAATAAGCGAAAGAAACATACCGTTATCATTTTCCAAACTCGAGACATAAATATTGAATTTCCAACATATTTTATTTTATTTCTCAGCTCCTAATGCGGATTGGACGGATCGCTCGGACACGTAACAACTATTTTTCGACGCAAAATCACCAGACAAAAATGGGCCTGATCGGAGATCCCACCACTGTATACTCCCCTTATGAGATCAGACCGGCGTCATTTCACGTTAGACATTTTAAAAATGCATTTTGTTTCAAAAAATTTTCCAAAAGAATGTTCATCCGTAGAAATATTCAATTTCTTCTTTTCTCCTTTTAAAATGAGTTCCTAATTTTTATTTAGGCTTTTTTTCAGTATGTTATAGAGTTTTAGTTATTTTGTTCTTTCCATATATAGTAACAGAGTTCTTACTAGTTATTTATGCTATTCTTTTGAATATTTTATAGTGTTTTTGGTATTTTTTTCCACACATCTTCAATTTTTTATTACATATTTCATTTTAAATATATATGTATATATTTTGAATTTTGTTTTACATGAACATCCGTTCCCTAGTTATGAGTGTTGTACTCTCACTGGTGACAAGTAATCGTTCACACGTCCCGCCCAGTAACTAAGTTGTCACTAATCACTTGTTGGGCTGTTTACTCGAGGTGACAAGGTACTACTGCATAGTATGCTTACTTGTCGCTTAGTAAATAGTATTTGTAACCACAAAACATTTTTTTGTAAACCACCTTGAGACAAAGACTGCCCCATGCTGATAACTCATTTTTAAATTAAAAAAAAAAAAAAAAAAAAAAAAACCTGATGTATTTTATTTTATATAAATTAAATCTCCAAAGATTTAGTAAAATCTCTCTTCTAAGACCTGAGGTTAAAGTTTATGATTTTTCACCTTACAAAATCCTCATTTTTACCCCATTTAAGTTAAAACCTTAAGTCCTCTATTTAATAATATTTTCTGAATCCAGTAAAAAAGTTAAATATAAGAACAACGAAAAATACCATGTTTATCATAAGTATACTATCACCAACGAGATATGACAGAAACGTATAACGGTTACTGGGTCAAATGACTTTATCATTAAGACTCATGTTATTGTCAACTGTCGCTGTTTACTTGCAGTTTTTTCACAACATTCTTGGCCTTATTATATTATTTACACAAATACATATTCAACAAATTTTTATTCGTTATTTTTTTACTATACTTATTCACAAACGAAAAGGATATATTGTAATTCATATCACAGAATAATTAAAAAAACAAAACAAAAACAAATTGTGATTCGTAGGTCAATTTTACTTTCTTTTTTTTTGTCTAGAAATATTATACTCGATTTGTGTGTCCAGAAATATGTTTTAAAAACGGGATTATCATTTTCCGCAATTATTTTATCTTAGAGATTTTGTTCAGTAATATGTACTCATGTTATAAAAATTATGGATTTATTTTATTTAACAACTTCCAATTCAGAGTGAATTGCACTCAGTATTTACGTGCTGTTTATAGATATATTGTTGTACTACCCGTACGTCTGTAAAGTAAAATATATTAATAGTTAACAAAATAATAATCAAATAAAAAATAAAGAAAATAAAAAATATACAGAAAATAGAATATATAAAAAACACAACAAATGAATTATTAGATTCAACGTACAGTTATTTAGTACTTAAATAAAAGAATTATCAGATGTTTTTTTATTTTATTTTACAGGTTTATGTTTTTTAAATGTGTATACAAATTATACACTTCAAATATTATTTTATTAACTCAAAATTTTGTTTTATTCCTTTTATTATTTTATTTATTTATTTTGAATAGTGTTTCTTAGCAGTGATTTTACTGTGTTTTCTCAATGTTCATCTCTTCCATATTTTTCAATATAATGTTCTATTTTCTGCAATAGAAAATAAATATAGGAAAATTATATGATGATATTATTCTCAGAAAATTGCGATGCAGTCGATTTATTGGAGGTAGTAAAGGAATTATTACTATTTTTTACAATTAATGGAGTAAACGGCAACGAGGAGCAGTAAATCATATTTTTATTGGAATCTCCTTGGAATAAGTGAGGCATTACTAAGATATAAGAAGCTGGTCAAGCGAGTTTGACCCGTCACTAGAATTGCCCCAGTCACGCTAATTCAGCGTGATCTGTCAATTGACCTGTTATGTCAATTTGTCCAGCAGTCATTTGGATGCTTTAACCAAGAATATTCTGCACTTTATTATGACTCTATTCAGGAGTAGTTTTAAATTTTATTTAATACCAATTTCAACAAAATATGCAAATAGATGTTGTGTCAGGAAAGTATTTATAGTGATTTTAAAAAATGAATTTTTATTTTTTAGGTAATGTAAGCAGAAGGTCTAACAATAGAATAAAAACAATTTTACATGCTTCTTCTTACATTCTGCGTTACATAAAAACATTTTTGGAAAATATTTAATAAGTCAATTCTTCATTGCTCTTTATCTTTGTTTTTCATTGAATAGTTGTTTCATTTAATTGTAAGATAATATTTCACTAAAAATAAGAAAGGAAATTATTTCATAAATGAATATACAAAAAAAACAAACAACAAATAATCTAAACAGAAGATACAAAAATGAAAATGAATATTTTCCTTTTGAGATTACAAAAGTCTTTATGTAAAGATGGAATGGTTGGGATTCGGCTAAAGAACCCTCAATACGATTTTTGTTTAAAAAAATCTAGATTTTTTTTTAACAAAAATCGTATTGAGGTTTCTTTAGCCGAATCCCAACCATTCCATCTTTACTTATCACCTCGACGGCTAACTATCTAATCTTCATTATAAAAAAGTCTTTATGTTTGACATGAAATGAGTGTTACTCGGCACTGCAGGCGGTTTGAGTGTCAAATTACTTTGGACAACCGACATGAGCAAAATTAACAAGCTGGATGAATGGGAAGGGCATCGCCTGAAAAATGAATGAAAATTAAAATAAATTTAACGACCAAAGCCTATGTTTAAACGACGTGCCGATGTAACTTTACCCTGGCTTAGGATAGGACAAACCCTACTTACTCATTTATAATGGACAGAAAATAAATATCCATTTGTAGAGACTGAAACACAACTCTTAACTGTTAAACATGAATACAAAGCAGCAACATGACGTCGATACAAATGCAAAGTATCGAATGTGGAAAAAACGCATTTTTCATTCTCAATCTATACTAATTGCAGTTGGACTGATTTACTTAGTGGCAAACTCTCGAAAATTACAGAAAAATAATTATCTATTACAGAAAATCAAACTAAAGAATGTGCATTAAGTCTAATTAAAATATATAATAAGATAACATTTATATAGAGTCATCTATAAGGTACCAATCGACTTTTTACATTCGATACTTTGCATTTGTATCGACGATAACATACCTTACATACTCCCATGTCTTGCCCGTTTATTTAAACACTCCTTAGAAAGTTAAATCATACTGATATTTATCTGAAAATATGATTATATGTATTTTTAAATAGAGATATTTTACTCAATTTCGTTTTTATTGTGGATTACCGTTTCACTTGATACCGCTTCACCGCTTTTCTTTAGAAAAAAGAATAGGTATCAGCCCTATTCTGGCTAGAAAAGGGTGGTAACCTGTAGATAACCCGTCCTAAAATTTTTAGTTAATAATAATGGACGTTAAAATTCAAATAAATAAATAAATATTTTATTTACTACAATTTATTTTATTTTTCTTGATTATTTTTTTCAGTTTTTTTTTTTTTTTTTTTTTTACTTTACAATTTTAATGCATTCTTTATTTATTGCTATTAAGATTTAGAGAAGCTAGCGAGACAGGATATATCGCTGTTTTCCAGCGAGGCACAAAATTACGGGAAAATATTGCCCTGCGTGGGGCTTTACCATTGAAATTCAAGAATTTTTATTATTTTTGGTAATGCGCAAAATAGGTGGATATTTAAAAGGTGATATAGAGCACGCGAGTAGTGACTGGACGTGATACGATTATTTCGAGTGAATGTGACTGATAACACTGAATGTGTGTGAATTTCTCCTTTTCAATTCTGTAAAATTGTTCATTCATGAATGCGTGATAAGGGAGCTGATACGGTTGTTTTCGCCGAGAGACGTTTGTTTGCTTCTTTCGGTTCTTGACCTCATCTCGTTCTTAATATTGGCCGCCTAAGAATAGGCACTTGTAGTAAAGGCATTCTTGCTCCTTATATTAAGGCGGGGAAATGCGTATGTTTGCGGTAACATTTATTCCTTTTGCATAATGTATTTTTGCAAAGATATTTTTCTTCTTTTTAGCACATTCTGAAGAAATATAACGACGAAGGTCGCACTCATTAAACGATTTCTGAAATATGTCCACAAATCTTCATCGATCCAAGATATTAGATACCTAAAATGGCCCCTGTTAAAATTGAAATATGTCTGTTTACACTTTAGTGGCCCCGATTTGTGTATTTTCCCTAAGAAGCTCGACGTATAGCATTCCCATAACAAATGATTGCACAAGTTCGTTAACCACAAAAAGCACACTATCTGGAGGGAGTTTATTCTGTGCTCAAATTATTCATTTGTGGCATTTATTTTCGTTCTTCATATTGTATATTAAATACACACACCAAATTTCCATCAATGAGAACTAATAGTATATTTACAGTTTTTGCAAAAAAAAAAAAAAAAAAAAAAAAAAAATACATAAAATGCTTCACAATATCAAAATATTTAATGAATTAAATGTATCTATTAAACACTAATATTTGGTTCCTTTCACAGGTGAGTAAGCAATCATCCGTATTCAGATTCATTTACAATTTTGCGTAAGTAGATAAAAAATGTTATAGTTTATCAATTCAATGTGTTTTATTTATTGATAATGATGCTCCGCATCTAAGGCGAAGAGCATTCAATGTGTTTTAATAATAGAATAAAAATTTCAATTTTTTTTCAAGATAGTTAACATAAATTTCCATTATTAAAAAAAAATCAATCAAATTTATCTTTTATTACAATCTGTACAAATATGTACAATAAATAAATTTGAGGAGCTTAGTATCAAAGTTGGACAAATCCATTTTTTTCAGTTTTGAGATTTTTGTCGATTCTTAAGTGGATTTTTATGCTGCATTCGATTTTACGACTGTTTTTCATTAAAAACGGTCAGAAAATAGGTAAAATAGCGTTTATTTCAACCGTTCAGAATCAAAATATGGACAATTCCAACATAGTTTGGTTTCAAAAAATGACAACTCCATCAGTAGCCAATGAGAAGCTTGCATTCATGCAATCTGCTCCCAACATGCATTGCAAATCCATCATGGCTGAATGTTTATAGTTACTTGTAATAAGTGCATTTGGCGATAATTCTTATTAATAACTAGCTGTTATCCGGCACAATGTGGTTCCGAATGCCAGATTTTGGGACAAAACCTGTAGGTACTTGAATCTTTCTGATTAAGGTATGATTTTTGAAGAATTTCTTTTGTGCCGAGTCGAATGAGACCACTACCAATTCTATAGAATAATTATTCTATTAATAAACGGGCTTTATATAACAACAACCGTGAAAAACAGCCGGTATTTAATTTAAAATATTCATACTTTACTCAAGTTGTAGAGCTATGTATCCTTCCAAATATATTTTCAAGACCTCAGGTGAATAAATTAACAACTAATGTGGTACTGGTAACTGTTCTCGACATATTCATCTTTATTTAAATTTTCGCGAATAACAAATAAATATTGACAGTTTCTCACTAGATATTAAATAGATCTCATCGTTAATGTTCAGTTATTTGCTATTAAAAACTTTTCAACAAATCTCTGCAGAAAATAATAATGGTTAACTCGTTTTTCATAAAATAATCGCATCGCTAATTGATAACTTTATTTTATTAGCTGTGCACAGGTATGGCTGAGTATGGCGATGAAAATTATAGCACAGCCACTTCAATACATGTAGTTATAGGAAAAACTGTGCGAAGAGGATAGCTAAGTACCACTTTTTTTCTAAACTTAATAAAACAAGGATAATTTAGTTTCATTTCAGTTTTGTCAAACTGTATTTAAATAACATTTTTCATGTAATTTTTAACTATATAATTCTGATTTAATACATTAGACATAATTACATTATATTAAAACACCCTCGAGCATACCAAATTCATATTTGTTTGGTTTCAAAAGAGGATAGGTTCAATTTTCAAATGGCTCCCTTTGGTTTCAAAAACAGACAACTCCATGACTTGGTTTCAAACATGGACAACTCCACTATTTAAAGTGTAATTACGGCCTTAATACTTATATAATTTTGTAGTGCCTTTGAAATAATGTTTCTGATGCCTATAAGAATAACATATAAAAAAATCACCATGATACTGACATCAATATAGTAGATATGGTTTTTTGCCTCTCCTGTAAAACAGGTAAAAGTGGAGTTGTCCAACTTTGATACTAAGCTCCTCATTTGTCCAAACAATGGCTACACACTGTATGAGATGAGGGGAGAAGGCAGACATTACTGCTACTCCCTATGACAGTTATGGACTTATCTTATTTTAATACAAAATTGGTTGTATGTACACGATTTACACAATTTCTTGCAATAAGTTGTCTCGTGGCCAATGGCGGTGGAGGCGGCGAGGAGGATTTCCAATAAATAAATATTTTCCTCAATATTTTTTGGTTTATAGTTTACCTCAAAATAATGAGTTACTCCACTATTTGATGAATAATATATGAATGAAACTGTCATGTACAACTGATGCCTGACCATATTTGGCGACAACTTTCTTATCAGTCCAAGGAAAATTTTCTTTTGTATTTTTTTTTTCTTATTTACTATATTCTCGTTGGAATGATAATAAGCTTCCGGCCTATATATATGCCACCAGTTGGTTACAAGTAGTAGCAATTTTATTTAAACATATTGGCAGGAGATCTAAAGACTACACCTTATGCTAGGTAATGGAACCGCTCAAAATGCAAATGATATGCAGAGCAAATGAGCTTCTCATTGTTGCATTAATGAAGGAAGTAAATGTGGCGCTGAAGGTAAAATGCAATTCACAATGCAAACACCAAGGACATTGTAGACAATTATCGATCTGGTAGGATTAGCTGGCAGCATTGTTGGCACTTGAAGTAGGAGCGAAATCAGTAAGTCATAATACGATGCATAATGCAAGATGACATCCTGGAAACAGTTGGTACGAAACCAGTAATCTGTACAGGGTTGGCATATCTAGTGAGATGGGATGAGCGCGAAACCATTCATACTTAACTTCAAACCTTCAAATCGTGTCAAAACGTCGCAATATCAGATTTTATACAGGCAGTTCCTGACATTTTGTGAAACAATTCCTTCTTTTCCTAGATATTTGTCGGCAATAAGTAGAGAAACAAGAGGATCTGCTCAGTCTGACAAACAATTGGATGATATTAATCAGAAGCGATAGTAAATAAGTTCTGAGAAAACTATTTTTAAATTTATTTCCTTACTGATATTCAGTATTTTTATTTTCAAATATCTAGCACTGAATGATAGATACAACATATTTAATTTCTGGATTTAACTCCAGTTTTTTTTTCTAAAAATGGCTTCCCCCATTGAACTAATGTTTTTTTTTTTTTTTTTAAATTGGGTTGTTTATACACATTCCAGTTGGTTACGAGTATTTGTGTGGCTTATGATAATAATTTACCTCATTAAAATGAGCCATTTCTTTGTAGGAATTCCTGGACGGTGAAACATTTGTGTTCACAATAGTCCAAAATAGGAATAATAGTCCAAAATTTCCAAACAGTGTAGGTGCAAGACTCAATACCGTAAATTTACCATATTTCCAAAATATATTCACTACCATTTGTACATTTCTGAAGTACTAAGTAACTGATCTGAACCATAACTCAAGTTTTTCAAACTCTCCGTTTCTTTCCTGATTTATGTGAACCAATCCACTTCACGCTTGGAAAACAATGTATTTTTCATTCAACGTTTTTGTTTCAAAAATTTGTTTTTGGGTGTCTTGATAGGGATTCACGAAGTAAAAATTATACCCTTCCTTATAATGAACTTTTATTAGCGATCCTAACAGAACTGACAAACATGTTAGAAACATTTCTTTGCAGGAAATTCCGGATGGTGGAAAATATGTGTTAACACAGAGGAATAATAGCCCAAAATTTCCAAATAGTCCATAATTATTAAAGGAATACAAAACCAACGATTTTCACAATACCTATTTTTATTTACAAGAACATTTTTGAAAAAAAAAAAAAAATGGACCCCTGGACAGAATAAATATATTACAAGCTAGAAACCTTCTATTCGTCAAAGGGTCCCCATTGAATTAGATGGCTAACTGATTTAGGCGTGATATCCGGGAGTATTAGCCGAATTGTTCTGGTTGATTTGGTAGCGCGACCTAGGTCAACAGTAGCCAAGGTTGCAGCTGCAAGCAATGCAACTCTCAGGCCTGTGACGTAGCTGTAGAGCCTACATCCGGAGGTCAGCTGGCAACCGCACTGAGTAACCTTACTCTGACAACTACCTTACTCCTGAGTAAGTAGAGAAAAATAGCTGCGAGGTAATAGATTGTCCAGCCTATCTGCGGAATGGATCTACCTTTTCCTGCCGAGTCCTTGTGCGAATCCTTCGTCCTGCAGCCGTGAGTTTCAAGGATTCCTGCTCCTTCCAGGATAATGGCACGCTGAAAGGATAGCATTAGAGTTAAGTAATCGCTTCTCGGTAACTAATGTGATCCGCAAGGACTGGCGAAATCCGTAACGCATCCTTTTAATCATGAATCCGTGTTGACGGGCGTTTTCCTCAGAGCAATCACGATAAAGTTTGTCTTAAAAAAAAATGATGTTCCTAATTTTTATTTTTAATTACCTCCAGCGGCCGTATTATTATATTTTTGTATTTATTTTTTTTTAACAGCGCATCGACTTCTAGGCCATTAGCGCCGACATCCAGGCTGCAACGAGCCGAGAGATGAGAAAATTCCTGCCGCCGCACAGTGTAACGTCCAATGGAAAAAAAAACCTGAATTTTTGTTTTCTTATATTTAATTTTTAATCCTCTAGCTCTGTTTAGAAACTATTCAAGGAATTAAAATCGTATAAAACTAATAAATATTAGCTTTATTTTGATCAACAATTTAGCAGCATTATAAACAAGGCAAAGTCTTCAAAATCTGCTTTATACCAAGAATTACTTTGAAACTCTCTCGTTGAAGATAGGACCGTGTTTTTATTAAGTCATCCGAAGGAAATTACGTCAAAACTATTCCTTTTTTATATGATATAATTGATTACGGGTAATTACTCCCTTATTAATTATCCTAAATTATTCTTCATTCATTTTTGGCATTTTTCTTATGTACAAAATTTTGATAGACCATAGCAAAAAAAACTTCATCTGCAAACATCCCAAGTTTTTTAGAGCTTAATGTATACCTCAAGTATAATGTACTGACAGCAATTTAGTTTGACGAAATTTGCCGATTCCAAAGATTTTTATTTTTAGATCCATCACTATATTTTTTCTTCCAAATTTGAAAAAATGTGAATAAATCCAAGAAGACAGTATCAATCCTCGGGCAAATGATTCAATTTGATCTGCAGGATGCTTCTAAAGAAATATTAAGCAATATTAGAAAGACTGCCAGTTTAGTTTTATATTAAATGTAAAAAATGTGGGAACGTGTTCACCGCAGAGAAAAAACTCTTATATAAATACTGGTTGAAACAATATATCAACTTAAAAGAAATTGTTATTATTTTTTATCAAGAAAAAAGATATTCTTGTTCTGATGGCCCTTCTGGCTACCTTAGAGGCTGACATAAACAAGAGTATATTACTACATTATATGTTACAGCTATATATGTGTATATATATATATTTTACGGCGCATCTACATCTAGGTCATTAGCGCCGACATCCAGGGTGCAGCGAGGAATTTTGCCAGCGAGCCGTGGGATGATAAAATTCCTGCCGGAGGTTGGGAATCGAACCCACCATCTCCCGCTTATGAGCTAGCCATTAGACCACGGGAGACCCCCGTTACAGCTATATTATATTTTATAATATTGTTATTAATAATATTATTACCTGCTATATTATTTCTAGTAATATTACAATTAATATTATTATAGCCGCATAGTATGCATTATTATACTATTGTTACCTTGTAATGATTTTTGTCCATTATTTCCACTACTTCGTTACACTGTGCGCCGGTGGGGATCGAACCCACCATCTCCCGCTTAGGAATCTAAGGCGTTAGCCACTAGACCTCGGCGAGACCCTATTAATATAAATATAATTAATTTTCTTATTAAAAGTAACTAATCAGAAATTGTTAACTATCGAGAAGTAAAGCTTAAGTTTACAAAAAAAAAAGAAAAAAAAAAAAAAAAAAAAAAAAAAAAAAAAGAAAAAAAAAAAAAGAAGTATGTTTGCCTAAATAAATTGGGTTGCTCGAAACACAACTTATTTATCAACCTTTACTTTATTTTATTTAATTTTTTAACGTCCTTCATTATTAACTACGAATTTTGGGACGGGTTATCTATAGGTTTCCACCATTTTCTAGCCGGGATAGGGCTGATGCCTTTTCTTTTTCCTAAAGAAAATCCACCATCTCATAGTGGGAATCGAACCCACGACCTTTGGCACGGAGTGTTATGTGCTCAAGTCTTAACACTCACGGCCATCGGGCCTCCACCTTTAGATATTCCCAGAAATAAAATATATAAATTAAATAAAATAGTAACATTATAAACTATATAATACTACTGATTAATGAAATCGATATACTAAAAGAATGAATTGGTAAATAAATTTAATTCAGCCATACTATGTGTCGCTCTGAATAAAAAATGTCTTTCTTGGTGAGAGAGTCAACAAGAATTGATGCTTTTTACAACGTATTCTAAATTAAATATACACAGAAAACGGATGACTATGAAAATTTAAATATTATGCTCGCATTCTTGCCACCAAGCTCAATCTATTAAGTCTTCAACTTAATAGGAGGAGGAAATAAGTTTTTTTTTTTTTTTTTTTTTTTTTTTTTTTTTTTTTTTTTTTTTTTTAAGTAATAATAACTAAACCAGTTTCTTAAAAGAACCAAACCTTTTATTGTATCGCTGGGGAATAAACTCAGTTTACGAAACGGGCTATTTTGTACTCATTCCCGCGGCTTGTGTACATTTGGCCTTATTAACGTGAGCTCGTGAGCTATTTTTTTTTTTTTTTTTTTTTTTTTTTTTTAGAAAGTGCTAGATGGTGGAGAAAATTTATATTCACAATAATTAGTAATACTCGATTATTTCCAATAATAAATAGATATCGATTAAAAATAGGACTTGGTTTTTAAATTTATTCCTTTTCCTAAATTATATTTATTTTCTTTATGTTATAATAATCTATTATAATTTATTTATTAATATTACCATTTCATTCAAAGACTTAATAATTTGCTAATTGCCTACGTTGCGGACAAGCAATATATAAATAAATGAAAAATCTATAGACGTTAATAATGAAACTGGAGTAAATAACGCGCAGATTTTTAATCCTGGCTGTAGTGTCATTTTGATTCGCTGCGGTTGGCTGGGAAACATTTTTCTGCTATGAACCTTGATAGCCTAGACAGCGGAAGAGGAGCGAGACAATCTCGTACAATCACGCGGATTCACGCTCAGTAAATATGAATATAGAATAGGCCATTGTGTGTTAATCGGGAGATTTCTCACAAAAACTACTTTCCTCAGATCTGACAAGATTTACACCGCGAGCGACCTTAAAACCGCATTTTGGTAGAACTCATTAATATGTGAATTTATGACTTCCCGTTTGTACATTATTCAGGGAACATTCCCCCTTTCTACAAATAGCCGGTGATTTGTTTAGCAATCGTTTATAAGATGTATGTCACGTGCTGAATTTAGGATAAGATAAGATAGATAAGGCTTTTATTCCTGCGCGATCAACTGCAAGGTTATTCCGCCCTTTCAGTGATTTGGTTTTTAAATAAACATATCGCACTAATATTTCAGTGTGACATAACTAAAAAATTGTTTTTATTTACACCGTCAAAGTTATGACTATGCAAGACATGGTAAATATCTCTTTATCAACCATCAAAACTGTATGCATCTAACTTCAGAACTTGTACACCAGAGGGCACTTGTGTCGCCCCCTACACGGTCAGTAATAATGACATTACCTTATCAAAATGACAGTAATAATGATAGTGTAAGGTGGACAAAGTTGGAATGACGAACAGTAATGATGTGAATCCGGATTTTCTGATCTCGGCTTCATCATTACTGAAAGTGGAGGGGATACTGTCATTAGTAATGATGGTGTAGGGAGCGCTACATCATTAATGCGTCATTACTCAGTCTATCTCGAGCTGTAACTAGGTGAAAGAGATGTAAAGGTTAAACTAGATTGAGTAGAAAGGGCAAAAAATAAGATGAATTGAAA
Source organism: Gonocerus acuteangulatus (assembly GCA_946811695.1). Classification (NCBI taxonomy): domain Eukaryota; kingdom Metazoa; phylum Arthropoda; class Insecta; order Hemiptera; family Coreidae; genus Gonocerus; species Gonocerus acuteangulatus. The sequence goes on along the minus strand of OX328127.1, from coordinate 64,613,374 downwards.
TGTATGACTCTACCTTGGTAACATTATAGTTTTAAAAGTATATATATATATATATATATATATATATATATATATATATATATATATATCAAAGTAACGAATCCGCATTAAGTCTAATTAAAATATATCATAGAATAAAATATATATGTAAAGTCATCTATAAGGTACCAATAACTTTTTCACATTCGTTACTTTGCATTTGTATCGACGATATAAAATAGGTAGAAAGTGCTTTATTTTTTATATCGACTTTAGAAAATAATGTTGACGTGATTCTTTTAGCAATTCATTTGTCTTAGTCTTAGAGTAGATAAGAAGAAAATATAATCGTTAAACTATAATTTATATTTCGTCAAATATATTCAAAAATATGCTTACGTTTTCAAGCAAACTAGTATTATACATTTTTTTTACACCAAAAATAATAGCAGATTTAAAATCAGCACCCCAAGAAACCCCAATGTGCTGAATAATATTGAAAACAAAAAATAATGATTTTCCTCAGTCTGGAAGAGAATAAAAATGTGTAAGCGAAACAGTAATGTGACGTTTTGAAAGTCAATATCTCCCCTTGAGATAATCCGATTTTTACGTCATTGAAATCTTTCAAAAGAAGAAAGACTCCTTTTTCTAACCATATTAATGACTATTGTATTATTTCAAAAGGTACTTGCGAAAAATGGTTATCCAAATAAAAATAAAATGTAAACTTTTTTGCACATAACCTCGGTCGCAGAACACTTGGAAACGCCCCGATTGGAAGGATATGTGTCATATTAAGGCCTTTACGAACGTTTCACATGTTTTTTTGTGGCTAGTGTCGCAATTATAGCTACACAGGCGACTTTGCGAGGATCCATTATTAACAAAACGCTTCTGTCACGGAGATCACAATGCATACTGAAGTAAAGTAATGACATTAAAAATGATCCGTGGAATGACGGTGTAAGGTGTACATTGTAATGATGATATGGAATGAAGAGAGTTGAATAGTAATGACATTACTGATAATGTCATTATTACTGACCGTGTAGGGGCCGCTTTAATGCTAAACCCCCTACATAGGCAAGCGTGAAACATTTTCAGTTGAGCTTTATTTTGAGTTGTGTCACTTGAGAAATACTAGTGTGATATGTGGAACTATTTCGGCACCTCGGGTATTTTATTTATTTATTTTCTCATGTAGGTTGATATGCTTTAACATTTCCACTAATTTCTAACTCTTCTCTGATGAGCAACAGTGCTTGTGCGTTAGTCGCGTAATAGGAACTCCAAAGTAACTACTAAATGTTGGTCACTCTTCTAGGATGTGGCGGACAGTTAGAATGATCTGTCAGGCTTCAAACAGGATAATTCAGAATTAGGTTTTACCGCCTATGTGTTAGGCTGATTTAAAGGGGCATGCACCATACTCAAATAATTATGAAGGGTAGTCATACCGCAACGTCACTTACTGTACAACAACCAAAACTAATGATGGAAGTCTCTTATGAAAATAAGCAAAGTCTGCCAATGAAAAGTGGGGATTTAGGCGTTTTACAATTCATGAAACCCCTAAGTCTTGAAATTGTTTGAAATTGCATCGATATTCTCTGTACAACATCCTAAACTCGTGACAGAAGTGTCTCATGAAAGTATGATAAGAAGTTTCTTCAGGAAATCTTTATATTAATTATTTCTAATATAACCATATTCAGAAATGGTGCGATTTTGAAGAAATTTAGTTCGAAAATACTTTGTCTCAAACAAAAGGTCTTGTTCATTAATCAGACGAATCCGCCTACCGGAACACCATATTTTTGCCGAAGTTCGGGGGAAATCATTGTAGATTTCACAGCATTGCCATCTTATTCCTTCTGGCTGACACTTTTTATAGGTCTTTGAAATTAAACAGCAAAACCAAATTTTTAACGCCATATCTATAATCAGAAGAAAATAGGCATTGAGGTGATACGATGTCAAGAGATCGTTGATGGTTGGGAATCGGCTAGAAAAAAAAAACTTCAGATAGAGATTGCTGCAGAAAATAGATTTTTGCTTCACGATCTGACGGTTTTTTCTCCTAGCCGAATCCCAGCCATCTCTTGACTTCGTATATGTATTATCGTTTCTGAGAAAGCAACTCGAATTTTCTTGAGATTTTCGTATTTTCTTAAATATCTTTAAGCCGGTTGGGAAAGCGTAAGAAGTCTGTTCAAAAGCTTAATAAATTTCCTAAAACTAACTATTCATGTGTACGGTTTGATAGAGCGAATGATTTAGGATTAGAGTTTGTTTCTGACAGTTTTCTATGTATTGCGGTGCGTGGATCTCATTTCTCATTGAGATGTTTTTGCTGGATTTTTAAGCGTCACCAGGAGCTACTAGTGTGCGTTGTCAGCTAAGAGACTGTGGGGGACTGTGGGATGACGTGGTCGCACCACCAGCAAAATTGCATCTCCTAGCCACCGCATTTCTAGAAGCGCAGCCAGTCGGGTCACAAACGCTCAATTTATTGCGGAGTTCAATAGGAATCAATGTTACCACGATGCGGCCACCGTGGTGGCCTAGTTTGCAAAGGGATAAGGCAGGAAACGCTCAAAGATGACGTACTTCAATGATTTACACACAAAGCACTAAGTCTACTAATTGTGTTTTCATTTCTGACCTTGAAACCCATTCCTAACTACTCAATTATGTACTTTCATATGATGGGATATGACTTTCTTTTGAAAAGCCCAACAATATACCTGTGCAATTTTGGTACCTGACCTATGTATATAATGAGCGTGCAATAATCCTCCTGAGACGTGATTATGCCTAGCGTTAGAGTGTGCCTGCAATTACACCTTCCTACAATAGAACAAACGGCTCGCCTTTGTGTTGGGTGCCGAGCCTTGTCAGAGTGAAGGTCTCTGTCAATGCTCTCTCTGTATGCAACCGCCCAGGGTTATGTGCCCCCTGGATCGAACTAGGCTGCATTGTTAGAAGGCAGGCTTTTAGCGAGTTTCCTCCCTCTTTCCATAGGCAGGATATTCTTTTATCAGGTTGACTTCATGAATCTATACGGAAGTCCCGACTAGAAAAATTCACATTTCAGAAATGACAGATCACGAAAGTAACGGTGGTTAAAATTTGTTTATTTATATATATATATATATATATATATATATATATATATATATATATATAGTATAGATAGATAGATAGTATAGCTTTACATATCGTCCCTACCATGTCAACCTACCGAATTTGATTAATGACCATTTTCCAATATACCTATTACTTCGTCAATGGATGGAATATGCTCGTTACCTACATTGCTCCGATTTGCATATTCGATAGTTTGACATGGTAGGGACGATATGATAGAATTTAACATAGCTAAATGATAGAGCTTTAAATACGATAGAATTTTACATATCTAATGATGAAGCTAAAATATGGTAGAATTTTACATAGATATATGATAGAGCTTTACATATCGTCGATACAAAAGCAAACTAACGAATATGAAAATCAACACTTTTCAGAGTGGAAAAGTATTTATTCATAACTTTTTTTTGGACAGTCAAATATTCGAAAGATTTGACCTTTTGATAGTGGAATACTTTCCCTTTAATAGAGTGAAGTCAGGTTGAAGAATTTGCCGTAAATAAGTCCAGCAGAAATTATTAAAGATGGACAATGAAAGATGCATTTTTTCATATTCGTTAGTTTGCTTTTGTATCGACGATATGACAGACTTTTACATAGATAGATGTTGCATCTTTACATTTGATATAATTTCACATTCATAGATCATAGACATTTATATATGATAGAATTTTACATAGATAAATGATGAAGCTTTTATATAATAGAATTTTACAAAGATAGACGATTGAGCTTTACATATACGATAAGCTGTACAAAATTATGTAGTAGCGTTAATTTTGATCATATCTTATTTACCTCAATATAAAAAATACTTATCGGCAGTGGTGAAGCACGGGTATTCAGCTAGTAGTAGATAATAGAGCTTGACATATCGATGGCCTAGAATGAAAACCTCGTATCTAAAAAAAAACTTTAATAACTTCAGTACGTTATTAAATGGATACGATTCTATTTGACAATCCTTGAGTGTCAAAGAAACTCTATCTTACTCGTCCTGGACTATATCTCAGTAACCATAATATCCACCTATTTAGGTATAAGGAGATATGGACTCTTAAGACGACTATTGGGACCCTCATCAAAACTGACAACACAGAACAAACTCACTATATACAAAACCATCATCAGACCTATTTGGACGTACGGACTTGAACTATGGGGAACAACCAAAACTTCAAATATACAGAGAATACAGGCATTCCAATCCAAAGTCTTACGCAAAATAGTTAATGCTCCTTTCTACGTTTCCAATAAAACCCTCCATAATGACCTCAACATCCCTTTCGTTCAAGAACTTGCAAAATCCCGATTCCTAACTTTTCACTCTAAACTATCTTCCCATCCCAATCCCAGAGCTCAATCCCTCTCCTCTCAATTCCACCCCAAAAACCCTCCTAGGAGGCTAAAGAGATCTTGGCCTCGTGATCAATTATGTAATTAAAGGACAAATAAAATCTCCCAATTAGGAAGTGTCAATATTGATTGGCTTCTTCCAAAGTCCTTTATTTATTAATTTTTTTTTATTTTTTTTTTTATTATAATTTTTTTTCTTTATCATTAGTAATTTATTTTTATGTTGTTGTTTCGCTTTTTTCTTTATTAATCATATATATTTTTTTTCTCATATTTCTTTTCTTTTTATTTATTTATTTGTAATTAATTTTTGTATATATTATCATCATTACTTATTTATTTATTTTTTTAAATTTCATTATGTGAGATCATAAATAAGATCCTGTATATACTGATCATACTTAACCAATGTACTTAAATATTGTACAGATGTTAAATAAACATATTAAATAAAAAAAAAAAAAAAAATTTAGGTATAAAAGTTAATTAATTTTATTTTTGAGATACAAGGTTTTCATTCTAGGTCATCGATATGTGATTAGATTTGTAAAAAGTTTTACAAATGACAGAATTTTTCATAGTTAGATGATAGAGCTTTACATATGATAGACTTTTACAAAGATGGATGAAAAAGTTTTACATATAACAGTTTTACTGTTAGACATGGGCGTACATAAGGGGGGCTGAGGGGGCTGCAGCCCCCCCCCGAAAAACCCTTAAAAATAAATTAAATAAGATCATTTAGTTCATAAAACATATTCTATTTTGTGTGTAATAGCGTTTAAGTTGGCTAAAACTCTTCCAAGATCTAAATTGTTAGTATTCCATACACCGGAAAAGGTCTCAGCCCCCCCCCCCCCCCGAAATTATCCCAGCCCCCTCCGAAATTATTTTCTATATACGCCAAAGCTGTTAGAATTGTGAAAGTTGAATTTAATGACTAGCTTTGGAAATCAGATATAATCCATTAGTTTCAGAGACATTATGTATTAATTAAAAGGATATAAAACATATATTCTTGTAATTAATAATACCTTGTGTTCTATGATAATATTATTTCTAGAGCAGTTTATACAATATCTAGCATGAACGAACCTTTTAATCTTCAACAATTGATATTTGTTCCACAAGGCATTTTATTCTATAAACTTGGAGGAAATCGTGGGAATCGATGGATTAATGCTTATTTATTACTTCGTAGGTTACTATTGATCTCACAGCTGATTGCCTTCGTACTTTCACTTGTGAGTCAACAGGATCATTGAAAGAGCGTGATTACCAAGGGCAAGTTTATATGTTGGGAAAGAATGACTTCTCATTAAATATACCGCTGACAAATATAATTATCTCAGTTAAGAAATAAATTAAAAATGTATACTACTACTAGTTGCCTTGCAAAATGTTTTTATATTTTGTGCAAATTGTATAAACCGTTTTACCCAGACTGTATACTGGCAAATTCATTTCAATGTCAAAATTAACTACTTGATAAATGAACGTATTTTTGAGAATTTAGTCTCACTGTGCCGAGCCGTAAACATTTAACCCTTTAGTGGGTATTATCCCCGTATGGGGAAGCTGTTGAAAAATTCTCCTACAGGTTCGCTGTTGGCGTCATGATGTTCCAATCAATTCTAATAGATAGAGTAAGTGTCCTAACAGTAAGAATATCCCTTCAAACCCACCTCGCTACCTGAACCGGGGAATTCCACCAACTGCCATCCCCGTACGGGGATTATGGCCACCCCAATGGCTCTTCCTACCTCAGTTACCTGGTGACACTTTCAGCATTAGTAAGCCTCGTGACTCTTCGTGCATGATTCAAGTGATATTTGCACACATTATAAAGCGTACTTATACTCCTCATTAGGGGGATTTAGTATCATTGTTTCTGGGTCCTTACAGACATGTCGCTAAGAGGCATAAATCCCAAAGGAGGTTATATTGGAAACCGGAAATAACATTTACCATTGGTTAAGCTCACATAACAGGTGTTCTTAGGAGAGTAAATGGGCATAATTTGTAACAGAAAATGTCCTGTAACATAACTAGAGAATTTTACAGGGTTAACCACGATGTCTCTCGTTTCATTCTTTTCTTGGATCTTGATTATCAAGCGTTTTGAGTATGTCCCTTTCTTTTCAGTGAAAAATTTTCACAGTCAATGGACTTTAAAATCTACGGGGCTTAATTTTAATGCGTACATTTCGGAATCAATGATATCCTTGGTTAATTACTACTGAAAAGTGTGTATTTCTAAGCAGTTCCTGTTTATGTAAGTAATGTTAAGTTGATCTCATGGACTGTCAGAGATTAGTTTTCAGAGCGCGCGAACTCATGGCCGAGGCTGGTGTGAGGTCAAGTAGTTCCTGTCATTAAATGTGACAATTGGCTTGTTATTCCTCGAGGTGAGTTGTATGTTTCATTTTGTATATTGACCTCAAAGGTGTCCACGTTTTGCCGCAATGAATTGACCGTCCAGTCTCAAGACATTCCATCAGCTAATGGATTTTTGTATTTTGCAGTAATTCATTCGACGATTCATATGTCGCGCGATAAGTTAGGAATATGGAGAGAAGAAAATGAATTATTCATTGAAAAACAGCGAAAATATGTGTATTTGTTTGATACTTCCCATGAGTAGTGCAACAATTATAATAACAGAATTATGGAAACTAGCATGACCTGTTCTCTAGAAAGGAACCAGTTTTCTGTATTGCTCAAACAAGATATCGCGTCCTATGTGAAGTCCCGATATCGCAGGCCGCCGCAACGATCGTTGGATCGCTACCTCCCGCGACAGATCGCGTTCTGTGTGCCCCAGCATTAATATTTGTTATTATTATTATTTTATTTTAGTACTTTCGCAACTAGGCGATTTCTCCTTTAATTTCATTATTACAATGTCCAATTTAAAAATAAAGTTATTAAAATTGCTTAAAAAAACTTGAAACTTTAATATTTGTAATGAACACGTTACATAATAATTATTTTATTAATGAATTTTCTTCCGGATTGTGATGTACTGCACTACTTAAAAACACGAAAACATTAAATTATTTTTTTATTTATCACAATGGATAATAAAAGTGTATTAATTTACATATATAACAACGTTGAAAACCGGCATATAGCGGTCCTCCAGGTGGTGTCCATAATAACAAAGATTCTACGTCTGGTGGCTTCATTCAATTTGTACATAAAGGAGAATAAAACCAAAACTGTAATGAACCGTTTCGTTTTGTATATGAGAACTCATGTTTCACAATGTTGGGGCGTATTTCTAACGAGTGACTTTGGATTGAGTTACCAATAACGTCCAGTATGGTCAAATAATTTTGGTCCGGAGTAAACCCCTCTTCTCTCCGGATGAATCGATTTTGCTGATAATGGAACTCGTCTATTTTTTTCATTAGGAACATATGTATGTCGCAGATTTTACTTCTTTCTAGAAAAGACAACAAAAAAATACGTATAATTTTAAGCAATAATTCCTAATAAAAATTTCAAAACGGCTTGGAAATTAATTAGTCCTATAAACCAAGGCCTAAGAGAAATTCTCAGGCTTTGCACTCTTGAGAGAGCTGAGAAGGTTAGCCTTTGTTATTCACTCAAAGTTGGTTAATGAAAAATTACAAGTTTTCTACGCCTAACACAAGGAATTTTGCAATCTATGACCTTTATTAGAAAAACACTAAAAATCTTACTCGTAGGGACGACATTATCTTAGTGCGTTCTTGGGTGGTCATCGCCCAATAAACAGTGTTCGGGTGGGCGGATTCTGTGGCTAACGAACTTGACTTTTGAAATCATACAAAGTATTTTTGTAGCAAATTTTATTATAATTCCCCCCCCCCCTTTTTGAGCCAGCTAGAGAGAAAACAGAATAAATATAAATATACACGATACACAATTACCACTTACTTAGTTTAGAGCCACCATTATTTTCGTTATCTATGGATTCTGAAAGGTGAAATTGTCTTGTCGGCACTTCCGAAATGCGTCATGAGGTCAACCTTATAAGTGGGTTTCCTCCCTATGGAGGGAGGGAAGAAACGCGCTAATGCGTCAATTGATAAAAATGATTAATTAATTCCAGCTACTTGTTTTGCAACTTTATTGGTTTAGTACATTATGACGTGGCTCAAAAACTGGAAGGTACTCTCTGGAATGCTAGTAGTTTCAATTTTAGCTCCGTTTGAGGCACAGAATTTGTAAGGCTAAACTTACTTGGACGACGTAACAAGGTCAGACTGGAGTGGGTCCCAGGCCACTCTGGTATCCAGGGTAATGAAAGAGCTGACGAGTTGGCCAATATTGGTGCAGCGACAATCCCCCTATCTCCAGAACCTCAATGTGGGATCGCACCAGCTGTGGCCAGATTAAGTATTAGAAGGTGGGCGGAAGCTGAGCACAGGAGGAAGTGGTGCAGCAGCTCCACCCAGAGACAGGCGAAGCTGTTCCTTTCCTTTGTGGACAAGAAGAGGACGGAGACTCTCCTTAATCTGTGCAGGTCCAAGGTAAGACTAGTTACAGCTCTTCTTACAGGTCACTGTAGAATGCACCGGCACCTCTACTCCATGGGGCTGACCAGGACCTCATGGTGCAGACTATGCTTTGAAGACGACGAGACGCCGTATCACATCATATGCAGATGTCCAGCTCTTGTAGCAAAGAGATACCTGTATTTTGGTGCAGACTTCATTGATGACCCTAGAAGGCTACCTGAACTGAACCTTCGAACTCTGCTAAGGTTCATTTCGGATACGGCGCTGTTGGTGTAACAGGCTGGCTTGTCGGGTGGCACAATAGGCCTTGTTGGCCTCGGTGCAGCTCCCTCTACGTGGGCACCCGTTGTTAATAATAATAATAATAAACCACTTACTTAGTTTAGAGCCACCATTATTTTCGTTATCTATGGATTCTGAAAGGTGAAATTGTCTTGTCGACACTTCCGAAATGCGTCATGAGGTCAACCTTATAAGTGAGTTTCCTCCCTATGGAGGGAGGGAAGAAACGCGCTAATGCGTCAATTGATAAAAATGATTAATTAATTCCAGCTCAACTTGTTTTGCAACTTTATTGGTTTAGTACATTATGACGTGGCTCAAATACTGGAAGGTACTCTCTGGAATGCTAGTAGTTTCAATTTTAGCTCCGTTTGAGGCACAGAATTTGTAAGGCTAGATAAGAAATTAACGAATAATTTGTATTAATTCACGTATTTCTTTTGTTGACCTTACTCCTTATAACTGAGTAGTTTTATTATATCATAATTCAGCCGATTTAAAGAAAAAGTCATCCTCAAAATGCGACGTGTAGGGGGAAATGTCAAAGAACCAAGAAACCACTTAGAAGAAACATAATTATTTGTTAATTACTAATTATTAAGAAAGAATTTGTTGTTGTTGTTATTATCACTTTCACTGGCTCTCAACAATAAAATGCAATACGGGCGTGTATTATTTAATGCAGTGACAATTTGCTGTTATATTCTTGACAAAACAGGATGCGGAATGCTCGTGACAAAAATAGCGAAATCATTCCTATTCAATTCATACATTTTCTCACATTTCCCATTCCTATGATGTAAATATATTGGGTCAACGAATAAAATGGTGCTATTGACAGTTCTGTATACGGCGGTGAAGTACTTCCTGGTCAGGGGTCATTAACATGGACAGCAATAGACATCAGTCTCCTTCGGGAGATGACGTCAGAATGTCCCCTTTCTCTTCGAGTAATGTTTTTATACTTCTACGGCCAGAGAGATAGTAACGTCAATTCGAGAATGGCTACCTCTTTGGGAAGTATTAATTTCCCAATTCTCTGATGGTCTTCGAAGACTAGATAGTTGCTGTCAGCTGATGGTCATTAATACTTCCCTTCTGAGTTGATTGGTCAATGATATATCTGTTTGTTTAGAAAATATGGGGCGAAAAACCTCACGGTCGTCAGCGCCCTACTGTGTTATTGCAACTCCCATGTTCCCGGTGAAAGGGGTGCTTTCCTTAGGGAGTCAGGATTTTTTTTTCTTATATAATTAATATAAATATCTTTTCCACCTCTTTTTTTTTTTTTTTTTTTTTTTTTTTTTTCCTTTTTAATTTTATTTTATTTATTTTTTTTTTTTTATTAAATTAGACCTTGTACTTTGTATATATTGTTCGGCATATTCTTTTTTTCTTTTTCTCACTTATTTAGGGGATTTTTTTTTCTTTCCCTCCTTTTTTTTTTCCTGACACACACTCACACTCCCCGATATAGCTATTGTCAAAGTGCAGACTTATTATACAATTTTATCTTACAAATACATATATCAGGTTCGAGACCAAGAGTTACTTACAAATTAAAGAAATTAAGCACATACAAATGTCAATGTATTAAAAGAATAACAATATTTAGATAGAATTAAAACTAGAAGCTATGAGGTTTAAAAAAAAATAAAAATATGATGATACATCTCCATCAGCTAATACTGATCAAAAATGTCCTCGTTTCAATACAACTAGTTGCCGAAAAGTTTACGTTTTGTATATACACTTATATATATATATATATATATATATATATATATATATATATATATATATATATATAGTATACGTACTAGATGTATGTATATGTACAAGCTGACCCTGCTTTCCATCAAAATTTCAAAGTGATAAGTCATAACTTATACCGGTATCTATTAGGAATTCATAGAAATAACCAATAAACACACACTATTGTCGTATAATAAACATTTTATTTGCAATAAGAAATATCAAGGTCAACATATTCTAAGTGGGACCAATTTACAGATAGTTAAGGAATTTGATTAATCGAGCAAAATTAATTATTGTACTAATCATATTTGTTACGGATTTTAAATAAACATCCATTTTAAAACATAGAAGGTTTTAATCATCTTGGCTCGGTGTTTTGATTCTATAAAAACTACATTTCATAGTCAAAATGAGTTTTTATATGTTAACGTTTCGGCTTGATATGCAAGCCTTCTTCAGGTTTATGGAGAGGCGGGTATATATAGCCTGATAGCGTGAAGAAGCCGGAGAGGTATCCGGCAAAACATTGCAGTATGGACAGGTGCTAAAACGTAGGAAAGAGAAGCCTTCTCACCAACCAAATATTTTTACATATTTGTATGTTTATTCATATTTGTGTTGTTCGCGCTTTTTAGTATACATAAATGGCAGGAATTTGATGAGTCTAGCAGTAACAGATTTTAGCTTATCCCACTATCATTCCAGTCTAATGCTTCATTTCTGACAAGGGAGTAGATATAATTCAAAATATTGTTTGCAGTTCCACTAATTGCATTGCACTTGAAACAATCTCTTCAAGAATTGATTTACGTACAAATAGTGCTCCTTCTTTACTTCCCAATATTGATTCCACGTGCAATAGTTGTCGAAATTGTGACATATTCCGTAAGGACTTGAGTATTTATTATCGAAGCTGTGCGAGTAAGAGGTTATCAGGATGAATAGCTTCGGTAAACTTCCTGAATCGAAATATTGCATAATGCATGACGATATAAACGTCAATAGAGAAATTACATTTTCTTTCAATGCCTCTTACGGCCTCTTGCGAAACGCTTCGTCTGCATTCCTCGGCTCTTTATTCCTTCAGTGACTACATGGCTCCAGGTCAGGGTAAGTAGGTCAGCGTTGTTTCAGGATCTGGAAATTAATGTCGATAGCTATTATAGGGATAATACCTGGTCAGCAATGACCTCAGCTGAGATCCTACTTCTCCCAACGGGAAACTGGAATAGATCTTGCATCATCTTCTTCCTACCTGCAGCTCTTCATATTCCGCTTCCCAGGTACATACCATACTAGATCATGGGCGTATATAGAAAATAATTTCGGAGGGGGCTGGAAAAATTTCGGGGGGGGGGCTGAGACCATTTCCCTTGTATGGAATACTAACAATTTAGATCATGGAAGAGTTTTAGCCAACTTAAACGCTATTGCAACCAAAGTAGAATATGTTTTATGAACTAAATGATCTCATTTAATTTATTGTTAAGGGTTTTATGAAATTTTTACCGATCAAATGAAAATTTCGGGGGGGGGGGGGCTGCAGCCCCCTCATCCCCCCTTATATACGCCCATTTGAATATTTGAATAAAAAAATATTTCATGTTTCTATTTGTGTATTTAAGGCGTTTTATTAGCGATTAAACAATGAACAGTCAATCTAGGAGAACTGGGAAAAATCATTATTTTTTGTTTTCAATGATATTCACCACATTAGAGTTTCTTGGGCTGCTGATTTTAAATCTGGTATTTTGTTTGGTGTCAAAAGAAAATGTATAATACTAGTTTACAGGAAAACGTAAGCATATTTTTGAATTTATTTGACGAAATATAAATTATTGTTTAAGGATTATATTTTTCCTTTAATCTCCTCTATAGAACAAATGAATTGGTGAAAGAATCATGTCGATATCATTTTCTAAACTCGATATAAAAAATAAAGCACTTTCAACCTATTTTATTTTATTTCTCGGCTCCTAAGGCGCATTGGACTGAACGCTCGGACACGTGTCGACTATTTTTCGTTGTAGAATCACCAGAAAAAAAATGGTCCAGATCGGTGACCCCATCGCTGCATACTCCCCTTGTTAGTTCAGATTTTTTTATTTTTATTTTGGGTGCAATAGCGTTTTGTTTGGCTAAAACTATTCAAAGTTCTAAATTGTTTGTATTCCATACCCCCCAAATGCTCCCAGCCTCCCCCCCCCGACATTATTTCCTATATGCGCCCATGTACTCCGGAACTGAATTATTGATTGCTTTGAACCGGGCGTTGTTTGTTCTTCGTTGCAAAGAGACTCGGTAAACAAGTAAGGAACATCAAGGTTCTGTTTTGCAGGACGTTTATTAAGATAATATTTTCTTTTGGAATCAAGACTTTTGAAATGATAATTTTTTTTTTTCTTCAACCTCTTTCTAATTTAGTAATCTCACGATCCAGGATCTTCATGAATTTCATCATCTGAGAAATCTATACAATGAACTTGGGAAGGCTTTGTGAGGCCACGAACATTGTCGCCTACTAAACTACTTTCTCATTGTATTTTCCTTACAATTATCTTTCTCTCCTTTCAGGAAGGTCATTCTTTCCTAAAAATGTTTCAGTTGAACCCTTAATCCAGATTGATTTTAGGTTAAAATATCAGTAATTGTATCAACATACCGGATTGTAATCGTCAGAGGGTCGAAAACAATCAAATAGTAAAATATTAATTTTGCCAGAAAATCTGAGTTAATTATGTAGAAAGATTCTATGATATAATATTAGCGTTGCAATTCTATATGTAAATTCAAGAAACGCCTTGAGAGTGTACGGTAGCAGTTATGTAAATCACATCAGGAAGATTGCTATTTTATTTCATGCTATGAATATATATATATATATATATACATATACACACACACACACACACACACACACACACACACACGCACACACACACACACACACACACACACACACACACACACACACACACACACAATAGTCTTGGATTTTTCGGATATTTTAACTTGATGCAATAATACAAAATTTTGTTAAATATATCGAAAACAATTGAGAAATTGTGTTAAGTGACCATTCGAATCCTAATAATTTTTCGATATAGCTTAAAGCGAAAACAAATTGAAAATATCACAATCGCAGGTTTCAGAATTTAGTAAATGACGTTTCTAAAATTTACTCTGCTATGTAATGTCTAAATGTCGTAGCTCGGGAAAATATTGTTAAGCGATTAATCACTACCATTTAGAAACTCACACATTATGAAGTAAATAGGCATACCTATAAGGCGGCGTGGCACGAACGTTTATTTTCTCAGGAAGTAATTCCAAAAGTAATAACGGTTATTTCTATATTACAATGGGATGATGAAGATGCAAAAATGATGTGATCCAAGACTGTAATTACGGAACTACCTTGACATGTTGAGATGGAGTGAAGTGTAATTAAGAAATACTCCTTCAGTTAAGTAGTTTATAGTCAGCATCGGTCCTTTATCATTTATTATTTCGACATTTTGTAAGTTTAGTTGTACTCTAAAAAACCACTGACCAACAAGTCATTTAGTCTAATTCTTGGGAAACCTATGCTTTTGATGGCCCCAAGTAAAGCTCCAAAATTTTATTTTTACCCTCACTCTCATAGGGTTATGAAGTGAACTTTAGTATCCTTTACTTTCCGGCAAGTTCGATGCGCTACTCAGTGTACAACATATCCTTGAAGAATGTCGGAAGTATACAATGGTGTTACGACGGCTTGGAATACCCAGAAAGATGGAAGATGCTCTTGGAAATAATTCGGCAGCAGTCGATAAGCTGCTCAAATTTTTAAAAATAACCGGACTTAACCGTCATGTATAATAATTGAGGTATAGCTATACAGTTTTCTTTGGCTCGTATCCTTGAATATAGGTGTATATAAGTGTATGTTTCTATCTATTTAATTACCTCTATTTATGTATTTTATCTTTCTATTTATTGATTTATCCTTAGCTTTTTATTCGGAGGACCAATTGTTTTTTCCTTGATACTTTTGTTACCTCTTGTTTAGTTTAATTTGCCTGTTTACTCATTGCTGTGATATTTTTTGTTACCATATTTTCCTTGTTAACCTTTTAGCTGTTACACCTGTTTTTACCTTTTTTAGTGTATACTTTTAATATTAGATTCAGTTATATTCTGTTAAGTTCTTAGTAGGGAGATTGAAAGTGCCCAAAAAAAAAAAAAAAAATATATATATATATATATATATATATATATATATATACATATAAAATGAAAAGTACCGGTATAAAGGAAAAAAATATATATATAAAAAAAAAGAAAAAAAAAGAAACATAAAAAATGGAATTTAAAAATAAATAATTAAAAATAAAAGAGTACCGGTTATATATTTGAGAAAAAAAAAAAAAATAAATAGAGAGAGAGAGAAAGATACTCAGGAGCATGCGGTGAATGATTCGTGTAGCTGTTTTGCACGGTAGGGCGATGACGACCATGGGGTTCTTTCGCCCCAAAACGCCACAAACAAACTTTCCGGCAAGTTCATTTTGCAAGCATTTTGGTAGCCCATTTATAAGGATGTGTTATAAACTATAGGAAAAATAGTAGCTTTTACAAATGGGTAATGCCTTCGTCGTACATTTTGGCATGGGCTTATACAAAAAATAAAAATAATAAAAAATAAATAAGATCACTTAGTTAATAAAAAGTATTTTATTTTGGGTGTAATAGCGTTTTAGTTGGTTAAAAGTATTCCAAGTTCTAAATTGTTAGTATTTTTAGGGGATTTGTATTATTTTTAGAGTATTTTGTGTTCTTTTCGAAATTCACCTTAAATATCTATAATCAATGATAAATCTAAGTGTAGTTTCATTTTCTTCTTCAGCAAATAAGTACGTACACTAGTATTGCGCCGTGGTAAAGGTTATTAAACCTGTATTAATTCTATGCGTCATTTGCTTGTTGATTTGAAGAGCTATGTTTACAAAAATTTACATCCTGCGCCGTTACATCCTTTACCAATCGGTGAAAATATGTTGTTTCTCCGTCTGGCTTCTGACGCAATATGATATAGTAGGCGCAGTAAATATTCAATGAAACGTAGTTTTGAGTATGTCTAGACTTGAGTATTTTATTTTAATGATTAGATTTTTATGAGTATCTAAGTTGCTAATAGTAATGCTAAGATATTGGTATACTATTATATCCATGGTATTTATTGCAAATTTAGCTTATGATTTATTATTTGATAATTGACTGGCGTGCAGCAATAAGGAGGCAGCTCCATTTTTGTTGGCAAAGTAAAGAAAGCGTTTTTAAATTTAGTTTCTTGATATTTTTTTCCATTTTCTTCTCTTTTCATAACATATCCACCTTATTATGAAAGTAAGTCCATAAGGACCCTATCCTACCTTTTTTAGAGTGGTAGTGTCAGGTTTGCCTGACAACAATAAGGAGCTGCCTCCTTATTATGGTCCGATTGTGATGAAATTTGGTACAAAAATCCGTCTTCCAATTTGAAAGGTCAAGTTCGTTAACCACCAAAATCCGCCCACTGGAAGATGGCGTTTGGGGCGAAATTCGCGCAAAAAAAATCGTAACGCTTACGTTTTTGAGTTCATAAGCTTGTAAGTACTCGTTTTATAGGCTTCTTGGGCTAGGAAAACGAATGAACCCATTTTCAAGGCGATAGCTTTAACCGTTTTCGAGAAAATTGGAAAAATAGTTTTTGAATACCGTTTTTGGTTTGGGTACTTAGAATCATGGGATTCTGTTGAAACATTTTCTGCATGTTCTACTTTCATTAAAACTAATATGTTGAAATTTTTGTTACGTTTGGAGTTAAGGAAGGGTTAGAATAAAATATTTTATTAACAGACACAAAAAATGTTGGTAACTTTGTATACTTTCGTTAGTATCTCGAAAACCGTTGACAATCTTGTGAAGCAGAAGGTTACCATTCGAAAGCTTACTAAATGCTCTACAAAAAAGGTTCTAAAGAAAGTTTTAATTAGGCGATGTCAATCGGAGAAATAAGTGCTTAAAACTTTAAAGTAATTGATTTCGTTTATTCGAACGGTTCTTTTTGTTTGTTTTATTCCTTGTTATTTTTAAATTGCTTATAGTCGGATAGTGTATTTGACAATAAAACAGATTAAGTAAAATAAGAAGATCAATTTATTGTTAAAAATGTAGCGTTCAAAGAGAGAGATCCCAAGGCTTTCCAAATGCCTCTGAGCGGAGGCCTTTCTGCCCGACTTATGGGATAGCTGACCCATACAGGTATTTCATTTGGATAGGTGTTTCGCTATTGATCTAAACAAAGTAATAACTGTTTCTATTCTATGCCTTTATAAACACTAGAGATAAGAACGGAACCGCGCTAAGATGACGCAGTTCCTGCGAATCGGACTTTTTAAGATCAGTTGTCAGCTGTACGCAGATGGAAAGTCAATAGTGGACCTCACACAGTGGTTTAGTTGCTGTGATCCCACTATTGAAGTAACCAGAACTGCTTCCTTATTGTACAAGAAGACGGAGATAATTTAGTTGCTGTGATCCCACTATTGAAGTAACCAGAACTGCTTCCTTATTGTACAAGAAGACTGAGATAATTTAGTTGCTGTGATCCCACTATTGAAGTGACCAGAGCTGCTTCATTATTGTATCAGAAGATAGAGATAATTTTTAAATCCATGATAATGTTCTGACCTGAAAGTCCAAAAAAAAAAAAAAAAAAAAAAAAATCCTGCCTCCTTATTGCTACACGTCCGTCAATTATTATAAATTTTTTTCATCGCACGGATTTCCTTAATTATAAAAGCTCATAAGATATAGATTTTAAAGAGTTTGAAAGCTCTTAGAAATAAAAGAGAATAAAAATAATAAGGATAGTAAAATTGAAATAAATGTACAGCCATCATACATGTGCGAGAGAGAAACAAATGATAAATTTAAGGATTACAAGATGAAATAGAAAAATCTACAAGGATTCTTGATGTAATTAATGCTACAGATTTATCTATGATAAGTTGCGCCATTTTGAAAAGGTTTATGATTGCATCAACTGATGAAGTCATCCCGTTAAGCTTCAGCCTTGGTATTGTCAGCTGTTCAAACAGAAATGCTTAAGGTCTAGAAAAACTAAAACTATTTTTAAAGTTTATATTGAAATTTTAATTAAGAATTATTCTTATTTCTTTGTTTTATTTTCTATAAAAAAGTAAAATCTGACATAAGTGCCTGAGGATTCATTTATTATTTTTTTTATAATTTGTTTTGTTGGTTATAATTTTCTTTTGGTTTCAATTCTTGCATCTTCCGAACGTGCTAAATAACAACTTAAGGAGTGATACTCCCCATCTAAATGTACAATTATCTCCTATTTTGGTAGTTTTTACTATTTAGTAAAAAGTAGTTTAAACGCATTCCTAAATACTTTTGGGGGTTATTTAATTTTTATCAAATGTTTATATTATAGGAGTATTATTACCACTGGGCCTAAGAAAAATGAATACCCTTAGTGTGATGTGGTTGTCAGGCCAACCTTCGGGAATGATGTGGCCATTTTTTAAAATAAATTTGTGGTTTTGTTAAAATAATCTTGTTCTGCTCTATTTTTTGATTTTCTTTAGTTCTCTTTAAAAAAAAAATCCTCCAATGATTAATTAACTAATTGAGTAAAGCTTAAAACTCTTAAAGACCAAACACTCCACGAAAAGAAATTCGATAATTGGGCTGAAATTCAAACCTCGAGTCACGATCAAAACTTAATGAAGGGGTGAAAATATAATTGGATTTTATCAATTACTTGTTCTTTTTACCATTTTATTATTTTGCCCTTAATTTGTATTTATAAATGTATGACAATTTTTAAACATTTTTTAATAACATTTATTAATGTTGTCATACCTGTTAGTGGAGACCGTCGTCACTGGCATCTGTGCGAGTACCAGTGACGACGGTCTCCACTAACAGGTATGACAACAGTATATTTACTGGCGGACCTAACCCCTTAGATTATTTACATTAATTAATAATCGTATGCCTCCCTTATTTCTTTTTATGTCTTAACACCTACTCTTAGCGCCGGGCTACCTTTAAGTGGCCAAATGTATGCGGTTTTTCCTGGAGATCACCGAGGAGGTTGTTCCAAGCCTCCCGCATTGTCTGTCTTGAACTTTCAGTATCCATAGTTTTTATATTGAAGTATTGTAACAATCTCGTTTGTAATGCAAAAGAAATGCAACTACGTTCCGAATAATTAAAAATATCAGGAGTTTGGACCTTTATTTGAAAATCACTCAAGGGTGAATAACTGGAATTTATTCAACTTTCTGCAAAGATTTTATTACTATAATTATTCTTTTATAACATACTTTCTGTATAATCATACCTATTCCTGATGAAGACTTGAATACTATCATAAAATTAGCATATCATATTTCATATTCATCTACCCTTACATGAGGAACTGTTGCGTGAACGCATATTCCTCCATGATTCTATGTCGACACATTGCGCGTCGACCTTTAATTGCGCATCGACGATGAGATGAGATCGCTGATCCTTATGGAATTTTGGTTTCGGATACTCCAATAGGACGGATGAGTTGAAACATTATGTATACTTTGACGATCATCCAAACTATGATATGTATGTAACATATTGTTTTAACACGGAGCAGTGGGGAGAAAACGAAAATCATTTTACCAAGAGACATGAGCAGTTTTGGATTTTTGGTATATTTTATAAAATGTATCGAAAACGGTTTTAAATTTCTGATAAATTCAAGTGAATTATTGGAAATCCTGATAAATTTCTACGAAATAGGTTCAGGATTATATTTTGAAGGGACCACTTCAGTTGTAGTAAAAGGTGTTTGAAGTTTCCAGAGTTGATTTGGTTCCATTTAAATTGATATGGACAGAATTAATGTTTACATCCACTCAGGCTGATGGACACTGTCCAAGCCTATGTAAATTGTTCTGTTATTACTTCGCTAAATATTTGCGTAAAGGTATATGATAAAATTTACTTTCATTCATTCATTCAATTGATACGGACAGATAGGGCCGTCGTATATGTATTCTAACATTTCCAAAACACGCCAGATATGAGCATTTCAAGTGAACATGCTAAGATGAAGCAGTTCCTGTAAGCCAGACTCATTACTTCTTTCCTATTAGTTTTGCCTTAGTCTATTGTGTAATTACATTTGTTAAGTTTCGTGAAATTCTCGTTCATTATTATTCCATTTTCGCTTTATTTTCTTTGGTTAGGCTCGGGCTGGCTTCGCTATATGAATTATTTATTTTCATTTGCATCACCGTTTGGTTTTATTGATATTCCTTTAGGGTGTAAGAGTAGTTTTATTCATTATTTATACGACATTATTATTCATTTTGGTTTGGTTTTCTAAACGTTTATATTAATTATTAACTGTTAAGAATATTACCATCCGCTGTCAACGGCCATATCACGTTGAATGCACCGGTCCCCGATAATCACCGAAGTTAAGCAACGTCGGGCGTGGACAGTAACTGTATGGGTGACCGACCACGGACTGTTGGCATTATAAAAGGGTGGCAACCTGTAGATAGCCCGGCATTAATATCCTAATTATTGATATACCGTTAAAAAAAAAAAACATCAGCAATTATCATTAATGCAAATGAACATATTTAAAAATTCTATTTATATTATTATTAAGGAGTCAAGGAATGCTTGGGATTCGGCTAAGAGACAACGTCAGATTTACAGAAAAATCAATTTTGCAAACGTTTCGTCATGCTCTTGAGCAGTTTTCTTCAGCTTAAAAATAAATATACATAATTACAAACGAGACTGATCGAAGCACTACGAAAGATTTGTTTGAATACATCATGAAAATAGATAAAGACATACTTTTTTAGCTGAAGAAGGTTGCCAAAGAGCATGCCGAAACGTTCCCAAAATAGATTTTTTATGAAAATCTGACTTTTTCTCTTAGCCGAACCATTCCTTGATTTCTTTTGACATCAACGGCTAACTATCTCCATCCCAATATTATTATTCTCGCGACTTGTAGAGGAGTCTTTAGTTCATCCGATGAAATAAGGTGCTTTAAATTGTCCAGGAACTCGTTACGGGTTTGATGAGCGGAGGTGTAGTAGATTAGCCTAGCCGGCACGTGCCAAGGACACCGCGGGGTTTATCCACGTGACCGCCTCGTAAGGAAGCCTCATTGCTACGTCATATTTACCCTTTCGGCGAAGCGTATTTAAAACCCTTTCAACGGAAACCTTCAAATTCTCTAGTAGTCACGCGAGTCGAAAGTTTATCAAAATAACATCATTCAACTTAATCCGATTGAGATTTTCTTGGGTTTCTTGGTGTGCCATTAAATATCTCGAGGAAAAAGTCGCTAAGCCGGATTTGATAAAGAAATAATCCAAGCTCAAAGGGTTTTTTTGGGTGAATACTCGTCTTCCCAATGGAGTGGTTTGGCGTATTTCTCTCTCAGAGATGGGCATAATTTCATTTATAAATAAAAATACGAATTTATTCGTACTTCATATATTTATGAATACGAATATAAATAAATTCGTACTTCATATATTTGTGAATACGAATATAAATAAATTCGTATTCATAAGTGTGAATACGAATTTATTTTTATTCACATATATTAAATATAAAAATACAAATAAAACTTTATTCGCAAATTTTTCTGCGAATAAAAATAAATTCACAGAAAAAATTGTAAATAATCACAAAAAATGCGAATATTTACAAAAAATCAAGTGATTACAAAAAAAATCACATTAAAATATACGAATAAAAATTTATTCAAATTATAATTTGTGAATAAAAATTTATTCACAATAAAATTCGCAAATAAATTATTAATTTACTCGTATTAAGATGATATTACGAAAGTTATTGAAGGTGTGCGAATAAAATTTTATTTGTATTTTTATATTTAATATATGTGAATAAAAATAAATTCGTATTCACACTTATGAATACGAATTTATTTATATTCGTATTCACAAATATATGAAGTACGAATTTATTTATATTCGTATTCACAAATATATGAAGTACGAATAAATTCGTATTTTTATTTATAAATAAACGTTTTCCGAGACTATGCCCAGTCTAGGAGTAAGTCTCGGCTGAATTCCAACCTTTACATGGGAATTGAAAATGGGGCTTAGTCTCTGAAAAACGTCGAAAAGTTCCACAGGTATTGTACATTTTGCAGAACGTTTTCCGAGACTATGCCCAGTCTAGGAGTAAGGCTCGGCTGAATTCCAACCTTTACATGGGAATTGAAAATGGGGCTTAGTCTCTGAAAAACGTCCAAAAGTTCCACAGGTATTGTACATTTTGCAGAACGCTTTCCGAGACTTGGCCCAGTCTAGGAGTAAGGCTCGGCTGAATTGCAACCTTTACATGGGAATTGAAAATGGGGCTTAGTCTCTGAAAATGTTCTGCAAAAAAAAAAAAAAAAACGTTCCTCTGGAAATTTTGGACCTTTTTAATTCTTCTAAACGTAGACGTTTTCGAGACGAACGTGAGTAGAATAAGAACCTTGCAGTAAGGAACCTACTCCATCTGGGGTATGGACGTGAGAAGAATATTATTGGATTAGCTAACCTACGTCATCTTGGCGACGAATGCGTAAAAAAGGTTCTACTTGGAAGGAAGCTACTTCTTTGTTACGACGAATGTGAGAAGGAAATCATTCCAATACGAAACCTAAGTTGTCTTTTAAATAAATAAGTCTTCTTCGTATCAAGTAATTTATTCTGCTGAGCGCCTTTGGCACATTAGCACCACCTTCAGAACTGAGTAGCATAAGTCTTTCGTCTGCTTCTGATCTCTGAAGATGGTGCATACACCATCTGCAGATGATTTGATGTAACCCTACGATCTTGATATCTACTATCAGTAGAAAAAAAAATGAGACGTTTTTTGTCCAAGGTATTTCATTCCCAAAATAATGCAATTACTTCGTCTACTCTGGACTCTTTCTAGAGTGTCGCAATAAAGAAAGATAATCGATTTGTTACATTCTACACACTGCTTTACGCGTTCGTTTTCAAACGCAGTATTGCACACCATGTCGTCACTTTAATCTCGTGCGTAGCGACCGACTACGTACCTGTAATTTATTTCAAAATGACACCGACATTATTTGTAATTTCTCTCTAGTTTACGACTTGCTGTATTAATGAACTCTATACAAGATATTGGGCATTATTTAACTGACCTGTGAACAATAACGTAACACAGTACAGTAGAACTTGGATAATACGAATCCCTAGAGACCGATAAAAAAGTTCGAATTATCCAAAATTTGAATTACAAAAGTTTTCGAATATAAAGGGGTAACAAATTGAATTTCATATTTTCACATTTTTTAATTTAAAAAAATCATACATTTAATTTAACCAATAACAAACATTTCATAAATTGATGATTACGTACATAAGTAATAAATAATTGATCAAAAAAGTAAAAATAAAAGTCTATTGTTTGAAAAAAGTCATTTTCATGGGCAAGAATTTTTTCTTTATTTTTCAGGTAAGTTTGCAAAGTGTTAGAAGGAATTCCTTGGCAATTTCAGATTTTTTCTTTATTCCTTTTTCCACTTCTTTAATCGAAGCTATATTCTCTGACAACGTTAAAGTTTTATAATTTCTAGGCTTCGAAATCAACAACTCACAGAACTGCACTGTGCACCCGAAATTCAAGGCACAAACAATACAACAGATCTAGGCACTGACTGACTTATATCTGAATAAGAAATGAGATTGGAGGTATGATGGGAGGGAATTCTAGGATAAAATGACAGAATGGAACTACAACAACCCCTGGAAGGGTGGAAGCGCGACCCACCACTTTGCAGAACTAGAGACCGAGAACTAGACTATGAGACCGCCGTGCTTCTTGTCCCTGAACCCCTACGTCCGTATCTTACTATCCGTCTTTCCCGAGGGGAGGATATTTTGACGAGATTTAAGATCGGACACCTCCATTCGAAGTAAAGACTCGTCAAAAATTCGAATTATCCAAAATTTTATTCGAATTAACCACGATATTTTTACATTGTTTATGCCCTAAATTCTAGGGACCGAGAGAAATAGTCGAATTAACCACGATTTCGAATTATCGAAGTTCGAATTATCCACGTTCCACTGTATTTACTCAATTTTATTTCTTTGATACCGTAAAGGACGCTTATCAATTCAACGTACGTAGTTTTAGGCTGACTTCCTGAATCCATTCATTGAAAGTTGGTTGCATCAGGGAGCTCGGGAGATTTTATCAGTTTCTAGAATAACCTTGAGCAGATCAGCGGAAAAGAAGAAAAAATACAGAGTAGTTAGCCATTAAACTCCCACGGTAAGGTGTATTGCGCATGATCAATGGCCGCAATTAACGGAAAATCCATTGCGCCATTTTCTCATCGCTGGAGGATTTTTATTGCGCAAGCTTCAATCTTTTTCGCAATAACTATTTTTATTGCTAGTTTTTGAGGTTATTCTTATTAACAGGGGCTTATTAATGGCCATAGTTGGGTATCGAAAAGCAGGAGAGATATAAGGTGTTTTAAAAGAAAACCCAAAACTTCTTTAGTGTCACTAGAAACCAACTTTTCACAATTATTAATAAAACCCGACACTTCTTTCTAGTAGTTTTTCTGGCTCTATTGTATTTACTACATTTTAACGCGATTCTTCTTTTATTGCAATTATTCCGAGCCAATTTACAGGTTTCTACCGTTTCATACACGATGGAGGAGGGAATTTTTTCAGAGGCCGTATCCATATAAACATGAAACTCATCCTCCCACTAGAGGGATTCGAATCTGCATCTTCTAAGTTAAAGGCCGAAGGCCGATGTATATATATATATATATATATATATATATATATATATATATATATATATATATATATATATATATTATATATAGACACACACACACACACACACACACACACACATACACATGCATATATGAATGTACATGCACACGCCAAAACATAAACTCAAATTTATTCAAACATAATATTCCATAATATTTATCAAATACATATATATTAGATATATCGGGAATATTATTAATTTTTTTATTTTTCCTCATAAATATATCCATTGCCAGATTTCGAGTTGAACATTTTTTATGAAATTATCTAATTTTTCTTTTTGTAATATTCCTACATTTATTTTCCAAATTATTGAAATAGGTGGAAGGCAAAACATTAAAACTTCACAAACTTTATTACTTAGTTTCACGAACTTTATTTTACTCTCCATATTTCGCACCGTTTTGTCGCCTCTTTAGGTGAAAGTTTGAAATACAACAAAGCCTACAAGCTTCAGCCTACACTTGAAGATGTTAATGTTGCGCTACTAGGGCCACATCTGTACTGGTCATTGGCTGAACGACCGCGTTGGCTTACGATGCCTAAAATATGATTATAATTGCTATTTTGAAAACATTAGAATATTACGAAAACAAAGAAATAGAATTAAAATAAAGACTAAGAAAGAAGTCCACATCATTAAAAATAGAGAGTGGTAAATAAAAACCCACTGACAATACGCACCTTAAAAATATTTTCATTAATTTATTTGACGAAAAATAAGAAAACGATATTTTTAAAAATATTCTTTTTTGAAAAAATGTATGACTATATTCTTTCTAGAAATTAACATAAATTTTAAACATATGACATATCGATTATAATCATAATTATCGATCAGCTGGTTATTTTCCGCCATATTGCATTGATTTAATATACGACCAGTCTAGACGTGGCCCTACTAGTGGATGGTTATCCTCCTCAAGTGTAGGCTGAAGCTCTTTTATTATAAGCTGTAGCCTTGAAGCGGCGCCAAAAGGTGCGAAACATATTTTTGAAGTTTCAATTTTAAATCTTCCGCCTATCATGATAATTCGCTAAATTTGAGCAAAGCGTCAGTTAATGATTAAATAAAAATGTTTGATTTGCCTCTAGAATTAATGGGTGAGCATTGTAACACATTTTCTTGACGTAATTACTTGGCGATAATACTTGGGAGGCACAGCACTTCTTTTGTAATATATGACTAACCAGTCTTTAGTTTATCTCTAAGGAGGAAAAAAAAACAAAAAAAAAAAAAACTTCAAGATAATGAAGAATTTAAAGAGATACTTATTTTTTCATTTATTGTTTTTTGTTGACATGTTTATATTATTTATTTTGTACTGTGTGTCATCTATGATAAAGCCGGCTAGTCTTTGTTTTAATGACCTAGATTACTTTTGAATATGATTCCAGAATGATTGCACCCAAAGTAATAATTCTTTATACTTTCGTTTGATTGATATTGCAAAGAAAGGAAATATGGTATCAAATGTGAAACAATCATTTCCTTCAGATAGTGTTATTGCTCTTAACAAAAAAAAAAAAAAAAAAAAAAAAAAAAAAAAAAAAAAAAAAAAGATAGTAAATCACCGGCACTTTGTTTATAAGTGGATGAACAATTATTTACACTGGTTTGCCAAAAATCCATTCATTGAAAAAAATATTTGCTTTCTGTGGTAAACGTTTATCTTCCCCAGACGTAGTTCTGGATTTGTAAACATGTTTTTGATCGTACAAGAGTACTTCTGATGACTAAATCCATAAGAGTTAAACGCGTGTTACAGTTTTTGTTTACTAAGAGCGAAAAGTAATTGCGCATTTCAGTTAAAAAGTAACGCGCTTTCATGATTTTTCTATAATATTTAATAAATTTGCTGTCATTAACATCAGTCTCGATAACACCTAGAATATTGATGTTAATGCTATCATAAACTATTAATAAAAGAGAAAACTTTTTCCTCATTCACTTGCAAGAACTGCGTCATCATATCGTGTTTTATATAATGCTTATCTCTGGTTTGATTTGGAAAACTTAGAATATAAATTCTTGTCAGTTTGTCTTAAATGAAACGACAAGAACAGTTGTTAAACATCGAGAGCCGTTTTCTTCGGCTGAAATGGCCCATAAAAATGTAAGCCTGAAAAAATTTGGGGCAAAAAAATTTAGGATAGGATTTTTCAAAAGTTTTTAAAATATTTTAAAAATTCCGAATTGTTACATCTGTTGATAATCTTGAAACAAAATACTGGCTTAACTCTAAATATAAACAAAATTAGTTATGTCAGTTTGGATGAATGTAAAATGTTTATTTGAAAGCTTAACCCGAAACTAAAATGTTTTTCAAATTTTTTGTCATGTCATGGTTTCATTGGGTTCCCCAATAACTTTAAAATTCCTGAAGTCGTCCTAATTTACCGATTTTCGAACTACAAAATGTCTGGGTTTTGCAACAATTTGAAACATGTTACTTTTTTCACTAATACTTTTATTACAAAATTATTATGCAAAAACTGTGAAACCGATTTAAACGAAATTTGGTTGTTTTTCAATATATTCATCGTTTATATCCTGGACTATGAAGCTACTTAATGAACTTTAAGCTGCCGAAAAAATGTTATAAAATATATGCTCTATTTTTTACCCTTTACTACCCGCTTCTTAGTATAGCTATTTTGCAAAGCAGCGAAATTTTAAAATTACGACGTTATTGGAAATAATGGTCTCTACTTTGAATATGTTTGGAGCGAAAAAGACGGAATTTTTGTATAGTTAAAAAAATATGTTCCTGGAATTTCTCGATTTACGCATACAACAATTATTGTTATGTGAGCTTTTCCGAAGGTATTCCCGCTAAAATTAGCTTTCCCCCTCTCTCAGCATTCAACGCAAAAAATTATAAGCCCCGGATAATTATGAAACGCAGATTATTTCTCGTGCCAAACATACTTCCAATGACTTCTCTTTAACTCCTCTCAGATTGATTCGTCCAAAGCGAGTTTTGTTACATTGGGGAATGGAAAACCCACGTTTGCAGGAGCTGTGCAAATGTTTTTGCGATGCCTAATGATATTTACATGTGTACAGCGCGAGTACTGCCGGTTCCTGACTGGGGGTGTAGATAAGGACGTAACAAACAAACAAGGCTGCTCCATACTACGTGTAGCTCTCTCCAGATACGGTTCGTCAGTCGTCGTAACACATTCCAAGATATCTCCTCTTATCTCTTGTAGTAGGAGTCATTCTTTCACATAAGACAATTCGATCGATTTATTTTTTCAGTTTTCAATTTCGTGGAAAATGGATTGGGACAGTGCGCAATTTTCTTACGAAGATTGGATCGAGTTCCTCAGGTGCGATAACCTCAAGGAAAAACATGTAAGTAAACAGCAATATCCTTTTTATTACTTTCGATAGATTTTGGCATATATTTATCCTGACACAATTATTCGTTAGTTTTGATAAAGGAACAGCATTTCATTCTTTAAAATTCATTAAAGGATGCCATACCTCTGCGTATGATGATGAGTTCTCTCAAATTTGAAGTTGTCTCTCTCACACCCACCTAATTACCTTATTGTTTAAGTTAGTCCAGTTTATCGTAGTCAGTGTTGTGTAAATTTGAATTAAAATGACACGCCTTAAACCCAAAAAGAAAAAAAAAATGTAATTCAAATGATATTTGAATTATGAATTCCTTTTTTTAATTGTAATTCAAAAGTCTGAAAATATCAATTACATGTGCTAACGACCCTAGCAGTCAAAGCCCCCCCCAAATCAATTTGATTAACTGCATTTCAATTAAATAGATCTCATGTATTTGAATTACTCTGCAATTCAAATGGTATTTGAATTATTAATTACATTTTTTTATTGTAATTTAAATGGCTGAAAATATCAATTACAGGTGCTAATGACCTGTAAGTCGAAGCACCCCCCCCCCCAAAAAAAACAATATCAATTACAGTAATTGAAAAAAACTCAAGTACGTATTCGAATTGTAATTGAATTACAATTCTTACTAAGTAATCTTCTTAGTTATGCAGCTCCTGCATGACGGACTGTTTTATTGATTGCAAAATACCTTGTTGATATTGGCAAATTGTATTTCTTCTTATGATACTTCTTCAGTTTTTCTATTACAATCAAATCAAGAAATTTGTTCGTTTTCTTTTTTAAAATGTTTCATCAAAGGACATTTCTGAAACATACTAAAATTACGCCTTTTAGGTCACTTTTCATTAAGTATTAGCTAAAAAAAATATAAATAAATAAAAAGAATGGGCAATGATTTCTTCGGTTTGCGATTCTTACAAATTAAATTATAATGTTGTACGGATTCATTGCGTATATTTCAATTTTGTTGTTATGTGCTGACGTTTTAAACTATTTAGCAATGCAAATCGTCAAATCACAAAATTCGTTTGTTTTCTTTTAAAAAAAAGTTGTACCAACGTTTTAGATCCTGACCCATCTCTGAAACATTCTAAAATTACTCCTTTGAAGTCTCCCTTCTGTAAGTATAAGCTTACTTCAGTGCAGCCTTACAATCGGAGAAAATCATCTGGGGATAGACGGCTGCGTGATAGGTGCCAATTTGTATGATGCGAAACCCCCACAGGGTTCCCCGTTGCAGCTGATGACATTTATGGACGTATGATGGTAATGATGGGTTGTAGAGGAGAAGCTTGGAGTGCAAGGCAATCCAGGGGGAGCCATGAACTCTTCCTCACGATCTGGCCGTACCACGTGTCCTGGAGACTTTTTTATGGACACAACAATGGGGGTATCCTTTTATAACGGGAAAACTTCAGCTTCTTGTTGTTCGGTCTTTCTTAAGGATTCCAGTTTAATGTCTTAACATCAATTTGAAGTTTATTAGTCAAGAATCTTCATAATTTGTAAAGTGAACAAGTCATATTCATACTGAATATGAAAATGTGAATACAGAGAGAATATTACTTGTCCACTCAACAAATTATGATGATCCATATGACATTAAAGGATGGTTCCTAGAACGAACCTTGACAAGGCCAGAGATTCATTTTTCTATATCAGGTAGACAGAGGTATGGACCCAAACAACCGTGATCTATTTGGGACCATAATTTATTTCATGAAAGGTCGAACCAAAATAAAATTATTTCAACCTTTCCAAATGACAATAGGGATAAGAACGAAACCGCGCTAAGCTGATGTAGTTCCTGCGAGTCGGACTTTTTTTTCCCGAAATTTGGCTTTTTTATTGTTTTGTCTTATATGACTGGACTACTGTTTAAGTAAATCGGACTGATAGTAAGTAAAACATCAACAACTATTAAAACTGAATTATACTGCTGATAACGACCCACTTGACACAATTATGTCAGTTATGTTAATAGATTCCACCACTTAACCCTAATATATACTACATTGCAACCTAATTTTGATCGTGCATTTTTCTTGGACAATCCTACGAAATCGAACGAGTGTTTTGAGCATAAAATGAAAGATTATTGCTATCAACCTTGGATTGAGTTTAAAATTCTTTATTTAACCTCTTGATGCACTTCTTGGTTGCCTGCCCAACGATGTATTAAATTTAGAAAATTGTCTTTCTACTATATGGCACAACTTAAGAGAGAATTTTCTAAATTAAATTTGGATCATCATCAAATCCGTAATCATAAATAAAAAGGTTGAAATGAGATTCTTTATTGATCCTACTTACCAAATACAGAAAATTTGTTCAAAGTTTTATATATATATACATTATTTGTTTCCTCCTTATAATCCTTGTAATCTTGCAAGGAGGGAGTTTATTTTAGTCTGCAAGTCCCCTGCGATAAATAGCATGTCACTTGCAATTGATAAACATATTTTGTTTCTTTAAATATTATTATTCCATTTAAAATTTAAAAATAATCAAATTACAATCTATTTAAAAGACAACAATACCACGAGAATGGAGAAACATCAATGAAAAGAACACAAACATTTCGTTTTATTAATCATAGTAGTATATATGGAAATATATATCAATTTTGTCCATATGTGTGTGTGTGTGTGTGTGTGTGTGTGTGTGTGTGTGTGTGTGTGTGTGTGTGTGTGTGTGTGTGTGTGTGTGTGGATGAGTGTACACTATCCGTCAAAGTTTATGTTTTTCCGACCCGAAACTTGATATATATGATTCCTATAGCAAACGATTGGACGAGTTCGTTGAACAGCAAAATAGATCCATCCGGAGGGGGGTTTACTCCGCATCCAAATTGCTAATTAAATACCTGCCGCATTTTTGATATATTTTAACGAAACTTAACTTATTGAGTCAGCTGTTCATTAAAAATAGAATAAAAAGGTCAAAACTCTCCATGTTTATTTTTTATTTACACAAATTAATAGAGAATGCTTGCTACACTTCTCACATTCTGAGGAGTGTACTTAGTGTTTTTTCTCAATATTTTCTTAGGGCTGCCTTTTCCTAACGGCCTTGCTCAAAACGGAAGCTGGTTCGGAGTACACAGGATCTAGGTCAATGCTATGCTTGAATTAAAAGACTCTTTGCTCTGTACTCTCGGCTCGATGCTGAATAATTCTGATGATGAAACGACTCAATGCTCGCAATTCCATACTTTCTGTCCTTCCATGACGGGAAAAGGAAGCCATATTTCTAACTAGAAACAGGACACCGACCTTGGAAACCTTTCTAAAGACCCCTAATTCAGATTATCTTCCAAAAAGTCATTGGAGATTTTACATTATTCATCATCTTGATTCAGCATTTCTTGAAAAAGTTTCTCTCTATATGCCTCACCAATAAGTAGGGATGTTTCGTACCCAATTCAAAAAACAAATTTGGTAAATATTATTATTTGGAAAAATATATTTGGTAAATAAATAAACAAATATGAGCAGTGTAGTAAAGAGTTATCCTCAAACCCAAATTATCCTGCCTCGATGGTGTCATATTTCGCGGAGGGGGGGGGAAATAAAATATTCGTTTCTTTTCATAGATTAGGTCTAATTAGTTCATTTTAAAAACAGTATTTATTAATTAATGTTAGGATTTCAATCGAAGATGAACATGGAGAAACAATCGTCATCTGATTTTTTTCTCTACTGAAATTTCTATGGTTAAAAATCTATTAAAAAGACCTTGGCATTTGATCAGAACGTCAACCAAAATCACTTATTTTTTAAATTTCTTCTATCCCATGATGTTTCGGGTTTAAGCCGTTTTTATACTAGAAGAAAAACATTAAGTATTACCTTATAAAAACCCCTTATTCTTCTTTTAAATAATTTAACAACTCAGATTATCACCCGAAAATTCATTAGACATTTTCATTATACATTGCTTCAGCTTTACTTCAAAATGTATTTCTCACTCTGCCTCACGAATAAGTAGTGAGGTAAATCTTTAAAAAAAATAATTGTACGGTTTTAATAACTTAGGATTAATGCATTTTATTTAATTAATTTTAAGGTAAAAAACAAGCTGATTTAAACGCCAGAATGACAAAGACTGAATTACAAAATGTAAATAGGACTGCTGGTTCTTAAGGTAAACAAATTTTAAATTGTGTTATGCAATTTTAGGCAAAGGGTTCTTAAATTATGACAAATAGAGATAAAGTGATTTTTATATCGTAATACTGACCTTAATGTATTTCATATTATAAAATTGTGACCCCTTTTTCTTTCAATACAGTATTTAAATAGGCGGAAGTTCATGAATATACAAAACTCGTTAACAAAACATAATATGCTTTATTTATTGCTCTACATGTTTCGCGTCGGTTGACGCCTCTTCAGGAGCAACTTAATTATACATAAATACATTTAGCTTTAGCTGTATCTGTGGAAGGTCTTTCTTAGCCAAAGATAAATTTATTTATATAAGTTGCTCCCGAAGAGGCGTCAAGGTACGCGAAACATGTAGAACGATAAATAAAGCATATTATATGAAGTTGAAGAGTTTTATATATGCATGGCCTTCCGCCAATTTGAATCATTCAATGTTTTTCTTCTAGTTGGATAAAAGATGAAATGAAAAAATAAAATAAAAGATTTTCGTTGACTTGTTGATCAAATGCAAATGTGATTATAACTGAGAAACACAGTACTCTCCGATAATTCTGATTAAGATGCAAAATAGAGATAGAAACAGGATTAATGGTGGTTGGAATGAGGGATACGCTTGGTATGAGATAGGCTCAGGAAGAGGATGTGTATGTTTATACTCTAGAAATGGAGGCTATATTTAACGCTGAGTAATTTCTCACAAATACTCCTCTATGCAACATGTTTTAGAAAGTAGTCATATGCTTCTGGAAACATGCTAAAAAAGGTTCATTCGGATAATATGCTAACTTGATAATTAAGAATAAGCTGGTTTGGAAAAAAATATTTCTGGAATGAAAACAAAATTTGAAGATGCATTGTCCTTTCAATGTTATCACTATTATTTTAGTGGTGCTCCATCTTGAGACTTCCAAGAAGTCATTAATTTAAAATATATGTATATATATATATATATATATATATATATATATATATACTTATTGATTTATTTATTAATACACATATAAATAGGTATACGCTTAAACATAGATAGATAGTGCTCAAGCATGTAAAATATAGTATAATATTTTTCTATAATTTTCTATGTCTTCTATTATTTCTCTTACCTTTATATTAAGGTATTGTATTAAAAAAAAAAAAAAAAAAAAAAAAAAAACACCGAATTTATTTCAAATTGCTTAAAGAAACAGATTTTGTATTTTTCGAGAGTTGTAACGCTAATTTATTGTTTATTCCAGCAGATACGTACCCTATCTTGACGATTAATAATTTCCAATTTAGAATGCAAAATTAAATTTATATTTATTTTATTCTATTTGACTCTTCAAGTTGAATAGTTGTATGGATGTTTTGGAAATTGGTGCGAATTCAGAGAAGTGAAAGGTAGAAGTGAAAGGAACAGTGGTTTTGAAACTGTTCAAAAATAGAAAAACACAAAGAATTGCTTTGAGTTTCTACCGATCCTCTTTAGAATTCACCTCTCCATTCTATGAAGTATTTTCCACAATTCGCTAACAGCTAAACTTCATTCCTGGAAAGAAGAAAGCAGTAAATAAAGGGAAAAAATTGAGAAACCTATTGATCAATATTTGAGAAGTAAAATAATAACAAAACTCAGCTGTCTTCAAGGCTTCCAGCTGATAAGGCCGTGAAGAATGTGACCTTGGTGTTGCAAAAATATATTGGCAGTCCACCAAGCTTAGTGAAATCCTCTTCGTCCCTTGCTACAATTCTCAATCTCTATTAATAAATTAAAATAAGATATAATGTTTTTTAACTAACTTCATAGTCCGTTTTTATTTTTATTATTAAGGAAGAATTCATTAAACCGCAAAGTGTTACTTAAAGTCCCCGGGAGGTAGCGTTGAAATGAGCGTGATCCTTTTCTCAGGCGTGACTTGTGATAAAATCTATTGCTTATTGGTAATTGCGAATGGAAAATCGGCTGGTGCGACAGCGGCATATGCGCGCGTGGGCGCATATGCCAAATACTTTTAAAAAAAATCAGAAAATAAATAGCCTGCCTATTTTAATTAGTACCAGCTTGTTTTCTTATTTTATTGATGGTGTTCAGCAGACTTACCTTAGATATTTTCAATAATACGATAACGTTTATTTAACTGTCTTCTCATAGTAGGGCGGACAGTGCATCTGATGTCTGCTTAAGGAGATGCGAGTTCGAGTCTCACCCGCAGCAGGTTGAGTTTTTCCTACAAGGCTCATTGAAAAAGCTCCCTGATCCGGCACGGATGTTTAAGAAGGGGGTCAAACTATAGATAGCCAACTACTAAAGCCACAATAATTAGCTAAAGGGGGGGGGGGTCTCCCGTGGTCTAGTGGCTAGCGCGCTAGATTCATAAGCGGGAGATGGTGGGTTCGATCCCCACCGGCGACAGGAATTTTTTCATCTCAGAGCCCGCTGAGAAAATTCCTGGCTGCACCCTGGACGTCGGCGCTAATGGCCAAGAATTGTCGATGCACCGTTAAAAAAAAAAATTAGCTAATGGGAACCCTTTTCCATTTAAAGTTTCTATTAGCTCATTCATGTTGAGTCCGTTTTTTCCCAAAGTATTGAACTCTTAACTGTCCAATAATATGACAGACAGCTAAATTGTGAAATAATAATAATACTTGTACATACCCAATAAGGTGAATCGATTGCTAATATCCTTGGTGCCAATGATAATGGATGGAGATATTGTGATGATGTAAAAAGCAGGTAGGGCTCATGGCTACTAGATGGACCTTGAGGAATCCCTGCTATCAATGCGACAGGGTGTGACACCTCTTAAACTAGTACCGTTCCTTCAAGGATAAGTCTCTTCAAGAGAACTATCCAACGTCTTAGGGTCCCTTTAAAACATATATTCCATCCAATAATCTTTTGAAACGTTCTAAAAGTAAATTTTTAATTTTTTGTTGGAGGAGGGGAGGTCACCAAAAGTTTTTTTTGGGTCCAATTAGTGTTTAAAAGAATGATTTTAAATTAATCTCTACAAATTGTTTACTCCTTTATTATACACATGTGAAATATAACAAAATTCTTTGCCACTGAGCTATGGAGGTTGCACGAATTGAGATTCTCTCACTAAACGTGTGGGTGTGAGTGTGTGTGTTCCTGTTAACACAATAGGGGCCACAGTTTTTGTTTTTTCTCCCATAAATCTAGAGCTTATAAACTCATATAGCATTCCCATAACTAACGTTTGGACGAGTTCGTTAAACAGCAAGAGTGGTCCACCTGACCGGGGGTTTACTCCCTACCCAAATTACTAATTTTCGAATACATACTTTGCTTTTGTACGTTTAAGATATTTATATTACCATTTTATTCGAAGCTGACGTTTCCATATAGACTTAATAATTTGCTGATCGCCTACGTTGCTGTCCAGCATTAAATAAATAAATAGATATTTAAATTATGGTTATGTTTGGAGTTTATTAAATTCTAGTAAAAATATTTTATTAACATACGAGGAGATTGGGGATTTACGAATAAATTTTCTTAAATATATCGAAAACGGAATTGATGTCGTGGTAAGTTGAAAGTAGCCATTCGAAAGCTTATACAATTCCCTACAAAAACGATTCTTATATAATTTTTTATTAGACTATCTCAGCCGGTGCTTAAAACTTCGAAACAATTAGTTTCATTGCTTTGAGCGGTTCTATATGCCTCTTCAACTCAGCTTTTTCAGTTTGTTGTTTTTTTGCTGCAGTAAAAAGAATTTTCCAGTAAAACCATATAGGTAAAATGAGAAACAAAATTTTGTTGCTTTTCATCGAGCTTTCCGAGTGGAAATCCAAAAGGCCTATTGAGTAATTTCTGCCACTCTAAGTATTCTTTCTGTGCATTGTGGCGCCTTTTACATTTCATATAGATTTCATTATACTAGGCGTTTAAATTTTTCACAAAATATTAATTCAAAATGATTAGTATATTCCAATTTGAAGGTAAATCTTAAATAGTCCAGATGTTTAGGTTCTTCTTATTACATTTGATTTTTTTGTTATTATATATAGATAGAGTGAAAAAATA
Organism: Gonocerus acuteangulatus; assembly: GCA_946811695.1. NCBI lineage: Eukaryota > Metazoa > Arthropoda > Insecta > Hemiptera > Coreidae > Gonocerus > Gonocerus acuteangulatus. The sequence continues at coordinate 64,576,826 of OX328127.1, read as the reverse complement.
AAGATCTATTATAGCAACTTGTAACTAAATCAGCTGTCCCCAAGGCGAAATCACCCAGAGAGGTTTGTGAAACGGTCGACCTTCGTAAAACAAAAATAAATGTTCTTCCCACCTGAGCCAGTCCAATAATAAAGCTGACGTAAGCCTCATAGCCACATAACTTAGCTCAAGCCCCTTTGTTAAACCATACAAGCACATTGTGTTCTACAAAGAGGAGGCCAATTGTAGCAACATTTATCATTTTCGAAGTTATTATTTTTCTTTTTTTATTCAAATTTAATGTAAGGATTTCTGTAATCATTATATACCAATTTTATCAAAAAAAATTTTCATTTATTTCAGATTACATCACAAAAATAAATATGACATTAGTTTTATTTTCCCTTGTGTGTGCCGTATGGTCATGAATCAGATACCTCTATAGTATCTGCCCCTCTGGGCCCTCGTGGCCTGTTAAGGGGCTGATTTTTTTTTTTTTTTTATTAGTTTTATTTATCAGTTGTTTTTCCCCTTAAATTTCCAATTACATTATTAAATTGAGAGATAATCTCAGTTCTGAGTAGGTATACGGTTGGAAAGGTAATTAAATTTGACAACTTTTGTCAGATTCGACAGTTTCAAGAATGTTTTTTGGAACTGTAGTGATACTCGAAATTTTGTTGCTAACTATACTTTTCTATTAATACATTTATAGCGGTTTGAAAAATACGCTTCCCTACATTGAAAGAGCATTCAATTTTTCTCTTAAAGAAAATTTAACGCTGATTTCAAAAACGTAATGTTACGTTTAGAAGTAATGCCCACAAATAAAGAAGATTGGGTTTTTTTGTACAAAAACTCTGTTTCTAAGTAACTTTTGAAACGGCTTATGTCTTGAACAAAAAGAGATAGAGTGCGGTTGGCAGGATTTTGCTACATTTTTGGTGTAGTTTAACCCTCTTGAGTATTTTCATCTACTAGCGGTACACCCTGTGTACATATCGCACTAGTATTTCTAAAAAGCCACAACTCAAAATAAAACTCAACAAATTGAAAATTTGTCTCGCTTCCCTATGTAGGGGCCTTACATAGGGAAGCCTAGCTAGGTACATACAGTTTTGATGGTTGATAAAGAGGTATTTACCTTGTCTTTCACAGTCATAACTATGACGGTTTTAGAAATACTAGTGCGATATATTACCGTTTGCGTCATCGAGTCCACGTTATTAGCAATAAAATAAAAACAGAATAACTGTAATAAATACTTAAAGTTGAAGTAAAAATTACAATTCTTTTCCACGCATTTATGAATAACAGAAATGTTGAAACATTTATAAAAAATGTCATATTTTATTTCAATGTGTGGACTTATATGTTTCTCTTTCGTGAAAACTATAAGACAGTATTTATGTGTAATTGTCGTCCGTCAACAGTTCATACTTGTTGTTTGTTAAAGTTTTTTTCGCTATCTGCAGTCCGTTAGCAAATGTTCTACATGTGATGTCTTACAGCATTGTATATAATGTCATATGTCTTGTGTTGCCATTATGTGGGATAGGGTTAGTATATGTCCAATTCGAATCCTTATAAATACTACTTCTCTGCGACATGTTCTTCGCCTGGTGTTCCATGACTTTATTAAAATATTAGCGCTTTAGTCGTGGCTCGAGCATCCTCAGATTCTCCGCAGGAAGGCCTTTGTCTTCCTTTGAGAGATCTACTGGCTTAAGGTACATACAGAGAGGTGCGTAGAGAGAGCAAAGAGCATAACGAAGAAATCAAGCGTTGCGAGGTTAAAGTTCATAGAGGTGACCATCTGGAAAACCAGGCAGCATAGAACAATTTTTCAACTCAATTAGCATAGCACAATAAACAATTTCAACTCAGTTAGCAAAGCACAATAAACAATTTCAACTCAGTTAGCATAGCACAATAAACAATTTCAACTCTGTTAGCATAGCACAATAAACAATTTCAACTCAGTTAGCATAGCACAATAAACAATTTCAACTCAGTTAGCATAGCACAATAAACAATTTCAACTCAGTTAGCATAGCACAATAAACAATTTCAACTCAGTTAGCATAGCACAATAAACAATTTCAACTCAGTTAGCATAGCACAATAAACAATTTCAACTCAGTTAGCATAGCACAATAAACAATTTCAAATCAGTTAGCATAGCACAATAAACAATTTCAACTCAGTTAGCATAGCACAATAAACAATTTCAACTCAGTTAGCATAGCACAATAAACAATTTCAACTCAGTTTTTCGGGGTTTCGATGTTCTCATTGCTCTCTCTAAGCTCTACTCCGTATGTACCCTAAGGGCGGGTTTACACTTGCTAGTTATTGCAGGATATTTATATCAGAGAGAAATTGCGACTAATGAAAACCCATGTAAAATGTATGTCTGCAATAAATTCTATATGGTAGAATTTATTGCAGACATACATTTTACATGGGTTTTCATTAGTCGCAATTTCTCTCTGATATAAATATCCTGCAGTAACTAGTAAGTGTAAACCCACCCTAAGGGTGCGTTTACACTAGGGTAGTTATTTCAGGATATTTATATCAGAGAGAAATTCTGACTAATGTAAACCATGTAGAATTTATGTCAGAAATAATTTTTACATGGTTTCCATTAGTCAGAATTTCTCTCTGATATAAATATCCTGCAATAACCATCCTAGTGTAAACGCACCCTTAGAAGACTCAATAACTGCTTTATGAAATCCTTTGTTCTGCATACAAGTAGGAAATAATAAACGGATGACGTGGCCGAGGAATGTTGATTCTTTGTCCTATCAATCCTCGACTGATAAAAGGATCAACGGCCAAAGATATGCGAAAATAAAATACGAGATTAACGCAATAAATGAAATCTAGACAAAGAAAAACAGTTCCACATCAGCTAATGATATAATTAAAGAAAGAAGAGATTAGTTAACTTTTGGCCTACTTTCCTTTTAAATGATTGTTCCTTTTAATTCGTTTTTTTTTTTTTGTTTTGTTTTGTATTAAGAGCAATATCAACCACGATGGGTCATGGTCACCCTGTGAAAGTAAGACCCAAGAGGGTACTTAACGTATTAAAGTTGTTATTTCATAGTTATTGATGTTGTTGTTTGTTGCAATATGGAGACATTTACAATTACTATAAATTGATATTAGAATAAAAATTTAATAATAATAATAAAATAAAAAAAAAAAAAAACAAAAAAAAAAAAAAAAAAAAAAACGAAATATTAAATAATCATTAAAAAAAACTGTATTTTGTTAGAATATTCTGTATCAGCAAAATACAGTTTTATGTTAAATTTGTAGCCTCTAGGAATTTAAACAGGATAATGATTTTTTCTGGATAATCCCCTAGAGTTTCGTCTAAGGAGCCATCAATTTTGAACCGATTCCTTTCAGATTGATATGCTAAGCACTCTGTAAGTATGTGCTTCACCGTGAGGAGGACTCCACAGCTTATACAGTTGGGTGGTTCATCTTTAGACATGAGGTAAGAGTGTGTAAGCCTTGTATGCCCTATTCGCAACCTGGCTAACACAATCTCTTTCCTTCTGGTTTGACAAACTGAAGATCTCCAAGTCCTGGGGGTTCCCTTTATTTCCCTTAGATTGTTATCAGAAGTTTCCCTCCATGTTCTTTCCCGCTGAAGCCAGATTCCGTCTTTTACTTGAGCTAAAACATCGGACCGTGGAATGAATGGATAATGTACTCCTTCCTTTACACCACTCTTAGCTAATTCGTCGACTCTCTCGTTTATCTGGGCAATGAAACACTAGAAATCCCCTGTCTTCTTCAGTCATAACTCCTAATATTTCACCTTTAATATGTATTTCAATTTTATAGAAAAAAACAGGATGAGGGACACTTTTATTTTTAATAATAGGAATCTCAGTCTTCAAAAGGTTTAGAAGAGTGACTTGGACTGAATATAATCAAGTTTAGGGTAGGGGGGTCAAGATGACAAGGGTGTGTAGAGAGGTTCATAAAAGTGAGGTAATAATGGAAGGTAGACAGGGATGAAAGGTAATTTGTTTATTGGAGCTGGTGCCGGTTTTAAGCTGGATGTTTTTAATAAATTGCAAATGTTGGAATAGATATAGGCGATCAATTCTTCCATTTCTTTATGGGTACCTCAAAACTACAAAGTTCAAAAAAAATGATTTGAATGGAATCCACGCGACTCTGCATGGACTAAATAAAAAAAAGAGTGGGATGGAACCAGGGATAACAAACGTAATGAGATTACAAGAAGCGTAAAATGTTCAAAAACATTAATCCTCGAGAAAAAAAACAAGAAAAGAATGGCGTTAACGCGATTAAGAATAGGTCATTCAATTCTCCTTCCTTATGTCAATGAATCCATCTCCAATACGAAGGTCTTACAATGTACAACTCACAGTTAAACCATGTATTGACCGAATGCGGGACTTATGAGCCATTAGAAATTAGCCGACTCCATTTTTAACGTTTTTGGTGACGTGGACTTTTTTGATGCCTCAAAGCTAGTGGACAACATTTAATCACTCCAACGTTATTTAAACTTATCTTTATAAAAGTTGTAAAAATTGTTTATGATGCTATTGCTGAAGAATTGTGTTTTATTACACTAATAATTTGAATGTGTCTGTTAATTTAAGGCAATAGTCTTTGATAATTATACCTATCAATGAGTGTTCCCTTTATAAAGGAATGACTTACAAAGTGTTGGTATAACAACAACAAAAAAACTTAGATCAATCAATGACTGTCAACATGATAGATTTCTGGGTCATTTAAGGTTTACATATAAAATCATAAAAGCCTTCGAATTCTTGTCATCGTGTAAACCTTTTGACTATAATAATTTTATCCTTCGAATTCCTGTCATCAATTAAATATTTTGACTATTATGCTGTTGACCTTTGATTTCTTGTCGTAATTTCTTGACTCTTTTGAAATTAACTTTCGTGTAAGCCTTTTGACTCTTACCGTTCATTACATAAGCCTTTTAACAACCATATGTAACCATCACGGAAACCAAGAGACATTTTAGCACTTTCCTCCGAAGGAAAGTAGCTATTGAGGTTGGACTCATGACGGAATTTTTGAAAAATGTCTTCAAATCTTTATCGATCCTACCTAGTAGACACCGAAAATGACCCCCGTTAATATATATATATATATATATATATATATATATATATATATATATATATATATATATATATATATATTTGGTATATTTCGACGAAACTGGGTATTCGTAGTGGTAATCTACAGGTAAATATGTGTTGTAAAAATAAACTAAATCGGTTCTTTAGAAGGGGGAGGGGTTACTCCGTACCCAAATTCCTAATATACTCATAACGGTCGTAATTTCTGCTGTATTGAAACGAAACGCGGTATACGTCGTGGGTAACTCATGAGAAAGAAGTGTTGTAAAAATGAGCTGAATCGGTCAATCGGAAAGCGGGGGTTTACTTTGTAATATATTTCAATAGAAAAGCCCGCCAGACGTAGGTTCACAAAGCCGCCGCAAGGAGCGCTTTGTATCTAGAGGGACTGTATCCTGTTCCTGCGTTAGATCAAAATACGATAATATGAGGTTTTTTTGTATTTATTACTTAGTGTAGTAGGTACCATGTGTAAACATAACTCTGGAAGCAAATTAATAATTGATCAGTTATTCATTACAAATTTAAAAGAGAACTATTCATGTTTTAATTTTATTTATGTAGGATATTTTAAGCAAGTTGTTCTGGAAAGCAGTCTACACTACCCAAATTCTGAGGAAAGTGCTTAGTTATGCAGCTCCTGCGTGACGGACTTTTTTTTTTTCATTCACGCCTTGTCATCACTTAAACCCTCGTAACCATTGATGCTTCTGTTATCAATTGGAGGTTTTTAACATCTAAAGTTAAGCCTGAACAAACTGGTCTGTGACTAATTTACTACGATGCGACAAATTCGACGCCTTTAACGCCTCGTAATAATGTTTTACTTATTTCAAAACTGTATATAAATAGAATCGTATCGGCTTTGGTCTGAAGAAGTGATTAATGAGCGAGTAAAAATAGAAATGTCGTCAGGGTAGTTAAAAAATAAATTACGACAACAAGAAAACTATTAGTGAAATTGGCTTGCTCAAAATATATAGTTCACAAGTACTAATTCTGTAGCTGACACAAAAGAAGCTGTCTCTTTTTGTACAAGTTTGGGGTAAAGATGGTTAAGTATTACCGATATAATGGAGACCAGAATTATTTTCACCTTGGTTCTTCCTCCAATATTTCTCCTAAACAAATATTTTATAGAAAGGATATTTTATTTGATATGTAGTAGTTACAAAAATCGGAGTCACCTTCACTTTTTAAACATTAAATTTTTAAGAACTACCGACATTGGCGGAAAGTTAGTAAACGTTCACTACAAAATTTAACGATATATATTTCCTGCCTTCCCTTCATGTTTCTCGCATTTGTCGTGATTCTTCAGGGGAAAATGTCATTAATAAAAGGCCTTATGGTGTAAGTATAACGATATATTTATAATAAATGCACGATTACTTAAAAAGTAAATAAAAAAAAATTATAAGAAATAAAATGGGGGCGAGGTTAGCGCAGTGGTAGAGCACTCGACTAATGAACTGGAGGACCAAGTTCAAAACCCGAGCGCGCACTAAAGATTTTTTCTTCTAGTGCTGCCGTTCGAGGGTTGGATTTGGGGTCCCAGATCGTCCCTAGGCTCACCCAGCCTTTAATTAGTTTAATTAATAATGGGTACCTTAGGTGCTAATGACTCTAGCAGTCGAAGCAGCCAAGGGGAAAATCAGGCGGCCGTGAGATAGTGTTGACCACACTATCTCCCTAGTGTGCCCCTCTGGGCCCTTTTGGCTTGTTACGGGACTGATTTTTTTTTTTTTTTTTTGATAAGAAATAAAATAATAAAAATAAAATCACTTTTTGGGGCAAAAAAATAGTTGGCTAAATTATATTTTTATACAGCTCACCCTAGTGCAGGAGCATTATCAGTCAGATGTTATGTTATTTACATATAGTTCGCTGACCAACATGAACAAATAAATAAATATTTCCCCCAACATTTTAAACAAATAAACACAACATAATAAAGCTTGTGGAAATTTCGGACGTTTTTTTTTTCATCCTTCTGTTCCCCAAATAATAAAGACTTCACTTGACAAATATAGCAATCTCTACTGGAATAAATTACTAGACTTTACGAGTTGGCCGTTTAGAGGAAGTGTTGCAACGAGCCATTCTGAGCTGTCATAATATAAAGGCCACCTCTTTATACTTTTATAGACTTCTTGACCTGACTATCCAAATAGTGATTAATAGAATACTGAAGAAACAGTCACAAAAGAAACTTTCCGTTAACAAATTATTGACCATCAATTTTTAGAATGGTAAGATTGTGCGTTAGTTAAAAGGATGAAATAATCTTTGCACAGTCTGACTTTTTTTTTTAGTATATCTTACAAAAGGAATCGTGAGGAATCAAATACTTTCTTTTGCTTGTTGTCATTATTGTAGTTCTGATGATGAACGAAAAACGTATCTCAGGGAAGTAAAGTGAATTTGCCAAATTCATAATAAACAAATTTCACCGTCAGGAGCTGTATAAATTAAACAAAGAACAGAATAAAATGCATATGCAACGTTTTTCACTGCTGTTAATGATTTCCAAGGTTAGTACCCCTTAAAACAACCAAAAACAGGAAAACAAAAAAGAAGTAGGGGATATTTTAACGATGCCTTGAACGTAGTACAATGAAAACATGAAGAAATGTTTCAAACTTTCTGTCAAGATTGCAAACTGAAAAGCTGCATCATTTAGAAATGTTCTTAAAAGAAGGAGTCAATTTTCTTCCCTGTTTTTACAACAAAAATAAATATATATTTTCTTTTTCGTGTTTATTTATTTGTTGTTTAGAAACATGATATAAGCTTATGATTAGTTTATTTATTTGTAAGCAAGGGAAGCAGGTATTAGTGAAATTTAACTCTTAATACTAAAAATAGTTATCTTATTGATAGATGGTAGAGTAATCCTAGTCAGATTCCTTTATTTATGTAAATAATGTATTTTCTTTATTACGATTACTAAATGAAGGGTATTAATTAATAATACCAAACAGGTGAAGAATAACCCTTCAAAAATTTTTTCAAACTTTACATTTATTCCTCCATCACAACGTTTCGGACACACAGGTCGATCCTCAGGCAATCTACAATAGTATATTAATTTCAGACATTACATCCTCCAAAACCATTTACTAAATTTTATTGTCATAATTTTAACTCACCATGTCCAGTTCATTACTATAGTTACATTAAAACAGTCATGCAATAAATGCTATCACCAAACAGCATAAGTTTGATTATGATAATGTTAAGATTTTAAAAACTGTTAATGATAATAAAGCTAGAAAATTAACTGAATCAATTTACATAACTAAAAATATCAATAGAACCATTAATTTCAAAACAGATGTTAAAGGTATAGGACAACATTATGTTGACATATTAAATAAAATTAATTTTTTATGACAGTGTAACAGATTACTTTCACAGTTTAAATATCTGGGTTACATAACTCAGTGTATTGTATATTAAATATGGTAATAAAACAAATGTTAAGTAGAGATTACACAATTTGTCATACATAATTTATTATATATTTTGACTAATTGAATTTTAATGTTTTAATTTAATTTTTAGTTATACCAAATATAATAGGCCTAGGCAGCTTGATATAGTCTAATATGGCTGTGATAATGAGTGTTTAGTTGATGTAGGTGTAATTTGACTTGGTTCCTTACAGGAATCATGTTTATTTATTGCATGACTGTTTTAATGTAACTATAGTAATGAACAGGACATGGTGAGTTAAAATTATGACAATCAAATTTAGTAAATGGTTTTGGAGGATGTAATGTCTGAAATTAATATACTATTGTAGATTGCCTGAGGATGGACCTGTGTGTCCGAAACGTTGTGATGGAGGAATAAATGTAAAGTTTGAAAAATTTTTGAAGGGTTATTCTTCACCTGTTTGGTAGTATTTTCTTTATTTTTAACTCATTTACTTACACGGTCCAAATAACATATCATAATATTCTTCTTTCAAAAATATCTATCTATTATAACACCTTAGTTTAATCGTTGAATTTGTATGATCATTTATGTCGTGAGCAGATATTTGATGGGGGTCGGAGCAAAAATGTGCCAAGCAACATTTTTAACAACACTTAATTCTATGTTGTATATTACGTGGGACTTTACCGGACAACATGACTGAGTTACTCCCTGATGGGAGCCAATATATAGACAAGATTTACAATTACTTAAAATACAGAAACTTATTTGACCGAATATGACGACAATATAATATTAATTAATTCTTCATTGTAACTATCTGAAATTGAGTAATATATACTATTAAGATTTATACAATCATATACTACTCGAACTCACTGACTGCATGTAAAACTAAATATTAACATAAACAGTACAGATACACTTTACAAATTCTTAATTCATCACGACTGCTTTTATTATTGTTTTTTACTTCCTTTAAAGAACATTTTAATTGTGTTATCGCCTTTTAGCGATAAACAATAAATAAATAAATAAAAATTATGTGGGACTATCAGTCTTTGATGCAAATGCTACTAAAATATGACTACAAGCTCTGTATGCTACCTAATCTTGTTGCCCCTAACCATTTCAACTGATAGTCCCACATAATATCCAGCACAAACCAGCTACAGTTAAGGTTTGTTAAAAATGTTGCTTGGCACTGTTTTACCCCGACCCCTTCATTTGATCTCAATGTTAAACAAAGACATTTATACGTCAGATGTTTCCATTGTTTTATTCTTCTTTTGACCATATTTCGTTAAATATATCTATATATATATATATATATATATATATATATATATATATATATATATATATATATATATATATATATATATATATATATGTACAAATATATATATTATGATGACCATAAGATTTTTCGGCCTAAACTCTTCAAACAAACAACCTCACTCCCTTTTCCTCTTTTTGTCAAATTGTCCTGGCTGATTGCCAATGTTGAAACAAATCAATCCATAATGTATGAACGTGATAATCATGTCTCGCTCCTGTTATCTTTCTAGTTCAAGTACATTAAATGTGGAGCTGTTTAAATATTGCACTATCGTATCATCCAACTCTCAAACGGCAAATAAACTCAATCTTTAAATCGTACCGATATTTTTGGTCCAATATAATTGTAAGAGGGAAGTCTCCTTTCTTTGCATTGTTTCTTCCTGATTCAATAATTTCCACCAACAAATAATATAAACATTTTTTTCTCATACACCCTCATGTAAATATAAATATAAATTGCAGCACAAGAGGCAGGTTTCGCGCAGATGGGGGAGGGGGAGGGGGGGGGGGGAATGCTGTAGCCCTTGTATTTATGAATTGGTGTCATTTAACTGGCCTGTAAACACCGATGTACAGAAACACATAATGTTCAGCAGCACAAGAATCTAGTTTGTAAAAAAAAAAGGTGATATAGGTTCTCGCCCTCGAAATTGTGAGTTCGAGGCCTTTCCTGTTTACGATCGATGATTGCCGATAAAAAAATGAAGATATTAACTATTAAATCTACAGTGAGTTGAAAATGAATTTTTGGCAGGACATAATATGTCGCTGAGTAAAAAGTTGTTTTTAGTTGTAAAGCCTTGAACTTGTGAATTTGAGCCCCTCCTACCTACTTGCTGATCGATAGCACACTCAAGCATTACATGCTCACAGCTTCTTCCTCCAAGGCAGAAATGCAGTTTCACAAGCAAAGCAGCACTGCATCTGCATCATAGTAGTTTTGTGTAAACCGCGATAGTTTTTAGAAATGTAATGTGTCAAACCCCCCCCCCTCTCTCTCTCTCTCTCTCTCTCTCTCTCTATATATATATATATATATATATATATATATATATATATATATATATATATATATATATATATATATCCATCTTCAGGAATGCGTGCCCCATCAATTGTACCGTCATATTTAACCTATCATAATTTCCTAATAAGTTTCCAGTAAAATGGCTGTAAGCTAATGAGAATTTATTAATTTTGTTTATTTCTATTTAGTAACTTTCGTGATTCCTTATAGGAATCGTTTTATTTTAATTATGACAGACTGTATTTTAATTAGATTTGACTGTATTTATTGATGTTTATGTTGTTTTTCCCAGCAAATGTAGTTTTCAGGAAAACCCGTTTTAATATTTCTTTTTTATCCATAAGAGCGAACTCCACTAGATTATATTCAAAATATTTTTTCGTCGTGGTATGCCTCATTGTTCAAATTATATAATAATTGACCAGGAATTAGTGAGAACTTCACTTCCAGCAAAAAAGAATTTTATTTATATCATCATCCAGCGGAGTGTTGTGTTCGCCTTTCGTTTCCGCCTTCCTATTAGGAATTAACATTAAGCGATACGCCGCCATGCGGAAAATTTCGGAACTAACGACAAAGGGAACGTGCATTGTTTACAAATGTAAAGCTATGACAGTTGTAAAGTCATGACATGTGTTGTTCGTGTTTTTTTTTTTTTGCTATTTAATAATTTCCCAACAGTTTTATGACAAATTTTTCTTTTTAAAGACAACATGAACCTTTCCCTTTCACAAAGTAATTATTTTTAAACAATATATGTAAGAGGTAGTGAAATAATTTACATTTATGCAACCTTCACTCTTGTGTGACTATAAACAGCTTGCAACCCATTTTACCCGAATTTGATTTAATTTTAGAAATTCAGAAGGTATAGATATTGATGAACAAAAGTATGTACAAAGGAACTTCTTTGGCTATCTAGAAGCCTTAAGCAGTTTCAGGTGCATAGTTGAGGGTGAAGCAATTGTGAATGCACATCCATTACCTAAATACCTGTGGTATTTTGAAGAAGACCAACCATTCTATTAAGTTGTTTGCACTTGCACAAACACACTAATTAGGAATGGCTGTATTAAATTTAAATGAGTGTACTGCTTCATATTTGATACATATGACTCCTTTTATAAATATTACGGTGCCTTTTGATAAAGTATATTTATATAATTTAATTACAACCTTAATAACTAAATGAAATGGTGCATGTAATATGTGAAATAGAGATTCAAAGAAATTTTGAAATATTTTCTTAATTTTTAAGTTGTTCATGATTTGTTGGTGTTCAATAATATGCAATATTTATAATAAAATAAATTTAGGTACTTACGTATTAGCTTCAAAGCAGGTTAAAGAGTCGGGTCTCAGAGAGCTGGATCAAGGAGTCGAATCACTTTTTACCAATATGGCGACGGGATTATCAACGATTTAGGTTAAATAGTTTTTATGTAACCTTTATCGAGCGAAAAGGCATAGCACTTATTTTAATAGCATAATTGCTATGCGTTTCCGCTCGCTAAGCTCGCTCAAGGTTATATCTAAACTCTAGTCAATCCAACTCGTTGATAATAGAGATCAAGGATGGTTTTTCGCTGGATAATGGACTGATATTCAATTTAGCATCGCTTCAAAACTGTCTCTTTCATCCTTGCTATTTTCTGTTGTCGCCGTATAAACTCTGCTAAATATGAATCTAAATAATAAACAACAATTGCGTGGGTAAATAAAACACAAATGAATTGCGTTATAATCATTGAGTTAGAAGGGAGGGGAGGGAGTCCAAACGATAAAAATTGAAGCCTAAAATCGGCCATGCCAGTGTGACAAAAAGCGCGCGAAAAGGTGAATTTTTGAATATTATTGTAAACAAACAATGAAATTAAACGAATTTATGTGTCGTATTCGTATAAATTGACATTTATATATATGTATAAATATAAACCAATAAGAATATGATATATATATTCGTTCAAATTCATTGTTTGTTTACGATTATATTCAGATTCAAATTTTCGCGCGTCACTACTGGCACTTTTGTCACACTGGCATGCCCGATTTCAGACCTACACTTTTTTAGCATTGGGAGATAGATAACACTCCCTCCACTATCTACTAACTCAATGGTTATAATGACAAAGGGAACAAGATGGTTACTAAAAGTAACTACTACTAAGTAAAAGTCCGTCACGCAGGAGCTGCATAACTAAGCACTTTCCTCAGAATTTGGGTAGTGTAGATTGCTTTCCAGAACAATTTGCTTAAAATATACATAAATAAAATAAAAACATGAATAGTTCTCTTTTAAATTTGTAATGAGTAACTGATCAATTAATAATTTGCTTCCAGAGTTATGTTTACACATGGTACCTATTACACTTCGTAATAAATACAAAAAAACCTCATATTATCGTATTTTGATCTAACGCAGGAACAGGATACAGTCACTCTAGTGGTAGAAAGCGCTCCTTGCGGCGGCTTTGTGAACCTACGTCTGACGGGCTTTTCTATTGAAATATATTACAAATTAAACCCCCGCTTTCCGATTGACCGATTCAGCTCATTTCTACAACACTTCTTTCTCATGAGTTACCCACGACGTATACCGCGTTTCGTTACAATACAGCAGAAATTACGACCGGTATGAGTATATTAAGAATTTGGGTCAGGAGTAAACCCCCCCCTTCTAATGAACCGATTTAGTTTATTTTTACAACACATATTTACCTGTAGATTACCACTACGAATACCGAGTTTCGTTGAAATATACCAAAAATCACGGCTGGTAGTGGCGAATTGGTATTGTGGGTCCGGAGTAAACCCCCCCCCCCTCCTAATGAACCGATTTAGTTTATTTTTACAACAGTTATTTACCTGTGGATTACCACTACGAATACCGAGTTCCGTTGAAATATACCAAAAATCACGGCTGGTAGTGGCGAATTGGTATTGTGGGTCCGGAGTAAAACCCCCCTTCTAATGAACCGATTTAGTTCATTTTTATATCTCACTTTTCTCTCTATATTACCACTACGAATACCAAGTTTCGTTGAAATATAACAAATATTACGGCTGACATAGTCAAATTAGTGTTTTGGGTTCGGGGTAAACCCCCCCTTCCGGTGGACCGACTTTGGTGGTTAACGAACTCGTTCAATCGTTTGCTAATTGAATGCTATCGTGTTAACAGACACATATATATATATATATATATATATATATATATATATATATATATATAGATATATATATAAATTTTAACGGGGGTCATTTTCGGTGTCTACTAGGTAGGATCGATAAAGATTTGAAGAAATTTTTCAAAAATTCCGTCATGAGTCCAACCTCAATAGCTACTTTCCTTCGGAGGAAAGTGCTAATAGCCAATGAACCTATGCTGCTCTGATAGTGATTGACCAGTAGAAATGCGTTATCTACGATCCAGATCTGAACGAGACCCGCCTCTTTAACCTGCTTTGACGCTAATACGTAAGTACCTAAATTTATTGTATTCAAATCTTTTCACAATGGTATGAAATTATATTTACATCAGTTATAATTTGCAAATAATGTAAGCAATAATTAAAATTTGTGATCAGAAACGATTCAAAACTAAAAAAAATAATGGTGCATGTAATATGTGAAAATAAAGATTTTGAAGTATTTTTTTTTTTTTCCAATTTTCAAATTGTTCATGATTTATTGGTGATCAATAATATGCACTATTTAATATAAAATACATTTATTGTTTTCAAAGCTATTCACAATGATATGAAATAATATTTACCTCACTTTTGCTTATCCGTCACAATAACAACAACTCACAATAACTCACTGTTAGTCCAATATTCTTACATATTTGAGTACACAAATAAAATAGAGCTTCCAAAAACCCTGTTTCTTGATGAAAACACTAATATTAACGTGAAATAGAAGCACAACAACTGCGAAAACACTTGTTATCAGCAATCACTATGTACAAATGTCACAGGTTACCCTTTGTATACCGCCATTTTGACAACGACAGTGGCGCCGCCATCGGTAATGTTAATTCCCAATGGCAGTTTACAGCCAGTTTTTTTTTTTTTTTTTTTTTTTCATTCTCAGTATATTTTGGGAGGAAAAGAAGGACGAACTCAACATGAAAAATATACCAGTAGATTCTCTGAAGCGTGTAGATTCGGATGGCGGGGAAAAATAATTTGAGTTCTCTCTTCGTATCCGCAATGCCTCATACGTACAATTTTTTAATAAATCTCCGATAAATCGAATTGAAAATTTTATGACTACAATTACTTGTAATCTGACATGAAATGTAATCTATGCTAATCTCTAAGTGCCGTGGAAATAGGCCATCCACCGATGTAATTACCAGAACAGGGATAGTCGTTGTAGGAAATGGAAACTATCATTTCCTCTGGGAACTTATAATAACTGAACTTTCTCTTCATGTCTGAACGTTTAATGGATGTATTAGCCTTTTTACAATTATTTTAATCTCTATAGTATTAATGATTTTAATAGCCACATGTTAAATGAACTATAAAGCTGTATTAATTTATAGTTATCTATTAGCTTCACGTTCGAGTTAAAGATTACACATTTCAATTTTATCGTCCTTTTATTCTTCTTATTATTATTAACTAGGATTATTTCGAAACGGATTACATACAGGTTATCTCTATCCTGGATAGTTGGAATCGAACAAAACCCCCAGGACCGGAAATGATTATGTGAAGATGAAAGATGTCCTCATCGCACAAACCGCCATAGAACTGTGTTTACAAATTATCTTGATCCATGAACTTTTGAAAATTTGCAGAATAGAAAATAAATTAAATGACCCTTTAATAAAACTTTGGAATTATTAAAATAGGCGGATTTTAATAAACATTAACAATATAATATAGTTACGAAGACAGGTATAGTTGGGATTCGGCTAGGAGAAAAACGTCAGACTTTCAAAAAGAAATCTGTATTTTGGACGTTTCGACTGCAACAATGGCAGCCTTCTTCAGCTAAAAAATATATACAACTTATAAGTAAAGAAATTGTACAACTAGTAAGTAAAAGACAGGTAGAAATGAGCGGAGTATATATATCAATACAATAAATTTTAACCAATCTTATTTTTAAAACCAATGAAAATACAGTAGTTGGAAAGTAAACAGCATGTAGAAAGTGTTAGTAAAAACAGTACAAACAAAATAAACAGTAAAAACAACGAACATTTTTTATGTAGTGAAAAACAGAATCTATTTTATAAGTGAATACAATTTATAACAATTAATATATAGATACATACCACTAGAGAATGTCTAGGGGGGAGGGAGGAAGACCTTGATGACAACTTAGGTAACCATGGTTGAATGTATGAGGGACAGCAACTACACAGGGGGTTTTATAGTTTTGACCGGGGGAGGGGTGAGGAAGCGGTAAGTCGGTAAAGATGAAAGAAGAGCAATTGCCCAGCATATGGTATACTAAACCTACATATTCTGGACGTTTACTCAATTTCCACTCTTCCCATCCTTACCACATGAAAACCAATGTAGCTCGGAACCTTCTTCGCCGCGCCCTCTCCTTATCCCATGAGTCCTTCCACAATGAAAACTTGAATAAAGCTACCGAAATATTAACACTGAATCAATTCCCCCCCAACCTCATAAACCGGCTTATAAAACAAATAAAATCCCAATCCTTCAATGCCACCTCCCCCAATACCTCCCTCGAATCCTCCCTCCAGATATTTCGTTCCCTGACATACACACCAGGACTGACTGAAAAACTCACAAAGACTTACATACATTCAACCATGGTTACCTAAGTTGTCATCAAGGTCTTCCTCCCTCCCCCCTAGACATTCTCTAGTGGTATGTATCTATATATTAATTGTTATAAATTGTATTCACTTATAAAATAGATTCTGTTTTTCACTACATAAAAAATGTTCGTTGTTTTTACTGTTTATTTTGTTTGTACTGTTTTTACTAACACTTTCTACATGCTGTTTACTTTCCAACTACTGTATTTTCATTGTTTTTAAAAATAAGATTGGTTAAAATTTATTGTATTGATATATATACTCCGCTCATTTCTACCTGTCTTTTACTTACTAGTTGTACAATTTCTTTACTTATAAGTTGTATATATTTTTTAGCTGAAGAAGGCTGCCATTGTTGCAGTCGAAACGTCCAAAATACAGATTTCTTTTTGAAAGTCTGACGTTTTTCTCCTAGCCGAATCCCAACTATACCTGTCTTCGTATCTCTACAGCGGCTAACTATCTCCATCTACACTATAATATAGTTAGTTGTTTTATAACTTATTACTATATTCCGTCTGGAAATTAATTTTAAACGTATGAAATATGTATTTATCAAATCGGTCATCAATCAGCTGACTAACCCCCGCCATATTAGATTCATTCAGTCTAAAGCCAGAATCGAAGTGGCCCTACTAGTTGAAGGTTCGCCAACTCCAGATGAGGCTGTCTGCTTTTGTATTTTTATCATATTCCTCTGAAGAGACACCAAAAGGGTTTGAAACATAGCCAAGATAATGAATAAATATTGTTAAAGAGTATAGTGAAGTTTTCATTATTTCCGAAGCTCTTTAATATTTTCATTTCCAGCCATCTTGCTATTTTTGTTTAAAAACTATGTTAACAAACTGATTTTACTGGGAAACAAGTTTTTATTTAATCTGGTTCCAAAAATAAAATTTCATATTTTTTTATATCATATATTTTTATATCATATTTTATGATCGTATAGGGGGAGGTTAGCTTTGTGGTAGACCACTAGATTAATATGCTAGAAAACCTGAGTTCACAACTAGGGCGCGCACTAAAGATTTTATCTTCTGGTGTAGTCGTTCGAGAGTTGATTCGGGGTCCCAGACCGTCCCTGAGCCCACCTAGCCTTCAGTCAATTTACTAATATTTACATGCAATGGGAAACTCAGGCGGCTGGAGCATAGCTCTGACCACACTATCTGCCTGATATGCCTTATGGTGAGGAATCTGAATCCTCTACAGTATCTGACCATCTGGACCCTTGTTGTTTGTTATGGAACTGATTTTAATGATTGTATGTATTGCTCTGAAACTTTATGAAATAGAAAGTAATTCTATGTATAATTATTACTTCGTATTTCAGAAGGTATTTTATTAATTATATGCTACAATAATGGACTCAGCTAGCTTGAGTAAATGTTCGAATTTTATTTCGGGTTCTACGAAGAATGGTGCTGTAGTCCTCAGAATAGCAATATATACTGTCAATCTCTGCTAAAAATATAAGATAAACGTCCTAACTAAATTTAAGGTGACTATAATGTGGACAATTATTTTTCATAAAAATTCATCTATCGATATAATATTGTCAAAATTTGTACATATTTTCCTGACTATTGAATCTCTGACATAGAGAATTTTACGAACTATCAATAATTCATTTTACATATTTAAAAAAAAAAAAAAAAACCTATAATCACATAACATTCAAAAAATTGCTCAAAGAAAACGTTCTAACTCTTTCATTTAAATTCACACATAAATATTCTTCTTCTTTTAGCACTTTCCTCCGAAGGAAAGTAGCTATTGAGGTTGGACTCATGACAGAATTTTTGAAAAATTTCTTCAAATCTTTATCGATCCTACCTAGTAGACACCGAAAATGACCCCCGTTAAAATTTATATATATATATATATATATATATATATATATATATATGCATATAACAGACACACATATATATATATATGTGTGTGTCTGTTAACACGATAGCGGCCAGAGTTTTTGTTTTTTCCTCACGAAACTTGGTATATAGCATTCAATTAGCAAACGATTGAACGTGTTCGTTAACCACCAAAGTCGGTCCACCGGAAGGGGGGGTTTACCCCGAACCCAAAACACTAATTTGACTATGTCAGCCGTAATATTTGTTATATTTCAACGAAACTTGGTATTCGTAGTGGTAATATAGAGAGAAAAGTGAGATATAAAAATGAACTAAATCGGTTCATTAGAAGGGGGGGTTTACTCCGGACCCACAATACCAATTCGCCACTACCAGCCGTGATTTTTGGTATATTTCGATGAAACTCGGTATTCGTAGTGGTAATCCACAGGTAAATAACTGTTGTAAAAATAAACTATATCGGTTCATTAGGAGGGGGGGGGTTTACTCCGGACCCACAATACCAATTCGCCACTACCAGCCGTGATTTTTGGTATATTTCGACGAAACTCGGTATTCGTAGTGGTAATCTACAGGTAAATATGTGTCGTAAAAATAAACTAAATCGGTTCATTAGAAGGGGGGGGGGGGGTTTACTCTTGACCCAAATTCTTAATATACTCATACCGGTCGTAATTTCTGCTGTATTGTAACGAAACGCGGTATACGTCGTGGGTAACTCATGAGAAAGAAGTGTTGTAAAAATGAGCTGAATCGGTCAATCGGAAAGCGGGGGTTTAATTTGTAATATATTTCAATAGAAAAGCCCGTCAGACGTAGGTTCACAAAGCCGCCGCAAGGAGCGCTTTCTACCACTAGAGTGACTGTATCCTGTTCCTGCGTTAGATCAAAATACGATAATATGAGGTTTTTTGTATTTATTACGTAGTGTAATAGGTACCATGTGTAAACATAACTCTGGAAGCAAATTATTAATTGATCAGTTACTCATTACAAATTTAAAAGAGAACTATTCATGTTTTTATTTTATTTATGTAGGATATTTTAAGCAAATTGTTCTGGAAAGCAATCTACACTACCCAAATTCTGAGGAAAGTGCTTAGTTATGCAGCTCCTGCGTGACGGACTTTTTCCCTTCCGGGTCGATGGAAGAAAGGGAAAATTCTTATCTTATCAATGTCTAGACAATTTAATAATTGATTAGTTAATAGCACAATATAAAACAAAGAAACGCTTATCTCTCATTACGTGTACGCACAATCAGAGTTCTTGTTTTGATGAATTTCACCAAGACATTATCAGCATGAGAAGGGCATTTATTAGCAATCGGTGTCAGTAATTACATCATCACTGTAAATATTGTTGACAAATGCTCTGATTAATCAGTAAATTGTTTTATATTAATTATAGTTATTATAGTTTTCTCCTTCATTTAAGCCCATGAGGTCGAACTGAAATCTGACTCTGGAGGTCCGAAGTTCATTTCATTGGGGGTCTAGCGGACCGATCTCCGCACATTTCTCTAAAACATCTCAGAGATGATTTAGTATCGCCTAGCTGTAGGCTAAAGAAAACGCCTACTATGGTGAGCAGGCGCCCGGAGCAAGTACCGTTACAATAACTACAGGAAAATAATCATTAGTCCAGATAAAATATCCATGTTGGACAAAGGAAACAGGCGTTCCACGGCAGCGATTCTGTCCTTTCACCGGTTTCCTGGCTTCAATTCGATGGTCGCATATCTGTTTGCAACTGCGGATGCTCTTAAACCAGAATGAGGACGGAAACTCCATTTCATTGAAGATTTAATGAAATTGAAAGGCTTCGTTTTTTGCAGAAAAAAAGAGAAGTTTCAACTTTATTAAGAAGTGTGCGATATTTAAGAAATTTGATACTCTTCAGCCCCCCCCCCTCCGAAATTTTGATTTGATCGGTAAAAATTTCATAAAACCCTTAAAAATAAATTAAATAAGATCATTTAGTTCATAAAACATATTCTATTTTGGGTGTAATAGCGTTTAAGTTGGCTAAAACTCTTCCAAGATCTAAATTGTTAGTATTCCATACACCGGAAATGGTCTCAGCCCCCCACACCCTGAAATTTTCCCAGCCCCCTCCGAAATTATTTTCTATATACGCCCATGGATTACGATGAACGGGGTTGGTTAAACTTCGTCTCGTCAGATTTAAGGTCATTTGAAGGTCAAATAGGGGAAATAAATTTTTTAATGAAAAAAAAAAACATTTTCTGGGAGGCAGTGCGAGTCAAACGAACTACGGGTTCGGACTCAGAGATCTCAAAAACATACGCGGACCTCAAGGAAAATGTGTAAAAGTCAAACAAACTACGGATTCGGACGCAGGGACCTCAAAAGCATAAGCATGGATTTTTTTAAAGATTTTCCTATGGTTTTTTTCTCTATTTGACCTTCAAATGACCTGAAATCTGATGTAAAGAAAGTTAACCAATCCCCTCATGGTAATCAGCGACCCGAAAACCCCATAAGGACCATACCGCTCCCAGTGATTTTGTTTTTTAGATCAAATGTTGGCCTGTGTTATTACATCATTATTTATTACCCATTGTGATTTTAAAACATTTTTATTGATGTTAAAAAACACTGAAATCAATCCTTCATCCATCTCTGGGGCTCATTGAAATCATGATTCCCAAAGATATTATAATCTTTCATTAGATCATTAGAGATCTCTCTGAAAACATAACCACATAGTGGAATTGTCCTTATCAGTTTGTTTTCTTTTTCAGAGCTCTCGTAACAAGATGCTGAGCAATCTTGCAAGCTACCTGCTTAGTTTTGGCTCCACGGCTGGTCCGGAGGAGCAAGAGAATGTGAGAGTAACGGCTGTAGAAGCAGAGGATGAAGACTGGCTAGTGGTTGACGCAGTTCGTAAGTGTTGTATTGAATTAAATAAACCACAGTATAATAAACGGGACGGTATATACAGTTGTAATGCACGTTGTTATATAAAGAAGGGTAGCGTGATTGGCAACCCAATAAGGCATAAAATGGGTGACTCTGGTCAGACTATTATTTTTAAAGAAAATAAAGATTTGAACACCATATACCGTACCGTCTATTTTGCAGAAGATAAAAAATTGAAATCCTAGTATCAATATTATTTTATAATAAATTATATGACACTATTATAATGGAGATTAAAAATTATAATTGTGTAATACTATAGGAAAGGAATTTTAGTAATTATTACTCCTTGGCCAACAAATTTTTTTCTTTTGGTAAATCATATAGTCATGGCCATTATCAGAGAGCTATTTAGTTGTTTCCACACTTCCTAAAGATCCATGGACAAGTAGGGAGCACATTGAGGAACCCCATCGTAGAAAAGCTCACCAAGCATGATTCGAACCTCTGATGAATCTCTTTAAAGCTCTGTTTTATTCTATTTCTCTTTTCTGTAACGAAAGAATGATGATATGTTCCTGTGCAAAAGATTAAAAATTGAAATTCTTAAACCACTTAAGGGCCATACCTGACATATCTCGGGTATAGAGTTAACTCGTGCACTAAAAAGTTTATAGATATTTAATGCCATTGCCCATAAATGTATGACTTGGTTTTACTTTAACCAAGTTTAATTCATATTTACTGACTCAGCAATGTTTTGGGTTTTATAAATCATGATCTTCTATTTACAGCTCGGAGTGGAAACAGGAGCCGCTCTTCGTCGCTCGACTCCGGAGTGGAAGAGTCCTGGTTTGTGACGCCTCCTCCCTGCTTCACCTCGACTGGTCCTGTGACAGTGGAGACCTCTCCGTTGGAGAACCTTCTCATTGAGCATCCGTCCATGTCCGTGTACAGGCGGGTGAGAAGGAGCCCTAGCCCTCGGGAAGAATCGAGTCCAGCGAGCCCGATCCCAGCCCAGCCTCAGCCTCCTGTCATCAGACCTCCGCTCAGGCCAGCTCATGTAAACACCCCTGAAGCTCTTTCCGCAGCGCAGGCTTGTCTGCTCAGGCGTGCACAAAAGGTGAGTTAAACTATGAGTACAAGGGAATCTGATTCTCTGGTTTAATAAGTACAAAAGAGTTCAGTGTTAAAAAGTTAAACAAGACTATCAAAGTTTTATCAAGCTTTTAAAAAATATTGATACATTTTTAATAAAGGAATCTAAAATTCTTTCATAATAACTAATTTCAAAATGATATAATGATGAACACCAAAGTAACAAAAGGAGATAATAAAATGATAATAAGTTTATAGTAAAAATAGAATAATCTTTAATTTTCAATTTCAATGGGATGAGATCCAGACAAATCTGGCCTGAACATAAACAAATGTTCCAAAAATTACCACTTCAATTAAGCGTTTTACTTTTATGTGACGTTATCTTATCATCTCTTTATTAATAACAGATAACCCTTTTCTAGCCAAAAAAGAGGTAATGCCTTACCTTTTTCCAAAAGAAACGTCACTACTCCTAGTGGAAATTAATCCAGAATGCTAGGCATAGAGTTTTAACGCCTTATAACTCGCAGCTATCAAACCGTCATTAACAGGCTTAAAATTTGCAAATGTTATCTTAAAAAAAAATCAAAACTTGCATTTAAAACTCTAGTATTAAAAAAAAAAAAAAAAACAGTACTATTAATTATCAAAGATACGATCCAAGAATTTTATTGCTATCACTGATATGAGCTGAAGGTCAGAAGAACACAGCTTATTTGCGTCAATTGTTTATTAAAATGCTTCCAATAGTTTTGCTTTATCATCTGGAAGCTTCTTCCAGATATTAAATTCTAATTTACTACCTACTTTTGTAATAAACTATTACCGAAATCAAGGGGCACATCAAGACTAAAAAAACATATTAAAGATTTATAGCAACACAATCAGTACTTTATAAATCAACATCTATAAATAATTGTAAAATCCAATAAAAATATAATACCTTTGTTTATATTTGTAGGGTGATTTAGGTCTTTTTAGGTTGTCAAACTCTAGGAGGTGATTCTGGGCATAATTTCCAACAAAAAAGTTCATTTGAAGTATGGTTCGATTCTGAAGGGAAAAGGAGCTATGCCCTATTTTCTCTTTTTTTCAATGTAGACATATTTTTTATTGAATAAGATAGGATTGAGCAAAAACTGTTCAAGATAATTAAATTCTAATTATGCCATCATAAAATAGGCAAAATTTCCTTTGAGAAAACAGTGATTTAATTAACTAAAGCCCTTGATAGAAGGTAGTTTCTTCACGTTCAATAACAATCTTCTGTTTTCTCAATGAATCACAGGTTACTTGAAAATCTCCCCCGCCTAACAGACTACAGGTTCACTACTTACAGGAAAACTTCTACATTTAGTATGCATTAAATCTCTGCAAATGAATTGGAATATTGTACTTGTGTGTTCAATATTTTACCTCAATCATTTTGAGGTTTTATGAAATTGTGAGAACGAATTGTATACATGTCTTAAATGATTTATTTTTTTATTTTCACAGGCTCAAGTGATTAAAGAGAATCAATTGATTAAATCTAAAAACCTCGAAAGATCGAATAAAACTAGAGAATTCAACAAAAGGAACAAGAAACCAAGACGCGCAGACCGCCAGAAGAACCACTCCGGTGCCAACAACAACCGCAAATGCTACTAGTCACATCGTCCGTCCATACAAATCGACATGCAGACCCCCCCCCCCCCCCCCGAAACATACTACTAACAACAAAGCACACCCCTTTAGCTTTGATTCACTGCCGATTCTGCATGTCACCTCCTGCGTGCCTGGAGACAATCTCTACCACGCGGCTATAATGCAATTAATTTAAGAACACAGATGTTTTTTTCGTCGATTTGGTAGGAAGTTGAAATGTTATATACTCTAGGAAATAAGTTTATATAAAATTAAATTTTTGATGACAGTTAAAAAATTGTATTAGCTAGTTTTGCTGTCGCAATTGTAATATTGATTTTGAAATAATAGAAACCTCTATTTACTGGGGAATTCAATATTTGATTATAATAATCAATTTGTATATAAACTTGTATTCAAGGTAAATTAGATACATCATATCTGTATAAGAGAACCAATTATCTTATTTGTGAGTTTAATTATTGAAAATTAGGCATGATCTTGAAAAATACCCCACTGTCTTTCATTTTATTTCGATTAAATAGAAGAATAAGGCTTATTGAATTATAATTTTAAAATATACTTCATCAGATATTATATAAAACGATTTTCATTACTACAAGTTGATAATCCTATGACTATTTTTTATTATTAATTTGTAAAATTATTTTATTTGCAAGACAAACAAATAAAATGTTATAAAACATTTGAAAGAGAAATGTAAATATATAATTTTTGTTGATTATGATGGAGTTAATCTTTATAAATTTATTAATATATGTATGATAAATATATTTTATTTTATTTTTGTTGATTTATTATAATGAGAAAATTTAGAATATTAATTTAAAGCGCATAAATGTGAGTTTAATTTATATTAACATTCTTGTCAATCAAGTCATACCACGAAAGTGCCTTCATCGGGGCAATGATTCTTAGTTAACTACTTTTATGAAACTGCCTAATTGAACTGATTTGCCTAACATTATATCTTTGTGCAACCGCAAATACCAAAGGTGTTCAATTCGTTTCACCAAATTATGTTTAGGTCTGTCCATGTATTTAATCAGTAATCATCTGAGCAATATTAATGATGTAAATAGTAGGGCTCTTAATATATTAAAAAAAAAAAGGAAATGTTTTTGGTAAGCGATTATATTAATATTACCTGCCTAGAAATAATATCAAGTAGTAGTAAAGCCAAAAAAATTATAAAAATTAAAAGGAAAGAAAAAATTATATAGTTTTAAGTTAATAAAACAATGAAGCCATGAATGAGTAAAAAAAAAAAAAAAAAAGATTGTTCATACATTTTTATTATCTATAAAGAACTTATTAGCAAGAAAATATATATTAATTTATACATAATGGGAATAGATCATGTAATGTAGAATTTTCTTGGCATGGTTCTCTACCATGCCAAGAAAATTAAACCAAATACTTTCATATTTGTATTGAATTATTAAGTTAATAAGAAGAAAGCATTTGTTTAGAATATATCATCTTTAACAGCTCAGAAATCCATTTTTAAAAGACCTTAATTCATCAGTACGTTACTGACATTCATTTATGATTCTTTATTTTTACTATTCCGGTCTGCAGTGCTTGATATATTTTTTAACGTTTTCTGAATCGAATCTCTTTATTGCACTTCTTATTTTCTGCTTTTCACAAGACTACATATCCTCCCCTCCCCCAAAAATATGTTTTATCTGCCTCAAATCATAATTTTTTATTGAAAAAGAACTTGCATATTCGTGGCTTCAGTTTATATATTCGCAAAACATATTTATGTAATGTAAACCAAAAAAAAAATGCATGCCATCTTTCAGTCAATCAAATTATTATTTTCTTATGCTCATGGTGTTACGCATGTTTGAAGTTTGTAATATTAAATACTCTCGAGAAATATGCAATAGAACGAATTGCATTGCAAATCTTATAACGAGTTGTGCATGAAAGAACAAGAATGAATGTATTTATGTGTGTTGTGGTGCTTATTTTCCTCTTTATGAAATGTTGAGGAATCGGTTGGAATTGATAGTTGTTGGGTATATTGGCACACCTCATCATGAGTAATTTCAATCAATAATTTTTTTTACGCCATAAAGTAATTAGTATAAAAACTTTTGCCATAAAATGACACTTCACTAATGAAATATTTTTATAGCCTTCAATGACTTCCAATTCATTTAAAGGGAGAAATTGACTGAGTAATAATTATGAAACAAATGAGTTTCCTTTTATATTCATTTTGTTTACTTTCAAAAAAGGATCAAAGTTTGTTCACAACAAATGTATAATTTTCCTTCAAAACAAAATTTAATTTTTACTTCGCCTAAAAGTGCCTTCCACGGTACAGATTTATTGGGAAAACATGTGGATTACCAAATAATCATATAAATGTGTGCCTATCACCTTAATAATTGTCGGAACTATTTGCCAATCAGAGGCATTAAAGAATGATCTCATAGAAAATATGTATTAACGTTACACCAACCCACACCTAATTGTGATTCGAAGAAATCCTTATATGCCTGAGAAATAATGCTGTTAGTAAAAAAGGCACACTGCATACATTTCTAAGTGTATGCTAAAAAAGCAAAAAATGCAAGAAAGAAAAGAAAATTAAGATAAATTTTTATGTATTATCTTTTCAGGGATAGTGTATCTACAAGTACCTTCATCAGTACAAGTAGATAGAGTATGTGTGACTTAGGGCACACCAAGCTATATAGTGTGTCATTTCTTAAGCCATTTAATTGTTTGAAAAAGTTATTTTAGCTGTATTTTAGGAGAAAATTACAAATATTGTAGAGTACTGAAAGTCAATTTTTGTTAGCTTATGTAAATGCTATTAATAAGACAAAACAAAAAAAAAAAAGAGAAGAATTTCATAATTTACAAAATTTGAAAAAAAAAATCTTAATGAATTGAAAATTTATCTTTAACACAAATAAAATTTACTTAAAAACCATCAAGTCTATTTTATTACTTTTGTGTATTTTCCTTTTTCAGATAAATAAAACTTGTATATGTTTTTTTTTTTTTTTTTTTTTTTTTTTTTTTTTTTTTTTTTTTTTTTTAAGGGCACCAGCCTCTAGACCAGGACTTCCCAACCAGGGGGGCACGCCCCACTTGGGGGCATAGAGAAATGTCAGAGGGGGCGTAATCGTTTCGTATATACATTTCCGAAAACAAAAAAATGTATTTAACATGTAGGTACATTAACTGCTCCGAATTGCCATTCCCTGCTATACAAGTTTCAACAAGTCACAACGCCACTTGTGACTCGCCCCCCACCCCAGCTTCCCTTGTTAATCTGAGTTGCTTCTCTAGCTTTAAAAATACTTATTCCATTTTCATCCACTTATGCGAGACAGGTTTTTCAGCTATAGCTTTAATAAAAACTAAACAGCGCAATCGTCTTGCCATCGATTGCGATTTAATCATTGCTCTAGCAAAGACTGAACCCAGAATCGGCCAACTGGTACAGAGTATGCAAGCTCAAGTATCTCATTAGTGATTTTCAAGTGCACTTTTCTGTTAAAGATCCATAATAAATGTATATATTGTATCTGTATTTGAAATTCAAAAAAAAAAAAAAAAAAAAAAAAAAAAAAAAAAAAAAAAAAAAAAAAATGTGTGTTTCTTATTTTGTTGTGAAACTTAAGGAAGGCATGAAAATATTATATTTGGTTTGGAGAGACTCGGCGAAATAAAGGTTGGGAAACCCTGCTCTAGACAATTAGTGCCAAGCTATCTATAGGTTGCACCATCAAACCAGCATGAGAATCCTTTTTTTTTTTACAGCGTATCGATGTCTACGCCATTAGCGACGACATCCAGCTTGCAGCAAGGAATTTTCCCAACGATCCGTGATATGAGAAAATTCCTGCAGCCGGTGGGAGTCGAGCCCACCATCTCCCACATATGAATCTAAAGCGTTAGCCACTACACCACGTGGAGACCCCTTGGTGTTAGACACTAGTCCATATGGAGACCCATGATGTTGGTTTAAAGCTGGTAGAAATCTTGAAAAACATTAAGAGGTTCAATTGGTTTAGAGATATATATTCAGAGCTTCATCACTTGTTTGACGGCTATCAAGAATATATTGATGGATGCATTTGATTTATACGTGAATTTTTTCATGTTTAATTAGAAATCAAAAACTGAGATGACCAATTATTTACAGGGAGCTAAAAAATATTTCTTACCCCCCCCCCCAAACACCTTAAAACATTTTATAGAAATAAATCTGAGTGAGTGAGCTTCGAGCGCAACGATTGGTACAAAAAATAATAACAGAGGAAACTCCAAGATACAGAGCATTCCTCAAAGTTCAGAGTCGAGAGTAATTAATTTAACATACATGAGGAGTTTTGGATTTAATTAAATCTCTTGAAAATGGTAGTGTAAATATTAGCAAGTAGAATGCGATCATATGAAAGCCTAAAATATGTCCTACGATAAATTAAAATATAATATATATATATATATATATATATATATATATATAAATAAGTTGGTACAAACGGTGCTTGAAGTTTCGGAAGTATTGGTCTTGTAAAATTGATGATTAATTAGTAACAGTTTGTATTCTAAGCTTTTCGAATCACACCAGAAATAACCATTATATGGGAACATGCCTGTGTGTCGGACTTTCTAAATTAACTACTATTTCCAAATTAGCTTTGTAAAATCGACTGTGAAGGAAAGCAGAAATTATTTTTCCGAACTTACACACTATTAGTTTGTAAAATATTAGCTTGAAATTACTGTTCCTATAAGAACAGTAGGCCATTATGGTCAAATCAAAAAGAATGATAGATAATCTTACAAGTCAAAAGTAGAGGCATAAAAGAGTGTTGAGTGGTATTCCTAAAGCCAAACCAATCACATTCTTATGAACTTCATCTAAATCCTTCAATCCATTAAAACATCTCAGAATAATATGATCTGCCTATTAGGTCCAAATCTTCAGATCTCTTATTAATACGGTGCTCAGAACACCTGCTATTATCAATTATTTATATCTGAATGAAGCCAGAAAAAATAGAAAACAAAAAATCTCGATAATTTTTTATGAAATAAGCAGGGCAATCAATAAAATAAAAACTTTTTTACTTATTAATCATTAATTAGAACTGCTCTGCAGGTTTAGTAAAAATACCAGTTAACACTTTTTTACAACACCGCCTTACTATAGAAAAGAGAACCTATCTACTACAAGGGCCAGTTTGTTTGAAGTTGATTGACTTTCTGTTAATTTTAAATGATTGAGGAAATTTAGGGCCACTTTTGAAAATCAATAAAAAAAATCTCAAGAAAATAAAGCAATTTTTCAAAACAACTGAATGATTTCTTAAGAAAGGAACCCATACACCACAAAAATCCAAGAAGTCCAAATTTTTATGAATTATCCACATAAATATAATGTATATAGGTTAGCAATCTAACATCTACAAAAGTAGTTCACTTTTGGTAAAATTTGGCACTAAAATACTTAAATAATAAAACGATATGCTCGCTTTGTCGGCAAAATTTACATGAAATATGATTTAGAGCTTAAGGTTTGTCTTTAATAGGCTTGCAGGTATTTTGATAAGGGGAATCAAATTAAATCACTTTCAAGACAATGTCTTCAACCATTTTGAGAAGAGAAGACAAAACAAGAATTGGATTCAATTGGTCCACAACTACCTGTCACCTGTATGAAATAAAGAGATATACAGTCAGAAACAAAAATCTACATACACCTGAAAAGAAATTCAATCGGGAATAAGGAAAATTGGGTAATATATGTAAACATGGTAGAATTGAGCTCAAACCATTATTTTAATTCTATCTGACAATAACAACACATTTGGGTTAAAACAAAAATTACAATGATTAATTAATTGTAATAGAAAAGCTCAATCATCGAGAGGAACAAAAGTCAACATACACTAGAAAAAATCCACAAAAATTAAGAAATTTAGTACTTTGTTGCTCCTCTTTCGCCTGCAATCAGAGCAGTAAGTAATCATGGCATAGATTTTATGCTTTGAAATATTTGTCATAATGTGACTCCATAAATGCTCAATTGAGTGACAGGATAGGTATGCAACTGACAGGGTGTGTTAGTTATAGAGCATGCATTCCCTCACAATTTGAGCAGTATGCTTCGGATCAGTATCCTGTTGGAAATCCAATCCAAGTCTTATAATGTCCAAATACTCATAGTTTAGTCTATGAAAACTAGATTACCCACTCTGGCTGCGGCCATACTTCCACAAACCATCACACACCCATCCCCATGCTTCTATGAGACAAGAGGCTTTCTCCTGGTTACCCGGTTGAAAAATCCATGTTTTCATAACATCTTTTTCACTGTTTTCGGGTGCACATTAATTCCTCTTCTAGAAGCAATATCCTGAGTAATTTCACTTATCCTGATCGGTAAGTTTTGGAGTTCTACCAGTTCTAGGCTGATTAAATACACTTTTTCTTACATTATAATGTTTTTTTCTTTACTGTCTGTACACTAGCAGGGCTTCTTCTACGTTTATCCCCATTTTGACGCACTGAGAGTCCTTCTGTACGAAAATTAATAAAGATGTTTTGTTCTGGTGTGAGAATTTCTTTCCGATTCGAACTCATCTTAATAAATATGATCTTAAATTTAAAAATAATGTAAAGACTTGTAATTATCGTTATTTTCTACTCTTACTGACTAAATGAATCACACAGAACTGGATATAATGTTATACTTATTTTTATTCAATTCTATCTCTACAAGTGTCAGTTGACTTTTGTCCTAGGGTGAAGTAGGTTTATCTGCCTCCCAGCTATAAAATAAACATTGGCCAAATAACTTTATATGCAATATCCTCTTGACTCTAACCTACCTCAGAGTATAATAATATTTTTTATTGAAAACCTCTATTTAATATAAATTGAATAAATCTGTTAAGTGTGTGTAGATTTTTGTTTCTAACTGTATGAAGAATGTTATATTATTCAGATCATATTAACATTAAACTTGATACATTATGATCTAGCATATGGAGCGGCTGGTTAGTTGGTTTACAAGAAAACAAAATTTAAAAACAATTCTAATATTTTATACAAATGTACAATAGAATTTAAAAATAAATAACAATAATCAGTCTTTCCTGAGGTAATTAAGGTATTATTCTAAGACAACATCTCGTTTGCAACTTTCTTTTTTTGCCAGTGATCAATCTGTATATTAATTGTTGCTTCATAATTATCAATAACTGAGAATTCAAAGTCTAAAATATCACAACCACTAATAAAAGAAGAGACTTTATTTTTGGAAATTGCAATTTGTAAAGCACCATCAGCTGTCATTTTAGAAAAATCAATAAAAGGCAATTTCACAATTTCTTTGATTGCATTGTTAACCTTGCAGACTAATTCCAAATGATAGCTGTCATCTAATTTCGGCCACTTTTGTTCTGCAATAGGTTTACTCCATGAAACATATTCTTCTTTAATATCAATACGATTTGGTGCAGACTGCAGTCCTTCCCATAATTCGGAGGAGAAATGTGGTGCTAAGGGATGTATCATGATTAGCAATTCAGCAATACATCGCTCAAAAGCAGGACTCTTGGCCATAACATTTTTATTGCACTTCTTCAAAGCGTTTGTAAGACCTTGTAATTTGGATATGACTATACTCAGTTGATGTGATGTAGAATAATTAAAAGTGGTTCCTTTTAAATAGTAATTTCTTGCGTCCCAAAGATTCTCATTTATTTTATTACAATCATCATTTTCCTCTTTTGTTTGCTTCCGGGCTTCTAGGAAATCGGCTAACAGAGACCATAACCTTTTCTGCCAATTGAGAACACCAGCAAATTTATCAGAATCCCAGTATCTATGAGAAGTAGGAGAAACTTCAGAAATTATGAGTAGCCGAGTAGTGTCAATTCCATACTCATTAATTATAATATCTGGTTCAACTCCATTAAATTTTGATTTTGACATTTTATCCCAGGTTTCTACAACTTTAAGACCAGTATCTTTCTCTATTAAGTCTTTACCCTTTTTAATGACTTCCTCTTTTCTAACACATTTCCCAGTTTCTTGAACAAAGTATGTTTTCCCCATGACCATTCCCTGAACAAGAAGTCGTTGGAAAGGTTCTCTTTCTTCTAACAGATTAATAGAATTCAAAAAATGGCCTATGAAACGAGAATAATATAAGTGTAAGACAGCATGTTCTTTGCCACCAATATAAATATCGACAGGCATGAGTTTATTTGCTTTTGACACAGAAAATGGTTCTGATGAGTTCTGGGGATCGATATAGCGAAGATAATACCATGAAGAGTCAACAAATGTATCCATAGTATCACTTTCTATTTGAGCTTGCATCTTGCATTGAGGGCAGGTAGTATTTATTGACTTTGATGTAGAAATTGGGAGATCACTTGTTTCAGCAGGAACAACTCCACAATTTTCACAGTGAAAAATAGGTATAGGTGTTCCCCACCTTCTTTGTCTGGAAATCAACCAATCCCTTAATTTAGAGCTCACAAAATAACCGCCTAAACCTGCATCTAATGCTAACTGACAAATCCGCAGCCTTTTTTCATAATTATTTATTAACTCCTTTTTGCTGAAGTCAATACCATGCATTTTTGAAACTTGTCTGTCTTTTTCATCATATGAAGGGAAACCAAGTTTTATATCACAGCCGTCATCAAAGTCTAGATCATTAGAAAAATAAATGGGTAACATTTTATTATTGAATGGATTGAAGGCTTCTAGTTTAGTTTCTGAACCAAAATACTTCAAACCAAGAACACTAGTCGGAGTAGCACCAACAAAAGCTGCTTCATGGATGTGTTCGGGGTATTTCACCCATATTGAAACAGTTTCCACAGGGAAACCATTAACAATTACATTAAAATCAAATCTGGCACCATTGCATTCACCAATCCAATGTTTTTGAAGTTTAATAATGTCTCTCCAATCTTTTAGCCTGGGATCGTCTAAACCTTCCAATAAAGATTGAGCAAATTGAGATGTTTTGATAAACCATTGTTTTAACAGCTTTTTCTCAACAGTTGCACCTGATCTCCATGATTTACCATTTGAATCGACTTGTTCATCGGC
The DNA here is from genome assembly GCA_946811695.1 of Gonocerus acuteangulatus. Classification (NCBI taxonomy): domain Eukaryota; kingdom Metazoa; phylum Arthropoda; class Insecta; order Hemiptera; family Coreidae; genus Gonocerus; species Gonocerus acuteangulatus. Next base: position 64,543,413 of record OX328127.1, on the reverse strand, counting down.
AAGAACAGTTTTATCTATTGGATCCCAGTTTACTAGAGCCTCTTTTTGATAGACTAGACCTGCTTTGAATAGTAGGAGGAATATATACTGAGTGAATTTGTAATAATTTTCTGAGCATGTCACAACTTCTCTATCCCAATCAAAGGTAAAACCAAGTTTCATTAATTGGTCCTTCATAGAAGATATGTTATTCATTGTCCAGTCTTTGGCATCAACCTTGTGTTGTATGGCAGCATTTTCAGCAGGCAAACCAAATGCATCAAATCCCATTGGGTGTAGGACATTTCTTCCATTCATCCTATGAAATCTTGCAAGAACATCACTAATTGTATATACTCGGACATGCCCCAAGTGCAAGTTTCCTGAAGGATAGGGGAACATGGATAGCACATAAAATTTGTCCGGACAGTTCTCATTAAATGTACCTTTGTTGACAATTGATCCCCATTTTTGTTCTATTTTATGTTTGACATCAACATTCAAGTTATTTTTGAAAGAATGCTGTACAAGTTTTCGAGATTGAAGCGTATCTATAGATATTGCTGTAAATTTTTTGAAAAAACGTTTACTTAAACTAACTCTATTACACCTAGGAAAAACCATTTTTAAATTTGAAACACCACTTAACCTGCATTGTATAACCTTCTTCTACATCACAACAACGTAAATATTGAAATAATTATTTTCTCACAAAAGAAGGCACTAACAGCAAGAAGTTCGCAACAATAAAAAATTTGTAGACATTTTATTTAGGTAAGTTCAATTTTCAATGAGCAATCTCCACTCCTTCCTGCAATTTTCATTGGAAAAAGGTGAATGCAGACCCTCCATAAGTTACCTTTCCAAACAAACTGTTATCAATTGATAAAATAAACAGTTTGATAACAATTCCGTTATCCTACTTTTGTACAGTTACTGAATACTGCGATTCTAATTATCGAAAATCGATTTGAAAATCATTATAATGAAACGATTTAATATTGCATTCAAAACAATGAAACCTGTTATTGGGATGATCCATGTTGGAGCATTGCCAGGTAATATTTCTTCATTACTTGTCATTATTGTCATGTTGATTTCTGATATTGAACAAATCATTGGTCTCCCAAATATTCAGGTCAGGAATTTTTAGTTATTCTACCTAAATATAGAGCAGTTGCTCTTATCTCACCTTGTAGTACCTCAAGCATTTATTGAATGTGTTGGGAAATATTGGATGATATTGAATGATGAGGAATATTGCTTGCTATGAAATATTGAAAGTGTTGAGTGATGTTGGACTAGTATCTCACTCATTTATTGAAAGTGTTGAGAAATAGTGGATCAAGTTTTTCCCTCCCTAGTTTAACCATGAAACACATAGAAAAAAAAAATTATTCCTCTCTCCTCATTGCTATAGATTGGTTTGATAAAAAAGTATAGTATAGCATTTGAACTTACAAATGCATGTTTAGGGAAAAATAAAGCCTACCCAATTTTTATACTTAACATTAACCATATTTCATTTGTATTTACTTGTATTTTTATTATTTATAAAAAATATAAAGTGTCTAAGGTGTTGTATGACTGAGAATTCTTTTTTTTTAATTCAATACTCGTACATTATGTATAGTATTACACTTTCATTAACAGTATTTTAGCCCATCACCAAGGCTGAAAAAGCAGCAAATTGGGTAGTTTTACATTGGCATAATGGTACTTTGGGTATGTTATTCACAGTATTTATACAGACAAGTGAAATGTTATAATTAACTAATTTATTTGCTCTTTTTTTTTTTTGGCTTGCTTATCTTAATAAATCAATTGTACTCTCAACTACAGGTATAAAGGTAGAGTATTTTTTTCTAGAATTCAAAGGGGTTTCGATCCGAGTGGACTACCTAAAAAAATACGTATTTTATTATTTACAGAAATTACATTGGACATGTGTGTTTCAGAGGGTCTTATACTTCCTACACCATTTAGTAAAATTTGCCCTATGGTAATAAGGATAGAAGTTCCTTCTATATTTTCTCTATCTGTTTTCATTTCTTTTCTTATCCTCCCCCCTCAAACTGATAATATTTGAATAAATCTAATCTATTTAATAAATAATACTGTCCACAACTTCCATTGAAGTTTTAGTTGTGGATTATGAGGAATATGAATATTCCTCATAACTTATCTCATGAAATAGACTTTAAATTAACCATCCTCTAAAATAAATAGAAAATCATTCCATCAAAAACTGTCTTACTTTCAAATAAATTCATAGAAAGTGTTGCTTTTGTTTCGATTTACAGCTCCTGGACTCAACCTCAAATTAGCTGAATTTGGATCAGTAATTTTTGAGTTGTCATTTCGTGAATTTAGATATTTTATCTGATAGTGAAAAAATATCAATATAGTGAAGTAAACAAATACAAGAAGACTGGTCTATTTTATTTATTTTCCAAATTATTTGTTTTATTTTTATAATTTACTGTATTTTGCCGTTAATGTTACAAGTGAACATTTATTTATTTTTCTAGGAACTCCAAAATATTCTGGATCTATTGAAAAATTGATTGATACTGCGTGCAAAGAAGCTGCAATATACGGTTCCTGTTGTGTGGTAAACATTCATTATGTTAACATTATTTTTAGTTTGGCACACATGTAGTACTTGATTCATGTACTGTAGTACCTGGGCTGAAAGGTTCTACATTATACTTCATCATTCCATTGGTCAAAATTGGGTTCTGAGTTTATGTTATTTTTGAATATTTCTTATATGTTGACATAAAAAAATCCAAGCTTTATCAAACCAATTTTGAGATCAGATTTATATATCAGGTCATCCCATAACTAATGTTGGTTTTTAATATTCTGTCGGTTTATGTTCCCTCCTTTTTAATTTATTTTTGTTTACATTTTTTGTTTATTATAGCATTAAATACACTTCTATTTATCATATTTTGGTTGGTGACACTTATTTATTCTCTGCTGAAATTTCATTTGTAATGGTTCTTCTATTGTTGCTTCAACTTATTGAAATGTATTATATGTAGAAATATATGGCGAAAATGTCATTAGTGAGTGAAAAGTGCACCAGTGGTTTGAACAATTTCGAGTGGGAAACTGCAATCTTGAAGACCAGCCTCCTCGATACAGGTCAGCCAATAGAGCTTGACAACAAACTCCTGCAAGCTACTGTAGAAGAAAATCCTGTTGTAACATTTGAAGAGTTAGCAGAAAAACTTGGATTGACACATTCTACTGTCCAACAACATAAACCGACATTACTTCTGGGGTGGCCTGATATTTATTATAATGGTTGTCTTTGAGAGGAATGTGCTCAGTTTAAGCATTTTCTGCATGACAGACTTTTTTATTTTATTTTTTATTTCTAGCTGCTTAACAACATACAAAAATAACACAATTTTCAGATAGCCTTTGTTAGACCAAGAAAAAAAGTTAATTTGGATAAATCAACATCGTTATCAGACCCAGTGACCTAAAACACATAAAGTCTTGTGTGGTTAGTAGATTTTAATTTATTTTATTTTTTGTTTGTATGATTCTGGAATTTCCTTATGGATGTTACTTAAACTACTGAAGATAATTCTTTTCTGATGGGCAGAGGTTTTCTATCCTTCGTGATTTTATTATTTTAAGAAATGGTCAAAATTGTTTTGGAACCCCACATAAAAATTGGGAAACATTAATAATAAAAACTTCTCTCATGAATAGGATAGTGTGATGTTGGAGAACATGCATGATGTTCCTTATACTAAGCCTAAAGCCTTCCCACCTGAAGTAGTCTCCGTTATGACTAGAATTTCTAATGAGGTTAAAAAAGTACTTCATCCAGATACTCCTTGTGGAATACAGGTAAATTGTTTGGCTAATATTGGATGTACAAATAAGTTTTGTTTTCTGGTAACTTTTAAGCTTTATTCAAATAAATAAAATGCATTTTATTCAGAGTATTCTCCATCACTATGACTTTCCCCTTCTTTCAGATACCATACAGATACCACGTTTAAAAATTCCTCCTCTTTTGAAGCGACCCAAGAATAGACTCAATTTTTGGCTCTTTAGTTTCAAGTGCTGCTCGGCCCATGATGAGTCATCGATTGGAATAACTCTTTAAGTCGGTAAGAGCAATGTCTGGTTAAAATGGTGGTTGGAGTAGGAAGCCCCACCAAGGGCGAGTGTTGGTGTGCTGAAAGATCACTTTGTTGTGTCTTTTCAGATATTGGGAGCATTAATGCTCGGCTTGGTTGCATCAAATGTGGTTTCCTAGGGCTGGACAAGCTTTTTAATAGATCACTGTGAACCAACGCACAGCATTATCTTCTTGATATTAATATCCAATTTTTCCGTTGAAGTTGTCGCATTGCTAGGCTTACACCATGGTTTTCCACACATTTGGCTGATATAGAAGATCCATTTTTTGAGAGATCTCTTGGCTGAAGTTCATACAGATCCAAATTTCCTTGTTTACCCATGGCATTGACACAACTTAAAATCACTTGCTGGGTCTCACCAAAGGTTTTAGGAAGCTCGTCTTGGGTTTAGCATGAAACCAATAACCCTGCCAACTCAGGGGCATCAAACTGTAGTAATGCCATCTTTGCTAATGCCTCAAAACTTATTTGTACACCCAATAATTTAAAAGAAAATGTTATTTATGAAGGATATTTAATTAAGTATTAATGTTGTTTTTAAGTTTCACAGATATTAGCCGGTGGAAACAATGAAGCCATTGCAATTGCTAAAGCTTGCCAGCTCCAATTCATTAGAGTGGAAGGTTATGTCTTTGGTCATATTGGGGATGAAGGATACTTTGATTCTTGTGCTGGGTCACTTTTACGATACAGGAAACAAATAGATGCCGAATCAGTGCTTGTGTTTACCGATATAAAAAAAAAGCACAGGTTAGAAATAAGAACTGGATGGGTTTTATTTAATTTTAAAGAGTTATTTTATTATTATTTAAATTGATATTTTAAACCTTTAATGGTAATTGTAACAAACCATCAATCAATAATTTATACAGCAAGTGCTTTTTAGTAAATTAAATAAAAAATTAATATATATTTTTCAGTTCTCACCAGATTACTAACGATATCACTATAGAAGAAACTGCTAAGACTGCAGAATTCTTTTTGAGTGATGGGATAATTCTGACAGGAACTAGCACTGGAGCCCCAGCTGATCAAAATGAACTATTAAGTAAGAAATTCCTTTATAAAATGTAAAGTTTTTAAAAAAGAACTTACAGATTTATTTATTTATAGATAGACTAATTGATTGTCCACTTTTTTTTATGTACAAGTGAAATGATATTTTTTGTCCACATTTATTATGACGTTTTATGATTCTGGAGAGCAGAAATCTTCAGAATAACTGCCACACGTCATGTTGAGATAAAACCTATCGCATGTTTTACACACTCAGTGTCTTAAGTATTGTGAATGCACATCATAGACAAAAATACTTGAGTTACTGGCAGCCATAAACAATTTTTTCAAATTTCTAAAATAAATTAATCTTTTTGTATTCATATGTAAGAAGTTAAACAGTAATAGATAGTTCATCTATGTGTAAATGAAATTATTATCATTAGAAACCAAGCCACATGTGTGGCGTAAATGCATGTAATTTATTAATATTGTTCTATATATAATGTCTTGTTTACATAGATGAAGTTTTATGATCCAAGTCAGCTCACACGTATAATATTCGTAACATTTTTATCGGGTGAATCAAGTTGTCAAAGTCCTGATCTAATTTTAAAGAAATAAACAATCATTTCCTTTGTCTTAATTTCTTGATCTTAACATCTTGGTTGAGAACCTTCCGCAGGTAGGTCCACATCTAGACTGATATGATAAATCATGTCTAATACGTATCTGCTGTTTAGAAACGATAGCTTTAGGATAAATGTCGATTTTGAAGAAGAAGTATTTTTCATTTTATAAAGTAACTAGCTGAATACCCGTGCTTCGTCACGGCAGATAAGTAGTTATTTAATTGCGTTAAATAATGATTCATTAAAATTACGTTACTACACAATTCTGTGCAGTTTATTATAGCACGGTTCCCGTCATACTATATTTTATTCAATGGGCGTTAAAATTTAAAAGTTTATGTTTCCAAGGGGCGAGGTTAGCTCAGTGGTAGAGCACTGGACTAATAAGCTAGAGGCCTTAGTTCAAATCCCGAGCAAGCACTAAAGATTTTTTCTTCTAGTGTCTTTGTTCATGGGTTGAATTCGGCCTTTCTGACCGTCCCTAGGTCAACCCAGCCTTTAATTAATTTAATAATGGGTACCTTGGTTGGTGCTAATGACTCTAGCAGTCGAAGCAGCCAAGGGGAAAATCAGGCGGCCGGAGCATAGTACTGACCACACTATCTCCCTAGTGTGCCGTATGTTCATGAATCAGATACCTCTATAGTATCTGCCCCTCAGGGCCCTCATGGCCTGTTACGGGACTGATTTTTGATTATGTTTCCAAGAAGTCATATGGTAACACCCAATATATTTACGAATATTACCAAGGTTATAGGCGAGAAGGCATTGCGAGGGTTCCGGATATTATTACCTCACCTGGAAAACCTAAGGATATGCCATACATCACGGTTTGACCGGGACTGTCCCGGTAGTTTGCAACTGTTTCGGTGTCCAGCGCCCGGTTTTATCAATGTCCTGGAAATGGCTGTAAGATGTAAAAAGTAATGGATACATGTTTATAAGAATCTTTTTTAAATCGGATACTTCTCTCCAATCAACATTTTTACTACTGCTCTCAGTGTCAAAGAAATGAGAAGTAATCTAACTGTAAAACGCTAGAACTACCTGCACAGCGCTGCCAGCTGCCAGACACTACTATTTGGCTGAGAGATTGTTTTAAGAAAATCAAGTAGCAAAAAAAGTTCCGTTCTTATTTTTAAGGTTTGGGTAGACTAACAGTTTAGGATTCCCCCTTCCCGTTAGTTGCTAGGCTTAAAACTCACCAACCATTTTGCTTATAATTTGTACTCTTTTTATTCCCCCCCCCCCCCTCTGGTATGCCCATCCCATATTAATGTGTCTCGGTTTAACTCTCCAAAAATATGGCAAGCCTATCTGACGGGGACAGGCAGAAATGAAACGCAATTAAAACTCTATGAGGGATAGTTAATTTCTAGTAATTCAAGGTCTGCCATCATAGTTGAAATTAACCTCAATTAGAAATAAAACTATGAGATAGATAATGTAAGGAAACAGCTGTTCTTTATCGTCCTAGCAACGCAGGCTGCCTAGGCTTGCCTTTTCTAACCAACTCAAACTTTAAACCCCCCTAAAAATGCTTAAAAATACGAATATCAAAAAATCCTTTCTTAGCGAGCGCCTACGTTGTATAGGGAGTGTCCATGCAAAATTTCAAAATTTTCTGTCGAGCGGTTTGGGCTGGGCGTTGATAGATGAGTGAGTGAGTGAGTGAGTGGTATTTGACAAATATATAGTAGATTCATTTGTTGTGACCTTATTTATTAAATTAAAAAATATTTTATCTAGCTATATAATCTGAGTTTTTTTATTAACTGCCTTTTTAGTGTTTTTAATTATGTGTATATTTTCCTTTATTTTTCATTTTATGGGGTTTTTCTCTTTATCTAATATCTTTACTGTGTCAACATTAAAAGTGTGGCTATTTTGTATTGCATGATCCACCAATGCAGTTTTATTGTCAGTCTCGTCAAGGTTTTTGGCATGTTGTATGTATTTATGAATAGGACGTATAGGTAAGGACGGAGAACGTCTAAGGTTACCATCGTCCTGTGAAGTGTTCTTCAATGAAAATTATGTTTGTACTTTAAAGATATTATAGGATCTTTTTGGCATGTTGTTTAAATATCTTTTTTAATAGTAAGCTAATGATTTTTGTTTTTCTATATTTTAGTGTGATATAAAAGCTTTTTGTTTTAATAATTTACTATGAATTATTTGTTTGAACTGCTTTCTAAATCTAATTATTTAAACTTTACAAATGTGTAATAAATAATGATATGTGGCATTTTGAGCCCAGACTTTGTTTTACTTAGCAATGAATTAGGATTAAGTATTAAGGTACCATTTAATTTTCTTTTATCTGTGTTGCTATAATGGTGGAAGGTGGCTATTAAATAAAGTAGTAAGAAGATTCGTCCTTCTATAACGAATTTATTGTAACGGCTCATGGTGAGAGAGCTTTGTAGAAGTGCTCTGAAAGTGATCCCTTTAGTAATAAATTGTTTGTAAAAGAACAGACCTTTTTTTTTACTTTCTACAATTTCATTTTCTATTGTAGAGTAATATGAAAAAAATAAAACCAGCTATTTGCAGTATTCAGCATTTAAACCATTTCTTCCCCTCTTTTTTAGAACTCAAAAGATCTGTTGATCTTCCAATAATAATTGGTTCTGGAGTAAATAAAGATAATGTTCAGGACTACATATCAGCTGATGCCTTTATTATCGGATCTCATTTCAAAGACAAAGGAAGGTTGGTATTAATCGTTTTTTTTTTTTTTTTTTTTTTTTTTTTTTTTTTTTTTTTTTTTTTTTAGCGCGGTTACTCCCTATCTCCATAGGGAGAACCCGCTTATGAGGTTGACCTCATGACGCAATCCGGAAGTGCCGACTAGAAACTTTCACGTTTCAGACCCTATAGATCACAAAAATATAGGTGGCTAAAATTTGTATATATATTGTAATGATATTTTACATTACATATTTAAAAGTTTTAAATTCGAATAACCGTTAAAGGTAAGAAAGGCGGGTAAAGACGAATACAAGGTTTGCGGAAAATAAAAAACAAATAAATTTTTCTTATATTAACTTTCATCAAAAATTAAAAGTTTTAAATTAAAAAACTAACACAGAAAATTCGGAAAATCCAAAAAAGCTCATTGATATGTTGGATTCGTTGCTGGGATAAGCAAATATTATTTGTTACATTTGTCTAGCAGTCAATACAGGTAGCATTGGAGACCGGTATGACGCTCCCGCCAAGAAACAACGCCATTCCTGATGCAGCTCTAGTAGAGGCTGTTACAAGCCAGTCTGTGAAAAGGTGGCTCCAGTCTCATATATCAGTCCATTGAAAGCAGTTCAGTTTGTAATGGAAGAAACAGTCACATACATGTCAGTCTATTAAAAGCAGTTCAGTTTACAAGAAGATACAATCTCATAAGTGCAGTTCAGTGAAAAGAAGAAGCAGTTGTAAAGAAGATCCGGTCCTATACAGTTAATACCGAGCTGGCTTTATATCAGGTAATACTTGTTTATCTATGCCTGGATATAACTTATCTATGAGTTTTTCTTTTGTTTTGGTTTTTTATTATTTAAAATTATCTTTGTATTACTTTACTGGACTCGAACCCGACCCCTGAGATAAAGAGTTTCTAAAATTAAACAGTATAAAATTTTATTATATTGGCTCCCAATGTAGAGGTGTACGTAAATAAATTTATTAAAAATAAAACATTTTATTTATATTATAACAATATATATATATATATATATATGTATGTATATATTTATATATATGCTTGTCTGTTCGCGCTCCTGACGGCTCAAAAATGGTCCGATTTTGATGAAATTTGACGCAAAAATCTGTCTTCTAATTTAAAAGGTCAAGTTCGTTAACCAGCAGAATCCGCCCACTAGAAGATAGTGTTTGGGGCAAAATTCGCGCAAAAAAAATCGTAACGCTTACGTTTTTGAGTTTATATGCTTGCAGGTACTAGTTTTATAGGTTTGTTAATATAAGAAAACGAATGAAACCATTTTTAAGGCGATATCTGTAACCGTTTCTGAGAAAAGTGGAATCAATGTTTTTGTAAGTAATTTTTTTTTTTTTTGTGAGTACTTAGAATCGCGGGATTCAAATGAAATATTTTCTACATCTTGGAAATTAATCCCAACTAAGATGATTAAATTTTGGTTATATTTGAAGTTAAGGAAGTATGCGAAAAAAATATTTTATTAATAGACATGAAAAGTCTTCGGATATTAATACAGTTTTCGTAAATATCTCGATAACGGCTGGGAAATTGTGGTAAGTGGAAGGTGACCATTCGAATGCTTACTAAATTCTCTACAAAAAATATTCTGAAGCAATATTCGATGGGACAACGTCAATGAGAGATATAAGCGCATAAAACTTAAAAAGTGTTTGTTTTGAAATGGTTTTTCTCTTTCTTTATGTCACTTTTTAATTGGTTGTTTCTAGTTTTAAATTGCATTTATCAGTAAAATTAGTATTGTAGTAAAATAAGCTAACAAACGGTGAAAGGTATTGGTAATAAGTTTGGAGTGGCTGTGGTAATCATGATGGCAGTGGCTGTCAGTTTCCTGTGATTTGTGATGCTAATCTATTCCATTTCTTCAAGATGTACGTAACCGCGCTAAGATGACGCAGTTCCTGCGAGTCGGACTTTTTTTTTTTTTTTACTCTAATTTCATTTAAAAATGTCCCAAAAATGCAATTAAATAATACTATCTCAGGTTTTAGTTGCCCAACTTAGTTTGAGAGTACTTTCATCAAGAGAATTCCCTCAAAACGTTTGATGGATTACATAAAATAAATAATAATAAGTTTCAAATCGTCGTTCAAATTTCACAACCATGTAAGTTTATTTTTTGCGAAATTGAGTTATTGGTATCTTTAGAATACTTATTCTCTCCCGGATATGATGGTAATAGAAATTAAAAAAAAAAAAAACAAATCAATAGAGTGCACTAAAATTGACTCTATTACTTCCGCAGAAAACAAAAGCTCGAGCACAATCGCTTATCTCTCTCTTCTATTTTTGGCCATCCGAGTTGTTTGGCGAGTTTTTTTTGTTTAAATGTTACTGAAAATATGGGTTATGTCGAAAATTATTGTATACTTATAAATTCCAAGTTAGAGATCATTATATTTTTATTTTAATTTTGTTTTAAGGCTCTCCTGAAAAGTTGGAAAGATTGACTTATGCTGATGTGAAATTTGAGCGACAATATGAACAAAATTGTTTAAAGGAAGGACCTTTTCTAACTCTCTGCCTGAAAAGAAGATTATTACAATTATTTATTATTTTTTAGTGTGTTCTGATTCCTAGGCAAAAAACACAAGGAACAGAATCCTCAGATACTATAGAATAAACACTTATTCTAGGAAATAAGCATGGCTAAAGTAGTTAGCTATGAAATAGTAACTGTGTGTAAAGAGTTTACCGATAAATTTTAGTTAGTATCTATGGAAATATAATATTTTTTTTGGAGTCAACAGCGCTTATCATCTTACTCATACAGGAAAACATCTTAGTCAACTGAAGGTATCACCTTAGTGTGTTTCAATATAATTTCATGGAACAAAACATATACTTCCAGAACTTCAAGCATCCTTTTCGCCAACTGAAGTGTTCCTATCAAAATTTACGCTCAAACCTTTTTTGTTAGAAATTTATTAGGATTTTGAATGGTTTTCTTCCGCTTAGCATGATTTTTGAACCTTCTTTGTGATAATAAACAAACTATAAGAAAAGCCCAAAACTGGCCCAAAAGTTAGTATTTCGAAACATAGCCAAAATTTAAACGTTTTAGTAATGTGGACCACCTGGAAAAGGATTCAAATATCTCCGTTGTTTTCGAGCTCCCAAAATCAAACTTATAGTTTATTCAATGTTTATCGAAAACTGTTGAGTATATCTCCTTGAAAGTGGATTCATTTCTCCATCTAAATATCTATGAAAATGTATCTGAAACCTATTAATACAAAACTGTAAGGGTTATGATTTTTGTCACTCAAATTTTTTTCAGTTCTTTAAATGTTTTTAACACGTTTGGGACCAGCATCGTGGCCGAATGCCTCTGAGAGAGGTGTCTGCAGGCCCAGCGTTGTGTTGTGTGTGTCAAGCTTGCCTTTCTTTCTATCCTTACTACTCCAAACATTCTCCTACATCCTTCGTATTTAGTTTGGTACCACATTAAGTTATTCCCGGTTAGGTTTGCGGGTCTGGTATCATATGATACTGAATCTGCCAGAAAAATTCCTTCAGCGGACTCTCTGTCATGGCATATTTGACACTTAACTAAATTGTAATTAATACACTAAAAGTACATAATTTATCCTCCTGAAATTGTTAAGAATACTAAACGAATATTCCAAGAAGAACTTTAAGTCTATTTTTGTGGATTTGCCCCTCTTTACAAGCCATCTTTTTTGTTTCACAGAAAGGAAAGGCGTCACTTCTATTCTAGCTTGAAAAAAATAATAACCTGACGTTTGCTCTCCTGACTTGTTTGTACCTTGAACTGGCAGTCTTAAAATACTAACCCCTTTTGTCTACAATTAGAATTAATAAAGATACTAGTAACTAGTAAAGATACTTAATTTGTCAACCTATATTGTTTTGATTGAATAAGACTTTCCGTGAGTAATAAGAGTTATTGTAATTTTCAGGTGGGAGAACGAGCTTATAAAAGACAGAGTTCTAAGCTTTATGGAAAAAATAAATAACCTTAACCAGAATTAGCAGGGGAAAGAGGAAGAAAAGAACAGATTAATTTTTAACTATCTCTAATTTCTACTTGAACTATGTTGTGATATGTTTGTAAGCAGTTATGTTGTCAATTGAAATTGTACACGAGTCTTGAAAGATGTTTTTTGTTACTAGCATTTCTGTAAAAAGAATCATCAACAAAAACTATGGGAACAAAATTGAAAGTTAAAACAGAACAAAGAAAAAGGAAATTTGATTTGGCCTTGTATGTTTTACCTTATTTAAGGAGGTGTCAAACAAATATTCCTCACTCTGTAAAAGTAAACATTTTTAATTAAGTAATGTTCATTTACTTATTATTTTAAAATAAATAATGATTGAAGTCTAACGTCCTTCATTACATTACTTGTTTTTTTATTTTTTACAGTAAAACCTCTATATTTTTAAAGTCTTTAATTTCATGGAGTATCACTGAACAAAAACTAATAGTAACATAAATTCTTCCTTGGATTAGATATGATCTAATGTTCACTTTTGCAATTAATGATGGAATAAAACAGAAGAAATTCCCTTATTCAAAGTTACAGAATTTCCCCCACCCATAAAATATAAGATGTAAGGGTTACTGTAGCCTGTTACAGAACCCCTTTATATATCCGTGAGAAAACAAATTTTCGTCTACTATCTTCTTGCTGCTGCGATTGTCACATCATCTAAAAAAAGAACTTCCACTCAGAGAAATCGAAGTCTAAGCAGTAGCTCATGATGAAGGCAGGCAGTATGATCTGCAAAGGGTGCAGTCTGGCTCATGAGCGTCAATGCCTGTATATACTCTTAGCATTTCACGATTCAACTCTTTATGAAATTGACAGGTGGATGTTTATATTCCTCCAATCCACACCGTAGGAAAGTTGTTTCGATAAGGCTGTTTGCTAAGTGTTAATTTGTTTCATCTTTAAAAACCTACAGAATACCAAAGCTGAGCTCATTCTGATGAAACGTTTTCTTCTCACTAAAAGAATTCTAGGTCAACACCTTTTTTGGGTTGCAAGTTGAATATATATATATTTTTTCAGAGCATCAAGATAAAAAAAAAAAAAAATGAATTTTTATCAGTACATTACTTTCCTATAGCTGATAATTGCCGAATGGCCTTTTTTCATATACTAATGATGACAATGATGTAAACAAATATATGGAATAAAAATCTTTAATTTTGATTTTCTCATATTTATTCCTCCAATTGAAATAAATTAGTTAATCCACCCCAATTGCTAACAAGTTGACACTTTGAAGCTACCCCGCAAGTTAATTAATAACTAAATGGTACTTTAATGAAATAATGAATTATAGAAGAAGGCAGATGGTAAAAGTTTTAATAACTAACTCCACAACACGCTCCTCTCTTCCCCACAGGTTTCACATCCATTCGGTGCCTTTTCTGGGGAATATGCTACAAATACAAGTCAAATCTGATCATGGCCATATTGGTGGAAGGTGACTCAATCAAGATTTATTCATAGGACAATAGAAGGTGCTGCCCTGTTTTCATAATGCAATCTATACTTTGGGAGTTTTCTAACTAAACAATCCTGTAGATCCACCTTGTGTCAAATCTAACATAGATACAGACATAAAATTAACAAGTACGTGATGAAAAGGGTAAATCTGAAGGAGAGCGTCCTCAGCACCGATTTTCTTCAAAGTTTGCACTATAACGTATTTTGATGCACTAAACACGAATCCGTTGGGAAAAAAAGTTGCTCGCAACTAGGAAAGAAGTTATTTAAAAAAAAGGTTCACTGTTATGAAGGTTAGGGAAGACTGCCTTGGACGACTTTTAGGCATAGAATTCTTTTCATTTCTGCGAGTTGGATTGACTAGAGGTTTTGATGTTTTCTTGAGCGAGCGGAAACGCATAGCACGTATGCCCAAAAGCGACAGTTTACGACCAAGTCAGCTACCACAGGTGAGTCTAAATTTCAATTACACTTCCTCATTAAGGACTATTGCGCTGGCGCGTGTTTACATATAAGCTGTTTACCCAGTCTTTTATAACCTCCATAACAGTGAACTTTAGTGCTTAATAACTTCTTTCCTAGTTGAGAGCGGGTTTTTTTTTTCAACGGATTCGTGTTTAGTGCATCAAAATACGTTATAGTGCAAACTTTGAAGAAAATCGTAGCTGAGGACGCTCTCCTTCAGTTTTACCATGACTTCTTTGTCAATTTTGTCATTAACAGGGTTATTTTATAGGTGAATAAATATAGATTCGTAGAGGAAGTGTTTATCAGTATTGGATTCAGTGAAAAGGAAAGAGTTTTTCTTCCTTTCATCATTTTTGTTTGCGTTGAACCGTTTTCTTATGGGGTTTTTCTTTGTCCAATGTAGGCACCTGTCTAATGTAGGTCCATGTAGGAAGTTTGGTGCGCACCTCGTTTGCGGTCCCCATCAACCTTTGAAACTCGATGATCAGGTTGCACAGAGTAACTGTACAATGATTAGCAGTGCTGTATTGTCTTAGCTCTTGATTAATATAGATATTCCAAATTCTGCAATTGGATTCGACATTATCTAAACAAACATGTTGATTATTTGCTTCAACTAGCGCTTTCTATTACATGTCACATCCGGCGCCAAAAAATGCTTTTAATAAAATTGCTATGCTAATTTCGTTACACCCCTCAAAAGTTTTGAAAAAAAATCATCATAAATCACCTACTATGCTCCAAAACTGACTCCCTAAAAAGAAGTAAATAGATATATGCGTTTATATGCATTTGGATCTGGACGTTTTTGTTGGCTTCTTAAATAAAAGCCCTGGTTAGCAAAGCTAGTTACGCTTTAAAATTGAAATATAATGTGTTAGCAATCAAGTTCTATGCGATGGCACTGAAAGCCTAGAAAATTATATCTACGCCTTTCAGAAACGAGCCTACACTTTTCGACAGAACAACCTTGTGAACAACTCTATTTTATATAAGGTTATCATTTATTTTATCACTTATGCGATTGGATGCGTAAGGGAAATGTTACGTTACGTTTGCACATTTTCCTTTAGTGTAGGGTTTCCTTCTTGGGAATAACGTTTTAAGAAGATCCTCTTTGTTAAAAGAATCTTGGCTGTCTCTTGAGTATTTGAACTAACAGCTCACGACTGTTCAAAGTAGGAACTTAGTGTACTTTATTCGAATCATATTTTTTTTGTATTGCCATTAGTTATAGCATTCCTTGCTATTTAATTAGAGTCTATAGAGGAATCTATACTATTAGTTATGGTTGTCACAATTTTAAAATATAGTTTAAACCGATTTGAACTTTTCGCTAATTTAACTCCTGTTTAACTATTTATTAGAATCTAAGGCCTGGACAATGAGCAGTAGAAATCTTCCAAAGCTCGTAGTATTCGATTTAGGTAAGTTTTAATTCATCATGTTAAGCTTGGGGCATTTACTAATTCTAGAATTTGGCTCTGTATTTTATCTCTAGATTACACTCTGTGGCCATTCTGGGTAGACACTCATGTACAGCCTCCATTCCATAAAAATGGGTGAGATAATATGTATTATGATTTGTCAAAGTTTTTCTTATTCCGAGAATTGACTTGAAACTTGAGTTTTTTTTCATTGACAGAGACCAGATTGTAGATTCTCGAGGAGCAAAAGTAAAGTGCTATCCTCAAGTGAATGAAGTTTTGAAGACATTGCAGGATATGAGCTGTGATATGGCAGTTGCTTCCAGAACATCGGAAATAGAAGGAGCCCAACAACTCATCAAGTTGTTTAACTGGGATAAATATTTTAAGTATAAAGAAATTTACCCTGGCTGCAAGGTAGCTCATTTCCAACAGTAAGTTATATCTTTACTACTTATTATACTAATTTTATGTAGAATTAGTTGGTATACTTCTATTTGTTGGAATGCTAGATTTAAAAGAATTAGAAAACCTAAATCAAGGAGAAAAACCTAAATGAGGTGGGGTAAATGTGAAGACAAGGGTTCTCGGCACCGATTATTTTGAAATTTTGCACTATATCGTATTTTGATGCACTAAACACGAATCCGTTAAAAAAAAAAACCTCGCTCTCAACTAGGAAAGAAGTTATTAAGCACTAAAGTTCAGCTGGCATTTCCAAATCTCGAGCCTTGGACTCTTCACGCTCCTAAAATTGATCTTTTGCTGACCAGATATATCAAGAGAGACACCGTTCCTAGAATATTTCAAGCTGAATTCAATAGAATCAGGTTGAAGTATGCAGGAGCAACAGAGGTATTCACAGATGGCTCTAAAACTACTGACGGCGTAGGATGTGCGATAGTTTGTAATGCCAGAACACAAATGTTGTCTCTCCAGAATTTAAGTTCAATATACACTGCGGAATTACTTGCAATAAGCAAAGCGGTTAATATTTCATCTGAAAATAATAGTAACTTGGTGATATACACTGATTCTTTATCTTCTCTCCTCTCATTAAAATACTTCTATTCCTGAAATACGATCATTTCAGACATCATTAAGGGAATAGATTTGCATTACCAAAGAAACCATCATGTTACTCTCTGTTGGATCCCTAGCCAGAATGGTATAAGTGGTAGTGATAAAGCGGATGTAGCAGCCAAGCAAGCTATTAAAGAAGACATTCCTTACTCGTACATCCTGCCGTCAGATGCTGTGGCACATCTAAAATACCATATTTTCTCAAAGTGGCAATATAAATGGTTCCAAAATAGAGGAAATAAGTTGAGGGAGATTAAATCTACAACCTCGGCATGGAAAACCTCATCTCAAGACACTAGGCGAGATGAGGTGGTTCTGTCGAGGATTAGAATTGGACATACTAATCTCACTCATGCATATTTATTTAAAAGAGAATTAAGGCCTGAATGCAGAGCTTGTGGCGAATATCTTACCATCAAACACATTTTTACTGAATGCAGAGCCTACGAATCCGCTCGGAACCAAATAGACATTCATGGTCCTCTCTGTGATATACTTGAAGACGACCATGAATCAAGCCAGAGAGTGTTGAGTTTTTTGAGAGCCACTGAGCTATTTAATAAAATATAATATGCAATTATTTACAAAAAAAAAAAAAATAAATAATAATTCAAATATTAAAACATTTGAGATCATTAGTTTCAATATTAGTGTATTTTGCTTTCAACATCTTTTATTATTTTTTCCTCTAATCCATTTTACAAAAAAAAAAAAAAAAAAAAAAAAAAAAAAAAAAAAAAAAAAAAAAAAAAAAATTCACTGTTATTGAGGTTTAAGTTGGCGTAAACAGCGTATTTGTAAACATGGGCATACCGCAGACATGTAACATTGGGAAACAAAGAACTCTTATTTGAAATGTCCATAAACTGTTTATAACCTCCATAAAATCGGAATTCCATCCATAACAGCGAGTTGGATTGACTAGAGTTTTGATATGTTCTTGAGCGAGTGGAAACGCATAGCACAAATTTTTTTTTTTTTTTTTTTTTTTTTTCGGATTCGTGTTCAGTGCATCAAAATACGATATAGTGCAAAATTTCAAAATAATCGGTGCCTAGAACCCTTGTCTTCACATTTACCATGAGGTGGAATTAGTTGCCCTGTTGTAAATTTCTGAAGAACGATTTTTTTCAAAACTCAATAACCTTATTTTTCTTTGGGCACATCTCAAATCATACAATTCAGATCCAGACAATGGAGATGCGTTATCTGAGAAAAGAAGACGAGGAGAGATAGGACCCACAACACATCTATTAAACCAAAACTAGAGGTATAGCGGATAGAAGCCATCCTAGAGGACAATTATGAATCTAGAAAGAATGGTAATGATGACATATGAAACCCTAGTGAAGTAAAATACACCAAGAGGAAGACCAAGGATTACCTGGGAAGGTGTAGAGGAGATGTTCATGAAGCAATGAATTGACTTGAACAGGAGGAGGTTAAAGGAAAGGGGCACTTGGTCCAAGCTCTACAATAGGTATCCCTACACGGCCCAGCAGAAAAAGAGATATAAGAGTATGATGATGATAATAAATGCAATAAGAAATGTACATTCCTCTTTAAACTTCACTTCTTTGTCACTCCGTGTTCTATTAGCCTCATCATCGCTTAATCCATGCAGGAAATTAGTGTTGGTTGAGCCCCTGTTGAAGCCGACTAATACATATCTACATCAAACAATGCCAGACGTAGTTATTTGTTCATGCTAGACTGCCTGGGAAAACAATTTAACAATCTACATCTGGGTGGCAAGCTGTAGGTCTTTGCTAATAACTTAGAAAACAACAAAGAACAAAATGTTTATTCTTGGGTTTTTAGTTATTAGAAATACAAAGTGAATAAGCTCTTGCACTTTGGTTTCATAGAGGAATTGGGATAGATTTTAACACTTTCACTGCGGCAGCATTAAAAGTGAATCCTCTCCATTTATGAGCCTTTTGAATCTAATGGCAAAAGTAATGGAGGAGTGTCCTTCCGAAGGGACTCTCGTAAGCGAGAGAGAAGGACACCCGCAGCAAAAGTGTTAATCCAACCTAGTATAGGTTTACCCCTGAAAGCAATGGATGCATTGAATGTGGTCTCGTTGCACCATTTACATTTAAAAAGGGCTGCATCATATAGATAGACCTTGAGAGAGAATGTACTGTGAAAAAAACTTGAATATACAAACTTTTAACCCTTAGGCTGCTACGGACTGATATATTAGTCCAGTGGTTGCAGTGCCTGAAGCTATGGACTGATATATCAGTCCGGAGGGAGCAGTGCTCCGTGTGCTACGGACTAATATATTAGTCCGGCTTCTTTTGCGCTTGGCTGCTACGAGCTATTATATTAGTCCTTCTACTATGGCCATCTGTATGCTATTTATACAAGCTGCAGTGTCCTTCAAAGCCAATAGGGAGCATAGGATTTTACTTCAGCTTCCAACTACTAAGCCTACCTGTACGTATACCTGCTCCCTGCCTTTTTTTATTGCTGGAAACCGCTGTTTTTCTTTACCTGGAATTTAATCTGCATATTTCTCTAGTATATTTTGAGCTTTTCAAATGTACAATTGTGTGTGTAAATATTTTTAATAAAATTTATTCTGAACAAGAATTGTTAGAACTTTTGACGAGTGTGAGCGAATGTGAAGTGGAGTTTTCTTCGGATGACGATGAGGTTCTGATAATTTATCCCAAATTTTGTTTTTTTCCTCTCGGTGCATCTACTGCTACGGTCATTAGCAATTTATCCTAAAATGTTTCTGTTGGAGAAACACATGGAACAAGTGGAATGCAAAGTACAAGAGAAGAGGGAAGAGGGAATCTTCCGACGAAACATCGTGTGAAGAAAGTATTCAGCACAGGGGCACTCCAGGCGCTAGCCCTTTCGATGCGACGCCCGAGAATACTCGCCGGAGAAAGATGTTCCTCAGAGGCGACGCCCGAGTATTCTCGCCACAGCTGTATCTCTTGATTGCGAGCCCTCTATAGCCTTGAGAGTGTACAGAGTGCTCTAGCAGGATTGGGGGATATTTTCTGGTTTAACCCTTAACTGGTATCATACAAGTTTTGAACGTTATAAGTAACATGTGTCTGTGAGACATGTGCCCGGTAAAAATCTTCGTGGGCATTTTTTTAGTGAAACTGTAAATAATAAAGGAGTAGCTTATTATAATAATTAAAACAAAAAAATGTCATTGCTACATTTAAAAATCACGTCTAAATACAAGCAGTTGTTTCGGAATGAAATAGAAAGAGAAATATAGGAAAGAAAAGTAAGTAAATTTGGTTTTAAATGGTTATTGTAGGTTTGCTGCATATATAAATAGTAAATAAATCGTTTCAAGTAATACACGTCGTCGTTCACGTATGATAAACATGAAAATGATGATTAGTAACGAGCGCCTAAGTAAAAATTAAAAAAAAAAATACGGGTGCGTACGGCCGCTTTAGGAGAGAGGGAGTTTGGTCCACCTGTGGAGGGAATAGGCAGCTAGCCCACGTCGCATTGAAAAGGCTAGGTTATCCCGCACCACAGTACCATCTAGCCCTACATGTATTATGCAGCCTAAAGGTTAATGAACATAATGAGGCTCCCTCCCTCCTCTCATAAGTGTATACTTCACTTTTTGTGACTTGTTTGATTAATAAGTCTGATTGACTTTCCTTTATATGTTTTAGGTTTAAGAAAAATTCAAATATTGATTATGAAGACATGCTTTTCTTTGATGACGAACGGCGCAATATTGCTGACATATCAAAACTTGATGTAACTGCTATCCTTGTGGAAAAAGGGATGGATATGAAGGTTCTCAATGAGGGCTTGAACAGACATGCAGAAAAATTGAGTTGATTTTGTAATATTCTATAATATGTGAAACTAATGGACGAACCCCATTAGTAAAATTTTATCTGTTTTAAGATTAGATGAACATTGTTTGTATATTAACAGTATGACAAATCATATAAGGCATTTACTATTATAAAAAATATTAAGAAGACTTGATGGCCGAGAGTCTTAAGGCTGATGGCTTTTCTTCTACTTTTAATTCTCCTTTAGGTTTAATCTAGCTAATTTCCCAGGTAGTGTGCTCTGAAAACAAGAAAAGAAAAAAAAATAGAGTTTCTTTTACTTTTCTTTTGAAAAAAAGGGGTATCGCCCCTGGCTAGAAAAGGATGGTAACCTGTAGATAACCCGTCCCACTAAATCTTTGTCATTAAAAAAGGGACTTTAAAAAATAAGTTAATGTATTTACTTTCATCTGTATAAAAAATAAATACTTCCATTTCCTTTTGTTCTACTTTATTTTAGTTCGCAACTTTATTCTACTTTGAAAGTAAACCTACAGAAGACTACAAATGATCAAACAAGACCTTTGAGGGAATCATAGTACGAAGAAAATGAGAAGTATACATGAGAGATGGGTGGACTATGTCCAAATGGCAAGGGATCAGAGTGGTACATTTTAAGAAGTTTAAAGACGGCAACAGATTCATCTGTGAGATAAAAATCCTCGTCTGAATAGATGAACTATTCGTGACCAGGAGAGCTACTTCGTGGCCCTCCTGGTCTGGTACGAGCAACTGATTTAGGAACCCATTGTTGCAAATGCAGCAGGAAAATGGAAACACCAGCCCATGTGCTTTGCAGTTGTCCTAATAGCACGCTCCTAGTCGCTCGGACTCCACAATGTGAAGCATAGAATAATACACCACCTCAAAGAAAAGGAATGCCAATGTTTTGAAGAGGTATATGGGATTGATAAAGAAGAAACAGCATGATATGCCAACATCATAGCACTACCTACAAACAATGAAACGTCATATATTCTC
The DNA here is from genome assembly GCA_946811695.1 of Gonocerus acuteangulatus. NCBI lineage: Eukaryota > Metazoa > Arthropoda > Insecta > Hemiptera > Coreidae > Gonocerus > Gonocerus acuteangulatus. The sequence goes on along the minus strand of OX328127.1, from coordinate 64,521,616 downwards.
GATCTTACAGTATGTTTTAAAACTAATGACACCAAAGAGCCTGAAAAAGTAGATGCCAAAAAGAAAAATATGCATTCCAAATGCACAGCCGAGAGAAATTTCTAGACGAATATGGAAAGAAGAGGTTTATTGTGAAGGGACTGTGGTTTGGATCATGAGTGAGCATTCTGAAGACCACAGCCTCCTTCCTTGAAGGTCTCTTGAGTTTCAAAAGATCAGCTGTCAGCACTAGCTGAGTCCATATTAGTGGACTCTCTAGGCATAATAGCCAATCACATTTATGGCCAATGAGTTTTTATCATCCATTACACTGTTTCCTAATATAATTTAGACTGTAATTTCAATTCTATCAATTCCTTTTCTTTCATCACTATAGCCTTCTTTTGTCTTCATCTTGTTTCAGACTCCTTCCATCTTGAGCCTGAAAATTGGCCTTATTTCCGAATGGCTAATAAGCGTGCTGTGTACCCAGGGACCCAATATAACCGGGGTTTGTCTCTCTGGCCTAAATGTTTGTGGCCTCAATGCCACCTCTTTAGGGGCAATAGAACCTTATGTGGTCTGCTCATCAACCCTGATATGATGTATATGTCAACATATAGCGCTAGTGCCTCTTAAAGAGGTGACCACAATATTTGTTTGGCAGAATTGTGTAATAAGGTAGTTCAAAAGGAAAATTTGTCTGCGTTTGTTGACCCAAGAAACAGTGAAGAAAGTCAATATGGTCAAAAATAGAGGAAATGAGAAAGTAAATACATATTTTATAATAACAATTAGTACTATATAGCTCTCTAGTAGGACTGTTAGTAATGCCTTTTTCATTTTTTAAGAGACCAATTGTAATTAATTAATAGAAGTATTCAATATAAGAAAACATATCGCCCCTACCATGACGAACTATCAAGTATGAAAAATCTTGTTTTTCAGATTCGATATTTAGCTCTTTTATTGTGGACGATACAGTTCGTCGCAAATTTTTGCAGCTGTAACCCCTTTAGAATAGCCGGAAATGCCTTAAATAAACTATCGAATAAGACCATTTTTCAATATATTCGTCAATGTATCAAATATGTTTGTTTGCTTCGATTTTCATATTTGATAGTTCGACACGGAAGGGACGATATTTGCTGTTAATTTCTTGATAAATAGATCTTCCAGTCTTGTTACATATATTATCTTTGTTAGTCTTAATAATATTTATTACATTCGTTTCAATTTAAGGGCATTTGTCTTCAACCCTTTACTGAAAATTTATTCAGTAGCTCGGCTGCTTTTTCTTGACTTTTTCCATGTATTTTTCTATCTCTAAATTATTTTTTCATATTCTATTCCACGAAGAAGAATTAAATATTTTTAAATAATATCAATATTTAGTGTTAATGTTTACCAGACAAATTATTGCTAATACTAAACTATATATTCTTATATAATATATTTCTTCCTATATCAAACATTCTAAAACTGTTTTTTAATCAATGTCAATTTATTCAATTTTTTACCATTTAAAAATTCTTAGGTATTTCTTACATACATTGTGTGTCATTTAAATGTTGAAATAAATGTGATAAAACCAATATAATTCTATTTATTTATTATTCCATTTGTTTTTTTAGAATTGGAAAATTCATATTACCACCGCTAATGCTGACTCGAGGGAATTGTATCATCTTAGTGTATTTCTAAACAATGTTTTTTATGTTACGTGATAAGGCATCAGCCCTGACTATAAAAGTCCGACTCGCAGGAACTGCGTTATCTTCGAGCAGTGCCATTCTTATCCCTACTGTCATTAGCAAAGGAATAGAAGCAGTTATTGGTAGGGTTTGATCTTTTGTTAAAAATATAAAATAAAATCTCAAGAGATGGAAGTTTAAGGCGCCGCAACAGGAAACTGACAGTTTCTATGCGTAAATTACTCCCCACCATCTCAACGTTTGCTCTAGGAAAACACTAATACCAATACGTTTCACATTTTCTTGCTTTCTTTTAATAAAATACTAATTTTACAGTTAAATGGAATTTTTTTCCGAGCAAGTGGAAAAACAATAATAAGTGGATTGTGCTGGTGAAGGAAGTTGTCCTTTTGTTTGAGACAAAGTAGTTCTATAAGAAATATCATAAAAATCGGACCATTTTTGTGCGTGTTAGAAAGAGAACAGATAAATATATATTGGAACCATCATTATTTTCATGATCTATGAGATCTGAAGCATGAAATTTTATAGTCGGTGTTGCCGCGGGTTTCCTCCCTACAGAGAGAGGCAGAAAACACGCTAAAAATACCCAACCTCTTTCTTATTTGAATGACTAGTTACATAGACAAACTGATTTTACTTTTAAAATAATTAAAAAATCCTCATGAATTAACACCTTTCACGGAACAAAACCAACACTCCTGAAATTTTGCTGTTAAAAGTTTTTTTGCAAAAAAATGGATCAATCTTTTGAATGGCCACCTACCATTTTCAAACATTTCTCAGCCATTTTAGAGATATATAAAAAAAATATATCGCACTAGTATTTCTAAAGTGACACAACTCAAAAATTGGTGTTTTTCAGTTATGACTATGAAAGACATCTCTCTTTATCAAGCATCAAAACTGTATGTACTTAGCTTCAGAGCTTGTAAACCAGAGGGCACTTGTGTCACACTTCTTGTCTTAGGGTCATTCCATGTCAAATCAACACACCTTTTTACCTCACCCTTTCAGATAATGAAAATTGGTAAACCCAAAGTAGGCGTTGGGACAAATAAAAATACCAAATTTCAAATTTTTATCTAAAACGGTTTTCAAAATACGGCCATGTCAAGTTTTCAAAAAGCGATCAAAATCACGTTTTTTCAAAACATTTAAATAGTCATAACTCCTCTCCTGTTTACATTACAAACCTGGGGAAGGTGTCAATGTTTAGCTCTTTATATGCCCTTTCAAACGACATGCAACACATGATAGGTTATGAGAACATAATTTTTTTCAAAATCAAAAATAAAATTTTGAATCTAAATATTTTTAAAAACGCATCTTTAAAAATGTTGAAAAAAATTATATATGATAGGTCATTTGTGAAGAGAGAATGGATTTAAAAGACAAAAAGTAAATGAAAAATAGACTTGTTGCTTTTGATTTCTTCAGCATAGCGAACTGCTTAGAGAATAAGGTCTGTTTAAAAATGAATGTCAACAAATCAAATGTTATGGAGTTTGAAAAAAAAAAAAGAAATCCTAAGAAACAATAATAGAATTGAAACTAAGAAATTATAGAAGGATTATTTCAAAATATGACAATCATTATAAACAAATGGACTGCCCAGGAAGGAATTTTCCGAATCATTTGTTTTAGGCCTGGGAGCTGAGGAGGACACCCCTTAGTGGCCAACTCGTACATCCAAACCTTTCTCAGTGGTTGCACCCAATTTATACCGAGTTTTGTTGTTTCGAATGAAAAATTATGGTCAGTGCAGGTAAATTAATAATTTGGTTCTTGGGTAAACCCTCATTTCTAATGAATCGGTTTTCCTTAATTTAAGTACTCATCTTTCTTAGTTGGACAGAATGTTACACCGAGTATCATTTCTATGAACCTAAAATTTTTGCTGGTACAGGCAAATGTTTTTCAAAAATGCTCTCATGAATGCAACCTCTACCTACATTCACTGGAATCTGTTATGAAGAAACTGGGGTCTCCTAAAAGAAATTGAAGGAAATAAAGTTCCCCCAAAGTGTTCCGAACTCGTTTCACTTAATTTAGTAATCAGGGTATTTTTTTTATTACTTAAAAATCATAATGAAAAAATACATCAAACCCATTCCAGTTAAAACATATGTAGAGGCAACTATGGGTTACCAAAGTATATGCATGTTTTCTCGTTATGTAATTCATTTTACTATAAAGAGTCTCAGGCTGGATACACTTAGGGGGTATGGAATACTAACAATCTAGAAATTGGAGTAGTATACAACTAAAATGCTATTACACCCAAAAAAAAAACCATTATTTTTCAGAACTGTGTGATCTTATTTAATTTATTTTTAAGGTTTTTATGACATACTACAGATGAAATCAAAATCTGGGGGGGGGAGGCTGCAGCTCCCTCAGCCCCCCCCTTATTTACACCCATGCCATAGACAATAACTCATTACCTTGTAAATCCACTATAATATGTACATTGTAAAGAAGAATATCTTTGTTGTACAATTTATAAATTTAAATTACAAAATATTTTATAGCTATTCCAAAATTTGTTTTCAAATTTTGTTTTACAAAAGTTTTTTTATGTGTGGATGTTTTGTTTCAGATTTGACTTTGTGGAATCTGCAAGTAGATAATTGCTCGCCTCCTTTCAGTAAATCATTGTAAGTTTCCTATTCTTTCTTAAAAACAAAACAAACAAATTGAACATTTCGTTATTCATTTATAATATAGAATAACATTTTTAGAGGCGGTGATATAATTGATTCTGTTGGGAATAAAGCTTGCCTTTATCCAGAGGTTTTTCTCTGCCTTAATTTACTGAGGGAGAGTAGTGTTCCATTGGCTGTAGCATCACGGATTGCTGACGTCGCTGGAGGTTACCAGTTGCTCCATCTATTTGGTATAAATAAATATTTCAATCATGTAGAAATTTACCCTACTGGCAAGAGGCTACACTTCAGAAGGTTAGCTACATATACCTGATGGATTCTTAATTCACAATATTTATGACTAATAAATAAAAATACAAAGATTTATGAAATATTATCTTAGCTTTACAAGAAGATTTCCCATTCATTTTTATATAATTTTGCTAAAGTATAGCATAAACTGCTCTCGATTTGGATTACTTACAGGGGGGGGGGGGGAGATAAAGAGTAAATTATACAGAATTGAAGTTTCAGGAATTCTCCTAATTCCTTATTATAATTCTTGGTTCTTTTCTCATTTACAACTTATAGTTCCTTTGGAGTGATTTGATTATATACTTGCAAGTATTATTTAACTACTTATAATACAAGTTATTATTATATGAGACTTTTTTTTTTCATTGAGAGGGTCTCCTTTTTTTTTAAAGCATTTTTAGCCGTTGACCATTGTGACTAACATTGATTATTCGATAGATATAAAGTAAATTGAGTAATTTTAAAATGTCTTATTTGATTTTTTTTCCACAATTGACTTTTTTTTTTTCTTTTTTTTTTTGCAATTTTCCTTCTTGTCCTGTTTCTAAACTTTGCCATTCCGGACTTGAAATTCTGTATATCCTTTAGTTGGTACAATGTAAATAGTTTTGTAGTAAATTATATATATATATATATATATATATATATATATATATATATATATATATATATATATATATATATATATATATATTGTTTATTGTTATGATTTAATTTTTGGATTTACTTAATAATTGATTTGATCAAAATATAATAAAATAAAATTGCATTATTTATTAAATGGGTTATAAAGGGTTTCAAACAAATTGAGAATTATTAATTTTTAAAAATATATGAAACATGGCTAGCTATGAAACTCTTACTACTACGAAACAATAAAAAATGTATACTATATAACATAAATTACCTTACATCCACAGGCACAGCCCCAGGATATAGCAGAGGCCCAAATAATATTTTCTTGATTCTTCAAATCTTCTTAATTACATTCACAGTCTAGATAGACACTGCTATCATGAGTATATGTATCAAACTAAATTCTATCTGGAAAAAACTGATGATCGACCTGGGTGGAAAAGCCTTCTTGATTTAGATTAAGGAAATTTTTGTTATGTTAGCATTCTATATTACTACTAATTAGTAATATATCTTTTGATACATTTAATATTTTTTTCTGATATATAAAATATTCTAAAATATAAGTGTTTACAAATATTCTTTTAACTTTTATATGTTCCTCCCATTCTTTTGAACTTTCAACCCGTACTTTATTTAAATTGAACCTATTTATGTTGAAGGTATCACAACAATATATACACAATTCACCATTTTTGTTTCATTACTGAATTTACGTTTTTCTTCTATTTTCTCTTTTTGTATGAAGCTCAAGTAAAGATTCAGTCCTATCTGTAGCTGAGTTTTTATTCATTTGGTCTATTTAATGAAAACAATTTGCCAAGTCCTGCTATGAATTTTTTCCTAGTTTAAATTTTAAAACTTTATTCTAATAAATGTGTTAATTTTTAGATTATTGGAGAAAACTGGAATTGGATTTAACGAAATGGTTTTTTATGATGATGATTATAGAAATATTAAAGATATTAGTAAGTTAGGTGTTACTTGTAACTTAATGGAAAATGGACTAACGCTAACCACATTATTACCATTAATTAACTTAATCAGAAATCCATATAATTAATAAGTATTTACAAAATTTGAATGCTACTATGTTAAATTAATGTGATAATAATCATTAAATTTATTTTTTTTAACTTCTTATTGTTATGTTTATATGTACTTTTTAAATTTATAAATAGGAAGCCCGGTGGCCATGAGTGTTAACACAACACTGTGAGCATTTAACACTCCGTGCCAAGGGCATCGAATGGCTTCGATTACCACTAGGGGTGGTGGCTTTTCTTTGGAAACAAGAAAATACATCAGCCCTACTCTACCTAAAAAAGGGTGGTGACCTATAGATAACCCGTCCTAAAATTTTGAGTTAATTAAAATGGACGTTAAAATTTAAATAAATACATTTTTTAAATATTGTAATTATTGAATAAATAAAAATTGTTTACTGATTTCCCTATGTGCCTCTTTATAGTCAATCCCTTTATTGTCATTAATTGTGAACGTTCTATTTCAAAAATTATTGTTTTCAGTGATGAATTGAACTTGTCACTACCTCACAAATTTATACTTTTTTTGAAATGATTGAATTTATGCTTATATTGTTGTGATATACATGCAACGTTTTTCATTAACTTGCTTTCTATGTTATTTGGAAAATATAATATTCAAGGCGAAGATATCGATTCTATGGAGCATAAAACATAAAGTGTTATATAAAAAACAAAAACAAAAACACTCCAAAGATTTACAACAGCTAAGCGAAATCCTGTGCAAGGTCAAATATTGCACAAATACAATGTAAAAAGAAAAAAATGAGTAAGTGTAAATGTTAACAAATTAATTTATTCAGAGTTTTAAGGTAAATTTCCACTTCTAATGGTTTTAATTCTGCCGGTTTAGGAATTTTATTTATTTTTGAGAACTAAAAATTGTAAAGGAATTAAAAAAGTTATTTCATTCTGGGGCATTTGTCCCTTCAGAATAACAATTATGTCAAATTAGATTGAATACTGAATTGTCTGTAATGCCAATTTCTTACCACAATACATACCGTAAAATGGGGTCACATTAGTACAGTGTGGTGAAGGCGGTACAAACCTATACTGCTAATATAAGCTTATACGTTTGTCTGAGAGCAAACGGACAAATATATGCCTATATGTTTGCCTGTTCTCACTCTTTGGGCAGAGTTCGACCCTTTAGTATCAGTTAAATGAAAATATCCTAGCAGTATAGCAATTTCACCACACTACCCTCATTTGGGGTGAGTTCGGACACATTTTCGAGGTTTTCCCGTAATCAAAAAACACAGAATTTTTGTAAAAATCTGGAAAAATTAATTTATGAACCCTTAACATTCCTCTATCGAATAGTGCATTTTGTTGTATGAATATCTCAAAAATTTTCAATTTTTCTTCTAGCTAAAATGTGTCCGAACTCACCCCTACGTGTGGGGTGAGTTCGGACAGCCTTTAATTTCTGTAAAAATCTTAACTTAACCTATAGTTGGAGTGAGCTGGGTCATAATTGACGATATTCTAAAGAGAAATATTTTCTATAATATTTTTTAGATTTACAAAATATTCTTTCACTTTTTCCTTATCAGCTTCTGCTCTACACCTTTTGATGCTTTGTGTAAGGCGTTCCGTTATGGCTGATTTCTTTTCAAGGAATAACCACCATTTCCTTAAAACCATTCAAGTCTGAGCTTGCCTTAAAATCCTGCGAATTTTTTCCTACCATCCAAATATGTTTTTACGATTTGGCGAATATCTTAATCGAGTTAATGGAAAGTCTCATTCAGCTGCAGCTTAAATTCCCTTTGATATTTGTTTTTTTTTCTTCTTGACTCAATTTTGTTTGGACACCACTTTTTTTTTGGTGTGCATTCCTCTAACTTTATCATTTAAAGTCGATTTAGGTATTTCGTTGTACACCGAAATACCTAAATCGATACGCTGCCTCTTTCAGAGTCTTCTTCTTTTTTTTTGACATCGTCCACCACATTTTTAAAAGCCTCTTTGGAATAAATACTGTTTTCCTTTAAGCCAAGAGGACGCGGGTATAATTGATACATGTCCGAACTCACCCCATGGTATGCGAGTTTTTTACTTAACGAAGAAAAAAAAGCTTTTGAACCAAAAAAATAAATATATTTATTTATGTATCATTAGCCAACATATAAACCTACTATAAAATATGAAAAGTTAGGGTTTAATTACTTCTAGAGCCTCTACACAGACGTTTGTTTCTAGCATTTCGAAAATCATGGAAATTACAACTCACATTAAAATATTCGTTACTCACTTCAAAGTGTTCTCAGGGCGATTTCGCCTTACCTACATGGGAAAAATACAATATCGAAAGTATTTGTCATGCCAATTATGACCCTAATGAAAAAGTTTGCTCAAGGTCACGAGATTTCCTGCGCCATGCACTATTGTCCGAACTCGTACTACCTGTCCGAACTCACCCCAAAATACGGTACCTAAAGTTTATGTTACAAGCTATACTATAAGGTGTGGCGAGCCTTCTTCGACAAAATCCGTACTCAGCTACAATTGAATAATTTTAATCTGTTATGGTTGAATGGGGGAGTGGTAGTTCATTGTGATGAATATTTCTCTAATTTAACAATGCGATTGGGCCATTGATAAGGTAATATATTAATTTAATTTAGAAGTACAGTAAGTTCATATTATGTTTAATGCATTGGTTCCCGTTGATCACCGAAGTTTAAGCAACGTCGGACTTGGCCAACACTTGGAAGGGTGACCGTCTGAGAAAATCACTTGCCATAATAAAAGCATAAAACAAAAAAATTAATGAAATGGTGAACCTAATTAAGACACACACACACACACACACACACACACACACATATATATATAGCCCCGACATTTTGATTTATTGGGGAAAAATATGTCATAAAAACCTTAAAAATAAATTAAATAAGACCACTTAATTCAGAAAAAATAATTTTTGGGGGGTTTAATAGTTTTAGTTGGCTAACTATTCATAGTTTTAGATTGTTAGTATTTCATACCCCCCTAATGCTCCCAGACCCCCCCCCCCCGAATCTACGTACCAACAAATTTGTCTTTGGAGAACTAAACACATATTTATGAGCTTACAGGTTTTGACTGATTTTTATGAAAACTGCATTAGTACTTCAGGGAAGAAACAAGTAATCAAAGATCAAAATATAAAAAACAAAACATAACGAAACTAGCCTCAAATGAAATTGCCTTTTTTTTATCAGTGAGTTTATTTAATTTTCTGTAATTTTGGACAGAACTAAAATGAGAGGGCCCAGTAGTGATCCCTGGGAGACAACACTTAACCAGGTTCCTAAGCGCTTTAATTAATTCTCAGAGTACAATTAGAACGGAAGAGAGCAGGCAACTTCCTTAATTGCAGTCTTTCCCTCTCTCTCACACTCACCTCACTCTCTCTCTCGGTCTCGCTCTGTCTCTCTCACTATCGTTTCTATCATCACTTTTTCTCTCTCTTACACTCTTGCCTTATTTTCTTCCCCTCCTCCATTGAGACCCGACTTCCTCGAAGTTCACTCTTCTATCTCTCTCTCCTTGCACACAGACTATTAGGAAGCCTTTCATTGCTTTTCCCGGCACTCCGCTTCACCGGTTTACATACTAATACAGCCACGGTCCACATATTCTCGACACACAATCTCGGTTGATTGTGTTTTATTACTTCGAAGAACTCTCATTTTAAATGAACAGCTGCAACCCACTATCTCGTGGTATTCGAAGGAGTTGTTTAGAAATTAAGGACTTGCATTGCAATTAATTATAAGATAAGTTTCTTTATTAATAATAATAAGGCCCGTTAGGTCTCCCGATGATCCAGAGGCTTACGCCTTGGATTCTCTTGCGGGAGATGGGGGTTCAAGTCCCACCTGCAGTAGGTTGAGTTATTTTAGCTATCGGCCTGCTGAAAGGATTCCCCGCACCACGGATGTTTTGAAAGAATAGCAATCTATAGATAATCCAGCACTAAAGGCCCAGATACAAATGCTCCTTAAGAAAGAGTAATGTTCTGGAAGGGACCGATAAGCAAGAACGGGAAGAAGTTGGGGAAATATTTGGCAAAAGCGGAATTACATTTCAAAACTTTAATTTACTCTAAGATTACTAAAACGTTAAAGCTAGAGTTTCTTGGCTCAGAAGATTGGTCTACGATCTGGATCAATCTTCGATATGGATAGATTTCACGTTTACTTCGTATGTCATTTCGATTCGAATAGATTCGAAGAAGCGCCCGTCACTACTACGAATCAACCTGCTGTATAATTAGTTCCTATCTTCTTACCTGTGGAATGTTACTCAAAATTTCTTCGAGTGTGCTCTTGTACATTTGGAACCTCCAAACGCCGAACAAGAAGGCATTGTGCACTCAATAGTTAATCAGAATTAAAATGATTATAATAGTAAACCATTAAAACGAAGTAAAACTGTTTCGAGGGATGTGGCCAACCAATACGGCCGTCATCAGGTTAGTTTACGTGACAGGTTTTTTTCCAAAACACACTCCTTTCATAACTCCAGGATGATAACAGTCTACGACTTAGAAAAAATGTAACCGTAAAGCCCGATTAAAATTTGACACGTTTCTAGATAGACCGATTCTTTAAAAGATCGGTCCCTTCGACATCTATTCATTAAAAGATCGGACTTTGGAGATCGATTCATTAAAAAGATCAGTCCATGGAGATTGATTAAAAAATCGATCTTTTAAAAGATCGAGTCGGATCGCCCTTCTCTACTGTTAAGTTTGTAGCCTCATAACAAGCTGTAAGACCTCTTAACAGTACATCCTTTCTTTCCATTTCTATTTATCTATGCATTTTATTAAGGAATCTAAACCCCAGTAGGGGAGATTGCTGAAGAAGAGGCAAGGAAAAGAGATTGTAGCTAAAGCTGTTCTCTAATAGAATCACTCTCATACTCGGGGGCTTTGCACTTATCACATTTCTCTCAATGTCTCCTTTATCTTCTCTCCCCTTATCAGAAAGCAATTCAATCAACTTACCAACATTCTTAAGAAATCAGAATCTTACGAAGATAATATCATTCCAACAGTTACCTTCCTTATTTTCATTGATGACTTTAAAGAATTTGTTAGTTATAGTGGAAATCGTTATTTTTTAAACTTAACAGGAAGAAAATCTTGACTTCAGTTTTCAAAAAATATTAGTTTTTGGTCGGTTGTTGAACTTTGAGAAATAGGTATCAATTCTTCACGTTCTTGAGGCAGTAAGGAGAATTTGTTGATAACACTATTATTCTTCTTGAAGGCTTTTGACAGATTATTTTATTTTTCTTTTAGAAATATATGTTTATTACATTTATATGAGCAAGGGACATACTTTCCACATTTCGTTGTTACTTTTATTGTCATTTAAGTCAGAACGGTTTGGAAGACAAAGAAGGCCTTTGTAAAATAAAATTTGAACGATTTCCGCTAGAACGAGCACATTCTTTGAAGTTTTCGACATGCGGAAATGTCGTCAGAATGATATTATCCTTAAGAATGTTGGTAGCCTGATTGAATTGCTTTCCGATAAAGGGAGATAAGGGAAAAGAGACATTGATAAAAATGCGAGAAAGTTCAAAAGCATGGGAATGATTCGATTACAGCTTCTACATGCTTTAGCAATCTCTTTTCCTTGCCTCTTCTTCAGCAATATCCATGGGCGTATATAGAAAATAATTTCGGAGGGGGCTGGGAAAATTTCGGGGGGGGGGGAGGGGCTGAGACCATTTCCGGTGTATGGAATACTAACAATTTAGATCTTGGAAGAGTTTTAGCCAACTTAAACGTTATTACACCCAAAATAGAATATGTTTTATGAACTAAATAATCTTATTTAATTTATTTTTAAGGATTTTAAAAAATGTTTACCGATTAAATCAAAATTTCGGGGGGGGGGGGGGCTGCAGCCCCCTCAGCCCCCCCTTATATACGCCCATGGCAATATCCGCTAGTGGGGTTCACCAGATACGTTTCTTCCATGCCATGAATAAATGGAAATAATTAATTTTTAAAATAATGTTATTTTATGAGGCTTTTGAGGTAAGAAATAAAATGAGTAATGTGGCACAATTTTTTTTATAGAATATGACCACTTTTTTCTATTTTTAATGTTTTCAAAAGCCTTGTAAGTTTTTTGATGCATTAAATTGTCTGATTCATTATTTTTGTCTATATAAATAATCAATTTGGGGGTAATCTGGACGATGCCTCTTTGAATTATTTAATTTATTTTTGGGTGTTAGAAGGTCTTCGGGTTGATTGAGTCTGTGGTGGTAGTATAGTCCTGTTGGTGTGTGGCCTGATAAATCGTCATGCTGTTGCTAAATGCAGGTTGTGATTGGAGCCCATTCCGGCTGTGCAGGAGATGACTGTTTCTGTTACGATTTGTATGTACGTTTTTTTTGTGGTATGATGACTCATTATGTTAGTCTGTCGTTCCGTTGGTAGGTTCAACACATGCTATGCTGGCGATGTAGATCATATTTCTGATTTGAGATACGAGTACGATATTTTTGTCCTGTTGTCACCATGTTGATGGCGTTTCAATCCTTAGCCTGGATTATTGAAGTCAGTTGAAAATACAGCCTCATTCTTTAGTATTTTGGAAATTTCCACTCTGTGTTTTTATTGGAAAGTTACCCCTATAGAAGTAAAATGGTTTCGGCGTAATGGTATTTAGTTCTATTGCATAAATTACACACTATTAGAATATTATGTTGCTAAGTACAGAGGTACGCTTGTGTCATATATTTTCGATGCTGTTGAGCAATATTCTTGGGCTGCCGAAAAATTGTTACCAACATCCAAGATTCTGCGTACGAGGAAATGAAACATTTTATGTGTTACTGGGGAATTGTCAACTTGGATAGTTTTGTCAATAGTAATGCTACTGAAGAAAGACATAGGTTCTTTGGATGCAAGAGTTACATTAGGGGCACGTGGATGGAGTAATGATGCTTTTTAGTTGATGTATATTATTTAGTTTGTACGGAATCTTGTGCCTGTAGGTTTATAGAGCAACGGAGGAATTTACTAAGTTTGAAGGAAGGAGAGTTAAGGATGAGTATAATGGAGCTTAGAGGATTATATATTTTAGGAAAACTGCAGCATCTCGGTATCTGTGAGTTTCAAAAGATTAAGTTTTAGTGAGTGTACTTCTCAATTTTGCTCCTGCCATGGAAATGTGCTTTCAATTTTCCTGCAAGGTTGGTGTAAGAACATTATTAATGTTTCAATTGGGTGGCTGATTGTAGTTATAGAAGCTATCCAACGTTTATTTACAATCAAAGGTTTATTGTGATGGTTAGCAATAATATGGATATGCACTTTTTTAGAAAATGTGGGTTGCTTTGAAATCATTTTAATGCATAGAGAAAATGTTACGTGTCGAGTCAAAAAATATTGAGAAGGTAATGAAACCGGTAATTTATTTTTGGTGCTGGTTACAAAAGACAATTCGGCTAGTGAATGCTCCAACAATCCCCTGGTCTTTAGCTACTTAGGGTGCGTTTACACTTGATATTTCTCGCAGGAAATATATGTCACGATATAAATGTCGGATAGATATTCTCTTGCAAGTTTACATACGGAGAGAAATAACTAGACATCTATGTCATGGATATCTATAGGATAGTTCTCGCTTTGCAATAAATTTCCACCCTATTTACACTCATAGATATATGTCCTGTGTAGTCCATTCTGCTTGCAATGAAGAACGCATCGAAACGCAAAATAGCGGCATGTTTAGTTATTATACAAATGTTGGGGGGGGGGACGTTCTGTATGGGTTCGAGATTGGATTTTAAGACGGGAAAAATTAGGTTTCTTCAATCAATTAATGTCTGAGCTCTGTATCGAGGATCCAGCGCAGTTTTCGAATTTTTTAAGAATGAAACCATCTGATTTCGAAAAGCTTGCTTGTAAAATTGGTCCTCTTATATCAAAGCAAGACACAAAATTTAGAGACGCTATTAGCGTTACAGAACGACTAGTTATAACATTGCGATATTTAACATCAGGTAAGTAGGTATTTACTTAATGAAATACTATTTTATTTTATGAAATTTTATTAATTAGAACTGTATTTTTAAACTGTACTATCCCCCCATAATGAAAGAGAAAAGTAGACGAACTGTTAAAACTCCAGCGATAAATCAAATGTTCTGTTGCAACTAGTAAATAATCAGTGTTTAAATCTGTTGGTACAGAAGTTTCGGCAATATAGCTAGAAACCAAGATATTTCTGTCTGATATTTATTTCTCTCTTTATAATCAGCGTATTCACCTGACGGTATAGAAGTGTCGACACTTATTGCTCGTGATAGAAATATATATATCAGACATAAGTCGCAATTTCTGTCTGATATAAATTTCCTGCAATAACTAGCAAGTCTAAACGCACCCTTAGATAGGTTCCCACAATCTTCAAATTGTTTCGGAGGACAGCCAGCTAGTTATATCTATTTTGGGAACTTGAAATCGCTGTTCAACTAAGCCTTATTTTTCATTTGAAATGCTGATTTCCATCTCTGCTCTACTTCCTTTGCAAAATGCATTCATTTTTCACACAAAATGTCTACATCTGTTTGCGGCGAACGAAAACCCAAGAGGGAGCTTTTCAATTACTGGGCAGCCGCATCTCATGGCAAATATTTAAATTTCAACCATAAGTTTAATGAAAATATTACCACACTTAATGGACCTGTAACATTTAAAAATGTGTCCTCATCAGTTACGCACCTGATTCTTTCAGGATAACCAGAAAAAAACTTCTGAAATAATTTTTTCGTGCTAAGAACAACTGCAATTTTATGTACTTTTTTATATTTTTGTCAATTTTGAAAACCCAAATTTAAAAAAGAAAAATGTTGAAAATAGTAAAAAATGTTATTAACCTTGGGTAGAGTCAAATAGTCAAAGTATAAATGAAAAGAACAGTTTAGTCAAAATATCTCAGATTATTGTAGAATCTGAGTTAATCCGTTTTGGAGTATTCAAATATCATTAGCTCATTTAATCGTATATATTTAAGTCCTCACTTTTGTGTCCATAACCCTGAAAGCCGTTTGTTTGCATTCTAATAGGTTTTACGTGGCTCTGTTAATATAAAATACTTCAATTGTTTCGCGGTAAAAGTGCAAACTAGGCCACTGTACGCCGGTTTGGTGTATCAGACTTTGCTTACTTAGGTTTGGCTTTTGTTTACTTTGCGATTTAATCCTTTCCCTTTTTTATTCCTATTATTTAATCAATAACTAGCGTACTGTGTTGTGAGAACGATCCTCTGAGAAAAAAATAAAACTTAAATTATGACTTCAACGGAAATCCGTATTATTTTTCGTTATGAATTTAAGCTCGGTCAATGCGCTGCTGAGGCGTGTATGAACATTAACACGGCGTTCGGGGAGGGAACGGTGAATGAACGAACTGTTTACCGGTGGATTTCCAGGTTTCGAAGTGGAAATTTTGACCTTGACAACGAGGAGCGAGGAAGTCCAAAAACCAAGCTTGACAATGACCATATGAAAGAAAGGGTTGAAGCTTGTCCCTCAAAAAAACACTATGGAATATGCCAAAGAACTCGGAGTAGGAGCCACGACAGTTTCAAGACATTTAAAGGAAATCGGCAAGTCCAAAACTGGCATTTCATACGGTACAGCCTGATATATTTGTCTCTCACAGCATGGTTGTTTACAAACGAAGACAACCAATAGATTTTCTGTGTTGAGTTAGGTGCCTGTAAATTCTCTATTGTTAAATTAATAAAATTATCACTTGTATGCCTTATGCCTACTGAATATTGCTAATACTATATTTAATGTATGTAAACATGTTTAATTAAATAAAATATTGTGTATCTGTGTGATTTAGTATTGAGTAAATGCTTTAAGTATAATAATATATATCATTGTAAATATTTAAATATAACTGTTTAGGTTTTGTTTTAGTAGTTGATCAAGTATAGTTTAAATATATATAAATATATATATATATATATATATATATATATATAATATATATATATATAAATATATTATATATATATATAATATATATATATAAATATATTATATATATATATATATATCTCTAGGGGGTTCTGAAACGGACAATGTTCTTGTCGGCACTTCCGGATTGTTTCATGAGATCAATCTTATAAGCGGGGTTCCTCCCTATGAAGGGAGGGAGGAACTGCGCTAATAAAAAGAATAAAACCGTCATAAATGGTATGAAATAATATAATTCGTTGCATGGGCGTAAATAGAAAATAATTTTGGAGGGGGCTGGAAAAATTTCGGAGGGGGCTGAGACCATCCGGTCTATGGAATACTAACAATTTAGATCTTGGAAGAGTTGTAGCCAACTTAAACGCTATTACAGCTAAAATAGAATATGTTTTATGAACTAAATGATCTTATTTAATTTATTGTTAAGGGTTTTATGAAATTTTTACCGATCAAATCAAAATTTCGGGGGGGGGGGGGGGCTGCAGCCCCCTCATCCCCCCCTTATATACGCCTATGATTCGTTGACGATTTGACTGTCTGTGTTTGAATGAGTACTTGTACATTTTTTAAATAAGTAAGTTTGTAAATAAATTAGTTTAGATGAAACTCCTACAACTTGTTTTGTAGTTATTCAAGGTTTACTTATATTACTTTTTTGAGATCTTATTTTGAAATTATGTTGATTGCCTGTCCTTTTCATCGGTTACTAAATCGACCTGGAGATAATTGGCTAGTGACGAGAATGGATGATTTCCGGACGAGTGATTGAGCAGAAGGATTTGGATTGGTTTTGGCTTAGGAGGGTTTGGTCCAACTAATCCATAGGAGGCAAATTATGCAGCTCGGGTTAGTAATTGAGTATGCACCGCCAGTCCAGGCGACGTGCCTTCTCTAATCCACTCAATATCCGAGCATTTTCATTTTAATTTACTTCTAATTCTCCGCTATAATGATGTTAGTTAGTCATTGTTCTTCTTAGCTAAGAATTATTAGGATTGGGCTAGTCCTGGGCTCATGTGTTTTTCGAACAAACAATTCGAATGGTAACTAAATATTCTACAAAAACGGTGCTTTTACAACTTTCGACAGAGCGTTTTCTTCGGAGAAATCGTGCTTAAAATACGAGAGTGTTGGTATTGTTCCTTCGAACTGTTTTTGATTGGTTGTCATTTTATTCCATTTAACAGTAAAATTAAAACTCCAGTAAAACAAGTTAAGTAAATAAAAAAAAAGTTCGTCACGCAGGAGCTGCATAACTAAGCACTTTACTCAGAATTTGGGTAGTGTAGACTGCTTTCCAGAACAATTTGCTTAAAATATCCTACATAAATAAAATAAAAACATGAATAGTTCTCTTTTAATTTTGTAATGAGTAACTGATAAATTATTAATTTGCTTCCAGAGTTATGTTTACACATGGTACCTACTACACTACGTAATAAATACAAAAAATCCCATATTATCGTATTTTGATCTAACGCAGAAACCGGATACAGTCCCTCTAGTGGTAGAAAGCGCTCCTTGCGGCGCCTTTGTGAACCTATGTCTGGCTGGCTTTTCTATTGAAATATATTACAAAGTAAACCCCCCTTTCCGATTGACCGATTCAGCTCATTTTTACAACACTTCTTTCTCATGAGTTACCCAAAACGTATACCGCGTTTCGTTACAATACAGCAGAAATTACGACCAGTATGAGTATATTAGTAATTTGGGTCCGGAGTAAACCCCCCCCCCCTCCTAATGAACCGATTTAGTTTATTTTTACAACACATATTTACCTGTAGATTACCACTACGAATACCGAGTTTCGTCGAAATATACCAAAATTCACGGCTAGTAGTGGCGAATTAGTATTGTCGGTCCAGAGTAACCCCCCCCCTCCTTATGAACCGATTTAGTTCATTTTTATATCTCACTTTTCTCTCTATATTACCACTACGATTACCAAGTTTCGTTGAAATATAACAAATATTACGGCTGAAATGGTCAAATTAGTGTTTTGGGTTCGGGGTAAACCCCCCCTTCCGGTGGACCGATTTTGGTGGTTAACGAACTCGTTCAATCGTTTGCTAATTGAATGCTATATACCAAGTTTCGGGACAAAAAAAACAAAAACTCTGGCCGCTATCGTGTTAACAGACATATATATATATATATATATATATAAATTTTAACGGGGGTCATTTTTGGTGTCTACTAGGTAGGATCGATAAAGATTTGAAGAAATTTTTCAAAAATTCCGTCATGAGTCCAACCTCAATAGCTACTTTCCTTCGGAGGAAAGTGCTAAAAAACAATCATTTCCGTAACAGGCTACTTTGGTCCAGAGTGGCAGATACTTTAGAGTTATATGATTCATAACTAATGGGAGCACTAGGTTAATAGCGCGGTCAGTAGTATATTCTCTCTGTTATAACCTTATCACTAGGAGGTTTAAAACGTTTTTAGTTTACAAGAAAAAGAGTTGTTAGCTATGGCTATGTATTGATAAATATTAGACAATATTTCGTTTGTCAGACCCCTTAAAGCCTTTCCTAGTCTTAAACGAGACATAATCAGTTTTTATATTGTTTTACTTATTGTGTTGTTCCTTGAAATGGGAATTTGCAAATGGTGGAACCGCTAGGAATGTTTCCCTAAACATTTCGCGCATGCGGAATTGAACTTTTCCGTCTATCTGAACAGGCTATAGACCAGTGTTACCAAATTTCTAGGCCTATTAAATTTCTGATATAAGACAGCTAAGGTAAGATACAGTAACCCTGACCACTAGTCATTAGGTCTGGATGGGCTTACCGTATTCCATTTTCATGACAACCAGAAGCATTCTTAATTCTTATCCAAATCTCGTCGTTGTGCCTGCTTTATACCTTGTCTTACTCCATCGAAAAGTAATAAATACACCCGTATATACTTATTTGTTTATTAGTTTAAATAGCTATGACAAAATGTTTTTATTTGGTGATAGCCCACAAAGTTTATTTGGTGATAGCCCACAAAGTTTATTTGGTGATAGCCTACAAAGTTTATTTGGTGATAGCCCACAAAGTTTATTTGGTGATAGCCTACAAAGTTTATTTGACATCTGGGAATAGAAATCCAGAACTTGAGTGCTGAACTGAAATAATTCGATGCCTTAATGACTTAGGCCAAAGAGGTAGCAATTTGCTACACGAATTTCCTTGTGTTTGTCGGCCTGGCTTTGGAGTGCGTTGGCCTCTCCTAACTATTTCTAGATTGCCTGTTTTAAGGTTCTTATTGACTCCTTCAAGGCTAGCAGCTGCACGGAACTCCAATGTCTAGTTGGATTTTCCTAGTCTAGTTGGGCAATCAAGGCAGATTGAAATTTGCTTAGAGGTATTAGATATGCACCAATTTAATGAAATGAAATACACAATCTTATTCTTATTCTGGGACACATGACCCTTAGAAATAATTTTGAATTTGACTGAGTCAACTTAAAACAACTTGAAATATATCGGCTTGACTAGGGGTTGGGATGGAAGTTGCAGGGATAGGAAGTGGTGGAAGTGAGTGATGTTTCGAATAAAGCTGTAGGGAGGAATGGAATATAAAGATCAGAAGGACGAGAGTGGGTGTTACAGAAGTGAACAGAGGTTTTAAATTTAAGGATTACAAATACATCAAAAAAATGTATTCATGGCTGAATGACTTAAAGTAAAGGACTCAACCGGGGAGGTACTCGCGATGATAAACTGGGAATTCAGCTCGTGGTAGACGCATAAGATATGTGCGTGTATTTTGGGTCCCCAAAGATAAAACGATTGAAGCAGTTCATAAGGCGTTTAGTATTGCCTCAAGATCGCCAAAAAGTCTACTGTCGATCTGTGGGAATAAGCGTAAGGTAAGGAGTTGACCTACCATGCCAAACTATCGAATATGGTAAACCTCTTTTTTCAGATTCAAGACTTTGCTATTGGATTGTGGGCGATGCGGCTTGTCGCAATCTGTCGGAACTCTAACCCCTTTAGAATAGCCTTAAATGCCTCAAATAAAGTACCGAATGAGACAATTTTTGAATGTATTACTTCGTGAATGTATCGAATATGTTCGTTCGCTAGTTTGCTCCGATTTTCATCATATTCGATAGTTTGAAATGGTAGGGACAATATATACTACAATGCAATATGTACAATGCAATATATACTACCAATATAGGTTGTATATTGAAGCCATAGTTCTCCCCGTAGCTAAAGGCCCAAATATTAATTAATGACTTTGTTATGAAATACTCTGAAATGCAATCAATTTATGAGATAACATCGTAGTGCTGGATTCTTTCTGAGAAATTCATTGATTCTAATCAAAGCTTTCTATTTGATTGAGATTATAGGATGTGCTGACAATGAGAGAGCAGCCTAAATACCACAGTTAAATCATTGTTCCAGAGCTATCTTTATAAACTCTTTTACGTTTAAAAAAAAACAAGAGACTTTTAAAGCTCAGCATGCTGAGAATGGCTTCCTCTTCAGAAGTCTTTTGGCAATCTACAAAGAAGTAGAGAAAGATTGTATAGAGGAGAGAAATATTGCATACTTCACACGTTCTTCATTTAGAGGATTCGGATGAAAAGGAAGCGACAGAGAAAGCTCCAAGTAGATAGAAGGATCAAAAGACTCCATCCGCAGAGTCAGCTGGACAAAGACCTGTTGGAGAATGGAGGTATTGGAGCGTGGGATATGAGAACAGGGAAGGGAGAGCCTTCCAATGCTCCACTTGGATACAACCTTGCACATAGCCGGAAAACTAGCCTTTTCTTCCTACATCTATTGTCAAAGTCCTGTTTCATATAGTTTTCTTGATGGAAACTCGCCTTTCACACACACAAAGCACTTCCATACATTTTATACATATGGGTCAATTTAACAATTACCTTCACCCTCGTTACTAAGGCTTCCAAAAACAAGCTGTTGTTACCGTGAGGACTTAAATAAATCGTATATGACTATAATTCTAACAATAAATAGCTTAAGAAAGAAAACATAATTGATAACAACTGATAAAATAATTACTAATTATAAAAAAATAACATAATTTAACAAAAAATTTATATCTCCTATAACTTCAACCATTAAAAGAGAGTTCCTATAACTACATAGAGATATGACATGTTCAATTTCGTGGTGATCACTTTTGTGGTTTCATGACACCTGGACTCACCGGACCTCCACAGGTAGCTCAATAACGTCACCCACATAAAAAAAAAGGTAACATCATATAAAATAACATATATCAAACGACTAGATGGATACCCGTGCTTCACCACGGCCGATAAGTAGTTTTTATATTGCGTTAAATAAGATATGATCAAGATTAACGCTATTACATAATTTTGTACAGCATATTATTGCATGGACTTCAGAGTTACCCAGGAAACTCCATGTGTAGGTAACCGTGCTTGTTTCCGTTTGGGAGTAAAAAAAAAAAAAAAAAAAAATACAACAACCACTTAAAAAGGTAGGTAAACAGAGATAAATACTCATACAAAAGAATGAAACTAACAACTTTGAAGTTTTACCTCTTCGATTGACATCGCCCCACCGAACATTACAACAGAATCTTTTTTGTAGAGAATTTAGTAACCTTTCGAATAGCCGCCTTTTATTTACTACGATTTCCCAACCGTTTTCGAGATATTTTAGAAAATATACTGAGATCCGAAAACTTTGTATCACCATTAATACAATTTTTTGCCATATACGTATTACCTCCAAACGATACCAAAGTTAAAATATTTTAGATTAGATGAATGTCAAATACCTGGTACAACTTTCAAGTCAACCAATCATCGTTTCTGAATACCCAAACAGAAAAGTATTTCTATCAATTTTTCTCGTAAACGGTTACAGAAATCGCTTTAAAAATGGTTTCATTTTTCCTACGTTAAGGAAATCGGTTAAGGTTTGGAGGCTGTAGCGTTTTTTGAGATACGAAAAGTCGTTTGGCCCCACTGTGCGGCGTGAGGGTTACTCCGGAACCCATGTCAGAAAATATGTTCTTCTGCATATATGATTAGTTGTGTTGTAGACAAGTGGCCATGGAGCACCGTGATCTGAGTATATAGTTAATAATTCATTGAATAGATAAGTGGAATTTACTTTTAAATAATCTGTAGCATCCCTACTGGGATGTGTATCGACTCTTGGAGTTAATGGCAACTCTGGAGCCGTTGCAAACTTGTAAGGCCCTTAAGGCGAGAGATTTATGTGCGACCATGTATCTCTGTTTCATCTAATCCCAAAGGCTTCTCCAAGTTGAAGTAATAAACGATAATTCCTCCTGGAAATGGCTAATTTATATGTTGTCCTTTATTAGTCCCGACTTGCTAACAACATTAGATAGTGGTTGGAGCTTTCAAGTATTTACGGAATGGGGAAGTAGCTTGCTATAAGTCGTAAGGAAGTAGCCCATGGATTCTAGCATTTACTACTAATATGTAGTTAATATTCGACTAACAAAGACTAGATTAAGACATAAGGACGTAAACAATAACCTAATTATCAATTTTTATCATTTGAAAGTTGATATGATAGCGAGAAGAATCCTCGTTATTTTTATCTCGCATTACAATCGGAGCACATTAAATGCCTTATATCTAACAATAAGTCCTTTTCTCATATCAATTCTCTGTTATTTGGTCTAAATTAATGAATATACGGACAAAATCCGCCCCTAAACGAATTTTGGAGGGCCTCATGAAGAATAACTGTTCAAAAAGTTGCTAATAATAAAATAAACTCTGGCTAGACACAAATTTTCGAAAATTGCTCCGTAAAATGTGGTCACATTAGTACAGTGTGGTGAAATTGGTAAAACCTATACTACTTATATATGCTTATATATTTGTGTGAGAGTACACAATACAATACAATATAAGGGGACCTGGGCCCTTCGCCCTTATTCACTGCGACCCCATTGGATCTATTGTGATTTGCGTCCCTGTCTTACTCCCTTTCCAACTTGCAGCTCCTCACATATAGCTTGAGCTCCTTGGGAGTAGCCTCGGCTATGTCCTTGGGCGTAGCAATTGCCTTCCCTATGTGCACTAGCCTGTTGTAGGCCAACGCCTCACATTCGCATAGGACGTGCTGTGAGGTTTCCTCTTCTTCGAGGCACCAGCGACATGTAGGGTCCTCTATTAGTCCCATCGTGCACAGGTGTTTTCTTAGCGGACCATGTCCAGAGAGAAGTCCGACTATCCTTCTTAATTCTACTCTTGTTAGTTGAAGGAAATACCCTGCCCTATCTTTCGAGATCCGGACAAGTAGCTTTGCCTGCCTCATACCTGGCTTAGCCTGCCAATTCTTTTGAATTTCTTCTTGTTCCCAGGCATTTACTACCTTTTTGACAAAGCTTTTTGAAACACCGAAGAACGGCTCAGGACCATGAAGTATCTCCTCCGATCCCTTTCTTGCCAGCTCATCGGCCTTCTCATTGCCCTCAATGCCCTCATGTCCTGGCACCCACACAAGCGTAACCCTGTTACGCCTGCCCAGATCACTTAGGGCACTGTGGCAATCAAGCACTAATTTCGAGGAGACACTATGCGATGCAAGTGCCTTAAGTGCAGCTTGACTATCACTATTAATTCGTATTCTTTGCCCTTTAACACCTTTTTTAAGATTTTCCCGGGCTGCGATCTCAATCGCATGAACTTCCGATTGGAATACAGTGGCAAAGGATCCAAGAGCTATGGCTATTTCTGTTCTGGGACCATATACCCCTGCACCAGCCCTCTCATCCTTTAGGGAGCCATCCGTGTACCACATCAGTGAGTCTCTTTGGAGACTTTCCTGTCCTTCCTCCCAGCTCTGTCGACTGGGTATGACAACACTGAACTGCTTGTCGAAGACAAGTGTCCGTGTCGTCTCATCCGACCGGGTGAGGCATAATTCGCTCTCTTTTAGTCTTTGCAAAATCCTGAGATGTCCCCTAGTCTCATCCTTGCTCACTTTGAGGGACTGAATTCTCAGTGCACCAATCAGGGCCTCTCTCTTGATGCGGATAGCTAGCGGTGTTAATCCTATGATTGCTTCCATCGCTGCAGTAGGGCACGTCCTGATTGCCCCTGTGATTCCCAGGCATGCTAGCCTTTGGACTCTTTCTAGCCTGCTGGCTGCGGTCTTCTTGTGTGAGAGTAAGTATATATATATATATATATATATATATATATATATATATATATATATATATATATATATATATATATGTTTGCACACTTTGGGCAGAGCTCGACCATTTGGTATGAGTTAAATGAAAATATCCTTGCAGTATTGTAATAAGTAATTGTACCAATTTCACCACACTGTACTAATGTGACCCAAAAATTATTCAGCAAGCTGCCGAATCTCACAAATGTTGTAACATTTAATTACCTTTCGAAAGTAATATTCTGAACTGAGATTATCTCTCAATTATTTAATGCAATTAGAAGCTCAGGGGAAAAACAACAGATAAATGAAACTAATATCAGGTTTATTTTTACGCTCTTTCAGTAGTGAGGGAAAATTACTCTTGCTGAAATTGATGTTTAATGATTACAATAACTGTTACATTAAAGCTTAATAAAAACGAAAAGTAATTAATTTGAAAATTAGAAAATATGCTGGAACTGTCTTCCTTCCTGTAGAACTCGCGCAACACTCATCCCTTTCCATGCTTTTCGGCAGCCGAAAACATGGACATCTCACAACGGACATGCTATAAAGAACTGGCTCAATACAAATTAGCCAGGAAGATGTATAGGGATTCGGCCCTGTGCATTGGCCGGCCCGAAGCCCTGATTTGACATCGTTTTCTAGAGAGAGATAGGGGGAGCTGGGAGAGATAGGGAGAACAATTGTAGGTTATAAATTTGCACAAGACCCGTGAATTAGTTGTACGAGCTGCCGTTAGTAGGAGGAAGGTCCGGGGTATTTCCGAGTGGGATGGTAACCATAACCCTGGCTATTCCCTCCTAATGTGGAAGTCGTTAAATTCCCTGCAATTCCTTCCTGATTTACTGCGGGAACATTTATTTTCTTTAGGCTGTTTTTTCTATTATTTGGTTTATTGTTTGAATATTGGGTTCTCGTAAGAGGAAATTTTTTGAAATTCATTGGGACAACTGTCAAGCTTTTATTGAGACAAAAAACTATCCATTACTGATTTATTCAGATCTACCGCAAATGCTATTATTTATTTGACAGAAAGGTTCAAACCATTCTTTGTAATACCGGTCATTCATAAATCTAGATGAGTTGGTATAAAATGCGGGTAGAGCAGTTAGCCGAGTGGGATGGTTGTGCGTGGAGGAGAAAACTCAGTGGCGGTGGTGGTACGGACCGGGTATGCTTTTACCTGCACAACATCGTTGAATCATTGGTCTGGTGATTGGCTTCAATTTTTACATTTATTCGTCGAGATTATAACTTATTAGTATTTCAGTTATTATGAATATTTAAAAGAAATCGCCATCCATGCATTAGTGAAAGAGATATTCAATATCCTTCAACAATGATCTGATTAGGACTAGGTACATCTTTAGCAACATTTGTAGTGACAGGTGTGGTACAGCCAACAATACATTAAGTTCCTTCATCATGTTCTAATTAACATGTTTCCAAACTCTGTTTATTATCGTGATTCAGAAATAAGCTCTTTTTGAATTCGCTCCTTCCTAGACAAACTAAAGGTGCTTACAGAGTGTAGCGTAGTGAGAACAAAGAGCATTGCGAAAAATGTTGCAAAGCCACCTGAGTTGAAATCATTGGTAGGTTCTCTGCTTTGCCAGCTGATCCAATATGCGTAGTTCATTTTAACGTGTTTGATTTCTTCGCTATATGGCCTTTCTGTGTGCTCTCTCTACGTTTTACTCTGTGAGTACCCTAAGACGGAACAAGCGCATACAAGCAGGAAATTGGGTCATTAGAATCGTATAGAAATTTTGGATGGACCGTTATATTTATAAACATTACATTTCCTTTAGCCTACAGGGTAATTTTTTTTAATTTTTTTTTTTATTAAACGTGAACAGGTTTTGAATTGTCTACTCGTCCGCTTCTAAGACGTCTTATAATGTAAAGGCAATGTCACGTAAAAATATATATAAAATGCCGAGTAACATTATTATAACAGTACTGCATACCCCCCTAATGCTGAGCATGGATCGCTGTTCTCAAGGTGGAATAACATCTTTAATTTCGAAAATGTCTGTATACTAAGTGTATCTCGAGGCCTCTAGTGTTGAATTCTTATGTCTGTTATATGTCGCTTGGAATGGGAGCAGTGTCGCTCCCCTATGACTCCATAGAGTCTAGACCCGATATCTTCTCCTTGTTTCTTGGCTGTAGAGAACGCATTAGCTCTCGATAGTGAGAGACAATAGAAATTTCGACAATAGCAATGTTATTACCATTTTTCAAAGCTTTTGAGGTTTTGAGGTTGTCGTGAAAGACTTTTTAAAACAATTATTTAAATCTCCGCCGAACCTACCTACCATGCCGAAATTGTTGATGTTAACATTCTGATTAGTATACCTTTGTCGGCGGTACCATTTACCAAATGCCCTGAGTGATATCTTGAGTAGGACAGAGCCATCTGTGAAAAGGCTAATCGATTATCTAAAGGATATTAACGTTTTCTGCCAAATATAAGGAAAAAACAACAATTATGATATAGTTGAATCTTGACAATTTGTGCATATATTTTTATTTCATTAATTTATATGTTTCACCAAAGTGAATGTAATTTATTGTCTGAGTGAGTTTTGTGTGCGTGAGAATATTTATTGTTTGATTGAGTACTAGTAAATATGTAAATATTACTTGTCTAGGTTTAGTTTCTTTTA
Organism: Gonocerus acuteangulatus; assembly: GCA_946811695.1. Lineage (NCBI taxonomy): Eukaryota > Metazoa > Arthropoda > Insecta > Hemiptera > Coreidae > Gonocerus > Gonocerus acuteangulatus. The sequence goes on along the minus strand of OX328127.1, from coordinate 64,494,405 downwards.
ATGGTTGATCCAGTATTTGTTAAAAAGGATGAAACACTTTTTTTTTTTTTTTTTTTTTTTTTTTTTTTTTTTTTTTTTTTTTTTTTTTTTTTTTTTTTTTTTTTGTAAATATGTACATAGTATAGTATAAGGCAATTTTAGGTTTAAGGAATTCTAACCCACCAACCATAAAACAAAACCAATAACGATGGTGCTAATGACCTCAGCAGTAGATGCACCAAAAAAAAAAAAAAAAAAAAAAAAAGAAAAAAAAAATATATACCTTTGTGTTCCTCAAAGACTTTAATTATTACAAGGTGTGGGGCAATATATTAAAAATAATTTTGTGAAAATCTTCCATAGGTTAATAATTTATAGTTGATTCCTTGTACCGTGTAAGAAAAAAAAGAGTATATTTAAAATGTTCTATCGAAGCAGATAAAAAAATAATAACAACTCTCTCCTAGCAACACAGTTGAAGACTGTCCCTCAAATCATATGTAATTGAGAAAGTAGCGCGGTAACCCTCTTCACTATGCGACCCTCCCTCAACCTCTACCTCTTACCTCTACCTCAACCTCTACCTCTACCTCTTCCCTCTACCTCTACCTCTACCTCTTCCCTCTACCTCTACCTCTACCTCTTCCCTCTACCTCTACCTCTACCTATCCTCTTCCCTCTACCTCTACCTCTTCCCTCTACCTCTACCTATACCTCTTCCCTCTACCTCTACCTCTTCCCTCTACATCTACCTCTTCCCTCTACCTCAACCTCTACCTCTTCGCTCTACCTCTACCTCTTCCCTCTACCTCTACCTCTACCTCTTCCCTCTACCTCTACCTCTTCCCTCTACCTCAACCTCTACCTCTTCCCTCTACCTCTACCTCTTCCCTCTACCTCTACCTCTACCTCTTCCCTCTACCTCTTCCCTCTACCTCTTCCCTCTACCTCTTACCTCTAACTCTACCTCTTCCCTCTACCTCTAACTCTTCCCTCTACCTCTTCCTATACCTCTTCCTCTTCACCATGCGACTAGCCTTAACATTTTAAATACGTAAATTATCAAAATTAAAATTGTAAATATGAATTATAATCCTTCGTATAACTATGTTAGATTTAAAGCGTTGTCCCTTATGTTTGTGAAATAATATTTACCGCTTATCTATGTAAAAAAATGATCTATCTATTTAAAATTGTACCAGAAGAAAAGCTCTTATAGCCAAAGCTGCGAAGAGTTTTAATAATAAAACAGAAAATTATAAGAGAGAAGACTAACTATGTATCGCATACATATCATCGCCGTTAGTCTCTTTCTGGCTTGTGAAGGTTCTCGCATGCACCCCCAAAGAACGGGTTTGTCTTCATAAATAGCCCGAATTTCTGTTAAAGTTATTAAAGTTCGCCCTGGTTAGACCGCCGATGAAATATTATCGTTATGGTTTGACAAGTGGGACGGGCGGATGTGTCGACATCGATCCTCCGGGTTGAGGTTCCGGTTGCGAATCAATAGAACGCCAGTCAGCTAGACAGACCTCGCTGCTTGAATTATTTAGGAGGCTCGATTCTCCTTGGCCTTATCAGCGACTTTTCCTCCTATCATTTTATATATCATCATGGCCTCGTATCGTCTGCCGAAGAGCCCTGTGAAACCGTCGGGTCTTTTTACTTAAAGCAAATAGCTTTTCAACTAGTTATTTGATACTACCATATATGTATATGTTTTTAAATCGTCATAGGTTAACTTTTGTATTACTGGATTTGTAGTTACTTTTCCACAGAGGTATGGGATATTACACATGGCGTTGAAGTGTTTCAGAAAATACCATATGAAGCTGTATAATTTTCGTCATTTATTCTTGGAATTTGAATGACATTACTGCTAGGGTTTTGCCAAAAGGCACTCCCAGAAATATGGGCAACAATCTTCGAGCCATTAAGGGATATTGTTAATAGGCAAAATAAGGAGGAATTAGGGACCTATATGTTTGACTTGGAATGGTCTTATTTGTACGAATAAAGAGAGATAGAAAACTGAGACCCTTTTCAAGAAATAATGTATGGCATTAAACATTTTTGGACTCTAAGCTAGAGTTCTTTTTGAAAATTTGATCAAGTTTTTGCATATTTCAATTTTCAATCCAATTATGGATATATTATCAATAAAAACCTGTTAACGTATGATATAAATATATTGTTTTTGTATTTCGAATATTGACTTCGTAACATTTTGTTACTGACACAGTTGGAAAATACTATGTGGATTAAGTAAAACAGACCCAACCCCTTAATGTATGGGAAAATAGGAAAGATAAAAGCTCCTCTATAGCTATTATTTAATTTTTTAATTATTAACGTCCATTTATTAGTACCTATGTCTTTGCTCAATTCAATGTGTTATTACCATCTGAGTAAATAGCATAAAAGATAAAATTACCCGCGTTTTGTGAATAAGATTTCGCTGATTTTGAGAATATTTCTGACTTTCGTCTTCCTTCGTTTGTCTCCTCATTGGTTTGTTGCTTTGTCATATTTGTCGACCAAAAACGGAATTACTTTGGGCTGCAGTTGGGGCTTCATTTTAATCCCCAATCTTGAAGTGTGGAATACATCTATGTAACTCCACTATATTCCATATTACACTAGCTGAATACCCGTGCTTCACCACGGCCGATAATTATTTTTTATATTGAGTTAAATATGATATGATCAAAATTAACGCTACTACATAATTTTGTACAGCTTATTATTGCACGGATTTTGAAGTTACCCAGGAAACACCATGTGGAGGTATCCTTGCTTATTTCCGTTGAGAGTAAAAAACAAAACAAAAAAAACAAACAACAAAAACCAGGTAAGCAGAGACAAATACACGTTGAAAAGCATAAAACTAACAAATTTGAAGTTTTAAGCACTTATCTCTTCGATTGACATCGCCCCACCGAAAATTACAACAGAATCTTATTGTAGAGAATTTAGTTACCTTTCGAATAGCCGCCTTCCACTTACTACGAGTTCCCAACCGTTTTCGAGATATTTTAGAAAATATACTGAGATCCGAAAACTTTGTATCACCATTCATACGATTTTTCCCATATACTTCGTTTCTGAATACCCAAACCGAAAATTAGTTTTGAAAAGTATTTCTATAATTTTTTCTGGTAAATGGCTACAGAACTCGCTTAAGAAGTGGTTTCATTCGTTTTCCTACGTTAAGGAATCTTTCGCACAAATTTTGCTCCAAAAACCATGTTCCAGTAAACGGATTCAACTGGTTAATGAACTTGACCTTTATAACGAGAAGAAAGATTTTTGTACCAAATATTATCAAAATCGAACCATTTTTGAGCCGATGAGGAACTTCTTCATAATTCATGCCCCCCTAAAAGTACTTAAACATTTTAATATCAAAAATCCCTTTCTGAGCGAGTGTTTACATTCTAAACTGATTGTCCGTGCAAAATTTCAAATTTTTGTGTAAAGTGGTTCGGGATATTATTACCTCGGATGGGCCATCACCAGGGAGTAAACTCTATGAGGGACAAAATCACATTTTATTTCTAGTAATTCAAGGACTGCTATCATAGTTGAAATTAACCTCAATTTAAAATAATACTGTAGATACAATACGGTAACAGCTGTTCTGTCATCGTCCTAGCAACGCTTGCTGCCTAGGCTTGCCTGCTCTAACCAACTCGAACTTTATACCCCTCTAAAAATACTTAAAAATTCGAATATAAAAAAATCCTTTCTTAGTGAGTGCCTACGTTATAAAGGGAGTGCCCATGCAAAATTTCAAAATTTTCTGTCGAGTAGTTTGGGCTGGGGGATGATAGGTCAGTGAGTGGTATTTGACAAATATATAGTAGATTGAGTTGCAATAAAAACTTCATAGATCCCGTTGATCACCGAAGTTCGGCCAGTAACTGAATGGGTGACCGACCTCGCGCTGTTGGCATAATAGGGTGGCAACCTGTGGATATCCAGGCGTTAATAATCCAGTTGTTGATCCGCCGTTAAACACACACAAACAAAAACATAGTTTTACCACGTCTCTACTCCCTAGATGCCTCTTCTGGAGCCTTAAAAATAAGTGCAATCCAAAGGAATGTAGGTGAACCTTCCACAACCCGTGCCACGCTATAACTTATTTTTAGGCTCCTAATGAGGCATATAGGTATACGAAACATATAAAGACGTTTAAATATATTCGATTTTGTGAAAACATATATATATATATATATATATATATATATATATATATATATATATATATATATGCCGATATAAACTGCTTGAAGTCTCATTTTTAGTGATTATCAAATGAGCTTGAAGATGATGGAAGGAAAATAATATACTGTGATATTCGCTTGATCCATTTTGACCTTGGAAGCGCTCTAAGGGAATAATATAAAGTTTGTTTACATTGGAGACTGTCCTGGTTCTGAAAATTTGTTTTAAAAGTTCTCTCTTCTATTCGAACCAAAAAAATAATGTATTCCTTCAGAACTCCCGGCTAGAGATTGTGGAATAATCTTTCAAAATGGCAACAGAGTTCCCTTGAGGCCTTTGAAGTGGGTTAATCTAAAGCCTATGCGGACCAGAGAGAGTACTGAAAAGGCCTGGCTGGCTACATTTGTTGCTGGGTGTCGAGTTCCCTACAGACCCGGTAAATGTAACCCGAATCCAGGGCCTCTTAAAGGGGATGGTACACCGAACTAATTCTCACCACTACTATCCTGTCTCCTTTACATTCAACCTCTAGGTCTCTCAGCATTGCCTCGCGGAAATATATTAAAGGTAATGCTCATTAACAAATACGGGTAATGATAACCTTGTAGTTTTTTGCACTTAAACACAAACAAACAACAACAACATATCGACATAATAACTAAATTATAATAAACTCTCTTGATAGTTTTAGTTGATTTCAGTTGGATTATTCACACTAACCAAGAAATATTGAGTTTGCATTCATAAATGAATTTCTCTCTCTCTCTCTCTCTCTCTCTCTCTCTCGAGAGAGAGAGAGAGAGAGAGAGAGAGAGAGAGACGTCTATTCTATTTTTGCTTTAGAGACCTTGTCCTTTGACAGGTAGTATCTTGCAAGGCAGCCCAGTATGTGGTCATGTTGAACTGATTGTCGAGGTGTATGGTTATAAGGCTAAGAGAAATGCCTCCAGGGTATCCTGAAGCTCCCCTATCCTCTACCTTACCATACATATTCAATGGGCAATTCGCCGAATAAAGTAGGCTCCCGCAAACCTTTTATCTTTACTTTCAGACCCTTAGACTCTCCGTCTTCAAAGGAATAAGTGAACTATCGTACAATTTCGTCTCTTTACCTTCAGAATTTTTCGTTGCTTCGGTAGCCAGGGGATTATAGTTTTTGGGACTTTCAGTGCTTTTCCTCCCTCCCTCTCACAGGGCGAAAATCCCCCTGTGAGATTGACCTTATGACGAAACCAGAGGGGCCAATGAGAAAAGTTGAAGCTACTGTTTTTCCTAACTTTGTGTATATAGAAACGAATGATTCGTTGAAAATTGTTTTTCAGATTTCGAAATTCATCTAAACAAGAATATTTAAATTTTGGTTGCGTTCGAAGTTAAATAGTTTTTTTGGGGGGGAAAAAAACATTTTATTAACTGAGAAGACTTGAGATCTTCGTATATTTTCTTAAATATGTCAAAAACAGCTACGAAATCATGGTAAGTGGAAGGCGACCATTCGAAAGCTATTTGCGATTGGACGATGTCAATCGGAGAAATTAGTGATAAAAACGTTTAAATTATTCTTTTGAAACGGTTTCCTTCAATTTTTAATTGGTTGTTTTTTTTTTCTAACTTGCATTTAATTGTAAAATGAGTATTTCAGTCAAACAAGTTAAGAAGATAAGAAACATATTGGGTATAGTGTTTCCAAGAGCGAACATTGAGAATGAATATGGAGTAATTTGATCTAAGAGTAAAAAATCAGTTTCCTCTAGGAGCGCCTATTATCTTAGTTTTCTTTGAGATATAATTTAATAGTTTTCCAGAAAGATCAAAACTTACCAATTATATGATTCAATTTCTTTCCTAATGGCACATTATGTTGAAATACCTTAACTAATCATTTTTCTCGGGTTCATGGATAGAATTTCCACTAGTCTAAGCAATATTATAGTTCGATATTAAACATTCCTTTCGAAGCATAATAATGAAGTCATGACGATAGACGATCTCCAATTTCGAACAATATGCAGCATGTTCTAAGGCTGTAAATAATTATGCATAGATTATCCCGATCTCACTAACATTGATGTTAAGCTGTATATCGAACCTATTGTAATGATGTAACTGGCTCTTGGGATTCCAGTACAAAAAAAAATGTCAAATGTCCAACCAACAAAGGATAAAATAGTTCTGTGAAGCTTTGAGCAAACTTATAGATTCACAATAAATCATCACGGAGTGATGAACTGTATAAATGTTTTCTTGTAGTCGAAAACTACAAGAATTTTTGGATCTATATCCAAAAACTCATAACATCCTTCGGAGCCATGTTTGCAGCCAAGTTTAAATGCAATGATGCATGAAAACAATTTATAGGCGACACTCAGAAATATTATAGGTATAAAATGAGGAGCTTAGTATCAAAGTTGGACAACTCCATTTTTTCAGTTTTGAGATTTTTGTCGATTCTTAAGTGGATTTTTATGCTGCATTCGATTTTACAACTGTTTTTCATTAAAAACGGACAGAAAATAGGTAAAATAGCGTTTATTTCAACCGTTCAGAATCAAAATATGGACAATTCCAACATAGTTTGGTTTCAAAAAATGACAACTCCATCAGTAGCCAATGAGAAGCTTGCATTCATGCAATCTGCTCCCAACATGCACTGCAAATCCATCATGGCTGAATGTTTATAGTTACTTGTAATAAGTGCATTTGGCGATAATTCTTATTAATAACTAGCTGTTATCCGGCACACTGTGGTTCCGAATGCCGGATTTTGGGACAAAACCTCTAGGTACTTGAATCTTTCTGATTAAGGTATGATTTTTGAAGAATTTCTTTTGTGCCGAGTCGAATGAGACCACTACCAATTCTATAGAATAATTATTTTATTAATAAACGGGCTTTATATAACAGCATCCGTGAAAAACAGCCGGTATTTAATTTAAAATATTCATACTTTACTCAAGTTGTAGAGCTATGTACCCTTCCAAATATATTTTCAAGACCTCAGGTGAATAAATTAACAGCTAATGTGGTACTGGTCACAGTTCTCGACATATTCCTCTTTATTTAAATTTTCGCGTATAACCAATAAATATTGACAGTTTCACACTAGACATTAAATAGATCTCATCGTTAATGTTCAGTTATTTGCTATTAAAAACTTTTCAACAACTCTCTGCAGAAAATAATAATGGTTAACTCGTTTTTCATAAAATAATCGCATCGCTAATTGATAACTTTATTTTATTAGCTGTGCACAGGTATGGCTGAGTACGGCGATGAAAATTATAGCACGTCCACTTCAATACATGTAGTTATAGGTAAAACTGTGCGAAGAGGATAGCTAAGTACCACTTTTTTTTCTAAACTTAATAAAATAAGGATAATTTAGTTTCATTTCAGTTTTGCCAAACTGTATTTAAATAACATTTTTCATGTAATTTTTAACTATATAATTTTGATTTAATACTTTAGACATAATTACATTATATTAAAACACCCTCGACCATACCAAATTCATATTTGTTTGGTTTCAAAAGAGGATAGGTTCAATTTTCAAATGGCTCCCTTTGGTTTCAAAAACAGACAACTCCATGACTTGGTTTCAAACATGGACAACTCCCCTATTTAAAGTGTAATTACGGCCTTAATACTTACATAATTTTGTAGTGCCTTTGAAATAATGTTTCTGAGGCCTATAAGAATAACATATATATAAATCACCATGATACTGACATCAATATAGTAGATATGGTTTTTTGCCTTTCCTGTAAAAAAAGCAAAAGTGGAGTTGTCCAACTTTGATACTAAGCTCCTCAAATCTTTTTTCTTGTAGGATTTTAATTTCATTCTACGGCATTATGTATTTGATTGCATCAGCTGAATCACTTGACATTTGTATAATAATAAGAACAACCTCACTGCTTGAGATGTTTTTTTTTTTTGGTTGAATTTAAGGCGTGTCAACCGCTGGAGAGAGATGTGTTTATTAACTAACTTAACAAGGCTATCTGTAATTAGAAGAGCTGGCATATAAAATATGTAACATGTCCCCTTTTTATTAACAATTTAGAGGGACACTTAACTATTAAAGTAATAATACAAATTTGCTTAATCTATTTTCACTTTAAGGTGAATCCTATTTCGCCTATAAACGCCTCCATCAGGAGTCTTCACCAGATAGGACCTTGGTTCAGGGAGTTTCTTAATAAACCTCCCTTCTGTCCACTTCAGACCTTTCTTCCCCAGATCTCCTCTCATCCAGACTGGCTGTCCAACCTTAAGGTCTGATAGCTTCTTCTTTCCTCTATTATAATAATATTCCTGTTTCTTCTGATTCTGATGAAGGATCCTTCGAATGCCAGGTTCACTTGACTTTAAATCTTCCTCATGAGCAGGAAGTTTCGTCCTCAATTTTCATCAGGACCTCTGCTGGTGATGGCAGGTCTGCCTTTGGAGTTGCATTGTAACTAAGGACGATGTAGAATAAATCAGTTTCAGTATAATAATAAGAACAACCTCACTGCTTGAGATGTGTTTATTAACTAACTTAACAAGGCTATCTGTAATTACGTAGAACAGTTGGCGTATAACATATGTAACAACATTGAGCTCGTGTTACAATGGTTTTTGGTTTTAGCATTATGAGCCTTCTTGAATCTTGTAGAAATATTTCTACCAAAATTTAGTAATTTATTGCGTCCAAGTTCTTTCAAGCAGCTCTTCTTAATTGGTAAGCCATATCTTGTTGACTTTGTTCTTATTTGGAGCATGATTTCTTCAAGTCAAAGTTACCTCATTTGTCTACATTTGCCTTCTCATTTGACTGCTCAACAATTTACCATATTGTCCAGTGTGTATGTGAGGATTTGTTATATAAATATGTGCCGAAGAAGCTGCGCCAGCCTTATTCCGTAGATTTAGGACTGACCAAGAGTGGATTGTGTCGGCGAGGCTGTGGCTAAGTTATTAGATTTATAAAATTATTAATCATGCCGAGTGGAACGGAGGCTTGGAACGTGTTATGCATTCCTAAGTTCCACCTCAGTGAGCAGTGATGGTTAACCGAGGACTTCTAGTGATGGGATCACTACAGTGCTTTGTCTGTTCCCTCTCAAAGCCACAGCATATCTCTTATTCCGCTACATACTCATTCTCTCTCTCTCTCTCTCTCTCTCTCTCTCTCTCTCTCTCTCTCTCTCTCTCCCTCTCTCTCTCTCTCTCTATCATTCTAATTCTCTCTCTTTCTCCTGATAAAACAGAATTAAAAAAAAAGCACTACAGAAATTATATTTATTTGACTTCAAGAATGATTCGATTTAATTAATTTTTCTTTTTCTTTTATGGCTCCGAACAGAAGCAGTTATTCTTCGATTTATACTCCCTTTCGCTCCTTTATAATCCCTTACTCTACATCGCAAGTACATTATTTTTTTTTAATAAAAAGTGAATTATCGCTGGTCAATGGGAAATTAAGTTTTTGATTGATCACTTAGAAGTTCATAAATATTTGTGTGCCACTTACATCTAAAAAAAAAAAAAATAAAATAAAATAAAAAATAGCCGTGGTCTATTGGCTTCTCATGCGGGAGACGTTTGAGTCCTGTGTTCAGGAAGGGTGGCAACCAAGATATAGTCCGGCGCAAATAATAATAATTAAAAAAACAAAAAAAAAAAAAAAACAACAAAAAACTAAAGAATAAAACAGGAGAGAACTTCTCCTGGAATAAAAAGTCCGACTCGCAGGAATTGCATCATCTTAGCGCGGTTCCGTTCATCCCCCCCACGCCCATGCATGTTTGTATTTTGTATTGATTTATGGAGTTTTGCTTTAGAATGAGAGCTGGATTGTGTAATTTCCGCTTCTGTGTAAGTTAGCTACTGCCGGTTTCCCTGACGCCTTAATATAGATTTTATTCGAGATGTTCGAGTAGATTTTGAAACTTTTCACGATGTATATATATATATATATATATATATATATATATATATATATATATAAAAGAAGTTTATTTATATTCTAAGCTTTTCAAATGACTCTAGGGATATGAACGGAACCGCGCTAAGATGACGCATTTCCTGCGAGTCGGACTATTTTTTATATATCCCAACCACCCCTTGACTTCGCATCACCTCAACGGATAACTATCTCCATCTAATTATGATTATGTATGACTGTGATTTCAATGGAACATGATGTAGGTAGTTTTTGACAAATTAATATGTCTTCTTTAATAAATGTAACTAATAATAGCAAGTCCATGAGTAATGTTGATGAATGAAGCCCTAAAAGCGTAATCTGGATTAATCAGTGAAATTGACGAAGTTCGGCACTTATTCCAATCAGCTGCAGAAAGTTTGTTTCTACTTAAACTTCGGGCGGGGAAAAAACACGAACTTCAAGAAAAAAGAACCCGAAATCAGAAAATTCCTTAACTTGGTGGAACGGACTAGAATATAAAGAAGTCTAACTCTAAGGAACCTGCGTCATCTTAGGGGTTTCCCGTTTGATTCTTATCCACGGTGTATGTTGATAAGCTTAGAATAAAAACTGTTAATATTTTGCTTTCAGAATTATTTCTAACAAATTTAAATACCTATTCCACTGAGTAGTGATAAAACTCTTTCTCCCTTGCCCGACTTCTCAAAGCCTTCCCTGGTCCTAAACGAGACATAATCAGTTTTTATTGAGCTTAAAGTAGTTTGTTATTCATTGTAATGGACATGCAAATGGCGGAACCTTCGGCAATATTTCCCTAAGAATTTCGCGCATGCGGGATTAGAACTATTCCATCTAACTGAACTGAGCTGGCTATAGCACAGTTTTCGGCTAAATTCGTGCTAAAAAATCTGGAACTCGATGGTTATTGCTCCATATATATTTTATATATGTAGATTTGAACAACCGGTAGCACTTTCAAATATTCACCTTTCTTGTCTGCACCTCTGAATTGCGTTTACTCCCTATAGTAATAAAAAACATTTGTTTTTTTTTTCTTTATTGGCGCACCGACATCTTGGCTTGGCGCTGGGGGTGTTACCACAACCCTTCTTAACACCCATGGTGCAGCAGGGAAATTTCTCAACGTGCCCTGAAATGAGAAACATTCCTGCTGTAGCGGGACTCGAATCCCCATCCCCCGCTTGAGAATCCCGGTTTTCTACATTGCAGTGGCTGCTCGTGAACTTGAACTCGCTGTTTTTTTCTCTCCCAACGAGCCGTGAGATGAGAAAATTCCTGCAGCCGGCGATGATCGAACACACCATATCCCGCATTTGAATCTAAGGCGTTAGCCACTAGACCACAGGGAGACACCCTCGCTGTAGATTATCCAAATGGAGTATTGACAAACCAGAAGGATCAAAATTATCGATAGCTCTTAATAATGAGAATACTAATTGGACGAAATAATGAATAGTAACTAATTTAATATGCACTATTAACTGGACGTAAGAGTAAATAGTGGGGCTGAAAAATGCTATCATAGAAATATAATTACATCTTTTTGGTTGTATATGACGTAGTTCATTAAAAAAATAACACTACTTTCTCTTTTTCTTGTACAATTTTTTTTAATTGCACTTAACAGTAATATGAGTATTTTAGTATTGTTAATTGCATTTAACACTAAAATTGATATTTTGGTAAAGCAAGTAAATTACAAACATATTCCTAGTAGTGTCTTCCTAGAGAGGGACCGTTTTGACGGCGGAAGGAGTGATTTTGCCTTGCCGACAATCTTGCTTTTCTTTGAGATTTCATTGGAATATGTGTTTAGATTACGAATGATCTAAACAAAGTAATAACTGTTTCTATGGCTACAAAATGACACTGGGGACATGAATGGGACCGCGCTAAGATGACGCAGTTCCTGCGATTCGGACTTTTCCTCTATTGCAGTAAATTAAAGTTTTGATATTTTGTCAAGTCTTCATCAAATTTCTATAGGCAACAATGACCCGTGTGGTTTAATTTCCTGAATATGCTCTAAAGTCTAATTATTTTTCACCTTATAATTTCAATATTTTATTATATTCCTTTTCTGATTAGGATTGTTCGATAGAATTCTGTTATTTTTTGTAAAATAATACAATAGCTCTCAACTATTTTAATATATACTCTCTTACTTCTTTAATATATACCAACAGTATTATATGCATTTATGATAGTGCATAATGTGTGCTTTGTCAAAAATACAAATATGAGAAAAACAGAAAATTATTTTTGGAGTGTTGGGTGGTAAGGGTTGGAAAAGGCTGGGTGGAGTGGAGGGGGTAGTGGGCGGGGCTAGAGGGGTGAATGGAGGGAGGTGGCAGTGGGAGCCGGGGGCCGGACATGGTCGGAGGCAGCTCGGAGCTACTCATAGATCCCCAGGCCGAGATTAGGAAGAGAAAGCTGCTCGAACTCGCGAAGCAGAAGCCGAGGCCGGCTCGCCGGACTTGTCGGCAGAGAGCTTGGTTTTACGCAACCTCTTTCTTTACCCTCACTGCAGTCTCGGCAGGATCCTCTCTCCTCTTCCTTGTACCACTATACGTGGACCCGGCCATATCCACTCTAGTCGCAGACTTCACACCACAGCCCGTCCTCTGCACCACTCTCAGGAGGGAAGAACATTCGGGGATATTCAACTGTACCTGGTCCTCCTGCAGGGAAGGCTGTACCTCGGACATGTACCGTTGTACGCACATTTACGTCAACTACACCCCTTACGGGAACGACACGGATTCGGAATCCGAAGCCGTCCTCCTGGTCAACATCAAAGGGTGCGGATACCCGCCTGACGTTACCTGCTCCAACTTCACGGGGGAATACGGAAAGGATACGGCTGTCTTCCCCTGCTACTACTCGAGACAGAATCGTTCCGTCGTCATGACGCAATATGACAGGGACAGACAGGTGGAGATCATCATCAACTACTTCGCCATTCCGTTCGTGATAACAGTAGTTACCTCAGTCGTACTCTGCGTCATGCACTGCGATTGTCGAAGGACTCAACCACCAGTCATACGAAGGACGAGGATCCATGACCAAAGGTAAATCTCTCTTCTCATCTTCCTGTTTTAATCTGTCTATGTTTGCTGATGATTGGGTCCGTAACAGGCATTCGTGTCCTCCTACGTACCTGCGGTGGCGTTTGAAATAACCTTAAAACAAAACTAATTGTGGGATCACCCCTCACCCAAAGTTGAAGTAAAGCAGGAACTCTAGCTCATTTGGCAAAATGCATGTCAAAATAGAAACAATTCACTTATTTGATCCCTAGTAGACCACAAAATAACTAAACATTATAATGTTGACGTTGACGACAAAAGGAAGTTATTGCCAGCAAACTAAAAGGGGATTGATTTAAAGTAAACTTATTTTGAAGTGTTAAATATTTTTAAAACGTTGCTCAAAAAATGTTCAACGAACCAACCTCATTAACCTTTGCTTTTTGATTAGGATGTGTGGTATTATAGGAATTACTCTATACTGTTCATATTGGTTTAAATCACAGGATGGTGGTTGCTTTTTTACAGGTCTAAACGCAAAATATAATTAACTGTATTTGTTAACATTTTGGCTTGTTTATTATGGCATGGTAGCCGTTAGTTTAAGAAAAGAGAATTAGTTTTTGAAGTCTATGATTGCATGAAATAATTGTTCTCTAGTTGCTGAGAAGTTTTTAGCGAGATGTTACGAAATGCTTTTCTCGTTTCTGCATTCAAGAGCAAAAACTTTTGAAGAAAGGATGATGAAAATTAATAATAATAAAAAAATAATAATAAATAAAAGATTTGTATTTTTGGAGCTCCGCTAATGAGTTTTCGAACACAATAAAAATGGGTGGAACTAATAACTATGCAAGTGTATTGGAGCAAAAGCTAAAATAAAATCAGGCAAATGATTGACAATCCGAAAGTAATTTTTTTAATGTAAACATTACTATTTTTGAATATACAAAATTAATTAAATTAAAATTTTTATATTATATCGCGAGACCCACTTGTACTAAATATTTCTTTCATAATGAATGCACGTTTAAGAATTTTCTGATTTATTGAGATAAACAAAGATAACGCTCATCATTTATATTATTTAATTATTTTGATGTATTGCAGTGTTATCCAATTACAGGTAGTTTATTGCAGTTTAATCCATTAATAATGAAGCACTTAAGATATTGCGAATATGAAGTTAATTTATTAAGAAAGTCGAGTAGAAAAATTTCCTAAATGCTTTCGATTTTTCTTGGGTTACAACATTAAATGTGACTCAGTCACGACATGTCGACCCTACTTATCTTAGTACAGAAGAATGATAAACAGTCATTACTTCTTGCGTGTGGATATGTTGAAGAACGTTAAAAATATTGTTCCAATAAAATATTTATCAAAATAGTAATAAACTTATTTTATTTAAATAATCTATAAGAACAATAAATTGGATTGCATTTTAATATGGTTTCACATATCAGTCCTTCACTACTTGAATGATACATTCATTAACAACTTCATTCATGGAAGCTGTTCTGTCGGGACTTCTCATTCAGTAGAGTATGTGTTGAATAATGCCTCTAAAATATAAAATCTTTGATGTTTTGAGACGAAGAAATTTGTAAATTATTGAAATGATTTTAATATTAATTTTAAATAGCTTTTTTATTACCTCAATACGTTTTATTTTTACATAAATGAAAGCAGTTGTGCGAATTGCTTGACATCTAGACTCAACATGCTTAAATTTAAGAGCGTTTCGATCCTTCAAAAACACTCTCGCAAAAAAAATTGGCCTCATTGGATCATCATTTGGTAATTACTTTGAATTTTAAAGGCGAAATATCATTCTTTTATATTTTTATTTTATTTAGAATCATAATGAAAACATACGTGCGAATCTTGGATCATTTTTTCTTAAAAAGCTTCTCTAAAAGAGTAGGAAATTAAAGTTTTAATTAAAAAAATAAAATTTAGTGTGTTATAATTCTGTACATATTAAAGATATCGAATTACGGTTTATACCTTTTAATAATATAGGTATTCATAAACATAGGAATCGTCTGCTAATTCTTAATTTCGCCAGACGCTCTCACATGGTTAAAACTTGAAGCAAACGAGAAAATTCTAATAGCCTATTTTCCTCACAAATGGACAGCCACAAAACACGTTTGAGCCGTCTGGATACCTTAATAAATTGAAAAATTAAAAAAAAAAAAAGTTCAATTGACCTCTTGTCTATTTTATAGAGATTTTAGAGTAATTTTTGAGAATCACTATAAATTGATATAATTATATATATATATATATATATATATATATATATATATATATAGATATATATATTGCTAATGTTTTCGAGTTAATATGCTTGAAGGTACTCTTCTCATAGGTTTTCTAAGAAAAAGAATGAAACCACTTTTAAGGTGATCTGTAACCGTATTCAAGAAAAGCGGATAATAATAATTATTCGGTTGGGTACTTCATATATATATTTTATACATCTTTGAAATTCATCTTAACTAAGATGTTGAAATTTTGGTTACATTTCGAGATAAGGAAGTATTCAAGAAAAAAAAAAAAAAATATTTCTAGACATTAAAAGTTTTGGGACCTTCATATATTTTCGTAAATAAGTATCTCGAAAACGGTTTGAAAATCGCGGTAAGTCGGTGGTGACCATTCGGAAGCTTACTAAATTTTCTACCAAAAAGGTTTTAGGGCAATTTTTTGTGGGGCCATGTAAATTGGAGAAATAAGGGATTAAAACTTCGAAAGTGTTAGTTTGTTCTTTTGAAGGGGTTTTTGAACCTATTTAACTCACTTCTTAATTGGTTATTTTTTATTTAAATTTGTTATTATGTGGTCTATAACAAGTTTTACTTTGACAGAACCAAACCTTTTGTCGATTAATTGGGGTTTTGTAAATATATATTAATGGACCTTAATGAATGCCATTTTATCACTTTCAATGAATATCGTAGGATCAATAAAGGCTTGAATATTTTTTTTTTTGAAAATTTCACTAATATCATTGAATTGGTATTATATCAGTGAAATAAATATCAAAACTAATGAGAAGCTACACACTTTACAACTTTTTAATCTCTGCTGATCAATATAATTACTTTGAAGAAAGGATTAAACGTTTTAAAAATCAGCACAACCAACTTATTAACACATAGAATTAACTTTAGCCCAGAAGAATCAATTGAGAGAAAAGTCTGTTTCCCCTTTCCCCTCTCTCGGGAGAATCTCATTAGTAGAGTAATCAACAATACTCTCCTGGAAATAGGCCGAACGGGAATTAATCAGAACCTGCCTGTCATATCCGATCTGCGCAATGATTCCTGTCAGGGAGGATTTAATTTGTATCGAAAAACATACACACGGTATAACACAACTAATTCTGTTTATAAAGGAGATTAATAATCCTCAGAAAAAAAAAAAAAAAAAAAAAAAAAAAAAATGCCTAACAAGCTTCTCTTGGATTCCGAGCCACTGTGGTATTCCAGGTAATGAGAGAGTCGAATTAGCTGAGAGTGGTGTAAAATAAGGAGTTCATTTTTTATATATTCCACGATCCGATATTAACTTAAACCAAAGACGGAATCTGGCTTCAGTGAGAAAGAACACGGATAATAAACTAAGAGAAATAAAACGAACCCCGAGGATTTGGAAAATTTCAGTTTGTCAAACCAGAAGAAAAGAGGTTGTGTTGGCCAGGTACGAATAGGGCATACAAGTCTTACTCACTCTTACCTCATTCCAAAGATGAACCAAACAATTGTATAAGCTGTGGAGTCCTCTTCACGGTGAAGCACTTACTTATCGAGTGCTTAGCAGATCAATTTGAAAAGTATCGATTCAAAATTAATGGCACCTTAGACGAAATTCTTGGAGATTATCCAGAAAACATCATTAACCTGTTTTAATTCCTAGATGCTACAAATTTAACACAATACAGTATTTTGCTGATACCCAATATTCAATAATATCAACCTGAATGACAACTCCTCTGTTCCCTCTTGGCCCTTACTTTCACAGGGTGACCATGACCCAGCGTGGTTGATATTGCCCTAAAAAAAAAGAAAAAAAAAGAAAAAAAAAAGAAAAAAAAAAAGAAGAAAAAAAAAAAGAAGTTTATAAACGTACTGCAAAACCTATCAGTGTGATTATTTATAGGAAAGTACCTAATCACACAATTCGGGTATTGATGTTTCGTAAGAAATATTTCTCGATTTGTATCAGCTGACTGGTTGGCGTTATTGTCTTAGCTGCAGTCATGACGAGACCCTCATAGCGGAAGGTTTACTTGCCAAGGTAGAACTTGGAGCCTTGCAGTTATCAGCAACCAGACACTAGAAAGCAGTAGTGGAGGGGATAGCATATTTACCTTTGGAATTCACTTGTCAAACAATTGACAATATGCCACAGATGACAGAATGATGGTCGGTTACGGTCTGTCTTGGTGAATATCTCATTTTTCAAAAGTTACCAATTCTGAAATTTAATTAATTCTGACTCTTCTGTAACTGTTCGGGTTCAGAGTTACCTCCGAACTGCGAGTTCTGCGAGACGATTTTGACCTAGCCTATGACTCCCCGGATCAAGTATGTGTGCCAGGTTTGGTCAAAATCGGTCAAACGAAGTGGATATGTATAAGGAAAAAACAGACTCACAGACAAACAGCTGAATTTAATATATATGTAGATGTGAAAAATGCTTTGATCTTCCGCCTGACGTATAATAAGTAAATTTTTATGATGGATTATTTACTGGAAAATATAATTCTCTAGTGTATGTAGTCTTCATCGGAGACATGTCTCGACTCATCGATTTCCTTTCGAACAAATAACGAAAAATGAGCTAGTCGATCGGGACAAGTGTTGTAGCATGACTAAGAAAGTGTTTCTTGGTCATGCTAATACCATGTTAATTAATTTCTTCATTGGTTATTAAGTTCTGTGTTGCATTTATCTGGGAATATGATGGTGGCCTCAAAACTCAAGGCCTCCCAGCTTCATACTGGATTAAGATCAGAACGACACCCAAATGACGGCTTACCCAAGGTCCTTTCTGCTCCGGGAGTCGAAGAGAGATCTGTGAGCCACCGGCAAAGGAGAGACGGAGACACAGGAGATAATAGAGAATGTAACACAGAGAAGAGACTGTCGGTGGTTTTACGTTGTCTAGACTGTTTATGACAGAAAGGAGCGGGCTTTATACGGTTTGCCGCAATTTCAAGACACCCTCAGTGAAGTAGGGTTCTTTCTACAAGCCCTTAGGTGAAAGCCATCTTCCCAACCCTTGTGGGATTACCAAAAGCTGTAATATCTAAGAGTACAGTTGGCCTCTGTTTGATTTCTCTACTAGAAGTCCAGAGTTTCTGTTTTGAGCTGGATGTTCAGAGGGGGCAAGCTAATATTTGCGGGAATATCTGCGGAACAACTCAAATTACAATAATTAAAAAAAAAAAAAAAAAAAAAAATCAGTCCCGTATCAGGCCACGAGGGCTCTGAGGGACAGATAATGCAGAGGTATCTGATTCATGACCATAGGGCTCACTAGGGCGATAGTTTGGTCAGTACTATGCTCCGGACGCCTGATTTTCCTCTTTGCTGCTTTGACTGGTATGGTCATTAGCACCAAGGTACCCATTAATAAATAATTAAAAGCTGGTTTGGCTTAGGAACGGCCAGGGAGGCCGAATCCAACCCATGAACGAAGGTACTAGAAGATACAAATCTTTAGTGCTTGCTGAGGATTTGAACTCAGGTCCTCTGGTATATAAGCCCAGTGCTCTACTACTGAGCTAACCTCCCCCCACAAAAAAAAGTCCGTCACGCAGGAGCTGCATAACTAAGCACTTTCCTCAGAATTTTTGTAGTTATACTACATTACTGAATAATTTGCTGTAAATAACCTATATAAATTAAATAAAAACATGAATAGTTCTGCTCATTTACATTACTTCTGTTCAATTATTAATTTTGTAAATAATTTGCTTCCAGAGTTACGTTAATACATGATACTGTACTACTTAATTAATACACAAAAATTTTCCGTCTTTTGATCTGACGCAGGAACAGGATACAGTCCCTCTAATGATAGAAAGCGCTCCTTGCGGCGGCCTTGCGAACCTACGTCGGGGAGGCTATTCTATTGAAATATAGTACAGAGTAAACCCCCAAAAGTGTTTTGGGTCAGGGGTAAACTCCCCCTCCCGGTGGTCCGATTTTGGTGGTTAACGAACTCGTTCAAACGTTTGCTAATTGAACGCTATATACCAAGTTTCGTGAAGAAAACACAAAAACTCTGGCCGCTATCGTGTTAACAGACACACACACACACACACACACACACACACACACACACACACACATATATATATATATATATATATATATATATATATGTGTATATATAAATATGAACGGGGGTCATTTTCGGTGCCTACTAGGTATGATCGATAAAGATTTGAAGACATTTTTCAAAAATTCCGTCATGAGTGCAACCTCAATAGCTACTTTCCTTCGGAGGAAAGTGCTAAGAGGAATTCCTGGAACATATATTTTTTTAAATATAAACCAAATCCGAAAACTACGTTTTAGCACTTTTCTCCGAAGGAAAGTAGCTATTGAGGTTGCACTCATGACGGAATTTTTGAAAAATTTCTTCGAATCTTTATCGATCCTACCTAGTAGACACCGAAAATGACCCCCGTTCAAATTTATATATATATATATATATATATATATATATATATATATATATATATATATGCATATATGCATATATAGTTGTATATGTGTCCGTTAACACGATACAGGCCAGAGTTTTTGTTTTTTCTCCACAAAACTTGGAATGTAGTATTCCCCCATCAAACGATTGATCGAGTTCGTCAACCAACAAAATCGGTCTATCCGGAGGGGGGGTTTACTCCGGAGCCAAAGTAGTTATTTGCCAATACCAGTCGTAATTTTCGTTGTATTTCAACGAAACTCGGCATTCGTTCTGTGCAACTAAAGAGAGAAATGTGTTGTAAAAATAAACTAAATTGGAACATTAGGAAGGGAGGTTTACTCCGGACCTAAATTACTAATTTGGTCATACCGGTCGTAATTTCTGCTGTATTGTGACGAAAAGCGGTATACGTCGTGGGTAACTCATGAGAAAGAGGTGTTGTAAAAATGAGCTGAATCAGTCAATCGGAAAGGGGGGTTTACTTTGTAATATATTTCAATAGAAAAGCCCGCCAGACGAAGGTTCACAAAGCCGCCGCAAGGTGCGCTTTCTACCACTAGAGGGACTGTATCCTGTTCCTGCATTAGATCAAAATACGATAATATGAGGTTTTTTGTATTTATTACGTAGTGTAGTAGGTACCATGTGTAAACATAACTCCGGAAGCAAATTAATAATTGATCAGTTACTCATTACAAAATTAAAAGAGAACTATTCATGTTTTTATTTTATTTATTTATTTATTTAATTATAGAGTTCCGCAACTTAGGCAAGAAACTCTTTAAAAACAGTCAACTGAAAAATATGTCTTAGTACCAATAAAACATGAACAAAATACAAAAAATAAATAAATGAGAAAGAAACTAAGGAAATAAATGATAACTGTAACAAAGGAAAGAAAAATATAGAATAAAAAACATAAATACATATATAGACACACACACACATACATATATACATTCAAAGGAATAAAATTTAATTATTTACATTTTGGAGTATAACTTTGTGTGTTTTAGATGCTTGAGTTGTGTACTAATGTGTGGGCTACCTTCTGTCAGTATGTCGTGTAAGTCGTAAGGTATGGTCAGGTTATTGCGCTGTCTGCAGTTGGTAAGTATATGTTTAGCGGTCAGAGTCTCGTTACAATATCTACAAAGTGGTCTGTCCTTTCTGTCGTGTAAGTAGGAATGGGTAAGTAAGGTGTGTCCAATACGAAGCCTGGATAGGATGACTTCGTCCCGACGAGAGAAGTGTTCTTTTTTCCAAGCTTTCGTTGTATTTTTAATTTCCCTCAACTTGGCATCAGTTTTTAGCCACGCACTTTCCCACTCGTACAGTATGTTAGTTTGTAATGTTTTGTATAAGTCCGATGAAATCACAGTTTTCAAGTCCAGCGTAGGTCTTTTCGTCGCTTGCTTCGCTTGTAGGTCTACAGTTGTACTAAGTTTAATGTCCTCATGTCCTGGTAGCCATATAAATGTAATGTGTTTGTTATTGTTCTTTAATATGTATATTTGTGAGAATATGTTGTTGATAATGGGATGTGTACTGTAAATGTTTCGCATGGGGAGCAAAGAACTTAAAGAGTCGGTACAAATAGTAATGTTGTCGTACACACTGTCTTGAATGTTTGTCAGTGCTAACTGTATACCGTATAGTTCGGCTGTATATATGGTCGTTTCGTCTGTCTTGAATGTTTGTCAGTGCTAACTGTATACCGTATAGTTCGGCTGTATATATGGTCGTTTCGTCTGTCTTGAATGTTTGTCAGTGCTAACTGTATACCGTATAGTTCGGCTGTATATATGGTCGTTTCGTCTGGTAGTCTTAGTAAGTAAGTGTTATTGTCAACAATCGCAGCTGCCCCTGTTCCGAATTTCGTCTTGGATCCGTCAGTGTAAGCGTACAATATGTCAGTATCTTTTCTCAAAATCACATTAGCCAAATGTTTGTAGAATGTGGAAGAAGATGGTTCACTCTTTTTGTCTTTGGTTAGTGTCAGGTCAATCTTAAAGTTCTTTACTCTCCAAGGCGGAATGTCTGCGTATGTGCTTGTGAGAATATGTGTTTCTGTTAGGTTAGGAAATCTTCTATCTTCTAAAACTCTTATTATTAAAGGTTTCCGTTTAAAGTTGGTTAATTTGTATCTATTAAAATTTACGTTATTTATAAAATCTGACACACATGGGGGTCCAAGCCCTTTCGCCTTAATAATAAATTTAGAGCAAAGCATTCGACGCCTGATATGCAGTGGTTGTTCGCCAGCTAATGCACACAGGCTTTCTGAAGGGCTGGTCCTAAATGCTCCTGTGGCTAGCCTGAGTCCAGTGTTGTGTATGGTGTTGAGTAGTTTAAGAGCGGTTGGATGAATGTGCTGGCAGATGAATATGCTTATTTTATTTATGTAGGATATTTTAAGCAAATTGTTCTGTAAAGCAGTCTACACTACCCAAATACTGAGAAAAGTGCTTAGTTATGCAGCTCCTGCGTGACGGACTTTATACAGATGCGCCCTTGACTATACTGCAGGAGAAAGTAGTGGATTTTGACGTGTCAACACATTCAAAAATTCAAATTTCTTCATTAAAAATGTATTTATATTTTAATTCTTGATGGTGTTGTCCTAGTATTAAGAAACAGCCTTTTCCAATCCTAAAATGCCGACTAGTCGAAGGGTTATCGATCAATATTCTATATTGGCCGATTACATGGCTTTCCTCAATTTATCATCTACCGTCTATTAATGCATTTTTGTCGAACTTCTTCTATATAGAAACACCAATAAATCATCATGTATTCGTGTATCTTGCTTTATTCAGTAGATTAATAGAGCATCCCATGAGTGGGTCTAAAAAAACCTTCGTTTTATGTTAGCGTTGTGTGATTTAAAAACAACCTCTCGTAATTGCTATAAACACACGTTTGGTGTAGTAGTATGGCTAAAATTTGAAACTCAGAAATGTATACAGTTTTTTTGGTATTTATCTATATATATAAAAATCACGTGTCTGTCTTTTTCTGTTTGTCTGTTTGTCTGTTCCTTATACAAATCTACACCGTTTGACCGATTTTGACCAAACTTGGAATAATGGTAGGTCTTGATACGAGAAATCTCCTAGGCTAGGTCAAAAAAATCTACCAGCTGTCTGTCTGTATGTTTGTCCCTTATACAAATCCACACCGTTAGACCAATTTTTACGAAACTTGGTATACATGTATGTCTTGATAAGGGGGGTGTTATAGGTTAGGTCAAAGTCGTCTAGGACTCACAGTTGGGAGGCCAAGGGGTTCATAATAGTTACAGATTCGTGTTATTAGATTTTAATAATACTTATTTGGTTTCTAATTTATTTAAGCTTTTCTATATGCAGAAAGTAGGTGTCGCATGGCACGCCGGGTAACGGGTAGTATTATATACAGCACCAATCTGTTCCCACTTACTTTATATTAAATAGCTGTTACCCGGCGTGCCATACTAAACCTACTTTATATAATATACTAGCTGTTACCCGGTGTGCAATGCTACACCTACTTTATATTAAATATCTGTAGCCGGGCTTACCATGCTACACATGCTTCATATTAAATAGTTGTAACCCAGCTTCCATGGTACGCCTACTTTATATTATATATTTAAAAAAATGAATGATTATATTATATTGGTCCAAATTATGAGAATATAAGATAATAAATTGAGAGCTCGGCTGAAAAAGTTATTTTCCATTTTTTTTTTAGAGAAAGTGGGGTGGAAATTAAATTGATCCTTATTTTTTAAAAAGTACCCTTACTTTTAAAATGGTATTACAATTAAGTGATTCCAAATAATTTAATTGCAATACCGTTTTAAAGAAAATCCAAACCAAACTCCCTGTGTTTAATTTTTTTAAAGAAAAAAAAATATGTGGTCCATAAATAAATATTCATAAAAAATAGCATTACAAATCAGGCATTTAATTAAGGTTATGATTAGTTATAAGTTGTCAAAACCTACAACTGAAACTATATTCTTTATTTTCATTGATTTTTTATAAAAATATTTTTTATTTATTATATTTTTTTTAAAATATAATATTTATTTATTTTAAGGTCTTCGCATCTAAAGCTAAAACCTCAACCTTGCGCAAATATAATATTAATATGTTATATTGTTTACCTGTTCATGTAATAATCCGTAACTGAGTTTTTTTTATGAATGAAAAAGTAGGTAAGTCGTGCAGGGTTTATGTTATGTATGCCAAAAGGAAAGTTTTAAAAACATAGTTTGTTGTTTCACATACACTTTCACATATTTTTGTTCACTTTTTTTTTCCTTTCTATTAAAGCTTCTGTTTCAAATTTTATGGTTCATGCACTCTTCTATAAGGATAGTCCTTCTATCAGAGGAAATAGGGGCCTCTAAGAATAAAAACAAATTTAAGATATTTTTCTTGCAGTTATGGACAACAATGAATTAAAGGTATTTGGGAATTTCAATAACGACATTGACTTGGCGAGCAACAATATTTTTACCAGAATTGCAACCGTATTTAAACATTTAGTCCAAGAGCTGGTAACACACTTTTCAAGTGTTTTATGTGCCTTGAAATTGTCGTATAGTGGGTCTCTAGTGTAGATAAAAAGTTAAGTATATGGTTGCTGGACATACCTTGAAACACCAGGTACTGCGCATGGTAATCAGTAACAAACTATGGGCCAAAAATAGTGTTTTATTCAGAAGCCATAAGTGTTCAATGTAAAATTAAGGCAATTCTATAATGAATAATATATAAGGCAGACACTTTTAAGTGGGATACATATAAAAAAAAAAAAAAAAAACCGAAGTGGGTTTTTTTTAATATTAAATGAAGTCTCTTCTTCACACTGCTATTTAAACACCATAATTGAAAATAATTACAAAAGGGCAGACACTTTTTGTGAGGTTTAGTAATCAGCAAACATGAAAATAAATTCAGCCGATGATAGACTGCAATATACTGCGTGTAACCGTAAGAGTGAGTGAGAGCACCAATCATCTGGACAGGACAGTTGTGGCTGTTCTAGAAATAAAGCAACTTGCCTTAATTATACATTAAAGATTGTTGGCTTCTGAATAAAATACCATTTTAGTGACATATTTTTTAACACCTTTCCCCTATGTGCAGTACCTGGTGTTCCAAGGTATGTCCAGGCTACACATACATGCCTTACCTATCCACGACATGCAATACACCAAAATTCCAAGGTGCATAAAACACTTCATGAAATGTGCGTTACCAGCTCTTCGACTAAATGTTGACAGTCAGAGGATATAACTATCTCAGACAAAAGAAAGCATATGTCAGAATATAATGATTAAATTATTATGGATATTAAATTAATAAAAAATTGCATGGAAAATTTAATTACTTATTCATTTATTAGAACACCACAATTCACGTGACTTCCTCTTCTTATAAAAATAATATTTTAATACATTAATTTATCTGCAAAAAAAAATAGCATGCATTAAGAATAACTTTATTAAAAAAAAATTAAAGTGAGGCTGCCCAAATTAATAGGGTTGCTAAACCATACAGCTCTTGTAATAATAAAATAATGTTTCAAAACGTGGTGAAAATTAATTCATTTATATACATTCATTTGTATGATTATAAACATTTATGTAATTTATTATGTACATCTATCTATATGCGAATAAAAAAATAAGTTAAATATAACAACATTTAATATAATATTTTAATAATATTTGCATATGTATGTGAGAGAATTAATTTAAAGTTCATAAATTTAAGTCCTTTACAAAATGACATTGTTCACAAAGGAGTTTTTAATGTTTAAAAAAATCTTTATGTTTTAAACAAAAAGTTCTATCTTTTTGGAAAATCTTGGAACCTTAAACTTAAAGGTACATATTCTGCATATGTAGACTCTTCTGTAAGATCTTTTTTCTTTCTCGATTTCCAGTATAATACATTACCAATGTATAAGAAATTATTAATAAGAAAACCAGTGGTGGATTTTCCTTCTAAATGATCATTTAAGAATATAGTCCCTACATCCATCTGTTTGAACAACATTTAGACCCATTTGATATCTTCAACTTTCTTATTTCAACAAAATCTCAAGCATTATTTTATTTCAAACTATCTTTTTCTCTATCCCAAAAATCACAATCGCTTGAACTTTATCAGATTCACCCTCAGCCAATCCAATACAGCTTATGTTTTCTTGGGTAACATCAACATGCCTAGCGACAATGATTTTATTATTCAAAAGTACTTTATATCCCACTTCACTATAACCGATTAAAATGCACATATTCACCTTTTTATCCCATTTAGAAGTTATTATTTGTTCTGGTTTCCTAACAAAATTTTTACTACCATATAAATTAAAGTTAGAAACATCTGGTTTCTTTCCAAAACAGTTTTCATAGGGTATTTTATTGTCAATGGTGTTAGCTAAAGAGAGATTTTTCAAATAAGTTGCTTCACAGACCATTTCTGGCCAACATTTTTTTCTACAATAGCTTCTGCCAGTAAACAATGAGATATATTCATAATTGTTCTAGTAAATCACACCATTTAATTCATGAACATATGAGGGACAGGGATTAATTATGATACCCTTTTTTTTTTTGGTAGTCATAATTCTTACAATTTAAATATTCCTTACCAATGTCATATCTCACAATACCAATTCTCTTATTTCCTAAGTTTTCAACCTCATTTACTTATTGAACAAAGGAATGAAAAACTTCTGTTTTAGGTTTAATAGTTTAAATCCTAGCAATCTTACTATTTATTTGAGTGAGACCGCGACAAAGGGAATTCATCACTAAACACTTAAATAACAATAAACAATACTGAACAATTATGAAGAAATTAACATGAGAGCAATCTTACTATAATCATCTATAAATGAAACAAAATATTTTTCACCTTTGAGACTCATAGTTAAAAAAAGGTCCACATCAGTGTAAACAATTCCAAAATACTTTTAGCCTTGTTCTTATTGTTATTTACACACTTCATCAGTTTCAATAAAAAAGTTAAGTGTTTTTCCACATACTAAAACCCTCTCCATCAAATACCAGTACATATTCATTTATTCATTAAACAGAAAAGCGAGTGAGAGATACCGAATACTATAACCGACATTGCAACCTTCCTTTACTAAAGAGATAAAAAAACTCTCTCAACAAAAGTATTGAAATTATTAAAGTTCTGAATAGAAACATGAACACTTAATTATAATATATTAGTCCAAATTATGATTAGATAAACACAGAACATTTTTATGATATACTTATTTATACGATATTAGTCTATATTCTGGTTAGAGCAGTGTTGCCCTAGGCAATCAAATCAAAATTGATTTAATATGAAGAAAACTGATCTGATATTAAGAAAATTAATCTTAAAAAATATGATATTTTATTATATGATATCTTATATGATATTTGTCCAAACTCTGAGAATATAAACCTACTATTTAGATAAACAAACAAAGGTTTTGTATTGCACTTCTTCTTAGAAGGAGGGGCAACACTGGAAAGAAAATGCCGATTTCTGACTATAAACTCTTCTGTATATGACAGTTTCGAACTCGTTACTTCCAAACTATGAATCCTAGAAGATTTTGAGCTAGACTACGAGATTTCCCTGATCAAGACGTATCTATGTGCGAAGTTTGGTCAATATCAGTCAAACGATGTGGATTTGTATAAGGAACAAACAAACAGAAAAACAGAAAAACAGACACGTGATTTTTATATATATAGATAGGTATATATATATATATATATATATATATATATATATATATATATACAGTGAAACCTCCCTTAACGGACACCTCCCTACAGCGGACACCTCTATTAACGGACGTTTTCTCGTAGTCCCGAATTTTTCAATAGGTAAAATAAACCTCTATATTACGGACACCTCTGTACAAAGGACACGGACAGAAAAATCTGATTTTTTACCTCCTTACTACGGACAATTACAGCTAATGTTATTTATAGAAGCGTTCCCATCGGTGTAGGTTTCCAGAAAAATGCGTTAACAATTACAAACTCTTTGCAAGAATAAGATATATATACTACTATAGACTAGTAATATCCTCCTTGGAATTTCACAACAGGAACCCCTTCCTTTTCAGCGGGAGCAGATGATTTTCCCGCTGGCAGATTACTATTGTTTTGCCTACGCGGTATCACAGTTCCGGGAATATTCCATAAGTCTGTTCGGTTCACATTCCTTCCGCAGAACTTCCTTCTCTTCGCTTTTCAGTTGGTTTTTAGCTCTTGTTGAGTAAATATCGTGCTTTCTCTTCAATATGTCTAATCGGAAACCTCTGACACTTAAAGAAAAAATATACGTGATAGCATTTTCCAATTGCGATAAATGTGGTGTGCGTAAAGTTGCCGAGTTTTTTAAGATAGGGAAAACACAAGCAGCAGAAATATTGAAAAAGAAAGATGAAATTTTGAAGAAACGGACGGAAAATTGTGACAAAAATGTTGTCCGAGAACTAAGAACTTCTTTATGCTTTAAACTTTTTAGAATAAAAACTTTTTTTAAGTTTATACTTACTGAACTTCTTTCTATATACTTAAAAAAAACTTGCTATAGGTAATTATTAAATGGTCAATTAAAACACGAATTAAAAATTCGGTACGTATCCATCTCGACCAACCCCTCTGTATAGCGGACACCTCTCTATAGTGGACAACTTTGGTTCTCCCAAAGGTGTCCGCTATAGAGAGGTTTCACTGTATATATATATATATATATATATATATATATATATATATATATATATATATATATATATATATATAATGAAGAAAATCAAGTTAAACTGCAAAAGTATGACTCTGAGTAGTAATGTGCCCCTTCTTCTTCAACAGAAATTAAGAAAGTTGATCCTAACTATAAAGTGTTATTCCTCTTTTTTTGAAGGAATGAATACATTAAACTTTCTTCGAGATTAAAAAAAAACAAAAAACAAACAATAAATATAGTGCTTTCCTACAAAATCCTAACCATCCTATTTTCACAAATTATTAATATTATTAATTCACTTTTATTAATAGTTCTTCACCCCCCCTCCATTTTTCTATTTCTTTTTAATTTCTTGATTTTTTTTTCTTAGCTTTATATTTGTTTTTTTTTTTTGTTTTTTTTTTTAATTTTATTTATTTTCTTTTAGTTTAATTCTTTTGCACAAAGAAACAAAGCAACATTATAAGTAAAACGTAAATAGTATACTTTTATCCTTCTTTTTTTTTTTTTTAATATTTTCCCCTCTTTTCATAATCAATTTTGTTTCGCTTGGTATTTACTTTAATAACGTTATTTTCGTATTGAACATTATAATTCATTACTTGTTTTTAATGTTTTACATATCTCATTCAATGTTGATTTTATTTTTTTACATCCTTAAATTTCCATTTTTTTATAAATTTATATTTGATTAAAAACTGAATTATATGTGTGTGTATATATATAAATATATATATATATATATATATATATATATATATATATATATATTTATATATATATATATATATTGAACGA
The DNA here is from genome assembly GCA_946811695.1 of Gonocerus acuteangulatus. Classification (NCBI taxonomy): domain Eukaryota; kingdom Metazoa; phylum Arthropoda; class Insecta; order Hemiptera; family Coreidae; genus Gonocerus; species Gonocerus acuteangulatus. The sequence goes on along the minus strand of OX328127.1, from coordinate 64,464,913 downwards.
AAGGACGTTTATTTTTTATTTCTTTAGGTAATTTTAAGCAAATAATATGGCATGTGGTGTTGTGGTGTAAACTAACTGCGACTTATTTTTTTATTTTGTGATTTAATCTCGAATATCTTCCTACAAATTTAATATTTTTCTCATTAATTTCAGAGTGAAATGCCCGAAAGAATATCAATAATGTGTTCTCCCTTCAAGTTAATGTGACGAGCATGCGATAAAAAGGTGTGGCTTAGCAAGATAGGGGGGTAGGAAGGGGTGACAACTGATGGCTGATTTTATCAAGAAATAGGGTGGCGCATCCCATCACCCCTCTGGGAGTGCTTACGTGATCTGGTTACTACTGGTCTCCTAAGTCTATGTGCGCATGACACATACCGCTTGCAAGTGGGTGAGAGGCTCGTCCTTTAAAGACAATACAGTGATATCATTTAACACTATTCTATTGGTGAGGGATTCTCTAGGGCGAAGAAGTAATTTTACTTATAGACCAAAATCGGCAGAAGACTAAAAGCGGTTTTAATGAGAGAGAAAAACTTTATTTCGAATAATACAAGTTTAATTGCCTAACGAAGTTGGGTTGCTGAACACTCGACGAAGTTTAGGGTGGTGCTTTCGTTTTTAGCACTTTCCTCCGAAGGAAAGTAGCTATTGAGGTTGTACTCATGACGGAATTTTTGACAAATTTCTTCATATCTTTATCGATCCTACCTAGTAGACACCGAAAATTACCCCCGTTAAAATTTATATATATATATATATATATATATATATATATATATATATATATATATATATGCATATATACATATATGTGTCTGTTAACACGATAGCGGCCAGAGTTTTTGTTTTTTCGTCACAAAACTTGGTATATAGCATTCAATTAGCAAACTATTGAACGAGTTCGTTAACCACCAAAGTCGGTCCACCGGAAGGGGGGGTTTACCCCGGACCCAAAACACTAATTTGAACATTTAAGCCGTAATATTTGTTATATTTCAACGAAACGTGGTATTCGTAGTGGTAATATAGAGAGAAAAGTGAGATATAAAAATGAACTAAGTGGGTTCATTAGGAGGGGGGGGTTTAATCCGGACCCACAATACCAATTCGCCACTACCAGCCGTGATTTTTGGTATATTTCGACGAAACTCGGTATTCGTAGTGGTAATCTACAGGTAAATATGTGTTGTAAAAATAAACTAAATCGGTTCATTAGAAGGTGAGGGGTTTTACTCCGGACCCAAATTCCTAATATGCTCATAACGGTCGTAATTTCTGCTGTATTGTAACGAAACGCGGTATACGTCGTGGGTAACTCATGAGAAAGAAGTGTTGTAAAAATGAGCTGAATCGGTCAATCGGAAAGCGGGGGTTTACTTTGTAATATATTTCAATAGAAAAGCCCGCCAGACGTAGGTTCACAAAGCCGCCGCAAGGAGCGCTTTCTACCACTAGAGGGACTATATCCTGTTCCTGCGATAGATCAAAATACGATAATATGAGGTTTTTTGTATTTATTACGTAGTGCAATAGGTACCATGTGTAAACATAACTCTGGAAGCAAATTAATAATTGATCAGTTACTCATTACAAATTTAAAAGAGAACTATTCATGTTTTTATTTTATTTATGTAGGATATTTTTAGCAAATGGTTCTGGAAAGCAGTCTACACTACCCAAATTCTGAGGAAAGTGCTTAGTTATGCAGCTCCTGCGTGACGGTTTTTTTTCACCTTCAATAATTAGCTTCCCTTTAGGCCCACCCCTATTTGACATTTTCCTTGCCTCCGCTTTTCGATGAGGTCTTACAACTTCAAGTGGAACGATAAGGGGCGATAGGTTCGAACTGCTACACCGAGGATTAATTAAGTCAGTTTGAACTTATTAAATTTATTATTTTTTAAATTCTTTGAACAATTGAAACCAATAATAATTTTAAAAAAAATGTAGCAGAAGAACATAAAAGTTGAATTATGTAAAAATTACTCAGGTGTGTTGTACCTTTGACCTGGTCAAAGGTACAACAACTAGTCGTGATCAGAGGTACAACACCCTGGTAGTGGTAACTAAAATGCATGCTAAAACTTTTAGGGTTAAGATAAATGAATTTCAGAAGCTACACCATGTTTCTTAATGTAATAGCTACTTTGTCAAATGATTTCCATCTAAAAAGACTTAATACAAAAAATATTATGAGGCAAAACGTCATCTATAAATAACGTACATTTTTATGATAGAAATGGATATGTATTTTTTGCAAGAATCCTCTTTGACTTGAATAATCCAATGTAGGTTACACAAGCCCTCTAGTGAAGGAGCTAAACACTAATTACACCTAAATTTATAAAATGTTGCTACGTGCCGCGACAGCCTCGGTGGTCAAAGATACAAGACGGTCAGAGGTACAACACCTTCCCCTATATATATATATATATATATATATATATATATATATATATATATATATATATATATATATATATATATATATATATATATATATATATATATTATATAAATCATGCCTTCAGCCGTAAATGTGACTTTGAATTGTAGGGGTCGGGGAAAATAGTGCCAATCAACATTTTTAACAAAACTTAACTGTGCTTTATGTTAGATATTATGTGGAACTATCAGTCTATCATGTAAATGCTACTAAAATATGACAAGCTCTGTATGCTATACTTAATCTTGTTGCCCCTAATCATTTCAACTGATAGGCCCAAATAATATCTATCATATAGGAGCTACAGTTAAGTTTATTAAAAATGTTGTTAGGCTATATTTTCCCCCGACCCCTTCAATTGTAGCCAGGGAATCAGAGAATTGATTCAGCTATAATTCCTAATTTTTCTTCGCTCATTCCCTTTGAGGAAAGCCGCCGTCTCATTCGGATTGGTTCCTCGTGAATCGAACCATAAGCCTTGTACCATAATATTCTTTTGGTCCATAGTTTTCACGAAACTTCTCCGTATAAAATGTCAAGCATTTTTCATAAATTGCTTTCTTCTCCAAGTTTATTCATTCGGCTAGTTCTTCGGATAGTTGGGTCTAATATTAAAGCCAATTTGGCATTTCGTATGAATGCAACTATGTCAGCCTATAAAATTATCGAAATAGGCAACAAATATCCATAATTTGATGTTTGGTACAATTTCTGAGTTTAGATAGAGCCATGATGTGTGGGGAACTTTGAAAGTCTCCCAATTTTCACGGGTTTTCTAAAATCCTCCAGAAAAAAAAGCAATTAATCTAAAAGTTTATTATTACGAAACATTTCGATTATTAAAGTCTGCGTCGAGTGAGCACTAACCGTTTCCATTCCGCCGACTGATTTTAAAGAAACGTTGAAATACTATTTCGTATTCACATTTTGATGTAATAACAATTGGGATATTTTTATACTCGTTTTTGGGCCTTCTTGAAATTACTATGATGCTTTATCTATATATATAAAAATCACGTGTCTGTCGGTTTGTTTGTTCCTTATACAAATCCACACAGTTTGACCGATTTTGACCAAACTTCGAATAATTGTAGGTCTTGGTACGAGAAATCTCCTAGGCTAGGTCAAAAAAATCTACGAGCTGTCTGTCTGTATGTTCGTCCCTTATACAAATCCACACCGTTCGTCCGATTTTGACTAAACTCAGTACACTTGTGGATCTTAATCTGAGGAGTGTCGTAGGCTAAGTCAAAAACGTCTACCAGCTGTCTGTCTGTATGTTTGTCCCTTATACAAATCCAAACCGTTCGTCCGATTTTGACTAAACTCGGTACACATGTGGATCTTAATCTGAGGAGTGTAGTAGGCTAAGTTAAAAACGTCTACCAGCTGTCAGTCCGTATGTTTGTCCCTTATACAAATCCACACCGTTCGTCCGATTTTGACCAAACTTGGAATAATGGTAGGTCTTGATACGGCGATTGCCATAGGCTAGGTCAAAACGGCTACCATCTGTCTGTCTGTATGTTTGTTCTTTATACAGATTTTGATCAAACTGGGCACACAGGTTGGTCTTGATCAGGGGAGTGTCATAGGCCAGGTCAAAAACGTCTAACAGCTGCTGTCTGTATGTGCTTTTTTTTTTTTTTTTTTTTTTTTTTTTTTTTTTTTTTTTTTTTTAAATAAAAATCCACACTGTTAGACCGATTTTTACCAAACTTGGCAAACATGTATGTCTTGATACGGCGGGGGTGTTATAGGTTAGGTCAAAGTCGTCAAGGACTCCCAGTTGGGAGGTCACGGGTTCGAAACAGTTACAGATTCGTGTTATTTGATTTTAATAATACTTATTTGGTTTCTAATTTATTTAGGCTTTTCTATATGCAGAAAGTAGGTGTAGCATGGCACGCCGGGTAACAGCTGGTCAAATATATTTTATATCTTTTTGCGTTAGAAATGACCGTATCATAAGTACTATCCCAAGAGTTATTGCGTCCAAATCCGAAATTACTGAAAAGTGGAAACAAATATGGAATTGAAGAGTTTTGGTACTGAATCAAAATAAAAAATTGCATGTTCTAAATGTTGGATAAAAGTAAACTTTTCGATTAGATGCTTTTTTTTTCATAGTAATTTTAGAATAAATAATGATTAGTCCGACGATTTCCCCACATTATGGCTCTAGTTTTCGTCAATTGCGTACCAAATGTTTTCACTTCGACTGAGTGGTTTTGAATATTTGAACCATTGATATTTTCTTGATCTATGGGATCTGAAACTTGAAATATTCTAGTCGGCACCTCAGGTTGCGTCCTGAGGTTAACCTCATAAGCAGGTTTCCTGCTTCTGGAGGGATGGAGGAAACACGCTAAAATATGGCAATCAGCTGTTACGAAACAACTGTATGGTTGAAATAAATCGATTTATACATAAGAATTAGATTAGGAAATATGGAAAGAGCTTGGATTTAGAGGGGGGATTTAAGGTTGTAGAAAATGTAATGCCAAGATTGCGAAAAGGTGAAATTTTGCTGGGAAAAGTCTGAAAGAGTAAGCCTACTGATCCCGTTGTTCCTTGACAAATAATTTAGGCAATTTTACCTCCGGCGCAAAGTGGCGCCGAGAGGGAAAAAACCTCCAAAACCGAAGGTGGTTTAATCCCGTTTGAACTAACATTTTTTTAAACCTAATTAGTTGTAGAATACTGCTCTAATATTTTTTATTTAAGTTTATTAATAGTTCTGACCACGAAACACGTTTTTGTTGACAGTTTTCCCACCAAGTAAAAATCTCACAGTTTTTAGCAAAAAGTAGAACAATATTTCATAAGCGGAAGATCCCACCGAGGGTTCGATCCCCACCGGCGCCAAAAGTTTTCTCATCTCAGGGCTAGCTGAGAAAAGTCCTGGCTGCACCCTGGATGTCGGCGCTAATAGCCATGATTTGTTAATGCGCCGTAAAAAAAAAAAAAAAAAAATTAAAGTTTAAAGTTTGTGATAGGAAGGAACTTATCATCAACAGTGGAATCCACCTTATAGCTCGTGTAAAACTGTCAAAATGTGTCCGTTATAAGCGAAAATTTTAATTAAGTGGAATACGTCGAGGACAGCAAACAATATTACATTGATTGTTAATTTATTCAACAAAGCACTACAAAATACACTTTGAAATATACATGTCTCTACAAATTGAGTAGATTTTGATGTTTTTAAATTGGAGACTTGCTGTTTTTCACGGCTTTCGTAATATAAAACCCGTTTCCCTCCCAAAATAGTTATTCTATCTAATTGACAGTGTCTCATTCGACTCGGCACAAAAAAAAAAAAAAAAAAAAAAAAAAAAAAAAAAAAAAAAAAAAAAAAAAAAAAAAGAAAACCTTCAAAAGTGACCCCGAAATCAGAAAGATTCAAATATCTAAAGGTTTTTCCCCAAAAATCGGGCTGTTGGCACCACTATGCGGCGTTGATTGCATGAAGTTTTTATACACTTAATAATCTAAAATGGGCTAATCGAGATGACGGCGGACCTCTCATTAATAAAGTTTACACAACAAAAAAAAAAAGTGAATGACATAGTGAGAGCTCTCGAGTTAATTTCCTATTTGATGAAGGAACAAAGGAGGGAATTGAGGGGTAAAGAAGGGAGCCCTAAAAGAGGCTGCTTAAATGGTTTTGAGCCGCTAAAGAAGTGAGTGGGCTCTATTATGATGTATTCAGCGGGCAAGTTGTTGAGGGCCAAAGAAGAAAAGAAGGGGCTTTTTTCTCTATCAGCTGGCTTTTCTAAGGTGATGAGCTAGCTTTACAAGCACACGACTTAATAAAATATACAAATATCTTCAGTATTATTTAATTGTTAACTTTAACTTTTCCATCTCTTATATTTTATTTGACACTTTTCAAATTTTATCATTTGATTTTTAACTATTGTTTATTCTGTTATTTTGTGGCATATAAAAAATATAAAATGCAGCTGTGAATTAAATAACTTCAGCAATTTTAGGTGGACTATTGCAATTTTTATTAAAAAAAAAGTAGTGGTCAAGAAAAGGTGTACTTCTTTACTATACCAAAGTATCCTAAATAAATTATATATATATATATATATATATATATATATATATATATATATATATATAAATCATTATATATGAGTAACCACTCTGCCATTATGACCTGGTCAACCATCTATTTGAAACCAGAAGTTAATATTTGGTAGATGGGCTTGTGTCTTGTGTTATACAAGTCGTGTAGTGTGGGATGGATGGGACTCCACCATTATCATGTGAAATTAAAAAATGTGTTCAGAATGGCTCCTTCAAGCTAAAGAACATTTATTGGTTTTGACTTAGAAATCAGAAAACAATACATTCAAATTGATTTTTTTTTTCAAAACAACGAGTACCAATATAATGCTAATTAAATAATGGAACTTTGGAGGCGGAGGCAATCCTCTAAGTCTACAAATAGATGATTAAGAAAATATTGCATAATTTAAGAAAACATTAATATAAAAAGTTCACATCTACATGGCTTTTAGTATAGCTCTTAATTTACATGGCAATATACCAATAACGGGTGTTTCTTATTGGAACGTTAATGTAGATTCTAAAAATGTGTTCGGTCTTTACGATACATTAATCGAAAGTCCCCAAAACACAGTGTTTAATAAAAAAAAATACAATAGTTTTGAGAATAGACAAAAGTTTGAGTAGCTCTGGTACATGTTCAGATAGGACCCTCAATTCGGCGTCACTGAGCTATAAATGACGTGCAGAATTAACCCCTAAAGTTATGACATCTCAATGCGGGACACCCAATATATATATATATACAGTCTGAATTCACATAAGCGTGAACTAATTGTAATAGTATTCATATTTCATATACTTTCTGTTTTACTAACATCACGAATAATCATGATAAATTTATAATTGAGTTTTTCTTATAAGCAAATTGCTGTAAAACAATTTTTTTGTAAGCGATAAAAATATAAAAAATAAAATATATATTGTCAGAATTCTGTGGATAAATAAATGATGTGCGGAACATTTAATATTTTTCCCTTTCTCCCTTCTGCAAAGTAATATTACCTTTTTGCCAGTTAGCTATAAATGAAATGAATTTGCGGTAAAAGTGTCGAACAATGTTATCTTGGAGTGTGAAAGTTATAAAGTTCTTTAGGAGGGTGAGATTGTAAGCTGTGTACATTCCGAAGAGGAAATTGTCTTGTCGAAAGTTCTTCAAATGAGCACATTTTTATATTTTGTGATTGATATAAGATAAGAATGACAAAGACCCATTTTTTCTTCGACATTTCTCGCCGAATGATGAAAATAATATGAAAAGGAACTGGGGCTTTTAGCCAAAATACTTCGATATTTCAGGGTTTATTAGCCATTAATTCAGGACTCTTTCAAGGCGTCCTCTAAGTTTATTGTCGCATTATTTTGGTGTAACAATCAATACACGAATTTTTACTGTATAATAAGCGGTTTTATTATTTATAAACCACAACGAAAATAAATTGTACTAGTAAAACATAAATAAAATAAGTATAATTACGGAAACAAGGAAGTAAATTTAAATTAAAACTATGGGAAAAAATACTGACAGAATAAAAAAACAGCCAAGAAATGCGCTGATTTATGCAACTCTTGCGTGGTGGAATTTGTATTAGCATAAATATGCTTTAGCGATGACTAAATTGCAAAAAAGTCCGACTCGCAGGAACTGCATCATCTTAGCGCGGTTCCGTTCATGTCCCTAGTGTCATTTGATAAGCTTAGAAAAGAAATAAAGTTATTTTTTTTATATATCTCGAGAAAATTGTCAAAATCCTCTCGAACATCTCGAATAAAAGTGATATTAAGGCGTCAGGGAGACCGACAGTAGCTAACTTATACACAGAAGCAGAAATTACACAATCCGGCTGTCATTCTAAAGCAAAGCTCTATAAATCAATACAAAATATGCCTGATAAAGCCTTTCTAGTGGACACAGAAGCATGGGCGTATATGAGGGGGGGGGGGCTGAGGGGGCTGCAGCCCCTCCCGAAATTTTGAATTGATGATAAAAACTTGTCGTAAAACCCTTAAAAATAAATTAAATAAGATCACTTAGTTCATAAAACATATTTTATTTTACGTTTAATAGCGTTTTAGTTGCCTAAAACTATTCCAAGCTCTAAACATTTAGTATTCCATACCCTGGAAATGGTCTCAGCCCCCCCCCCGAAATTTTCCCAGCCCCACCCGAAATTGTTTTCTATATACGCCCATGTACAGAAGGATCAAGAAGAAGTACAAGAAAGATTGAGTAGAATACCCTGCCTAATAAAGCCTATATAGAATAATAATATGCCGAATAAAGCCTATCTAGTAGATACAGAAGGACAAATAACAAGTCTTGGCGAATAACGAGTCAATATATAGAATAATAAATCTAATTAAGTCTATGGAGTAGATACAAATGGACCAAAAACAAGTCTTGATGCATCTTGTTTTTTTTTTTTTCTACTTAAATACTTTTTATCAATATTTGGTATATAACCTGTGTTGAAAACTATTGATTGCTAATTGATGAATCGGGTTACAACTAAGTAGTCTTTATGAATATTTAGTATATAACCTATGTTTGGATCTGTGCTTTTGGGGTGCTCTCCGCCTAGGCTTTGTATTTGTGACGGCACACACCTGGGGTATATTTACAGCTCTTGAGGATTAACTCTTAGCAGGTAAATATCCTGCGGACCTTATGTTTGGACGGGCACTGACCCCAATCCCTATTCCTTCTTAGTATCTAACCGTTGTGAAGTTTATTTTTTGGATTTAGGACTTAATATAGATATGTAGACTAAATCATAGCAAGAAGTCAACCTCCGTCGTCGGTTCTTAACTATGTAGACTCGCTAATGTTACCCAATCTTAGACACATCGTAATTAAAATCCACAGAAAAAACACGACATTTCATCAGAATTCCCTGCTAAATAAAACATATATAGAATAATATGCCAAATAAAGCCTATCTAGTGGATAAAAATAGAAGAAAAACGCCGTTCGTGGTGGTAGAAAATCTTATAGCGAAATAGATTTATATTCTATAATCAATAAGAAAAAACTACTAACAATAAAAAACTATGGGCAACAGATGAAAATAGGGAATACTTAGAACAATTCAACACCAGTACTGTAATCTAGATATTCATACGGCATCTTCGAATTCTAACAAACAAAATATTGATTCTAATTATACGTATCCTGTTTACTGACAAATACATTTGACTGCTATAAGCAAGTACAAAAATAACGAGAAGTGAAAACAAAAACTGCGGGAAACACACAAATAGATCCATTTAAATAAACGAAACTCCATCAAACATTTCTTCAAAACATTTTTGTGGAAAATTCTGTAAGCTTTCGAACTGTTATATTTCACTTGCCACGATTTCCTAACCCTTTTCGAGATATTAAGGAAAATATACGAAGGGGGCCTAATAGATATTCATAGGGCATCTGAGAATCCCAAGATTCCGCAAAAATGAAATATCGTTTCTAATTATACGTATCCTGTTTTATTGGCAAATACATTTGACTACTATAAGCAATTGAAAACACTAGGGAATATGCCAAAGAACTCGGAGTAGGAGCCTCGACAGTTTCAAGACATTTGAAGGAAATCGGCAAATCCAAAACTGACATTTCATAAGGTACAGCCTGATATATTTTTAAAAATGAATTGTTTTTCTTATTTTAATTATTCTGTTTTATTGTCAGATACATTATCCAACTATAAGCAATGAAAAAACAACAAAGTATAAAAACAAACCAAAAGAACCGTTCGAATAAACGAAATCAATTACTTCAAAGATTAAGCACTTATTTCTCCGATTGACATCGCCTAATAAAAACTTTCATCAGAACCATTTTTGCAGACCATTTAGTAAGCTTTCGCATGGTAACTCTCCGTTTGCCAATATTCTCAACCTTTTTCGAAATATTAAGGAAAGTATACAAAGTTACCAAAACTTTTTATGTCTGTTAATAAAATATTTTATTCTAACCCTTCCTAAACTCCAAACGTAACAAAAATTTCAACATATTAGTTTTAATGAAAGTAGAACATGCAGAAAATTTTTCAACTGAATCCTATGATTCTAAGTAACCAAACCAAAAACGGTATTCGAAAACTATTTTTCCAATTTTCTCGAAAACGGTTAAAGCTATCGCCTTGTAAATGGTTTCATTCGTTTTCCTAGCCCAAGAAGCCTATAAAACGAGTACTTACAAGCTTATGAAGTCAAATACGTAAGCGTTACGATTTTTTTTTTTGCGCGAATTTCGCCCCAAACGCCATCTTCCAGTGGGCGGATTCTGCTGGTTAACGAACTTGACCTTTCAAATTGGACGACGGATTTTTGTACCAAATTTCTTCAGACTCATTTAAAATGATTAAAATAAAAGCTTTTATTATTTTGGGTCCACATTTCTAGAAAGCATGAAGATTAGTTAGCCGTCGAGGTGATAAGTAAAGATGGAATGGTTGGGATTCGGCTAAAGAAACCTCAATACGATTTTTGTTAAAAAATCTATATTTAGGACGTTTCAGCTACTCATTGGTAGCCTTCGTCAGCATTGAAAGTGCCGGGAGGCAGATGAGGACCAAAGTTGACAGTTCCATCTTTACTTTCAAGAAAGGTCTTATTTACGATCTTACCTGGATAGGCCAACCCGCCCTAGGAAGGACCCCGCTAGGCAGTTGAAAAGTTATCTTGGAAATCTATATCCCTAAGATTAAATTGTTTTTCTTATTTTTCTTAACCTGATTTATTATCAAATACATTATCCAACTATAAGCAGTTAAAAAATAACAAGGAATAAAAACAGGCAAAAAGAAGAGTACGAATAAGCGAAATCAATTACTTTAAAGTTTTAAGCACTTATTTCTCCGATTGACATCGTCTAATCAAATTTTCATCAGAACCTTTTTTGTAGAGCATTTAGTAAGCTTTCTAATGGCATTCTTCCGTTTACCAAGATTCTCAACCTTTTTCGAGATATTAAGGAAGGTATACAAAGTTACCAAACTATTTATGTCTGTTAATATATATATATATATATATATATATATATATATATATATATACAAATTTGAACCACCATCATTTTCGGTCTCTAGGGGTTCTGAAACGCAAAATTTTCTAGTCGGCACTTCTGGATTGCGTCATGAGATCAACCTTATAAGCGGGGTTCCTCCCTATGGGGGAGGGAGGAACCGCGCTAAAAGAAGACTGAATGTTATACAGTACATTACATAGGTTTGTCGGGTGGACCTAAAGCATATTTATGTTCCTGAATTTGAGCAGAACGCTCTTAACGATTTGATCATTTTTTTGTCTACTATCTGACACTACCTACTACATTTAACCGCTAAAGGGTCAAGCCCGCGTTACCTTCCATATAGATGCTTTTTCAATTTCCCCACGAGTTCTGGCGGAGTACATTTTACAAATATTTAATACAATCTTACTTGAATGTATTTTTTATTTATTCATTTATCTAAGGGTTGCCACACTTCCTAAGCACTCTAAGAGAGAGTTCTTTCAAAGGGCCCATAGATGAAAGAATAACCTGCTCCACTTGGAAATCGAACCTGTATCTCCCCCATGAAACTCTTTGGCGTTACCACTAGACCATGGAGAAACCCTCCTTAAATGTAATTACTTGGTTTTTATTTTAACAATCATTATCGTCAGTTTTGTATTATTTTTTTATTTTATTTTTTTTTTACGGCGCATCTACATCTAGGTCATTAGCGCCGACAACCAGGGTGCAGCGAGGAATTTTACCAGCGAGCCGTGGGATGATAAAATTCCTGCCGGAGGTTGGGAATCGAACCCACCATCTCCCGCTTATGAATCCAAGGCGCTAGCCATTAGACCACGGGAGACCCCTTTTTGTATTAATTTTGGATATGTTGTGTCAATTTATTTCCTGCTTCATTCAAGCCCGACTTATAACTTATAAAAACTATAAAAAATAACTAAAATTAATTCTTCCGACCAAATGACCAGTCATTCGACCAAGAGCGAGTTAATTCAGGGAAGACAATTTTACAAATATTCAATGCCATATGCTGTTATATTTTTACTTTAGGTCTTATAAATAATTTTGAACTAGACTACAGTTTTATATTACGTTTGGCTAGATTGAGATTTTTCCCTACTTTTTTCAAGCCCAAATTAAGTTGGGTAATTTTATAAATTATAATTAATATTTTAATTTTTTATCATGAATTGCTATTTTTTAATCTTACAAAGCTACATCCGTTAGTTATTTTCATTAAAATTAATTATTTTGTGGGCTAATTATTATTAGAATTAATATAAATTTGTGTGAGAGGCATTAAAATATTTTTGTGACACTCATTATACGCGTCGCGGGTATTTTTTTATCTAGGAACCACCGGTCCTCTAATCTATGAGAGACGGCCTAGTCCGCCATTCCAATGGCCGACTTCAATGAGAAAGGTTCTATCAGGCTTACAACCTCGTGTCCACGTGCTTATTGCTCCCGTCACAGTTTTTTTCGGTGTTTCTTATGGCAGTAGCTTCTCACGGTCTAAGCTAATCTGCTGTCCTTGGCGTTATCAAGTTGCCTTTTACGGAACATATTTCATGCCCGGTTCCAGCTTTTATTCTGCAGGCTGCCCTCTCGGCGAATGGTGAGATCTTCCCACAATTCCCTCATTTCTCTCCTTAACCTTTCTTCTCACCCTTCAATGCCGTATACCTGGAGGTGAATGTCCTAATGGTAAGGCTGATAATGCTATTTACTATATATATATCATTATTATATGTTTTCTGGTTTCATCTGAGCTCACCAGGGCAAATATAATTATTTTTTGCTATTTCTTTATTCTACAAAATCTATTGAGCTATATCTGTCGGTAATAAAATTGGTATAAAAAATCGGGCATTTTAGCGTTATGTTTAATATAATTAAGCTATTTCCTAGCCACAAAAAGATTTCCTCAATTACACATGAATCAGGAATAAGAAATGAAATGTTTTTCTCCCCCATAACCGATAGTGGTGTTGTTCTCCGACTGAGAATCAATCTGCTCCGTATTTAATTCTCAACCCCTCCGGACCAGCCCCAGGAATATCAGACTAGGTCAAGGAGATGTAGGCTCCCCCCCCCCCCTTGAGGCGATATTTTCGTCAACACCCCCCACTCCTCGGACGGAGCTACCGGTAAACAGCTGGAGCCAACCCCACCGTCACTCATAAATTACTGGAGATTTCACCCTCTTCAAAGTGTAATTTATTTTGGACTTCATGATTTACTGTGTAGAGCACGTGTATAACTTCTACTTTCCTTTTTTTTTTCTTTTTTATAATAGAATGAAGTTCAGAAGAAAAAAAACTGTTTTTTTTTTTTTTTTTTTTTTTTTTTTTTTTTTTTTTTTTTTTTTTTTTTTGGCAAGTGTTCCCTCCTTCATTTTTGTTCACGTGTTTTAGGAAGAAGTCAGCCATATAAACACCAATAGATTACACAGATCAGCAAAAACATTTTTTTGATCAACTGCAAGGAATATTTTAGCGAAATTGATGTTTTTTGGTGTGCTGGTTCCAGAAGTAAGGAAGGACTCAGTGAAAGCTGAGTTTCGCTGAACAAATACTGGAGTAGGGCTACAGCCGCAGAAATGAAGTATCTCCGGAGAGTGGCAGGTCTGACACTCAGGAGAGGGCGTTTTCAGAAATGAAAGGATACGGGGTCATATTGGAGGAGCTGCCTTGAAGGAAATAGTGGGCAGCTGAGGTGGTTTGGGCATTTATGCAGGATGTGCGAAGACCGACACTCACGGACTTTCCTAGGATCGGTCCACTTGACTTCGTCCACAAAGAAGGCCGAGATTGCTACGGATGGACCACATCTCCAGGCTTGGACAGGAAAGGGAAATAGTCTGAACTCCTTGAAGGCGCTGGATCGGGATCGTGATGCTTGCACAGGGATCTTCGACACAGGCATCTCAATTCTGGCTCAAGACAGGAGGTTGAAAAAGAAGAAAACGAATCTTAAAATAAACGTCAATTTTCTTGTTGTTGTTTTTTTTTTTTGTGCCTATTATGAGGGCCTGGAACGTTAAAAACACAGCAATGTAGAAAAAATAAATGAAATAACTGAACCGCCGGAATACCGTCATTAAATTAGATAGGTCTGCACACAAAAAAATGTAATCCTCTGTAAATGGAATCTGTTAGCGAAATGTTTATGTTTTTGGTGTGCTGACTGCCATTTTTTGTCGATCATGTGCAGTTTAAATGCAAAATTTGAGGGATGTTCACATAAAAAACACAAAAATGTAGAAAAAAACACCATCATTTTTATTGTGTGCAAAGTCTGTTGTAGCTCTCCTTTTACTCAATCCCCACCCCTTCTCCCCTACCCCCTCTCTTTCATTTTCTACCAATCCCAGGACTGGTAGGATTGAAGAAGGGAAGACGTAAGAGTGCCCAAAGTCTTATCAGACCAAGTTGTCAATCAGTTACTCTGAAAATTAAAGATTACTTCCTGAGCACAGTGCAAAGACATAATACAAATAGTGCCGTTTTTCTAAAGTTGTATGTTTTATATTTAACCACCCATCTTAAAGCGAGGAAACTGGACTTAATGGACCAAAATTGTTAAGCTCAGCTCACCAAAAATATTACCATAATTTTCCTTTTCATGGAATGAAACTTGCTGTAAAACATGCATGAGACAGATGAACTTGAAATTCAGCAAAATTAGGTTTACTCCTACACCAAACTTATAAGTGTGCCTCTAGGTGCACCAATAAGTGTTTTAATGAAGTAAAACTATCTGCATGTCTATCGAAAACATGTCCAAGAATGGGTAAGTGAAAGCAATAATTTAACAGATAACTTGTTGACATAGATACATTTCACTGTTGTGGTGGCCTTGCTTAGGATCGCGCACCAATCCGTTTAGGACTCAAAACGACTAATGTTTAAGGGTCTTTAAGAACTATCTTTTAGATTAGGCTTTGGGGATTAAAAATTCCTCCCAGTCTATTTGAGACAGGCCTTATCATTACAAAAAGGTCTGTAAAGTGCATGGAGGAAGGATGTCACCTGATTAGCTAATGGACCAGCGAGGTTCTACGGCCTTCTATAAAGATAATTACCATCCACTAATAACAGCGAGGTAGAAAAATTGAAAAGAAATATTATCACTCTGAAGGATTCCTTCTTCTTTTTTTTCAAAGTGGAGTGGTGCTTAGAAGAGCGCTTCATTTACTAAGCAAGCTCACCCTTTTATGCTAACTAATCTTGAAAGCTTATTCACGAAATACCAGCTTTTTCAGAATTTGTGTTCTTTGAAACTTCTGAAGAGGCTTTCTGATAATGGGAAGGGCTGATCTTTGCTCTTTTTTTTTAATCCCTCGAATTTTTGGTGTAGATTTTAGAGATGTATTGATATGAGAAATACCCAGAAGACCCAAAATTGTAGAGATACGGTATTTTATGTAGTTAGTATTAGTGTGAGCTGTGAGGTATTTTATGTAGTTAGTATTAGTGCGAGCTGTGAGGTATTTTATGTAGTTAGTATTAGTGCGAGCTGTGAGGTATTTTATGTAGTTAGTATTAGTGCGAGCTGTGAGGTATTTTATGTAGTTAGTATTAGTGCGAGCTGTGAGGTATTTTATGTAGTTAGTATTAGTGCGAGCTGTGGGGTATTTTGTGTAGTTAGTATTAGTGCGAACTGTGAGGTATTTTATGTAGTTAGTATTAGTGCGAGCTGTGGGGTATTTTATGTAGTTAGTATTAGTGCGAGCTGTGAGGTATTTTATGTAGTTAGTATTAGTGCGAGCTGTGAGGTATTTTATGTAGTTAGTATTAGTGCGAGCTGTGGGGTATTTTATGTAGTTAGTATTAGTGCGAGCTGTGAGGTATTTTATGTAGTTAGAATTAGTGCGAGCTGTGAGGTATTTTATGTAGTTACTATTGGTGCGAGCTGTGAGGTATTTTCCAAATACTGAATCCTCCTTTCCACTTGGATTTTGAGAAATCCGACAAAGGTATAATATAATTTAGGCTGAGCATTGGAAATTCTTAAATATTTTTGATAGACCTCTTATTTTGTATTGATCTGTTTTTTCTTTAATTTGCAGCAATTCGTTTCTTACATAGTCATTAAATTATTGAACCACCGAATACCACATAAGACAGAATACATTAAATTATCAATTGACAATTTCATTACAAATCTTTTGATGCCTTGAGAATGTCTCTAAGGTGAATACGTTCGGAGTTGTGATCGAAAGAATGAAAAAAAAAACAAAAAAACGTGACGTTTTTTTTTATTTAAAAAAACAATTTTCGGGGATTTTTCGATTAACGCCTACCTCAATTATTGTAATTTGAGTTGTTCCGTAGATATTTCTACAATCATTACCTTGCCCTCTCACAACATTCAACACAAAACAGATTTTCCCTGGACTATAGTCGCAATAGCCATGCAGAATGTTTGGGAATTTAAAGAATATAAAAACACTTTATAATTTTCAACCATTCCTATCTTTCTTAAAGTAAAAAAAAAAATAATAATAACAGCAATACAATTTGAACAATAGTTGATATAACGTTTACTTTGATAAGGGAGATCAATTTTATGATTTATTGGAAGCGTCAATATTTGTTTATTAGAATTTATTCATAAATTAAATGAATGAGCTAAGCTTTTAAGGGAAAAATACTTTTGAATAGAAAGAACAAGAATGAAGAATTCCATCTGCTATTGTTATCCATTGATTTACAATTAGTCATTGATTAATTGCCCCCCCCCTTTTTAGGGAAAAGTAAATCCATTATTCATTTTTATTTTCTTGCTTTTACGTTTTTATACCATTCATCATTAAACCTCCCCTTGTTCTATGGCTAACGAACATTCTATTGAATATTCAAGAGATTTTTAACAACAATCACTTTATTGTGATTAAGACAATATGGTGTATGTATTCGTTTTCGATATAATTTTATTAATAGTTTTACCAATGTATACTATAAATAATTATTCGAGAATAGATTCTCTCCTTAGTTTATAAGTTCAGCATCATTCATCTTAAAAGATCCTAAATGCATTCTAACCTCTCAAAAAATGTCTATTTTTGACCGTTTTTTTCATACTTATTGATATTTTGCAAAGTAGCAAATAAATTTTATCATTTCTAAATAATGAAACATTATTGGAAATTTCTTTTTATTTGTGTTGACGGCTTAAAAGAGTATACTTTCGGAGTTATTAGCGAAAGTAATAAAAAAAAAAAAAAAAAAAAAAAAAAAAAAAAAAAAAAATTGATTTTTAAATATATAAAACATTAAAAAAAAGTTGGGGGAATGTTCGAAATGGGAATATTTTGATTTAAGAAAATATCAATTATTGTTATTTAGTTGTTCCGAAGATCTTACGGCAAAAAGTAGCGGTACAAGGTTTAAGGTAACTGGCGAACGTTTAAAACCTCGCCATCTGGTATATATATATATATAGGTAGGTGTATACTTGGAGCTGATGTATAGTGAGTAAGGTCACTTCTCAGCCTGTACCTAGGGTGTTGGCAGAGAGTTAAGTGTTGTAGAGGTAATAAAGGCCGCTGTTCCAGCCACATGCGCCAACTCGAGTTAAACTATGCCACATCCTCCCAACCCACACCGGTACTTTATGGCTCTGACCTCCAAAACCACATACCATCCAAACTACAACTCCCACACACTCTACACACCTTAATCTATGTGCTTTTCAGTTCTGAAACACCTGATAATATTTTTAATTATAGCAAATATTCAGCAGATTCCCATGCAAAACTTGCCACAAGACAACTTCAGCTCAACCGGTCAATCACAAACCAAGACTTGATCAATACAATTGAAAAAATATACTAAGGGCCAATAAATAACGTCAAATCAAAAATACAACTCAGGAGTGGACTGTGAGAACGACCGAGTAGAAATTGTACTTATTCGACTCCGAACTGGCCACAAATGACTGATACAAGAATATCTCATGATAGGAATTAACAAACCGATTTGTAATATATGCAATGTAGTCCAAGTGCCGGTAACCGCACGTTTCATGAAGTGTTTTATGCACCTTGACATTTTCCTATAATGTACTTCTTAGATAGATAAGAAGGTAAATATGTGTTGGCTAGACTTAACGTGGAACACCAGGTGTGCATAGGGGAAAGGTGCCCAAAAGTAGTTTAGTAGTAGTGTTTTAAGCATGAATGCAATTTTACAATGAATATTAAGTAAGACAGACACTTTTAAGGGGGGTAACATGTAAAAAATACCTAAATTGTTTTTATTCTAATATTAAATGAGTGTTACATTCACGCTGCCATTTAAATCGGGAGAGCTGTACAAGCTCATGTGAGCAAGAACCAATTAGAGCGCAGAGAACAAGCACAACTGCCCAGATGATCGGTCATAGGCAACATTTATTTTCATGTATCCTGATAATTAAACCCCACAAAAGTGTCTACCCCTTTGTAATTATTTTCAATTATGGTTATTGAAGACGCTATGTAAATGGCAGCGTGAATAAATCACTTCATTTAATATTGAAAAAAAAACTAGGTACTTTGGGTTTCTTTTTTTTTTTTTTTTACCCCCTTAAAAGTTGCCTTTATTTGCATTTTTTTACATTAATGATAGTAGTGTTCAGAATAAAACACTATTTTTGGGCAATATTTTTTTTCATCTTTCCCCTATGCGCAGTACCTGGTGTTCCACGATAAGTCTAGCCAACGCATATTTACCTTCTTATTCACCCAAGAGGTACATTATTGCAAAATTTCAAGGCGCATAAAACACTTCATGAAAAGTGCGTTACCAGCTCTCCGACTAATTGAGACTTCGCCGTAAAACATTCTACTTACCCAATGCTGAAGACGACACAAACTAAATATTCCACAAGACATGAACGAATTGTTGAGGTACAGCAGCCAGTACATAAACACAATATTCTCCTACTTACAGAACACTAAACTATACAACCTCATTTGAAGATATCTGCTGAATAAACAGTGGCCATAGTACAGTAATTTCCATACCTCTCTTTATAGGAATAAGTAATAAGTTAACAGATTTTAAACTCCGTTAGTTTCATTTTGAGTTTAATTAGTTATACATTATTGGTTTGAGTTTTAATTTGCATTTTGCCGTGTGTGTGTCAAATGTTTTAGTATGAATTCTCGTTTTAATACTTTTAGTCTCAAATTGTATAAATAAACAAATTTCTGTTGTTTTTTTTTTACACAAACACACACTCGTTGACTACTTGTGAGAGTTTTAAACAAATTCTTTAGACATCTTCATTTTTGCCAAAATAATTATTCTAATTGTTAACCTTAATTATTCCTATAAATGCCTCGTTTAGCATACAGAAATTCATTGCTATACAATATCCAGGACAATAATATTAAAACATTTTTGTTTGAATTAAATCGTAAAAAAAATGTATAAAAAAATTTCTTTGCGTGACCACCGATATTGTATCATATTCTAAGAAATCAGAAGAATTTCATTAAATAGTTTTGTTTTTATCGCCATTATCAAACTAACTTGAACAATTAATTATTTTAGACTCATGAATATTCATAAAGAAAAATTTGAATACTTTTAATATTAAGGACAAAGTAAAAAAGAGGTAGAAAAATCAAATATGTTAAACAATCTTTATTCATTATTAGACAATGAACTAAGACTATGCTAAGATTAATATCGAATTGTCTTTTGGGTTCTCAAAATTTAAATAATTGGTATAACATTCATTGCAATTTGTAGATATGTTATTTATTTTTTACAAATTATTGAATCTAGTTTATTATTCAGTATCCAGAAGGAAGAAGCGTTTATTTAAATGCAATAAATAATAATAAACCACGCATGAATAAATCCTGTTCTAGACTCTTACTTGAAGCGATGACTTTCAAAATGGGACAAGTCGATTTCCTCATCAAATTAATTTATTTTCTAAAAACTTTTTTTTTTCCTCACAGCGAAACCTTTTTTTGGGGGGAAATTCATTAGATCTCATAAAAAAAAGTCCGTCACGCAGGAGCTGCATAACTAAGCACTTTCCTCAGAATTTGGGTAGTGTAGACTGCTTTCCAGAACAATTTGCTTAAAATATCCTACATAAATAAAATAAAAACATGAATACTTCTCTTTTAAATTTGTAATGAGTAACTGATCAATTATTAATTTGCATCCAGAGCTATGTTTACACATGGTACCTACTATACTACGTAATAAATACAAAAATCCTCATATTATCGTATTTTGATCTAACGCAGGAACAGGATACAGTCACTCTAGTGGTAGAGAGCGCTCCTTGCGGCGGCTTTGTGAACCTACGTCTGCCGGCTTTTCTATTCAAATATATTACAAATTAAACCCCCGCTTTCCGATTGACCGATTCAGCTCATTTTTACAACACTTCTTTCTCATGAGTTACCCACGACGTACACAGCGTTTCGTTACAATTCAGCAGAAATTACGACCGGTATGAGTATATTAGGAATTTGGGTCCAGAGTAAACCCCCCCTTCTAATGAACCGATTTAGTTTCTTTTTACAACACATATTTACCTGTAGATTACCACTACGAATACCGAGTTTCGTCGAAATATACCAAAAATCACGGCTGGTAGTGGCGAATTGGTATTGTGGGTCCGGAGTAAACCCCCCCTTCTAATGAACCGATTTCGTTTATTTTTACAACACATATTTACCTGTGGATTAGCACTACGAATACCGAGTTTCGTCGAAATATACCAAAAATCACGGCTGGTAGTGGCGAATTGGTTTTGTGGGTCCGGAGTAAACCCCCCCTTCTAATGAACCGATTTAGTTCATTTTTATATCTCACTTTTCTCTCTATATTACCACTACGAATACCAAGTTTCGTTGAAATATAACAAATATTACGGCTGACATAGTCAAATAAGTGTTTTGGGTTCGGGGTAAACCCCCCCTTCCGGTGGACCGACTTTGGTGGTTAACGAACTCGTTCAATCGTTTGCTAATTGAATGCTATATACCAAGTTTCGTGACGAAAAAACAAAAACTCTGGCCGCTATCGTGTTAACAGACACATATATATATATGCATATATATATATATATATATATAGATATATATAAATTTTAACGGGGGTCATTTTCGGTGTCTACTAGGTAGGATCGATAAAGATTTGAAGAAATTTTTCAAAAATTCCGTCATGAGTCCAACCTCAATAGCTACTTTCCTTCGGAGGAAAGTGCTAATAAGGACTTGAATGTTAGTGTGCCCTCGAAAATATTAATATCCTAAAGGACTTACACTAGCTTAGACGTTTCTAGTGTCCCCTGAATAGTTATATCCTTTTTTGAAAGTCGACGCCTCACTTATTAAAATATGAAAATATATCATATTTACTTCAAATATGCACATCTGTAGATAAAAAAAATCGTTTTAACCCCTTCAGCTCCGAATTTTTATTTCTTGATAAAAAAATTTATTTTCCTGTCATAGTTGTGAATTTTATGTTTAACCTGACGTGAGTTATGTAATGTCCAGTATACTGGACATTGGTTCTCAAGTAATGCTGTTTGTGGATGAAAACCGAAATTCAAAATTTCGAAATATTAAAAAAATATATAATTAAAGAAGTAATTTATTAACAATTTAAAAGAAAGTAATTCAGAAAAAATAAATTTGAAAAATTGTTAGTAAATATTATTGTAAAAGCTCAAATATAATAAGGTATTGTAAAAATAGAAAGCGCACAGTAATAATGAAAATTAATGAAATTGAAATATTTACAGTCTAGTCTCAAAAAGAGATAGTTGATTTTAAAAAAAAAAACAAAAAAACAACATAAAACTAATAAGAATATATTTTTGGAAAATCATGTGAACGGACAGATGACATTTTTGAATGGAATGGGCACCTTCTAGCCCATACCATTCAGAAAAAGTTATTGATTATTATGTTACTCAAAAAAACGATTCTGACAACATAAAAAAAAATATAACAGTAAATATTTGAAAAATAGATAAAAAATATTGTTACATCAAATATGAGGGTTGACTTCCCATGTACAGTATACTGGACATAGATTTTCAAAAATTCGTAGACAGCTTATTACAAACTTTATTGATAAAATTGAACTTTCAACCTTTAAAAAGATCATGTACATTAAATTCGGAGGAGTTTTATTCACTAAAAAGGAACCATTTGGACTAAATATGTAAAGAAAACTCAATAACTTTTAGAATCCATGACTGCACTGCGTGGTGGAGCAGAGAAGATTTTACACATAACCTTTCAAAATCGAATGGAATCAATTTATATTAGATGTCAGGTGGAAGAAAAATACATAGAGCTTCAAACCAAAGTGGTAGTAAACATCTATCGACTATAGCGAACAAAGGTAAGATACAAAGTAAAGAAGTTATGTCCAGCCGGCTGGACAATGGAACTGAAGGGGTTAAAAGGTTATGCGACACGAATGTGGCATTAAGAGAGTATCTTATTTTATTTTAGCACTAATTTTTAATTTAACGATTGAAGATTTATGTTTTAAATTCTATCTAAATCGTTAAAAGTGCTTATTTTAACCAGGGACCGAAAATAACAGTAAATTTTTATTTTGTCCTGAATTGATTTGAATTTTCATTTCAGAAAAATAAAAATAATTCTTAACCCAGATTACAATTATTTAAAGGGTTATAGTGATAACAGTTTCAGTCCCTCATTTTAACGTACCTATGCTTTGAGTTATATTTTGTTATTGCGTTAGCGCACTACCTCCTTCCATCCAAAAGGAGGAAGCCCGTATATGACATCTACTCCTCAACGCAACCCGGAAGTGCCGACCAATAAATTTCATGTTTCAGAAAACATGGATTACGAAAATAACGGTTCTTAAAATTTGAATATATATACTCACACACACAGATATGTGTGTGTGTGTGTGTGTGTGTGTGTGTGTGTGTGTGTGTGTGTGTGTGTGTGTGTGTGTGTGTGTGTGTGTTTGTGTGTGTGTGTGTGTTCTCTATCTCTATTTCCTCCCTATAGTAACCCTATAGAGAGGGAGTTTATTCTGCATGTCCCATGCTTTCCATATAACATACATTTTTCTTATATATTACATTTTGTTTTAAATATATAGATTATATGTACAAAATATTTACACTTTATGTACAGTTTTAAATTCAATGTGTATGTGTGTGTTAGTATGCGTTATCGAAAAGTTCTCGGAACATATTTTATTCTTCTTAAATATAAAACAAATACTTTTTTTTAGTAATTGTTTCGCACATAACTCCAAAGTATTGACGCTAGAGGCGTCAGAAGATTTGTAATACATTTTTTTTATAATCTCACACTATTTATAAATGTTAAAATTTATTGGCTGCTTTGCATAAAAAAAATAAGCATGAAAAGGGTAAAAAATAGACATAATGTTTTTCGGTAAAAAGACATAATGTTGTTCGGTTCAAATTTTGTTTAAATCGATTTCATAATTTTTTGCATAATAATTTTGCAATTCAGGTATTAGTGAAAAAATTAACATTTTTCAAATTGTTGCAAACTCCAAACGAGATGGTTTAAATATTGGAAATATTTGTTAAAAAACATTCAAGCTTTCAAAAACATTTTATAGATTGAAACTAATTATTTTTTCAAAGCAGCGAATAAATTTTTACATTCCATTTTGACAGGAAATTTAATTTCGAATCTTATATTGAATTTTTAGCGTGAATACTCTCGGAGTTACTAGCGAAGGAATTACTGAAAAAAAGCAGTAATTTTTTATATTAAAAAAAATTGTTCCAGGAATGTTTTTATTTACGTACACATCAATTATTTATAAATAAGTTTTTTCGAAGATATTCGGGCGAAAATTGGTTTGGCCCGTCTCAACATTCAAGTGTTACTATGCTTTTACGGGTTCTTCCTGTACTAACTAATACACCTATTTCGTAAATCCAATGATTCGCTCTTATTAGAAAATCCAATAATGAATACAATCCATCATCAAAATGTGTTTATATGTACATATTAAAATAGCTGTTATACTACTATACACATAAATATGACAAAAAATCAAACAGGAACTTCGCAGTCTCCTCGTTGTGGTTTTCCTTTCCCTATTTTTCTAGGATATTCCCCATAGAATGGTTTGAATGAGCGAGACTAGGGAAAAGTTTCACTGTAGGTTTATCCGTGAAACAGGAGGCGAGGTGGTTGGAAACTAATCCAACCCATCTCTACCAAACCTCTATCTCAGCTGGTAATGGCTTTCTCCATTCCACCTGAATCTCTGATCCCCCCCCATCTCCTTATCTTTATAAATAAAATAAAAGTTCTTTCTCTTTCACCTAATCTATGTTTTTTTTTTTATCGTTTAAACCTTTCTCTTTATGGATAGTCCTTTAAATAAAATACCCGATAAAATCTTTATTTGGGTCTAGAATATTCCTTAATTAGTGTAAAATTCCGTAAATTGATATATGAGTGGCTTAATATCAAAGATGGACACCTGTAATTTTCTAAATGATGAGAAAATGCAAGTTATAGCGAATATTGTTTTGAAAATATTTATTTCATAATTAGGGTTAAAGGTTAGTAATTGATAGTGTTCTGTTTCTGATATCAATATCACTCAACAAATTAGGAAAATTACCTTTGAAAATACACTTGTCCGGTTTTGAAACAAAATTTGACAAATGTCCGTTTTTGATACCAATGTGGCGGCAGGTGTCCATTTTTGATACAAATGAATGACACGTCAGTACAAAATGGTCACATCTAAGAAATTCTTAGTAAATGGAAATTTTAAAGTAAGGATCATTCATTTTTGAAATTTCTCAATCAACGACATTTTATTTTACAGAGGTAAATAGAGTTCCAACAAATACAAGCGAAGGGAAAAGAAACATTACCTAAATCTTTATATCTTGAGAGGAGATGGTTGACCGTTGATGATGCGAAGGTAGGTATTATCAGGGTTCGGTCATTGCTTCTTAATAAAACTACATTTTACAGTGAAAATGGTTTTATTGTTGCCGACGTTTCGGATTGAATTTCAAGCCTTCATGAGAGGAGATGGTTGACCGTTGATGATGCGAAGGTAGGTATTATCAGGGTTCGGTCACTGCTTCTTAATAAAACTACATTTTACAGTGAAAATGGTTTTATTGTTGCCGACGTTTCGGATTGAATTTCAAGCCTTCTTGAGAGGAGATGGTTGACCGTTGATGATGCGAAGGTAGGTATTATCAGGGTTCGGTCATTGCTTCTTAATAAAACTACATTTTACAGTGAAAATGGTTTTATTGTTGCCGACGTTTCGGATTGAATTTCAAGCCTTCTTGAGAGGAGATGGTTGACCGTTGATGATGCGAAGGTAGGTATTATCAGGGTTCGGTCATTACTTCTTAATAAAACTACATTTTACAGTGAAAATGGTTTTATTGTTGCCGACGTTTCGGATTGAATTTCAAGCCTTCATCAGAGCGATGGGAAGATTGAGAACTATGCCTCACAAATGCGGGATCAATATTTTAGTATGAATGCATCTTGTTTACTTTTTTCTGGGGTGCGTGGAACTCCTTGATTTCACACATTTTTAGAAGTGAGCACTGATATCCAATTCTGTGATTGCATGTAGGATACCGAGGAAGGGCTTTAGCACAATACCTGGACTCACAGAACAAGAAATATATTATCAAATGACTGATGAAGTACTATCACCTTCACGAGTAACCTCTGACACTAGAGTTTATACAGCCTAATAAGTTCAGTATGTATGCCATTATTGCCACCTTAGAAGTTAAAACTTGTATTACATTATTTGTTGTAAATAACTCTAAAAGTATCTGTATGTAAATAGAACATATGTGTAAGTTTTATGTTGGGGTATGTTTATGAATATATTACTAACATAGGACTAAAAACATTATATAAGGTCAACTCCTTGCAATGGGGAAACCCTGTATGCAATAAAATAAATTGAAATAGTTAGTTGTAAATAACTCTAAGATATCTGACATCAAACTTTGACCTCACGTTAGATTATTTTGTTTGGTTTGACATAAAATAATGTATAATCCTAGATGAGAGATTATGCTTAACTTTGACGTTTCTCGATGTTCGTTTTCAATTTTGAGGATTACTCTTCCTCTTTCTTGTACTCACAGCACTCACTGATATGTTTGTCTCCATGACACCAACGTTTTCACTTCCAAAATTGTATAAAATGAATTTTATAAACAGTCTACACAAAAGTAACACAAGAAAATAAGCAGTACACAGATAATCATTGAAATTATCAAACAATGGCTGCCATTGCTGTCACGTGATCAGAATCTGGCTTTCCAATTGGGTGATCGGTAGGTGTCCGTTTTTTAAAGCAACCTCCACAGCAGGAGTCCTTTTTTGAAACAAAGCGTCTACTTTGAAGCCAGAAATTACATATTTTCGTCCGTTTTTTACAGAAACTAATTTCATCATAGAAAAGAGCAGACAAAATCCTATAGGAATCCACTGCTAACTAAATTTCGATTTTTTTACAGATGTCCGTCTTTGATATTAAGCCCCTCATATATTATTTTACTTCATTTGGAGAGCTTCATAACAAGGTAGGATAATAATCTACTATACAGGGTGTCCCGTAAATGTCTAGTCATATTGTGAGGGGTGATAGAGGACTCTTAGGGGAACAAAAAATGTTCTATGACGATTTTCCGAATTCTCGCCCATAAGGGAGAAAACGTCGTTTTATTGCTTTTTCAAAACAAACGTGGTTTTTAGAAGAATAATCGTTGTAGCTCCATCCCAGGTGGTACTACTAGAAAGAAAGTGAAACCAATCGAAAGGTGAGTAAATTTACTATAAGACTAGTCGGGAGTAAACATAAAAATGAATGAATGTAAGTATGTATATCTTACCAAAAGAAAGCTATTCTAAATTTCCTGACATTTTATTGATATTTCTTTCCAGCGTAACTCCTCAATGGGCAGGATCTGAGATTTCCGGGTTTTAGAAAAACTTCATCATTTAACCAGCTTTCCATTCATGTATCACAACCCTGTGTTATTGAAGTATTTGAACGGTTTAAGAACAAAAGTTAAAATAAAACAGGGATCTGTGAAAAGAAAATTATATTTTTTTCTTCAGTTAATTCAAAAAGCTGAAGAGAAATATTTATTTTTATAAATGTTTACATAAATATTAAGTAAATATTTACTTAAAACAATAAAAAAAATAACTTCCATGAATATAAAAAAAATTCCTAAAACAGTAAATAAATAAAATACACATTTATTTTGAATTTATTAATTCAGGTGACTAATACTGGGTCCAGGGGGTGGCCATTAATGAACCCCAACCATATATTAACCTCAAAAATTATTATTTTTACCTATATCACGCATTTGAACACATTTTTACAGGACTATTTACATCTTATTTATGAGGGATAGAATTTTTAATTACCACAACAAAAACGCATGGGCCCACGAGAATCCCAGTGAGTTTCACAAGCGTAGCCATCAGTATAAATTCAAGGTAAAGCATTTGTTTTCGAAATATAAATACCTGTAAAAATGTGTACAAATGCGTGATCTAGTTAAAAATAGTAATTTTTTAGGTTAATGTATGGTTGGGGTTCATTAATGGCCACCTCCTGGACCCAGTATTAGTTACTGTAATTAACAAATTCAAAATAAATGTGTATTTTATTTATTTACTGTTTTAGGATATTTTTTTATATTTGTGGAAGTATTTTTTTTTATTGTTTTAAGTAAATATTTACTTAATATTTATGTAAACATTTATAAAAATAAATATTTCTCTTCAGATTTTTGAATAAACTGAAGAAAAAAATATAATTTTATTTTCACAGATCCATGTTTTTTTTTAAACTTTTGTTCTTAAATCGTTCAAATACTCCAATAACACAGGGTTGTGATGCATGAATGGAAAGCTGTTTAAATGAGAAAGTTTTTCTGAAACCCGGAAATCTCAGATCCTGCCCATTGAGGAGTTACGCTGGAAAGAAATATCAATAAAATGTCAGGAAATTTAGAATAGCTTTCTTTTGGTAAGACATACATACTTACATTCATTCATTTTTATGTTTACTCCCAACTAGTCTTATAGTAAATTTACTCTCATTTCGATTGGTTTCACTTTCTTTCTATTAGTACTATCTGGGACGGAGCTACAACGATTATTCTTCTAAAAACCACGTTTGTATCGAAAAAACAATAAAACGACGTTTTCTCACTTATGGGTGAGAATTCGGAAAATCGTCATAGAACATTTTTTGTTCCCCTAAGGGTCCTCTATTACCCCTCACAATATGACTAGACATTTACGGGACACCCTGTATATTTGTCAAATACCACTCACCAGAGTTGGGCAGTAGTTAACTACACTAGTATCTAACTACACAGACAACTACTTAGGAAAAAGTTTAATAATTTTACTTCATTTGGAGAGCTTCATAACAAGGTAGGATAATAATCTACTACATATTTGTCAAATACCACTCACCAGAGTTGGGCAGTAGTTAACTACACTAGTATCTAACTACACAGACAACTACTTAGGAAAAAGTTTAATCATTTTAAGCTACAGGATATAGTGCATTTAAAAAAAATAAATTCCGCTATTTAAAAAAGTATTACTCATGAGTAGTTGCAACTACAAATACTTTTAGTAGTTTGTAGTTGGGCGCGCGCAAATACTCTTTGTCAACTGCTAGTTATGTAGTTGTACTTTTCAACTACAACTACGTTAGTTGAAAAAAGTAGCTGCGACGCCGAATACCAACTAGTATCTGCAGTTGTAGTTAATGAGCTACAACTACAGATACTTGGCAACATATAATTCTACACTTTATATTTTTGTAAAATTTTAGTTTGTGTCTGTAAACAGTTGCAAAATATAAATTTTACATATCGCACTAGTATTTCTAAAGTGACACAACAACAAAAAAAAAAAAAGAAAGAAAAAATAGCATCTGAAAATGTTTTTAACTTGCCTATGTAGGGGGAATAGCATTAAGACAGGAAAAGTGACACAAGTGCCCTCTGGTGTACAAGCTCTGAAGATGGGTACACAGAGTTTTGATGGTCGATAAAAATATATTTACCATGAATTTTGAAGTAGTTTTTGAGTGGTTTGAATTTTTATTTGGTTAGATAGCTGGCAAGCCAAGGCAGCAAGCGTTGCTACGACCTCAGGTCAGCTGTTAGCGTACTGTATTTATTTCATAATATTATTTCTATTTGAGCTTCATTTCAACTATGATCGCAGACCTTTAATTACTAGAAATAAACTGTGATTTTGTCCCTCATAGAGTTTACCCTGTACCTGGTGATGGTCCATCCGAAGTAATAGTAGGTTATCCCAAAGTTATCTGTTTGGTGACACTGGTCCGGAGCGCCCCAATGACAAGAAACATACTTTAATTACTTATCAATTGAT
This sequence comes from Gonocerus acuteangulatus, assembly GCA_946811695.1. NCBI lineage: Eukaryota > Metazoa > Arthropoda > Insecta > Hemiptera > Coreidae > Gonocerus > Gonocerus acuteangulatus. The sequence goes on along the minus strand of OX328127.1, from coordinate 64,434,916 downwards.
GAATAACTTATAGCATGACGGGAACCGTGCTATAATAAACTGCAAAAAATTATGTAGTTGCGTTAATTTTGCTGATATATTATCTAACGCAATAAAATAACTACTTACGAAGCACGTGTATTCAGCTAGTATCAAATAAAGGAGGACTATCTGTAAGCTATGTTATCAACGCGGCACTACAACAAATTGAACATAAAACACTACTTGTGGAGCCTTGTCTTCAAATCAAGATTGCTAAGCTTATGACATTTTTATCGTTGAGTTTCCTTCGTTTGTAGCATGCTACTTTTAAAAATTATACTTATTTGTCTTATTACTCGTTATATCCATCTACAATTATTCTGTCATGTTTTATTTTTCCCCTTTGGAAGCAAATTTCATTATGAATTATGAAAAGAGTCGTTTATTTTGTTCTAGTGGTTTATTGGATAAGTTTTCCTCTTTGAAGTAGGGGCAGGCATCTGGTTAAAATGATAAAAAAAATATTTCTTTGACAATTTAATATCATTTATCAAAGCCCAACTTTCTCGGAGTAATCTTGGAAAGCGAAATCTCCTTCAACATGATGTTGGAGAGCTCAAACTTCTTGAAGATGATCTCGAAAAACTCATCTTGCTTGTAAATTACCATAGTCAACCTCTTCGAAGATTCTTAGTCAATTTCTTAAATATTTCAACAACAAAAAACTTTTTCTAATTATATATATATCCTGTTTTGTCGACAAATAAATTTTTTTACTATAGGAAATTACAATTATAACAAGCAATAACGAGCATTTAGAAGCTTTCGAATGGTAACCTTCCATTTATTACGACATCCCAACTGTTTTCTATGTATTAAGGTAAACAAATGAAGATCCCAAAGCTATTCATGTCTAGTAATAACATTTTTTTTCCCCGAATATTCCCTTAACTCCTAATGCTACCAAAATTGAAACCTCTGAGTTTAGCTAAATTTCAAACATGTAGAAAATATTTCAATTGAATCTCAGGATTCTAAGTACCCATACCAGTCCTTGGATTCTCATGCGGCAAAGCATATCAAATTTCCCCAGAGATATCGTATTCGTAGAACTGCTTAAATGGAGTATTCCGCTTAGGATACTGTCAGTTACCTATTAAGACACCTACGTTCATTGAAAATTTGATAAAATTTGAGTCGCCTAGCCGCAACAACTTATTAAATAATAAATAAATAAGACACCTATGATCTTCCTTCGCTCTGAAATTTCATTTCACATTTTTGCATGTGTTAACATTTTCCAGGAGAGAGAGATTAAGATAAATCAGTAACTGTTTCTATTGTAGTAATAGTGTGCGCTAAAATGACGCAGTTCCCTCGGACTTATATATATGTTGCAAACAATAATTTCGATTATTATTATAATCCATCTGCGGAAGTCTCTGGTAACGGTTGGTTTACATATAGTCCAAGAGCCAGTTACCGCATGTTTCTGAAGTGTTTTATGCACTTTGAAATTTTGCTATAATGTACCTCTTGGGTTGATAAGAAGGTATGTATGTGTTGGCTAGACTTACTGTGGAACACCAGGTACTGGGCATTGGGGAAAGGTGTAAAAAAAACATTTCCCACAAGAATAGAGTTTTAATCAGAAGCCAACTATGTTTAATGTAAAATTAAGACAATTTTACAATGAATAATAAATAAGGCAGACACTTTTAAAGGATAAAACACGCAGAAAAAAAAATTGTTTTCATTCTAATATTAAATGAGAGTTTTATTGATGCTGCCATTTAAACCGTGACAGCTGTACAAGATCATGTGAGCAAGAACCAATGAGAGCGCAGGGAACAACCACAACTGCGCGGTGCTCTCAAAAACTCTTACGGTTACACGCAGTGCATTGCAGTCTATCATAGGCAACAATTATTTTTAAGTTTCCTGATAATTAAAGCCACAAAAGTGTCGGCCCTTTTTTAATTCTTTTCAAATATCTTTATTGAAGACGCTGTTTGAAGAGTATTTTTTTTTTTTAATTTCCATTTTAACCCCCTTAAAAGTGTCTGACTTATTTATTATTCATTGTAAAATTGCTTTAATTTGCTTCTTTTTTTTTTACATTAATAATAGTTGGCTTCTGAATAAAACACTATTTTTAGGCAATATTGTTTTGCACCTTTCCCCTATGCGCAGTTCCTAGTGTTCCAAGGTATGGAACACTAGGAACACACTGTGTATCCAGGAAACACATACTTAATTCTTATCTTCCCAAGAGGTACATTATAGCAAAATTTCAAGGTGCATAAAACACTTCATTAAAAGTGCTTTACCAGCTCTCCGACTATTCGTCAAATTAGAACATAATATGTTTTTTTTATTATATATCTCCTAAGGATATTTCTAAGGTATTGTATCAAAAATACCTCTAACCTTATCCTTTAGAGAAAAAGCAAAATACACTTTTTCTCCACCTACAATCGAGACGATGTCTTCCTTGGAAAGAGAAGTTTAGATAGCAAGTTGCTCGAGGTGTAACTATGATAAAGCCAGGAGGGGGGAATAAGGCCTAGCTGAAAGGACCGACGGCAAGTAGGATAGGAATATTCCAGAGCGGAAACGGATGAAAAGGCGGGTTTCTGCTCAGGTGCGTTTCTTTAGCTCGCTTATCTACAGGCGTTCTTTCTTATCTGTCAAGATGGAGACTTCATAAACCATCTTCACTCACATTTTCTTCAACAATGACTATGGCATTCCGAATGAAGCAGTGTGAGTTCCTTTCATTGAGTTCTTTTTTCAATTTCAAAATAATGTATTCTTAGCACTTACCCAAGGAAATGAATTCATAAAACAATTTTCTCAAATCTTAATCGATCCTACCTACTTTATATAAAAATGTTTATTTTCACAAATAAACATTCTACAAAGTAAAAACAAACATATTACTCTCCTATGGCTACCTGGACACAAAGACATAAAAATGAGTAGAGCTGTGGACATACAGGCAAAACTAGCTACAAACCGACCTGAACCTGACGTACCATAAACACCATGACAACATCTGACTTAAGAAAAACCATACAAACTAACACACTGTGTGAATGGGAAGGAAATTGGTTGAAGAGTGAATTTAATTAAGAGAAATTAAGAACACGACCAAAGCCTGGGTAACAGAATCATTCACTCGACAAGACGAAGTAATTATATCCAGAGTTCGGATAGGCCACACCCGACTTACCCACTCATACTTACTGGACAGAAAGGAGAGACCAACTTGTAGACTATGCAACAGAACATTAACTGTAAAACATACCCTGAGGGATTGTAGACAACGCAGCAACTTAATGATTCAAACACTTCTAACATACTTAAAATATACACACATTTACTCGAAAGTATAATTATATGTAATTTTTAATGGGAATATTTTATTTTTATTGTATATGTATTTTTTAAAATACTTTTTGTTATCTTCGTTAATTTTGTAGCCAACTGATTACCACTTGACTACCAACTGACTGACTTTGATTATGCCGTTCTAATGAGTTCATCGCCTCTGTCGCGAAACTCAGCATAAATAAATAAAAATTTACACCTATTAACATATGTGTATATGAGTGTTTGTTTTTTTAGGGCAGGGTAAAAATCTTTCATGAGACGAAGTCGTGTGACATTTCTACTCACTAAGAAACCAGCTCCCTATTCACCTCAACCACCCTACGGATCCGCCCTTACATTACTTCGCTGGGGGAAGCTGATTTTATGCTTTATTCGTTACTTGACTACTACTTTAAGTATGTGTGTTTGTTAACTAATAGCGACCATAATGATTCGCCACGGAACTACGAGTATAGCAATCCCATGAGGTGGGAGGGGGAGGGGGAGGGAGAGGGAGAGAGAGTGGGAGAGTGGGAGAATCGTCTTGACAGGTTAATAATGAATATTGAGCGAAGATCTTGACTTCTGAAGAACTTCGGTTTAATCAATAACTTGATTCCGAAGTTACTCCTCTTAACCTATATCTGCCGATCTCGCCATATCTCAAACCTGTCAGCTGTTCTTCGTGTTTACCAATTGAAAAATATGTCATTTATCGCTTTCCATTCAAATAATCATTATAGTGTGAGATAATGTTTGCTTTTTTATCTACTCAGATTTTTTAGACTGGTTGACTGAAGATTACAACCTTTTATGTTGCATACCCTGTAATGGGTAATTAAAAATGATAGGCAAAGAATACTGAGATATTATATTGAAAGGATAACTGACCCGGGGAAGGGTTCGGGGCAGAGTAGGGAGAGGTGAGGATTCTTTCAGCCTGTATATCAGGCTGTACCGTATGAAATGTCCGTTTTGGACTTGCCGATTTCCTTCAAATTTCTTGAAACTGTCGTGGCTCCTACTCCGAGTTCTTTGGCATATTCCCTAGTGCTTTTTGAGGGACAAGCTTCAACCCTTTCTTTCAGGTGGTCATTGTCAAGCTTGGTTTCTGGCCTTCCTCGCTCCTCGTTGTCAAGGTCAAAATTTCCACTTCGAAACCTGGAAAACCACCGGTTAACAGTTCGTTCATTAACCGTTCCCTCCCCGAACGCCGTGTTAATGTTCATACACGCCTCAGCAGCGCTATGACCGAGCTTAAATTCAAGTTATATACAGGGTGTTCATAACTCGATTGACACCCCCCTTTTTTCCCACAATTTTTGAACTTTAAAAACGAAACTTCGTGGGTCTTAACGTGTTTAAATGAACATTCATTGGACCTAATGCACCACCTCCCAACTTTCTCCAGTTCTTCTCCAGAGACCCTAACTCTGGAATCTTCAATGGAAAGGGGTTATTTTTATGACGGATTATTGTAGAGAATTGAATTTAATGATTTTATATCTGGCATTTTTTCGCTAAAGCGCACCAATGAGTAACAAATTTCCAAAAACCGATAAAACCCATGTTTTTCGTCACTTTTCTGCCAATAACGTAGAAAGTATGTCCGTAATGAAAAAATTAGTCAATATAAACGTTGTAGAGGATTAAATTTACTTTTCAAAAAGTACCTTTAAATGCCTAAAATGTTAATAAGAATGGAGCAAAACAGACTTTTGTTTTTGAAGTTTTCAGAAAAGTTTATTATCAACATGATCTAAACTTCAGTAAAACTTAATAAACACCTCCTAAACTATTTTTGCTCCACCTAGTTTTGGATTAAAGAGCGTTTGAAGAAACAATAAAATTCAATTACTTTATAAGGGCATTAATATAATAATTTTAAAGCAATAGAACTCACCTAATGATTAGAATTTCGTAGTAATTATTTTTGTGTTTAACGAATTTTATTTTATTTTTGTTTCTTACGGCACCCTAACATCTAGGCCATTAATGCCGACATCCAGGGTGCAGCGAGGAATTTTCCCAACGAGCCGTGAGATAAGAAAATACATTATTAGTTCAACTACTTTTAGAATTTTTTAGTCCAAGTGAAAGAATTAAAATTATGTATGTCATAATTATGCAGTGTCCATTGCAGTTTGTCCTCGCTTTTTATTGATTGATTATTCAAGGTAGTTAAGATCCGTTAAAATTTAAAACTATACCCTCATAATTTAACCAAGCTCGGAAAACTACCTGTTGCTTTGGAAATTATAATAACCTATTCACCTTGTTAAATAATTGTCCGTTTGAGCAACAACTTGTGATTTTCAATAGTTGCTTAATATTCCTGATTACGTTGCTTTGAAAATCCACATTTTGGGATGTTGGAGGTTGTGGAACCATGTCTAAGATGTAGGTAAAATCATAGATTTTTCACAGGAGAGTTATAATGTTTCTGCAAAGCAACATTCGGAAACAAAGTCCAGTAATCTATTCCTTGATTAAAGCTGGTTGGCCAATGCCAAGATTTTCTTTGGTTATTCGGAAGCGAAAAATACATTTTGGGGGTTTTTAGGGGTACTGAATCCGAATCTGACAATCTGACCCCTATTCTGAACAAAGGCTCCGAGTGTTTAGTACATAATTAGAGTTAATAACATGTATGAAAGGCCTACTTCTTAGACAGGATCCAATCTGTTGCTTCCTGGATCAGTTCCAGGCCAAGGGGGAAAATACCCCAATATCCTAGTTGAAGAAGTACTGGAATACACTGTATTTATAAATAGCCCAACCAGTTCAGATAAAACAACCATTATTATAGATTTTATAAGTAAAACATTCAAAATGATTATATTATTACATTCGATAGTTTGACATGATAGGGACGATATTATACTTATCAGCTTCCTTTTAGCACGTTTCATCCCTCCCTTTCAGGTAGGAAACCTGCTTATGAGATTGACCTCCATGGTCAATATTTTATCCGGAAGTATACAATTTCAGGTTCCAGATAGTTTTCTGAACAGATTTGATTGGATGATCGTGTATTAATTATTATAAGCTGATACACCTCACCCCTGTAATAATAATACGGGTATTGATAAAAGTCGAAATTAAAAAAAAAAAATAATAATAAAAAAAAAATCGAATAGTTTTACTGAGCGATAAACCACAAGGTTATTGAGATTTTTAAACATCTATTCAGACTAAAAACAAAGAAATCACGATGTTTGGTCAAATAAAAACCTAACAAGTCGAGAAAAAGTTTTCCTTACGAGACTTCGCTTCGGACACTGTTTACTAACGCACTCCTATCTAATGGAACGACAAGACAGACCCGTTTGTTTATGTTGTAATGGGACATTAACAGTTAAACATACACTTACTCAATGCATCCACCCCTCACCCCTCCTTTTTTTTTTTTTTTTTTTTTTTTTTTTTTTTTTTTTTTTTTTTTTATACAATGTATTAAGCTATTGTATTAAGGCCATAGCCACGTTGAATGTACCGGTTCCCGTAGATCACCGAAGTTAAGCAACGTCGGGCGTGGTCAGTACCTGAATGGGTGACCGTTGGCATTATAAAAGGGTGGTAGCCTGTAGATAGCCCGGCGCAAATAGCCAAATAGTTGATGCGCCGTTCAAAAAAAAAAAAATAATAAAAAAAATAACGTTCAAGATTTATAAAATGTACTGATGTGTAACAACTCTATAATGTATTAATACAATGCATCATCTGTGTAATGTATTTATATACACAATATGTAAATGGATTTTGTAATATCACTATATAAGAAATTGGAAGAGTAAATCGCCAAAAGGCGCGAAACTTTTAATATATAAAAATCTTTTTAGTAGCTTGATTTTAGCATAAGTGTGTTTTTGCTAGAATTGTTATGGTTTATATTTTCAATTTTTGGTCTTTTTGTTTTTTTTTTTTACTGCGCATCAACATCTAGGCCATTAGCGCCGACATCCAGGGTGCCAGGGGATGAGAAAATTCCTGCCGCCGGATGGGAATCGAACCCACCATCTCCCGCTTATGAGTCCAAGGCGCTAGCCACTAGACCACGGGAGACCCCTGTTTGGTCTTGGACAACAATTCTAAGTGTTCAATTATAATGCATTAAACCATAGAAATGCTGTTTGTTTTAGAAGTTTCAATAACTGTACTATTATTATAATTACATTAAAAAGTAGGATGACATTATAAAGAAATAATATTTCGGTTATGAGACAACCGCTCTTTTCCCCTAGGTCTTTGTCAGTGTAGAATTTAATAGATCGGCTATTTCTGATAGGAAGACCTTCCCCTCCCCGGTCTCCGAAAACCCAGCATTGGTATTCCGGAGGAGATTGGAATCACTTTGATTTGACAGGAGATCGACGACAAGGAAAAGATGGGACTTTGTGAAGATGGACGCGGGAGCCTGAAATAAGGGAAGAAAAGAGGCCGAGAGAGAAGGAAGGACTAGGGAGGAAGAGAGGAAGGGAGAGAAGGAGGGAGGGGATGAGTGAGGGTTGGGGAGGGGATGGTTAGGGGGGTGGGGGTAAGGCTTCGTTTAAATGGAAATTAGGAGAGGGTGAAAGTAATTGTCCCAGGACCAAGGCCTTAGGAAAACTCATCTTTTATTTCCTCTCGGCGTAATAAAACAAAGAGATATTGTAAAATAAACCTAAGTAAAATTATAAGGCTCGAGTAAATAAATATACACAAGGACTTCTTCAAACTGTCTTAATAAAATAAAATAAAATAACTATTTATCAACCGCACTCTGGAGAATTCTCATATTTTATATGAAGACAGAAAATGAAAGTCTGTTCCGCTGAGTAAACTGATCACATTCCTGAGCAAGGCATTTGTTTTATTATGTATTCTATAAGGACTGTCTACATCACCAATGACTTCATTTGAAAATCTTTAACTTAAAAGAGGTGGACTCACAGGAACTGTGTTATCTTAGCGTGTTTTCGTTCATATCCTTAGTGTCATTAGTAAAGAAACAGTTATTGGTAGGTTTTGATATTTCGAGAAAAATGAAAAATGAAATCTAAAAGAGAAGGAAAATTTTAGGCGCCAAAACACAAAACTGACAGTTGTAAAGCGGAAATTAATCCTGCCTCTCCCTCTACGTTCGCCTAGGAAAATACTAATACCCATATATTTTCCATTTTATTGCCTTGTTTTACTCAAATCCTCATTTTACTGTTGAATGAAAGTTAAAAATAAACCAAAAAATTAAAAAGTAAGGTAAACAGAGATAAAATCACGTTCAAAGGAACGAAACTAACACTTTTTAAGTTTTAAGCTCTTGTTTCTTGAATTGACATCGCCCCATCGAACACTGCTTCAGAAAATTTATTGTAGAGAATTTTGTAAGCTATCGAATGGCAACCTTTCCACTTCCTTAATCCAAACGTAACCAAAATTTAAAAATCTTAGTTTACAAGAATAGATCGAAGTTTTTGAATACCCAAACCGAAAATTTGTTCGGTAAACTAGTTGTATAAAATTTAGTTGTAATCGGTTACAGATATCGTTTTGAAAATACTTTCAATCGTTTTACTACGTTAGGAAACAAACCTATGAAAAGAGTTCTTGATAGTATATTAACGCTAAAACGATTTTTTTCACACAAATTTCGTCCCAAAAACCGCGATCCGGTGGACGGATTTTGCTGGATAAGGAACATGGGCTCGCAAATTAATGGTAATGCATCTGCTACAGATCTGAATACAGTCGCCTTTTGCCGGGAAGGAGCATCCCTGATCCTCGGACGTTCCGTACAATTAGAGAAACAGTTTTACAGATTATAGACTAGATTACTTATTGGGAGGTAGAACCTGTGGAGGGGTAGCTGTGTATGTCAATAATGCCATATACAGTGAGCCTATCCCGCTACGAACAACACTCCAAGCAGTAGCAGTGTCAGTACACCTGCCTTTCAGAGTCACAATATGTTCCATTTATCTTCCACCAAGTGAACCACTAGACGTACACGAAATTCAAGACCTACTGACCCAACTACCACCACCAATTCTTTTCCTAGGTGACGTTAACGCTTTAAGCACAATGTGGAATTCACCATCGACAAACAGTAAAGGAGCCCAGCTCCAAAATATCTTTGAATTTTTTGACCTGATCGCACTAAACACTAACACTCCAACACACCTCTGCACAAGGACAGGAACTTTTACAAACATTGACGTTTCTCTATGTACCCCTAGCTTACTAACTCGCCTTTCCTGGCAGGTCAATGAGGACTCTCATGGCAGCGATCATTTTCCAATTCATATTTCAATCAATGACCAAACACCTCTCTTCAGAACAACTCCACGTTTTAACACCAAAAAAGCAGACTGGTTCTCTTACCAAACGTTCATTACTAACTCACTTAACGCCTCAAACGTACATTCTTTAGACGAATTTACCTCTATTATGCTTCAAGCTGCTGAAGTTAGTATTCCCAAGACTTCACAAACATACAAAAGATCCCCCGTCCCTTGGTGGAATGATGACTGTAAAACAGCTGTAAGAGACCGAAGAGATGCACTTCGTTTATTCCGAAGGGAACCATCATTCATTAACTTACAGGCTTACAAACAAAAGAAGGCTAAGGCGCAGTGGACTATAAAGCAGAGTAAGAAAAAATGTTGGGTAGATTACGTATCGAACATTACCAGACACACTTCCACATCTGAAATTTGGAATAAAATCAACCAAATTAATCATAAAAAATATCGTGCTCCAATTACGGGACTTGAACACAACGACAAAATCATAACCAACCAACTGACTATCACTAATATTCTAGGAAGACACTTCAGTAAAATATCCAGTGACGATCATTATACTCAAATATTCTTAGACCATAAGAGACGTACTGACCACACCACTATTTCTACAGTTCCACAAGATCACCCTTTGAACGACATATTCACCTTACAAGAACTGGAACAAGTCTTAGCCAAAGTAAGGCTAACTGCTCCTGGACCAGACCAAATTACCTATGACATGATACAAAATCTACCCAAACATGGCCTATCAGTCCTTCTTGGCCTGTTTAATGATATGTTCATGAGCGGTACCTATCCTTTATCTTGGAATGAAGCTAGCGTTATTCCAGTACACAAACGTGGGAAAGATAAAAAACACCCCTCTAGTTTTAGACCAATTTCGTTAACAAGTTGCATCTGCAAGACCGTAGAGAAAATGATTAATAACAGGCTGCTCTGGTTCCTCGAAAGCAGAAACTTACTGTCTCCCTTTCAGTGTGGCTTTAGACCAAAGCATTCTACAATGCATCACCTAGCAAAAGTGGAGAGTGACATTTTAAATGCATTCCTTCAGAAGAAGTCTGTACTGGCAGTATCACTTGATCTAGAGAAGGCGTACGATACGGTCTGGAGAAGACTAATTATCTCGCAACTTAAGAATTGGGGTGTTGAAGGGAATATTATTAATTTCCTGATAAATTATCTTTCCCAGAGAACATTCCGAGTTAGGGTAGGTGCAACTTTGTCAGATGCGTTTCCCCAGGAAAATGGAGTGCCTCAAGGAGGTGTACTCAGCACAACGCTATTTAACATTGCCATAAACTCCATCATGAACTGTATCCCCAATGAAGTATCTTACTGTTTGTTCGCTGACGACTTGCTTATCTACAATACATTTTCAGATGTTACTACAGCACAAGGACTCATACAAAACACACTACATACCCTAGAAACATGGTGTTCCAAAACAGGCTTTAAATTCTCTAGTGAAAAAACTAAACAAATGATACTTACTAGAAAAAGGACCAACTTTGTATACAACCTTACACTGACCAATGTGACAGTCAATACCACTACCACACTGACATTCTTGGGACTTATTCTAGACAGACGGCTTACATGGATTCCGCACTTGAAGAGTATTCTCAGCAAATGCAAGAAATCCTTGAATCTACTGAGAATCCTTGCCAACTCAAAGTGGGGAGCTGACAGATGTTTAATGCTTACTTTCTATCGATCTTTTACCAGGTCCTTAATAGATTATGGTTGTATTGCTTATTCATCTGCCAGTAAAAAATCACTCAAGCTCCTTGACTCTATTCATCATACAGGCCTGAGAATTGCAACAGGAGCTTTTAGATCGAGCCCCACCGATAGCCTATGTGTTGAAGCAGGAGAACTTCCTATGGAGTATAGACGGCAGATTTTAAACTTAAAATTTATTTTAAAGTCAAAGGCATTAAAGAAACCTTGCGTAGATACATTTTTAAATAACCAATTTCATAATGAATATTTACAAAAAAATCCACGAATAAAACCGTTATTAATAAGACATCTATTAGACGCAAACAGCTCAACACTTTTAAATACACCTATACATACCAACGCAGTCCTTTCACAACCCCCATGGAGAGTTAAAAACTTCAAAATTAATCTCACGCTAACACAATACAAAAAGAAGGAACCCATTTCTTCTACGTTATACCAAAATGTCTTTAAATCTTTTAAAACGAGGCATCCTGAAGCACTATTTATCTTTACCGATGGTTCCAAAAGTGATTCAGGAACAGGCGCTGCAGCTATAGTTGATAACATGACCTACCAAATAAAACTACACGACGACTCTAGTATATACACTGCCGAACTGACAGCCATACTTACAGCTCTTTCCAACTTACAACACACAAATAGACGAGAAATCATTCTTTGCTCTGACTCGCTAAGTTCATTGCTCTCCTTGGGAAATATCTACAGTACACACCCAGTAATAACACAAATACTTACACAATTACTAAACCTACAAAATAAAAACATAACAATGACTTGGCTACCCGGACATACAGGAATCCCAGAAAGCAACGAGATTGACAAACAAGCAAAATTAGCAACTAAAAGGAGATCACTCGATATTGACAAACTGACTTCTGAAGATTTGTGTTCAACAATTCAAAGACAGGTACTAACTTACTGGCAAAGATACTGGACACTAACAGACAACAAACTGCTTGAAATAAAGCCAACTGTAGAACCTTGGTCTAAACATAAATGGCCCCTAACAAGGAGAGACCAAGTTATATTGACCAGACTACGCATTGGACACTCATTCCTGACTCACTCCTACTTAATGAATAGAAAAGATAGACCTATTTGCCAGTACTGTAACAGGACTCTTACTATAAAACATATACTTACAGAATGCAGACAGAGAAATCCACTAAACATACCTTATGACATTCAAGAACTGTTAACGGAGGAGAGCCCACATATAAAAACAATATTACAACATTTTCATAACATAAACATATATCATAAAATCTAACAAGTATACTGTATAAAAAGGGGGAAAAAATATATATAATATAACTCTTCGTTACTTTAAAGGATCCTCATTTCTAGACATTATACACTAATGTTCTTGTGTTTATAATACGAAATATACTTGTATATCGGAATCAATTTAGCACCATAACCCTCAACGTTTTTTTTTTTTTTTTTTTTTTTTTTTTTTTTTTTTTTTTTTTTTTTTTTTTTTTTGACTTATTCACTTCTATATTTACTTTATTTTTTTTTATTTTTTTTTTATTTATTTTTTTTATTTATTTATTTATTTATTTTTTTTTCTTCCTTCTCTTCTTATTTTCACCTTTTATGTTACTAATACGTTTTCCCCTCTTAAGAGTTACTGCTTTTCTCGTTTTCCCGACTCTTACGTTGTTTAATAATTTTGTTCATTATCAAATCTTGGATATACCTTATTCACAGTATCAACAACAGTGCTTCTTATTTTACACCTTCCTTCACGAAGTAATTGTAAACAGACCTTTTTTGTAACTACATGAACATTGTTCTAATGTATTTTACCTGTTATTATTAAGAATTCACAATGTATTTCTTTATTTATATTATTTTTTTTTAATTACAACTAGAAATGTATCTGTATAATTGTTTCGAGCACATCACCTTAGTTGCGGGTGCTCATAAATAAATGAATCAAAAAAAAAAAATCAATTAGAGAAACTGTATCATTTCCTCGACAACAAGGGATTTTGTTCCTGATGTTGGACAACAAGATGTGCTCGATTTTTTTAATGAATACCCTACATCTAGTTTTCATGAAGCAGAATCAGAACCAAGAATACCTCGGAATAGGGTACACAAGTTTACAATAATTGTAAGTATTTCCGTTACGTTCTTTTTTCCGAAGTGTCCCCCTACCCTTATTTAGAGCACAAAGCGTATGTACCTAGTGTGGGAAGGTATGGTGATGTCCATTATCGTGTGAAATTAAAGAATGTGTTCAGAATGGCTCCTTCACTTTAGCATGAAGAGCCACTCTGAACATTCATTGGTTTTGACTTAGAAATCAGGAAAAAATGCATCCAATTTTTTGTTTTTCTAAAACTACGAGGTATCATTTTAAAGCTTTTAAATAAGGCAACTTTGAGGCGAAAGCAAAGCTCCAAGTCTACAAATAATAATTTAAGAAAACACTAATATCAATAGTTCACATCTATTTGGCTTTTATTATAGCTCTTAATTTACATGGCAATACTTCAATAACGGGTATTTCTTATTGGAAATTTAATGTAAATTCTAAAAATGTGGTCGATATTTACGGTCCGTTACTCAGAAATCCCGAAAACACAGTTTTTCATGAAAAAACAAAAACAATAATTTTGAAAATAGACAAAAGGTTGAGTAGCTCTTCTTTGCGTTGTGATAGAACGCTCATTTCTGCGTCACTTATCTACAAATGACATGCAGAATAAACAAAAAACCCCTAAAGTTATGACACCTCAGTGCGGGGGGGGGGGGGTCTCCCGTGGTCTAATGGCTAGCGCCTTGGATTCATAAGCGGGAGATGGTGGGTTCGATTCCCAACCTCCGGCAGGAATTTTATCATCCCACGGCTCGCTGGTAAAATTCCTCGCTGTACCCTGGATGTCGGCGCTAATGACCTAGATGTAGATGCGCCGTAAAAAAAAAAAAAAAAAAAAAAACCTCAGTGCGGGACACTGATATATATATATATATATATATATATATATATATATATATATATATATATATATATATATAAAATTTAAATGGCAGTAATACATTATTTAGACTTCTTTTTTTATTTATTTTTTTAAGTAACAAACTTCACACTTTTGAATAGAGATTTGCTTACAATTAATTCTAGAGACTGGACATATTTGTTGTCATCTTTCTAGAATAAAAAACGTTCCACACAGTCCTCCTGGATTGGTGAATCCTCCGGGAACATCCCTCATTTAATATTGATTCCTGAAAAAAGGACATCCGTCATATTCCTTTTATTACCTTCATAAATGTGTTCCACTCCCGAAGGCTGAGGCCCATTTCTCTATCTCTGCCCTTACATTTTTCATAATTCCCGTCACCATGGTGCAGAATCAAAATTTAATAAATTCCATGGTTATGCCCCTCGTAAAAGTCATGTTTATAGAAGTATACAATCCAATCTTGCGGTTTTCCCAAGCCATAACTCCAGTCTGAAAAGGGTTTTATAATAATTGAGAAATGCTTACAAGTGTACATTTTCACTGAAGTCTAATAAATGCGTTAAACTAGAAAGGTTTTTGAATTGAATTTCGCATTAATACTTTTACCGGAATATCTATCTATCTATCTATCTATCTATCTATCTATCTATCTATCTATCTATCTATCTATATATATATATATATATATATATATATATATATATATATATATAAAACTCACGTGTCTGTCTGTTTGTTCCTTATACAAATCCACACCGTTTGGATTTTGACCAAACTTGGAACACTGGTAGGTTTTAATACGGTAAGTTTCGTAGGCTAAGTCAAAAACGTCTACCAGCTGTCTGTCTGTATGTTTGTTCCTTATACAAATCCACACCCTTCGTCCGATTTTGACCAAACTTGGCACAGAGGTAGGTCGTGATATGGGGAGTGTCATAGGCCAGGTCAAAAACATCTATGAGTCACAGCTCGGAGAACACGAGTTCGAAACAATGAACTCAAATTGTTACAGATTTGCGTTATTAGATTTTAATATTAATTATTTGGTTTCTAATTTATTTTTGCTTTTATAGATGCAGAAAGTAGGTGTAGCACGACACGCCGGGTAACAGCTAGTAGACAATAAAAATGTACAATGCCTGAAAATGTTACATTACACACAGTATAGGGGGTAATTTAATATTTCCATGTACACGCGTACCAAAAATATATTCTAATGCTTAAAAATGTTATATTGACCAGAATGTATGTAGGCCAAAGGATATCGCTCCATCAAAAACCGTATTTGTAGAAAATATCGGTTTCGAGATATTTCAAGAATAAATTTAAAACTCCCAAGAAAAATCTACTTTTATACAATTTTCCTCGACAACGGTTTTTATAGGGAATCTCATATTTTATTAGAGTACACTTATAAAACGTTTAGATACAAGAATAGTGACGCAAAAACGTCAGCATTATGATATTTTTCCGCAAATTTCAAAAAAAAAAAAAAAAAAAAAAAAAAAAAAAAAAAAAAAAAAAAAAATCAATGTTCCGGGGGACGGATTCTGCTGGTTAACAAACTCATTTCAAATCTCGCAAAGTATTTTTGTGCCAAATTACACACGGTCCGTTTTTAAGAGAGCGAACAGACAAATGTATATATATATATATATATATATATATATATATATATATATATATATATATATATATATACTATAAATTTGTCAAATACCACTCACTCACTGACCAATCATCCCGCAGCCCCAACCAGTTGACAGAAAAATTTAAAATTTTTCATGGACACTCCCCTTAGGACGTAAACACTCGATGAGAAAGTATTTTTTGATACTCAAATTTTTAAGTATTTTTAGAGGGGATTGAATTTTTATTTGGTTACCGTACTGTATCTGTTTTAGAATATTATTTTTCTTTGCGGTTCATTTAAACTATGATGGTAGACCTTGGAATTACTACAAATAAATTGTGATTTTGTCCCCCATAGAGTTTATGTTATACCTGGTGATGATCCATCCGAGGTAATGATATCCCGCTCCTTTGCACACCATCCTCACCCATCAGCTTCCCCAGCCAGAGCACTTCTTGCTAATGCCCGCAAATATAATGGGTGTTCCCAAATGACATCTTGGAAATATAAATTTGTAAATTTTAGCGTACATTTATTATTGACGACGAATTTTAACCTGTCCTGGTTAAACTGCTGTTACTGCTAAACTATAGATAATGGGTTATCTTTACGTTATCTGTTTCTTGACACTGGTCCGGAGCGCACCAATGTCAAGAAATGTTATTCTTTGATTAATTATCAATTGATGAATAACTTATAATATGACGGGAACCGTTCTGTAATAAACTGCACAACATTTTATAGTAGCGTTAATTTTATCATTATTTAATGCAATAAAATAACTACTTATCTGCCGTGACGAAGAACGGGTATTCAGCTAGTAAATGTGATAGACTAGAAAGGTTTTTTAATTGAATTTAGCATTAATACTTTTATCGGAATATCGATAATAAAAATGTACAATATCTGAAAATGTTACATCACACACAGTATAGGGAGTTAACAAACTCATTTCAAATAACACAAAGTATTTTTGTGCCAAATCCTTTGGAGATTGGTATAAAACAAGAAGAGCCCCAGAAAAGAATGTGTAGCTATCGAAAGGTTGGTTTCTGACGTGCCGCCTCGTGAAGACTAAAGCTTCTAATGAGGCTGGGGTATTGTGGTTTGTAAACAGCTTTCTACTTCAATGATGCCTTTAATGAACTCCCCCTGGGGTCTGCTTTATCTTCAGCCAGCTCCGCAGAATATAAAGATTTTCTCTAACCCTTTCCTCCCCTGCACTTCATTCAAGGATGGTTTAGTAAGCCGATTTAATGCTAGATTAGTTACTATAGATTTTGATTTTATGTCGTGAAGTATTTTTTTTGACGGATATGGAATGATTTTTTTGGTAGTAGGTTTTCCACCCATTTTCTCCCTGTCAACTCGTTGAGGTTGAAGGTATAGTAGAACTGTAACTATTTCAGAACTAATAAACAAAGATACCGGCATTTTAATAGTTTTAGAAAAATAGCGTTTTATAGTAGTTCATAATAGTAGTAATATAGCGTTTCAGGTAACTGATTTTAGATTAATCAACTAAATTAGTTTGTAGCTTAGCTTACGTTTGGGATCATACAGGGTCTCTCATTCAAAGCGATTGACGTGCAATTGGAATAATATAAAAACTATTTGATAAAAATAAAGGGTCTGTATATTACCCTTTAATTTATTATAACATTATCTCATAGCAACTTACTCCTGCTTAATTTTTTTTTTTTTTCTTGGTGCTTCTACTACTGAGGTCATTAACACTCCTGCTTAATTTCTTATGGCTCGGTAGGCCTACTGAAGTTTTAGCTATGGCAGATCAAGGCCTTTCACTATAATGTTTTGACAATATCTAGACTTTGGATGAAGGAGCAAATATTGTTTTTAAATTTGAAGGAGGAAATATTGTTTTTAAATTTGTAGGTTTAAATATTTTAGATGATACATTTTTTTTTTTTTTTTTATCTCCCCTCTTTCCTAGCATTGTTTTTTGCTTTTCTTTATCAAATTAATGGCATTAGGTTTAAATAAATTGGGAGATCAATATGCAGAAAATACAATTAATCGACCACTGAACACGTAGCTATTAAATTCGCCTCTCTCTTCCCCTCTCTCCATCTCACCCTTTCTGCTCTCTCTTTCCCTCTCTCTCTCTCTCACTATCTCCTTACCGCTCTCCCTCCCTTGTGTCCTGCCTCGCTCCCTCAATCTCCTCCTTGATTCTCCCTGTCTTCAATAATTCCAAACAGGACACCACCATGTCTCCACAAGCAATAGACTAGTAAAACCACCGAAATCTCTGCAATATACTGGTCTATAAATCCCGAGTGGAAATTGCCCGATATTAGTTATTACCCGAATATGTCCAACTTTGTATTCTCATCTGCCTCAATATCCAAACAACCCGCTGGATCGCAGTTTTAACCAGAGTCTGCATTCCTACCAGCACAGCAATGAACTTCCGAAATATTCTGCTTTCAAATCTCGTTAACACTCTACCTCAGAAATCAGACATAATGTCATTGACAAATCCATGAGCTTTTTGGCTCCGAACTCCAACAGTGCCATCACCCAAACTTGAACAAAACATACAACCGAAATAGATTTTACATTACAGCTCTATCGCCAGGTGCCATCAACAAATCGTACCCCATATACCAATGAGACGCGAGTAAATAATCCCAACAACTCATGACATCTCAATTCGAGCCAAAATCTCTTGACAAATCCCCTCTATAGTCCAGCTTCTAATAACAATACGAAGTAACTAATCTTTCTCAAGAGCTTCTGACCTGTCAATTCAAGCCAAAAAGAACCTCCTGATCCAATCAACACCCCAACTCCTTGTGTCAATGGTACGCCATCATACAGACCTGTTCACAATCACGTGCCGCCAATCACGAATGTGCGTGTCCTCTCAATTCGATAGCCGTATCTACAAGGCAAGCGACTTAGTTTTATTTATCCTTATTCAATCGGAAAGACCAATTTTTGTGAAGCGTCCGTCAATGACAATACATCCTAGCCATCCAGCAACCACGAACGGCCCAATATTAAGAAAGCATATATAAGAATCATCCCGGCTGAATGAAGTAGTCCCAAGGGGAAGGCAGATATTTTGAGATTTAGCAACGATGAGAAAGTTTTATAGAATGCTTCTGACACATCCAAAGTAACTTTCCCTAATGCATTAGGCATTACGAAAGGGCTTCTAAGGTGGAAAGTACTTAATCCGAGTGAATAAACATGATTCTAGAAGTAAATTCATTTTGAAAATTTTGCTTCTAAACCTGATATTTCGGGCTTTGCGGCTCCTACATTTTAATTCCGCTCTTAGTAGGAAAAATCTTCAGGAATAAATTACATGGTCTGAATCCAATAGAAGAGGTAAAAGAATAGTTTTATGACAAATTACAAAATATATTTAAGTTCGTGAACATTATTCATTTTACTTGGACGAGGAACACCTGGTAATCAATTCCTTCCTTTCATAGAAAACCGTCTATTTTCCGTCACTAAGGTTACTTCTGAGGTGCTAACAGTATTTGGGTCAAACACTTATTAGTCGAACGAATTTCTGGATTAGGTGATAGTTTTGGAAGGGCCGTGACTTTGAAAGTTATTATTAGAATTCAGGAATTAAATTGATAGCCTTTAATAATGTTTGTTGCAAAATATTTATGTAAGGCAAGAAAAAAAAAAAAATATATTCAAAATTAACATTTTGTCTTATGTCATCCATTTCTTAGTACATTAATTATTCCATAAATTTAAATATG
Organism: Gonocerus acuteangulatus; assembly: GCA_946811695.1. Lineage (NCBI taxonomy): Eukaryota > Metazoa > Arthropoda > Insecta > Hemiptera > Coreidae > Gonocerus > Gonocerus acuteangulatus. Next base: position 64,415,184 of record OX328127.1, on the reverse strand, counting down.
AATCAAAAAAATATATCCATTTCCGTAAAATAACGAGCAGGATAAAAACAAAAGCATTAGCACTATTTCTGAGATAAAAGTCTTTGAAATCTCATCAACTTAACACTTCTGTTTTATCTTAAATCTTAAAAGAGTTAGGGATCGTTAAGAACATTTTTCCAAATTTTTTGCCATTGGGAATTTTTTTTCATGTTTTATTTGCTACAACAAAACAGTACTACATTTTTTTGGGTGCTCTCGAAAATTGGTGCATAAAAATTTACAAGTCGTCTCAAACCATTAAGACTTGAGAAGTTTAGTTAGAACTTTTATCGGATTTACTGAAGTGCAGAGAGCTCAATTAAAATACTTTAGTTTGTCTGGAACTTTATAAAAGGCCCTTTTTAAACTTTAATGATAGTCCACCATTAGTGCGAAAAGTTTAAAATTGGGTTAGTACCAAGGGTTTTGTATCAACGCTCCAATATTCAATGCTCCAGAGCATTGTGGTTTTTTAAGCATCATTTAGTTCTGTATTAAACTTTATACAGAACTATTCTGAGGGGTCTCCCGTAGTCTAGTGGCTAGCGCGCTGGATTCATAAGCGGGAGATGGTGGGTTCGATTCCCACCTCCGGCAGGAATTTTCTCATCTCAAGGCTCGCTGGGAAAATTCCTCGCTGCACCCTGGATGTCGGCGCTATTGACCTAGAAGTAGATGCGCCGTAAAAAAAAAAAAAAAAAAAAAAAAAAAAGAACTATTCTGATTGAATTATAAAAATAAAGAAGTAATTATTTTTATGAGCTTGTCTACATCCGGTTATGATTTAACATTTTGCATATACAATAAAGTGCACACTACGCTTAAGTTCCATCTTCATCTTTAAAATATGTACGAAGATAAACGAAATATCTACAATCCGCTGATGATACGGCGTATCTGAAATTAATGAAAAAAAAATTACCTTCATTTTACTTTTTTGGACCATAAAATGCAAATATGATACATAGCAATGAAATATATCACCAAAAAAGAACAGAGCCCGGAATTAAATGAGGCCCCTAGAGGTCAAGGGGTAACAATCTCAATGTTTTGAGGATAATGGAGTCATAGTTGAACATATCCCCCCCCCCACCATTTCAAACTATCGAATATGATAATCGGAGCAAACTAGCGAACGAACATATTCGATACATTGACGAAGTAATATCTTGAATAATGGTCTTATTCTATACTTTATTGAATGCTATTCTAAAGGGTTTAGAGTTGTGACAATTTACAACAACCCGTATCGTCTACAATGCAAGAGCAAAAGATTGAATCAGAAAAACGAGATTTTTCATATTCGACAGTTTGACATGATAAGGACGACATTTGGTTATAGCAAATACTGGATTTTTACAGTTCCGATCATACTAGACGAATCCTCGGGTCCTTAGCTGTTTATTATTGATAATACATAATAGGTACATCATCCGGTTTATGATTAATATTCCAAAGAATAGTAGAATCTGTACCTAGAACCATTAAATTCCTTCTGGACTATTACTAAAGAGACAGTACTCAAGAGGACAAAATCTAGGTGGTAGAAACTGTCATGAAAATCACTTGGACCTCTTTACCACCCACAAGATTACACAATTCACAACCCATTCCTGCATCTAAATCATTTTTTCCAAAAATGTCACTTAGACCCCTTGGAATCTGGGGCCCTGAAATACTATTTATTGTAAGCTACATACGCATGCGTTCGATTCCCACTAGGGTCGGTGGCTTTTTGGAAGAACGAAATGGCATCAGCCCTATCCTGGCTAGAAAAGGGCAGTAACCTATAGATAACCCCTCGTAAAATTCTGAGTTAATTATAATGGACGTTGACATTTAAATTAAATTATTGTGCACAGAATAATGACTGAAAACGCATTTTGACTGTGGGCAACCTCAATAGCTAAAGTCCTGAAAACATAGACAGCAATTCCGAAACTATTTTCTCTGAATCTCACCAAGCATAGACATGAAGAGGGCGAATGTTGCCTAAAAAACTGAAATATTTTTAGTGAAATTCGGTTAATTTACAGTGAAGTAGGCGAATCCGGACTACGTCTCTCTTGTTTACAGGTTTTAATGTTTGACAAGTTTTATACATTCATTTTTCGTTGTTAAAGGAATTTTTATTGGATTTCAAATTTACTGTATGTCTAATCCAAGCGATTTCTAAATACATTAATAACATAAGATATCCTTTTGATAGAATGGTTATGAAGGTGATGTAATGAAATGTTAATCCTATATAATGCAATTTGCGGAATAATGTGATTGATTCAATGATAGTAGGTGAAGAGGCTGTGATTGATGTAATATGAGAGGAGGTAATGATTTAGAGCAGGAGTATCGATATGAGATGGGAGCCAGCTGAAATTGATGGTTTAGAACCATCTAATTTATGCTCAGGCTCCCAATCCTTGTCAATAGCTCTTGTAGGCCACAACCGACGGCAAATTCCGTCTAGTATCAATGATAAATTAATGCGGTAGTCCAGCTTTAATCTTGGATATGAAGAGCGAGCAACTAGACCAAGAATTTTTAATAATATTTACAAAAAAGTCCGACTCGCAGGAAATGTATCCTCTTAGCGCGGTTCCGTTCTTATCCCTAATGTCATTCGGAAAGGTTGAAATAGAAACAGTTTTATCTTTGGTTAGACCTTTCATGAAATAATTTAGGACCTCAATTAGGTCACGGTTGTAAGTGTGTACCTCTACCTGACAAAAAAATGGCTCCCTGGCCTTGTCAAGGTTCGCTCTAGAAACACACTGCTTACTGTTTCTTATTTTCTTTTACCAAAATACTAATTTTACACATAAATGCAATTAAAAAAAAACAGCAATTAAAAAGTGATTGAAACTCACACAAAAACCCGTTCAAAATAACAAAACAAAGACTGAAGTTTTAAGCACTTATTTCTCCGATTGGCATCGCCAAATCGAAAATTTCTTCAGAATATTTTTTTAGAGCATTTAGGAAACTTTCGAATGGTAACCTTCCGCTTACCAAGATATCCAACCGTTTTCGAGATATTAAGGAAAATATACGAAGTTCCCAAAACCTTTCATGTATATAAAAAAAGTATGTTTTTCTAATCCTTCCTTAAATCCAAACTTTACCAAAATTTAAACATCTTTGTGTATATGAATTTCAAACATGCAGAAACTATTTTAACTGAATCCCATGTTTCTAAGTACCCAAACCAAAAACTTGATTCAACAGCTATTTTTCCACTTTTGTCAAAAACGGTTAAAGCTATCGCCTTACAAATGGTTTTCCTAGGCCAAGAAGCCTATAAGACAAGTACTTACAATCATATGATGGAAGCGTAATATATATATATATATATATATATATATATATATATATATATATATATATATATGTATGTATATATATATATATATATATATATATATATATATATTACGTTATTTTTGTTCTCCAGGGGTTCAGAAACGTAAAATTTTCGATGCGACAAACCGTATCGTCCACAATCCAAGAGCAAAATCTCGAATCTGAAAAACGAGATTTTTTTATATTCCATATTGTTTGACATGGTAGGGACGATACATAACAAAAGGATTTTTGTTACTCAAGAAAAGCATATCTACTAATACAGATCAAAATGGAAAAATTTACAGATAAACAAACTAAAACCATGAGTTTCGACAGAAAACCTGATGAGAAAGGCATATTTATTTACCCTCGGGTTTAGGTATAATAAGTAGTCAGATAAGATTAGCAATTTGTGGAGGAGAACATATATGCAGTTTCTTTGGCTGCTTACTGTTGAATTTACTAATCTTGTAGTTATGTATGAAACAGTATCCAAGAAGGCTCTCATCTGTTATATTATGTTTTGTTTAGATCAGCTGTTTCATTTTGTAATTTTCAGTATGAATTAAAAATGTTTTGAGAAATGTTTATTTAGTTGTTGAGACATAAATTATAAAACTTACCTGTGCAATCCAAGGCAGATTTTTGGTTGCAGACCTTTTCATTCTAAGGCAGATTTTTCGTTACATATACGTGTAATCCTCTGCAGTTTATTGGTTAGTGATATTTAAGATCTTAAACAGTATTTTGGCTGTGAATTTATGAAATACTAGCTGAATACCCGTGCTTCGTCACGGCAGATTAGTAGTTATTTTATTGCGTTAAATAATGTTTCATTAAAATTACGTTACTATACAATTCTGTGCAGTTTTTTATAGCACGGTTCCCGTCATACTATATTTTATTCAATGGGCGTTAAAATTTTAAAGTTTATGTTTCCAAGAAGTCATATGGTAACACCCAATATATTTACGAGTATTACCAAGGTTATAGGCGAGAAGGCTGTGCAAGGGTTCCGGATATTATTACCTCGCCTAGAAAACCTAAGGATATGCCATACATCACGGTTTGACCGGGACTGTCCCGGTATTTTACAATTGTTTCGGTGTCCCGCCCAGTTTTATCAATGTCCCGGAAAAGGCTGTAAGATGTAAAAAGTAATGAATTCATGTTTATAAGAATCTTTTTTAAATCGGTTACTTTTCTACAATCAACATTCTTACTACTGCTCACAGTGTCAAAGAAATCAGAAGTAATCTAACTGTAAAACGCTGGAACTACCTGCACAGCGCGCTGCCAGCTGCCAGACACTACTATTTGGCTGAGAGATTTTTTTAAGAAAATCAAGTAGTAAAAAAAGTTCCGTTCTTATTTTTAAGGTTTGGGTAGACTAAAAGTTTAGGATTCCCCCTTCCCGTTAGTTGCTAGGCTTAAAACTCACCAACCATTTTACTTATAATTTGTACTCTTTTTATTCCCCCCCCCCCCCCCCCAAACTCTCCAAAAATATGGCAAGCCTATCTGACGGGGACAGGCAGAAAAGAAACGCAATTAAAACTCTATGAGGGACAGTTAATTTCTAGTAATTCAAGGTCTGCCATCATAGTTGAAATTAACCTCAATTAGAAATAAAACTATGAAATAGATAATGTAAGGTAACAGCTGTTCTTTATCGTCCTAGCAACACATGCTACCTAGGCTTGCCTTCTCTAACCAACTCAAACTTTAAACCCCCCTAAAAATGCTTAAAAATACGAATATCAAAAAATCCTTTCTTAGCGAGCGCCTACGTTATATAGGGAGTGTCCATGCAAAATTTCAAAATTTTCTGCCGAGCGGTTTGGGCTGGGCGTTGATAGATGAGTGAGTGAGTGAGTGAGTGAGTGAGTGAGTGAGTGGTATTTGACAAATATATAGTAGATTATGCAGTTAGGTAACATGTGTTTCAATATTTTTATTGAGTATTTTAGAGTATTGACATATCAGACGTTTGCAATGATATGCAGTTTTTGGCTGACTTTTTTAATATTATGCAGTTTCGGATCTTATAGCTGTGAAATCCCCCATAGTTTTTTTTTGTTTATTGTTATTTAAAATCTTATGGAGTTTTGAAATTGCCGATCTGTATAATGCTATGCCTTATTTTGGTAGGAGACTTTTGGAATATTATGCAGACTAATGTCTATGAATTTTTTCCCTAATCTTATACGATCTATTGGTTTTAAGACATGTTAAATATGGTTGTAATTTTGTGCAATCAGTGTAATGGAAATTGCTGTCAAGTTGTAATTATGATGAAAACAAATACATTATTCTTTGCTTAAATGGCTGGTGTATTAGCCAGGTGGTGTTGGAGGCAAGTTGGTTGTAACCGGCGTTAAATATTCACCAGCTGGAGGTATAACTAGATGGCCAGTTAGATGCTAATGGATTTACACAAACATTTATCACACCAAATCCACCAATCCGTTCAGGCTTATTTCACAAAGGGAAATGTTAGCTTTTTGACGATTTAATATGTACTCATTCAGCATTGATTAAAAAAAAAATTATAACTTTAGCGAGTTTCCGCCCTCCTTATGGGGGAATATTTCGTCACGACGGAGTAGCATAACTAAAAACCTTCATTATTTTGTTTAAAAATTGAAATTAAAATCTTGTAAATTCTCTATGATAAATGACACGAATAATTTCTAATTGTATATATAAATATCAATATGTAGTTCATTACATTTGTATGATGTCAACTATTGTAATAATAAATTCCTATGGTTGGGTGGTGTATTTCAGTTTACTGGAACATAACATAATTATAAAATAGCATACATAATTATAAAATAGCAATTTATTTTCCTAATAACTCTTAGTAATCAATTTTTTTTATTTTATTTTACTTTAAGAGCTGCACAGCAATGGTGATCTGCCCTAAAAGAATTGATATAAAATATAATAAATAAAATAATAAATTATAAGATAAGGATCAGTAACAAAATTAAAGTGTATGGAAAATGAAATGAAGAAAAGAATAATAATAAAAAATAATAAAGAAATATATAAGTAATTAATAAAATAAATAAATACAGAATTAAACTTATAATTTTAACGGTAATAATAAATAGTAATCATAATGATATTTGCGGAGTTGATATCTGAGGAACATTTTCCTGAAATAAGAAACTTTGACTTGGGAGTCATGTGTGGTATAATTATATTTTATTATATGTCTTTGTCGTCCTTAAGTATGTCAGTATGGTATCAATGTGGGGGCTCCTATCAGATAACAGTTCACTGAGGCTTCGAGGAATCTGTAAGTTGTCTCTTTTAAGGCAGTCTGTTAGTAAGTGTTTTACAGTTAAAGGCACATTGCAGCCTCACATAGTGGTTTGTCTTGTCTTGTTAAGAGGTACGAATGGGTAAGTCGTGTAAGTAATAAATTTAAAAACTGTTCAGAGGTTTGACTCTTGCAGCAATAAAGGCATCAAATCGCACGGGTTGACTCTTGCAGCAATACATGCATCAAATCGCACATTAACGGATTGGAGCATTTGTGCATTGCTCTGCTGTAATCTGTTTACGGGCCCACCTGATTCGACAGACAAGGTACTCCCTTGAGCCAATGGGCTCCCTGTAGACCAAATCTTTAATTTTCACCTATTAAATCAAAGGACGAGAGGTCAGAAGAACGAGCCGGCCAAGATACCGGCCCACTAAGTCCTATCCAACGCCATGGATAGTCAGTGTCCAACCGATTTCGGACGGTCTTCCCGTAGTTGGCTAGACAACGATTGATTTGGAATCAAAGGACGAGAGGTCAGAAGAACGAGCCGGCCAAGATACCGGCCCACTAAGTCCTATCCAACGCCATGGATAGTCAGTGTCCAACCGATTTCGGACGGTCTTCCCGTAGTTGGCTAGACAACGATTGATTTGGAATCAGCTTCTCAAGCTATGTGCCATAGGTACTTTCTCGAAAAACAACGATAGTTTACTATCGAGAAACGCGTTGAAAGACCCTGCGTTCACACAAAATCAAAGGTACAAAATCTGTTTCTATTCTTAGAAACTGTTCCGAATCCCACTAAGTAAAAGAACGGAAACGCACTAATATTGCGTAATTCCTGCGTGTCAGACTTTTTAACATTGCTAATAACTTCACAACAACCAGTACAAGTGTTTTTTACAATTTCTTCCTTCTAGAAATAAATCCTAAAGCATGAAGGGTAGAATTAAACATTATATTAAATATCAAAGTCATTTCCAACCCTTCATTCATTACGGTTTCTCTCTCTCGCTCTATTAATCCCAATATTTAATGTTCCAGGGGGAAATTCAAAGCACCCGGAAAAATAATGATACCCTCCACCTCGCTTAAATTGATTTTTCTTTAGGCTTTATAAGACCTGCCACTGCTTTTAGAGGACTTCTCTTTGTGTTCTGTCGGAAAATAAAAATATGGTAATTTGAGAGGGGGTTGTTTTATTATTTCGTATTGTTATGAACTGGCTTTTACTCTGTTTTATTGAGGTAATATTGCCAACCTTAGAGTTATCGGCTTCGTTTGTAGTCCTCATTTCTTTATCCCTGTTTCTCTCATTTCTTTTATTTGTTTAAAGTAATATTAAACCTTTGACTCGTTTAATACTAAAACATAAATTTAACAATTGGAATAAATTCGCGTAAATTCTATTTGTAAAAATCTTACTTTGGGATTTCAGTCGACCTTTGTTGAATTACCCAATTTGTTTTAATAGTTTGGGTGTTGTTACTTTGGAATTTCCTCCTGGCAGTATACGCTAATTGCACTAAAAAACATAGACTAATTCCCTCCACTAGTGAATCGATTTACATTCGAGAATTTCCGATCTCTACTACGAATCGACGAGCAGCAAAATTAGTTTTTCTTCTTACCTGCGGAATGTACTCCAACTTTCTTCGATTGTGCTCTTGTACAATTGGAACATCCAAACGCCAAACAGGTAGGCATCGTTCACTCAATAGTTATTCCCGATTAAAATGATTATAATATATATATATTTATATATATATATATATATATATATATATATATATATATATATATATATATATACATACAAATTTGAACCAACGTTATATTATTGATATATGGGATCAGAAACATGAATGATGATCGTGTCGGGGCACTTCCGGATTGCGTCATGAGGTCATAAGCGGGGTTCCTCCCCATGGAGGGAGGGAGGAACCGCGTTAAAATACAACCACTTCTGAGTTTAATTATAATCAAAACATCTCTAATAATTACTAGTAGATTCAGAGACAATTCATTATTAGTGTATTTTTCTAGACTGTTCATTCCTTTTTCTCACTTTAGAATTTCGTAAATGTACCTTATGTACCTATCTTTGTCCCTAGATAATAGGAAGATTCAGGGATTTGCGGAATGGGAAGGTAGGAGTGCTGTTTCCGATAAGAGAGCTTAGACCCCGAACAAAGAGGTTGTTAACTCTCATGCGTCGAATAGAAGGAGCCGTTTGGAAAGGATTTTCTTTAAATCGAGTCAAATTTATGTGATTGTAAAGATCCAAGGAATAACAAACTTTAGAATTGGCCCTCTTTTGGTTCTAGTACTCCAGCTACAATATAAGGTTTTACCAATAAATGGTTTATGAAAATAGTGGTTTATGTACAACGCAAACAATCAGAAAGTATGTCTAATACACTAGAGCATCCAATTATTATGAAGTCTATAAGGAGGAGGCGATCTCTAAAGATTGGAGACAAAAGGAAATGGCTAGAATCGAATGGCAAAAATTATTGCCCATATATATATTTGTCTGTTCGCTCTCCCGCCGGCTCAAAATTGAAAAAATGAAATTTGGCACAAAAATCTTTCGTCTAATTTGAAAGTTCAAGTTCGTTAACCAGCAGAATTCGTCTACCGGAACATTTGGAGATACATACGCGCAAAAAATATCAGAACGCTTAAGTTTTCGAGTTCATACGCCTGCAGTTAGGTACTCATTTTATATGTTCCTTGCCATAGCAAAACGAATGAAACCATTTTTAAAGCTATATCTGTAACCGTATTCGAGAAACATTGAATCACTTACTTTTCCTGACTAATTTTCAGTTTGGGTATTCAGTTGAAACTTGTTCCAGATGTTCGACTTTCATCTATTATAATATTTAAATTTTGGTTCCGTGTAGAGGTTAGCAAGCATTAGAAAACAAATGTAATAATGGCCATTAAAATTTTTCAGATCACTATATTTTTTAAAATATCTCGAAAACGGTTGGGAAATCGTGGTGATTGGAATGTAGCCAATCGAAAGCTTGCTAAATTCTCTACAACAAAGGTCGAGATGTAATTCTCGATGGGGCGATGTCAATGGGAGAAATAAGTGCTTAAAACTTCCAAATTGTTAGTTTTCCAAATTGTTAGTTTTCCAAATTGTTCTTTCCAACAACGTTTCAACACGTTTGTCTAACGTTTCAATTGTTTATTGTTTGTTTTTTTAAATTGCATTTAATAGTAAAATGCGTATTTTATTAAAACAAGGTAAGAAAATGAGAAACGTACTGGTAATAGTGTTGAGTAGTTGGTGGGGATTCATTTCTGCTCAGAATACAATTCGTTTCCTGCTGTGGCGCCTTAAATCTTCCTTCTCTTTTAGATGTAATTTTATTTTTTTCACGAAAAATCATAAGCTACAAATAAGTGCTTCTATGCCTTTACTAATGGCACTAGGGATAAGAACTGACCCCGGTAGGATGACGCAGTTCCTTCGGGTCGGACTTATTTTTAATTTTTTTAAAGAGTACCAACCTTAGGGTCATAACGCCATTGAATGAAAATTTAATTATATTTAGTTTGGCCTGTTTCTGTCATTTTTTGCAGTTATTTTATTTATTTTATTTTGTTAATGCTCAGCCTCTATGGCGAAAAGCATGCAATCCTCAGTGTGAGCCGATGTAGGTGCTGCAACAATCGATGCCACTCCAAAAAATCATCCATGTGAGTAGGTATGTTAAGTTAGATGGATATAAAAACAAATAGGTTGAAAATAAATGTGAAATACAAGAAATAATTATATATATATATATTGATTGATTTGTGAGACGGCTTCTCTCTCCAGCGGTGTTCTTCCTCTCCTTTGCGCAATATTTCGTCGGGTTCATCTCCGACTTCTTCGGGCTGCTATCTGTCGTCCTCGGTGGTTGTCAAGGGAATGATTTTTTCCCGGAATTTCCCTCCTTTATAGCCCTACTTCGTAGACTATGCGGGCCAATGGTGTAGGGGGTCCGTGGGCCAATAGGGCTCGAGGGCTGTCTTTGTCCGTCCGTCGTCTGTAGTTCATCAGTCTTTGTCCGTCCGTCGTCTGTAGTTCATCAGACGAGCCCTATTGGCCCACGGACCCCCTACACCATTGGCCCGCATAGTCTACGAAGTAGGGCTATAAAGGAGGGAAATTCCGGGAAAAAATCATTCCCTTGACAACCACCGAGGACGACAGATAGCAGCCCGAAGAAGTCGGAGATGAACCCGACGAAATATTGCGCAAAGGAGAGGAAGAACACCGCTGGAGAGAGAAACCGTCTCACAAATCAATCATATCAACCCCAGCGAAGAAACTTAAAACATATTATTTATTATTTAATAATAAATAATATGTTTTAAGTTTCTTCGCTGGGGTTGATATGATTGATTTGTGAGACGGCTTCTGCGTACAAGCTGATCACTGGACTAGATCTGATAGCACCTAGAGATAATCGTAAACCAGTATTGTGTATCGGATTGAGCATGTTAAAACTTAAAACAAAACATATATATATATATATATATATATATATATATATATATATATATATATATATACATATAAAAATAATTAAAATAAAAATGTTGTTATTAAAAGAAGATTGTAATGAAATGTACAGTATAAATCATTCTGTATCGCTGTGAGTATATTGTAAGAAGAAGTGAATTGGAATTCTCATGATTATGTGACCATTTGAGAAGTCTATATTTTGTCGAATATGTTATTGTTTTTCAAATAGGTCATGTGGAATGTCCAAGTTAGTCCGTAACCGACAGTCTGTTAATATATGTTTTACAGTAAGGTCTGTGTTACAATGTTTACATTGTGGTTTGTCAGTCATTGTCATCAGGTACTCATGGGTTATGCGTGTATGGCCGATTCTTAGCCTCGCAAGGACTACTTCTTCTCGGCGTGAATTCCTGTACGATGATGACCAGTCCGAAATAGTGTGTTTAATAGTCCGTAGTTTATTGTCAGTCTCAGTATGCCAGTCAAGTCGCCATTTGTCTAGTATAATTTTGCTGATATGTCTAGTAATGTCATTGTGAAATATAAATCAAATAAATAAATCAAATTGTTGGTATGTCTGTCCTTCTGTCACAAGTCGAGCATGTTTATCAGCAGTTGTGTTCCGACCGAGGTCTTTATGTCCAGGCAGCCAAGATAGTGTTTCTGTCGTGTCTGTAAGTCATGTATTTTATCTTTTATTTCAGTACATAGTGGGTGGGTCGTGTACAGGTTCTTGAGGCATGACTCACTGAGTCGCAGTATATAATAATGTGTTTGTTTTGTGTAGATGGAATATTTTTGAGTGCAAGTAGGATGGTATATAATTCTACCCTAATATGTTTAAATATGGGGGCAGCTTCTGGGCATAAATATCTTCTTGCATAACTGCTGCCCGAGCCAAATGCTAAACATGCTCAATCCGATACACAATACTGGTTTACGATTATCTCTAGGTGCTATCAGATCTAGTCCAGTGATCAGCTTGTACGCAGAAGCCGTCGAACCTCCTCTATCTTACAGGAGAGCAGTATTATCAGCGGCATATTATTACAAACTTCGATCACTGCCTAATGAAGCTTGCACAAGCGATATCCTGAGTAATCGCAATCTGTATAAGTATGAACAACAGAGAAGTCATGTCCGACCTTTTATTGTAAGATTCCTTGAAATGGAAGAACTATTTGTCTTGGGAAACTTCAATGTTACAACTCACCGACAAACTTTGAACCCACCTTGGACAATACGGAACTATAACATAGACTTAACTCTTACAAAGCATCATAAAAAGGACCCAATGTCAACATTACTACATACATAACATTTCACAGAATACTTCAAACAAAACGAAAACTGCCTAAAGATATTTTTTGCAGTTATTAATTGATTAACTCAGCTTTTAGTTTGTATTGAATTATTGTTATTATTAATTAATTAATTTTAATTTTAATTTTAACGTCCATTTATTATTAACTAAGAATTTTAGGACGTGTTATCTATAGGTTACGACCCTTTTCTAGCCAGGATAGGGGCGATGCCTTTTCTTTTTTCTAAAGAAAAGCCACCACCCCTAGTCGGAATCGAACCCACGACCTTTGGCGCGGAGTGTAAAGTGCTCACGCCTTAACCCTCTCGGCCATCGGGTCTCCTTGTTATTATTATGAATTTCTTATTGCTCCTGACACATCAAAATCAGGTCTTAAAATGAGCTCTGTTTATAGATTATTTGCTACTTAATTTTTGTGGATACACAGACACAAAACCTAAATGCATTCAACCTTAGATATTCATTCACGCATATATTCTCAAACATAGACAAACACTAAGCAATATCATATTGAGTATTTAATTTTCCAAATGTTTTTAAATTTTATATATAAGTTCAGTTTCCTCTCTGATCACCAAGGATTTCATCAATAAAGTCTGATGGCTTAAATTCTTCTCTAATTGACTGATATATTTCGCTTTTCGGCAATATAAGTTTTACTGTCATTTGTACGTTATTTAAAAGTGTGTTTTTATGCCTTCAACATTGCCCAGCCATAGGGGAAAAGCATCAGGCTCAGATTGTTGTACGTTCTCAATTTTCTCAGCTGTATATATTTAACGGCTTCGTTTAATAAGTTTGCTTAAGAATAAATTGATAAGGAGTTCACCTTTTCTCAGCTGGTTATAACATTGGGTCGTTGAGAGTGACTTGCCCTGTCCCTGATATTGACAAAGGGTACTAATTAAAGCCCGGTAGACGAGCCTCTTGGAGACCGGTAGGAGAGGGGGGAGGGTTGTCAGTAGCAGCAGTCTACCTAATTCTCCAAGGGGGGGGGGTTCTAACCATGACTCGATATTTAGCAAAAAGGTCAACTTTCAGGGAAACATCATCTTATACTCCAGGATGCATCTGTTTTTACTTGCACTAATTATTGCAGGAACATATTTTTTTTTTAATATAAAAGAATTACGATTTTGCTGTACTTCTTTCGCTTAAAGCTCCAAATGTTTTTACGCTAGATTTTTCCAAAGCGTCAAAAGATGCATAATTAAATTTCCTATTATGTCCAAGTGATTCTAAAATTAATTCGCTGCATTGCAAAACAGCAATAAGTATGAACAAGAAAAAAAAAAAAGGTTGGAGGCCTGGTTGGGTGAGCACTTAACCACTTAAAATCTTGACATTTTTTTCGAAGGTATACACACACACATATGTATATATATATATATATATATATATATATATATATATATATATATGGGAAGGTGTTGTACCTCTGACCGTCTTGTACATTTGACCACCGAGGCTGTCGCGGCACGTAGCAACATTTTATAAATTTTGGTGTAATTAGTGTTTAGCTCCTTCACTAAAGGGCTTGTGTAACCTACTTTGGATTATTCAAGTCAAAGAGGATTTTCGCAAAAAAAATACTTATCCATTTCTCTCATAAAAATGTTAGTTATTTATTGATGACGTTTTGCCTCATAATATTTTTTTTATTAAGTCTTTTTAGATGTAAATCATTTGACACAGTAGCTATTACACTAAGAAACATGGTGCAGCTTCTGAAATTGATTTATCTTAACCCTAAAATGTTTAGCATGCATTTTAATTTACACTACCAGGGTGTTGTACCTCTGACCATGACTAGTTGTTGTACCTTTGACCAGGTGAAAGGTACAACACACCTGAGTAATTTTTACACAATTCAACTTTTATGTTCTTCTGCTACAATTTTTTTTTTTAAATTAATAATGGTTTCTTCAATTGTTCAAAAAATTTAAAAAATAATAAATTAAATAAGTTCAAACCGACTTTATTAATCCTCAGTGTAGCAGTTCGAACCTATCACCCCTTATCGTTCCACTTGATGTTGTAAGACCTCATCGAAAAGCGGAGGCAAGGAAAAGGTCAAATAGGGGCCGGCCTAAAGGGAAACCTCGTATCCTGACAGATACTCCAGAAAAGCTAATTATTGAAGGTGAAAAAAACCAAAAGTCCGACTCGCAGGAACTGCAGCATCTTAGCGCGGTTCCGTTCATGTCCCTAGTGCCATTTGATAAGCTTAGAAAAGAAATAAACTTATTTTTTTTATATATCTCAAATAAAAAAATTGTCAAAATCCTCTCGAACATCTCGAATAAAAGTGATATTAAGGCGTCAGGGACACCGACAGTAGATAACTTTTAGAAGCGGAAATTACAGAATCTGGCTCTCATTCTAAAGCAAAGGTCTATAAATCAATACAAAATATGCCTAATAAAGCCTTTCTAGTGAATACAGAAGGATGGGCGTATATGAGGGGGGGGGCTGAGGGGGCTGCAGCCCCTCCCGAAATTTTGAATTGTTGATAAAAACTTCTCGTAAAACCCTTAAAAATAAATTAAATAAGATCACTTAGTTCATAAAACATATTTTATTTTACGTGTAATAGCGTTTTAGTTGCCTAAAACTATTCCAAGCTCTAAATATTCAGTATTCCATACCCTGGAAATGGTCTCAGCCCCCCCCCCCCGAAATTGTTTTTATATACGCCCATGTACAGAAGGATCAAGAAGAAGTACACAAGATTGAGTAGAATACTCTGCCTAATATAGCCTATATAGAATAATGTGCCGAATAAAACCTATCTAGTTAATACATAAGGACAAATAAAAGTCTTGACGAATAACAAGTCAAGAAAAAAAACTTTATTTAACAAAATAAAACAAAGTTTAGTTGCCCAACTAAAATAGAATAATATACCTAATTAAGTCTATGGAGTAGACACAAATGGACCAAAAACAAGTCTTGTGGAATATTGTTTTTTTTTCTAATTAAATACTTTTTATCAATATTTAGTATATAACATTTGTTGAAAACTATTGATTGCTAATTGATGAATTGGTTTACAACTAAGTAGTCTTTATGAATATTTAGTATATAACCTAGGTTTGGATCTGTGTTTTTGGGGTGCTCTCCGCCTAGGCTTTGTATTTGTGTCGGCAGATACCTGGGGTATATTTACAGCTCTTGAGTATTAACTCTTAGCAGGTAAACTTCCTGCGGACCTTCTGCTTCTACGGGCATTGAACCGCCATATACGCTCATAGTATCTAACCGTTGTGAAGTTTATTTTTTGGATTTAGGACTTAATATACATATGTTGAATAAATCATAGCAAGATGTAATCCTCCGTCGTCGGTTCTTAACTATGTAGACTCGCTAATGTTATCCAATCTTAGATACATCGTATTTAAAATCCACAGCAAAAACACGACATTTCATCAGAATCCCCTGCTGAATAAAACTTATATAGAATAATATGCAAAATAAAGCCTATCTAGTGGATAAAAATAGAGGAAAAAAGCCGTTCGTGGTGGTAGAAAATCTTAAAAGTATTTCGCTCAGAAATCTCCGAAATATTGTCACTAATTTTACGTATCCTGTTTTATAGCCAAATAGATTTATATTCTATAATCAATAAGAAAAACCTACTAACAATAAAAAACTATGGGTAACAGATGAAAATAGGGAATACCAAGAATAATTCTAAAGAACGAAATCAACACCAGTACTGTAATCTAGATATTCATACGGCATCTTCGAATTCTAACAAACAAGATATTGATTCTAATTATACGTATCCTGTTTTATTGACAAATACATTTGACTACTATAAGCAATTAAAAACACTAGGGAATATGCCAAAGAACTCGGAATAGGAGCCTCGACAGTTTCAAGACATTTGAAGGAAATCGACAAATCCAAAACTGACATTTCATACGGTACAGCCTGATATATTTTTAACAATGAATGGCTTTTCTTATTTTAATTAATCTGTTTTATTGTCAAATACATTATCCTACTATAACCAATGAAAAAACAACAAGGAATAAAAACAAACAAGAAGAACCGTTCGAATAAACGAAATCAATTACTTCAAAGTTTAAGCACTTATTTCTCCGATTGACATAGCCTAATCAAAAATTGTTTCAGAATCTTTTTTGTAGAACATTTAGTAAGCTTTCGCATGGTAACCCTCCGTTTACCAATATTCCTAACCGTCTTCGAGATATCAGGGAATGTATACGAAGTTCCCAAAACATTTCATGTCAGTTAATAAAATATTTTATTTTAATCCTTCCTTTACTCCAAACGTAACCAAATTTTCAACATATTAGTTTTGATAAAATTCAAACATGGAGAAAATGTTTCAACTGAAGCCCATGATTCTAAGTACCAAAATCAAAGACAAAAAGAACAGTTCGAATAAGCGAAATCAATAACTAAAGTTTTAAGCACTTATTTCTCCGATTGACATCGCCTAATCAAAACTTTCATTAGAACCTTTTTTGTAGAGCATTTAGTAAACATTCTAATGGTAATCATTTGTTTAGAAAGATTCTCAACCTTTTTCGAGATATTAAGGAAAGTATACAAAGTTACCAAAACTTTTCATGTCTGTTCATAAAATATTTTATTCTAACCCTTCCTTAACTCCAAACGTAACATAACTTTCTACATATTAGTTTTAATGAAAGTAGAACATGCAGATAATGTTTCAACTGAATCCCGTGATTCTAAATACCCAAACCAAAAACGGTATTCAAAAACTACTTTTCCAATTTTCTCGAAAACTGTTAAAGCTATCGCCTTGAAAAGGGTTTCATTCGTTTTCCTAGCCCAAGAAGCCTATAAAAAGAGTACTTACATGCTTATGAACTCAAAAACGTAAGCGTTACGATTTTTTCTGCGCGAATTTCGCCCCAAACGCCATCTTCCAGTGGGCGGATTTTGCTGTTTAACGAACTTGACCTTTCAAATTGGACGACTGATTTTTGTACCAAATTTCATCAAAATCGGACCATCAGGGAAGCCAGAAATGAGCGAACAGACAAATATATATATATATATATATATATATATATATATATATATATATATATATATTATATATAAATAAATATATACATATATATATATACAAATTTGAACCACCGTTATTTTCGGTCTCTAGGGGTTCTGAAACGCGAAATTTTCTTGTCGGCACTTCCGGATTGTTTCATTGTATCAACCTTATAAGCGGGGTTCCTCCCTATGGGGGAGGGAGGAACCGCGCTAAAAACAAAACGAAAGCACCTCCCTAAACGTAAGACACCACATACAAATAAACCCCTTCCTAAAAAAGTGGTAAATAAAAAGAAAATTATTTTAATGACAGTTCAGATTCTGATACTGACACGGAAATTTCTTCAGGAGAAAGTGACGTTGATCTGTCTGATAAATGTCGTGAGTTTAGTCGATAACCAGCAACAATTTGAAAAATATGATTTGGAAAAAGGAAATTTTATACTTGTTAAAAATAAAAGTAAAAAGACTATTACATATTCACTCGCGGAGATTGTGGTATTAAATGTCCAATATATGATCCAATATTTGAAAAAAAAAACTTTAAGTGACAAGTTTACGAGAGAAGATAAAAATTTGTATGATATTGATGTGGAAGACGTTGTGGCTAAACTTCCATACCCTACTATTGCTAGTGGATCTGCTTAACAGTTAAAAAGTTTATCGATTGGACTGGATTTTTCAGCATATTAAGCATAACATAATATCCATAATAGCTTTTTATTATGCTTACATCCATGTCCTGTATTTATTAAACTTACAATTAATTATAATATTACTCAATACAATTTTTTTCCTGCACTGCCGTGTTGTTTTTACCTGGTCAGAGGTACAACACCCCATGGTCAAAGGTACAACTACATGTTGTACCTTTGACCACTGTACGATTATTTTTTTTTTAAATTAATAAAAAATATTAAATGTAAAGTTAGAACCTTGAAAAAATTAAATATGATAAACAATAGAATACCAATTACAATGAAATAAAAAAAATGAATTTAGCCTTAATATTCAAGCTAAAAAATAATCAATTGTGCAAAGTGGTCAAAGGTACAACACCTTCCTCTATATATATACACACAACTTTTAAGGGGGCGAGGTTAGCTCAGTGGTAGAGTACTGGACTAATAAGATGGAGGACCTGAGTTCAAAAATCCCGGCCAAGCACTAAAGATTTTTTCTTCTAGTGTCTTCGTTCATGGGTTGAATTCGGTACCCCTGGCCATCCCTAGGCCAACCCAGCCTTTAATTAATTTAATAGTGGGTATCTTGTGGTGCTAATGACTAGCAGTCGAAGCAGGAAAGTCAGGCGGCCGGAGCATAGTACTGACCACACTATCTCCCTAGTGTGCCGTATGGTCATGAATGAGGTACCTTTATAGTATCTGCCCCTCAGGGCCCTCGTGGCCTGTTACGGGACTGATTTTTTTTTTTTTTATACAACTTTTAACAACTGATATTTTTTTTACCTAGGGGTTATGAATCATAAATGAGCATTCCTTTCTGCGGGAGACAAAATCAAGTTAAAAACGTAGCAAAAATTAATTTATCTTTTAAATTGGTTTCTATTCCTCAAAAAGTACCCTTAAAATTGATTAAATCCGATATCTAAATTATTTACAGGCATTGATAAAATAACCAATTATGAGATGAATTCTTAATGAATTCAGAGAGAATTCTTGATTAGTGCCTTCGTCTTCTGTTCATTTTATTTTTCGCACTTTGTAATTTCCAATAATGCCACATAAAAAATGAAAATAACATGTTATGCGGCAGATTCCTAAGCGAAACCTCAGCTCAGATGCGCTTAAGTACTTGATCAAGATATTTTCCATTAATATCGCTGAATAAAACGTTGAGTAGTTCTGGATCGAGAGTGTAAAGAATCTAAATGATTCTTGATGTTTGCTGTCTTACTTAAAAGCCAATCAGTACTTTAACACGGCCACAAACTCTGAACCCTCTGATAAGCCCTTTTGAGTCGATACATGGAGACAGAAACGCTATTAAACGCGGAACTGAGGATTTCGAACAAAATAATAATGGAAAGCTATCCTTTCCGACTAAAGATATTATCCAATTTTCTGCTCCCTTTAACTCGTGGGCAGAAAAGAAGCCGCCTCTCAGGCCTTTTATAATGCTGCTTACAAATCTCAGAGAATAAGCAAGAACACATTTTAAAGTGATGCCATGAAGAAAATGCATTCAATGAGATACGGCTAAGAACTAGAGGTGGATAATAAAATTTGAACCTAACGTCCTCCAACCATACAGTTCTTAATTATCAGTGGAAAGCCAATTCTAAAATACATTTTTTGTCATCACATATAATGATTGACTGATGACAGAAATCTCATTAAATATAGAGCCAGCATGGCCCGTAATAAAGGAAGAGTATTATTTTTCAAACATTTTAAAGGTTTAAAGGTAATGTTAAAATGTATTATGAATCACCGATTTGTTGTTGTTTTTTTTTTTTTTTTTTTTTTTACGTTTTATGGAAAGGAAGTGGCCGGGGAAATTACATTAATAAAGCTGAACATGACACTTCAATTATTCCGAATCTGTGTAATATTGACTGCTTCCCCCACTCCTCCTTCTATTCACAGATAGAACCCATCAATATTTCTTTCTGGCTGTGGTAGCTTCAGTAGACCATTACAATAAGATTTAAATGTCGAGAACTCGCCAATATAAAGATTTCTCCATGCTGAGAGCTCTTATCTCATAAATATATTTCTTAAAAAATGATTATGCAAAAGCATTTTCTTTTGTTGCTAAATGATTTATGGCTTCCCAAAACAATTTACTTTAACAATATTAAAGAACTGATTATCCATTGTGAAAAATAATCATATGCTTAACTCAGGAGGTCATTCCGTTCGTGGTGAGTCTAGTAATGCATAATTTTCATTTCGTGTGCTTTAAAATAATTGCAATAATGAAATTTAATTTTTAATAAGTCTTGATGTGTGCCTTTTATTATCATGTTAATGTTGTTGTTAATCATGTTATAATCATTAATGTTAGCGTGTCATACGCATTTCAATTGTAGGGATCGGGGTAAAATAGTGCCAAGCAACATTTTTAACAAACCGTAACTAGCTGTATATGTTTGATATTATGTGGGACTATCAGTAGAAATGGTTAGAGGCAACAAGATTAAGTAGCATACAGAGCTTTTTTACATATTAAATGTAGTGATTATGTGTTTTATTACATATTTTATGGGGAGGTATAAACTTCGATAAGATGATTTTACAAAACAAATTTAAATAATGTGAGTTTAAATAAAATTAATTGTTTAACTTATTTACAATGATACTCTAATAAGTGAATAATTGTGACAATAATAAACTATACTTAAAGAATATTAAACTAAAATACTATTTGAACCGATGCTGCGGTTTTTCTTGAGCCGGAAGGGTATGCAAGAGCAGATATATTGAGGTACACTCATTATTGTTCAAATCAAAACATAAATTCTAATTTTATTTTTCTACATCCTTGTCTATACTTTTGGTAAATTTTGAAAATTCTTTTTTATATTCAAATAGAATATTTGGTTGTTCTGGCCAATTGCCACCTTTTAATGTAATAGCTTTTATTAATTGTAATCTGTTTTTGAAGAATAATGTACATGAATATAAGATGTGGGTAAAACTTTGTGTAGTCCATCCGTCACATTTACACTTATCGTCATTCTGTATCTTAAATCTTGTCAAATATTGTCCAGTCGGTCCATGTTCTGTAAGGAATTGTGTGAATTTATTGTGTGAGCTTTGATAGAGCATACAGAGCTTGTAGTCATATTTTAGTAGCATTTGCGTCATAGCCTGATAGTCCCACGTAATATCCAACCTATAGCAGCTAAGGTTAAGTTGCGTTAAATATGTTGCTTGGCACTGTTTTGCCCCGACCCCTTCAATTAATTATCACATATACACGACAATACAATAATAAGCCCACGAAAAATATACTTCAATGGGAATATTTTAGCGCGTTTCCTCCTTCCCTCGATAGAGTGGAAACCGGTTATGTCGACCCACCGATGCAATCCGGAAGTTCCAACTGATTTTAAAGAACTCTGTACTTACGTATTAGGTTCAACGCAGGTTAAAGAACTGGCCCTCAGAGATCTGGATCAAGGCGCCAATTGAATTTTTGCCAATATGGCGACCGGATTATCAACGATTTGGGTTGACTAGAGTTTCAATATAATCTTGACCGATCGAAAACGCGTAGCACTTATGTTAATGACAGAATTGCTATGCGATTCCGCCTGCTATAGGTTATATCGAAACTCTAGTCAATCCAACTCGTTGATAATATAGATCAAGGATGATTTTTCGGCGGATAATGGACCGATATGCAATTTAACAGTGCTTCCTTAGCGTCGGTAAAAAAACAACAAATTAAGAAATCGCGTAAAAAAACAGCAATGTACAAATAAATTGCGTGCTAAATAGAAAGGGGACAAGACGGTTGCTATAAACACAATGGCCAATAGAATTGCTCAATAGAAATGCGCTATCCATGATCCCTAACGAGACCGACATCTTTAACCTGCGTTGAAGCTAATACGTAAGTACTTAGAACTCTTGTTATTCGGACTATTTGGTATGTAGTACGTTGGATTTATGAATGTTTAAATAAAACTACGAACAAACAATCCGAATTTCTTTATTGCACTAAGCAGAGAAGAAATAACGCTACACTTTGAAGAAGCATCCAGATGTGCCTAGAAATCTGTGGAGGCACGGAGTTGCACAGATCATCAGAACATACTTGACATTGAGTCATGTTTTCTTGATTGCAGGTGTCTTTACCTCCGCAATTTCTATATCGTAGTTTTATTTCATTTTCGAACATAACAGTTGCAACTAAGGAACACAATGATTAGTGTAAGTGTTAAATTGTATTACTAATTTTAATGCTTCACAAAAAGAGTAACCAACCATTCGCAAATATTATTTTCGTTATTATTCTCGATATACAAGCAGGAATGTCACCTTATTGGTATTCTGTCCTGCTCGAGCTATTTCTCAATAAGCCATCTCAATTTCATCTCTAGCATAAGTCTTATTTATTTAAATTTTAACGATCATTAATAATTAACACAGAATTTTAGGACGGGTTAATTATAGCCAAAGAAAAGCCATCACCTTTAGTGGGAATCGAACCCACACTGGTACGTAGTGCATAGGCCTTAGCACTCACTGCCACCGGGCCTACATTATAAGACTTAGTTAAAGATAAAATACATATTAATAATGAAAATGAGAACATTTTGTCTTGAGGGGTCCTCCGTGGTCCAGTGGCTTCCGCCTTGGATTCTCATGCGGGAGACGCGGATCCGGGTCCCGCCTGTAGCAGATTGAGTTTTTCATTTCGGAGCCGGATGAAAAATTTCCGTGTTGCTCCACGAATGTTCACGATGAGTGGCAACCTAATGGCCTAGTGCGTCGAAAAAAAAATTATGAGTGAATTTTGCCTTTTCTCCTCTTACTTATTAGGAGGAAGTCTACAAATAATCGAATATTTGCTAAGCAGAAGATCAATAAAAACAGAACATAGCAAAGTCTATTTACTTATTGACAAAGTCAATGCACTTCAAATCAGATCTTCATTTCATCACCTCGACCGCTAATTACACAGGTTTGTGAGAAAAATACTGTTGTATTTATTTTATTTTATTTTGAGCTTCTTAATTGTAGTGATGAGCTCATGATGACGAAAGTGTTGTCAGTCTAGTACATGTATAATATAAGCCTATTTATACAGTAAACCGGAACTTCAATGCCACACAGGCATGGTCATGACACAAGAAAAAATTGATGAATTTTAACATTAAAAAAATAAATAAATGATGTAAATTACTGCGAGTTAAGAGTTAATTTAAGATTTATATTTTGTAATATAAGTTGAGTTTCTTAAAGTGTTTGAGTGTTGTGTCGATGTATGGACTACCTTCAGTCAATAAGTCGTGAAGGTTTTGAGGAATGTCGAGGTCACTACGAAGTCTACAGTCTGTCTTTAAGTGTTTAATTGTCAAAGTCTCATTACAAGTCGCACAGATTGGTCTCTGCTTCTTTTCCATTAAGTAAGAATGGGTTAGATGGCAGTAGCCGATACGAAGCCTAGTCAAAATCACTTCTTCACGCCTATTGCGGTAATTTCTCGTAATTTCGAGTCTGATCTCTGCCATTCTAATTCCCAATCTTGGAGGACCTTTGCCTGTAATGCTGTACTTACGTCTGATATTGTCAGTATGTTAATGTCTGTAGTCTGTCTTTTTGTCGCCTGTTTTACCGCTAAGTCTATACGTGTTCTTTGTGGTACGTCTTCATGTCCTGGTAGCCATAGTATCGTGATGAGTTTGTTATGTTCTTGCTGAGTGTAGAGGTGTGAGAATATACTTGTAATGATTGGGTTTGTGCTGTAGATGTTTTCCAAGGAGAGTAAAGCACTCAAAGAATCCGTACATATAGTGAGTTTTTCTTTTTGTACAGTATTGATGTTTGTCAGTGCTAGTAATATTCCTTGTAGTTCCGCTGTGAAGACTGTGGTGAAATACTGTTGTGATTATGCGTTAGACCTCAACTTCGGTAGTTGCTACCAGGTTGTCAATCTTATGAATTGCTTAGGTTTTTTAACTTTCATATTTACTCACGATATCCCCAGGAATGGTACGATATCATATGCATTGAAGAAGGAGAGGTGTAAGGATTCACCAAAATTCATGCCGTTAACTAAAAAATTGAGCATTTTGTCACAAAGAAATGTCAATAATAATAAAAACGATTTTTTTTTAGTTCGTACACAGAAAAAATAATACGATTTTTGTCTAAATTTTTTTTGTTTTTTATGTGCTCTCCCGTTTTTATTTGAAAGAAAACTGTTCATGATGGACAAAAATGAGGGTAATTTTTACCAGCACCCGTAAAAAACTAAAATTTAGCTAAATAATTCCACGCAGATGAAGAACATATTTTTACTTGCAGGCCTGTGTTATTTCAAATGGTCTGTGATATTTCAAAGGGCCTGTGTTATTAATCAAGCAAAATACTTATCAATAATAATAATAATGGCAACATATGGAAGTTCGCTACTAACTTTGGCAAAAGTAGATGATGATCACTCTTTTGACCATTATATGGCTGTAGGCAGAGAATGTAAGAACATTGGTACAAAGCTCTATGACATTTTGCTTTCACCTATCAAAAAATCAACCGAAAAACTATCTGTATGGAGGTATATCCATTTGAAAGTTGAGATGGGCTATCCCAGCGTAGAAGTTTACAAGAGACATATATAATAATACCAAACAGGTGAAGAATAACCCTTCAAAAATTTTTCAATCTTTACATTTATTCTTCCATCACAACGTTTCGGACACACAGGTCCATCCTCAGGCAATCTACAATAGTATATTAATTTCAGACATTACATCCTCCAAAACCATTTACTAAATTTTATTGTCATAATTTTAACTCACCATGTCCTGTTCATTACTATAGTTACACTAAAACAGTCATGCGATAAATAAACATGATTCCTGTAAGGAACCAAGTCAAATTACACCTATATCAATTGAACACTCATTATCACAGCCATATTAGACTTTATCAAGCTGCCTAGGCCTATTATATTTGGTATAACTAAAAATTAAATTAAAACATTAAAATTCAATTAGTCAAAATATATAATAAATTGTGTATGACATATCACAGACAAATTGTGTAATCTCTACTTAACATTTGTTTTATTACCATATTTAATATACAATACACTGAGGTATGTAACCCAGATATTTAAACTGTGAAAGTAATCTGTTACACTGTCATCAAAAATTAATTTTATTTAATATGTCAACATAATGTTGTCCTATACCTTTAACATCTGTTTTGAAATTAATGGTTCTATTGATATTTTTAGTTATGTAAATTGATTCAGTTAATTTTCTAGCTTTATTATCATTAACAGTTTTTAAAATCTTAACATTATCATAAGCAAACTTATGCTGTTTGGTGATAGCATGATTTGCCAATGCTGTGGTATTGATATTTTTACTATTATTGCCTGAGGATGGACCTGTGTGTCCGAAACGTTGTGATGGAGGAATAAATGTAAAGTTTGAAAATTTTTTGAAGGGTTATTCTTCACCTGTTTGGTATTATTAATTAATACCCTTCATTTAGTAATCGTAATAAGAGACATATAGGTTTGTGGACAGTATCATGAGGCATTATTAATTTAGAAAATGCTATTTATGTAGATAACAATTTGAATAAACTTACACTTAAAGGCATTTATACAAGTATTCGGGCATTTTTTTATCTTAGCATGTGTCACCTCCTCACAGCCGAAACAATTGTAGCACTTAACACACTCTCCTAAAACATGAAGACCTTTATATTGTTGTTTTAGATAATTTAATAGCTTATTTAATAATTATACAAAATTACGAAAATGTGTGAGGAAACGTCTATACGATAGCAGCTAAAATCTTGTTCTAAAATTTTGTTTTCAGTAAGTGTTTGTTTCGTACCCACTCCAAACCAAATTAAGAATTTGTCTCCTGTATGCGTCCTTGTTGTTTTCTTGGATCGCAACTCATTTTATAATATACTTAAGAAGTTAATATGACACATTAAAAATTTCATCGCTCTATGTGCTTTTTTTTTTTTTTTTTTTTTTTTCTTATTATTGCGGCCATTTCATTCAAGCACTCCCGGCTTAACTTCGGTGATCAACAGGAGTTTAAAGTTTGTTTGGCCGTTTGCTAGACACCAAAAATGATTACCCTTTAAAGGAGGAGCGGGTATTTACCCTAAAAACCAATTATTAATTTGCCCCTAACTGCCGTAGTTTTGATTCATTGCTTGGGTGTTGTGTAAATATAGATAATCGGAGGGGAAGTTTACTTCGGAATAAAATTAAGCGCATAACAAACATGCCCCATATATCGCAGGTATAGATAGCGTTTCTATTTTCGGTAAAACTGGAGTTTAGCGTCCTCAAAACCGATTTATTTAACGTTTTTCTCAACAACGTATTTTAATGCACTAAACACGAATACGTTAAAAAAAAAATTCCCTTTCAACTAGTAAAGAAGTTATTAAGTACTAAAGTTCACTGTTAGGAAGGTTATAAAAGTAGGCGTAAACAGCGTATTTATAAACATGCGCATGCGCAGATATGTAACATTTGGAAACAAAGATCTCTCATTTGAAATGTTCATAAACCATTTATTCAAAAATATTGTCGATTTTAAGGGCATACTCACCCGTCTAATAGAATTCTATTAATTTTAGCGAGTTGGATATACTAAGGTTTTGATATCTTCTTGAGCGAGCGGAAACGCATAGCATGTATGCCTAAAAGTCGTCCTAGACATTTTTCTTATCCTCCTAGACATCCTACTTAGCCTTCTTCTTCAGAAGTATGTTGACAATCAAAATTCAGCGGGTGCGAATTAGAGCGAACTAATAATTATAAAGGCATTAGTTAATTATTAAGGGATTTCTGTTATATAATACTTTTCGTGAACGAAACAAGAAATTTGAAGAATGTTTCATTATTTTAAAAAAATGGTTGTGAATAAATAACTGCTGGTGAATTTAAATAATTGATGGTAAATTTCAATTAGACTTCTTTATTACGGACTTTTCCATACCCGCGCATGCGCATGTTGACAAATTTAGTTGTTTACATTAGCTCTCATTACCCGCATAACAATGTACTTTAGTGCTTAATAACTTCTTTCCTAGCTGAATGCGAACTTTTTTTTTAAACGGATTCGTGTTAAGTGCATCAAAGTACGTTATTGTGCAAAATTTGAAAGAAATCGGTTTTGAGGACGCGAAACTTCAGTTCTACCCTATTTCTTCATGAAGGAGTCGTGTAACCTATCCTTTACTGGGTACTGATGTTCTGATGAACATTGTATGTTCTGAGGGGTTTCATCCAGAGCAGCTGGGTGGTACACTGGGAGCTCAATGTTCATATATTTGGTGGAATTTCCGGACACCCATTATTCTTTGCGTTCAAGAGCATTCCTTGAAAACGTGCTGAAAATGATTCTCGTCGTTTTCAGAGAAAAACGAAAAAGCGGTTGGCAAGTTTGAAGAGATCTCTTAAATTGGGTGTGGCATGTCAAAGAGAAACCTCAACTGAACAGAACACAAAATAATTCTTCCAATTAGCCGCTTAATCCAAAGGAAGCAGTGCATGTCAATACATCTTCAAGAATGTCAATCCACTTAATTTGACCGGTAAATTTAATCAATCCTGTTCTTAATGGAATTGTTAAAATTATTAATTACCTGAAAACACTGAAGCAAAAAAAATTAAAACAATAACCACTAATTTTGAATAGTTGCCTACAAACATTGCTCATTTACTATAAATTGGATCAATTTTCGGTTATATGTTGTCAAACATGGTAATATTTCACTATTAAAAAATCATGTGGTATATTACTACAGAAAAATGGTTCGAAGTGTGGCAGAAAAGTAATGAGACTGATTTTTTTCTGAACAAAGTTTTTATTGTTATCAAACATCAATGCTGTCCCCTTCAACGTCCACATTATTAACTAAGAATTTTTGGACGGGTTATTTATAGGTTACCACCCTTTCTAGCCAGGATAGAGCTGATGCCTTTTCTTTTTTCTAAAGAAAAGCCACCACCTCTAGTGGGAATCCACGATCCTTAGCAGGGAGTGTTTAGTGCTCACGCCTTAACACTCAAGGCCACCGGGCCTCCATATATATATATATATATATATATATATATATATATATATGGAAGTTCTGGTTCTACCAACTACCAAGTGATCTACCTTAACACTCACGGCCACTGGGCCTCCCTTATACTATATTAAAATAGGGGCTAAAGTTTTTAAGTTTGTTATTTTTCAAAAACTTATGTTGTTAATTTAAATGTTTTACATTCTACTGGTTTATATTTAAGGTTTTGTGCCACAGGGCATTGGAAATGGGGCTTGGTCCCTGAAAACGCTTTGCAAAAAACAAAAATACCTGAGAAAATTTTGGACTTATTTCATTCTTCTGAACATGACTTTCCACCATCCAGCAATTTGTAGACATATATACAGTTTAAATGCTTTGCCACAGATCATATGTCGTTTTTTATTCTTTTTTAGTTTAAAATGAAACAGTCTATTGAGTTTCACGAATATCCGATAAGTTTGGGTTCAGAATTACCTAAATGACTAATACAAGTGGACGCCAAGGGCAGGAGAAACTTGGTGGGTGGGAACTTGGTTGATGCTTTTGAAGTTACTATTCTTGCTAGTAACTTCAAAAGCATCAACCAAGTTCGAAAATTTTCCTGTTCGAATGTTCCTGGATTTGGCGATGTCAATGGATTTGAAAGTTTTTTGTATTCTTTTTATTATTATCTTATTACAAGGTAATTTTCAAATAAACGGCTCTAGAGTAGGATCTTGTAGTTTATTTACTTCTTAGTAGAACTTTTCAGGCTTATAATTTGTAAAATAATATACAGAAATTAAGTCAGAATTTTTTTAATTTCTCGGCCAAATAAGTAGAAAAGGAAGGCAGAAAAGCCACAGCTTTGACTCTTGCAAAGATGTTCCTTTGTTGCAATAATCGCCTGCACAAAATTTGCAAGATTTCAGCTTCCATTTCTTGTCCTTTTTAGCTGCCTTCCTAAATTTCTTGCAACTTTCAATATCCCCGCAACCTTTCATGCGCAATCTGTAGAAGGCTTTAGAATCTTCACGCTCTAAAAATAATATAATTACAATAATTTTTATGTTATTTTAAATAATGTATAGCATGCCAATCATTTTATGGACTTCATTCAACTGATTATAAAGAAATGTGTAATCCATAATGTGTGTTGTAAGTGTACGTGTTTTATGCTCTACGACCGAATTCTTTCATAACTTGCAGGTTATGAAACGTCGGCATTTCCGGGGTCAATGTCAAAAGTGGATGTGGTATATTTTATATTGCATGAAGTACGGTTGCTTGACGACGTAAAAACAAAAGACAAGTCAGTTGAGTTATATATTATCATTTATTTAAATTTTAACGTCCATTATTATTAACGAAGAATTTTAGGGCGGGTTATCTATAGGTTACCATCCTTTTCTAGCCAGGATAGGGCTGATGCCTTTTCTTTTTGCCAAATAAAAGCCATCACCCCTAGAGGGAATCGAACCCCCTTTGCACGGAGTGTTAAGTACTCACGCCTTAACACACACGGCCATCAGGTCTCCTATATATTATTAGAAAATACATTATTGAAATCTGGTTTAATGAATCCTTCTCTTTATTGAATATCTTCATTAATATACAATAGTGGATTTATTGCTTTGGCTAAAAACATTATTAAACCAACATTCCAAGTGAAAATATACTATTAAATGGACAGCACAATGCTACAATTATTACAGGAGTCTCCCGTCGTCTAGTGGGTAGCGCCTTATATTCATAAGCGGGAGATGATGGGTTCGATCCCCACCGGCGACGGGGATTTTTTCATCCTGTTGCCGGTGGGAAGGAAAATTCCTCGCTCCACCCTGGATGTCGGCGCTAATGGCCTATTTGTCGAAGCACCGTAAAAAAAATAAAAATTATTACATATTGTCGATACAAATGCAAAGTATCTAATGTGAAAATCATCACTTTTCGGAGCAATAAAACTTTTATTTATTGCTTTGCTTTTGGATAGTCGGTGGATTCGACCTTTTAACAGTGGATACATTCCTCTTTCACTGAGTGAACTTAGATTCGAGAGTTTGCCGTACATATGTCCAACAGCAATCAGTAAAGATTGAAAATGAAAAATGCGTTTTTTCACATTCGACACTTCGAGGCTATATATGTACATCCAAATTTACAATTAGAATTATACATATACATCAGTTCATTATACAAAAATACAATAATTCATTCAAATTGACAAATAATCAGGTATATTACCAAATTTTACAACGTTACAAGTTTTAAAAGGAGATTTTAAAATCCTTTAGTTTCATATTGTCAAATATTGTAACACGATATTTTTGTTTAATTCGGATTTTGTCATGTGTCAGTCAGTAGACATGACATCATGTTTACGGCGTATCTACAACATGGCCATTAGCGCCGGGCTATCTAGAGGTTGTCACTCTTTTATAATGCCTACAGCTCATAGACGGGCACCCATTCAGGTACTGGCCACTCCCAACGTTGCTTAACTTCGGTGATCTACGAGACAGTGTTGGGCATTATTCGAATAAATTATTATTCGAATACATTTTTAGTGAATGATGAATAATTCACTGAATTATCTTATTAGCACGGTACGTCATGAATTATTCACAGAATTATTCACAGAATTATTCGTTATTCATTATTCGTTATTCATAATTCATTATTCATCATTCGTTATTATTTATTTCTAGATGGTCTACTGATTAATCCTACTTAAACACTCATATATATACATATTTCTGGCTGCCATCATAATAAATCTATCATTATTCACTAAAATATGTTTATTCTGATTGATCATTCGAATAATTTGTGAATAAAACATGAAATTCACTCACAGAATAACGAATAATGAATAAAAGTAATTATTCTTCATTCATGAATAAAATAATACATTTATTCATTAATCTTTATTCATCATTCTGAATAATTTTTGCCCAACACTGCTACGGGAACCGGTGTATTCAACGTGGCTATGGCCGTTGGCACGAATCTGTAGTTGCAGCATTTTTACGGAGGCCCGGTGGACGTTAGTACTAAGGCGTATGCACTACGTGTCAAGGGTCCCTGGTTCGATTCCCACGGGGGCGGTAGCTTTTCTTTCGAAAAAAGAAAATGCATCAGCCCTATCCTGATAACCCGTCCTGAATTCGGAATTAATTATAAATGGACGTTAAAATTTAAATAAATTAATTACATTTTTAGTCTTTAATTATATATAATAATGTATGGTATTATTATTTATTTATCAGTATTAGAGTTATATTTCGTAGATTGTATTTATTTAAATTTTAATGTCCATGTATTATTGGCAACGAATTGTAGGACAGGTAATCTACAGGTTACCGCCCTTTTCTCGTCAAGAAAATCATTTTCGAAAGAAAATCCACCACACACAGTGGGAATTGAACCCACGATCTTAGGCATAAGACTAAGCACTCACGGCCACCGGGCCTCCATTTCCATTGGTTGTTTAAAAATGTTTTAATAATAAAAATTAAGTGACCTGATTCAGATAAAAACTTCTCCTCCTAGAATAATTAATAAAATTTCCCATAAGTTGTTAAGGAATTAAACATACCGAAAGTAACGTCAACACAACGGTCATTTTTATCAGCGATAATACCGCAGTCCACTTGTTCAGTTGTATTTGCAAGTTCGCAAACAATGCACTGATAACACCGTAGGCATTTTCCTGAAAATTATTGTAAAAATTATATTAATTTTGTTCTATAATGTAATTGATTTTTTCTATTTATCTATGAACTTCCATATATCTTATAGTAACCGGCTTATTTTCAACATTGACAATAAAAGGTAATCCGCTGAAGAATTTACTAGTATGTCATTTTCGTCAAGTTCCAATACATTAAAAGAAATATTCACGAAGGCTTTAGTTTTTGTGTTCGATTCCCGCTAATCGTCGAGGGTTTTTTTTTTGGGGGGGGGGGGGGGAAGGCTGCCCGTTAAAACATTATGATAACACGCCCCCAAAGAAATCTGTGTTTTTAATAAACATATGTTAAATTAAAATTTAAAAATGTATATATATAACATTTTAGCGCGTTTTCTATTTATATAAATTTTGTAAACCCACATATGTCAACGGACGAAATACACAGATGCTGATTAAAAATGTCGACCTTTCAGGGCCCATCGAATAAATTTCGCCTCTGATAACTGGACTGGATATATTTCTCATTTGAATCGGTCTCAATAAATAAAGTCGGCTTCATAGAGCGTTCTTGATTCTCTGCTTAATAGTTTAATTAATAAACTCATATTACTTTTAAACAAATTTAATATCCTAATTTAAGAATTAAATATTAGAAAGGACTTCTTTCTCATCTAATTCCTCCTAAACAAACGTAGAACGTTTAATGGGACGGAAACAACACTTTTAAGAAATATCCTGTGAGAACTTAGACATAGACTCTACTTGGAGAGTGGAAATGAAGGGAAATAATACGTTCATAAGCCGTTGAATGTTGCTTTCAACGGCCGAAATGTTCCACAGCCTTGAATGTGCGGACATCCTCAGATCTCATCGTTTTGGCTGTGCGGTGGACTGACAAATACGATCCGAATAAAATTAGGGCCCTTACGTATTAGCTTCAACGTAGGTTAAAGAACCGGCTTTCAGAGATCTGGATCATCACGGGGTCAGGGATCTGGATCATGGCGTCAATTCAGTTTTTGCTAGTATGGCGACGGGATTATCAACGATTTGTTTTGTCTAGAGTTTCAATATAACCTTGAGCAAGCGAAAACTCTTAACACTTATGTTAATGACACAATTGCTATACGTTTCCGCTCGCCCAATGTTATATCAAAACTCTAGTCAATCCAACTCGTTGATAATATAGATCCAAGGATGGTTTTTCGGTGGATAATGGACCGATATGCAATTTAACAGTGCTTCCTTTGTTCCGGTAAAATAAACAACAAACTATAAAAACAAATAACAAACTAGGAAATCCCTTAACAAGAAACAACGAAACGCTAATCGTGTAAAAACACCAATGAATCGTGTTCTAAATAGAAAGAGAACAAGACGGTTTCTATAAACACAATGGCCAATAGAATTGCTCATAGGAATAGACCAATAGAAATACGTTATGCATGATCCAGGTCTTTCAACGAGACCCACATCTTTAACCTGCGTAGAAGCTAATAAGTGAGTATCAAAATTAGCACTCAACAAACGACACCTTCAAAACCTGAAGAGTGGGGACCTCAACTAAATACTGTCATTCACGTTATTCCCCCCAAAAAAATTTTATTGGTATGATAACACACAGCACAATAATATGGTTTACAATTAAGAGCTCATAACTAGTGAGAGTCCAGACAACTGACTGGATGAGGCCTGGATGGGTCTTATAAAGAGGATATCTTCCTTCTGTCTCAGCAGATGCTCCGGTTGCTGCTATCGTGGAGTTTGGTGCTTTAAGTGTCATATAAATGGCCATTTTGAACTTTCTGATTTGGTCCGTCCAGCAATTCTTCAAAAGTAGTGTTGCTGGAAAATGTTTCAGACAGTTATCTCCTTTTTTCGAGAAGAAAGCCTTTACTTCTGATGGGGATCGAACCTTACGCACGTCCTTAACGTTTACAGCCGAGGGGCCTCCTTTCATTAATACGATAAAACAATAATGAAAAGGAAACATGTGTTCATTCTGAATCTAAGCAATGCAACGTACGTAAAATTTATGGTTGATTATTCAAAAAACGTTTAATTATTACTAGAATATTCTTTAAGGCTATAGTTCTTTCAAAATTCGACATAACTTAAAGAACCCACTAATAGAAGACAAAAGTGATATTAATTGAAAATATTTGATATATTTCAATGAAGAATTATACCTCATAGCATGATTAAGGATACTTATGGATTGCCGTATTACAAGAAGTAAAATACTTTTTTTCCTAATTTTTCGTGGATTTTTAACATTTATTTAATATATTGACTTTACATTTGGGAATCAAGAAACGTCTGCAAAGAAAAGGCAAGCTTACGTATATTCGATCATTGATGGTAATTAAGTGTATTTTGGCAAGATAATTTTGATGTTTTTGTCTAGTGTGATTTTTGAAAATTTTATTTATGCAAAAGGCCGTGTGTATGTGGAATACTATGCAGTTTTCTAATGATATAGGTTCCAAAGCAAACTAGAAGGATCTCTGAAACAAGTGAAAATAAAAGAAAATGCGAAACACATCGTGTCTCTTAATAGCTTGATAAGAGGATAACCCGTCCTAAAAATTCGATGTCAATAAATGGACGTTAAAATTTAAATTTGGTAAGAGGAGCAGGTTATGTTAGGGAACTTGTGAATATCACGTGTTATCCTAAAACATGTAAAGCAGGACTAATGTTAATACATAAAGTTTTCATTTTATAGAAGTAAGAACAGTTATTTACCTTGAAAGAAAAATGTTGATAAAATTAGAAAAAATAGAGATACTGAGTATTTTGATTTATGGAGCATAACTGATTGCCAATTTTGAGTAAATCAAGACTTCAACTACTAAACTAATGGAGAAGCTCATATCACGTTAAACATGTGATTCTTTTTTAGCTTTCCCCGCTATTCTTATACGAAGCATTAAAATCATTTCACCTTGTCCAAATAGATTCAGAAGAATACGCACTCACGCGAGACTGTAAAAGATCCAAGATGTCCTAAGATTAATAAAAATTGGACCTCTTTGGTTGCTCCTACATTGGTCCCAACTCTACCCCATTCGATAGCTACCGACTGTCGAAAGGAAAACAAACACAAGCATCTCAATGGAGGTGCTAACACTGGTTCCGACCCGAACCGATCCGATTATTGTGTTTCAAAAAAGTCTGCAGGAGATTGATTGGCCGCTCAACTAGATCGGATCGGGTCGGCACCAATGTAGGCACTCAAGAAGGCCGATTTCGGATCGGGAGAAATACGGGTCCCATGTAGTTGCCTTTGACGGGTGGGGCATCATAATTAGTGCTTTCTAGGAGGATCCTAGACAGTAGAGTCCAACAAACCAAAAGAAGCCCCCCACCTCGAAATTTCGATTTGATCGGTAAAAATGTGTTATAAAACCTTTAAAAATAAATTAATAAAGATTACTTCAAAATATTTTATTTATATTTTGTAATAGCCTTTTAGTCGGGTAAAACTATTCCAAGTTCTACTAAATTGTTAGTATTCCATACCCCGGAAATGGTCCCAGCCCCCCCCCCCCCACCACAAATGTATTTTCTATTTACGCCCATGCTCGGAGACCGCCGGATTAAGACAAACGCGCACTGGTTCGCATCGGACGGAACATACGCAAGCATATATATATATATATATATATATATATATATATATATATATATATATATTATTATTATTATTCTTGTAGATGACCCAAAATAGGCCAAGACGCGGCCATATTGGTAGGCTTAGGACATGACTAGTATTAACCCTGCCTCCGTAGAAGGTACATGAGGAGACGAGAGGACTTCTTAGCACGGTAGGACTTTTAAAAAAATGTTTGTTAAAGTTATTTTAAAATCTGGATTTCTAAAATATTGTATATTTTAAATATCTTTAATATTGGGAGGTACAAAAATGGATTTTGTTGTAGAAGTGCCCCTGATGAGGTGCGAATCAATTAAGCACGAAACATGTAGGGCATGAAAAATAAAGTGGTGTGATACAAGGAAGTACTACTTTTTCCGACCCTAAGCCTAAAAGAACGAAACGCATTAAATAATATATATATATATATATATATATATATATATATATATATATATATATATATATATATATGAGGAGCCTAGTATCAAAGTTGGACAACTCCACTTTTGCTTTTTTTACAGGAGAGGCAAAAAACCATATCTACTATATCAGTATTATGGTGATTTTTTTATATGTTAT
The DNA here is from genome assembly GCA_946811695.1 of Gonocerus acuteangulatus. Taxonomy (NCBI): domain Eukaryota; kingdom Metazoa; phylum Arthropoda; class Insecta; order Hemiptera; family Coreidae; genus Gonocerus; species Gonocerus acuteangulatus. The sequence continues at coordinate 64,378,967 of OX328127.1, read as the reverse complement.
TCTTATAGGCCCCAGAAACATTTTTTCAAAGGCATTACAAAATTATATGAGTATGAAGGCCGTAATTACACTTTAAATAGTGGAGTTGTCCATGTTTGAAACCAAGTCATGGAGTTGTCAGTTTTTGAAACCAAAGGAGCCATTTTAAAATTGAATCTATCCTCTTTTGAAACCAAACAAATATGAATTTGATCTGCTCGAGGGCGTTTTAATATAATGTAATTATGTCTAATGTATTAAAACAAAATTATATAGTTAAAAATTACGTGAAAATTTTTTTATTCAAATGCTGTTTGACAAAACTGAAGTCTTTGAATTATTTTCACACCTTAGAGAGAACTAGTTCATCAAAATCTGCACTCTTCAACTCAACACACTCACAATGTCCACTGTTGATAACATTCGCAGTTTCAATCTGTATTGTGAGGTTGCGGCACCACTGCAAACGGTATCTTTCTTCCTGATTTTCTCCGAAGTGCTTGGACAAGAGATTCTTAACATCTGCAAGTTTCTTGGGGTTGACACTACAGCCGACGGGAATTGGTGCAGGAAGTTCTAGAAGTGACTTGGCCTTCTTTGTAATGGAAATAAATTTACCGATATTTGTGTTGTATGTCACCTCACCAGATACTAGTATATTCTTGGGGGTCTTGGATCTTTTAAATAGGAAGCGCTTACATCTGGGAAGCGGAAAGTGAAGGCTTTGGGTTGGCTTTACCACAACCTTAGCTTCTTGTCTCCAGTCCTGTGCTAACCAATCTCTTGTCACAATTTTCGGAGTTACCTTTATTATTTCCCGCAGAGAGTTATTGAAAAGTTTTTAATAGCAAATAACTGAACATTAACGGTGCAATCTATCTAATATCTAGTGTGAAACTGTCAATATTTATTTGTTATACGCGAAAATGTTAATAAAGAGGAATTTGTCGAGAACAGTTACCAGTATTACATTAGTTGTTAATTAATTCACTTCAGGTCTTGAAAATACATTTGGAAGGATACATAGCTCTACCACTTGAGTAAAATATGAATTTTTTAAATTGAATACTTGCTGTTTTTCAAGGTTTTTGTAATATAAAGCCCGTTTATTATTAAAATAATTATTCTATAGAATTAGTAGTGGTCTCATTCGACTCGGCACAAAATAAATTCTTCAAAAATCATACCTAAATCAGAAACATTCAATTACCTACAGTTTTTGCCCCCAAATCCGGCGTTCGGCACCATAGTGTGCCGGATAACAGCCAGTTATTAATTAGAATCATCGCTAAATGCACTCATTACAAGTAACTATAAACATTCAGCCATGATGGATTTGCAGTGCATGTTGGGAGCAGATTGCATGAATGCAAGCTTCTCATTGGGTACTGAAGGAGTTGTCATTTTTTGAAACCAAACTATGTTGGAATTGTCCATAATTTGATTCTGAACGGTTGAAATAAACGCTATTTTACCTATTTTCTGTCCGTTTTTAATGAAAAACAGTTGTAAAATCGAATGCAGCATAAAAATCCACTTAAGAATCGACTAAAATCTCAAAACTGAAAAAAATGGAGTTGTCCAACTTTGATAACAAGCTCCTTATATATATATATATATATATATATATATATATATATATATATATATATATATATATATATATATATATTTGTTTCCTCCTTACAATAACCCTGCAAGAAGGGAGTTTATTTTTGTCTGCAAGTCTCATGCAATAAACAGCATATCACTTGCATTTGTATATTAATATACTTTGTTTTTTAAAACATATTATTAGTTTTAGTTAAAATTTAAAAGTTTTCAAATTAAAACTATTAAAAAATACAACAAATGGAGAAAATTTAACAAAAGAACAGAATATAAAAATGAAGTAAAACAAAAACATGAATAATAAAGAATAAATGAATAATCAACAAGATATAAAATTAGAAAAAAATAAATTTTAGTACTACCATATAAAATGCTTTATACCACATTTTATTTGTAATAGGCATTCAATCTTCCCATTGCAATGTAAAGCTGCTCAGCAAATTATATATATATATATATATATATATATATATATATATACATATATCTACAGTGGAACATGGATAATTCGAATATTTCTCTCGGTCCCTAGAATTTAGGGCATAAACAATGTAAAAAAATCGTGGTTAATTCGAATAAAATTTGGGATAATTCGAATTCCTTACGAGCCTGTGCCTCCACTAGGAAGTGGACAGAGAGGCGGTCGATATCATATCTTGTGAAAATATTCTCACCTCGGGTAAGAAGGATAGTAGGATATGGATGTAGGGGTTCCGGGACAAGAAGCACGGCAGTCTCATAGTCTAGTTCTTGGACTCTAGGAGTTGTGCAAAGTGGTGGGTCGCGCTTCCTCCCTTCCTTGTTATAGTTCCATCCTGTCGTTTTATCCTAGAATTCTCTTCCACCATCTTCATTTCTTATTCATTTATATATCAGTCAGTGTCTAGATCTGTTGCATTGTTTGTGCCTTGAATTTCTCGTGTATAGTGCGGTTTAGTGAGTTGTTGATTTAAGATGTCAAAGCCTAGAAGTTATAAAACTTTAACGTTGTCAGAGAAAATAGCTGCGTTTAAAGAAGTTGAAAAAGGAATAAAGAAAAAATCTGAAATTGCCAAGGACTTTAGAATTCCTCCTAACACTTTATCAACTTTCCTGAAAAATAAAGAAAAAATTCTTGCCCATGAAAATTACTTTTTTTCAAAACAATAGGCTTTTGTTTTTACTTTTTTGATAAATTATTTATTACTTATGTACGTAATCATCAATTTATGAAACGTTTGTTACTGTTTTAATAAAATGTCTGTATTTTTTTTTTAAATTAAAAAATATGAAGTTCGATTTTTTACCCCTTTATTTTCAAAAACATTTTTAATTCGAATTTTGGATAATTCGAACTTTTTTCTCGGTCCCTAGGGGTTCGAATTATCCAAGTTCTACTGTATTCTTTTTTAAATATATGCTTCAAACAGGTTAACAAAAAAACGCTCTATGCTGTTTCTCCACTTCAAAATAGCAATAAAAATTCAAGTCGCAGAACCTGCGTCATGTTAGCGTGTTTCCGTTCTTATCGCTGGTGGCATTTAGAAAGCTTGGCATAAAAAACAGTTCATATTCTGTAAAGAATTTAAACACCCCCTGCAAAAATATCTCAATGAAAAGCGATGATTCACGATCGAAAATTCCAAGGAAACTGGCAACGGAAATTACTCGCTCCGCGTCCCCAACTTCCGCTTATTCCAAAAGTAACTAGTAACTCAACATTTGTTGACAATTATTATAAACTGTATTCTATCTTTGGAAGTGTTATGCAGTCTTCATAGTTAGATAATGAATATTTTTGAAAATATATTTGTATTAAAAAGGAGATTTTCTACTTTATATATTTTGTTCGGGCCTTTGTAATAATACAAATAATTCTGAAGTATGTAATAATAACAATTTTATATTTTGTTTCAGGTGAGAATTCCTTTCTGTTCTCCAAGCTATTGGCTAGCTCCAAACACATTTGTGAGTTCCTTTTGTGCACGATTTTAAACATTTCAGCGCTCAATAATAACCACTATTCATATATTCAAGCACTTAATGTTTGTAAAAATATTTTCTTAAGGCACTGTTTTAATTTTTATAAATTGTCACGGATCTTAAGCGACACACTGAGAACCTTGGGACAACGTTTCATATGGCTAATAAACATTCTTTCTCTAGTCATACCAGAGGAATGTGTTTCCACTGTACCTATATATATAGGTACCCTAGCAAAAGATTTGCACCGGAGGTGGAAACACATTTGGAATATGCGGAAAAGGTAAATTTTCATCCATAAAATCAAGCTTTTCCAAATATGCAAGCTAATTGCTGCCCCAAGATTAGAATCAATAATGATGGACTTAAAACAGAAAAAAAAAAATCATTAAATTGTTAGATATATTTTTTCCCATAATCATAAAAAAATGATTATGCAAACTCATTGAGCACATCATGTATCTAGAGCGATAGAGAACTGAAAACGCCCATACATGGCGCAATAAGACGAGAAAATATTGCCTAGCCTTCTATAAATAATTCAAATTTTAAATGCTCCACCCCAGGAATGAATAAAGCATGAAGGCCAGGAGTGGGTGGGGGCTTAGGGTGATATTACATAAGCAGGAGGGGAGACCTGTTACGCAGTTAGGGCGGCTGGGAGAAGAAGCGCATTTCCAATCGGATCTTTCTTATGGCGATTTTTAGCGTGTTTTTCCTCTTTTTCCATAGAGGGAACCGATTATTAAGGCGATCGCATGACGCAATCCGGAAGTGCAGACTAGAGGAACCATTTAAGAGCACAAAGGTCACGAAAACATCGATGCTTCAAATGTTTATACATACATACATATTATATATGTATGTATACAAATTTGCACAAAACTACGTTTTATAATTTCGGTAACCAAAAAAAAAAAAAATTGTCTATTACAGAATAATGTTTTTTTGTTTTTTTTCAAAATGTATATTGGTATCTTCATCATCATAATCATATGTGGCATGACGCACAGTGGGGACATTTCGTGTTTCAAAAAATTGATAATTTTTTTTTAAATGGAAGCTAATAAAATTTATAACAAAATTTGTCAAACGAAATTTTTGTTTCTTTTTTCCCCTGTTTATTAAATTAGGAGTAAATAACATGGGCGTATATAGAAAATAATTTCGGGGGGGCTGAGACCATTTCTGGGGTATGGAATACTAACAATTTAGATCTTGGAAGAGTTTTAGCCAACTTAAACGCTATTTTTTTTTTTTTTTTTTTTTTTTTTTTTTTTTTTTTTTTTTTACGGCGCATCTACACCTAGGTCATTAGCGCCGACGTCCAGGGTGCAGCGAGGAATTTTACCAGCGAGCCGTGGGATGATAAAATTCCTGCCGGAGGTTGGGAATCGAACCCACCATCTCCCGCTTATGAATCCAAGGCGCTAGCCATTAGACCACGGGAGACCCCCTTAAACGCTATTAAACCCAAAATAGAAAATGTTTTATTAACTAAATGATCTTATTTAATTTATTTTTAAGGGTTTTATGAAATTTTTACCGATCAAATCAAAATTTCGGGGGGGGGGCTGCAGCCTCCTCAGCCCCCCCCTTATATACGCCCATGATAAATAATGCACGAACATTTACAATTGAACATAAAATTATATCTTATTTTTCATCTAACATAATATCAGCACAGATATCGTTGAAATTAAACATTCAAGTCCAGATTAGACTTAGAAAAAGAACAGACATCTTCAAAACATAAATTTATCTTAAATCAACAAAGCGATTAATTGAAATAATATGATTTTTGAATGATTTGAAAATAGATTTTGATCTTGTCCATGTCTAATCAGAATTTGAATGTTTAATATCAATGTTCCGTAAATTATTGACATGTAATTTAATTAGCAAGGGAAACAAAAAACAAAATCTGACTAGTCAAAGTTGTTCCAAATTGTATTAGCTCTCATTTAAAAAAAAAGAATGCATTCAAATCAGTTAAGATTTAGAGACTGTAGCCTTTTTTGAAACACGAAATGTCGTTTGGCCCCACTGTGCGTCGTGCCACATACAATGATGATGATGAAGATACCAATATAAATGTTGAAAACAACCTTTATTCCGTAATGGACAATCTTCTAATGCGTTGATTTGTTTTTCTTGCTCCCTGTCTAAATTATGTGTGTCACTTCAATTACTTTACAAGTAATTCAAAATACATTGTTTATATGAAAATGTATTTGATTTATAATAAAAAGTAGTTACATTGGTACACCACAAGACGGAACCTCAACAATATTTATTTTCTCGACCTCAACAGTCAACGATCTTCTCCGAATAAATTATTTACTTTTCAGCAATTCTCTGAATTTTTATTTTTTATTTTTTAAGGCGCTTAACGTCTAGGTTATCAGCGCCTGGATTTTCTCTAAAATTGAGTTAACATTTAAAACCAAATTTTTAGCTTTTTTTTCTTACGATAGAATTATTTCACAAATCAAATTGATCACATTCCAACATACTCTGATGTGATTGAGATGCACTAAAAAATCTGAGATCAGATATTATTTCTATAACAAGCAATACTTTTATTGAGACATCAAAAAAGTGTGGATAGTAGTTGAAGTACTGATAGATACCGCTAGACTTGATAAGAGTAGAGCTGAGAGAGTGTTTTACCCTCAGCTTTAGTGGTGGGAATGCCCGAGACGCAGGATTGGATGTAGGGGACAAGGTATCCCAGGTGGCGGGACAATTCTCCTTGGGACAGTCCTTCGTCAAGACAAGCAAACCAATCGGAAAATCCCATTTTCTTTTTTCTCTCTCCCACTCTCTCCCTCTCTTTTTCACAGACACTCGCGCACATATTCTCTCTCCCTCTCTCTTAACTCGCACAGCCTTCTCTGCCTTAGTCGATTGCTCGTTTTGTCAATCGCTTTCCGAACGCGCAGCAACAAAATATCTTACGCAGCAGCGTCAGGCTCTGGGAACTGTAATTGCTTGGCGATAGGAAGAGTTCAGGAATTCAGAACGAACAAAAGTACTATGTTTCTTTCCGTTCTGCTTGGACAACGTATTTCTATTACAAATTACATAAAAAGGAGGTAGGTCTTTTGATAGTTGATAGTACCAGAGCTACTATATATATATATATATATATATATATATATATATATATAGTACCAGAGCTACTATATATATATATATATATATATATATATATATATATATATATATATACACTAGTTGTTCCCCGGCGTAACATGCTACACCTACTTTCTGCATCTAGGAAAGCAAAAATAAATTTGAAACCAAACAAGTTTCGAACCCGTGACCTCCGAAGTGTGAGTCCTAGACGTCTTTGACCTAGCCGTCGCACAGTGGGACGAAACGATCAAAACCCGCGACTGTGGCCGAATTTGAAACTTTTTTTTTTTTTTTTTTTTTTTGTTTGACAACTACAAGGACTTGTTCCACTCATTCCAGGGTATCTGAAAAAAAAAACAGACTGCGCAAAAATAATCGTAATACCCCATACTTTTAACTTTTCCCCGCGAATTTCTTAGGATATGCCGTATTTCTGTGTTCAATTCATTATTGATGTGGCACAGAAGCATACTTTTTTTTTCACCAACAAATATTTTTGAGCGTGTGTTGGTCAATGTACGCTTCTGAAAAAAATAAACTAAATTTTTAAACAGCACTTTTTTGTTGTTTTTTTACACCTTTTGTGATAAAAAATAGGTGTAGTTAAAAAGAAAAGGAAAATAGAAGAGTGTGTGGCAAGTTGTCGGGGATCTGATAAGGGATATAGTAAGATATATACCTAAGTAAGGCTGGCCACACACTATGAGGTAGACCGGACAGGTACCCCCGTCAGGTGCACCTGTCCGGTCTACCTGTGACCCACACTGTTCAGGTGTACCGGACAGGTTTGTCAGTCTTCAACATGGATCCTCCAGGTGATGATCTACTTTATCTCTCTCTATTTGCAGTAATATTTGAGACACGTAAAAACAAACGAAAAAAACCGCAAACAATGGTTAACTGCTGAACGAATTAAGAGATGAACCAACAGATTATCGCAATTATCTGCGCATGAACGAATCAGTTTACATAGAGTTATTGTTACTTGTATCTCCTTTCATTAAGAAGAAATATACACAAATGAGGGCCGCTATATCCCCACACGAAAAACTAACAGCTACTTTGAGAATCTTGAGGAGTCAATTTTCCTCTACTCCTTTCGAATATTAGATCGAAAACTATTAATTTTACTTTTAGTCATACTCTCGTTTGCATTTGGATATATTTTCTGCAGTTTGTATACTAATTTGCGATATGCAGCATCCCTTTTATTTCTATTGTGAAAATCAATCAATCTATTGTCTTTTATTTTCCATAAACATGGCTCATTTTTATAAATTTCGATGAAATCACTAAGAACTTCGTTAATTTTATGAGACATTTTACACTTTAAACTGATTCCTTAAATAAATAAATAAAAAGGCCACAACGGTAAAACAAATCAACACAAATCAGAGTTGCAGATAACTGAGACCTCACATTTTCACATGCACCGGACGGGTGAACCTGTCCGGTCTACGTCATAGTGAGTGGCGGCCCTATGAGATATACGTAAACAATTTATCCGCCCGGGCTGAGGAGCCCTATTAATGTTTGAAGTTCTTCAAAGTACTGGGCATATAGCGGAAACAGCTTCATCGCCGAATAGCTCATTAGGTTATTCAGATGCAAGGTCGCCGATTTGGCCCATTTTTTTCTCGTGATTCAGCATCGAAAAATAGTCGACATGTGTCCGAGCGTTTCGTTCAATACGCCTTAGGAGCCGAGAAATAAAATAAAACAGGTTACAAAAGCTTTATTATATATAACGAGTTTAGAAAATGATATCGGCATGATTTTTTCACCAATTTGTTTGTTTTAGAGAGTAGATTACAGAAAAAATACAATCGTTAAACAATAATTTATATTTCGTCAAATAAATTCAAAAATATGTTTAAGTTTTTAAGTAAACTAGCATTATACATTTTTTCACACCAAAAATAATAGCAGATTTAAAATCAGCATCCCTAGAAACCCTTATTTGGTAAATATCATCGAAACCAAAAAATAATCATCTTTTCCAGTCCGTAAGAGACACTTTGTAAGTGAAAACTTTACGCAACGTTTTGAAATTCAATATCTCCTCTTGAGATAAACCAATATTTACGTCCTTGGGCACCTTCTAAAGAAGAAAGACTCCTTTTTATAACCATATAAATGACTATTGTATTATCTTAGACGATACTTGTAAGAAATGGTTCTCAAAATAAAAATAAAATTATAAATTTCTTGCATATAACGTTTAGCCCAGAACACTATAAAATACCCCGATTGGGAAAAAAATGTATAACTTTGGGGCCTTTATCGTCCGTTCAAATTTGGTTTGATTTTGCTCAAAACGCCAGCTTCCCTGACATTTTTATTATATTTTGATTAAAAATGTACACCATTAAAAAAGTTTAATGGTGTAAATTTTTGTCAAGTATGTCTATTATGTAAAATAATTTTTTTTTAACAATTTGTCACTCAAAAGGCTCCAAAACTATCGAACAGAGTGACGTGGGGAGGATTCCATGGGATTCAGTGCATGAAAAACAAAAGGAAATTATACTTCCCACCCCTAAAATATAAAACCTGAAATTTTAGGTTTTTGGTCCATTATTTTTGGTCATTGACCAAAAATCCCGCCAAGATAAAAATAAAATGACTTCAGATTTGAGTTCTACGCCCTCGAAAACATTTGGTTTTGGGTTTTCAGGTCGAAACGAGGATGTTAAGAGGTATAAAATTGAATGTCTGCGGTTTTAAGCGTTTCGTCCCACTGTGTGTCGGTGTGAATTTGTATACGAAACAAACATCCAGACAGACAACTGGTAGACGTTTTTGACCTATACTATGACACTCCCCGTATCAAAAAAAAAAAAACAAAAAAAAACGATAAACGACATTGTTCTAGTAAAAATGAATTGTAAATAATTATAACATTTAAGGGGTTTTGACCTAAGTATATTTTACATCAAGAATTGTTAAATATCATCAATTTGACGGTATTTTAGTTTAACATTAATTAGTGGTTAGATTAAATATTTAGCTGTTATGCAATATGTATGCTTTGTTAAATAATTAATTCTGATTCGGTAAGCTTCATGAAATTTTAATAGATTCAAAAGAAAGAGTTTTTTTTAAAGCGATCGTTCACAATTTAACTAATTTATTATTCAATTAAATTCTGTCTTGAGTTATTTTGTTTTATTTGATGTAATTGTGTGTTTAGTATTAATATTATAAGTAATTATTCTGTTTAATTATTCATTAAATGACCCTTAGCTCAAATATATATAACTGGCGAATAAGGCGGAAGGTCAATAAAATATCGCCACACACTTTTACACTTTTTATTTATCTACCCTACATGTTTCGCACCCTTTTTGGTGCGTCTTCAGGGGAACACGCTTAAACATTAAAGTCAGCCTCAACCTGAGGGATGGAACCTTCCACTAGCAGGACCTCGTCTTTTGCGTGTTCCCCTGAAGATGCACCAAAAAGGGTGCGAAACATGTAGGGAAGATAAATAAAAAGTGTAAAAGTGTGTGGCGATATTTTATTGACCTTCCGCCTTATTCGCCAGTTATTCTGTTTAAGTTTTCACAAAGCAAGGACATCGTTAGTGTCAGGAACAAGAGTTCCTTAACGTTCTGTATAGTTGAACTAAATCGGTTATGAATAAAATGAAATGAGTCTCATTCGTCATATGTACAAAAGAGATAAATATGGTTCTACCATGGCAATTCCAAAAATAAATAATGTTCTCATCTCCTTTACTTTTTTCTTTACTTTTTAAACTTCTATATAAAATTCCTGCAGCATCTGATGATTAAAGCTTTTTCCTAATCAGACAAATGCTCGGAACCTCATCAAATGAATGGGGCAAGAGTGAATAGTCCGTCATTGCACCGGAAAGCTGCTTCATTCCTCATTTATGTTTCAGAAATGGGATTTTCGGAAACCTTTTAGTCTTTCATGATTTACATCCGAGCATTATTAATCCGTTGAATTTTCATCTTACGGGTCTTATAAAAGGAACTCATAAAAAACCTGCAAAATAACATTTTTGAGCCACCCCTTGGTCTAATAGCTAGCGCCGTGGACGTTATTATAATAATAAAGGCTACGTTATTATAAAAATAATAATACTTTTAATAACGTAAATTATTATTTTAACGTACATTATTATTATCAACATTAGATTATACCTCAAAATGGATATTCCTTGACAAACTTTCTTAATTTTATCTAAACGCTAACCGGGGTTGATCCTCCCAATATCTTAACAATGGGGATAACACATGAATTATCTATGCACAAAATGGTGTCATTTGTCATTTTACGCAGATGGACAACTGAATGTTCCCCCCCCCCATGTACTTCGTTTTAATAACATTGGATATTCACATCGCATTATATTTCTTTAGAAAATTATTTATTCTGCTCTATATATATCCGCTTCATGTTATTTGACTATATATTATATATCCATGTCATATGGCACTTTCATATCGCTTCATAAGGCTAATACATTTCGTTTATCACATTGTATGTACAAATAATATGAACTGTTCGAATCACTTTATGTGCTTTCAGAACATATGACAATCACTTTTCTCCATATTGCCACGTCATATGGCTAGTTCACATTTTATTATATATACATGTCATATGGCTAGTTCACATTTTATTACATATATATATGTCATATGGCTAGTTCACATTTTATTATATATACATGTCATATGGCTAGTTCACATTTTATTATATATACATGCTATATGTCACTTTCTAGTCGTATTATATATCAACACCTTATGAATAATTCATTTCGTCTTACATATCCTTCTCACATTGTATGTACTAATAATATGACCAGTTCAAATTATATTCTGTGTATTCACATTATAATTAATTAATTAAATTTTAACGTCCATTTATTATTAACTACGAATTTTAGGACGGGTTATCTATAGGTTACCACCCTTTTCTAGCCAGGATAGGGGTGATGCCTTTTCTTTTTTCGAAAGAAAAGCCACCGCCCCTAGTGGGAATCGAACCCAAGACCTTTGGCACGGAGTGTTAAGAGCTCACGCCTTAACCCTCACGGCTACCGGGTCTCCTTCACATTATAAGACTTATTCTATAAATAAGTCTTATAATGTAAATTTCTCTTTACATTCAGTGATATTGTAGTTGTCTAATGTGAAAACTACGATTTATAGTTTCCTGTTTCCATGTAATCAACGTCCCATCAAATTTTATGATAACGTCACTCCTTTTGCACTTCTGGGCTCCATCACGAATTTGAAGACGATTTCTGATCGAAAAGTCCTAGGGATACAAATTTGTTTCGAGAAAAACTATAGGGGATGAGTTCATAAGAAAATATAGGTTTCATCCCTTTATTTGGTCTCAACCACAGTAAACTTGTGCATAAACAAAAACATTTCTGGAAAGCCTTTACAAAATAACAAATAATTGTTTCTGTGCAGTACCTATCTAGTTTTTGTCTCATTTTATAGAAAACTATGTGCACATGATAATGTACATGTTATTCTTGGCTCTACTAATTATGATATAATTACGACAAACATTATTACAATTGGGGTTGACTAGTTTTGTTATTTGACTAATCTAATTTGATTGGTATTTTAATTATTCCGTTTGCGATCGTTGTTCAAAGGACACCGAGGAAGAGGTTTTGACCTCGAAAACGTTTTGTCCAATAAATGAATGATATACTGCGGAGAAGTTTGACCATTTCTTCATCCTAAATTACTATAAACATTCTTCTTCTTGTTATATCAGGCTGTTCCACAAGCGAGCAGCTCTTAATAATCTGCATTTTCCTAATTTCTTTTATTGCAATTAAGACAGTGAATTAATATCATTCATAGCACTAAGCACTGCATTTTTTTAAAAATATTTTTCTTCTTTTCACCGAGTGATTTGGAGTGCCTTCACCTAATAAGAATACTTCTTTTCAGGCTCTTTTTTTCTTGTAAAGATACCGATAACATTATGTGAATCCGCCATTTACAAACTGTTATTTTTTCGTTAATCGTTTATTAGCTGACTCCCCAACTGTTTATTTGTTAATGTTTTTTTTTTGTTTTTTTTTAGAAGAACGACAATGCTAGAACTAGGAAAATGATGGTGACTGTCAAAATTTTTTTGATTTCTACAACTCAGTTTTGAATTAAATAAATAGCCGAGACATGGCACATACTTGAATGGTTGATGTGGTTAAGCACTTGAACACAGATTTATATAAAATTTTGGCATCAGAATTGCTTATAGTATTCTACCCAAAACCCTTTACCCTTAAAGTTTAGTTCAAAGTGACTTGCACCACTTTTATTCTCAACATGTAAATTCCTCCAATCACAGCCTCAGTCCCCCGATTTTATACGAAATAACATGAAGACAATTTCATTATTTCTGGAAAATGAAGAGCGCCCCAATGTATTATTTAAAGAACGCGTACGAAATTGCCATAAGAATAATGTGACAAATGGAGTAGAAACAATATACCTATAGTGAGAGAGATAGATCTTGTCATCTGGGGAAAGCGCAGAGGGGGCTTGGCGTTGTCAGTTCTACTACCTTCCCAGCCCACGCTCTATCTAGGCGCGGGACTAGGAGAGGGAGGAGTGGCAACCCGGCAAGGCCGTTATTGGCTAGAGGTACCTCTACGTTCCTCTACCCGTCCACAGCCGGTTGACAAACTCAAACTATAATGTAGTATTATACTACATATGTACAATATTACATTTTACTCGAAATTCAAAACTACCGAACTAAAACTAGTCTAGATTGTAGTGCCTTGTGGCACCAGGACCAAAACATTTTTGGACATATGCTCTGTTCTGGAAGCATGTTTTCTCTGAGAACGTCTACTCGCAATATGGAGATTTCTACATATTAGAGACAAAAAATGTTTCTACATCTAAAATCGAATTTTTCTTCTATAAATTAAAAATTCATAATATGCTCTATCATATTTATTTAATAGAAAGTACAGGAAAAAGAGCCTGAAAGAAGTCTTTAATCAATAATAAGGAGTCTAATTGTTTTTGTTTGTTTGTTTCATTATTTAAAAGGGTTTATGCTGAGGATACATTCTCCGGAGGAAGAGTTAAGCCCTACCGGCACGAGGCATTTCAAGAACAACTAGCAAAAAAGGAGAAAAAACAACATCAGAACTAGTAACAAAACGCTGATGGGATCATTAAGCTAGGTATGTTTTCAATTCTGCGTTTTAAGACTGCACTCTTTTCATTTATGCCGATTTAATCCACGTTAGGGTAAATATGTTTAGTTTTAATGAAAAACAATTTTTTTCAATTCGCAAAATAATAAGGTTGACAACCCGTGATTATGGCAAAACAAATAATAAATATTTATGGCAAATGATGTGATATACAGATAAAATACACGATGTATCGAACCTACACAACTAAGAAAAGGTTTCCTATAAACACCGATATTAGATAATAAGTCCTTGTATTTGCGATGCCCGGTTTTAAACATATGACAAGAAATATCTACTATAATATATAAGACATTTATAGACGTACAGCACTAGTCTACATTAAATTTATTTATTCAATGTATATCATGCTTCCGGAAACGGTGTATAGTCCACGAAAATGCTCCTGAACTAGGAAAATATTCCAAACGGAACCTTACGCTGTGACTATATGTAGGCACGAAACCTTTACCGATGGAGCCTTACGCCACGATAGCAGAAGGACTCGGAAAATACTCTTGACGGATCCTTACGCGACGAGTGATAGACCACGAAAATGCTACAGAAGAAGACACACGCAATGACAGCGGAAGGCCTGGGAAAACATACCTCCACATGAAGCTTTACGCTGCGACGACACATTGACCACGAAATCGCACCAGACAAAGCCACACACATTGGCAGCAGAAGGAGCACGAAAATGCTCCAGACGAAACCATTCAATGCGACGTCTCTCTATGTTTCGAGGCGGCGTATTACATGGCGACCTAGACCCAGCAAGTCTCAAGAGGGCACCTTACTCTACCAAGGTAAAGATGGTACTGGAGTCGCAGCATGCAGTCTTCGTCTAGACCCTGGTCACGACTGAAGAGGCCCCTTACATCACGTCTGGTCTCCGGGGGCGTAGCCTTCGCTTCGAAACCAAATACCAGACATGCCACGGGTATAAATCTAAGCAGTATAGTGCGCTGAACGAGATGTTTTAATTCATTTGATTTCATAATACTAGGTACTTGTTTCCATTTAGGTGAACATTTTCTACAGTTTTATTTTGCCAACTTATTATATTCTCTTGGTATATAATATGCAATAAAAGTAATAACATTTGTTTCTCTTTCTTTGTCTTATGTTGATAAATGAAGCGGCTCCTTATTGTTCTATCACCTAACTCTCTACTTCCGTGCACAAAATCTTGCCCATTAAATTTTATAAGGATCCATAAGATCTAATAAGAATCAACCTGTCAACTCGTTTCGCTGATCCCTTCGAAATTCATCAGCATTTGAAACCTACATCAATTTTAAATCTTAAGACTATGCCATCTTCGATACAGGGTGTCGCTAGTAGATTACAATAATACAGGGGGTGAAACAAGACCAAAAATTTAGTTTAATGCTGCCAACCAAATGTTTCTATCTGTTTTTGTTCCAGACATATGCCTTTTTAAAGGTTATACTGGAAAAAGACATGTTTTTTTTTACAAAAATAAATTTCTCTGCTTGAACACAATATTTTTCCATGTTAGATAACTTGATTAAAATCAGAATTACATTTAATGTACTCTCCATGTTCACTGTATTTTTCAAACAGGAACAAATTTTCAAAAAGTTGATATTAATAAAAAAAGTCTAGTTAGCGACAAATTTTCAAGAATCACTATTCTCTCTACAACAAAAAACTGTAAACTGCAGAATCTCACGAAAGTTGTAAAATTGAATTACAATACCAGTTCTGAAAATGCCAGCGGTATTGTCAGAACTGAGATTATCTGTCACTTTCATAATGCATTTAGAAATTTGGGGGAAGAACTAACAAATAAAACTAATATCATGTTTATATTTTCTGATGAGATCAAAATAAAATTAAAATTATTCTTGATGAAAGTCTTACATTACAGTTGAATAAAAAAAAAAAAAGGAAAAGAAGGATTATCTCGAAAATTATAAAAGGGGTTTTCTACAAGTAAGGTTTTTTTTTTGTTTTTTTTTTATTTATTTTTTTTTTTTTTTAATATCCTTTAGAATGACATGTGTAAAGCAGATAAAAACTTGCTGTTTACTGCATTGAACTACATATTGGGCCTTGTTTCACTCTCTAAAGTATTTGTATGTACTGTCATCTAAAAGTGCATAAGTAATGCATTACTCTTAGATTATTACGGTCAATATAAAAACGCTCTGAGAAGACATTGGTCAGGTAAGTCAGACTTTAAGAAATATATTCCACAGATTCTTGGCAGACACTAATTTGCATGATATAAGTTATAAACTGTCAACATTGGTCTTCCTCTACCTCCAGGCATTTCCATTGCTGACAAAGGCTACCAATGAGTAGCCGAAATGTCCAAAATATAGATTTTTTTTACCAAAAATCACATTGAGGATTCTTTAGCTGAATCCCAACCATTCCATCTTTACATAAGTTATAAAGTAACTGAATTAAGGAATATTTTGTTCGCCGAAGAGCTCAATATTTGTAGTTACGTGCTTAAAATTTATAGTGTCATTGGCTCTTGCAAGTTAGGTGAAGTTAGTACTCTTGAAAGTAGGATAATGGGATTATCTGGAGGAGCTAATTCTAGGATAACAGGACTACAATATTCAGGAGGTTATTAGTATTCCTAGGAAGTCTCTCTAGGATGGTCTTTCAGCCACTTATGCCAGTATCAAAATATATATTATCTCAAGGTAGTTTGGTTTAATAACATATTGACAGCCCAATGTAGTAGGATCCTTGTTCATTCATTCCAATTAATTATTATTAATTAATGATTAAATTTATGACTAAAATTGTCCCCAATTAACTGCGTCACTATTCGGTTTTGGTTACTAACCTTTATCATGCAAATTATCTCTAGTTTTGGGATGATTGAAAATATTAGATCAACACACATCCATAGGGTCACGTTTCCAGACCCTATGGATGTGGTTAAACTATTTTAGCAATGGGACCCATGAAAGATAACCTTTCTTCACAAATGGATGTTTACAAACCAGTGACAATCAATAAATCCCTTCACCAAAAGATGGAACCTCATAATGAAAGATCTACTTGTAAATTGCTTATGGAGACGCCAGATGGTCGGAGGAAAATGGAGTCAAAATAAATGTTTACTGTTCCGATCATACTAGACGAATCCTCAGATCCTTAGCTGTTTCCCGTTTATAATAAATAAGCATATTTAAAAAATAAAAATAAGTTCCAACGTTTTTAGAAATCCTCCCTATAAATTATTTATTTTTTATTTATTTATATATATATATTTTTTTATAATTTATTTACCTTTATAATTATTATTTTATTTTGTTGATAAATCTTTTCAGCTACTATAGTATCTTTTTGTATTTTCTTTTTTCATTTAGCTTTGTATTTCAACATTTAGCTTTGTTCGCACATTGAATTTGAGAGTAAATAGCCTTTGTTGTGTACTCTCAATAAATAAATGATAAATAAGCAAAAGAATTAGAGAATCCGCGCATATACCCCTTAATTTCCTTTTGGACTTACTATTAAAAAAGGGACAGTACTCAAGAGAACACAACCTAAGTGACCGCTACTGTCAAGAAATTCTCTTGGATCTCTTTACCACCCACAAGATTACAGTGTTCACAACAAAATCCAGTGTCTAACTCATTTTTCTCAAAAAAGTCACTTAGATCCATGCACTTCTGGGGTCCGCATGTAATAAATTCAATTCGTTCATGAAAAAAAGACAAACCCGTCTTAAACAATTTATGTCTGTCTTTAGATATATCGGAAATTTACAAATTACAGTCTATGCCTTGGATAATGACAGAACTTTTCAGTATTTCCAAGCAGCTATAAAGGTGCACCGGTGAACGTTTGGCCTCTATTGGCATTATATCCCACCCTGCTCTACTGAACTAAGGACCATTTTTACATGTTATGATTTCACAAAAAATAAGTTAAATTTAAATTTAACTTCATAGCCTAGCCCCGAAGGAGGAGGGTTGCAAAATGTTTAAAACTTTACAGGGGGCTAACTGGAGGAGGTTTCGCAGAATCAGAATACACTCCCTCTGTATATTGTTACAACAAACACCTGCCAAAACAAGCCCTCTAGGGCACAAAATTGTTTGCATTCTGATTCTTGCGAAACTAACAATTCCATGAATCCCCATATAAAGTTTCATGAAATTTGTTAGCCTATCCTTTCCCTTGTGTGTAAAGGGAAATAAACATTTTACTTATTGTAGGATACATTTTGCCAACCCATTTCTTAGATATGTTGTGTATTGGTGTAAAATTAGCAATGCAAACGAGTAACATCTTTGGTCAAAGTGTGTAAAGTTTCTCACCAACCACCAGATATAAGGCATAACTAAGTTTAAAAAGAATGCCCAGATTTTCCTTATTCTCCCGGCAATAATGGGTATGGTAAACTTATGGTAAATATACCAGCGACCTTAGATCATTTAATGTTTCATACTTCATACGGTTGGACTGATGTTAGTTCTCTTCATAAAGATTCAGGCATACCTCGAAAGGGCTCCATCCTATAGTCTTTTCAGAATGAGATGCATATAGTTAGTCGTCGAGGTGACAAGAAGTAAAAGATTGGTTAGGATTTGGCAGAGAAAACTGTCAGATTTTCGGAAATCTTCTATTAACGACTACAATAGATGACAACGAAGTTTTTTTTTTTTTATTAATCTCTTAGTTTATACTATATATTTATTATTTAGCAGAAGAAGGCTGCCAATGAGCATGCGGAAAGGTTCAACATATCGCACTAGTAGTTCTAAAGTGACACAACTCAAAATAAATCTCAACTGAAAATGTGTCACTCTGGCCTATGTAGGGGCCTTAGGATTAAGACAGGAAGGGTGACAAAAGTGCCCTCTGGTGTACAAGCTCTGAATTTAGACATATTTACCATGTCTTTCATAGTCATAACTATGACGTCGTGAATAAAACAGATTTTTGAGTTGTGTAACTAAGAAATATTAGTGTGTTATAGATTTTTCGTAATCTTACTGTTTTTCTTTGCCGAATCCCAACTATTCCTTGACTTCTGCATTTAAAAATCGTTGGGCTCCACATAAGAATCTGCTTCCTAGCGGGGAGAACGCCATTTATATCAGATATTTCATTTTCGTCCGATGTCATAATACTCCCTATGTTATTTCCTCAACTTACGTATACAATTGGCCACCTCTCGTCGCTTGTTTTAAACGAGAGCATCTACTTTACGATGCTTTGATTGGATTTTTTTTACCATAAATTCTGTTTTAGTAATAAATACGAATTCATAAAAAGACATGATCGCCATAAACATAGGAAATTTAAATTTACTCTGTTTCTATTGGGAATTGAAACATACTTTATAAGAAATTTTGATTGCATATGAGGTCTACTATAAAGTAGTACAGTGAAGTAGTTATATATATATATATATATATATACATATATATATATATATATATATATATATATATATATATATATATATATATATATATATATACGGGGTGTCCCAGTATATGTGTCCACCCCCTTTTCCTCCTAGAGTTGTTGGAATTTCGAAATGAAACTTGGTAGGTCATAGTTATGTTGCATGAGGTTACTTTTGAAGGTTTAGTTGACTTTGTAACATTCTCCAGTTTTTCTCCAGCGCATCTAACTCTTGATTTTCCAATGGTGGCAGGTATTTTTTATGACGAATTCTGATAGAAAATTTAATTTGAGGACTAATTTATTCCGAGACATCTTTTGATCCGACGCACCGTTTGCGCGTAAAACGCAAAAAACTGAAACATTTCGCCCTTTTGTAGACAAATTCCTATTTATCACTGAAACCAAGCCTTGTACGTAAAAACACCTCAATGTAAACGTTGTAGCCTATTAATTTTCCTTTCAGATGATACCAAGATCAAAGTTGTAGATTAAATATTTAGCGGGGTATTATGAATGAAAACAAAGGCAAATTTTTTTTTTAGTTTTATGATATAATAATTTCATATGGAAAAATAAATTTATTCTGTTCTGTTTTATAATAATTTTTCTATAATTTTTTTCATAAAGTAAATAAGTACTTTTTTTTTATTGTTTATGTCAGCTACTTTTTTTTCTATTCATATCGATTTTCTGAATTGTTACTTTTTAAAACTTTGAAGGTATATTATTCATACATAATATCCCGTTAAATATTAAACCTACAACTTTGATCTTGGTATCACCTGAAAGGAAAATTAATAGGCTATGATATTACGTTTGTATCGAGGTGTTTTTACGTAAAAGGCTTGGTTTCAGTGATAAATAGGAATTTGTCTACAAAAGGGCGATATTTTTCAGTTTTTTTGCGTTTTACGCGCAAACGGTGCGTCGGATCAAAAGATGTCTCAAAATAAATTAGTCTTAAAATTAAATTTTCTATCAGAATTCGTCATAAAAAAATACCTGCTGCCATTGGAAAACCAAGAGTTAGAAGCGCTGGAGAAAAACTGGAGAATGTTACAAAGTCAACTAAACCTTCAAAAGTAACCTCATGCAACATAACTAAGACCTACCAAGTTTCATTTCGAAATTCCAACAACTCTAGGAGGAAAAGGGGGTGGACACATATACTGGGACACCCTATATATATATATATATATATATATATATATATATATATATATATATATATATCCTTCTTCACTATGAAAATATAATAGAAAACATACAAAAATATTCACAAGCATTTCTCTCTGCGCCAAGTGATGTACATAAAATACAAGACATACTTCCACATAACATAGATAAACAAGATCTACAGGTACCATGACTGCCAGCCTGCAATTCACTGGATTCATTAAACGATAATGATTCACTCACCAATCAAGTGCTATAACTAAGGATAATAATGATTCAATCACCAATCAAGTGCTATAACTAAGGATAATAATGATTCACTCACCAATCAAGTGCTATAACTAAGGATAATAATGATTCACTCACCAATCAAGTGCTATAACTAAGGATAATAATGATTCACTCACCAATGAAGTGCTATAACTAAGGATAATCGTTGCAATTGATTGTTTATTTCTATTTATAACGGGTTTTTTATGTTTTTCCTTTTCTTATGATTTTCTTGAAAATGTGTACATAAATTATTTGGAATGTAATGAAGTATTATTATTTAGTTTTTTTTATAATGAGTCATTTTACAGTTATGATATACCGAACTCATGTAGGTGAAACAAAGTTATTCATTTATGTACAAGATTGTAAATGTTGAACTAATAAATTCAATTAAATTCTTTTCTATTCTATATATATATATATATATATATATATTAATAGTGTTTGAGTAATTATACAGTACTAAATGTATTTAATGTTGTTAGTTGTTGAGCTGTGTGTTTGTTGCTGAAGCTATTAGTGGCGTGGATGGCCCCCTGCCAGGTCCACTGGTTGCTGTTCCCCCTTATGTCTTCCAATACCTACATTACAGATTGCAGAGTTCTCATTCTTATCTAACCACAGCAATCAAAGAATCTTAGTTTCATTGTCTTGTTCCTCCTCTGAATAAGCCGCTAATTTAACAAGGTTTCACAAATTGAAGAACATATAGTCGCTACAAATGCAAAGTATCGAATGTGAAAATCACCACTTTTCAGAGTGGATAAGCATTTATTCATAACTTTTTTTTGGATAGACAAATATTCGGCAGATTTGACCTTTTGATAGTGGAATACTTTCCCTTTAATAGAGTGATGTAAGATTCAAGAATTTGCCGTACATAAGTCCAGCAGTAATTAGTAAAGATTGACAATGAAAGATGCATTTTTTCACATTCGTTACTTTGCATTTGTATCGACGATATGTACTGCAGACACTTCGCAATGTTACTAATGCAATCTCAAATTGAGAACTATTTAAGAGAAATCAGATTGTAGATCCTTTTAGTGTGTATACTTTAGCCTTTTAGCGTGATTCCTCCCTCCCTCTTCAGGGAGGAAACTAGCTTATGAAGTTGACCTCATGACGCAATCCGGAAGTGCCGACACGAATATTTCTCACGAATCTCTTTTAGATCCCATAGATCACGAATATAACGGTGGTTTAAATTTGTTTGTATATATATATATATATATATATATATATATATATTTAAATTTTAACGTCTAAACATATATATATATATATATATATATATATATATATATATATATATATATATATAAATATGCTTTTCACTCTCCTTCCGTTTTAAAAATGTCTGATTTTGATGAAAATTGCTACAAAAATCGTCCGTCTAATTTGAAAGGTCGTGTTCTTTAACCAGTAGAATCTGACCGCCGGAGCACAGTTTGCAGCGAAATTCGCCCAAACCAAATCAGAACGCTTGCGTTTTCGAATTCATATGCATGCACGTACTTGTTTTATAGGTTTCTTAACGTAGGAAAACGAATGAAACCATTTTTAAAGCGATATCTGTAACAGTTTTCGAGAAACGTTGGACCATCTACTTTTCCAAGTAATTTTCATTTTGGGTATTCAGACACGATTGATTTAGTTGGAACTTGTTCCTGAAGTTCGACATTCATCTTATCTGAAATATTTAAATTTTGGTTCCGTTTGCAGATACGAAAGTATTGGATCTTAGCATCTTTTATAAAATATCGCGAGAACGGTTGGGAAATCATGGTAAGCGGCAGGTGACAATTCGAAAGCTTACTATATTCTCTGCAAAAAAAAGGGTTACATGTAAAACATGACTACGTTAAAAAAAAAACAAAGAAAAAAAAAGCGGAAAATCGGACATAACTCTTATTCCTCTTATATATATATATATATATATATATATATATATATATATATATATATATATATATACAGAGTGATTCAGGTCTAAGCAGCCAAACTTCAGGAGGTGGTTCTAGAAATCATTTCCAACAAAAAAGTTCATTTGAAGTATGGTCCGATTCCGAAAGGGAGAGGAGCTATGTCCAATTTTCTGTTTTTTTTTTTTTTGACGTAGTCATGTTTTTTAATGAATAAGAAAGGATTTCTCAAAAATTATTAAAGATAATTAAATTATAATTATACCATCATAAAACACACAAAATTTCCTTTAAAAAAACAGTAATTTAATTCACTAAACTCATTATTAAAAGATACTTTATGTACGTCCGATAACGCACTTTTGTTTTTATCGAGGAATCAGAGTTTTTTCAAGAATTTTTTCCTCATCCCCTTAAAGGACTACAGATTCAATACTTACACGAAAACTTCTACATTTAGTAAGGGTTAAATATATGAAAATTAAGTGCAGGTTTATTGAGGGATAAATTGAACGATTGGCTCCCTTTTGTCAAAAAATGTGGAATGTAGTTATGTTACTTTCAAATACAAAATTATTCATTTTTTATCGGCCAAACTGTGGGAATCCATTGCCTCGTCCGGAAGCAATAAAAGTAACTAAAAGAAACGATTGGAAACACTTTTTACTTGAGAGATATGCCACATTTCTTGTTTTACAATTTTTCATTGATTTATCTTTTACGAGATGTATTTGGCACCCAGTTTTGATTAGAAATTTTGAGGGGAGAATTTCAAAACATTTCAGGGTGTTTGAATAATTGTAATCCAAAATTTACACTTAATTAGAAATATTTTCAAATAAAACTAAAATGTGTGCAAAACATTGCGGGAGGAAAAATTTTAAACGTCAGTTCGGCCGCTAAATATTTGGACAGACAAGGCCACATTCACGATGATGGCACATTTAACAGTCCCAATTCGCATACTTGGTCTCATGTTAATCCTTATGCCGTGTGAAGATCACACAATCAGTATCAGCTCCAAGTTAACATGTGGTGCGGAATTTTGGACGAATATCTTCTTTACTACGATGGACCTACTGCATTGACAATTCAAGACGTTCCGCTTGCACATGGATTCGTGGTTCCTGATGGACAGCTGTCCTGCAAACAGCGTCGTCAGTGCTGTTAGAATCCACTGTCCAAGTTGGTAAAGGTCCAATTGCCATTTCGGCAAATTTCAAATTTTCAATTATATTATCAAATATTTTAGAGCCAACTACATCGCATATAAGATAAATCACTGACAATTTGTAAAACGCAAAGTGTAACATATCTCCCAAATGAAAAACTTTTCCAATCATTTAATTTTTATTGCTTCCGGACTGGAGAATGGATTCCCACAGTTTGGCCAATAAAAAAAGAATAATTTTTAATTTCTTCACACAAGGTATTTGAAAGGAACAAAGCTACATTCCACATTTTTTTGGCAAAAGGGAGCCAATCGTTCAATTTATCCCGGTATAAACCTCCACTTCATTTGCATGGATATAATGCTTACTAAATGTAGAAGTTTTCGTGAAAGTATTGAATCTGTAGTCCGTTAAGGGGCTGAGGAAAAAATTCGCGAAAAAACTCCGATTCATTGATAAAAACACAAGTGCGTTATTGGACGTTCAGAAAGTCTCTTTTAATAATGGGTTTAGTGAATTTAATTACTGTTTTTCTCTATTTTATAATAATGTAATTTGAATTTAATTATTTCGAATAGTTTTTGAGAAATCCTTTCTTATTCATTAAAAAACATGACTACGTTAAAAAAACAGAAAATGGGACATAGCTCCTTTACATCTCGGAATCGGACAATACTTCAAATAAACTTTTTTGTCGGAAATTATGTCTACAATCACCTCCTAGAGTTTGGCTACTTAGACCTGAATCACCCTGCATATATGTGTATATATATATATATATATATATATATATATATATATATATATATATACATATATGTATACGTATTCTCCCCCTTTCAATGTAAGAGTAATATTTTATATATGACTGGCGAATTAGGCGGAAGGTCAACCTTACGCAGAGGCAATATCGTAACCAATGAAGGTCTACTGAGGTGCGATTATTGCTACCAATACCTCGCCTTAGGCATGTGAAATACCTTGCCTAAAGGCAATTTTTGAAAGTGTTTTTCATTTTTAAAATTAATTAGGAAAATATTTGACCTTCCGCCTTATTCGCCAGTTGATGTTTAGTTATATTTGAGCTAAGGGTCATTTAATGAATAAGTAATATTTTATAATATTCTAGATATGCTCTTATA
This sequence comes from Gonocerus acuteangulatus, assembly GCA_946811695.1. Lineage (NCBI taxonomy): Eukaryota > Metazoa > Arthropoda > Insecta > Hemiptera > Coreidae > Gonocerus > Gonocerus acuteangulatus. The sequence goes on along the minus strand of OX328127.1, from coordinate 64,353,949 downwards.
AGTGATTTATAGTTCTAGATCTCCATATTTGTTTATAGGTTTATTTAAATATATATATATATATATATATATATATATATATATATATATATATATATATTTACATTTTTACAGGCGTAATGTTCACATTAAAGACTACATGTGGATTATGAAGACTTAAATAAACGTTTCAAAAATTCGTTCGTGATTGCAACCTCAATAGCTCAATAATAAAATACCTCGGAATTCGCTAATAAAAACTTTGCAATTTATTCTTGGTAAAATAATAAAAACTTTAGGGGTTTCATTTCATTCAGTGTATTAATAATATAACATATCCTACATGATGGGATTGTGGCCTAAAATTGAAGATAATCCCTTGGGTTGGATATAAATCGGCTACTGGGGATTATGGCAGCTCGGTTCGAGGGATTAGAATATTCATTTCCCGTGGTTTTCGGGTAAAACCTCACGTCCCACCGAGGCTGATAGCTCTCTTCAACAATTCAGATGTTTAACATCAATGTATTTTAATACTGATTTGTGCAAGAAATGTTTTAATTTTTGTTGGATACAGCAATCAACAACGCCACCAAATATTATTTGTTTTATACCTACCATACATGGACAATATTGTTCATACAACAATATTGAGGAAATACTTTGCAAAAGTCAAACACCTGTAGATGACAACATAATATTAATCACTAATTGCGATAGTCATCATAATGATATGTACTTCGACTCGGAGGGTTGAACTATATTTATTGATATTTTATAAGAAAAATAGAAAAGCCCTAATAATGGATCCTTTATGAATGTAATGATCTCAACTAAGCTTCAAAAGTGGACAAGGAAAAAAAAAGCAATCTATAACAAAAGCATTCCGTGCCTAAAAGCGGAATTCATAAGCTTACGCTCTACAAGATACCACGGACTACAGCGCACAGTGTACCGATCCCTATAACTAGATTAACAAAACTCAAGTAAACAGATGATAAAACTAAGTAGATTATACACTATAGATACTTTAGATAAGGCGAATTCGCATAATTATATAATTATCTTTGGTTACTGGAAATTGTAGGAGTAGGGTAAAGTATCCGAGAAGCTGCTGAGTATAATTTCGACATATCCAAATGTATTTGTGGAATGGAATCAATCCGTTTTTAATTTAGCTTAGGTTTTTAGGTACTATTTATGCAATTATTTGATATAGGTTAATGGAATTTAAAAAAAAAATCTGTTCTTTCAAACAAAGATTTTTTTTATTTATTTAAGAGAAATAAAAAAAGCCAAAGAAGTCCAGACTGATTTATTTTTCAGATGATAGTTCAAAATGAGAAGTTTCAAATACCATCAACCGCTTTTTGCGATTTTTTTGCTCTAACACCTTTAAAATGTTTTTCTAGTAGCTTATCAGTGTATTACTAGTATAGTTTGTTAAGAAAAAAATTCTTCTATAAATAGCACTTTTGCAGCAAACGAAGCCGTTTTGGTTTTTGTTTTATCGGTTACGTCCATGTCCTCTGATATTATTCATGGACGTATTTGCTTTTGACACATTTTTGCATTTACGTCATTGTTCTTCCGGAACAGTGATATTACCACCGCTGGAGCACAACAGGGGATACATGGACACCACTTGGAAGAGAAGCCGAATATGTACAACATGAAAATATATATATATATATATATATATATATATATATATATATATATATATATATATATATTCTTGTAGATCCTCTGCTTCGCTTCCCAGCGGTGTACATTTTCCCAGAGTGATATTTCTCCTGATTCCTCTCAGCCTTCATCAGACTCGTCTCAGTTTTTCCTGAAAAAATGGACTCTGCTGGGGAATGAAGCCGACGGTGTTCAAGTATTATATATATATATATATATATATATATATATATATATATATATATAAAATCAGTCCCGTAACAGGTCACGAGGGCCCTGAGGGGCAGATACTATAGAGGTATCCGATTCATGACCATACGGCACACTAGGGAGATAGTGTGGTCAGTAGGGGAGACTGTTGTACCTTGGATCAAAATTTACTTTTATATTTTTTTAAAAGCCATTTTCCAAAATATTCCAACAGAAAAACTCCCTCCTGATGACACAATTATTCCTACACAATATGTATTTTTTGAGAATTTGAATATTAAACGGTTGTAAAGAAAAAAATATATTTATCTTTTATTTAAACGTGATCAATGGTACAAGACCATAATGTACCATTGATCACGCCCTAGTGTACCTTGGATCGTCAACGTCAAGTACCTATAACGAAGATAATATGTGTTAATAACAACATTTTAAATAGAAATTTGTATTTTATTGTTTCATTAGACACATAATTAAGATTGTATTAAAGTTTAGCCTAATTTTTATTTACAAACATGTGCAAATTAGTTACAATATGAATCACAAAACTAGTAATTAGAAAAATTAGGTATGTAAAAGACTCAAAATTAGTTAACGTTATAGCTAGAAAAGTCTACTTGGATCCACAATTGCCCATCAGTTCTTGCAGATCCACTTCATTCTATTGGGGTTGGCAGTTTTACCACAATATCTTCTGCTACAACATGAAATATTTCTTCAGCTTCTTTCTTGAAGGATTTTGCACCGTGGTCACGCCGGTCTCATCTTGGTTCCAAATTCTTTGCGGAGGGAATGGTCTAATGCGCTTGTGGACATCTTCCAAAAAACCTACCTACATTTGATTTATTGAAACTAATTGCACGTGACATACTCGCTTTTAAGGGTTTCTGATGGCTAGACCACCTTCCACGGAATACCGTTTCAAAAATAACCTCATCCACTCTTCTCCGTCAATTTGACTATCGTTCCATATAGAGAGAAACATTTTTTTGTTTTCCACAGCAACTTTGTAGGCTAATTTTTGATAGGCCATAATTAATTTTTGATATAGTTTTAATATAATCAACTAATTTTAGTTCTCCTTCATCCGTAAACACCTTCATGACATCATATCTATATTTATATTCGAAGTTTGTTGCTCCAGATATTTTGAAAGCATTAAGATGCTATACAAGTGTAGCAAATTTTACATTGAAAACTCTGCAAGCTTTTCTTACAGATATCCTGCTCTCTGGGGGTCCAGTATTAGCTTCGACCGCTTTTTTTCATTGATTCAGGGTCTATAGGATTTCGTTTTTTCCAACTTTTACTTCGTGGCATACTGATAAATAAATAAAAAAATAATCGTAACATAATGTACCTATGATCATTGATCAGTGGTACAGGATGTTGTTTTGATCCAAGGTACACGATGGTATGCTTTTCCAAACTTGGCCTTCTCGACATTCTAGGTTAAGTTTAAAACTGAAACATAGCATAACAAATTACTCACCAATAAGCAGTTATTTAGTAGAATTTGATTTAAAACCCAGAACTCAATTGTCAACTTGTAGAAAAATAATCAGTAAAACCAAAAGTTGTTACTTTTTGAGTAAAAAAACTGTATTTCTATTTTACACGAAAACAGTAGCACATGGACAAATATTCTCACCCATTGCTTGGTCTCTACTAAGTAAACATTGTCTAAGTACAGTTCCACCATGTAGGTAGCAGTACCTGTCAAGAAACTAAAGGATGATCCAAGGTACACTGTGATCAAGGTACAACAGTTTCCCCTACTATGCTCCGGCCGCCTGATTTTCCCCTTGGCCGCATCGACTGCTAGAGTCATTAGCACCTAAGGTACCCATTATTAATTAAATTAATTAAAGGCTGGGTTGGCCTAGGGACGGTCAGGGAGGCCGAATTCAACCCATGAACGAAGACACTAGAAGAAAAAATCTTTAGTGCTTGCTCGGGATTTGAACTCAGGCCTCCAGATTATTAGTCCAGTGCTCTACCACTGAGCTAACCTCGCCACCATATATATATAAACAAGAATAATACGAATTGTGATTTTTGTGGAAATTGCCTCAATAGCCGATGCACAAAAATTACAAAACAAAAATTGAATTGTGCTTGAATTTCGGATATGACACTTGAGTCAAATCGAATAGCTCATAATCTTACTAACTAAAGGTAATTCCTGCTGTATGTATTTAAACCATTTAAACGCGACGGGCGTCTAGGGATGATCCCTTTATCTGCTTCCTGCAGGCGGAGGACCCTGAATAGGAAATGGGGATGAGACCTAACGGAAGAGGAAATATTGGAAGCATTATAGAAAGGAAGGGATGGTTAAGCCAAAGCTCTGGTCCTTTTCACACACTCTCTAATGACAGATAGCTCTAAAGGTTGGTTCTGTATGTCGGATCTGTAGCATTCAGTCCAACGGACACTCTCATATGAATTATTTATGGGACGCAGAATGATTTTCCCTCATCTCGAATTCGTTATCGAAATTCTCGGTGAATGAAAATAAAAGAAGAAACGAAGAAAAAAGTCTATGGCTGGGAGGCTCCAAATTTTCTGCCACTGGTGAGAGTATTTGTGATATAAAAGAATAATGTAAATTAATGGATATATGCAATTTAGTACAATAATTGAATACATTTTTAATTACTTCCCATGTGACATTTTCATGAGCGATACGAATTTCCTTTAGATGTTTTCCCTTCCGATCGGATCTATTCACAGCTTCTGGGCCAGTGAGAGGCATATAAAACACTACATGATCTTGTAATATCATTTTCCCATATCTAAAAGTGTTCAAGGCCGCTCCTTCGATCGATACTAATTCGGTACGTGGTTTCTCAGAAATGCCACCACCAGAACATGAAACGCCACCTGCAAATGCCACAGTTTCTGATACACAGAACTTACAGAACCTTTCTCCAAGTCTTCTCCACATTCTTTCATGACCATCTGGACTGTTAAGACCCACTCTCGTGTCATAAGTGAAGAGATAAGGCAATAAGAAAAATTACAAACAAAGCCCTCTTAAAAACGGAACAAAACAAAGAGTGATTATACAATTGTAACATAAACAAAAAAAAAAAAGTTTCAAAAATTCCGTCATGAGTGCAACCTGAATAGCTACTTTCCTTAGGAGGAAAGTGCTAAAAAGGAAGACTAATCGGTCTAATCCATTTGTTGCTTATATTGTCTCCTGTATCGGCATGCCGAGAACTCGATGATTATTTTAGAGCAGTTCTAACGAATATTGCTCGTAATCGTAATGTAAAGTAATCGGAACTATGCCGAGTATGTACTTGCATCGTTCATTATATACTCAGCAATTATTTATTCGATTACTTCTTACGTATTCGTGCAGTTCTCTATTAGGTACATTTTATTTTACTAATAACGTTATCCGATCAAGAGATATCCAGCCGAGCCGGGACATCTAAAGAGGAGACTCTGTATCAACTATTTATTTGTCAAATACCACTCATTCAGTCACTCACTCACTGATCTATCGTCGCCCAGCCCAAACCGCTCGACAGAAAAATTTTGAAATTTTGCATGGACACTCCCTTTAGAACATAAGCCCTTGCTAAGAAAGGATTTTTTGATATTCGAATTTTTTAAGTATTTTTAGAGGGGTTTGAATATTTAGTTGGCTTAGACAGGGAAGTCTAGGCAGTATGCGTTGATAGGACGATAACAGAACAGCTGTTATTGTACTATATTTATTTCGAGTTGCGTTTAATTTCAACATTGATGGCAGACCTTGAATTACTAGAAATAAACTGTCATTTTGTCCCACATAGAGTTATATACTTTGAATACTTATCAATTGATGAATAACTATATTATAGTATGACGGGAACTGTGCAATAAAAAACTGCACAAAATTAACGACTAGCGTAAATTTTGATGATACATTATTTAATGCAATAAAATAACTACTTACCTGCCGTGACGAAGCACGGGTATTCAGCTAGTAGTATATAATAATGATATAATAGAAATACATATATTATATGAACAAATTACCACTCAACGAACTGGGGAAGGTTACTACAATAACACTTCCGGATCACCGTGTCGACGTGAGATGCGACTTTTCCTCCCTCTCGAGAGACGTAGAAACCCACTATAATAGCCCAGAGAGACCCAAGAAAACTCCCTCTTGAAGACATACTTCTAAGAGATTGTTCTATGGAGGAAATGTAGCTAGCATTAGAAGAGATAAATAGCCGTTAAGGCCTTCATATTCCCTCCCATGATAGATATCTCGAAGGGAGGTTCCACACAACTCGGCTATTCCCATGCAGTTCGCCTCTTACTCATGAAATATATACTCCCGGGATGAAACTGTTTACGTGACCGTTTCGTTCAGGCATCAATTCAACTTTATCATATAGTTGTCGCTTTTTTTCATTTCTGTTCAATTATAGAAGGAAATGGGCAATATAAATTCTGTAGCGCATTATGCTTTTATAAGAGGATTGTTAAAGACTTCAATATCCTATAGGAAGGTCTATATACTTCGATGGAAACATATATAAAAACTTGTAGATAATATATATTATAACAATTGTTCCACCTTAAGTGCCTCAATTTCCTTCTGAAGTGCCCAACTTTGAAGAAGTACTGTTAAGTGAATATCGACGATGCCTTTGATTAATAAGTGACATTTCAAATTACCAGACATGTAATGTGATCATAAGTCTTGTATCTACTTTGTATTCAATGAATAAAAACTAAATCTAATGCTAAAGCTAATATATTTTTTTTTTTTTTGTTTCCTTTGCTAATATTCCATGTTTTAAGTAATTTTGGAAACATTTGGCAGCCCTTGCGCGGCCGGAAGATGTTAACTCACAGTTCCAGTTTTTACTTATTAATTCCGGGCCTATTTTCTTTGGATTCGCTAAAAAATCTCATAAAGTAAAATAGGCAAAAAGAAGTAAAACATTGTTACAATTCGCAAAAATGGAAAAAATTATTACACAGGCGCACAAAATAAAAAAGTGGTCTTTTCCAAATACACCATACATACAATGTTATGTATTTTAACACGGTGAATCCGAATCTGGAGTCCGTTTCACCCCAGCACGTCAGGTATAAGAGCCAAATCAAGGTCATTTCAATATTTGACAGAAGATTCATTTTTTGCAAAATAAACATATTTGTCCTTGAAATGACCTAGATTATGCCCCGATGGCGTGAAACAGACATCGGATTCGAATTCAGCTCAAAACCATGGAAGCTGTAGTTATTCCTTATGAAACGATTTTATACGAAATTTTAATTTCAAATGCCCTTCCCTTACACCTGACGTTATGGGGTGAAACGGACTCCGGATTCGGATTTAGCGTGTCGAAATAGATAACAATATATGTATGGTGTCTTTGGAAAATACCGGTTTTTTTTTTTATTTTGTGTGCCTGTGTTATGATTGTAAGCATGATTACAGAATATGAATTGTAAACTTTGATTAAATGTAATTAAAAATTAATTTAATTTAATCAAAACCCTGTGTTATATAAACAGCTTGACGTTATTAATGGATAACTTTGAGCCTGTTTCATTCAATGTTTCTCCTTGGAGAGTTTTATCGGGCTTGTTTCAACACTTGTTCCAGTAATTAATGTGGTTGAGGGTAAAAACCACTCTGAGTTTAATTTTATCTCTCTCACATACTTTCCACTAATAAGATTTAAAGTAACAGGTGTCCCTGTTTGAACTCCAATTACAATCTTCTTCAATTCATTAATAAAATTTCATCCCACAATTTTATATTCATTAATTGTTGCATGTAAAATATTCATTACAAATGTAATACGTAATACTGTTCTGGAAAAAGATATATTTAAAAATATGAGTTTATTAATAAAAAAAATGTATTAAATGTTTAATATTTTTTATTTAGTGTAATTTAATGATTTAATATTCAAGTAATTTCCTTTATATATGAATGAGAGCAAATTTCTTCAAAAATACTTAAGATGCTGGAAAAATTTAATAGAACGTGCATTTAGACGATTGGAGTCCCATGCAGAGCAATTTCCAATAAATCTTTATTGGACATTTATTTGGCAATATTTGCAAGTTTTTATGTTAAACGTAGGACCATGTTGGACAGACGTAACTAATAATTAGTCTAGTAAGTTAGCTTTTATTTAGAAGACGTTAATGGGAGCTTTTTAACAAAGGGAATAATGTTTGCAAATTACGTGTATCCTACTTTACTATTGACATGAGTGGTTAAACGTAAGTTAGCCAGGACAATGTTTAGTCATTGACATTAACAAAATTCGGGATACATGAACTTGAATATATTAACGAATATTTCTACCTTGGACAATTAATCTCTTTTGAGGACAAGCCCGACAAAGAAATAAAAAGGAAAATTATAATAGGATGGAACAAGTTCTGGTCACTGAAGAAAATATTTAAAGGCAATATCTCTACAGAACTCAAGGTTAAGGTACTACACTCTTGCATATATCCTGCTATTTTGTATGGAGCTCAAACATAGGCATTAATTATAAAGCTGGAAAAGAACCTCAACATAGCTCAGGTAGCAGTGCTGAGGGGTATGATAGGCGTAGGAAGAAGCAATAGAAGAAGAAACTCGGAAGTCTTGAGGGTGAGCAAAGTTTCGAGCAGCCTGAGCCAAGAAGCCCGTAGGTTGAAATGGAGATGGGCAGGACATGTCGCAAGGATGAGTGATGAGAGATGGACCAAGGCAGCAACGGAGTGGAGTCCTAGGGAATATGTCAGAAGAGTAGGCCGACAAAGAACAAGATGGAGAGACGAAATTGTTAATAGAGGTGGAAATATCTTATCTGGTGGATAGTTGCGAGAGACTGAGTGTGGTGGGCGAAAGTTTTAAATAGAACTGATTTCAAGAAGAGTACATGTAAAAAAAATATTCCTATTTTCCTGAATATTTTCAGCTGTAACCTATTTCCTCCGTAAGTGGAGAGGCTTTTGTCAGAAATTATGCCAATAAATCTATTATTATTATGAGGTGTGTTCTCCTGAGTGTCCTGGGGTAAATTCTTTCAGGGGCTATTGCCAACCGTAAGAATTGTTATTTTTAATACTTTTTTCTTTGTTCATTTGTATCATATTTCGGGCGTTCGTTCAAGAATTTTCGAACTATTTTCGCAGTATCCATCAATACCGCTTGTTGGGTGTCTTTAATCAATTCCTCCGAGATTTTTAAGTAAGTTGTAGCTTTAACTGTGGTCTTCGGGATAAGTCCATTAGCCGATATAATAATAGCCGTTATTCTTTCGGAATCTAACTTGTACAAATCTTTGGACTCTATGGCCAAGTCCTGGTATTTTCGCTGCTTCTCAGCATAATGTTTCCGAATATTCTCATCGTTCGAGACAGCCATAACAATAATATCAGCTCTCTTATATACCTTATTATTATTTCTTAACAAAACTATTTATGAATCACTCTCTCTAGTTTACGTACCCTAAATTTGTGGGAGTCATATGCTATGTTTATAAGAGCTGTATCCTGTATCTCCGTTACCTGAATTCTTAATCAGTGGTAATTGTTCACTATATATAACATCGTGATTCGAGTTTGATGTCGAAAAAAATACTTTCTCTCTCGCTTAGCACAAGGCTATATACACAAACGTAATCGAGATAATGAAAAAAGTAGGTTTTTCTTTGGATTTCGGAAAAATTCCTATATATCTCGATACCCGTTGGAAAATCGTAGTAAATTTAATGAATCCTTTCGAAAGATTATTGAATTTCCTAATAATGAGGTGCTTATATGATTTTTGATAGAGCGATCTCAATCGTAAAAATCGGCATTTATTTAGAGTAATTCACGCTTAGAATACTGCCAGTTTCCTGTTGTGGTGCTTGCTTCTCTTTGAGATTTCAATTTAAAATTTTGAATATCAGGCTGTACCGTATGAAATGTCAGTTTTGTTTACTTTGCGATTTAATCCTTTTCCTTTTTTATTTCATTATTTACAAACATCATTGTTATTCATATAGAATTAAAGATCATTTATTCCTATTATTTTATCAGTAGCTTGCGTACTGTGTTGTGAGAACGATCCTCTGAGAAAAAAATAAAACTTAAATTATGACTTCAACGGAAATCCGTATTATTTTTCTTTATAAATTTAAGCTCGGTCATAGCGCTGCTGAGGCGTGTATGAACATTAACATGGCGTTCGTGGAGGGAACGGTGAATGAACTGTTTACCGGTGGTTTTCGAGGTTTCGAAGTGGAAATTTTGAACTTGACAACGAGGAGCGAGGAAGGCCAGAAACCAAGCTTGACAATGACCAACTGAAAGAAAGGGTTGAAGCTTGTCCCTCAAAAAGCACTAGGGAATATGCCAAAGAACTCGGAGTAGGTGCCACGAGAGTTTCAAGACATTTGAAGGAAATCGGCAAGTCCAAAACTTACATTTTATACGGTACAGCCTGATATGTTTACGTTGTTCAAGAAAACACTACAAATGAGACTAGGGATAATAACAGAAACGCGCTAAGATTGCTTAGGTCCTAAGAGTAGGACCGTTTCTTTATTACTGGAGTTACTTTAATATTGTTACGTTGTACAAGGAGAGGATTGTGGCTGAATGTCTGGATTTGAATATCTGTCCTCCCAGACAGTTAGTTGCCTGGATGACTAATGACTAGAGACTAACTCCTTCTTGGGAGGTGATTATTCACGTCACCAATAGCTACCTGACGTTTATTACTCACTCACTCTAGAATACTCTTCTTAGTTCTCAATGGCTATAGAGGAAACGGATTAATTCAAAATTAACCCGCAAATTGACAGGATTTTAGAGGATAATAATATACCTTTGGCGTATACATCTCATATAACAAAGCAAAAATATTGGTTTCAATACATAGATTAAGCAATTCTTCCGGATAATGTGCATCATTAATTTTAACACGAATATTTGTATGTTAAACATGCTCAAATTTACAAGGACCAATCTTTTGATTATTTCTCCTTCCGATATATAATCCTACAATTATACATTTCGGTTAATCAATATTTCTATGAATATTTGTTATATCATAACTAATACTTGATGCTGTAGCCAACGGCCAGAGAGAGCCATGTCGAATACACCGGTACTACAAAAGGGTGGCAACCTGTAGATAGCCTGGCGTAAATAGCCTAATTGTTGATACACCTTGAAAAATGCATTCAATGCATTAATTCATTCAATTTTAGAAGGTACTGGAAATTCTATTATAGGTATGCTTAAAAAGAAACTAGTTTTTTTTTTGTTTTGATTTTTACTGCGCATCGACATCCTGAGCACTAGCGCTATAGAAACCAGGTATTTTTATTTTTGTTTAGATGCATAAGAGGTTTTATCTACTTACTGTGATCTAAATATATGGCATCATTATCTGAATTTAGAATAAATGTTAATAAAAATCCTCCTATACAACACATCCGAAAAATCCTGATCCTAGATAGTTTTAGACAAGGTGTAGATGATCGGTGTAGGGTCATCTGTTAAATAAAACTACATTTTAGAACTAATGTTTTCACAGTTTCAAGTTTTATGTGGCGAGTTTCATTGCTAGACATGAAACATTACGGCCGCTGAAGCTCATTTTGGACTCAATTCAGGGACAATACAATAACAAAATTCATTACATTACGGAAACGCGCTTTTATTACTGTTCCTATGAGTTAGACTTTTTACTATTATATTTTCGAAAGACTTTTCTTCCTTGGTGTTCAACGGATGAAGTTGATTTCTGATGTCCCAGAACCCCTGCTAGAATAAAAATATGGTTAATAACCCCCGGTTCTTTTTGACATTCGATATTAACAAAAGCACCTCTAGTAAAAGGTCAACGACTTCATCGGTTTAATATCGTGCCTGAGGCAAACTTATACTCAGGCAACATCTGGTTTTATTCAGCTCCAGTCAGGCAAGACAGAGAACATAATTTCTTGCATTTATTTACGTTCTTAGAAATTCCTTAATCTGATTATTTCGTTGTAAACATATATTCTCATTATAATATGTATGGTGTGTAGAAGTTTGGTCATACAACGTATTAACATTTTCTATTCCAACTTTTTCAAATAACACTATGAATAAGAACGGAAACGCCCTAAGATGACACACTTCCAGCGAGTCGGACATTTTTTTTTTAGATTATTGAGTCAGCTGATTAAAAATGTTAAAAGAGCTGTATTGAAATCAGATTGTTTAAGAACATTCCTGATGAATGTTGTTGACCGCGGAACTCCTAAAGAAGGGATTTTGATTAGTTAATTTTATTACATTTTATTATTTTCCGAGACTTTAAACCTCAAGTCTGCGTAAACGATATTTGGAGACCACTATGGGCAATATATTATATCAATAGTTGAATAATTTCAATTACTGCCTTCTATTGAGAATTATTCTGCATCTCAATATAATCAAGAATACTATACATTTTAGGTCATAGATTATTCTTAATCGCTGAGAATAAATTTTAAAAACTTGATAATCAATGAGATGACTTTAGAGCTTTAAATAAGCCTCACTCATCTCTCACGCAGGAAATATATTGAGATTATTATCTCAGTGCAACGAACTCTGTATGGTTATTGCACAAGGAGGCATTTGAATATGCTATTAGTGCAACATGAGAATATTCTGCATAATTACTACTAATCACCATGCACTAACTATTAGCGGTGCGACCAGAATACAAACTATAACTACACCATCCGGAAACCAAATTCTTGCAGGAATGAATATTATCGTTGGAATTTCATTCAATTATTGCTCCTTCCACTTGTGAGCACGACTATGAATAAAAAGCCCGTACGCTGGTTTCTTGAATAATTTGATACAAATAATCAATATAATAAAAAAAACTCCCATTTTGTTTATTGATATTAATTAATAATAAAAGCGTCCAAATGTAAAAAAAGAACTGCCAACAATCGTAATATTGCAGGAACAGGAAACAGTCAATACATGTTACATTTTCCAATTTAAATTTAAAAGATTCAACATTAGTCTTGAAAAGATTCCCATATTTCTTCTAGCATTGAATAGTGTCAAAATTAGTATTAATTATTGAAAGTCACAATTAAAGGTGGTAAAGGTTCCCATTCTTTTGAGGTAACATTATACCACCTTGCCTATTTCCCTATTCAAATCATTAGAGAGCTTTATGCCACTTAAACATACATCTCTTAAGAGCTTGTATTAAACATAATAATTTATCAGTACACTTTTTAGTCAGGAATTAGGATTGTTGCATAGAGGAAGGCAAGAAATGAGGGCATAGACATAAAAATGTATTCTATGGCAAACCTCAGGGTATATTTAGAAAAATATGTACAGTTAGTGCCTCTGGCCCTTAAGGTTAAATTACCTTAAACGGCACAATACCCCAATCGACTGTACAGCGCCCTTAGTGGTAGAAGTATAAACTAATGCCCGATCCGGTTTGGTGGCATAATTCAAATTGAGCGTACTCCAGAGTAAAGCGCAACTTGTAATGAACCGGTTTAGTTAATTTTTAAAACGCGTCTTCCTCTAGATGAGTGCAATAGATTGTGATTATAGGCGAGGGGATTGTTGAGAACAAGACGTTAAGGACGTTTCTCTTCCGTTTCTCTAGCTGAAAATAAGACAGTAAACGACTGGCAGACAGAATGGACTAACTCTCAAAGCAAACTACGGGAAATAAAAAATACAATAATACCCTGGTCAAGAGAAAACCTAACAAGACGAGACTAAGTTATTATTACAAGACTTCGCTTAGGACACAGTTTACTAACGCACTCCTATCTAATGGAACGACAAGACAGACCTGTATGCGCATGTTGTAACGAGACATTAACAGTTAAACACATACTTACTGACTGCAGATTACGAGACTACCTAACAATTCCTCACGACTTACACGACTTACTTGCCGAAAATAGTCCACATATTAACACCATACTAACTCACTTAAAGACAATTAACCTATATTCAAAAATCTAGCCTTATCTCCAATTTACCTCCTAAAGTTAATTTAAAATAATGAACGAAATAGCCTTTATAAAATCATTTACATTTTTAAGAAATTAAGTTAATTAACCTACATTTAAAAATAAAGCCCTATCTCCAATATAATCTTACCTCTTCTACCCTCCCCCCCCCCCCACTTTTTCCCCCCTCTTCACACTCTATTTAATATCTATCATATTACCGTATTGTTATTGTGAAATATATTATATAAAACATGTTATTGTTATTATTAATTAGCTCACTACTGTACTAGCTATACTCATAAAATGTACTGACTTGTTATATATACAATGTGCAAAAAGTATTTTGTAATATCTTGATGTATGTTAAAGAGCAAGTCGCCAAAAGTTGCGAAACTCTTAATAAATAAATATCAATATCTTCTTTTTCGGCGTTTCGTTTCTACTTTTCGGCGCACGCATACTCCTGTAGCTACCCACAACGAATACTTAGTTTCGTTATATTACAAAAGACATTACATTAGATATAGCCATATTAGTAATTTGGGTTCGGAGTAACCCTCCCCCCCTTTCAAAGTGACCTATTTAGTATAATTTTACATGACAACTTTCTCTTTAGATGGTTACGACGTATACCGAGTTTCTTTGCAAATATAGGCGAATTCATAATTTTGGTCCTGATTAAACTTTTCTCAAGGTTTAAGTTAGCAAACTAGTTCAATCGTCAATTAGGGGAATGCTATATACCAAGATTTGTAATGAAATATATCTTTTATGTGTGAATCCTCAATAGCTACATCTTTTATGTGTGAATCCTCAATAGCTACATTTGTTTGAAATGTGGTAAAATGCACGAACTGTGATTACCCATATGGTTTCCCATTGGAATGCAGCTTTAGCCATATCTATCATCATTATCTCTGAAATCTCTAACTACCTTCTGTCTGAATTGTTAGTAAAACTTTTGAGCTGAAACTGTTTATGCCGTCTGATTGTTCCATTGTGTCCCTTAGCGATTGTGACTAAGTGGTTATATTCAATATCTCTCCTCTTGACAGTTTGTATTCTATGACTAATGATGGGGGGCCGCGGGTCCTTCGTGTCTCTGCAGGGGAGAGGCTAGTTACTCCCGTTCTAGTAATATTCCTAACAAGCAGTTCGCCCTCAACGTCGTCTGCTTTTTAGCTACATCAATGGCTGCGAACTTGACGGATGATCTCATTGTAATATAGGTTTTAGTAGAAGTAAAATAGGATGTTTTGATTGATTTTTGTATACCTAATTGTGAAATGTTTACTTAAATAATCTTGTTTAACTTCAGTCTGCACAATCTATCAAGGGCAAACTGAAACGCGTTTCGTTTTGAAATAACTAAACAATTTAAAATAGATTCATTCGTGTTATGTTGGATTGTACAATCGAGAGGTGAGATGCAAAACTCGTTCGTTCCAGAGGAAAGTAGCTATTGAGGTTGCACTCATGACGGAATTTCCGAAAATTTCTTCAGATCTTTATCGATCCTACCTAGTAGACACCGAAAATGACCCCCGCTAAAATTTATATATATATATATATATATATATATATATATATATATATATATATATATTACCTTGGAAAGGTACATTTTATTTTATATTTCAACATATGTTAAAATAGCATTGAAATATCTTTTAGAATCTAATGCCATCTCAATTTTCCAAAAAATGGAACAAACGAGTTTTGCACCTCACCTCCTCAATTATGTGTTTAGTCGTAATCTGAGGAATATGTATTTTTTCCGAGTAGATGTGTAATTTAACTCGATTTCAATGCTCCAATTCATTACAAATATTATGATTTTCGGATATTGACCGTGTTATAACCTTCTTTACTGACGTTTCGCTAATCATGCTGCTAGTTTCTTGAGGGTTAAGTCTGAGAACGAGGATGATCGTTTTTTTTTTTTTTCAATCTAACATTATCCTACATTAATGTACTAGAAAGGATACAATATTTAAAGGGGGATCTTAAGCCTACTTTGTGTAAGAACTAATTCTAGGGGGGGAGGGGTCAAAGATACATTGGAAAGGACAAGTATGGATATATGACTTAACCTAAATTACAACTATCTTAAAAACGAACTTAAAAAACAAGAGCGCTGTCTCTGGCTTGCCTGGATGATCCAGGATTCTTCTGCAACTGCCTTGCCAGCTCCAGGTTTGGAGAAGTGTCACATCCCGGAAAAGGGGGTTCAAACAGTACCGGAGGCCGTCATAGAATTTCAAATGACACTCCGTATGAACTGATGGCATTTTACATTACTGATCAACATGTATTCTATTAACTAAACAATAAGGACCATCCGAGGGGAAAAAGCGAAAATCATCAGGTTAAGGACTTAGCCCGAGAAATCTCGGAAAGAGATGTCTTTTCGATATTTCCATAAAGGAATTAACTCGAGCCCTAAATATTTTACGAATATTTAATGCCATCACCCGTAAATGTATTTATTTAATTTTAACGTTAACTATTATTATCTAGACAATAGTTTCCTATTAGGTTTGATAGATAGTGTTTTTTTTTTGTTTTTGTTTTTTTTTTGCTTTTGGGCACTTTTGGGAGTTAACTCGGATAAAGTCATGAAATATTATAAATACCTTGTTTTCTTTTTGAAAAATTGTTTATTTCGCCTAACAAAGCTATATACTTATATATTACTGCGTCCGAAATATCTCGGGTATAGACGCATTTTTCCTCTGGACTTGAATTGTTACGGATATTTAATGGCATAGCCCTTAAAATGATATAAACTATTATTACCTGGACTACTTTTTTAGGTTTAGACATATCGTGGCATATTTTAAATCCTCATTGAAGCCAGAGTGATTCATAATTTTTTACATACATTCGGTTATTAAGCGATTACGGAGCTGCCCAAAATCATACATTTTCGTGGGAGTTTTCGGTAGACATTACGATGCTCACTGTATAACATTTAATAGTACATAAATAGTTCGAGAAAATGTTTTGTAGTTAGCAGGGTTTCGATGAAATAATAACTTCCTCGAATTTATGAAATATTAATGATTAATTCCTGAAAAGTAGATCCATGCACAGCCAAGAATGGAGGAAGGTATGGTGTAGGGTCCGATAAGAGTGACCCTGGATTTGCGTGCCTGCCTCCTCGTGCCGTGACGGCCTTGGTTTGTGGCACTGCACTGCTGCGCGGGGTGGCAAAAGGGTGGAAAATACTTCAATCTTTATTATACCTACGTCGCTAGGGCTAACGTGAAAAGGTTTGTCCCCTTAGATGGTCTTTGCACTGAGGGACTTTGGCCCTTATGAGGGGCTAGCCAAAGACAAAACATCGCTTACCTAGGGAAGATAAAATATACTATTCTTAAAGTAGTTGTTGACGAACCCGGGAAGAAATTGTGTGATTGCACCGCAGAAGATCCGAGGGTTCGTCAAGGATGAACCGCTACTACAGGTTACCCCACACGTTAGACGAGGCAAAATAGACCTTTTAGGTCGAGTTGACCTATCTCTATTGATGGTAACATAGTATGAGCAAATTCTACTAACTGTCACAAGGCAAGAGCTATTCCTATTGGCTGCAACAATGCAAGAGCTATTCCTATTGGCTGTAACAAGGCAAGAGCTATTTTTATTGGATGTAACAAGGCAAGAGCTATTCCTATTAGCTGTAACAAGGCAAGAGCTATTACTATTGGCTGTAACAATGCAAGAGCTATTCCTATTGGCTGTAACAAGGCAAGAGCTATTTTTATTGGATGTAACAAGGCAAGAGCTATTCCTATTAGCTGTAACAAGGCAAGAGCTATTACTATTGGCTGTAACAATGCAAGAGCTATTCCTATTGGCTGTAACAAGGCAAGAGCTATTCCTATTAGCTGTAACAAGGCAAGAGCTATTACTATTGGCTGTAACAATGCAAGAGCTATTACTATTGGCTGTAACAAGGCAAGAGCTATTTTTATCGAATGTAACAAGGCAAGAGCTATTCCTATTGGCTGCAACAATGCAAGAGCTATTCCTATTGGCTGTAACAAGGCAAGAGCTATTTTTATTGGATGTAACAAGGCAAGAGCTATTCCTATTAGCTGTAACAAGGCAAGAGCTATTACTATTGGCTGTAACAAGGCAAGAGCTATTCCTACTGGCTGTGACAAGGCAAGAGCTATTCCTACTGGCTGTAACAAGGCAAGAGCTATTCCTACTGGCTGTGACAAGGCAAGAGCTATTCCTACTGGCTGTAACAAGGCAAGAGCTATTCCTACTGGCTGTAACAAGGCAAGAGCTATTCCTACTGGCTGTGACAAGGCAAGAGCTATTCCTACTGGCTGTAACAAGGCAAGAGCTATTCCTACTGGCTGTGACAAGGCAAGAGCTATTCCTACTGGCTGTAACAAGGCAAGAGCTATTCCTACTGGCCGTAACAAGGCAAGAGCTATTCCTACTGGCTGTGACAAGGCAAGAGCTATTCCTACTGGCTGTAACAAGGCAAGAGCTATTCCTACTGGCTGTAACAAGGCAAGAGCTATTCCTACTGGCTGTAACAAGGCAAGAGCTATTCCTACTGGCTGTAACAAGGCAAGAGCTATTCCTACTGGCTGTAACAAGGCAATAGCTATTACTGTTGGCTATGGCAAGGCAATAGCTATTCCCATTGGCTGTAACAAGGCAAAAGCTATTACTGTTGGCTATGGCAAGGCAAGAGCTATTCCCATTGGCTGTAACAAGGCTAGAGCTATTCCTATTGGCTGTAACCAGTGTTGGGCATTATTCGAATAAAGTATTATTCGAATGATTATTCAAATAAATTTTTATTGAATGATGAATAATTCACTGAATTATCTTATTCACACGGTACATCATGAATTATTCACAGAATTATTCGTTATTCATTATTCGTTATTCATTATTCTTTATTCATTATTCGTTATTCATTATTCGTTATTCATCATTCATTATTCATCATTCGTTATTATTTATTTCTAGTTGGTCTACTGATTAATCCTACTCAACCACACACACATATATATACATATTTCCGGCTGCCAACATCATAATAAATCTATCATTATTCACTAAAATATGTTTATTCTGATTGGTCATTCGAATAATTTGTGAATAAAACGAAAACTTCATTCACAGAATAACGAATAATGAATAAAACTAATTATTCTTCATTCATGAATAAAATAATACATTTATTCATTAATCTTTATTCATCATTCTGAATAATTTTTGCCCAACACTGGCTGTAACAAGGCAAGAGCTATTCCTACTGCCTCTATCAAAGCAAGCTACAGCTATTCCTCTATAAGCTGAAGGAAAAATGGAGCACAAAATTTATTCAGAGTTCCTTATTCCACCTAAAAGTAAACTCTCTTCGTGCTTTCATTAAGGGTGACTCTATACACCTGAAGCTTTAATATTCCTGCATTCTCTGAGCCCCTTTTATATAAACATTAGTATTATCCTCCTTTCTTTCCTTAAATTTAATATATTCAAGAAAGCTCTTTGCTTTATATGAGCACACTAATTGGAAAAAAATATGAAATAAATAAGGTAAGATTTTATTTTTTCAAATATAGTTGCTCCGACTCATAAGGCATTATTAGCACCGCCTATTAAGGTGGACATTTTTTTAGCGAAAACTACAATGTATGCAGTGTTACCTATAACAGAAGAGTAACTGTATATATATATATATATATATATATATATATATATATATATATATATATATATATATGTGTGTGTGTGTGTGTGTTTTATTTGAATTATGTTATTAAAATTTGTCTTGGACGAATCGCCTTTGATGCGAAAGTCCATAAATTAATAAATATACTATAACCGAAGAACTCATGGCGAAACATAAAAACATATAATAAATATAGAGAGAACATATTATTAAAAACAACAGCAACAGAAAATCACTCTATCATGAAAAACATTAATATCATTAAACGTTTTGATTTAAGAATTTTCATACAGAATACTGAGAGGTGACTTTGTCATATAAGTTACTTATGAGGGTGTGAAAAAGAATTGTTTTAAAAAACTGGGAAAGTTTAAGGTACAGTACAATATATATTATTGGCGCATCTTTAGGCACAACATTTATAAATTTTAGGAGGAAACGATGAGTAAATTACATTATTGTAATACCGTCAAAGAGCTGCTGCTCCATTGATAAAGTGTTGATGAAAACGAAGAAAACCTATTGAGTTAGTTAGGTTTAAAGGTAAATGTAAAGTTTTGTTGAGAGTTTGAAAGAGGAATCTCCGAAGGATTCCGTAAATTTCCCTAATCCAGGTAAGCTTTATTTGCTCGCCCATGCAAACAAACCTCTCTCCCCGACCCATTGTCTCACTTTTATCTCCCATCTCTTTATTTCTCTCTTCGTTAGTACAATTTTCTACGAATAATAAAGTTGAAACAACCCTAATAACGATTCTGCTAAAGTTATTTCCCTTATTTTCGGATGTGTCATTGTATGCTGAAGTGTCATGCCGTCAGACTGTAAAGTGCTTAGTTATTCTGAAATGCGATTTACGGATAGGTTGGTCCATTCACATATTACAATGAAATATCCGAGGAGAAGTCACAGCTTTTAGGCAAAAGTAAAACAATATTTTAAACCACTTATGTATTTTATTGCTAAAAAGTTGGCTTATATACTCACATAAAAAGTATCATGTGTATAATATATACAAAAAAAATCTTTTGAAACCTACACATTATGTAGGTTTTAAAAGACTTTTTTTTTTTTGACAAAATGTACCATAAACTTGGTGCATTCAGGTTGTTAGGATATTTGTAATGACACTCAATTATCATTAGTCATTTTCGGAGTCTAATAGGTAGGATCGATGTAAATTTGAAGACTTTTTTTTAAAACTTCTTTCATGAGAGCAACCTTAATAGGCACTATCCATGAATAGGATGGTAACCTGTAGATAAATTCCACATACCAAAACATTCCCTGTTATTAATTAGGAGACGTTAACACTAAAATTAAATTTTGTTGTGGATAAAATACCCAAAATCATTATCGGAATAAGTATTCCAATTATTTTAAGTATCTATTCATATAATAAAAATGTAACGGATCGCTGTCTATACATGAAAGATATCGTCCCTGCCATGACAAACTATCGAATATGAAAATTGGACAAAAATAGGAACGAACATATTCTATCCATTGACGAAGTAATATATTAAAAAATGACCTTATTCGATACTTCATTGGTGGCATTAAAGGCTATTCTATAAAATGAGTTAGAGTTGCAACAATTTGTGACAAGCCTTGTCCTCCAAAATCCAAGAGGAAAGTCCCGAATCCACAAACGAGATTTTATATATTCAATAGTTTGACATGGCAGGGACGATATATGAGAAAAAATGTTATTGGGGGCTTTGATTAACTGAACAGCGCCCAAAACAATGATTGTTAGAATTTTGTTCTGTTCGTCTGTGCACGCTAATCTCAGAAACGGCTAATTCGATTTAGAAGCGGCTTCACTAATATATTGTTGTAAGCGTCACATAACATTTAGTGTTAGTTTATACGTCAATCGTTTATTCCAATGTACAGAATCGCGTTGAACATTTGATAAACTATCTATAACAATCTATTCTTTCTTCTATATCTTTCATCTATCTATATTGAAATATTAATGAGTCCAGTTTCCAGTGAGCCTATGTTTCGCGATGACAATGAATAAAGCCCAAGGTCAAACGCTAAAAGTTGCGGGTGTGGAACTAAGTATTAGCTGATTTTCGCACGGTCAGCTTTATGTGGCTCTGTCTCGTGATAGCAATCCTAGCAGCCTGTATGCTTTGATCTCCGATGGCTATACGTCTAATATCTTGTATAGAAAAGCATTAATGTAAAGTATATTTTTAAAAAATATCTAAAAGACGTTGTTTATAATCCAAAATAAACCAAAAGCTATATCCAAAAAATTCATAGCTAGTTCTCAATAAAATTCAGAGTAAAATGTCTTAGACTCAAGAGCCATGTTATTCACTGCATATAAAAAGCCATATCAAAAGCACTCTTAGTTCCCCGGATCTAAATTATATATTCAAAATATACAAAAAGGTTTACTTTATATATTGGAAACTCAATTTCAGTTGTATGCCTGAAAAAGGAATTCGTAACAGGGAAATGTTTTTCACCCAATGTTATTCTAACTGCGGTAAGTTCAAAGGAATGCAAATGTAGAAAAAACCATCTATGTACGTACGGATGGTAAAAGCTACTTACCTCTGAAATGGTAATATGAAAAACGTTGTCCGCTAAAAGGGAAAATACTCTGAGCATATGACAAACATTAATATGTTGGAAAATTATTATTCGATATAAAGACGAGAACCATCGTGAGCTAGATAAATTATGATCTTTGATATTATTAAGCTCTAATATCAAATATAATATATTTGACATATTATGTCAGGCGGAAAGACATAAAACAAGAATTAGCACAGTCAATTGGGGTCTCCCGTGGTCAAGTGGCTAGCGCGCTAGATTCATAAGAGGGAGATGGTGGGTTAGATCCTCACCGGCGACAGGAATTTTCTCATCTCAGGGCTCGCTGAGAACATTCCTGGCTGCAATCTGGACGTCGGCGCTAATGGCCACGATTTGTCGATGCGCTGTATAAAAAAAAAAAAAAAAAAAAAAAAAAAAAAAAAAAAAAAAACATTTACTAAAATTACTTTTGTGAATCAAAAACTCGCTACATTACTGATACAGATTAGTTGAATTTAGCCTAACCTCCTCATACATCGGCCAAGTCAAGAGTGAGATTTCAACGTATGGCGTTAACTAACATTACCCTATAAACGTAGAAAACTTGATAACATGGATAAAAAATAACCACGTATAAGCGATCGAATTAGTGTTGTAGCAAGCAAGCCCTGACTAGAGGCTTCAGGCCTGAACCTTGAACCTAACCTCCACAGCCCGAGCTCTGAGGGCTCCATGGAGGCTCGGGAGTGAGGCTTCAGCCTGACCTTATCAAGCCCTGAAGGTTCGGCAAGGTTCTCCTTGGAGCCCTGGGAAGGTAGAGCTTTGGCAAGCATGGTTATAGTAGTATAGTAGTAGTACGACAGTGTTGCCATCACCGTCTCACAGAAGAGTTTATTTTTTAAGAAAAGTTACTATTTTTACCCAATTAGTAATCGATATAATTAGTTTATCAATGAAATGGTAAATTTAATTGCCAGCGAATAATTTCAATGTGGCGGAAAGAATTTAGGACGAATCTACTAAAGTCTATTTCATGAAACAGTTGTTTGCCCGCCATCCGCCATTTTGGAAATGAAAAGTAAAAGGCGTCAAAGCATGCGCCTTCTCCCGAGACGAGCCTTCAAGGCTCGCGCCTTCTACCAAGCCGAGCCTTCAAGGCTCGCGCCTTCTATCGAGCCCTGCTCAAGCTCTGAGAGCTCCTTCTAGCTATTAGGAGCCGCGCCTTCTAGCCTTAAAGGCGCGCTCTTTTACAACACTAGATCGAATAGCAAAAGGGGAAATATTTGTAAATGTAAATTAGATTTAATACTACATATACATACTTATATATTATTACTAGCTGTTACCCGGCGTGTCATGCTACACCTACTTTCAGCATCTAGAAAAAAAAAGTAAATAAAAATTAGAAACCAAATAAGTAATATTAAAATATAATAACGCAAATCTGTAACTTTATGGATTCACAGTTTTGAACCCGTATCCTCTGAACTATAAATCCTAGACGTTTGTGACCTAGCGTATGACTCTCGCCGCATCAAGACCAAGCTGTACGACCATTTTGGTCAAAATCAGTCAAACGGTTTGGATTTGTATAAGGAACAAACACATAGAGAGACAGCTTGTAGACGTTTTTGACTTTGCTTATGACACTACCCTTAACAAGACCAACCTGTGAGCCAAGATTGGTCAAAACCGGTCAAAGGGTGTGGTTTTGCATAAAGTACAAACATACAGACAGACAGCTAGTAGACGTCTTTGACTTAGCCTAAGAGACTTCACGTATCAAGACCTACCTATGTGCCAAGTTTGACAAAATCGGTCAAATGGTGTGAATTTGTTTAAGGAAAAAACAGATGGACAAACAGACAAAGAGATAAAAAGACAAACAGACACGTGATTTTTATATATATATATATATATATATATATATATATATATATATATATAGATTAAACGAATAAAAATATTTATTTAAAAATGTTAGCGCACGTTGTTTTTTCTACCTAGGAGGTAAAAATGATTTTAAGATATGTTTTTAAATGTCTTTCATAAGGTAAAGGGGGCGAGGTTAGCTCAGTGGTAGAGCACTGGACTAATAAGCTGGAGGCCTGAGTTCAAATCCCGAGCAAGCACTAAAGATTTTTTCTTCTAGTGTCTTCGTTCATGGGTTGAATTCGGCCTCCCTGACCGTACCTAGGCCAACCCAGCCTTTAATTAATTTAATAATGGGTACCTTGGTTGGTGCTAATGACTCTAGCAGTCGAAGCAGCCAAGGGGAAAATCAGGCGGCCGGAACATAGTACTGACCATACTATCTCCCTAGTGTGCCGTATGGTCAAGAATCAGATACCTCTATAGTATCTGCCCCTCAGGGCCCTTGTGGCCTGTTACGGGACTGATTTTTTTTTTTTCATAAGGTAAAACTCAATACCTACAATCGGAATGTGCTATAAAGAAAACTAACTTACAGCTATCAAACTTTCTCTGAATAGATGTTTTGAGTTTTTAGAATGCTACTTTCTTATACTTTTCTTATTTTAAGTGGTTAGCTTAGACAACGTGGTTAGAGAGACAAAAGTACAACCACTTTGAGCACATTATTCAGTTTGTCTGCATGGCTTTAAAGAAGCTCCCACTCTTAATGTCTCGATTTTCCTGATAAAACAATTCTTTTAATAATTTCTTATATAAATACTATAGGCCAAAGTTCGTTGACGCTTTCGTCTGCAATAAAAACCTATGGTTTCTATATACAAACATATAAAAATTATCCTAATAGGTAGAATCCATAAATATTTGAAAACATTGTTCAACAATTCTTCAGTGGGACCTCATTTCAGGGAATGCCTTAAACAAAAAATATTGTCTGAAAAATAGCACAACCTAATAATCCACCTATATTTATAAATAAAATAAATAATTATTATTGATCTATTTCTATTATTACATTTTTTTTATTATTATTATCTCCTACTGGGAGAGATTTTCTAAGTCATAAAACCTTTGAAAGGGATCATCACAAAAGTTACACGACGAAAAATAACAAATAAATAAATAGATTATACAGGGTGATTCAGGTCTAAGTAGCGAAACTCTAGAAGGTGATTGTAGACATAATTTCCAACAAAAAAGTTCATTTCAAGTATGGTCCGATTCCGGAAGGAAAAGGAGCTATGTCCAATTTTCTGTTTTTTTTAACGTAGTCATGTTTTTATAATGAATAAGAAAGGATTGCTCAAAAACTATTAAAGATAATTAAATTCAAATTATGCCATCAAAAAATAGATAAAATTTCCTGTAGAAAAATAGTAATTTAATTCATTAGAAACATTATTAAAAGATTTTTTTTTTTTTATCAATGAATCAGAGTTTTTTGCTAATGTTTTCCTCAGCCCCCTAACGGACTACAGATTCAATAATTACAAAAAAAAAAAAAAATCTACATTTAGTAAGCATTAAATCCATGCAAATGAAGTGGAGGTTTATTGAGGGATAAATTGAACGATTGGCTCCCTTTGGTCAAAAAAATTTGGAATGTAGTTTTGTTACTTTTAAATACCTTATGTGAAAAAATTAAACATTATTCATTTTTTATTGGCCAAACTGTGGGAATACATTGTTCAGTCCGGAAGCAATGAAAATTAACTGTAAGAAATGATTGGAAAAGTTTTTCATTTGGGAGATATGTTACATTTTGTGTTTTACAAATTTTGATTGATTTATCTTTTACACGATGCAGTTTGTACTAAAATATGTGCTAATATATTTGAAATTTTCCGAAATTGCAATTGTACCTTTATCAACTTGGGCAGTGGATCCATCTAATGACAGCAATCCATCAGGAACCATGAATCTGTGTCCAAGCAGAACATCTTCCAATGCAGTAGGTCGATCGTGTTGAAGGAGGTTTAAAAATATGTTGAATCGAACCTGTCGGGAATCAGGATTGGCTGAAGAAGATATTCGTCCAAAATTCGGCACCACATGTTAACTTGGAGCTGATACTGATTGAGTGCTCTTCACAGGGCATAAGGATTAACATGAGAACAAGTATGCGAGTTGGAACAGTTAAATACTCCATTCCGTGTGAATGTGGCTTTGTCTGTCCACAAAAAGTTGTGAACTGGGATTAACATTTTTCCTCCCGCAATGATTTTGCACTATTTTTAGTTTTATTTGAAAAAATTTCAAAATATGTGTAAGTTTTGGATTACAAGTATTTAACTACCCTGAAATGTTTTCGAACTCTCCCCTCAAAATTTCTAGTCAAAACTGGGTGCCATCATGTAAAACTTAAATCAATAAAAAAAAAACTTTTCTAATCGTTTCCTTCAGTTACTTTTATTGATTCTGGACTGGGAAATGGATACCCACAGTTTGGCCAATAAAAAATGAATAATTTTTAATTTCTTCACACAAGGTATTTGAAAGTAACAAAACTACATTCCACATTTTTTTTGACAAAAGGGAGCCAATCATTCAATTTATCCCTCAATAAACCTCCATTTCATTTTCATGGATTTAATGCTTACTAAACGTTGAAGTTTTTGTGTAAGTATTGAATCTGTAGTCCGTTAGGGGGCTGAGGAAAAAAATTTCGAAAAAACTTTGATTCATTGATAAAAACAGAAAAGCGTTATTGGACGTCCTCAAAGGATCTTTTAATAATGGTTCTAGTGAAGGAAGCAATCCTTTCTTATTCATTAAAAAACATGACTACGTTAAAAAAAACAGAAAATTGGATATATCTCCTTTTCCTTCCGGAATCGGACCATACTTCAAATGAACTTTTTTGGTAGAAATTATGTCTACAATCACCATCTAGAGTTTGGCTACTTAGACCTGAATCACCCTGTATATTTATAAATTCCAGTCCACCGATCATCATGAAAATACTGATATTTTCGAATGGGTTGAGTATAAAATAGATAAACTAGACTAGTCTGAATGTTAGAGGAAACAGCTGATTAAACCCTTATCAGAAAAGGTGAGATCGCATGTTGAATTGATTATGCAGTCAGGATGTATGTACTCGCTCACCTCTTCGCGCACTTCCCAGGTATCATTAAATTTAATATTTTTCATGTATCACTTACATCGAACCGAAGTGTATTTACATAGATATACATCTCTAAGCTCTATCATTTAAACTGGCTGTAAACAAACAACACTGGCATTTATCAAATCTTATCTCAAGACAAGAAAACTCCTAGAATAAATGTTTACGTTTCTATAACTTAGAGAAATAATCTTCCTGTTGATTTCCGAATAACTTTACCATTTGGATGTAATTTTATCACGGTTCCTCCCTCCCTTCATAGGGAAGAAACCCGCTTATGAGGGAATCACGAAAATAATGGTGATTCAAATGTATATATATATATATATATTAAAAAAATCAGTCCCGTAACAGGCCACGAGGGCCCTGAGGGGCAGATACTATAGAGGTATCTGATTCATGACCATACGGCAAACTAGGCAAATAGTTTGGTCAGCACTATGCTCCGGCCGCCTGATTTTCCCCTTGGCAGCTTCGACTGTTGGAGTCATTAGCACCGAAGGTACCCATTATTAAATTAATTAAAGGCTGGGTTGGCCTAGGGACGGTCAGGGAGGCCGAATTCAAACGATGAACGAAGACACTAGAAGAAAAAAATCTTTAGTGCTTGCTCGGGATTTGAACTCAGGCCTCCAGCTTATTAGTCCAGTGCTCTACCACTGAGCTAACCTCGCCCCCATATATATATATATATATATATATATATATATATATATATATATATATATATATATATATATGTATATATATATGTGTGTATATATATATATATATATATATATATATATATATATATATATATATATATATATATAAAGTTTTGGTATAAAATACTTTACGTGATTTTAAAGTTGTTAACCACCAGAATCTGAGGTTGGAGTTTAATTCGTATTACGTTCGAATTGAAAAAGTCCGTCACGCAGGAGCTGCATAACTAAGCACTTTCCTCAGAATTTGGGTAGTGTAGACTGATTTCCAGAACAATTTGCTTAAAATATCCTACATAAATAAAATAAAAACATGAATAGTTCTCTTTTAAATTTGTAATGAGTAACTGATCAATTATTAATTTGCTTCCAGAGTTATGTTTACACATGGTACCTATTACACTACGTAATAAATACAAAAAACCTCATATTATCGTATTTTGATCTAACGCAGGAACAGGATACAGTCTCTCTAGTGGTAGAAAGCGATCCTTGCGGCGGCTTTGTGAACCTACGTCTGGCGGGCTTTTCTATTGAAATATATTACAAATTAAACCCCCGCTTTCCAATTGACCGATTCAGCTCATTTTTACAACACTTCTTTCTCATGAGTTACCCACGACGTATACCGCGTTTCGTTACAATACAGCAGAAATTACGACCGGTATGAGTATATTAGGAATTTGGGTCCGAAGTAAACCTCCCCATCTAATGAACCGATTTAGTTTATTTTTACAACACATATTTACCTGTAGATTACCACTACGAATACCGAGTTTCGTCGAAATATACCAACAATCACGGCTGGTAGTGGCGAATTGGTATTGTGGGTCCGGAGTAAACCCCCCCTTCTAATGAACCGATTTAGTTTATTTTTATATCTCACTTTTCTATATATATCACCAATAGGAATACCAAGTTTCGTTGAAATATAACAATTATTACGGCTGACATAGTCAAATTAGTGTTTTGGGTTCAGGGTAAACCCCCCCTTCCGGTGGACCGACTTTGGTGGTTAACGAACTCGTTCAATCGTTTGCTAATTGAATGCTATATACCAAGTTTCGTGACGAAAAAACAAAAACTCCGGCCGCTATCGTGTTAACAGACACATATATATATATGTATATATATATATATATATATATATATATATATATATATATATATATATAAATTTTAACGGGGGTCATTTTCGGTGTCTACTAGGTAGGATCGATAAAGATTTAAAGAAATTTTTAAAAAATTCCGTCATGAGTCCAACCTCAATAGCTACTTTCCTTCGGAGGAAAGTGCTAAAAGCGGCTCGTGCGTTTGGTTTTCCTTCCACCACTGGAAGCGCTGAACATGGGAGCCGTCTGCGGCACCTGCTATACATTTTTTAATTGTGGGATTGCTAATGAAACCATTTCAAAGGCTCTGAACCCGTTTTCAAGGAAAATGGATAAACAAACTAGTTTTCTTGTGACTTTTGATATACACTTATATATATCGAAACCTTTTGGGAATTTGCAGTATATGTAAAGCATCTATTTTAAGTCTTTCCCACGAATACGGTTCTTATGCAGTGTTTAATAGAGCGATTTCACTCATTCATGTAAGTTTCCTCACTGAACACAAAACATGTGCTCTTCCTGTTCTACGCTTCGAAATGACACAACGAATAAGAACGGAAACGCGCTAAGAAAACGCAGCTCCTGCGTGTCGGACTTTTTTTGCATACCTGTAGGTATTAATGTAGGCCATCCAAAATGAAAAAAAGTTTCCGAAATCCATTCCTACTTATGTTAACGACGTGGTCCTATGTTCCTACAGACGATAAATCCATAAGAGGCATCTAAGTACGTAAAAAATGTACCGTTTCGATATTATTTTTTTTTTTTTTTTTTTACGGCGCATCCACATCTGGGCCATTATCGCCAAAATCCAAGGTGCAGCCAGGAATTTTCTCCGTTAGATGAGAAAAGTCCTGCCGGTGGGAATCGAACCCACCATTTCCCGCATGAGAATCTAAGGCCCCGTTTCGATATTATTTATCCTATATCCGTCATCAAATTGTTTCTATCTCGTATTCATGAACCGTAAAAAACAGGAAAAATATTATTCACACACCATCCTTGGCTTCTGTTAAATACAATATAGCACTCAATTTTAAGCTAGCTATCTCCTGTATTTTAAGCTAGCTATCTCCTGTATTTTCAGCTAGCTATCTCCTGTATTTTCAGCTAGCTATCTCCTGTATTTTCAGCTAGCTATCTCCTGTATGTTCAGCTAGCTATCTCCTGTATTTTCAGCTAGCTATCTCCTGTATTTTCAGCTAGCTATCTCCTATATTTTCAGCTAGCTATCTCCTGTATTTGAAGTTTTTTTCCGTTATATTATTAATTTTATCTGGAATTTCGAAAGCAGGAAAATGTCAGCTACTCTCTATCTTGATTAGGTATTTTCTATTTATATTAACTCTGTTCATAATTGTTTTAGAGTGTATTCAATAAAATTATTTCAAAGCTGAACTATTTTAGATTAAAAAAAAATATATAAACAAGTTGTACTATTAATGACACAGACCAAGTCCGATTAAAATAAGTGGACATTTTAAATTTGGTCAAAAGGCCAAAAGTTTTGTTCAAGAAAAATTGGTTACACTGAACCATTCAGATTCTGACGGCCATTTTGAATCGACAGCCATTTCGAATAATGTCTCACATTTATTTGTCGATGTTCTTGATAATTAGAATAACTCGAACTCATTGATGACTTTACATCATTATATAATCATGTAATGCAGTTTATTTCAATTTTAATATCAACAGTCACTGTCTAACTAAGGAGTGCTGGCCTTTCTTTGATAAGAGCTATCTACTCGCAGGCTATGCTGCTGGCCTCTGTCGGATTTTATATGAAGTGCTGTGGTGCTGGCCTCTGCCGGCTGCATTTTGAATTACTAGACGGGTAAACAAATTCACACCATTTGACCGATTTTGACGTAACTTGGTACACAGGTAGATCTTGATTCGAGGAGAGTCATAGACAGAAAGTAGGTGTAGCATGGCACACTGGGTACACAGATAGATCTTGATACGAGGAGAGTCATAGGCAGAAAGTAGGTGTAGCATGGCACACTGGGTGCCAGCTATAAAGAAATAAAAATCCTTCCCTTACTGTACTACACTTATACCATGAGGGAACCCGCACGACTGTTCCGAACAACAGGTTTAATCTTCCTAACTCTCATACGGTCCGGAAGGAGCTACAAGATAACATTTGTATTATTCTTCCATAAGTTTTCATTGGCATTTAAGGAGAATTGAGGGGTGTAAGACATTACATTAAGCGCAATATAACTCCTAATTGTCGGCTAAGTAATAGAATCCTTACAAAACAAAGGAATCATTATAAACCAGGTTGTGCAAGTCATTTATTTATTAAATTTTAACGTCCACTTATATTAAATACGAATTTTAGGACGGGTTATCTATAGGTTACCGTCCTTTTCTAGCCAGGATAGGGGTGATGCCTTTTCTTTTTTCTAAAGAAAAGCCACCACCCCTATTGGTTATGCAAGTCAGACTTCAATTGCTTGTTCAATTGGTACACTTTCACTAAAAGGCTAGGGCATTTAGTGTTTCAGCGCGTTGTCTTCCTTCCTCCATAAGGATGAAACATATTTATAATGCCGACAAGAACTGTAAACGTTTTACAAACCGTAGGTCACGAAAAAACTTCTAAATAAGTTTTAATTTTAGTTGCAGGTGAGGCAATGAAAGAGCGAAACTACTAGACCATCATTAACACGTTGACTGCGTTAAGACCATAGCCTAAACTATCGATTGGTGCGTTTTGGGGTAACCCTAACCATGTACAGGTTTTCTTATCTAACGTGATACGGGTTATCCGTATATTTTTGATGTTTTTGCTACATCTACTTTCTGTATCTAGAAAAGCAAAAATTTATTAGAAACCAATCAGTAATATTAAAATCTAATGACGCAAATCTGTAACTGTTTAGGTTCACTGTTTCGAACGCGTGACCTCCGAACTGTGTGTCCTAGACTATTGTGGCATTTTTTAAGACACTTCCCGGGTCAATACCTACCAGTGTGCAAAGTTTGATCAAAATCTGTCAAACTTCGTAGATTTGTATAAGGAGCAAACATACAGACAGACAGCTGGTAGACATTTTTGACCTAGCCTATGACAGTCCCCCGTATCATGGCCTATCTGTGTGCCAAGTGTGATCAAAGTCGGTCCAACGGTGTGCATTTGTATAGGGAACGAACAGACAGACAGACAACTGGTAGACGTTTTTGACCTAGCCTATGACAGTCCCCCGTATCAAGACCTATCTGTGTGCCAAGTATGGTCAAAATCGGTCAAACAGTGTGGATTTGTATAAGGAACAAAAAGACAGACAGACAGCTGGTAGACGTTTTTGACTTAGCCTATGACACTCTCCAGAACAAGATCTACCTGTGTGTCAAGTTTGGTCAAAATCGGTAAAACGGTGTGGATTTGTATAAGGAACAAACAGACAAACACGTGATTTTATATATATATATAAATAGATTTCTTAGTATAAGGTATTTAACGAACTAGATAAAGTGTTTTAGTTAATTTAACCACAACGATTTCGTTTCGTCGTAAAGATAACATAAATTCTCAATATTTTAATTTATATGAGTCTAAACTTCTTAGTCCCATTGAAAAATATTGATAATTAAAAGAATGTGTGAAACAAAGTAATAGATGTATAAGTGGGGAACAGAGACGCAGTTAACACTTTCACAGGTAGGGGGCTTATGATATCCCGTAACGCAGTTAACGTGTTTATTAATCATTTTGATTGGTCGGCCTTACGGTTGACAATTTATTAAATTATTTTTTTTTGCACATACACTAACATTATCATGTGAGCTATTATGCTGGAGGAGTTTTTGTTCCTTAAGATTAACAGTAAATTAAGAAAAACTTCCAGTACTCATACTGAATGCTATGAAGAAAAACAAATATACTTTTCCCTAATCCTCAAATTATGTCTAGATTGATAATTATGACACATTTATATTTTCTATGTCGACACAACATATCGTCGCAATATACAGCTATTAAAATGTATTGCAATTATAAATTTTAGCCTCTTGGTTAAATCTGCCCTTAAAATTCTCCAGAGAGGCCATTGAACTAAAAGGAGACACAAGTGCTCTTAATAGCCCCATTGTACAGCTGAGGTCTATTATCTGCTCTGAAATCGCAGGAAGCCCCATTCTAAGGTAGATAACTCTTAATTATACAACAATTACGGGCTCCTGCTTGTGTGGCAAGGACAGTTTCCAAGTAAAATGCCCCCGATTCACACAATTTCGCAAGGTTTACAACTATTTTAAGAGCAATTTAAGTTCCTCTTGTTTTAGCGTATTTCCAAGAAACCATGCTCAAGCGTAAATCTAAGGATGCAAGCCTCAATTACTAACGAAAAATATCAACTTCCATAATCTATAGATCACAAGAAAAAAAAAAGTATTTTCTCAAGAAATGTTCAAATTTGTGTAACGCCGAAATATAACGATTTCGTTGATAAATATTAAAAAAATACTTGTAAAAAATAAAAATTCATGTTCCGCACACTTTACGATTTACTTGAGTGTACACCACCTTTTAAAATTGGACTGGTTCCGCCAACTCGGAACACTGTTTTATTGGTAAATGTTGGGTGGAAAAAATCGTACACCTTACAGTTTTGAGCTGATACGCTTTCTTGTACATTTTCATACGTTAAAGTGTTTAATAATTTTTGATTAATATAAATGAAATAACATCATTTTTGTGTGTTTGTGTTTTTAATTTGTATAATAATTTGTTTAGTAAATTGGTCTTGTTGCCACAATGAACTACCCAAATTTTTGGGGAAATAATGCATATTTCGGCAAATACGTTGAAAAATATGCCAAAATAACAGCAGATTTAAAATCAGCACCCGAAGAAACCCTAATGTGGTAAATATCATCGAAAAGAAAAAAGTAATAAGTTTTCCCAATCCGGAAGAGCTTAAAAATGTATAAGTGAATAATTTACGTGACGTTTAGAAATTCAATAATCTCGGCTTGAAATAATCCGGTTTTTACGTCTTTGGGCTCATTGAAAAAAAGATAGCTTCCTTTTTCTAACCATATAAATAATTATTATATTATCTGAGAAGCTACTTGTAAGAAATAGTTCACAAAATGAAAATAAAATTTAACTTTTGTGCACATAACATCGAATCCAGATCACGTAAGAGCACCCCTATTGGAATAAAAATAAAAACATTTTGTTACATACTACACTCTATAGAAGTGAGTGTAGTATATTCCATACACTTATCTTTAAAAAATGTTTCAATATATAAAAAAAAATTGATTTCAAAACTGATGTTACTTTTTTTGAATATAACATCGAGTCCAGATAGATAATCATTTATTTGGTAAACTGGTCTTGTAGCCACAATAAAATACCCAAATTTCTTAAGGAATTTTGGGGTCTTGGCTTGTAGGAGGCTCCAAAAATGGTTTTATTAGCATTGCTTCTAAACCTAGACTGCCTTGACATGCCTTAAGCCCCCCCCCAAAAAATTAATTAATTTCGTTAAGAGCCTTCTGTACAAATTCAGGACCATAGATACGCTTTTGGTCCACCCGACAAACCTATGTATGTACTGTATAACATGCGGTCTTCTTTTTTGTAAATAGCCACCGCGCATGCGCTAAAGCCAGCGGAGACTTTCTTGTGACATTTTTTCGTAACCCTTTTTTGTAACGTTTTTTTTTTTCAGTTTAGTCATCGATAAAGCATATTTATACTAAAAAAAATCTACTGACACAACTCGTGCCAATTATCAAATGCGGGAAGTTTATTAATTAAGATTTATAGGGATAATAAAAGTAATGTTCCGACTAACGATAGTGCAATTTATACCATCGTGTAATGCCACATTTTTGCTGAGTGAGATTCTTGAAATTGCCGACGAAGTGCCAAAAATGTGGTCATTAAGATGTAATTCTTCTTGAGTAGGAAACAAACATTGAGCCAAGGATGGAATTCTGGCCTGGATGTGGATGACATTGAAAAACAAACGTCTTAATCACTTGGAGCTGAGACTTATAGTCCATAGCCTGTTCTCGAGCCAAATTATCTCTCCCATACTCCAGCTCTTCCCCGGCCGAGCTATAATAAATGAATTACTGCCCTATTTTCATGGGCAATCGGATTTTCAAGACATTCGCCTCTTGAGTAATTACCATTACAGGAACGTGGCAAGATTTCTTGTAAGATTACTATAATTAATTATTAAGAACTCAAGGAATGGTGGGGATTCACCTAACAAGGGGAGAATACAGTGGTGGGGTCACTGATTTCGCACATTTTTTTCTGGTGGTTCTGCATCGAAAAATAGTTAACACGTGTCCGAGTGTTTCGTCCAATGGACCTTATGAGTTGAGAAATACAATGGAATAAGTTTAAAATGCTTCATTTTTTAAATAGAGTTTGGACAAATGATATCGACATGATTCTTTAACCGAAACATTTGTTTTAGAGAGCAAATTAAAAATACAATCATGTATATTTCGTCGATTACGTTGAAAAATATGCCAAACATAATGCAGTAGAACTTGGATAATTCGAACCCCTAGAGACCGATAAAAAAGTTCGAATTACAAAACTTTTTGAAAATAAAGGGGTAAAAAATCGAATTTCATATTTTCACATTTCTTAATTAAAACAAAATACATATATTTTATTTAAACAAACATTTCATAAATTGATGATTATTTACATAATAATATATGAATAATTTATCAAAAAAGTAAAAATGAAACTCTATTGTTTTGAAAAATTCATTTTCATGGGCAAGAATGTTTTCTTTATTTTTCAGGTAAGTTGATAAAGAGTTAGGAGGAATTCCTTGGGAATTTCAGATTTTCCATACACCTATCTTTAAAAAGTTGTTCATTATAAAAAAAAAAAAATTGATTTCAAAACGGATTTCAGATTTTTTTTTATCACATTAGAAACCACTATATTCAAATTTTGGGATGACTACAAAAATAATATATAAAAAAAAATGTATTTTAAATTAGTGGGAGAGTGAGAGGAGGGAGAGAGAGAGATTGTGCGAGTGGGAGAGAGAGAGAGAGAGAGAGAGAGAGAGAGAGAGAGAGAGAGAGAGAGAGAGAGAGAGAGAGAGAGAGAGAGAGAGAGAGAGAGAGAGAGAGGGAGGGGGAGAGAGAGATAAGCTGCGCGTTTCTCTCTAATCCTCCATGTGTCCTCATGGATTAGTCCCTGGACTAGATTTGAATACATAACCTGTTTTAGAGGCCAGTAGCCCCTTCTGATACTAATGTCAGGAATTAAATTAACGCTCATATATATGTATATATATATATATATACATACATATATATATATATATACATATATATATATATATATATATATATATATATATATATATATATATATAGTGATATGAGGTCAGCTGTTACCGTATTGTATTTATTTCTTAATATTATTTCTATTTCAGCTTCATTTCAATTATGATGATTACTAGAATTTTGTCCCTTATAAAGTTTACGCTATGCCTGGTGATGGTCTATCCGAGGTAATAATATCCCTAACCCTTGCACAGCCTCCTCACCCATCAGCATCCCCAGTCGGAACACTTCTTAGTAATGCTCGCAAATATAATGGGTGTTACCAAATGACATCTTGGAAATATAAATTTCTAAATTTTAACATACATTTATTATTGACAGCTAATTTTAACATGTACTGATTAAACTGCTGTTACTGCTAACCTATAGATAACGGGTTATCTCTACGTTATCTGTTTCTTAACACAGACCCTACTTTGATTACTTATCAATTGATGAATAACTTATAGTATGACGAGAACCATGCTATAAAAAACTGCATAAAATAACGTAATAGCGTTAATTATAATGATATATTATTTAATGCAATAAAATAACTACTTATCTGCCGTCACGAAGCACGGGTATTCAGCTAGTTTATTATAAATGTTTTCGGTTACTTCCGTCCCTTGAATAGATAGAAGACCTTTTAAG
This sequence comes from Gonocerus acuteangulatus, assembly GCA_946811695.1. Classification (NCBI taxonomy): domain Eukaryota; kingdom Metazoa; phylum Arthropoda; class Insecta; order Hemiptera; family Coreidae; genus Gonocerus; species Gonocerus acuteangulatus. The sequence goes on along the minus strand of OX328127.1, from coordinate 64,316,936 downwards.
AATACTTTTATCTTTATTACTTTACTAAAGCAGTAATATTGGACAAGGTAGCGAATTCTGCTAAAACCAAAAGGTAAAAGCCTTTGGTGTCCGAATCAGTTAGCCATGGTATCCTAGATAATGCCGCTTGTACTGTATAGGTGTAGTACCGTTTGTACTTGGTAATAACCGTTTGTACTGTTTACCGGTTCCATTATCGACGTGGAGAATCAAAGGATTCATCTTTATTGACTTATCCCTCAAGCAATAATTTAGTCCAATATTCCCGTTAGCTCATGAATTTCAAATTTTTGTTTAGCTATCAAGGAGAAACTAGGGATGAATACGATGTTGTTTTAATGCGTTTATATCTAATAAACGTATAAGTTAAACGGGATTATTTACCTTTGAAGTTAAAGGTTATTGGAGAAATTATTTGTGGGGGTTTGGAAATCTATATATATAAAAATCGCGTGTCTGTCTGTTTGTCCGTTTGTCTGTTTGTCCGTTTGTCTGTTTGTTCCTAATACAAATCCAAACCGTTTGACCGATTTTGACCAAACTTGGAATACTGGTAGGTCTTGATAAGGGAAGTCTCGTAGGCTAAGTCAACAATGTCTACGAGCTGTCTGTCTGTATGTTTGTCTTTATACAAATCCACACGCTTCGTCCGATTTCGACCAAACTTGGCACACAGGTAGGTCGTGATACGGGTAGTATCATAGGCTAAGTCAAGAACGTCCACCACCTGTCTGCCTGTATGTTTGTTCCTGATACAAATCCACACCGTTTGACTGATTTTGACCAAACTTGGCACACATGTAGGTCCTGATCCGGAGAGTGTCATAGGCTAGGTTAAAATCGTCTAGGACTAAGTGTTCGGAGGACACGGGTTCGAAACTATGAACCCAAACAGTTACAGATTTATGTTATTAGATTTTAATATTACTTATTTGGTTTCTAATTTATTTTTGCTTTTATAGATGCAGAAAGTAGGTGTAGCATGGCACGCCGGGTAACAGCTAGTATTATATATATTTCAATCTATCCTTAAATTGCCCTAAAAATAGTCAACCGTTCAAAAATACCTTTTGGTGTCGTTAACGGTTTTTTCCCGGTTAATGTATCGGTTATTTGTCAGCTGTGCAATTTGATAACGCTTTCTAATTAATCAGGAGATTATTTATTAAAGAAAAGTTCCAGGAAGAATTTGGGAAGATGGAATACGTTGTGAAAGGTTTGTGGTTCGGATCGCGAGGGACCATTCCTAAGAGCACAGCCATCTTCCTTGAAGAACTGAGACTGACAGCAGACCTCCTGGCAGCATTGGCCGAGTCCATATTAGTGGATACATTGGGCATAATCGCCAATCACATATATGGCCACTGAGTGCTTATCATCCATCCATTCACACTGTTTCCTTATATACTTTAGACTATACTTTCATTTCTATCAATTCCTTCTCATCCATCACTATCTCCTTCTTTCGTCTTCATCTTCTTTATTCTGTATTCCCTTTTTCGAACTCCTTACATCTTCCGCCTAGAAATTAACCCTATTTCCGAATGGATGATAAGCACGCTGTGTTTCCAGCAACCCAATGTAATTGGGCAGCCCATTTTGTTTATATTTTTAAATAAAGTTTTCCCTCTCTCTTTCATAATGAAATTAAAGAAAAAATAAAGCACAATAAGAACTTTTACACAAAATAATTAAAAATTAAATAAAAATTATAGTTATTATAGAATAACAATAATCAAATAATCGTCACCGAGAATACCTATTTACATAAATAAAACAAATATTTTGGTTATTGCCTTAAAAATTGTTTCATTTGTTTCCCTGCGTTAGAAAACCACCATCAATAACCTTCCAAATACCACCCTCAATATCCTTCGAAATACCACCTTCAATATCCTTCGAAATACCACCTTCAATATCCTTCCAGTCTATGATGCAAATGCTACTAAAATATTACTACAAGCTCTGTTTGTACTTTATCTTGTTGTCCCTAACCATTTCAACTGATAGTCCCACATAATATCCAACATATACCAGCTACAGTTAAGGTTTGTTAAAAATGTTGCTTGGCACTATTTTGCCCCGACCCCTTCTCATGTAAACTGAACAATGCATAAGATGAAACTTGAATATATATATATATTTGTTGAGAGAGAAAGAGGAAGACAAGACTTGGATATAATGAGGTAGTGAGTGTAAGAGACTGGTCCCAGCTGTAGTTGGATAACAGCCTAGCCACTCTGGAACATCTCTCATCAGCCTATCCACTTTATATTCCTAGGCCCAGAAATAGGACAGGCAATTACAAATTTCTTTATTACTAATTCAATATAATAATTTAGTACAGGAATTTAAACAAATATATTTACTATATATTTGTCTCACTCACTCACTGACTCACTGACCTATCATCGCCCAGCCCAAACCACTTGACAGAAAAATTTGAAATTTTGTATGGACACACTCTATAGCATGTAAACACTCGGATTTTTTTAAATTCAAATTTTTAAGTACTTTTAGAGGGGTTTGAAGCTTTACTTGGTTAGCGCAGGCAAGCCTAGGCAGCATGCGTTGCTAGGAAGGAAACAGAACAGCTGTTATTGTACTGTATCTATTTCATAGTATTATTTTGAACTGCGGTTAATTTCAACTATGATGGCAGATATTGAATTACTAGAAATGGACTGTGATTTTATCCCTCATGGAGTTTACGCTTTACCTGGCGATGGTCCATCCGTGCTAATAATATCCCGAACCCTTGCACAGCCTCCTCACCCATCTGCATCCCTAATCAGAACACTTCTTGATAATGCTCGCAAATATAATGTGTGTTTCAAATTTACATCTTGGAAACATATTTTTTTTTGCATTTTACCGCCAATTTATTATTGACAACTAATTTCTACCGGTACGGGTTCTACTTCTATTGCTGGTAATCTATAGATAACGTGGTATCTCTTTGTTGATACTGGTCTGGGGCGCCCCAGTGTCAAGAAACATTATACTTTGATTACTTAACATGTGATACTAATAGTATGACGGGATATATATATATATATATATATATACACACAAATTTGAACCACCGTTATTTTCGTTCTCTAGGGGTTCTGAAACGCGAAATTTTCTAGTCGGCACTTCCGGATTGCGTCATGAGATCAACCTTATACGCGGGGTTCCTCCCTATGGGGGAGGGAGGAACCGCGCTAAAAAAACAACAACAATTAACCGGTAAAACGATCGAAGCCAACATATTCGACTTTCAAGCTCCCATTTGTCGGACAAAGATTTCCCCATTAAAAATTGCATACGAATCTTTTTTGTACGGATTTAACAAGCTCAGGAATTGTTCCTTTTTACACGAATTGCTTATGTGTATCAATACATTTTTGTCTGATGGCAATATTTTCCTCAAGGTCACGTAACCGGTATAAATGGTGAAAAATCCAACCCCCAGGCATTACTTTCTGAAACGACTGCCAAAGATCATGCCGCAATATCCAAATTATGGATTTTTTCAAAAAATCTGGCTTTTTTTTCAGCCGAAACTCACCTATTCCCTGACTTCTTATCACATAAACGGCTAACTAATTACATTGCATTATATATTGTGTAATATGAAATTGTTATTATATAGTGGGGTTGATTAAGGCAAAAACTGCACGGTTATCATTGCCTCAGATTTATTTTTCGTTTGAATGTTAGTTAGCATTTTATAGTCTGGTAGTATGTTGTCTTTACTTTTTCTTTTTTTTTTTTTACGGCCCATCGATATCTAGGCTATTAGCACCGGGCTATCTATAGGTTGCCACCCTTCCTAAATATCCATGATTGAGCAGGTAATTCCTTTAACGGTCCCTGAAATGAAAAAAAAACTGAAAGTGCTGCAGACGGGACACAAATCCCCCATCTCCCGCATAAGAATCCAAGACATTTGAAATGTTATTTTATCTCAAGTTCTTGTTATCTTATTTTATTTCACCTCTTTTAATTATATATATTTATCAGCTTGTTATTTTATTGTATTTATTTTTATTTTATTTATTCATTTATTTTTCATTTACATGTATATTTCTTGGTATAATTTTTCCTCTTTGTAGAACAGTAAGATTTCATCAAGGATTTATTCATCTTCGACGACTTGACTTCTATGTTTTTAGGTATTTCAGACAACTATTATTTTGGCCTTCCTCTGATGTGCGGGCCAACGACCTGGAAATCCCACCCACTCTGGCTCCTTGTAGCTCAGTGAGTCGCCTACACAGAGATAGCGTACACGTCTCATGACGGCTATCAAAGCCCTCTACATGACATATCCCACTTTCTTCCCACAACCTGGTAGCTTTATCCACTTCGTGCTTCATGGCTTTCCTTAAGCCCCGGATTTCTGGAAGTATGATAGTCATATCGCAGCCATAACTTAAACCTGCACTCCACTCGTCTGTCATTGTTGCAAACCTAGCCGCTCAAAACAAGGGCAGTTACGCTTTTTTCAGAGAAACCAATAGGATCCTTCTTATTTTATTGCCCTATATTCAGACATAGCATTCTCCGATGTTATTGTGTTCATCATTAATTCTAGTTTATAGTGAACAAGAACTATAATAGCATCGACATGACATTGTTCTTTCCAAAGCATGTCGGAGTTAGGTAGATTAAACCTCCATTACTGAATGATCTTGCGGGTTCTCATCAGCTCCTGCCGGGCAATATGTAGGTATATATATAGGTATATGTATATAGATTATCATCCTTGTGCCAACGGTACCCTATATCATTGGAGCATGTATTATTTCTATCGAATCTATAAATGTACAGATATATAAATTCCAAACAGTTCAAAAAAATAAGATAGGTACAAAGACACCTAGAATAGAAGTGGATGAGGCGCTTACCCTGACCTCAGGAATCCATCAAGTAGGAATAGAGTTCAGCTTGATGGAAGAAGAGCGAGACGTAGAGGAAGAAGACAGAGAGGGAGAGAGAGGGGGGGGGGGGAGAGAGAGAGAGAGAGAGAGAGAGAGAGAGAGAGAGAGAGAGAGAGAGAGAGAGAGAGAGAGAGAGAGAGAGAGAGAGAGAGAGAGAGAGAGAGAGAGAGGTAGATTTTCTTCACCTGTGCCTGCTGAGAGGACTCCCTAATGACATCCACTGCCAACCAACTTCTATTGTAATCCACTCCCTTAACAACCAGCCTCCGTTTCACTTTACTCACAACAATGTTGTTCATAAAGCAGGTTTGTTTTCATGTCACATTATACTGCTTTACCTCCTCAGTCAAAATGTTACTGTCATTGTTTTCTTCTTTGTATTTTTTTACTAATTATCAGAATGATTTAAGAAATAATTATTCCAAGAAAAATTGCTAAATTAAAAATATTGTAAATTTTAATATAAATGCAGCAAAGCTAAGTATTTTCAAAATTAGAATTGGTTGGCTGGGTAAGGTTAATCATACTGACTTAGGTTTCATACATAATTGGTCCAAAAACCTCTATAGTGTATATTTTAAATTGTTTTCGATGTCTTCACCTCATCCTTAGTATGCTGTTTAAAACCTCCAAAATCAGCAATTAAATATAGAATTAGGGGATTATGCTATCAAAAATTATATAGAAAAGCGTTTGTGGCGAAAAAGGTTTTAAACGTGCCTTTGCACTCACTGGCACGGGTACTCCTTCAATGCATTTCAGAATACGGAGATATACATTTCTATACATAAACACATGTATACATATATATATACATATATATATATATATATATATATATATATATATATACATATATATATATATATATATATATATATATATATATATATATATATATATACACACACACACACACTAATGCACATAATTTCTGATAAGTAAATTTCTGTTAAAATCAGAAGCTAAATTCTTAATGGGGGATTGAAGATTACACTACGGTAGATTGTATTTGACAGGTTGGTTTAGAGCATGGGGCAGACATGATGTTTTGCTATCAGATCTGGTTATACATTTACATAAACACAGGTCAGATATGAGTAAACAAAGCTGCTTTAGATCGAACTACTGAAGGGGACTTTTTCAGTCGCTCCCCCCCCCCCCCACGATTTTTCTGTCTGCATCAGAGAATAAATTATTCAATATTTATGCATGATGTTTAGAATAGTGAAAGAAGTCCAAAATGTCCACAGGTATTTTATTTCTTGCAGAACGTTCAGCCCATTCTCAGCCTTGCTCTTAGACTCTTGTTCTTTTTGGACATGTTTTTTCATTATTCTATCAATAACTGCTTCTATTGCTTTAGCACTAGAGACATGAACGGAATCGCGCTAAGATGATGCAGTTCCTGAGAGTCAGACTTTTGTTCAATACCCATTAATACATTATGACAATTTAACAATTTGCCATCACATAGAGGAATTAACAATTACGAAAAACTTCTCACAGCTCTAGTACATGAACAAATAAAATATAGGTTCGCTTAAAAGAAGATGAAAAGAAGAAACTTCATTAAAAGCAACACTTTGTTGAAATGCCGGATTCTTTTAGTTGAACTTAATGAGCGGTTTATTAAATTTACATTGCTTTAACCTGGGGAAAGTTTTCATGTTTTAAAAATTCATAACTTTTTCTCGTTTTAATGAACGCCTTTTAACAATATAGTTTCATTTTTATTCTTATTATTTTTCACCTTTGTGAGGTTCACGTTCAATTAACTCAAGCTCGACCCCCAATTAGGTAAACTTTCAGGAATATTTCATTATTTCTCTGCTCAAAAATATTTAGCCAATTAAGTGAAATAATGTGTGTGTTAATTTAAGTTCTTTTTTGACAGCACGTAATTCTATCGCCACCGGTACTCTCACTTGTTGGGGTTTTCAACCAAATTAAATTCCACAAACTCTAAATAAACAATCATTTATAATATGTAAAACAATATCACGAATTGCGATTAATTTTAAGTGACAGTCAAGAAAGTATATTAAACATATAAAACAGACTACCATAAAATTTCTTAGCAGAAGTTCAAGATTTCTTTTAGTTCCTACCTAAAATGTAAAAGCTGGTTTACCTGAACCTCATCTTACGCTGGAACATTAGCGTAAGTATCCTTACTGATCGCTATTTTTGGTTTTATACAAAATTCGATTTGTAATATTCAATGCTAATAAGAAAGGTCTTTCAAAAAAATAAAAAATAAAAATAAAAAACTATAAAACTAGATCAATGTCTTTAGGCATTGAGAACACTATTTTAAAATTCCGATATAGCATAGAAGATTCGCAGATGATATGCCGAGTTTATCAGCTACTGCTTGTCTGATATTTTGAATTTAAAAAGCATCTGTACCTCAGGTCCCGATGAACTAACAATGTCTGATGCATTATTGTTTTCTAAACAGACCAAATCCCTAACAATAATTTACTTGTGTTTGCTCATGCTGACAACGTTTGTCCCTCCTGTCTAGCGTGTTTGTTCAACAATTAGAACAACCACTTGAGATGTGGTATTAACTGCCTACACTCCCACTGTCATGACATTTACGTAAATTTAACGGTTACCTCTATATCAGCTTAATATTAGATTTAAAACTACAACAATTATTAAAAAATATTTATACCAATCACTGTCTCACAGAGCTACTGTTATTCGTTTGAAGCATCGATAAATGAAGCATGTCGCGGAATCAGAATATGTCGACATGACATAGTAAATGTTAGTATTGGCATCGTGTAATGAAAGTTTTCTCAGAAGGACCCAACACAAAAATAAATAAAATGAAATCAAACAATATAACACTATTTTATTGAACTGCAAAATTAATAAACTTCTTTTTTAAAATTAAAGTTAAAAATGTTAAGAAAAGGATTGGCTTCTATGGTTTAATGCACCTTAGCAAAAAGTTTATTTGGTCCGCCCCAGACTTCTTAAAGTAAACAAAGCAATTCAGGAAGGTTAGGGAGATTTCAGTATACAATTTTTTTTACGAAAATTGGAATTCACTGGAGTAGCACAGATCTTGATCCTTCACAACACTAACTGCTTGTGTGAATTGTGTGTCATTTCACATAGCCCCCACACTGTTTTTATTTAATATAAATACGACACTTTTAGTAATTAAAAGATGCAACAATAGTCATTGTTTTTTTTCACTCAATAGTCTTTTGTTGTTGGACATATGTTAATTAAACCATATGTGCTAATTCAAAACATATGTGCTAATTAAACATATGTGCTAATTCAAAACATATGTGCTAATTAAACATATGTGCTAATTCAAAACATATGTGCTAATTAATCATATGTGCTAATTCAAAACATATGTGCTAATTAAACATATGTTCTAATTCAAAACATATATGCTAATTAAACATATGTGCTAATTCATTTAATTCAGTAAATTTCAAAAGGCAACAATGACCCGTGTGGTTGAATTGCCTTATGAAAAACAAAATGTGCTTATTCACATTACATTAGGAAGATTTCAGAATTTCACTTTGAGAATAGATGCAGACGAATCTTCGAAGAATTTTGGGAGTCTGATGGCATGAGGAAATCTTAACTCAGGAGCTCTGAAAAACCATATAGTAGACTCTTATCAACCACGAAATAAGAATAAGAAATAGATTTGGATAGGACGCATATATCGAACTAATATTTCTAAAGTTACACATCTCAGAAACAACTCAACTAAAAATGTGTCACTCTTGCCTATGTAGAATCAATAGCATTCAGACAGGAAGAGTGACACAAGTGCCCTCCTGTGTACAAACTCTGAAGCTAGGTACATACAGGTTTGATGGTTGATCAAGAGATATTTACCATGTATTTCATAGTTATAACTGAAAAACACCGAATTTTGAGTTGTGTCACATAGAAATACTTGTGCGATGTATCCACCTAAAAAGACGAAGGTGGAGATGGGACGGAGAAAGAAAAGAGGAAGGCCTAGAGAGACGAGACGTACATCAGAGGAAAAATTCCTGGGCCGGGTAGGCAAAACATGGCAGAAAGCAAGATAGTTGGCAGCTGAAAAATACACTTTCAGACTATGTACAGGAGTACAAATGGTAATGTAAGAAGTCAAATGACTAGGTACGAAGCTTGCTTTAGTCTCATTTTACTGAAACGCCAATGGAAACTTTTTAAAACAAGAAACATTAAAAGAATATTTGACCCCATTACTAGGCGCTTCTCACCCCAGCTATTACCCCCACTACGGGGTTCAGTCCCCCTCCTCCGCTAGCTGGGTCCTCCACGGTCCAGCACTCTACACAAGAGGCTGGTTTCCTGGAGAGTCAGACAGTTCGTCTGAAACTCCACTGAGACCTGACCTCTCAAAGCCTGCAAGCCTCCGGGGAAATTGTGACCTACCTTGTACACCGCTTGGTTCGGTGACAGGTGATATTGCACTAATCTTCTTCCCCTATACGTAGACAACGCATTGTATATGTATATTAAACACTTATCAATTTATTTCGGAAGAAAGTCAATTTTTACTTAGGCCTCCACCCAGAAACCAAACTTTTATAGTGATATACCTAAATATCAGGCTGTACCGTATGAAATGTCAGTTTTGTTTACTTTACGATTTAATCCTTTCCCTTTTTTATTTCATTATTTAGAAACATCATTGTTATTCATATAGAATTAAAGCTCTTTTATTCCTATTATTTAATCAGTAACTTGCGTACTGTGTTGTGAGAACGATCCTCTGAGAAAAAAATAAAACTTAAATTATGACTTCCGTATTATTTTTCGTTACGAATTTAAGCTCGGTCATAGCGCTGCTGAGGCGTGTATGAACATTAACACGGCGTTCGGGGAGGGAACAGTGAATGGACGAACTGTTTACCGGTGGTTTTCCAGGTTTCGAAGTGGAAATTTTGACCTTGACAACGAGGAGCGAGGAAGGCCAGAAACCAAGCTTGACAATGACCACCTGAAAGAAAGGGTTGAAGCTTGTTCCTTAAAAAGCACTAGGGAATATGCCAAAGAACTCGGAGTAGGAGCCACGACAGTTTCAAGACATTTGAAGGAAATCGGCAAGTCCAAAACTGACATTTCATACGGTACAGCCTGATATAAAACCTTTTCTGAGATAAGCGCTCACAGACAAACAAACACTTAACGTTCACCGATCATGTAAACAATACTTGTAACAAAACAATAAAGGCAATGTTTACTATGTATCCATACTTCAATAGACAATCCACACTTTCAAAACAGAACAAAACTCTAATCTACAAACTATGCATTCGACCAATACTCACCTATGCTTGTCCAGTCTGGAGCTACACTTCGAATCACAATTATAAAAAAATTCAAATAATTCAAAATAAATGCCTCCGAATAATAACTAACCAACCGATTTATACAAAAATTAATAAACTTCATTCGCTAGCTAATATTATAAGCTTAAAAACCTTTATTCGTAACCTGGCCAAAAAGTTCTTTTTTTATAGATGCAAATTAAATAAAAATAATTTAATTAAGAATTTAGGAAATTATAATAAAAATGCATTAAAAAGATATGTCCATAAAAGGCCGAAACACATATTCTTGAAATACTTATAACTTGTAATCTGTAAGTTTAACTGTGTATCATATTTTATTTTATTTTGTATGTAACATATTTTCCATCTCGCAGCATATTTTTTTATGTATTGTACTAGAGTTAACATATCTTATGGTGTTATTCTTTATATTAATTATGTATAGGTTTTATTTCATTTTGTTTTTTCCTATATTGCAAAATTGTGAGCTAAATATTCTTACAACATAGAATAATACTTATCAAAAAGTGTATCTGGTATCCGGAACAGATTGTTGTATTCTTTTAAATAAATAAATAAATTTGAGAAAAAAAAAAAAAAAAAAAAAAAAAAAAACCAAACAAACAGAAATTCTAAAAATCATTGTTTTGGGTGCTATTGAGTTGATAAAGGCCCCCAAAGTACTTTTTCCCATATATCTTCCATGTACAGACAGCGGTCCGTTAGAATTGTACTATATGTATACATGATATATACATATGCATATACTGAGGAGTGGGCTTAGTTTTTAGCACTTTCCTCCGAAGGAAAGTAGCTATTGAGGTTGCACTCATGACGGAATTTTTGAAAAATTTCTTCAAATCTTTATCGATCCTACCTAGTAGACACCGAATATAACCCCCGTTAAAATTTATATACATCTATATTATATATATGTATATATATATATATATATATATATATATATATATATATATATATATATGTCTGTTAACACGATAGCGACCAGAGTTTTTGTTTTTTCTTCACGAAACGTGCTATATAGCGTTCAATTAGCAAACGATTGAACGAGTTCGTTAACCACCAAAATAGGTCCACCGGAAGGGGGGTTTACCCCGGACCCAAAACACTAATTTGACCATGCCAGCCGTAGTTTTTGTTATATTCCAACGAAACTCGGTATTCGTTATGTTGATCTAAAAAGAGAAATACGTTGTAAAAATAAACTAAATCGGTTCATTAGGAGGGGGGTTTACTCCGTACCCACATTACCAATTTGCCACTACCAGCCGTAATTTTTGTTACATTTCAACGAAACTCAGTATTCGTGGTGGTAATCTACAGAGAAAAATGGGTTGTAAAAATAAACTAAATCGGGTTATTTGGAGGGGGGGTTTACTCCGGACCTAAAGTACTAATATACTCATGCCGGTCGTAATTTCTGCTGTATTGTATCAAAACGCGGTATACGTCGTGGGTATCTCATGAGTATGAAGCGTTGTAAAAATGAAGTAAATCGGTCTATTTGAAAGGTGGGTTTACTTTAAACTCTGTTTCATTAGAATTACCCCGCCAGACGTAGGTTCCCAAAGCCGCCGCGAGGAGCTCTATTTCCCACTAGGAGGACTGTATCCTGTTCCTGCGTCAGATCAAAAGACGAAAAATGAAGTTTTTGTGTATTTATTAAGTAGTATTGTATCATGTATTAACATAACTCTGGAAGCAAATTATTTACAAAATTAATAATTGAACAGTTCTCATAAGAAATGTAAATGAGCAGAACTATTCAAGTTTTTATTTTATTTATATAGGTTATTTTCAACAAATTATTCAGTAATGTAGTCTACACTACAAAAATTCTGAGGAAAGTGCTTAGTAATGCAGCTCCTGCGTGACGGACTTTTTTACCACATGAGTTAGGGAAACAAGTATGAATACTAAAAAGAAATCCACCTACCTTACCTTGTCGCGGAGACAATCAACCCTTCACTGCCCACTACCCTCGTGACTCGGAATTCCATCCCCTCATCACTTCCACTTCCACCTCATCAGTAGCCTAAATACCCAGCCTCGTCCTAACCATTACCCGCTCTCATCAAATGACATCCTCTACTCCAAATTACACCTAATCACCACTAATTATCTCCAACAGCTTACTACCACCCAATCATCTTCGGATTCCATTCCACGGCTATTTACTCTCTCCTCATAATTATCTATCAGATATTCAAGGATGATATCGTCCCTACCATGTCAAACTATCGAATATGAAAATCGGCACTTTTCAAGAGAGCAAGATAAATAGTGATTCCAAAATTCCAGAGCCTTTACAAAAGGACAATTTTACATATTTTTTTATATTTATATTGTTAATCATGTTAAGGTGAAATTATGAACAAACTGTTTACCGTTTTTTAATTGCCAAAGAACCATATACGTGAGTTTGCATCTTGTTGCTAATAAGTGAATTTTCTAGGATCGCCGTTTCAAAATGTCGAATGTGGTATTTTCGATAGTTTGCTGATTCCGATAATCTAACTGTATAAATATTTACACATTATACTGTACTAATTCTACAGTATAATAGTTCTTTTCTTTAAAGAAAAGCCTCCACCCCTAGTGGGAATAGAAACCACGACCCTTGGCACGGAGTCTTAAGCGCTCACGCTTTAATACTCTTAGCAATTGATGCTATGAACAATTTGTGGAGGCCCAGTGGCCGTGAGTATTAAGGCCTGAGCAATTGACACTCTGTGCCAAGGGTTGTGGGTTTGTTTCCCATTAAGGGGTAGTGGTTTTTCTTTAGAGAAAAGAAAAGGCATCAGCCCTATCCTGGCTAGAAAAGGATGGTGACCTATAAATAACCTGTTCTAAAATTCTCGGTTAATAATAATGGACGCTAAAATTTAAATACTAAATTTGTGTTAATTCATTTAAATATATAGCATGGGATGAGTGGTTTGTGCGTTACAATAACATGGTAGGGCGCTGACGACCGAGGGTTTTCGCCCCATATTATCTAAACAAACAAACAAACAAATATATAGCACTAGCATTTCTAAAGTGACACAACTAAAAAAAAAAAACTTAAAATTTTATCAATCTTGCGTATGTAGGGGGCATAGCAATAAGACACGAAGGGTGATACAAGTGCCCTCTGGTGTACAAGCTCTGAAGCTAGATACATACAGTGTTGATGGTCGATAAAGAGAGATTTACCGTGTCACTTTAGAAATACTCGTGCGATTGTCAGAACTAACTTTTAATCTAAATCTAAGCCTAAATTGACTATAACGACATATACAGCACGTGAATTGCTTACATTTCCGTCGGAATTCTATCGGATTGTGCGGTGATTCAAGTTATCTTCTAATTGTACAGTCCGCCAGAATATGTTTTTAGATAATTCTTTATTTCAATAGGTACAAGTAGGCCTGCCCTGTATTGGCATAATGTAATGAATCAAGCAAGATAGTTCCTTCTTCCCGTCTATTTTCTATTTTACTTTATGGCCTTTCCAGTATAGTCTGCTTTATTTCTGGAAATATTCAATCAGTCGTGTTGTAGCAATAACGTTTTTCGCGATGAAAGATTAAAAATATTGGCCATTATTAAAGTCTTTAAAGATTAGATGAACTTTTTTAAACATTCCTTCAAGATTACAACCTATTATTATTTTATTTTATCCAATGCCCGTCGGTGGAGGTTGTGCCATTTGACGCCGAGCCTCCCAGTATCGCTTAGTAAGGTCAGGAAGATGGATGAGTTTGGGACAGATGAAAAGGTGACTTCCCACCATTCGTCCTGTTGAACATAGAGGGCAAATGTCTGAGTCTGCTAAGCCAAGGCGGTGGAGGTGGGCCCGTAGGTAGTCGTATCCAATTTCCAGGCGGAATTTTACAACAGCTTCGCTTATCCTCAGTTCGTCAGGGATGTGACCTGGGGTTGCTAGGTTTTCCCACATTTTTCCTGTGCTGAAAATTTTTATGAGTTCCTTAGTATGCCTGGATATTTCGGTGTCAATTCGGCTTCTTGCTGCTTATAAGGATTGGAGAGTCTCAGTTTGCTCCTCGTCTGCTCCCTTTTTGGCAATTTCGTCGGCTTTCTCGTTACCTGGAAGGCCGACGTGGCTGGACGCACTGAAGACAGACTTTCCATCCCTTATTAATGAGGTCGGCTATTTTTCTGCGGCATTTTGAGGTGTTGATGCAATCAGTGGCCTTGTTGTTGCTAAGGGCGTAAATTGCAGCCTTAGAGTCAATAAGAAACACGACCTTGCCCGGATCTAAGGTTAACTCTAGTATTTTGTTGAAAGACTCCATGATTGCGCATATATACACTACAACCTAAAAGAACTACATAACACCAGAATGTGTTAATTGGGTGACCTGTTGACGGGTTCTACCCATCGCAACTTTGTAAAGAGTGAATCGCTCGTTTGCACGCTCTATAGGATTAATAAATAATAAGAATTTGCAAAGATTAACGACCAGTAATATAGTAAGTAAATAGATATATGTAGAGTTATAGTAAATCCGTATTATTGGCTGTATATTGAGACGAGGTGAGTTAAAGGGTGTTAGTTGGTTCGACAGCCAATAGAAGGGGAGGCTGCCAGTTGACGAATTGGCCCCCGCCATTGGGGAAGATAAAGTGACGAAGAGTAATGGCCTTAGCTCTAGGTGTTCTTGGAATAGTTCATCCTTCTCTCCGATATTATTCACAACTCCAACATTAGCTTCACTTTTCAAACACCAATTGCTTTTACCCCATCCTTTTAACACATCTCTCCAGTGTGCATCCTTTTACCACTTTCCGCGGGATTCAGATTGCACTCAAGATAAAATTTTTGAAAATCCTCATTGATCCTACCAAATCAAGTAAGTACCGCATATGACCCTATGCATACCCCCCCCCCCCTCCCTGTTTGGTATTTGCCAATACCAGTCGTAATTTTTATTAAATTTCAACGAAACTCGGTATTCTTTGTGGTCAACTGAAGAGAAAAATGTGTTGTAAAAATAAACTAAATTGGTTCATTAGGAGGGGGGCTTTACTCCGGACCCAAGTTACTAATTTGCTTATACCGGTCGTAATTTCTGTTGTATTGTTACGAAACTCTTTATACGTCCTGGCTATCTAATAAGAAAGAAGTGTTGTGAAAACGAACTAAATTGGTCTATCGGAAGGGAGGAGGATACTTTGTACTATGTTTGAATTGAATTCTCCCGCTAACCGTAGGTTCCCGTTTCTGTTATTATTCATCAAGATCAATAGATGAACATGTAAGGCTTTGTGTATTTATTACGAAGTGTAGTACCCCGCACAAACAAAACCCTGGAAGGAAATTAATTACAAAATTAATAATTGAAACAGCTGCTCATAACAAATTCAAAAGAGCAGAACTATTAATGTTTTTACTTTAATTATCAATATAGGTTATTTTAAGCAATTTATGCAGGACTACACACGACACTACCAAATTCTGAGGAAAGTGCTTAGTTATGCAGCTCCGGACTTCAATTATTATAATTATTATTTCAAGCAAATTATTCAGGAATGAAGTGTAGATCGCCCACTTCACGGAGAAGTGTGCTCTTTTATGCAGTTCCTGCGTGACGGGCTTTTTTATTTGTTTGTTGCTTATCAAACACAAAATCCTTATTACTTGTGTGTAATCCTTATCTTTTAAATTTATTGTACAAAACCAATAGCAAAAAAAATAATGTATTCCGTAGATACATTGACGGACGTCTTAAGGAACGAAATGTATATTAAAAAAAAATAATAAAATAAAAAAACACTTTGCAAATTAAACATGAAATCATTTTGTTCAAGAAATTAAAAATTCTGTGCTAGGCTTCTTCGCTTGCGAATTTTTTTACTTATATTTCTTTAAAAAAAAAAAAAAATGTTATGCTGAAATCTCCCTAACCTTCCTGAGTTGCTTTGTTTACTTTAAGAAGTCTGGGGCCGACCAAATAAACTTTTTGCTAAGGTGCATTAAACCATAGAAGCCAATCCTTTTCTTAACATTTTTAACTTTAATTTTCAAAAAGAAGTTTATTGATTTTGCAGTTCAATAAAATAGTGTTATATTGTTTGATTTCATTTTATTTACTTTTGTGTTGGGTCCTTCTGAGAAAACTTTCATTACACGATGCCAATACTAACATTTACTATGTCATGTCGACATATTCTGATTCCGCGACTTGCTTCATTTATCGATGCTTCAAACGAATAACAGTAGCTCTGTGAGACAGTGATTGGTATAAATATTTTTTAATAATTGTTGTAGTTTTAAATCTAATATTAAGCTGATATAGAGGTAACCGTTAAATTTACGCAAATGTCATGACAGTGGGAGTGTAGGCAGTTAATACCACATCTCAAGTGGTTGTTCTAATTGTTGAACAAACACGCTAGACAGGAGGGACAAACGTTGTCAGCATGAGCAAACACAAGTAAATTATTGTTAGGGATTTGGTCTGTTTAGAAAACAATAATGCATCAGACATTGTTAGTTCATCGGGACCTGAGGTACAGATGCTTTTTAAATTCAAAATATCAGACAAGCAGTAGCTGATAAACTCGGCATATCATCTGCGAATCTTCTATGCTATATCGGAATTTTAAAATAGTGTTCTCAATGCCTAAAGACATTGATCTAGTTTTATAGTTTTTTATTTTTATTTTTTATTTTTTTGAAAGACCTTTCTTATTAGCATTGAATATTACAAATCGAATTTTGTATAAAACCAAAAATAGCGATCAGTAAGGATACTTACGCTAATGTTCCAGCGTAAGATGAGGTTCAGGTAAACCAGCTTTTACATTTTAGGTAGGAACTAAAAGAAATCTTGAACTTCTGCTAAGAAATTTTATGGTAATCTGTTTTATATGTTTAATAGACTTTCTTGGCTGTCACTTAAAATTAATCGCAATTCGTGATATTGTTTTACATATTATAAATGATTGTTTATTTAGATTTTGTGGAATATAATTTGGTTGAAAAACCCAACAAGTGAGAGTACCGGTGGCGAGGTAAAGGATTTAGAGAATTACGTGCTGTCAAAAAAGAACTTAAATTAACACACACATTATTTCACTTAATTGGCTAAATATTTTTGAGCAGAGGAATAATGAAATATTCCTGAAAGTTTACCTAATTGGGGGTCGAGCTTGAGTTAATTGAACGTGAACCTCACAAACGTGAAAAATAATAACAATAAAAATGAAACTATATTGTTAAAAGGCGTTCATTAAAACGAGAAAAAGTTATGAATTTTTAAAACATGAAAACTTTCCCCAGGTTAAAGCAATTTAAATTTAATAAACCGCTCATTAAGTTCAACTAAAAGAAGCCGGCATTTCAACAAAGTGTTGCTTTTAATGAAGTTTCTTCTTTTAAGCGAACCAATATTTTATTTGTTCATGTACTAGAGCTGTGAGAAGTTTTTCGTAATTGTTAATTCCTCTATGTGATGGCAAATTGTTAAATTGTCATAATGTATTAATGGGTATTGAACAAAAGTCTGACTCTCAGGAACTGCATCATCTTAGCGCGGTTCCGTTCATATCTCTAGTGCTAAAGGAATAGAAGCAGTTATTGATAGAATAATCAAAACAAAAAATGTCCTAAAAGAACAAGAGTCTAAGAGCAAGGCTGAAAATGGGCTGAACGTTCTGCAAGAAATAAAATACCTGTGGACATTTTGGACTTCTTTCACTATTCTAAACATAATGCATAAATATTGAATAATTTATTCTCTGATTCAGACAGAAAAATCGTGGGGGGGAGCGACTGAAAAATAAACTCGAGCCTAGTCCCCTTCAGTAGTTCGATTCATTGTAAAATGTCCTGAATTTAACATTAAAGATAGTTGGCGTTTGAAAAAATAACTAATTTTAGGCAAAAATGTTTTGCACATTTCCCCTTTGCGCAGTACCTGGTGTTCCACGGTAAGTCAAGCCAACACATGTTTACCTTCTTATCTACCCAAGAGCTACATAATGACAAAAGTTCCATAAAACACTTTATGTGCGTTACCAGCTCTCCGGCTATAAGTAAACAATGAGGGAATAACCCTCATTAAAATTTACATATGTGTGGGACCATAATAGCGGACAAAATTAGCATTAAAGGCTATTACATTAACCAGCAAGCTCGTTACGCCATCATATCAAAAGTAGTGGCCTCCAGTAATCATTTCCCGTGACGAAGTCATCCATGTCAGACAAAATATGAAAGAAGTTTCTAGATAGCCCTGAAGAATATTTTCTAAAAATTCTCTAACCTCCATGGATGGAAGTAGAAAATTTTGGTGGTGTGGTCCGTGAGAGAACAGGGATCCCTCTAACAGGTTCGGGATATGAACGACCACAATAAATCTTTGTTAGGCGAGTGGGCACAGCCCATACTTCCTTAGCCACACTTCATACATCCAATATATATATATAAACACCAAATACACTCTATAAATCCTTTAAAGGTGTTATGGAATTGGTGTTTTTTTTTTTAATGGAATTCATTATTCATTATTTTTCTTTACATTACATTGTATTATTATGCAACAAAAGATGAGAGTATTAAAAGATGGGTTCTCTATTTATCACTATGCATTTTTATTTGGCAGGAGGTCTAAATTCATTTACTACTCACTATTTTTATAGAATAATTCATTTCGGCTTGCGTGTTTACGTCTTCTTGAGGCCTCTTGAAGAGGACTTAAAATTCTAAATGATTGCCGAGATTTTAGAGAGACTAAAATCTAGACTAGAATGAAATTGTTTTCTTTCGTTCATTGCTATGTCTTCATTATCCTCAGACAAGGGTATCGAACTCATCTTATTGGCCGGATGCTTCAAAATTGGGAAACACATGATCAGAAATTATGGGATATGCTGACAAGTAGATGTTGAAAATATTTCCATTTTATTAACCCATTCAATAATAAATCCTTCTATTTCGTCCCTTTAATTGCAATGTACCCTAGGTTGGCCGGATTATTAGCTTTATGAATCCTGCTAGCCTCATAGGACCAGCCGGGCCCGTGGACTGGCTACGCCTGGCCTGGAGTCGACCGTGGCGATATCTCGTCCGTCATGTGTAAATAACCTTTCCACCGCCATTTTACATTTTTTTTTCTTTTTTTAGCATAAATATGCTTTAGCGGTGACTAAACTAGGAAAAAGCGGAATGGTGGTGCTAGTAAGGTTGCACTCATGAAATAAATTATAAAGAATTACCTCAAATTGTCATCGATCCTACCAACTAAGTACCGAAAATTCCCCCCTTCAATATGTATATATATATATATATATATATATATATATATATATATATATATATATAATTTATTGAACAGACTTGAACAAACACTTAAAAAATCTTCATTCACTTAAAAGTACTGGCCTCTGGTCAGCGTCTCTGCCATCACCGATACTAACCATTCAAAGTGCCTCCCGGGGAATCTTCCGCAATGTCTTCTTGATGACCTATTGGATCTCTTTTATGGACAAGGGCCGGGTTCTTTCAGAGCTGCCTTAATCCGAGGGGCGATGTCGTGGAGTTGCTAAGGGGCGGAGATTTCGATTTACGGTCTGACCACCCTTTTTCCAAGTCTTTCTAACAAATCCATGTAGTAGGAAGCGTTAACAGTCTACTTTTGAGCAACAAACTCCTAATGGACCATTTTGTTGCCGGTTTTGCTGGCTGACAGCCGCGCAGAGTGTTGTTCGTCGTGAACCTGTCCCCTGTTTTGCGTAAAGGTAAATAAACATTTCTAAATTTATTTATTTAAATTTTTTTAACTTCCATTATAATTAAATACGAATTTTGGGATGGGTTGTCTTTAGGTTACTACTCTTTTCTTGCCAGAATAAGGCTGATGCCTTTTCGTTTTTCCAAAGAAAAGCCACCACACTTGGGTGGGAATCGAAACCACGACCCTTGTCACGGAGTGTTAAATGCTCACACGTTAACACTCACGGCCACCAAGCCTCCTCTTCTAATTTTGTAAATAGGATAGTGAAGAGTCCCCATGAGCCTCGCAAATCATTTTGTTAGTCTTCCCAAAAGATTTTTCGGTTTAGCAGTAAACGTATCCGCGTCAAGTTGCTGTATATTTTCTATGAACGTCTATTATTATTCAAAAAGTAAAACTGCGGTTAGGAAAATTCATTTTATTCCGACATCTTAATTAATGGATCACCGGTTTCCGTCTCAAAAAGTCCTTTCTTTTAATGCAAGAAGCTCCTGATGTTTTAGTCAGCTTGTATATATTCTCATCTAGATGGCTAGTGATGTTACTCCTTCCCTAGATGATATTAGCCTAGAACCTGATTATGGAACGGGTTTCTGGCTAGCCCTTGAAGGATCGAGGCCGAACTCCGACCCTTCACAACTTCTAGTCCTCTCCTTCAAACTCTACTGCTCCAAATGAGATAACTTCTCCCCGCACTACACCGTCCTTTCCAACATTAATAACTTTCCCAGGCTCTTACTCGTCTCTCACAGGCTAAGGTTTCCTCTCTTTAACTATCTGAATGTTGATAAACATTATAGGTACGCTTCTTACTGATAAACATTAATTTTCCCTGAAGGGCGTAGAATTCCTAGCATACCGTGAATTCCTAAAGTACCGTTTCCGCTAATGGGCCTAAAATTCATATTAGTGAGAAATTTCGTGACTTCGAAACGGATACGTTCTCCTTTACATACACCCCATTAAATTTAGCCCAAATGTTGTCAAAATGTAATCGATCATAGCCGAACCACGATTGTTATGCTGATATATCTCCACTATCAACAAGCACTTCTGAATGAAGGAGGCTTATTCCGTTGACACCTAAAGGCCTGTTACAAATAGCTTCTTGTTCCACCTTGGATGTTTGGATTCATAACCCGGAAATGGCCTAAATGTCGATCCACCGAAGAAATAATTGTAGGCAGTTTCGTTATATCAGGCTGTACCGTATGAAATGTCAGTTTTGTTTACTTTGCGATTTAATCCTTTCCCTTTCTTATTTCATTATTTACAAACATCATTGTTATTCATATAGAATTAAAGCTCATTTATTCCTATTATTTAATCAGTAACTTGCGTACTGTGTTGTGTGAACAATCCTCTGAGAAAAAAAAATAAAACTTAAATTATGACTTCAACGGAAATCCGTATTATTTTTCGTTATGAATTTAAGCTCGGTCATAGCGCTGCTGAGGCGTGTATGAACGTTAACACGGCGTTCAGGAAGGGAAAGGTGAATGAACGAACTGTTTACCGGTGGTTTTCCAGATTTCGAAGTGGAAATTTTGACCTTGACAACGAGGAGCGAGGAAAGCCAGAAACTAAGCTTGACAATGACCACCTGAAAGAAAGGGTTGAAGCTTGTCCCTCAAAAAGCACTAGGGAATATGCCAAAGAACTCGGAGTAGGAGCCACGACAGTTTCAAGACATTTGAAGGAAATCGGCAAGTCCAAAACTGACATTTCATACGGTACAGCCTGATATAAGTATATTCTCATTATTTCATCAATTTTATATGCCATATGGAGGGTTCAGTGCACAACTAGAACATGTCCATGTTAAGCAGTTTTCAGAAAATGAGTATTATGCGTTTTAATTGCAGAGGCATTGTATAAATCCTATTGACAGGATAATGCTTAAAAATATTTGAACTTAATCACTGATCTTAATTTTAAATATCACTGACATTATTTATGTATAGGCTTGCTCATGAAATAATTACAACGTGGACTTGGCTTAATTGTGCCCTGAAAACAAATATGAATGACTTCCAGATGTGTAGCAAGAACTGCTACAAGTGGCAAAATAATGAAGTTAGGACTTCGTCTCCTGTTGCACTGAAAAGAGCCATTTTAGCTCTTCAATGCCGTTACAGCAGAAAATGGACTTGATCTACTTGTGCTCTGAACCCTCCATATCTACTAGTAAATTGGTTAACCCTTATCTTAGTAAAAGGGTTGAAAGATGTATGAAAGATAAAAATGCAAAACATCCACAAAGCATATACAAATTAATTATTTAACAATTTCCTCTGGCAAAAGATTGAATGAACGCGAAGACGAGAGAAATAACCTTACGGAAGAAAACGTTAAAAGATTAAATACAATTTAAAAATGTGAAGAAGAGCTTTAATAGACAGGGAGACAAAAAAAAACGTAGCCTTGGACGTAAATGCGTGGCTCGGTAACTGGTATTTACTGAGTGGCTGATCCAAGCATCTAATTTTGCCCTGAGGAAAGCCCAGAATGCTGAGAGATGAATAAACAAGCCCAGAGCCCTGATCAGAGCACGCATTGTCATCTGTTCCTTAATCAAGAGGTAGTCCACGACAAACAAAATAATTAAAAATATATTTTGAATTTAATTATAAAATATCTTATTTTAGACATTGGTAAAAATATATTATAATAATTATTAATTATCATTTTGTTTAAAATATCTGGTTTTGTAAATCGCCTGTAGAAAACAATAATTTTAGGTGTATTGACAATGATACATCAACCAGTTCATGTCTGCTGGCTTCTTCGTTGGGTCTGGTATCCAGGGTAAATTCCGATCCTAAGCCTCTTTGGAATTCAACATCCGGAAGAATGTTTTTTTTTTTTTTTCAATATATTCCCTCTACGAAAATACATAAAGGTGTTTTGTATAAGCCCTTAAAATAGTCTTTTAAGGAATTTTACGATTTATAAATAAAAAAAAATGGAATATTCCAGGATTTGGCTAATATTTTACAGCATATTTTGAATAATTATTATTAATAAGCAGTTTCAGCATGTTCAAGGGTACTCTTGCTCATCTTAACTACAACGATCCGTACTGAAAAGATAAAGCAACACACAATTTTCCGTGGTAGAGTAACATAAAATTTTAGCTCGAGAACTTGTCCTCCCCGTAGTCCATTGACTAACGCCTTGGATTCTCAAACGGGAGACGATGGTTCGATTTCAACCTGCAGCAGGTTGAGTTTTTCATCTATGGGCCCGCTGTATCAGTCCCCTACTCCCCTTCGGATGCTTAGGAACGGATAAGAAAAAGTTATTAAATATGCGCAAAAATAATGCTACTATTTCTGCCATGGCATTGGCGTTTAACAGAATGACCAGGAGAAAAATTGAACAACTTTCTCACATTCTCTCCATTCTCACCAAAACATCGGTTGACTTTCAGCACTTTGCAATGAAAATCTATTTACATAACTATTGCACGTTTGCACACATGACAGAATTTTCCTAAATTCCTCCAAAAATTTTCATTGAGCAAATCATTTAGAATACCAAAATGACCCCTTTTTCAAAGAGCGTGGTTGCTGGCCATGAAGGACGATCTTCGGTAAAATGAAAAATATGAAATTCCTTCACTATACGTTTAATTTTTCAGGCTAAGCTCCTGCTAACATGCTCAAAGCTCCATTATAATACCACTTTTTGACGCCAGAAGCTCAACATCTTTCAAAAAGGGTGGTTGCTGGCAGAAATAGATCTTAGGTAAAATTAAAAACGTCAAATTCCTTCGCAATACGTTTTATTCGCGTTTTTTTGTGATAAATGTGTGTAATAAAACATTTTGTTAAAAATAATTTACTTTAACGGTATTAAATAACTCATTATCCAGAGTAACAAATAATCATATGATTAACTTGGGAGGTCATGACTTTCGTGATGAGTCTAGTAATGCATAATTTACATTTCGTGTGCTTTAAAATAATTAAACTTCTCTAATTGCAATAATGAAATTTAATTTTTAATAAGTCATGATGTTTGCCTTTAATTATCATAGATAGCGTTAACAAATGTTACCTTGTCAGACACATTTCATTTAATTATGAAATATACTTTACAATGCGATAATAAGGCCTAGATAACTGTACTACGATTGGTCAATATTCATTATTGCTATACGAAAAAATAATTATGCCAAGATGTAATACCAAAAGTACCAAATTTATGAAAGAAGTGTTGAAAATTTGATTCGAATCTTCATCAATCGGACCGAACCAACTTGATATGGAAAATCATCATTTCGTTAACCCCCAAAATCGAACCTTATGAAGCGAGTTGTACGCCGCTCAGTGGTCCAGAATCGTCTAAAAGCGCTTAAAATTTCTCCTGGAGTTGTTGAACAATTAACATATAAATTGGCAGATTTACTAGTTATACGGTAGGATAAGTGCATTCATGCCAAAACATTTTTCTAAGAAGTCCACATTTTTCTTGGTACTAGTGCATCTTAAATGATGGATTTCCGATATTTAAAGGGTAATAAAAACACTTTAAGCGGTTCACCCCCCCCCCCCCAATTTGTTACTAAAAATTCAACTAGCACACTTTCGCGCATACGCGAAACACTCACTAACCCTTTGTTGATGAAGGTGACAATTACTAATGCGATTATTCTAAGAAAAACGACTTCATCGTTATTATTTTCTGCAGAGAGTTGTTGTGCATTTTTTTATAGCAAGTAAGTGAACATTAACAGTGATATCCGCGTAATATCTAGTGTGACACTGTCGAAAGTCGTTACTGTTCGTTATAAGGGAAAATTTTAAGAAAGGGGAGTACGTCAAGGACAGTTAACAGTATTAAAGTGGTTGTTAATTTATACAACTTAGCAGTCGCAAATACATTTGGAAGTATACAAATCTCTACGAATTGAGTAAAATATGACCTTTTTTTTTTTTTAAACTGAATAGTTTCTGTCACTCTGGGTTTTCATTATACAGGGTGGCCCAGATAAGCGGGCCACAAGAGAAATAACTACTAAACGGTTTGAGATATCAAAATTGTTCATATGGACAAAGTTGTAGTTCTCGTCGAGATCTATAAAATGGTGCCCTTGGAAATGAGAAAATAACGCTTCTAAGTGCTCAAATACGCCTTTCAAGGGAAAGGTTTCCTCTTTAGCTATATTTTACATTATATTTTTGAAAAGAAATAACAAAACAAGGAAGAAGCGTGTAAATGGGGTTTCGATGCGCCAAGTAGTTCTCTGTAATTTTTTTTTTTTTTTTTTTTTGCAATAAATACAATTTTTAATGCTGAGTACATTCTCCTATGCTGAATTACCCCTCCCTTAACTAAAATACTATTTAAATAAATTCAAGGGCCTTTTTTTGGAATTTCAGATGAGGAATACATGCAAATGAAATCGTATTTTTATAGAGAACTACATGACGCATCGAAACCCCGTTTGCACGGTTCTTCCTTATTTTGTCAGTACTTTTTAAAAATATGATGCAAAATATAGGCAAAGAGGATACCCTTCCCTTCAATGGACTATTTGAGCCCTTAGAAGTGTTATTTTCTCATTTCCGAGGGCACAATTTTATAGATCTCGACGAGAGCTACTACTTCACCCCTATAAAAAATGTTGATATCTCAAACCGTTTAGTAGTTATTTCTCTTGTGGCCTGCTTATATGGGCCACCCTGTACAAAGCCCATTTATTATACAAAATAATTATTCTATCGAATTGATAGTTGTCTCATTCGACTCGGCACCAAAAAAAAAAAATACTTCAAAAATGATACCGAAGTCAAAAAGATTTAACTAATGGTTTTTCCCCGAAGTCGGGTGTTCGGCATCACTGTGGGCATGGCCAAAACTGACCTCCTGGCTAAGTAATGTTAGTTTAGGTGACTTTCTTATATTAGCTGATTGTGTACAATTGTCTATTTATACGTGAAATCAATCAGTATTTATTTTTGAACGAAATTTGATTTGACAATCCAAACTCGATAATGATCTAGATGTTCACCGCTTAAGTACACAAGCTGTCATCTTCAGGTCTGTGAGAAATCAATAAAACCACTATAGCTTTGTCTGGGGCACTAAGGGCCTCATTATGAGTGCCTCCTGTTCCTTACTAGAGGATGGCCTAATAAGGGCTCGCCGCCACCTTGTATCTGCCCTTCCTCAACCATTAATGATCAATCCAAGCATGGAAAGTCAAGGCATCTTATTGAGCTAAGTTTCAAAATGATGGCATGCCATCATATTTATATAAATTCAATTATTACTGTAATAATAAATTCACTATAGCACTAGGATTTTATTTTAATGGCTCTACGACATAAACGACGGAATAGTTCTTCATTTTAGAAAAAAAAAATCGGATTTGAACACAGTTAAGCATAAAGTCCACGCAAACAACATGCCAAAAACCTTGACGAGACGGACAACAAAACTTCGTTGGTGGTTGCTATACAAAATAGCCACACTTTTAATTTTGAGACAGCTAAAATATTTTTTTTATATACCTATTTCTTTATTAATTATTACATCCTGTATATAAATACATCTGGTAATATGATGAATGATACAATATGAAGGTTCTGTGCTCAAGGCCTCCCAACTTCATCCTCGATTAACGCCAGAAAGACGCTCAGATGACGTTGAGGTGCCTACACAAGCTCTCTTCTGCTCTGACTAGTGGCTGGAGTCGAAGAGAGATCGGTGAGCCACAGAAAATTGTCGCACTTGAACAAAGAGAAAGCCATTGCTAACACTTCACTTGGTCACTGCAGCAGATCTCTAGGCCAATGTCTTTTGAGTCGCCACGGTGGAGAGAGTGCGTGGGTGACGCTTGATAGGGAGAGGACTTCAGGATTAAAGTTAAAATATTAGATAAAGAAAAAAAAACCCCAACAAACGAAAAATAAAAGAAAATATACACATAATTAAAAACAGGAAAAAGACAGTTAATAAAAAAAACTGAAATCAAATACCTAGATAAAAAATTTTAAAATTAATAAACAATACAACTTAAAATGGATTAATTAATTAAATGACAAAGACTTCTTTTGTGAAATTTACCCTAAAACTATCGATTTTAAACAGCTGATGCGCAGTGGACATGATTGATCCTGTCAGTCTAGACGTGGCCCTACCTGCTGAAGGTTCTCGATTGTGTAGGCTGGAATTGTATATTATTTTAAGAGCTCCTGAAGAGGCGACATAGGAACGCGAAACATGTAGAGCACAATAATAAGAACATTAGTGTTTTTGTTCGAATTTGACCTTCTGCCATGTATAAATATATTAGAAAAATGGGATCTTATAATATTACAAATATGTTCATCATTTACCTTATTTTACTAAAATACTAATTTTTCTGTTAAATTCTATTAAAAAATAAAACAATTAAGACGGAGGCAAAAAAAAAACCTTTCAGAACACAACCTCACAGAACATTTCAATTTCTTCAGATATACCCGTACACAAATCGCCAATTTGGAAGAAATTGCGATTTTGGAAGCCCTTTAAAACCTGAAGGAGACATCCAAAAGGTCTGTTTTTTCAGTCATGGTGTCAATTATATCTTTCAGGGGGGGGGGGGGATATTATATATGTGTATCCATTCGTCTATTAAAAAAAATCTTAAATATACAAGTTTTCTCATCTTTTTTTTACAACTTTTAAGTTAATTTTGGGCACTTTCCTGCACACCTAGCAACTTTTTGATAATAATCTTATTTGTAGATAGTTTAATGTAGAATATGATGGTTTTCAGATCAAGTTGATATCTTAATAAATAAAGAAGATATTTTAATCTAGTTCTGTAAATGCGAACCAGCATTATTTACATTGTCTCTTTGGTGAGGTGTAGCTTCTCTCCCTGTCCGTGGCCTGGGTTCCGCCGGGTTCGGTCCTGCCGTGACATCGCTGTACTCTCTGGACTTTCACAGTCCCGGGCTCTGGAGATTGTGGACGCCCTCCCGGGGGAGGGGGCGAGCACAACTCCCAGTAGAGCCTTGCATGAATAAGTTTCCCCTGCTAAAGCATTTTTAGAAAGAGAGAAGTGCGGCGGTGTCGCGGTGGTTCTGGGCTCGGCTGGTGCCCGTTCCATGGGGTGGGTGGGAGGCTTTTAGATTTAATTTTTAAATTAATGCTTTCAATTAAATTCTCAATTTTCCATTTAATGAAATTAAAACGGTATATTTTTAATTTATTTAGGAAGTACCTTCCTTTCGTTGGGTGCCCATGACCTCCCGCGGTTGAATGCACCCTTAATTCCAATTAAAAAAAAAGAAAAAAGAAGATATTTAACTTATTACTAACATCTGAAAACGCATCAAATGACCGAACAAACAAAATGGTTGCTAACAACTGAATTACTAATTATAAAATTTAAAAAAAAAATAGTTTTGTACTTCCAGATATATTTACAAATGTAAATTGTACTGTTAAAAATTAAATAAAACATGTCAGCTACAAATTCATTTATTTTTGGTTGATTTAAAATGGATTGAGCCGTAAGAGGGGGGGGGGGGGGGGGTGACCATTCAAAAGCTTGCTAAATTCTCTACAAAAGGTTCCAATGTAATTTTCGATGGGCCGATGTCAATCCGAAAAATAAGAGCTTAAAACTTCCAAATTGTTGGTTTTGTTCATTTCAATGGGGTTTTGTCACTGTTTAATTAACGTTTTAATTGGTTGTTGTTGTTTGCAATTGTATTTAAGAGTAAAATTAGTATTTAAATCAAATAAGGTATGAAAATGAGAAACGTATTGGTAATAGTGTTTTCCTATGGCGAACGTTGAGAAGGCGGGGGAGTAATTTCCGCTTAGAATACTATCAGTTTATGGTTTTAATGGTTCTTTATCATAAAGTCAAATCTTTTACTTAATCAACTATTATAAAAAGTATTGGCCTCTTCAATATATTTCTATAAACATTTAAACTCAAATTCACTAAATAGCTAACTTAAAAATTTTAGTCCCAACACTTCTCAATTGAGATAAAGTAGACCTACAATTTGTCATTTTATTTACTTTATTATATGATTCATACGACATTTCATATTTTTTCATGACACAGGCGATAAATAAACTATTTAATAGGCGATTGTTCAAATAATTCTACGTCTCCTTTCTATAAATGAAACCCCAGAAAAATAACAAATTATTTTGAAATTTCCTTTTTCCTTTCTATTCATTTTATAAATTATAAAAATGAGTTAATTGATTAATTAATTTTTTTTAATACTTCAAGAGAAGTGAGCTAAAAATTTCTGTTTCTTCCCCCGGAGAAACTTTGAGACAAAGAAAGAAGAAAAAACTTGGCTGGGAATTTTCGCTAAGGGCCTCGGTGCCTTCCCGATTAGCCGGAACAGCTCTTTTCGAATAAGGGGCTCGGTTTCTCTGTTTATTCTTAATTAGAAGGGCAAACCAAAAAGAAATGAAACATAGAAATTAATTAGTTTAATTGTTTAGAGAAATCTATAATTAGAACTAATAATGCGGCATTTTTCTTCCATATTTTAGAACGCTTCCATTATTTGTACTATAATTAGAATTGTGTTGAACATTAGAAATATACCCTTCTTCAAACTTATATAATTAAGCTAAGATATACGCTATAAACCTTTTAGCTGAATGATTCACTTTTGGCAACATATAGGAACTTTTGATGTTCCTTGTATCATTGCAAAGGGGATTGGGAGGGCTTGGAAGAATATTATTAATTTTACTTTTTATAAAACAAGCAATTGGTGGCCAGGCTAGCTCAGTGATAAAGCATTGGACTAATACGCTGCAAGGCATGATTTAATATCCTGACATCACTAAAGATTTTATCTTCTAGTGTATTTTTTTTTTTTTTTTTTTTTTTTTTTTTTTTTTGTGAGTTGGAAGCGGCCTCCCAGAACTTCCCTAGGCAAACCCAACGTTTAATTAATTTATTAATGGGTACCTGCAAAGGGGAAAATCAGGCGGCCGGAGCACTGACCACACTATCTCCCTAGTGTGCCGTAAGGTCAAGAATGAGATGCCAATAGAGTATCTGCCCCACAGGGCCCTCGTGGTTTGCTACGGGAATGATTTTTTTTTTTTTTTTTTTTTTTTTGTAAATAGAAGAAGCAAAAATAAAGAAAAAGAAATGTTAATTGTTATTTTGCAAAAATAATTCAAAATGATAAATAGATCTAATAGAACGAGTAACGTAGAAGAGAGGTTAGAAAAATGAGAAAAATGATACTAATAGACTAGAGAAGATTGTAGGTAAATTATATATATATATTATTTACTATTTAGATGACCCAAAATATCTAAATTCTTTTTGATGTTAGGAGCCATGGGGTTTATCTATATATATAAAAATCACGTGTCTGTCTGTTTGTCTGTTTTTCTGTTTGTCTGTTTGTTTGTTCCTTATACAAATCCACACCGTTTGTCTGATATTGACCAAACTTCGCACATAGATACGTCTTGATCCGGGAAATCTCGTAGTCTAGCTCAAAATCTTCTAGGATTCACAGTTCGGGAGTTACGCCTTCGAAAATGTCATTTATGAAGGAGTAAATTCTCCGAAATAGCCATTTTCTTCCAGTGTTGCAACTTCTTCAAAGAAGAACGGCAATATAGATGGAAATTAGCAAGCCAACAAAACTCTTCTTTTTTTTAAAGTTTTACTTTCTTTTTGTTTTTGTTTTACTTTTTTTTAAGTTATACTTATTTTTAGAGTTTTATTTTAACTTCTTTTAAAGTTTTACCTATTCTCAAAATAGCCTTATATTCTCAGAATTTGGAGAAAAATCATATTTCTGTTTAAGAAGTATATATCAAGTAAGACAACACTGGGCTCCTAGGTGTTATTCAGTTCTGCAACAGAATTAAGCTTGAAAATACATTTAAACGGTTTAAGTTTTTAACAAATCTTTTTTGAAACATTTCGTTAAAACTTTGTTCTAAAACATTTCAGTTTTAACCTTTGTTTGTTTAATAAGAAATTACAATTTAAATTACATTACGTTTGCAAACATGTGTATCAAACTTTTTTAACTTTGAACTTTTTTAAGTTTGAACATTTTTTAAGCCTACCTTTTAGTCTTTTAAGTCTATCTTAAAGTAATAAAAAGTAAATATATCGTATAACATAAATTTATTTCTGTAGGACAACACTGGGCTTAGAAGCCATTTTTCGCTCTAAAACATTTAC
Organism: Gonocerus acuteangulatus; assembly: GCA_946811695.1. Lineage (NCBI taxonomy): Eukaryota > Metazoa > Arthropoda > Insecta > Hemiptera > Coreidae > Gonocerus > Gonocerus acuteangulatus. Next base: position 64,285,702 of record OX328127.1, on the reverse strand, counting down.
GTTTTAAGCTTGAACATTTTTTCTTTTTTTAGCCTTAGTGTTTATATCTAACATTCATACATCTAACTTTTTAAGTTTCATGAAACTTTTTTAAGTGTCTGCAAACTTTTTAAGTTTTCAAACGTGCGTTAATCAAACTTCATAAAGTTTGCAAAAGTGTCTGTATCAAACTTTTTTAAGTTTGGTGTTTTCATTTATCTTATAACCATGTAAGTCAAGTAAGTTGAACTATAAGTTTAACTTCCATTCCCTTTGTTTACTATTTTTGTTACTATGCTATTTTATTGCTTATTAAAAACTATGCCTTTAATAATTAATTTATGCCTCCGTTTTAGCACTTTCCTCCGAAGGAAAGTAGCTATTGAGGTTGGACTCATGACGGAATTTTTGAAAAATTTCTTCAAATCTTTATCGATCCTACCTAGTAGACACCGAAAATGACCCCCGTTAAAATTTATATATATCTATATATATATATATATATATATATATATATATATATATATATATATATATATATATATGCATATATATATATATGTGTGTCTGTTAACACGATAGCGGCCAGAGTTTTTGTTTTTTCGTCACGAAACTTGGTATATAGCATTCAATTAGCAAACGATTGAACGAGTTCGTTAACCACCAAAATCGGTCCACCGGAAGGGGGGGTTTACCCCGAACCCAAAACACTAATTTGACCATTTCAGCCGTAATATTTGTTATATTTCAACAAAACTTGGTATTCGTAGTGGTAATATAGAGAGAAAAGTGAGATATAAAAATGAACTAAATCGGTTCATGAGGAGGGGGGGTTTACTCCGGACCGACAATACCAATTCGCCACTACCAGCCGTGATTTTAGGTATATTTCGACGAAACTCGGTATTCGTAGTGGTAATCTACAGGTAAATATGTGTTGTAAAAATAAACTAAATCGGTTCATTAGGAGGGGGGGGTTTACTCCAGACCCACAATACCAATTCGCCACTACCAACCGTGATTTTTGGTATATTTCGACGAAACTCGGTATTCGTAGTGGTAATCTACAGGTAAATATGTGTTGTAAAAATAAACTAAATCGGTTCATTAGGAGGGGGGGTTTACTCCGGACCCAAATTACTAATATACTCATACTGGTCGTAATTTCTGCTGTATTGTAACGAAACGCGGTATACGTCGTGGGTAACTCATGAGAAAGAAGTGTTGTAAAAATGAGCTGAATCGGTCAATCGGAAAGGGGGGTTTACTTTGTAATATATTTCAATAGAAAAGCCAGCCAGATATAGGTTCACAAAGGCGCCGCAAGGAGCGCTAGAGGGACTGTATCCGGTTCCTGCGTTAGATCAAAATACGATAATACGAGGTTTTTTGTATTTATTACGTAGTGTAGTAGGTACCATGTGTAAACATAACTCTGGAAGCAAATTAATAATTTATCAGTTACTCATTACGAAATTAAAAGAGAACTATTCATGTTTTTATTTTATTTATGTAGGATATTTTAAGCAAATTGTTCTGGAAAGCAGTCTACACTACCCAAATTCTGAGGAAAGTGCTTAGTTATGCAGCTCCTGCGTGACGGACTAATAATTAATTTATGCCTCCGTTTTATCACATGCATTTGCTTAGTAAAAGCTTGCAAATACATTTGAACGGTTTATGTTTTTAACAAATCTTTTTCGAAACATTTCGTTAAAACTGTGTTTTAAAACATTTCAGTTTTAACCTTTGTTTGTCTATTTTCATCTTTTAGTTATGCCATACATGGTGTTAATATAGAATATAGAAGTGTTTAATTGCTTGGAAAATTAACCAATAAGAGAATTAAAATTATGAGATGTGACAATGGTAAGGAATATTTAAATAGTATGATTTATGCTTTTACAAAGAATAAGAGTACGTAAATTAATCCATGCCCTCATATATTCACAAATTAAAGAGAACTGCTGACCAATTTTTTAGAACAATTATGAATATATGTCATTGTTTACTGGCAGAATCTATTGTTGTAAAAAAGTTTTGGCCAAAAATTGTTTGTGGAGCAACTTATTTGAAAAATCGCACTTTAGCTAAAACCATTGAGAATAAAACATCCTATAAAATATATTTGGAAAGAAACCAGATGTTTCTAAGTTACGTTTATATGGTAGTAAAGTTCTTCTTAAGAAACCAGAACAAATAACGACTTAAATGGGGTAAGAAGGTGAATATTTGCATTTTAATCCGTTATAGTGAAGCTTGGGAGTACTTTTGAATAATAAAATCATAGTCACTATGCATGTTGATGATGATGATTAGTTAATAGTCAGGTTAGTGGGAACTGATGAAAAATTTTAATGAAGAAAAGGAACCAGACTTGATTTATTTTTAGATGAAAGCCTTGGATAAATACAAATGTATAGTTTTAAACAAAATAATACTTGGGATTTAGTTGAAAATAAGAAAGTTGTAAATGCTAAATGTTGACCAGTTGGACATAGAGACTGCATTCTTAAATGGTAAAATCAATTCGGAAGTGTATATTTGAGGACATTGGTATCAAAGTTGGACAACTCCATTTTTTTTCAATTGAAAAAAATGGAGTTGTCTAACATTTGAGTCAAATGAATATATTGGAGACATGCTTAAAAACTCATTGTGTAAAGAAACATTTGAGAAATTCAGAAATATGTTAAATTTGATATTTTATATTTCATATATTGTTCATACTTCCTGCCTTAGGGAGGAACATTTTTGTCGGTTATACAATTTATAATGTGAGGTGATGTACATCTTGCTGTTTGTGTATGTAATAAATGGATATGAACTTGACATGCTTTTATGAATCTCCCACACTTTTACTACTTTTAAATAATTTCTTATCTCAACAATTTTAATTATAAAAAGGGTCAAAAGGCACATTTAATTTTAAAAAATATGGTAGTAATACCCACTATGAATAACTCCTACAAGGAATCAATTACATTCTCTTCTAGATTTGTACCAAAAATATTTACTTTATTATCATAAATTATTCCTCCAAGCCCTCAATCTTAGAACCTTTAAAAAAATATGTTCCATTAAGGAGAAGGCAGCAACCATGGAGTTTTATATCATTTTTATTGTTTCATAACGTTTTGTCCATCGCAAGCCTAACTTAATTTCACTTTTAATATTTAAATTTATATCATTTTAATTTGCTGTCATGGAATTGTCTTTAAAACATTTCCTTCTTATTAAAATGAATTCTTTCATTTATCCCCCCCCCCAGGTGAATTGAATTTTCCATGCAATTTTCTATTAATCTAAATATGCCAAGCCTCTTTATTATTGACATATTTACACCCAGCAGTTTTATTACATTTTTATATCTGCTTTCTTTTGTCTGAGATATTTATATCCTCTGACTACTCCATTATTTAAATACGCTTGCAATTTGAGCGCAATATTGTTGCAAAATCAAAATGGTGTACAGCACACTAGGGAGATAGTGTGGTGAGTACTATGCTCCAACCGCCTGATTTTCCCCTAGGCTGCTTCGACACCTCAAGCCATTAGCACCCAGGGTATCCATTGGTAAATTTATTAAAGGCTGGGTTGGCCTAGGGACTGCCAGTGAAGCCAAATTCAACCCAAGAACAAAGACATTAGAAGAAAACATCTTTATTGTTTGCTCGAGATTCGATCTCAGGTGCTCCAGTTTATTAGTCCAGTGCTCTACCACTGAGCTAACCTCGACCCCTCGCCAAATCAAATTAATCCCCCATTAATTTATTTAGTATAAGTCCTTATTGAAATTCCCAAATAGCTTTAATTCATTGTTGTCTATAGCTGCAACAAAAATATCTAAATTTGTTTTTCTTAGATAGCCCTATTTCCTATGACAAAAGGGCTATCCTTAAAGAAGAGCTCATAAACCTTAAGAATTGAAAGAGAAGCTTTAATATAACAGAAAATGTCAACAACAAAATGTGAAAGTTTATTTGGAACAAAAAGTTTTTAATACTTTCCTTTTGGCTCAATTAACATAAATCCTGCATCAATTACTTTTTCAATCATAGAAAGAAAAACCTTAGTTACAGATTATTACATGAAAAGGTATAGAACATAACATATTAATATTATAAGTAAAGATGGAATGGTTGGGATTCGGCTAAATAAACCTCAATATGATTTTGTTTTAAAAAATCTATATTTCGGATGTTTTGGCTACTGATTGGTAGCCTTCGTCAGCTAAAATGACAAAAAAAGAAATTAATACAGAAACCAAAAAAAGTTTATAATTGTGATAGGTAACAGAACTAAAAATACAATTAAGATATAAAAGAACATATTGTCTTAAATTCTTAGAATGAGTAGAATGAAAAAGTAAATAGGTACAATAATTGATTTTAATAGTAATTAGTAACATTAATTGATTTTACAAAGAAATATGAAACTACATCAATTAATGTTACTAATTACTATTAAAATCAATTATTGTACCTATTTACTATTTCATTCTAAGAATTTAAGACGATATGTTCTTTTATAAGTTAATTGTATTTTTAGTTCTGTTACCTATCACAATTATAAACTTTTTTTGGTTTCTGTATTAATTTCTTTTTTTGTCATTTTAGCTGACGAAGGCTACCAATCAGTAGACAAAACGTCCGAAATATAGATTTTTTAAAACAAAATCATATTGAGGCTTATTTAGCCGAATCCCAACCATTCCATCTTTGCTTATCACCTCGACGGCTAACTATCTAATCATCATTATTAATATTATATTTAAAAAAACAAAAACAATACAAATAAAGAATAGTTTCAGTTATACTAGATTAAAACTTATAACTAAGTAAGAATGACCTTAATTAAATGCTTCATTTTGTTGCTATTTTTTAATATATATTTATATATGGACCACACATTATTTTCTTTAAAAAATTATAAACACGTAGTTTGGTTAGGATTTTCTTTAAAGTGGTACTAAAATTACATGATTCCAGTATACTTTTTAAAATAAGGTTTAATTTATTTTCCACCCCACATTCAGTGAAAATTTGAAAAAACCAATTTTTTAACTGAGCTCTCAACTTATAAACTTACTTTCTCAAAATTTGAACAAGTGTCATATAATCATTCATTTTAATATATAATATAAAGTTTTATATCATTTTTATTGTTTCATAATGTTTTGTCCATCGCAAGCCTAACTTAATTTCACTTTTAATATTTAAGTTTATATCACTTTAATTTGCTGTTATGGAATTGTCTTTAAACTATTTCCTTCTTATTAAAATGAATTCTTTCATTTATCCCCCCCCCCCAGGTGAATTGAATTTTCCATGCAATTTTCTATTAATCTAAATATGCCAAGCCTCTTTATTATTGACATATTTACACCCAGCAGTTTTATTATATTTTTATATCTGCTTTCTTTTTTCTGAGATATTTATATCCTCTGACTACTCCATTATTTAAATACGCTTGCAATTTGAGCACAATATTGTTGCAAAATCAAAAAAGAAAAAAAGAAAAAGAAAGGCCACGAGGACCCTAAGTGGCAGATACTATAGAGGAATCTGATTCATGACTGTACAGCACACTAGGGTGATAGTGTGGTCAGTACTATGCTCCAGCCGCCTGATTTTCCCCTAGGCTGCTTCGACACCTCAAGCCATTAGCACCCAGGGTATCCATTGGTAAATTTATTAAAGGCTGGGTTGGCCTAGGGACTGCCAGTGAGGCCAAATTCAACCCAAGAACGAAGACATTAGAAGAAAAAATCTTTATTGTTTGCTCGAGATTCGATCTCAGGTGCTCCAGTTTATTAGTCCAGTGCTCTACCACTGAGCTAACCTCGACCCCTCGCCAAATCAAATTAATCCCCCTTTAATTTATTTAGCATAAGTCCTTATTGAAATTCCCAAATAGCTTTAATTCATTGTTGTCTATAGCTGCAACAAAAATATCTAAATTTGTTTTTCTTAGATACCCCTATTTCCTATGACAAAAGGGCTATCCTTAAAGAAGAGCTCATAAACCTTAAGATTTGAAAGAGAAGCTTTAATATAATGGAAAATGTCAACAACAAAATGTGAAAGTTTATTTGGAACAAAAAGTTTTTAATACTTTCCTTTTGGCTCAATTAACATAAATCCTGCATCAATTACTTTTTCAATCATAGAAAGAAAAACCTTAGTTACAGATTATTACATGAAAAGGTATAGAACATAACATATTAATATTATATTTAAAAAAACAAAAACAATACAAATAAAGAATAGTTTCAGTTATACTAGATTAAAACTTATAACTAAGTAAGTATAACCTTAATTAAATGCTTCATTTTGTTGCTATTTTTTAATATATATTTATATATGGACCACACATTATTTTCTTTAAAAAATTATACACAGGTAGTTTGGTTAGGATTTTCTTTAAAGTGGTACTACAATTACATGATTCCAGGATACTTTTTAAAATAAGGGTTAATTTATTTTCCACCCCACATTCAGTGAAAATTTGAAAAATAATTTTTTTAACTGAGCTCTCAACTTATAAACTTACTTTCTCATAATTTGAACAAGTGTCATATAATCATTCATTTTAATATGTAATATAAAGTAGGAGTACCATGACATGCTGGGTAACAGGTATTTAATATGAAACATGTGTAGCATGCCACACCCGGTAACACCTATTTAATATAAAGTAGGTGTAGCATGGCACACCGGGTAACAGCTAGTATACATATAAATACCAATTTGAACCATCGATATTTTTCGTGATCAATGGGTCTACTGTTCATAACAAATACTCCATGGTGTAAATGAAGTAACGACAATATGGAGATGTGATGACTACAGGAGGGAAATGACGTACTATTTTAACTTTGCAGGCCATCTTAGTGACGAAAGGGAAGTCGGAAAGAGGGAGAGAGAGAGAGAGTGAGAGGAAAATGATGGTGTAGAAAGAGAGAGGGTATATTTCCCCGGCGGGTTAGAAGGGAGGGGTGGAAGAGTGATATAACTGGGTCACGGTTACTATCGGAGCCGGTAGCAGGTAGGAGGTCGGCCTATCTCTCTCTCCCTTTCAGGATGCACATCTCCCTTACTCGGTAAATGCTTCTCTCTATCTGCTACAGATATACTCGTGCTCACTGTCCACAGGGATACAATGACTACCAACCCATCGACTTGCCGAATTTACATCTTGTCTTTAGGTCACTTCTTCCTCTTCTCCCTCTGCCTCTCTCTCCTTCTCCCTCTCCCTCTCTCCCTCTCCCACTCTCTCCTTCTCCCTCTCCCTCTCCCTCTCTCTCCTCCATCTCCCTCACCCTCTCTCTCCTTTTCCCTCTCCCTCTCCCTCTCCCCCTCCCCCTCCAATCATCCATCCAATATATCAATGGGTGATGGGTGCTAATGACCCTAGAAGTCGAAGCAGCAAAGGGGAAAATCAGGCGGCCCGAGCATAGTACTAACCACACTATCTCCCTAGTGTGCCGTATGGTCATGAATCAGATACCAATAGTGTATCTACCCCTCAGAGCCCTCGTGGTCTGTTACGGGACGGGATTTATATATAGAGGGTGTCCCGATTTTAAATGGCAAAACTTCAGGAGGGTGTAGAGGACCAAAAAACTAAGACAAAAAGTCCTTCAGAAATTTGCTCCTTTTGGAGAAAATCTCAAATCAAGAAACGAAACAAGTTTCCATTTTTTTTTAATTACTTATTTAAATTTTCAATGGATTCGCCTAGTTACTAGCTCTTAAATCATATAAATAAAAAAAAAAAATTTCAATGGAAAAAAAATTGTCTTTTCAAATTGCTTCAAGAAACCAATTACTAAAATTCAATCTCGCGATGCTGGTATAGTTTTCGTGTACGGTTTCTGCAGCGGCAAAGCTTTAGAAGGGCTGCGAGAGTATGCGCGCCGATTCGCAAATAGAAGAACGCTTAATCGACGAGTCTTTTGGTTAACTTTTAATAGACAACAAGAGACTGGGGCATTCTACTTCATAATGAAGGCATGAATTCCAGGCAGCATTAAGAGCTGATTGCCGGTGGAGAAATTGAGTCCAACACCTGCATAAGAAATATCACAGCAGGCAATAGGACGAACTTTGAGAATTGATAATCGCCACCCGTACCATCTTCAAATATTGTAGGATTTATTACTTCAAATTATGCAAAAATATTGAATTTTAGTAATTGCTTTCTTCTTACGGGGAATCTTGAAGCAGGAAGTTTATTCGGTGTCAATCAACTAAAGAGAGCAATAAAGACACCGAATCGTATGAAGTGCACCAAATATCATCAAGACAGTGTTTAGCTGCAATTCATTAAGTCAGTGCTATATGTAATCATTACGTTTCTACAAGAGGGTAACATTTAATAACTAAACTAAATAGATGATAACATAAAAAAAAATGTAAATAAATGAAATTACTCAGTCTCTCGGTGTCTATTAAAATTTAACAAAAATACTCGTTGATTAAGCACTCTTATATTTGCGAATCGGCGCGTTAACACTCGCACCGTTTGTAAAGCATTACCGTTGCAAAAATCATTCACGAAAACTATATCAGTATGAACAGATTGAATTTTTGTAATTGGTTTCCTCAAACAATTCGCAATGACAATTTTTGTCTATTGAAAATTTAAATAGGTATGTACAAAAATGAAAACTTGCTTTGTTTCTTGATTTGCGGTTTTCTCCAAAGCAAAGTAAAAACTAGGAAATCTCTAAATATATATATAGTAAAAAAAAGTCAAAGAACAGAATCTAATTTAGAGCTGAGGAGATACGATGGATTTTATATAAAGAAGAGAATATTAGCTAAGGTATCAGACTGGCTGGTATCGGAAGGAATTTCCGCTCACGCACAGCCGATATTACCTGGGAGCTTTACTCGATACCCGTTCATCCCGCCATAAGCCCTGGTATCGAAGCACCTACTCTCAAGGGATGGCACCCTGAACTTCATTACAAATGCCGGAGGTCCGTCGGCCTCTAAGTAAGGCCAAATGAGGTCTAGTGATGAGGAAACGTCTGGAAGAAATGATTTAGTAATCACTGAGCAAATGGGATAGTCCATAGAGAGAGGGAAAATGAGGAATAGGAAGTTTCTGGATTTTCTTAAACTGGACAGATAGGTTGAAATGGAAACACACTTTTCTAGACTATGTGATGTATCAATGCCCAAAGAGATCATTCACTTTTCTTCTTATACTCCTGAAGAAGGCTTCATATAAAGCCAAAACCTCAGCAGATATACAAACTTGTTTAATAAAAAATGAAAAATGGCAGTTACTTTTAGATTAATGACACCAAATACATAAAAGTTTGCTAAAAAAAAGTTATTTCGTTTATAGCCTTCTGCTCAAATTCAGGAACATAAATATGCTTTAGATCCACCGGACAAACCTACCGAACGCCACTGCGCATGGGCAAAAGCCAGCAGACACTGTTCTGTGACACACATAGTCTTCTTTTTCGGACATGGTCACTGCACTTGCTCAAACGCCACTGCGCATGCGCGAACGCTACTGCGTATGCGCGAACCCCACTGCGCATGCGCGATCCCCACTGCACATGCGCGATTGCCAGTGGACCCATTTTTGTGACACATACAGTCTTCTTTTTCGTACATGGTACTCAACCGGGCATGCGAGAACGTTACTGCGCATGCGCGAACTCCAGCGGACACTTTTTCGTACATGGCCACTGCGCAAGCGCGAACTCTACTGCGCATGCGCGAACGCCAACGGTCACTTTTTTGTAACGTTTTTTTCCAGTTTAATCACCGCTATAGCATACTTATGCTAAAAATTCCATGTATTTATTGCATGTCATTCCAAAGCTTAAAATAAAACTTACTGACTCCCCCAGCTGTTCATCTAGGTCGTTTCGCTAAAATGGCATACGCCATCAAAGGGACAAGATTGAAATGCACAATGAAGAGCAGAGAGGGCTAATTAATGGAACTCCAGGGGCAGTTTGTTTGTCGGTTTAATTACACTCTAGCTTTAGAACGCGCGTTAATGACCTTCCGTTTTTAGTCGTTTAAAAATTCCCCATGAAAAGTAATAGGTGCTTTAAATGATACGAAATAAATACTACTGAAGAAACAAGCACTGTTTTCTCCGACTTAGATTAACATTACTTTGTGTCACCCTTTTTCTAATAGTCACCGTACACTTAAAAATTATCTTAAACATTTTTGAAAAAGTTAAAAAAACAATAAAATTCTGACCCACAGGAACTTCGTCATCTTGTCGTGTTTCCCTTCTCATCCCTAGTGTAATTTGGAAAGCTTAGAATAGAAACAGTTATTATTTTGTCTGCAACTTTCATAAAAAATGTAAAATGAAATCTCAAAGCGAAGCAAGATCTTAGGCACCACAACAGGATACTGACATTATCCTAAGTGCAAATTACTCTTTTTAATCACCGATTACTCCGTCTGAGATTGCTCAATCAAACACAACCGTATTTTTAGAAAATTTAATAAGCTTTTGAATAGAGCCTTTTATTTACTTCCATTTTCCAACCGGTGTCAAGATATCGCACTAGTATTTCTTTTCACAGACTCACTGAGTGCACTCCAGTCACTACAAAACATGTACACGTTACACCCTACTTGCACAGAAATCAAAGAACACATTCATTACTTACACTCACTAGGAAAGCATATATCTTTATGGTGGCTCCCAGGACATGAAAACCTTGGACTGAGTACGACTGCTGACTGGCATGCCAAACTTGCGACCCAGGAAGACACATACCCACCTTATGAATTTTACTACAAAGACATAACGACAATTAACCGAAATACCATACATCAGAAGTGGCAACATGATTGGAATAATATGACTGAAAACAAATTGAGACAAATCAAACACATACTTATTGACTGGCCATCCGCTTACCGAAATTCCCGAAGGGGAAGAAATAGTTCTAGCAAGGCTGCGAATAGGCCACACACGCATGACTCACGAATACTTAATGAATAATACTGAAATACCAAAATGTCGGATTTGCAATACGGAACTAACAGTTAAACATATATTACTCGACTGCCTTCTTATAACGAACTTGGACATACCACGGGACATTACTGCCCTACTTACTGACAGTAGCCACCATATTGACGACATACTTACACATTTAAAAAACGTAAACCTGTACGACAAAATATAAAAATCCGATAATTCTTTTATTTAAAAATTAAATAATTTTATCATTTATCTCATATTTCAATTGTTGAATTATTATTTTTTTCTATTTATTATATATTTTTTTATTACATGTAAATAATATGTAAATAGTAATACAGTATACTTAACTGGCGTTGGATAACAACATATCTATGAACAGCATATAGCTACAAAGTTACTCGATGCAATTCACCTCAAAGTGGTGCATCGTTAAACAAAATAAATTAAAAAAAAATCTAAAGTAAGACAACTCAACTGAAAATGTGACACTCTTGCATATGTCGTGGGCTTAGCATTAAGGTAGGTTGGGTTAAGTGCCCTCTAGTGTACAAGCTCTGCAGCTAGGTACATACAGTTTTGATGGTTGATAAAGATATATTTACCATCTCTTTCATAGTCCTAACGATGGCGGTGTGAATAAAACCGATTTTTGAGTTGTGTCCCTTTAGAAATACTAGTGCGATATGAAAAATATATCCAAAAATCTGAAACGTTAAATTTTCTAGGCTTGCGTCATGAAGTCAACCTTATTAGCGGGTTTTCTTTCTATAGAGGGTCACTAAAAACAAAACAAACCTTCTCCTTGTGGATAAAAAAATATTGGTCTCATAATTCCTACTGTCCGCAACCAAAATTTATAAAGATTATATATTTAAATGTTAACATCCATTATAATTAACTTTTTAAATTATTCCATTTTAATTTCTTTTTTCCCAAAGAAAAGCCACCGTCCCGACTAGGAAATAGATAAAGATTATAAATAAATGTTGAATAAGTGTAATTAATTTGTAAATTTCTAGGGCTACTTAGAATGTTATTATATTGTGGCCAAAGATGCAAGAGAACTTAGTTCTCTAAAAATGAAAACTACATAGTAATCATAATTAATCACTAAATGACCCTTAGCTCAAATATATAGAATTGGCGAATAAGGCGGAAGGTCAATAAAACTACGCCACACACTTTCACACTTTTTATTTCTCTTCCCTACATGTTCAAACAACACGTTCAAAATATTGATAATAGAGAAAATAAAACAGCGTTGGCTTATCATGCTATAAAATATGGTCATGACTTTGATTTTGAAAACATCAGAGTATTAGGGAAAGAAAGAAATAGAATGAAAAGAAAGATTGAAGAAAACATACACATAATTAAAAACAGAAAGAAAGTGATAAATAAAAAACCGGAAATAAGCCATCTTAATAATATTTTCATTAATTTATTTGATAAAAATGGGAAAAAGGTGGGTTGTGTATAGATTTTTTTTTTTTTTTTAAGTGTTATAGGACTATATTTTATCTGGAAATTAAAATCAATTTCAAAGATATGACAGATCGATTATCGATCAGCGGACTATTTGACACCATATTGGATTCGTTTAGTCAATGACCAGTCTAGACGAGGCCCTGCTAGTGGAAGGTTCTCCTCCTCAGTTTAAGGCTGAATTTAGGTTTTAATTATATTCCCCTGAAGAGGAGCCAAAATGGTGTGAAACATGTAGGGAAGAGAAATAAAAAGTGGGAAAGTGTGTGGCGTAGTTTTATTGACCTTCCGCCTTATTCGCCATTTCTACATAGTAAACAGTTTTCGAACATGAGAATCATCATGTTGATACAAATGTTAACAGAGAAGTCTAGCAAATCTATTAGTCCCTTTTCAAACAATGTATGAAGCCGTAATTGTTTGCGGTATACGTGTGCCGATTGAATTAGCTCAAAGTTATAATTTGTTTGAAGGCTATTAAATGAAAACTGATTCGAAGCACAACGATTGACTAAGTTTCCGCCATCAAGTTAGTTGCTTCGAGGAAGTTCGGCTTCAAGCTCAATATCTCAGCCGGACTCCAGCTGCAGGCCGAGATATCAATATATGGGAAGCATAAGCCGCCAAGCAGAAGTCATGAAATTGCTTTCAATTTAAGCAATATGTTGATTCTGTACAGTCAAACTTAGAAATCAATTAATGCCACGTTGTCTTCTCGAATAGATTTAATCCTTATTCAGTCGATTTGTTATATTCTATGTTGAATCTTAATATTTTCACTAATTTTCTGGAGAATGTCATGAATTGTTAATAGTCTCAGTATACTTCATCTTGTATTTGTCGCAAAAACTGGATTGAATTGTAAGACTAAAAAATATTACTTAATTGACAAAAAATAAGATAAATATATATATTGTACCTTATGCAAAAATTTCTTAAACCAAATTCAGAGCAGCCACCCAAACAAATAACTTATCATTAAATAAAGGTTTTTTTTTTATTTTTAATGTTCCACTGTCAGGTAGATGGGATTCTCGGAAAAGTTGTATTATTTCATTACCATGGCTAATTTGTTAGTAAGTGTTGAAGACCAAAAAAAGGATGCTTTCCATGGGTAAATTGCGGTCAATTAAAACAAAAGAAAAATTAATAGGTAAAACATTTTGGCTTTCAATAATTAACTCATTGGAACGTTGAAAAAAATAAAAACCTTTATTTCGTGATAAGTTATTTCTTTGGGTGGCTGCTATGAATTTGTTGTGAGCCATTTTTGAACAAGGTTCATGAAATCTTATAGGAAATTTGATAAAGATTTTGACAATGTCATCAGAATTAAATTTTCCCTATGGCGTGAACAACAAATAGCACAAATGACCAAAAAGTAGCGTTTAGACAAAAAATCACGGAAACGCCTCTATCTAGGGAAATAATGCAAGTAAACGTTTGTCCTTGGTGGTATTCAACTACACTTTAGTCGGCGGACACAACCCTTAATTATGGCGATTTCCTTCGGGACCACTATCCTTGATAATGTACTAATATATCCTTGATAAGGAAAACGCAAACTGAAAACTTTACCTCTCAATAACAGCAACATTGATGTTCAACATATTTCCTTCTTTTAACATATTAACTTTTCATAATGTTGAGTTCCTCCTGGCCAAAATACTACCCAAATCATTCAAAACTAAATACCTCAAAATAACTAACTCTCCGAAATACATTAAAACATGATATTTACACTCCATAGCTTAAATAGCAGTAAGAGTTAATTTAATTCAATGCATATTGTAAAATCCTTTAACCTATTGTGTTCAGTAAAGATATTTTAAATAAATCTCTTCAGTAGTTCTCTAAATTGCCTGTAAAATAATAAAATTTTTTTCTGATAACAGTTAATTAAATGTCTTCTTAAGAACCAAGAATAAAATTATGCTTTGAAGTGGGAAATATGTAAAAATAGATTAAATTCTCAAATCTACTAATATTGCATAAAGAGATGTACGGAAGGGCTCTAACATAGTTTTAGCACTTTCCTCCGAAGGAAAGTAGCTATTGAGGCTGCACTCATGACAGAATTTTTCAAACATTTCTTCAAATCTATATCGATCCTACCTGGTAGGTACCGAAAATGACCCCCGTTAAAATTTATATATATATATATATATATATATATATATATATATATATATGTATGTGTGTGTGTGTGTGTGTGTGTCTGTTAACACGATAGCGGCCAGAGTTTTTGTTTTTTCGTCACGAAACATGGTATATAGCATTCAATTAGTAAAAGATTGAACGAGTTCGTTAATCACCAAAATCGGTCTACCGGAAGGGGGGGTTTACCCCGAACCCAAAACACTAATTTGATCATGCCAGCCGTAATATTTGTTATATTTCAACGAAACTTGGTATTCGTAGTGGTAATATAGAGAGAAAAGTGAGATGTAAAAATCGGTGCATTTGGAGGGGGGGGTTTACTCCCGACCCACAATATCAATTCGCCACTACCAGCCGTGATTTTTGGTATATTTCGACGAAACTCGGTATTCGTAGTGGTAATCTAGAGAGAAAAGTGAGATGTAAAAATAAACTAAATCGGTTCATTAGAAGTGGGGTTTACTCCGGACCCAAATTACTAATATATGGTACTCATACGTCGTGGGTAACTCATGGGAAAGAAGTGTTGTAAAAACGAGCTGAATCGGTCAATCGGAAAGGGGGATTTACTTTGTAATATATTTCAATAGAAAAGCCCGCCAGACGTAGGTTCACAAAGCCGCCGCAAGGAGCGTTTTCTACCACTAGAGGGACTGTATCCTGTTCCTGCGTTAGATCAAAATACGGAAATACGAGGTTTTTTGTATTTATTACGTAGTTTAGTAGGTACCATGTGTAAACATAACTTTGGAAGCAAATTAATAATTGATCAGTTACTCATTACACAATTAAAAGGGAACTATTCATGTTTTTATTTTATTTATGTGGGATATTTTAAGCAAATTGTTCTGGAAAGCAATCTACACTACCCAAATTCTGAGGAAAGTGGTTAGTTATGCAGCTCCTGCATGACGGACTTTGTTGGTTTGGGTTATTAGTTCCTTGAACCTGTACGGAAGGGAATCGCCTCCTAGAAGGTTTATTGGTTGTTCGGGTTGGGGTCATAATCTTTGAGTTTTGAGAGGCGGGAATGTTGAATATCTTCCTAAAATCCTCCAAGCCGGTGTGACTAATGACGCGCGAAAATTTGAATATGAATCTGATTGTAAAAGAATGAACTTAAACGAATATATATATCATATTCTTATTGATTTATATCTATACATACATATATTTATATAAATATATATATATATATATACATATATATATATATATATATATATATATATATATATATATATATATCATGAAGATTAGATAGTAAGCCGTCGAGGTAATTAGCAATCAGGGATTAGTTGGGATTCGGCTAAGAAAACATCAATACGATTTTTGTAAAAAATCTATATTAAGGACGTTTCGGCTACTCTTAGGTAGCCTTCATCATCTAAAATGACAAAAAACAATGAAAAACAGAATTAATAAACAGAAAAATGGTTTACCGGGAAGATAAGTGACAGGTCTATAAATACACATCAACTTTTTTTAAAAGAACAATTTGTTGATATAATATTAGAACAATATGTTTTTACTAAACAGGTAAAGTGAACATTAGTTGTATATCTAGAAATTAGATCTAGTTTTCTATTTATTTTCTAGAACTAATTTCTAGATATACAACTAATGTTCACTTTACCTGTTTAGTAATAACATATTGTTCTAATATTACTACTTAATATTGCTACTACTACTTCTAATATTACTACTACTAATTTAGTAATAACATATTGTTCTAATATTATAACAATGGAGACCCGGTAGCCGTGAGGGTTAAGGCGTGAGCTCTTAACACTCCGTGCGAAAGGTCGTGGGTTCGATTCCCACTAGGGGCGGTGGCTTTTCTTTCGAAAAAAGAAAAGGCATCACCCCTATCCTGGCTAGAAAAGGGTGGTATCCTATAGATAACCCGTCCTAAAATTCGTAGTTAATAATAAATGGACGTTAAAATTTAAATTAAATATTATAACAACCTATTGTTCTTTTAAAAAAAGTTGATTTGTATTTTTAGACCTGTCACTTATCTTACCGGTAAACCATTTTTCTGTTTATTAATTCTGTTTTTCTTTGTTTTTTTTGTCATTTTAGCTGACGAATTTAAACAAACCTTGTAAAATAATGTAAATATAAAAAATGTAAATACTGTAAATAGTAACCCTAAAAGAAAATGTAACCTAAGATAAAAGTCCAAGTTAATAGGTTTCGGCCAATGGGTTTTTTTCCTATCGGTCCTTCATGTCATCAAATCATTAACATGAGAATTATAAAAAATACTTATTATATTATATAATTGGAAAATAAAGATTTTTTAAAAAAAAGCTGATGAAGGCTACCAAAGAGTAACCACTTTCTCTGCCCAGATTTTTGTAGTTTTTTTATGTGTTTCCGCTGTTTATTATAATTAAAATATCAGCACCAATATCATTGAAATTCAAACATTCAAAACCTGATTAGAGTTGGAAAAAGTAGGCTGACATCTTCAAAACGTAAAATTTATCTTAATTCAACAATGAAATTAATTTAAATAACAGGATTTTTGAATGATTTGAAAATAGATTTCGATTTTTTCCACGTCTAATCAGAATTTGAATGTTTAATTTAAACGATATCAGTGCTGCTATTTAGTTAGATGAAAAATGCAATATTATTTTATGTTCAATTTAATAAACAGGGGAAACAAAAAACAAAGATGGCCAGACTAAGTTTTTATACATTTTATTAGCTTTCATTTAAGAAAAATTACATTCAAATCGATTAAGATTTGAAGGCTGTAGCCTTTTTTGAAACACGAAAAGTCGTTTGGCCCCAATGTGTGGCGGCAGGAATTTTCTCATCTGTATTGTGGCAGGAGAAAATTCCTCGCTACACAAGGATGTCGGTCGATGGCCCTACAAAATAAAGGAAAAAAAAAATGGTTCATTGTACGAAAGGGATCATTAACCTACCTCTTCGATCAATAACTATGTAAGTAATTTATGTAAGAAAGTAATTGGGAGTAAGTGTAGGGTTGTAACCTGTAGATCGAGCATTAAAATTAAAATAAATTATTAAAATGAGAGTAAATTTATTGTGATACTCATTTCAACTTCAAATTCAATTAAATTTAGTTTGTGTAGAAGGTCAAAAGGGGAATATTCACCATTTCATTGCCGGGTGAATGAACAATTGAGCAAGAAATAGTTTGACATTTTCACGGCCATTCCCTTAATTGGATCTTACAGTCTGGCTGAGCCAATAGAGTGAATGAAATGTTGGGGATTCCGTTGGCCGGAGCATTCGGCGAGCCTGAAGAAGGGGCTAGTTGTGGCAAAAACACTAGCCGCAAACTGCTCCAGCCGTTTTCATTAGTTAATTTAATTCCAACTCTCACCTACCCTGGAACCACTCGAGCCTTTTATTCGGAAGAAAAGGGAATTATAGTCACAGAGTCCTGAGTTCAATTTTAGGTTAATTTAACAACGTTTCCATTCAAGTCCATATGTTACAGAAAATAATATCATATCAAAGCTAGGCAGAAGGTCACGATGGTTGCTTTTTATTTTTTCGGAATGTATCGATTTTATACAGCTGACTATCAATTAGCTTATTGAGGTCATACCTAGCAATCTCAATCTTGACGTAGCCATTGTAGGAAAAGGTTTGCTCTTGAACATATAGGTTGCATTTTTGTTACAATGATTTATTGGCTCTTGTAAAGACACCTAAAAGAGTGTAAAACACGCTTTGAGTGCTTATATAAATGAACTTACGAGTTAATTCTATTTTTCTTGATCTTCTGTCATCCTAATACAGTAGACTCTCCCTGATCCGGCATCGTCGGAACCAGGGTACAGTCGGATTAAAGAAAACGCCGGATTAGAGAATTCAGTTAGAAGCTGTCACTTATGTATTTGAAAAACCTTATAATTTGAGGATACTAGCTGAATACCCGTGCTTCGTCACGGCAGATAAGATTGCGTTAAATAATGTTTCATTAAAATTACGTTACTATACAATTCTGTGCAGTTTATTACAGCGCGGTTCCCGTCATAGTATATTTTATTCAATGGGCGTTAAAATTTAAAAGTTTATGTTTCCAAGAAGTCATATGGTAACACCCAATATATTTACGAGTATTACCAGGCGAGAAGGCATTGCAAGGGTTCCGGATATTATTACCTCACCTGGAAAACCTAAGGATATACCATACATCACGGTTTGACCAGGACTGTCCCGGTATTTTGCAATTGTTTCGGTGTCCCGCCCGATTTTATCAATGTCCCGGAAAAGGCTGTAAGCTGTAAAAAGTAATGAATTCATGTTTATAAGAATCTTTTATAAATCCGTTACTTTTCTACAATCAACATTTTTACTACTGCTCACAGTGTCAAAGAAATGAGAAGTAATCTAACTGTAAAACGCTGGAACTACCTGCCCAGCGCTGCCAGCTGCCAGACACTACTACTTGGCTGAGAGATTTTTTTAAGAAAATCAAGTAGCAAAAAAAGTTCAGTTCTTATTTTTAAGGTTTGGGTAGACTAACAGTTTAGGATTCCCCATTCCCGTTAGTTGCTAGGCTTAAAAATCACCAACCATTTTGCTTATAATTTGTACTCTTTTTATCCCCCCCCCCTGGTATGCCCATCCCATATTAATGTGTCTCGGTTTAACTCTCCAAAAATATGGCAAGCCTATCTGAAGGGGACAGGCAGAAAAGAAACGTAATTAAAACTCTATGAGGGACAGTTTATTTCTAGTAATTCAAGGTCTGCCATCATAGTTGAAATTAACCTCAATTAGAAATAAAACTATGAGATAGATAATGTAAGGTAACAGCTGTTCTTTATCGTCCTAGCAACGCAGGCTGCCTAGGCTTGCCTTCTCTAACCAACTCAAACTTTAAACCCCCCTAAAAATGCTTAAAAATACGAATATCAAAAAATCCTTTCTTAGCAAGCGCCTACGTTATATAGGGAGTGTCCATGCAAAATTTCAAAATTTTCTGTCGTGCGGTTTGGGCTGGGCGTTGATAGATGAGTGAGTGAGTGAGTGGTATTTGACAAATATATAGTAGATAATAATATGTACCATTTTTACCCGCCGGTGCCTGAGTAGAAACATTTATTTTCTTAGAAGAATCGCAATTTCCTGTCTCTGAAACGAAACATATATGAACTTCTTTCACTTCCATTCAATGAAATACTCCAAAAAAAATGATTGGCTAGCTGAGAGGGGAAGATTTTCTAGAAACTAACTCCTCAAGGAGACCGCTGGATTAGAACAAGCGACGGATAAGAGAACGCCGGATAAGGGAGAGTCTACTGTATATGATTTCAAAAATTTGGGTCACTGTAATATATTGAACATAAATATTAGCATAAATATGCTTCAAGGATGACTAAACTAATAAAAAGCGTTACGAAAAAGTGTCCGCTGGTGTTCGCGCAGGCGCGGTGTACCGCGCATGCGCCTATGTGATTACATAGGTTTTTCGGTAGGACCTAAAGCATATTTATGTTCCTGAATTTGAGCAAAAGGTTCTAAATGAAATTAATTTGAATGTTTTTGTGTAGTAATTCTCAAGCATTCCTATAAAAAACGTTACGACGGTTTCATCGGCATAATCATTAAAAGGAAAAAAAGAGAAGAAGACAAAGTTTGTACACAAAAATTAAACTATATTCAAAATTAATGGATGCAAGTACTTATAATCCCACACAAATGTACAAATAAGCAAAACGACTTCTTGTTCTCCTTGTTTATAATTATTAATAATTTACTTTATATTTCATTATTTTATTCTTATTTTCCCCCTTTTTTTCTTAATTCACAACCTTTTTTACTTCTGAGAATTTACACTTATTTTTTTTTTAAGGGTTATGAAAATTCCTTAAAAAATTGCATGAATGCATCGAGTTTCAGTTCAGTAATTAAACCTCCGAAAATGAGCTAATGGTAGGTATGCTTCAAATGCATCATAAAAAGGTTTTTAAAAAACTTGAGTCTTTGACATTTCGAAGGAGTAGGTGTTAAAACTTTTTACGAAAAATTATCTATATCTATTCGAAGTTTTCTAAATGACCTTAAGGACAAGTGCGTTATGGAAAGGCGCTTAGATTATGGAGTTCCTGCGAGTCGGACGTTTTACGTGGTTTTTAGTAAAATTAAAATAATGTCTTTGCACATTGTCAGTACATGTGCATCGAGCGTTCACAGAATAAGTGTGAGTAAAACAGGGTTTCTCCGGACAGGTGGCTGTCAATCATGGATTCCACGAATAGATGGTTGTAAACCTGGTTTTCTTGGAACAGACTCCAATTTTCCCACATTTTCCCTATAGACGTCAATAAACAACGTATTACGCGAAAATAGGGATTGGGGTCCATCCGATCAGAGGGTCAATCACTCATTTCCCATCAAACAGACGATCAAAAATTTCTACAAATATTTTACAAAACGGTTCTGACGTTAACTGGCACGTACCTAAACAGAAAGCCGTAAACTGGGGTATGTCCGACCTGACGCACAGTTGTCTCCTTTTGTTTAGGGTTGCCCACCCTAAAGGTATTTTTCTCGAAGAATACACGTTTGGACTCCACCGACGGTGGCGCCGTCCGCATCAGCTGGTCGAACCACCCCGGCAAAGTCGGCCCGACAGAAAGAAAACTAAAAATAAAGAAAACAGGGAGAACAGAAGCGAGTACCCATGTTTTAGCGCGGTTCCTCCCTCCCCCATAGGGAGGAACCCCGCTTATAAGGTTGATACAATGAAACAATCCGGAAGTGCCGACTAGAAAATTTTGCGTTTCAGAACCCCTAGAGACCGAAAATGATGGTGGTTCAAATTTGTATATATATATATATATATGTATATATTTATATATATATATATATATATATTTGTCTGTTCGCTCTCTAGCTCGAAGACGAATGGTCCGATTTTGATGAAATTTGGTACAAAAATCCGTCGTCCAATTTGAAAGGTCAAGTTCGTTAACCAGCGAAATCCGCCTACCGGAAGATGGCGTTTGGGGCGAAATTCGCGCAAAAAAAATCGTAACGCTTACGTTTTTGAGTTCATAAGCTTCTAAGTACTCGTTTTATATGATTCCTGGGCTAGGAAAACGAATGAAACCATTTTCAAGGCGATAGCTTTAACCGTTTTTGAGAAAATTGGAAAAATATTTTTTGAATACCGTTTTTGGTTTGGGTACTTAGAATCATGGGATTCAGTTGAAACTTTATCTGCATGTTCTACTTTCATTAAAACTAATATGTTGAAAGTTTTGTTACGTTTGGAGTTAAGGAAGGGTTAGAATAAAATATTTTATGAACAGACATGAAAAGTTTTGGGAAGTTCGTATACTTTCATTAATATCTCGAACACGGTTGGGAAATCGTGGTAAGTGGATAGAAACTATTTGAAAGCTTACTAAATTCTCTACAAAAAAGATTCTAAAACTATTTTTGATTAGGTTATGTCAATCGGAGAAATAAGTGCTTAAAACTTCAAATACGTCTGTTTTGTTCTTATGAACGGGTTTTTGTCGTTCTTGTTGTAATTTTTGTCTCTTTCCCTTCGTTTTTTATTGCTTTTTAGTTTTGTAATTTCTTATGTTGCGAAAATTTTGTGTGTAAAACAGGATATGAAAAATGAGGCCAATTTTCTGTTGCTAGAAATAATATAAATTTTGGGAACTTTCTTTAATATCTCGAAAACTGTTGAGAATTTTGGTAAACGGAAGAATACCATTAGAAAGCTTATTAAATGCTCTACATAAAAGGTTCTAATGAAAGTTTTGATTAGGCGATGTCAATCGGAGAAATAAGAGCTTAAAGCTTTAAAGTAATTGATTTCGCTTATTCAAAGTGTTCTTTTCGCCTGTATTTTATTCCTTGTTATTTTTTAATTGCTTATAGTTGGATAATGTATTCGAAAATAAAACAGGTTAAGTAAAATAACAAAAACAATTTATTGTTAGAAATATAGATTTCCAAGATTCCAAGACCTTGCAACTAGCGGGACGGTTTCTTGTGTTGCCGACCCTTCCAGGTCAGATTGTAAATCCTACCTTTCAAGACTGGTGGAACCAAAATATAACTGTCAGGGTTCGGTCACTGCTACTTAATAAAACTACATTTTATCGTAAAAATGGTTTTATTGTGCCGACGTTTCGGCTTGAACTTCAAGCCTTCATCAGGGCTGTAAATACAAGTAGGACATATTTAACACTAATATATGCACATATCTATGTAAATATATATATATATATATATATATATATATATACATATATAATATATATATATTTATATATATGCATATACACATACACATATACACGCACACATATGTACATATATATGCCCACATACCTACACATATGGGGTATGTATTATTAAGTAGCAGTGACCTAACCCGGACAATCCCTACCTTGCATCATCAACGGTCAACGATCTCCTCTCAACAAAATAATAACTGCTTCTATTTTAATCTTTCGAAATTAGACTAGGGATAAGAACGGAACCGCGCTAAGATGAGGCAGTTCCTGCGAGTCGGACTTTTTATACACCAAGGCACCGTTCAACATGTACCTACTTAATTTCATCCTATGGATCTCCATAAATCCCATCTAAAATCTCTCCATAAATGTCATCATCTCACAAACATCAGCAGGTCATCATCAATTTGCAATAACTCAAAATTTACTAAACCACTAATCCCAATTTTGTTTCTCATTTTGGCACATTTCCTCCCACTCTTATATATATATATATATATATATATATATATATATATATATATATATATATCTTATATGCCCATTTAATTATATATTTTCAATCTCTCAAATTATCTTCATTCATACAGTCCATTTTCCTTTTTAAATAACCAGCCCAAAATTTCCCTGCCATATCATACCATATAAATAAAAGTCCGACTCGCAGGAACTGCATCATCTTAGCGCGGTTTCGTTCTTATCTCTAGACTCATTTAAAATGATTAAAATAGAAGCTGTTATTATTTTGGGACGACATTTCTAGAAAGCATGAAGATTAGATAGTTAGCCTTCGAGGTGATAAGTAAATATGGAATAGTTGGGATTCGGCTAAAGAAACCTCAATACGATTTTTGTTAACAAATCTATATTTAGGACGTTTCAGCTACTCATTGGTAGCCTTCGTCAGCATTGAAAGTGCCGGGAGGCAGAGGAGGACCAAAATTAACAGTTCCATCTTTACTTTCAAGAAAGGTCTTATTTACGATCTTACCGATAGGCCAACCCGCCCTAGGAAGGACCCCGCTAGGCAGTTGAAAAGCTATATCTTTTGGAAATCCATATCTCTAAGATTAAATTGTTTTTCTTAACCTGATTTATTATCAAATACATTATCCAACTATAAGGAGTTAAAAAATAACAAGGAATAAAAACAGACAAAAAGAACAGTTTGACTAAGCGAAATCAATTTCTTTAAAGTTTTAAGCACTTATTTCTCCGATTGACATCGTCTAATCAAAACATTCATCAGAACCTTTTTTGTAGAGCATTTAGTAAGCTTTCTAATGGTATTCTTCCGTTTACCAAGATTCTCAACCTTTTTCGAGATATTAAGGAAGGTATACAAAGTTACCAAAACTTTTTATGTCTGTTAATAAAATATTTTATTCTAACCCTTCCTTAACTCCAAACGTAACACAAATTTCAACATATTAGTTTTAATGAAAGTAGAACATGCAGAAAATGTTTCAACTGAATCCCATGATTCTAAGTACCCAAACCAAAAACGGTATTCAAAAACTATTTTTCCAATTTTCTCGAGAACGGTTAAAGCTATCTACTTGAAAATGGTTTCATTCGTTTTCCTAGCCCAAGAAGCCTATAAAACGAGTGCTTACAAGCTTATGAACTCAAAAACGTAAGCGTTACGATTTTTTTTGCGCGAATTTCGCCCCAAACGCTATCTTCCAGTGGACGGATTTTGCTGGTTAACGAACTTGACCTTTCAAATTGGACGACGGATTTTTGTAGCAAATTTCATCAAAATCGGACCATTCGTCTTCTACCTAGAGAGCGAACAGATAAATATATATACATATATATATATATATATATATATATATATCATATATATATATATATATACAAATTTGAACCACCATTATTTTCGGTCTCTAGGGGTTCTGAATCGCAAAATTTTCTAGTCGGCACTTCTGGATTGCGTCATGAGATCAACCTTATAAGCGGGGTTCCTATGGGGGAGGGAGGAACCGCGCTAAAAATGGTGATATGGACAACCTTTTTTCACCTTTATGATTATAATATATGAATACAACATAAAAAATAACTCTAATCAGTAAATGAATTTAACACCAAATTTGAATAAAATCCACGTGTACGCCCCTGATATTAATCTCTGAAAGAGTAGGTATGTTCAATTTGACTAAAATGTATATACAGTAGCAATAGCCCACTTCCGGTACTCCACCCACTTTCGGTAGTCGATTTCACATTCATTCTTAAGAACATAATATGATAATATAATATTATCATATTTAAAAATAAAATCATTAGGTTTTGAAAGAAACAAAAATCAGACACTTTTTGAAGGGTGGAAGTGTGGTTTTGGACACCCATGGATAAATATATATACATATACACACACATGTATATGCGGAACACAATATCATTATGGAGACAAAGAAAACAATCTGTGCCTTCAATGTAGTAAGCTTTTATACCATTATTGATCTAATACACATGTACACAGTATGAACCGTTCCTTTGTCCTAACTAGTAAAATTTCTTGTAAAATCATGAAGGTAACCGACGATGGTGAGG
Organism: Gonocerus acuteangulatus; assembly: GCA_946811695.1. Lineage (NCBI taxonomy): Eukaryota > Metazoa > Arthropoda > Insecta > Hemiptera > Coreidae > Gonocerus > Gonocerus acuteangulatus. Next base: position 64,260,272 of record OX328127.1, on the reverse strand, counting down.
AATAATTTATAAGTTGAGAACGTCGACAGAACAGTGACAAGCTCTGTTTTCGTCCGACATTGACACAATTCACATCAACCCTAACAATAGGACCATTCATAAAGTAGTCCATTCTCTTGCAGAATAGGTTAACAGAAGAAAGGACCTCCACTGTGACTTGCAAAGTTCTTACAACAATTTACTCAAAATTAATTGTTTTTGAGTCTCAAGTATACTGGATATTATTGAGTCTGGTATTTTAGTCATTTTAGTATATTATCGAATTATCCGACGCTGAACATATGAGGCGTTGCGGATACGAACGGCGAATTTGTTGTCAAATGTTTGTCACGAAAGATCAAACCTCATCAATAAACGCTACCATTCCTTTACTAATAGCACCAGAGATACGAACGGAATCGCGCTAAGATGACGCAGTTCCGGCGAGTCGGAACCTTTTTTTTCTAAATTAAAAATTTCCGCCAGCAGACTATTTTTCGTGAAAAGAGGGTTTCCGTTCGTCTGACACCGTTCCGCCATTTTGTTTTCAAAGAATTAAAATGTATTTTCTTCAGTTACTTTAACATCCCCTATAAAACTTATGACATAAGAAATTGAAAAATATTATTCCAGGATTAATCTAGGACAGATTAACACAAGTACATTAATGCAAAATGAGCTGAGTGCGAACCCAGTGGCTACATCCCTTTGAAAATTGCTTAAGTCACCACCTCCAAAAAATTTATGAAGATTCTTACTTACCTAAATGAGAGTCCCTGCTACGAAGACGAGGGGAATCAAGTAAATCTTGGCTCTCGTCAAGTAAAGCACTTCCTAATAAGCCTGTTATTAAGTATATTACAGAAATAAATAAATATTAAAACAACCACTAGCCAGAGTGAATCAACGAGCGATTGAAACGAGCAGTAAACGGTTAGAATTCACGACCGAGACTGAAAACTAATTGGACGATTCCAAAGGATAGTTGATTGTGGGGGGGGGAGATGTAAACAATACAACCTCCATGGACGAATCTAATATAGTTATTAGGGAGGGTGAAGAGAACCGGAAGACATTTTTTACTATATTCTTGGAAGAATGTCTTCGAATGTATTTACTTGACAGATCCACAACTTCAAACCGGTTCTAACCTGTTCTTATTTTCTCCTCATGTTTTATCACTTTTCTTAGGGATGTATATATTATATGTTGCTCTCATGAAGTAGAGAAGAAGAATTTTTTAAAAGTTTTTTCGAATGTGAGTGAATTCAAACTTATATTCTTTACTTTTCCCAGCTTAGAAAATTTATAAAAAATATTTACCGAAATATTGTATTCATTAAATTTCGAAAATGACCCCTATATATATATATATATATATATATATATATTTATATATATATACTAGCTGTGCCTGCGACTTCGTTCTTGTGGATAGTGACTTAGGGCAACATTTTTGGATACATATTCTGGTTTATTTTGGATCATAAACACCGTCGTAGGGGTATTTTTTTAAAAAATCTACTTTACAGTAATGCTTCTCTAAACACGACATTAGACGTATAGCCATCAAGGATCAAGCATACAGGCATTGCTAAAACGTGACAGAGCCACTAAGTTGACCCCTTAGATATTGTTAAACCCTAGTGTGTGTAGAGTGTCTGACAGACAACAGACACAAATCCAAAAAATCATTGTTTTGGGCACTATTGCGTTGATAAAGGCCCCCAAAGTAATTTTTTTCTCATATCATCCATGTATAAACAGTGATCCGTTAGAAGTATATTATATGTATAGGTGGGTATTACCATTTTGCAGGTAGTGGCAAAATGATAATTTGGGTCCAGAGTACCCCCCCCCCCCCCACTAATGAACCGATTAAGTCTATGTTTCTATTAATATTTCCACAATACCGAGTTTCGTTGCAATACAACTATAATTGCGGTCGGTATGAGCGAGTAACTACTTTGGATCCGAAGTAACCCCCCCCCCCCACCCTCCAGATGAACCAATTTTGCTGGTTAACGAACTCGTTCAATCATTTGCTAGGGGTAAACTATATACCAAGTTTCGTCACGAAAAAACAAAAACCTATGGTGTTTATCGTGTTAACGGTACTTCGTGGAATGTTCGACGTGATTCTAAATGTTAAAGGAAGCTTACTACAATATATTAGTGAAAACCGCAACTAAATCGGATAAGCCGTTTCTGAGATTAGCACGCACAGACAAACAGATAAACTGACAAAATTCTAAAAATCATTGTTTTGGGTACTACTGCGTTCATATGCCCCCATTATATTTTTTCTCATACATCTTCCATGTACACCGATTAGAATTTTATTATATGTATGTATGTATACATACACACACACACACATATATATATATATATATATATATATATTAAAAGTAAGTCAACCTTCATTGAAAAATAAGAAAAACCTTCTATACTTAATTAATAATAAAACAAAAATCATTTCTCCTGACTAACAAAACTGAAATAGATAAATGCTCGAACAGAAAAAGCTATTAAACGATCTTCTCCGGGGTATATATTTTTCGTAATGCAGTTAAAGGACTGGAAAAAGTGAGACGGATGAAGAAGGAAAAAATCCGATTATGGAGAATTGAGCTTGGCTCTTCGCTTCTCCGAGCTGGGGAAGATACTTTTAAAAAAAATATCAAATCTCCGATTGACTTATTCTCTTTGTTAATAGTGAATTAGTTGCTTCTAGATAGAAGTCCGTAAAATCTATGACACTTTAGACATACTCTTCTATTTGACAAGTAACCGTTGGAAATCAGAAAAAGTCCGATTCGCAGGAACTGCGTCATCTGAAATTCCTCATTTTTTGCCTTAATTTACTAAAATACTAATTTTACTGATAAATTGGATTTGAAAAGAAAAGAACCAATTAAAATTTGAGTTAAACAAATAAAAAAAAAAACGTTCAAAAACAAAAAAAAAACACTTTCGAAGTTTTAAGGACTTATTTCTCCGATTGACATCGCCCTATCGAAAATTGCTTCAGATCGTTTTTTGTATAGAATTTAGTAAGCTTTCGAATGGTCATGTTTACTTACCACGATTGCCCAACCGTTTTTGAGATACTAACGAAATATAAGAATATCTAATTACTATTTTTTATTGGGTTTAAGGCTTGGAGGTCATGGAGGTAAGCTTTCCAAATGCCACAAGAAGTAAGTACGCAACCGCGCTAAAATGACGCAGTTCCTGCGAGACAGACTTCTTCCTTAAATGTTTCTCTTCTTCCATTTTTCAACGTTGGAGAGATTGGACTCTTCTCAGGAGTAGCTTCGCTTGATTTTTTTGTGATTGGGCTATTTACAAATTCCGCTGACGTTTCTACAGAGGGCGCTCCATTTTTACGAAGACAAGGTATGGTTGGGATTCGGCTAGGAGAAAAAAACGTCAGACCTTCAGGAAGAAATCTGTATTTTGCGTTTCGGCTGCACTTTTGCAGCCTTCTTCAGTACTAGAGAATGCCTAAGGGGGGGGGGGGAGGCAGGAAGACCAAGAAGACATTTAGGTGACCATGGTTGAATGTGGTCCAATATAGATGGTTGGTGAAACGTCCAATACAGATTTCTTCCTGAAGGTCTGACGTTTTCTTCTACTAGCCGAATCCCCACCATACCTTGTCTTCGTATCACTGCAACGGCTAACCATCTCCACTATGTGCTCCATTTTCGTTCTTACTTTTTGGTTGCTCATCAGGATTAGCTCGTTTACAAGAGATTTTTTCTTGGTGTATGGATAGACTTTTTTCGATTTTCTGCATGTGTTCTTCCAACTCCTGAAGAATTTCTTTATTATTATCTTCCTTAGCCTTTTGAGCATAGGAAGATATTTTCTGCACTGCCAATTTCCTTTCGGCTTCTGGGTAACTGAGACAGTCCACAACCATTTTAGTTTTTAGTTTTACTTCTTTAGCGTATATTGGACACGCTTTATAGAAATGGTCCTTGGTGCAAAAACATCACTTTACTGTATTGCACAAGACGTCATGTTTCGGTTCGGTGCATCTGCCACAGATTTTTTCACTAGTTCACGCTTTCGACGTGTGGTTTAATTTGAAGCATTGAAAGCATATGTTGGGAAGAGGTATATAATACGTCTTCGTCACTGTTATATAACCACTGTATAATCTATCGGGAATACTGTGAGTTCCGAAACTTGCTATAAAGAGTGGGGATTTATCCGACTTTTTTTTTACTGGGATTCGTCTAATACTGGTCACAAGTTGGCCGAGGAGTTCTTGGATTATTTCCTCATGTGTTTGCTCTAATAATTCTGAAGAAACGGTAGCGTTATTTGTTTCTATCAGCAACAAACCCTGCTTTCTGAACTTTCTAACCTTCAGGCCATTCGAAAAAGATGTTACCCACTTATGGATCATGAAGGGATTTACTGAATTGAAATTCTTACCTCGTTCCACGATTTGTATAATTATATAATTCGGTACAGGCAAAGTTTCACACATAGACTTCTAAATCATTGTACCAATTTGGTTTTCTACCAGGAGCATTTTCCTTGCACTTCTCAGCACGCTGATCACATTTCGATTTAGTTATATCTGATTCCATATTGTACTTTCCATAAATTAGGGTGAGGTAGAACTATTTTTCTCTTTTCCCATCTCACAGGGGAATACGGCTATAAAGTTGCAAGCATTTGTTGGCAGTTGGAAGAATACCAACAGGATGTATCAGTGATTATGTTTGGTAAACCACAACAACTTGCAAAACGTATTGCCGAGATAAGGGCTAAACACAACCTTACTCTTCGGGGTCTAAGCACTTACTGACCATATGTATCATTCACCCTCTTCCGTGCATAATGTTTCTCTGTTTTGACATTTCTTTTGTATGTATATATTAGTATTAACTCTGTCCTTGTTTTACAGCCCTGATGAAGGATTGAATTTCAAGCCCAAACGTCATTAAAAAATAAAACTCATTTTCAAAATACAGTTTTATTAAAATACCACGACCGATCCCTGACTAATTCTAACTTCGCATCACCAACGGTCAACGATCTCCTCTCAACAACGCACACATATATTTATATATATATACATATATATATATATATATATATTTATATATATATATATATATATATATGTGTATATATGTGTGTGTGTGTGTGTGTGTGTTGTTCATTCGGCATCTGTCTCCAGCGGTCTTGCTCCTCCTGTCATCGCAATATTTCGCCGGATTCCTCTCCGGCTTCTTCTGGCAGTCACTCATCCTTGCTGGTTGGTAAGGGAATGATATATATATATTTATATATATACGGCGGTAGGGTCAATGATGGCTACATTCCTTCCGAAGTTAAGTGAAAGTTGTTGAATGGTGAAGAAAAATACAAGTATATTCATAAAAATATATTGATTGACTTGACGATTGTAAAACGCCATTCATTAGGTAGTAAAAGGTGTTATTAATCAATGAAGAGAGTATGAATGAACACCCCACCCAGCTTCCACCATCCCTTCCCAGGAGTTTGTTCAATGGCAACTTCCTGGAATCTCCATTCTCTGCTCGATTAGCCTTGCTTACAGTTACGTTCAACTCAACTCCTATTTACTCTATAGTAACAATTATTTTTCTATTCATTAAAGAGAGCAAAACTATTCATGTATAATATATTTTGTATTTATATTTGTTTTTTGGACAGTTTTACAGATTACTGAATGAAAACTCACCTCTCTCTTTTTTTTTCTTTGATGTTTAAAGGCCATTCAACCACTATTGGGTCATTTATGCCTGTTGGTCGGTCCGTTGGCAAAGGCAAAGCCCGACAGACAGCGGGAGACGGACCTAGCCTGGTGACTGGCTGCTAGGTCTATGATAGAAGGTGTGCTTGCTGGTGCCAGGGCAGCCAAACCTTCACAGACCAACTGAAGGATTTGCAAATTTTCATCACAAATTATCCCTAAACCCCAATCCTGCTGTCCAGTCACTGTCCACTCCCAACCAGGTTGACCAGGATGTGGCCCCGTGATCTGCTTTAAGCAATCCGAGGAGGCAAGGGGGCAGCTGGTGCAGATGCTCGTTATTTTTGTCTTTTCAATGTAAGCAAATAACAAAATGTAATTATTTTACTGAATTTAATATCATTAAATGAATAAATAAATTATCAGATATTTGCTTTTTAAGCAATTTCTTTGGAAACGCGGCGTACACTGACTTAATATGCTTAGTTAAAAGGCTCCTGCGATACAAACTTTTTTTTTAGCACTTTCCTCCGAAGGAAAGTAGCTATTGAGGTTGCACTCATGACGGAATTTTTGAAAAATTTCTTCGAATTTTTTTCGATCCTACCTAGTAGACACCGAAAATGACCCCAGTTAAAATTTATATATATGCATATATACTTATATATGTGTCCTTTAACACGATACAGGCCAGAGTTTTAGTTTTTTCGCCATGAAACTTGGTATATAGTATTCCCCCATCAAACGATTGAACGAGTTCGTTACCCAACAAAATCCGTCCATCCGGAGGGGTGGTTTACTCCGGAGCCAAAGCAGTTATTTGTCAATACCAGCCATAATTTTTGTTATATTTCAACGAAACTTGGTATTTGTTGTGGTCAACTGAAGAGAAACATTTGTTGTAAAAATAAACTAAATCGGTTGACTAGAAGGGGGGATTTACTCAGTACAGAAATTACTTATTTCCTAACACCGGTCGTAATTTTTGTTGTATTGTTACGAAACTCTGTATACGTCCTGGCTATCTAATAAGAAAGATGTATTGTGAAAATGAACTAAATCGGTCTATTCGAAGAGGGGGGGGGGTGTTACTTTGTACTTTGTTTGAATTGAATTCTCCCGCCAAACGTAGGTTCGCGAAACTCATCAAGATCAATAGATGAAAATAATTAATAATAGTCAATAATAAATAATAGCTTTTGTGTATTTATTACACTACCTAATAAATACACAAAAGCTTTGTGTATTTATTACGTAGTGTAGTGCCCCGCATACACAAAACTCTGGAAGGAAATTAATTACAAAATTAATAATTGAAACAGCTGCTCATAAAAGCAAAAGAGCAGAACAATTTATAGTTTTATTTTATTTATCTACATAGGTTGTTTTAAGGAAATTATACAGCAATGCACTCGACCCTACCCAATTCTGAGGAAAGTGCTTAGTTATGCAGCTCCTGCGTGACGGACTTCTTTTTTTTTTTTATTATAAGCTATTTTCCACTTTCTATCAGACTCGAAAATTCCCCGATGTTGATGACATTTATTAAAAAAATACTTTGTCTGATTTTAAAGGAATAGTTCAGTTAGCTATAGGTGTACCGCGAAAAAAAGAACCAGGTAGTGGGAATGCGCTGCCTATAGCCTATGTGGGTGAAGGCCTAGCTGCCCTCCGGCCACACCCTTTCTGGTTCTTTTGTTTGCGGTCGGATTAAAGTAGAATCAGTTCACCGGATCATTGGATTTAGGGCACAATTCTTACGAAAAAAAAAATCGTGCGTTTACATTTTTGCATTATTTTGCTTACAAGTACACATTTTATAGGCCTTATAACGCAAGGAAACGAATGAACGCATTTTTAAGGGATATCCGAAACCGTTTTTGGGTAAAGCGAATAAAACTAGTTTTCCTAACTAATTTTCAGTTCGGGTACTTATATTTGAAGACATTCAAGATGTTTGATATACAAAAAAACTAAGATAAGAAATTCTGGCTACGTTCCAAGTTAAGGAAATTTAGGAAAAAAGTGTATTATGAGACATGAGCATTTTTGGGATTTTCGTATATTTTTTTTTTTAATATCTCGAATACGGTTGGGAATAGTGGGCAGTAATCATTCGAAAGCTTACTACATTTTCCAAAAAAACGGTTTTAAACAAAATTTCGATGGGACGATCTCAGGTGGAGAAATAAGTGCTTAAAATCTCACAAGTGTTGGTTTCTTCGTTTTGAACGGTCCTTTACGTTTGTTTTTCTCAGTGTTTTATTCCAGAGCTAGTTATTAATAATAATTATTAACGGACAAAAACAAAGGTTTTCAGCCTCACCGTGTGATTTGAGGTTGATCCTATCAAGCCTAGAAGTCACTTGTGTAACGTCAGTTCTGCCTGATCCAAATAATTGAAGTACCAACGACTCTAAATGCGTTCTCCAACTATTCAAAAATATTTATCGGAAAAATAAGTCAGTTAATATATCGTCTCTGCCATGTCAAACTATCAAATATGCAAAATCTCGTTTTTCAGTTGAATTGTGGATGATACAGCATGTCGTAAATTGTCACAACTCCAACCCCTTTAGAATAGCCTTTAATGCCTTAAATAAAGTATCGAATAAGACCATTTTTCAATAAATTACTTCATCAATGGATAGAATATGTTTGTTCTCTAATTTACTCCGATTTGCATATTCGATAGTTTGACATAGTAGGGACCAGAGTTGGGCAAACGTTAGCGCGCGCTAAAAGCTGATACCTCTCCGCTAATTTAGCGAAACTGTAGAAAACCAGCGCTAATCTATTTATGAAATATCGTAATTGCTAATAGCTTAAGCTATAGTTACAACTTGTAACTATAGCTTAAGCTATTAGCAATTACGATATTTCATAAATAGATTAGCGGTTAGCGCACTGCTGCCGCTAACCGCTAATTATTAGCGCTGGCTTTCTACAGTTTCGCTAAATTAGCGGAGAGGTATCAGCTTTTAGCGCGCGCTAACGTTTGCCCAACTCTGGTAGGGACGATATGTTGCTTATTTTACAAGTTGGATCTAGATTTAAAGAGTGAATAGCGAATTTTGGAATGGTTGATATTCGGTTGCAAAAGCTGAACTGAAGAAATTCAAAGAAAGAGACTGGAAACAGTTTGGATTAAAACATAAAGGTGTATGAAGACAGATGGCTCCTGGAGGACTTCCCGTACTGCAGACCGTACATCTCTCGTTTCCTCCCTGCCGTATTGAATAGATTCACCCTAACGGTGGCTATCAGGGAAGCAAAAAGGACGATCCGATTCCTGTACTATTAATCAAGAACCAAGAACAGCCTCCTGGGAGTAGAAGGGAACTTCCCTAACAAAATGCCTCTCCGAAAGAGTTAGTCTTTTCAGGAATAAAGGCAGTGAATCAAATCAGGTAATGGATTGCATTGTATGCAATGAGAAATTGCCTTTCAGTCGGCATAATAAAACATTCACGCGGTAATAATTCCAGGTCTGATAATTCTGAACAAGAAATTACGACATTGGTCCCCCATCTTCTGTGTTTGGTTTGATTCAAACCAAATTTGGAGCGTCGATAAAGGCCCTAAAGAGACACATTTCCTTTTAACCGGGGCGATTCTACGTTTTCTGAAATCGACGTTATATGCAAAAACTTTTAAATTTAATTTTTAAATTGAGAACCATTTTTTTAATGTACATTCTGAGATAATACAATAGTCATTTTTACGGTTAGAAAAAGTGTCTTTCTTCTTTTGAAAGAGCTCAAGGTCGTAAAAATCAGATTTTTTTTTCATTATACTGGCTCTACCCTGCTGGGTCATTGGCAGTGCGGTCAGTAAATATTAGTGATTTAAATCGTTCCCCTGAGTATGTTTTCGATCAGAAGAACTAGACTCTGGTGTTGAGGAATTCTGAATATCCTTCGATACACCTAGTGATTTAAGTAGCTTGGTTATTCGGATTTTCGCAGACCTATTCTTGCGAATGTTTCTGCGTGTATCAATGAGCATTTGGACACTTCCATCTACATCTGTAGTGAATTATAAATAACATCTTGTACGTTTTTCTCCTGAAGTGTTATCTGCAGTAGAGATTCAAGTTGAGAGGATTTTATTGGATATTTTGTGTTGTTCTCCTCTATGAAAGGTTTCACTTCTTCAAGACTTAGAAGGCGTAGAGTGTTCTGAACTCTTATCCAGATTATTTACGTTTATTTGGATTGGTACTTCAGAGTGTCTGAGAGAGCTTTTCGTTTCCTCGTTCTGTAGAATTTCTTCGGTACTATACAATGTTTGGATTAATATATTTAATTGAGATACTTGGCGAGACGATTTAGGTTTTGGAGTAGAACTCGTATTCGGGTGTATCGCTGTATCCAGGACATCTGATTTGTTTGCTGCGGTAAGTGTGTTATCAGCAATATTGTTGCTTAAAAACGGCTCATTTAAATTTAGAATTTTGGGGGTTTGTTTTAAAGATGGTTGTAAATTGGATTGAACACCTTTGTTCAGAAATGTATTACTGAGGTTTCCTGTCGTGAGGTTCATTGTCGGAAGAGTCATAATCGGAATTCCCAGGTAAATTAGTGTCTTGACTAGAGGCTGTTTCATTAGGTTTATTTCTAGAGTACCCACATTTAGTACTTATGTGGCCTGATTCACCACATCTCAGGCACTTGGTGCCATTATCACCTAGAAATACTCTGTAAGTGGGGTCTCCCGTGGTCTAGTGGCTAGCGCGCTAGATTCATAAGCGTGGGATGGTAGGTTCGATCCCCACCGGCGGCAGGAATTTTCTCATCTCAGGGCTCGCTAGGAAATTCCTGGCTGCACCCTGGATTTCGGCGCTAATGGCCCAGAATTATGTCGATGCGCCGTAAAAAAAAAAAAGAAAATAAAAAAAAAATAAATAATCTGTAAGTATCTCCTTCAAACTGAACTAAAACGGATGATGGAATGACTGTATTTTCATATTTTATAAAAACTTGTCTCCTAGAGCTCAGGACGTGTGAATACGATTTGTCATTTAAACCGACTCTGAGAAAGCTAACAGGTGAGAGCAAGTTTATCTTTAAATCGTAACCTTTTCTCTATTATTTCATGGGATATATACGGTGCAGTGATCACTGCCCATCTCCTGAGGAAAGTGCTTAGTTACCTCGTTCGTTTCCGAAGTTTTTTGGTGTTGGGGCAGAATTTCTGTATGGCTTTACTATGATTTGTCCAAGCGAAGTTTGTCTTAAAACAACGTTTCGATGGTCGGATTCTGCTCGTTAATGAAATTTTCCTTTCGTACGTATTATTGATCTATATGGTTAGATTCTGTACAAAATATTGTCAAAGATCCATACTGCATGCACTGGAAGAGTTCAATCTTGTTCTTAAGAAGTTAGCTCTTTTCCAGGAAGAGTTTTGTATAAAATTCTCCCCAAGAAGAACGGCTGATAGCGACGAGATTAAAGGCTTTCCTGTCCCTCCATCCTCCAGCTTCCCCGGGCTAGAGATCCCATTATGAAAGTTCAGACCCTGAGATGATGCACTACTTCATCGGCAATGAGATTAATGGATATCTTCCCAGGATCCTGTCCATCTTTCTCAAGGATTAGGTGTAATCAATATCATTCAACAGATGCTTAATTAATGCCCTCAGCCATAAACGACTTCTGTCCCAACTCCAAAAAACTTCATCACTTAAGCACTTTCCTCAGAAGGTGCACAACATTTCTGAACAATTTGTTTAAAATTACCTATTTAAATAAATAGAAACATGAATAGTTTTGCTATTTTATATTTGTAATGAACTGCTAACTCAATGAACAGCAGAAACCGGATGCATCGCCCATGTTCAGCACTACAAGTGGTAGACAACCAATGCTCGAGCCGGTTTGGCAGCATAATTCAATTTGAACATAATACAATGTAAACCCCAACTTCGAATGAACCGGTTTAGTTCATTTTTAAAACATATTTTTGTCTTCAGGCACCCATGACTTTTACCGAATTTCGTTAAAAAGCAACAGAAATTACGACCCATATTAGCGAATTAGTAATATTAGTACAGAGTAAACCCCCCTTTCAGATGGACCTATATAGTTTATTAAAAAAAAACAAAACATGTTTCCCTTTAGAAACAAACGACGTGTACCCAGTTTAGTTGCAATATAACTAAATTTCTGGTCGGTATGGACAAACTAGTAATTTATATTATAAACTAGATTCCGGTAACCCCGCCCGGCCACCTTACTGATTTTGGTAGTTAACAAACACGTCCTATCATTTGTTAAGGGAATAGTACATACCAAGTTTCGTGGCGAAAAAAAAACCTTCGGTTGGGGTTTCAGATTTCATTTTACATTTTTCATGAATTTACATTTTTCACGAATGATTTAACACAAAACATCAACTGTTTGTATTCTAAGCTTTCCAAATAGCGATGAGATCGGAAAAGGGCTAAGACGACGCAGTTACTGCGAGTGGGACTTTTTGTTTCTAATACTATTGAAGCTTTTATTGGAGAAGATACTCTCCGAGTTACCGATCTGTGTTTTGTTTTTTGTTTTTTTTTTTTGTGTGTTTTTTCTGTTTCTTTTTTTTTTTTTTTTTTTGTTTTTTTAATTACAAACTTTTGGACTCGGTTGGAAAAAACGACGAATCTCCTACTAGGAGTGATGAGTAAGCTGTGTGGTAGCAACCCATTGAAAATGGGCAGCATATCATTAATAAAATGATTTCTCCCTACATTATCTAATGAGTTTGGTGATGCTTTTCTTTTCATTGAATCCGAATAGTCCTGGAATCCAGAGAACAAATTAGTTTTAATGATATATTGGCCACTGTTGGTTTTACGCTTTAATTATAATCAGATAATTATAGCAACTAACTCGTTCATTCATCAGTAATGACCTTTAGTAAGCATTTGGTTAATGAATGGTTTCCACGTTTACTGATATTCTCGCGTATTAAAATTTGATTGGCGGCTGGTTCGGAATACGAAGAATAAATGCTGCAAAAGTACATGTATTTGTAACAATTTATGCTTTTAAATTCATCCAAAACATACAATATTCGCTCCAATTAACGCTAAAGGAAATTAATTACTGCAAATTGTTATTAAATAGCCTTTCAGAATATTGTTTCCTTGATTTTGTTCCCACAAAATATTATAAAATAAATAATTCGATACAGTTGTGCAACCAACAACCTGATGAGATTCAGCCGGTAAAATTATATTTTAAATTGCTTCCTCCCTCCCCACAAGGAGGAAAACTCGCTTATCTGGAAAATCTCACTGTAGTAACAGCGTAGGAAATAAAATAACATTCATGCTTTGTCTATATCCTCCACAATTGATGAACAGAAAGAATTTTCTGTCTGATACCTTTATTAGCCCAAGTCTCCCAAATGCGTACTTGATGATCTTATATAAATATATGCGTCCACCTGCGGGGACCTTTTTGCTTAATAAATGTTATACAATTAAAAATAACACAAAATTTTAATTAAAAGCTGCTACGTCGGTTGTTTAATGGACATTTAGATTACGTTATTTCATTATCAGGAAGTACGATCCCAGAGGAGGGTCGGGAATAAACGAAAAGTCCACAAATAGAAATGAATACGATAATTAAAGACGTCCACTTTAACATTTTAATAGAGGAAATTTCTAAATCCAGGGAAACTGAGGGACATCTTAAGTCTATCCATGTGGAAGGTAAATAATTTTAACTTATATATATATATATATATATATATATATATATATATATATATATATATATATATATATATATATATATATATATATATGAGAAAAAAAAGAAAACGTTACGTTTATTATATTCGTTATTTCCATTCGGTATTTTTCCTTTTAGTCCCGACGGAATTTAATTTTCTGAAAATGCCCAAATAGCGATGTGAAAATAGACCATTACGGTCAAGTGGCGTCCCGGGCTTCATTTCCAACGTCCCATTCGGCCGAATTTTCCACTTGGGTGCTAATCGAGTTCCCGGAACAAAATGTGTGTTCAAATATCGACTTCGTCCCCCTCACTTCATTAGTGCATTACCACTCAGTCCGCCCTTCATAGGCACTTCACGTTTTAGTTAAATGACAAAAAAGATAAAAATTGAGAGAGAGAGAGAGAGAGAGAGAGAGAGAGAGAGAGAGAGAGAGAGTGAGAGAGAGAGAGTGGAAGAAAAAAACATGGGCGGCTGTTATCGTAAAATGTTATACACTTACGGTAATTGCTTTCCTCAATATTGAGCCGACAATTTTACTATGTCGTCGATGGATCCAACGGAGCCTCCAAACGCAACCAAAAAAAACCTGACCGAACTTCTAACACGTGGCAGGTACCATATTGAAGCAATAATTAAACATCTTCTAAACACTAATACATACACAAAAATTTAACTTTTTGATCGTTTAGTTGTATTTTATTATTTATTTTAATGGTTAACTTTTTTGGTGCAAGTAGCAAAAGTGCACAAGTTAAATAAATAATAAATAATTACTTCTTGGTTTTCAATATTTTATATGTGTCACACTTGGATTATCTTTTTTTTTTAGGACACTTCTATTTTTAACTAATAATTGTATAAAAATACTAGCTGAATACCTGTGCTTCGTCACGGCAGATAAGTAGTTATTTTATTGCGTTAAATAATGTTTCATTAAAATTACGTTACTATACAATTCTGTGCAGTTTATTACAGCACGGTTCCCGTCATACTATATTTTATTCAATGGGCGTTAAAATTTAAAAGTTTATGTTTCCAAGAAGTCATGTGGTAACACCCAATATATTTACGAGTATTACCAAGGTTATAGGCGAGGAGGCTGTGCAAGGGTTCCGGATATTATTACCTCGCCAGGAAAACCTAAGGATATGCCATACATCACGGTTTGACCGGGACTGTCCCGGTATTTTGCAATTGTTTCGGTGTCCCGCCCAGTGTTATCAATGTCCCGGAAAAGGCTGTAAGATTTAAAAAGTAATGAATTCATGTTTATAAGAATCTTTTTTAAATCGGTTACTTTTCTACAATTAACATTTTTACTACTGCTCACAGTGTCAAAGAAATGAGAAGTAATCTAACTGTAAAACGCTGGAACTACCTGCACAGCGCTGCCAGCTGCCAGACACTACTATTTGGCTGAGAGATTTTTTTAAGAAAATCAAGTAGCAAAAAAAGTTCCGTTCTTATTTTTAAGGTTTGGGTAGACTAACAGTTCAGGATCCCCCCTTTCCGTTACTTGCTAGGCTTAAAACTCACCATTTTGCTTATAATTTGTACTGTTTTTATTCCCAACCCCCCCCCCCCCCTGGTATGCCCATCCCATATTAATGTGTCTCGGTTTAACTCTCCAAAAATATGGCAAGCCATCATAGTGGAAATTAACCTCAATTAAAAATAATACTATGAAATATATAATGTACGGTAACAGCTGTTCTTTATCGTCCTAGCAACACAGGCTGCCTAGGCTTGCCTTCTCTAACCAACTCAAACTTTAATCCCCTCTAAAAATACTTAAAAATTCGAATATCAAAAAATCCTTTCTTAGCGAGCGCCTACGTTATATAGGGAGTGTCCATGCAAAATTTCAAAATTTTCTGTCGAGCGGTTTGGGCTGGGGGATGATAGATGAGTGAATGAGTGAGTGGTATTTGACAAATATATAGTAGATTGTAATCTATATATATAAAAATCACGTGTCTGTTTGTTTGTTCCTTATACAAATCTACACCGTTTGACCGTTTTTGACCAAACTTGGAATAATGGTAGGTCTTGATACGAGAAATCTCCTAGGCTAGGTCAAAAAAATCTACCAGCTGTCTGTCTGTATGTTTGTCCCTTATACAAATCCATACCGTTCATCCGATTTTGACTAAACTCGGTACACATGTAGATCTTAATCTGGGGAGAGTCGTAGGCTAAGTCAAAAACGTCTACCAGCTGTCTGTCTGTATGTTTGTTCTTTATACAGACCCACACCGTTTGACGGATTTTGATCAAACTGGGCACACAGGTTGGTCTTGATCAGGGGATTGTCAAAGGCCAGGTCAAAAACGTCTACCAGCTGCTGTCTGTATGTTGTTGTTTCTTTTTATAAACAAGACCTATTTTTACCAAACTTGGCATACATGTATGTCTTGATACGGGGGGAGTTATAGGTTATGTCGAAGCCGTCTAGGACTTACAGTTTAGATGTCATGTTCGAAACAGTTACAGATTCGTGTTATTAGATTTTAATAATACTTATTTGGTTTCTAATTTATTTAGGCTTTTCTATATGCAGAAAGTAGGTGTAGCATGGCACGCCGGGTAACAGCTAGTATTGTATAAAATTATTAGTGGATTTATAAGTATTTGTATAATTGGATGTATGTGTATAATAATTTAGCGGATGCCCATAAATAAATACATATGGGTACGAATTACGTAAACATAATAACCACTATTTAAAATTGAGGCTTTAAGAAAAGTTTGACCGGGCTCGAAAACAATTCGATAGCTTCGTTCTCTTAACTTGGAAAAAAACTTGGAATAACATTTTAAAACTTTTCCTTATCGAGTGACCAAACGGATCGACCCTAGAGTGCTCATTATTCTTTACTATTTTTTTCTAAGGCTCCTTTTCTTCTATTCTTTCCAGAAGTTTTATTCATCCCCCTTTGAATATTTGAATAAACCATCCTTTTCTGAAAAATCCTTCTTTTTTCGCCCCCTCTTTCTTCGCTCACAGCGGAGTGAGTTTTAACTTTTCTTAGCATAACAAAACTTTAATCTCCTTCAAGGAGCGCGGGATAAAAGTTAAATTAAATAATTGCTTGTAAAGGAAATCTTTGATAGAACTAAGATGTAGGTCCCTCTCTGCTTTTCTTAGGGTGGATCGGATTTCTCCATATTAGAAGGTTATTTCATTAAATTACAGTACTGAAAAGCGTAATAAAGATTTCAAAAAGTCCTACTCGCATCATCTCTGCGCGTTTCCGTTCTTATTTCGTAAAATGTCGGTAAGCGTTAAGATTTGGTTTGCGCGAATTTTACGATAAAACAATATTTTGGTGGACAAATTTTTTTGGTTAACGAACTTATAATTAGACGAAGTATTTTTGTACCAAATTTCAACAAAATGGAACCATTTTTGAGCCTATGAGAGAGCGAACAGACAAATATCTATGTATGTGTATACATAAAAATGGGAACATGGGTTACCGTTTTTCTAGGCGGCAATTCCGGATTGCGTCGGGAGGTCAACCTCATAAGCGGGTTACCTCCCTATGGAGAGTGGGAGGAACCGCTCTAAAAATTACTGTGCCACCAACAATACAGGAACAAGTTCTTTAATTAGAATGAGGGCGTTCTAGGATTTTCGCCAAAGTTGGTTGATGTGCAATCTCAAAAATTGTTAAAACAAAAAAGGAAACTGTGGTAACTACACCTGTCTTTAGATTTCGTCTAGTATAAATTTATCTGGTGGAAGGAGAAGGAGAAGCCGACATCATTCTTTATATACAAGATGGTGAGACAAGGGTTCTTGGGTGCTGTCCATTATTGAGTCCGAGCTGGAAGTAGCCCCAGTTCTATTAAATAGTACCTCTTCTCTAAATACATCACAACTAGTTTCACGTCATCTGGAAGTTTCTATAGGAACGGAAAGGTGTACTCAAAGTTTACAGCTGAACTGTAAAAAAAAGTCTGACTTAGCGCAATTTTGTTTTTCCTCCCCTAATGACGTTTGTAATAAAAACAGTCTAATAGAAACAGTTAATATTTTTTTTATTTTTTTTTATATTCTGTGTAAAATTAAACACCCCTAGCAAAAACGTTTCGACAAAAAGCGAGATTTAAGCGCTAGAATGAATATGAAACTGACAGTAGCCAAGCGTAAATAGCTCGCTTAAGATATTAAAAACAATAAGTAATACAAAGACGTTTCACATTTACTTATCTCTTTTCAATGTGACAATTACAAACGAGCACAATAAAAACAAACGATTGCCTAATAAGGAAATCTATCGTCGTCACTGGCATTGGTTTGACAATTGTAGGCGAGCGCTTTCGACGTAAGTACGTCAATATCAAACCACTGTTGAAGTTGTACTGAGTCTATAAGGGTTGTCCAGGTATGTTTGTCTGTACTATGAGCAAAAGTAGTCTGACTCGAAAAACTAGACTCAATACTATCTCAACAGTGTCTTGAAAATGACTTGGAAAAGCGCTCCCCCCCCCAAACCAATGGACCTATTTACTTCATTTTACAGTAAATCTTCTTTTGATGGGAACGATGTACATACCGAATTTCGTTGCAATCAGGAGCGTATGTAGGATATAATTTCGGGAGATATAAGCCCCCAAGATGGAAGGGGTCCGGGAAAAATGTAAATATTTTAGTGTAAAATAGTAAGATTTGAGGTCCACCGAAACCTCGGTAAATGTTGAAGACTTTTTTTAAAAAAAAAATGTTCTTACCAAAACAGCAAAATTGACTTGAATGAATAATTTCTCAGTTTTGTACCATTTCCATGATTTATAAAATCCTTATGCTTGAATTTGTATTAGACTGAATATTAAAGGTTTATACATTACTACACACACATACACTAAGCACTTCTCACCTCACTCGTTACCATCCTTATAATTACTTAGAATCGAATCGAGAACTTAGAATTGTTATCCAACTAAAACGCTATTTAAACTAACGCCCAAAAAAAATATTTTTCTGAATTTTTTATGACATATTTTTACTGATTACATTAAAATTCCCCCTTCAATATATATAAGTTGTTTCCGGAGTAAGCCCTTGCTCCAGACTGGTCAATTTTTCTGGTAAAATAACCTGTCCAATCTTTTGTTATAGGAAAGCCATATAGCTAAGTTGCCCAAAAAAAATTATGGGAAACCCTAATAATCTAAAACACGCTATTCATCTTCTAGGTATTAGTAACCCAAAAATGTAAAAAACTGGAATGTTAGTAAACATCCGAAATATTAAATTCAAACTTGTAAAATTTATTTTTTCCGAAGTACATTTGGTCCACCCTTATGTACTGTTTAGGAATAAATCGCAAGTTGGAAAGATAAAATAAATCTGAAAACGGTCCTGGTAGGATTGTTTTTCGAGAAAGGCATGCAATATATTTTAGCTTGTCTCCGGGCGGTGTTTTCGCATTGCTAGAATGTATAACACCTGGCTTTGTGTCCTGCCGAGGGCAGACCTTCCCATCCTCGGATCGATGTCTTCTCAGACGGTCAGAGTTGGGAATATATTTAAGGAAACCCGGGCACCAGATGTCTTCTCACCAACTTCTTATTACAAAGGGCATCCTTTCCTGAAATATACTGCTCATATTTCTTCTTGAAAAGGGCACAAAATAGAAATAAAGATTATATAACACTAGGTATACTTCGACTATAGTTCTTGATTAATGATGAGAATGATAGGTTATAGCATGTCCTTGGGGGCCTGTGATAATACATTACTATATCAGCAGAGACAAAACATTACGAAAGTCACAAAGTGTTTCGTGGACCAGAAGTTCCGTTCTTTGAGGGGATTTGGTTAATTTCGATGATCTTGGTAGATAATGCTTTTGACTTCTTGCACCTTTTGGACTAAAACATATCTTGGATCATTGAGGAGACATAGTCGTCGGTTGACATTCCGAAGCTGTAGGTAGGAGGACCTACGGAAAACAGTTCCACTTCTTGGTTGCTACATTTCTCTTTTTCAGAAATGAATCCTCCAAGAAACGAAACTGTCCTTAGTCCTGAAGAAGTCTTAAATGTCAAGCCGAAACGTGGGCAGAAATACAACTTATTTTTATTATAAAATGTAGTTTTATTCGACATACGACGAAACCCCGATTACATAGTACAACATTTGATCTAAAAAAAAACACAAGGAATGGTATGGGCCATATGCGGTTTTTGTGGTCACTGATTACAATGAGCGGCTTGGTTAGCCTTGATCACGTCAGATTGAAAGTCATTTGAAGGTCAAATAGTGAAAAAATCTGGAAAAATTCATGCGATTGTTTTCGAGGCCCCTGAGTCCGAATCCGTACTTTGTTTGACCTTAAGCCTTTTTCTAGAGGTCATTTGAAGGTCAAATAGAAAAAACTCTGGAAAAATTCTTGCGTATATTTTTGAGGTCTCTGAGTTCGTTTGACTCACAGTTCGTTTGACCGCACTGCCTTTTAGAAAATGAATTTTTAAATGATTTTTTCAGATTTGTTTACTCTATTTATCTTCCAAATGACCTTTTAATGACCTCTGGGAAAAGAGTAAGGTCAAACAATCTACGGATTCGGACTCGACGGGACCTGAAAAACATACGCATGAAATATATCAGATTTTTCTTATTGGTTTTTCTCCATCTGACCTTCAAATGACCTTGATTCTGATGTGACGAAAGTCAACAAACCCGCTCATCGTAATCAGCGACCACAAGAACCCTATGACCGCTCCGAGTGTTTGTTTTTTTTTTTAGATCAAATGACTGTGTTATTTACACCTCGTTTTTCAGGATATGAAATCATTATTCTTGCTAGTGAGGGCTAAACATGAACGCAATATTATGTCATTGTGTACATCTAAGTGCGTAACTAAAAATATCTAACGATAGGAATATACCTAGAACTGTGGCCTTAAAAGTATACACCGAGAAATAACTGAGAACATTTTGTTTTTCTGAGATTCCAAAGAGTTTTTTTCATTAAAACATGATTTTGGACATTGAAAATTAAAATTTTCAAGACATTTTTGGTATGAATGAAAGCATAAAATTATCTTATAATAATGATAAATAAACAAGCGCACTTTATTCCGTGCTTATTAAAATGCTTATTAACTATTCAGACTAAAGCTCTACGAAATTTCCCCCTTAAGCTAAATGAAGAGAATAAGGAGGAATATTCATTTCTATAATGTTTTGTATAATTTATAATAAAGTACAAAACATCTTAATGAGAACGAGACAAATTAAAATCAAACAACCCGCTTGAATAGCTTTTGAACATTGGCGTTTGTTCTAACTCACATTATAAAGTCATGAATCAGTTTTCTCATTGCAGATAATTTCCCATGGGGCTTTTTTCTGTTCGTTTTATAGCCGTCCAATTAAGCTTTATCCTCAAATGGTAATCCCAGTAATTTATATTTATATACACACATATTTATATTTCTAAATCCTAATTTAGAATTTAAAAGCCACATATACATTAAATAATTAGCGGCAGAAACTCATTAACATTCCACGGCTTAATATAAATTTATCTTTCTCAGTAGTTAAAACTATTACAAACATTAAAACATTCAAGTTTCTAATTACCAACAAATTCAAATCATTCACCCACACACATGCTAAAATATTTTTGTATTGCAAAAATATGAAGCCATCCTCATAAATCCTTACTGATTAAAATAACTGACAAAAAAACAAAAAAAAAAAAAAAAAAAAAAAAAAAAAAAAAACGATTTCTTAAAGTAACTGAAGTCCCAGTATAAGCAATTTCATAGACACAGCCTTAAAAATAAGATATTTAATACCAAATAAATAAAGTCCTCTTCTTAAATCTCTACCAATACAGACACAACGACATAATTTTTTTTTTTTTTTTTTTTTTTAATAAATGTTTA
Organism: Gonocerus acuteangulatus; assembly: GCA_946811695.1. NCBI lineage: Eukaryota > Metazoa > Arthropoda > Insecta > Hemiptera > Coreidae > Gonocerus > Gonocerus acuteangulatus. The sequence goes on along the minus strand of OX328127.1, from coordinate 64,238,905 downwards.
TTTAAAATCTGTACAATTTATATAGTACAATAATTAATTGTGATCGTCTTGCGTACATTCAGTGAATAGTATATGGAAGGAACCAATCATTATTGGCACTTCCTAATATATGCTAACATTTATATTTTCACTGTTTTAAACCGCTGCTAGGGTAGCTGGTCACGGGGCCAAAGTCTCTTAAGCCTCCTGGGAAGGTCTTTAGGGTGGGTCCGAGTGGATAGGGATTGACCTCTAGGATTTGGGTGGGATGACAATTTGGAATGGAACGTTAGGAATCTGGATGTTGCGAGGTCTTTTACGAAGGGGATATTTAGGTCAGTGTGTAGGGTTTTGTTGGAGACATAAAAGGGAGCATTAACTATTCTACGAAGGACTTTGGATTGGAATGCTTGTATTCGTTGTATGTTTGAGTGTTTTGCTGTTCCCCATATTTCAAGTCCGTAAGTCCAGATAGGTCTAATTATAGTTTTGTATATAGTAAGTTTGTTGTGTGTCGTAAGCTTTGAAGTAGGGCCGAGTAGTCGTCTTAAGAGTCCAAATCTCCTGTTCAGCTCTTGTCTTAAACAACGACATAATAATGATTTTTATCTTGCAATAAAGAATTATTTCACTTATTATTATCATAATTTTCTCATTTTTTATTAATTAATTGTGTAATTGTTTTTGTATATTTTTTTTATTTTTATTTATTTATTTTAGTGTGTGTAAATTTTATATTGCTTTTTATTCATTCTGTTTTATTAACCATTTATGTGAGCAAATCGCCTTGCTGTTGTGAAGCTCCGTAAATAAATAAATGTTTCTTCGTCATTTTGATAGTACTGTAGTTATTGTTATTTTTTCCTATTTCAAATTTCATTCATGTTAATAAATTATTATTTAGTACATTTTAAAGGTTCCATATTTTTATTATTTAATTTCTATGAATATTAAATAATAAATATTAATAATGATAATGTACTAATGTATTACATAATACTAACATTAGAACAAATACAATTATATACAGAAGTACCCTCTCTCTCTTGTATATGTACATCACCTTGTAAGCATCGAATCAATAAATAAGAGTAAAACATTTATATTCATACGCATAGTTTTATATCTTTGTGTATAAATGATAAAAATAGAATATCTGTAGGGAAAGTTGAATGAAAATTCAAATTACCAAATTCAACCTCAATTCATTCTGGAGCAGTTTCGTGCAATAAGCTCTAAGGTCCAAATTTATTACCTGCTGAAGATTTACCGAAAATGTATTAGTCACTTTTAGTGCCTGTCTGTTTTTACCCTACTTTTTTCTTTTTTTGGGTGGTGCATTGACGTCTAGGCCATTAGTGCAGGAATGTTTGATTTTGATGGCTTCCAAGACTTCATGGTTAGTTGAACTATGTTTGGTACTATAAAATTGTCGTGTCGGCACTTCCAGATTGCGTCATGAGGTCAACCTCATAAGCGGGTTTCCTCCCTATGGTAAAAAATAAATAAATAAACGAGATATAAAAATAAATAAATAAAAATATATGTACAAAAAAAGAATAAACAAAACAAGAAGGAAAAAAATAAAAGAAAATAAGAAGAAAAAAAGAGAGAGGGGAAAAAAAGAAGAAGAAGTATGAATGACTAATACGTCAAATGTAATGAAAAAAAAATAATAATAAAAAATAAAATAAAAAACATAAATAAAATAAAATAAAAAATAAAATTTAAAAAAATAAATAAATAAAATAAAAAAATAATATAATGAATATATACATTTTTATGTGTGTTTTCCTTTCTTTTTTACGGACATCTGAATCTGGTTCTTATATCTATATAATATTTTCCAAGCAAGATTCTAACAAATGCAATTTTAGAAACACGCCTCTGTCTCAAACACACAATACTGAAAACACTCTCCATCCTAACATTAAACCCGCACAATTTAATTACACTCTTAGGGCGCAGATGACCAAGCAGTTTTCTGCCCTTAAACTACCAACTCTCCCTATGGAGGAGGGGTTTTTCGATCTCTGCTCTATAAAATAATAATAATAATTTTATGAACTCCTATTACCTGCCTGCGCGTTTGCTAAATTCTTTATAAGAGATTAAATCCCTTGAAATGGGTACTTTACGGAGAAAAGGTTTAGCGGAGTTATCAAAGCCGCAGGAATTGAACCCCCAGACGAAGCCCCACAATCAAGGCCTCGTCTAGGAGAATTACCTATCCGCTTACAGTGATTACGTCATAAAGCCGGGATCAAGTACGTTATCATCTCTATCATACTTGACAATTTGTTATATCCCTTAACACAAATTTAATTGTGCCATATTGAAACAGTCAATACTCTTTTAATTCAAAAATCTATTTTTTTAAAATGCCATCGAAAAAACATCTAAAACATTGCACACATTAGCCATTTCTTCTATCTGTAATTATAAATGTAAATATAAATATATATATATATATATATATATATATATATATATATATATATATATATATATATATATATCAAACTAGCTCAATCAAAATTATGCAGGAAGACGGATTGGGAGAATAGACCTGTGCATTGGCCGGCCGAAAACCCTGATCTGACGTCGCTTTATTTTTAGGCGTAGCGCTGGTTTTAGCCCCAAGTGTACAAAGAACCCATATAGGACATAAACCACCTGATCGCAAGGATTCGCGAATTATGCAGGAAGACGGATTGGGAGAATTGACCTGTGCATTGGCCGGCCGAAAACCCTGATCTGACGTCGCTTTATTTTTAGGCGTAGCGCTGGTTTTAGCCCCAAGTGTACGAAGAACCCATATAGGACATAAACCACCTGATCGCAAGGATTCGCGAATTATGCAGGAAGACGGATTGGGAGAGTTGACCTGTGCATTGGCCGGCCGAAAACCCTGATCTGACGTCGCTTTATTTTTAGGCGTAGCGCTGGTTTTAGCCCCAAGTGTACAATGAACCCATATATGACATAAACCACCTGATCGCAAGGATTCGCGAATTATGCAGGAAGACGGATTGGGAGAATTGACCTGTGCATTGGCCGGCCGAAAACCCTGATCTGACGTCGCTTTATTTTTAGGCGTAGCGCTGGTTTTAGCCCCAAGTGTACGAAGAACCCATATAGGACATAAACCACCTGATCGCAAGGATTCGCGAATTATGCAGGAAGACGGATTGGGAGAGTTGACCTGTGCATTGGCCGGCCGAAAACCCTGATCTGACGTCGCTTTATTTTTAGGCGTAGCGCTGGTTTTAGCCCCAAGTGTACAAAGAACCCATATAGGACATAAACCACCTGATCGCAAGGATTCGCGAATTATGCAGGAAGACGGATTGGGAGAGTTGACCTGTGCATTGGCCGGCCGAAAACCCTGATCTGACGTCGCTTTATTTTTAGGCGTAGCGCTGGTTTTAGCCCCAAGTGTACAAAGAACCCATATAGGACATAAACCACCTGATCGCAAGGATTCGCGAATTATTTGTGGAATTGAGGGCTAACCATGATGAGATACCAAGGACTACATCAGCGGTGTGACCAGGTGTCGTCAGTGTGTTCTGTAGAAAGGGCAGTTGTATGAACGATGATAATTTTTAATGTATATTTTTTGTATTCAACTTTTATGTAAGATTTACTACAATCATTAAATATCAATTTCATCAAGAAAAATTTTCATTATTTCAGATTATATCACGAAAATAAACATAATATTACTTTTATTTATTTGATGTATTTTCACTCTAGAATTTCAATTACATTATGAAATGGAGAGATAATCTCAGTTCTGATTATACTCTTAGAAAGATACTTAAAATGTACAACTTTTTTTAGAAGAATAATGGTTTTTGAAACTTTGTCGCAAACAAGAAGCTTTTATTAATTTATACTTGAATTATTATTTCGGTTTCAATGAGATACTTGAGGACATTGAATGCTCATTAGCCTTAAAGAAAATTTAAAGCTGATTTCAAAAATATAACGAAACTTTGAAAAAAAAATGTTTAAAAATATATCTGTACCCCGGAGGTAAAGGACACCATGTCACTATTTTGTAATTGTACAGGGGAGCCAATTTTACATAACTTTGTACTTCCTAAAATTTGTTTCTTCCTTACATATAGAAACAGTTTAAAGGAAATTTTCACATTTTTGTTGGCATTGATAGGTAATTGGAAGTATTGATCATAGTAAAAAAAAAAAAACGAGTTCCACATGGTGTCTTTTACCTCTAATGAAAACGGACATGATTTTATTTTTCACTGTCTTATCTTCGTTATTTATGGGATCAGGGCATAGTGACCTATACTATTATGTGGATCTAAAAATCCACATTAAGAAGATGTTAAGTCAATTTCAGAAAAAAATGGACATGGTGTTCTTTACCTCCAGGGTACAGATATAAAATTGGCGTTGTACTACGAATGTGTGGTTGGTGGTGTTGAACTAAATTTTTTGTCTAGTTTCACCCCCTGAAGTATTGTAATTTACTTTTGATACACCCTGTACATTAAAAATGACTTATTTTGCTGTTTTCATTTATATGCGAATATATTCTCTCCAAAATTATTTTAGACTCTTCCTCATTCCTTGCAAAAGCTTTCTGCACTACATCTGCTTACGTTTTCTGCCATGAAGTGCGGCAGCTGTTAAATTGTTAATCCTAACTATTTTCATTAAGACGGTAAGAAAACATACTTCTATGGCACATTGGAGTCAATAGTTTAGTAGTGGAGAAACGAAGTTAGGAAGTTCCGCCATTGTACCTCCTGCTCCGTTGCACACATGCCTTTTAGAACTTCCACCACCAATCTTCATTTAAGTTTAGTTTTCCACTTTGATATCGGAATTTGTGTCCTGTGCAAACTTCTTGAACAAGCTTGCCTACTATTCAGAATTTAAAATGTATGCTACGCATTTCATAAACCCTTATATTCACTACATTTATGAATCATGTCTTCCTTTGAGTATTAATTACACTTTTCTTTATGTAAATCAGCCCTGATACCATTCCTGCAAATTCATATGTAAAATGACCACCTGAATCCGAAAATGATACCCATTTGGTCCCTTCACAAACAGTTTTCTCGGAACGCCCCCCTCTCCTATATTAATCACTGTTCGGTAATTTATATTAATGACCATGAATTTGATTTGGAGGGGATGGGGTATAATTTAACCGTTAAACGCCTTCTGAGGAACTACTGATGTGAAAAGTTCGAAAACATATATAATTTGTAACATATATAATTTATACCACCTTAAATTAGGAAAGAACCCGATAAAAATGATTGAGAAGGTGTTGATCATTGGGGTTTGGTAATGTGATTGAATAAAAACTACATTTTATAGCAAAACATTATTTAATATTAATTATTTTTGCCAACTATTCGACTTGACATACAAACCATCTTCAGGGCTGTAAGCAGATATGGCAACGGTAAATATTAATGACACTATAGATACAGTCAACATTAATTTGTATATATGTTTGTTTATACATATACAGTGGGTCAAAAAATTATTCAAACACCTTATTTATTGGCTGTAATTTTTTTTGTTCTTTTTTTTAACGCAAAATATCAACAGATAGTTATAACAGAGGGCATTTGACATTAATTTTATAAAGCATAGAAATGTAATACCTCATAGAATTAAGTCAGTAGCAGAATCTGAAAATTTTATAGGCAAAAAAATTATTCATACACCTATTAAACTAAAAAAAAAAGATTCTACTAAAACAATTTCTGTACTTAGACCCCCTTCCCCTCCCTTACTAGGATACCCTTTCTGATTTATGACAGCTTGAAGTATCCTGGGCATTGTTTCTACTCGTTCGTCATTCTCCTGACAGTCGATTTCTGCCCAAGTTTTCTGAAGGTTATAATTTAATTCTTTCCGTAAAGAACATGAACATTTTGAAATAACTTAAATAATGCCCATAAGTGTTCTAATGTGTTAAGATCTGTTGATTGAGGTGTTTTTTGCAGCATTTGGCGAACATTCTACAATAGCCATTCTGTTTTTTTCCCGGTACGCTTGAGATCACTAACCTGCTGGAACAAATAACTGCCGTCTATTCCTACCTTTCGCACATTTTTTTTTTTAATTACCTTGCAACACATTCACATAGTTCTCAGTATTCAAATAAACATTAATGTTTGAGAGTTCGCCAACTTCACTGGTGCTCATGCAACCTCAAACCATGACATTACCCCTGCCTTGCTTCTCAGTAGGTTCGAGATGCTTTGCTTCGAAACCTCTGCTCTTTGGCCTCGAAACCTCTGCTCTTTTGCCTCCAAAAAAATCTCTGTTTGAGGGATTTGTAAACATTGAATTTCCCCTCGTCAGAAAACAACAATTTTTTCCAAAATGAAAGCAGGTTTTTCTCATGGTCTCAGGACAACTTAATTATTTTTTAAATTTAAAAAAAGGTATTTTTTTAACCACTATATCCCGCTTTATGTAGCCAGTTCCTCATGGTTTAAGATGTTACAGGGTTCCGACAACATGATGCGATGTGTTCTGCAAGTTCGTGAGCAAATAATTTGAGGTTTTTTTGCAGCTTTCCGCACTATTTCACGGGAATCACACACTCGCCGAACGTTTTCTGTCCGTGTTACCGTACATTACCTATTTCATAGTATTATTTTTAATTGAGGTTAATTTCAACAATGATGGCAGTCCTTGAATTACTAGAAATAAACTGTGATTTTGTCCCTCATAGAGTTTACGCCATGGTGATGGCCCATCCGAAGTAATAATATCCCGACCCACTTGACAAAAAAATTTGAAATTTTGCATGGACGATCCCATTAGAATGTAAACACTTGCTAAGAAAGTTTTTTTTTAATATTCAAATGATTAACTACTTCTAGGGGGGTTTGAATTATAAAGAAGTTCCTCGTCGGCTCAAAAAATTTCCGATCTTGATGACATTTGGTACAAAGATCTTTCTTCTCATGTAAAAGGTCAAGTTCATTATCCAGCTGAATCCGTTTACTGGAGCATGGTTTTGGAGCAAAATTTGCACGAAAAAATCGGAACGCTTACATTTTCGAGTCCATATGCTTGCAGGTACTCTTTATATACAGTGGATCAAAAAATTATTCATACACTTAATTTATTAGTCAATAATGGTTTATTTTATTTTTTTAATCCAAACTAACTGCTGCTAATAATAACAAATAACATTTCTCATTATTTTGATGCAAAACCAAAAATTAAAAACACGCTCAATTCTATTAATAACAAAAAAAGAAACTTTGCCATGAAAAAAAATTAGTCATACACTTAAATAAGGCGTTATGATAACTCTAAAATTGTTTCATGTGCCAATGTTTCAACTTAATACCAAAAATTATTTATTTCTTATGAAACAGACCGTGTTATCTAAACATGGGAAAACATAAAACCTCAATATTCTAAGATAATTCTAGCGAAATAGATCGCAAATCTAAGGAGCTGAGTTCTTATCTTAAACATGAAATCTTTAAACTTTTAAATCAAGGACTGAGTTGCCGATGCTTCTTATGAGAGCCGGGATTGTATTAAGTGACCAAGCAATATATAATTAAAAAGTTAAATACCTCATCAGTGGACAATAACAAACACACGGACAGAAAACGCTCGGCGAGTGAGTGATTCCAGTGAAATCTTGCGGAAAGCTGCAAAAAAACCTCAAATTATTTGCTGCCGACCTTGCAGAACACATCGCATCATGTTGTCGGAACCCTGTAACATCTTAAACCATGAGGAACTGGCTATATAGTGGGATATAGTGGTTAAAAAAATAACTTTTATAAATTTAAAAATTCGACAAAAAAGAATTAAGTTTTCCCGGGATCATGAGTAAAAAACAGATTTCATTTTGGAAAAATGTGTTGTTTTCGGATGAGGGGAAGTTCAATGTTTACAAATCCCTCAAACAGAGATTTGTTTGGAGGTAAAAGAGCAGAGGTTTTGAAGCAAAACATCTCCAACCTATGGAGAAGTAAGGCAGGGGTAATGTACAGTTTGAGGTTGCATGAGCACCAGTGGAGTAGGCGAACTTTCAAACATTAATGTTTATTTGAATACTTAGAACTATGTGTTTGTGTTGCAAGGTAATTTAAGAAAAACCATTCGCGAAAGGTAGGAATAGACAGCACCTATTTGTTCCAGCAGGTCAGTAATCACAAACATACCAGGGAAAAACAGAATGGTTATTATACAATGTTTGACAAATGCTGCAAACACCACCTCAATTACCAGATCTTAACACTTTAGAACATTTATGGGCATTATTGAATTTAAAAAGTTAATTTTATTTAGGGAATGAGTTAATTTATAACCTTCAGAGAGCTTGGGCAGAAATCGACTGCCAGGAGAATAACAAACGCGTAGAAACAATGCCCAGGAGACTTCAAGCTGTCATAAATCAGAAAGGGTATCCTAGTGAGGAAGGGGAAGGGGGTTTAAGTACTGAAAATGTTTTAGTAGAATCTTTTTTTTTTTCGTTTAATAGGTGTATGAATAATTTTTTTGCTTATAACATTTTCAAATTTTGCTACTGATTAAATTCTATTAGGTATTACATTTCAATGATTTATAAAATTAATGTCAAATGCCCTCTTTTATAAGTATCTGTTGATATTTTGTGCAAAAAAAAGAACAAAAAAAATTACAGGCAATAAATAAGGTGTATGAATAATTTTTTGACCCACTGTAGGTTCCTTAACATAGGAAGAAGAATGAAATAATTTTTAAAGCGATTTCTGTAACCGTTTACGAGAAAAATTGATAGAAATATTTTTCCGAGCTAATTTTCTGTCTGGGTATTCAGAAACGAAGTATATGGAAAAAAATTGTATGATTGGTGATACAAAGTTTTCGGATCTCAGTTATTTTCTAAAATATCTCGAAAACGGTTGAGAACTCGCAGTAAGTGGAAGGCGGCTATTCGAAAGGTTGCTAAATTCAATCAAAGATATAATTGCTTAAAACTTCAAATTTGTTAGTTTTATGCTTTTCAACGTGTTACCTCCACATGGTGTTTCCTGGGTAACTTTAAAGTCCGTGCAATAATAGCTGTACAAAATTATGTAGTAGCGTTAATTTTGATCATATCTTATTTAACTCAATATAAAAAATACTTATCGGCCGTGGTGAAGCACGGGTATTCAGCTAGTATATATATACATATATACACATATAAATATCCCTACTCTCCCTAATCCGGTGTCGACAGGACCGGGGTACTGCCGGATTAGGGAATTTAGTTAGAAGCTGTCACTTATATATTTATAAATATATATATTTGAAACACTTATTTATTTGATAGGTAATTATTAATTAAACATCCAAGTCATGAATGACCTTGACTTTAGAATCTGTTGATAATGATGTGTATTTGGAAACCAGTTTTGGCTGGCACAGCCTTCCGTGACAGGGGCGTACAGTAATTCGTATCGACCCTTCTCGTAAGGGCATCATCAAAGTGAATATTACATTTTATATTCGTGAAATGTTTTCAATCTATTCGAAATGGATCCAATTATGTAATTGTATTCTTCGATCTAATAACAAACTTCAAAACAAATATTTGATCAGATGCACAAAGATGCTTTTTGTCATTATTTTCCTTTCGTGAAATTCCATTTTACTTGCAATCTTACTCTATTTAGTTGAGAAACAATGTAACCAACAAAAGTAATATAAATATGTCATAAAAATTGTATTTAGTATATATAGCTTCGATCTATTTCTTACTTTTCATAAAAAACAAATTTGATCTTCTGTTCCATTCCTGCCTTGATCTTTTTATTTGGGAAATAACTTATTAGGAGATTTAATGAACAACTTGAGCTCTGACGGAGCTAGACACGGTGCTTCCTGAAGATTTCAAAAATATTTTTTTTGATTAGGTCTCCAAGACTCTTCATCAAAAAGTGCTTAGTTTAAGTTACTAAAATACAATTTTACAATTTGAAAAGTGTGTGACATTAGATGTTTCTATTCTAAGCTTTTCATACGGCACAAGGACTAAAAACGGAAACGCAGTTCGTATTCCTTTTGTCATATGAATAATGACTGGGTGTTGGACTTTTTCAAATTGCGGTATGAGTCATGTTAAAAATTTTGTAATTCTGAGCAATTAGTGCCCCAACTCCGATTTTCGTTAGAGAAAAAATATATATACTGATTTATTTTAAACTAAATAATAATAAATACGTGTAAAAAATGTTGCAAAGCACTTTGACAGGATTTTTGCCATGTTTCATTGTTATGTTACAAATAAATTCCAATTTTTATGTACAAAATACTCTAAAACTTGCTCTGAAATATGAAATATTTTCAATTTATTAAAAAAAAATATTATTACTTTGATTAAAATGTTGATCCCGATACCCGTGCACATACTCAGCGTATAGAAAACGCGATGTTGTTTTCTAAATCGCAGAATTTCTGTTAAGAGGAGCATCCTAATTGTAAGAAACGAATTCACCATGTATTTAGAGCGATTACAAAATTGTACGCTTTAAAAATTGTAGAAAACGAAAATATTCGCGATTCAGATTAGCATTTTTTCGTAAGTAATAATCCTTTTCTTTAATAATCTTATATTTCAGAACACGTTTTATCGTATTTTTTAATGGAAATTGATTTAATTGTACTTTAGACGGGTTGAATCATAACAATAAAACATGGGACAAAAATACTGTTAAAGTGCTTCGCGACGTTTTTATTCTTATTTAGGTTAAAAATGAATAATTTCACGTGAAGTTTTCCGAAAATCGGAGTTGGGGCACTAATTGAATCGTTAAAACGAAAATATTCGCAATTCAGATAGTGATGAAGAGGATCTATTAGCTTTTCCCCCAAAAGTATTTTTTTTTTCTTTAATAAATTAACAATTTATCATCTATCAGAACAATTTTTAGTGTATTTTTTTATAGACACTAAAAGTTTTACGAAAATCGGAGTTGGGGACTAATTGCTCAGAATTACCAAAAATTGATATTAATTTTTTTCCTTTGAACAAGTACACGTTTCACTCTTAAATAAGGATTCATCGGAATATTGTCTAGGTAATTCCCCCTAGTCACAAAAAAAAACCATCGTCGATGTCCAATCTTCTTGATGAAAATTGCTAATCTCCATCAACTAATAGAAGCCATATTCAATTTGAAGAAAAGTCAACGAGGATAATTTAGTTATTCTCCTTAATGTAGTTACTCAGGTCACGACAGCTTATTATAAAAATGGCCTGACTTTGGGAATTTTCTTTTGAGTTGATGAAAATCTTTCAATATTTGGAAATATGTCACATCTTCAAGTATATTTCGTTTTCGAATCGATTTTCTAGACCTTTAGCACTGTTTTTTCTATACAATCTTAGTGCATTATTCATTTTGGAGGGATTTGCTTAGTGAAAAAGTCCGTCACGCAGGAGCTGCATAACTAAGCACTTTCCTCAGAATTTGGGTAGTGTAGATTGCTTTCCAGAACAATTTGCTTAAAATATCCTACATAAATAAAATAAAAACATGAATAGTTCTCTTTTAAATTTGTAATGAGTAACTGATCAATTAATAATTTGCTTCCAGAGTTATGTTTACACATGGTACCTATTACACTTCGTAATAAATACAAAAAACCTCATATTATCGTATTTTGATCTGACGCAGAAACAGGATACAGTCCCTCTAGTGGGAGATAGCGCTCCTTGCGGCGGCCTTGCGAATCTACGTCTGGCGGGCTATTCTATTGAAATATATTACAAAGTAAACCCCCCTTTCCGATTGACCGATTTAGCTCATTTTTACAACACTTCTTTCCCATGAGTTACCCACGACGTATGAGTACCATATATTAGTAATTTGGGTCCAGAGTAAACCCCCCTCCTAATGAACCGATTTAGTTTATTTTTACATCTCACTTTTCTCTCTAGAATACCGCTACGAATACCAAGTTTCGTTGAAATATAGCAAATATTACGGCTGGCATGGTCAAATTAGTGTTTTGGGTTCGGGGTAAACCCCCCCTTCCGGTGGACCGATTTTGGTGGTTACCGAACTCGTTCAATCGTTTGCTAATTGAATGCTATATACCAAGTTTCGTGACGAAAAAACAAAAACTCTGGCCGCTATCGTGTTAACAGACATATATATATATATATATATATATATATATATATATATATATATATATATATATATATATAAATTTTAACGGGGGTCATTTTCGGTGTCTACTAGGTAGGATCGATAAAGATTTGAAGAAATTTTTCAAAAATTCCGTCATGAGTCCAACCTCAATAGCTACTTTCCTTCGGAGGAAAGTGCTAAAACTAGAAGTGCGAACTGACGTCACTAACCCTCCCTATGTTTTTTGTTTATATTTATATATGAGCATCTGCGAATAAGGTAATTCGCTTTACAAGTATAATAAGTGGTAATTAGTACAAGTATAAATCCAATTACTTTATTACATATATATATACTTCCAGGTATACAATTGTAATTATACATATACAAGATATACAATTCAGGGTACAAGAATGCAATATTACCAAATACTTATTCATTCAATATTACAATATGTACATATATATGTATACATACGTGTATAATAGAGTAATATTTCATTAATTGTTAATGTGTTTCATAATATTTGAATAATAAAAATGAAGCATAGTAGGGAAAACATAATTTATGCTTATTTTTTTTTTTTTAATTTTGTGTTTACTTTGTTCAGTAAATTGTTCTTTTTAAGGTAGTTCAATATGTTATCTATGCATTTCCTTCCTTTAGTCGTAGTTTTGTCTCTGTAAACATTTACTCACTATTACTAGTCGCTATTAATCATTTACTCACTATTACTAGTCACTATTACTCATTTACTCACTATTACTAGTCAGTGGTACCACACGGTGCTTCTACACCGTATAACATATTGGTCTATATAACCGACATATTGGTCTATACTTTTTCGTCATTAAATGAGTGTGGGTCAGTCGTAGTATTAGTAACTATTTATTATCATTATTGCCAGAGAGTTCTCCTGATCAATAATTGTATAGGTTACTCAAAATTATCAAGAGGATATTATAATTATATTTTTATTATTATTATTCGTAATTTACCACATTTTTTGTGTTTGATAGAACAGATTGTCTTTAAGAGATTTATCTTTCAGCGGTTCTTACCGGATCCACGTTTTTCGTCACTAATGGCTTCAGTAATTCTATAAATTGTATTGAGATACTAAAAGCCTGTTAACCTAAAAGGTTTTCAATAAAATTCAGAAATCAAATTTCGCTACTACAATTTTCCTATCAGTAAAAATTCGTTTTAATAGTTTACTACAAGAATTTAATTGTATTTCACTCAATAGTGACAAGTAGCCCATAAGAATACATTCATATCTCCGGAATAGTGACAAGTAGCCCATAAGAATACATTCATATCTCCGGAATAGTGACAAGTAGCCCATAAGAATACATTCATATCTCCGGAATAGTGACAAGTAGCCCGTAAGAATACATTCATATCTCCGGAATAGTGACAACTAGCCCATAAGAATACATTCATATCTCCGGAATAGTGACAAGTAGCCCATAAGAATACATTCATATCTCCGGAATAGTGACAATTGGCCCATAAGAATACATTCATATCTCCGGAATAGTGACAAGTAGCCCATAAGAATACATTCATATCTCCGGAATTAGTTTACCATTATTTATTTATTTGTTTCTTTTTTAGAGCCCGGTAATGTGTAATTTACCCCCCTTTTTTTAATTTTTTTTTCTTTTTTGGGGGTTGAAATCAACTACATGGATATGCTTCTTTCAACGTTGATTAGTGTATAGAACCCAACAAAAGTTCTATAGTTTTATAATAAACTAGCTGTGCCTGCCACTTCGTCCAAGTGGAATAGTGACTTTCGGAAGCATTTTTTTGAACAAACATTTTGGTTTATAAACACCGTATCCTGGGAATGGGGGAGAAAAATCTACGTTACAGTAATGCTTCTCTATAAACGATATTAGACGTATAGTCATCGGGTATAAAAGCATACAGGCTGTTGGGATTGCTAAAAAGTGGCAGAGCTATATAAACATAGGCTCCCTGGAAACTGGTCTATTTAACATTTTAATATATACAGATAGAAGATTTAGAAGAAATAATAGAAGGATATAGATAGTTCATCAAATGTTTGACATGATTCTTTACATCGGCATAACTTTTTATTTATGACCCGATTGACACGAAAAAACTCTAAATTTTATGTGAAGCTTACCTCATTATATTAGTTGAAAACCGCATCTAAATCGGATAAGCCATTGTGTGAGATTAGCGTGCACAAACCAGTAATTAATAAGAAAAACCATTATTATTGGCTTCTCCATTTTTTTTATTTTTTTTTCAATTCAAAAGTTATTCTTTCTTTCTCACTCTAACTCAAAATTCGCCAAACACAGCTGTGATAAGTGATTTTTGGCTCCCAGTAGTTAGGGTCGATGAGAGTTTGAAAGCAATCTCAATAGCTTCTGAACGTGCTGAAATGAATGAAATAATTCGTTTTTCAACTCCGTGGTCATCCCCTGAGAGATTCTAGTCTCAGCAAACAACTCCTGAAAGTGGGCGGAACGGAAGGGTCCGTACCAGGAGATATATTGGAAAGGGCGTGGGAGAAATGTGTTACCGATATTGGGAGGGCTATCATATTCTCCAAGGTAAATAATCCATAGCTCCTGCCCTTCTCCCGATTCCTGGGTGCTTTAGTACACTCCCCTATTTTACTCCAGGGATTAGGAACATTTTACAAACTTTTTACTGTTCTACTTTTTTTAGAACATTCCAAATGCTGTATCGAGATTGGGGCTTACGAAAGCTTGGCTTACTTGACAATAACGTAAGGGATGTACATATGTACAAAATGCTTGGACTAGAGGGAACTGCATCATCGTAGCCTGTTTCTAAATAACAGACAGGAGTTTGGGATCTGACCAAGTGTAAATAATTAAATATACGTTGACATTTTTTTTGTCTGATTATTTATCTTCAGTGAGAATAACAAACTTATTTTACACTTACTGATCCATTTCCATACATCGCTTTAAACTTAATACAGGCAAAGCTAACTGAACGAAATTTCAAAATCTTCTACGTGAAAACAACAGACAGACAATAAATAATTCTTACGAACCGTCTGCATTAATCATTACACTAGTTCACAGACAAATAACATAAAAATTAACAATTAAAACTGGTTCGGGTGAGTCGTCTTCATTGGGGAAATCTACTTGTAAATAAATAATATTAGTCCAATTTTTGTGTTTTGATATTTCACCAAATCTTCGTCAGCTCCACCAGATTGGGATATCGGATTGACCTCATTAGCGGGTTTCCTACCAATAGGAAGGGAGGGATCATGTCAATAAGCACCAATTAGCAAGTATTTCTAATTCCAACACATTAGCATTTAATTCGACTTGGCTAAATCTCCTTTCGCTCTTCCTCTTCCTGCCTTATTTCCCTGGCCTAATTTATCTTATAGTAAGCCTAGTTTATTTATTTATTTATTTTTTTTTTTTTAACGGCGCATCAACTATGTGGCTATTAGCGCCGGGCTATCTATAGGTTACCACCCTTTTATTAGGGCCGTTGGCGCCTAGTTTATTATGGCGTATTTTTCTGAGACTATTTCAATTTCTAATTACATATTTTTTAAGAGCATTTTATGTGTGTCATGTAGATATAAACATTATTGTAATGAGCCTTATGTTCTGTAATCTGCGAATATCGGATTATTTTTATTTATAGAATATGTACATTCAGTATTAGCCGACGTAAATTATATGTTTGCTGCTAAGAAATCGGTCGAAGCCTGGAAACAGTTATAAATATTCTAATATGCATCAATTGTCAATATGATGATTGCTTTAATTTCTATGTAGAGCTAGAGCCATAATGTATGAAATAATCAATAATTTTACTATTAACAAACATTTAAATAATGAAATTCTGCGTGGATTGAGTACCAAAACCTTTCAAATCAACCAAGTGGTTTTTGGTAAAAGCGGCGTTACCTCTGCGGACAATGAGCTAGTACTTGTTTAATCATTTTGTTTATTAGTTCGACGTGCAGAATGGTTAAGAAGTGTTTTTTTCAGCTTTATTTTTTAATGCGAGTTTAGCATACAACGTACTTTATTATGGTTTACACCTTTACGCTGCATTAAAGCGCCATTGGGAAGTTACAAAAAATTGTAAAAAACGTTGTTATTAGCGCGTTCCTTCCTCCATAGGGAGGAAAATTCCATATGCGGTTGACTTTATGACACAATCCGGAAATTTTACGTTTCAGAACGCACACATCAGAGTTACAACCAAAATCACAAAGTTGAGTTGTAACAAACAAATAATAAACAGGTTTATATTTATTTTAGTAGCTGCTGAGGATTGTGCACGTTACTCCTGTGCGATTCACTTTTTGACTTATGTCACTGTTGCAAAAAATGTACTATATAAATGACCATTATTTATAATAGATTTATCTAACCCTCAAGAATCCTTGGTTTTATTCTTCTTGTTTGTTACACGTTCCAGGGCAGTGCTGTGCCCTTTAGCTAGGACCAGTAAAACGGTCCATTGCTTCCGAAAAAGATGAATACATAGAGCGTGATTGAGAAGGCCGCTGTACCGTAGTAACGAGGAAGTGAATATCTTTTATAAATGCGTGTCATCAAGCGATCAAAGATTTCTCAATAGGGCATGGTTTACTCAGGTCACGTGGATTTATGTCAGATGGCTGAGCTGGGCGTTGATTCATATTTCCCTCTTTATGTATTCAGGATATTACAATATTTATGCATAAGCTGAGAGTATTTTGCCCGCAAGACAATGACTATAATAAATATTAAATAAGTATAAGATTTAGATAAAATGTTGTACAAAACCCTTTCTCTGGGCCTTCCAGTGGTCTAGTGTCTACAGTCTTGGATTCTCAAATGGGGAAGATGGGGGTTTCGAGTCCCAACTGCAGCAGGGATTTTACTCATTTCAGAGCCTGTTGAAAGGATTCTCTCCTGCATCATGGATGTGTTGGAAGGGTGGTGACCAGTAGATAGATCAAGCTTCTTATTTTTTTTTATTTTTGTGTTAACGCTTTATAGCGATGTACACCTTACATTTTTTATATATATGTATTACATTGTTTTCTGCATGTTAACATTGAGTATATATTCTTACATTATATTATATTACATTATTGTCTATATATTTATATCCTTTATACATTATTACATTATATTAAATTACATAATTGTCTATACTTACATCATGTATATATATTACTCCAGTATATTACGTTATTGTCTATATATGTACATTCTATATAACTAAGGCCTAATACAATTATTATTACAATTATAGAATAAATACTATATACATATACAGTTATGTTAATTAGTGCATATATACAATCCTAGGAATTTCAATTCTACGTATAAATCTAATTATACAGCCAACTGGTCTAATTCAAGGTTAGTTGTGCATCATCAAAGCAATGCCGATTCAAAAAATTAAGCTGGATTTAGAAATGGTGCAATCAGTTGGGAGGAGGAAAAAAAAAGAAAAAAAAAAAAAAGTCTTCTTTTGGAAGAGCTGTTTGGTCCATGTTCTTTCTATTTTATTTTATATTTTGTCAAATATGTTGGTGTCTTTTAGGTGTGAGAGTATCTTGTCAATATGAGGGCTGTCATCTCCAAGGAGTTCTGTCATGTCGTGAGGAATGTCCAAATTAAGTCGTGATTGACAGTCAGTTAAGATATGTTGTACGGTTAGGTCACTGTTACATATTGTACAGGTTGGTTTTTCAGTTTTGGTCATCAGGTATTCATGAGTTAGCCGAGTGTGCCCGATCCTCAATCTTGCAAGTAGAACTTCTTCACGACGATTGTCCCGGTTGGATGATTCCCAATTTAGAATGTAATGTTTGATATTTCTTAATTTATTGTCTGTTTTGTGAGTCCATTCCTGTTTCCATTTTTCGAGTATTGTCTGTCGGGTTTGTCTAATAACGTTATTATAGTAGATTTCAGTCTGTGTGTAAGTTTGTTTTTCTGTAATATCCTTGGCGTGTCTGTCAGCAGTGTCACTCTGTCCAAGGTTTTTGTGTCCTGGCAGCCAAAACAGTGTTACGTGTTTTCCTCTTGCTTGTAAGTCGTGTATTTTGTCTTGTATTTCAGTGCATATGGGATGTGTAGCGTAGATGTTCTGAAGATCCTGCAGTGAACCCAAAGAGTCGCTGCAAATGGTAACATGCGTTTTGTGGGTTGGTGGGATGTTCTTCAGAGCTAAAAGGATGGCATGTAATTCCGCATCTAAAATGCTTAAAGAAGGCGGGAGCTTCTCGGCATATACATTTCTCTCTATGACAGCTGCACACCCAACTCCATTTTGTGTTTTTGATCCGTCTGTATATATTGTAAGACAGTCTGAGTGTTTGTTCAGGTACTCTGTGAAGTAATGTGTATACTGGAGTGTCGATAGTGGGTCTGATTTTTGTACTTTGTAAGTGTAAGGTCTATATTGAAGTTTCCTGTCGTCAGGGTGCAGTCGATGCGAGTTTGTGTGTACTGATGTTCCAAGAACCTAGGCCAAACAGCTCTTCTGTTTGACGAAATCTTACAACAAAGGGTTGGACATGTCTGCGCCTTTGCTCATATTTTTCCATAAAATGGTTCACCATTATGTTAGTAATACAAGATTGGACAGGGTGAGATTTAAGCTTGTAGATATAAGAAGCTGATAATAACGCTCTCCTATAAGATAGAGGGGGCTTCACTGCCTCTGCGTACAGACTTTCGACTGGACTAGACCGGAAAGCTCCTAGTGCTAAGCGCAATCCAGTATTGTGTATTGTGTTCAGCATATTTAGTGTAGTGGGCTTGGCAGACGAGTAAGCCACGCATCCATAGTCCAGAAGGGATCTGGTATAACTTCGGTAGACACGTAGCAATACTTGTCTGTCGGCACCCCATCTTGTGTTACTCAGGACTCTCATAATATTTAGAGATCTTCTACTTTTTATGAGGAGTTCTTTGAGATGAGGCACCCACGTGAGACGTTTATCGAAGTGTAGTCCTAAAAATTTAATAACATTTGTTTGGGGTATTTGAGTGTTGTACAGTTTTAGTTGATAGTCTATATTGCATTTCTTCCTCGTAAATAATATTGATTTTGTTTTTTGTGTGGAGAATGTCAGTCCTGTCAAGTCAGTCCACTGTTCTAGAGAGTTAATGGCTTCTTGTATTTTAGTCTGTGCATTTTCTGTGGTGTTTGAACTGTGAACTATTAGTAGATCATCAACATAAAGAAAGTACTGCACATCGGGAGGTATGTGATCTTTTACTGAGTCCATAGCAATAAGAAAGAGAGTTGTACTGAGAACGCTGCCTTGAGGAACACTCATTTCTTGCTTAAAGACATCTGAGAGACAAGTTCCATTTCTGACTCTGAACGTTCTGTTCGAAAGGACCGCTCTGATGAATTTGAGTGACTTCCCACGAACACCCCATTCATAGAGTTTAGAAATAATTACTCTTTGCCAGACTGTGTCGAATGCTTTGTTTATATCCAAAGATACAGCGAGTGTAACCTTTTTGTTTATGAGCGAATCTGTGATTAGTGACTCTAATCGGACTATATGGTCAAGTGTTGAGTGTCTCTCTCTGAAACCACATTGATATACTGAGAGGCGATTCCCAGATTCAAGATACCACATTAACTTTTTATTCAACATTTTTTCGAGTATCTTACAGACACAGCTGGTAAGAGAGATTGGTCTATAGCTTGTCACGTCAGATTTATCTTTATTAGGCTTCAGTATTGGAATAACGATGCTTTCACACCAAGGTTCAGGGATATTTCCCGAGTCATAAGCTGAATTCATAAGCCGTAGTAGTTTTATGAGACAATTACGTGGGAGGTGTTTTATCATACTGTAGGTAATAAGATCCTGTCCGGGTGAGCTGTCTTTTGTGTTGGAAAGTGCGTAATTGAGTTCGTCGATAGTGAATGGTTCGTCTAAGTAGTTTGATTCTCTGATTGTGTTCGAAAATGGTAATTCATTCTGTGCCATGAGGTTATCATATGTATGGTTATTTTCAGGGGTTTTTGAGATATTGCTGAAATGTTCAGCTAATGTATTTGTTACGTCTTGTCGGTTGGTCAGAATCGAGTCATGTATTTTTAGTCCACTTATAGGTGTACGGTATTTTCTGTGGGTGATTTTTTTAAGGTTGTTCCATAGGTCAGTTTTTGGCGTGTGTCTGTTAATTGTAGTAAGAAAGTCAACCCAGCATTGCTTTTTGCTCTCTGTGACTACGCGACGGCAGACGGCTTTGGCTTTTTTAAATTTAATTAAGAATTCAGTGGTCGGGTTTCTCCTGAATTTGTTGAGAGCAGTACGTTTTTCCTTGACTGCCTGCTTGCATTTTTCATTCCACCAAGGGACGGGGAGGTGTTTTTGTACTGTCCTGGTTTTTGGAATAGAAACTTGGGCGGCTGATATTACTAGTTTGTTAAAGTCAGAGATTGTATTAATGTTTAGTTTGTTCATTTCGTTGGTAATATACTGTTGATATTTCGTCCAGTCAGCTTTCTTTGTCACGAATCTTGTAGGGACTTGGAATGCCTCAGGGTTGCTTTCAACATCAATAGCAATAGGAAAGTGATCGCTGTTATAGAGATCGTTTTTTACTTTCCATTTGAATCGCATTATGATGTCTGGTGAACATGTAGTGACATGGATGTTAGATAGTGTTCCTGTTCGTGCACATAGATGTGTGGGGAAATTATTGTTGAGGGGGATTAAGTCGTTCATGTCGAGTATGTTTTCTAAAATTCTTCCTCTTGTATTAGTCGTGTTTGAGTGCCATAAAGTGCTCATTGCGTTTAAATCACCAAGAAACATTAGTGGTCGAGGGAGCTGTGTCAGTAAGTCCTGTAGGTCGGTTTGGTCAAGCCTATCGCTTGGTGGAAGATAAGTATTGCAGATATTCATGCTGAAGGGAGCGTACACTGTACAAGCTACTGCTTGCAATGTAGTTCTGATTCGGAGGGGTTCACTGTACACCGTATCTTTTACGAAAATAGCCACTCCTCCAGAGGCTTTACCTCCCAGTGTATAGTCCTGTCTATATGATGTGAATCCTAATAGGGATGTGTCTTTGGCTGGTGATAAATGAGTTTCCTGGATTGCTAAGATTTGAAATTTTTTTGATCGCACTAGGTGCTTCAAGTCATCTAAGTGTTTTTGTAACCCGTTTATATTCCACTGTAATATCATGAAAGTAGCAACTGTCATGTTATTTAAGAGGATTTAATATAATCGTGATTTGGGAACAAGTCCTCGTCATAGATAAGATCACACGATAGAGAAAAGAAAGTATAAGAGATCATTGGAGAAGGGTTTGAGTTATTGGGAGATTTTAAGTACTTAATCAGTGCAGGAGTATTGAAAATTAGGTCGAATGAATATGGAGAAAAGAGAAAAGTCAGTCATTTTTTCCCCTTTTGTGTGCACGATCTTAGTTGTATTTTGTCCTTCCCAACAGGTTGCTTAGATTTACTACTTACGTTTTCCGAGTCGGCATCGCTTTGAGGAGAACCAATGATTTCTTGAGCTGGCGTTTTGATTACTTCTTTAGGGAGGCTTGATTCTCGCGGGCTCTTGGTCTTCTTTTCCTTGGAGTAGCCTGGAACTGGAGGATTTGTCACTTCTTCTTCTTCAGTCGGACCTTTTGAGTGTCCTTCACCAGTGACTTTATTCGAAATTGTGTTTAAATTTTCATTGAACATTTTTGAGCAGATGATGAACAGTTGCTCTTGGAGGAAGTTAAGTTGTTATTTAATTGACAGTATGTCCTGTTTTGTCGGCCTGAAATGATCTGAAGTCTTGTTTTCTTCAACAGGGTTTGATGCTTTTGAAGAATAGGAGTTTCGAGGGGGCGTTGCTACTCTTTTCCTAGCTTCTCTATAAGAAAGCCTCTCGTAGACCATCTTACGCAATATCTGGGACTCTCTTGCATATATACTGCATTTTCTATCATTTGCAGCGTGATTTTCATTGCAGTTACTGCAGTGTACTCTTGAGCATGGGCCTTCGTGTTTCTCCTCTGCACAAGTTCTACACATTTCACTCTTCTTGCATCCTCTACTTGTGTGGTTATAACCCCAGCACTTGAAGCAGATAAGAGGAGGGGGTATATATGGTCTTAATGAAATTATTAAGTACCCAATCTTCATTTTTTCTGGTAGGATTTCTTTGTTGAATGTTGCGACGAACATGACTTTTTGAGGGTTCTGTCTAGTTTTGAATCGTCTTATGTGAGTAACACCCTGGTCTTTTAATTCCTGGGTTATACTCTTGTCGGTAAGGCAAACAATCTCATCACATGAGAAGATCCCTCTTGAAAAGTTCATGGTTTTATGTGGACTTACAGTTATTTCAGATCCAAAAAACGTTTTTTCAGCGCAGATTTTTTTGGTGACGTTATTGTCCGGGCAGGAGATAAGTAAGGAGCCAGATTTTCTCATTTTCTTTACATTTATGTTCTTCCCGAAGCCGCATAACCATCTTTCCGCCATAAATGGACTAACTTTGTTAAACGAACTATCTTTGGAGTCCATTTTTATAATAAGGTGCTTCATGTTTTGAGGCTCAGGCTTTTGATCCTCATTAATGGGTGCAATGTAACTCTTGTTGATGGCGGATGAAGAGTGTTGGTTCATTTTGATCTTCATATTTCTATTTCGTGGATTACACTTAGAAGATATAGATCTTTTGGTAGCGCGTATTTAATTCGGATTGAGGTCGACTCGGCTTCTTTAGACCACACACCGAAACACTCTCAAGCTTCTTAACAAGCAGAATCCATCCTCCAGAAAAACTTCTTTTTTTCCTTGGGGGGAGGTGAAATTCGCGCAAAATAAATCGTTGCGCTAACGTTTTTCCATTAATGGGCCTTCAGGTACACTTTTCTAACATAGTAAAACGAATGAAACCATTTTTAACGCGATACGTGTAGGCGTTTTTGATAAAAGTGGATACAACTAGTTTTCCTAAATAATTTTACGTTTGGATATTCAGAAACGATTAGTTCTGTTAAAAATACGATTGGCAATCATCTAAACTAAGTTATTTAATTTTTGGTTAGGTTTGGAGTTAAATTTCTTTATTTTAGTTTTTTCATCATTTGATGATAAAACGAAATCTTTTTCCCTAAAATCTTCTCACTATCCGGTAAAAAATCTTCTTATTTTTCCATGTAAAACTGTCAACAAGTATGTTGTGTTCGTGAATGTAGTGTGTTATGTTCCATTGACCCACCAAAAAGAGAGTAGTAGACCCCATTTTTGTTGGGTCAATTAACGAAAATCAATTTCACTAAATTGCTTTGGTTATCTTTTCTTTTTTAAATATTTTTTTAAAAATATTTGGAGTTAAAGAAGTAATAGAAAAAAAATATTTGTTTGGAGTTAAAGAAGTAATAGAAAAAAAATATTTTTTTAACACAGACCTATTTACTCAGCATGCATTAAACTTTTATAATAGGCGCGAAATTCAAAATGGTTTGAAAGGAAAGTAACACCGGATTGGCTAACCACAAAAGCCCTCCGAGTCGGAAGTTGAGTATAGCTGGTCTAGACTCACCAAAGGCTAGTAGCTTATACAAACGTATAGAAAGTGTAAATTTATGAACATATAGACTTGTGAAAGAATAATGCTTAGGAAATATTGGCCTATGAAAGATAGAATAATTTATTCATATGGTAGTGCGTGCAACCAATACTCTGCACTCAAGTTGCATACATGGTATATCGAATGCGAATTACACCGGGTCGGATGTTCGACCCAGTTCTTCCCGACAACCCGTCTGCCCGGAGGCGGGAAGGGAAGTGACACGGCAGACAACTCCCAGCACTTATTCCCCGATCAATGTGTATCGGGGGGCTGCTCCCGACCCCTAGCGGCACCCGCCCCAACTACAGCCCAATCGATGTTTTGTGAATGGAGCTAAGAAGGAGGGGGGTGGGTGAGAGGACGCGTTACCATAGAAACTGGCGGGAGTAACATCCGTCCTTCCCGGGCTTTTTTCCACGGGCAACGAAAACATTGTTGCTTTCTGTCCAGCGTGGTAGACACGATTCTTCAGAATGATTTACTTTAGTGAAGGATTGAGGCGAACCCCTGTTTTTATTCTATGTGGATTTCTGGTATTGTACAAAGGCAGACTTGACATAGTGCATCTACCACAATGTTTGCGCTGTTAATGAACAAGACAAACAGTAAATTAAAAAAAAAAAAAAAAAAAAAAAAAAAAAAAAAACATCATCTGGCGAGTTCATTCTTCTCGTCGGGAGCGCCTCAATTGATCGCACATCCGTAAGAACTTTGTCACATTTCAAAATTTATCAATTTTGAGTTAACACCCTGCCCTTTATAATTAATAAAATCAAGAATACCACTATCAAAAATCTCTGACCCAATAAGCATTTAAAAAACAAAAATCATTAAAATTCTTTAGATACAGGATTGAAATTTTATCGGCATTCCTTATACACTAAAAGCCTTTTTTATGTGGCCGACTGTCAAAATATATTCACTACACACTATACTTCAATAATCGTTTATTTTGCTCAACATGTTTCACGTATACTTGGTGCTTCTTCAGGACCACTTAAATGTATTGATAAATCACAGCCTTATCCTTAGAGTACCTTCTGCAGGCAGGGCCTTGTCAAGACAGTTAGGACGGGCGGAAATTGAGCAGAAGGTATGCGTAGCACAAGGGCTGCAGAAATAAAGGGGAAACAGGACAGAGGAGGGATATAGTAGCCAGTACAGATGTAACGTGTCCAGTTCTGATGGACGTGAAAGATGCGTTACTTTCGTTTCAATTGTTTAGGTACAAGTTAGTTACTAGACGGACCGTACCGATCGCACTTGTCCACCAACATCTGAACGAGCATTTGTCACTTGTCAGCTTAGTGAGAAGGAGAAGCACTAATGACATGTACCTAGCTCAAATAAACTAGGCATTACACATACGCCCCTTACGTCATTGCCGAGTAACCCATTCATAAAAAGAGATCTCAAAACAGCTACATTCTTTAGGAATCTACTAGAAAAAGTAGAAAATGTTCCTAATCCCTGGAGTAAAATAGGGGAGTGTACTAAAGCACCCAGGAATCGGGAGAAGGGCAGGAGCAATGGATTATTTACCTTGGAGAATATGATAGCCCTCCCAATATCGGTAACACATTTCTCCCACCCCCTTTCCAATATATCTCCTGGTACGGACCCTTCCGTTCCGCCCACTTTCAGGAGTTGTTTGCTGAGACTGAATATCTCAGGGGATGACCACGGAGTTGAAAAACGAATTAGTACTTTATTTTAGCACGTTCAGAAGCTATTAAGATCTTGCTCATACCATCATCCAAGGTAACTACTAGGACTCCAAAATTACCATCATTAATATGTATATACACATATATATATATATATATATATATATATATATATATATATATACATAATACAGGCGTAATACTGGCAGTACTTTACACAAGCCTCCATTGAGGGTACATAGTGACAATAGGTCTTACAGAGAAAAAACTTTTATTTAAGTTCTCGTATTTTTTTTACTTATTTTTTTTAGATAACTATTACTACTTATAAGAAAAGAGTCCTGTGAAGAGAGGCCAAGTGCCAGAATCGCGTCGACAAATAAAATGATGTTATAAAAAACCGTAAAACCACTTTATGTCCTATAAGGCCTTTACAAAAAGTGGAGATTACAAAAATATCTAGTAGAGGTAAATTTACGTGTATATATATATATATATATATATATATATATATATATATATTCTTCTAATTCCTTAAATAGTTATTAGACTTTTGCTCTAAAGTAAAGAAACAAATTCTGCAATTTGCTTTTGTCTGTTTTATTTCTATTTGACTTACTGGTTTGGAGCCTGCCTGCTCACTATATGTACATATATAAATATATAAATTCTGCTGCTATATATATATATCCAAACAAATGTCAATATAATCATAGAAATGAACTGAATTCCTTACTATTTTTTCAAGAATATCATGGATTATTTCAAACTTTCAGCTACTAATGTATGCACTATAGTTAGTTTGATTATTTATTTATTGTTGTTGAGTTTCGCAACAAGGGCGACGACCTCATAAGAACGGCAGAATCAAAGTCAGTCAGTTGGTAGTCAAGTGATAGTCAGTTGGTTATAAAATAAACGAAGGTAACAAAAAGTATTAAGAAAAAAAGGAATAAAATTTTAAAAAAATATATAAAAATATTATATACAATAAAATAATAAAGAATAAAATGTTTCCATTAAAAATGACATATAGTTATACTTTCGAGTGAATGTGCGTATATTTTAAATATGTTAGAAGTGTTTGAATGTACGGACTACCTTCTGTCAGTAAGTCATGTAAGTCATGAGGAATCGTTAAGTTGCTGCGTTGTCTACAGTCCGTCAGGATAAGTTTTACAGTTAATGTTCTGTTGCATAGTCTACACATTGGTCTTTCCTTTCTGTCCAGTACGTATGAGTGGGTAAGTCGGGTGTGGCCTATACGGAGTCTGCATAAAATTACTTCGTCTTGTCGAGTGAATGATTATAATTAGTTTGATTATAGTTAGTTTGATTATAAGTACCTAAATGTTACATATTTTAAATATAACGATTTATTTACTGTTTCATTGTTTCATTTATTTGGTTCTTCTTAGTTACGGACATTTTAAAACTTCAAGTTCTTATAAAGTTTATTTTTTATTTTATTATATAAATGTGTACTTTTAAAAATAAACCATCCCTAGTACAATCATTATTGCTATTCATCACTTTGCATTCAGCATAAACCATCCCTTTCAATCGATTATGTATAAAAAACAAAATATTTTGATCACTAAACCTTATTTGAAAATTTAAGGACCAAAAGAATCTTTAAAGTCCGTGTTAGGTCATAATTTCCTCTTGAAAGTTTAAATAAGGGGCTCCATTATTCATATGCCATCAAACTTTAAAAGAGGGATTGGAATGAGTAGAAAATAAAGCTGCAAACCAAGAAAACTCATAACTCCTATCTTAATTAAAATTCTTTACGAGCTATTTTTATAGGAAATGCTAAAAATACTTTAAGCCTTTCCATTTTATAAACGCCAGAGGTAAAAAAAACCTTTAACATGCTAATAAGGTTTTACGTTCAACGGAGAAAATGTTTAGAATTAAAGTAACATTATGATATAAATATCTTCCTATATTTAGCAACTTATGAAGGACTCGTATAAAAGAATTTGGTAATCATTTCTTCAACACTTCTCCAACGCTGCTTTGTAACTAAAATGGCTCTCGTCAAAATGTTTAGATCTTCTTGAAGTGCCTTCCCTATTGAAGATCTGAAACTATCATTGCCTATACATCAACATTCAAATCTACTATATATAAGTCAAATACCACTCACTCACTGTCTCACTCACTCACTCACTGACTCACTGACTCACTCACTCACTGACCTATCATCGCCCAGCCCAAACCGCTCGACAAAAAAATTTGAAATTTTGCATGGACACTCCCTATAGAACGTAGACACTCATTAAGAAAGGATTTTTTGATATTCGCATTTTTAAGTTTTTTTAGAGGGGTTTAAAGTTTTAGTTTGTTAGAACAGGCAAGCGTAGGCAGCATGCGTTGCTAGGACGATAAAAGAACAGCTGTTACTACTGTTATTATTTTTAATTGAGGTTAATTTAAACTATGATGGCAGTCCTTGAATTACTAGAAATAAACTGTCCTTCATAGAGTTTACGCTATGAGGTGAGAAATCACCGTTTTAATTGCGGTTCACTTCAGCTTGTCCCCTATAGAATTTTCGCTATACTTGGTGATGGTCCATCCGAGGTAATAATATCCCGAACCCTTGCACAGCTTCCTCACCCATCAACATCCCCAGGGAGGACACCTCTTGGTCATGCTCGCTAATATAATGGGTGCTTCCAAATGGCATGTGAGAAACATAAATTTTTAAATTTTAAGGTAACCATGGGTGTATATTGGAAATAATATCGGGGGGCTAGGAAAATTTCGGGGTATGGAATACTAAAAATTTAGAACTTGGAATAGTTTTAGGCAAATAAGACGCTATTACAACTAAAATGAAATATTTTTTATGAACTAAGTGATCTTATTTAATGTATTTTTAAGGGTTTTAAGACACATTGTTTCATCAAATCAAAAGTTCGGGGGGGGCTGCAGACCCCTCAGCCCCCACCCGTATATAAGCCCCATGCTGGTTACCTATAGATAACAGGTTATCTCTAGGTTATCTGTTTCCTTATACTGGTCCGTAGTGTTCCAGTCTCAAGAAACATTATACTTTGATTACTTATCAATTGATGGATAACTTATAGTATGGCGGGAACCATGCTATAATAAACTGCAAAAAATTATATAGTAGCGTTAATTTTGCTGATACATTTATCTGCCGTGACGAAGCACGGGTATTCAGCTAGTCTGTCCTAAACACAAGATGAAAAAACGGTCCATTTAGGAAATTCTTCTTCTCCATTGATTTCATCTTCAATAATTAATTATTCTTAAAGGTTTTGTATTTATTGCTTATCATATTGTATTCAAAATATAACAGTCGTGCTTTATTTATTGTTTTTATTATTTCATAATATTTACTTTGTACTATACTTTCAATGTTGCTTCGTTAACACAGACCATGCGCGACAATATTTTTTCTCTAGAAATTCAAAAATATTCATTTTCATAAAGTAAATTTCCATATTTTAATCACTAGTAATAATTGATTAGTCCCTAATAATGGAATTAATGTTACCTCGCAAGTGGGTATGATAGACATTTTTCAAAAAAGATTTTAATATTTAAAAAAGATATAAATAAAACGGTAAAAGATTAAAAGAATACTAGCCTGTGGGAACAAGGTCAGTTACAGTTAATGAGTCGTAAAATTCGGAGACTGATAGGAAGGATTAGTGCATCTCCGGTCGCACATTGAATCTTAAGGGTGCTCATACACGGAGAGGAAATTCTCAAGATTTGGACTGCGCAGTCCAAATCTTGAGAATTTCCTCACCGTGATTCGACCATCCTTGAGGACAGAGTTGAACTGTAAAATCCATCGAAGTAGAATTTAAACAACAACAGATTAACTGTACTATCCAATGAGGCCGGGACTGCACGCCTGGCCTGTAGTGAATGGAGAAAAGTATATTTCCTTCACTGGGTCACTGTACTGTGCAGGCCCTGTCTTGAGGTTTATTAACTTATCTTGTGTGTGCTAGACCCATTCAGTTCAAACCTTGAGGCCAAACTAGCGCAGTCCCGGCCTTGAGATTTGAACTGAACGTATATGGCTAGCCACCTTAATATCGTAGCGTCATATTGAATACAATAATGCATTGGGTCTCCAAATGGTGCAGTTGCTAACGCCTTGGATTCTCATGTGGGTTCGAGTCCCACCTGCAGGAAGATAAGTCTTTTAATTGGAGGGCCTGTTGAATAGATTCCCTGCTCCACCATGGGTGTTTAGGAAGGGTGCAACGGTTTAGATAGCTGTCCTAGCTTTCGATGCGTCGTAAATTAAAAAAAAAAATAATAACTGACGTAATGGATCTCCCCGTGGTCCAGTCCCTAACGCACTGGCTTCTCATGCGGCGGTTGCAGGTTCGAGTCCCGCCTGTAGCAGGTTGAGTTTTTTCATTTCAGGACCCGTTAAATTCCCCGCTGCGCCATGGATGTTTAGGACGTGTGGCAAGCAATAGATAGCCCGTCGCTAATGGCCTATGTGTCCATATACCTTAAAAAAAAAACACAAAATAACGCAGTATATAAGCATAACATTTATATATAAATCGAATGTTCATGATGGCAGAACCTTAGACGTGCCCTTCAAAAGGTGCAGGCTGGATCAATATGCTTCGAATCGTGTGCATGTCTAATGATTGCATGAACTGATTGATTGCGAGGTCAGTCACGATTTCACAGAAGCATTACTTCATTTTAAACGTGCAATGCAGTCAATAAAAAATAAAGTATCACTTTTTAACCAATGTAGTTACCTCATTGTCTTACTTGTCTCCTGTAAAAGCCATAACAGGAGCAAAGAGCCTAAGTAAATTTGTTCCAGCCATCTCAACGCCTGCTCAGTCTTCACTTCTCTCCAGATCTTGCCACAGCTATGGACCTCGCATTCTCAGGTTTCTTCTAATTCTTCGGCGAGCCATGGTACCCGCTTTATGGTGGATTGTAGTACAAGGCTGTCAATCGATTTCCCCTTCTGGCTTTCTCAACGTGTGACCGTTCGTATCCCACATCTTGATTCAAATGTCTTCGACAAGCAGCTGCTGTTTGAACTTTTTTCAAGAAAGTTATTATTTATTTTCATATACAGGATATGTGGATCCCCCAAGGAGTAAGAGAAATAGAGACGAGACGGACATCAGTGGAAACGGACCTGGTTGGATACGCAAAACATTCAAGAAGCACGGTTGGCAGCTGAAAGATCGGTCTGGCATGCACTTGTTGATGCCATATATTGGCTTTGTTAGGAGTTAATTGAATTAGTATTAGTAGTGTGAGTATATGTGTGTATGAGTGTGTGTGTGTATATATATATTAATTCTTCTAAATATGACCCAATATATATTTTTCACTTGTTCTTTTAGCACTTTCCTCCGAAGGAAAGTAGCTACTGAGGTTGGACTCATGACGGAATTTTTGAAAAATGTCTTCAAATCTTTATCGATCCTACCTAGTAGACATATATATATATATATATATATATATATATATATATATATATATATATATATATATATATGTTACCACGACAGCGGCAAGTGTTTTTGTTTTTTCGTCACGAAACTTGGTATATAGCATTCAATTAGCAATCGATTGAACGAGTTCGTTAACCACCAAAGTCGGTCCACCGGAAGGGGGGTTTACCCCGAACCCAAAACACTAATTTGACCATGTCAGCCGTAATATTTGTTATATTTCAACGAAACTTGGTATTCGTAGTGGTAATATAGAGAGAAAAGTGAGATATAAAAATTAACTACATCGGTTCATTAGGAGGGGAGGTTTACTCCGGACCCACAATACCAATTCGCCACTACCAGCCGTGATTTTTGGTACATTTCGACGAAACTCGGTATTCGTAGTGGTAATCCACAGGTAAATTTGTGTTGTAAAAATAAACTAAATCGGTTCATTAGGAGGGGGGTTTATTCCGGACCCACAATACCAATTCGCCACTACCAGCCGTGATTTTTGGTATATTTCGACGAAACTCGGTATTCGTAGTGGTAATCTACAGGTAAATATGTGTTGTAAAAATAACTAAATTGGTTCATTAGAAGGGGGGGTTTACTCCGGACCCAAATTCCTAATATACTCATAACGGTAGTAATTTCTGCTGTATTGTAACGAAACGCGGTATACGTCGTGGGTAACTCATGAGAAAGAAGTGTTGTAAAAATGAGCTGAATCGGTCAATCGGAAAGCGGGGGTTTACTTTGTAATATATTTCAAAAAAAAAAATCAGTCCCGTAACAGGCCACGAGGGCTCTGAGGGGCAGATACTATAGAGGTATCTGATTCATGACCATACGGCACACTAGGGAGATAGTGTGGTCAGTACTATGCTCCGGCCGCCTGATTTTCCCCTTGGCTGCTTCGACTGTTAGAGTCATTAGCATCCAAGGTACCCATTATTATTTTATTTTTTTTTTTTTTTTGCTTATCGGTGCTTCTACTGGGTACCCATTATTAAATCAATTAAAGGCTGGGTTGGCCTAGGGACGGTTGTTCTATAAAAAGAACAAGTGAATATATATATATATATATATATATATATATATATATATATATATATATATATATATATATATATATATACATATACAGTAGACTCCCTCTAATCCGGCGTCGTCGCGACCGGGATAAAGTCGGATTAGAGAATTCAAATAGAAGCTGTCACTTATGTATTTCAAAAACCTTATTTTTCGAGGATAGAATAAAATACACCATTTTTAATATATTTATTTATTTGCATATTTAAGTAAAGTTTAGGTACCGAATTATAAAATAAATTCAAAATGTGTAAATTCTTGCTGGTGTATTTACAGCAGCATATTTATATATCAGGAATTCCAGCCGCAGGTGTCTTAGTAGAAACACTTATTTTTTCAGTAGAAACACTATTTGCTGCCTCTAAAACGAAACATATATACCTTCTTTGACTTCCATCGAATGATATACCTCGAAACAAATGATTAGCTAGCTTGGAAGAGAAGATTTTCTAGAAACTCATGCCACTCGGAGACCGCTGGATTAGAGAGAGCGACAGATAAGAGAACGCCGGATAAGGGTGAGTCTAATATATATATATATATATATATATATATATATATATATATATATATATATATATATATGAAATGAAATGAAATGAAATAGCCTTTATTATACAAACAAAAATAAACAAATAAACATCTTTGATACTTTCCTATAAAATCAAACTCATAACTAATTTTTTACATTTTTCTAAAAACTTAAATAACTGATTAATAATTTTTGCTTGTAAAAGCCTTCCTCCTTTGAGGAGTAATGGTCTACACTTCCCAGGGAGACCAGCCTTAACGGGAAGCGGGGTTCGTTAGTTCCTTCCATGTTTCCCACCAGAGCTTCTTGTCCCGTGCTTTTCTCCACCATGTCGGGCCTGCTGTCTTCTTGAAAGAATCACTCCATCTCTTGACTTGTCTGCCTCTACCTCGAGTACAATCGTATGGAGTCCATTCAGTCACATAATATGACCATCGGCCATCCCTGCATCTCAAGAGGTGTCCTGCCCATTTCCATTTTGATTTTTTAATTAACTTGGTTAAGTCCTTCAACCCAGTTCTCTTCCTAATGTCAACACACTTGACTTTATCTCTCCTTCTGACATTAGCGATGCTTCTTTCTAATGAGTTCTGCCAAACCTGATATTGTTCTCCTGGTACTTTGTGAGAGACCATGTTTGGCTTCCATAGGAAATTACAGGAAAGATGCAAGATTCAATGACTTGTTTTTTCAATTCCATTGCTATATTCCCCTTCAAAATGTGTCTTAAAGACCAGTATTTTCTCCAGCTCTCTGATATTCTTCATTGAATTTCTTTGTGGGTTCTGTCCTTAAATGAAATTAGTTGTCCCATATATATATATATATATATATATATATATATATATATATATATATATATATATAAAGAAATAGAGGGACTAACACATAACTCATCCTTCTAGTCGGCTAGGAAACAAATTTAGTTGTTTAAAATCTTAAGCAAGCCTTTTTAAGACTGTAAAGCTCGAAAAAGGAATCCATCAAAAATAAATTTGACTTCAACATACAAAGCCAACAGCTGTTGTAAATAGCTCTTTTTCTTTCCTCGGCCAGGAAGTACTTCGGCCGGGTTATTAAGTGCCCCGGATATAACAAATTGTAGGAATATTCCGTCGGCCTTTCTACTTCACCTGGGGAGCAGCTGTGCATTCTTCCCCCCTTAAATTCGGCCCTTTTTATGTCTCTACTTTCCTCGAAACTCCCCAAGTGCGCTTTTAAATTTCATAAATCCTCCAGTTCATGGCTGCGGAGGAGGAATACTTTTCGTATATTCAGAATCTAGGTGTTGAGGTTGCACTCAACGTAAGATTTTGAATATTTTTCTCAAATCTTATCTACTAAGGATCTAAAACAGACCTACGCGCCCAAATTACCAATTTGCCCATACCGGCCGCAATGTTTGTTATATTTCAACAAACCTTGGTTTATTTCTTGAGTATCTAAAGAGAAACAAGTTCTGTAAATATAAACTAAATCGGTCCATTAGGAGGAACGGTTCACTCCCAAAACAAATTATTAATTTGTGCGGCTGTTGTTTATTCTTCCTTGCAACAAAACTCGGTATACAAGATGCCCTACCAATTAGGAGCGTGTGCGGTACAAAACAAACATACACACATGCACATACATGACCGTCATTATAGCGGCCAAACTATAGGGTTCTACTAAGGTGAATGTAAAGTGCTCATCTTCAGATTTTGTTCCAACTATCTGGATTATTCATTTTGGGGGCCTTCTTCTTAACGTATGAGAAAATAAAATTCCTCTCACAATTATTCTGGAAATTGAAACAATCATACAGCTTATTGGTATTTATCAGGGGGGGGGGGGGAATCCATGCCAGACGTATATTAACAATGTCACTTAAAGGCTTCTGCAGTCGTTTAGTAAGAAACAGCAGAACTGGGGAGATTAAATGTACAAAAAGAGGAAGGAAATAAGAAATGGAGAGGTTGACATATGAATGAAAAAGTTATATGAAGCCAGACAATAACTCAGGACGAATTATTACGAGGCCGCCCCGCTCAAATCATTCCCTCATTTTTCTTTATAATATTAAGTTTAGCCGAAATGAAAAATGATGAACCTGTTACTTCTGCCTATATCCTGCTTATTTTCTCTGCTTTGTGTTATGCGTGTTAAATTAAATTCTCTTGACTCCACAAAGACATATTTATTGTACACTCTAATGGTCTCAGTATCGGGCTAAAGTTTTAGAATGTTTAACCTACATTTGGTTTATGATTTCATAAGCTTTTTTATCATATCATTCTCGATCTGGCATCCCCTCTTTTGTAATATTCAAATCTACGTATTTTCTTATCGTTTTTACTCCGTAAAAGGCATCTAGTAAATTTTCCCTTTTGTCACGACATATTAAATTTAATTTTGGTCTTTCTCGCAAAGACTATTATATTTTATTTATTCTTTGTTTTTGTTTTTCTTTACTAGAAGGATATCATTTTGATTTTTTTCTTTATTACAATAAATTTAGATGGATGTCATTTTCATATTTATTCATTTTTCTTTAGATTAAGGATATTATATTTTATGTTGTTTTTTTCTCTTGTTTCTGAAGCCTTTCTTCTTATGCATCATTTTAAATTTTGTACCACTAACTTTTGTTGTTATAGCGCAATTTTCCCCTCCAAAGGGAGGAAACACGGTTCTGGCGCCAACCCGATGACGCAAACCAGAAGTGACGAATAGTGGTTTAAATTTTTTGTGTTTGTATATGTGTATATATATATATATATATATATATATATATATATATATATATATATATATATATAACACAAGGTCCAAGACAATAGGTTTTGGCCAATGGGCCATTTTTCCTATCGGTCTTTCCTGACATGTACTCAAGAACAAAAGAATTATAAAAAATACTTGATGTATTGTATAATTCTCAAATAAAGATATATGTATATAAAAAATCGACTTATTTAGGTCGATTCGTGGTAGCGATGGGCGATTCTCAAATGTGAATCTATTCGAATCTAAATGAAATATGAATTTCGTAGGTAAATGTAAGTAATCATGAAATCGATTCATATTGAAAATCGATCCATATACTCGCCGATCTTTTTGGTGGATCGATCTTTTCATTTCGATTCGAATCGTTCCATATTCGAGATTTGCCCATTACTACTTAGATATTACATTTTACATGTGTTTACATATTTCACGAAAGATTTAGACAAAACATTAACTGATTCTAATCTAAACTTTCAACAGAAACGCATTAAGATGACACAGTTCCTGCGAGCCGGATTTTTCTTGTTCTTATCGTCCAAATCATTAAGTATTTCTTTAATTGTGAACATTTTGAATTGAGTAAAATATATTAAGATTTTTCCGTTATCACATTTTACAAAAACAATTTTTTTTTCTTCTGTTTCAGCGACTGTTCGATCAGCACCAGGGTGGAGAGGATGACTTCGCCAGGTGACGTCACCAGGCCGCTCTGACATAGGGAGGAGACTGTCGACAGTCACCTAATAGTGACGTCACAGTCGTCGGACCTATAGCCACCGTCTGCCGCAGCCTATGCTCGTATCGACTGATAACTATTCTCCAATTCTCACCGCCCCGAACCTTCAATGACGTCACAAAAGGGGGGCACTTTCTTTAAAATATCCAGTGAAAACAATGCATTTATCTATAACTAAATATTTAAATGTATATCATCAATAAATGAATTAAAAACAAAGTGTTTAAAAAATTATTAAAAAGTTTTTTAAGTAATTAATGAGAGAAAAAAACGAAAGCTAAATTTGTCCCTATTTTAATACAGATCGAAGGCCAGATTGTGGTTTGGTTTTATACCTGATAAACGAAAGGGATTGAGATGATTTTTTTGAGGGATCAGGCTCAGGGTAAGTCTTCCGACGGCTTCATGTTATTATATATACCTATTTTAGAAATTATAATCCAAACTAAAATCGTATCACTTTCAAAATCATATTCTATCATTTTCTTTATAGGCGGAAGGTCAACAAATAAACTTTACCAAGGAGTTTCAATAACTTTATTCCAATAACTTTCTTTCCAGAATTAAATATTACAAATATAAGCTTACAGCCTCAACTTGAGAAGGATAACTTTCCACTAGTAGGGCCATGTCCACACTTATCCTGGTCTGAAAGAATCCAATATGGTGGAAAATAATCAGCTGATCGCCAATCAATAAGTCATATGTTTAAATTTACTCTCAAGAAGATTCTAAATCTAGTCTCCATTTTAAACACATGACGTCTGTGGCAGAAGGTCAATTTTATAAAAACACACTTTCTTTCTTCTGTACTCTTTTATTAGGCTCTACATGTCGCTGTGACGCCTCTTCAGGAGCACTTAATCTAAATAAAATAAAATATGGTTACAGCCTATCCATTAAAGAACCTTCCGCAGATAGGGCCACGTCTGGACTGATAACATCAATCATGTCTACTGGGTATCAGCTGTTTAAAATCGATAGTTTTAGGGTAAATGTCAATTTTCCAAAATAAGTTTTTGTCATTTTATAAAATTTTTTAAGTCGTCTTGTTTATTAAATTAAAAAATATTTTATCCAGGTATTTAATATCTGTTTTTTTGTTGACGGCCTTTTTCCTATTTTTAATTATGTGTATATTTTCTTAATTTTTCTTTTTATTGGGTTTTTCTCTTTATCTAATATCTTTACCGTGTCAAAATTAAATGTGTGGCTATATTGTATCGCATGATCCACCAATGCAGTCTTGTTGTCTTTCTCGCCAAGTTTTTTTGCATGTTTTTTGATTCTCTTTTTTAAGGTACTGACAATTCTAATACTAGCAAAAGAGTTAAATTAACAGAACCAAAACTGACTGTTGCAACAGACAACACCAACCATACTCTGAAACGTAAACTTCAGGATACACAAACAATAGACGACATAATAGGCAACCAAGAAAAAAGAAGAAAAATAATACAAAGTAAAATTTATGATTTTTTTGACGAAAGGAAAACAAACATTTTAAATACAAGCAGAGTTGTAGCAGATAAACTCATACACAATGAACATATTTATAAACAGAAATTGGATAATGACAGTAAAGATATGAAAACTTTAGAGCTGGTTAATTATATTACCTTTCGTTATAATCCCATAATTGCCAATGAGATAAAACAAAAATGTAAAGACCTAGGAAGAATCTCCTGGATATATCACGACAAAATCATAAAAAGCTACAGCCGAATTAAGGATGATTTAAAAGAAAGGGAAACCAAATATAGCATATATCAAATTGATTGTGCAATGTGTGATAAGGTGTATGTAGGAGAATCGGGACAACTTCTAAAAAAGAGAATCAAACAACATGCCAAAAACCTTGACGAGAAAGACAACAAGACTGCATTGGTGGATCATGTGATACAATATAGCCACACATTTAATTTTGACACGGTAAAGATATTAGATAAGGAGAAAAACCCCATAAAAAGAAAAATTAAGGAAAATATACACATAATTAAAAATAGGAAAAAGGCCGTCAACAAAAAAACAGATATTAAACACCTGGATTAAATATTTTTTTAATTTAATAAACAAGACGACTTAAAAATTTTTATAAAATGACAAAAACTTGTTTTGGAAAATCGACATTTACCCTAAAACTATCGATTTTAAACAGCTGATACCCAGTAGACATGATTGATGTTATCAGTCCAGAGGTGGCCCTACCTGCGGAAGGTTCTCTAATGGATAGGCTGTAACCATATTTTATTTTATTTAGATTAAGTGCTCCTGAAGAGGCGTCACAGCGACGTGAAACATGTAGAGCCTAATAAAAGAGTACAGAAGAAAGAAAGTGTGTTTTTATAAAATTGACCTTCTGCCTCAGACGAATATATTGGAAAAATAGGGTCACTGTCTTATAAGATGACATATTGATTATTGATGAGCTGACTATTTATCACCATATTGGATTCTTTAAGACCAGTACCAGTCTGGATGCGACCCTACAAGTGGAAGATTCTTCTCTGCACATTGAGGCTGAAGAGACACCACAAGGGTGCGAAAAATGTAGAGAAGAAATAAAATTATTGAAAATCTTTGGTGAAGTTTTTATTTCTTGACCTTCCTTCTAAAAAGAAAATTTGAGGATTTGAGTAAATGGTCAGCTTAGTATTAATATAATTATATTGTTTTAATTTCAATACTAAATTAAAAGTACAAAAATACATTAATATGGTGATTACAAGATAATTTTATTTTTAAAAAATTAAACAATAAACATTAGGCAGTTCTTATCACTAAAAAAGTGTAAATTGTGAGCTATTTTATTCGAAAACACCATGGGCAATTCAGTTAGGCAAATGTCACCAGGACCAACAATGCATCGATTTGTTATTTATTTTACATAATATATCAAATTGCCATTTTCAGTTTACTGCCAATCCTTTTCAAAGTATTTCACCGATATTTTTATTTCATTTCTATATATTTTATCTCTTTTCGGTAGCTTTTCAATAAAATAATTACATTCTCTGGAAGTTTCGTAAAACAAACAAAATAGGTTTGTTAGTTTTTAAAGAAGAAGAGAGAGATCGCTGAAACATTCTTTTTTTCTTCAAAAGTAAAGCCTTTTATTAAAATTAAATTGTACTTTATCACTCACTCTTCTTGCTATTGACTTTTACTCCATCTGTTCCGCAATTTTTTACCATATTTTTATTTGACTCATTCTCATAAAAAACAGGATGATCTTCAAATAAAGGACAAAAATAAGGGAAATATTGCTGATGAAAAACCTTTTCAAGTGTGGCTATAAAGCGGCTAAAGTCCATCATAAAACATTTACCTGTAGATATTAAAATAAATTCGTCTACAGTTTTTATATTTCTGAGTAATGGAAAATGGCTCTCTATGATTAACGAAAATCATGAAGTCAATATTTGAGAAAACTTAATCAAAAGACACTCTCTATTCACCCATATATAAAATATTCGATTTGAAAGAATAAAATGCCACTTTTTATTCAATCAAATGGTGACGTGCCACAATTAAAACACTTCAATATCATTTTTATTAATCCATTTGATAAAAAAATATTGAACACGTTTGTATTAATACCTAAGAGTGTTCTTTTATTATTATATTACTTCTGGAAACCCATTTTAAACATACAAATTTCTCATGTTTATATAAATATGACTTTCGTCATATTCAGCATATGACCAGTCTTGATGTGGCCCTACTCATGGTGATGCTGTTATGACATTTTCCGCTGAAAAGGCACCAAAAAAATAAAATCATTTTTGGAAGAGAATAAACCAGCAGATTTAAAATTTGGAGTGAAGTTTCATTGACCATCCGTCTTTTTTGCAGATTCCTAAATTTGAGTAAAGGGTAATTTATTTATTAATTATTTATTTTTCATTATTATTTATTTAATTCCTTTTTTGAAGGCCTAAAAATAGATTCACGGCCTAGAAATTAGGCCTAAGCCCTAATATAAGTACATCCCGTAAGCCAAGGCCTAGTCGAATTATAACATCACAAAAAACAAGGAATTTCAATGCATAAATAAAAATAATAATATCTCAAATAATAAATAGCCAGACCTATTTTTTTTTTGAGTTTTGAAAAAGATAAAGAACTTCATTTAACTTCCAAATGCACGCTATACATCCGGGCATTCAAGTATATCACCAATATTATTATTATTGTCATCAGATTCCTTCATAGAAT
The DNA here is from genome assembly GCA_946811695.1 of Gonocerus acuteangulatus. Taxonomy (NCBI): domain Eukaryota; kingdom Metazoa; phylum Arthropoda; class Insecta; order Hemiptera; family Coreidae; genus Gonocerus; species Gonocerus acuteangulatus. Next base: position 64,198,690 of record OX328127.1, on the reverse strand, counting down.
TCATTCAAGAGTATAATTTATCTTGATTATTATATAAAACGTCTATCAATCAAATGGGTTAAGGTATAATAGAATAATGGTTTATGATTATATAGATCCAATGGAACTATTTCGTACGCTCTGCTAATTCGCATATCACTTCTAAAGAAGCTAATATAAAGAATTATTTTTAATTTGTCTGGAGGGTTTATTTCAAATTATTTGTTAATAAATCATTTTAGTCTAATATTTCCTCTAGATATTATAACAAATTAGTTGGAAAAGGAAGGGGCAGTACTTGTGGCATGAGGGAAAGCCGTTGGAAGCCAAGAGTCTGGTCATATGGGAAGTGTAAGAGGGGACCTCCCCACTTGTGGAACATTGGATTTGGGCCAACCAATTACAACCACACAACTGGCAACGGGTTACCAGGATTCAAATAACTAAATTCAAAAGTAAATATTGATACTCTAATATGAAAATGAGTAAAATATGTGTTTCATAAGACCGACCCCCCCCCCAACAAAAACCACAAGTTAGAAACTGTAAGAATGTGTATATAAAAATATTAATAATTTGTATATTATTTATATGCTCATTTAATCATTGTGACTTTTCCACATGAAATTAATATTGTAAAATTTCAATTTTTCATTTTAATCCACTACTTAAGATTATAAGCACTACACAATGGGTATAATATGTCTTCCATGCTGTGAACATTTTTATTTTTTTTTTGTTAAAAAAACTAGGTCATATCAGAATGTCTGAGCCTTCATTATAAATGTATTTATTTAAATTTTAATGTCCCTTATTATTAGCTAAGAATTTTAGGGCAGGTTATCTATAGGTTACCACCCTTTTATAGGTAGGATAGGGCTGATGCCTTTTCTTTTCTTTTTTTTTTTTTCATGAAAAGCCACCGCCCCCACAATTGAACCCACAACCCTAAGCATGGAGTGTTAAGTGATCCAAGAGAGGCCTGGTGGCCGAGAGCCTTCATTCTTAGATGATTAGGTTCTTGTCAGATTAATATTTCAAAAGTGATTTGCTGAACAAAAACAGCATCTTTAAGAATTGTAATGTAATTTTCCCAAAATCAAATTAAATTTCCTTTTGACTTTCAATATTCTCAATTATAATGTTTTAAATTATATGAGTCTTATATTTGAATAAATCAAACAAAATTATAAAAAGCCTTGTTGCTGTACTAATTAATTTTAAAATAATTGTATTTATATTATTTTCTTTGAACTGACTCCCCCTTATCAGAAATAAAACACATTGCATATTATACTTCTACCACAAAATCGTACAGTGCAGTTCTAATTAATTGTGCTAATTAAACTTTATATACTTGAATGTATATATTCTTTTGTTGGTGTATTGACTACAAATTGAGATAAGTATAACGTCATTCATAACTTGTATAATGCACTAAAACTAAATTCCCTATTGAAAATAATAATGAGCATTTGACATTTTGGAATGACCTTAAGGTTTGCACAGAATCTTTAAGAATATACACAATTTCACTTTTGTATTTCACATGCTAAACTAAGGAATCTTGGTATCCCTCCATATATTTTACATATGAGCCCGACATGTTAGTTTTTTATTGGCATGTTACTAATTTTATACATATATATATATATAAATATATAATATGAAATTATAGTAAGTTGATGCACACTATGAATTTCAAAGGGGGTAGTATTAACCCCTTGCGATTTGGTATGGATCCTTATATGAGGATCTAAGGGTACGTCATATATGACGAATTTTATTTAATAATCGAACATAAGTCGTTTGATATAAAAAAAAATAATCCTTTTTCATATTTCTATTGATTAATTAATGTCCATTTGTGATAATATAAAATCATTTCATTTACTTAGTCAATTTTCCAGACGGGAATTAAGGCCCTTCAGTGCGGGTTTTCTGTTTACACGTAAGTGATGAAATGATTCGCACACCAATATTTATTTTTAACTGACTAGTAAAAGCACACATGTCCTATATAATGAAAGCACTTATCGATGACTGACGTTGATTTGATAAAAGTTTGTAGACTTAAAACTGGCTTCGCATTAATTGATTTCAATTCATTCAAAAATTAAAGGGCTATCACCCAAAATATTTCGCTGAATTAAATTTTGCATTGAATATGTTTTGTATACTGTTTGCGAATAGTGTAAGTGTGCTTTAACATCTTTAACACTATTATTAAATTATATGATGTTACTGAATAAGCACACAGTACATATACATATATATTTTATACTAGAGAATGTATATATCAATAAAACAAGAACATAGTACATTCTATTTGTGTAATATTTGAAAATGGGTGCTAGTTGTTTTGAGTATGTACGAAAGAGTGTACTGTGCACATGACAATATTATGTGTTTATGATAGATTATAGTGCACACCTTATATATTACTTAAAATACTCATGAGAGAATATTTTACAATAAAATATTCTATTTTATATATAAAAATATTAAGAGTGTTTAGATTTTGTTATCAGCAAAGTCATGTGTTTTTGGACATAATTAACAAGTAAATTAACAAAAAAAAAAATAGTAATTCAGGAGTCTAGGTGCCTCTTCTCCGATTTTTTCAAGTTGTTCTATAACGTTTTTTGATGCACTATACACAAATCCGCTAAAAAAAAAAAAAAGTCGCTCTAGACTTGGAAATAAGTTATTAACATTTTTTAGTCGACAATAAGCTGGCATACAACAATAAGGGCATACGTGCTACGCGTTTCCGCTCGCTTCGCTCGCTCAAGGAGCTATCTAAACTCTTGTCAATCCAACTCGCTAAAATTATTAGAATTCTATTAATTTTAGCGAGTTGGATTGACTAGAGTTTAGATATCTTCTTGAGCGAGCGAAGTGAGTGGAAACGCACTGCTTGTATGCCCATAATACGACAAATTACGACGGGAGAGGAGGCCCTTAAAATTTATATTTTTTTTCAATAAATTATTTATCAACATTTCAAATGAGAGTTCCTTATTTCCCAATTTGACATCCCTGCGCATGCGCATGTTTACAAACATTGTTGTTTACGCTAGCTTTCCGAACCTGCATAACAATGAACTTTATTGCTTAATAACTTTTTTCCTAGTTGAGAGCGATATTTTTTTTAACGGATTCGTGTTTAGTTCATCAAAATACGTTATAGAGCAGGATGTTAAAAAAAATCGGTGAGGAGGACCCTAAACTTCACCATTACAAAAAAATTAATTTCTAACGTTTTCAAGTGTTAATTTTTAGTTTGTGGTATATACTTTAATATCAATAAATGGCTGGCTAATTTGTAGGCGTTTAGTAGTATGAGAAACGTTCGCTACCTTATCGTAACTGGATATTCCTTGGCGTTAATTAATAATAATTATTTTGAAAAACGGGTCATGAGATCCTTTTCATTCATGTGAATGACAGAAGGATGTTTGGACACTTGAATTGTTATTCCCATTGGGAAACCACATGCCAATACATTTGTTTTGTGTCTTTAAGCAAATGTGACATTTTCCATGACAAATGTCATGAAAAATGTTTGATTATTTATAAAGATATATAACGCCTAGTGCTTTTGTCATGTTTGTATATTGTGTTAGTGGATCTCATATAATCATCCGATAAAATTGCTCAATTATATTTGGGAGCAGGCTTTGAAATAAGTTTGTATATTGGAAAGAGTTATAGTGGTTGTTTGTAAAATATGTAGGAAGTATTGTATCTATTTGGAACACGATGTCATTTGGCCCTCCCCGATTATTAACTGCGCATTGACAATGTTGTATGGATAGTTTATAATAATATATAATTCAAATTGTTACTGAATCCATTATTTTATTGGTATCGAAATATACATCATTTATTGTAAAAATATATGTATTCTTTTATTTTTGTTGTTTCTTATGAGATGTATTTGTCATTTTTTAAATGATTTTTCTATCTTGTCTTGATAACACAGGTCAACATTTGATTTAAAAAAAAAAAAAACACTTAGAGTGGTATGGTCCTTATAGAGTTTTGGGGGTTGCTGATTACGATGAGTGGGTTGGTCATCGCATCAGATTCAAGGTCAAGCGAAGGTCAAATAGAGAAAAAAAAACGTAGGAAAAATCTGATCTCATTCAAAAATTCATTTTCTGGGAGGCAGTGCGAATCAAACAAACTACAGGTTTGGACTCAGGGAACTCAAAAACATACGCATGAAATCTTTCAGATTTTTCCTACGGTATTTTCTCTATTTGACAATGCGCCTAAATCTGATGTGATGAAGGTTAACCAACCCCATACCGAACCACGTGTTTTTTGTTTTTTAAGATTAAATGTTGACTTGTGTAATTATCAGTAGTTAAAATAGCAAATTGTTAATATTTATTTAATAATGATAAATGTATTTGGAGCTTAAAAATGGTAAACATACTCCATTTTTTTTTTATAAATATAGAATTTACTTTATTAAAAAGAATCACTTTACTTTCAATTATGAACCGGCCTATTTTTATTGTTAACAACGATTTTTCACAACTCTAAGTCAATTCAATAGGAATAATGTAGATTTTTTTTACAGACAAATTATAACAATAATAAAAATTACAAATGATGGAATGGCATTAGTGTAATATATATTATATATAAAGATTTACTGGAAATAGTAATAGGTGATAATACATATATGGTTAGATGGACAATAGGTGGGAATTATTTTAATTTTGGGATTATTCCCTGAATGAAAAAATTATTTAATTATTATGTTCATTAAAAAAGAACTCCAATGTAGTTTGAAATTATATATTTCAAATATTATGTCCTTCCAAAATGAAAAAAAAAAATATTACGAAATAACCACTGAGGTTAAGAGTGGATTGTTGTTGAGTGAAGTTGTTCTTTGTTGGTTTGTGAAATATTGTTGGCTGTTATTTAAATGATTTGTCGTAAGATAGAGCCTGTTTGCTTACTTATTTTTGGCCATTATCATTTTCGTAATGATATAGTATGTAGAATATAATGAAAAAAAACCTGTTTGTTATGTTTGATAGATTAATAAAACAAATAACATTATTGAAGGCTGGTCCTTTAATATTGTGTAGTGATGTTATATGGATGTGTATATTGCTTCATTATATATTACAAAACAAATAAGGATTGAATATATATATAAATACAAAGATATTTATAAATGTAAGTGATGCGAAATAGATCTTAGTAAAATATTTTTAAAACTTTTTTAAAGTGAATAAGAGCACATGGTTTTGTTTGTTGAAAAAGTGCAATAAACATTGTTAAAATAGTTATATTGTATATAAAATAAATGATAATACCTGTAAGTGTGTATTTTATTCATCACGAAATCTTATTCATCACAAAACTCTTGAAAAGAAATGAGAAAAAGTTAAGTTGAATTGAGGTCAACCCTCAAAAGAAGTGCCCCCTCAGAATGTTGCTCTTCAAGGTATTCTCATAACATTCTTTTAAGGGACTTCCAAGTAAGTATTTCCTTTTCTCAAGCAAAACTTCTTCCTTTTTAATATTGTCTGGTAATCTGAATCCATTTTCAGGGTAGGTAACAATGCTTTGTGATCATTTGTTACTTTTGTAAGCTCAATTCTAATTTCCTTTGCTATAAAAATTTAATTGTAATAAAAGAATTGGCTTTGTAAATATTTTTATTTACCTAAGAAGCCAAATGCCTTACTGTAGTATTCCGATTACACTTGCGGTGTCGACTTTCAAAACACGATATATCCAAATCGTACAGCGTTTCAGAGGACGCAAAAATCGTCTAAGCTCTTTAGAGAAAAAAATATTTTTATGAAAAAGTATATTTAACCCGTTTTGGAAGCCATTACCTCACTTTTCCAGTTATTTATTCCATGTGAGCTTCGTAACAGTGGCGATGAGCTCATTGGGACGACAGAAGAAAGGTCCGTTAAATATTAGTCAGTCTGTCCAATAAAACAAAATAAAACATAAAGAAATAAAAGAGAAAAAAAATGTTGCTATTAAATAAAACCAAAATAAAATATTACATATAGGTATACCTTTGAATATAAGTGTGCTGCTTTTAAGTGTGTTAGGAGTTTATGGATGTACGGGCTACCTTCCGTAAGTAAGTCGTGTAAGTTGTAAGGAATTGTCAAGTCGCTGCGTTGTCTACAGTCTGTCAGTATATGTTTAACAGTTACACAGAGTTCTGTTACACTGTCTGCACGTTGGTCTTTCTTTTCTGTCCAGTAAGTATGAGTGGGTAAGTCGAGTGTGGCCTATCCGAAGCCTGGATAAAATTACGTCGTCCTGACGAGAAAATTGTTCTGTTTTCCAAGTTCTTGTCGTGTTCTTAATTTATTTTAATTTGCATGTACTCTTTGACCAATCTCTCTCCAATTCATACAGTGTGTTAGTTCGTATTGTTTTGCTTAAATCGGATGAAGTAATTGTATTTATGTCTGGTATAGGTCGGTTCGTTGCTAGTTTTGCCTGTCGGTCTACAGCTGTACTCATGTCGATGTCTTCGTGTCCTGGTACCCATAGTAACGTAATGTGTTTGTCTTTACTTTGTAGAATGTTAGTTTGTAAATATGTTCTCGATTACTGGATGTGTGCTGTAAATGTAAATGTATGGACATTAAGGAGTCTGTACAAACAGTGATTGCGTCAGTCTGTGCATCATGAACGTTGGTTAGTGCTAGAAGTATTCCTTAAAGTTCCTCTGTAAATATGGTCTTTGTTTCTGGTAATTTGATTAGGTAAGCAGTTTCCTTCACAATTGCAGCTGCTCCTGTGCCAGAGTTCGTCTTGGATCCGTCGGTAAAAGTATATAATGTTCTCGGGTTTTGTCTCATTATTGAATTAATTGTATTTTTATAAAATAATTTGGATGTTGGTTCAGTCTTTTTGTATTTAGTTAGTGTCAAGTCAATCCTTAAGTTCCTCAATCTCCAAGGTGGTGTGTTAGTGAGTTTGTGTTGAAGTATTGAAGATTGTTAGACGTGAATTCCTTCTATATTCTAGTGTTCTTACGACAAAAGGTTTTCTTTTAGAATTTGATCCTAAATATTTATTAAAATTAGTATTTTCAAGAAAACTTTTCACACAGGTAGTCCCAAGTCCTTTTGACTTTACGTAAAAATTAGAGCATAAAATAGCACGCCTGTACTGCAGCGGGGGTTCTCCGGTTAAGGCGCAAAGGCTTTCTGCAGGACTGGTTCTGAAAGCTCCTGTGACCAGCCTTAGTCCTGTGTTGTGTATTGTGTCGAGAAGTCTTAAAGTGGTTGGACTGGCAGATGAATATGCTATACATCCATAATCCAGAAGAGACCTGGTGTAAGATCGATAGAATGTAAGCATGGTACACTTGTCAGCGCCCCATTTTGTATTAATAAGGATTCTTAACAAATTCAACGATTTTTTGCATTTGTTGAGAAGCCCTTTTAGGTGGGGTAACCACGTTAATTTTTTGTCAAATGTCATGCCTAAGAAAGTCAGTAAGTCAGTTTTATCAACAATTGTTTGGTGTATTGTTAGGTGGGCTGTTTGATTGGCTCTTTTCCTAGAGAAAATTATGTACCTTGTCTTTTCTCTAGAAAATTTGAAGCCTGTTACAGAGCACCAGTTATCTAACTCTTGTAATGTGTTTTGTATCTGTTGTTCACCTGTATTAATTTGTTTGTATGTGGTGTAGATAAGGAGGTCATCAGCATACAGGCAATACGACACTCCTTGAGTTATACATCTAGTGACGGAATTTATAGCGATATTGAAGAGAGTAGTACACCTCCTTGAGGCACTCCATTTTCCTGTAAAAACTCATCTGAAAGAGCAGTACCTATTCTCACTCTGAATGATCTTCGGGAAAGATAGCTCTTCAAGTAACGCATGTCTTGGCCTTGCACACCCCATTCTAGTAGCTGAGAGAGTATTAATCTCCTCCATACTCTGTCATAGGCTTTCTCGAGGTCCATTTATAAACTTTTCCATTTATCAACAGACAAATATACAGAATATTTTACACCTTTAGTGATTTCATTTTCAAATTTTAATTTCTCTTAGAAAAAGTCTAAATTCCGTCACGCAGGAGATGCATAACTAAGCACTTTCCTCAGAATTTGGTATTGTCGAGTGCATTCCTGAATAATTTGCTTAAAATAACCTATATAGATAAATAAAATAAAAACATAAATAACACCTGTTTCAATTCAATTCAAACATAGTACAAAGTAAATCCCCCCCCTTCCGATAGACCGATTTAGTTCTTTTTTACAACACTTCTTCCTTATTAGATACCCCCAGGACGTATACCGCGTTTCGTTACAATACAGCAGAAATTACGACCGGTATGAGCAAATTAGTAATTTGGGTCCGGAGTAAACCCCCCTTCATAATGAACCGATTTATTTTATTTTTACAACACATTTTTCTCTTTAGTTGACCAGAACGAATACCGAGTTTCGTTGAAATACAACACAAATTATGGCTGGTATTGGCAAATAAATACTTTGGCTCCGGAGTAAACCCCCTCTCCAGATGGACCGATTTTGTTGGTTAACGAACTCGTTCAATCGTTTGATGGGGGAATACTACATTCCAAGTTTCGTGGGGAAGAAACAAAAACTCTGGCCGGTATCGTGTTAACGGACACATATATAACTATATACATATATATATATATATATATATATATATATATATATATATATATATAAATTTTAACGGGGGTCATTTTCGGTGTCTACTAGGTAGGATCGATAAAGATTCGAAGAAATTTTTCAAAAATTCCGCCATGAGTGCAACCTCAATAGCGACTTTCCTTCGAAGAAAAGTGCTAAAAAAGCTCCCGTTTTATGCTCGGTTTGTTGCCAATGCGGCTCCTCGGATTCATAGCACAGTATGACAGGTCAATTAATTCATGCAATGAAGCTACATTTCAGATAGACCGCATTAGTCATGCTTATCTGATTCCAGATGTTACTGAGATATGGGGTGCTTTTTGAAAATAATGGATTTTTTTTTTTAATTAATCTGTTTAACATATTCGCTCAATCATTTATAAGTAGGGAACAGATGTTTATGTAAAATAAAATTGAAAATATTTACATATATATGTAAATATTTATAATGAAATATGTAATAAAAAATTGAAAATATGTAATAAAAAATACCAAAAACACTATAAAATATTAAAAAGAAAAGCATAAATAATAGCTAGAAACTCTGATATTATAAATGGATAGAACAAAATGGCTTAAACTCTATAACATATAGAAAAATAAAGTATAAATTTCAATTAGGAACTTATAAAAGGGGAAAAAGGAAGTTGAACATTTTAACAGATGTGCACTATTTTGTAAAATTGTTTGCAACAACATGCATTTTTAAATTGTCAAACGTGAAATGACGCCGGTCTGATGCGAATATATTTTTGAAGCGACTGAATGATCCTTCAACATCTACTGAAGTGACTGGTGTGTGTTTGATGGCTGCAATCTCCATGGGATTCAACTCAACTGTTAAACATCTACTTGCTGTTTTACTACTGTGGATGTCCCCAATAATCTGGATATCTTTCCATCCAGGGTTTTTTCCAAGACAGTCTTTTAACTTTTTTAAAAATGTATTCGCAGTATCTCCTTCTAAAACCTTGATTTTCTCTATTACTCCCTGTATGATTGCAATGCTATCCACTAACAACATGCCTGTTGTCCTCTAGCTTTGATATAGTAGGAGATATAAAAAAGTCCGTCACACAGGAGCTGCATAACTAAGCACTTTCCTCAGAATTTGGGTTGTGTAGACTGGTTTTCAGAACCATTTGCTTAAAATATCCTTCATAAATAAAATAAAAACATGAATAGTTCTCTTTTAATTTTGTAATGAGTAACTGTTCAATTAATTAATTTGCTTCCAGAGTTATGTTTACACATGGTACCTACTACACTACTTAATAAATACAAAAAACTTCATATTTTCGTCTTTTGATCTGACGCAGAAACAGGATACAGTCCCTCTAGTGGGAGATAGCGCTCCTTGCGGCGGCCTTGCGAATCTACGTCTGGCGGGCTATTCTATTGAAATATATTACAAAGTAAACCCCCCTTTCCGATTGACCGATTTAGCTCATTTTTACAACACTTCTTTCCCATGAGTTACCCACGACGTATGAGTACCATATATTAGTAATTTGGGTCCGGAGTAAACCCCACTCCTAATGAACCGATTTAGTTTATTTTTACATCTCACTTTTCTCTCTAGATTACCACTACGAATACCGAGTTTCGTCGAAATATATCAAAATCACGGCTGGTAGTGGCGAATTGGTATTGTGGGTCCGAAGTAAACCCCCCCCCTTCTAATGAACTGATTTAGTTTATTTTTACATCTCACTTTTCTCTCTAGAATACCGCTACGAATACCAAGTTTACCAAGAAATATAGCAAATATTACGGCTGGCATGGTCAAATTAGTGTTTTGGGTTCGGGGTAAACCCCCCCTTCCGGTGGACCGATTTTGGTGGTTACCGAACTCGTTCAATCGTTTGCTAATTGAATGCTATATACCAAGTTTCGTGACGAAAAAACTAAAACTCTGGCCGCTATCGTGTTAACAGACACACACATATATATATATATATATATATATATATATATATATATATATATATATAAATATATATATAAATTTCAACGGGGGTCATTTTCGGTGTCTGCTAGGTAGGATCGACAAAGATTTGAAGAAATTTTTCAAAAATTCTGTCATGAGTGCAACCTCAATAGCAACTTTCCTTCGGAGGAAAGTGCTAATACACATTAGAAGAGATGTAGGCAAGATCGTGCTTCAAGCTAGATTTTTCCATCAATAACTTAGCTTTATCTACTGCTACCGCTCACTCTGGATCAAACTGTGAAACCAAATTTTTTATTTTATCGAAGTTTTCACTGTAGTATTGTGCTGAGTCCAGCCAAGTGCCCCAACGAGTAATTACTGGTTGGGGAGGTAAAGGTATTTCGGGATAGTTCTCCTTTAAAATTCTTACCCGGCTAGGAGGTTTAAGAAATAATTTTTTAACTGTCGATAACAATTCATCCACATCAGAAAACTCTGCCCTTACGGTTTCAGCAACACGATGCACAGCATGGGCCAAATAGGTTAGATGAATCATTTTCGGGTAAAAAACTTTCAAGACATTCCCTGCTTTGATCATGTATGGAGCCGCATCAGTCGCAAATAACAATACCTCAGTGTTCTAGGCTCAATAGGTAAAGTATTATTTTCTTTCTCGGTTTACCCTTATTTTTTTTCAATTACAAAAGATATTATTTGTTATTTTTTCAATAACAGAATATCAAAATATGTAGCATAAATATGTATTTATGGCAGAATATGTAAGAAATTTGGATTTTTGACAAAATATGTAAAATAAACGCCTGTTTAAATTCTTTAAAATCACTTAAAACATGCAGAATTTCATCAAGAATTAAGGCGGATTCACACTAGACCCTGTCGGGTCCGGGCCGGGCCACGGTCCTGGCCCGGCCCGGACCCGACACGTTGAAGGAATCCCACCAGCATTTTCAATGGACTCGTCCACGCTACTCCGGGCCGGGTCCGTGTTTTTTTGCGTGTGTGATTGCTGCACCGTGTCCCGGCCGTGGCCCGGCCCGGACCCGACACGGTCCAGCGTGAATCGACCTTTACGATTTAAGAATCAGAAAAAAATATGAACATCCGTTCCCTATTTATAAGTCTTCAAAATACGCAGCCCTTGGGTCTCTACAAATGTTTTTATTGCGACTCTGCCGTCACCGATACCAGCCCCAGAAGGCGTCACTCGCAAGGCCTTCGTCATGATTAATTGGATCTCTTTTGTGGACGAAAAACGGGTTCCTTTCTGGGTTTCCTTAATCCAATGGGGAAGAAAGAAGTCTATTGGAGCGAGTCTGGAATATAGGGGGGTCGAAGCCTCGTTGGGGGTGTTTGGCCAGGAGCTCGCAGAAACTTTGCACGTCGTTGCATGGTGTGTTATCGTGATGGAGTTGTCAGGTAACTGTGATGTATTTGCTCGTCCCTAAGAAGTTTTGAAATTTAAAGAGCTAGTTTAGTTGAAAAAAAAAATAGTAACGTAACGGCTATGTTTTAACAAGAATTTCTTTGCAGTAAAAAATTACAAAAATAAGGCCGCCAGATGATCATTAATAAGATGGTCTTAAGTCGGGTGTTTCAGTTAACCCCCCTCCCCCAACCATTATGGACACTTTTTTCCGCGGGGCGAACGCCTCTCGATTTTCTTCATAACACTGCTTCTGGGAATTACGTGTAACCTCACTCTGGAAAGCTCCGGTTATTCTTTCATTGTTTGTTTCATCTTATGAATGAAGTGCCCCAGCGTTGCAAAGGATGGGAAAGAAAAATTAAATATCTATCAAGTGTAGTCGAATGTTTGTCCAGGAGTCATAGTGAAAGAGTTGCCATGACAATACAAATTAAGGAAAGCGTATGTAATGAAAGAGAAAGGTGTAGAGAGGGAAAGAGAGAGATACTTTGTGTGTGTGTGTGTGTGTGTGTGTGTGAGGGAGAGAGAGAGTGTGTGTGTGAGAGAGAGAGTGTGAGTTGTAGGAGACAGCTGATGAAGAGGGGATGTAAACAGAAGGAAGGTGGGGCTCGGCCTTGGACGAATTGATCGGCCGCGCCCCTCGCCGCCTCTGTCTCTAGCCTGTTTACCCAAATCTCTCTATCTCTCTCTCTCTCTCTCACACACACACACACTCGCTCTCTCACTCTCTCTCTCTCACACACTCTCTCTCACTCTCTCTCTCTCACACACTCTCTCACTCTCTCTCTCTCTCTTCCTCTTTCTCACACATCTCTCTCTCTCTCTCGCTCTAACACTCTACCTTACTTTCCTCATAATAAAATCCAGTAATTGACATTCAGCTAGAGGTTTTGTAAGTAAACGGTGCAAATCAAGTTAGACACAGTAGCATCTGTGCCAAAAGGATTGTTGGCCAAGAGCAGTGCCTATTTACTAGTATTGATGTATAAATGAAGCTCAGATGCAATACGAATACCAAATATATCAAAAATAAAATAAGAAGTCAAAGACTGGTTGGGATGCGGTCAAGGAAAAAGCCAGAGTTTCAAAAACATCTATATTGCGAACGTTTCGGCATGCTCTTTGGGAGCCTTTTTCAGCAATAAATGCCTAGGTGCCGATAATAATAATGTCCCGATAATCTTTAGGTGACCATTGGGAAGTGTTGGCGAGTGTTTCAACACTTTTCAAAGGCCACCACCTAAACACCTAAACACTTAACCATGGTCACCTAAAAGTTATCTTGGTCTTCCTCCATCACCTAGGCATTTATTGCTGAAGGAGGCTGTCAAACAGCACGCCGAAACGGTCAAAATATAGATTTTTCTGAAAATCATACCTTTTCTCTTAGCCGAATCCCAACCATTCCTTGACTTCATAAACCCTCAATGACTGACTTTCTTCATCTCATTAAATATAAAATCAATTAGAAGTTCTTTGTTCTGATATTTCTCTCCTCTACATCTTTATCCCTTAGTCGTCGTAAGCTTCATCTTCCATCCTCTGTTATTATCCACAATACACTTACAATACTGCTGGCAGGAATCCAATAGTCGACAAAATACTCGGGAAAAAAGTAATTTTATACCACAAGAAACTTATTCAACAGTTCAGAATGTTGACTTATCCATGAAGTTCAAATCCCGAGCAAGCACTAAAGATTTTTTCTTCTAGTGCCTTCGTTCATGGGTTGAATTCGGCCTCCCTGACCGTCCCTAGGCCAACCCAGCCTTTAATAAATTTATCAATGGGTACCTTGGGTGCTAATGACTCTAGCAGTCGAAGCAGCCAAGGGGAAAATCAGGCGGCCGGAGCATAGTGCTGACCACACTATCTCCCTAGTGTGCCGTATGGTCATGATTCAGATACCTCAATAGTATCTGCCCCTCTGGGCCCTCGTGGCCTGTTACGGGACTATTTTTTTTTTTTTTTAATATAACATATAAAATAAAATAAAATCATAAGTGTAAATTAGAGTAATTTATTTATTTACTTATTGTTGTTGATGCTGCGCACCTTCGGCGAATAGCATATTTTCTTCAGTGTGAGCCGATACAGGTGCTGCACCAATCGATGACACTCCAAAAAATTGTTCAAAGTTGGTATGTTAATTCAGATAATAATAAAAAATAAATTAAAAAATACTATTACAAATAAGTATATATATCAAAAATAATTTAAAAAATACAATAAACATTATTGTCATAAAAAATAACATTATAATAAAATATATAGCAGAAATCCGATACTTTCGCGTGCTCTATAATAAATAAATAAAGCAGAAATCGTACTATGACGCTGAGAGGTTATTATAAGAAGAAGTGAACTGTACTATGATACTTACGTTTATGCAACCATTTACCCCAGGGAAAATGTGACGGCTATATTTTTTAAATTTTCTAATACCCCAGCGTTTTATCTACGTATATGCTGGCTGACTTCAAAAAGTATATCTGTCAAGCCTTGTGGAATATCCAAGTTAATTCCTAACCGACAGGCAGTTAATACATGTTTTACAGTAAGGTCCGTGTTACAATGTTTACATTTTGGTTGATCAGCCTTTGTCATCAGTAGGGACCGGATTCTTAGGTTTTCACCTATTTTTTTCCTTTCTGCTAAACATGATATTGATCGGATTTTTATATGATTCGCGTCTTGTAGTATCATTCATGCAAATTTGGAAGAATCTAAAAAAACCTATTCAGCATGAAATCACCTAAATAACGATGGAATGACCTAGACTTTTAGACTCTTTAAAATAGAAAATACAATTCAATGAACTCATTTCCTCGATCAAACAAATTTTCTTAAAAGCATCTTCCCTGGTCTAGACGTTCAGGGAAATTTTACTACGAGTGTTGCTTCCATCAGAACCCATTTTAACACACTGGGGAAAAAATATAATCGATGGCAGCTGCCATCGATGGTCTTCCAGAGCAACGAGATTCGTGGCGCACTTGCATTCCTAAGAACACATTTCTCAGATGTTCCAAATCTCATTGGAAAATTGGAATCGTCAACACTGGAGATAAAAGACGCGATGAAATACTCCCCTATGAGGTCTCGTGACGTAAACGGGCGCATCTTTATCTTTCTCCGCTTTTAAGACATATCTCTAAGAAAACAGGAAGAGTTTCATATTTTCCCTTTTATATTTTTCCAAGATTTAATTATTTGGTTTTTAACATAGTTAAGTACCTTTCTGTAGACAGTGAAATTCTCCCTGATGCTCCTTAGAAGTTGGAACTCTTCAGTAGAGAAACTTAAAAATGTCATTTACATATTTGTTTTAATTGTTTTGTTTTATGTTCTTATTTATTTTTTTATTATGGTATGTTTTATGAAATCATTTAATTTCTTCTTTTTTTTTAACTGCTTTATTTCTAAAATTTATTTTATTTAAATTAATTTCATTCACTTTGTTTTATAAATAAATATTTTGTTAAATATTTAGACTACTTATTCTTTTTTCCGTTTTATTTTTATTTGCTCATCTTTTTTTTCCCTTCTGAATATACTATTCTATAAAATAATAATGTCATTTTATATACATATTAATTTATCAATTATAAATTAACCAAAGTTATTAATGATAATTTATAATAGGTTGAACTTATTTTTCGAACCTATTGAAACATTTTTATCACCGAAAAAAACCTAAAATGGATTTTAAAATAAAAACCCTAAAAGACCTATTTTTTAACCTATTCGAAACATTTTTATCGCCTAAAAAAACCTAAAATGGATTTTTAAATAAAACCCTAAAAAGACCTATTATGCCCTTTGCTAAAACCTAATCGGGTGCTTATTTAATCCTAAAAATCCTGTCTCTAGTCATCAGGTACTGATGGGTTATGCGTGTATGGACGATTACTAGCCTCGCAAGGACGACTTCTTCTCGGCATGAGTTCCTGTACGATGATGACCAGTCAGTAATAGTGGGTTTAATAGTTCCTAGTTTATTGTCAGTCACAGTATGCCAATCAAGTCGCCATTTGTCCAGTATGATTCTGCTGGTATGTCTAGTAACGCCATTGTGGGATAGATCATGTCAGTCGACAGTAGATTAATTGAAAATATTGATAGTTATAAATGCAAAATATGTACTTACTGATTGATGAACCCAAAACAATTAGTATTACAGTGACAGAATGCATAATAATTTGACGTTACGAATTTAGTATGAAAAAGAAAAGAAAAGAATAAATAGATAAATTAATAAATGAAATTAATCCACTAAAACCCAGGTACGGAATAACTGTTGTAGATAACCGACCAGGAAAACCTTAGCCTATCGTGTCTAAACTCTTTAAAAAATACCATTAAATACACTTTCTACATATTTCTCGAAATCATCTCGAGATAACTAATATGCCAAGATAACTTCCACTTCTGCAAGTAATTAGTATGAAGTATCACTGCTTCTTGGAGAGTTCTCAACTAATAAATCGCTCCACTGGACTGGAAAACTGTATAATCGTATTTACCAATTCTCAAGGTATTATTATGGAATATTCTACTTCAACAGTCCGTTATCCTTCATCAGAATAAGGAAATCATTGTGACTATCGCGGATGTTATGATCAGAGTTGAATAAATAGCAACAAAATATTGTATGAGCACGAAAGAGAAAGTATTGCAAGAGACAAACAGCGAAAGTACTGTAAGAGTAAGACTGAGAAAGTAATATTCGAGCTAGAAAGATAAAGTACCTTGAGAGAAAGTATTGTAAGAGCTAAACAGAGAAAGTATTGTAACAGCAAGCCAGAGAAAGTACCTTAAGAGAGTATTGTAAGAGTAAGAAAGAGAAAGGAAGTATAGTACCTAAGAACAAGACAGACATGGTACTGTAAGAGCAAGAACAGTAAGGGAAAATATTGGAAGTGCTAGACAGAGGAAGTATTGTACCTAAGAACAAGACAGAGATGGTATTGTAAGAGCGAGAACAGTAAAAGAAAATATTGGAAGTGCTAGACAGAGGAAGTATTGTACCTAAGAACAAGACAGAGATGGTATTGTAAGAGCAAGTTCCGTAAGAGAACGTATTGTAAGGGCTAGACAGACAAAGTATTGTAAGAGCTAGACAGAGCAAGTACCGTATGAGAAAGTATTGTAAGAGCAAGTACCGTAAGAGAACGTATTGTAAGAGCAAGTACCGTAAGAGAAAGTATTGTGAGAGCTAGACAGAGGAAGCACCGTAAGAGAAAGTATTGTAAGTGCTGGACATAGAAAGTACCGTAAGAGAAAGTATTGTAAGAGCTAAACATAGAAAGTACCGTAAGAGAAAGTATTTAAGTGCCAGTCATAGAAAGTACCGTAAGAGAAAGTATTGTAAGATTAAAACGGATAAAGTACTTTAAGAGCAAGACCGCGATGCTAAGTCACGACTTTCTGATTTCCGGGAGGCAACATAAAATCAAGTTTTCCCCCTACTTATCTCAAAAACGCTTTAAGATATCGCCTTGAAAGTGTGTTGTTGTGTGCCTCTAAGCCTATTTGCGCAAAAACATAAGACAACGAGCAAGTTTGCTAATTAACGTACAAGGCCAAAAAGTAAAACCAAATTTCTTCAATATCGGCCCATTTTTGTTAATATTAGACAGAGAATATATATATATATATATATATATACAAGTTGTACGTCTAATATTTCGGGACTTATGGGTGTGAAACGTTTACGTTGTTTGCCACTTTTGTATTGCACCCCACGATTTGGTATAAGGAAGAAGGAAACACAGTGAAAAAAAACTCATTTTGATTCCAGACTCTCCATCCATGTCTTCTGGTTGACATTAGAAGTAGACTTTCTCCTTAAGCTTAGGAAGGAAACGCCCTAAAACATTAATTTCTTATAACCTCCAAACCTTAACCTTGGAAAGTAGTAAAATCTCTTCATTTACGACTGTAATATGCGTCCCTAAACCTCATGAATTTATGGGTAATGAAACCCATATCCTACACCTTTAAGATTCTCACCAGTTTCCCTTCGGGTGTTACAGTAGGGATTTACTACTTTCATATTATATTTTTACAAGTATCAAGTATGTGTACAATTATTAATATTCGATTCAATAGACGGATTATATAATCATAACGATTCATTAGACGGAGTATATAATCATAACGATTCAATAGACGGAGTATATAATCATAACGATTCAATAGACGGAGTATATAATCATAACGATTCAATAGACGGAGTATATAATCATAACGATTCAATAGACGGAGTATATAATCATAACGATTCAATAGACGGAGTATATAATCATAACGATTCAATAGACGGAGTATATAATCATAACGATTCAATAGACGGAGTATATAATCATAACGATTCAATAGACGGAGTATATAATCATAACGATTCAATAGACGGAGTATATAATCATAACGATTCAATAGACGGAGTATATAATCATAACGATTCAATAGACGGAGTATATAATCATAACGATTCAATAGACGGAGTATATAATCATAACGTTATCTACTCGCGTAAGGTACATTTTAGGCACTTGAGTCTCCTGCCTTTAGGTCGCCAGTAACCTTTTAAGCAATTTTTGGTTAATATTAATCTGTTAGTAAGAAAATGATTCCTATACGAAACTCTAAGAACTAAAGTGAATCATGGCCGTGAATTATTTGTTATTTGTTAATACCTCTGTAAGACCGCATCAAGGGCGTATCATCACTGAAAACAATAATTTTGAAATAAGATATTCGTAATTGATGACAATAAGTCTATAGACTTCATTGAGGCATACAAGGCAGTCAATAAATACCATTTTTGTGTATTCAATAGCCACAATATTCATTAATCTTTACATGTACTAAAAGTCCGACTTGCAGGAACTGCGTCATCTTACAATTAGCCCGGTTCCGTTCATATCCCTAGTAAAGGAATAGAAGCAGTTATTGGTAAGGTTTGATCTTTCGTTAAAAAAATAAAATAAAATGTCAAAGACAAGGAAGCTTAAGACGCCACAACTAGAAACTGTGCCCGCCTTCCCAAAGTTCGTTCTAGGGAAACACTATTACCAATAAGTTTCTCATTTTTTTTGCCTTATTTCACTAGAATACTAATTTTACTAATAAATGCAATTTAAAGAAAAAATAATCAATTAAACAGTGGGTAAAACAAAGACCAAATCCCGTTCAAAAGAACAAACAAACACTTTCGAAGTTGTAAGCACTTATTTCTCGAATTGACATCGACCCATCGAAAATTGCTTCACAACGTTGTTGGTAGAGAATTTAGTAAGCTTTTGAACGGTCACCTTCCACTTACCATCGTTTTCGAGATATTGACGAAAATACACGAATAGGATTACTTCTTCAACTCCAAATGTAAGCAAAATTTAATCTTACTTTGGATGAATTTCAAACGTGTAGACAATGTTTCAATTAAATCCAACGATACTGAGTACCCAAACCGAAAAAAAACCTATTTTTATCCACCTTTCTGAATAACGGATACAGATATCACCTTGAAAACGGTTTCATTCGTTTACTTATGTTAGAGAACCTATAAGAAGAGTACTTGCAAACATATTAACACGAAAACGTAATCGTTACGATTTCTTTTGCGCGAATTTCGCCGCAAAAGCCATGTCACGGTGAACGGTTTCTGTTGGTTACGAACTTTGAAATTATATGAAGGATTGTTGATCCGAATTGCATTAAAATCGGACCATTTTTTAGCAGATGAGAGAGCGACCAGACACATATTTGTGTTGAGTAATTTTCCTCACATTCCCGAGGAATGCTGTGTAATATAACCACCTGACTGTGGAATGTGCTTAATTATGTAGCTCATGCTTCATGTTCATGCTCCGCTAGCATTAGCTGACGTTTCTATTCGACTCCTCTTACAGGGTCGACCTCATAAGCGGGTTTCCTCCTAAATGGAGATTAGAATCCCGCTAAAAGGTTGTGTTTCTTTCATTCCTAAATGGCAGTAGATGAAAAGGGCCGCGTGTAAAGCTGACTCGTCCATTGGTAATGTCAGCCTAAATGCCGCACAGCCAATACGATGGTAAATGTCAAAACCTGATAACCTTTTCGTTTTATCATTATTATCCTTTCCGAACGGCTGCCTGTCATTTCTTCAAGTATTTCAATATTCGAAGATGGGACTGAATTATTTGAAGCTATTCCGGCTTACTATTCCTGATTTCAAAAAATCTCTCTATACTAGAAAAAGTCCGACTAGCAGGAACTGCCTCATCTTAGCGCGGTTCCGTTCTTATCCCTAGTCTAATTTCGAAAGATTAAAATAGAAGCAGTTATTATTTTGTTGAGAGGAGATCGTTGACCGTTGATGATGCAAGGTAGGGATTGTCCGGGTTAGGTCACTGCTACTTAATAATACATACCCCATATGTGTATGTATGTGGGCATATATATGTACATATGTGTGCGTGTATATGTGTATGTGTATATGCATATATATAAATATATATATATATTATATGTGTGTATATATATATATATATATATATATATATATATATATATGTTAGGTATATTTACATAGATATGTGCATATATTAGTGTTAAATATGTCCTACTTGTATTTACAGCCCTGATGAAGGCTTGAAGTTCAAACCGAAACGTCGGCACAATAAAACCATTTTTACGATAAAATGTAGTTTTATTAAGTAGCAGTGACCGAACCCTGACAGTTATATTTTGGTTCCACCAGTCTTGAAAGGTAGGATTTACAATCTTACCTGGAAGGGTCGGCAACACTAGAAACCGTCCCGCTAGTTACAAGGTCTTGGAATCTTGGAACTCTATATTTCTAACAATAAATTGTTTTTGTTATTTTACTTAACCTGTTTTATTTTCGAATACATTATCCAACTATAAGCAATTAAAAAATAACAAGGAATAAAATACAGGCAAAAAGAACACTTCGAATAAGCGAAATCAATTACTTTAAAGCTTTAAGCTCTTATTTCTCCGATTGACATCGCCTAATCAAAACTTTCATTAGAACCTTTTATGTAGAGCATTTAATAAGCTTTCTAATGGTATTCTTCCGTTTACCAAAATTCTCAACAGTTTTCGAGATATTAATGAACGTTCCCAAAATTTATATTATTTCTAGCAACAGAAAATTGGCCTCATTTTTCATATCCTGTTTTACACACAAAATTTTCGCAACATAAGAAATTACAAAAATAAAAAGCAATAAAAAACGAAGGGAAAGAGACAAAAATTACAACAAGAACGACAAAAACCCGTTCATAAGAACAAAACAGACGTATTTGAAGTTTTAAGCACTTATTTCTCCGATTGACATAACCTAATCAAAAATAGTTTTAGAATCTTTTTTGTAGAGAATTTAGTAAGCTTTCAAATAGTTTCTATCCACTTACCACGATTTCCCAACCGTGTTCGAGATATTAATGAAAGTATACGAACTTCCCAAAACTTTTCATGTCTGTTCATAAAATATTTTATTGTAACCCTTCCTTAACTCCAAACGTAACAAAACTTTCAACATATTAGTTTTAATGAAAGTAGAACATGCAGATAAAGTTTCAACTGAATCCCGTAATTCTAAGTACCCAAACCAAAAACGGTATTCAAAAATTATTTTTCCAATTTTCTCGAAAACGGTTAAAGCGATCGCCTTCAAAATGGTTTCATTCGTTTTCCTAGCCCAGGAATCATATAAAAAAGTCCGTCTCGCAGGACTGCATCATCTTAGCGCGGTTCCGTTCATATCCCTAGTCTAATTTGGAAAGATTAAAATAGAAGCAGTTATTATTTTGGTTCCACCAGTCTTTTTTTTAAAATTAATTATTATAATGGCGTGTCAACCCTTAAAGTCACTAAAGCCATTCCTGTGAGTAGTAAAGTCTTGAAAGGTCATGATTTACAATCTTACCTGGAAGGGTCGGTTTCACTAGAAACAGACCCGCTAGTGACAAGGTCTTGGAATCTTGGAAATCTATATTTCTAACAATAAATTGTTTTTGTTATTTTACTTAACCAGTTTTATTGTCAAATACATTATCCAACTATAAGATATTAAAAAATAACAAGAAATAAAACAGACAAAAAGAACCATTGGAATAAACGAAATCAATTAATTTAAAGCTTTAAGCACTTTTTTCTCCGATTGACATCGCCTAATTAAAACTTTCTTCAGAACCTTTTTTGTAGAGCATTTAGTAAGCTTCCGAATGGTAATCTTCCGCTTCACAAGATTGTCAACGGTTTTCGAGATACTAACGAAATTATACAAAGTTACCAAAACTTTTTTTGTCTGTTAATAAAATATTTTATTCTAACACTTCCTTTACTCTAAACGTAACAAAAATTTCAACATATTAGTGTTGATGAAACTCGAACATGCAGAAAATGTTTCAACTGTATCCCATAATTCTAAGTACCAAAATCAAAGACAAAGAACCCTCCCTAGGAAGGACGCTAGGCAGTTGAAAAGCCATATATCTTGGAAATCCATATCCCTAACATTAAATTGTTTTTCTTAACCTGTTTTATATTCAAATACATTATCCAACAATAAGCAATTAAAAAATAACAAGGAATAAAAAACAGACAAATAGAACAGTTCGAATGAGCGAAATCGATTACTTTAAAGTTTTAAGCTCTTATTTCTCCGATTGGCATCGCCTAATCAAAACTTTCATTAGAATCTTTTTTTTTAGAGCATTTAATAAGCTTTCTAATGGTATTCTTCCGTTTACCAAGATTCTCAACCTTTTTCGCGATATTAAGGAAAGTAAACAAAATTACTAAAACTTTTTATGTCTGTTAATAAAATATTTTATTCTAACCCTTCCTTAACTCCAAACGTAACCAAAATTTCAACATATTAGTTTTGATGAAAGTAGAACATGCAGAAAATGTTTCAACTGAATCCCATGATTCTAAGTACCCAAACCAAAAACGGTATTCAAAAAATATTTTTCCAATTTTCTCGAAAACGGTTAAAGCTATCGCCTTGAAAATGGTTTCATTCGTTTTCCTAGCCCAGGATTCATATAAAACGAGTACTTAGAAGCTTATGAACTCAAAAACGTAAGCGTTACGATTTTTTTTTGCGCGAATTTCGCCCCAAACGCCATCTTCCAGTAGGCGGATTTTGCTGGTTAACGAACTTGACCTTTCAAATTGGACGAAGGATTTTTGTACCAAATTTCATCAAAATCGGACCATTCGTCTTCTATCTAGAGAGCGAACAGACAAATATATATATATATATATATATATATATATATATATATATATACATATATATATATACATATATATATATATGTATATATATATATATACAAATTTGTACCACCGTTATTTTCGGTCTCTAGGAGTTCTGAAACGCTAAATTTTCTAGTCGGCACTTCCGGATTGTTTCATTGTATCAACCCTATAAGCGGGGTTCCTCCCTATGGGGGAGGGAGGAACCGCGCTAAAATGAAACCTGAGAAGCAAGATTTCAGGAAACTGACCATATCCTAAAGGTGGCCGTACACGTTCAGTTCAAATCTCAAGGCCAGGACAGTTTGGCCTACAGTTGGTACAGTTCAACTCTGGCCTCAAGGATGTCCCATTCAAGGTGAGGAGTTCTTAAAGTTAGGACTGCAGTCCAAATCTTGATCTCTGCGTGTATGGGCAATCTAAGCCCTTCGCCTTCTAAAAGTTCGCTCTACGAAAAAACAAATGCAAATATCATCTTCTATATTCTCTGTCCATTGGGTGGTCCAGAACCCCCCCCCCTCACCAACTCCTTTCTTCCTATGTTTCCCTGTATTAACTGTCAGAAATGATCCCGCATTTGTGAGGAATAGTTCTCTATCTTCCCATCGGTAAGCCCATATTGTTATTCTTATATCTAATCTAATATGTAATCTGTTATTCTTATATCTGTTTTCCTAATAATCGAAACACATTGGTATCCTAGAGCACATTGTTCTTCTATATATTATGTTCTAGCATTTTATGTTTTGTCTTTTTCCATATATATATGTATGTATATATGTATGTGTATTTGTGTATGTAGGCATATATATATATGTATATTTCAGTATTACATCCGTCCTACTTGTTTTTTACAGCCCTGATGAAGGCTTGAAGTTCAAGCCGAAACGTCGGCACAATAAAACCATTTTTATGATAAAATGTAGTTTAATTAAATAGCAGTGACCGAACCCCGACAATCCCTACCTTGCATCATCTACGGTCAACGATCTCCTCTCAATGAAATGCAAATATGTTTCTTATTTTCTTACCTTGTTTTACTGAAATACATTTTTTTATTGTTAAATGAAATTCTAAAAAAGAACAACCAATTAAAAACTAAGATAAAAATAAAAAATAAACAATTTGGAGTATCTTTGTTCGGATGTATGTCAAACATCTAGAAGAAGTTCCAACTGAATCCATTGTTTTTAAGTACCAAAATTGAAAATTAGTTTTTTCTATTCACTTTTCTCAAAAACGGTTACAGATATTGCCTTAAAGATGGTTCCATTCGTTTTCCTTTGTTATAGAACCAATAAAAGGTTTACCTGGAAGCCTATAAACATATATAAATTAAAACACTCTAAAAACTATAATTTTTTTACGCGAATTTCGCCGAAATCATAGTGTCCCGGTATGCGGATTCGGCTGGTTAACGAGCTTGACCTTTCCAATAAGATAAAGGATTTTTGTGCTCATCAAAATAGACGAGTGAGTGTGCGAAAAGACAAAAATATATACATATGCAGGGTATAACGCAAGGAGATGACAATACTCAAGGGGGTAAAACTATTCCAAAAATGTAGGTCAATGCTGTCAATCGCAAGTTTGTATGTATTTTTGTTCCAGAGACATGCCGTTCTAAAAATTATTTAGAAAAAAAACACGTTTTTTTGTAGAAAACTCCCAATTTTCTCGGCTTTTAAAGATTTTTTTTCAACGTTACCTTTTTGAAATCATTAAATTTTCATTCTTTCACAAGTGTCTTTTTCAAATCACAATAACTGTTCAAAAAGTTTATATGACAAACTTACGAGAATCACAACTCCTACAAAAAAAAAATCTGCAAAATGCCGAATCTCACAAAATCTGTAAAATTTGATTAATTACCTTTTTAACGGTATACTCAGAACTGATATGATCTCTCAATTTCATAATGTAATTGGAAATTTAGGGGGAACACAACTGCTAAATAAAACTAATATCATGTTTAATTTGTGACCTTTTTCAGAAATAAATGAAAATTATTCCTAGTATGTGTAAGGACTTGGGGGGCGAGGTTAGCTCAGTGGTAGAGCACTCGACTAATAAACTGGAGGACCAGGTTCAAAACCCGAGCGCGCACTAAAGATTTTTTCTTCTAGTGCTGCCGTTCGAGGGTTGGATTTGGGGTCCCAGATCGTCCCTAGGCTCACCCAGCCTTTAATTAATTTAATTAATAATGGGTACCTTGGGTGCTAATGACTCTAGCAGTTGAAGCAGCCAAGGGGAAAATCAGGCGGCCGGAGCATAGTGTTGACCACACTATCTCCCTAGTGTGCCGTACGGTCAAGAATCAGATACCTCTACAGTATCCGCCCCTCTGGGCCCTTGTGGCCTGTTACGGGACTGATTTTTTTTTTTTTTTTATGTGTAAGGACTACACATACTATTCGGAAGCTTACTATATTCTCTTAAAAAACGGTTCTCAAGTTCTTTTCGACGAGACAATCCCAGTTGGAGAAATAATAGCTTAAAACTTCTTAAGAATTGATTTCGTTCATGTCAACGGTTCTTTTTGTCTGTCTTCAACAGTCTTTTATTGCTTGTTATTTGTCCAATGTCTTATATCACTAAAATAAATTTTTCAGTAAAAGAGGATACGAAAATGAGAAACAATGTTTTGTAGTTTGTAATAAAGATTTCCGAAGGAAGATGCTGAGTGAGGAGTATTTTCCACTACTGTGTTTTTTTTGTCCCGGATGGTATCAGTTTTGGATTGGTTGTTTTTTTGTTTGTACTTTTACAGTAATATGGATGTTTTGGGAACACAAGGTGTCTAAATGAAAAAATATTTGAAATAATGTTTTTCTAGAGCGAAATAGAGAAGGCCGTAGGTACAAATTTCCGCTTAGGATACTATCAGTTTACTGTTGTGGCGCCTAAAATCTTGATTATCTTTACATTTGTACATGTTGTGACATTTATCACGAAAGATTAAAAGAAAACATTATAATAGTCCAGTAGATTTCCTCTATAATCTAGGTTATCTCTCTCTGAATGTTTGGAATTCGCTACTTGTCTATCTTTTTTCTTTGTCTAGAAGTCTCAATGAGCTAGGACTGCTACCAGGATATCATAAAAGGAAAGGAGCAATAGATTAGAGAGTAAACTAATACAATGTACTCAATACAATGTGTGTTTACTACAGTGTGTTTACTACATATAAATATAAGCAACACTGTTCATCTTACAATGAGGATATCAGGATTGCACAGGAGCTAATGACGTGACTTTGTATTGCGGGCGTTGCGTTGCAATCCCACACAACAGCCAGCCGCTTGAAAACTGCGTGCTGAAAGATTATATTGATAATTATTTCTGCTTTTATTGCTGTTGTTCTAAAGAAACTTATTGGAATAGGGATATGAGGATAGATGTTATTTTGGGGATTTAATGTCAACATTTGGATAACCCAAGGTATTTTCCACTCCATTAAACCGTAACAAAGTGATCGCACATTTGTTTGTCTGAAAGGTTAAAACCTCATGGAAGAATACATTGAGTTCCTAGATAGGGTGCTTGTCCCTACTAGCTCGATGGAAGAATAAATAATTCTGCCAAGCACTGCCAACCTAACAACAAAAACTTTTCTGCAGCAGTAATATTGTATGGGGTAGGTAACGTCCAATTGAGGGTAGAGTATTTTCGATAATGCTTCGATATCACAGGAAATGCCAGTGGCCAGGGCCTCCGAGAGGAATTACGGGCCCCTTCCCCCCCCCCTTATTTAACATTACCAAAACTATTACTGGAATTATTTAAAACTGACATTTCTCTAGAAATAAAATTAAATACATCTGCAATTGAACAGAGTGTAAAATTTATGTATTGTCTAAGGTACATTGGGACTTCCGGAGGCTACAAATTTTTGGACTGACAATATTTAAAAGCTAGTTTATACCTTAGAAATAGTGAATTTAGAAATTTGTCTATTGGGTTTTCTCAATAATAATTATTTGAACTATACTTAGGTATGTAACTTGGTTATTTAAAATTATAATTCGAGTAAAAAAATTATGCCGGGTCCCCCCATGCGACCACGGGCCCCTGACCAATTGTCCTCCGTGCCCCCCTAACGGGGGCCCTGCCAGGGACAGCGAGCATTTTCAACGTAGCCAAATTTGCCGGGCCATATGTTAATAGTATTAAAATAATACTGCATAAAAACTTGTTGAATCTTTAACAAAGTTCAAGCCATCTCACCCTGCTATACATTGCCTTTCAAAGTTGCTCAAGTTACGAGCTTCTTTAGTTGCAACAAAAAAAATGTCCACAAGACATTGTTGGCGTCCCCAAGCATAAATACATAGTTCAAACATAGAAAATACGTAATTGTTAATAGAAACACATGGTATAAATGAGTTTTAGCCTTTGAAAATTAGGTATTTATTTCTTGAAATCTAAATTAAGCTATTTTTGTTGATTGCTATACACAAAGATTTCCGCGTCTCGAAATTCCCTAAAGTTCAAGTAAGTATTTTGAAATTGCATGAACACCATATATTTAGGCTTTACCGATAAAAAAATTAAAAAAGTAATCAAAGGTCTCGTTACAAGAGTACCTAATTCAGAGGACACAATATGGAGTTTATGCTAATTTATAGCATTGTTTATTACATTGGTATAAACTCTGACTCTACTAGGACCTTTTGTGATGAAGAATTCACCTGATTTCTACAACCAATCATAACAACAAAAGCCAACCGCTGCCATTCTGAGAGTTTTGCACAGAAAAAAATTCCTGCCGCCGGTGGAGATCGAACCCACCTTTTCACGCATATGCATCTAAAGCGTTAGCCACTAGACCATGAGGAGACCCCTTGGTGTTAGCCACTAGACCACGAGGAGACCCCATTAAGGGAGCATTTGTAGTTATTTTAAACAATACATTTAATATTATGTAACTAGTTATATATTGAAATAAATATTTTTTTTTTTTTTTAAGTATGATACCAAATTTAAGTTAAACTGAGAATTTTTCAAGTTGAAATTGAATTTTTTTAAGGTTTAACGGCGTATCAACAATTGAGCTATTAACACCAGGCTATCTATAGGTTGCCGCCTTTTCATAATGCCAACAGCATGTGGTCGGTCACCCATTCAGGTACTGACCATGCCCGACGTTGCTTAACTTCGGTGATCAACGGCACTGGCTATGTAACTTCGGTGCACTCAATGTGGCTCAAAACAAAGCTTAAGTTTAAAAAAGTGGCTTTTTGAATAAGTTTCAATTGTGTATTGCCTCATATTTGGCTCTTTTGGGTGTCAACCACTGGCTAATACAAACAGACATTTGCATGGACTTGCTTCCCCGCTCCCTGTTGACATTTTACCTACATCGCTTGTTGCAGTACTAATGTTGTTATATAAGGGAAGCAAGGCAGCCTTCTAGCTTGGAGACAGCACCGAGCTACATATTGCTTCCATCTCTTGGCAAATGGTGAATGTATAAACAAGTCAAAACAAAATTAAGATTACATTTTTATTTAAAAGACATATTTGTAGCATTTACATAGTTTACAGAAGCCTACTTCATTGAAAAATTATAATTAAGAAATAAATTAGTCTTTAAAATAATTAAAGAAAATGGCTGTGTTTAAGAATTAGATTATACCTATAAAATGTGATTTGTTATGAGAAGAATGCCAGGATGACAAGGTTTAAATTTAAAAGGTTTAAAGAGGCTGCTGGCATTAAGAATTT
The DNA here is from genome assembly GCA_946811695.1 of Gonocerus acuteangulatus. Classification (NCBI taxonomy): domain Eukaryota; kingdom Metazoa; phylum Arthropoda; class Insecta; order Hemiptera; family Coreidae; genus Gonocerus; species Gonocerus acuteangulatus. The sequence continues at coordinate 64,169,634 of OX328127.1, read as the reverse complement.
GAAAATGACCTGAAGGCTAAAACGTTATATGTAAAAGATGATGTAAATAAATGACACACTTAGGTCTGAGGAATTGATCATACCAAGGTGTTTTTAAATTAAGAATTCATTATTTATTCTATGAATCTTCTTTTTATTTTTTTTAAATTTTTAGATTTATTTAAAATACACAAAAAAACTGAAGTTTTTAGAAATACTGAGTTGTAATGCCAATAATCAAGCCAAAGAATTACCAAGGGAGACAGAACTTCAACAAGGCATGGATAAAAATGACGAGAAAATTTCACTTGCAAATGCTTGCAAAACCCCCTTCCAGAAGATTAGAGAAAGACCCAAATCCTCTATTCTATGTAAGTGATTTCTCAGAAATAAGGCTAAACTATAAATTCAGGACAACATAAGTGCTATGGTATATGCACTCCGTGCCTAACGCCGTGGGTTTGATTCCCAATAGGGGTGATGGCTTCTCTTTCGAAAAACGAAAAAGCATCAGCCCTATCCTGGCTAGAAAAGGAGCCATCATCCTGTAGTTAACCTGTCCTAAAATTTGTTGTCAATAATAAATGGACGTTAAAATATAAATAAATAAATTATTAATACAGGCAAATAAAATACTTCGTGAACATTTTATTTTTGTTGATCCTAAAATTCTAATTTAACTGTTTTGATTAATTTATACCCCATTCAATAATACTTAATGAACACAGAAGCATTGGGCACATGATAAATTCACCAAATTGTTAGGAAAGAAAACGTCGTAGTGCTTATAGTTTTGTATTATGAGGCTTCCAGGTAATTTGTTTATGGATGTCAAGGCAAAGAGAATCAAATGAAACCACTTTCAAGGTGATATATTTAATATTTTTTGAGAAAATGTCAAAAAACTAGAGTTTTTGTTTTGGTTTAGTTCAAAAACAACAGAGGGACCTTTCTCAAACTAAAATATCAAGCCAAACTTGTTGACAACTTAGCTTCAAGTTACAAAACCCACATTGAATTAGTCTTATCATGGGCATATATAGAAAATAATTTGGGGGGAGCATTTGGGGGGTTTGAAATACTAAAAATCTAGAACTTGGAATATCTAGCCAATTAAATCGCTATTGCACTCCAAAAAAATATTTTTTCTAAACTAAGTTATCTTATTTAATTTATTTTTAAGGTTTCTAAGACACCTTTTTACCGATTAAATCAAAATTTTGGGGGTACTGCAGACCCGTTTAATATACGTCCATGAGTCTTATCGAAATAGCAATTTTCTCCCTTTTTCTACAGAAAATTTAGAAAATTCACTAGGGAAAAATTGGAAGGAAAATTTTTATTTTATGTTTGAAAAGACTTAAGCACTCTTTATATATGAATAATGAATAAAAAAAAAAAAAAAGTACACAGGCTTTCTATCGGAGTAATAAAACCACTAATTATTGTATTTTGTTTCTGGTTTCTTTCAAGTTGATTTCATCCAATCCAGGTTGTTTTTTGTTTTTTTAATAAAAAATTGTTTTGTTCTATTATCCTCTACTGTAGTAAAGAAAACATTATAAATTATTCATCTATGCCATTTATACAGTGCCAGTGATGAGAACAATATGGGGTCAGATTTTATTCTTTTTTTAAGTTAATTCGGCCAACAGTCGTGCCACATTGAATATACTGGTTTCCTGTTGATCTCCTAAGTTAAGCAATGTCTGGCTAAGACCTGTACCTGGATGGTTGACTGTCTGTGAAAACCATATGCTGTAGGCATCATAGACAGGCAGCCTGTAGAGAGGCCGGTGCTAATAAAAAAGTTTGTAATACTACTGGAAAGGAATAGCATTATTAAACAAGTTATTGTTTTATTTCTATATCTATAATACTAACAATATAGAGTGCTCAAAATGTGAAGTTCTGGGTTTAACACCCATTGAGGCCTCCAATACCATTGAGAGTTACTCCTACATTAAATGAATTATATTCGACTCAATCTTTTATAGAGAACTTTGCCGGTTCCAATAGAACCTGCCACTCTCAATCATAATGCCAGCAAGAGACTCCGCCTACTAAGTCGTGTTCCTCCAGGGAAGTACACTCAAAAATACAGGCCAGAGTGAGTTTCAATAATTACTTTATTTATTTTTTTGTGTTCTGCGCTATTGTGATGTACGCCTTGTATGAGTACAAGGTATACATTGCCTTATGTTGTTATAATATTATGTGTATACTGTTATATTACATTATTGTCAAGTAGTCAGGGAATAGTCGGGATTCGGCTAGGTAAGATCAATAAGATTTTTGTAGAAATCCATATTCAAGACGTTTCGGCTACTCTTTGGGAGCCGCCGTCACTAATGAAAGCCGTGGATAGGGAAAGACCAAAGTTAGCAGTTAAGTGACCACAGTGAAAACATAGTGAAATGTCCTGAATATATAATTTTACAAAAACCGTATTGATGTTTCCTGACTACTTATAACATTGATGGCTACACTACATTATTGTGTATATATGTATACATTATGTATATATTCTTACATTACATCCATGTGTTTATATTTACATTATGTGCATATTAAGTATTTTTGGATAATGAAAAACTTTTCCGTATGACCTATTGTCCTGATACCAATATGAAACTGGTTTTCAGGGGGTTATCAGAAAGTTCTGATTTTCTGCCTGTGTTAGACTATTCGTGTCTCTAGATGACTCTGTATTAACATAAAATATTTAGTTGCATTTAAATGAGGTTGTATAATCCATTGTTGTGTGGATAGTGTATTACTGAGTTCATGTGATGGCCCCCTTAATAAATTGCATACGTTCTGGGGTATTTTCAAGGAACGTCTTCTCATACAATCTGTGAGTAAATGTTTTATCAAAAGAGTAGTATTGCATATTTCTGTTCTTATTTCGTCATTAAGGAACTGCGCTTCTTACAACATATTAAAGTATTATTAATCTCACAATCAACAGTACCTAGAGCTGAATGTCTAAATCAACTTGCAAGCCGTAGAACTTCAAGGTATTGTAAAACTAGGAAGACTTTTTAGGGTGTTCTCTCCCAGCAAAACTCTCTTATGAAAATAGGAAGGAAAACTCTCTTATAACATCAAGCTGCTGACTTGATTCAGAATTGCTGACTAGAAATGTCTATAAATAATCTAAAGGGTTAGGTCCACCAGTAAAGGGTCTCACCGTGTTTCCATATGAAATCTACACTGGCGTCTTTCTTGACTTTGATGTATTTATTTTATTTCTAGTTCCTAGAAATAATTTTTCGTCAATTATCAAACCTCTAACTGTACTCGTTTAGAGGGAATAAGGGTTGAAACCCCTAACTTCAAAGTCGTTTTTCTATGAAACTATACTAGATCTTTAAATGAAACCAACATGAACTGAAGCTATTAATTAGGTGTACCTTGCGTATTTTTTTCATAATTTTCGGACCACTTATAAGGTAAGAAAAAAAATTGTGAAGATTTGAGGGGCGGTTTTCCCAAACTACCCCTCAAAGCCCACCTACCAAAAAAATCACGTAAAATCAGTAATTTCTCAACTATCATCCGTAAAAGTTTCATAAATGTGTGAAAGGTGCATCATACATAAAATTACAAAAATCCTATATTCATAGCTAAACACTTAAAACCAGATGTATCGCAAATATCTCAAGTTACTCTTAGGATGTCTTTATTATTCAAATATGAACCCTCAGATTGCTCAGTGCATAATCTGTATTATACAGATCGAAAAACTATTGTCATATTGCAAGCCACTAAAATAATAAATACTAAAAACCTTCATTTTCTACAAAAGATAATTAATCTTAATCACTATTTTCCTCAATAGTTTTGGACATTTGGAACAAATGTTACCTCGCTGTTCTATTAGACGACAATAAAAACGATATTCATGTTGAGTACTTTAAGAAAATGGCAACATATTAAGGATTAAAGTTCGTTATTGGCACTTCAAGAGCAAGAAATATCGAATGTATCATTGAATACAATTTTTTTTTATTTTTAATTTTATTTTTTTAATGGACTCGTTCACACTAGACCGTGGTCCGGGCCGAGACACGGTGCAGCAATCATATACGCAAAAAACACGGACCCGGCCCGGTGTAGCGTGAACGAGTCTATTGAAAATGCTAGTGAGATTGTTTCACCTTGTTCGAGCACATCACCTTAGTTGCGGGTGCTCATAAATAAATGAATTAAAAAAAATCGCCGTGTTCCGTCCGGGCTCCAGCCGTGAACCGGCCCGGACCCTACACGGTCTAGCGTGAATTGACCTTTATGAGCATCCATGCGCAACTAAGGCGATTCACTCCAAACAGTTATTGCATATATACATCAGTTAAAATAATACATTCATACATCTATAATCAAATGGTATTATTCGTATACATCTAGTTGACCAATTACTTATAAATCGGATTACATATTCGTTCATTACTTATTTTTCGTTCTTTACAGTTTACCAAGTGACGCAATACCTTTGTTTTGTTTTTTATTGTACTTGTTTGAATATAATAGAGACATGGGATTTTTTTTTTAATTCAATTACAAGGGCATAAAAAGATACTCTTGTGATTACGCTAATGGAAATAGGACCATAGGCTGCTGTTCACATGTAGCCTCGATAATTTATTTCTTATCACTTGCTCGTTACTAATAAAAAAAAATTAACCCCGCGGAGATATTAACACATTGATTCGAAGTTACAAGTGATAACAAAACTATTGAGGAAAATAGTGATTAAGATTAATTATCTTTTGTAGAAAATGAAGATTTTTAGTATTTATTATTTTAGTGGCTTGCAATATGGCAATTGTTTTTCGATCTGTATAGTACAGATTATGCACTGAGCAATGTGAGGGTTCATATTTAAATAACAAAAACGTCCTAAGAGTAACTTGAGATATTTGCGATACATCTGGTTTTAAGTGTTTAGCTATGAATATAGGATTTTTGTAATTTCATGTATGATGCACCTTTCACCCATCTATGAAACTTTTACGGATAATAGTAGAGAAATTACTGATTTTACGTGATTTTTTTGGTAGGTGTGCTTTGAGGGGTAGTTAGGGAAAACCGCCCCTCAAATCTTCACAATTTTTTTTCTTACCTTATAAGTGGTCCAAAAATTATGAAAAAAAATACGCAAGGTACACCTAATTAATAGCTTCAATTCATGTTGGTTTCATTTAAAGATCTAGTATAGTTTCATAGAAAAACGGCTTTGAAGTTAGGGGTTTCAACCCTTATTCCCTCTAAACGAGTACAGTTAGAGGTTTGATAATTGACGAAAAATTATTTCTAGGAACTAGAAATAAAATAAATACATCAAAGTCAAGAAAGACGCCAGTGTAGATTTCATATGGAAACACGGTGAGACCCTTTACAGTTGTCATACCTGTTGGCGGAGACCGTCCTCACTGGCATGATGAGCGCTTTCAACGTAAGCAACTTACTTCGCCCCAATATAAATACCCTGACAAGACAACCCAGATTCAGTACTAACTTAACAGTGGCTTGAGAATGATGTACTTACATCGAAAGTGCTCGCCGATGCCAGTGACAAGGGTCTCCACTAACAGGTATGACAACAGAAATATCTATGTTTCATTACCCACGTAATAATGAACCACCTCATGTTTTATAATCTTTATTTTTAAAATCAGAGCAATTTTGAGATTATAGCTATTCATATACAACTTATGCAAAAAATAAAAAATAAATAAAAATCAATTTACGAATGAGAGAACAAAATAGAAAAAACATCTTAAGTCCTTCATTGATTAATGATCATAATATATTATATATTTATAGTCATTTCAGATTATTCATTTTTCAGGCCACCACCAGATCATTATGTGCAAGAACATAATTTGATATATGAGCCCACACCAAGAATATTGGAATTATCGCAACAACATAGAGAATCTAAAAAGAAGAAGAAAAAAAAGAAGAAGTAAGAAATTGTAGAAGACAAACCTATATAACCTTTTTCACAATTTGGTCCATATACTTTTTTCCTTACAGGAATTTTTAGTGTTGTTATTCTATAATTTACATGTCCTTTTTTGTCGAAACTTCTTACACAATAAACATAAATGTTGTTGAAAGTTTGGGGAAAATATTTAAAAAAACAAAAAACAAAAAAAAAAAAAAAAAAAAAAAACAAGCAACATCAGTATAAAAGTGACTATCACTTACTTAAAAGTAATTATAAATTTAACTTTTCTGAATTGTTTATATATTTTTATCCTTGGCTCATACTATTAATATTTAAAATAATCTTTATTTGTTATGGTAAATTGGTTCTCATGTAGTTTTGATGATCTGAATGGGCAAGGTAATAAGAAAATAAATAAGTAGGTAACCACTAAGGTTTAGGTAAGCAGGTAAAATAACAGATTTAATCATCTTTTGCTTTTAGAGGACTTCATTTAAGAAAACGTTTTCCCTGCAAAAAGAATAATTTTGCCTTTTCCTTATGAACCTGCTCAAGAGAAAAATCACTCCATAGAAACAATGCATTTAAAACATTACTAAAGTCGGGAACCAAATTTGATCACAATCACTCATTGTACATTTTTGACAAATCTACATCCAAACCTGTTTTTAGTATGTACATATAATATATGTTTGTTTTTTTTTTATATGCCTTAATTCTTAAAAAGAAAGTTTAAGACTATTTTGTTATTCTGCCTTCTTAAATTTGTATGCTCTGATAATTCAGTTTTATTTTAATTTTGTTATTGCAGAGTTAAAAGATACTCCAGAATATCCAAAAGAAAGGATAAGAGGCCCGCTGTTGTTCGAGCCGAGTGGCTAGCTCAACGAGCGATACCAAAAAAAATACCTCAACCACCCCCAATTCCCAAATGGGTAAATAAAAATATTCAATAAAAACATTGCACAAGATGGTTATTTTCGTGAATTGTATTCAATTTAACTTTATAGAAAAGAACAACCGAACCACTGTCACCAGAAGAACGTGAAATCAGGATAGCTGAATTAGCACAGCCATCACCAAGATATTTAGAAAAACCACCAGTATGGGATCCTTATGAGGTTATTTCATTCAGCCATAATCTTTTTTCAAATTTCAATGGAATTAGAACCTTTTTTTCAGTGTACAAAAAGAATTAATTTAATTTGGCAGACTCTTGTCCAAATTACAAAGAATAAGTGCAACTGGGTCTCACCATGGTCTACTGGCTAGCACTTTAGATTTTCATGCGGGAGATGGAGGTTCGAGTCCCACCAGCAGCAGGTATTTTTTGCATTGCAGGGCCCATTGAGGTTTTTTCCTGCGCCATGGATTTCGGTGCTAATGGCCCAGTTGTCGGTGTGCGGTAAAATAAAATAAAAAAATAAGTGCAACTTGGAGGACCAGTGTCATCTCAGTGCTTTCTACAAGTAGCTTATAAATTATGACTGGTGATTGTGGCTGGTTGTGAGAAACTCATAATATTTCACCATCAATGGAACATAACCAACACTTCCAATACTTCGAACGATATTTTCTCCGACTGAGGTGGTTCCATAAAAATTGACACCTAAACCTTATAAGAACGAAATTTATGAGGCTTTGAAATGATCACTTTCAACTAACATGATTTCTCTACCGTTTTGGAGATATTTAAGAAAATATCTTACAAAACTGCTTATGTTACTGATTTTTTTTCATTGCACGCTTATTTATTTTTGCTCACATCATGTGTTTTTCTACCTCTATTTGGTGCAAATATTGCACATATAATAAAGTAAGTAATAGACTTTTTTTTTTTCAAAATGGAATAAAGAAAATTAATTGCTTGTTTGAAGGTATCAAAAGCTGCTCAGAAGGCCAAGCCATCCAAAAGAACTGTAGAATTAGCAAGCCATCGTGAATTGCCCGAAGAAGCCCAATTGGATCTTGCCTATAAACCATTTACAATTCAGAAATCAGCTCTACGATGTAAAGGTATTTTTTGCCAGTTTAATCAACATATTCCTCTCAGAGAATTCAGGGTGGAGTAATTTAAAACTTGTTGTTTGTGTCAAAACTATAGTGGTGACAATTCTTGTTGCCATGAAAATTGGTATATAGCATTCCCATAACAATGAATTGGATGAATTCGTTAATAAACAAAGCCAGCCCATCAAAAGAGAGAGGTTTTACTTCGAACCCAAATTACTAATATGCCCCTAATGGGCACAATATTTTACATTGCAATGAAACTTTTTATATGTTGTGCTCATGAAAAGTGAAAAATGTTTTGTAAAATAAACTAAATCCCCCCCCCCATTAGAAATGGGGGTTTACTTCGGCATCCAATAATTAATTTGCCCTCACTAGCCATTATTTTTACTTCCTTGCAACAAAAATTATTACATATCATCCCCAACGAATGGGGAACAAGAGTTGTTGAAAAAAAAAATCAGGCCATTACTCCAGAAAAATTTAAATAAAAATATTAATAATTGAGTGAGCTCTTCATTGAAAATATACAGCAAATTTATTCACGTATATTTCGTATTTTCACAGGTTATTTTAAGAAAATGCTTCACAAAAGTCGTGTACAATAAATATCTTGTTTAAGAATGAAGTTCCTGCTTGACGAACTTTTTTTTAAAAGAAAAGCCACCACCCTCAGTGATAATTGAATTGACAACCCTAGGCACATAGAGTTAGCACCCTGACACTCACATGAATCAGGCTTCACTATTAAATAAAAAAGTAACAAAAAGCACTAACACTGGATCTGATTGCCAACAAAGTAACTGTCGAAATGTTGTTACTGGAGGTTATTCCCGCTCTACCAATCTCCCCCCCCCCAAAAAAAATTTCCTGGCCAATTTTCTGATGTTCTATCAATATGACAAGATTAGGGTTAAAAAGTACACATTTTTTATTTTATTCATGCTTTAGATCTCTTATTTTTTATTTATTTTTTTAATTTGGATGAATTTAATCAATAAAAAAATGAATGACTCAATTTACACATTTCTTTATTAACGTTATGTTTTTAAAATACATGCTTTTCTCAATATAGCCACAAAAAGAATAAACGAATTAGCTGAACCTGTTGTTAAAAGGAAAGCTGTCGATATGGATGTTAAAGAAGACGCTTTTACAGTACCGAAGAGAGCACTCAAAGCAAAATGCACCAAACGGACAAAGGAGCTTGCTCAGCCTATAGTACGAAAAGGAGCAGATTAAATCTAAAGACTAGTTTCTTTTCTGTGATCTTCATAATTGAATATTGTATTATATTCAAAATACATTTTTTTTTTTTTTTAAATGCTGTCTTTTAATAAAAACACAAGGGCCCAAATCTCCTCTGAAATGTACCCACAATTTCTGATCATACTTATTTTCTGCCTTGTATTCATAATATAAAAATCTTAAATAATTTCTGGAACATCTGTCCTTTTTTATAAAATTATTTAGAGAAAGGGTGTATCCAATACTAAACAAGATAAATGAAATTCAAAGGCATAATTATACCAATCACCAAATTCTATCTAAAACGTGAAGGCTTTAAGAACAACTTTCTCATCCAATTAATAGTTAATAGGAACGTTCAATCAATTGGACTACCTCAAAAGCAGTTGTAATGCCTTTTCTTTTTTCCAAAGAAAAGCCACCACCCCTAGTGGGAATCGAAACCACGCCCCTTGGGCACAGAGTGTTAAGTGCTCATGACTTAAAACTCATGGCTAGCGGGCCTCCAATTTACTCATTAAATAACAGTAGATACAGTCCTGCTGGGCAACCACTAAGGGATACCAGATACACGGAATCTGGCTGATTATAAATACAGAGACTTGATTGAGAATGAGAACAAGCAGCAAAGAGGAAAATAAATTAGGGTTACATTAATTAATAAGACGGATACCAAGGGTAATATTCAGCATTTGTCAATTTCAAATCAAAGAAGAAGAAAAGTGTAGATTTTGGTGCTCAGGAGACGACATTTTAGAGAGAATACATACCTTATTTAATAATTAGTCTTCTTAATTATTGAAGGTAAAATAAATTAAATATACCCATTCTCAGTAAAAACAATTTATTTACCATAAATGTCAGTATGTGTGTGTGTGTGTATATATATATATATATATATATATATATATATATATATATATATATATATATATATATATATCACATCCTGCGTGTGCATTTATACATTAATGAGTATATACATACACAGACATAAACATACACCACCTTCATCTTTCCTAATAAAATAAAATGAAAAACAGCGTTTTTCCATTAGATGACAGATCACATTAAATAAATTTGTTTGTGTACATATACATACATATATATATATATATATATATATATATATATATATATATATATATATATATATATATGTACACATACAAAACATTTATGAGTATACAAACATACATAACCTTTGTTTTACCTAATAACATGAAAAACAATGTTTTTCAATCAGGCGACAGATCACATTTAATGTGAGAGATTAAGTTTAAGAAAGACAATTGCATTTCTTTGAATCTGTCGATGACTAGTCTCTTAAACAAATTAAAAATACATTCTCTAGAAAAGGAAAAAATATTAAATTTGAATAAAAAAAAAAATAAAAAATAACAAGAAATAAATAGACCAACTTATTTCTCATTCCTTTTTTTTTCAAGTATGCACAGATGCAACAAAGGGAAGTAGTTAACAAAATATTCGAGAAATTAAATAAGTTCCACCTAATTAAATCAGAGTTCTACTATCAATATGTATTTCACTAGTATTTTTGCTAATTATGTGTATATATATATTTTTTTCATTTATATGAATAGCATGTGCCAAATTCTTATTTTAACTGCTTCCCTTTTTTTATACATTTTTTTTTTTTTTTTTTTTTTTTTTTTTTTTAGATTTTTTGTCAATTTTTTAAATAAATAAATACACTTTTTATTAAAAAAAAAATTAAAAGAAATGTAAGCAAAAGGCTTTAGTTAGTAATAATTCCAGCTTCTCGAAGGACCTCTATGACTTTGAGTGGAAGCTGAGGTACAGCGACTTGGCTCTCTTGTGGGAAACGAGAAAATAGAAGTCGAAAAGTATTCAACAGAACTTCTTTCCCCTCTGAAAACAAATTGCAAATTATAACTCGTTCATTGCTAATTCATAATAAGAATAAGGTCTAAGGTCATTAGCACCAAAAAATAAGTTAATAGTAATAAATTTGTTTAAAAACATTGTCAGTTGCCTATTGAATATGAGAAGACTCATATTTAACCCTTACGAGACGGTAAGCCACATGACCTTAGAGGTCTTTCCAACCCTACAGTTACGAGGGGACGATATTAAATAGCAGTGCCACTTCTGCCCCCATCTCTTCTTATTTATCGTAAAATGCTCTCGTTATTTTTTTTCTTTAAAATTCCCCTCCATAATTTTTTCATCTTGGGCTTTGGACCTGACAACAACAGGCTTAAAAACTTTTTTTTTTTACTTTTTAAACTTTTTTTGATTGGCATAATGTCTAAAGTACATGATCTCTATGTACACATTAACTGATAAAACATAAATAAGGCTGATAAAAGGGACCAGAACTATGCAATAGGACCGGGTATTAGAGGGAAACCCCCAATCAATAGGCTCAAACTGCATTTTTATGAACTCAAGCAGATACAACAGTGACTAGAGCTTATAAAACATATGGTTAGAAATCGCAAAAAGCTCCCACAGGGGTGGCTTCCAGTCTCGGCCCGCTGGCACAAAAATGGCTAACACTCTCTAAAGGGTTAATAGAAATATTTATAATTTATAACCATATATCACCAGCAGTTTTGTTTTTTAAATCACACTTTCTGCTGACATAGACCAGGAAGTAGGAGGAGTTAATATACAATGGTGCGAGTTGGTAGAACACTCGACCAATTCAAACTCTGACCCACATTAATGATTTTATAGTTGTCATTCAAGGATTGGAATCAGATTCCCAGACTGTCCCTAGGCACACCCATCCCTTAAAAGGGAGAAAATCAGGGCCGGAGCATAGTACTGACAACTCTATCTCCCAAAAGTGCTGTATGTTCAAGAATCCGATACATCTGCAGTATCAGCCCCTCAAGTCCTGTTGCAGGACTTTTTTCTTTTTTTTTTATATATTGCAATATAAATGAAAAATAGAATGAACTATCAACTTTACCATCGTCTGGAGAATGTGAATAAAGAGTAAAGCCAGCAGCTTGAATAAGAAGATACACTTCAGGCCGAGCTATATCAGGAGCTACTTCGACAACATGACTTATAGCCTTCATCACCCATATGTCCTCAGAGTAATCCTCTTTAAGAGGTAATTGAGCAACAAAGGCTCGGAACACCTGGAATATATTCATAGTATTATTTTTTTCATGTTTTAAGTATAATCATAAACAAGTAGAATATGACATAGTAGTGAAAATTTTGTTGCTTTTTATACTTAGTTAATCCAACTAAGAAAAGTACGTCAAGCAGGAGCTGCATAACTAATCACTTCCCTCAGCAAAGTGGTTAGTTAAACCCACACTACTAAAGAACGTGTTTAAACTACAGTCCGCTCAGTTAGATAGAATAGTTCTAACCCCGCATGCGCGAAATTGTGAGGGAAATATTGCTGACGGTTCCGTCATTTGCATTTTCATTAAAATAACCAACACACTACTTTACACTCAATAAAAACTGGTTATGTCTCGTTTAGGACTAGGGAAGGAAGAGGACAGGCAAGGGAAAGAGTGTTTAATATTTATCAATACTTAGCCAAAGCTAAGGCTAAAAACAATTTAAGCTATAGCCTGTTCAAAAAGATGGTTTATTTGGAGGAAAAGGGTGTGGCATTTATTCCCCATGCAAGAAATTGGCAGTAAAAATTCTCTCTGTCATAACCTTACAGCTAGGAGGTTTAAAACATTTTTAGTCTTAGCTTTGGCTAAGTATTGATAAATATTAGACACTATTTCCTTTGACTGACCTCCCAAAGCCTTCCTAGAGTTAAATGAGACACAATCTGTTTTTATAATGCTTTACGTACCGTGTTGTTCCTTGAAATGAGTTTGAAAATAGTGGGACTATTTCCCTCAAAATTTCACAGATGCGAATTGAACTTATCCGTCTTTCTGAACAGGCTATAACCTATATAAAAGTCCGTCTCGCAGGACTGCATCATCTTAGCGCGGTTCCGTTCATATCCCTAGTCTAATTTGGAAAGATTAAAATAGAAGCAGTTATTATTTTGGTTCCACCAGTCTTTTTTTTTTTAATTAATTATTATAATGGCGTGTCAACCCTTAAGGTCACTAACGCCATTCCTGTGAGTAGTAAAGTCTTGAAAGGTCATGATTTACAATCTTACCTGGAAGGGTCTGTTACACTAGAAACGGACCCGCTAGTGACAAGGTCTTGGAATCTTGGAAATCTATATTTCTAACAATAAATTGTTTTTGTTATTTTACTTAACCAGTTTTATTGTCAAATACATTATCCAACTATAAGCAATTAAAAAATAACAAGAAATAAAACAGACAAAAAGAACCATTGCAATAAACGAAATCAATTAATTTAAAGCTTTAAGCACTTTTTTCTCCGATTGACATCGCCTAATTAAAACTTTCTTCAGAACCTTTTTTGTAGAGCATTTAGTAAGCTTCCGAATGGTAATCTTCCGCTTCACAAGATTGTCAACGGTTTTCGAGATACTAACGAAATTATACAAAGTTACCAAAACTTTTTTTGTCTGTTAATCAAATATTTTATTCTAACCCTTCCTTTACTCTAAACGTAACAAAAATTTCAACATATTAGTGTTGATGAAACTCGAACATGCAGAAAATGTTTCAACTGTATCCCATAATTCTAAGTACCAAAATCAAAGACAAAGAACCCTCCCAAGGAAGGACGCTAGGCAGTTGAAAAGCTATATATCTTGGAAATCCATATCTCTAACATTAAATTGTTTTTCTTATTTTTCTTAACCTGTTTTATTTTCAAATACATTATCCAACAATAAGAAATTAAAAAATAACAAGGAATAAAAAACAGACAAAAAGAACAGTTTGAATAAGCGAAATCAATTACTTTAAAGTTTTAAGCTCTTATTTCTCCGATTGACATCGCCTAATCAAAACTTTCATTAGAACCTTTTTTTAGAGCATTTAATAAGCTTTCTAATGGTATTCTTCCGTTTACCAACATTCTCAACCTTTTTCGAGATATTAAGGAAAGTATACAAAGTTACCAAAACTTTTTATGTCTGTTAATAAAATATTTTATTCTAACCCTTCCTTAACTCCAAACGTAACAAAAATTTCAACATATTAGTTTTAATGAAAGTAGAACATGCAGAAAATGTTTCAACTGAATCCCATGATTCTAAGTACCCAAACCAAAAACGGTATTCAAAAACTATTTTTCCAATTTTCTCGAAAACGGTAAAAGCTATCGCCTTGAAAATGGTTTCATTCGTTTTCCTAGCCCAAGAAGCCTATAAAACGAGTACTTCCAAGCTTATGAACTCAAAAACTTTGAAATAAAATTCTGCTGGTTAACGAACTTGACCTTTTAAATTGGACGACGGATTTTTGTACCAAATTTCATCACAATCGGACCATTAGGGAAGCCAGAAATGAGCGAACAGACAAATATATATATATATATATATATATACAAATTTGAACCACCGTTATTTTCGGTCTCTAGGGGTTCTGAAACGCGAAATTTTCTAGTCGGCACTTTCGGATTGTTTCATTGTATCAACCTTATAAGCGGGGTTCCTCCCTATGGGGGAGGGAGGAACCGCGCTAAAAAACAAAGTAAACAAATATTTTTCCTCGTTAATAGTTGTTATGACCAGTTTAATGAATTATTAATTTTTTATTTTATTTTGTTTTGGAGAAACTTCGACTTCTAACGGACCGATTTCCCTTTTCTTTTTACAATAAATGTTCCTCATTAGTTGGGTATGATATCTACTGAGTTTTGTTGCAAGGAAATAAATGTAACAGCCAGTATGGGAAAAGTAATAATTTGGTTCTGGATTTTAACCCCTGTTTCTAATGGATTGATTTAGTTTATTTTTAGAACACATCTTTCTCTTTAGATTAGCATCAAGGATATTGACTTCCGTTGCAATATAACCAAATTTCGACCATTAGGAGTCTGAAGTGAGCCCCTCTCCAGAAGGGCTGAATATGCTGGTTAATGAACTCTTCCAGTCTTTTGTTGTGAAAATACTGTATACCAAGCTTTTAAGGGTAGAACAAAATTTGTGGCTGCTATTATATTAACACACACACGCACACATATTATTAAATTTACTAGCTGAATACCCGTGCTTCGTCACGGCAGATAAGTAGTTATTTTATTGCGTTAAATAATGTATCATTAAAATTACGTTACTTTACAATTTTGAGCAGTTTATTACAGCACAGTTCCCGTCATACTATATTATATTCAATGAGCGTTAAAATTTAAAAGTTTATATTTCCAAGAAGTCATATGGTAACACCCAATATATTTACGAGTATTACCAAGGTTATAGGCGAGGAGGCTGTGCAAGGGTTCTGGATATTATTACCTCACCTGGAAAACCTAAGGATATGCCATACATCACGGTTTGACCGGGGCTGTCCCGGTATTTTGCAATTGTTTCGGTGTCCCGCCCGGTTTTATCAATGTCCCGGAAAAGGCTGTAAGATGTAAAAAGTAATGAATTCATGTTTATAAGAATCTTTTTTAAATCGGTTACTTTTCTACAATTACAATTTTTACTACTGCTCACAGTGTCAAAGAAATGAGAAGTAATCTAACTGTAAAACGCTGGAACTACCTGCACAGCGCTGCCAGCTGCCAGACACTACTATTTGGCTGAGAGATTATTTTAAGAAAATCAAGTAGCAAAAAAAGTTCCGTTCTTATTTTTAAGGTTTGGGTAGACTAACAGTTTAGGATTCCCCCTTCCCGTTAGTTGCTAGGCTTAAAACTCACCAACCATTTTGCTTATAATTTGTACTCTTTTTATCCCCCCCCCCTGGTATGCCCATCCCATATTAATGTGTCTCGGTTTAACTCTCCAAAAATATGGCAAGCCTATCTGACGGGGACAGGCAGAAAAGAAACGCAATTAAAACTCTATAAGGGACAGTTAATTTCTAGTAATTCAATCATAGTTGTAATTAACCTCAATTAGAAATAAAACTATGAGATAGATAATGTAAGGTAACAGCTGTTCTTTATCGCCCTAGCAACGCAGGCTGCCTAGACTTGCCTTCTCTAACCAACTCAAACTTTAACCCCCCCCCCTAAAAATGCTTAAAAATACGAATATCAAAAAATCCTTTCTTAGCGATCGCCTACATTATATAGGGAGTGTCCATGCAAAATTTCGAAATTTTCTGTCTAGCGGTTTGGGCTGGGCGTTGATAGATGAGTGAGTGAGTGAGTGAGTGAGTGAGTGAGTGAGTGAGTGAGTGAGTGGTATTTGACAAATATATAGTAGATTTTTAATTTTAAGGGGGATCATTTTTGGTATCTACAATAGAACGCTGATTATTCAAACGCCAATTATCTAAATCGACTCCCTAAAGCTACTGTTTTGACAATATTTGTTTTTATAGTTCAACCAATCAACTAGAGTGTTGCTTTCTTTGATTTTTTTAATTGTGGTTTATTGTGGTCGGTCATAATGACATTTTGGCTGTACCAATAGTTTGTTTCTATAACTGATCTATAGGTAAAGTATTTTGCAACATTAATAAATAATATTTTACAACATAATATTATCGTGTCTTTTTTATTAAAATTGCATGTCCAATTATCCGAATTTCCGCTCCCAATAATCCGAAGCACCCCCGGTCCCAATTAATGCGGATAATCGGCTTTCTTTGAAGAAATTTTTCAACAATTCTTTGGTGAGTGCAACCTTAATACCTATATCCTTTGGAAAGAGCTAACAGTAATGAGAGAGTGATTTTAAATAAATAACTTGTTAGATTAGATTTTAATGCTACTTTCTACCCCCACAAAATCAGAAAAAAAAAGATTTAATTTTATACATAAAAGAACAAAATTTGCATACTTGTTGAAGAGGTATTATTTCAACGTTGGTAAGGATCATCCTGGCTATAACACCGCAGGCGTTGTCCAAAACCTTTGGTTTGGACTCTGTGGCCAAAACCCCTGATAAAGCATTTAATACAGTGGGATAATGCCTGAAAATTGTTATTAAGGAAAATAAAACGAGTACATTGCTTATTTGAAGAGAAAATAGTGTTTCAAAGTAATTATGAATGTATATAAAAAAAAAATAGACTAATTTTACACACATTAATGAATTCATAATTTTAACTCACATTAAGCCCCTTTAGTAAATGGCACATTCTAGTAAAATATACTGGTATATTTAACCTCATTTGGTCAAATAAAATGATTTAAAATGTTATACTCTGTCATTATGATCTTGTTTGAAAAAGAGGCAGGTATGCAACTAATATTTTTTTTTTCGCACACTATCTATCACAAAATAGAAATAGTCATAACAAAAATCTATAACAATAATAAGTTTTAGTGATTAGTTTAAATAAACAGCAATACATACATCTCTTCAATTGAATGCTTCCTTCAATCAATACTGATTTTTTAAGGGACCTTAAAAACAGAAACAAATTAATGTTACATCCATTAGGTGCCCGAGGCTAGGTTCAATTATCCCTTCACGGAGCGTCTCTTTTGATACGGAAAGGGTTAACAATCATTTTGCGAGAGCAAATGTGATCCTCAGTTTGCCTCCATGAGCTAACTTAAACCTCAAAACTCTTTTTGTCCTTCTTCAACAATACTAAAGGTAATTTTGAATATTCTTGTGCATTAAAAAATGATTTTAAGAATTGAAGAATAATATAAGAATTTAAAAGGATACTGATACATATGATCTTTGCCATGGAAAGCCATTTCTCCAATGGCATAAAGGGCATTATTTCTAACGTTGGTGTCATCATCTTTGGTAAGCGTGAGTAGGTAGGGAAGAAGCCCACTTATATAAGAGCCCAACTGCAAACCGAGCCCAGACATGCACTCTGCTAAAACACCGATCGTATTTGCTCTTGATCCTTCGGCTTCTTCATCATCGGGGTCATCCTCATCATCCTCACTATGCAACTGAAATAACAATTATTCACAAAAATTACTTAAAAATACAATTGTATAGATAATAATGAAATGAGGGGTCTCCCGTGGTCTAATGGTTAGCGCCTTGGATTCATAAGCGGGAGATGGTGGGTTCGATCCCCACCTCCGGCAGGAATTTTCTCATCTCAAGGCTCGTTGGGAAAATTCCTCGCTGTACCCTGGATGTCGGCGCTAATGACCTAGAAGTAGATGCGCCGTAAAAAAAAAAAAATAAAAAATAAAAAAATAAATAATGAAATGAAAACAAATTCCAATAACTATAAAAATAAAATCTAAAGGAATAAAAAAAAAGTATGATATAAATTTATAAACATAATTAAAAGTTAACAAAAATAAAAATTCCCTAGTTTATAATTTATTCATAATTCAATTTGGTTCGATTTTTTTTCCTTTACGTTTTTAAATAATTTATATTTTTTCTTAACCCCTACTGTGTATAAAGTGTCTGACAGACACGAGGGAAATTTCAGTGAAGTATGTTGGCATCAGTGAGCATCTAGAATCTAAATGCTCGCGGCTGACAACATACTTCACTGAAATTTTCCTCTTATCTGTCAGACACTTTATATGCACCAGGAGTTGAACTTAAAAATATATAGAAATCACCATTTGTAATTCATAAAATAAAAAATGATAATAATGAACTATTATAAAACTGATTAAACAGCTTCTACTTCTAGCTTTAGCCTTGAGTAAAAACAGCAATGCCATTATGATTATGTAAAATTTTTTAGGTTATCCCCTATGAAACAATCTCTTGAAGAATAATTTAAAATGTCTCTTTAGCTTGAGATTTTCAATACATACCACCCTATTCCTTAAGAGAGGAAGAAGATCCGCGAATACACGAGAAAATTCATCTTGAGTCATAGCTTTGGATAACAGAGGAATAACATCAGCAGCTGCATCTTGTAGCTCTGCCTCTGTGGTTTCGTCTTCTCCATTATCAGTAAGACATTCCTGACATTCTGTCTAAAATAGATTAAAAGAAAACTGGCTTGAAATAAGGAACATTTAACATTAAAACATTAACAAGTTTTTAATGTGAATATAAGCAGAGGTGAGATATTGACGTCTCAAAATAAGAAAGATGCATCTGCCTAGACAAGATTTTTTTTGCTTTGAAATGACAGGAAAATTTAAGGACCAAGAACAAAATTAACCCAAAATGATTGTGAAGGATGCGTTACGGACTTGTCTAGCAAAGTGAGCTAGGCTTGCAGGGCGAAGAGCTCTAGTCATCAATAACTTGTCATTTCATCAGTTCCGAAGACATTAAAGGGATTTTTTGGAGAATTAATGCAGTTGCTAATTTTTGCTGTTAACTTTTCAGTTTACAAAATGTATAACTTATGAATATTATATCTAATCAGGAAAATCCTTTGCTAAGTCATAGATACATTTTAACAAAATCAGTTGAGAATATCTTGTTCACCAATTTGAAAAAAATTTCCTATGAGATAATATGGTTAAACGTTTAGAATATTCTTAAAATAAATTTTGTAAAAATTAAAAGGTGCTATGATACTTAAAAAATATTTTAAATTAATTTGTAAAAAGTTTGTGGAATTTTGATGAATATATTTTACTAACAAGAATATTAGAAACAAGTTTTTCCTCCATGCAGTGTACCTGCTGGTTTCTTATGATTTGTATTAATAAAAAAATTACTTTCTTTATCTGATGCCATCAATCCCTAATCTTTTATCCTTACCCAAGGGAAATTTTACTAGATTCCTGCATACCAAGTTTTTCACTAAACAGGCTTACTCTCTTATTTCTACACTCACCTTTTAGGTGAAGAAAGGACTGGGCAGTAGTCACAGTTTAACCCTTGGTGCGTATAAAGTGTCTGACAGACACAAGGAAAATTTCAGTGAAGTATGTTGGCAGCAGTGATCACCTAGAGTCGAGATGCTCACTTCTGCCAACATACTTCAATGAAATTCCTCTCGTTTCTGTCAGACACTTTATAAACACCAGGGGTTAACACTTTCAGGACGGGTGGCTTCGAACAAAATTTCCATCAGGGCCCAAGTCTTCCATTTGTATAGTTATTTCGGCAAACATATCAAAAAAATAAATCAGAGAAGAAACATTTAAAATTATGTACTTTTAGTGGATTAATTACAATTTAGTCAAATGTCAAATACGCCACAACAGCGGTCCCGCTGAAGGAATATTTTGGGCGGATACAGTATCATACGATACCGGACCCGCAAACCTAATCGGGAATAATGAAATGAGGTACCAAATCAAATACGAAGGGTATAGGACAAGTCCCAGAGTAGCGGGATAGAAAGAAAGCCAAGCTATCTGCTGACACATATGGCATGACGCTGGGCCTGCAGAACATATCTCTCGGACGCATATGCCACGACTCTGGGCCCGAACGTGTTAAGATCACATTTTATAGCATTGCTGGACTAGAATGTTCCTCATATAATATAAGTTATTTAAATCCAATACTAAGGGTGGTAACCTATAGATAACCCGTCCTAAAATTCGTAGTTAATAATAAATGGACGTTAAAATTTAAATAAATAAATCCAATACTTGCACATTAATTCCACAAAAACTAATCTGATAAGAACCGAAAGAGTTTACCTTAGAATTTAAGACATCCTTGACAGTATTAATAATTGACTGTTTGATTTCCTCGAGACAACCAATTTGAGGCCCGATTTGTTCCAGCATAGTGTGGAGACATTCCAGTCCGCTGAAAGCCACTTCTTTACTCAAATCAGTCTTAATCATTTCAATAGTCTTTGCTATAAGTTTATCCATTATGATAATAGCCAGTTTGTTGTCTCCTAGAACAAAAGAAAAAAAAATTATCTCAACTTATTGAATCTGCATGTGATATATATGTATATATATATATATATATATATATATATATATATATATGTATATATATCATTGGATTATTGACTTACTTTAGTCAGTATGGATCACTGGTGAATTAGTCAGTTTATACTTAATTCTTATTTTAATGTTATAATGTTTATTTGCACCATAATAATAATATTGGGTTCTTAGACAGCTAAAAAAAAAAATTCAGGAACATAAATATGCTTTAGCTCCACCCAACAAACCTATGTAATGTACTGAAAACATACAGTCTTCTTTTTCGTACATGGCCACCCCGCCAGTACGAATGCCGGAGGACACTCAGTGTGTCACTACTTTTGTGAAAGCCAATTTCATGACTTTTTCATGATTTTTTCATGACTTCAAATGCAAATTTCATACCCATTAAAAATAAAATAATTTCACTTAAAAATGAAAAGCCTTAACTTATAGCTTAAAATTGCTTGTAACTTTACACAGATTACCGTGATATCTATAAACTTAAATTTTTACACATATTTAAAACAATTAATAAAACTATATATATATATATATATATATATATATATATATATATATATATATATATATATATATATATATATAAGAGAATGGGGTTACATTAATTTTAAAAGCGAAGAAACAATGATAGTAAACATTTTAGAATGAAGATGGAATTACGAGTCTCAAAAGTATTGGTGGTAGAAGAATTAAAAAAATTCTAAAAATATTACTAACTAAATATTTATTTTCACTTTACATAATTTAATAAATCAAGGTTTACACAATTTCAATATTTAAGGCTGCATGAAAAATTCTGAATATGAATAAAGTATAAATTATGTAAGATAAAAATATATGTAAACAATAGATAATGTCTTCAAAGAAATCCTTTTTTGCGAAGTCTTGTTTTTTCTTAGCAATTTTGTAAGGTGACACTTTTTTGTAAGGTGTTTTTTTTTTCAGTTTTGTCATCGCTAAAGCATATTTATGCTATTATGTTTTCATGAAAATAAATGTATTTTCAAATTATTTTATTATATTAAATTTCTAATTGGGTAGGTACGCTTTGACCACCTCTCGACTGTCATGGTACTGCCCTTTGGACCCCAAGAAAGGCTTCAGCGCCCATTACGGGGGAGTGCCGATCCCGTTGGGAGCCTATTCTATAAAACGTCTATTAGTTCTAAGAAATATTTTTCATTCAAAATTAACACAAGAAGATGGAGATAATCACGTTTTGGTCATAGTAGTTGAATGAAACTAGATAAATGTTCAAATAAATATATGTCAACATTTTGGCTTTGGCGTGATTTTCAAGGCTAAGAGGAGTGAACTGATTGAAAGTTTCAACTTTCACTTGTAGTGATGTACCATATTAATTTACTTTAATTAATAGATATCGATTTGTAACAAAACTAATTAAATTTACAGACCTTGGGAAGCATTACACATAATCTGGACAAAACTTATGCAGAACTGTGCTTCAGCTTCGAGAGCAGCCTTCCGGACTTCCATACTAGGAAAGTTCAGGAGTTTGTACACTTCTTCTATACTTGATTCGAGGTGAGGAGCAAAACTTTGTCTGAAAATAAAAATTGAAAATTATAAATGCCTCAATGGGAAATTCATATACTATATCGAGAATGGTCATTCTGGTAAAAAATAGAGCAAAGGCTCAGCTTCACAAAGCCTCTGAAGTTATATGATTAATCCAGATTATTCTCTTAGGGAGTGGTTTAATTTGAATAAAGAATTCCATAAAACAATTAAAATAAAAGAGCTAGATGATTACCCTGTGTTCATTGCGAGTTCTCTTAAAGCAAAACATGCTTCTTCTTTTTCTTCTACATAGTCATTCTCAACATTAAAATCTGTAATAGTAACCAAAAGCTGACATAAAATATAACATTTAGAAACAAAGAAACTTTAATGTGTGTAGGTAAGCTTTAAAAGAGGTCATGGTATAAGAAATAAACCGTACCATCAAACTCCTCCTCTTCTCCTTCATTTTCATCTTCACTATCATACAGAGGGAATGCTGCATTCACATCATCTCTATTATGCACCTAAAAATACTCAATAATAATAATAATGTAAATACTTAAATAGGAATAATACATTATTAACCTACTTTGTATATATTATTCATTTATCAGCTAAGAAAAGAAGGTCTAACTTCTACAGCAGAACTAATCCAAAAATGTTTTTAAAATGTTAATTTTGTGTTGAATAACTAATTAAAAAAGAATATCCTATTGACAACTAGATACAAAACGCTACAGACTGAGGGAACTAGTAATGATTCTAATGAGCAAATTTTAATTACACATACACTATACTGTTTTGGATACTTTCTCACTGGTAAACCATTTTTTAACTTACAATAAATGCTTGCTGGTCTTTAATTGAATTTAGAATAGGCGTAACAATATTTTGCAAAAGTGGTCCCATTTCTTCCTTTAGAACATTTGACACAGAACCAAATAGACCATAAGATGACTTTCGGATATCAGGGTCGTCCGTTGATGATATCAGTTCAAGGCCTAACTTCACTGCATCAAGTGCCAGCGGGCCAAATTCATTCCGACCGACATGCCTAGCCAGCTTTCCTAATGTATCTAAAAATCAGGAAAAAAATATTAAGTTAATTTGAAAATAAAATATAAAACTTTTGGCAGGAAATGTATATACAGCTACACCAAAAGCTATACAGCTAGCAGGGTGTCCCAAAAGTTATTTTGAATAACCTCACAAGAGGTTTGCAGGGAGGTTGATTGCTACCCCGTCTTTGGGAATTTAGTTGCTATGAAGCGTTTTACAGCATGCACAATGTTGGGCAAACCTAGGACATCCAGATATTTTAGCATAAATATGCTTTAGCGGTGAATAAACTGGAAAAACGTTATTTTTTTCATTATAATTTCTTATATTCTTCAAGATTTGAGGGCAAACAGCCTTCTTGTGGTCTGATATATTAATTCCGGAAATAAATAATAAAAATTCTCCTAATAAATTTCTATAGATTAAGAGATATATCCATAATAATCAGAAAATGTGAAGAATATAGAAGTACTATAACTAAAAAATGGCAAAAATAAATGAATACTGAATGAAATAAGAATAAATTGGAAGTATGAACCCATCTTAGAAAAACCCCCAAAAAAAATGAGCCAAAGCATTTTAAGCACACTTATTAGAGCATTAAATTTCAAGGATCTTACAAAAATAATAAAAGCACCTCATACTAACTTGAAACCAGAAAATAAAGTCTTACCAATAGCTTCTACCTGAAGAGTGGTGTTTTCAGGATTAGCCTGTGTGCTCAAATACATATTGAGGACGTTCATGATGTCATTAAAATAAGGAACAATAGCTTGCTCAACAGACCCAGCTGAAAAATAAAACAAGCAAAAATGATTTTAAGTATGATACAACTTCATCCTCATACATGAAAAATAATACAAAAGAATGGGAGGAAATTTCAGTATATTGAAATATTGAGTTCTGTATTTAACAAAATATTTTTACTTTTATCCTTCAAATTAAAAATGTATTTATTTTATTTTATTATAAAATTGACATTTTAGGTGCCACAATGCACAGTAAACTTAGAGTAGTGGAAATTACTCACTCAACCTTTTCGATTTCTGCTCGGAAAGCTCTAAACAAAATCAACACTCATGTTTAAAGCACCAATTTCTCCAAATAAGATTACCAATTTCTAATGATGTGGTACCTTTCACTTACCATGATTTCCCAACCAATATTTAAGAAAATATACGAAAATCATAAAACTGTTTAAGTCTGATTACAGTTTTTTTTTTTTTTTTTTTTTTTTTTTTTTTTTTTTTTTTTTTTTTTTTTTTTTTTTTTTTTATGCTTATACTTCCTCAACTCCAAACATAAAAAAACAGTCTTAGTTTGGGTGATTGGAAAACGTTTTGACAATTGTTCAGCTCAATCCGCCATCAGTGAGTATCCAAAACGAAAATTCCAGAAAATCCTTGTTTTTATTTTTACTTTTTTTGTTTTAAATTAAATTTTTGTTTTTTTTACTTTTGAAAATTTAATCAATCTGGCTTTGAAAACATCATTACATCGAATTACTTAAAAAAAGTGTACCTGGAAGTCTATAAATGCAATGTATATACATATGTAGGCAGTAGAGTTCCGTTAATCTGAACTAATTGGGACTGAAGGCTGGTTGGATTAGACATAGTTTTGTCATATAATACCATATATTGAGTTTATAAGGCGTATTAAGCAACTGTTGTGTCATGAATTAAAGGTAAGAAATTACCCATTCTAGTACAATGAAATTTAAACTGCACATTAGGGTGACTGTGATCAGAGTAAAAATTTATATGTCGACGATACGTGGAAATGGCAAGACATTGCATCTTCAAGCCATTTAAGTTTGTGGCGTCAGAAGAAGTTCACTGACTTTATCTCTTGGACAATGGTTTGCTTCTTACATTTTTGTAAATGCTGTACAGAACATGGTTCTAAATATTTCAGTAAATTCAAACTTGTTTCAATTTTAAGGAAGGCTGTATTTCGGATTTTTAGCTAGGTGGCGGAATTAAAAAATTATAAGTTTCTTAAATGTGTATTAAGTTACTTTCCCAGTTCAGAATTTTTTTTTTTCTCCATCCTGTCCGAATTAGGTGGATTTTCAGATTAGTGGGACTCTACTGTATATAAAAATATAAAAATTTGAACAACCAGTATCTTCGTGACCTAAGGGTCCTCAAACATGGAAATTTCTCATGGCATCTCTGGATTGCGTCATCAGGTCGATATCACAAGATGAGTTCCTCCTCAAGATGAGGGCAGAGGAAACACACTAAACGAGACATTTGTGACAAACAACTCAAGACATTTAATTTCAACGTAACTAAAAATAATTTTAAAATGCAACAAAATTAACAATTACCTGCAGTTCCAATCGCAGCCAAAGCTAGTTCTCTAATGTGAGGATGATATGGAGCTGCTGAGAGTAAAAGAAGCCGAGGAATGAGCTCATTAAGATAATGAGTTAATGCGGATTCAATAGTCTCAGAAAATCGCTCAATTGCATAGAAAAGCCTGTCAACCCTTTGTCCAAACCTCACACCGCTTTTTCCTTCTTCGCCAAGCATATCAAGCTGGGTAATTAAAAGAGGCATCACATCTGTGGCATTTTTTGCAATTTCAGGCTAAAAATGAAAATAAAAAATCACTTTACAAGAGACAATTTAATAATCACTTTACAATATTTTTTATTAAACCACTGTATAATACACAAGATTTATACATTAAATGTGTTATGTCTATATATGAATAAAATACATTAATGGCATTACGCCCTTACACACATATAACCTTTATTTTTGTATTTATGTTTTGTTTTTTAAATTCATATATAGTTAACACGTTGTGCAGTATTGTAGATGAAAACAATTTAAATACAACGTTGCCAGTTCAAAAAGATGGTTTAGTTGGGGGGGAGGTTATAGCCTATACTCCCGTTGGAGAAAATTGGTGGTCAAAATTCTCTCTGTTATAACCTTATAACTTGGCTAAGACTGATAAAAATTTAACACTATCCCCCTTAAATGGCCTCACAAAGCCTTCTTTAGTCTTAAACGAGACATGATCAGTTTTTGTAGGTTTTCATGTATAATGTTGTTCCTTGAAATAGAAATTTGCAAATTGTAGAAACATCGAAAATATTTCCCTCAAAATTTTGTGCTTATGGAATTGAACTTCCCTGTCGATCTGAGAAGGCTATAGATAACAAATAAAAAATAAAGGTAACTGAATAATGCATACCAGACTTAATATAAACCCCCAAAGTATATTAACTTGTTTAGATAACTGCAAAATCTCAAAATATATAGAGGAACTTCAGGAAAATGTATTACATTAAATACTTTGCTCTTGAAAAGGAAACATTTACACCAATATCTTCATTTTATAGTTAAACAAATTTAAATATCTACTCAAGGGAAATCTCTAAGAAAAAACAAGTTTTTTGGAGCTACATTTTAATGCTTCTAACTGGCCGGCAATGCTTCTGACTGTCCGAAATTCGCCAACTAGGTAAAAAATTGCTGGACCGAAGACCCTTCGACACCCTTTTTCTCCTTATTAATCATCCTTTAATTTCACCAATATATTTAAAATTTATAAAACACTTTCAGAGATTCAGATATTAAACATCTTTATATTTTCACCCTTTTTTGCTTGAAAATGTTAGGTTTTGCTATTTTATTTATTCCATTACTTATTTTAATGTTTATCTTTTTACTCCATCCTGCTTACCTTTTGCAATTTGCATGTTCGAAGCTTGAAAATCAAGCCAAAATTTTGGTAATAAATAAAAACCAAGTTTTTTAAATTACGTTTTATCTCTATCTCCATCCTGGTAATCTATATGATCGACGATCACTCCTGGGGTTTCCGATTTATTAAAAGTTCTTTGATGATCAAAGCTTATATTTACCTGTAAGTGTTCAGCCATTTGGCCCATAGTGAATAAAGCAGCATTCCTAACAACAGTACTCGGATCATTTATCCCTTTGTAGACAGTTGAAGTAAAATTATCTAGTATTCGGTTTCTAATATAGTTTTCACAACCTTGACAAATGATTCCCATTACTAAATAGGCACCCTTCCTATCATACGGATCGGAACTTTCTAATAACGGTCTCGTCATGTCCATCTGAAAATAATAATAATTTTGATGTTTGGATTATTTATTACTTGAAGCAGAATTATGAAAGCACGTCAAAGAACAAAAAAATTACTTACAATTGGATTAATAAATTTTTTAGGGTCAGCATTAAGAGCAATGGTGTCTAATGTTTCACAGGCACACGAAAGTAGAGTGTCTTCACTTGCATCAGAACTAAAGTACTGCTCCTCCTCATCGTCAAGAGGTGGTGATTTCATAATTGCAAATATCACAGACAGAATGGAGTTCATCATTCCTTCTTTCATCAGGAGCTACAAAACATGGAAGAATATATATCAAATAATTGTTTTCAAAACCATATTACTATCATAAGTTTATTAAATAAATTTTTCTCACCTTCACTTTTACCGAAGCCAGTGAGGATATACAATAAAGAGCTTTGATTTGCAAATCCTCATTTTTAGATTTCTGAGTTAGATCCAAACAAAGATGTACCACAGCTTTAATCCTGGACGTTAATAAAGGCAGAAGTGCCTTATCGGAAGTTAACTCATTGATTAAGTCCAAAGCTTCACACGCTCGATCTGGTCTTTTTTCAGCCAATGCGTAGATAATGTCAAATGTTTTTGGAATTATTTCATTATAAATATTTAGTAACTGTGAACAAGATATTTGCATGAACCATTATTTACTTAATTAAATTATTAATTCAATAATAAACTATTTTTATAAACAATTAGGTATAACAATTCAGAAAAAATGTATGTGCAAGCCGGTTTCCCGGATTCAAGACGTTGAAACTCACAGAAATACAAGCATCCAGGGAATTATGAATATTCAATAGTAATTAATTTTTTACCTGCTAGTAAGAGAAACTATTACCTGCTTATTGGAAGACAGTGAAGGACACATATGTATCATAGATAACATAATAAAGTAGCCAACAGGTGACGCTTTATCTTTCATTGCATTTATCGTTGAAGAAAAATGCTGACAAAAGGATGCTGCATGAGTCTGCAATTCTTCCGGACAAGTTTCAGTCAAGATGGACAACATATAGAAGCCAAGCTATGAGAGAAAATAAAAATAAAATACTAATAATATTTTAAAAATAAATAAAGAAACATAATATTGAGTTTAGAAGAATAGGGGCAGGTACAGCTGAAAGAATAGCATTTTCTTCATGATCTTCGAAGGTTTTATATATATATATATATATATATATATATATATATATATACACACATATATATTATCTTCTATAGTCATAGATCAGGGGCCAAGATTCAGATTACAAAGTATTCCTGGGCCCCCAAAGCCTTTAATGGGTAATAGCATAATGAAAAAAGTCCGACACTCAGGAACAACGTCATTTTAGCGGTTTACCGGTCATATCCCTAGTGCTATTAATAAATAAATAGAAGCCTTTATTGATAAAATTGGAATGTTCATAAAAATTTCTAAAATAAAATCTTAAAGAGAAGTAAAATTGTAGGCACCATAACAGGAAACTGATAGTACCCTAAGCGGAAATTACTCCATCCTCTTTCTCAACATTCGCTCTTGGATACACTATAATTTGTTTTTTATTTTCTTACCTTTCATTTCCTAAAATAATCATTTTACTGTTAAATGCAATTAAAAGGAGAGATAACCAAAAACAGAAACCCCTTTAAAAGAACAAAACTAACACGTTTTAAGCAATCATTACTCCGATTGACATCACTCCATCAAAAATGAGTATAGAACCTTAATTGTAGAGAATTTAGTAAGCTTTCAAACAGTTACCTTCCACTTACTATGATTTCCTTACAACTTTCGAGATATTTCAGAAAATTTACCAAGATCCGAAAACTTTTTATTTCTGGTAATAAAACATTTTTTTTTTTTCGATACTTCCTTAACCCGTTCAATATGGTGAGTACCATATGGTACTCATCAAGTCCTAACAGCTGGACTGAGAGCACTGTCTGGTGCTCTCCGCACCCCTTCCCAGAGGTGGTAAGCACCATATGGAGCTTGGGCCCAGTCAGTTCCTTGTTGCAAAAAAATAATCAGTAAGGTTGGTGTAAATTAAAATCAATCACAGTGGTAGCCCAAATTGAGCCAAGATGGCGACAGCATTGAACATGTTAACTCCATGCTTACTTCCTTTTTCATAAACAAAACTTTTCTACAGCTTGCCACCATCCCTACTCTTGGAGAAAAGTGCAAAACTTAATTCAATAGTCCATTTTGTTCATGCCTTGTTCAGTTATTGCTTATTATTAGAACAAAGAGGTAGGGAAAAGCTGAACAAGTTTATTAAACAGGTTCCTGAGGTCATGAGGTGATTTCTTATTATAAACCCTTTTTCAAATACATTTAAAAATAAATTCCTAATTAATCTCATTTGTAAGACATAAAGCATGTTCTAACTACAGGCTAGAAAGGGAGGACTAGGAGAAAACTAATCCCAGAAATCTGTGACATGTATAGATGAATGTTAAAATTTAAATGAATAAACAATTAAACTAAAAATGTCATTATTAAAATTTTAGTTACTATAACCATAATCTCAGGAATGTTTTGTAATAGGAACTAGGTTGTTCCCACATTTGTGACTACGGGAGCATGGGCGTTTACAACAAAAAAAATATATATATTATAAAAAATTATGAAAGCACAATTATTTTAAAGTAGACTGGCAGAATTATATGGTCTATATGAATTCAATACCTCTTTTTCATTGGAGTTTCCACTGGTCATAGTTTGCTGAAGAAAAGCCAGAAGTTCATTCCAGGCAGGGTAATCATGTTTCAATATTGTGCCAATTAATTGTGCAAGACAATTCTTCACATTTTTTTCTGGTTCTTTGACAAAAGTTTGAAGAAGACCAGTTTTTATTCTAAAGTGAAATAAACAATAGTCAGAAACGATATACGTATGATAAATAGAAATGTTTCGCAAATTTTAAGGTATCTTTCTTTATTTCAACATTATTTATTTATTTAAATTTGAACGTCCATTATAATTAACTCAAGAGTTTTAGGACGGGTTATCTATAGGTCACCACCCTTTTCTAGCCAGGATAGGGGGCTAATGCCTTCTCTTTTTTCCAAAGAAAAGCCACCACCCCTAGTGGGAATCAAACCCACGACACCCTTGGCGCGGATTGTTAAGTGCTCGGGCCTTAACACACAAGACCCCCAGGCCTCCGTATTTTAACATTTCACAGTCCTTAATTGTTTAACAAAAAAAAAAAAAAAAAAAAAAAGGAATGGATTCCTTTAGAGAATTATATGCCTTCAAAAGTTTGTCATTACATAAAACTTATGAACCTGTTAATTATTTGGAATACATTTATTTTTTAAATGAATACTGGAGATAATAAAGGCAATATCATCCTGAATAAACTGTTTTTTCTTTCATCGATCTCAGACTCACTTCAAACATGAAAATCATCTTATTTTGTAAAACAATAATAGCTGCCATCGGCAACCACAAAAAGATTTAAAAATTTGACTCTTTTTTTCCAATCACAAAAATCATTTGAATATAACATTGTCTGGATCACCTGACATGGAAAGGCCCTAACTGGGTCTCCTAAGGTCAGAGGATATGGTACATTAAGGAATTTAGGCCAAATCTTTGCTTTCACAAAGTGCAATCGATGTGTTAATTTTGAGATTTTAAGGTACTTATAAATATACTACAATATTAAACATCTAAAGACCTCACCTCTGAAAACATCCTTCAATGGTATCTGTTGTACTAAACGTATTGAAATTATACAATATTAACCATAATCAAATAAATTAAACATGAAGTTTAATGTAAAACAATTACATATTTAAATTCAAAACACATTACATGAAAAGTTCATGTAAGAACACTTCACAAAGAAACGTTATTTAGCCAATAAATGAATCATTTATGGAGAGCACATAGAAAAATATTTTTTTTTTTTACATAAATGATAATAAGCTGAACACTTTAAATAAACACAACATTAAGGAATCAGAATAACTTACAAGTGAAAATGTTGTACTTTAGAGATGTCATATATATACACCACTTACTCTTCTTTTGTTTGAGGTTCCACAGCTAGCCATTTGTTCTTTTTATCAAATCTCTTCCTTAAAATAATAGTAGCATACTGTCTTATATCAGGTTCTGGATGACAACTGAGTAGGTTACACAAAACTCCTACCGCTTCTGGGTTATTAACTTGTTCCTTGAGTTGTCTGGTACCCTAGTTAAAAAAAAAAGAAAATATTTGCATAATAATAAAGAAAATAATTAAGCAAATGATGTTCCAGAAGTGTAAGCTCTGGTATTGTAAAGGAAACAAATCTAGAATATAAAACTAGTTCATACCTCACGAACAGAATCGCTGTCATTGGATAAAAGTTTCTTCAAAATCTCTTCCATCATTTAAAATTACTATAAAAATACAAACACATATGTACAAAGTCAAGATACACTTAACTATCACATATAAATGGATCTGCCTTCACGTGGTCAAGAGACTTCGGCAAACAAGTGATAGAAGGATAATCAACCTGGTTTTAGCTGCTAGCGCAACTGGTGCTCCACTTTAGAACTTCAACCGGTAGCTCCTTTAATTTTTAAAGGAAATAAAAGACCACTTAAGCGTCATTTTTTTGCATAAACTTAAAACAAAACAAAAAATTATCATCTAATAGTTCGTACAGAGTTCATACAGTAACTAACCAATTAATCTGCGTATGTATTTAGTAAAATGTGTACATAAAATATTAGAAGGGTAAAAAAATAAAGGCCCTTCGAATTGTGCGCAACGATGTAGTCTAGTGACGTGTATCATACTGTGTAGTTACAGATAGTTTTTAGTACTTCCCATTCCAAAAGAAAACACTGATTCTTATGTGAGACTTACGTTTGGCGATGGAGTAGAAAGAAAGAAAAATGTTGACGTTAATAAAAGATTGCCGTAATTCAAGAAATTCGGTGGCAGGTGGGACCCGAACCCGCATTCCTTAGGTAGGAATCAGATACGCTATCCACTCTGCCACGAGGGAGACCCGAATGCATTTCATAAACTATATAGCTCACTTAAAAGGAAAAAAAACAACGGACTACTCAGAAACGGCATAAAAATCAGTATTGTTTGCTTCCAAACGTGTGTTATTAATGTTGGAATAAGATGAAATGAGGTTTATCAAATTTAAAAAGTGTTAAAACTCGCTAGTAGTGTCTCATAAAATATGTGAAAAGTAAATTACCGTCTATTCGAACTTAGTCCATAATTTACACTGAGTTATACCTATCTACTTAAAAATAATTACAGTTTCCCCCTTTTTTAAACAAATAATCGCAGTGCTATACTAGCAGCATTCAATATGAAGTGGAAAGTTGTCCCAATTTTTTATTTATTTGATAATATATATCAGTATTTGCAGGGCCGCCACATCTCAGATCCGGGCCCAGAACCAGAACACGGCCCCCACTTCTCAGAGCCAGACTGAAAATTCTAGGACTTTGGACATTTTAAAATTATTTTCATCTTGAGTTTTGAGCGAAATGAGAATAAAAGCCGACAATCGGTGCAGTAAAGGTCACTTCCGCTACTTGTAGTTTTATTACGACTCCTAATGAAACTTACTATTCTGGGACTGCACTTGTTTTGTCGTTTATGTACATTAAACAAAATATAGATCCCATTCCAATAAATATAAGCCCCATTCTTTTTATAAGCTCATAACCCATTCATTTTTCCCCCATTAGCGAATCCCGGCCAGGGCCCTCGACAACTGTACCCCTCAGTCCCCCCACCCCACCCCCATGTGGCGGCCCTGAGTATTTGTGGGTGTGCATAAGAGTGGCTTCAGTATAGAATGTCCACACATCATATCTCTCAAGAAATAGAATAATGATTTTCTTATTAGATTAGATTCCTGTTTTGGAGGGCATTAAACAGGCAAGGTTATTACGCCGATTTTCTTATTGAAATAATTTATCAGATACTCCATTATTTATTTGTTACTACAATCGTTCAGTTATTGTTTTATTTAATTTTTGTTCTTGTGTTTTTGTTCATTTGGTTTTTTTTTCTAACTATTTTTTATACTTTGTCCCCTTGTGTTTATACATTTTAATAATTTATTTTCACCTATTTGTTTACTTTTATTGAATTAATTTTCAAGAAATATGCGAGCAAATCGTCTTGCTGTTGTGGACGTCCGCAAATAAATATATATATATCAGTATTTATATTATAATATGGCATACATGATTAATGGGAAATGGTTATAGAATTTATGAAGTTCCCGTGAAGAGGATATTAAGACGTCATTAATCTCTAACAACTAAATACAAGAAAAGAAAAGCCTACTAAAATACTTCTTTGTACAACTCTAAGGTATAACCTAAATATTACCTTTTTGTTTGGAAGTAAGATGCAATAAAATACTTCAATAAAAATGTTCTCTACGTTGCGAGTTTTAAGAAGTAGAAACTTACTCCATGTCGATCTCATCGCGAAGGTTTGAAAAAATATTTGTAGCTATCGTCAGGGGAGAGTCAATTATGTTATCATTTGTGTATTTTTTTTTTTAAAGGGAAGTAAAGCCGACTTTCACGTTTGTTGGAGAAAAATTCAACCTTTGGAAAATCATTCTGGAACATTGAGGCGAAAACTTCCTTCTTCCTACACATTTCAGTCCATTAATTTCTTGAGCACTGAACCACCTCAAAATGAAGTTAAAAGAGGGGCTGAAGAACTTGTGGAGAAGATTCCCGAACCTCCTACACCAATTGTTGAACCACCTGAAGTTCAGGTAAAATTCTCTCATTTGAGCTATATTACTTCATTTGATCCTTTCACGTTCTCTAATTAAATTTAGATTCACAATTTATGATTTTTTTTCTTCAATATTTCTAATATTAATTGATGACATATTAAGAACCTATTATCATGAGTAGTAATTATGTTTTATTACTTTTGATAAGATTAAAGAAATACTCAACATTATTGATTTTTCTTATTCAGAATTGTCCATTGTAACATTAATTTTTACTAGTGAATAGTACTTTTAATACTTAGTTCATATAATTCTGGTAAGGTCTTTCAAAAGGACGAAGAACTCATTTCTTTTCTCCAGGTATGTTTCATTATTATGTTGGATTCATTTTTTTTTTTATACATATATTTTTCCTGAGATCCTTTCAGAGATCCAATTTATGAATTAACTATGCCAATTAAACCAAAATTAAATTACTACTTGATACTTACAAAACGTAATTATTTTTAAGGCCTTGATAAGAGAAGAAGGAGGATGTGATAGAAAGGTACTTTTGTTTTTTTAAATGCTGTTAATATATTTTATTATTATTTTTTTTTTATTTTACTTTTACTCACTCATTACTTTAATGTAATTAGAATATTGCATGAAGTACTTAATGCATTAGTTTGTGTTTAGAATAAATTCTCAAGGGAAAGAGTGATTTGTATTTGTGTCCTTCCCGCAATAGTTATGAATATTTGATAGCACTAATCGAGAAAATATTGAACTTATCTTTTCATATTGAGAGCATAAGTTAATTAAAACAAGTTTTGTTGATATCTGTTTTTTAAAATGGCATTCTATCCAAAAATTGTTTTCAAGGACAGGCTTGGAGAACAAATTCCACCGCCTCCTATGTGTAATGAGGTAAATTTAGCATTTGATTAATGATTGAAATAATAATTTTAATGTTTCTTATAACAGTCTTATTATGTTGTAATATTTGTATTTGTTGTTTAATTGGCATCCATTTAGGACTTTCCAATTGAAGGCGGAACCGTAAATCAGGTAAATTTAAAATTTCCATTTTATGATGAAAGCATTTTTTTTAATCTTTCGTCCACCACCTCGTTGTTCTGTATGCTCGCAATACTTTTGACTGCTTCTACAGGAACTTGGTCTCTATTTTTTATGGGACTCTGCGTAATCTATCTAAGTACATTCTTAAATATATTTATTACATTCTTAAAAAACTTTCAGATTTCTGGTGAGCCCACATTTGAGAGCCTTGGTTTAGGTGGTTGGAGCCCCGTTGGTATTGTTGAGAATTGTTTAGAATATTTACACATTAACTGTGATCTTCCTTGGTGGACATCAATTGTTATAGGTAAGAGGTTAGAAAAATTTAGACATTTAATAACATACAAACTTTACCTGCTGCAAATAGAATGCCTGATTATTTGTGAATCCCATTTAATCTTATAACTTAAATAATACTTTTTTATTTTCACTGAATTCAATTTGTTTAGTTATTCTTCATATTAAACTGAATTTATTTTAATATTTTTAAACAGACCTTGTTAGAATATCACAATATTTTATTTTTAAGATTAGTATTTTACTATTAAAATGACAATAAAATACTTGTAGGTACTATTGTGGTTAGAACATTGCTTTTTCCATTGGTTATAATGTCTCAAAGAAATGCTGCCAAAATGAACAACAACTTACCAGAAATGCAGGCAATACAGTTAAAAATGACTGATGCTCGAGAACGAGGCGACAGACTAGACGGTTTGTTTTACTTATGTTCTCTTAATAGAGTAATTTATACAAATAATTGTCATTCTCTTTAACTCTAGTTTTAGTATTGATATTTAATTTATTAACTTAAATCAAATAATATTTTATTTTTATAAATTGTCAAATTTAATATTTTTTATGAAGGTAGAATTTGCCAGGGTCCGGTTGTGGTATCTTAATAAAACTACATTTTTTATAAGAAAATGGGTTTTATTTTTTGCTGACATTTCGGCTTGAAATTTGGGCGATGACAAAAAGAAGAACAATGACCCGAGGATGTGCAATAATTTCTGAATGTGACATTCAGAAATGGTTGCACATCTGTGAGTTTTATTAAGATACCACAACCGAACCCTGACAAATTCTACCTTCGCATTCCAAACGGTCAACGATCTTCTCTCATTAATATTTTTGGTGTTTCAGCTGCTCGTTATGGTCAAGAGCTTCTGGCATTTATGGGAGAAAAAGATTTGAATCCATTCAAAAATATGTTAGTACCTCTAGCACAGGTAAAATTTTGTTTAAGACTGAGCATTTATTTTTCCTGTCACCTAATAAATAACCCACTGTTTATTCTTTTAGGCTCCTCTTTTTATCTCTTTTTTCATGGGCTTAAGAGGGATGGCAAATCTACCTGTGGAAAGTTTAAGGGAAGGAGGACTTTTTTGGTTTGTTGATCTTACGTTACCAGATCAGTTTTATTTGTTACCCATCATCACTAGTCTAACATTATTCGTTACAATTGAGGTGAGTGTATCTTATGATTTCCTTATTAATAAATTATCATTCAACTTATGTAGTACTATTTACAGGTGGTCTATTCCTGAAAAAAATTAATGCATAGAATTAGCCTCAATTACCTCATTTTAGGTTTGAATTTGGACATGTTTGAACATTAAAAACTATTGTTTTGGGATAATTACGTGTACTAGGAATTTTATCATCCCATGGCTCGCTGGTAAAATTTCTCGCTGCACCCTGGATGTCGGCGCTAATGACCTAGATGTAGATGCACCGTAAAAAAAAAAATAAAAAAATAAATTATGTGTACTGCCACATCAAGCCTAACGGTGAAGCTTCAAGATAAAATATCTGTAGTATTGCCCAGTGGAAAAAAGGCTAAGTAAAAACTAGTGTCAGAAAACTTTGCCAATGTAATAAAGTATTTGATTTTATGATAGGAGAGTCATGGTTGATCTGATTAATAGTTCTGGTGGAGATGCTAAACCAGTGCTCTGAAAACAAATTTGTGTCTTACACTTTGGCACCCTTTGTGTCCAAATGTATTGTTTTCCCCTTTTATGTTAATGTAAAAAATGTATCTGTGAGATAAATTTAAGTTGACAATATATATTCATGATGGATCAATTCAACAGATGATTTGTTTGCAGGTCGGGACTGACGCAGCCAGAATGAATGCTGCAAATTTGGGCTTGATGAAATACGGTCTTCGAGCTATGCCTCTGCTCATCTTCCCTTTCACTGTGGGATTCCCTGCTGTTAGTATTTTTTCTAAGATATTCTAATATTATTAACATGTTATAGTCTATCAGTCAGGAATGTATGACGAGGGAGACGGTCCTCAATTATTTTTTCTAAGAACAAATAATGTTGCATGTATATATCGTTGATACAAATGCAAAGTATCGAATGTGAAATTTACCACTTTACAGAGTGAATAAACTTTTATTCATTACTTTGCTTTTGGACAGTCAAATAGTCGGTAGATTCTACCTTTTGACAGTGTTTACTCTTCCTTTCACTGAGTGAACTTAGATTCGCGAGTTTGCCGCCCGTAAGTCCAATAGCAATCAGTAAAGATGGAACATGAAAAATACGTTTTTTTACATTTGATACTTTGCATTTGTATCGACGATATGTATTTACTCCTTCAGTTTCACGAATGGAATTTTTTAGTCAACCTATTCTTAAATTTTCTTCCTCTTAGGAGGGAATAAAACACAAAGACATATTTTCCTATATTACATGTTTTGGGCACATAATTTTAAAGTAAGGAGCTTTCTAATTTACACAGTTGATGTGAAAAACTAATACCTACATTACTTTAGAAAATTTACATAATTTTCTTGTACACAAGTTTGACAATAAGAAACATTAATAGCATGATGTTGGGTACATGATATCAATACAACGAGAGAACATTTGGGGAAATTAATAATTCAGTTTCTTCACTCATTTTACCAAACTGCTCGCATGACAAATCTGTAATTTTTTACAACTGTATCGTCCAGCAAAGTGATAAAGAAAAGCTCGCACCGACAGATCAAGTAGATCGCTCATCACTCTAAGTCAGATATAACCCGCCGTGATAGATCGTGTCCTGTGCGACCATGCCTTTAGAAACTAAATATGTAAATGGAAAATAAAGCAACTGTTTCTCAATAACTAACATCTTTGTTGGATTGGCTTATTTTATTTATATATATATATATATATATATATATATATATATATATATATATATATATATATATATATATATATACACACACACACACACACACACACACTGAAAAGAATTTATTTATTGATGACATACTATGTTATTACATAAATACTAGAAATATAGGCAATTTCAATAGAAATTGTAATTTACTTTCAAGAACGGTTGAGACAGGTGAATTTATGGAATGAGCCAAATTGCGAAGCCGGGGCATTGGTTATAATAACGAACTGCCTGCAAAGGGGACGCATCAGTTCCAAAAACACAGTTACTTTTGAATAAAGAAACATTTCCAGAGGAAAAGACATTCAACGTCAGGTTGTTTAGTTACTGATGGAAAACGTGTGAAAAATTAAAAACTGCCTGGCCTTTATATAGGCCAGAGTTCTTAAAAAGATTTAACTCCAGACTCTTCTTCACACACACACATACATGAATTTTCTTGTAATTTAATTTTATACTATTGTTAATTTCTTCTAAGATGTTAGAATTATGACTAGATGTCAAAAGTTTTATGAACTAATTATAATCTCTTAGATTGTAACAAATTAATTTATTTAATTACAGGCAATTTTGGTTTATTGGACTTCTACAAATTTTATATCTCTCCTTCAAGTATCTATCTTAAAAATACCTAGGGTAAGGGCATATTTCAAAATCGAGCCTCTTGTAAAACATGATACCCAAAAACTTCCAATCAAAGAAAAAGGGTTTGTCAAAGGCGTGAAAGATAGTAAGTTAAAAATTTGTCAGAATACTTCTTGAAAACAATATTAAAGCATTTATAAAGTAAAACTTAATTACTAAACTTATGTGATTTTACAGCTTGGACTAATATGAAGATAAGCCGAGAACTTGAAGAAAGGGAAAGAGTTGATGAAATCAATTTCTCAAGAGCTGGAAAAGGTGCTGTTAAAAAAACATATAAATACAATCCTACACAAACTAGGCCACCTAGGAGTATTGGAGCTATTCAAGTCAAAAAGAGAGACTAAATTGTACATACTGTTTTTAGTTTTGTAATAAATGTTTATAGTTTTGTTAATAGATCATGTAAATTTTAATTTTCCTGGAATACAACATAGACATTTTGGTATACATTTAAATAAAATAGTGAAAAATGGATGATAATTTGTGTGCTGTGTGATGGTTAGGTGAAATTTTAGTTGTTGTATCTATTAATACAATAACTTTGAATAATAGTTTTTAGCATTTTTAAAACTTGTTTCCTTTGTCAATATGCTCAATTTAATATTGGACATCCACAGGCCCTGTCATCTGAAGCCTTTCTTAAGTCTATCCCACTCACTATGTTATTATCTGTCTTCTTCTAGCCCTAGCAGACTGAAAAAGTATTTAAAGTTCATTCTCCTTAATATGGCAAAAAAAAATAAATAAATAAATAAAAGCAGTATTTTCTCTGTGATATGGTAAATAGTTTCGACTTTTACACACTACAAAATAAAATTATATTGCATGTAGACTTCTAATGGAATAATGTAAATATGTCCTAAAAGTTTGAAGGGACGAGCTACGTAATTGCCACAACTGTAACTTAGGAAACCCTATCTTAAGTCTAATTTTCCTAAACAGTATGACTTCACTACCTAGTAGTTGTTATTAATTTCTCAAACTACTGCCAGATAGTGCTATAGTGAAACCGGGTTATATCGACTGTAGTCCAGAAAGTACAATAGAAGAGAAGTTATTTGCAAGTTAATTCCACTTAGTAAAGGCTGGGAATAACGGCTACCTGTGGACGAGTTAACTTGGCTGGACGATTTAGAGGATGAGTCAACTCATCCGGAGATCCTAAAGTGAAAGGACACAGTAAAGTTCGGCTGCTAAGCCAAACACTGTTTACATGAAGTCAAGCTTCTGCACACCATACAATATTTTCTCCGAACTAGAAATAGGATTAAATCGATTTTAGATGAGAAAATATTCTTCAGCCTCTTTTAATAATGGGTTTTCTGGGACAGATGCCTACTTATTCACCAGAATGGAGTAATGTATGAAGAAAATTTAGTACATTAACAAAAAAAATTCTTTAACAGTGCTGATATATCAAACCCTGGTATTTTATCATTTAAGAGTGTCCTAGGTTAAGATTCCGGACCATAAACACCCAAGAATCCTGCACAGAGGAAAATCAAGTACCAACCACACTACCTTCCTAGAGCGGCGTGACTCAAATCTCCAATGGCTTATAATGAACTGTTTTTGTTTCGTTTTTTAACTTTCGAAAAAGGTAATTATAAACTCAACTTTTCAAAGATCTAATTAGGTGATTATATTTTGAAATTCATCAGGGTTCTTTTTCCATTGTTTAGGGGAACATAGAAATCTCTCACATATCATAATAATAACAATTTATTAAATATCAGATTGTATACGGAATAAGAAAAAAAAAAAAGAAAACATCATTTGGAATAAAAGTTGTTTCTTCTATA
The DNA here is from genome assembly GCA_946811695.1 of Gonocerus acuteangulatus. NCBI lineage: Eukaryota > Metazoa > Arthropoda > Insecta > Hemiptera > Coreidae > Gonocerus > Gonocerus acuteangulatus. Next base: position 64,128,464 of record OX328127.1, on the reverse strand, counting down.
CCATTGAACCAATGTGAGAGTTTTTTCTTATCATTAGAGCAATGTGAGTTTCAATTTAGCAGCTCAACTTTATGCAATGAAATTTATTTATTCTATTGAGTATATTAATCACAGAATAAACTGTAATAAATTGCCAATAGAATACGTCCAACATCAGATGCAAGGAGGTCTTCAATAATAAGTACCTCTCAGAGGATACAATCCATGTTAAAAGTGATCAGTGGTAAATAAGACAAAAACATTTTTTTAAAGAATAACAACTTAATAATAATTACCAAAACAAGGAAAACATGTTATAAATAATTTGATAAGTTTAAAAATTTACATTCAATATGATTTAAGTGTACACAGAATATGTAAATAGAATTTGTATTTAAATTTTAACGTCTACTTATAAATAACAGAGATTTTTGCGACTGGTTATCTATAGGTTACCACCCTTTTCTAGCCAAAGTAGGGTTAATCCTTATTTTTTCCTAAAAAAAAAAAAGATGCCGCCCCTAATGGGAATTAAACCCATGACCCAAGGCTCATTTTATTTATTTATGTCTGTCACCAGAAGCAATACAATTATTAATAGTTTCAAGTAAGGTGCTGTTCTCCATTGCTGCAGCAACTCTTTCCTTATCAGCCAGCTGCTTATTAATTGCATCCTCAGAAACATGAGTTCCATGAGCTATTTTCACATGAACTTTGAAACGAGATGGAAGAGATCTGATTAATTGGACTCGAATAGCCAACCCAATTAATGTTGCTAAGCTACAATGGGGAATCGTAGGTGTAAAAAGAACTTCAATGCTATTCTTTTCATTTTCAACCTGAAACAAAGAAACAGAATTTCAGGAAAAATACAGTTATATCTTTTGTCATATTAAGGCAATAAAATAGGGGAGAAAACCGAATACTGACTTAGGGGGTAATGCTACCTTCTTTTTGTATTGAAATTGAAATTGCAAGTACATATACATATATGAACATGTTTTGTATATCGTCCAAAATATTAGCATCTCATGGGTAACCCATTGGAATCCCATCATAAAACTTTAGGAATAAGTTCTCAAATACACTTAGAAAAACATATAAAATTTTGAAAATTTTTAAAAATGCGCTTTTTGAGATATGTACAAATAAAAGTTTGTTTTTGAATTTGAGAAATTGTTTTTCCTCCTAACCTAGATGGTGTTGCATATCATGCGAAAGTTCCTACAAATAGCTTTAAAATAACACCCCTCCCAGCTCTAGCTTAAATATAAGAGCCACATTAGCAATTCAAAAGTTCAGGTACCGGCATTTTTTGACAATTTTTGAAATTTTACATAGCTGTAATTTCCAAATCAGTTGATATTTTTCAATAATAATTTGGTATTTTTCTTAGTCTATACAAAGGCTACCTCCTCACCAAATTTCATTTAAATCTGAGATGGTAAAAAAAAATCACTGTGTTGATTTAACACGGAATGACCATCCGTCAAAAATCAGTCATAAAATCGTAATAATTCAATGAATGGAAAAATCCCTACATATTGTACTAGCAAATATCATTAGAAATCTGCAGTTAAAATTTGAAGTTGATCGAGTGAAAATTTAAAGCGCTAGCATATCGCCCGATTTGAAAAACATAGCTTTGAGAAAATTGACTTTAACACTCTCGGTGCGGCTGTCCTTTCGCAAGGACAGTAGCGACCGTCCCGTGGCCGGGTGTCCTTTCGGAAGGACTCCTTCGTTACTTTTCACTTGAGATTCAAAAGGCTCGCAAATGGAGGGGGTTCACTTTTACGACTCCAGGTAAACGCAGTTGTCTTCAGTATTGTTTGGGTTTTCTAGCAGTGTTATCCGTTTTCAAATTGGCTGACCGGAAGAGTTTTTATGAATTTTTAAACTTTTTCTTTGATAAATTGTTTATAAGTAAGTACAATTTATTATATAATGGATATTTACTTCCTGATTTAATATATTTAAATACAATTCACTAAATTGATGAATTTTTGTTGCAGATATTGATTGGCAACGAAGGATATTTTTAAAAATATTATCGTTTTGCATCGAAATTTGGTAGTTACAGGGTAATCTTTGCTTTTTATTTATCACATTTATTGTTGTAAATTATTATTATTATTATTATTAAATTTAAAATGTTAAAATACATTAAATTTTAGCGTTCATTTATTATTAATATGAATTTTATGACGGGATATCTATAGGTTACCACCTTTTTCTAGCCAGGATAGGGCTGATGCCTTTTCTTTTTTCTAAAGAAAAGCCATCGCTGTTTTATTATGTTAAATAATTTATTTATTATTATATCCCCTCCATCTAATATTTATTTATGTTAAATAATTAATAATTAATTAATTTAAAAAAGAAATATGTTTTACTTTATTTTTTAGGATTAAAAAACAAAAACAAAATGGCATCACCCGTTTCGTCGTTATCTGCTGGTGGAAAGAAAAGGAAAATTGGTAAAGATTCTTTTTGATTGATCTGAAAATGATTTTTTTTTTTTTTTTTTTTTTTTTTTTACATTTCCCTAATATTATTTTTTTATATCACAGATACGTCTGCGGGTAACAAGGAAAGCGTAGAGAAATATTGTATTTCCAATTTGACATCTGAGGATGTCTACAAACTGCTGGAAGAAGTATCGGTCGATGAACTTGACTCAGACTCGGACTTCGACAACGAAGACGTGAGAAATGAAATTTTTGGGCCAGAAGCGACTGAAGAAAATCCACACTTTTCACTGATCTCATACCAATATAATTCAGCTGATTCCCACAAATTTAAAATAACAATTAAAATAATTATATTTGCAAATGGTGTTCAATGTTAATGTTAAAATAATTGAAAATGTCCAACAAAATAATATTTAAACCAATAATTATATATGATTGGTATTGTTATTTGTTATTCTATTAAAAATTGTCAAAAATTATTGAGTTTTCTTTTAAAATAAATAAACATTAGGTGTAGGTGTAGCGGGTCTGACTAATGGGCGTCTATTGATACAAGCCCGCAAAGCAGCTGGAATTCCTCGCATACTGATGTCCCTCCTGAAGGACACTTCCGAAAATGCAATTCCGACTAGTTTTCTTTGTTACATTACTATTAAACACATCAGACATGATTAAAAAAAAATGTATCCACGAAAAATTAAACAAAAAAATTCATCAGTACGCGGGGTATTCCCAGAAAATGATGTCAGCACCGAGAGTGTTGAGGTTTAATGTACTGAAAAGTTGTTTCTTTAATTAATTCTAAAAACATGGGTTTTAATTTTGAAATGTATCGGGACTTGAATTGAAAAATCAAACTTCTGGCACATAAACATTCTTGATTATTATTTTGGATTAGTTGAAGCATTTAAGCCCATAAGAAAAAATGGTAAAAACAAAGTTCCAAGGTAGTATTACCTCTTAAAGGGTAACATTTGTCAAGCAAATTACCAATTCATGCAGTAAAGCTTCATCCGTCTGATGAAACATCATTGTTGACATATTTTTTGGTTCATTAATTAATTTTCATATATAATAAAGAGAGAAGAGAATATAGGCTCAAATTTAATAATATTGTATTAAGAAAGTGGAAGTTATATAAACATAGTAATCTAATAGTTATTACTCATGTATGCATCAGAAATGTGAATTCTACAAAGCTAAAAAAAAAAGTCCGACTCGCAGGAACTGCATCATCTTAGCACGGTTACGTACATCTCGAAGAAATGGAATAGATTAGGATCACAAATCACAGGAAATTGACAGTGGCCAACTTACACAGAAGCGAATAATTCTTAATCTGTATAAGTCAATACAATTATGTACTGAAAACGTACTTACTCTTTGACTACTGCTGCGAAGGCTCTATTCTAAACAAAAAAAAAAAAATCGTTGTCATTTTAAGTATCTTGTTTTACTAGCGAATTCGTTTTACTGTTATAATCAACTGTAAATACGTGCTTCATGGCGAATAAAATTCCATTCTATGGTGGGTTAAATCTTTCTATAAAATAAGAAATAATGTTATATACATATATATATATATATATATATATATATATATATATATATATATATATTGGGCCACCTATATTTTCGTGATCTATAGGGTCTGAAACATGAAACTAGTCGGCACTTCCGGATTGCGTCGTGAGGTCAACCTCATAAGCGGGTTCTCCCTATGGAGATAGGGAGTAACCACGCTAAAAAATTAAAACTCAAGACTAATATTTAAATGTAATAACAAATCCCTATCTTCCGTAACATTAAATCAATGGCGAGAGATATATAGGACTGCTATATTGATGGTATGTAAAGGTAATAAAACATATATACACCTCCAATTTTTATAAAGACAATTTTTTGCTGTACAAGTAGCTGCTTGCTAATGCAACCATCATTGACTTTTACAAAACAAAATAGAGGAAAACTTATAAATTATTCCACTTATTAGTACTACAAGAATTTTAAATAACAGACTTTCTTGTTTTCTGAAAAACATCCATAAATTTTACAGTATTTTCAGAGAGGCCAGGAAAATCGCAATCAAGGTCTGCAGCAGTGTTGGGCATTATTCAAATAAATTATTATTTGAATGATCATTCAAATAAATTTTTAATGAATGATGAATAATTCACTAAATTATCTTATTCAAACAGTATATCATGAATTATTTACAGAATTATTCGTTATTCATCATTCGTTATTCTTTATGTCCAGTTGGTTTACTGGATAAATCCACCTCAAACATATACATATAAATATATATATATATATATATATATATATATATATATATATATATATATAAATATAAATAAATAAATAAATATATGTATACATATTTCCGGCTATCGACATAATAATATATCTTTCATTATTCAATAAAATATGATTATTCGAATAATTTGTAAATAAAATATCAATTTCATTCACAGAATAATGAATAAAAGTAATTATTCTTTATTCGTGAATAAAATAATACATTAATTCATTATTCTGAATAATTTTTGCCCAACACTGGTCTGCAGTAGATCTCTGAAGTGTTTTCTATCCCCTTCAAGTTCAACAAGTTTTTCTTCATTTCAAATTAGTAATGCCTTTATAACTTTGGTTCTACTCAATATTTAATTTTTATTTGTAGCCTATGTTTTAAATCAAGGTTATTTAGAAATATTGGCAACTTTTTACAGATCTACCACAAGCCAGAGCTGAGCCCTTAGCTGACAAAATTTTGTTGGGCAGATAGAAGTTTTTAAGGATGGTTTTGGTATCCTTGATTAATGAAACGAGTCAATTCTTATTTTAACAACAAACATTTTATTTTATTTATAGAGATTTCCTTCTTATTTTGGGTTTTACTGCTTAAGTGATTTAAAAATGCCACAATAAAATGATATTGAATAAAATAAACAAAACGTTTTGAATATAATTGAATGTTTTTTCTTTTTTAAATAAAAGTTCCAATATAAATTGAAATCTAAGATTAAAAAAGAATCATTTGGACCTATTTACATCTTTATGTTATTCACGTACAAATATTTACAGCCATCAACAAGAAAGAGAGAAAATGTAGAAACCAACAGTATGGAAATTAAATCTGCTACCCTCGGTATATACAAACTGTATATATTCCGTTACTTTAATCAGAAGACTATATTACCTTAATATTTTCAACATCAACCACATTGAGTTGCTCCAGAGTCAATGGATGCTCTGGGTCATTTATGTTACGTATCAAATCTAAGAAATAAATAAAGGAAAATGTAAGAAAAAAACAAACAAACATAAATTCTCAATCAGGCTTTTAACTAAATAATGATTAAAAACCATGATTTATAAGTAGGTTAGAATAATACTCTTAACTGTAAATACTGGGATAAATGTTCCATTGTTTTGTGATTGGAAAGGTCAAAATCCCAACAACAATATAGAGAGGGTAATCTGTTAGAAATGAATTAGGGTAAATTTTAAATTTCCAAAGGATACCGAACACTTCTCTGGAGTCGAACAAGTCAGTCACATCTTCATTTAGTTCTTCGTCAGTAATAATTCGACTATCACTCGTTAAAAAAAGTTTTGGGTTGACATTTTGTAACGTAGCCGTGGCCATTGAATAGAAAATACAAAAATTTTGTTGTTTTAGAATAACAAGTAATCGTAATTTTGCGGCCTTTAAACTAAAGGTCTTAGCAAAAACTGTCAATCTATGAACAGTGTAGTTCGCTAACGATCATTCAACACATAGAGTATTTTCCTTACCAATGTACCCAATGAATACATCTCTGTTGTTTAAGGAATAGATTCCTTAATTAATTGCAGTTCAAAAATTTTGAAGGTTCATTTCTTAGGGGAAAATGTCCTTACATTTTTCTTCTTAAGATTTTTCCAAAAAAATATGCAATAATATATACAGTGGCTCACAGTCAAAATGATGCAAGATATTTACTTTAAAAAAAAATATATTTAATACCAACCCAAAATTTATTCTGAAAAATCTTTGTTTACAAAAATACAGTAGGATCATTAGGCTAGAACATAAAATAGTTAAAAATTTATTTGATATTAAATCATAAGATTAAACAAAAACTTTATAAATTAATATACATTTCTAAGGTCACAATGAAAATTATACAAAATGGAAAACGTCCAAAAATTCAAAAATATTTTAGATTTTAGTAAAATCATTTAGCTAATCCTTTATTATTATAAATAATAATAACACATTCAAACAATTGGGCATGAATTGGACAAGCTTTTCTGTGCAAGATAGACATATCTTCTCCCATTCTTCTTGACGCGTCTTTATGAGATATTGTTGGTTGGATATTTTATGTTTCCTCACTTCTGTTTCTAATTAACTTCGTAAATTCTCTATGACGTATAGGTCTAGTGATTGGAGGGGTGCTTTTATAGTTTTGGACATATTATATGAACCCATACCATATTTTGGGGTGAGTTCGGACAGGTAGTACGAGTTCGGACAATAGTGCATGGCGCAGGAAATCACGTGACCTGGAGCAAACTTTTTCATTAGGGTCATAATTGGCATGACAAATACTATCGATATAGTATTTTTCCCATGTAGGTAAGGCTAAATCGCCCTGAGAACACTTTGAAGTGAGTAACGAAAATTTTAATGTGAGTTGTAATATCCATGATTTTCGAAATGCTAGAAACAAACGTCTGTGTAGAGGCTCTAGAAGTAATTAAACCCTATTTTTTTATATGTTATAGTAGGTTTATATGTTGGCTAATGATACATAAATAAATATATTATTTTTTTTGGTTCAAAAGCTTTTTTTTCTTCGTTAAGTAAAAAACTCGCATACCATGGGGTGAGTTCGGACATGCATCAATATACCCGCGTCCTCTTGGGTTAAAGGAAAACAGTATTTATTCTAAAGAGGCTTTGAAAAATGTGGTTGACGATGCCAAAACCAAGAAGAAGACACTCAGAGAGGCAACGGATCGTTTTAGGTGTTTCGATGTACAACGAAATACCTAAATCGACTTTAAATGATAAAGTTAGAGGAATGCACACCAAAAAAAAAGTGGCGGCCAAACAAAATTGAGTCAAGAAGAAAAAAAAATATCAAAGGGATTTTAAGCTGCAGCTGAATGTGACTTTCCATTAACTCGATTAAGATATTCGCCAAATCGTAAAAACATATTTGGATAAGTCAGGAAAAAATTCGCAGGATTTTAAAGCAAGCTCAGACTGGAATGGTTTATGGCTTTATGAATAGGAATCAGCCATTAACGGAACGCCTTACACAAAGCATCAAAATGTGTAGAGCAGAAGTTGATAAGGAAAAAGTGAAAGAATATTTTATTAATCTAAAAAATATTTCTCTTTAGAATATCGTCAATTATGACCGAGCTCACTCCAACTATAGGTTAAGTTAAGATTTTTACAGAAATTAAAGGCTGTCCGAACTCACCCCACACGTAGGGGTGAGTTCGGACACATTTTAGCTATAAGAAAAATTGAAAATTTTTGAGATATTCAAAAAACAAAATACACTATTCGATAGAGGATTGTTAAGGGTTCATAAATTAATTTTTCCAGATTTTTACAAAAATTCTGTCTTTTTTAATTACGAGAAAACCTGGAAAATGTGTCCGAACTCACCCCAAATGACGGTACTCTTGCGAGATAAGAAGAATACTTGGGACCGTTATGTCTATAAAAAGCAAAATAATTTATTATTCCGAACTTGGTTGCAATATTTTCTTCAGGATGTCACAATATTAATGTTTATCCGTTGTTCCCACGATAAAATGATGATATCCTACCACCGAAGCAGCCGTACTCCCCCAAACCATAACATTATCACCTCTATGTTTGATGTTCAGGCAAAGATTATTTCCATGGAGCTCTTCATTTGCCTTTCTCCAGTCAAAATTTGTTCTATCAGGGCCAAACAAAGTGAATTTTGACTTATCCAAAAACAAAACAGTTCTTCAGAAGTCCATCTCTTCTTTAAATAATTCTTGGGAGAAATAATTTGCATCTTTTTATATTTTTCGTTGATGTAAATTTTGCCTTGCAACTCTACCATTGTATTGCCTTTATTTTTTAAGATTCTTTGAATGGTTTCAGCACACACTGTTTTATTTAAATGTTTTTTAACTAATGTAGCCTACTTTGCAGCACTTAATTTTAAATTATTTTTTATTCGGCGCATAATCCAACGTTTGTCATTGCCGGTAAAACGTTTCTTTTGTAATGACTCTAGATTTTTTTTTTTTTTTTTTTTTTACGGAGCATCGACAAATCTTGGCCATTAGCGCCGAGATTTTCTTATTATTCTGTTTTCTTTTTTAAAACGTTCAATAATATGTTGAAAGGTCGCATAAATCCTATTGATAATAGAGGTGATTTCTTGTTGTTTTGCTCATTTCAAATTTGTTAACCACTCAGGAAATTTGTTCTCGTTCAGGAATAGTTGTTTGCATAACAAATTTAAGCAAATGATCGAACAAGACTGGTTACTTGTATTCATATTGTTTATTTTCGGTTTTATTAAAAGAATGAAAAGTAATTAAAACATTAGTAAACTCATGTCCCCAAAAATTGAAGAATATTTATTTTCTATGCGGAACTAAATTGGCATCTTTTTCACTGTGACCTTCAATTCCTATGAGTTTTAATGTAGATTTTTTTTTCTATTTGTATAAATGTTGTAGAGTTGATTTGATGACTTAAATTCAATGTATGACAATGAATCATTATGCTCTCATGTGCATTGGCATTTAAATTGTAACAAATTGAGAGCAACTAGCAATAGAAATAGAAATCTTGGTTTGCATCATTTTGACTGTGAGCCACTGTATGTTTATCTATGTGTTTCACTCCAAGTAAACTAAGGGCAACGTTAAAATAGCTGCTTCTATATTGTTATTTAACTTTTATTCGTGATTTATTATATGTTATTAAATATCTTGAAGAAGTAATCTGTATTATATGTTCTCTAGAGGGAGTACCCTCATCCTGTACATGCCAAAGTAGCCATTACGTAGTCTCAATGACATGCTGTGTATCTTGTTTCACCTGAGTCATCAGTGAAGATGGCCTAGTCAAATTACAGACCTGCTTTGAAAAATTAGAGTTGAAGTAGTTGGGGCAGTGACGCAACCTATCGCAAAATTTTAAATGAAACTTGCGGGTGAAATTATGAACAGGAAGCGCCAGTTTTTAACCAAGAATGGATGGGTAGAACCCGCGGAGGCTGTTGTGTCCTGAAAACACTGTAGCCGCCTCTGTGTACTATGTTACTCCAGACCAGGGTCTCTGCGAAGGAGGTTGTGTCGAATGATTGCTTTGTAGATGTGGAGTAGAGAGATAGAGAGAGAAAGAGCTTCGATGAGCGGAAGAGGGGATTCAGCCGGCAGGTCTGGGTTTCTGCAGAGCTTTCTTCCGGAGGCGGTTGATATTGGGGCGACAGAAAGATGCTTGCGAATGTGCATACCCTTGATCTTGCTTCAAAACTGTAGCTTCTGGTCCGGGCCTCGAAAACAAGAGCAGAGCTCAGCGGTGTATCTACCAAGAAGAGAGGCATAATAACCTTGTAGTTACCCAAAATAAAACTACATCCGTCAATCTAGAAGTACCATAAAACAGTATCGTGTTAACTTCCATTACTACATTGCCGACTGCTTTGACTATGGATTTTCAGGCTGTTTTTATCTGATAGCGTTGAAGCCTGAGGCAACGATAAAGAAACTATCTAGAAGATTTTTAACGAATGGGGCAAACCTCAAGATTATTTCCAATCCCTCTGTATTTGTCCAGCTAGATGGGAAATATTAGAATTAGTTTTTACTTTATTTTCAACAGAAATTTGTTCCATTGATCGTCTTATTAACAAAATAAACCGTTATCTGCCAACCGGAGTTGGCAGATAAGAGTGTACTGTATATGATGATATTCTAGCTGACAAGTATAATACATATGGTATGAATACATTCATAAATTAAATTATTTCGTTAAATAAGCTGGGCCTTTATTGTCAAATTAATCAGCGTAGTAAATATCATTATTATATAATGGTAGATTCAATTTTCCCGCGCAAAAAAATTAGGTCTTATGCCAAAATTTTAAGACGCTTTTTCTTTTATTTTTTTAACGAACGGAATTAGCCTGAATCTTTCTTTTTTATAGAGGACAACAATTTTCTAAATCTATTTGTTTAATAATGTGATAACATGTTTTATTCTGAACTCAAAATAAGGGAGGCGTGTGCTTGTGACGTAACCTGAATGAAGTTGTTAGACTAATAATTTTCATTTGAGGATGTGACAAATATTAGTTTGTAAATCCTCTGCCAAAAGTATGATAACATTATTGTCATTTTCTTGAAAAAGGGGGTTGGATAAGTATTATAAGAAAAACTGGTGTTACTATCTGGAAAAAAAATGGTGATTATCAAATACGTTTATTAGACCTTGTTACAATCATTAGATGAAATAATTTTACTACAGATGAATAACTTCCTTTTGTTTACATTTTTTTAGATGCATTTAATTGTATTCCTTTTCATTAAAGCTTATTTACCGTTTAGTTTTCAAATACTTCAGCTTATTTTGGTTATATGTTTTCTTTGGTAGAACACTACAATTCTTAGTTCTCAAAGTTTTAGCTTAATAGTGTTAATGTATTGTTAATGTTACAGAGTTTTTTTGGGTTTGGTCAAAGTGCTGATATAGAAATAGTTTTGGATGGTGTTGAGAATAGGCCTTTAGCTGAAATTAAAACAGAAGATGGTAAAAAAGAGAGACATCCTTTATACTATGATGGAGAAAGTGTATCCGGAAAAGTAAATATTTTTTTGTTTTTGTAATTTGTATCTGTTCGATATTCAATAATTTCTAATAATTGATAATCGTAGGTAAACATAAGGTTAAAAAAGGCTGGCAGCAAGCTAGAACATCAAGGCATAAAAATAGAATTTATTGGTCAAATTGAATTATATTATGATAGAGGCAATCATCACGACTTTACATCCCTTGTTAAAGAACTTGCAAGACCCGGAGAGTTACTTCAAAATACCACATTTAGTTTCGACTTCCTTAATGTCGAAAAACCGTTTGAATCCTATACTGGCTGCAATGTACGTCTTAGGTAAGAAAACATTTTGATCTATTTGAATTAATATGTGTGTTTGGGAAAGTATAACTAGAAACATGCTTTTTTTTTCCAAAAAGGATGGCCTATATCCAGTTGTTGATGTTCTAGAATCTTATCAATTATTATCAAATTCCCTTGAGGTTGATGATTTGAAAACATCACTATAAATGAAAATAACCTTGGCCCCCTAATTTTTTTAAAGGAAAAATTCTTTTTGAAGGTTAAATCCTATTCAAGAAAATATTATTTACATTTTTAACCTGAAAGATAACTACTACTCAGGAATTATATATTTATATGTATATGTGTGTGTGTGTGTGTATATATATATATATATATATATATATATATATATATATATATATATATATATATATATATATACATGCTGTGTACATGGAGGATTATATAAGCAAACACACATTTTAATGGATTTTGATAAACAAAATGTTAGTTAATGAGGTCAAGCAAACTAGCTTATTGTACTCCTAACACTTATTAAAAGTTGAATTTTATATTTTAATTTGTAAATTGTTTAGGTAATAATGTACTTCATTATATCATTATTCTGTATTTCATGATCATTCGCAAATGGACTTTTCAATTCACCTCAGTACCAAAATATGTTTCCCATTGTTTAGAGTGAAGCTGTTTTATCTGAGATAATAAATAATCTGAGAGTTTCATCACAATCTTTATTTAACACTTTGACAAAAAAAAAAAAAATCAGTCCCGTAACAGGCCACGAGGGCCCCGAGGGGCAGATACAATAGAGGTATCTGATTCATGACCATACAGCACATTAGAGAAATAGTGTGGTCAGTACTATGCTCCGACCGCCTGATTTTCCCCTTGCTGCTTCGACTGCTAGGGTCAATAGCACCAAGGTACCCATTAATAAATTAATTAAAGGCTGGGTTGGCCTAGGGATGATCAGAGAGGCCGAATCCAACCCATGAGCGAAGACACTAGAAGAAAAAATCTTTAGTGCTTGCTCAGGATTTGAACTCAGGTCCTCCAGCTTATTAGTCCAGTGCTCTACCACTTAGCTAACCTCGCCCCTAACACTTTGACAATGGAAGTGACATTTTTTAACTTGACCAGGGGACGGACTGTTCGTCAAGACGGACTGTTCGTATTTTGCAATCTTGTTTGTTTAGAGTGAAAAACCTCATGGTGCTCATACTTATAATGGTGTTTTTTTAAATTTATTTTTGGACTTCAACAACTGGCCTTTTAGTGCCAGGCTATCTATTTTATAATGTCAACAGTACTTGGATGGTAACCCATTCAAGTACTGTCCACACCCGACATTGCTTAACTTCGGCTATCAACGGGAGCCCGTGTACACAACGTGGCTATGGCTGTTGTTTCTTTATTTTTATTATATTTATTTATCTGTGGCAGAAGGTCAAATTTATAAAAACGCTCATTTTCTTTGCTACTCCTTTATTCAGCTCTACATGTTTCACATCATCATGACGCCTCTTCAGGAGCACTTAAACTAAATCAAATGAAATATGGTTACAGCCTACACTTCAGAGAACCTTCCGCAGGTAGGGCCACGTCTGGACTGATAAGATCAATCATGTCTACTAGGTATCAGCTGTTTAAAATCGATAGTTTTAGGGTAAATGTCGATTTTCCAAAATAAGTCTTTGTCATTTTATAAAATAATTCATTTTATGTTGTCTTGTTTATTAAATTAAAAAATATTTATAATAATTTATTTTTATTATTTTTCTTGCCTTTCTTATCATTATTATGATTTTTTATTGGGAGGAGAGAGGGCAATGTTAAACGTATATCTACATGATTTTAGAAATTTTAATTCTAAGATAGCATTGTGTACAAGTATTTTGTTAGTTTGAAAATTGCACGCAGTAGTTTTATTAACATAGAAATGTCTATTTACACGATATCAAGCATCACTGGAAATTAAAATATTAGACCATTTTAATTTCCAGTGATTTTTTACCGTTTTTTCGGCGCTAATGGCATAGATGTCAATGCGCCATAAAAAAAAAAAAAAAAAAAAAAAAAAAAAAATTTAGACCATTTTTCCTGAAACAAATCAATTTATTATTGAAAGTAATCTATTTTACAAATTTATGTAGATCACTTTACAAATTGATAAAATAATTCTTAGCCATTTTTGAAAGAATTATCGCCGCAGGCCTCAAAATGACATGAGGGGAGGTGGCGACTATCTTCCTACAGGAGCAATTCCTATTGTGAAGGATTTATCTATTGTCTTCCATTCTTACATGTATGAATATTGTGACTAAATTCTATAGGTTCATAGAGCTCTAAGGAGAAAATCACTCCTTTTATCCCCTCCACCCGTGCTTTCATTACTAAGCCTTTCTGTCAAACAGGAGCTTATTAACATAGGGCATTCCTCAGAAAAGTCATTAATTCTACTGCATTTCAGAATAATATGTTTAAAATGACTTATATGAACACTTAAAGGGTTAGGTTAGCTCAGTGGTAGAGCACTCGACTAATGAACTGGAGAAGCCAGGTTCAAATCCCGAGCGCCCACTAAAGATTTTATCTTCTAGTGTCATCGTTCGGGGGTTGGATTTGGGGTCCCAGATCGTCCCTAGGCTCGCCCAGCCTTTAATTAACGGGTACCTGCTAAGGGAAAAATCAGGTGGTCGGAGCATAGTACTGACCACATTATCTCCCTAGTGTGCCGTATGGTCAATAATCAGATACCCCTACAGTATCTGCCCCTCATGGCCCTTGTGGCCTGTTAGGGGACTGATTTTTTTTAGCATAAATATGGTTTAGCAATGACTAAACTGAAAACAAACGTTTCTAAAAAGCGTTACAAAAAAGTGTCCGCTGGCGTTCGCGTATGCGTGGTGGCCATGTACGAAAAAGAAGACTGTATGTTATACAGTACAGTACATAGGTTTGTCGGTTGGAGGACGTAAAGCATATTTATGTTCCTGATTTTTTTTTTTTTTTTTTTTTTTTTTTATAATATGAATACTTTATTTTATTTTATAATGGATCATTGAGAAGATTTACTCGATCATTGAGATTAAGTACTACACCTTATTTTCTAATAAAATGAAGTATTTCTGTATTATATACACAAAATAAACATGAATTGTTGTTTACATTTGAAAAAACAACTGGCTCAATAATTCATTTTTTTCTGGAGTAAACCCCTATTTCTAATAGACCTATTTTTTTTATTTATAACACATGAACTTTAGTTAGGCTTGATATCTACTAAGTTTCATTATAAGGAAGTAAAAATAAAGGCCGCTACATGCAAATTAATAATTTGGTTCTAGATTAAACCTCCATTTCTAATGCACTGATTTAGTTTATTTTTACAACACATATTACATTATGTGATGGGTTCTAAAGTCCTTAAAATACCAAGGTGTCAGCCAACAGCCTGTTCCACTCATCTCTGCCCACTGTGAGTCTCTTCCAACAACAGACACCCCTAATGCTAGTTTCCCTCGAAGTCATCAAGCCATCTCAGAGGAAGCCTGGCGCTCTCAGAACATATAAATTAACCTGTAGAAAACCCCTCCCAAAAATTGTTGCCATGTATAAGTAGACGTTAAAATTAAAATAATTATAACACATATTTTTGTTAAGATGAGTACAATGTATGCCTAGTTTTGTTGCAATATGAAACAATAAATTGATTGATTGGACATCGTAATATTTTATGTTGAGTAAATCCCTCCTCCTGATGGATTGATTTTTTTTTATTTAATGTGTTTTCAACCACCAACAGGTCATTAAACACAATTGGATTTATTTTGCTGGTTAATGAACCCGTCCAATCATTTGTTACGGGAATGCTATAAACATCCTTGTTAGAAAGTCCTGTCGTAATTTACTCTCAATTGAGGTGGACATTATACAGCATTAACGAATTGTCAACTGATGTCTAGTACCAGGCTACATACCATCTATCATGCTTGTGGTTCATGTACCAAATGAACATGCCCTTGGAACAATATCTTCCTTGCCTGACCTCTCAAAGCCTTCCTGGTTCTAAACGAGACATAATCAGTTATTATTGAGTTTAAAGTAGCGTATTGTTCATTGTAATGGAAATGCAAATGTTTGGAATATTTCCCTCCGGATTTCGCACACGCGGGATTAGAACTATTCCATCTAACTGAACAGGCTATAGATTCAAATCTCTATCTTTTTGTGTTAGATTTTGTTACACTAACTATTTGGCTACTTCCAGACAAGCAAAATTGTTTATCAAGAATAGAAAACAGTAAATAGGATCCTTTTTCAAAAGATAATAGTTTACTAGGTATGTTGTTCCTTAGAACTATAGAAGGAAGTGGGCTAAAGACCTGTACTAGAAAGTAGTAGCTGCCTAGACAGACCCTATATATATCAGTATGTATGACACAGAATATATACTTTTGTATATGTATATATTACAGAAATATGCTTCTTTCTCCTAGCATTGAAATGTATATCTGAAAATGCTTGGACTATGTTTATAACTCATAATTAATTATTTTTTATTGAAACTATATTATTGTACAATAAAATAAAATTTTGTTTTAGTATAGTGATCTATCGATTCTTGTTTAATTATTAATTTCTTTGTATAAGATCTGAATATTTGACCGAAACATTTTTATTTTATTTGATGCTCAATGCTCAATAATCATAAAATATTTCTTTCCGTTCCTAAATAATGATACATAGAGGTACATAAATAAGAACTTTAATATGATCTTTTTAAATTTGAAGGTACCTTTTGCGAGTAACAATAGTAAAAAGGCTATCAGATATCATCAAAGAGAAAGATATAGTTGTCCATACACTATCATCTTATCCTGAGATGAACAACAGCATAAAAATGGAAGTTGGTATTGAAGACTGCCTGCACATAGAATTTGAGTACAATAAAAGCAAGTGAGTATGTTTCTTTAAATGATCTATTAGTATGCCTGCTGGTTTTGCATTTTGTAATTAGATTGTACAAGAGGAAGCCCAATTGTGTAGTCAGGGTGTCTACTGCACGGAAATGTCACAAAATTGAAAATAAGGCACAAAAATCACGAAAAAGGCATGAATTTTGAAACCACGAAATGTCTGTTTCCGGAGTCTAACAACTTCCGCGCATTTGTAATTGTCGCTGTTTTCAAACGGCGACTCAATTCTATATCAGCCTCCCCCTCTCCCTTCCTCTGTTAGATTCCTTTGTTGCAGCATTTAAACATCGATTATCCATTATTTACATAAGTGCAGACTTAAATATTGAAATTCTGTACACATTAATTTACTAAGGTATGTATATTTAGTTAGTAATACTATTGGACATTTTTAATTCTGCTACCATTGTTCAATATTTTTGAGCCCAATTAGCCTAATCGTTACTTCACCTTTAAAATTTATTTAACTATACTGTTTAACATACACAAGGTGTCTACTGCGCGAAAAAGTCTCGAAAATCATGAAAATGTCATGACTGAAAATAGGACAAGAAAATCATGAAAAAGTCATGAATTTTGAAACCATGTCACGAAATTTCAGTTTTACTGGAGTCTAACATAATCTCAGGACTTCTGCGCATTCGTAATTGTCTTCGTTTTTGTACGGTGACTCAATTCTATCTGCCTCCCCATCCTCTTCTCTGTTCGATTCCTTTGTTGTAGCATTTACTCATCAATTATTCATTATTTACATATATTTTTATTTCTATTTATTCATATTCAGACTTTAATATAGAAATTAAGCACACTTTAATTTACTTAATTATGTAAATTGACAATAAATATTTAGTTAATAATATTTTTAGAAATTTTGAATTCTACTACCATTGTTCGAAAATGTTGAGGCTTCTATTTCCATTTTCATTCTAAAATTTTTAGTGTCATCGTTTCTTCACTTTTATAATTAATGTTACTATCCTCTTTAACATACGATGCACATTTTATAGAGTTTTAAATTTTAATTTTAAATATTTCACGGTAATCCTTGTAAGGTTACAATTAATTTTAACTAAAAGTTAAGGCTTTTTATTTTTAAGTGAAATTATTTTCTTTTTAATGAACATGAAATTTAGAGTCATGAAAAAGTCATGAAATTGGCTTTCACAAAAGTAGTAGACACCCTTATACAGGACCTTGGAAGAAAAAGGGCGAATGTGAAAAATCTACATTTTATTTATTTTATTTTCTGAGTGAGAAAGACGTGTAGGTAACAAGACGCTTCGCCTTGTTTCTCTGGTTCGCCTTTAGTTCTCTCACAGTTTCAAGTTAAAGTTAATAGCACTATCATCTATGAATAGTGTCCGATTTCAAAGGCTAATCCCAGGTTTGACCCCCCCCCCCCTAGAATTTTGATACCCAGAAATCACACGTACAAATTAAAATTCAAACATTTTTAAGCATATTTATGAATCAGCATTCCATAGTGTTAACATTCGCCGGGGTCTCCCGTGGACTAGTGGCTAGCACGCTAGATTCATAAGCGGGAGATGGTGGGTTCGATCCCCGCTGGCACCAGAAATTTTCTCATCTCAGGGCTCGCTGAGAAAATTCCTGGCTGCACCCTGGCCGTCGGCGCTAATGGCCAAGATTTATGTCGATGCGCCGTAAAAAAAAAAAAAAAAAAAAAGTAAACATTCGCCTTTGCTATCCCAAAGCACTTCTAGAACTTTGACTTTGATTTCCCAACATCCGGAATTCATGATTTGCCCTTTATCCTCCAAGGTCCTAATTTGATGTACATTTTAAACACTTTATTTAATTGTTTTAAATGCACGTAAAAATTGTAAGCTTATAGATATCATGCTAATCTGTATAAGGTTTTGAATAATTTTAAGTTAATATTTGAGGCTTTTTCTTTTAATTGAAATTATTTTCTTTTTAATGGGTATGAAATTTGCATTTCAAGTCATGAAAAATTGGTTTTTACAAAATTAGTTGACACTCTGGCAGTTCCTAATATATTCTTAATATTATTTTCATTTAGAAGAGAAAAAGGTGTAAGAGCAAATGAATGACCTAACTGAAAAAATAAACTGACGTTCAGGGTTCAGCAAGGGATCTTTATTTAAAGAAATACTTATATTATACAAATTTATTCTAAATAAGTCTAAGTTTAGTTCATTTTCAGGGCTAAAAGGAATATAGGCTGCATGAAACATAAATAGGATTGAAAATGTATTAAAGTTTTATAATATAATATGGCCATTGAGAGTAAGATACTATTATTACAATTTAATCATGTTTAAGTTGCTAACTGTTAATATTGTTTGTAGACTTCATTTTTCCTGAAATTTGGGTCTTAATATTAGTAAATTCAAAATATATTTCTTTAGTCAGAGTATTTATTGTTATTAAGCTTTGTTAATTTAGAAGCACGCGCTCAGCCTTATGAACATTCTTCTTCCTGAGAATCTTTTTAGAATGCAGCTACCATTTTTTAATCTTTTAGTGCACAATATATAGTTATTTTGATTTAGGCCGTTGAGTAAAACAGATTTCATATGGATATCAAGAAAATGTTGGAAAAATGATATTAATGATAACATTTTCTTTGTATATTAAGACAACATTTTTTGTTGTACTTTGACAAAAGGGTATGGAATTGCATAACATTTCTAAGGGAGTGAATAATCTTAAAATGATTTTTGTAAGAAATAATGGGCAATTAAATTATTTTTTAATTCCACAGTATTTGTCTCCAAAATTGAAATTAACAACTCCATACTATTTCTGTTTTAGGTATCATTTAAAAGATGTAATTGTTGGAAAAATATATTTTCTACTAGTACGGATTAAGCTAAAGCACATGGAAATCGCCATCATTAGAAAAGAAACCACAGGTTCTGGTGAGCTTTCATAATCTAGAGATAAGTTTTCCTTTACCCTTCCTTTTATCCTACCAAAATTAAAATCAGACGCCATTAAACAGAACCATCAGGGATACTTCCTTAGTCTTTGCTTTATAAACTCTTATTTCTTTCGCTTTGGTTCTAATTATTTTTTTATCACATTAAAAATTGTATAACTGGGGCATTATTGAGACCTCTCAATCTAGGCACACGGTAGTGCGTCAGGGCAAGTTCCGGCCTACGCACACTGCGTGTATATTACACAAACTATTAGAGCCGTTTTTTACCCTCTCATAAATTTGAATCAGTTAAAGATCAACTTATGAAATTTTACACAGGTATTATACTACTAGATGTGAGTTAAGTCGGGAAGTTTCATAATTCTACATCGAAGCATTTCTGAGATATAGGCGATGGAAAATTGGAATTTATACGACTCACTCATTCATCAAAATTATTAGCCACTTCCTGAAAAGCTAGAGGAATTTTGCAGGATTAGGGTGTTAGGCAAAAGTGGAAAAATCCCGAATAGTTGTGGTTGACTCCACTCCCAGGGAGGGTGCCCGTTTCGTACTTGTTGCTCCTTTGGAAACTCATTATTCCTTCCAAAACCCATCATATTTGATGTTTTAAGAAACATTTAGACGCATCTTAACATTTTTATGTACACACCTTTTATTTACCTTTGTACCTTAATAAGTGTCAGACAAGGACACAAGGGCATTTCCAAATAATAATCAGACTTGAAGGCATTATAAAGTTATAAACATTTTTTCTGCGGGATAATATTAAAGTCGTATATCATGATTTGGGCCAATATTTTTGCTTATGTTTAACATTTTGAGGGTTAAGATGAATAAGAAAAAAAACTTTTTATTTCCTTATGCAAAAGTGAATGAAATGTGATGAAAGTGTAATTTTTTATCTCCTTATGCAAAAGTGAGAAGGGAGATAAATGTTTTGATGGACTTCTGCTTGAAGAACACCTGCTAGATATATTAGATTAGTAATGAGCCTGCCACTTCTGCAAGATAGTCCATTAGTCTAGTCACGATAGCCAAGGTCACATTCCACCTCAGCTTGTTTTTTTACAACTTTCTAAGTTCAGTCATGAAAGAGAGGTGTGCCGGTTATGACGACTGAAACTGTAATGACTCTTTAGGCAGTAATGAAAACATCACCTTTCCTTTTGATTCCCTATATTTATAAGGAAACATTTTAAAGTTTAAACATATTTTTTAAGGAGTGTTACTCTTCAAGACAAACTTTTTCTAATTGTTTTTTATTTTTAAAATATTAGAAAGTCATACACATAAACCAATATTACTCCCCATTTATGACTACCATTATCAGTCTTTACTTGACCCTATGTGTTTAATGTCATACTGAGTTAAGGCTCAGATACTCCGTATACATAAAAATTGCTCCTGTAAAGATATCATAACAATTTGAAACATGTGAAGGGAGATAAATTGATTTAAATATATGACCTTCTATATTTTGAAAATAAATGGTTAATGAAAAAAAGGTCACTAACTTATAATAATTTATACATTTTGATTAAATTATTTGTTTGGTGTTTTTTAGCCTGTTTCCTCCCTCTCTCCATAGAGAGGAAACTAGCTTATGACATCGACCAGAATGTTCCCTTAAATCATGAAAATAACAGAGATTCAAATTGTTATTTATTTGTATATATATATATATATATATATATATATATATATATATATATATATATATATATATATATATATATGATTGATTTGTGAGACGGCTTCTCTCTCCAGCGGTGTTCTTCCTCTCCTTTCTGCAATATTTCGTCGGGTTCATCTCCCACTTATTCAGGATGCACCATGCTGCCAAATTGCTACTACATCATCAACTTACCTAAGCCACAGCTTGGGTTTGTGTTCAGTCCTCTCCATGAGTTGTCTTTCAAATTCCTCCATAAATATATCGGCCACCACTGGTGATAGGGGGCTGCCCCATCCTACGCCAGCTACGCCATCCTTCTGCTCTTATATTGTTCCTTTGTACTGGAAATAGCAGGAAGTTAACACTAGTTCTGCTAATTCCATCAGGCTGCCTTCCAGGAACTTGTTGTCTTTGATGATGGCAATGGAATCTTTTGCTGGAAGATTGGTGAACAGGGACTCCACATCAAAACTCACCAACATATCCTGTTTCTCCAGTTTTGTCTGTATAAGGATCTCAACCAAATGAACCGAATTCCTCACTGCGGAAAAAGCCGCGGAGCCGTCTCTTCATCCATTTATGTGAGAGCGGCTTCGATACTGGTCACTAGCTCCTCTGTCGGGGTGTGCTTGGGTGTGACTGCAAAGTTCATCCCTTTCTCGAAGGACCTCTGTGGCTGCCTGAGATAACTCTATGCCTGCCAAGTTGACTATTACAGATCTCTCTGTAGGTAGGGGGGGCTGTTGGTCTGATTTGTCAACGGCCCTATTAAGGGCCACCAAATTTTCTTGATTTTGTTTGTTGGTTAGTTTGTTCCATTTTCTGTCCTTCTTCACCTTGTTGTGGGCACCTGCCTTGTCCGCCTTGGTCTTAGTAATGCGGTCAATAGTGTCCCACATGTCTGAGTCCACTCCTGTGCTGATTTTTTCTTTGAGGGACATTTCATCTGAAGATAGGTTCCAAATCCGGTGGCGGTACGCTCCAATCCACTACAGGCTGGGGCGCACCAAAACTTCTGCGGTGGCAATACACGGAGAAGAGTGCCCCAAGCAAGTATTATTCGACCGAGCCAAGACCCTAGCCAAGGAGACTAATTAGAGAAGCCATAGAAATATTAAAGCATCCGGTGAACTTCAATAGGAATGATGGCCTCATCCTCCCGGACATTTGGCGGCCCATCCTTAAGAAGACAGAGGAGAAAACAAGGACTGAAGACCAGCGCCCCACACGGACCACTGATGAACTACAGACGACGGACGAACGACAAAGACAGCCCTCGAGCCCTATTGGCCCACGGACCCCCTACACCATTGGCCCGCATAGTCTACGAAGCAGGGCTATAAAGGAGGGAAATTCTGGGAAAAAAATCATTCCCTTGACAACCACCGAGGACAACACATAGCAGCCTGAAGAAGTCGGAGATGAACCCGACGAAATATTGCAGAAAGGAGAGGAAGAACACCGCTGGAGAGAGAAGCCAGCGAAATCAATCATTTCAACCCCAGCGAAGTAACTTAAAACAAAACACACACACATATATATATATATATATATATATATATATATATATATATATATATATATATATATGTACATATTTATATATATACACACACACATACATACATATAACATTGTTTTTTCAGCAACATTCATGCTAAAAACATTTTTGCTTATTATTTTGTATTAATAGGCTTGCAGGTACACTTTTGAAAGATAATTTGATGCTGGGAATCAAATAAAATCATTTTTCGATAAAAGTATAATTTTTCAATAAAACTACTTATAGGAATACTAGAACATTCAAACAAACTTACACTGAGGCATCCAAGACCTTATTCGGAACAGGATCAGCCGAAATAGTTGATGTCAACACTTATTACTAAAAGTATTCGATAAAACAACTATGTATACTCCTACAGCCAACCTGTAAGAAATACTGTTAGCACTAACAAACATTCAAGACAGAGTAAATTACAACATGACTATTTGTTCCGATTGAAGTTCTTTCCCTCGAAATAAGAAATTTACAGCACACACCCCATTGTCAACAAGACATTCTCACAAATCCACACACTACTGATCAACAATACCAGAAGTAGACAGTCAGACAGACCAGAAGTGGATGGACAGATAGACAGTGGGCTGACATACATGGCCAAAGTGAGTGCGTTGCTTTGGATTCACCCTTTTGTTTCACTTTCACATAACATTTTTGGGCAGTTAGGCCATGGCAGCTGACTGGGGAAGATCTTTTATTTGTTGAATATTTCATTATAAATTTAGCACTTATCTATAGTTTGTTTTATCTCACCAGATTTTATATTTTCATTATTATCCTTTTAGGTCCAAACACTTTTGTTGAAAATGATACTATAGTCAAGTATGAAATAATGGATGGTGCTCCAGTGAGAGGAGAAAGCATTCCCATTCGTGTATTTTTGTCCTGCTATGATCTTACACCTACCATGAAAGATATTAATAAGAAGTTTTCTGTCAAATACTTTTTAAATCTTGTTTTAATGGACGAGGAAGATAGGCGATACTTCAAGCAACAGGTATATATTTTACTCGCTAAGTATAACAAAATTTTCTGCAAGAAACTTTTCATAATAATTAAAGAATATATACATTTGTTCATTCAAAACAATCCTTGAAGAAAATTATACTTTTCAAACTTGCTTCAAGACCTATCATGTTAGTATTATACAAAATAAGAAGGAAGGCCTGATTCATGTCCCAAATGGAAAGAATATTTTTGAAGATCTGTATTATCAACTTATTTGATACCAACCTATGGTTTTCTATCTATGCGCTGCAAGTAACTTGAGTTTCACGAAACAAGTTTCTTCAGTGTGAACCAAGCCTTAGTCATGACTTATTTGCGTTTTCATTATTTTATTGAAAATACCCTGAAGATGTTTGTATTCATTCTTTAAAGCATCTCTAATATATTTTTCTATTTTGAAGGAAATAACCCTTTGGCGGAAAGGTGACAAAGCTATCAAAGCTCACAGCTCTCCACACGTTCCAAACCATCTAGTGTCCGGAGAAGGTGGACCCCGAGGTACTGAACCTCCTCGGCCTTCGCCTGATAATCAATCAGCTTTCGAGGATTTCCAGAGAGACGAGGAGGTGACTCCCGATGAGAGCAAGGAGAGTCCATTTGAAGAAAATCAAACTAATACTCAGGAGAATCCTTTTGAGCAACCCGCAACTAAACAGGAAGATTCGGCGTCACTACCCAATACTGAACAGGCTCAGCAGGAACAAAATTCTTCACAAAATGAACCCGACACAACTAACGGTCTTTGAGCTACTGCTAAGTACCTCTTAACTTAAAAAAAGTATGACCATAACACAAGAGAATGGTTCATAGCTGAGTTTTACATGAAGTTGGGAAAAGTTAATCTGGTACAGGGGTTTAGAAATTCAAGTAAGGCCTTTCGGAATCAGTTATGTGATTTTGTAACCATTTCATATCTTCTCTAATTGTCCAGTTGAAAAGAGTTTTTGAACTCATATATTTTCTTGTTTCCTTCAGATGTGACTATTATGTTACATTTAAAATAAGCCAAAAATATACTGAAGAGAACAAGATAAATAATGTTTATGTGATGTAGATTTACTAATTTTTTTCAATTTTTTAATAAGAAAAATATATTTGATTTACATCATTTAATAGGAGAAAGCTCTCTGATCGTTGAAGTATTTGGAATATATGTGTCTGCACGTTTTTCGTGAAAAACTGATAATGGAGTTAGCTGTTTTTGTAATTTTTGTTTTATTTATTAATTTATTTTTTTGTTTTGATTGAGCTCTATTAAAATAACAGAATTCTGTAAACTTTCTATTTGATCTAAAATTCCACTGAATAATTAATCCTAACATAGCATTTATGTTAAGATATTTTTTTCTAATGAATTTCATTGTCAGACTAATTAGAATTGATAAACATCATAAAGTTTTCTCTATGGTCCTACCTGAATATAGTGGAACGTGAAAGATGCACTTTAAGAGATTTAGGTCGGAGCCATACACAGTCTTATTTTAATATTTTATATATTCACTTTGACTTATGTGATTTGGCATCCTTAATCTCGATTATAATATCAACTTTTTTGAAAAGCACTTCTTATCTACAAATTACTACCCTTGTTGTGAAAATTATTACATAAAATATTATAGTTCTCTCTTGTTTCTGATATGAATATGTTCATTAATTTTTTTTCCGGGGAGTAGAGTTAATTGTTTCTATTTAAAAATTACTCTCACCAGAGATCATCTGACCAGACTCTCACGTCTGATTTTCATCTCCATTTTATACAAAAGTTGTTTCCTTTAAATGAATTTGTACTTTCAAATATATTATTCAAGAGTTATGTATATTATAGTTTACTACATATCGTGTATTATTTAGCGATATGAATTATTATTATGATTTAATATTTCATGGAATAATATCAGCTGATTAATCATGAAGTCTAAAACTTGTTCTGTCCTACATTTGTGTAAGAATTAGAGAAAAATGTAAACAAAATTAGTTACTCACTGTTTCAATGACTATTTTGAAACAACTATGTAAAGGTTGTAAGAAAATTATATAATATTTATTAGAAACAAATGTTTCCAAATATTATGTAATTATTTTTTTTCTTTCTAAGGCAGAAAATGTCTTTCATAAAGAAAAATGTCTTTCTCTGAACATATTAATGGCTAACTGAGTATGTTTAAACCTCTTCTTACCAGTGCCATTATTTTTTTGAGATCTTTTTTAAAAATGTAAGTGAAACGGCCTTCAAAACTCTTTATGTATGTATGTATGTGATTATTAAATAATGCCATATACAGAACTAAATTAATTATTATATTATTTTCTTTTATATATATTTTGTGATATTTAATACTAAAAAAGTTTTTTGTACTAAACAGATTATTGATTTATCTTGAAAGTAATTATGTTATTTAATGAGCCTCAAACATCTGAGGATTTACCATTGGCATTGTTTGCCCAGAATAATATTGTTATTAATTTGAAACTTGGTACATATTCTTCCTTGCATGTAAATATATGATGTATATAAATAAATTTAAAAACAAAAAAAATTTCACTCCTGATATGAAATTAATTTATTATGGCAAAGCCTACCGAGAGGAGAAAAAAATACTGAAAGAGGACATTATTTCTATTAGATTTATGCATTAAGGCTGAGTGAAATTAATCTAATATTAATATATTTTTATGTTATATAGATGCTTATGGAAGCAAGACTGAGCTTGAGTAGATAAGATCTGTAGTTTCCTCTAAATTTTTCGTTGACTTTGCAAAAATCTACACTGCTCACCTAATTTCAATGAATTATTTGCAATTCTTCTATTTAATGCTTGCTTCATGCCCAGTAAATGTTTTCAAACCACTCTAAATAAGTATATTTTATTGAATATTTTAACTTAAAGTTTATTTCAAACACTTTTTGAACCTTTCTATGGTTATCAGTCCTTTCACCTTTTCAAAAGTTAGTAATTGCCCTTTCTAATTTTTATATGATAAGCAATAATATGGTGCTGTTATTAATTTATTTTATTACACAAAATGTTTATAAAATGCTCAATCTTTTTAAAGTGAATTAAAATTTGTTTTAACAAGAACTCTCAAATCATTTCGTGATACTTATTGTTCCTGTAAAGAAGTTATCTTCCTACAGTGGCAGCGTAGAAGCTTTTTATCTAAATAGCCACTGTCAAGTTTATAGAATGTGTGGTGAGTTTGGACATGATTTTAGCAGATATATATTATTAATAAACCAAGCTAAAATTAAATCTTTGTTAAAAAAAAAGAGAAATTTCCTGAACATATTATTAACTTGTGACAGGTTAGTTTAAGATTCAATTATCTGCATTATGGTATGATTGTTTCGCTAGGTTTTTAGAAGAAAGAAATTGATTAGGTTATATTTGGCTACGTTAGTAAATCATGGGTTCTATTGATTATGTAATTTATTGTTTTCATCCATATTTTGGGAAGCTGGAGATAGTACAACTGCGAATAGGTTGTAGATCAGTGAAAAGCCACTTTTCCACTTTGGTTGTTTTAAAATGGCAAAGCTAGTTTCAGAACATCTGTTCAATCTTCAGTCTCCTGATGACACGTAAAATGAGATTATATCCTAAAAAAACTAACCGCAAACAAGAAGAACATACCTATACTAAATAAGGAACATAAATGTTAAGAAAAAATGCATGCACTGATCATAATCTGTTATAAACATTCAGATTTGTGATGGAATCTGTCCAAATGTAAAAAAATATCAATTTTATCAATGGCCAGATTTTTAATATTATATATATAAATAAATAAAAGAAGTTTAAAACTTACAATCCATCCAAGGTCTAGAATATATAACTGAATATTAACAATAATTTGGAGTAGCATAGATAACAATTTCACCATTTATAAAACTGATATTTCTTTCATTCAGGCATGTTCTATGACATTTATGAATGATCTGTGAATGTATTTAATTATACGTTTCACATTTAGTGTGCTAGTATCATAGATACATTGTTCAGTTTTAAAATTAATTTTTTAATGAATAAACCTTTTTTTATTTGTTAGTAGGGCACCTTTATACTTTAATATTTTGTTTTGGCTAAATGAGAATTACTTGAAATTTATTTTATTCGTTTAGATTTTTTATTGAGAAGAACGCCAATGAGAACCAAATTTAATTTAAGATAGAAGTCACTTCTCTTTGACTTTGTTGTCCCCCGAATCTCTTTATATTTCCCCAGATATATTCTACTTCTAAAACGTTAGATTTAGGTTTGTAGCTGTCTTCAGTGCTGAATTAACATTTAGATGTTTTTCATTCTGTAGACTAGTTCAGAGAACGGGTCTCACTCTTTAGAATTTAACATTCTCTTAGTGCGTTAATGTTGATCTTTAAGGATGTCTTTCTACAGACTGTGCTGTTTAGCTTTGTATTGAAGAAATAAATATATCGTTAGAAATTCAAAATACTTTCAAATATCTGTTATGAACAGTCATTCGAATATTAACATTTAAACTTCTTTACTGGGTCACTTCTTAACTTTCACAGCTCGGCTTCTCCACCAGCTGTTTTGTTTTTGAACTGAAAATGTTTCCCCAAGGCATTACAACTTGCTTCTTCAAGGGTCAAAGGTTATTGGATTGCTAAAAGTGATCTGACAACCTACAAGCATCATCTGAATAAGCAGAAGTGCCAGGGAAAACATTTGAGTTGAAAAAATACATTGTTGATGAGAAATGCTGAGAGCCATTTAAATCTCCAAAACTGGAAGTGTAAGTTCATAAAAATATGTTTATGTGGACTGTTGATTTTTTTTTAAACAATTCTAGCTTCTCAAAAAAAAATTATGAATATTACAGAAAAATATTTTGAACATAAAACTTAGTTTTACTTTTTTGATTCTCAAGATATCACACCGAGCATAAAGTTCCAAAGTACATTCTTCATTGCACATTTTAGTATCTGTTTTTGTCATTAAGCTGAAAAATCTCTTAGACAAATTAAATTATTGTTTATTAATTTTAGGTAGAGTAGTATGATGTTTTAAAAATAGCTACTTTCCTTCGGAGTAAAGTGCTAATAACATATTGAACAAAGTTTCTTAAATAAAATAAATCATATCCATTTGACACTTGAACTCAAGGTTGTGGATTTTATAAAAACCACAGAATCTCAAACTCTTATAACTTCTGTTAAATATTTCCTGCGGCTCACACTGAGGAATATATGCTATTCGCCATAGAGGCTGGGCATTAACAAAATAAATAATCAAAATATTTCCTGTACCTCAAAATAAACAATTGCTCAAACTATCCCATTCCAGAATGTTTCACATAATCCTCAGTTAATTGTTTATTAGTTATTTGAAATTAAATTTCTTATTAAAACAACTTTTTTAGTAATGGCAGTCTTATTTTCATAAGTATCTGAATTATGGAATTATACAGCTAGGTTTTGATTATCGATTTATGAATTTTGTAGGTTATTAAACCTAAGTTATCAATTTTTTTAACACGGACATTGTCTTATAGATAATCACTGCCTATCTGTATTGTGTGTATTAAGACAACACAACTTGTGTATAGTTTATGATGTAAGTTATACATTACATGTAAAGTAAATGAATGTATATTAAAATAAATGATATATTATTGTTCACATCTAGATATATATTTATAAATTGTTAAAAAATAAAAAAAAAAAGATATAGGTGATCTAAATATTCATAGAAATGCTTTAGTCATTCCATACCTATTGATTTATTCTTTCATTATTATTTTTAATTCCATTAAACAGATGTTCAGATAAAGTGTATAATAAATATGTTGTTATTAAATTAATAAGTTTTATTTTGGACCAAATAATTGCAATTAGAGTTCTTTCTGAGACAATAAAATACAATTTTAGTTGTGTAACTAAGCAAAATTTCTTCATGTCTACCCTGATTTCTGAAAAATTAATCTCTTCTTTGGTGTCCCTTTTAAAGTATCGAATAAATATTTTTTAACAACTAAAATATAGTGGTCAGGGGGTTCTTGTTATTGTACTCAGAAGTAAAGATCTATAGTTTAAGTCAAAGTTGTGGTCATCATCAGTGGTAAAAAAAAAAAAAAAAAAGGTAATGAAATCGATGCTTGGATAAATAGCTGTACATCAATACACTGCAAATTCTAATGTCTGCCACAACTAGCACTGCTTAACCATTTATTTATTTGTTTTTTAACAGACCAATGACAACTAGGCCATTGGTGAAAAAACTCCTGCTGCAGGCGGGACTCGAACCCGCATCTCCCGTATGGGAATCCAAGGTGTTAGCCCCTAGACCACGGGGGTACCCGTCTTGTAAAATTAATAAAATTTAAATTATAACAGAAAAAAGAAATGGGAAGGAATGAAGTGAATTTGAGTTAGTGTCATAAAATGTTTTAGAGTTCTGTGTTGATGTATGGCCTACCTTCAGTCAGTAAGTCATGAGGAATGTCCAAGTACTTATGAAGTCTACAATCTGTCAGTATGTGTCTAATTGTCAAAGTCTTGCTTATTTTCCATTAAGTAAGAATGGGTTACATATATAAGGCTTCGTATTGGCAGTGTCCAATATGAAGCATGGTCAAAATCACTTCTTTTTTTTTTTTTTTTTTCTTAAGGCAAATTCAACCACACGGGTCATTGTTGCGGAAAAAAAATTACTTCTTTGTACTTGATTTGGTGTTCATTAGACCAGGCTTTCATAGTGCTTTTCGAATTTCGATAATAATACATGACATTCGTCTAGAAAATTTTTAAAGATTCCTTGAATTTTGTTTTCAAATGATCAATAGAATTTGAAATAAAAATATGTCTGCCACTTTTAATTTATTGTGTTTAAATTATAAAAAGTAAATTAAAGAAAAAATACAATATTCAAAGATTACACAATTTGTGTTTTTATTATAAGGGTTGTAACTTTTTTGTAAACAAAACATTTTTATTCAACAACATTCACTATCTCTGATGGCATTATTGAAATTTTATAAATCCTAGAAGAATCAATATGAGTCATCGCAATCTTTGATTTAATGCATAAAAAATATACTCAGCAGGCAGTAAATTAGCTGTTAAACATAGAAGCATTAAAATCAAGATATCCAAAATTTCATTAAAACCTTTTCTTCTTCAATCTAATGTAGCTTTGATGAACATGATTCCCCTTATTAGACGTCATTATAATTTATTCATTATTAAGAGCTGACGTTTGCATACACCTTTAAATTTGCAAATCGCCATCGTTGCGGTGCAGCAATACTAATAATAATAATAATGAACTAAAATGGATGTAGAGACACAAAACACTCAGATCATAGAGAGTTTGTATTAAAAAAGTAATTCTGAACACAGAAATATTTTTACAGATAAAAACATGTAAAATTAAATAAATAAAATGTCTTCATAAAAATAAGAAATATTCCGTCCCTAATAGTTTGGCAAGCACTGGTAACAAAAACAAATTAACTAAGAATTGTGAACAATTTTGCATTCATCAATTTCATTGTTTAGGCTCATCTGAGTAACCAGTTGATGTTCCACACCTTCCTTCAACAGCCAATGTTACGGGAGTCTGGCCAATTGCTTGTTCTAAACCGAACCATGTTTTCTCTAGTTTTCCCCTAAAAATAATTGATGGAATTAGTAAATATTTAATGCTTGTGGGAATTAAATTATAAATTACTTTGGAATACACTGAAAAGGCATCCCCAAATGGATTTTTAGCACATTTCCTCCCTCCCTGCATAAGGAGGAAGGTATTAAATAAGAAAAGAAAATGGCCTAGAAGCAAATGTACCATAACAAGTCCGACTCGCAGAACCTGCATCATCTTAGGGCGGTTCCGTTCATATCCCTAGTTTCATTAGTAAGACGTCATTATAGACAAAAGCAAATTCAATATATTTGATTCTGATGTTTGGTAAGGACCTAATACTGAGTTTCAAGCTCAACATGTGAGACTTATAGTAAACCATGGAGGCGTACTACTAGTTTGGGATTTCATGCAAAGAACACCTTTGGCATCTGTTGGACCTGAAAGTAAGAAAAAATAAAATGTCTTCAAATCTTGTGCTGAAGGGAACTCTGAGAAAAAGAGTAAAATTATACAAAAAACGACTCAAAATCTTGTTTCATCAATGCCAAACGACTTCAGTCCACTTTTGATACCAAAGGTATGATATCCAGTTCATAATAGACCTTTATTTAAAAATTCATCCCAAGTATGTAAATAAAAGTATGCGAATACGTTTTTGAACACTATGTAAAACTGAAATTTGTTATAAAAAAAATTGTTATGTAAATTTTTAATATTTATTTTCCAATTATGTACTTTTCAAAATCTTTTATGAAATTAAAATGTTTAATAAATAAATTTTTCTAATTTTTTCAAAGTGAAACAAGAAAAAAAGTTCATTGTGCCAATATGTTTTGCCCCATTATATACATCATGGAAATTCTAGTATGGTCTATTAAACGTAGTAATGAATTTTCAGTTTTTATTATTTTCAATGGAGAGTATTTGTTAGCTAACATGGGTCTTAGGTATTAGAAGATCTGCAAATACGTAAAATTACAATTAGCCTTATATCTTGGATAATAGTGCCTGTAACCCATAAACCTTTTGAAACATTTTTTTATATTATGAACTCTCTAAATATTTATTTAAGTCTATCAAGATTTATTTATAGAAAAACTGTTTAAAAGAGTGTAAAATAAAAGAAAAAAACAAGCTCACCCTATTTTCAGTGATGATGACACCAATGATTTATCAGCGTTTACAGCGATATCAGTAGTTCTAGGCTCTCCAACCATATTTTGCCCTCCCAACTTTCCTGTAATAATTGAAACATCTGTTCCTGCTTCAGGAGCTCCTTCTGGGCAGGGAATGTAGTCTTGACCTCCTAAAAACACAAAAAATAAAATAAAAACTTTCTCTTCATCCTTACAAGGGGCTCTGCCCCTTTACCCCCCTGGGCGCTCCATCGCCCAGTAATTCATTTCTTCTTTGAGCCTACAGCAAAAATTTAAAAAAATGTGGGACATGCTTTTGCAGCTCATTTTTAGCATGTTTCTGAGAGTGAGTTGCCACTTTGGGGTAACATTTTCGTTCTACTCCCACCTAACGTTTTTGATTAGTTAAGTCATAGTTAAAATAAATTCAATGATAATAAATAAATGAAAGAATATAAACAAGTATTTTATTGATAACGGGATGAATGTTTACTAAGTTCTACCTCTCAAGTTTGTGGTAATGTGTAATTTTTAGTTAAAGCAAGCATCAGTAACGAGTTAATTTGTGATTTTACAATAATTTTTAATGTCTATTTATGTTATGTTAATATATATGTTTCTTTCTAAATACAAGCTTTTATGAAAATTTAATGAAATTATATGATTTTTATTTTAAAAAGTCCCACTCACAGGAACTTCGTCTTAGGAACTTCATAGTAAGCTTTGAATAGATACAGTTAATATTTAGTTTGGATATATTGTGGAAAATGTAAACAACTGCTCCAATCTCAAAGAAAGATTTTAAGTGATATACACAAATATATCTCTGTTAGCTCAGACTTAAAAATCGTTTGATTTTCATAAAATTTAGTACAAAAATCCTTCTAGATTTATTTTCATTTTGTTAAAATGTTGGTTAAAAGCCTCTCCATATTTGGAGGAAGTTTAAAGAGCAAGCAAGAATAACAGTAAATAAAAACACCAAAATTAAAAAAAAAAAAATGTTCCTGAATTTGAAACGAATGTCCATAATCGTTTTCGACCAGTCTCTGTCCCAAGCTGTTCTCCACCAGTTATTACCTGCTACTCTAATAACTTCATCCTTCATCTCTGTAAAGGCCTCTGCGCCTGGTATCCACTCAGAGCTACTTTACACCAGTGTTCATTCTCTTGGCCTCGAAAGGTGGTCTGGAGTTTTGAGCCTTCACCATTGAAATGACCTTGGTATTTCAATTCTTCCCTCTTCTACTGATCCTCATCAAACTTCTTGTAAATGCAGCTTCCAGCTTCCAGTCCATTTTCTTAGTGAGTCCCAGGTTTGAGAGCCATAAGAGATTGTTAGGAAAATGCAAGAAGCACCTTGCCATTCAAGTCCGCTGAAACATCACTGTTGAATACATTTTTCTGCAGCCAATATTTTTTCCAACCCAGCTTTATTATTCCAGTAACTTCCTTTGATTCAAACAAGTCTACTTGTCAAATAAATATATTCTTTAACTTAAAGAGAAGCCTGACTCTCAATTATTATGGGAACTTGTCAATATTTTTGATTTGACAAAATTTATTTTGAGTCCATACCTCATACAAGCTAGAGAGAGATCTTTAATAATATTAAACAATGTTTCCCCTCAGCGAGCAGGAAGAGTGCAAGTTACTCAGCAACCTTCCAATAATTTTCAACCTCAAATCGCAGTTGAGCTCCCTGAATATTATTGAAAGTACATAAATAAACAATAATGGTGAAATTAGGCATCCTAGCTTCACTCTTCTTCTAATTTAGAGTGGCTTACCATCCTTATCTAGAGCTACAAATGCCTCGGACTCTTGATACTGGTCCTTGACAATATTGAAATATTCCTTTACTAAAATCATTGGCAAGGGTTTCAAAAATCCAATGCCTTCTGAAGTAAGAGTTTTAAGATTTTAATTTAATTAATTTAGTATGTTTACCAATATTATTTTCTTACCAGGAATTAAATCTCTGAAATCCTTTGAAAAAGTTTTTCCCCAGTCTCGGTTCTCATTTAATGCTAACTCAACTTCCAGTAATCCCACAACAGGCTGAATTATTTCTTTATTATTTACCAAATGTGTTTCTGGACAACCAATTGTAACAAAAACTTGCATCTGGAATACAAAAAGATAATATTAAATCTTAATGAAATTTTATAATGAGAAAGGTGCTTCACATTTACTAATTTGACCCTTTCATTCCTCATTTAATAGAAAAGTGATCTCTTTGTGTCATCCAACACTAGAAATTACACACGCTTGAAAAATAAAACGATATTCACAGACTTTGACTACACTGATAACTGATTCTCAATTTAGTTATTAACATAATATTACTTTCTATGGATCTATCATTAAGGTTTATACATCCATATTTTATCAAAACGCACTGATCAACTCATGACTAAATTTTAAAAATTGTTTTAATTTTTCAGTATAATGTTAGGTTGATTGATTATTATTATTAGGCTGAAGCCTCGTGCGGGAAACAAAATAATAAGCCAACAGTCAATGGCCCTAGCCACGTTGAATGCACTGGTTCCTGTTGATCACTGAACTTAAGCAACATCGGGCGTGGCCAGTACCTGAATGGGTGACTGACCACATGCTGTTGGCATGAACGACGGTATCCCAGCCTGAAGGAGATTTTATTTTGTTTACAGAATTCTCATATTACTAAGTCTTTGTGAAAAATAATATGTGGTTGCTTAATTGACCACTAGGTATATAGGGGACCGGAGGCTGGGTGCGTATCCGAGGGAGGGAGTTATCCAGTACAGGGGGCCTGAGGCTGGGTGTCTATCAAAAGCTGTATATGAGTATCCCATACACGAGAACTCTTCATCGTGTGCCTCTCTAGATACGGAAAGGGTTAAAACCAAACACTACCAGAAAAAATTAAAACTAAATGAACACAAAATATTACCTCTGGAAAATTAGTTAGTTTTGCAATATTTGGCTTAGATATTGATATCACATATACTTTCTTGTTCCATCGTTTCGCAAGAGCTTTCACGTGAGAAACAGCTTCTAAATAACCACCGATAGACAGAGACACAATAACGACAGTCAATGTTTCTGCTGCTTTTATTTCTTCTATGTAGTAAGATATTTGCTTGAAAAGTTTCAATGTTTTACTTCGAACTAGAGATCCTTCAGAAAAGCACCAAGCTTGTGAATCTGTCAAAAACAGAAATTAACATATTTCAGCTATTCATTTTTAAAAAGGCAACATTAAATCAAAATCTACTACCAAGACTTATGAATTTAGAAGAGACATATAAGCCTTCTACATCAATAGAATGGTAAGGACGAAAACATCTTTCAAGCTATTTTCTATACATATGTGCTAACAAATTAAAAATATAAATGAAAAAAGGCTTTAGAAAATAAACACATCATGATATATGTAAGTTGGAGTGAGAGTGGGGATGGATCAATGGATTCTTGAAGAAACTGGCAGGATTTGCTCCCCAAAATTGTTTAAATTATTAGTTTATATTGGCGACGCTTTGAGCCTATTCAGGTTCATCATCAGGCATCTTATATTAAATTGTGTTAAAGTCTATTGTGAATTTAAATTTCATATTAGGTACATACATATTAAATTTTGAGAGTGAACACTGTGTGAATATAACTCAACCACTCAACACATCAGGAAGGATTTTACCTGGATTTAATGTTTACGCTCAAAATTTAATATGTATGGACATAAAATGAAATTTAAATTCATAATAGACTCGTAACAAAATTTAATATAAGATGTCTGATGATGAAACTGAATAGGTTCAAAACATCGCCAATATAAACTAATAATTTAAACGATTTTGGGGAGCATATCCTGCCACTTTCTTCAAGAGGTTCCATGATATCAGGAACTTGGAAGAGTAAGGGCGAATCACGAATTCCGGATGTTGGGAAATCGAAGTCAGCATTCGAAGGAATGCTGATTCATAAATCTGATTGAAAAGGTATGCAATTGAAATTAAATATTATAACTAAAATGTTTACGAGTGATTTATGGGTAACAAAATGCTAGGAGGGACCTGGGATTCGCCCATGAAATAGGACATTGTATTTTTTATGATGATGCTGCTATTCACTTTAACTTGAAACTGTGGGAGAACTAAAGGCAAACCAGAGAAACAAAGTGAAGCATCATGTTACCTACATCTTTCTGAATCAGAAAATAAAATTTAAAACAAATCGATTTTTCTGATTCGCCCTTACTCTTCCAAGGTCCTGATATGCTCTTTTAAGACTCTACACCTCATCCTTAGTACTCTACAACCACAATAATAATATTTTATTTTAGTTTTTCACCATTTGTCGATAAAAACGCATCTTTTTTCCTTCTCCATCAAGTAGGAATTTAATTGAAAACTATCTTTCAAATAATTCATTTGTGTAAGTATCAAATGTTTCTGTATTTCTGTTTCAATACCCCCCCCCCCCAAAATAGAATATATTTTTGTTGAGTCAATCAACTTCACTAAATGGATTTAGTTATCTTTTAATTGTTAAATATTCTTTTATAAATATGTATTAGGTATTTAATGCAAAATTTATGAATTTTATAAGTAATATTGTGCATTGCGAAATTCAATTCAAATTTCTCATTTTTTAAAAAACAAAAAAAAATTATCCAAGAATATCCCAAGTTTTACCAAAAAATAATTATTAAAAATACCTTTGAATAGTAAAGTGAAATTATTAAAACATGGATCAGTTGCTGAGCCTATATAAATAACATTATCAGGATTTCCACAAGGAAGACAATATCCTCTAGAGAATCTTCCCTGCAAAGAAATCATAAAATAAATTTAAAAATTAAAAATAATTAACAAAGAATATGTTGTTTTGAAAGATATTACTTACATAAGCATGACTTCCAGTCTTTGTCAATAAGCAGTCTTTACAACATTCTTTTGTTTGATTACCAGTTCCCATTAATAATTCAGGAAATATCATGTCTTCTCTAGTAAAACATTCAGCAATTTTGTCTGAAATATGTGAGAAAATTTTAAATCAATCAAAAACTTTAGTAATTATTTATTTATTTAAATGTTTATGTCCACTTATGCATGACAATTACAAAATTTCAAGGATCTGCCTTCTATCTTCTTTGCATAACAAATATGGCAAAAATAAAATTAGGTTTTTCAAAAATAGATCAGAATACTGAAATTATGTACCTGAAACATGTTGATAACCAACATCATAAATGACAATAGAAGAGCCTTTAATTTCAGTCAAATGTCCATTACTAAGTAGCGAAAAATCGAGAGCCCTTTTTGGAAGCACATGCAGAACGGGCAAGGAAGTCTTCTGGCTCAGGCAAGTATGCCCAAAATGAATAACTGCATCTCCCTTAACATGCTGAGCGGCAATTTCATCTATGCAGCAACTAAAATGGTAACAGTGTTGAAGTATAAAAGTCTCATTTCAATAATAAAATTTATTTTTTAATGTCATGGATTATAATCATTCATTTGGATTATATGAACAATGTATAAATCAATAAAAAAAATGTCCATATTATCAACAATTTATTACAAGTGGCTCTGTTAAAAGTTTCTGCAAGCATGATATTCCTGAGCTTCTCAAATTTGCCGATTTTACTGGGAACTGAAATTTTCCAACTAAAAAATTCTTAAATTTTCGTTTTGAGAATTAACAATTTTTGAATTTTATCAACCCATTGGAGAAAACAATTTATTTCAAACAGTCCCCAGGAGCGAAATTTTTTTTCTTCTTTATGTTGTTCATTTTTTAATAAAAAACATGTTTCTATGGAAATCATCCAATTCGATCATCCTTCCAACTGAATTCACATAAATAAGATCATTGCACATGTGGTGTGCAGGTCGCTCACCACCTGCATAAATACAGATATATATATATATATATATATATATATATATATATATATATATATATATATATATATATATGCATAAATACAGATAATTTTTAGATTTTTTGGTACACAGTAAAACCAATGCTAAATTTTGATTTCCTGTACTTTACAGATTTAATTATTTCAAGAAAAATCATTATTATAAGACAGTGACCCTATTTTTCCAATATATTCATCTATGGCAGAAGGTCAATTTTATAAAAACACACTTTCTTTCTTCTGTACTCTTTTATTAGGCTCTACATGTTTCATGTCGCTGTGACACCTCTTCAGGAGCACTTAATCTAAATAAAATAAAATATGGTTACAGCCTATTCATTAGAGAACCTTCCGCAGGTAGGGCCACGTCTGCCCTACCTGCGGAAGGTTCTCTAATGAATAGGCTGTAACCATATTTTATTTTATTTAGATTAAGTGCTCCTGAAGAGGCGTCACAGCGACGTGAAACATGTAGAGCCTAATAAAACAGTACAGAAGAAAGAAAGTGTGTTTTTATAAAATTGACCTTCTGCCACAGATGAATTTATAAGAAAAATCATATTTTGATGACTATTTTACTCAGAATAACTGATAATTGCACATTACTGTTATTGCACACACGGTGTGCAGGCCATGTTATAGCCTCAGAAATCACTTGCACATCAGTCTCGAATGGGTTAAGGAACTAAAGAAGCCAAGTCTTCTGGCTCCTTATGTATAGCCATTTCGGTCCAGCTCTTTTTCCCCTCGACATTTCAATTGTAGATTCTATTCATAGGTTGAGTTCCTTCCACTCGCAGAGTTAAGTGAGGTCCACACGCAGCGACTTGCCAGCATGGTATAGATTGCGAAGTTTTCCCATATCCCTGTCCCTTATCCACACAATACAGGAAAGCATGCACAAACCTCAGTTCTGTCTTATCCTTCAGGCCCATAAGTACTTACCTGCTTCTACAGCAGGCATCAATAGATTTAGTATTAATAAATGTGGCCTGATGATCAGCATTGTTTGTTACAATTGCTCCTTTATGATTGTTGAAAAAGAAGAATCAGAAGAAAAATTGCCACTCCTTTAGGATTAGAAAGTGGTCCCTGAAAAGAAATGTTTACTGTCATATAAATCTACTCAATGATTTGCTTGGAGGTCCCAATATTTGGAGGAATTATACAATAATGGAGGTGAGCAACTGACTCACTACTAATAACCGTATACTAATGACCGTAGGCTTCCACAAGGTTCAATCAATACCGTACAAACATAGTTTGCGCAGCTTTCCTGAAACATTTTCTGTGCTTATAGAACTGCACAGTATAGTTTTCTCTTTCACACATATAGGCTTTGGTGTGCAAACTGGTTTGTGCAAGTAAGGAACTCAAAATGTGTCTTATCATATGATACCTCTTCACTAGCAATTTTCATGCATACAAACCATTTGATCCAAAACCTGGGGTAACCTTCCAAAGATTGTGCCACCTTTAAACTAATAAAATAAATATGGCTGTCCCAAGCTGCTGCAATTGCCATATTTATTTTATTCTTTCTTCTGTATATATTAAAATTGCTCCTGAACAGGGATCATATGATTTGAAACTAATATTTAATTTTGGTAGTTAAGTTTAAGCTAGGATGATAAAAATTGAAGGCCAGCTAAGATATGATATCTTGGATTTTGGGGGATGAAATATGAGAAAAATATTAGAGATATATTTTTTAAAGATGAGGATATCAATGGAAAATATAGCGAGAACAAGGCTGAGCAGGTTGTTAAGGGCGATATTGATTATATTTGGTGTGTGAGACTATCCTATCCCTATCCAGGGGGGGACCTGATGGGTTTTTCATAGTCAGAGCGAGTTTTTTCTATGAGCTTTAGTCATGATTTTTATACTCTCCATTATATAAATAACTATAAAATGTTGCCCTGAATTAAATTGTACAGTTTATTTAATTTAATCTACAAATTACAAGTTGTATGATTTCCTACATTTTTGAAATTAAATTAAAATTGAATTTAAATTTTAATCAATTTAGAGGTGTAACTATTACAAAGAGAAATTCCCTATAAATTTGGGGTAAACGCGATTTCTTCGGTAGTCCAGGAAGAAGATTCTTTGCTCTTTAACATTAACTTTAGGCCGGATTGTGTGGAGAAACTTCTTGAGATTTAAGGATATGATATTTGGTTTCCATTTGTGCGGAAAAAAATTGTCTATCTGTTGAGCAGGTGGAGTGTTTTAGAACAGCTGGATATTCCTAGAGTAGTTTTGAGAAGTGTCTACCGTGCTCGAAACCTTGATTTTCCTTTCAGTAGTGTCTCCATTTTATTACCCTGCAAGTTGATAACTCAAAAGACTTTATTGATCGTAGAGATGACCAGCATGGTTTGCTCACTAGAGTTGAATACAAATAGATCTTTTTATATAATTATTAATTTATTTATTTTTTTTAAGATTTTTATTTTCCATTTTTGTTTAATCTTAAAGACTTCATTAGGGCTATTATATCTTTGAAACAGATAAGTGTGACTTTTTCTTCTTTTGCTATTTCCTTAGTACCATCCACGTCAGCCTGGCCTGCCTCTGGGTCACCTTCTCATGGTTTTGTTACCAGATGCCACTTAGCTTTCCATCTGTTGTTCTTACGGTAGAAATGTCCAAACCACGATAAATATAACCAATGTAATGTAAAATAAATAATCTGTTTTTATTCAACTATTGTGATCAAATCTTTATCCTGCTTGTATTTCTTGGTAGGAGTATTATTACTGATTCCTTCTAAAACCCAGTTTAGTATATCTTTACTTTAGTGGGGAGGGAGGAAATAGTGCTTGCAAGACTGTGAATAGGCCACACATGTATTACCCATGAGTACATAATGGGTGGAGTGAATAAAAGCTAGAATCTAGCCCTTAGATGTAGCTCTTCCTCAATACGGAGTGAATAAACAAGAGCTACTTCTAGGTAGCAAGATCAAGTAAGTTAGTCTCATCTCCTGATAAACTAAGGAAATTCTAAGGGTAGCTGTTGCTAACCCCTTGCTGCAGCTAGGATTCCTACCTCGCCTGTCTCATCTCTCTTCCTTCCTGTCAGGGTTTGTTCTTGTCTCTCTCTCCCCATCGGGCTGCGTGTGTCTTATGCAACTGTCGACACGCATGGGCCCTATTGGGGGGGGGGGCTGCAGTCCCTTCCGAAATCGGTAAAGATTTGTCTAGATCTAGATTGATAATATTCCATACCCCAAAATGCTCTCAGCCCTCCCCCCAAATACTCCAAGCCTCTCCCGAAATTATTTTCTATATACGCCCATGCCGACCTGGATCGGTCACTTTTTACAACAGTATTAGTCAATGATCCTGTGGCAATGGAAAAATCTAAATTACTAGCTGCTATTAAAGAAATAAA
Organism: Gonocerus acuteangulatus; assembly: GCA_946811695.1. Lineage (NCBI taxonomy): Eukaryota > Metazoa > Arthropoda > Insecta > Hemiptera > Coreidae > Gonocerus > Gonocerus acuteangulatus. Next base: position 64,086,667 of record OX328127.1, on the reverse strand, counting down.
ACCTCATTGGGACAGCATTAGTAATGAATTTTCCATAAGGCGAAAGGTCACTGTTGCACAGTTAAATAAGTTGCTGAGTAACATGAAATCAAGCATAAAGAGGAAAACCGACCAAAAAGCCACCGGCAATAAGCCTATAAAATTGAAGCAGTAGGGAAAAGATTTTTACAAATTATTGATCAAGGGCAAAAATCCCAGGAAGAATTCAAATGGATTCACCGACGAGCGTCTAACAAGGAAGTAGGAACCCAGTACTGCTTCACAACAAATTGCAAATAAAAAAATTGAAAAAGGGGTCTCCCGTGGTCTAGTGGCTAGCGCGCTAGATTCATAAGCGGGAGATGGTGGGTTCGATCCCCACCGGCGGCAGGAATTTTCTCATCTCAGGGCTCGCTGAGAAAATTCCTGGGTACACCCTGGATGTCGGCACTAATGGCCAAGATTTGTCGATGCGCCGTAAAAAAAAAAAATTGAAAAAGTGCGAAAATGGTTGAGGTTTACGGTACGGAAGAAAAAAAACATCCGTCAACTCCAGAATTTCAAAGAATCGTTTTACTACAGGAAATGTAGCTAAAGAAGATGAAAATAAAATGAGAAGACGTCCCGTCACATATAATACTCCTCTTCCTTACGAACATGCGTAAACACCGCCACGATTGAGCGAAATGAAACGACTAACTAAAAAGCTAGCATGAGCCAGACCAGACTAGCTTTTTCCTTAGCAATTGCTACCCTTAGAACCTAGACACAGCTCTTTATTCACACCTTCTACCTAGCTGCAGCTAGGAACCGTGATGAACTAAGCAAGTGCTAGGCCTAGCTGCAGCTAACCTTTTTATTCAGTCGGCCCTTAGCAATTGCTTGGAAAATAATTAGTTCTAGCAATTGCTAGCTTTTATTCACTCCACCCAATGACTAAGACTGAAAGACCAACATGTCGGATCTGCAATACGGAGTTAACAGTCAAACTTATATAAACCGACTGCTTTCTTAGAACAAACTTGGACGTACAGTGGGACATGACTGATCTACTTACTGACAGCAGCCATCATACTGACGATGTACTTACACATTTAAAAAACATAAACTGTACAATAACATATAAAACATACGATACCTCTTTTACTAACGGTCTAAATAATTGTATGTGTAATCTAATATTTAATTTGTTGTGTTTCTTATCTATATATTCTATTATTATTTTTTTGTAACTATTATTATTTTAAAAAGTATTTTACTTTTCTGTCACAGGACATTAATATCTATAAAAACAGCACCCAATCACAAAGTGATTCAAAGTAATTCACCCCCAAAATGGTGCATCATTATAAAAAATAATGAAAATAACTGTTGTCGGCGCTAATGGCCCAGATTTGTCGATACGCCGTTAAAAAAAACTTCAGTAACCCAACAGTCATAGCAACGTTAAATGCATTGGTTTCTGTTGATCACCGAAGATAAGCAACGTCAGGGATGGCCAGTACCTAAATGGGTGACCATGTGCTGTTGGCAATATAAAAGGGTGGCAACCTTTAGATAGGCCGGCGTCAATAAACAAATTGTTGATATGCCGTTTAAAAAAAAAAAAAAAAAAAAAAAAACTTTTGTGAGTCATGTATAATTAATACATAGATGGTAAACAAGAAATCACCATAGTTAAAAATAAGCTTTCCCAAGAAGAGAATCGATGCCTGGGAACAAGAAGATATAATCAAGAAGTAAAATGCTTGGCCAGAGAAAGTTTCTTGTCACTCTGTTAAAGGAAAAGGCAAAACATTACCTTTAACTAGCAAAGGCGGACCTAAGAAGGTAAGTAGGACTCCTTAAGGATATTGTAAGCTTATCTATTTTTTATCAAGTATTTTAAGAATAATAAACGGGAGGGGGGGGGGGGAATAAAGCCACAGGTGATCCTGCATGGTCCAAGCCAAATGACATGGTAGCAGTAAGATAAAACATGGACATTTTTAAAAGTATATGTTTTGGTCTCTACTATAAAGACTGAGACGAGTTAATCTCAGTCATTGCTACACTTTATAGTCACATAAATCCAGTTAATAATAAGTTAGTCATTACCAATCATACTCATTTAATAAATTATACCTATATAATTTTCATTACAACATTCAACTGTTCCCATTTAAATACGTAATCATTTTAATTACAGAAAAAATGAATAGAATTAATATAAATATAATCAGTTTTGGATCCAGTTTATTCATTTCTATAGAGTAAACTATTAATCAATTCACACTTAGAAATTCTATCAAATCAATTTCAGAAATGAAAAATAATTTATATTCATTCATCCTAATATACTACCATAGAAAAGGATAATTTAGGAAGAAATGAATAACAATTCAATTAACAAAATATATTTAATTATGAAGATATATACAATATATACTTTGGTTAAAAGTTCATGAAAAAAAGTCTGCAGCCCTAGGTCTTTTTATGACATTCAAGTTAAGCAAATTATCTGTTGTCACAATCGTAGCAACTGGGCTCGGTGTGGAACTTGGCTTTGGTGATGCTCTTGGGCTGTAATATGCTGCAAGTCCTTTATCGCTTCCAACTCGATGCATTTGCGTTGATGCTAGTCGCCTTGCTGCTGGAGAAAGCATTTGTAATCGATCTGAATGAGGCCTTCCAGCTGGAGATGTTAACTGCCTTCTAGCAGCCTCAATCGCCTTCTTTTTCCTATCCCGATGCCTTTCCCCGGCCTTGTCTGCAAGTTTTAAAGCAAGTGATTCTCTTTTAGGAGGCTCTGGCATATGGAATGAAGGTACGTGTGCAAGAGGTGTCGAATCTAATCTAAATGGAGTGCCTTCAATTTCTCCCCATGTCATAAGAGGCGACTCATTAACACCAGGAGCAGGGGAGGGAGTTTTGACAAAGCTGAAACCATTTATTTTAGGGCTCGAGGGAACAACTACTTTACCGTCAACACCAATCTTCCCATCAAGGCATCTGACTTGATTTTGAGCTAAATCTAAAATACGTTCTTTGTTTTCATTCTCATCAAAAGGATTAGTTTTCAACCTTGTATTAGAGTGAAGAATTTCTTTTTTCCTTTTAGCACTTTCAACTTTCTCTTCTGGTGTCAGCTCAACGCCGTCAGGAACATACATAATGTAATTCTTGTCCTTATATGTCCAAGTGTCCAATTCTAATGGCTTTGATGAAGGAACGTTATATTCGATACTAAGCTTTTCTTGAACCTTCTCATTTGCTTTAGGATCTTCTTTAAATAACCAAGGATGCTTTTGTTTGTGCTGCTCCTGTGACTCAACAATTATATCTTCAAAACTTTTGTTATCCTCACTAGTATGAGATCCTAAATATTGATCTAATGAGAACTTTGTTTTAGGCATTTCTCTTTCCACTTCTTCTACATCTTTAGAGCGAACACTGCTAATATCATCATCATCCAGTCCAGTCTTATTTATAGGGGTTTCAAAGGTTGCAGGGCTTGATTCTCTTTCAAAGTTAACCGAGTACTTGGAACTAATTTGCTGAAGTTTCAAAATATCATTCTCACTTTGAGCATCTAAGTACGCATTCTGTGCTTTAAGCCTTGAAAGATCTGGAAAGAAGTCCCTTTCAATTATTTTCCCCATTTCTTCAAGATAGGTTTCTTCTTCAAGGACTTTCTGTTTAACTGTTTTCTTTTTCTTTGGTGGGGTTTTCGGTAGCTTGAACAAGCCTTGACCATCCGTTTTAACAAGAGACATTTTTACAATTTAACAGGAGATGCAAGCACTCAAAGGTATTCAAGCAAAACTTATGAAGAATATGAATAGGTATTTACCTTCCATATGAAGTGTCACCAAGAATGAAGGTTTTATCGCTTATTTGGTCTTCTATAAGCAATGCAACTTCCACAGAGTCAGACAAGTATGAATCAGGAAATTGTAAGCAGACCTACATTAAAATCATCAAAGGAGAACACAAATTAGTTATATCAATCAATGCCTTTTACTTTCTGTTGACGGACTGTTTTAAATACCTTTGAGTAATTATTAGTTTTTATCCAATTAACACACTTCGTAATTTCGTATCTTTCTTCCAAAGAAATTGTAAGATCTTGATCTTGGGAGAAAACGAATTCAATTGGCTGATTTGGAGGCTTATCCTGAGTATTAAATGTTGACATTTTCGCACTAAAGAATAAATTTACTCATTTTAACAACGAAACGTAATTTATTTATCAAACTGCGTGAAAGGTTCCAAAAGTTCTAGGTCCAGGTTTAATTGAAGGCTCGTTCATGGCTGGCTATAATCGATCCTCAAATGGAGGTTTTCTTTAAAAGATGTATTGTTTTAAACATTTTTTACATTACGAACAAAGCAAAAACAATTAAAAATTAAAGATATAAATAAAAAACTTATAAAAGTTGGTTGTTTTAATTTTCTTTTTAAGGTAACGATACAGAAATTTGGCATTGTAACCTTGTTCAAAGAATGAATCACCAGCTGAATAGTGCTGAACTCTACTTGTCATTACAGATATGTTTTGAAAGTTGTGATTTAGGGTTCCATGCCACACTTTCTTTATCAACCTGTCAGATTTTAACCCACCCTTTGCAAAGTGAAACTTCAAAAATAAATGGCCCCATGTTCGAATAATGAATGCAAATAAATATAATGGGATCACGTATTAGGTGAGAACACTTAATAGGCAGTTTATCTGGCTTCTATTTCTGTTTTGTCTTGAGGGACATATCTAATTTGTCCTTTTTAACATTTCAGAGAAAATGTCTCACACTTATTTGAATGTTTCTGTGAAGTAGTCAAACCGCAGCCAAATTCTGAAGGTTGGATTATTCAAAAGTTTCCAGAGATTTATAAAAATGAAGAAATTTTGAAAACAGTTCCTAAGTTTGTTTACCCATGTGAATTTGACAAGTTAGTTTAGAATATTTTGTTATTTCTTGCATTTATGTTTTGAAAAAGTTATCTACTAGATTCGTCAAAATTTCAGTTCTGTGATACAACATTTCTCTTTTGTGTTAACTAACGTGGATTCACAATGGACATTTGGATTTTGCCGACATGATCCTGATTCCTCTACAGCATTAGTAATCTTAAGCTACTTACCATGGCATGAATCTTTTTATAAGTGAGTACCTTAGATATTTATATTAGTTATTGTTGTAATTTATTGAATTCTTTCAACTAAAGTTGAATATTAAATCTTATGATGAGAGAGTTTGAAAGAAATATAGCTTTCTTGCTGTTCTGTTATTTATGAACAAATTTCATTTTAGGTAATTTTATTCTTGTGATTTTATTTCTAATTACACAATTATTTCTTCATTGTGCTATGTTTTTACAGTCTTTTCAGTATTTAAAAGTTGGATCTATAAATAGGCTGTAAATTGTTAAAGGAGCTTCTTAGTGATTTGTCACATATTGAATGATATTCTGTGATAAGATAAACAGGAAATCATTACACTTTCTTAGAATTGAGATAGGTGGGGTTTGGTCTAAATAGTTGAATAAAACCACATTTTTTAAAAAACAGTTCTTTATTTACCAACACTTTACTAGATTTTCAAGCCTTCATCAGCACTATTAATGAACAATAATATATTTTATATATATCTTTAGTAAAGGTCTTATAGGTCAAAAAATGTTGTAAACTTCATTTATACCATTATATTTGTTATACGTCGACTAGTTTCTGGCACTTGGCCTCTCTTATCAAGACAAACTTTTCTTATACATGGTTGTCGTAATTTAATAACTAAGTTCAAAAACTAACAAAAAACTTTAAATTTAGTTTTTGGACTTAGTTATTAAATGATGACTACTATCTATAAGAAACGTATGTCTTGTGAAGAGAGGCCCAGTGCCAGAAGCTAGTCAACGTATATAAAATAAAATTATATAAATGAAGTTTAAAACAATTTTTGAATAATTATTTAATAATAAACCCTGATAGACTAACAGACATACTAGACTGCTTCAATTCTTATCATCCCAGACTACAATTTACGGTAGAGACATGACAGGACCAACAGCTCCCCTACCTGGATGTTCTACTAATCAGACAGACCGACGGCACTATCATCACAAACTGGCATACAAAACCCACTTATTCTGGACGTTTACTCAACTTCCACTCTTCCCATCCTTGCCACCTGAAAATCAATGTAGCTCGAAACCTTCTTCGCCACGCCCTTTCCTTATCCCATGAGTCCTTCCTCAATGAAAACTTGAAGAGCTACCAAAATATTAACACTAAACCAATTCCCCCCAACCTCATAAATCGGCTTATAAAGCAAATAAAATCCCAATCCTTCAATGCCACCTCCCCCCAGATATTTCGTTCCCTGACATACACACCAGGACTGACTGAAAAACTTACGAAGACTTTAAAAAAAAGCCTTCCTGTTACTAAACTTTGGGTTAAAAACCACTAACAAACTTACTACATTGTACAAACTCAAAGATCCCATTCTCTTTGACTGCACCATCCACTGCGTTTACCAAATACCTTGCCAAACCCCCTCCTGTAATGCAGTATACATAGGAGAAACCAACAATTATATTCACTCCCGCATTACACAACACAAACGGACCATTAAAAACAAAGAAATCCACAAATCCGCCCTCTCAAAACTCGCCATAACAAAAAAACACACATTCAACTTTGACGACACTAAAATACTTTCCACAGAACGAAACAACAAAAAACGACTGTTTGCTTTTTTCTTTCTACATGTTGTTTACTTTCACACCTTTGGTAATTGTTTCTTACAGAAAACCACATAACTACCTATCTACCGAATTTTCATTGTTTAAAAATAAGATTGGTTCAAATTTATTGTCATGATGTATAAACTACGCTCATTTCTGCCCGTTTTTTTACTTATAAGTTGTATATATTTTTTAGCTGAAGAAGGCTGCCAAAGTGCAGCCGAAACGTCCAATACAGATTTCTTCCTGAAGGTCTGACGTTTTTTTCTCCTAGCCGAATCCCAACCATATCTTGTCTTCGTATCACTGCAACGGCTAACTATCTCCATCTCCACGATTATATTTTATGGCAAATTTTAAATAATTATTTTTATATGTGATTATATTCTAAGTTTACATCATCTCTTTACTTTCCAGGCTTTTGAATTGCATATCTGACCTAATTCATGGTTCAGAGAACGATCTCTTATGGGCGTTCCTTAATAAATTGTATACGTCCAAAGTTCCAGATCCTAGTGGGACTCTAAAGATTCCATTGAATAATAAGGCCAATGCGGTTAGTAATTATTTTTATTTTAATATAATAAAATAAAAGAGGCATTAAAGTGCTAAGGGGTACACACTCTGTGCCTAAGGTCATAGGTTCAATTCCCACTAGGGGTGGTGGCTTTTCTTTAAAAAAAAAACGAAAAGGGTGGTAACCTATAGATAACCTGTCCTAAAATTCGTAATCAAATATAAATAGACGTCAAAATTTAAATAAATATTTTAATAATATTTTTTTGTGTACTCTAATTTTCCTCCTCTCTCTATATATATATTGTGGGCTTTCTAGTAAAACACATGAAATCATTTTTTTCTTATTTTATTTATTTGGTTTTTCTTGCCTGAAATGTTTGGTCTTATTTGGTAAAAATTCTTTCCTTATAAACCAAAAATATGAATTAGTATGTTTCAACACTCTCAAAAGTTTAACTTTTGACTCCAGAAAAATGAAATTACTCAAAAGAACAAAATTGATTTAATATGTTTCACTTAAGCCCACGATTCTGTTTCTGTTGAAACTAATTGCTAGTAATTTCTTCAATTGTGTAAAACAGTAAATATCTATCCAGCCAAAGTTATTTTGAATATGTATTTTTTTTTTCAATGTACTAGTACTACCTTATGGGTTATATTTTCTACATTAAGGTTCATATGCTATTGATATTATATGTTTATTTTTTAAAGTTATTCTTATGTGTGAAATTCTTCTTTTTCTTAGATAATGAAGTATTGAACTGCTTGAGTGAAAATATTAAGTTTCTCTTTTGAAACATTTTTTTTTTTTAATTATTATTACAGCATATTCAGATAGATTGTGCAGTTTAATTGCTCTTGTGTGAATTTCTGGGAGGGAAATATTTCCTATGTTTTTGTCATTTGAATGAACAACACACCATTTGAAACACTTAAAACTGATTATGCCTCTTTTAGGACCAGGGAAGGCTTTGGGTGGCCTGGCAAGGGAGATAGTGTTGAATGTTTATCAATACTTAGCCAAAGCTAAGACTGAAAACAATAACATAGCCGATTTCGTTAGCGAAGCGAGTGGGTTATAAGTTCATTTTGTATACTCAATCGTGCTGGATGAGAAAACTTTAGGTGTCACAAGCATACAATTTTCGACTCCTTTAAATAAAACTAAAGATAATAAAAAGCTAATCCTTTTGTATAAATTTACAAAATGTGTTATACAAAGAAAAATAAATGGTAACTAAAAAAGGCATATGCCCAAGTATAAAGAGACCAAATTAAAAAACATTTATTCATATACTAAATAAATGAATTATTTATATACTAAAAAAATATAAATGACACTCCACATAAAAATAGTACGTTTTTAGTTGTAAACAAACTGGAGTGAAAATTTCCCGGTAATAAGGTCATAAAAGAGGGAATTTTGCAGCGGATTTACTCCTCGGGAATATAGGCCACTCCATTTTCCCTTCAAACTGATTGATCCGCCTGAACTGGCTAAAGTTTCAGCACAAGTCCTTGCAGGCTGTTTATTATATATTTATTTTCTTTACAGGATTTCCCCTTAGCAAAGGCGTTTGGCTTTTTAGTTAGTCCTAATGTTAGTAGATGGACTGAAATATAATCTGAACTTGTCTCAAGCCTTACAAGAAAATTTGGAGTAGACATTATTAAGTTGAAAAGTTTTTAATAGAAATTAACCCCGGCCTGTTCCACTTGATCTAAATATCTTAAAGCCCAGACTGGGGCGCCGTATAAAAGCACGGGTCTTCCTATAGCTTGAAAGCTATTTAAAATCTGTAATGACCCTAAATAATTTTTATTAATTTGAATTATGCTGAAATAGTGAGCTGCCGTATCTATGTCTTTACCATAGGATTAAATATAAGCCAGTGGATGAAGTTTTTAAAGATTAAAAAAAAGTACAAATCAATAAAATATGCACTGAACTGCCCAGTTGGTTCACCCAAAATTTAACAGTTATGTAGTTCAGTTATATTAGTAAACATTTAAGCTCATAATTCTATCTTATAGGAATATTACTATTTATTTACAGATATTCATATGTCAAGCTCCGGCACGATTCCAGTTACCAAAAATACCTGAAAACGTAAGTTTCTATTCTTATTTTTATATAAGAAATGTGTACGCATGTAACTTTCGCCCTGCGACGAGCTGAGTGCCCTCCTGTAAAAATCCACAATATCCCAATACCCCAATCTAACGAGGTTCGATATTTAGGATTCCACCTCGACAAGAGACTTACCTGGAAAACACACATAAAACACAAGAGACAAGAACTGAACAAACGCTTCGGACTTCTCCGACGACTAATTGGACTCAAATCAAAACTAGACACAAAAAACAAACTGACAACATACAAGACCGATATGGACATACGGCATAGAACTTTGGGGATCAGCTAAGCCATCAAATATAAAAATTATCCAACGTTTCCAATCCAAAGTCCTTCGTAAAATCCTCAACCCTCCTTTCTACGTTTCAAACCTTACCATCCATCGAGACACTGAAATACCCTTTGTCTATGATTTAGCCAAATCCCGATTCCTGACCTTTTCTCAACACTCCCAGCCCACCCCAATCCTCTTGGCAGATCCCTCTCTTCCAATGTCATCCCAGATAATCCTCCTCGACGCCTTCGCCGCCATTGGCCACGAGACAATTTACTACTGGTTAATTAGCCTGTCTTATAAAATAATGTAAATAGTGTAAATAATGTATATAGTTTAAAAAAAGAGACCAATTTTTAATTAAAATAAGAAATACCATAACTTTCATTGGGAGTGGCAGTAATGTCTGCCTTCTCCTCTCTTCTCATTCACTGTGTTTTATGTATATTTTGACCATATTTACTTATTGTACATAACTGTACAGATTGTAAATTACCAATAAAGATCAATTTTTTTACAACAAAAAATAAAAAAAAAAAAAATAAGAAATGTATACATGTATGTTTTTTCTGTTTATTTATATACCTACTCTTGTATATAAGAATATATTTGTAATTATAATTACTAATTCTTTTTTATATTTCTTTCATATACAGCGAAATTTGACAGAATATTATAGTGCTGTCGACTGTGATAATATGATTAGGATATTTGCTTCAATGCTGTTTGAAAGGAGGATTATATTTACATCTCGAAGGCTTTACCGACTAAGTGCTTGTGTGCAAGCTGCGAATGCCATTATTTACCCCATGAATTGGCAACACATATTTATCCCGGTTCTTCCGTCTTATCTAGTTGAATACCTGTTGGCTCCCATGCCTTACCTCATTGGTGTACCCAACGCCCTTCTCGATGTAAGTATATACAATTTTATTAAGAATATGAATTAGAAATTATATTTATTTTATGTATCCCCTAATTAATAAACTTATATTGCATGTAGATGTAGAAATATTTGCAAGTCTATTTTGCGGAACTATTCCTATTCTGAGGTTTATAAATATTTCTTAGTAGACATTCTATCAGTTCGCTTTCACACTTTAATCATCCATCCTATTGTAACAACATCATACTATCACACTTTATATTTTGTTTAATCATCTTTTTTTTTTTTTTTTTTTTTTTTTTTTTTTAATTGATTTTATGCTACATTTATTATTTTAACTCCCCTTTCAAAACAAGTTGCTATCCAATGGAGTTTTCTCCATAAGAGTACATAGATTAACCTCTTTATTGTTGTAGATGCTTTCAATTTTGTATAAATTATTCTGTAAAAGAAATGTGTAATCTACTATATATTTGTCAAATACCACTCACTCACTCACTGACCTATCATCGCCCAGCCCAAGCCGCTCAACAGAAAATTTTGAAATTTTGCATGGCCACTCCCTATACAACGTAGGCACTAAGAAAGGATTTTTTGATATTCGAATTTTTAAGTATTTTTAGAGGGGTTTGCAAGCCTAGGCAGCAAGCGTTGCTAGGACGATAACAGAACAGCTGTTACCGTACATTATCTATTTCATAGTATTATTTTTAATTGAGGTTAATTTCCACTATGATGGCAGTCCTTGAATTACTAGAAATAAACTGTCACTCAAGAGTTTTAATTGCGTTTCTTTTCTCCCTGTTCCCGTCAGATAGGCTTGCCATATTTTTGGAGAGTTAAACCGGGACACCTTAATATAGGATGGGCATACCAGGGGGGGGGGGGAATAAAAACAGTACAAATTATAAGCAAAATGGTGAATTTTAAGCCTAGCAAGTAACGGGAAGGCGGGATCCTGTTAGTTAGACTGTTAGTCTACCCAAACCTTAAAAATAAGAACGGAACTTTTTTTGCTACTTGATTTTCTTAAAAAAATCTCTCAGCCAAATAGTAGTGTCTGGCAGCGCTGTGCAGGTAGTTCCAGCGTTTTACAGTTAGATTACTTCTCATATCTTTGACACTGTGAGCAGTAGTAAAAATGTTGATTGTAGAAAAGTAACCGATTTATAAAAGATTCTTATAAACATGAATTCATTACTTTTTACATCTTACAGCCTTTTCCAGGACATTGATAAAACCGGGCGGGACACCGAAACAATTGCAAAATACCGGGACAGTCCCGGTCAAACCGTGATGTATGGTAAGCCTATCCTTAGAGTTTTCTAGGTGAGGCAATAACATCCAGAACCCTTGCACAGCCTCCTCGCCTATAATCTTGGTAATGCTCGCAAATATAATGGGTGTTTCCAAATAACTTTTTGGAAACATAAACTTTTAAATTTTAACGCCCATTGAATAACATATAGTATGACGGGAACCGTGCTATAATAAACTGCACAAAATTGTATAGTAACGTAATTTTAATGAATCATTATTTAATGCAATAAAATAACTACTTATCTGCCGTGAAGCACGGGTATTCAGGTAGTATCATTATAAACAGTAAATATTAACCAATTTGAGACTGACTGCCACTTCATTGACTATGGACCGGTAGGTCATGTGGACTGATAGCCACTTTTATGACAAGGCTGTATTTCGCTTTGGCGACTGTGATCGATTTTTGTGATATAAATGCGGTGAGTTTTGTGAGTTCTAGTCACTCTTGTACTAGAGTTCATCAAAATGCAGTTTGAGCCTATTGAATGGGGGTTTTCCTCTGCTGCCCGCTCCCTTTGCATAGTTTGTGTCCCTCTGAAGGGCTTTATTTGTGTTTTTACAGTTGATAACATACATAGAGATCATGTTCCGTTGTTATACGAATGTCAAAATATTTGACTCGATATTAATTTTTTTAAAATATATAATTTCAATTTTTTTATTTTTAAATTGCTTTAAGCCTGCCATTTACTGATCTGAAGCCCAGAATGAGAAAATGGTAACGGACAACTTTTTAAAGAAATAAATAATGACAGCTTTTTAGGAGAAATGAGAAGATATGAGTGATGAAGGCTCAGCTATTTTAATACTGTTCTGTGAACCAGTAAAGAGATGTCACTCCACGAGCATCTAAGTTCATACTGGCTGCCATCTCGAAAAGATTAAGAACATTGGTGCTAAGTCAAGAACTTACTGTTTGAATGTAATAAGCTTATGAGCTTACAATAATTTATTTTTGACAAAAGAAAATGATCTATCCAAGTTGAAGTTTTTTTAACAATAGTTTCTTACAAAGCCTCCAGTACCCCTCAAAAGATACTTTAAACATATTATAATGATTTTTGCGAATTAATTTTTTTTTTTTTTTTTTTTTTTATAAATGATTGGTGATTGTGTGAATCATTGGTGTTTATCTATTCCATTGAGACTTAGTACTTACAGGGTGTCTACTGCACGAACAAGTCACGAAAATCATAAAAATGTCATGAAATTGAAAATAAGGCATGAAAATCACAAAAAAAAGTCATGAATTTTAAAACCATGTCACAAAATTTCAGTTTTACCTGAGTCTAATATAATCTCGAAACTTCTGCGCATTCATAATTGTTGTTGTTTTCATAAAGTGACTATTCTATCTGCCTCCCTCCCCCCTCTTCCTCTATTTGATTCCTTTGTTGTATCATTTTTCACAACAATTATCCATTATTTACATATATTTTGATTTTTATTTATTTGTGTATATAATTTTTCATGGAGACTTTAATATTGAAATTGTGAACACTTCAATTTACTAAATTATGTACATTAACAATAAACATTTACTTAGTAATATTTTTAGACATTTTGAATTCTGCTACCATTGTTCGAAATTTTTGAGCCTGCTAATTGCAAAGTCATTCTAAAATTTTTAGTATCATCGTTTCTTCACTTTTAAAATTAATATAACTATCCTCTTTAACATATTGTCCCTACCATGGCAAACTATCGAATATGCAAAAACTCGTTTTTCAGATTCGAGACTTTGCTCTTAGATTGTGGACAATACAGCTTGTCGTAAATTGTCGCAACTCAAACCCTCTAGCCTTTAATGCCTTAAATAATGTATCGAATAAGACCATTTTTCAATACATTACTGCGTCAATGGATAGAATAAGTTCGTTCTCTGTTTGACATGGTAGGGACGATATGATGCACAATATATACAGATTTAAAATGTAATTTTATAGATTTCCCGGTAATCCATGTAAAGTTGCAAATAAATTTAAGCTAAAAGTTAAGGCTTTTTCTTTTTAAAGGAAATTATTTTCTTTTTAATGGGCATGAAATTTGCAATTCCAGTCATGAAATTGAATTTCACAAAAGTAGTAGTCTAAGACACCCTGACTTAACTTAACTGAGTTGTTTCTTTGTTTTTGAAAAGAAGTTACTAAAAAATAATTAGAAAAGTAACTGATTTTCTTAAACTATAGTGTGACCCTAAAATAAGAGCAGATGTGTGTTAATATGTTAAAGCACTAATTTAAATCTCTAAACCTATAAAATACGGACTTCATATCTTTTTCTTTCCTCCAGTTGTCTATTTAGAAGGCTTGATTTTGATTTAGGATTTTTTTTTTCCTTGAAAAACAAAATTTTTTTTTGTAGCAAACATCTTAAAGGATGTAAAATGGTTTTGGATGCCACGTGGGAATTGCCTCAATTGTGTGCTGGGAATTGCCACAATGCTGACCAAATTGAGTGAATTTGGCTTGACACACGATCAATGAGAAGGCATAAAGATAATTTTTATTTATGTATTTAGTGTTAATTCTCATTTGTTGCTGACAAAAGTTAACAAAATATGCAATACAAAATTACTCAAATTACTCAAGTATGATGTGTGTTATCCACATTATGCTAATAGTCTTTTTCTTCTCCTTGTGTCTCCTGAAATTATCGAGTACCTCCTTCTACCAAATGGATGTTGTTTGTGAAAAATATTGAGTAAAGAAGTCGATGGTTCATTAAGTTAATAAAAGTTGGTCACCTGTGGTGCTATATTGTATTCCTTTCCAGTTATTCTTTGAGGATAGTTTATTTTGGATTTGTGTATTAAAATTGCATGTCATTATTCAGTTTATAGTTTATATCGTTTAAGGAACTGTTTTATGTATTTGTTGTGTATACAAGTTTAGTGATTGTTGGGTAGTTAAAGTTTATATCGTCGTAATGCACGCCGTACTTATCTTGTTATCATTTATTCAGTTTGACAAGTTTTTATTTATAATTATTGTTGGTGTTTTGAGCAGGCCTGCTGATGACGGACACTACCAAGTCTGAAACATTGCAATGAAAATAATTGGCTTATCAGAAAAACAGGTACCTTTATTCTGTGCTTACCCCTGATGAAGAAAGCATTGTATAACTTTGACATTGATGTTGTTGAAACTTGATAAGAGGGCTATGAAAGATTAAATTAAAAATGGCGCTTCATACTTCTTAAAATTAACTTACTTTGAAATGTTAACATGTTCAGTGCTGGCTTTAGTTTAAAAATAATATTTACCAAGGAAGATTAAAGATTATTTATATTAGGTATGAGAATAAGTGATTAGCTTATTTGTACTTGTGAGCTGTGTTTTTATCGCTGCTTGTTTATTCTGGTTTGTCATTAGTTATTTTGTTGCTTTTTGACGTTCCCACCTCTCGTAGCACAGTCGTTTACCCCTAAGAGTCTAATCATCTTACTTTTTCTGGAGCATTACAACTAGGAATTTGCCGCCTTATTCTAAGAGTACCTTCTCCATGCAAACCCACAGACTAGACGGGTAGGTTTAATTATGGCTACTGCTCATCAGCTGTTTGGCATACAAGCAAGCTGTTGTAGCAACATTGATAGAATCAGGGTAAATATTGATTTCCAAAAGAAGTCTGTCATTTTTGTATGTTTCCTCCCTCTATCCAAAGGGAGGAAACCGGCTTATTATTAAATAGACGAAATACAACGAAGAAGATAAAATATCTTGGACATATCCAAACGAAATAAAAAATTGCTACAGTCAAATTAAAGACAAGTACAAAGAAAAGCAAACCAAATGCAATATATATCAAATTGATTGTTTAATGTGTGAAACATTATGTGTAGGAAAATCTGGGTAGCTTTTAAAAAAGAGGATAAAATAACGAGCAAGGAATCTTAACAAGATGGTCTTCAGTTCATCACTCTATGAAAAATAATCACACTTTTAGGGAGCAAAGTTAAAAGGCTATAATAATAATAATAATAATAATAAGTCTTTATTTATATATGTACAAATATTAATTATAATGAAAATAAAATAAAAATAGATGTAAACCTTATATATATGTACAATATAGACCTTCCCGCTAGGGAGTTTAAAGTCTTTTAACGGAGACTATCCGGACCTAGTTGTGTAGAGTTCGCGAGCCCTTGTCCTCCAGTAGTCCCTGTCCTTGGCTTTTCTGCTCCAGGTCGAGCCTTCCAACTTCCTAAATATGTCGGCCCATCTTCTTTTCTGCCTCCCTCGTCTCCTTTTATTGTGAAGCGGAACCCATTCGATAATAAAAAGGCTATAAAATACAAAAAATAAATAAAAATGTTTTTATAATTAAAAACAAGGAAAAGGCAATAAATAGAAAAATGAAAATTAAATATTTTTTAATTTAATAGCAATATTTGAGGAAATGGAAATTAATCAAATGTCACAGACTTCTTTTGAAAATTGATATTTACCCTAATACTATCAATTATTAACAGCTGATCTACAGTTGCATTAATTATTCTTATCAGTCTAGACATGAGCACATCAGAAGAAGGTACTCGTAGAATGGACTATAAATGCTCATGAAGATTGTGCCATTGAGATTTCAAACATGTAGAGCAGACCAAAAAGGTTAATATTTAGGCATAGTGCATTTAATTATGTTTTGATCTTCTGGAATGTTGACATTCCAAAGCAATAAAAATAATTCTGTCTAACTCTTATATTATACTAGCTGCTACCCAGTGTGCCATGCTACACCTACTTTCTGCCTATGACTCTCCTCGTATCAAGATCTACCTGTATACCCAGTTACGTCAAAATTGGTCAAACGGTGTGAATTTGTATATCTGTCTAGTAATTACTGCAGCCGACAGAGGCCAGCACCACAACAATTCATAAAACATCCGACAGAGGCCAGCACCACCAGCCTGCGAGTAGATAGCTCTTATCAACGAAAGGCCTGCGCTCCTTATTTAGACAGTGACTGTTGATATAAAACTGCATTACATGATTATGTAATGATGTTAAGCCATCAATGAGTTTGAGTTATTCTAATTATCAAGAACATCAACAAATAAATTTAAGACATTATTCAAAATGGCTGTCGATTCAAAATGGCCGTAATAATCTAAATGGTTCAGTGTAGCCAATTTTTCTTGAACAAAACTTTTGACTTTTTGACCAAAGTTTGAAATTTGACTATTTTGACCTAGCCAAGGAGATTTCTCGTATCAAGACCTACCTGTGTGCCAAGTTTGGTCAAAATATGTCAGACGGTGTAGATTTGTATAAGGGACATACGGACAAACCGACAGACAAGTGATTTTTCTACATATAGATAAGCAGGAGTAACAGACCTAACTTCTAAATTAAAGACAAAACAAAAAATTGATGGGGGAGGCAGTCTGACTTCCAAACAACTCAGACATAAAAGAACCAAAGTTCTTTATATCTAATTTTGTTTATATAATAAGCCAATGTTTCAGAAATAAATTCCATTTCCATCTTCAGGGCTTAAATATTAAATTTAATTATCAGATGATAAGACACTCATAGACTTTAGTTTAAGTTTATGTATAATACACAAGTTTATAATTTATTTATGCAAATTATTTACAATCTTCTTGGTATTGAAATATTAGCTGATTCAACCCAACAAAAGCACAGAATGGTTATTCTAACTTATTTGCTGATGATCAAACATTCACTGCATGTTCCAATAATCATTAGAAAGAGTTATTGATGCCAGTGTTCGGACCTGTAAAGAAATCGGAATATATAAAAAAACCTCCAAAAGTACTACAATAATTGTTTAGAAAGAAGTATTCTGTAGGTCTGATGTAAAGTGCTACTTTTAAATGTACTTTATTGTTTTCCTTTAAACCTCTTTGCTAAGTGGTTTCTTTTCCTCTTACTCCTCGGCAAATGCTTCCTCAGGTCATATGACCCTACATTTTTCTAACAGCTACCAAACTATCATCGTGTAAGGAAGCTGTCATAATGCTGGAGACAATTTATGACTCGGAAAACCATACCACGGGTGATATATGCCAAGGAATAAGAGGAGATATAATTGAATATTAATGACTAAGTATCTTCTGTTTTATTCTTACTTGTGTGATACTTTTTTTTTCTTAATAGAAAGTCAGAATGCAGGATGTTGGCGATGTAGTAATTTTGGATGCCGACAATAACACTGTGAAGACCCCATTCGATGATATAGGAGCTCTTCCACAGGATGTTGTAAGTTTTATTTTTAAGTTTCTCCAATTGAACATACATTCATAAATATATTTATCTATTTATTTAATAAGCCTCACAGCAGCAAGGCGATTTACTATACATTTATTCATAAACCCTGAAAACAAAACAACCTTTTGTGAAAGATAGTTGAAAAATAAAATAATTACTTATATGGTTGAACAATAACACATTAATATGTTGTTACTTGTATATTTATTATTTACTAATTATGAAAGAAGTTTAGAAGAAACTTTTGCTTTCAGGTGAAACAAGTTAGAGGGGACTTGAAGAATTGTTCTGGTTTGCTTGGCGATGGAGTTTCAAGAGCATTTCTGAGATGTCTTGTTCGCTTAATTGGTGGTTACAGAGATGCTTTGCATTTAATGCAAGGCCAGAAAATTACTTTTGATCGAGATGCATTTGTTGAATCTCGACCAGCTCATCTGCAACCGTTCTTGAGAGGAATGCTTGAACTTCAAATATTTCAACAAGTATTACAAAAATCCATATATAACATTCATTCATTTATATATATTTCATAGCATAAGCCAACTCCTTTGCTAAGGAGAAATCCTGTATAGCAAATAAAATAAAATAAAAAAAATATATTTCATAGCAGTTTCTACCAAATATATATGACTTTTAGTAGATATATAGATGTTAAGATATAATATGACATCAGTTCCATTAGATAGCTTTCTATTTAGAAATAAGAACATCTAAAACATCATAAGTATTGAACATGTTTTCAAAAATATATCTACAAACATTTGTTCTATTAATATAATATACAATCTAAGATGTAATCAATATATTTATGGGAGAATAATGTACTTCTTGTTACAGTATGGGGCCTCCCCCAAGATTAACTGATTTCCAAATTAGCATTCATTCAATGCTATTTTTATTTATTTATTATTATTTTTTGTACGTTTAACAGCATATCAACAATTTGGCTATTAACACCGGGCTATCTACAGGTTGCCACTTTTTTATAATGCCAACGGCACGTGGTCGGTCACCCATTCAGGTACTGGCCATACCCAACGTTGCTTAACTTTGGTGATCAATGGGAACTGGTGCATTCAACGTAGCTATGGCCGTTGGCATTCAATGCTATTATTTATTTGAGGAACTTCGCAATGAAGGTGATTTGCCCCAAGAAATGTGAATATTACAAAACCAAAATTAAAGCAATTATGCATAAAGAAACAAATGCTTATCAAATCACATCAATTCTTATAATTTTTCAAATGTAGTACTGTAAAAATAGGGTTTATCAGAAAGTCCATGCGGTTTTTTGATCAAATTAATCATCATTTTTTTATTTACAAACCTGAGTTAGTTTTAAATTATAATTACGCTCTTTTTTATATCCATTTTTGGCAATGAATTGGGATATCAAAGATGCCCTTCTCCCAGAAAGATTTGGGCTTCTTTTCAAACAAACTATCTAGGTGCTGTTTGATGGCATTCATGTAGAAAAATGTTGTACTGGTAAAGAATTTTGTAGATACCAAAAAATGCGATACTCCACTGGTCAGGACTATAGGCGTGGCAAAACATTCAGGCAAACTCCAACTTCTCCCATGTATGTAAAGATGGTTGTTGCCAAGCGTTATCATGCAGAAAACTTACACCTCCTCTGATGACCAATTCCCGGTGTGTATGTGTGATATTTTTTCTTAGCCAGTCAAGTTGCTCACAGTGTTTAACCCTTGAGCACTCGCTTCACTTGAAGGTACGTGAGCACTCGCCTCGGGTCGTGGCAGACCCTTGACGAAATACATGTTTAAAATAGGGTAAAAAAGATATTAATTAATTATGAACAGTCATTTATTGAAAACAAATAAATATACTTATTGAAAAAGTCCATAACATTTAAATAAATTACATATTATTCCCTTAATTGGCCAATTGAAAATAACCTTCACTTCTCCAGATATAAAATTGTTTCCCACATTTGATTAAGTTTATGTAATCGTACAAAATATTAAAGCTTTCTTTGCTGTTAAATTTTTCAAATATATGTAATCGACTATCAGAAAATGAATCTATCACAATTTCCAGTAGGCGCTAAGAATAAAATAGAGGCACAGCAATATAGCTGACGTAGGGTCTCACGAAATTGGAACCACAGTGTACCTTTCTAAATATAAGGAAAATATATTTATTAGAATTATAAAAATTATTATGTTGAATGTATAATAAGAATGTTGATAAGAACAAATATTACCACACCTTACCATGGCATTAAATACAATAAATATACTATCTCTAGGACTTGTAAAAATAAAAAGAGATAAACTTATGAAAACTTCCATTCATAGTATGAGAAGCGCTATAGTTATTTTCCCATTTCACACATATTTAGGAATAATAAACATATTTAGGAGCAACAAATAGGAACAATAGTTCTAGCTATTTATATTCTATCAAAATTTTTTAGGAACATACATACGGAAATTCTCCATAGGAACATAAAAGGAAAAATATTAGGAACAATACAATCATCATCATAGATATATCACTAGCCAGCCATCCTTTCTCTCACCAGATCATTATTCTTTACATTCCTCACAAATAATGGACGCATAAAGAGGACATACATGTCTTGAATATTTGTTGCACACTTTAGAAGGCTTCAAATCCTTAGTACTGTGACAAAAATGGCACCGTTTGCGTTTCTTGGGGCGTGGCCGATTTTGTAATTTTTATGGCTGACGATTAATTATATTTCTTCATCATCAAAACATTTGCCAAAGGCATCTAATTCATGTTGTGTACCACTAAAGCCTGGGCGAACTCCAAACATATGTGTTATCAAAATTTCTCTACAGGTGCTCATTGAAGGAGGGGGTCCCTTGACCATTTCATATTGTCATTTCTAGACAAAATTTACATGCTCATTTATCTCGTCATCTGACTGAGATGCCTCCTGCTCCCTTCAGTACAGTGTTCACTAACCTGTTCATGATCTATCTCCTCCTCTTCTGATGAATCACTAATAGAATCAGAATCATTAATAGGTTCTTCCCTGTTTTACCGAACAAATTCCCTCAAAAGCTCCTCATCCCTCACGATCAGTCGTCGGCCAATATTATTTGATGTTCTTGGGAAATCACTTGAGGGTCAGAGGGGAGGAAAAGTCTCGGCCGTAAGCATTCGTGTTGGGTCAAAACAGCGATAACAAGAATGACGTTACTCCGTCGGTTGTCTAGCAGTGACGAACTAGGGGAGTGTGTTATGTTTGGAGAATAGAAGGAGTGGGAAGCCTATTCGGGGAAAGTATGACTTCAAAAAAGTAGCTTGGGTCTCTGGTGACCCGACGCTAGTGCTTAAGGGTTAATGGAACCTCACAGTGTTTGATTCTCTGGGAGAAGCTTATAGCAGAAAAAACCTTTAAAATCACACCAGATATATGGCATAACCGCTTTTGGGTGAAGTCCGTCTTTCAAGATGGCTTGTAGGAGACTACCTGAAGGTCCCCACAATCTAATGCGCTTAACGTTACTGTAAACAAAACATTTTTCACCCACAGAAATAATTTTTTTCAAAAACAGATGATTTTTGTTGTTTTTGTTTTTTTTTTTTCAAGAAAAGGATTGCATGCTCCTAAGCACTGCTTCAGAATGGTAAGTTTGAGTGGTGCTCATATATCTTAGATGGGTAACCATACTTACATGTTACACACCGAGGACACTTCGAATATCCTCGACTCATAGATGTGGATTAATGTCTGCCAAAGCTGTATTTTTTTTTTTTTTTTTTTTTTTTGTATCCACTGTTGATCGACGACCAGACGGCTCTGCGCCCTTCCCATTAAAATTTCCATCATGGAATAAAAAAAAAACCTTTTTGTCAGCACAAATTCTTTTATGGCATCATGTCCATTAACTCCACAAATCCTACGTACTGTTTCAGCAGCATTAAGACCGTGAAAATGATAAGGCATTGTAGTCGATAATGCTCAGATTTATACTACTTTTTTTAAAGCACAAAAGAGAGACCATAACAGCTCGAACTTGTGCTATCGTGCTTTCATTCTTCCATTATCATGATATTATGTTGGTATTTTATTTGCTTCTTGATATTTCCAAGAGTTTGCCTCTTTGTCAGTGCTAATATATGATGGATTTTAACTAGACAGATAAGTTGTATACAAGACATTGCTTCTATTCCTTAACTCCTTGATTGCCATCCTATTAAGTATTAAACAATTTACAATTTATTTTTTTCAAGGCCTCCATGCCTCCTTTTCAGGGACCATTAAAACCCACCATGTGTAATCTGTACGCCATCATGTTAATTATTTATGAGTCCAGGAAGTTCAAACTTGCATGACTCATATGTGTTCAGTCTATGCTTTTTCTCCCTCCTTTCTAGATGCTTTTAAGTATAAATACACATATTTTACCTTCATGCAGTATTTTTTCTTTTTTAGTTTATTGAAGAACGGTTAGCGATGCTTAATGCAGGCTTAGGATTTTCTGATGAATTTGAGCTTGAAGCATGTATATATGGGGATAAAAATAGTTCGAAACTTAAAGCTCAGTACAAAGAATGGACATATAACATGAAGAAAGAGGGATCGGCCTTCTTAAAGAGTATGAAAACAAGAGTAAGTATTGTTCAGACAATTCTAATGATTATTTTAAGGTTTACAATTGCTTGATTCTGTCAAATATAGCATGTAGCTTTTGACATTAAATGGTTTATGCGTAGTTTTCTAAGTATTGAAATCTGCTGACTACAATCTGTCTATTCTTTTAAAAAGCACATAAAGACTCTTTAATATAAGTTCATTAGATAAAGTATTGAGGCTTTTCACTGATTACTGTATGAAGCATTTTATTCTATGTTATTTTTTTATTAGTTTTTTGTCTGCATGACTGAAACATTTTTGTTTTCTTTTTAATTTTAACAATCCAGTTCAAGGCTGAAATAGAATTTCTTTAGTAGAACTTCTTCTAAAATTGAGAAATATTTCTTTTAATTTACTTAAACATTTTGTTTCATTTCCTTCTGCAGGGGTTTACTGTAGTAGTCATTTCTTCGTTTCCTTTTTTTTTTTCTTTTTTTTTTTTTTTGCTTTCAATTATCATTTTACACTTTCAGGCAAATCCTGCTATGAAGTCTGCAGTAAAAACAGTAAGTAAATGTATTTTCATTTATTTAAAGCTTTTAAAATTTTCTTTTAAATTTGTTTCACTGCTTTAGTTTTTAAATCTCATTATTAATTGAATATTTAAAGTTGACATTTGTCAACATTTAAAGAATTCTTTGTTTCTTACTTATTATATTTTAACAAAATGTCATTTTTTTTCCTTTTTTATTAAACTAAAATCTAAGGATTTGAGAAATAAGTCACTGGTGGCATGTATTAAATAGTGGTAAAATAAATTCAAATTTTTCTAGGGGTACCTAATCTGAACCTTAAATGACAATAAAATTGTCCAGCTTCAGATAAATATTATGCTGAAGCCCAGTGGCTTCATTGAAAATTCCTTCAAGCGTAAATTAAGAGATTCTGGGTTCAAATTTCACCCTGATGAGTTAATTTCTATAAAAAAATGAAGATTTTAAATTTATTTTTCTCACAATCTCAACCATGATTCAAAATAATAAGATTTTTACTTATATCTGTTTTACAACAGGTATCATGGCATAAATTGAGTTTGTTATTTGTATCTATATTTGAATCACATTCTCTGCCTACCTTCTCTTGACTAGTCACTGTGATTGGAGAGTATGCATTTCATCTGAAGCTATTATACTTTTTAAACAGAAAACAAATATTTTTCACAACAATTTGTTGAAATGGCGCATTAGAGATAGTAAAGAAAAACTCAGTTTTTATCTCTATGATAAGTGTTGACAGGATATGTTTTCAAAAAAATACAGAAACCATATTATCTCTTACACATTATGACGAGGGTGAAAAAGAGGAAAAGTTCCAAAGAAAACTTGTTTTATTAAAAGTTCACCGAGAGCTTTGGACTTTTACTTTCATCTTCAGTGGCTATTGACACAAGATAAAAATAAAATTTCCAGTTGCAGGAACCGTGTCATCTTGGCACATTTCCGTTCTTATTCCTAGTTACATTTGGAAAACTTCGACTAGAAACAGTCACTACTTTGTTTTGATATTTTGTGAGAAATATAAACACCTCCTGCAAAAAGATTTAGATGAAAAGCGAGATTTACACGCCACAATACACAGGGAACAGGCAGTAGTCAAGCGAAAATAACTCCCTTCCGCTATTAAAAACAACAACTAATACTAACACGTTTCTCATTTAATGCTCTTGTTTTAATGAAAAAATTACATGATGCGTCACTTGATGTACAAGATGGTGACAATTCTTGAAAGATTAAATAAATATCATTCATCATCATTATTTAAGGATTTTCAAATATAGTAACATTTTTTTTTTTTTTTTTTTTTTTTTTTTTTTACATTTCTATTTCATTTAACACAGGTTTCTAAGCGAACAACAAGTTCATTAATTTCATATTTTTTAAGGTAAAAGAAAGAAGCAAAGATGTTGGTAAAGCTTATAAAGGTATAAAGACTAAATTAAAAGGAACTGGAGGAGCTGATGAGAAGCCAAGTGGGAGTTCGCGCCGGACGGAAATGATGACTAGAAGAACCTCTGATATAACGTAATAATTCACGCTTTTAGTTGTTCTTTTGATATTATTAAAATTTCATATGTGAAATTCTGGGGAAATTTATTTTAGTTTGTATGATTTATTAGGGCTCACAAAGTCAAGATTATTTAATTCATTTTTCTCACTCTTATATTCTACCCTTGCATTTTGCAGCATACTACCACCTCTTCAAAAGCATATGATAAAATAAAATACCCGTCAAACTTTAAAATTGATATCCCTTAAGAGCTCTGGTCTGGCTGACCTTTCACTGGCCATGCTAAACCATAACTGAGAGATTGCACAAAACAAAAAACAGTTGACTTGTTTTAGGTAGTATGCATTTAAGTAAATTTCCAGAATATGCATTGCCTAAGTATTTAAAAAATATATTGTATACATTAAGCTAAAATGTAATTTTTATCCTTTTGGGGGTTAATATTTGTTTCTGCTAAATGAAACTAACTAGCATCAGCAAACTGTTTAACATTTGAAATAGATAAGTAAAAGTACGTATTTACTAGAAACATTTTAAGCATAATTCATTGAGAGGAGATCATTGACTGTTGGTGATACGAAAGTAGAATTTGTTAGGGTTCTTATACACTACTTTTACCCAATCCCATGAAAAGACAGGTACTATGTTGTCTACCAAATTCCTTGTATCACAAGTAACTGCAATAGTACCTACACTGAACACACAAAAAAACATAAAAAACAAATCAATACACATAAAAATGATGTTAGAAAGAAAGACATAAAGACCGCTTTATCGAGACATGCCATCACAGACAGACATAACTTTGGCTTTGACAAATACTCTATCCTCTCCACTGAATCCAACACTGATAATCGCTTCCTGATAGTAATCTTAATAAAAAAAAAGAAGAGAAATAATTGTAATAAAATGAAAAATATTGAAGTAATAAAGTAGTTAATAAAAATGCAGATATAAAATATTTGAACAAAATATCCATATTGTCAATGTTCTTGTATGGTATATTAATTAAAATAATAGTAAGCAGCAATATGTTTTTAATATATTTTAAATGGTGTATATATGTTGCAGTGGCTCAACAACAAGCAGTGGCTATACAGCGCTTGGCCCAGCTTCACCCGATCACAATGATTTTGAATTTTCGCCCTTAAACATAGATTTGATGGGAGATCTTCAAGATGTCCTTTTCAATAAATGTTCTCTCTCAGACAGTAGTATGGTAAGTAAATTATCTTGTTGTATACTTAATTTGTCATACTTTAGAATGATAAGCATTAAAATCTCTTTCTGCTATATTTTGAAATGAAATCGTGTAGTTGTTTAAAATTCTTTCTCATTTTTAGCTAATATTAATATTAGCTAAAAATGAGCTATATTTTTAGCTATTAATTCTTAAATATTATTGTGCTACATTTATTAGCTGAATTTTAAATTCATTCAGTTTTTTATTGTATTAATCTTATTCCATATCTCTTACAAAAAAAGTTAAAATGCTGACTTGTAAATGAAAAAATATTACTTTTAAAATTACATTTTCCTAGGAGATACTAAATGATAACGGAGTATCCTTCGTTTATATTAAGGATCCTATGAACATCTTCCCCACCCGACAAGAACTTCTTAATTAGAATCCCATTATAATATTTTTTTTTTTTAAAGTTTCAATAATCTTTCTAATTGGAATTGTATACTGGTATAAAATGTGACCAAATAAGTACTTTAGAGCAAGATCAAACATCAGTTTTAAAATTCATTGACAGATTAAAAATGGCACATCATAAACCAAAAAGAATCTTCCACTTAACTTACGAATATTAAATTTAAATCCCTCTAAACTCTTTCTTAATATTTCTATTTGACAGTCTAATGAAAATAAACTATTTTGTTAACATTTAACACATATAAGGTTCCTTTGAGAGAATCTTTGTTTGTGGGAATCTTCACTTTCTTTAGCTACTTATCTACCTTTGATGCGGAGAACAGAAATTAGGAAACATTTTTTTTTTAATAGCAAAATCACTATTATAGAATCCAAGTCATAAAATCTGACAACAAAAAAGCCTCGAGAAGTATTATATCGCTGTTCCGGAAGAACAGTTACGTAACTGCAAAACTGTGTCAAATGCAAATAAGTCCATATACAATATCAGGGGAACATGGACTACCTGTAGTTCCACTCAGAACCACCAGAGAAAATTCGACAGAACAACAAACAGAAAATTTGTCTTCTAGAACAACGAACAATTTTCAGAGAAACAATGACTTAACTGCACTTAAGGGTTGAAATTAGGGTGATCCTAATCCTTGGTAAATGAAAGTAAAGTATATACTCTACATACACTCAATATACCATTATTTTCTGTTACTTACACCCTTTTCAATTATACGTTCCCCATATTAATAATCTGCATTTATTTTATACAAATATCAACCTTAATTTTACACAACAAATTATATTAATGTTTTCATAGTTATCTGATTAGAAACGTTTTCCTCTAGGTAAGGAAGAGTGAGAGTGGAGCTACAGGAAGTGATGATGATGTCTTTTTACTCGGTTCTGGACAAACTCAGCTGAAGGTGAGATACATTTTATTATGGATTTCCATTTTTTAATTAATTAATTTATTTTTAATTTTCTGCCTCTACCTCAGAAAAGAATCATTGGGAGCTTGTTATATATATTTATTTTCACTTGTAATTATATAGTCTTACAAAATTTGATCTTCTGTGTGATTTCAAAGTTGTCCTTTAGTGCTCCTTTAAGGCTTTTCAGTATTTCATGGGGTTCTTTCACATCTTCTTCTTCTCTTTCTTTTTGAAAACTAAGACAGTGGGTAGCATGTGTTTAATAGTAACAACGTCATGGCCGGGTGTCACATTTCGGGGGGTATAAGCCTTGAAATAAGTGCATGTGGGTCATTTTGATGTGGCCAATATGCAGTCTTGCGTGCACCACTTCATTTTTTTCTATTTTGCTGCTATGATGTTCATGCTTTATATCCTCTTCAGTTTTTCCTAAGATGATTGTTTGGTTTTAGCCATTCTTCATTCCACTGGGATAGTAATTTTTTTTTTTTTACTTAATATTTTATGTCCGGAGCTATAGCTTCCTCAATAAATATGACCTGTTCAGCCTTTTCTTGAGCTGAGTTGCTTTCTCATCTGCCTTCTGGTTCAGACCAATTTTGAGATGTGAAGGGATCCAGATGAGAACAAGCGTCTTATTTGGCATTTGATAACTGGTTTCCTTTATTTTGGGGGATATCAGGTTCAGAGAGGCTCTATGTTCAATAGATTTTAATGAAATCATTGGGACTGTTATAATTACAAATTTTGATCTTTCTGAGTATTCTGCTGATTTCACGGCCTGCCAAATTCATGCTTTCCCGGTAAATATGCTATTGGTTTCTTGGAGGTTCAATTTGATGCAGAGATTTACCCGTACAATGGTGTATGTTTAATTTTATTAGCCCTTTTTTTTTCTTTTTTTTTTTTTTTGTGACTAATACCTCATGACTTTGTCCAAGATAGAGCTTTCTTAAAATGAGAGGAAGCAGAACAGTAGAGGGAGTAATCTATTTTCACTTGCAGTCAAGCTACTGGCCCTTACAGCTCGGCCGTTTATCTGTGCGCACAGGCCTTTGTTTGTGTTGAAAGGCGGGAGGGGGGCATCTTTTCTAAAAACATTGGTGTCAAGGGCCAGGCGGATAAAATGAAACAATACCTTCAGGCTGCCTAACCTTAGGTTTTCTACAAGGATAGTAGCTAAGGGTTCAAGAGCACAGATAAACGGCCGAGGTATACTTGTGCGTTTGGGACATGATAAGGCCAAATATCTCCATTTTCTTTGAGGTTTCAGTCCAGTAGGAATTTGTTTAATCTGTAAATTGATACATGAATATAAGCTTCCAGCAATAATTTCAAGAAGTTAGACATCAAAATATTAAGATTTTCTATTCCAAATGACACTTGGTATAAGCATGATTTGGAAATGCTTGTAAGATGATGCCGTTATTGCGAGTCTGAAATTTTGAGTATACACAAATTTTTCTACATACAAAATAATCTCTTTTGTATCATTGTAAGGAACAATTATTGACTGTTTGCCTTCTGGGGAAGAAGTTGTGGATAATATAACACAAATTTGTAAGTCTTTCTTTCTATTTCCAAGCTTATTTATAACTTGTTTTTATTTTTTTAGAAATCTACGTCTTGTGAAGATTTGATACGTTTGGATTCTGACTCCGATTTTGATCCTCTCGCCCCTACCTCTCTTACGAATCCACTTTACTACATCTCAACTGACACTCACCGGGACATGGATCTTCTTAGGGAATATGGTCTTGACTTCCCAGCACCTACTCCTCCTCCTAAACCGCCCGGACAGTGGGCTAAATTTGATTAATATATTTCACTTTGTAAATTTATATTTGAATAGGCGTTGAAAGCAATGAAATTACATGGTCTAAATTATTCCTGTGTATAACATAACACTCTTAATATTAAATGTTAAAAAACAGTATTTTCTACTATGCTAAGTTCAGTGCACAATAGTGTTGTATTACCTTTAATTATATGCTAAGACAAAATATAGAAATTAGAAAAAGCACAGAATTAGAGCAAATGAGACTTTTTAATTTTAAGCTCTTAATAATTTGGTCAATATTTGTACCTGAATTAATTTTCATCTAATGTTGTGAGGACTAAGTTGTGAAAATGTTTAAATCATAAAGTGAATTTTGTCATTTATTGGGAATGGAAAATTGGCTTAACTATTATGGTTATTAGGCCATGTTGCTGTCAACTATCCTTACTCAATTAAAAATATATTTTTATTGCCGAATTTATTATAATATTCAAAGTAAAAGTATGGAGAATTATAAGTGTACCGCGAAGAAAAAAAAAACAGGTAGTGCGGACGAGCTGCCTCCAGCCCATGTGGGGGAATGCCTAGCCCTCTGGTCACGCCCCCTTCGGACCTTTTGTTTGCGGTTGTACTATAGATTAATCTGTAATTGAATAAAACTATTGGTTTCATTTTATTGCCATTAGACACTTCGATCAGTTTTTTGTAGACATTTTTATTTAAAAAATTACTTTATTTAATACTCATAGATGGTATTCGCTTTATTTTTTTCTACCTTCACTGATGTGACAAGACCTAGTATAGATTGTAAGTTTATTTGGAAGAGAATTTTAAACATTCAGAAATTATGAACAAAGTAAATATTAATGAGTTTTTATTATGATGTTACTATAATTGGTTGAGAAATTGTGTGTTGGTCCAATTTATTCCTTAACTACTGTTAACAAGTTCAGTGGATTTTCTCATTGTTTCAATGATTTAAATCTTCAAGGTTGAATTATATTTAAAATGAAAAAATAGAGAAAATCAAAATCTTGTGCTCTAGTTGTGAGAATGAAGTTAAACCTTTAAATGTGATTTTGCACTTTACTGAAAATATGAACATTGAAATCTAATTGAGTTACGCCTTTTTTCGTATCATGCAATCTATTGCATTATTGAAAAGATTTATATCAAACAATTATTTTTTTTTAATTAATTTTTGTGGGTACTTATTCATTGAAGAAAATATTATTTCTTCCATATTTCCTGAATTTTTCTTTCTTTATTATTATTTTCTTGCACACGTAATCCAGCTCCTTTTATTTAAACCTCAGGAACTATTCTTTGACCTCACCCCCCCCCCCCCCCCTCTAAATAGAAGGGAAGTGCCGTTCACACTCATAACACATAGGTATAACTAATGTGTATTAATAAAAAATATTCTGAATATAACGATCTTGATTGTTATGATATATTCGCTGATTTTTATCGTTAATATTGCATACCTAAATGATACTTTTTTTGTTCTTAAAGACATTAGTTTTCCAATATCCATAATGAAAAAAGAAAAAAGAAAAAAAAAAAAAAAAAAAAAGAAAAAAAAACATTTTTTTTTAAACTTTCTCACAGGAATAAGTAAATGTGTTTTTTTTTTTTTTTTTTTTTAATATGTATTTAATAAGTAATGAAATGAAGAAGAGGAGGGAATATGGAAGAAGACGAAGGCGGTAAAAATCATTATTATTTGAGAATTCCTACTTCTGTTTTAAGCATTAATTTCTAATGAATTCCTTTTCCTATTTAGTAGTTATTTATTTCCTTGTAAGTTACTTTTACCACTGCCCAGCTAATTAGTAACTTTTGTTTCTATATTTTACTGTAAGAAGTGAGAATTAAGAGTATCTATTTAGAACTTGTCTGTGTTTATTGTCATTTTAAAACTTACTTTTTGTTTTGTTATAAAGCTATATTGACACCAGCATATAGACACCAGCTATGTGTTTAATTTAATTGGTAAAAAATTAGAAAATAAATAGAAAATTAAATGAAAATCTATTGCTTGTTGTTTTTATGTTACTTCAATTGTTATTACTTTATTATAGCTATTTCATTGTTATAAAATGTAATTTATTTCAATTTATTTATGTTATGTTTATTTATTATTAAAATCCTAACAAGATCAAACAAAATTGGCATATATTGTAATTAAAGAATGTCTCTCTCTTATTTTACTTTAATTATAAAACATGCTACCTTTATGAATGAGTTATCAATTTGTAGTACCTGTAACTTTTACATTCTGATTTAGTAAAACATACAATATTTAGATTTTGGTGATTTATAATCATTATTTTACACAGTATGTCTCTGTAAGTTGTTTTTAATAATATCCGTTAAAGACAAATTATTTTTTAAATGGAATGAAATATATTTCCCAATTAGGATTTACTTGAGAATATATAGTCGACCGTTGAGATGTTGAAGGTGTTGATCATCTGGGTTTCCATCTTTTTGATTCAATAAAAAACTACATTTTTCATTATATATAAATAAACACATTTTAACTATAAAATGTAGTTTTTTTATTGAATCAAAAAGACTGAAACCCCGATGATCAACAACTTCTACAATTAGGATTTTATTTGATTTCCTTTAAAAAGCAATAAAATGAATAAAAATTTGTGAAATGTTGATGTATAACAGGTTTTGGGCATCATTTGAATAAATATTTCTTGAAAAATGAATATTTATTTGTCTTTCATTATCTTAATTATTCATTTTTTTAAATATTTATAATTTGGTATTTAGTGATTGTTTTTTATTCAGATTTAGTTGTGTAAAAAACGATTTTTAGTTTTATTTTGTTATTTTTTATGTCTTGCTTTGAATTCTAACAATAACATTAAAAAAAATGAATTGTTAACTTCTCATTTAATTATCCTGAATGTAATAAATGTATGTACTTGAGAAAGTACATTTTAGTTGAAAATAATATAGAATTATTGTTTACAAAAACAAACAATTCTTCAGAATATTATTTTTTCTATTGCTAGATTTTAGTTGACCAGAAAAACTCAAGAATAAAATCAAATTCAAAAATGATAGAAACATTTCTTTTGCTTTGATTAGGGAAAAAGATGTTTAAGAATTATTAAGTTCTGATTTTTTTTTTTTTTTTTTTTTTTTTTTTTTTTTTTTTTTTTTTTTTTTTTTTTTTTTTTTTTTTTTTTTTTTTTTATTGCGTTCAATAGAAAAGTGTTATATAAATACAGTTATGATTTAATTAAGTTTTTCAAAAACAAAAACAAAAAAATAGTTTTTAGCAAAAAGATTATTTTAGAATACAAAATTTTTGTTTGAGAATAAACTGTTAATTTTTTATTAAAAATTGTGTGTTTTGAATAATCATATTTATTCTCAAATAATTAAAATAAATATATTTTTGATTCAATATTCTGGAATGAAAAATAAAACCTGCTACACTTTATTTCTAAAACAATTTTTAAATTAAACTGACTTATTCGTTATTCAAAGTAATACTCGCCCAAGTTTGTTGTATAATGTAATATATTATGTGTATTTAAATATAAATAGATGTTTATAATACTAGTCTAGTGAACTATAAAATGTTGTATTTGTAAATATAATATTATTTAATATAAAGTTATGTATATAAAATACCATTAAACATATAATAACTGTGTTATTTCCACAAATATCCCTTCACATATCTATTAAATCCATCGTGCAATTTTTTTCTAGTGATTTTATAGTTTTAGTTATTCATGATTATTAATATATGTTTATTGGAATAATTTTTTGCCTCTAAGTTTGGCCTAATTTTCGAGTCTTCCTATTGTTTGTCTTTTTATATGTATTTGCATATTTTGTGATGAAATAATCAAACAGAGTAAAGACTGAAAATGGAATTCTGCATTTATATTTTATTATGCAATATCCCCAATACTTGATATCTTCAAATAACAATTATTGTTGTACCTCAATATCACTGTAATCAGACTTTAAACTAACATTTACTCTATATTTCTGTTTTGTTTTGGTTTTTTTTTGCTTTGAAATCATATTGTAATAAATATTGCTGGTTATTTTCAGATATTATTTTGCCTTGAAAAAAATTATTGTGATTTTTCTGTAAAATATAAAAATATATTTTAAACAAATGAAAATATTTATTTATAATTACAGAACCAACAGGAAAAATATTGTGTTTCCTCATTTACGCAAAAAATCTGAATATTTAACTTCGTTTTCACGTTTCTGTAATTTAACCATGGATATTTACCATTGTACAGCTTTTGTTACAAAGTATAATTTTAATCATTATTATTTCAGTGTTATTGTGTACTCTTAATGCCTATTTTTTTTTATTTTTTATTCTCATACCAAATATCATAGGCTCTTGTTATTTGTCTTTAATCAAGAGGAATTTTATTTCTTTAAAAGCAGCAACTATTTACGAAGACAGGTGTTAAATGAAACATTATGTTGAGTGGACCCCCATCATCGTTTTTTTTTTTTTTTTTTTTTTTTTTTTTTATTTATTGAGAAAAAAAATTAACGGTCTGTTTCTATGTGCAGATACATATTCTGTAAAATTATTATTTAGTCTATTTTCTTCTGTAGCCCCAATTTTATGATGTATGAAAGCAAATTAAAAATTAAAATCTAAGCATTAGTGAGAGAGAATACAGTAACATAAATAGTATTAAACGTGTAGTATTTTATTGGAAGGACAAAAATATACTATAAACATTGAAATATATTACACAGTTGTAGGTATAATACATGTTATTATTTCAAAAATGTCGGTTTAGATATTTATGGAGCTATCTTGCATTCTTATTATATTTTCCCATCTGTGTAATTATTTTTTTTCATTAATATTGCATTGGTAAAAAGAACTTTTTGGTTGCAGATAAATGTTTAAAAATGGAATTTGGGGGGGGGGGTCACTATCTTCACCATGAAATTGAGGCTGAAACTAACAAATATTTTGAGTATTATCAAACAATACCAGCCTTGTATTATTACATTTTGGAGGCAATATCCCTTGAATTGTATTCCTTGTCTGTCATATATACCCCAAAGAGGCTTATGAGAATGTATTGTAGGTGAGCGCCGCTCGTACACGCTTCCAGTCATGGGCGTGTATAAGGAGGGCTGCAACCCCCCAAAATTTTCATTTGATCGGAAAAATATGTCATTAAGCCTTTAAAAATAAATTAAATAAGATTACTTAGTTCATAACAAATATTTTATTTTAGGTGTAATAGCGTTTTACTTGGTTAAAACTATTCCAAGTTCTAAATTGTTAGTATTCCATACACCGGAAATGGTCTCCCCCCCCCCAAATGATTTCCTATATATGCCCATGCTTCCAGTGGACGACCGGGCTTAAGCGAAGTCTGAAAATTACGGTGGGAGGTCATCTCTCATCTGGTTTGTAGCTTTGCCTGTTCATTATTGGCTTAAAATATATCAACTGGGAGGCAGTAGACTGATATCAACATTCTTTATAAACTCATAGCTTTTTCAATGGAGGAAATTTAGCAACAATTATATTTACCTTCCCTGAGCATAACTGTGCCATCAATGGTGCTTTGAGTCTTCAATACCATCTTTCATCTTAGCGAATGGTGCATTGTAGTGAGAATCTTCGGATACTTAAAATTATATTGAGACACGAAATGCTAAATCAATTTGGACTGACTTTCTGCTGGGCCAATAAACCTTAAGACACAATCTGTACGCTTTAAGGTATTGTAGGCATTTTAGAGAAGAAAATCTAATGAATTTCGTTTCAATGCGATATCCTTGACCATTTTTGAAAAAAAATCAATTTTGTTTAAGAACTCAAAAACGATTGATTGAATTGAATATATTTCTGCAAAACTAAAATATGTTAATTTAAAGAGAAAAAGTATTAAGATCAAATATTTTATTTAAAAAACGTGAAGTTTTTTTTTCTTTCATATATTTTATTACATATTTTCTTGTGAGCTGGGAGATCCCATGAAGTGGTATGTGACCATTCAAAAGATTAATAAATTTTCTGCAGAAATGTTAGAATGAAAACTTGGATAGGGGAATCTCAGGGAGAGATAACGCGAATTCTTACATTTTTTAAATTATTTTATCTATGAAATGTATATCAATATAACTTGGTAGCAAAACAATGAAGTAAAATTTGATTATTTCGCATTTGTGACTGCATCTTGGATAAGAATGAGTGGAGATCCAGTAACAAAGGCAGTGGGTTATTTCTGCCTAAAATCTGACACTGTCGCTTTTCAGTTCATTAGGCTAGTTCAGCGCTAAACATTTTGCATTTATTGGAGTTATTATTTTAGGTTGTATTTCTTTTGCAATGAATTGAATATATCAGTTTTTTTTTCGGGCAAAATATATTAATAGCTTCCATACTAATATTTCCAGATCATTCAGAGGTTATCAATTATATGGAAACGTGTGAAGGTGACGCAAATCCGGCGAGTCAGACTTTTGATAGCATTAAAAGATAATCATAACTGGGATCATCCCAGTAATGAGTGACGAGCGAATTATCTGTTTTGGCGGAATATTAATAAATAAATAAAGCAGCGGGAATATAGTTCAACTACGGCAACGTTCAGCTTAAATTGGTTACTAACCAACAAACTGTGTTGAAATGGGAATTTGCAAATGGTGGAACCGTTGGGAATATTTCCTTCTGAATTTCGCCATGCGGAATTGAACTTTACTATATATTTGAAAGGACTAAAATTTCATTTCTGTTACGTAGTTTGAGCTTTACTTGCAGGTCCACCCAAGCCAAAAATGTGAAACCTCTTTGACTTTTCGTGCCATATTCTCTTTGGACAATGTAATGTTATTGAGTATTGCGGCTTCTGTTGTGGGATTTTGAGATCATTTTCTGCCGGTGTGAGAGAATATTTGTATTATTTATATAGCCGACATTAATTTGAGATTTGCTTCGCCTTTTAAAATTAATAACTTGATCGATTACAGTACTGGTTTTGTGAGGACGTAAAACTACAGCATTAACATGGATATTAGACCCAATCACACTATTTACATCAATAACCTAAATGAGAAAATTAGGAAAGAAGGTATCTATTATATTAGTTACTTATGCTCTTAAAAGTTTTGTTTTGTATTTACTAGAAGCTATTAAGTTGAATTATTTTACAATTAAGTTTTTGTTTTTAGAGTTAAGGAAATCTCTCTATGCAATATTTTCGCAGTTTGGTCCAATTTTAGACATTGTTGCAATAAGTACATTAAAAATGAGAGGGCAGGCATTTGTAATTTTTAAGGAAATCGCCAGTGCCACTTCTGCTCTAAGATCAATGCAAGGATTTCCATTTTATGAAAAGCCTATGGTAAGTAAAATTCATAAATAATAGTGTAAATTTGGAGTCCCAATGTTTATAAGTGTTAAAGTGGAACTCTCAGGGTTCTGGGTGGGATTAGCAATGACTGTTTTCAGAATAACATGTCATCAGGCCTATCCTGTCTAGAAATGGGTGGTAACTTGTTGATAACCCACTATATCTGTATAAACGAGGGTTAAATTTAAATAACTGTATACATTTTTCCTCGTTTAAGAATTACTGTTTACAATGGTAGATATCAGATAGGTTTCCGATTACCCTATTAAAAAATGAGGATACCTCCGAAGCTTGTTTAGTTTATGAGATAGCTATGGCAATTTCATGTGAAAAGCTCACAATTCATGTAAGCTTTTTTTTTGTTTTCCACTTTGGAGTAACCGTCCATCATGGGACTTTATATTGGTTACAAATTCCATCATTCTTTGGATACTGTACACATTTTTCCTGTTTATGTACACACAAGAATGTGAATACAATTCCAATGTTGAGTATTGGGTCCAGCAATAGTTGTCTTATTATGTCGTTGCTTTTTTTAAGGCCCATCTGCTTCTAGTCTCATGGCACTGCAATTATAATGCTACTTCTGTTTCCACTGAAAATAGTGAAGATTACGATTCAACAATTTTAGGATTGGTCTTTATTCGTTTAAATGTTCTTTTGAGTGCATATAAAATTTATTCCCCATAATAAAAATTAATAGAAAAAAAGAAAGGAAAGGAAGCACTCAGGTAGTTCTTTTCTGGCTATGCTTGATAACCAGCCTATTGACTGCAAATTCTGAATTAAAAATGCAAAATTGTGACTTACAATTGGAGTATGGTTCATTTCAGAAAATACAATATTGCAAAACAGATTCAGATGTGATTGCTAAGTTAAAAGGAACATTTACTGAAAGACCTAAAAAGGTGAAAAAGGTACCTGAAGAAGCGGGCATTGAAAGTAGAAAGGCGAAAAAGAAAGCCGGTAAAGAGCAGGCGAGGGCTGCTGCTCAGCAACCTACTCGACATCCTATGCACCCTGTACATCCAGGTAAACATTTTTTTATTTATGATTATTAATTTGCAGTGTAATTGATTATTGGGCCTCTTTTAGGTGTGTAAAACAAGGTTTTTCTAGAGCAAAAACTGAGAAACAGGATGGAATAATTTCCGCTTAGGACCAGTTTCCTGTTGAGGCGCTTAGAATATTCATTCTCTTTGAGATTTCATTTTATATTTTTCATGAAAGGTCAAAACCTACCAATAACTGATTTTATTCCTTAGCTAATGGCGCTAGGGTTATGAATGGAACCGTGCTATGATGACACAGTTTCTGTGGGTCGGACTTTTGCCTTTTTGTATTTTCAATATATTCTCATCCATAAAAAAAAGTGTATAATGATGTAATTAAGTATGGTCTGAGCAAATAGATTCTTAATTATTACTCAGGTGACCCAGAAAAGTTTGTTGACAAATGAAAGTATTTGGGTTTGTTCTCAATAGTTAAATAATAACATAAAAAAAAAAAAAAAAGAGATTGTTTTTCAAGCCTAATAAGGCAAAATGAACAAGTTAAATTAAAATAACAAAAAGTGAACGTGTTAAGTTTTAAGAGGAAAACTAGAATAACAAAAAGTGAACATGTAAAATTTAAACAGAAGAAATAATAGTGTCAATGTATTTAAAAGTATGTTTATATGACAAAAATGATAAATGGAGTGATGACTTATAAATATCACACAATTGATGAGCTTTCTCCAGAATTCGTTGTGGTTTTTGGCATGAATATTTGAAAGGATTACACATTGGTTTCATCAGGCACACTGGCTGGCCATACCTTAAATAGAAGTCCTCTCTCTAGGATACTTTCTTTGTGCTAATGGGAGGGGGCTCGGGTGAATGTGTATTATAAAATTTAATTCAATAGGAGAAGCGTAAAGCATTGACCTTTTCTGCTCTAAATAATTCTTATAATGACCATTGCTATGACTTCTTATCATGATAAATGTTTTGTTTCCATTATGAAGATATTATTTTAAGAACTCATAAAAATATATCCATACATTGTAGTAATCTTGTTCTTGTCTATAGGAGTGGGTACTACAAGTGTACCAGAACAGCCACCAAACCAAATTCTCTTCCTCACAAATCTTCCAGACGAAACTAATGAGATGATGCTTTCTATGCTGTTTAACCAGTAAGTAAAACAACTCGTGCCTTATTTAAATGAGTTCCTATAGCCCGTCTAGTTAGATGGAATAGTTCAAATCCCGCATGGGCGAAATTCTGCAGGAATTATTCCCGACTGGACCCACGTTTGCATTACTATTTCAATGAACAACAAGCTACGTGAAACTCAATAAAACTGATTATGTCTTGTTAGGGCCTAGGGAAGGCTATGAGAGGTCAAGCAAGAGAGATGGAGTTTAATGTGTATCAATACTTAGCCAAAGCTAAGGCTGAAAACAATTTAGACTATAACGTTGCCTGTTCAAAAAGATGGTTAGATGGAGGGGAAAGAGTGTGACCTATATTCTTGGTAGAAAATTCTCGATAAAAATTCTCTCAGTCATAACCTTATCACTATAAAATTTAAAAGATTTTCAGTTTTAGCTTTGGCTAAGTATTAATAAATATTAAACACTATCTCCCTTATCTAATCTCTCAAAGCATTGCCTTGTCTTTAACGAGACATAATCAGTTTTTATAGTGATTCACATTAAGTGTTTGATCGTTAAAAGGCTTTACAAATGGTGGAACAGAAGGGAGAGTGCAAGGAGATATTCCCGCCGACCTTCACACATATGCAATTGAACTCCTGGGCTTAGCTGAACAGGCTATAGATTATGAAAAATTATTCAGCAATTTGTAATTTTATTTACTAATTGTTCTACTATTTACAGATTCCCTGGCTTCAAGGAAGTACGATTGGTTCCCAATAGGCATGACATTGCTTTTGTTGAGTTTGAGAATGAACACCAGTCTGCGGAAGCAAAAGTGGCTCTTAATGGATTTAAGATCACT
This sequence comes from Gonocerus acuteangulatus, assembly GCA_946811695.1. NCBI lineage: Eukaryota > Metazoa > Arthropoda > Insecta > Hemiptera > Coreidae > Gonocerus > Gonocerus acuteangulatus. The sequence continues at coordinate 64,047,179 of OX328127.1, read as the reverse complement.
CCAACTCATGCTATGAAAATATCTTTTGCTAAAAAGTGAAGTGTTTTCTTATTTTTTTCTCTTTTTGATAAAGCAACTAGCCATGAGCTATTGCTCTGGTCATATAAATTCATTTTTTTTTTTTTAAATGTTAACCTGGAAGTGTATAGACTTTTTTTTAGTATTTTAAAAATGTGTATTACCTATTACACGAGATAAGTAAAATTTTCATTATATACAGCCAAGTTGAAATCTTATTGTACATTTCAAGTAACATTGTGTACATAATAAAATTGTATACATTTAAAAAAGGTATTTATTTTTTTAGCCTGCTTTGTGTCTGTACTGTTAAGCTAAGAAACTGTAATTCAAGTACAGGTTTCACAAAATGGAGAAATTCTGAGATATAGCTAAAATATAAATTCTAGTATGGATTTATGCTTCCTCCTTTTGTGGATTCCCATGAGATGTTTTCTTTTAATTTTTTACTTCTCTTTTACAGAAACTTACAGGCAAGTTTTTTCTCCTTTAAGCTTCATCAATGTGTTTGTTCTTCTTTCCACGTTACAGCTTCTATCTCCAACAGTGTCCTGAGGATTGGCATGATATTTCGTCGACTCCTAGATACTTTTGATAGCAGCTAGAAAAAAGTTATGTTAGCTCCTGTCTACCTGCTAGAAAAATGATCAATGAGTCTAATGAAGCCCGATAGGAGTCGGGCGAAATATCATGACAATCCTCAGGACACCACTGGAGCCAGAAGCTGTAATGTGGAAGGAAGAGGAAAGTTTTTGTGCTTTATATTTTAAAAGCCAAGAAGCAGTACCAATTACTAGTAACATATCAGTGTTGCAACTAACTTTTTACTATGTTAGTAGGTATTCATTTCTAAAATGAGCACGCACAAAATGTTTGAATTCAGCTTGTGCTTTAACACTTTCAAGACTGATGGCTTAAAAAAAATTCCATTGGGCCCAAGTTTTCGTTTTGTAAAGTTATTTCGGCAAACACACACATATATATGTATATATATATATATATATATATATATATATATATATATAAACAAAAAAAAATTGAAGAAACTTTTGAAATGATGTATTTTTAGTAGATTAATTACAATTTAGTTAAGTGTCAAGTACTCCATGACAGCGGGCCTGCTGAAGGAATTTTTCTGGCAGATTCAGTATCATACGATACCAGACAAGCAAACCTAACGGGGAATAATGTAATGAGCCACCAAACCAAATATGAAGGGTATAGGACAGGGCCCGGAATAGTAGGGATAGAAAGAAAGCCAAGCTATCTGCTGACACACACGTCACAATGCCGGGCCCGCAGAACACATCATTCTGATGCATATGCCACATGTTAAGAGCAGGATCCCTCAGACGGTTTGTAGGCACCAAACTTCAAGACTTGTTAAAAATTGGCAGAACACAGCATTTATGCATTGTTTATGTCTAAAATCTAAGAAAGTTTACACTATTAAAAAAAGTAGCTATTTCGTACAACCTATAAGATACAAAACGGTTTTTGCTATGAAATGGCCATCCTGATGGAGTCGTCGTAATGCTTTGAAAGAGACTATCACGTGTGTGTATTTTCTAAAAAAGCCTGCATTTTCTTTTTGAATTATAAAATTAAATTTATAATTTCTCCTAGCCGAATCCCCACCGTCCCTTCATTTTGCATCACCTCAATGGCTAACTATCTTCATCTCATTATTAAATTTTATATTCACCAAAAAACACAATATTGATATGCCATGAATTAAGCTAATTTAAATCCTCAGAGGTTTCTTCAAAATAAAATAAGACAATTGCTTAATTAAAGAATTATAATTAAATGGGCGAATACATTAAAGAAATCAAAACATTTAAAGTTAATTTATTGAAATACAAGATCAAGGTACTTTATTAAATAAAGAAAAACGCTTAAGATCTACAAAGGCTTATTTTCTATAAATTGCTTAATTAATTCATAAAATAGATTTGATAATCACAGATAACAACTATTCAACTCGACAATTGTATCAAACAGTGAAAAATGTACATATCCATCTAAATTTTTAGATTTACATAGAATGATTTTATAAAATTAAGTAAATTATATTTACACTGTACATTACATACCTAGATGAAACAAATATTATTTTAATAATTATTGAATAGTAAGAAGTATTAACATTTCTCTCCGTTTACTTTTGCTTTTGGAATTTATTGTAGCCTGAGATTCAACCACTGAACAGTAATGCTATTCCCATAATCAATGGAAAATAATAATTAAATAACTCATCTTATTATTGGCCACTGAATTTTCAGGATTTGGTCACATTAGTTGAATGAAAACAAATTTTTTTAGAATTATTTTTTTCTTGATCTTTAATTTTGCATATTCATTTTCATCTTAATTTAATTAATTTGCTTACACTTTATATGTTTACTGAAGGATTATCATTTAACTCCACCCTGGTCGTGAATTAGTTCTCGCTTCTCTGTGGATTGGAAAAACTCTATGAACACACAGATTCATGATGACAAAACGATATAGACCTATATGCCATATATGTAACACTGAGCTTATTGTCAGACATTTACTCATGGGCTGCCAAAGACGACATAATGTCAATCTTAGGGCTGATATTTCAGAACTCATAAGCAATCATAGCCAGTGTGCAAACACTAAACTCTCCTAACTCAAGAACACGGGACTCTATGACCTTATTTGATGATCTTAACCGTAGGATTGAAACAAGTTATATTTCCATTGAAACTGGGCTCCATTTTTGGATAAACTCTTTTACAGTTACATTTATACATAACTACCTTAACCCGTACGAGACAGCAACCCACAAGACCTTAGATGCCCGCTTCACCCCCCTGGTTCCACAGGACGGCATTATAATAGTTAGGCCTCCAACGCCAATCTCTTTATCATTTCTCTTAATAGGCTTTCATTATTTATTTCTTTAAAAGGCTTTCCGTCACCATAAAAAATGTGTTTTTATTCAAATATTGTGACTAAATAGACTATCTCGAGCCTGGTAATAATTTAAAAAAATGAATGTAGTTTAATTTTTACTAAGGAGAAATTATCCACCATTCACCGTTATGACATAATAAAGAAAAAATTAATTATTTAATTAAGGATCATGCAAGTAATGAAGTTCATCATAATTTTAAAGTAGGATCAGTTGGCGTAATTATCTGTAAGACTAACTGAAGGAACGATTTCTTTTTTTTTTTTTTTTAGTTTTCTTTCTTTAGATGAACCATCTAGTACGGTGCAAAAGTCTTCAAAATTCAGGCTTGAAAAGAGTTCCACCAAAGTTAAACAAGAAACTTGTGACTGTATTTCTTATAGTCTATAGCCTGTCTAGTTAGATGGAATAGTTCTAATCCCAAATGCGTGAAATTCTGAGAGAAATATTCCCTACGGTTCCGCCATTTGCATTTCCATTAGAATAAACAATACGCTACTTTAAACTCAATAAAAACCGATTATGTCTAGTTTAGGACCAAGGAAGGCTTTGAGAGGTCAGGCAAGGAAGATAGTGTTTAATATTTGTCAATACTTAGCCAAAGCTAAGGCTAAAAACAATTTAAGCTATAGTCTGTTCAAATAGGTAGTTTAGTTAGAGGGAAAAGGGCGTGGCCTATATTCCACACGTAAGAAATTAGCGGTAAAAATTCTCTCTGTTATAACCTTATCACTAGGAGGTTTAAAACGTTTTAGCCTTAGCTTTGGCTCAGTATTGATAAATATTATACACTATTTCCTTTGTGTGACCTTTCAAAGCCTTTCCTAGTCTTAAACAATACATAATCTGTTTTTATAATGTTTCATTTATGTTGTTCCTTGTAATGACAGTTTGCAAATGATGGAACCGTCGGGAATATTTCCCTCAAAATTTGGCGCATGTGTAATTGAACTTTTCCGTCTGATCTAAACAGGCTATAGTATCATAAGAATAATTTGTTTATAATACTTTGATTACAGTTATAAGTATCATTTCCTAATTTAACTAATAAAATGAGAGTTTTAATGTTGAACGTCAGCAGTTGTTTATTTATTATTATTTTTTTTTTACTAGAAATAATTTTTACCTTATTTTCACAATAACTAATTTTGGCAAGTTTTAGATATATTTTTACTGCGTAATATGTTACAAAATAGTTATCTCTACTTAGTACATGACTCTTATGTACAGTCTTTATAAATAGCCTAAAACAATACTACTATGTTTCTAAAATAACACTAAAAATGTGGCATTTATTTTCTAATAAGATTTAACAAAAAACATTTGGATTTTTGGTCATTGGAACGAGGTGATGCTTCCAAAAATTTGTTCAGTTTTGAATATTACAGAGCACTGAATTGGTAGTTCTTTTGCATTTACGTTTTTCTCTGTCTTTAATATTAAAGATGTATTAAATATTAAGAATGGTCCTAAATTATGGAGATGCATCCACCTCAATACTGGCCTATATAAATACCTATTTTTTTTTTAAAAATTTCTTAGTTTTTAGAAATAACAGTGAATATATCTTCATACACTAATTCTCTCGCATGTATGCCAGTAAGATAATCAATATGATTAAATTTTGAAGCTGGAACCACAAAAGATCCTATGAAGTTAGGCAGTTTCTTTCCTAGTTTCTCTACACTCTGAAAAAAAAGATTATTTTTTTTTATGTTTAATAAAATGATTTAAACTCAACATTAAAGTTTTAATCTAAACAAAAGTCAAGGTATGGATTCAGGGGAGACAAAATCAGTTACTCACATAAAAGTATAAAGTTTAAAGTGAGATGAATTGGATGTGAAACTATTCGAGAGTTATAAACTAATAACATAATTGGGTCTTTTATTTTAATGCTTTCATCTCTAATTTAATCTAAGCATAATCATTTTTTTTTTAAAACATAAAAAAACATACCCATTATCTCTCTTCTGTATATTCATTATGGCATAGTCTTTTCTTATGACGTAAGCCTTTTTCGTTTAAAAAATCTGTTTTTTTCTGAGTGTTGAAAATCATCATATAACTCGAATAAAGCCATGATGAAATTAGAATTGTGGACATTAAACCAAAAAGACCCAAATAATTTTATTATTACCTTTTTTTTTTCATTTCTGTGGCCAACCCACAATCCCAACCACAAAAAAAGAATATAAAAAGTACTATGCGAAAAATCACAAATAGAAATTATGTTACATTTAATTAATCTATTATATAAAAATGAATCGCTAAATGTGTTGGTAAGCGCAAATCTCGAGAACAACTGAACCGATTTCGCTAATTTTTTTTTTTTTTTTAATAATATTCCTTGCAGTACGAGGATGGTTCTTACGGAGAGAAAAATTAAAAAAATTGCCCGAAAAAGTCTAAAAACAACACTTTTTGGGTCTTTTTCACTTCCTTAACGCAAATTCTTTTTTAAATAAAAACACATGTTCTCAATTATAATATTTTTAACAGTTAACGTATTTGGATATTTGTGTATAAGCAAAAAAATTTAAATAAATAAGAACATGTAATCACTAGGTGACATTAGAATCACATGTTAATAATGCAATTTAAATTAATTTATATTTGCATTAACAAAGTAAAAAAGACTCCACTTTTCTATATTCCCATACAAAAGATTCGTAATAATACTTAAAGGTCAATTTGAACTCTAATACCATACCATAAAGTGTTAGTGGAGGGGTTCTGGGAAGGCAAAACAATTGAGTGACATTAGTATCGTATAAATATTAATGTCAATATTTAGACGATGGTAACATTACTCAAAAACAAATTGACTATGGTAAAATGTAAATTGTCTGTGGTAAAATGTAAACATCTCTTTGCTGTGCATCTATAATATTACTAATAAATAAATAAATAATATTACTAAATCTAAGAGCCCCATATTTCTATAAAATTACTAAAGTGTTGTGTGTTTGTGACTTACTAAATATGCCTCCTATAAGGCGGCAGAAAAATTTAGGAAGAAGAACCCGAAATACAAAGAATCAAATTAATTATCAATCTAATCGTACTGCCCAGGAACGTGAAGATCGCAATGAACGTGAAACAATTCGGTTAAGACAGACCTGCGAAGCGCGACATTTGACTAATAATGGTGCAAGTTTGAATCTAGCTGCTGTCAATTGATTACAGTGCCTACAACTGTGTTGCTATTGGACCTATGAACTCAGTTTGACTATAAACAAATCCCAGGGGCAGTCATGTGTTTGTAGTATTAATCTAGAAAACCCATGTTTCTCGCATGGTCAATTGTATGTTGCCTGTTCCCGTGTTGGAAAACCATCTGCTCTGTTTGTTTACGCGCCAGGTAAGCAAACAAAAAATATCGTATACCATAAAGTACTACAATAAAAATTAAACTTAATTTAGAATAGGTCAGTAAAAATAAAATGAAATATAATAAGTAGGTATCATAATAAGAAATCTGAAATGGTAATTTTTATTGTGATTTTTTAGTGACTATTAAAAAAATGTTAAGTGTTTTATCATTTTTATTTTTTGACATATGTAATTGTTGACTTATTAACTTTCTTTTCTTTTTTTTTAATCTTACTAGTGTCCCGGTGTCCTGAGTAGCAGAATAAGTATTAAAAAAAAAATTAAAGAATCGACTGTTAGGCGGTACAAAGTTCGCTGGGTCAGCTACCAGGTCTGCAAGTTTAAAATGTCGTTTATTTCTTAAAATATATACACAGTAATTTAAAAAAAAAAGTATAATATATTTCATTCAAAGTACTGGCCCTCGCTTTCTACACATTTTGTCCATCTCTCGGGCAATTTATGGATACCATTCCAAAAGAATGCTTCATCTTTATTTGAAATCCATTCATCGAGCCATTTTCTTACATCCTCGAAATTGTTAAAATGTTGCTCAGCCAATGAGTGTTCCATCGATGAGAAGAGGTGATAATCAGAAGGCGCCAGGTCAGGTGAATACGGCGGGTGGGGTAGGAGTTCCCAACCAAGCGAAGAAATCGTTTCCTTAGTCAATCTGGCTGAATGTGCAGGAGCGTTATCATGCTGAAGAATGACTTTGGCGTGCCTGTGAGCCCATTCTGGGCGTTTTTCGATCAATGCGTGACTCAAATTGATCAATTGTTGTCGGTAGCGGTCGGTATTGACTGTTTCGCCGGGTTTGAGAAGCTCGTAGTAGATTACTCCCTTCTGATCCCACCACACACACAGCATTGTCTTCTTCCCAAAACGATCCGGTCTTGCACTCGATGTGGATGGTTGTCCTGGCGTTACCCATGATTTTATTCGTTTGGGATTCTGAAAATAAATCCATTTTTCATCGCCAGTTACAACTCGATGCAAAAAACCCTTTCTTTCGTGGCGTAAAAGCAGCATTTCGCACACAGTTTTTCGTTTTTCCATCTGTCGTTCGTCCAATTCATGTGGAACCCATTTTCCAACCTTTTGAATCTTTCCCATAGCTCTCAGGCGATCGGAAATGGCTTGCCTAGTGACATTCAACTGTTCTGCCATCATTTGTTGGGTTTGGGTATTGTCTTCGTCTAATAAAGATTGCAATTCGACGTCCTCAAACTTTTTTGGTCGATTTTCTCGTTTTTTATCAGTAACATCAAAATCACCACGTTTGAAACTTTGAAACCAATGTTCACATGTCTTGACGTTTGGAGCAAGATTGCCATAAGTCTCAACAAGAATTCGATGACATTCAGATGCCTTTTTCTTTTGATTAAATAAGAAAATCATGACATGCCGCAAATGCTCTTTATTTGGCTTAAAATTAGACATTTTTAACACCAAAGAAAGGTATGATACGTCTGCGTAAACGACTTAAAAACAACTGACTTTTGTAAACAAATAACTAACAAACAAGATAGCGTTTAGAGATAAGCAAATCCTTCAATAGGCTAAGAGCGCATTCTATTGGAATTAAAACGACATTTTAAACTTGCAATCCTGGTAGTTATTTATAAAACAAAAAAAAAAAAATATTTATGCTGAATTCCACAACAGAAGCGGAACTCAGCATAAAGAACTCATTAGAACGTCAGAATCTAAGTGATAGTCAGTTGGTTATACAATTAACAAAACTAACAAAAAGTATTATAAAAATAAATAAATAAAGCACAGCCAAAGTACATAAAACTATAATCAATTTTTCTAATCTCCTTGCTGGAATTTAATTGTTTTTTGCTTGTATTGCCAACTGTGGGGATATTTGATCGACTACTTTTCTTTTATATTTTCTCACTTCATAAACTTTTCTTCTTCTTTACTGGACCCAGCAAGGAAGAAGAGATTCTTATCCGAGAAAATGTAGGGAATTGAAGAATATTTCAATCAAGTGCCAAAATAAATATTTTTGATAATCCCAACTATGTCGAATAACAGATCAACTACGTGAATTATTAAATTAAATTAAAATAAAATTTTATTCAAAATCATTTTTAAATTTAATCACAAAAATCTTTTCGTAGCTTATATCAAAATTGACTAAATAGTAATTATTACAGGAAACAATAATCATTAAATTATCTCTTTATTAAATCATCTTAAATATAAAAATTTACCTCAGTATTCATAAAATTGTCTTCTGCGCTGTAGTGAAGTGATACAGGAGCTGTTATTTTTGTCAGATTATATTCTGGAGGACTAACTTTACCATATGCTTTCAAGTTTTCTTCATCGTTCTCGTAATCATAATATTTTAATGAATCTGCAAAACAGAAAGCAGATGTCTTATATACACATTAATCTGATTAAACTTCATATTTAACTCTGGTTTTTTTTTGTGTATAAAATATTTTTTATTTGAACTATATCAGATATAATAACATTAGACTGAGTGACTTTTGGTTTTATTTTAAAGAGGTTAAAGTCCAGCCTCTAAATTTTATAAATAAGAAGCTAACTAAGCTTAACCAATGTAAAAAACTCATACATGTAAAAGGCAGTGATGAGAGACAAGAAATATTTGTACTTATAGTATACCTGTATATTAAGAATTATACTTTTTTTAATATAAAATATTTTATACATTACTTGAGTACATGATTTGTGCAACATGGTTGAGAGTTTTTGCTGAAGATCCCGCCCTGAAGGTACTGATAATATCATATATTACATTCTGAAAATATAAAATTCATATTAATAGAACACTAATTAACATGTACTAAAAGCCACTCTAGTGGCTTTGCATTTCTACTTTTTCACTGGTAAAGACTATCAGAGTGGCTCGCAAGAGAGCTACCTGTCCATAATTTCTAGAACTCCAATACGGCGCTTTAATATAGATTTGAAGCACGGCCATTTGAGGGGGTTACTTATTGTCCTTGGCCCTTCCCTGGTATTATGTAGGAGATTTTTTACCTTAGCCAAAGGAATTTAAGTAGGAAATATTTTAGTAAAAGCAAAATAATAAACAGTATTGTTTACAAATTTCAACTGTAATAAACACATATCGTGCCCAAGTGGTCCAAGGAACCACTGGAGCCAACCAAGCCATCACCCTCCGCCCAGCTTTGGAGAAAAAAATACTCCCTCTACGCCAGGGTACCGCCTGAGCAAACTTGAATTTTAGTATTTGGTTTCTTGAAACAGTTTATTTCCATTGAAAATAAAATGGACCGCTGAATCTACCTTTACAAGAGGAGGAATCGTTAAACAAAGAAACCGTACACGAAAACAATATCAGTGCCAAGAGATTGAATTTTAGTAATTGGTTTCTTCAAACAATTAGCTATGACAATTTATTTCCATTAAAAATGTAAATTAGCAAGTACAAAAATGAAAATTTGTTTTGTTTCTTGTTTTGCGATTTTCTCCTAAACTAAGCAAAAACGGGCAAATTTCTAAATGACGATTTGTCTTTGTTTTTCGGAACCCTATATGCTCAAGAAGTTTTGCCATTTAAATTCAGGATACCCTATAGATGCTGGTTTGAATCCAACTTAAAGTAAGTTGACCTTTTTTTAGCTATCGGCGCTCTGGAAAATGGATCATTATTTCACCCAGGATCTTTATAAAGGATGGACAGTATACCGACCAGTACATTGACAGGCCAGTACTGGCCAAGGACGTTGTTGAGCCTAAAAAAAAAAAAAAAAAAAAAAAAAAAAAAAAAAAAAAAAAAAACAGAATGTCTAAAACACTTCTAAAAACGAAAAAATCACAACCAGCCTGAACAGAAATCGACTTGTAAAAACTATTTTTCCTAGCACGCAATATAATAAACCATCTTATAAACAAATACAGTAAAAGAAAAACAATTAAAAAGAGGAAAACTTTGTATCAACTATTAGAAAAGAGCAAATACAAATAAAAGAAGAGTCGATATCTCTCATTCAAATTAAAAAATAAGTAAACTGTTACAATAAAAATATTCATTTTTTAAAGGTTAAACAATTTGGAGGATTCAATGAAAAGTATACTTAACCAAATATTGTTTATCTTTTTTTTTTTTTTTTTTTTTTAATTGTACCTCATTCAGCTCCTTTGATGTTCCGAATACATGGTCATACACTTGAAGACATAGCGGAAGTAATTTAGAGTCTGAATTACAAAACCATTTATTTATTGCCAATGCTGTCTGTGATCGTGGAAACACCTCAAACACTTGCAGAGTACGCCACTGCCTCTGGGAACAAATGTTTTGATTTACCAGTAAATCTGTCACCTTTAATTTTGCACTTGAATGAAAAGTAAATATTTACAAAATTAACATAACAAATATATAAGTTCTGTTCTATTATAGAAGAAGATACCTTACAATAAGTTGAATTGAGTGGGCAGTGGTTCAAACAAAGTCTCTTTTTGAATTAATTGGTATCAAAGCTCATAAAGAGAATTTGATTTGATACCAAGAGTTGTAAAAAAAAATTATTCATATAACTTCTTTTTTGGGGTCTTTTTATGTATTGTTTTTGTCGAAGATAACTCATTTTTTTTTTTTTTTATAATACCAGTCTCAAATATTTCTTTCCTTGAAATGAGATTGTTAGAATATTTCAACAAGGCCTTAGTTTTTAGAGAGATTTGAAAATAATGGCATAAACATAACTGTAAAATAAATGATAAAGTTTAAAACAGAACCTACAGACAATGTGAATTGCTAATGATGGCCTAAAACAATAACGACTAGGGAAGTAATAGTCCAAGAGCTAGCAGCAAAAAGTGGTCATGATCGCACATCCGGCTGGATTCAAGATATTTTAGGAAACTTTTCGAGTCAATAACAGATCTGATTCTCTTGCTGACCTTGTGATGTTTGGAAATGGCAGCCGGAAAAGCATCGATTATTTTTAATTTCCGGGAATGAATGAACACCCTTCTCAAAAGTTGTATATAGCTTAACATTTCTCTACGGATAACGGAAAAATTACTCCAAGAGATTTTCCCTGGGATAAGGTCAAGCAAGAGCGTTGAAAAAGTAGTTCGGAAAAATTCTTTACCATCAAAAAGCAATCTTTACCTATTCCAAAAGCCAGACGTTTTGACTGGATCTAAAGCACAGTAAGATGACTGCAAAGATCAAGACTTTCACTAGACATTTCTGCAGTCCGGCACTAGTTACCCAAGTAGCCGCCATTTGCTAAACTGTCAAGCCAGAGTATTGATCTTTCCAATCTTCTTGCAGTGCCTTAGATCCAATCAAAACGTCTGGCTTTTGGAATTTACTTCATTCAATAGTATGTAAAGATTTTGCATATGCAAATTTTCAGATGGGTGTTCGATTATGTCGTAAAGCATCAATTTTCCGACCTACTTTATTAACACTCTTGCTTGACCTTGTCCCAGAGAAAATCTCTTGTAGTAACTTTTCCGTTATCCTTCCATAAATGTTAATCTATATACACATTTTGAGACGGGTGTCCAGTCATTCCCCAGTAATTAAAAATAATTGAGGCTTTTCCGGTTGCCATTGCCAAATGTCTCATGCAAGAGGTGCGGTTTTTGTGTTCAGCAAATAAAGTTTACTAAAATATCCTGAATTGAACCGGCTGTTTGATGTGACCACTTTTTGCTACTAGGTGTTGGTATAATACCAATAATAACTTTGATATTACTTAAGCTGAGTATTTGATTTCACTTTAACATTCATTTGACAAAAGTAAGTGTAGCATTAAAGAAAATCTTGAATTATTAAAAAATTGGTATCCTTGCTTTATATTTGTGTACTAGAGGGCCATCCTTCCATTTTTTATGAAACTAAGCTATTGGTAGACTTGATAATATTTGTTCTACAATCTTTGATCTTGTGAAATGTATGTTATCTAGCGTAGATTCAGGGTAAAAACCCTAGACAATGTATGATCATTTTTAATAGCAAACAAAAATGTCACCTAATATTTATTTATTTAAATTTTAACGTCCATTTATTATTAACTACGAATTTTAGGACGGGTTATCTATAGGTTACCACCCTTTTCTAGCCAGGATAGGGGTGATACCTTTTCTTTTTTCGAAAGAAAAGCCACCGCCCCTAGTGGGAATCGAACCCACGACCTTTGGCACGGAGTGTTAAGAGCTCACGCCTTAACCCTCACGGCTACCGGGTGTCCTGTTACCTAATAAATGGGCCAAATACTCTGTATCTTTAGGGAATGAAAAATAACTCTATTCGGGAAATTTGTCCCTTCAAAATAATAAATATGATGGCATAAATTATTGAAGTGGGCAGATATTTTTCTCCTATGCCTTTTTGTGAAATGAACATTACACTTTATAATCAGCTGTCAAAATTGGGTAATCTTATGGTTCAATGAGGGGTTGATAAAGAGAATATAAAAAATACTGAGTGGCAGACACCGTACTGTGAAATTTGAATTTATGCTTAATGTTAAATAATTTTTTAGTTGTTATGTCAAGTAAAAATAAATAGCATGTGGCAAAATGTAGCAAGAAACATCAAACTCATTAAGTTTAATACTTACCATTACTGAAAATATTATGTTAAAAACAGTTTGAACAAGCTTGCTCAATTTGACTGGGGTAAAAACATATGGAGCTATTATCATAGCTGCTCTGATCTTAGCATTGTAATCAGGCCTGGCTGCTCCCATCACAAAGAAAATAGTTCCTCCAACAGAGTAACCGACATAGAATACCTTCTTATAACCAGTCTCCAGCCTGATGAGATCCACCATTGCAGGAATGTCGTAGTACCCATGCTCATGAAGACTGTAATAAATATAAATGATAATTTCAAAGATTTTATTAATGAGCTGATGTGGAGGTGACCAGTTACTAGCCATAAAAGTTCTATCTAAGTAATTTATCTAATACAAAAAGTCAGTTTTGTTGTCTACTAAACACAGTTGTACCATATTAGGATTATCGATGTATGATCAAGGAATTTATAAAGAAAAAAAAAAAATACATATTCAGAAAATTTTCTGGAAGGCAGGAGCAAGACAATAGTTTTTTTTTTTTTTACCCTCAACATGAACATAGCTTAAAAATGCTTTTAAAATAGAAAAGTTAATTACATTACTTTTTATAAACATTGGTAGTTGGTTGATAATTTGGCCTTGCAAAATGATCAAAAACATTATGTAATTCCTTTGTAAACTTGTAATCATTAGTATGAATAATAGAAACAATTTATTTTTAGTTGACTCATTTTTCACAATAAGCTGGTGACATATTACTTCATAGTATTTTTAAACTAGGGAGATAGTGTGGTCAGAACTATGCTCCGACCACCTGATTTTCCCCTTTGTAGGTACCCATTAATTTATTAAATTTTAATGTCCATTTATTAGTAACTACGAATTTTAGGCTGGGTTATCTATAGTTTACCACCCTTTTCTAGCCAGGATAGGGCTGATGCCTTTTCTTTTTCTAAATAAAAGCCACTACTCCTAGTGGGAATTAAACCCACGACCCTTTGGCAGGGAGTGTTAAGTGCTAACGCCTTAACGCTCACGGCCACCAGGCCTCCGGTTCCCATTAATAAATTAATTAAAGGGTGGGTTGGCCTAGGGACAATCAGGGAGGCCGAATTCAACCCATGAACGAAGACACTGGATGATAAAAATCTTTAGAGCTTGCTCGGGAATTGAACTCATCCAGCATATTAGTCCAGTGCTCTACCACTGAGCTAACCTCCCCCCCCCCCCCGTTTTTTATAGTATTGTCAATAAAACATGCAAACTTATTAAGAATCTTTTGATATTTAGTTCAACTTGCTCTTTGACATCCTTAAGTTCATCTTATGAAAGTAGAGAACCTTTTAAAAACTAAAGAATTTACAAAACTGTAGAGATTTTAAATCTTTGTTTTTAGGTTTGCACCAACCAGATTTTTAATGAAATCAAACTATAATAATAAATTAGGGCAACAGTGTATATCATCATGTAATTACGACTAGAGCGTTTAGAGGCAGTACAGTAACCAGTTTCTTAATGGGAATTAAGGTTTTATAATTAGCTCTTATAAGGCTGTATTTCCTGCTTCCCTGGTTACTATACCTTCAATTTGTTCCTCTTTTCTCAGGCTTTCTAACTGTAAAGAAATATATCTTACCACTCACTTGGCTATTTTACAGACATCTATGACCTCTCTTTAAATGGCATATAATTTACCATCAGATTAACAAAACATTTATATCGTAAATGTAGAAATTTGATGAAATTGCAAACACTGTGATCCCTCGAAATTAAAAACAACAAACGAATAAGGTGTTACTCTTTATTACTCAAAATAATTTTTTTAATATTTCCCTATACATTTATTAGAAGGTTCCTTCCCTTCCTTCAGAGAGGAAACCGGCTTATAAGGTCAAGCCAATTAAGAAATCCAGAGGTGACAATAACAAACACGCTTCGTGACCCATATATCACAAAAATACCAATTGGTCAACCAATAAATATACAAGGTGTAACGGATAAAAGTATCAACCTTTCAGTAGACCTCAAGTGCAACAAAAATTTTATATAAAGTATGGTTCAATTCCCAACAGAAACAGAGTAATTTCAAATTTTGTATTTTATTTTATGTCGATCATGGTTTTTTATGAATTAGTGATTAATGAAAACCGTTTATGATAAATAAAATCTAATCAAACCATCGTAAAGTAGATGAAACATCCTTTGGGATACCATGGTTTGACTTTTATTTATTTTTTTTTTTTCGTTTTTAATGGCGCATCAACTATTTGGCTATTAGCGCCAATGGTTTGTAGTGTTACCATATTCATTTTAAATGGATTGTGGGGAGGCCCCATAAACCAAATTCAGGTTATTCATCAAAATCTTTGTTTTTCGGTAATTTTTTCTTTGTCCCCTGAAGGTTTCAAACTTCTCCAGTTTCAGGAAAACTTGTCCTTTTAATTACCTAATAAGGAAGTTGGCGATGGCTTGGTTATTAAGAGTGAAATGTCTCTTTATATTTGAAAAAATGTGAAGAAAAATTATTTCTCTTCCAAAACAAGTAAGTTTTTTTTTTTTCCTTTTGATTTCTGGGACCTTATCTTGGTATTCTAATCCCTACAATGGATTAGGTATTATCCCACAAGGTTATTTTTATTTTTTTATTTAATTTATTGGGTCCGCTGGTTAGAAAAATAAAGCTACAATTCTTATACTTATTATATTTATAATTATTAGTTACTTCAAGCTAACTCCTCAGCAATGTGTTATAAAGTAACCATCTTGCCGAGGAATGTTCCTTGTTTATGGAGCTTCTGCAGAATAGACTTTTACTTTAATGTTATTTAATTAATTTTGTATTCATATGAATAATTATTCCAATTAATACATCAGCTTCAAAATAATTAATATGTTATATAACTTAAATACAAAAACATTATCTATCTATATGAAATTGATTGGTATAGTTAGTGTAATGCTATTAATAGAAGGAGAAAGAAATCACCTGTGAATTACCTAAAGTTCCAAAACTCTGGAGTGTCAGGATTAAGTTTGACATGTTTCCTGGAGTAAACATTTCCTCTCAGGTTTCCGAGCCACACATCATATCCTTTATCAGCAAGAATTGATGCTAAAACATATTTTTTTAGCATTAAGCTTATTTTACTCATCCCGTTAATGAATAGACTTATTTAAAATCGGATTTGAGTGTTCAAACCCAAATTTTAAACACTTCAGAAAGAAGGCAAAAACATTCTGTATTTCATATGACAAAAGGAAACATAATTAGTACACAAATATATAGATACAAATGATATGAGAACAAAATATTTTATTTGCTTAAGCAATATATAAAACACAAAATTTACAAGGAGATTATGTAATTTTTTTTCCTATATATATATTTCTTCTTTTCTTTAGAAACTTCTCTATCTTCGAACACCATGGAGCCCCAATGGTGAGGGAGTTTATTTTTTAGCACATCCTATGCCATAATTTGTGCTACTAAAATATTTACCAATAGCTTTTTAAATAAAACAAAAAATAGACTAATAATCAAATAGTTAGAACTAATCAAAAATATAAATGGTGGTGTGCACTTCTAAGGAAGTGCCCCAATCATATTTCAGCTGGTAAATATTTTAATTTTTTTTTATTGGTTCATGAAATAACCATAATAAAAAAAAAATTAAAAAAATGTTCAAGCTACTACAAGTAGCACTAAGTGGGCTCTAGATGGGGGGGGGGGGGGGCAAAATACACCCACAAATATAGTTTTTAATGAAGCAATGTATGCGAAATTGTATACAAAGAAAAATTTATCATCTTTTAAATGCTTATAAAGATGAAAACACTTGCTGTGAAGAAGATTTTGTCATTTCACCCTTCAAAAATAGATCCATATATTATTATTATCCATGGTTTAAGGAATCAAAAAGCACACTGCTTTATATATAGCGGGGTTGACAACAAATAAGAGCTGAGTAAACCAATGAATAATTATTGTTTTCAAGAATTTCAATAAATCATTTTCTACAAAGTAGGTTCTTATGCAAAAAAAGTTTCTTCTGATGGAAGATTGAGTTAAAAAATTCAATTAAACTCAAATCCTACTTTTTAAAAATCTATCAATTATTGTTTAAGTGACAACAAATGTTTAATTTAGATTAAATCTATATACTATATTCCCTATGTACTAGGTTGTATTAAATCCCTTTCTCTGATCAATCCACAAACAAAAATAATTATTTGATATTTTGTATATTAAAGGTTATCAATGAACAAACTTTTTACAAATAGAAAAGCTAAGTCTTCCTCTCAAATGGAAGGGTTAGGAAACACTTATATAAGTTAAATAAGAATAATTTCGCAAGTTGTAAACTGGTTTTCAAAACTTTCCTAAGTTATTTACTAAATACTCAGCAAAGGTGGATTTGTAACAACTAATACATTTAAGCATAACGATCCGCTATTATTATGAAATTTGATTGTTTATTTGAGCTTCACAACAAAAGCAATTAGCTCTGAAGAAAGCAACTTTAACTTAATTAATGTAAATAGAAGTTTCAATAACAATAATTACAATATATTTAAAAATTGAACATAAAAAATATTGTGTGTAAAAATATTTAATACAACAAAAGTTATTACATATTTTGTGAAACACAAAACAAAAAAAATGGTGTAACAATTACCCCCCCCCCCCCCCTCCAAAAAAGTGGCATATAACATTCCCATGACAACGGTGTGGATGAGTTCGTTAGCCATCAAAATCGGTCCACCACAATTAGAGGTTTAGCTAAAATACACAGTCCATACCAACAATTTTAATTTTTTCCAATAATTGGTGTTTCAATCCAAAAAAAACTTGCTATATGTAGAGATAAGAATGCCAGTGGTGTAATCACTCTAAGCAATAGAGCCTCAATAGATAATTTATGAAAAATAAAGGATATAGTAAACAATGGGTCTTTAAACAAGTCAAAATACAATAAAATCGATAACCATTACAAGATATATAACCCAGATTTTTTAAGTGGTTGTTCCACAAAAAAGTTAGTTACATGGGCGTAAATGCGTAAAAATGTCATAAAAACCTCAAAAATAAGATCACTTAGTTAAAAAAAAAAAAAATGATTTTTTTTTGGTGTAATATCGGTTTTATTGGCTAACGTTTCCAAGTTCTAGATTGTTAGTATCGCATACCTCCCAAATGCTCTCAGCCCCCCCCCCCGAAATTATTTTCTATATATACCCATGGTGTACCTTACTTAGAATGAATTACACCACATTCATTCTACCAGCTCATATATATATATATATTCAGAGTTAATGAGTAAGTATTTTTATGTCTATAAACAAAATTGGTCCATTAGGATTTGGAGTTTATTTCAAGATCAAATTAATGATGGCCAAATTTCAATGGCTTAAGATGAAAGTGGTTACAATGTAAGCAGAAATACTATCAGTCTCTCTGGGGGTCCTTCTTGGTTACACGTAACGACTTATATGACAAAAATTGTGTAATAAGGAGGGCGTAAGGTATCATTGGGCCGGGCATCTGATGTTATACTCACGTAGGTCGTGGTCCCTCCCATAGAGCAACCACTGGTCTGATGCTGAGAGCAGGCCGTGTATTAGCAGAACAGGAGGTCCGTAGCCCAATCCAGGAGAGTGGATGCGATGAAGACTCAGAAGGTAGCCATCTTCTGTACGGGCTTCTCGAGTTGAGCATTCCTGTCCCCGATCTTCCACTCGTTCGCACTGAAATTACAAAGAACCATTAAAAAATTACAAATATGAAAGTGATTCAGAAGTCAATTCCCTACAGCAACTCGCCATATCATACTACTTCGTTCAATTGTGGAATCGATAGTGATGGCCTCTGAAGAAGGTCTGTAGACCGTTCATGTTCACAAAATAAACACCATACAACCATATTAAGAGCCACTAGGTTTCATTTTTTAATTCCCAAAAAAATATTAAAACATTGGGTTCTCAGTCGGGTCTTGAACCAAGAGCTTTAAGTCGGGTCTTGAACTTCAAGCGGCCGCATTTGAAAGAAGATATTAATGAAACTCTATAGAGTCTCATTAATATATAAACATATATATATATATATATATATATATATATATATATATATATATATATATATATATATATATATATACATGCACATACAGTAGACTCCCCCTCGTCCGGCGTTTTCTTATCCCTCGCTCTCCGAGGGGAATGAGTTCTCAGAAAACCATTCCTTCCTAGCTAGCCAAATATTTCTTTCGTGGTATTTCATTAAATGGAAGTCAAAGAAGGCATATATGTTTCGTTTTTGAGGCAGGAACTTGCATTTCTACTAAGAAAATAAATATTTCTAATAAGGCACCTGCGGCTGGTAAGCACCAGCAAGGATTTACATATTTTAAATTTATTTTATAATTTGGTGTCTAAATTTTACTTACATATGCAATATTAAAAAAGTACACTATATGATTATATATTCAAATAATAAGGTTTTTTCAATTACATAAGTGACCGCTTCTAACTGAATTCTCTAATCCGGTGTTTTCTTTAATCTCTCTCTCTCTCTCTCTCTCTCTCTCTATATATATATATATATATATATATAGAGTCCCGATGTCGCCGGATTAGGGAGAGTCTACTGTACATGTATGTATGAATATATATATATATATACATGTATGTATGATATATATATATATATATATATATATATATATATATATATATATATATATGTATATATATACATACATACTTACATACATACATACATACATGTACAGTAGACTCTCCCTAATCCGGCGACATCGGGACCGGGGTACAGTCGGATTAAAGAAAACGCCGGATTAGAGAATTTTATATATATATATATATATATATATATATATATATATATATATATATATATTTTGTTGAGTTATTCCAGCAATCTACAGGTTTAAAGGTTGCCTATACTTTCTAAACATTCGTCATGTAGAAGGAACGACCTTTCTGAAAATTCTCAATCTCCAAGCGTATATCGACGATAAAAGGTAACAACTTGGTAAGTGCAAAATCACAACATTCAACAGCAGCTCTTTAACATAAAATAGTGTCACAAAGAAGGTTTTAGATTATGCAATCAATTCAACAAATGCTCAAGCTTCAGGCGAAATGGTCATGCATAGACTATGAAAAATATCATATTAAAAAGTCGTGTTAGAAAGTGCAAAATTCTGTTGTTTTTACTTTTTCTTGGCCTCAGAGATTGCTCATCTTACCAAGATGGACTAATGATCTTTTTTTTTTTTTTTGAAAGCGAGAAATGAGAATGAATAACAACGCGTGTGTTCCCAAACAATGGAATAACTTAGAACTAAAGTTGCAACTTTAGAAACACAACTCTGTCTCAAACAGACAAGACTGAAAACACTCTTCATCCTAACATTAAACTCGCACAATTTAACTACACTCTTAGGGCGGAGATGACCAAGCAGTTTTCTGACCTTAAACTACCAACCCAACCCAACCCCAACAATGGAAGTGAACGTATCAGGGTGGAAAAGATAGATCTTGTACTTATAATGTGCTAAATGCACATTTGAAGGAAGCTAATAAATTCTGATATAGGAGGCGTAACCGAAACTGGTGTTGGGGACTTACTAACGTCTGGGAATAGCTTGTTGATTGCTAAAGGAACTTTTTGGGTTTATTCCATTCCATCCAGTTGTATGTCGCAATTTACATCTCGGGCAAAGATAGACCTTCATCTTTCTCGGTTGATCGGAGACTGACACCTCGCTACCCCCACTCCATCGGATGGCGAAGGGTGGGGGGAGGAGAATCAGCGAGTGCCCCACTGGCCCAGGCGAACTTTCTCCCAAGTGTAAGTGGCATACTTCCGACTGCTCCGTAAACATTGCCATACCCACAAGGTCATTTCGATAGCGTTTCCAACCTGCCCTCTCTTCGCCGCACTTTCGATCCGATCCGACGTTTCTCACGTACTCAGCCTTATCGGAATGGGCTTTTTGGCGTCAGCTTCTCTTGTCCATTCCAAAGATCACAATTTGAACATCAGTCAGAATATTGTGGCAGTAAATTTGAATTAGTTTAACGTTTGCAAGTAAGCGATATGGGAAGGTCAAAGCCGGATCAATAGTAATGCTTTGTTCTGATGAGCTCAACGTTTTATACATGTATAAATATAAAAATTGTTTTTTTCCTCAGAAAAGACTTTTGACGTCCGAGGCTACCAGGATGGAGAAAGTCGGAGTTCGTTCATAAGAGTTAAATGGATCTGCAATTTTTTTATAAAATTACTGCGCTGCAACAATTTGTTCCTCTCCTCGTAGCCTCGACGAAGGCTTGAAAATCAACCCGAAACGGTGGCCGAACTTTGACTGTCTCCATTTTGCTTATTTTTCCTTTTTTTTTTTTTTTTTTACATTTCATTGAAAGAAGTCAATAAAAAATGGGACAAATGGACTTCTTAGCTACTTGATTAAAACTCTTTCTGTCTACTTGTTTCGATTTCTTAGTTTACCACATCTTCAGGTACCATTCCGGTAGACCTTTTCTAACAAAAGTCTCTATGGCTAAAACGGTGAAGATAGCTTAAACGGTAAAGATATGTTCATCTTTTGTTTTGAGGTGGGAATGACCCTTAAAGAGATGGAAAACGCACCCACCACACAATCACCAAAACATATAGGGCGAAAGAATTTTAATAAAGTTGTTGATAAATCAATTTGTTGTACACACTTTACTGAACCTTCTCTCATATTTCTTTTGGCCCAAGCCATAAGGAGGATCAGAAGAAATCTGTGTAAAAGGAATAAAAATAATTTTTTCTCTTTGATGTTCCTTCAACATGAATTGTGATGAAGACCAATCTGTATTTATACGTGCTAATTTTGAAGAATTCTCTCATTTGAAAGAAATCATGGGGCCAACATCTCTTAAGTAAACCAAGATTTTTTTTCGGGAGGGTTTGAGATAGTGGGGGATGAGATGAAACAGCAGGTTAGGAAAAGAGATTTTGCCAATCCATAAATGTTAATACTTTTAAGCTGGGTCAATTTCTATACATAACTTCGGATCCAGAATTACATTTAATTGTGATAACATTCTCTGCGTTCGTTTGAGAAATCCTTTTCGACCTTTCTTGCTCGCGAAAAGAATTTAAATATATTTTCCAGTGATATGTTCAATATCTGTTCAATATTCTTTCCGTGGTTCTATGGCTAACGCCTTGGATTATCATGCGGGAAGTTCGGGTTCGAGTCCCGCCTTCAGTAGGGTGAGTTTATTCATATCGGGGCCCGGTGAAGGAATTCTATGCTGCACCGTAGATGTTTAAGAAGGGTGGAAACCTATGCATAGCCCGGCGCTAATGGCCAAGATGCAGAAGCGCCGTAAAAAACCCTTAAAACAATGAAGGTAAAAACAAACAAGAAATCTCTAAATTGAATAAACATTTCTTGTTAGCTCTGAAAGCTTTCAACATCATGAAGCTGAAGCCCAGTAAAGTTTCCTTGAATTTTTTCTATAGCAGAAAAGGCTTACCGACCACGAAGTTTCTAGCTCTTGTAAAAACTCAATAGGTCAAGGGATCATAAAACATTTTTAATCTTATGTTAGGTTTGTTTTGCGATGAGACAACAATATTCCACTTGAGTTAACATGGCGGGAAAACGAAAACCAGGTTAATTTCTTCACAGATGTTTTTTCAAAAAACATATCCCAGATCATCAGAGCAAAGAGAGGTATTCTAGCTCTACACGTGCCGTCAGCTGAAGTTCTCCTCAAGATTAACTAATAGATTTTAGACATCTTGTTTTGAAAGGCACTCCCAATGAAGGCAGTATTACTGATAAGGGAGTGATAAGAGAACCTAACGGTGCACAGCGGGGGCGTTGTTGGTCCCTGACCCGGAGTCCGAGGTCTGGGTCACCTTGCCACTTTCCCCGCAAGCTGCATGGAGGAGCATTGCACTCCAAGATGCCGCGCCCTTCCAACAGCACTAATAGCCCTTTCTTCGGCATTTATCAGCATTCTTTAGGCTCTTCCTTCTTAACACTTTCGGTGCGGGTGCACCTGAGGTATTTTCTGGGATACCTCAGGTACGGGTGCATTTTTTGTTTGAATTTTTCATGGATACATTTTTTTTTAATCATGTCTGATGCACTAGATTGGTAAATGCGGAACGTATTAACATGCTTAAAAAAATGGTGATTCATATCCTTTTTGATTCTCGGTTAACAAACTAAAAATTATTTATTAAGGAAGAGCTTTTAGGCAAAATAAAATGTTAGGAAAAGAAGACTTTTTTTTTCAATTGTGTCATGCATTCCTTTTTTAAAAGTTATTAGGAATATTTATGCAATTTTTATTATTTGTAGGCAATAAGTATTTTATCGATAATGTTCAGGACTGTATTTGAATAAATTCTTCTAATGCTTCTCCAACTTAGCTAACAAATAAATAAAATTATCTTGGTAGGATGTTTGACAGAAAAAATTTGCTAAACTGTTGTTCACCAATCGCGACGACGTACATTTTTGGAAGCTGCTTGCATGAAATGAGGCCTGGGTTGGGTTCAATCTCCGAGTGTAGGATTCAACAATTAAACTGCAAATTAAAAGTTCTCGTGGGTCCGTTGTTTCATTTACCATGATGTAAATATAATCGTTTTCAATTAGTTTTCGTATTTCTTCACCAGAATGTTCAAAACAGTTTTTGAGATAATTTTTTCTCAGGATTTTTTGCTCTCGTCAGGAATGTTTTGTATTGTGTATTTTTGCAAAAATGACTTAAAAGGGCTTGGACTGCAGTTTATTGAATGGAATATTGGAAGCGACCATGGCGTAACACAAATCGGTAAAAAATGTTTGTTTGTTGTCTACTGACGAGCAGCTTTGAGTGAGTAACTCTTGAATTGAAGCTCAATTGGATTTTTGTGCGGCAGTTAACTGTGTGTGTCCACCTATAAAAATAAAAAGATGTTGGGAATAGTCAAATGAAAAGATAGAATGTACTTGCTTGAGTTGCAATGAGATTTTCGATCAAAACCAATTGATTTATCGCAAGAACAAAAAATTGTTTTCCCGTCTGATTTCAATTCTACGTTTGATTTTATCCAAATATTGATTTTTGAAGATTGGCTGGCGGTTACTTTAGGCATTTTCTCTATTGTATTTGTTTGCCGAACTAAACTCAACTTTAGAATGAAATGAATACAAAAGAGTAGATTGGAAGGTTGTGTCAAATTAAATTAGAACTTCTTAGAAAGTTAATACAAAGGGACTGTTGGACGTTATACCATTTCCTTAATGAGGATGAGTTCGAAGAAATATTTGGAAATCATGAGTATTTTTTTCTTTCTTGGAAAATTAAGTAGGTAAATATTATTCCTAATTTAAAAATAAATTAAAAGTATTTTCTATAATAAAAATTAAAAAATAAATAAATATTTTTATTCATGTATCAAAAAGTGCGCTTTTGTGCACTGAAAACCTAATATGTGTACATTTGTGCAATAACCGCCAAAATGTGCAAATTTGCGCAGTAACGCCCATAATGTGCAATGTCTTGCAAAATAAAACTTACATATGGACGCCTTTAAACGTTAAGGAACCAAGTGCCATTGTTCATTCTTTAGAGAATTGAGTTTAAAGTTTTTTGTGGGTCTAAAATTCCTTTATTATCTGAAATGTTTCATTCATTTTCTCTCATTAAAATATACTGTTGTTATGGTAATGGGGTTTTATTTTTTTATAGTTATTCATAAAAAGTCCGACTCGCAGGAACTGCAGCATCTTAGCGCGGTTCCGTTCATGTCCCTAGTGCCATTTGATAAGCTTAGAAAAGAAATAAACTTTTTTTTTTTTTTTTTTAAATATCTCGTGAAAATTTTCAAAATCCTCTCGAACATCTCGAATAAAAGTGATATTAAGGCGTCAGGGGCACCGACAGTAGCTAACTTTTACACAGAAGCGGAAATTACAGAATCTGGCTCTCATTCTAAAGCAAAGCTCTATAAATCAATACAAAATATGCCTAATAAAGCCTTTCTAGAGGATACAGAAGCATGGGCGTATATGAGGGGGGGGGGGCTGAGGGGGCTGCAGCCCCTCCCGAAATTTTGAATTGATGATAAAAACTTCTCGTAAATCCTTAAAAATAAATTAAATAAGATCACTTAGTTCATAAAACATATTTTATTTTACGTGTAATAGCGTTTTAGTTGCCTAAAACTATTCCAAGCTCTAAATATTTAGTATTCCATACCCTGGAAATGGTCTCAGCCCCCCCCCCCCGAAATCGTTTTTATATACGCCCATGTACAGATGGATCAAGAAGAAGTACACAAGATTGAGTAGAATACCCTGCCTAATATAGCCTATATAGAATAATATGCCGAATAAAACCTATCTAGTAAATACACAAGGACAAATAAAAGTCTTGACGAATAACAAGTCAAGAAAAAAACTTTATTTAACAAAATAAAACAAAGTTTAGTTGCCCAACTGCAATAGAATAATATACCTAATTAAGTCTAAGGAGTAGACACAAATGGACCAAAAACAAGTCTTGTGGAATATTGTTTTTTTTCTAATTAAATACTTTTTATCAATATTTAGTATATAACCTTTGTTGAAAACTATTGATTGCTAATTGATGAATCGGTTTACAACTAAGTAGTCTTTATGAATATTTAGTATATAACCTTATGTTTGGATCTGAGTTTTTGGGGTGCTCTCCACCTAGGCTTTGTATTTGTGTCGGCAGATACCTGGGGTATATTTACAGCTCTTGAGGATTAACTCTTAGCAGGTAAATTTCATGCGGCCCCCTTGTTTCAACGGGCATTGAACCGCCATATTCGCTCATAGTATCTAACCGTTGTGAAGTTTATTTTTTGGATTTAGGACTTAACATACATATGTAGACTAAATCATAGCACGAAGTAATCCTCCGTCGTCCGTTCTTAACTATGTAGACTCGCTAATGTTATCCAATCTTAGATACATCGTATTTAAAATCCACAGCAAAAACACGACATTTCATCAGAATCCCCTGCTGAATAAAACTTATATAGAATAATATGCAAAATAAAGCCTATCTAGTGGATAAAAATAGAGGAAAAAAACCGTTCGTGGTGGTAGAAAATCTTAAAAGTATTTCGCTCAGAAATCTCCGAAATTTTTTTTTTTTTTTTTTTTTTTTTTTTTTTTTTTTACGGCGCATCTACATCTTGGCCATTAGCGCCGGGCTATCTATAGGTTGCCACCCTTTTATAATGCCAACAGCACGTGGTCGGTCACCCATTCAGGTACTGACCACGCCCGACGTTGCTTAACTTCGGTGATCTACGGGAACCGGTGTATTCAACGTGGCTATGGCCGTTGGCTCTCCGAAATATTGTCACTAATTTTACGTATCCTGTTTTATAGCCAAATAGATTTATATTCTATAATCAATAAGAGAAACCTACTAACAATAAAAAAACTATGGGTAACAGATGAAAATAGGTAATACCAAGAATAATTCTAAAGAACGAAATCAACACCAGTACTGTAATCTAGATATTCATACGGCATCTTCGAATTCTAACAAACAAAATATTGATTCTAATTAAACGTATCCTGTTTTATTGACAAATACATTTGGCTACTATAAGCAATTAAAAACACTAGGGAATATGCCAAAAAACTCGGAGTAGGAGCCTCGACAGTTTCAAGACATTTGAAGGAAATCGACAAATCCAAAACTGACATTTCATACGGTACAGCCTGATATATTTTTAACAATGAATTGTTTTTCTTATTTTAATTAATCTGTTTTATTGTCAAATACATTATCCAACTTTAAGCAATTAAAAAATAACAAGGAATAAAAACAAACAAAAAGAACCGTTCGAATAAACGAAATCAATTACTTCAAAGTTTAAGCATTTATTTCTTCGATTGACATAGCCTAATCAAAAATTGTTTCAGAATCTTTTTTGTAGAACATTTAGTAAGCTTTCGCATGGTAACCCTCCGTTTGCCAATATTCCTAACCGTCTTCGAGATATTAGGGAATGTATACGAAGTTCCCAAAACATTTCATGTCTGTTAATAAAATATTTTATTCTAATCCTTCCTTAGCTCCAAACGTAACATATTAGTGTTGATGAAATTCAAACATGCAGAAAATGTTTCAACTGAATCCCATAATTTTAAGTATCAAAATCAAAGACAAAAAAGTCCGACTCGCAGGAACTGCCTCATCTTAGCGCGGTTCCGTTCTTATCCCTAGTCTAATTTCGAAAGATTAAAATAGAAGCAGTTATTATTTTGTTGAGAGGAGATCGTTGACCGTTGATGATGCAAGGTAGGGATTGTCCGGGTTCGCTCACTGCTACTTAATAATACATACCCCATATGTGTATGTATGTGGGCATATATATGTACATATGTGTGCGTGTATATGTGTATGTGTATATACATATATATAAATATATATATATATATATATATATATATATATATATATATATATATATTATATGTGTATATATATATATATATATATATATATATATATATATATATATATGTTAGGTATATTTACATAGATATGTGCATATATTAGTGTTAAATATGTCCTACTTGTATTTACAGCCCTGATGAAGGCTTGAAGTTCAAGCCGCAACGTCGGCACAATAAAACCATTTTTACAATAAAAGTAGCAGTGACCGAACCCGGACAGTTATTGTTTTGGTTCCAACAGTCTTGAAAGGTAGGATTTACAATCTTACCTGGAAGGGTCGGCATCACTAGAAACATTCCCGCTAGTTACAAGGTCTTGGAATCTTGGAACTCTATATTTCTAACAATAAATTGTTTTTGTTATTTTACTAAACCTGTTTTATTTTCGAATACATTATCCAACTATAAGCAATTAAAAAATAACAAGGAATAAAAAACAGACAAAAAGAACAGTTCGAATAAGCGAAATCAATTACTTTAAAG
Source organism: Gonocerus acuteangulatus (assembly GCA_946811695.1). Lineage (NCBI taxonomy): Eukaryota > Metazoa > Arthropoda > Insecta > Hemiptera > Coreidae > Gonocerus > Gonocerus acuteangulatus. The sequence goes on along the minus strand of OX328127.1, from coordinate 64,019,292 downwards.
CTTTAAGCTCTTATTTCTCCGATTGTCATCGCCTAATCAAAACTTTCATTAGAACCTTTTATGTAGAGCATTTAATAAGCTTTCTAATGGTATTCTTCCGTTTACCAAGATTTTCAACCGTTTTCGAGATATTAATGAAAGTTCCCAAAATTTACATTATTTCTAGCAACAGAAAATTGGTCTCATTTTTCATATCCTGTTTTACACACAACATTTTCCCAACATAAGAAATTACAAAAATAAAAAGCAATAAAAAACAAAGGGAAAGAGACAAAAATTACAAAAAGAAAGACAAAAACCCGTTCTTAAGAACAAAACAGACGTATTTGAAGTTTTAAGCACTTATTTCTCCGATTGACATAACCTAATCAAAAATAGTTTTAGATTATGTTTTGTAGAGAATTTAGAAAGCTTTCAAATAGTTTCTATCCACTTACCACGATTTCCCAACCGTGTTCGAGATATTAATGAAAGTATACGAAGTTCCCAAAACTTTTCTGTTCTGTTCATAAAATATTTTATTCTAACCCTTCCTTAACTCCAAACGTAACAAAACTTTCAACATATTAGTTTTAATGAAAGTAGAACATGCAGATAATGTTTCAACTGAATCCCGTAATTCTAAGTATATATATATATATATATATATATATATACAAATTTGAACTACCATCATTTTCGGTTTCCAGAGGTTCTGAAACGCAAAATTTTCTAGTCGGCACTTCCGGATTGTTTCATTGTATCAACCCTATAAGCGGGGTTCCTCCCTATGAGGGAGGGAGGAACCGCGCTAAAAGAACAGTTCGAATAAGCGAAATCAATCACTTTAAAGTTTTAAGGACTTATTTCTCCGATTGACATCGCCTAATAAAAACTTTCATTAGAACCTTTTTTGTAGAATATTTAGTAAGCTTATAATTATAGTAAGTATACAAAGTTACCAAAATTTTTTTATGCCTGTTAATAAAATATTTTATTCTAACCCTTCCTTAACTCCAAACGCAACCAAAATTTCAACATATTAGTCTTAATGAATGGAGAACATGCAGTAAATGTTTCAACTGAATCCCATGATTCTAAGTACCCAAACCAAAAACGGCATTCAAAAATTATTTTTTCAGTTTTCTCGAAAACGGTTAAAGCTATCGCCTTGAAAATGGTTCCATTCGTTTTCCTATCCCAAGAAGCCTATAAAAAGAGTACTTACAAGCTTATGAACTCAAAAACGTAAGCGTTACTATTTGTTTTTCGCGAATTTCGCCCCAAACGCCATCTTCCAGTGGGCGGATTTTGCTGGTTAACGAACTTGACCTTTCAAATTGGACGACAGATTTTTGTACCAAATTTCATCAAAATCGGACCATCAGGGAAGCCAGAAATGAGCGAACAGACAAATATATATTTTTCATTTTTATTTTTCTTTATTAGGAGATACAATCCACTTCAAATTTAATAATACACTGTATAAGATATATACATAGTCAACTTAACAATTGGGCGTCTCCTTCACCCTCGTTACTTGGGCTTGAAAACATCAAGCCCAGTTGCTGTGAGACCTTAGTTCAAATACGTACACATCAGATTAATAAGCACCTTATTTAAAAGTAATAAGAAATAAAAACAAAAAAAAAAATACATAACTATATAACAACTAACAAAAAACAACTATAAAGCAAAAAATACAATAATAAGAAAAAGTTACAGACTTAAATACCCTTATACTTCACCCACTAGACCAGAGCTACTATACTCGTGGAGGTTATCATAGTGCAGCCAAACATAGTCCACGCTCAAACATACACCAAATGAAAAAAAAAAAAAAAAAAAAAAAAAAAAAAAAAAAAAAAATAATAAAAAAAACAATAATAAAAAAAACATATATACACTAAATGAATAATAATGAAAAAAAAAAAAAAACCCAGGCGATCCTCAACGGCCCGCCCCGGCGAGGAGTGTCCTCCATCGACTGAAGATGATGCAGGAGCCCTTTAATACCCGCAAGGTAATGCTTCTTAGCACCCCCATCGGGACACTAAGCTGCCTTAAACTGTTGGCAGAAGCACCGCTCCACACACCCCTCCAGCTCAATGTACAGGACGTTACCTCCACGTCGGTCACAGGCACGCCAAACATTCGGCCCACTGCTAAACGGACACCAAGTCTCCCATACTTGCGACACTTCGCCCGGTGCAGAGAATTCAGATCAGAGGTGTTCCCATTAACAATCTGTGCATCCACAATAGTCACTTTACCCCCTTTTGCCACTATTATATCAGGCTTCCATCGCCGGCCATCAGCTCTCAGGACTGTTTCAATGTGAACTGGCTGGGAAGCCAGAAATGAGCGAACAGACAAATATATATATAATATATATATATATATATATATATATATATATATATATATATATATATATATATATACAAATTTGAACCACCGTTATTTTCGGTCTCTAGGGGTTCTGAAACGCGAAATTTTCTTGTCGGCACTTCCGGATTGTTTCATTGTATCAACCTTATAAGCGGGGTTCCTCCCTATGGGGGAGGGAGGAACCGCGCTAAAATGATGCTTAATTCCTTTCTGTTTATTACAGCATTCTGGATACACCATTTCACTTTTCTTTGGGTATTTTTTCTTGCTTCAATGACAACATTATATTTTAACCAATTTTTTATTACTATGTAAATTCTCCAATTCTCTACAAGATAGCACCATTTTTTCTCATCTCAGGGCTCACTGAGAAAATTCCTGGCTGCACCCTGCAGGCCGGCGCTAATGGCCAAGATTTGTTGATGATGCCGTAAAAAAAGAAAAAGAAAAAAAAAGAAAAGATAGCACCAAAAACTCAAGTTCGTTTAAAATGGCGCTCGGTTCTTTTTAAAGGCGCCCATATGTTAATCCGGTTGCCTTAATTCGTATAAATAACTTGTCTCCGAACGATTTAAAGCAAGCAAAAAAAAAAAAAAAAAAAAAAAAATGAAAAAAAAGTGCAATTGCACGAGAATCCGTTCTCTAATCATGACTAATCCTGATGATATTTTATTTAATGATTGATTAGTCATAAGTAAAAGTTAATCGATCGTTCTATCGTTTTGTTGGTTTTTGTCCTACTCTGGTTGATTTATAAAATTATAGTATTTTATGTTAAATTCCAAGAAAACGGATGATAAATCGCCGTAAAGTGGGAGGTGGTAACCATTGGGAAAATCTCAACGAGAGAAAACCTTACTTCAATTTGCGGAAAGTAATTTAGAATGTAGTTAGGTTTTTTTTATATATTTATTTGTCATTATAAATCCTTTTAACTGTAATTTAATCCTTTTAACTGATAGTTTAAGGAATTTATAAATATATAAACTGATTTTTTCCCCGTTGCTGGGTACGAATATCCGAGGGAGCGAAATGATCCTGGGTACGTAATGAATCCATTGTTACATTTGTAATAATTTAATTTACCAGTATATATAATAACATCAATGTAACGAGCTATCTTAATGTAAAAAAAAAAAAAAAAAGGGAAGAAAGAGAAAAAAAAAGGGGGAAAAATAAAGAAATAAATATATATATATATATATATATATATATATATATATATATATATAAATTAATCAATAAATACAAAATAAATAAAGGAAGAAAAGGGAAAAAAGAAAAAGAAAAAAAAGGTAGCTCACTGTTAATACTCCCCACGAATTTTTTTTTTTTTTTTTTTTTTTTTTTTTTTTTTTTTTTTACGGCGCATCTACATCTAGGTCATTAGCGCCGACATCCAGGGTGCAGCGAGGAATTTTACCAGCGAGCCGTGGGATGATAAAATTCCTGCCGGAGGTTGGGAATCGAACCCACCATCTCCCGCTTGTGAATCCAAGGCGCTAGCCATTAGACCACGGGAGACCCCCCTCCCCACTAATATTATTATTGTACAGCTCTTCCCTTGTCCTTTTTAACCTGTATGAAATAATACCACCTAAGAGAATGGATATGCTAGTCGTATAAAACAATGTAGGTGCTGGCGTAAAAACATGATAAAATGTTAAACGCCACTAAATCCTGATCCTAATCCTAATCCGAGGGAGCTGGTTATTTCCACCTACAATGAGTTAAGAAAACTTTGGCACCAAAAAGTGTTAATGTTTCTAGTTTAAACTCTTTTTGTTTTATATTCATGGACGTTGAATACTCCTTGAGGAGTATTCAACGTCCATGAATATAAAATAAAAAGAGTTTAAACTAGAAATGAGCAATTCTGGGAGCAAAAAATGTTTCTACTCTCTTGAGGCAGGCAATGGCATCAATAAATATGTTTGAGAGTGATCATTTAATATTTTTACGTTTAAAATATTAATATGTTATGTATTATTATAAAATTTTCAAATTGTTTTCTTATTTGATTTGTAATTTTTTCAAATATTAAATTATCAAGATTGTTAGGCGCCTTTTTGCTAGAGGAGGGTTAAGGACTTAAGTGCGATGAATGCTTATCATTTAAGTATTATAGAATAATTCCATTCTGTTGTAATTACAGAAATCATAAAATAACAAGCTTATTTATTGTCATGTTTAACTTTCTTAAAAGTCCGTTTTACTTTTTTCCTAATTATTGTCGCGAGATTATGTAAAGGTGGATATTGCAATGCATTCTGCTTGAAATGTTACTTCCTCTTCCTCTTTTTACCTATAATTTATTTCGTAATCGAAGAAGGACTCCAATTATTAACAAACGTCACGTAAGCTTTGATGTGAATTAGCCGCAATTCATGCGTTAACGTTCCTAGATTATATACCTAAAAGCGTTACGCACTTCCCATGCACCAAGAGATTAGGAAGCACTCATGCGTATTTTCTTAAGAACGTATCCATTAATAAAGAACATACGAGTACGTCCTACTCGCAGGATCTGTGTCGACTTTTTAGTCAATAATTTGTCTGTTCGCGCTCTAGCAGCCACAAAAATGGTCAGATTTTGATGAAATTTGGTACAAAAATATTTTGTTACAATCAGAATAAAAGACTCGTTAACCAGTGGAATCCGTCAACCGAAACAGTGTTTATTGAGCGAAATTCGCGCTACAAAATCGCCTCAATTATGGTTTTGCGGTTATATAGGCTTAAAACAATATTTACATTAGGTTATATAGGTAACGGACTTGACCTTTCATTTGATACAGTATAACTATGAACCTTGCTTCAGGCATGACCTAACTGCCCGAAAACGTTACGAGAAAGCGGAATGAAAATGCGACACCAAAGTAGTGCGCTCAACTTCCGGTCTATATGACAGGCACACCAATCTTGTACCAAGTTTAATGAAAATCGGATAATTTGTGAGGCTATATATATATGGATGTATATATATATATCTGTGGCTTGGTGCTAAAAGGGCCTATGTCAATTTTCTCATATTTTGTGTTTTTTATTTACTTCCCTTAAAATACTTGCAAAAACACAAATATTCATGTATATATGTATATATATTTATACATCTATATGTATACTATAAAAATATATATAGTATTGATATATATTGGTTTTATGCAAGTATTACAAGGGGAAGTAGATCAACAAAACAAAATATGGAAAAGTTGACATGGGCCCTTTTAGCACCAAGCCACAGATATATATATATATATATATATATATATATATATATATATATATATATATATATATATATATATATATATTTATATGAATACAAAAATGAATCACCGATATCTTCGAGACTTATATTTTGTTGACTAGCTATAATAAGCCCATAAGAGTTGGGAATTATTTAGGTCATCGCGTGTGAGTAGAGGAGAAAATATATGAGCTGCTCTGTATTGCTATGAGATTATATTTTACTTACATTTACATATTCTATATATATGTATATATATATATATATATATATATATATATATATATATATATATATAAAATAAATAAAATTTTATTCTGTTGTCGATCATGGTTTCCCAATCTGTAGTATGCGTATCACTGGTAGTTAGTCAAATGCGCATCTGATTTGAGTAGAATGGTGAGAGTGGACAAGCTAATTTTTGAGGGAATATCTTTAGAATAACTCAAGTAACAATAATTGAGGTATGAGTAAATCGAAAAATTCTCGAAACATTTTATTTAAATTTTAAATAAAAAAAAAAAAAAAAAGTCCGATTCGCAGGAACTGCGTCATCTTAGCGCGGTTCCGTTCTTATCTCTAGTGTTTATGAAGGCATAGAATAGAAAAAGTTATTACTTTGTTTAGATCAATAGCGAAACAGCTATCCAAATGAAATCTCAAACAAACCAGTCTTGAAAGGTCTTTGTTGATTTACAATCATACCTGTATGGGTCAGCTCTCCCATAAGTTGGGCAGAAAGGCCTCCGCTCAGAGGCATTTGGAAAGCCTTGGGATCTCTCTCTTTAAACGCTACATTTCTAACAATAAATTGATCTTCTTATTTTACTTAATCTGTTTTATTGTCAAATACATTATCTGACTATAAGCAATTTAAAAATAACAAGGAATAAAACAGACAAAAAGAAAAGTTCGAATAAGCGAAATCAATTACTTAAAAGTTTTAAGCACTTATTTCTCCGATTGACATCGCTTATTCAAAACTTTCTTTAAAACCATTCTTGTAGACCATTTAGTAAGCTTTCGAATGGTAACCTTTCGCTTCCCAAGATTTTCAAACCGTTTTCGAGATATTAAGAAATTATACGAAGTTCCCAAAACTTTTTATTATTTCTGACAACAGAAAATTGGTCTCATTTTACCTATCCTGTTTTACACACACATACATTTTCCTTACAAATACAACATAAGAAATTACAAAAATAAAAAGCAATAAAAAACCAAGGGAAAGAGACAAAAAGAACGGCAAAAACCCGTTCATAAGAACAAAACAGACATATTTGAAGTTTTAAGCACTTATTTCTCCGATTGACATAACCTAATCAAAAATAGTTTTAGAATCATTTTTGTAGAGAATTTAGTAAGCTTTCAAATAGTTTCAATCCACTTACCACGATTTCCCAACCGTGTTCGAGATATTAATGAAAGTATACGAAGTTTCCAAAACTTTTCATGTCTGTTCATAAAATATTTTATTCTAACCCTTCCTTAACTCCAAACGTAACATAACTTTCAACATACTAGTTTTAAAGAAAGTAGAACATGCAGATAATGTTTCAACTGAATCCCGTTATTCTAAGTACCCAAACCAAAAACGGTATTCAAAAACTATTTTTCCAATTTTCTCAACAACGGTTAAAGCTATCGCCTTGAAAATGGTTTCATTCGTTTTCCTAGCCCAAGAAGCCTATAAAACGAGTACTTACAAGCTTATGAACTCAAAAACGTAAGCGTTACGATTTTTTCTGCGCGAATTTCGCCCCAAACGCCATCTTCCAGTGGGCGGATTTTGCTGGTTAACGAACTTGACCTTTCAAATTGGACGACAGATTTTTGTACCAAATTTCATCAAAATCGGACCATTCGTCTTCTATTTAGAGAGCGAACAGACAAATATATATATATATATATATATATATAAATAAATATATACATATATATATATATACAAATTTGAACCACCGTTATTTTCGGTTTCTAGGGGTTCTGAAACGCAAAATTTTCTAGTCGGCACTTCCGGATCGTTTCATTGTATCAACCTTATAAGCGGGGTTCCTCCCTATGGGGGAGGGAGGAACCGCGCTAAAAGGAAAAAATCGCGGCGTTTTTGCTTCTTTCGCTTATGGCTCCGAAAAAATACATGCTACAACAACCTTCTCAAGGCGTCAAAAGATTCGTAATGTAATTTCCTAAAATGTCCTATTATCTGGACAAGTTAAAATTGATTCGCGGTTTTACAAAATAGGAATAAGCATAAAAAAAGGATAAAACATAAAACAATGGATAAACAATACTGTTATTTCAAAATACAGTCACTTTATTGTAAAATAAACTAAATTGATCCAATGAGAGGCTGGTGGATGTATGATCAAAACCTCTCTAAACTGAAACGTAAATATGCCTCTAGGGACGTTTAAAATTTGTTTGTTAAATACCTTATTTACTGTTACATGGGATATTATAGCTGCGTTTTCAAATCCTTTTCTTTCCAAGTAGTATGTAATTATTACTAAATTACATCAATTTTACATCAATTTTTGGTAAATTTGGAAACAAATTTTTAGTCTTTTCCGGACTGGGAAAAATTATTATTTTTTGTTTTCGATGATATTTACTACTTTCGGGTTTCTTGGGTGCTGATTTTAAATATGCTATTATTTTTGTGTAAAAAGATGTATAATACTAGTTTGCTTGAAAACGAGAGCATATTTTTGAATTTATTTGACGAAATATAAATTATTGTTTCCGTCTAGTTAATGACTTGTCTGAACAATACATCTTATATTCCTAAATATACAAAATATTTATTGTTGTGATATTTTCTTTTAGATAATGACTTTGCAACCTTGTATCATTTAATGAGGTGTAGATAGTTAGCCGTCGAGGTGATAAGCAATCAGGGAATAGTTTCGATTCGGCTGGGAAATCATAAATACGATTGTTGTAAAAGTCTGTTTTAAGGACGTTTCGGCTACACTTTGGTAGCCTTCGTCAGAAAATATTTTCACCATGGACACCTAACAGTTAAATTTGGTTTTTTTCTACCCCCCCCCCCCGGTACTCATTGCTGGCGAAGGCAACCAAAGAGTAGCCGAAACGTCCTTAATATAAATTTTTACAAAACTCGTATTGATGTTTTCCTAGCCGTTATATGTATATGTATTCCTAAATATAGAAAATTGCTCTGATATTTTATTTTGGATAATGGCTTCGCAACATTGTAAGATATATATTCCTAAATATAGAAAATATATATTGCTCTGATATTTTATTTTGGATAATGACTTTGCAACATTGTACAATATATTTATATATTTCTAAATATAGAAAATAGATATTCTTCTTATATTTTCTTTTGGCTGGAGAGAAAACTGAAAGTAAGAATCTAACGAGGCGCTGCGGTTTTCCCTCGGCGAACTGTTATAAGCTCGTTTTTTGAAATCAATACACTGTATGAAGGACGGTTTTTAATAAGGGGAGCGTAAGAAGTTCCTTTCTTCGTAAGAATTGTGATGTAGGGCCGTACACTTTCGCTGCGCCTTTCTTCCTTAATAAGCGTAGATACGCATGAGCGGTGTGATTAGGGGTAAGTGTGTTTTGGAAGCCGGATCCGGTGGCGATCCTGACGTCTAATGACCTTAAGTAGTATTCCACCGTGGTGGAGATGTCACGTAGCGGTAGTTTGGGGACTAGGAGATGGTCTCCTAGCATTCCTTCTCTCCATACTATCCCTTAGTCAAGGACAAGGGCACTGACCTACTGATCCACTCCCTTAGAACAAACTCTGTCCTCAGATACAAAGGACCTTTTCTCAAGAGGCTGTATTCCCCTATTAAATAAAACATTCTAATTATTACTATTGTATAAGTGTTTAGCTACTGCAGTTTTCGGGTCTGTTTACGAAGACCACATCTAGTTACTTTGAAGTATCTGTCGTGATTTTAAACAGTGATTTTGGTACTAACCGATGAGCTTACAGAGTCTTTGCAGGTTATCTATTCCTTCTTTACATGTTATCGGGTATACTGTTATACTAACCAAAAGTTAAAATCACTGCAATAACTACTAAAAGTAACTTTTTTTTTACTACTATATTTATAAAATATGGTTTCTAACTAACCGTTAGGTAACTTGTATTTGTAAGTAATACTTTAAGGCTTGTAAAGCATAAATGAAAATAACCAGAATATATTTCAGCAAGCAATATTTATTAATAAAAAGGTTAATATTATAAAAATCAATGGTAATTTTGAAGTTTAGGGGCCTCCTCACCGATTTTTTTTTTGTCCGGTGGTTCTATAACATATTTATATTAATTTTGCATTATGGGCATACGTGCTATGCGTTTCCGCTCGCTAAAGAAGATATCAAAACTCTAGTCAATCCAACTCGCTAAAATTAATAGCATTCTTATACTTTTTGCGAGTTGGTTTGACTTGAGTTTTAAAGGTTACTTTACTACCATCAACAACCAATAGAATTGGCCATACGTACTATAGCCAATAGAAAAGCTAATGAGTTATGCACGTGCGCTGAATCACTGTTATAATCACTACAGATACTTCAGAAGTAACTGGATGTGGTATTCGCAAACAGACCCCAGATTTCACAACTACAACAGCGAAAAACAACACCATTCTATTTCACAAAGTTCTTGGTAGAGTTTATTTGTTTGAAAATAAATTCTAACAACACTAAGAATTTTGATACCAAAGATGGGGTTTTGTTGGAAAAGGCTCTAATTCCTTGGAAGTTAGATCAAGGCAAAAAGTCCGATTCGCAGGAACAGCGTGATCATCCCGCGTTTCTGTTCACTAGTGTTATTTGGAAAATTTATAATAGAAACAGTACTATAAAATGGGGTCGCATTAGTGCAGTGTGGCGAAATTCGTACAAACCTATACTATTTGTCTGGGAGCATACAAACAAATATATATATATAGGTATATATTTGTCTGTTCGCACTCTTTGGGCAAAGTTCGACCCTTTGATATCAGTTAAATGAAAATATGCTAGCAGTATAGGTCTATACCAATTTCACCAGACTGTACTAATGTGACCCCATTTTACGGCAAATGTTTTGTTTTCTCTCTCGTAAAAAATGTGAAGACGTGTAAAAATGAAAATGAAATCTGAGAAGCAACATTTCAGACACCACAACAGGAGACTGAGAGTATCCTGAGCGGAAATTAATCCTTCCGCCTTTTCAAAGTTCGCTCTATGAGAAAAAAGTCCGACTCGCAGGAACTGCGTCATCTTAGCGCGGTTCCAGTTTTTTTTTTTTTTTTACGGCTCATCTACATCTAGGTCATTAGCGCCGACATCCAGGGTGTAGCGAGGAATTTCACCAGCGAGCCGTGGGATGATAAAATTCCTGCCGGAGGTTGGGAATCGAACCCACCATCTCCCGCTTATGAATCCAAGGCGCTAGCCATTAGACCACGGGAGACCCCGGTTCCTGTTCATATCCCTATTCTCATTTGAAAAGCTTAGAATAGAAACAGATAATATTTTCCTCGGCCTTTGTTCAAAGGGTTTTATGGCTATACCTGGGGTCAGGTCCGCAAGACCCTAGAATTATAGACCTCTTCTACCGATACTTCATTTCATACGTTTCAATGAATTGGAAAATATCAAATATTTTCACACATTCCTGTGTTCTTTTACTATAGTAATAATTCTACAGATAACATCAATTAAAAAATAAAATAAAAAACCAACAGCATAAAGGCAATTGAAAATATTCAAAAGACGTCAACGAATCTTTTTCTCTTGGCAAGCTATATTTCTAACAATGAATTGTTTTTCTTATTTTGCCTAATCTGTTTTATTGTAAAATACATTATCCAACTATAAGCAATTAAAAAATAACAAGGAATAAAAACAGACAAAAAGAACAGTTCGAATAAGCAAAATCAATTACTTTAATGTTTTAAGCACTTATTTCTCGGATTGACATCACCTAATCAAAACTTTCATCAGAACCTTTTTTGTAGAGCATTTAGTAAGCTTTCTAATGGTATTCTTTCGTTTACCAAATTCTTAACCTTTTTCGAGATATTAAGGAAAATATACAAAGTTACCAAAACTTTTTATGTCTGTTAATAAAATATTTTATTCTAACCCTTCCTTAACTCCAAACGTAACCAAAATTTCAACATATTAGTTTTAATGAAAGTAGAACATGCAAAAAATGTTTCAACTGAATCCCATGATTCTAAGTACCCAAACCAAAAACGGTATTCAAAAACTATGTTTCCAATTTTCTCGAAAACGGTTAAAGCTATCGCCTTGAAAATGGTTTCATTCGTTTTCCTTGCCCAAGAAGCCTATAAATAAATTGTTTTTCTTATTTTTCTTAACCTGTTTTATTTTCAAATACATTATCCAACAATAAGCAATTAAAAAATAACAAGGAATAAAAAACAGACAAAAAGAACAGTTCGAATAAGCGAAATCAATTACTTTAAAGTTTTAAGCTCTTATTTCTCCGATTGACATCGCCTAATCAAAACTTTCATTAGAACCTTTTTTTTAGAGCATTTAATAAGATTTCTAATGGTATTCTTCCGTTTACCAAGATTTTCAACCTTTTTCGAGATATTAAGGAAAGTAAACAAAGTTACTAAAACTTTTTATGTCTGTTAATAAAATATTTTATTCTAACCCTTCCTTAACTCCAAACGTAACCAAAATTTCAACATATTAGTTTTGATGAATGTAGAACATGCAGAAAATGTTTCAACTGAATCCCATGATTCTAAGTACCCAAACCAAAAACGGTATTCAAAAAATATTTTTCCAATTTTCTCGAAAACGGTTAAAGCTATCGCCTTGAAAATGGTTTCATTCGTTTTCCTAGCCCAGGAATCATATAAAACGAGTACTTAGAAGCTTATGAACTCAAAAACGTAAGCGTTACGATTTTTTTTGCGCGAATTTCGCCCCAAACGCCATCTTCCAGTAGGCGGATTTTGCTGGTTAACGAACTTGACCTTTCAAATTGGACGAAGGATTTTTGTACCAAATTTCATCAAAATCGGACCATTCGTCTTCTATCTAGAGAGCGAACAGACAAATATATATATATATATATATATATATATATATATATATATATATATATATATAAATATATACATATATATATATATACAAATTTGAACCACCGTTATTTTCGGTCTCTAGGGGTTCTGAAACGCGAAATTTTCTAGTCGGCACTTCCGGATTGTTTCATTGTATCAACCCAATAAGCGGGGTTCCTCCCTATGGGGGAGGGAGGAACCGCGCTAAAACACTAATGCAAATATTATTATTTTCATACCTTGTTTTACTAAAATATTTATTTTACTGATAAATGGAATGAAATAAAAAACAACTATTAAATAAATGAGGCAAACAGAGACCAAAAACCTTTCAAAAGGTAACCAACATATTCGAATTTTAAGCTCCGATTTCCCTAAACTAGATCGCCCCATCGAATATTACTTCAGAACCATTTTTGTATGGAATTTAGTAAGCTTCCGAATAATTACTGTCCACGTATCACGATTTCCCGACAATTTTCAAAATATTAAAGAAAATATACGATAATCCAAAAACCGGCCATTTCTGTTTATGAAATATTTCTTTTCTATATAATATTTTTATAATTATTGCAGTTTGTTGATTAGTATGTTGTGTACTAAGCAACCCAATATATTTGGGCAACTAAACTTTGTTTTTTTGTTGTTAAGTTTTTTCTCTTACTACATTTCAAGGTTAACCAAATATCTTTGTTTGGAAGATGTTAAACATGTATAAAAAGTTTCAAATGAATCCATCCTTTCTATGTACCCAAACTGAAAATTAGTTTAGAAAAGCTAGTTTTAACCACTTTTCTCAAAAACGGTTGCATTGGAAAAATGGTTTCATTCGTTTTCTGCGATTCGGACTTTTAAGTATCTGAACTGAAAATTAGTTAGAAAAATAATATAGATACTTATTTGAACCACCGTTATTTTCGTATTCTAGGAGTGATGCAACATGCAATTTTCTAGCCGGCATTTCCGGATTGGGTCATCGAGTCGTAATCATATGCGGGTTTCCTTCCTATTGACGGAGAGAGGAAACGCGCTAAATATGAAATTTGTTGAAAAGTTATGTTTCTTGATTCTTGGAGCCCAACCTTTGCAGAAAAATGCTGACATGAGGCAGTTCCTAGAGATCAAGCTTTTATTCTAGCAAGGAAATGAAATTCACCTAACCTTTACTTTTTCCAGAAAGGAAAGCATTCATTCAAAGTGGTAATAAAATGTCTGACTTAATAGAAAGTAGCTTAGCCAAAAATGTAATAACTTCAGATCGTGAACACATCATTAATGGCACAACTTTATAGAGTTTCATGGCATTGTAAAATACTTCAATTTTATGTGCTTTTTGCAATCTCTTAAGGATGCTTAGGGGTTTGTTTTTATTTCTCTAAACATTTCAACATGCTGAGGATTATCTGTATTTATTTATTGTTAGATGAGTGTTTCCTTTCATGTTGGTTTCACTCCTTCAAGGTGAAAAAGAACCTTTATGATCCATTGATCCAGCATTGTGCTAAAACGTTAATTGATTCCTTAATTTCCAGAAATAGAGATTTGAAAATGTCTTTCAATGTGCTTGAATGCTACTGGTTACTCAGCAGATGTCTTCAAATGAGATTTTACTGTTTTTTGTTCTGTAAGTATATTTATTTAACATACTGGCTGCAGTCTTTCAACGTCTTGTGGTGTATTTAGTTGATTTCGGATTGAAGAACATAAGTAGGTGTTTTACAATGATGTCTCGCAAATGTTACAAGTTAGAATGGTAAGTCTTGTAATGGAATATTCGTGTGGTAGTCTAGTGTGGCCACTTCTGAGTCGAAGCAGTACTATTTCTTCTCGTTAGTTGAGGCGGTCCATTTTTCTTTGGTATTTTTTATGGTTCATATTTTTTGCCATTTAGTCGAGTCCGCTCAGCTGTCTTGCCAATAATTTTTGTAAGCATATTTATTTTAATTCTAGTGGTAATTCCTTGGCGTCTGAATGATTGGTTGAGCTCATATTGTCTTGTAGCTACTCTTGTGCAAACGGATCTCCTGGGGATCTTTTAACCCAAACTGCACGTACATTAACCTGGCAGACAGTACATTGTAATTTGCCTGTTAAGTGAGGGAACTTCCGTTTATTACTGGATGGGAGATGTATTTGTCTGGTAGGATCTATGTCCTTGTAATTTTCTTGTCTTGTAACACAACTGTTTATACAACCCTCGAAATTAATGAAAAAGTATTTCGGTGGACGGATAATTGAAAAGAACGAGTAAAACATATTTAGCTTGTATTAGAAGCTTACTGATGGTAACTGTGGGAAAACGTATCTGCATACCGTTAAAGTTATCTTTATTTTAGTTTTTATTTTATTTGAATGCAAATCGTGCTTATTAAATGTCATTTCCTCTCTTCAGACTGTTTTAATGGAGTTGGTGCAACATTCACTTCCTCATTTATTAATCCAGATCGGAAGTTAGCCTCTTTGGAGTTTCTCATCCTCTTTGATTTTGTATTTTTAATTATTGGTATTGTAAAACCCTTTTGTTTCTGCAAATGCATCGATTCAGATTTGTTTTCAGGACACTTCCAAGCCAGAAAAGACAGTATTTTCAGATTTAAAAATCAACAGAACTTACCTTACTTGAATCCCGACAGCTTAAGTGGTTTCGTACGTGTGTCGCATGGATGATGAAAGGGAACCTAAGAAGGTTCTAGAAGCTCGACTCTCTAGGAATAGACCACGAGAACGGCCTAGGATCTCCTACTAGGAAAACATCCAGAGGATTGGAGGGAAAAGATACAAAACCCTCTAGCAGATGAAGCAGCTTTGGAGGAACCGGAAGGAATGGCTGAAATTTATCGAGGCTCCTCGACGCTAGTGATGGGACACGAAGAAGACAAAGAAGAAGATTTAAAAATAGCTGTTGATACAGTCAACCTCTCAAGCTTAGTTGACAGTTAGATGATAAAAATTAAGCAAAAGTAGTTCACATGACTATTATTAATTCGATTCGGTTCTATAGGTCTATAGGTTGGCTTCAAGTCAACAGTCAGTAGTAAATAGATTATAGATTCGATAATAAGTACCATGATATTCGCCTTCTATGGCAACTCCACTACATCTCTATGAGTATGAAACTAACACAATTAAACTAATAACGAATATTGATTACTTACAAACACTTAAGGAGTCACCTCAGTTTCGCCACACAACTCTCCAATAGCTAAAGCTTGATAGACCAGAAGCTCCGGTGACCTTGAAGATAAAATATTTAGTGCTTGGCCGAATCTTCTCCCAAAACATGAGTCGCGTGCTCAATCACTGAGCCAAACTCGTCTTATATATACATAAAATTCTATATCTTCATAGGAGTTTCATGCAGGATCCAACCAGACTCGGAGTGAGTAATGCGAAAATAAAGAAAATACACATGAATTGTTTACATTTTACATAAATGTTTGATCCTTGCGGTATATCCTGTTGCGATTATCCCACTCCTTGGTAAGATGGTTTTGATTAACGGCTATAGTTGGCAGACGAATGGAGGATTTGAGGTCACCTTTTGAATCACTCATTGCTGGCCTTACACCTCACTCCGCCTCTTCAAACTGAATACAGAACATGCATTGGGTGAAAGGAGCCTCTTAACGCACAAAGGATACCGAACTTCGGATTTCTTAATATTAGAAGAATGGTTTTTATGGGACATTTTCTGAAAAAAATAAATTATGAAATAAGCGGAAGGCCGACACAAATTCACCGTCACACTTTTTCAAACCTTTTTGCACCTCAAAAACACAAAGTATTACAGCTTTAACTTGAGGTGGAGAAGCTTCCACCAGCTATGTTCATGTCGAGATTGATCAGATTGAATGTTGACGTTTCAGGTCATTGGCAGTACAAAAAAAGTTTAAATTTCCTTATATATTTCGATGTCCTTCAAGGAATATATTCAAATTTTGAATGGTTGATTCATCATCTTGTAGAGATTACTGTAAAGTTTTTGGAATGCTATGATGAGCTCAAGTGTTTTGTGTTCATTGTCGTATTGCATTGTACCTATCCACTTGTTTCACACGTGGATAAGTACAGATTTGTGAGGAGGTATGGATTATAAACCTAGAGTTACTTTGACACGTTTGGACCAAAACTATTCGTGTTTATTTTCAATTGCATGGATCTTTACAAAAAGCAGAAAAGTCCAAAAAGTAAAATCTTTAGAAACTTTTTAAAAAAATGCGTGGCTTCATTTGAGCTGGATGAAATGAAAATTGCTTTTAGACCTAATATTGTCGAACTAACAGCTTTGCATTGTATATAAAACAAATATATTTTTTAAGAGGATAGTTGAGAAAATAAAAAAAAACATTTTGGACTTGTCTGGTTTTCGCAGAAATCTTAGTTAAATGAAGCATGAAATAACTTAACCATCAAATAAGATTACTTATAATACAGTTCTGACAAATCACAAATCATTTTTGAATGAAAAACATTCTGAATGCAGCAGACAGGTACAAGATCTAGTCTGGGTTTTGGTGGAAAGCGTTGTACTTGTCTTATTTTTGTAAATATATTATACTATTTTTGTGTACATAATGTGACCTTTCTGCTTTTTGGAGACAGCAATAATATCAATATAGAGCTGACTTTGCAGAGGAAGATGTATTTATCTCAAAATATCAATTTTTGGACCCAGGTTTTTGTAATGAACCCTTCAATTTATAGAGGTTATTTTAAGCAAATAATTCACGAATGCAGGGTACACAGCATTCTGAGGAATGCGCTTGGTAATACAGCTCCCGCGTGACGGACTTGTGAATTATATATTATTAGTGATAACCTTGGCAATCGACCTTCTTCAAGAAAATATGCGGACGAAATAAATAGATTCCGACTCCCTTCAAGATCCTAAGTGTAGGCTTGGCAATGCCCCGAGTGGTGAGAGATGAAAGCCGAAGATAATACATTTCCGAGCAAGGAAAGCGGTCAGTGAGATCAGGAAGCCATCAAAATGTTTCAGCCTCACTCCATTCAGAGGGAATTCCACTTTTCCTTCTCAGTCTGGAGTATTTGCTTAAAGTCACAAGAGGCACTGGAGAAAGCACAGATAGTTAATGTCTTTACCCCGCTTCCAGCATCGGGAGATGTGATTAGGCATCGAGTCGCAATGAACAGACCGAACAGTCGCATCAATCCTTTTCACCGTCATGACTTGGCATTAGGTGTCAAGAAGCTCAACAAAACGTTGAGCATTGTTAATTTCAAGGAAATCCAATTTGCCATATACACGACACCTAAGTGTGGGACTTAAAGACCTGAAAAGGACCGACTTTCATGAACTAAGTCTAGACTTGCAGGAACTTCGTCATCTTAGGCGTTTCCGTGCGAGACTAACCCTTGAATGCTGAAAAAGTTCCATTTGGAGAAACAACAATGTATTTTCTTTATAGTCCAAGAGCTGGTATCCGCACGTTTTATGTCGCGTTTTATACACCTTGAAATTTGCTAAAATCTATCTCTTGGGTAGATAAGAAGGTATATATATGTCTTGCCTAGACTTACCGTGGAACACTAGGTACTGCGCGTAGGAGAAAGATGCCAAAGGTATTGCCCAAAAATACAGTTTTATTCAGAAACCTTCTAACTATCTTTAATGTCAAATTAAGACAATTTTACAATCTATATATATATATATATATATATATATATATATATATATATATATATATATATAAATAAACAAATCATGTGTCTGTCTGTTTGTATGTTTTTTCTGTTTGTCTGTTTGTTCCTTATACAAATCTACACCGTTTGACCGATTTTGACCAAACTTGGCACACAGGTAGGTCTTGATACGGGAAATCTCCTAGGCTAGGTCAAAATAGCCAAATTTCAAAATTTGGTCAAAAGGTCAAAAGTTTTGTTCAAGAAAAATTGGCTACACTGAACCATTCAGATCTGACGGCCATTTTGAATCGAGCGCCATTTTGAATAATGTCCCAAATTTATTTGTTGATGTTCCTGATAATTAGAATAACTCGAACTCATTGATGACTTTACATCATTATATAATCATGTAATGCAGTTTATTTCAACAGTCACTGTCTATCTAAGGAGTGCTGGCCTTTCTTTGATAAGAGCTATCTACTCGCAGGTTCTGGTGCTGGCCTCTGTCGGTTTTTTCAGAACTGCTGTGGTGCAGGCCTCTGTTGACTGTCTCACGAACTATATCTAGACATTTGGATATAGTTCGTTTATATCAAAATAGTGGATTTTGATACGGAGAGAGTCAAAGACAGAAAGTAGGTATTGCACGCCGGGTAACAGCTAGTGAATAATAAATAAGGCAGACACTTTTAAGGAGGATAACATGTAAAAAAAAATAATTTGTTTTTATTCTAATATTAAGTGAGTGTTTTATTCACGCTGCCATTTAAACCGGTATAGCTGTACAAGATCATGTGAGCAAGAACCAATGAGAGCGCAGAGAACAACCAAAACTGCCCAGATGATCGGTGCTCTCACTCACTCATACACGCAGTGTATTGCAAACTATCATAGGCAACATTTATTGTGTTTCCTGATAATTAAACTCCACAAAGTGTCTGCCTTTTTGTCATTATTTTTAATTAAGTTTATTGAAGACGCTGTTTAAATCGCAGTGTGAATAAGGCACTCCATTTAATATTAAAAAAAACTAGGTACCTACTTTTTTTCTTTTTTTTTTATTTCAACCCCCTTAAAGGTGTCGGCCTTATTTATTATGTATTTTAAAGTTGCCATAATTTGCAATTTTTTTACATTAATGATAGTTGGCTTCTGAATAAAACACTATTTTTGGGCAATATTTTCTTATAACTAGCTAAACGTTTCCTTCGCTTTGATAATCTACATACTTATCTAAAATCTCCTTGGATTTCATAATAATGAAACTCATATACCGCACAATCATGGTTTTGATAATCATGATATTCGTATATCCCCTCCCCTACTAATAATGGTGTTGTCCGACCATACGCCACTTCGTCATTGATCATCTAGATATTCTAGTCTATGCGTAGATGTGAAAATAGTCAATATTATTAAAACTACAAAAACAAAACCAAAATTTAATCAGAAAGAATGTCAGAATGTAAAAATATGCTTCCCTAGAGATGCCCGCCGGGGAATGACCCAAACACTATTTGTTTGAACAGGTGTTATTATGAGGTAAAAATCTCCTTTAAACACATTGTTGTAGTTTTTCATTCAGAAATTGTGCTTTGATCGGCAGTCATTGATTTTTTTTTTTTTTTTTTTTTTTTTACTTAAATAACGAGAAATGAAGAACAATTTTATGCATATTAGTTGGTGCTCCCATAGTCGTGAGTTTGATGGTTCGTTTTCCTAGAAGATAGGAAAGTCCGTTTCAGCTTCTATACCTAGTGTCATTTGGAATGATTGGAATAGAAACACTTAACGTTTTGTCTTAATTTATCGTGAAAAAGTTAAACACATTTAAAAATGTAAAATGAAATCTTAAAGCGAAGATAGATCCTTAGGTGCAACAAAAGAAAACTGACGGTATCCTAAGCGAAAATTACACTATTTAACACGTTAACTGCGGTGCATGCCTCCGGGGGCATGCACCGCATATAACTTTAGGTAAAACTGAAGTATAGCGTCCTCAAAACCGATTTCTTTCAAATTTTGTACAATAACGTATTTTGATGCACTAAACACGAATCCTTTCGTTAAAAAAAGTTCGCTTTCAACTAGGAAAGAAGTTATTAAGCACTAACTTTCACTGTTAGGAAGGTTATAAAAGTAGGCGTAAACAGCGTATTTGTAAACACGCGCATGCGCAGATATGTAACATTGGAAAAAAGAGAACTCTCATTTGAAATGTTCATAAACCATTTATTCAAAAATATTGTCAATTTTAAGCACCGATTTCTCCAAATGAGACTAATCTATCAATACTCACATACGAACCGTTTTTGCAGTAAATTTAGAAAGCTTTTAAGTAGTTAGTAAGACTAGCTTTTAAATATTGCCAGTCTAAAAATTTGTAGCTCCAGGAAGTGCCAGTGTACCTTAGATAGTTAATAAATTTCCCACTCCGTTCAATTCGAATGTATTTATTTATTCATTTAAATTTTAACGTAGTTACAATTAACTTAGAATTTTAGGACGGTTTATCTAACCAGGATAGGGATGATGCCTTTTCTTTTTTCCATAAAAAAGCCACTACCCCTAGTGGGAACTCACGACCCTTGGCACGGAGTGTTAAGTGCTCACGCTTATCATTCACGGCAACCGGGCCTCCACAAATGTTTTTAATTTTGTTTTCACAGATATAACAATGGAGAAGGAGGGGGGGGGGCGTGATGTTATTTGGACAGGGGCCAGTTGATCCTCTCGGAGGCCCTGCTAACGAACTCTTATCATTTTTGCAAAATAGAGTCTTTATTACTTGCAATAAAGAATTTAGTTAAAATCATTATGGTGCTTTCTGTGCTCAGCTGGCATTATAGCCCGGTGTTGAGGAAGTTGGTATTCGTGTCTGTCTGCCAGTATGAACTCTATAGTTAACTGCTACGAACAGTACTCATATACTGGCAGTATGAGCAAGTGGGTCGCAGCTGTTATGCCATAAGATGTCTTTTGATTGGGCCGCGAAAGGTCTGTTCTCGCACATTTTGAAGGAATCTTCATTGTTATATCTATTTATTATATTTATATATATATATATATATATATATATATATATATATGTATGTATACTGTATATGGCGTTGGAAACGGTTTCATTAGATCCCCACGTCCTATGTTCCGGTTGCCGGATTCGGCCGGTTAATGAACTTGACCTTTCAAATCACAAATTATTTTTGTACCAAAAATAAATATTTTTTTTCTTTCATTAAAATTGGTCCATTTTTGACCCAGCAATAGAGCGAACAGACAGATATATATGTATACATACATACATACATACATACACATTTGAATCACCGTTATTTTCGTGATCTATGTGTTCTAAAAGGTTCTAATCGGCGCTTCCGGATTGCGTCAAGAGATCACGAACTTCATAAGCGGGTTTCCTCCCTACGGAAGGAGGGAACGAACGTGCTAAAAATGCAAAAAAGTCAACAATTTTTTGTTGGGCCAGGGGGTCTCCCTGGGTGCTCCCAAGGTCTAGTGGCTAACGCCTTAGATTCATATGTGGGAGATGATGGGTTCAATTCCCTCCGGCGGCAGGAATTTTCTCATATCATGGCTCCTTGAGAAAATTCCTCGCGCTAATTGCCTAGGTGTCGATGCGCCATTAAAAAAAGAAAAAGAAAAAAAGGGTCTCCTAAGGTCTAGTGGCTAACGCCTAGGATTCTCAAGCGGGAGATGGGCTCGTTGAGAAAATTCCCACCTGCACCATGGATGTCGGCGCTAACTGCCTAGATGTCGTTATGCTGCGGCGCGCCGAAACAAAAAGAAATCCTATAAGCAGATATCATCTGGTTTTATGTTCAGGTGTCCTTAATCTAATCGTCTCAGTACCCCCGATACATAGAAATTTGAACCTGACTTCTACCCATATCAGTCAAAGATACAAGAAGGCTATGTAAACAGAGAGCAGCCGACTCACACAATACTAGGTTAAGGCTGCCCTGGTGAGCTTGAGAATCCACCATGAGTCCACCAATGTCATGGGGTCCATGGACAACAAAGAACCTTCTACTTGGACTAGCGTTACATCATCAATTACACAAATATATTTTATACATCTCACTCTCTATTATTTTCCTTTTACAGGAGGAATTCTTTGTTATATAAATTAAGGAGTATGTACACTATTATTTTATATGAGTGATATATAATTATTATTAGATAACTAATGTCCTTATGTGGTACAGTGATTAGGAAACTGGATTCTATGGAGAAGATGATTCGAGTCCCACGTGTGGCGAATTGGCACTTTTGTTCAGCGATGGACTCACTTAAAAATTTCCATTCTCCACAAGAAAATATTGTGCACTTTTATCTGGCTCAGCAACACGCCTTCAGACACATCATAGTATTTTCCATTTAAGATTCAAAAGATCTTGAAAGCTCTATTGTTCAGATCAAATACTTATTTAATAACCCACCAAGGGTCTTCCCGGAAAGCCTATCTCATTTCTACTCATGGAAAAGGTCTCAGCTCCAAAACAACCAAATAAAAGTAAATTTTAAAAGTAACTTGATGCAATTATTTTGCAGAAAATTCTTACTACATAACAAAAAATATCACCAAATACATATGTAGCGGTGACGCGCTCGCGGACTATTGCTTCAAGTCAGCGGAAGTTGACATTGAGCTCATTGGGCATAGTTCGCGAGCGAGTCATTCGCTAGTTACAAATCCATCTGGTAATCTGACTTAGGTTATTCAGATGGTAACGAGAGTTGGTTATGATTGTCGGTTGCTATGATAAGTGTTCCTGCCATTTTGTAATATAAAAAAATTGCGATTTACTGTGAAAGACAATATACGCATAATTTAATTTTATTTGTGTATTTGTTAACTTTTATGAGCATAAATACGCAAAACATACATTTTTGTTTCATTTTAAATTAAATGAAAATAAATTATTATTATTCATCTCTACAGGTAATAACAAAAAAAATTGAATTGCTAGATTGTATTGTTCTTGAACTTCAAAAGTGAAAATAGCCCCCAGAAATGGAATGCTCACAATGTCAAATATTCAGAAGAGGTGGGCACTATTGTAGGTCAACCACTTTAATATCCCACACACTGCTTGGAAATCAACCACATCACTGTGAATCATAACCATTTCCTCGAGTCACTCTTCACCATTATTTCTTCAGAGCTGTTAATTCGAATGATATGCGGAAAGAAAGCTGAAGAAAGTGCTTATTTTGCTTTCAAATGCTCTAAGAAAATTAGAATTTTTTTCGGAGTTGAAACACAATTTCGAAATCGTTACTACTTATTATTCTATGTAAAGAAGAAAAACAGAATGCTTCAATTAAACCACTATGACGAAAATGTACACCCCCCTAATTGCTCAGAGAGTATAATGTTATATTCCCGCTTGAATTTAGAATCGATAATTTACGAAAGTATTTCAACACATGATTTGGTTACCAACTCGGGACTTGAATATAAGAAATTGTAAATTAACCATTTCTTAAAAATGTATATGGAGGTACAAATACAATTGGACGCCTTTAAACGGAAAGGAACCAAGCGCCATTTTTAACGAAATTGAGTTTTTGGTGCTATAAAAATACCAAAAAAAAAAGTTAAATGGTGTATCGAGTATGCTGTAATCAGTGTTGGGCAAAAATTATTCAGAATGATGAATAATGATTAATGAATAAATGTATTATTTCATTCATGAATGAAGAATAATTACTTTTATTCATTATTCGTTATTCTGTGAATGAAGTTTATGTTTTATTCACAAATTATTCGAATGATCAATCATTATAAACATGTGAATAATGATAGATTTATTATAATGTTGGCAGCCAGAAATATGTATATATATGTGTGTTTGAGTAGGATTATTCAGTAGACCAACTAGAAATAAATAATAACGAATGATGAATGATGAATGATGAATAACGAATAAGGAATAACGAATAATTCTGTGAATAATTCATGATGTACTGTGTGAATAAGATAATTCAGTGAATTATTCATCATTCACTAAAAATTTATTCGACTGATCATTCGAATAATAATTTATTCGAATAATGCCCAACACTGGCTGTAATAAACAGAAAGGAATTAAGCACCATTATTATCAATAACTATAAAAATAAAACCCCATTACCATAACAACAGTTTATTTTAATGAGAGAAAATGAATGAAACATTTCAGGTAATAAAGGGATTTTAGACCCAAAAAAACTTTAAACCCAATTCTCTAAAGAATGAACAGATAGCACTTGGAGATACGGTTGATCAGTGTTTTCGCTTCTTTTGGTGAGCGACAAGAATAATTTAAACCTCTGCGGAGCACCAAGAGATAGCACTTGGTTCCTTTCCGTTTAAAGGCGTCCAATTATGGCTTCATAAACCAAAAACTGCTCATAAAAAGAAGAAAAACATTACATTATTATCTTGAAAGCAAAATTAAATTTAGTAAGTAGAAATGTTTGGATACTGTGTTCCAGCCAACTGCATTTCAGTTTTGTGTCAAGCTAACGAATTTTGATGCAATGATTGTAAACAATCGTTACAAACTATATCTATGTTATGGTTTAGCAGTTAACAAATTTTGTCTACAAGAAGCGGGACATGCGTTTTTCTAGAAAAAATAGGTTAAGGTTGGTTCGTAAATTCAAGGTTTAAATTATTCTTGTCGTGTATATTTTCCAGACAATAATACCGTGCAGTGCATATTTTCGCCTCCCTTCTTCGTTTATTCTTTTAAAAATGAGAATGCCGATCCGCATTGCTTAATAAACTCACACAAATATTGGTATACAAGCCAATGTTGTGTCTATGCAATCATTAGTCTGACATTACAGAGCATTCCTGTAAACAGTTTTTCTTATGCCATTTCTCAGTGGGATGATTCTGTAATTTTTAGATTAACAATTTCTTATCACTTTTAAATAAAATGTACATCTTAATATACACACATACATATACATATATATATATATATATATATATATATATATATATATATATATATATATATATATCCCACGTGTTATAACAATAGAGAAACGATAGTGTTATGATAAGTTTGTTATTTAATGTGTAATGTTAATAAACAATACCTTTTTGTCCAATAACTATATTTTATTATTCTGCAAAGTATACCTTAATCTGTTAAAGTAAATAAAATAAATACAACAATAATCCTTTAATAATAACAAACATAAATTCCTGCAAAGAATAATTTTTTTTTTTTTATATAATTTATTTATAAGAAACCCCGCATTGACAGCGTTTCGCCCCAAAGAATAATTAAAATACAAAGTTATCATAACACTATCATATCTTTATTCTCTCAGGAAATGGGATCCACTGCCTGTATGATTACATGCCTACATGATTGATATTGACGTAGGGTGAAGGAAATTTACATATACTTATGTATATATATATATATATATATATATATATATATATATATATATATATATATATATACATATATATAAACATTATATATACTTTTATGTATGTATGTAAATGTATATATGTATTAGGCCTGCTTGCTAATATTGTCGCATGAACATGCATCTATCTAATGCTTCTGAACCAAACCAATGTAAATATGCCCTTGTTGGGCGGTGCTCTGCCAGGATGGGTTTCAAGTAAATAATTGTCAAAATTTCAGTCTTTTTTAGATATACTTGGTATAAAATTATAAAGGGCTCTTTCCTTATTAGATGTAGTACACTTACATTTTACCACACTGGCTTCTTTATAATTATTTATTTTGAAGGAATTTCGTATACTGGCTCCTTTTCCTTTCCTGCCTTTTAATGTGGTTTATAGAGTTTAACAGTAGAAACTCTTAATGTTTTACTTTCACACATAATGCTACCTTAATATAAACCCGTTTTACTCTCCATGCTCTTTATTATTCCTAAGCAAAAACGCGTTTCCGCTCGTTTTTCTGCTATAAAATTCTTAAAACTACAAAAATGACATACTATAAAATTGCGAAAGCCCAAGGACAGAGAGACAAGAAAGAAAGGAGTCGCTTTGGTCTGTAGGTCAAACTATTTAGGCTAGCGTGCAACGGGATGGCGCCTGAGCGGAATTAGAATTTTTCAGCAAGTCCTCGGGAGTTTGTACCATTGATTGCTCCGGGATTCAGGGCGAAGATTAGCTTCGCCAATGTGAAGTCAATCGTCCGTGCTTCCTTCAAGTTTGCTTGTTCAGCAGCTCAAAGGGCTTTTAAAATTTACACGGAGCATGGACACTAACCCCCCCCCCCCCCCTCCAGATGAAACAATCTTGGTGGTTAACGAACTCGTTCAATCAATTGTTAGGGGGAATACTATATACAAAGATTCGTGAAGAAACACAAGAAACTCTGGTGTGTATCGTGTTGACGATAGTTCATGACATTTTCGACGTGATTGCGCGCACAGACAAACAGATAAACAGACAAAAATTCTAAAAATCATTGTTTTTGGTACTATTGCATGTACAGACAGCGATCCGTTATTATTTTATTATATGTATAGATAATCCATAAATAATATTGTGGGCATTGTGTACAAACATTGTTGTGAAATAGAACATGCGGTTCGTTAACCAACAGAATTCACCTATTCACACAAAGATATCAATAACTCACATTTGATTTTTGGGGAAAAAGTGCTTCTAGTAAACCTCCTCTTCATTTTCGAAATATAAGAAAAATAATGAAATATCTTAGTTCGGGAACATGTGAAACCATTTAAATCCCCGCAATATTTTGAGCCCAAAAATCTAGTCGGCACTTCCGGATTGCGTCAAGGGGTCAACCTCATAAGCAGGTTCCTCCCTATGTAGGGACCGCGCTAAAAGGTTGAGGCATGAATTGCGTCAAGGGGTCAACCTCATAAGCAGGTTCCTCCCTATGGAGGGACCGCACTAAAAGGTTGAGGTATGAATTGCGCCATGGGCTCAACCTCATAAGAAGGTTCCTCCCTATGGAGGGACCGCGCTAAAAGGTTCAGGCATGAATTGCGCCATGGGGGTCAACCTCATAAGCAGGTTCATCCCTATGGAGGGACCGCGCTAAAAGGTTCAGGCATCAATTGCGTCAAGGGGTCAACCTCATAAGCAGGTTCCTCCCTATGGAGGGACCGCACTAAAAGGTGGAGGTATGAATTGCGTCAAGGAGTCAACCTCATAAGCAGGTTCCTCCCTATGGAGGGACCGCACTAAAAGGTGGAGGTATGAATTGCGTCAAGGAGTCAACCTCATAAGCAGGTTCCTCCCTATGGAGGGACCGCACTAAAAGGTTGAGGCATGAATTGCGTCAAGGAGTCAACCTCATAAGCAGGTTCCTCCCTATGGAGGGACCGCACTAAAAGGTTGAGGCATGAATTGCGTCAAGGAGTCAACCTCATAAGCAGGTTCCTCCCTATGGAGGGACCGCACTAAAAGGTGGAGGTATGAATTGCGTCAAGGAGTCAACCTCATAAGCAGGTTCCTCCCTATGGAGGGACCGCACTAAAAGGTGGAGGTATGAATTGCGTCAAGGAGTCAACCTCATAAGCAGGTTCCTCCCTATGGAGGGACCGCGCTAAAAGGTTGAGGCATGAATTGCGTCAAGGAGTCAACCTCATAAGCAGGTTCCTCCCTATGGAGGGACCGCACTAAAAGATTGAGGTATGAATTGCGTCAAGGAGTCAACCTCATAAGCAGGTTCCTCCCTATGGAGTGACCGCACTAAAAGATTGAGGTATGAATTGCGATACGTCCACTGCAGTCGGAGAAAATAGTAGTTAGTAGTTTTGGTTTCGTTCCATTGATGGCGAAATGTGAGTAATTTATTAACCTCTCCCAAATATACACATATCCAATAACGCTGAGAAGAAGCTTTTTGCGTGTCGGCCTTTTGTTAATTATTTTTATTATTTGTGTATTGACTATATATAATATCTACTATATATTTGTCAAATACCACTCACTGACCTATCATCAGGCCAAACAACTCGACAGAAAATTTTGAAATTTTGCATGGACACTCGTAGACACTCACTAAGAAAGGATTTTTTTTTTATAATAGAATTTTTAAGCTTTAGTTGGTTAGAGTAGGCAAGCCAAGGCAGCATGCGTTGCTAGGACGATAAAGAACAGCTGTTACCGTACATTATCTACTTCATACCAGGAGACCCGGTAGACATGAGGGTTAAGGCGTGAGCTCTCAACACTCCGTGCCAAAGGTCGTGGGTTCGATTCCCACTAGGGGCGGTGGCTTTTCTTTCAAAAAAAGAAAAAGTCCGATTCGCAGGAACTGCGACATCTTAGCGCGGTTCCGTTCTAAACTCTAGTGTTTATGAAGGCATAGAATAGAAACAGTTATTACTTTGTTTAGATCAATAGCGAAACACCTATCCAAATGAAATCTCAAACAAACCAGTCTTGAAAGGTCTTGATTTACAATCTTACCTGTATGGGTCAGCTATCCCATAAGTCGGACAGAAAGGCCTCCGCACAGAGGCATTTGGAAAGCCTTGGGATCTCTCTCTTTGAACGCTACATTTTTAACAATAAATTGATCTTCTTATTTTACTTAATCTGTTTTATTGTCAAATACATTATCCGAATATAAGCAATTTAAAAATAACAAGGAATAAAACCTTGTAACTAATATTTTAAAGTAATCAATTACTTTAAAGTTTTAAGCACTTATTTCTCCGATTGACATCGCCTAATTAAAACTTTCTTTAGAACCTTTTTTGTAGAGCATTCAGTAAGCTTTCGAATGGTAACCTTCTGCTTCACAAGATTGTCAACGGTTTTCGAGATACTAACGAAAGTATACAAAGTTACCAACATTTTTTATGTTTGTTAATAAAATATTTTATTCTAACCTTTCCTTAACTCCAAATGTAACAAAAATTTCAACATATTAGTTTTAATGAAAGTAGAACATGCAGAAAATGTTTCAACTGAATCCCATGATTCTAAGTACCCAAACCAAAAACGGTATTCAAAAACAATTTTTCCAATTTTCTCGAAAACGGTTAAAGCTATCACCTTGAAAATGGTTTCATTCGTTTTCCTATCCCAAGAAGCCTATAAAACGAGTACTTACAAGCTTATGAACTCAAAAACGTAAGCGTTACGATTTTTTTTGCGCGAATTTCGCCCCAGACGCCATCTTCCAGTGGGCGGATTCTGCTGGTTAACGAACTTGACCTTTTAAATTGGACGACGGATTTTTGTACCAAATTTCATCGGACCATTAGGGAAGCCAGAAATGAGCGAACAGACAAATATATATATACATATAAATATATATATATATATATATATATATATATATATATATATATATATATATATATATATATATATATACATACAAATTTGAACCACCGTTATTTTCGGTCTCTAGGGGTTCTGAAACGCGAAATTTTCTAGTCGGCACTTCCGGATTGTTTCATTGTATCAACCTTATAAGCGGAGTTCCTCCCTATGGGGGAGGGAGGAACCGCGCTAAAAGGCATCACCCCTATCCTGGCTAGAAAACCCGTCCTCAAATTCGTAGTTAATAATAAATGGACGTTAAAATTTAAATAAATAAATACTTCATACCATTATTTTTAATTGAGATTAATTTCGACTATGATGGCAGACCTTGAATTACTAGAAATAAACTATGATTTTGTCCCTCATAGAGTTTACCCCCTGGTGATGGTCCACCCGATGTAATAATATCCCCAACCCTTAAACTCTTGTTACTAGTAACCTAAAGATAACGGGTTATCTATAGGTTATCTGTTTCTCATCGGCGGCTCTGGAATAACATTTCTGGGGGGAGATTTAGTATTGGATTACCGCCGTGCCCGGGGGGTGAAGAATCAAATTTTTATAACCAGGCACCTGGAAATCATTAAGAATGTATTTGGTAAACTAAGAACATACATTAATTTGTACTTATTACTATTACTTGCCTAAACAGTTTATTTTCTATGTTAACTGAAAAATATTTTGAATTTTTATTCTGGGGGGGGGCTAAGTTCCCCCGCCCTTTAACCGCCACTGCTGTTTCTTGACTAGAATAATAAATTTTAGTCCGGAGCGCCCCAATGTCCAGAAACATTATACTTTGATTACTTATCAATTGACGAATAACATAGAGCATGACGGGAACCGTGCTATAATAAACCACAAAAATATAGTTCATAGTAGCGTTAATTTCGATGTTATATTATTTAACGTAATAAAATAACTATGTCTCTGCCATGACGAAGCACGGGTATTCAGCTAGTCTTAATTATTTTAGGACTACACAATAAAGAAATCCGCAATACATATTTATTACAATTGTTTTTTACCTAAATCTGCCAGAGCTTTGGTTATAATGTGAAAAATTACAAATTACTACCTCGAGGTATTCGAAGAATGCCCACAATTTCCCGTTAGAATCGACCTTTCCTTCCGCATCGTAAAAATGGCTCACAATATTCTCTCTATGAAATGGATAGTTTGTTGTTCCTTAACCTTTTCTCAATATTCCTATGGTTAAACCATTTTTAGCGCGGTTCCTCCCTCCCCCATAGGGAGGAACCCCGCTTATAAGGTTGATACAATGAAACAATCCGGAAGTGCCGACTAGAAAATTTTGCGTTTCAGAACCCCTAGAAACCGAAAATAACGGTGGTTCAAATTTGTATATATATATATATGTATATATTTATTTATATATATATATATATATATATATATATATATATATATATATATATATATATATATATATATATATATATTTGTCTGTTCGCTCTCTAAATAGAAGACGAATGGTCCGATTTTGATGAAATTTGGTACAAAAATCTGTCGTCCAATTTGAAAGGTCAAGTTCGTTAACCAGCAAAATCCGCCCACTGGAAGATGGCGTTTGGGGCGAAATTCGCGCAGAAAAAATCGTAACGCTTACGTTTTTGAGTTCATAAGCTTGTAAGTACTCGTTTTATAGGCTTCTTGGGCTAGAAAAACGAATGAAACCATTTTCAAGGCGATAGCTTTAACCGTTGTCGAGAAAATTGGAAAAATAGTTTTTGAATACCGTTTTTGGTTTGGGTACTTAGAATAACGGGATTCAGTTGAAACATTATGTGCATGTTCTACTTTCATTAAAACTAATATGTTGAAAGTTATGTTACGTTTGGAGTTAAGGAAGGGTTAGAATAAAATATTTTATGAACAGATATGAAAAGTTTTGGAAACTTCGTATACTTTCATTAATATCTCGAACACGGTTGGGAAATCGTGGTAAGTGGATTGAAACTATTTGAAAGCTTACTAAATTCTCTACAAAAATGATTCTAAAACTATTTTTGATTAGGTTATGTCAATCGGAGAAATAAATGCTTAAAACTTCAAATACGTCTGTTTTGTTCTTATGAACGGGTTTTTGTCGTTCTTTTTGTAATTTTTGTCTCTTTCCCTTGGTTTTTTATTGCTTTTTATTTCTTTAATTTCTTATGTTGTATTTGTAAGGAAAATGTATGTGTGTGTAAAACAGGATAGGTAAAATGAGACCAATTTTCTGTTGTCAGAAATAATGAAAAGTTTTGGGAACTTCGTATAATTTCTTAATATCTCGAAAACGGTTGAAAATCTTGGGAAGCGAAAGGTTACCATTCGAAAGCTTACTAAATGGTCTACAAGAAAGGTTCTAAAGAAAGTTTTGAATAAGCGAAGTAATGTCAGCTTTGGATTTGTCGATTTCCTTCAAATGTCTTGAAACTGTCGAGGCTCCTACTCTGAGTTCTTTGGCATATTCCCTAGTGTTTTTAATTGCTTATAGTAGTCAAATGTATTTGTCAATAAAACAGGATACGTATAATTAGAATCAATATTTTGTTTGTTAGAATTCGATGATGCCGTATGAATATCTAGATTACAGTACTGGTGTTGATTTCGTTCTTTAGAATTATTCTTGGTATTCCCTATTTTCATCTGTTACCCATAGTTTTTTATTGTTAGTAGGTTTTTCTTATTGATTATAGAATATAAATCTATTTGGCTATAAAACAGGATACGTAAAATTAGTGACAATATTTCGGAGATTTCTGAGGCTTTTTTCCTCTATTTTTATCCACTAGATAGGCTTTATTTTGCATATTATTCTATATAAGTTTTATTCAGCAGGGGATTCTGATGAAATGTCGTGTTTTTGCTGTGGATTTTAAATACGATGTATCTAAGATTGGATAACATTAGCGAGTCTACATAGTTAAGAACCGACGACGGAGGATTACTTCTTGCTATGATTTAGTCTACATATGTATATTAAGTCCTAAATCCAAAAAATAAACTTCACAACGGTTAGATACTATGAGCGTATATGGCGGTTCAATGCCCGTAGAACACAATGGGGCCGCAGGAAATTTACCTGCTAAGAGTTAATCCTCAAGAGCTGTAAATATACCCCAGGTATCTGCCGACACAAATACAAAGCCTAGGCGGAGAGCACCCCAAAAACACAGATCCAAAAATAGGTTATATACTAAATATTCATAAAGACTACTTAGTTGTAAACCGATTCATCAATTTGCAATCAATAATTTTCAACAAAGGTTATATACTAAATATTGATAAAAAGTATTTAATTCGAAAAAAATCAATGTTCCACAAGACTTGTTTTTGGTCCATTTGTGTCTACTCCGTAGACTTAATTAGGTATATTATTCTATTGTAGTTGGGCAACTAAACTTTGTTTTATTTTGTTAAATAAAGTTTTTTTTTGACTTGTTATTCGTCAAGACTTTTATTTGTCCTTGTGTATTTACTAGATACGTTTTATTCGGCATATTATTCTATATAGGCTATATTAGGCAGGGTATTCTAGTCAATCTTGTGTACTTCTTCTTGATCCTTCTGTACATGGGCGTATATAAAAACAATTTCGGGGGGGGGGGGCTGAGACCATTTCCAGGGTATGGAATACTAAATATTTAGAGCTTGGAATAGTTTTAGGCAACTAAAACGCTATTGCACGTAAAATAAAATATGTTTTATGAACTAAGTGATCTTATTTAATTTATTTTTAAGGGTTTTACGAGAAGTTTTTATCATCAATTCAAAATTTCGGGAGGGGCTGCAGCCCCCTCAGCCCCCCCCCCTCATATACGCCCATGCTTCTGTATCCTCTAGAAAGGCTTTATTAGGCATATTTTGTATTGATTTATAGAGCTTTGCTTTAGAATGAGAGCCAGATTCTGTAATTTCCGCTTCTGTGTAAAAGTTAGCTACTGTCTGTGTCCCTGACGCCTTAATATCACTTTTATTCGAGATGTTCGAGAGGATTTTGACAATTTTCACGAGATATATAAAAAAAATAAGTTTATTTCTTTTCTAAGCTTATCAAATGGCACTAGGGACATGAACGGAACCGCGCTAAGATGCTGCAGTTCCTGCGAGTCGGACTTTTTCCATTTTGAATCATGAAAAAGTTAAATCATATTTTTAAAATTATTACTTATGCACATTTTCAATTTGCTTACCCCTATTTTAATTTTATGTAATTATTTCCCATCACTATCTTTTAGAGAAAGATAAAGAGTAATATTAAAATTTATAGGATTTACGCAGAGTTTTCGAAATACCCGCTCTTGAATGTCTGTCATTTTGGGACTTTTGATATGTTCACCTCCTATCCAGCCCAAACAAAGTTACGAAGTCAAAAATTGTGTTCCAAAAATTTCCACCTATAACTGTTCGTTGACTGGACTGTAAGTGTAAACACAAAAGACTAAAGCATATTGCGCCATACCTATAAACGTCGAAGGTTTGTTTGTGTAATTTCCCCTCATTTTAGCACTTTCCTCCGAAGGAAAGTAGCTATTGAGGTTGGACTCATGACGGAATTTTTGAAAAATTTCTTCAAATCTTTATCGATCCTACCTAGTAGACACCGAAAATGACCCCCGTTAAAATTTATATATATCTATATATATATATATATATATATATATATATATATATATATATATATATATATATATATATATATGCCTGTTAACACGATAGCGGCCAGAGTTTTTGTTTTTTCGTCACGAAACTTGGTATATAGCATTCAATTAGCAAACCATTGAACGAGTTCGTTAACCACCAAAATCGGTCCACCGGAAGGGGGGGTTTACCCCGAACCCAAAACACTAATTTGACCATTTCAGCCGTAATATTTCTTATATTTCAACGAAACTTGGTATTCGTAGTGGTAATATAGAGAGAAAAGTGAGCTATAAAAAGAAACCAAATCGGCTCATAAGGAGGGGGGGGGGGTTTACTCTGGACCGACAATACCAATTCGCCACTACCAGCCGTGATTTTAGGTATATTTCGACGAAACTCGGTATTCATAGTGGTAATCTACAGGTAAATATGTGTTGTAAAAATAAACTAAATCGGTTCATTAGGAGGGGGGGGGTTTACTCCAGACCCACAATACCAATTCGCCACTACCAACCGTGATTTTTGGTATATTTCGACGAAACTCGGTATTCGTAGTGGTAATCTACAGGTAAATATGTGTTGTAAAAATAAACTAAATCGGTTCATTAGGAGGGGGGGTTTACTCCGGACCTAAATTACTAATATACTCATACTGGTCGTAATTTCTGCTGTATTGTAACGAAACGCGGTATACGTCGTGGGTAACTCATGAGAAAGAAGTGTTGTAAAAATGAGCTGAATCGGTCAATCGAAAAGGGGGGTTTACTTTGTAATATATTTCAATAGAAAAGCCAGCCAGACATAGGTTCACAAAGGCGCCGCAAGGAGCGCTAGAGGGACTGTATCCGGTTCCTGCGTTAGATCAAAATACAATAATATGAGGATTTTGTATTTATTACGTAGTGTAGTAGGTACCATGTGTAAACATAACTCTGGAAGCAAATTAATAATTTATCAGTTACTCATTACAAAATTAAAAGAGAACTATTCATATTTTTATTTTATTTATGTAGGATATTTTAAGCAAATTGTTGTGGAAAGCAGTCTACACTACCCAAATTCTGAGGAAAGTGCTTAGTTATGCAGCTCCTGCGTGACGGACTTTTGTTTTTCTATATAGGCAAAGTGCAAACGATTATTTTTTTATTTATTTTTTTTTTGTAAATATTTAACCATTTTAGTGAGAAGAAAAAGTTCGCTTAAAATCTTAAAAACAGGTTATTGTAAATTTTTATTGTTGAAATAAAATTTTATTTAAAATCAAAATTCTTTCTCATTGAAACATTGTCATTATTTAGGAATCTGTATTCTGAGCATTTCAAAAACATCAGGAGTAAGGTCATTAACCTGCTTTGATGACTCAGTTCCTGCGCATGAGGCTTTTTGTGTAAGGACCTAAGGAATTAAGCTAACGAAGTTGAAGTCAAGGGAGAGTTTTCGAAAAATCTCTTTAATTATTTACCTAAGCAGGGAATAAAAATTACTTTTATTGTAATGTACAATATTCGTATGTTTCTATGTAAGTATATGTATATGAGCGTATGTTTCTGTTTATTTTGTCTTTTTGTAACGAATCTTGGTATAAGATACAACATATCCATTACAAAAGGCAGGAAGAATGCATTAATCAGCAAAACCGTTCATTCGAAACACACTCTTTAGACAAAATTAATAATTAAGTGCACATTAAATTATTTAATCATTTTTGTTTAGTTATGTTCTACTGAAACTCACAATATAAAATTCACAATTAATGAGAAGGCTGTTGTCTGTAAAAAAAAAAAGACCATAAAATATAATTTCAATGTTTCGATTGGAATTAAATGTTTACTACTTTATTGGTAAGCAAAATATAATTGATAGAGAATAATTTGTTCTAAAAGTACCTATTAATTATTCGAGACTACTTGATGGAAAAAACTCTGGAAACCAGCATTATCGGATCAAGATGTCTTTTCTATAATGTAAATGAGCTAGTTAGAACCCTTTATTCTAAAGAACTATAAACGTTTTTATTCAATCTTAAATTTGAAACTTCCCAGAAAGTAGAAAGATAATAAAAAAAAATCGTATTCCTTGGCGCCAATCAGGTTTTTCTAAGTTATTTAGATAAAAATTATAAATCAGATGCATGTCTCATTCCAATATACACTAAGGTCAAGGAACTTTCGTTTTAAGCCTGCCACAATGCAAATGCCAAAAGCACGAGATTATTAAGAAAAAAATAGTAAGAAAATAGACTAAGTTTGAACAGAAGGAAAAGACTAAATAAAAGTATAAATCAAAACATTACGAGTATAAGAAAAACACAATGATAGCTAATATAGGTTCTGTTATACAGATTTAAATAAATGTGCGATTGCAAACCTTCAATTCATGAAGCGTCGGTTTCATTTTCGAGTGGGAAGGTTGAGCCGAAACACACTTGTAAATGAGAGTTACATTTTTTAACATTTGAAAGTTGTAACTGCACGAATCTTAATTGCTAATAGCTTTGAATTTGCAACAGAATA
This sequence comes from Gonocerus acuteangulatus, assembly GCA_946811695.1. Taxonomy (NCBI): domain Eukaryota; kingdom Metazoa; phylum Arthropoda; class Insecta; order Hemiptera; family Coreidae; genus Gonocerus; species Gonocerus acuteangulatus. The sequence continues at coordinate 63,982,452 of OX328127.1, read as the reverse complement.
TCTGCTGAATACAAAGTGCATTTTGAGAGATTTTCGGCAAAAAAAGGTTTTTTTGGCAAAAGAGAACGTTTCTGCTGGCGATTTCTACGAAATATAATTCGCGAAACTGACACTTTCCTTTTTAAATGTTATATGTTAATAATCTAAACAATTAAAACTTCGAATAGGCCATAGTCGTATGACAAGTAGCATTGAAAAATAACCTCCCCCTCTATATGAACCATGCTCTCAAATTTTAGAGATGTTCAATATAATAGAGGAATGTCGGGAATTCGAAACAATGTTCAGGCAACTAAGTATGCCTCGAAATGAAACAGAGGCGCTTAAATAGTGTCAGGAAACTATAGAAAAAAAGATCCAAGTCCTAAAAAGAACTGCGGTGTATATAAAATGCTTCAAATGATCATGAATAAATAAAAAATAATAATACGAGAAAAGATAAAAAATTAAGAAAGAAGAATAAATAAAATAACTTCTCTTTGCAAGCGGAAAGGGATTTTACAAGTGCATTTTGTTGGTTTAGGTATGGGAACCTAATGAACAATATATTAACAACAGCAAACACAAACACAAATATTAAACAGACATGAATATATTCTAGGGCGTAATAACCTTGCAGTCACTCGCCCGAATAAATACGTAACCTACACCTACAATTTAAACAAAACTATTCAATTTAATTGTTTGTCCTAAATTATCTTATAGGCATACGGTGTGGTACAAAGTTAGAATTCTCCATCAAAAGTCATAAGTCTGATTGTTGTCTCATTCTAAAATAGAAGAGTTGGAAAAGAAATGCTAAAACAGCAAAGACCAATGCCGCAAGACCTATGGAGATCAAAAATGACGAAGGTATGAAAAATGATGACCGCAGATGGCGGAATATTGAAGACGTGTGAAGGCAAAAGGAAAGTACCACAGTAAGACAAAAAACTAATAAAGCTATTTTATAAAGATAGCAATTCATGTTTGTGTGTACAAACCTCACACACAAGAAGAGAGGGGTTTGGTTTTCTTTTGAAGGATGAACCCTCTGCACCGAAAGCCTTCTTCGCAATCTCTACGGAATGGCGGAACATACCTTCAGCGAAATTTAATATCCTCTTGTAACAATTTTAGATAGAATTTGGGAATAACTCACTGTTGAAGGAAGATATGGCTTGAAGTCGGGTGCTATGGCGTGCGCAGTGGCGAGCAGAAGAAGGAGCGACCACATCCCTCATGTTAGCCGTGTGTCGAGCGACTGGTCTGCCGTCTACTTTTCCTGTCTTCTAGTCGTCTCCCCTCTCCTCCTGTATCCGGTATCTCCTACCCTTCGGCTCTGACAAGACTATGGCAGTCTTGCTCCGACGCTTTAAGCCTTAAGCCTTCGGGCCGTGTGTTCATTCAAGAATACGTCATTACCAAGAGCTTAAATGGGAATTCATTGTTAGGCCTTCAGCGAAAACTTCATGTCTTAATTAGAAAGAAGACGTTGTGCTTGGAGGTTATTTCCAGTTTAGAAAGATGTTTGGAATTCATCCATTATTGGAACAAAACTCCATTACAACCAACCTCTTAATTTAATACAGTATTAAAGGAAAAATACATTAAAATGTATGGATTTAAATGAGTGATTTCTCTTTAATGGGAAAAAATCATGAAAATGACATCTAGGAAATAAAAACTGGTTTATTATATATGAAGACCCCAGAGGTCAAGGGGTCTAAGTAACAAACTCAATGTTTTAAGGAAAATGGAGCAAAGTTGAACATATCGTCGATTCAAATGCAAAGTATCGAATGTGAAAAATTGCATTTTTCTTTTTTAATCTATACTGATTGCTGTTGGCCTGATGTACGGCAAACTCTCGAATCTAAGTTCACTCAGTGAAAGGGAAAGTAACCACTGTCAAAAGATCGAATCTGCCGACTATTTGACTCTCCACAAGTAAAGTAATGAATAAAAGTATTTGTACTCTGAAAAGTGGCGATTTTCACATTCGATAGTTTGCATTTGTATCGACGATATGTGGTAATAGCAAAAACTAGATTTTTACAGTTCCGAGCATAATAGACGAATCCTCAGGCCCTCCGCTGTTTGTTATCGATGATACATAATAGGTTACATCATCCAGTTAATGATTAATATGCAAAAGAATTGGAGAATCCGCACATATACCCCTTAATTTCCTTCTGGGCTTACTATAAAGAAACAATATTCACAAGCTAGGCGGCAGCAACTGTCAAGAAAATCTCTTGGATCTCTTTACCACACACAAGATTACGGTGTTTACAACCCATACCTGTATATAACTCGTTTTTCCCAAAATTTCACTTTGACCCCTTGACTTCTGGGGCCCTCATATAATTCATTTCTTGTCATATGTTTTTTTTTTTTTTTTTTAAATCAATTCCCGCAAAATTAAGATATTTCCCACCAACAGTTCCTCCAGAAATCAGTTTCCGGTCAAGTGACCGATGATGTTAATTCCGTTACACTTTTGCGTCAAACATGACGTTTGGCCAAAATTTGGATACCCCAGCCGTATGACAATTTCATGTAAGGTCTAAGCCATAGAATTTTAATCAGTAATGAAAAGGTAAATTAAGGCCAAATAAGGTAAATTATATGAAAACAAAGCAAATTATCCCGATCTAACTAAATTTATTATTTCCATCGACAAATTCTACCACATAATATCCATCCAAAGTTCTAGAATCCTAATCAAATCAGAGTTGGAGATATTACTCATTCAATATGATATCCGGCATACATTTGATCATAAGACGCCCCGGCCCGTTTGCCATAAATGTTCAGGAGTGAACACTCTTTGAAAACAGTTGTTGGGTCAATTCCCACTGGGGGTGGTGAATGTCGAAGCCATTTATAAAGGCACTTAATTTTAACATTTTCAGCAAAGTCAACTCGCCAGATTAGGGTTGAACAGAGATCATCACGTTTCATTACCTGGAGCGTTGTCAATTACAAGGCTTTATATATCGTGACATGTTGAACCATCGTAAGGAGGCAAAGCTTCATAGTGTCATATTTATCCTAAGCCATACAATGTTATTGCGTTATAAGGCTAAGAGAAGGTTAATCTTCACGGATTTTAATTTATTAAACCTCTGAATATTAAGGCCTAGCTTACACGAGCTTATTACTTGTCCCTCTCACTAAGCTGGCTTAGTGGAAAGTACTCGTTCACATGTTGGTGTACAAGCAGTGTTCAGTACGGCCCGACACAACGGTCCATCTTGACACTCTCATTAAGCTAGGCCCTGCTAATGGCAAGTAATAATCTCGTGTAAACGTAAGCTATTAGAATAAGTTTTTATTCCAGACACTAAGCCACAAGACTGAAAATATAAAAATATTTCCAATATAAACGTAATTGGACTGAATTCCTATGTCATTGAACAAGGATCATGAAAATAATTCGGAAGGATTGAAAACGGATTGAAGATTCGGAGGAAATTGTTTTGTTTTTTTAGGATCGTAAAAGTACTAGAAAGGACGCAAATCAATAAAGGTATTTGGAAAAAATTAAAGAATATTGTTCTTTACAATTTCCTTCTTATTTTTTCATAGTTATGAATTCTGGAATATAATATTATCATTTTGCAAGTGTTTTGATAATTTATTTCTATGGAGACTATTGAGATGTTTGCCGATGGGCAAGAAATTGCTAATTTCAGGAATGATTAAAAATCGAAGACACCCCCGTGTCAATCGTAGACCTAAGGTTACATCAATAGTAGGCCGAGCAAAGAGGACGAGTCACAACTAGATGGATTCTGCTCTGTGAATTTTAAGAGGGGTTGGTGAAGAAATATCCACATTTTTTCACTAAGTTTATGAAAGAATAAGCCCATATCTTGCATCCATCCTGACCTCAGTCTTCCGCCCTCCAGAAAGCTCACCATGATGGTTAGTGGGTTTACTTTCGAAAACTTATCAACGCTATCACTTTGCATACAATATTTTCCTTTTTTTGCGCCTACTTTTCTTTATTTTTCTTTTCTTCCTACGACTTTTAGCATGGATGTTGCTCAGACGCTCACTCCCACCCACCAAGGAGTAGCTGTTACTTTCCCACCATTCAATATTTCTTCTACCTATCCTACTTTGTGAATTTGCATAGTGTAAGTGACGTCCCTATATTCTCACCTCCCATGGTTTATTTTATTCCATTTATACACCACTGATTATTATGCTCCTATATGTATAAACATTCTGAAGGACTGTAGCTATTCAGTTTACACAATTGTTAAGAATTACTAGAAATAATAAATTTTTTTCTCGTACATAGCATAGATTCAACGTTATCTTTCCGTTTCATACATTATAGACACCAAATCCACTCTTTCAAAAATATACCTGCCTCTCTGTCAATATGTCCAATGATATTTTGTCAGCTATTGGCTTCCCCGTGGCTAATGGTTGGCCTTTGAAATTCTTTCTAATTGTGCTTTAATTAAAATATAAGCTGTTAATAAAACCAAAATATTAAGTAGAACTAACTATATTTTGACAACAGCAACTGACATATGCCTTGAGACTCTGATGAGAAACGTACCTATTTCAAAATCGATCCCACATTTCTATATCACGCAGCCGAGCGTTTTAACGTTCAAGTACTACAAGGACATAAGAGAAATACTAATTTTAATTCTTAAGCCAATAGGGGGGGGGGGGTAAAGGTATTGAAATTTTCCTTGGAGAGTCACGGTTTCGCAACTATTAAAATAAAAACATTGAGCTCAGTCAGTTGTCAGGTGGCTTTAATTGTAATCTTATAGTGATTGTTGCGAAGCCCCGACTTTCGTAAGCCCCTTGATGAATTGTGAATTGAATACTTCGATTTCATTTATTTTCTGGTAAATCCTTAATTTTTGCTCACTTTTTGTAAAGTTACGGGAGAAAAAATAGTAAAACCGGAAAATTTATTTGGCTTCGGTCAGGGAGAAAACATCCGCAAGATATATCTATGTTACATTTAGGTTTCTTCGCACGTAGACATAAAGAGTAAACCACCTCGCTGTGAAGTTGATATCTATGTAACATTGGCGTATATAATGGGTGGGCTGAGGGGACTGCAGCCCCCCCCCCCCGAAATTTTGATTTGATGGTAAAAACTTGTCGTAAAACCCTTAAAAATAAATTAAATAAGATCACTTAGTTCATGAAAAATATTTTATTTTACGTGTAATAGCGTTTTAGTTGCCTAAAACTATTCCAAGCTCTAAATTTTTAGTATTCCATACCCCGGAAATGGTCTCAGCCCCCCCCCCCCCCCGAAATTATTTTCTATATACGCCCATGCTATTAAACATTATTTCGTTTAAAGCCTTCTGCTCAAATTCAGGAACATAAATATGCTTTAGGTCAACCCAAAAAACCTATGTAATGTGCATATCGTCTTTTTTTTCTTACATGGGCGCCACGCATGCGCGAACGCCAGCGGGCATTGTTTGTAACGCTTAGTTCCAACCGAGAAACCTATGTGCTATACTGTATGACATACAGACTTCTTTTTCGTACATGGCCACTGCACATGCGCGAACGCCAGCGGACACTTCAGTCTTTAGTCACCGCTAAAGCATATTTATGCTAAAAAGCTCTAATTTTCTTTATAAAACGTCATCGATGTTTCACCAGCTAGTCATTCTTACCATAATATATTCTATTCTTATAGTATATAATAATAGCCACTTTGAAGAAAAACACGTCGTTTTTGAAGCCAAAAAACACGCTTGAAGTTCAAGCCGAAACGTCGGCACAATAAAACCATTTTTATGATAAAATGTAGTTTTATTAAGTAGCAGTGACCGAACCCCGACAATCCCTACCTTGCATCATCAACGGTCAACGATCTCCTCTCAATGAATTACACGTCGTTTTTTTTTAGTTTTATATAGTATGTAATGTATAAGCCCCTGAACTTAATTATTGAAAAGTAAATGAAGTGCCCGAACGATAAGTCACAAATTGGTGTACGGCGCATGAGTAATAATCGTGCAATAGACTAATTTGTTCGCGTTTGTATTTTTTTTTTCAATTTAGCCAGCAATGGAATTTTTTTTTGAGGTGGGTCAGTTGAATCGGAAAGACAAACCTTGAAAAATATTTGTAAACAAAAAGATATTAACTAGCTTTGGAATGGCTATTGAAACCATTTCTTTTTTGTCACCTGTCACGTTTGTCAATATTCCAACCGCAGCGAAAGTCTCTTCTCGCCAACCGGATTTTTTAGAGGCGTTCTCAGGGCTTTGCTTCCCACAATGGGCCTACAAGGCGTTCAGAAAAATATTGTTTTCTGCCTAACATGTTTTTTCTAAATACTCCGCGCCCCTGAGATGTTAATACTTTTGTCCTTGGCTACCATAAATGCCGTTCAATGGAAATTCTCATTCAAATGTAGATTGAATAGGTTTGACAGTCGTCCTCCAACTTGACGTAAATAGCAGCTCAAGGAAAGAAGTACAGATATTCTAGTATTATTGCTCTAACATTATTACAGATTTTAGTATGCTAACAAAAAAGGGGAAATAAAAATTGTACCAACGTTGAAGTGTACAAACGAAAAACCATAACGCAACGTTTTTTTTCGCGTCAATTTCGTCCATAAAGCAGTGTTCCTGTAGGCGATCTTGGCCGATTAACGAACTTGACCTTTTATTTATTTTTATTTTATTTTATTAATAGTTTATCGCAACAGTGACGACTAAACTAAGACAATATTAATAATTTATAAAAAAGTAGAAGTCGATTAGCTAAGTACCTAAGTAAGTATGCAATGCGTGTGATTAAATCAAGTTAATTCTGTGACATTTTTGTATTTCATTCAATAATATTTATTTCTATATATACTCTAGCTTTGTTAGATTTTGCCAAAATATTTTGTATTTTTAAGGAGCTGGAATATATCTGTTATATATTTGCTGTCATCGGAAAGTATTTCGTTCATGTTTTGTAATAAGTTTCTGTTTTATGTGATTATGCAGTCTGTCAGTAAGTGTCTAACAGTAAGTGCTGTATTGCCGTACAACCTCATGGCAGAACTACGGGCGACAGTGCAACATTGTCGCAGAAAGACGACAACGGCTGCAGAAAGATCGACCGTTTTTTTTTTTTAAATAGTGGCTGCAGAAAAAGTCAATAAAATTATTTTTTGCAGAAAAATTTTCTGTAGAAAGTAAAAAAAAAACTATTTTCTGCAGAAAAATTCTCTATTCCACAAATGGAGAATTTTTGCACTTCTTTATTTCCAATTATCCAATTCTTCAAGATTATCTCGCTCGTGGTTCATATTACACGCAACTTGAACCGTATGTGGCTGCAGAAAATTTTTGGGTTCCGTTGGAGAAAGATTTAAAAGGTTCTGCTTTGTGGCAGTACAGCAATAATGGTCTGTCTTGACACGTCATAAGATATGAGTGAGTCAATCGGGAATGGCCTATCATCAGGCAGCAGAGGACGACTTCTTCTCGTCTGTTACATCTGCTGCTTGAAGGCCATTCCCGAATTGTATCCGTAATCTCCATTATATTTGACCTTTTAAATTATACACAGCATTTTTGTACCACATTTTATCAAAATTGTACCATTTTTGAGCCTGCGAGAGAGCTAACAGACAAAACCACCGTTATTTTCGTTATGTATGGATTCTGAACCGTGAATATTTCTAGTCGGCACTTCCGGATTGAGTCATGAGGTCAACCTCATAGGCGGCTACCTCCCTCTGGAGTTAGGGAGGAATCGCGCTAAAAATGTTGTTGCTTTCATTACGAATTCACAGCACCATTCCATTACACATTCTTAATAGATTCTTGAAGTAACTGGCAGGAGTTGCTTCCCAACATTGCTTAAAACATTAACTTATATTTGCGACGTTTCGAACCTTTTTAGGTTCATCATCAGGCATCTACTTAAAAATAAAAGTAAAATGAAGAATAAGAAGGAAACTTCTCCTATGTCTAATAAAAATAAAAATAAAGAAGTTTCCTTCTTAGTCTTCATTTTACTTTTAGTTTATGTAGTTGCCTGATGATGAACCTAAACAGGTTCGAAACATCCCAAACAGTCCAGGCAACGAATGCTTAAAAACAGCTATAGGTGGACATTTTTGGAACACAATTTTGGACTTCGTAACTTTGTTTGGGCTGGATAGGAGGTAAACATATCAAAAGTCCTCGCCCGTAGCCTTTGTGCCGGGTGGGAGGGGAGGTTTAGAAGGTCCCATTTTTCGGGGTTTTGCTTATATCTCGGAAACCCTGCGTCCTAGCGACATGACTACTCTATAAAAAATGAAAGCTGATTAAATTTCCTACAAGTTCTATCCAATAAAGGTTTTCGAGATATCTTTAGTGTACGAAATATCCGATCTTGAAACTCTGTCATTTTGGAAAAAAAAAAAAAAAAAAAAAACACTTTTTGCTCTTTTTGACTGGATAACTCTTTAACGATAAACCCAAAAAATAAATGCCGTTTATAGGGTTGTAGAGCATTACAATCCCTTCAAGAATATATATAACTTTACTATTTTATGTATATTCCTTCAAACGTTAAATAATAATAATAATAAAATAGTAAAGTAATATATATTATTGAAGCGAATGGAATGCTATACAACCCTATAGCCGACATTTATTTTTTGGGTTCGTCGTTGAAGAGATATCCGGTCGAGAATAGAAAAAAGTGTGTTTTTCCCCAAAATGACAGACTTTCAAGACCGGATATTTCGAAAACTAAAGATATCTCGAAAAACTTTATTGATTAGAACTTGTGGGAAATTTAATCAGCTTTCATTTGCTATAGAATAGTCATGTCGCTAGGACGCAGGGTTTCCGAGATATAAGGGAAAACCCGAAAAATGGGAACTTCTAAACCCCCCTCCCTCCCCCGGCACAAAGGCTACGGGTGAGGACTATGTTGACCTCCTAATGAGCCAAAACAAAGTTATGAAGTTAAAAATTGTGTTCCAAACATTTTCATCTATAAATCTTAGTTTCCTGGACTATCAGTCGCTAAATTTCTGATTTCACAATGAACACTGAAATTATTTTTACGTTTGAAGGAAAATACATAAAATAGCAAAGTAATATATATTATTGAAGGGAATGCTATACTCCACAACCCTATAACCGTTATTTATTTTTTGGGTTCATTGTTGAAGAGATATTCGGTCAAAACGGGGAAAAAATATGCAGCAAAAGTGTTTTTCCCCAAAATGACGGACTTTCAAGAGCGGATATTTCGAAACCTAAAGATATCTCGAAAAACTTTATTGATTAGAACTTGTAGGAAATTTAATCAGCTTTCATTTGTTATGGAATAGTCATGACGCTAGGACGCAGGGTTTCCGAGATATAAGCGAAAACTCGAAAAATGGGACCTTTTAACCCCCCCCCGTCCCCGCCAGCACAAACGCTACGGGCGAGGACTTTTGATATGTTCACCTCCTATCCAGCCCCAAAAAAGTTACGAAGTCAAAAATTTTGTTCCAAGAATTTCCATCTATAACTGTTCGTTGACGACTGAAATATAAGTTAATGTTTTTAACAATTTTGGGGGGCATCTCCTGACAGTTACTTCAAGAATCCATTGATCCTGCACCCTCACCTATTCTTAATTGTTTTTCTTTGGTAAAATAAATTTTAAACTACTTAGAATATTTTTATCCATGATGGGATTTTCTTTGTTAACTGTTCCAATTCCTGGAATAGAACCTCCATAGATAAATGTTAACAAGGGCAGTTCCTGGAAGTCAGGCTTCTATTCTACTAAGAAAATGGAAGCAACCAAAATTTACTTTTTTCATTACAAAACACCTTCAAGTGATAATAAAATTCCCAAGGTACAAAAAAGAAAATATCTTGTCTAAAAATTGTACAACTTTAGATTGTGAACACATAATTTATGGGTCCTCTTTATTGAGTTTAATTTCCTTGTAAAATTTTTCATATTTTATGGCATTTTTAAATCACTCAAGGTGATTTTTTCTACCTACTCATTTTTACATGCTCATGATTGCCTACGATTTACTTGTGAATATTCTATTTTATTCAGAAGTGGCCTTTAAAACCAGTTATTAATTTTTCCATTTTTTATTTTTGTTTTTTCATTTTCATTTTACTAAATGTTTCATTGGCTGATTGCTACCTCTTTAGGAACTCCAGCTTTTAGACAAAGTCAAGAAATTTTAAAAAATTCATATTTCTCTTTACTCACTCCCTCTGCTCACAAATTCCAATACTAACAGTCTTCCAAGTACCAAGGCATCATTTACATCTGCCTCTTATCTTCTATAAGGCACAAGGCACTTTTCTAAAAAAAAAGTTAATGTAATTTATTTCACAATAGGTCATATATGTTTAATTCTGATCATCCACAATTGAATGGTGATACTCATGGTGACAGTCATTCTAGACCTCTGCCAAAAGATTTTTTTTTTTTTTAATTCACTTAATGAAGATACTTTTTACTTTTTTGTTGTTGTTACTGCTTATTTTGTTTGTTGTTTTTTCTCTTATTATTTAATAATAATTATTTATGATAGATAGATGCAGAAAGGAAAATTTTTATTGTTTATAATTTTTTTTTATGAAATGAATGTCGACACAAAAGATTCTATAATAATAAACAATATGTGTTTTATTATAATCTACATTACTTTGTGCAAAAAAAATATTAATTTTTTGTAGAAACAGTTTAATCAAAATTTGTGTTTTCAATACAATTTCATGGAACATGCCCCCAAAATATTTTATTCATCTACTCTAATTATAAATATAAATTAGCAAATATTATTTATTATTTATCTGGGTGTCCATTTATAGGTAGCAGTTTGGAATTTTGTGTTAGTTATAGAAGACTTGCAAAGATTTAACTAGGACATTGCCTATTATTTCACAAGAAGTAAAGTTCTTGTTTTTCTTCAATTTATTCTTGTTTTAAATTATTTCTTTACTTTCTTCGGTAGTTTGGTAATTTATATTGTTTTTAGGGTCATCTCCAATATGAATATTTTAGAATTAAAATGCTTATACTCCAAAGAAGGTCTTAGTGTTACTCCATAATGATAAAGGCTACTAACATTTTGGAAGAATCAACTCATTATCTAAAAAGGAATAAATGTAGCACTGAACAATTTGATAGAAGAAACTTTTTGAGGTTAAGCTTCACTACTGTGCATACAACTTTAGTACAACGTGAAGCCAACAAATTATTAGTAGAATACTAAATATCACTTACTGCAGAAAAAATACTACATCGCCTATTACAATCCTGAAATGGTATAAAGATATCTAACATGTCTCTCTAATAGAAGCAAAGTTCGAAATACCTTTAAAATATATGTCCTTAATATTTTACACTTAATTTAGTTGATGAAGGAAGAAAGGAAAGGTTCAATGAAAAAAAAAAAAAAAAAAAATTACCTCCAAGGACTACCAAAAATGTTGTCATTGGAAGTGAACCATAATTACTCCATATGATTTCAAAAGATATAATCAACCTAGGTGATACATAATTTCTTGAAATAGTACAATCAATTAGTAACATCAAATTATTATTGGGTGGCTTCAAAGCTTTTAATCTACTTATCATTTGTTATTATTCTTGCTTCATTTCATGAAATGTCGCTGATTGCAGGCGAGTTTTCTTTAATCATTCCTTGATCAGTCAGTGTCCTTAATACCATAAAAAAGGATACCATTGATCGCACAAACTGAAAATAAATTTGACAAAGTGAGTAAATTGACAATAACTTCTTAAACCTTAGAGTGCATACCATCTTACCTCAACAAATGTTTCATATTGCAAGAAGTACATCCTCCATGCACTTAGTTTGACAGGTTTAATACATCCACCGCCCATCATGATATGCACAGATCTTCGAAAAGATATTGATCTGTCTACCCAATTAACTCCATACACTTCGATCATAAGACTTTCTTGCTAAAATATTGGAATTAATAATAATTATGAAAAATAGTCATTTTTGTAAAGCTATAGGTAATGCTTGTAGAAAAGGTGCTCCTGTGCATATTGGATTAGTTTGCATAAAGCTTGGACGCAATCATAATATATCCACACGTAGAGAACACAATAAAATAAAAAGTTGGAGAGTTCAATACTTAACATATATTTAAGTTGAACACAATCAATGTTTCCATCTTTCAAGAAAGACGATAAATATCTTTATTAAATAATGTTGTGTGGGTGATATCGTCGATATAAATGCAAAGTATCAAATGTGAAAAAACCCATTTTTCATTTTCAATTTTTCTGATTGCTGTTGGACCGATGTCAGTTGTAGCAAACTCTCGAAAATTAATTAAAAATAATTATCAATTACCGAAAATCAAACTAACCAATGTGCATTAAGTATAATTACAATATATCATATAATAAAATATATATAAAGTCATCTATAAAGTACCAACCATTTTTCACATTCGATACTTTGCATTTGTGTCGACGATATCTTAACCTTATTAAAGTAATTCACTTGCATTGTAGTAGCATTTACATTTTTATACTTTATAGGCTTGGGTTGCTGGGGCAACCCAGTTTATGAGCTCATCCTATTTCCTTCAAGAGTTTTGAAATTTCTGGAAGAAACCTGGGTGATAATGTCACTGTTTCAGCTATGTGCAGATATCCAGATGAAACCCTGACTATAATTTACAATTACGTTATATACATAACATCTTATACCAGAACATTTCTTCTTATGGGCAAAAACATTGAAAAACTATGTTACTCTTGTTTGTTATCCCCCCCCCCTCTTTGATTAATTTCATATTTGTTTTGTTGTTTGATTTATAAAGTTATATCCTATTTTATTTATTTTTTTCATTTTTTTACTATTATTTATTTTTTATTCTTTTCTTTTTACTTTCTCCCCTCTTCTTATTTTTTTTATATTGAAATATTTACTATATTTTTACCCCCCCCCCCCTACACTGCTATGTAAATTTATTTCTTATTCATAAGGGAAAAAGTCCCAGAATGAAGTATTTTTTTTTTCTTAATTTTTATTTCATTTCATTTAATTTATTTTATCATTAGAAATTCATTTTGCATGGAGTTACTTCTTAGTAGTGTTAGGTTTGTTCATAACTTTCATATAACCCCATATTCCTAGGATGTTAAAGAAAAAAAAATAGCTCAATTTCAGATTGATAATGCCTATGTCCTTGAGGAAGGTGAATAAAAGCCATCAAAAGCCATGCGATAAGTCATTACTATATCAGGAAAAAAAGGTAAGCGGATAGAAAGACTTTCTCATTATCTTGTGGGTAATATAAAGTCTATTAATCCCCTGTAACACCACCATCGTCAAAGATTTCCCCAGCATTTATTCAAAAACCCATAAAATCTGCTGGCATATTAATATTCCTGTGTTTCAAATACCACTCTATGCTGGGGAATCTCGCTCTATTTGTGTATGGCCATTTTTCCAAATATTTGCTTTCATTTCCGACTATATATACAGCTAAATACTTAAAGACAATACTCGTAATCACATATCTATTTTGAGAAATGGATCAATAAAATTATTTTATTTTAATTGTTACAATGAGATAAATGGGATTCCAGAAAACGGCTTTAAATACTTGCAAACTTATTTGCAGTAAGTAAGCAAAGTTTGTGACCTCAACGTTTCTTTCTATACTAGATGGCAAATTTTTTTCTATTTTATAGGCAGTATATCCACTATATTGGGGCGAGGTTAGCTCAGTGGTAGAGAACTCGACTAATGAACTGGAGGACCCAGGTTCAAAACCCGAGCGTGCACTAAAGATTTTTTCTTCTAGTGTCATTGTTCGAGGGTTGGATTTGGGGTCCCAGATCGTCCCTAGGCTCACCCAGCCATAAATTAATTAATTAATGGGTACCTGCAAAGGGAAAAATCAGACGGCCGGAGCATAGTACTGACCCCACTATCTCCCCAGTGTGCCTTATTGTCAAGAAACAGATAGCTCTACAGTATCTGCCCCTCTGGGCCCTTAGTGGCCTGTTTCGGGACTTCTTTTTTATATCCACTATATATGTATACAAGCCCTTAACATTTTTTTGCATTCAATTTTCCACACTTATTTTTTCTTTCTTATACGTTTATTGTACTTGTTCTCATTAATATCTTATAAGCTCTACATACAATACACCATTCTTCCTTTTGTCTGTATAGGGAAGAACTTGTCTTGAAAGCCCTCTAAAAGTTTTTTATGATTAAATAGTAATCATTGAATAAATTTTCATCTGGTGGAGTTTATTATCAAGCAATAACATTCAAGGTAATAAACAGGACCAATAAAAACTTTTGCATTGAGGCAGATTGCCGCAACCAGAGTGCTTGGTTTGTGGATAACAAAACATTATAAAATATAAGGCTTGTTTTCCGCTTTTTTTTTTTTCAAATCATTTTTTTATTTTAGCAATATTTTTGAATACCTATAATTTTAGAAATTTGCTAATTAGATCGACTATGTAACTAAATACACTTGCTAATACTGTTTATTCTACGAGAATATTTGTTTAAATTTGAAGAATATATTAGAGCATAAGAAGAATAATCATACCTGATTTATTAACAGCTGTCCAAACAAACTGTTCAAATATTGGTGAACAAAACAGTAACCAACAAATGTAACCATTTTTATTTGTTCCAGAACTCCTTTGGCTTCCTGAAAGTAATATGGTAGTGTATATAGTACCCTACTGTTTATTACAGAAAGAATAATAAATTAAATATTGTTGAATTCTAATCAAACACATTACAATTTAGTTGTGTTGGTAGACATGGAGATGGGGTCCATCTTGTACTGATTGTACTTAGTTGTATCTGTAATGTTACCTTTCCTTTATTAAAAGTATTTTAAGATGTATTGGGAGTTTGTCATTAATGCATTGGTGAGTTACTCCTATAAGTATAAACCCTACAAATTATTTACATTTTTCCTTCAATCCTTTCTCATATTAAATCAAAGTGTTTATCGAAATTGGTTGAAAATTCAGGATTGAAGTAGTAGTTTTACTGTAATCTGTTTTAAGTCAGGCTACTAATTATTATTAAAACTGAAACACCCAAAGACAAATCTTTGTCTCCAAGGTGTGTTACATTTATATGAAATTGGATAAGCTATCACTTAATGATTAAAATAAACAATAATATTTATTATATTTAAATCATAACTTCTCAAGAGCCAAATGAAGGCTTCAGAATGAAAGTGATTTAAGTCAAGATAAGCCGCATAAGTGCTGTTTCTAACAACGAATGAAATACTTTGGATGAAAGTCTAAGTTTGTAAAAAATAGGTAACAGATAGAATCATCAAAGCTCTTAAAAAACAAAGCCGTCCTCCATTGCTCAACTTGCAATTGTTAGTGTTGATATTCAATGTTCATTCCTCGTTGCATCCTGTTGGGCATTGGACCTCTTTGTAGTCAACATGTCCAGTCCTTCTTGAGTGAGTTGTGTTGTAAGTGCTCCTAATATATGAGGTGTTCCATGTGATGGCTTATTTTATTTCTCCCATTTATTAAATCGACTTTTGAAGTAGGCTGTAGTGTTTAATTTTTTTTTTTTTTTTTTTTTTTTTTAACGGTGCATCTACTGCTATGGTCATTAGCACCTGTAGTGTTTAATGTTGTTACTATTATACTACCTAGCCAATAGTCATCATATTTAGTTAAATACATTTTAATAAACTTTAGTGTAGATAATACACAAGTATATTCTTTATATTTCATTCTTCTCATGAAGTTTTATTTTTCAAATACAAGTGTTATATACTTCTCTTGAAGTCAGAAATGAATATATTGTGCCCAAAATGTGAAATCGTCTGATAAAACAATACAGAATTTATTTGGCATTTAAAGTGATAAATATAATTTAGAATCTTGGTGATTCATTCTGGTTTCAAAAATAAACTTAATATTTTTGTAACAGTATTTTAGAACTCTTGTTAGAGCATAGGGACAGTTAAATATAATTAATTTATCAACAGAATTGCTAATATTACAAACGCAAAACCTAATATCCTTAAAATTTAGCTCTGACTGTCTTACACCACTAGCGTCCTCTAATTCTAAAAAGAGAATGCAATTTCTTTTAAATTGTATTGGTACCTACTGACTGAATTTTAGTACTATTATAAAGCATTCCTAAAATTATCGAGATTTTAACAGAAATTTAATTATAAATTTTATGTATTGTAGCATTTCATTAGAATAGAAACATATTTTAAATGTACCGTGAAGTAAATAATGTGTTAACTATTAATAAAGCAGATATTCTTACTGATGTTTGAAGCATCGCAAAACTTAGTGAAATTATTGCATGCAAAACATCTGCACATATCATTGATCGGAAAACGACATCCAACTCCTTCAGAAAGCTTAAAAAAGAAAAGAAAAAAAA
Source organism: Gonocerus acuteangulatus (assembly GCA_946811695.1). Classification (NCBI taxonomy): domain Eukaryota; kingdom Metazoa; phylum Arthropoda; class Insecta; order Hemiptera; family Coreidae; genus Gonocerus; species Gonocerus acuteangulatus. The sequence goes on along the minus strand of OX328127.1, from coordinate 63,966,038 downwards.
AGTAATCCAATAAATAATCAATGATAAGTTATTTAACTACATTACCTGATTTTCAAAGACAATTTCCTTAAATACCAGCACAAAAGATATTTAATTAATTTACTTTGCTATAGATTGATATCAAATATTCTAGTAAATAAAACGCATTTGCTATGAACAAGTACTATAAGTTGGGAGTGGGAAATATTAAATTCAACTGTATATATTTGATCAATTTTGTGTGTTATTATATATATATATATATATATATATATATATATATATATATATATTACAAATATTATTCAATAAAGATTTTATATAAGGAAAAGTAGGATTTTTCTTACTGTAATATTTTTGCATGGTGTTGTACACATTTTTTGAACCCGTTGTGTCTTGCTTCTTCAACAGATTCATACCCTAAAAAATCCACATATACAGAAGAAGATTAATTTAAAATTCAATTCTTTTAATTTCTTATAACCTAATTTTTTTAAAGATAATTATACAAGCACTAAATACTAAATCATTGAAATCTCTCTGTCTCTCTCTCTCTCTCTCTCTCTCTCTCTCTCTCTCTATATATATATATATATATATATATATATATATATATATATATATATGAATATGTAATCATATTCATATGTATATACTTTTTGTTTTAGCGCGGTTCCTCCCTCCCCCATAGGGAGGAACCCCGCTTATAAGGTTGATACAATGAAACGATCCGGAAGTGCCGACTAGAAAATTTTGCGTTTCAGAACCCCTAGAAACCGAAAATAACGGTGGTTCAAATTTGTATATATATATATATGTATATATTTATTTATATATATATATATATATATATATATTTGTCTGTTCGCTCTCTAAATAGAAGACGAATGGTCCGATTTTGATGAAATTTGGTACAAAAATCTGTCGTCCAATTTGAAAGGTCAAGTTCGTTAACCAGCAAAATCCGCCCACTGGAAGATGGCGTTTGGGGCGAAATTCGCGCAGAAAAAATCGTAACGCTTACGTTTTTGAGTTCATAAGCTTGTAAGTACTCGTTTTATAGGCTTCTTGGGCTAGGAAAACGAATGAAACCATTTTCAAGGCGATAGCTTTAACCGTTGTTGAGAAAATTGGAAAAATAGTTTTTGAATACCGTTTTTGGTTTGGGTACTTAGAATAACGGGATTCAGTTGAAACATTATCTGCATGTTCTACTTTCATTAAAACTAGTATGTTGAAAGTTATGTTACGTTTGGAGTTAAGGAAGGGTTAGAATAAAATATTTTATGAACAGACATGAAAAGTTTTGGAAACTTCGTATACTTTCATTAATATCTCGAACACGGTTGGGAAATCGTGGTAAGTGGATTGAAACTATTTGAAAGATTACTAAATTCTCTACAAAAATGATTCTAAAACTATTTTTGATTAGGTTATGTCAATCGGAGAAATAAGTGCTTAAAACTTCAAATATGTCTGTTTTGTTCTTATGAACGGGTTTTTGTCGTGCTTTTTGTCTCTTTCCCTTGGTTTTTTATTGCTTTTTATTTTTGTAATTTCTTATGTTGTATTTGTAAGGAAAATGTATGTGTGTGTAAAACAGGATAGGTAAAATGAGACCAATTTTCTGTTGTCAGAAATAATAAAAAGTTTTGGGAACTTCGTATAATTTCTTAATATCTCGAAAACGGTTGAAAATCTTGGGAAGCGAAAGGTTACCATTCGAAAGCTTACTAAATGGTCTACAAGAATGGTTTTAAAGAAAGTTTTGAATAAGCGATGTCAATCGGAGAAATAAGTGCTTAAAACTTTTAAGTAATTGATTTCGCTTATTCGAACTTTTCTTTTTGTCTGTTTTATTCCTTGTTATTTTTAAATTGCTTATAGTCAGATAATGTATTTGACAATAAAACAGATTAAGTAAAATAAGAAGATCAATTTATTGTTAGAAATGTAGCGTTTAAAGAGAGAGATCCCAAGGCTTTCCAAATGCCTCTGAGCGGAGGCCTTTCTGCCCGACTTATGGGAGAGCTGACCCATACAGGTATGATTGTAAATCAACAAAGACCTTTCAAGACTGGTTTGTTTGAGATTTCATTTGGATAGCTGTTTCGCTATTGATCTAAACAAAGTAATAACTTTTTCTATTCTATGCCTTCATAAACACTAGAGATAAGAACGGAACCGCGCTAAGATGACGCAGTTCCTGCGAATCGGACTTTTTTTGTGTGGGGTTCATTTAATATCTCGATAACGGTTGGGAAATCGTGGTAAGTGGAAGGTGACTATTCGAATGCTTACTAAATTCTGTACTAAAAATGTTCTGAAGCAATATTCGATGGGGCAACGTCAATCAGAGATATAAGGGCTTAAAACTTAAAAAGTGTTAAAAAAGTCTGTTGAAACGGTTTTTCTCTGTGTTTATCTCACTTTTTAATTGGTTGTTTTTTTTTTTTTTTTGTTTTAAATTGCATTTATCAGTAAAATTAGTATTGTAGTAAAATAAGCTAAGAAACGGTGAAAGGTATCGGTAATATGTTTGGAGTGGCTGTGGTAATCAAGATGGCTCTGGCTAATCATGATGACGTGTACATAGTTTGTTTTGAATTCTCCTATCTATATAACCTTCCTCATAGCCTCCAACTGAAGTTATTGTTATTTTTTTTTTTATAGAAAGATTTAACCCACGACAGAATGGAATTTTATTCGCCATGAAGCACATATTTACAGTTGATTATAACAGTAAAACGAATTTGCTAGTAAAACAAGATACTGAAAATGACAACGAATTTTTGGTTGTTTAGAATAGAGCCTTCTCTGCAGTAGTCGAAGAGTAAGTATGTTTTCAGTACATAATTGCATTGAGAGTTTAAGAATTATCCGCTTCTTCGAGATGTACGTAACCGCGCTAAGATGACGCAGTTCCTGCGAGTCGGACATTTAAATATTATTTGAGTGACATAAGACGTTTCAATATACATTATAAATCATTAAATGATTCTTTTGAAGGAGTAAACTACCTGTGAATTTAATTTTAATTCTAACGACTGTCAATAAAATAAATTATTTTCTAATTCAATAATGTTCTGTTTATTTTTTATTTATTAAATTATTTGTGCTAATGACCTCAGCAGTAGATGCACCAAAAGAAATGGGGGGGGGGGGAAAGGAATTAAATTATTTATTTTGTTTTTTAGTTTAATATTTTTTTTTTGTAAATGTATATATTTTTTCCCCTTAACCATTTGTAAAAACTTTGTTTCTATAGGGCAGCAGCCCCCCCCCCTTATATGCGCCCATGGCACTTCCGGATTTCGCCATACAGTCGACACGATAGCGGGCCGCCCCAATGGAGGAAGGAGGGAAACGAGCTTACAATGAATCTTTTATTCAAAGTCTTTGGGCCCAAAATTTGCTTAGTCCCTCTTTCGAGGAAGCAATCCTTTCATTCTTGAAAGGTGACAAATTCACAACTACTCCGCCTGACAGTCCCCAACTGCATATCATTTGTCACATAAGGCCTTCTTTATGTGTGGCTTTGTACAAGAAAGGAGGTGAAACCAAAAATTAGTTCATTCAAACAGAACTATTTGTCCCAAAAACCTGTGGTTATGCGGCGGTTTCTATTATGAAGGAACACCTCTAAAAATTATAAATCCTAAAGGGGCCCTCACACTGGCAAAAATATTGCTCAAAAGTTTGAAGAAGTCGGTTCTGTGCAAAAATATTGCGAGTGTGATGAGGAATTTTGTGCAAAAAAGGGGTATTCAATATTTTGTAGGGCCTTTAAAACTTTTCTGAAATTTTAGAACATTTTTGCAGACCTCTCAAAATTTTGTAGCATGAGAGTGCTGTGTGAGGGAGCTGACAAAATATTGCGCAATTGTTTGAGTGTCATTTAGCGTGTGTGCGTTTAATATACATTTTTAAGTACTTAATATTCTTTTTTCATCTTTATTTTATCCTGTCTATTAAAAAATAAATCGATTTGGTTAAATATTTTGATTCAAAAATACTATATATGTATTTGTGAAATACCACTCTCTCACTCACTGACCTATCATCGCCCAGCCCAAACCACACGACTGAAAAATTTGAAATTTTGTATGGACACTCCCTATAGAACGTTGACACTAGCTAAGAAAGGATTTTTTGATATTCGAATTTTTAAGTATTTTTAGAGGGGTTTAAAGTTTTAGTTGGTTAGAGCATGCACGCCTAGGTTGCTAGGACGATAACAGAACAGCTGTTACCGTACTGTATCTATTTCATAGTATTATTTTCAATTGAGGTTAATTTCAACTATGATGGCAGACCTTGAATTACTAGAAATAAACTGTCCTTCATAGAGTTTACGCTATACCTGGTGATTGTCCATCCGAGGTAATAATATCCCGAACCACTTGACACAAAAAATTGAAATTTTGCACGGACAATCCATTTAGAATTTAAACAATCGCTAAGAATGTTTTCGTTTTTTTATATATTCTAATGTACTTTTAGTACTTCAAGTACTTTTAGGGGGGTTTGAATTATTAAGAAGTTCCTCGTCGGCTCAAAAATGGTCCGATTTTGATGACATTTGGTACAAAAATATTTCTTTTCATTTGAAAGGTCAAGTTCATTAACCAGCTGAATCCGTTTACTGGAACATGGTTTTTGGAGCTAAATTTGCGCGTAAAAATCGGAATGCTTACATTTTCGAGTCCTTATGCTTAAAAGTACTCGTTACATAGGTTCCTTAACGTAGGAAAACGAATGAAACCATTTTTAAAGCGATTTCTGTAACCGTTTACGAGAAAAAAATTTAGAAATACTTATACAAACTAATTTTGTACTGCTCAAAAACGATTATTGGTTCACTTGAAACTTAATCCTGGTATTTGACATTCATCTAAACTAAGATATTTAAACTTTGGTATCGTTTGGAGGTAATAAGTATACGGGGTAAAACAATTGTATTAATGATGATACAATGTTTTCGGATCTCAGTATATTTTCTAAAATATCTCGAAAACGCTTGGGAAATCATAGTATGTGGAAGGCGGCTATTCGAAAGGTTACTAAATTCTCTAGAAAAATGATTCTGTTGTATTATTCAGTGGGGCGATGTCAATCGAAGAGATAAGTGCTTAAAACTTCAAAGTTGTTAGTTTTATTCTATTCAACGTGTATTTGTCTCTGTTTACCTAACTTTTAAAGTGATTGTTGTATTTTTTTTTATACTCCCCAACGGAAACAAGCACGGTTACCACCACATAGTGTTTCCTGGGTAACTCTAAAGTCCCTGCAATAATAAGCTGTACAAAAGTATGTAGTAGCGATAATTTTGATCATACTTCATTTAACGCTATATAAAAACTAGTTATCGGTCGTGGTGAAGCATGGGTAGCCAGCTAGTAATATATATATATATGATATATAATAGTTGATAGTAATATATATATATATATATATATATATATACACAAAGGAAACAATGACCCAAGTGGTTGAACTGCCTTAAAAAAGATAATGTTCGTTATACAATTATAAAAATTTGTGCAATATATTTGTGCAGTGTGAGGGGCCCAAGACCATTCAATATTTTGTACAAAAATAAGCTCAATATTTGTGCTCAAAATTTTTAGAACATTTTATGCTGATGGATTTTGTTCAATAATTATCTTAAAATCGTTCAGCAAATGGACAAGATTCGTTCATTTATGAATAGATCATTTATAATAGACGAAAATCTATTCTTCTGAGAAGCTTCCTTCAAGCTCTGCTTCGATCAGTGGACAATTTCTAGGTCGTTTCGAAGTCAATGCCAAAGCCCACATAATATAGAATTCTGTCGCTATCAATTTTTCAGGAGAACAGAAAGGATTATTATTTTTTATTCGTATCTTTCTGTAGATTTTCATAATTGAAAATAAAAATGTTTATGCAAACCTACCAGTATTTAGGACACTAAGATTTTTTTTCAGCCAAGGGTGTACCATGGGTTCATATTTCATATTTCACCTTACATTTATAGGAAGGGTTATAACTAATGACCAGTTTGTAAAAATTTAAAAAAATCTTTCACGCAAGAGCTCCATAATTAAGCACATTTCTAGTGGTTATTTGACACCGCATTCCTAAAGTATGTATTTAAATAAATACTGGTGGCCCGGTGGCCGTCAGTTCTTAGACTTGTGCGCTCGCTGCCTAAGGTCGTGGGCTCGATTCTCACCAGGGTTGATAGATTTTCTTTCGAAAAAGAAAAGGTATTAGCCATATCCTAGAAAATGGTGATAGCCTGTAGAAACCCCGTCCCAAAAATCGTTGTCATGCATAAGTGGAGGTTAAAATTTAAATAAATACCAAATAGCTCTTGGAGGGCCGGTGGCCATGAGTGCTAAGGCGGGGTGGTTGTTTTATAGAAAATAGGAAAAGCATCAGCCTCGGCTAGAACAGGGTGGTAACCTATAGATAAACCGTCTTAAAATTTGTTGTCAATAATAAATGAACGTTAAAATTTAAAAAGTTAAATGAATACTTAATATATATATTTAATACTTAATTTTATTCTGGAGTAAACCTCAACTGATAATTGAGCAATTTTGATTTTTAGTACTTTCCTACAATGCTGTGTGTAATCATGTAAGCTATGTTTACAAAACTTGTGCCTCTTTATATACAGAGTTTCGTTGTAAATTCTAGTTTTTCACTTTTATAAAAAAAAAAACTGTTATAGATATGACCTTGAATATGGCTTCATTTGCCCCCCCCTACGTCAAATTACCTTAAAAAATTACCGGGAGCCTACAAATGCAGAGCGAATGTCGCCCAAAACATCGTTCCGGATTCTGATGTTTAATGAACTTGACCTTTCGTTTGATGAAGAGTATTTTTGTGTAAAATTTCATCAAAATCGGTATTTTTGCGCCAGCTACAGAGCGAATAGTAAAATATATAAATATAAAAATTTGAGCCACAGTTATTTTCGTGATCTATGATTATCGTGGGGTATTTTTCGTGAACATTTCTAGTCGGTACTTCTAGACGGTGTCATCGAGTCGAGGTCACAAATTACAAATAAAATATATCTGTCAATTAGACAAATGGACAAATTTTGTAATGTTTTCACTGTATACGACTTCTATGTTACGGTTTCATCAATACAAGAATATTAGTTTAGAAATAGTAATACAATTTCATTCTTTTAGAAACTCATAAAAATAAAGCTTACCGTCTGGCTTTATATCTTCAAGTCCAATTAATGACTTCTTTAAAATTTCAACTTGGCCATTTACAAAATAAATAATACTGAATAAAAATCCGTCACAAGCCATGTACACATGCGCACAGGATATTACACCTACAGCATGAATGACATAGAGTGTACAATAAACGACACCATTATTGTAGTCAAAAGGATACCAGACGTTGATCGGGAGGGGCATGTCGTGGATCGATGTCAAACCGCATAGATATTTAATAATAGGACAGAGTACCCAAAATGTAATGGTCACGAAGCCAATGGTCGCATGGAGGGCCGCCAAAGGAGCACTCCATTTCATCCAGGCGTCGGTAGTAAAATCCGCAAAACCGAAAAAAGGTTTGCGAGGAAACTCCTTATCGAGTCTCAGAACGAAATTTCTGAAATAATCGTGATTCGTTATGAAAAATCTGTACTTAAAGAATGCCGATGCTGTCAGCGTTAAAATATCTATGGCCTCACTTCTGTTCACCAGATCGGTTGTTTTCATTGTTTTCAACGTTAGGGCTACGCAAGTGATGCATATAGATATACTCAAGAACCAGTAATAAACGTAAACAAGAAAAGTTTTAATGCGAGTTTGACAATGAATGGGCCACATCAAAACGAGTTTTAGAAAGCAAACTTGTACGTAGACTATGGAATTCCTGTCAATATCTTTCTGTGTAACTATCATGGTATATGAGGATTTATCTTGGAAACATCAATAACTACAAAAAAAGTGCATGTTGCTTAAAAAAAAAACAGGATTTTATGAATGACCGGAGTAAGCAGTGCAACTGAATGATTCGCAAACAATTCCCGTCGGAACTATTCTCCGATAAACTGTCGATCTGAGTTTAATTTTTCCTATGATAACGAACGGTTTAACCCAAAGTTAGGGCATGTTACCGGCTATTATTGCTTCATATATTCCTCAACCCTCAATTTCGGGGGATTTTCGGGTTTGTATCTCGTTGTTAGCCAAAATGTCGATTAGTGGATACATACTGCATCGCTGGATTCACTCAAGATTGTAGCCCTTACGTAATAACCAACATTTGGAGTACACAGATTTGCAATGCAGACTCTTTAAATCAAGGGAAACATTAGTGATGAAAATTGCGTTTGATATCTCGGTATAATTCTACAAATCAATCATTAATTAACTTATATTGTTTTTGAGCTATGTTAGTACGTTTTCTTCATGGGGAGAAAACCCGCTTATAACGCAATCTGGAAGTGCCCTCTAGAAAATGTGACATTTCAGAACCCATAGATCACGTAAATGACAGATGTTCAAATATATATATATATATATATATATATATATATATATATATATATATATATATATATATACATAGAAAGAGAGAGATTTCTGTTCGCTCTCATGCTGCCCCCAAAAATGATTCGATTACGATCAATTTTGATATATAAATTCTTTGCCTGATTTGAAAGGTCAAGTTCGTTACCAGCGGAATCAGTCCATCTGAACATGAATAGAAAGAAAGAAATTTAAAAAAAAAAGAGAAAAGAAAAGAAGTACAGTATAGAAAAACAACCTGATTAGATAGTTTACGTTAAGGTTGAACGATATAAGGAATATTTTCGTTTTTCCGGACCTACAATTCATGAATAACAGAACTCCTTACAATCGATTTAGGAATGATGGAATATTCATTCCTCGGACGTTCGTCGCGATCCATATCAGCACATGTGGGATAACTACTGGCAAACTTGAACCTTTGTTCATCAATTAAATATGAATTACTGATAATTTCTTCAATATGCAGTTATTTATTTCTGATTTGGTCAATTAGACCAACTTTACACATCCAATAATCATTCAGAAGAGACTACCAAACGTTCGAAGTCATGGGCGTATATAGGAAATAAGTGCGGGGGGGGGATATAAGGGAGGTATGGAATACTAACAATCTAGAACTTGTAATAGTTAGCCAACTAAAACACTACTACACACACACACACACACAAAAAAGTCTGAACTAAGAGATCTTATTTAATTTTCTTTTAAGGTTTTTTCATTTTTACCGATTAAATCAAAATTTCGGAGGGCAAGGGGCTGCAGCCCCCCTTATATACGCCCATGTTCATAGTTGGGATTACCAAGATGGAGACAAATAGGGTTGGCCAAAGTAATTTAATAAAAAGTCCGATTCGCAGGAACTGCGTCATCTTAGCGCGGTTCCGTTCTTATCTCTAGTGTTTATGAAGGCATAGAATAGAAAAAGTTATTACTTTGTTTAGATCAATAGCGAAACAGCTATCCAAATGAAATCTCAAACAAACCAGTCTTGAAAGGTCTTTGTTGATTTACAATCATACCTGTATGGGTCAGCTCTCCCATAAGTCGGGCAGAAAGGCCTCCGCTCAGAGGCATTTGGAAAGCCTTGGGATCTCTCTCTTTAAACGCTACATTTCTAACAATAAATTGATCTTCTTATTTTACTTAATCTGTTTTATTGTCAAATACATTATCTGACTATAAGCAATTTAAAAATAACAAGGAATAAAACAGACAAAAAGAAAAGTTCGAATAAGCGAAATCAATTACTTAAAAGTTTTAAGCACTTATTTCTCCGATTGACATCGCTTATTCAAAACTTTCTTTAAAACCATTCTTGTAGACCATTTAGTAAGCTTTCGAATGGTAACCTTTCGCTTCCCAAGATTTTCAACCGTTTTCGAGATATTAAGAAATTATACGAAGTTCCCAAAACTTTTTATTATTTCTGACAACAGAAAATTGGTCTCATTTTACCTATCCTGTTTTACACACACATACATTTTCCTTACAAATACAACATAAGAAATTACAAAAATAAAAAGCAATAAAAAACCAAGGGAAAGAGACAAAAAGCACGACAAAAACCCGTTCATAAGAACAAAACAGACATATTTGAAGTTTTAAGCACTTATTTCTCCGATTGACATAACCTAATCAAAAATAGTTTTAGAATCATTTTTGTAGAGAATTTAGTAATCTTTCAAATAGTTTCAATCCACTTACCACGATTTCCCAACCGTGTTCGAGATATTAATGAAAGTATACGAAGTTTCCAAAACTTTTCATGTCTGTTCATAAAATATTTTATTCTAACCCTTCCTTAACTCCAAACGTAACATAACTTTCAACATACTAGTTTTAATGAAAGTAGAACATGCAGATAATGTTTCAACTGAATCCCGTTATTCTAAGTACCCAAACCAAAAACGGTATTCAAAAACTATTTTTCCAATTTTCTCAACAACGGTTAAAGCTATCGCCTTGAAAATGGTTTCATTCGTTTTCCTAGCCCAAGAAGCCTATAAAACGAGTACTTACAAGCTTATGAACTCAAAAACGTAAGCGTTACGATTTTTTCTGCGCGAATTTCGCCCCAAACGCCATCTTCCAGTGGGCGGATTTTGCTGGTTAACGAACTTGACCTTTCAAATTGGACGACAGATTTTTGTACCAAATTTCATCAAAATCGGACCATTCGTCTTCTATTTAGAGAGCGAACAGACAAATATATATATATATATATATATATATAAATAAATATATACATATATATATATATACAAATTTGAACCACCGTTATTTTCGGTTTCTAGGGGTTCTGAAACGCAAAATTTTCTAGTCGGCACTTCCGGATCGTTTCATTGTATCAACCTTATAAGCGGGGTTCCTCCCTATGGGGGAGGGAGGAACCGCGCTAAAAATACAGTTTTTGATAAATATTTGTGAGATCGATGCAACAAAAAAAAGTCCGCAGGAAGTGCGTCATCGGGGACTCAATGCAGGATAAAAAAAGTCCTTTGGCATATATCTGTTTTTTGGTTCGTTTCCGAGAAAAACGCAAAAAATAAAAAAAACTAAAATAAATTATATAAAGGCAGTCTTTCATAAGCCATATATAAAAATCGTTAAAAGTATATGTTTTATCCCCCTCCCCTCCGCTCTCCCCACCTCGACTCCTTTAATCCCTCCCCCCCCCCAAAATATAGGAGTGAGTATGCCTCTGATTTTGTGTGGAATAATGAAATAAAAGGTTCCCAATTTCTTGACCCCTCTACTTAACGCATAGTCTTTCCACGCATTCCTTGACAATAAACTGTCGTTCTTGGAGGAAGTACTTTTAGCACAAAGATTGGGAAGCTGGTTCTAAATATTCCAGCCTACTACGGAAGGGCCGCGGCCGACATTGGTTAGACACTAACTAACTAAGTTCAAGATAAAACATATTTTAATGCTTTTTATATCGGCATTATGGAAGAATGCCTTTTCAATTGTGTTTTAGTTCTTTACGTTTTTCTTGGAAGCGTAGCAAAAACGAGATATATGTCAAGGACTTTTAGCGCGGTTCCTCCCGCCCTTCATAGGGAGGAACCTCGCTTATTAAGTTCGACCTCATGACGCAATCCGGAAGTGCCGAAAAACTTTTGCGTTTCAGAACGCCTAGAGACCGAAAATAACAGTGGTTCAAATTTATATATATATACTATATATTTGTCAAATACCACTCACTCACTGACCTATCATCGCCCAGCCCAAGCCGCTCGACAGAAAATTTTGAAATTTTGCAAAGACACTCCCTATATAACGTAGGCACTCACTAAGAAAGGATTTTTTGATATTCGAATTTTTAAGTATTTTTAGAGGGGTATAAAGTTTGAGTTGGTTAGAGCATGCAAGCCTAGGCAGCAAGCGTTGCTAGGACGATAACAGAACAGCTGTTACCGTACATTATCTATTTCATAGTATTATTTTTAATTGAGGTTAATTTCCACTATGATGGCAGTCCTTGAATTACTAGAAATAAACTGTCACTCATAGAGTTTTAATTGCGTTTCTTTTCTCCCTGTTCCCGTCAGATAGGCTTGCCATATTTTTGGAGAGTTAAACCGAGACACATTAATATGGGATGGGCATACCAGGGGGGATTGGGAATAAAAACAGTACAAATTATAAGCAAAATGGTGAGTTTTAAGCCTAGCAAGTAACGGGAAGGGGGATCCTGAACTGTTAGTCTACCCAAACCTTAAAAATAAGAACGGAACTTTTTTTGCTACTTGATTTTCTTAAAAAAATCTCTCAGCCAAATAGTAGTGTCTGGCAGCTGGCAGCGCTGTGCAGGTAGTTCCAGCGTTTTACAGTTAGATTACTTCTCATATCTTTGACACTGTGAGCAGTAGTAAAAATATTGATTGTAGAAAAGTAACCGAAATTCATTACTTTTTACATCTTACAGCCTTTTCCGGGACATTGATAAAACCGGGCGGGACACCGAAACAATTGCAAAATACCGGGACAGTCCCGGTCAAACCGTGATGTATGGCAAGCCTATCCTTAGAGTTTTCTAGATGAGGCAATAATATCCTGAACCCTTGCACAGCCTCCTCGCCTATAACCTTGGTAATGCTCGCAAATATAATGGGTGTTTCCAAATAACTTTTTGTAAAGATAAACTTTTCAATTTTAACACCCATTGAATAACATATAGTATGACGGGAACCGTGCTGTAATAAACTGCACAAAATTGTATAGTAACGTAATGTTAATGAAACATTATTTAACGCAATAAAATAACTACTTATCTGCCGTGACGAAGCACAGGTATTCAGCTAGTACACTATATATTTGTCAAATACCACTCGCTCACTCACTCACTCACTCACTCACTCACTGACCTATCATCGCCTAGCTCAAACCACTCGACAGAATAATTTGAAATTTTGCATGGGCACTCCCTATAGAACGTAGACGCTCGCTAAGAAAGGATTTTTTGATATTCGAATTTTTATGTATTTTTAGAGGGGTTTAAAGTTTTGGTTGGTAGAGCAGGCAAGCCTAGGCAGCATGCGTTGCTAGGACGATAAAGAACAGCTGTTACCGTACATTATCTATTTCATAGTATTATTTTTAATTGAGGTTAATTTCCACTATGATGGCAGTACTTGAATTACTAGAAATAAAATGTGATTTTGTCCCTCATAGAGTTTACGCCCTGGTGATGGCCCATCCGAGGTAATAATATCCCGAACCACTTGTCACAAAAATTTGAAATTTTGCACGGACAATACGTTTAGAGTGTAAACGTTCGCTAAGAAAGGTTTTTTTGATATTCAAATGTTTAAGTACTTTTAGGGGGGTTTGAAATATTAAGCAGTTCCACATCGGACTAAAAATGGTTCGATTTTGATAACATTTGGTACAAAAATCTTTCTTCTCATTTAAAAGGTCAAGTTCATTAACCAGTTGAATCCGTTTACTGGAACATGGTTTTTGGAGCAAAATTTTGTGCGAAAGATTCCTTAAAGTAGGAAAACGAATGAAACCATTTTTAAAGCGAGTTCTGTAGCCATTTGCCAGAAAAATTGATAGAAATACTTTTCAAAACTAATTTTCTTTTTGGGTATTCAGAAAGGAAGTATATGGGAAAAAAAATTTTATGAATGGTGATACAAAGTTTTCGGATCTCAGTATATTTTCTAAAATATCTCGAAAACGGTAGGGAAATCGTAGTAAAAGGAAAGGAAAGGTTACTAAATTCTCTACAATAAGATTCTGTTGTAATGTTCGGTGGGGCGATGTCAATCGAAGAGATAAGTGCTTAAAACTTCAAATTTGTTAGTTTTATGCTTTTCAACGTGTATTTGTCACTGTTTATTTATTGATTTATTAGGGAATAAACTGAACGATTGGCTACCTTCTGTCAAAAAAATGTGGAATGTAGTTTTGTTACTTTCAAATACCTTGTGTGAAGAAATTAAAAATTATTCATTTTTTAATGGCCAAACTGTGGGTATCCATTGTCCATTCCGAAAGCAATAAATATAACTGAATGAAATGATTGGAATAGTTTTTCATTTGAGAGATCTGTTACATTTCATGTTTTTCAATTTTTCATTGATTTATGTTTTACATGATGTATTTGGCATTCCAGTTTTGACTAGAAATTTTGAGCGGAGAATTCAAAAAGATTTAGTAAAGGGAAGAGAATTCAAAAAGGGTAGTTGAGTAATTTTTAATTCAGAATTTACAATAATTTGAAATGTTTTCAAATAAAATTTGAAATAAAACTACAAATTGTGCAAAACAATGCGGGAGGAAAAATGTTAATCCTCACTTCGGCCGCAACATTTTGTGGACAGACGAAGCCACATTCACACGGAATGGAATATTTAACAGTCCCAATTCGCATATTTGGTTTCATGTTAATCCTTATGCCCTGCGAGGATCACACAATCAGTATCAGCTCCAAGTTAACAAGTGGTGCAGAAGTCAGGACGAATATCTTCTTCAGCCAATCCTGATTCCCGACAGGTTCGATTCAACATATTTTTAAACCTCCAAACGATTTAAATACGATCAACCTATTGCATTGGAAGACGTTCCGCTTGCACATAGATTCATGGTTCCTGGTGGATTGCTGTCCTGCACAAAGCAGCAATGCTGTTAGACAGTGGATGGATCCACTGCCCAAGTTCATAAAGGTCCAATTGAAAATTTAGCAAATTTTCAAATATATTAGCAAATATTTTAGTGCCTAAAACATCATGAAAAAGATAAATCAATGAAAATTTGTTAAACACAAAATGTAACAGATCTCCCAAATGAAAAACTTTTCCAATCATTTATTTCAATTACTTTTTATTGATTCTGGACTGGACAATGGATACTCACAGTTTGGCCACTAAAAAATGAATAATTTTTAATTTTTTCACACAAGCTATTTGAAAGTAACAAAACTACATTCCACATTTTTTTGACAAAAGGGAGCCAATCTTTCAATTTATCCCCGAATAAACCTCCACTATATTTGCATAGATTTAATGCTTATTAAATGTAGAAGTTTTCCTGTAAGTATTGAATCTGTAGTCCGTTAGGGGGCTGAGGAAAAAAATCGCGAAAAAACTCTGATTCATTGATAAAAACAGAAGTGCGTTATTGGACGCTCAGAAAGTATCTTTTAATAATGATTTTAGTGAATTAATTTACTGTATTTTTAAAGGAAATTCTGTCTATTTTATGATAGAATAATTAGAATTTAATTATCTTCAATAGTTTTTTTAGAAATCCTTTCTTATTCATTAAAAAACATGACTACGTTAAAAAAACCCAGAAAATTGGACATAGCTCCTTTTAGCACTTTCCTCCGAAGGAAAGTAGCTATTGAGGTTGGACTCATGACGGAATTTTTGAAAAATTTCTTCAAATCTTTATCGATCCTACCTAGTAAACACCGAAATTGACCCCCGTTAAAATTTATATCTATATATATATATATATATATATATATATATATATATATATATGTGTGTGTGTGTGTGTGTGTGTGTCTGTTAACACGATAGCGGCCAGAGTTTTTCTTTTTTCGTCACGAAACTTGGTATGTAGCATTCAATTAGCAAACGATTGAACGAGTTCGTTAACCACCAAAGTCGGTCCACCCGAAGGGGGGTTTACCCCGAACGCAAAACACTAATTTGACCATTTGAGCCGTAATATTTGTTATATTTCAACGAAACTTGGTATTCGTAGTGGTAATATAGAGAGAAAAGTGAGATATAAAAATGAACTAAATCGCTTCATTAGGAGGGAGGGTTTACTCCCGACCCAAAATACCAATTCGCCACTACCAGCCGTGATTTTTGGTGTATTTCGACGAAACACGGTATTCGTAGTGGTAATCCACAGGTAAATATGTGTTGTAAAAATAAACTAAATCGGTTCATTAGGAGGGGGAGGGTTTACTCCGGACCAACAATACCAATTCGCCACTACCAGCCGTGATTTTTGGTATATTTCGACGAAACTCGGTATTCGTAGTGGTAATCTACAGGTAAATATGTGTTGTAAAAATAAACTAAATCGGTTCATTAGAAGGGGGGTTTACTCCGGACCCAAATTCCTAATATACTCATACCGGACGTAATTTCTGCTGTATTGTAACGAAACGCGGTATACGTCGTGGGTAACTCATGAGAAAGAAGTGTTGTAAAAATGAGCTGAATCGGTCAATCGGAAAGCGGGGGTTTACTTTGTAATATATTTCAATAGAAAAGCCCGCCAGACATAGGTTCACAAAGCCGCCGCAAGGAGCGCTTTCTACCTCTAGAGGGACTGTATCCTGTTCCTGCGTTAGATCAAAATACGATAATATGAGGTTTTTTGTATTTATTACGTAGTGTAGTAGGTACCATGTGTAAACATAACTCTGGAAGCCAATTAATAATTCAACAGTTACTCATTACACAATTAAAAGAGAAATATTCATGTTTTTATTTTATTTATATAGGATATTTTATGCCAATCTTTCTGGAAAGCAGTCTATACTACCCAAATTCTGAGGAAAGTGCTTAGTTATGCAGCTCCTGCGTGACGGATTTTTTTTTCCCGTGAGGACATACTAGTCTACTACTAGGAATAGTTCTCTTTTAAATTTGTAATGAGTAACTGATCAATTATTAATTTGCTTCCAGAGTTATTTTTACACATGGCACCTACTACACTACGTAATATATATATATATATATATAATATATATATATATATATATATATATATATATATAAATTTTAGCCACCTATATTTTCGTGATCTATAGGGTCTGAAACGTGAAAGTTTCTAGTCGGCACTTCTGGATTGCGTCGTGAGGTCAACCTCATAAGCGGGTTCTCCCTATGGAGATAGGGAGTAACCGCGCTAAAATGAATTTAGACTTAATATTCAGGCTAAAAAAAAATAGTTTTTGCAAAGTGGTCAAAGGTACAACACCTTCCCCTATATATATATTATTATTTATACATATATATATATATATTAATTAATATATATATATATATATTTATATATATATATATATATTAATATGTTACTGTAAGGAGGAAAAAATAATAATATATATATAGGGGAAGGTGTTGTACCTTTGACCACTTTGCAAAAACTATTTTTTTTTTAGCCTGAATATTAAGTCTAAATTCATTTTAGCGCGGTTACTCCCTATCTCCATAGGGAGAACCCGCTTATGAGGTTGACCTCACGACGCAATCCAGAAGTGCCGACTAGAAACTTTCACGTTTCAGACCCTATAGATCACGAAAATATAGGTGGCTAAAATTTATATATATATATATATATATATATATATATATATATATATATATATATATATATATATATATATTACAAGCATATATATTTATATATATGCTTGTCTGTTCGCTCTCTAGCAAGCTCAAAAATGGTCCGATTTTGACGAAATTTGGTACAAAAATCTGTCGTGTAATTTGAAAGGTCAAGTTCGTTAACCAGCAGAATGTGTAGTGTTTGGGGCGAAATTCGCGCAAAAAAAATCGTAAAGCTTACGTTTTTGAGTTCATATGCTTGCAGGTACTTGTTTTATAGGTTTCTTGGGCTGGGAAAACGAATGAAACCATTTTCAAGGCGATAGCATTAACCGTTTCTGAGATAAGTGGAATCAATGTTTTTGTAAGTCATTATATTTTTGTGAGTACTTAAAATCGCGGGATTCAATTGAAATATTTTCTACATCTTGGAAATTAGTCCCAACTAAGATGTTTAAATTTTGGTTATATTTTGATATAAGGAAGTATGCGAAAAAAATTATTTTATTAATAGACATGAAAAGTTTTCGGATCTCCATACATTTGTCTTAAATATCTCGATAACGGTTGGGAAATCTTAGTAAGTGAAAAGTGACCATTCGAATACTTACTAAATTCTCTACAAAAAAGGTTCTGAAGCAATATTCAATTGGGCAACGTCAATGAGAGATATAAGCGCTTAAAACTTAAAAAGTGTTTGTTTTGTTGTTTTAAAATGGTTTCTCTCTTTCTTTATCTCACTTTTTAATTGGTTTCTACTTTTAAATTGCATTTATCAGTAAAATTAGTCTTGTAGTAAAATAAGCTAAGAAACGGTCTAAGGTATTCATAATAAGTTTGGAGTGGCTGTGGTAATCATGATGGCTGTGGCTAATCATGATGACGTAGGTCGTTTTGAATTCTCCATCTATATAACCTTCCTCATAGCTTCAAACTGTAGTTACCGTTATTTCTTATTTTATAGAAAGATTTAACCCACGACAGAATGGAATTTAATTCGCCATGAAGCACATATTTACAGTTGATTATAACAGTAAAACGAATTTGCTAGTAAAACAAGACTTAAAATACTTAAAATGACAAGGAATTTTTGGTTGTTTAGAATAGAGCCTTCTCAGCAGTAGCTAAAGAGTAAGTACTTTTTCAGTACATAATTGTATTGATTTATACAGATTAAGAATTATCCGCTTCTGTGTAAGTTGACTACTGTCAGTTTCCTGTGATTTGTGATGCTAATCTATTCCATTTCTTCGAGATGAAACCGCGCTAAGATGACGCAGTTCCTGCAAGTTGGACTTTTTTTTATTCCATTGTAAATAGTATTGTATTGTTTATCATATATAATTTTTTCAAGGTTCTTGCTTTACATTTACTATTTTTTATTAATTTTTTAAAAAATAACCGTAGAGTGGTCAAAGGTATAACATGTAGTTGTACCTTTGACCATGGGGTGTTGTACCTCTGACCACGTAAAAACAACAGAGAAGTACAGAAACAAAATTGTATTCAGTAATATTGTAAATAATTGTAAGTTTAATAAATACAGGACAAGGATGTAAGTATAACAAAAAAACTATTATTGATATTATGTTATGCTTAGTATGCTGAAAAATCCAGTCCAATCGATAAACGTTTTAGCGCGGTTCCTCCTATCTCCATAGGGAGAACCCGCTTATAAGGTTGATACAATGAAACAATCTGGAAGTGCCGACAAGAAAATTTCGCGTTTCAGAACCCCTAGAGACCGAAAATAACAGTGGTTCAAATTTGTATATATATATATATATATATATATATATATATATATATATATATATATATATATATATATATGTATATATTTATATATATATATATATATATATATATATATATTTATATATATATATATATATTTATATATATATATATATATATATATATATATATATGTATATATTTATATATATATATATTTATATATATATATATATATATATATATATATATTTGTCTGTTCGCTCATTTCTGGCTTCCCTGATGGTATGATTTTGACGAAATTTGGTACAAAAATCAGTCGTCCAATTTGAAAGGTCAAGTTCGTTAACCAGCAAAATCCGCCCACTGGAAGATGGCGTTTGGGGCGAAATTCGCGCAGAAAAAATCGTAACGCTTGCGTTTTTGAGTTCATAAGCTTGTAAGTTCTCTTTTTATAGGCTTCTTGGGCTAGGAAAACGAATGAAACCATTTTCAAGGCGATAGCTTTAACCGTTTTTGAGAAAATTGGAAAAATAGTTTTTGAATACCGTTTTAGCGCGGTTCCTCTCTCCCCCATAGGGAGGAACCCCGCTTATAGGGTTGATACAATGAAACAATCCGGAAGTGCCGACTAGAAAATTTCGCGTTTGAGAACCCCTAGAGACCGAAAATAACGGTGGTTCAAATTTGTATATATATATATATATATATATATATATATATATATATGTATATATTTATTTATGTATATATATATATATATATATATGTATATATATATATATATATATATGTGTATATATATATATATATATATATATATATATATATATATATATATATTTGTCTGTTCGCTCTCTAGATAGAAGACGAATGGTCCGATTTTGATGAAATTTGGGACAAAAATCCTTCGTCCAATTTGAAAGGTCAAGTTCGTTAACCAGCAAAATCCGCCTACTGGAAGATGGCGTTTGGGGCGAAATTCGCGCAAAAAAAATCGTAACGCTTACGTTTTTGAGTTCATAAGCTTGTAAGTACTCGTTTTATATGATTCCTGGGCTAGGAAAACGAATGAAACCATTTTGAAGGCGATCGCTTTAACCGTTTTCGAGAAAATTGGAAAAATAGTTTTTGAATACCGTTTTTGGTTTGGGTACTTAGAATTACGGGATCCCCAACCTCGGTACCATACCTTGGTGATGACCCTATCTAGGCGAGCAGGTGTTGGGGCTTGCGTGCTTCTAGGAACCTTGGTGCTATGTCAGCTCAGGTTCAACCATGCTGAACAGGACCTAGGGGAGAAGCCAGACGAAAGTGGTACCATGGGTGGTGGTGGTTTTTTTTTTTTTTTTTTTTTTTTTTTTTTTTTTTTTTTTTTTTTTTTTTTTCCAGAAACACCCAATCCTAAGGTTGCGGCAGCCTACGCTGAGAGGATGGATGGCACAGGGTGGATAAATATGTCGTGCAGTGAGTAGGTAACCCCTTGGGGCACCGGGCGACCCCCCATTGAAAGTAGCCTTCCTGTGGCATGCGGGGCTCTGTTGCAGGCGACGGTTTTTATCCCTTGCTTCTCGTGGGAATCAGAATGACCAAAAAACAAAAAAATAAACCTAACTTACCTGATCCTGTGGGGGCTTCGGCACCGACAGAGCAAAATAATGAAACAAATGATACTAATGAAACTACCGAGGTGACTAACGTACTCGATAATCCATTAACACCTGCCACAGATACGGAATCCCTTTCGGATTTAGTTAGAGAGGTAGGGGACTTGGTCATGGGCTCTCCCGTGCCGTCAACATCTGTAGAAGAAGGAAAAGACTCTGCACCAGGGAAGAAACTCTCAGGTGCACAGAGAAGAAGGCTCTGGCTCTTGCTGATGATAAGGCGGAACCTGGGACCTCTGGAGGATAGCGCAGGAACGAAGAAGGTTCTAACACTCCCTCACCTGTGGTAAAGAAGAGGCAGAAGATGATGTTAAGACCGGTGAGCTATGCCGGAATCGCGTCAGACTTCAAGCTGGCACTTATCCCGACGGAGTACCCCGAGAGTGGTTTTACCATGGATCACTCCAGGGCACTGAACGATGCAGTAATCAAACGGATGGATGATTACTACAGAGATAATGAGACCAGCATCGAGATCGAGATCGATGGGATCTACATGGACGGTGGAGCCATTGTAGTGAATAGCCTTGATAGCGAATCAAAGGAATGGCTCAAAAAGTACATGCCTGGGGTGAACCTAGGTGAATATAAGATCAGAACTGCAGAATTGTGCGAACTGACACCGATGGTACGAGCTGGCATGTTTGTGCCTGGAGGAAAGGTTGACAGCCAAGATCTATTGAGGAGGATTGGCTGCCAGAACAAGTGCAATACCAAGAGCTGGATTGTTCTGGATCAGCAGAAGAGGGAAACGGGACACTTCGTCACGGTGAAGCTGCCGGAGTACGACATGGGCGCAATTCAGGAGAGGAGGAACGGACGTCTTGGATATGGTGTATTCAAGATCGTGCTGCAGCCCCTGCTGAAGAAAAAGAAAGAGATGGACATGGCAGTGGAGGAAGACACCCCAGCCGCTCAGGACGGGGAGAAGGAAGCAGAGGATACTAAGCCGCCGGTGGTGGAGCCGAAGTCTTCAGTGGAAGTGTGTCCGGACGGTAGGGCGGAAAGCTGTGGGCAACGGGAGGTTTCTAGGCTGGAGGTTGTGGGTCCTTGTGGCCCCTCCCCCGCAGAGCCTGGAAGCGAGCCTCTCCGAACCTCCAGTGGGAAGCCCACTGTGTCGGAGACCTTACGCTGATGGCGATAAGGCTACTGCAGGTCAATCTGCACCACTGCAAAGCGGCTACTGGTTTGCTTGAGCAGAATGCACGAGGTAAGGGTTTAGATCTTATCCTTATACAAGAACCATATGTTTTTAAAGGACAGGTACGGGGTTTGGGATGGAAAGTCTACAGTAATATTTCAGGGCACGAGCCGAATCCCAGGGCCTGTATTGTGTTCAAAAATGGACTTAATGTTTTTCCCCTATGGCAATTCTGTTACAGAGACCCGTGTGTAGCAAGCATTACTGCCCGTCTGGGAGGTGTGCTGAGAGAAGTGGTGGTGGCCTCAGCCTACCTCCCATACGAGCAGCGCAATCCACCTGGAGAGAGAATGCGGAGCGCCGTGGAACACTGTAGGAGGAGAGGACTGCAGTGTCTGGTAGGATGCGACGCAAATGCACACCACACAATCTGGGGAAGTACTAATTGTAATCCTAGAGGTGAGTTACTATTAGAATATATTATGAATAATGACTTGCACGTTGTGAATAAAGGTAATGAGCCAACCTTCATAATTAAGAATAGGAGGGAAGTCATTGATATTACACTTGCTACTAGGTGGTTAACAACGGTGATCAGGAGCTGGAGGGTAGAGGAGGAAGTTTCGGGTTCAGATCACAGGTACATTACATATAGGTTAGATGGGGAAGGGCCTGTAGCTCTTATCCTAAGAAATCCAAGATATACTGACTGGGATCGGTATAGGGAAATTCTATCCTGTAGGATGGATAGCTGTCCACAGAGGGTTAACACTTGTCCTGAACTAGAGGTTATGAACAATTTTCTCACGGAAGCTGTTATCAAGGCGTATGAAGATAGCTGTGTTGGGAAGGTTCAGAATACTAGCAGTAATTCCACATGGTGGAACAAAGACCTATCACAGCTCCGGAGGGAGACGAGAAGACTTTTTAATAAGGCTAAAAGGAAGGGGTCCTGGGAGGAGTACAGGAAGAAAATGACACAGTACACCGCTGCCGTGAGGAAAGCGAAGAGAGAGGCCTGGAGGAAATTCTGCTCTGAGGTGGGAAGTATAGCGGAATATTCAAGACTCCATAAGATACTCGCGAAAAGTCCTACGAAAAATATGGGGACTGTGAAGAAAGAAGAGGGTTTCACGGAGTCGGCCGAGGAATCCCTGGACTACATACTTGCAACACACTTTCCTGACAGCGAGCTGGTTAATCCGGATGACAATGATTGTCCAGTCAGGAGAGGCAAACCGGAGGTATGGAGACGTGGAAAGGAGGTAGTGAGAGCGGCTCACGTCAGATGGGCCATCAAGACCTTCAGCCCATACAAATCACCGGGAATAGATGGGATCTATCCTGCCTTTTTGCAACAAGGGATGGAGGTACTCTTACCAGCACTTATTACGCTCTTCAGAAGTAGTCTTGTACTAGGCTACATACCACGGAACTGGAGAGTAGCTAGACTGTGCTTTATCCCCAAACCAGGAAGAGCGTCACACCTGTATGCAAAGGACTACAGGCCGATATGTCTATCATCTTTCTTACTTAAAACACTAGAGAAGATCGTAGACAGACACATCAGGGATTCTGCGCTAAGACATAATCCTCTTGACAAGCAACAGTACGCATACCAGACAGGCAAATCGTGCGAATTAGCACTACATGATCTGGTGTGCAAGCTGGAGAGGACTGTACAGTACAAGGAGACAGCACTTTGTGCATTTCTAGACGTGGAGGGAGCCTTTGATAAAACTCCCATCGCGGCGGTAAGAGACGCCATGGTCAGCAGGAAAGTAGAGGAATTCATAACAGACTGGACGGTAACCCTTTTGAGAGATCGTACCATAAGGCTGTTAGAGGGAACTTACTGCAAATACATTAAACCAAGGACAGGCTGCCCCCAGGGGGGAGTCTTATCACCTCTGTTGTGGTGTATGGTGGTAGATACACTGCTGACAAGACTCAAGGATCAGGGATTTAACGTACAGGCGTATGCTGATGACCTGGTGATTACAGTGGCGGGGAAGGTACTACCTACTCTAGCTGAACTGCTCGATGCAGCACTACGCATTGTGGATGAATGGTGCAGGGATAAACATCTTAAGATCAACCCGCAGAAGATCACACTGATACCCTTCACAACAAGAAGGAAAGTGGAGGGACTAGGTACACCAAGGCTTGCAGGCAGCAATTTAACTTACTCCAGTACAGTAAAATACTTAGGAGTCACTTTGGACTCGAAACTTAACTGGAAGGAGCACATACACAACATAGCCAATAAGGCCACACGGACCCTGTGGGCATGTAGGAGAGTTGTTGGGAACAACTGGGGCATAACCCCCAAGGCCATGCATTGGATCTACACTGCGATTGTGAGACCGATAATTACGTATGGAGCAATAGTGTGGTGGCATCGCTGCGACACTACAATTCATAAGAGAATACTAGGTTCTCCGCAAAGGATGGCTTGCCTGATGATTACAGGCGCAATGGGCTCCACCCCCACGGGGGCTATGGAGATCCTGCTTAACCTAAGACCAATAGAGATTTTTATTGAAGAAACTGCTAGACATACGGCATATAGGTTCAGTATATTGGGACAGAAACCATGTCCAACGTTTAGTGCACACTGTGATATTATCCGGAGGAATCTGCAGGAACCAATTCTCTGCATGCCCTCGGACTACCAAGACCAGATAACCTTCAACTCACATTTTGTTACAACAATCAAAACAAGAGAGGAGGCGATGGGACACAAAATAGTACAAAGCCGGGTAGACAGCTATGGATTTACCGACGGCTCGAAAACTGAACTAGGTACAGGAGCAGGGGTGTGGATTCAGGATACCACACACAGTCTCAGCATACCACTTGGCAACTATGCTACAGTGTTTCAGGCTGAGGTAATGGCCATTAATATGTGTGCGGACATCATGAATAGCGGAAGCCCTAGAGACAAACGCTTTACAATATTCTCGGACAGCCAAGCCGCTATAAGGGCATTGGCTGCAAACAGAGTAAAATCTAAGGTAGTACAGGAGTGTAAGGACAGCCTGAATAATCTAGGCAGGAAAAACGGGGTCAAACTAGAGTGGGTACCAGGGCACTCTGGCATACCTGGGAATGAGAAGGCTGATGAATTGGCTAACAGAGGAGCATCCATGACACCTCTCTCTCCAGAGCCAATATGTGGAATTGCACCGGCTGTTGCCAGATTGAGTATCCGTAGGTGGGCTGAAGCTGAACACAAGAGGAAATGGAGCAAGAGCAGTACCCAGAGACAGGCGAAGCAATTTATGGTCTTTGCGGATAAGAAAAGAACGGATTCACTGCTTAATCTATGTAGGAGCAAGGTGAAACTACTGACGGCCCTACTTACAGGGCACTGCAAACTGCGGAGACACCTCAACTCCATGGGACTATCCAATACAACATGGTGCAAATTGTGCTCTGAGGATGATGAAACCCCATACCATATTGTATGCAGATGCATGACGCTGGCATCCAAGAGGTATTTGCACTTTGGGACGGCGATAATTGATGATCCAAGGAGGATACCGGAGCTGAACATCACAACGCTAAGGAAGTTCATCTCTGATACAGGTCTGGCATTGTAACAGAACGACACGTCGGGTGGCACAATAGGTCTTGTAGGCCTCGGTGCGGTTCCTCGGTTAGCCGGGCACCTTGTTTCTAAAATCTAATCTAAATCTAGAATTACGGGATTCAGTTGAAACTTTATCTGCATGTTCTACTTTCATTAAAACTAATATGTTGAAAGTTTTGTTACGTTTGGAGTTAAGGAAGGGTTAGAATAAAATATTTTATGAACAGACATGAAAAGTTTTGGGAAGTTCGTATACTTTCATTAATATCTCGAACACGGTTGGGAAATCGTGGTAAGTGGATAAAAACTATTTGAAAGCTTACTAAATTCTCTACAAAAAAGATTCTAAAACTATTTTTGATTAGGTTATGTCAATCGGAGAAATAAGTGCTTAAAACTTCAAATACGTCTGTTTTGTTCTTATGAACGGGTTTTTGTCGTTCTTGTTGTAATTTTTGTCTCTTTCCCTTCGTTTTTTATTGATTTTTATTTTTGTAATTTCTTATGTTGCGAAAATTTTGTGTGTAAAACAGGATATGAAAAATGAGGCCAATTTTCTGTTGCTAGAAATAATATAAATTTTGGGAACTTTCATTAATATCTCGAAAACTGTTGAGAATTTTGGCAAACAGAAGAATACCATTAGAAAGCTTATTAAACGCTCTACATAAAAGGTTCTAATGAAAGTTTTGATTAGGCGATGTCAATCGGAGAAATAAGAGCTTAAAGCTTTAAAGTAATTGATTTCGCTTATTCGAAGTGTTCTTTTTGTCTGTATTTTATTCCTTGTTATTTTTTAATTGCTTATAGTTGGATAATGTATTCGAAAATAAAACAGGTTAAGTAGAATAACAAAAACAATTTATTGTTAGAAATATAGAGTTCCAAGATTCCAAGACCTTGTAACTAGCGGGACGGTTTCTAGTGTTGCCGACCCTTCCAGGTAAGATTGTAAATCCTACCTTTCAAGACTGGTGGAACCAAAATATAACTGTCAGGGTTCGGTCACTGCTACTTAATAAAAGTCCGTCACGCAGGAGCTGCATAACTAAGCACTTTCCTCAGAATTTGGGTAGTGTAGACTGCTTTCCAGAACAATTTGCTTAAAATATCCTACATAAATAAAATAAAAACATGAATAGTTCTCTTTTAAATTTGTAATGAGTAACTGATCAATTATTAATTTGCTTCCAGAGTTATGTTTACACATGGTACCTACTACACTACGTAATAAATACAAAAAACCTCATATTATCGTATTTTGATCTAACGCAGGAACAGGATACAGTCACTCTAGTGGTAGAAAGCCCTCCTTGCGGCGGCTTTGTGAACCTACGTTTGGCGGGCTTTTCTATTGAAATATATTACAAATTAAACCCCCGCTTTCCGATTGACCGATTCAGCTCATTTTTACAACACTTCTTTCTCATGAGTTACCCACGACGTATACCGCGTTTCGTTACAATACAGCAGAAATTACGACCGGTATGAGTACATTAGGAATTTGGGTCCGGAGTAAACCCCCCTTCTAATGAACCGATTTAGTTTATTTTTACAACAAATATTTAACTGTAGATTACCACTACGAATACCGAGTTTCGTCGAAATATACCAAAAATCACGGCTGGTAGTGGTG
The DNA here is from genome assembly GCA_946811695.1 of Gonocerus acuteangulatus. Classification (NCBI taxonomy): domain Eukaryota; kingdom Metazoa; phylum Arthropoda; class Insecta; order Hemiptera; family Coreidae; genus Gonocerus; species Gonocerus acuteangulatus. The sequence continues at coordinate 63,938,918 of OX328127.1, read as the reverse complement.
AATTGGTATTGTGGGTCTGGAGTAAACCCCCCCTCCTAATGAACCGATTTAGTTTATTTTTACAACACATATTTACCTGTGGATTACCACTACGAATACCGAGTTTCGTCGAAATATACCAAAAATCACGGCTGGTAGTGGCGAATTGGTATTGTGGGTACGGAGTAAACCCCCCCTTCTAATGAACCGATTTAGTTCATTTTTATATCTCACTTTTCTCTCTATATTACCACTACGAATACCAAGTTTCGTTGAAATATAACAAATATTACGGCTGACATAGTCGAATTAGTGTTTTGGGTTCGGGGTAAACCCCCCCTTCCGGTGGACCGACTTTGGTGGTTAACGAACTCGTTCAATCGTTTGCTAATTGAATGCTATATACCAAGTTTCGTGACGAAAAAACAAAAACTCTGGCCGCTATCGTGTTAACAGACACATATATATATATGCATATATATATATATATATATATATATATATATAGATATATATAAATTTTAACGGGGGTCATTTTCGGTGTCTACTAGGTAGGATCGATAAAGATTTGAAGAAATTTTTCAAAAATTCCGTCATGAGTCCAACCTCAATAGCTACTTTCCTTCGGAGGAAAGTGCTAAAACTAAATTTTATCGTAAAAAAGGTTTTATTGTGCCGACGTTTCGGCTTGAACTTCAAGCCTTCATCAGGGCTGTAAATGCAAGTAGGACATATTTAACACTAATATATGCACATATCTATGTAAATATACCTAACATATATAGATATATATATATATATAATATATATATATATATATATATATATATATATTCATATATATGCATATACACATACACATATACACGCACACATATGTACATATATATGCCCACATACATACACATATGGGGTATGTATTATTAAGTAGCAGTGACCTAACCCGGACAATCCCTACCTTGCATCATCAACGGTCAACGATCTCCTCTCAACAAAATAATAACTGCTTCTATTTTAATCTTTCGAAATTAGACTAGGGATAAGAACGGAACCGCGCTAAGATGAGGCAGTTCCTGCGAGTCGGACTTTTTTGGTTTGGGTACTTAGAATCACGGGATTCAGTTGAAACATTATCTGCATGTTCTACTTTCATTAAAACTAATATGTTGAAAGTTATGTTACGTTTGGAGTTAAGGAAGGGTTAGAATAAAATATTTTATGAACAGACATGAAAAGTTTTGGGAACTTCGTATACTTTCATTAATATCTCGAACACGGTTGGGAAATCGTGGTAAGTGGATAGAAACTATTTGAAAGCTTACTAAATTCTCTACAAAAATGATTCTAAAACTAGTTTTGATTAGGTTATGTCAATCGGTGAAATAAGTGCTTAAAACTTCAAATACGTCTGTTTTGTTCTTATGCACGGGTTTTTGTCGTTCTTTTTGTAATTTTTGTTTCTTTCCCTTGGTTTTTTATTGCTTTTTATTTTTGTAATTTCTCATGTTAGGAAAATGTATTTGTTTGTAAAACAGGATAGGAAAAATGAGACTCTATTTTTTATTTTAATTTTATTGATCAAGGTCTTTGCATATATTTAAAAACTCTGTTGATATAACCTCTATATCGTTTTTGTTTGATTCAATAATAAGAAATCCTTTTTTCAATGATTTTATGTTTTTAGGCCAATCTATAATTCCTGTGGGTAATATGTTTTTTAAATTGAAGCTTTAAAGCCTCAACAGGAATATTTGTGTAATCACCCTTCACAGTTAATTTATTAGAATCATGAGTGACCGTTTTTGTGTTACAACTAACAGTCTTTGAAAACGAAGTTTGACTATCCTTGTTATTGTTATTTTCCTTCTGTTTGGCCGAGATTTTCTATTCATGATCTAATTCTCCTTGAATTTTTTGACTAAACCAAGAACCTATTTTAAGCACTCTTAAATTCCTTAATTTAATTCAGGAAGTTTATCAAGCTTGATATAATCACTTTTGGGTTAATACGGGTGGTCTATACCGAGTCCTTTGTTTGTAAACACAAAGAGCTTTCTGAGTAACGGTAAAGGGCAGTAAAACTATATGACTTTACCTGGAACCAAACCCTGCATACAGAGAATTACAATACGAGACCTTCTCATTCTTTCTTTCACCAGCTACCGTGTAACACCTTAGATCTGTTTATATTGTTAGCGCGGTTCCTCCCCCCCCCCCGTTCTTTTTGTAATTTTTGTCTCTTTCCCTTAGTTTTTTATTGATTTTTATTTTTGTAATTTCTTATGTTAGGAAAATGTATTTGTGTGTAAAACAGGATAGGTAAAATGAGGCCAATTTTCTATTGCTAGAAATAATGGAAAGTTTTGGGAACTTCGTATAATTTCTTAATATCTTGAGAACGGTTGAAAATCTTGGGAAGCGAAAGGTTACCATTCGAAAGCTTACTAAATGCTCAATAAAGAATGTTCTGACGAAAGTTTTAATTGTGCGATGTCAATCGGACAAATAAGTGCTTAAAACATTAAAGTAATTGATTTCGTTTATTCGAACGGTTTTTTTGTCTGTTTTTATTCCTTGTTATTTCTTAATTGCTTATAGTTGGATAATGTATTTTACAATAAAACTGGTTTAGTAAAATAACAAAACAATTTATTATTAGAAATATAGATTTCCTAGATTCCAAGACCTTGTAACTAGCGGGACCCTTTCTAGTGTTGACCGACCCTTCCAGGTAAGATCGTAAATCAAGACCTTTCAAGACTGGTGGAACCAAAATAATAACTGCTTCTATTTTAATCTTCAGGTGATTCGCCAGAGTTTTGGTACAAAAATCCGTCGTCCAATTTGAAAGGTCAAGTTCGTTAACCAGCAAAATCCGCCTACTGGAAGATGGCATTTGGGGCGAAATTCGCGCAAAAAAAATCGTAACGCTTACGTTTTTGAGTTCATAAGCGTGTAAGTACTCTTTTTATAGGCTTCTTGGGCTAGGAAAACGAATGGAACCATTTTCAAGGCGATAGCTTTAACCGTTTTCGAGAAAATTGGAAAAGTAGTTGTTGAATACCGTTTTTGGTTTGGGTACTTAGAATCATGGGATTCAGTTGAAACATTTTCTGCATGTTCAACTTTCATCAAAACTAATATGTTGAAATTTTGGTTACGTTTGGAGTTAAGGAAGGGTTAGAATAAAATATTTTATTAACAGTCATGAAAAGTTTTGGTAACTTTGTAAATTTTCCTTATTATCTCTAAAACGGTTGAGAATCTTGGGAAGCGGAAGTTTATCATTCGAAAGCTTACTAAATGCTCTGAAAAAAATGTTCTGAAGAAAGTTTTGATTAGGCAATGTCAATCGGAAAATAAGTGCTTACGACTTCAAATGTGTTTGGTTTGTTCTTTTGATCGGGTTTTCGTAGTTTTTTAGCTCACATTTTAATGGGTTGTTGTTTTTTTTTAATTGAATTTATTTATAGAATTAGTATTACTGTAGAAGAAATCAAGAAAATTAGAAACATTTTGATATTTGTTTTGATATTTGAAATAACTATTTGTAGTAGTGTGGTTGGCCAACCAGTGGTGGGTGGATTCCAGGTATAAGGGTACGCTGCCCCTTGGTAACGGGCCCTTTGTTTACGGGGGAAAGGTTGAACCAAAATAATAACGGTTTCTATTTCAATGTTCCCAAATATCACTAGGGATAAAAACTGAACCGCGCTAAGATGACGCAGTTCCTGCGAGTCGGACTTTATTTTTCATTAGATTAACCATTTCTGAGAAAAGGCTATTCCAGAATTATCTTTAGTTTTATACAACATAATATGCCAGACGCCGCTAGAAGTTTGTCGAGGGAACAATACTATTCTACTTGCTCCTCTTTCTAAGGTCCTGACAATAAGTACCGGTACAGCCAACCATAAACCTCGCAAAATGACGTGCTTGACATTTGATAATATTAAACTCAAACAAGCTCGTGAAGTAGTTCCTCTTTTTTTGTCTTTGTTAACCTCCGTTATAAATTTTTATTTATGTTGTACACCTTATTTTTTAATTGAGTGCTGTTATTTTGATTGCATTTTTTTCAATAAAACAAGGCTAATAAATGAGAAGGATGTTCACGTATATAAAAAAAATAATTTCGGAGGGGGCTGGGTGAATTTCGGGGGTGGCTGAGAGGATTTTGGGGGTATGGAATACTAACAATCTAGAACACAACACAATAGAACGCTATTACGCCCAAAAGAAATTATTTTTTTCTGAACTGAGTGATCTTATTATTATTTTTAAGGTTTTTACGACACATTTTTACCGATTGCGGGGGGTGCAGCCCTCTCAGCTCCCCCTTATATAAGCCCATGCATGTTTTTTTTTTATTGATGTATAGAGCTTTACTTTAGAATGAGAGATGGATTGTGTGATTTCCGCTTCCGTGTAAGTTAGCAGGCCGGTTTCCCAGACGCCTTAATATCACTTTTATTCGAGATGTTCGAGAGGATGTTGACAATTTTCACGAGATATATATAACAAAAAGAAGTTTATTTCTATTCTAAGATTTTCAAATGGCATTAGGGATAAGAACGGAACCGCGCTAAGATGATGCAGTTCCTGCGAGTCGGACTTTTTTTATAGGCTTCTTGGCCTAGGGAAACGAATGACACCATTTTTAAGGCGATAGCTTTAACCGTTTTCAAGAAAATCGAAAAAAATATTTGTTGAATACCGTTTTTGGTTTGGGTACTTAGAATCATGGGATTCAGGTGAAACATTTTCTGCATGTTCGTATTTCATCAAAACTAATATGTTAAAATTTTGGTTACGTTTGGAGATAAGGAAGTGTTAGAATAAAATATCTAGGCGCACGGTAGTGCGCCAGGCCATGTTCCGGCCTAAGCATACTGTGTGTATATTACAGGAGGTCTTAGAGCCGATTTTTACCCTCTCATAACTTTCAACCAGGTAAAGATAAAGTTATGAAATTTTACATAGGTATTATACCACTAGATGTGAGTAAAACTGGAAATTTTCATAATTCTACATTGAATAGTTTCTGAGATATAAGCGATCGAAAATCGGGATTTATAGGACTCACTCACTCACTCACTGATTCATCAAAATTATTAGGCACTTCCCATGATGCTAAAGACTTGAAATTTTGCAGGATGATAGATATAAGAGTGTTATTAAAGGAAAAAAAAATCGAAAAATCCAGAAAAGTTGTGATTCCTTATACAAATCCGAAACGTTTGACCGATTTTGACCAAACTTGACACGGGTAGGTCTTGATCTGGGGAGTGTCATAGGCTAGTTCAAAATCGTCTATCAGCTGTTTGCCTAACTGTTTATTCCTTGTAAAATCCACACGATTTGACCGATTTTGACCAAACATGGTACACAGGTAGGTCTTTATCCGGGGAGCGTCACAGGTTAGGTCAAAATCGTCTATCAGCTGTCTGTCTGCATGTTTGATCCTTACATAAATTCACACCGTTTGACCGATTTTGGCCAAACTTGACACAAAGTTAGGTCTTGGTCCGGGGAATGCACTAGGCTAGGTCAAAAAGAACTTTCAGCTGTCTGTCTGTATGTTTGTTCCTTAAACAAATCCACACCGTTTGGCCTATTTTGACCAAACTTGACACACAGGTAGGTCTTGATACGGGAGTGTTATATTACCTAAGACGTTTTGTACATTTTGTTCCATCGGAAAGCCATCATGTGGGGTATCAAATGAATCGTCTTGGCAAGGAGAACCTATATTTGATGTTTTAAGAAACATTTCGACGCATCTTATCAACAACAGGTGTGACTTCTTTCTTAAATGTTGTAAATAACGTCGTAGGGGTTAGTTTTTCAAAGTCGCGTCATCTAAATTACAAATTTTAGGATCACAAATCCAAAACGTATCGTCTTTGGTCTTATATTTTTCTTGAAGGCCTTCTGCACTTTTCCTATTGTGAACTTTATCCTCGGGATAAGGTTCCTGTATTTTACAGTGTAATAGTTTAGTTAAGAGCAATCAATTTGTTCTCTAGAGTAATGTCATCTCGAAGAGCTTCTAACTTTTCTAGCCTAGTGATTAGATGTAGATAGGTATGCTACTTATTGGTATCAAATATCAAGCAGTAAGGAGACCTTTATGCAGAATCCAAAGACCCTGGTTTTATACGAAGTACAAAAGCCAGTAGGTATGCGGCAACTAAATTTTAATTAATACTTAGAAAAAAGTAATGAGATCCCCAAAAAAACATAACTGTGAAATAGGGGCCAAGTTCACCCCCCAAAGAAACACTCCCCTCCCCGAAAAGCGAGAAATATCCCCTCCTAAAACCCCCCAAAAACGCCTTACCATCCTACACTCCAAAAAAGTAGTATGAGTTGGTGTATTAAGTGTACCATATTTTCAACCAAAAATATTTTCCAATACAAGAAAGGAATGTCCAAGTTCATTACTTAGAAGACCTATTAGTTACTTACTAAGAACAGTAAAGACACTTCAACTGACCTTTTAAAATAACAATAAAAATACTTATATCCAGATACTAAAATATCACTTTCCTCAACCAGGTATATTCTTAAACTTGGCAATGTGTTGGTGTATTAAGTGTACCATATTTTCAACGAAAAATATTTTCCAATACAAGAGATGATTTATTTATTTATTTTTTTTTATTTATTTATTTATTTGAAATCTGTATAAATTAAAAGTACAATTATCAAGTCTGATGATACAGATATACTACGAACAGATTGACAATAACAAAAAAAAAGTCCGACTCGCAGGAACTGCAGCATCTTAGCGCGGTTCCATTCATGTCCCTAGTGCCATTTGATAAGCTTAGAAAAGAAATAAACTTATTTTTTTTATATATCTCGTGAAAATTGTCAAAATCCTCTCGAACATCGCGAATAAAAGTGATATTAAGGCGTCAGGGACACCGACAGTAGCTAACTTTTACACAGAAGCGGAAATTACAGAATCTGGCTCTCATTCTAAAGCAAAGCTCTATAAATCAATACAAAATATGCCTAATAAAGCCTTTCTAATGGATACAGAAGCATGGGCGTATATGAGGGGGGGGGGCTGAGGGGGCTGCAGCCCCTCCAGAAATTTTGAATTGATAATAAAAACTTCTCGTAAAGCCCTTAAAAATAAATTAAATAAGATCACTTAGTTCATAAAACATATTTTATTTTACGTGTAATAGCGTTTTAGTTGCCTAAAACTATTCCAAGCTCTAAATATTTTGTATTCCATACCCTGGAAATGGTCTCAGCCCCCTCCCGAAATTGTTTTTATATACGTCCATGAACAGAAGGATCAAGAAGAAGTACACAAGATTGAGTAGAATACCCTGCCTAATATAGCCTACATAGAATAATATGCCGAATAAAACCTATCTAGTTAATACACAAGGACAAATAAAAGTCTTGACGAATAACAAGTCAAGAAAAAAAACTTTATTTAACAAAATAAAACAAAGTTTAGTTGCCCAACTACAATAGAATAATATACCTAATTAAGTCCATGGAGTAGATACAAATGGACCAAAAACAAGTCTTGTGGAATATTGTTTTTTTTTTCTAATTAAATACTTTTTATCAATATTTAGTATATAACCTTTGTTGAAAACTATTGATTGATAATTGATGAATCGGTTTACAACTAAGTAGTCTGTATGAATATTTAGTATATAACCTATGTTTGGATCTGTGTTTTTGGGGTGCTCTCCGCCTAGGCTTTGTATTTGTGTCGGCAGATACCTGGGGTATATTTACAGCTCTTGAGGATTAACTCTTAGCAGGTAAATTTCCTGCGGACCTTCTGCTTCTACGGGCATTGAACCGCCATATTCGCTCATAGTATCTAACCGTTGTGAAGTTTATTTTTTGGATTTAGGACTTAATATACACATGTAGACTAAATCATAGCAAGAAGTAATCCTCCGTCGTCGGTTCTTAACTATTTAGACTCGCTAATGTTATCCAATCTTAGATACATCGTATTTAAAATCCACAGCAAAAACACGACATTTCATCAGAATCCCCTGCTGAATAAAACTTATATAGAATAATATGCAAAATAAACCCTATCTAGTGGATAAAAATAGAGGAAAAAAGCCGTTCGTGGTGGTAGAAAATCTTAAAAGTATTTCGCTCAGAAATCTCCGAAATATTGTCACTAATTTTACGTATCCTGTTTTATAGCCAAATAGATTTATATTCTATAATCAATAAGAAAACCCTACTAATAATAAAAAACTATGGGTAACAGATGAAAATAGGGAATACCAAGAATAATTCTAAAAAACGAAATCAACACCAGTACTGTAATCTAGATATTCATACGGCATCTTCGAATTCTAACAAACAAAATATTGATTCTAATTATACGTATCCTGTTTTATTGACAAATACATTTGACTACTATAAGCAATAAAAAACACTAGGGAATATGCCAAAGAACTCGGAATAGGAGCCTCGACAGTTTCAAGACATTTGAAGGAAATCGACAAATCCAAAACTGACATTTCATACGGTACAGCCTAATATATTTTTAACAATGAATTGCTTTTCTTATTTTAATTAATCTGTTTTATTGTCAAATACATTATCCTACTATAACCAATGAAAAAACAACAAGGAATAAAAACAAACAAGAAGAACCGTTCGAATAAACGAAATCAATTACTTCAAAGTTTAAGCACTTATTTCTCCGATTGACATAGCCTAATCAAAAATTATTTCAGAATATTTTTTGTAGAACATTTAGTAAGCTTTCGCATGGTAACCCTCCGTTTACCAATATTCCTAACCGTCTTCGAGATATCAGGGAATGTATACGAAGTTCCCAAAACATTTCATGTCTGTTAATAAAATATTTTATTCTAATCCTTCCTTAGCTCCAAACGTAACCGAAATTTTAACATATTAGTGTTGATGAAATTCAAACATGCAGAAAATATTTCAACTGAATCCCATAATTTTAAGTATCAAAATCAAAGACAAAAAGAACAGTTCGAATAAGCGAAATCAATTACTTTAAAGTTTTAAGCACTTATTTCTCCGATTGACATCGCCTAATCAAAACTTTCATCAGAACCTTTTTTGTAGATCATTTAGTAAGCTTTCCAATGGTATTCTTCCGTTTCCCAAGATTCTTAACCTTTTTCGAGATATTAAGGAAAGTATACAAAGTTACCAAAACTTTTTTATGTCTGTTAATAAAATATTTTATTCTAACCCTTCCTTAACTCCAAACGCAACCAACATTTCAACATATTAGTTTTAATGAAAGTAGAAGATGCAGTAAATGTTTCAACTGAATCCCGTGATTCTAAGTACCCAAACCAAAAACGGCATTCAAAAATTATTTTTTCAGTTTTCTCGAAAACGGTTAAAGCTATCGCCTTGAAAATGGTTTCATTCGTTTTCCTAGCCCAAGAAGCCTATAAAACGAGTACTTACAAGCTTATGAACTCAAAAACGTAAGCGTTACGATTTTTTTGCGCGAATTTCGCCCCAAACGCCATCTTCCAGTGGGCGGATTTTGCTGGTTAACGAACTTGACCTTTCAAATTGGACGACAGATTTTTGTACCAAATTTCATCAAAATCGGACCATCAGGGAAGCCAGAAATGAGCGAACAGACAAATATATATACATATATATATATATATATATATATATATATATATATATATATATATATATATATATATAAATAAATATATACATATATATATATATATATATATATATATATATATATACAAATTTGAACCACCGTTATTTTCGGTCTCTAGGGGTTCTGAAACGCGAAATTTTCTTGTCGGCACTTCCGGATTGTTTCATTGTATCAACCTTATAAGCGGGGTTCCTCCCTATGGGGGAGGGAGGAACCGCGCTAAAAGTAAAATAAAATAAATCAATAAACAATTTGAAAGAATCCAACCATTGTTGGCACTTCCAGAGCTGTGCAAGTAAATATTATAATGATCCCTAAATGATCAGATATGTAAATTATCTCGGGGCCACTGTCTCTTGAGCCGCCTGGGAGGATTGTCTGGATGGGATTGGGAAGATAAGGATAGACCTTCGAGATTATGATGGTGAGACAATTTGGAGTGGAACGTTTGGAAACGGGTTTTAGCAAGGTCAAGGACAAATGGGATGTTAAGGTCATTGTGAAGGGTTTTGTTGGAAACATAGAAAGGGGCATTTACAATTTTACGAAGAACTTTGGACTGCAATGCCTGTATTCTGTTGATGTTAGATGGTTTTGCAGATCCCCAGAGTTCAAGTCCGTAAGTCCATATTGGTCGAATTATTGTTTTGTATATCGTTAGTTTGTTCTGTATCGATAATTTAGATGAGGGCCCAAGGAGTCGTCTAAGTAGTCCGTATCGTTTGTTCAGTTCCTGTCTTTTCAATCTCGTGTGAGGGTTTCATGTCAGTCGGCTGTCAAGGTATAATCCTAGATATCGAACCTCGTTTGATTCCGGGAGAGGAGGGTTTCTGAGGTAAACAGGAGGGCATGATCTTCGGTTGAGAGTGAATGTCACTTGTTTGCATTTTTCTGCGTTGATTTTTATTCTCCACCTTTCACTCCAATGTTGTATGCGGAAAGATGTTCCTGCAGGTTTTGGGATGCTACTGAAGGGTCAGGGGAAGTTGACAGGATCGCTGTGTTATCAGCGTATGTGGTAAGTAGGGTTTGGGGATGTGTGGAAATATCCGCAGTGTAAAGAAGGAAAAGGAGAGGACCGATCATACTCCCTTCGGGGAGTCCAACATTTATGGAGCAGGTTGGGGAAAGGGTTGTACCTTGTTTTACTTGGAGGGATCTATTTGAAAGGTAGGATTTCAGGATAAGGAAGTAGGTATGTGGAAGTATAAGCTTTACTTTGTACAGTAATCCCATGTGCCAAACCCGATCGAATGCTTGAGCAACGTCGAGAAAGGCACTCGTGCAAAAACTCTTACGCTCAAGCGAGGAGGATATTACATCTACGACTCGTAAGCACTGTTGGATTGGAAGCGGAAACCAAATTGGTGGTTGGGAATTTTCTTTGAGGATTCTATGATATGGAGGATTCTTTTATAAAGGAGTTTTTCGAATATTTTAGACATTAATGGGAGGAGGCTGATAGGTCGATAGGAAGAAGGGCAATCTGGAGCCTTAAAGGGTTTGGGAATAACGATTATGATTGAGTGTTTCCAGGGATTCGGAAAATGGGTTGTTCTTAGGATTGAGTTATACAGGTATGTGAGGAATGTGATGGCCTTCTGGGGGAGGTTTTTAAGTATTGTGGAGGTTATAAGGTCATAACCGGGAGATTTTCTAGGGAGGTGTTTAATTATGTATTTTACTTCAGACGGATGGAAAGCTTTGGGAGGGAAGGACAAAGGTAAAGGTGAATTTAGGTAATCTTCGATATTTTCATCGTGAGAGAGACTAAATCGAGGATTAGGAGAAAATACTGTGGTCAGGTGTGTGGAGAGTAAGAGCGCCTTTTCTTCATCACTTCTGGCCCAGGTCCCATCGCTGCGTTTGAGAGGAGAAGGAATTGGGTGAAACTTAAGGATTTTCCGGGTGACTGCCCACAAAGAACAATCTTATGTAGAGAGGGATGAATGATATTCGTTAAAGGATTCTGAACGGAATCGGGATAGGGAAGATTTCAGCTGTCGTGTCAGTCTGTTATATGTGTTTCTGTCCGAGGGATAACGGGATCTTTGCCATAGAGCTCTAGCCCGACGCTTGGCTGCATGGAGTTCTTGGATGTGTCTTGGGAGTTGCAGCTTGGGTGGGGAGGAAAAACTAGCGGTTGGTCGGCATGAATTGCGAGCACTGTCCTGAATAGCTTTAGTAAATGTTTCAGTGGCTTTGTCAAGGTCTGTAGGGGTTTTAAGGGAAACTGTAAGATCTATGGAGCGCTCAAAGATAGTCTGAAATTTTTGCCAGTTGATAGGACCGGGTGTAAGGGTTGGTAGTAGAGGACGGGGTACAGGGGAGGAGAAGAGGGTTAGAAGGATCGCAGAATGGTCCGACGATAGGTCGAGGAGCGATTCAACAGAAGTCGCTATGCCTCCCAGGCCAGCCGAGAAATCGGAGAAATCGACTAGATCAGGGCTGCGGGATGTGTCGGATGGCCAGTATGTTGGCGTATTGGGAGATATTGGGCGATAATTCTGGGAGTTAAGGATATCGTAAAGGATTCTGCCACGGGAGTTGGAAGTACGGCTCCCCCACATGGAGTGTTTCGCGTTGAAATCACCCCCGGTGAGGAAACGGGGACCAAAGGATTGGAATATTGAAAGGAATCCAGGATGGTAAATGGTGTGATTGGGAGAACAATACACTGCGGACAATATGATATCGAAGGGAGAAAGGGAAAGGGATATGGATGTTACCTGCAGGCTTGCTGATGCGATGCAGGACTCTTGGTGATGCTTGATTTGGTTCTTGATAAGAATTAGAGTCCCATGCTGCGCCAGATATGGATGGTCGGTTCGATAACAGGAGTACCCCTTAACACCGAAGGACATGGAGTTTTTAAGTGGGTCTCAGTTATGAGGGCGATGTCGATGTTTTTGTCAGTTAGTAAAAGTGTCAGGTCTTGTCTTCTTGTGGTAAGTCCGTTGGCATTCCTCAAAAGGATAGAAAGATGGGTATTATGGAAGCGTTGCATTTTGGGATTTTGGAAGGAAGTGGGCTATAAAGGTGGTCATTAGGTTTATTAGTGGAGTAAGGAGGGTTTCAAGTTTGTTTAGGAAGGAGGAGAAAAGGTTCATAGGATCTTGTGCATGATGCTGAGGGATTTTATTAGACGGTATGGGAGGAGTTGGGACGGTAGGCTGGTTTGGGGTTGAGAAGGATTAGTAGAAGAGGTAGGAAGGGAAGATGGTTCTTGTGGCTTAGCTTGATTTTTCGGAACAGGTGTTGGGGCAGGCGGCTCCTTCTTCTGGAGCGACGTTAGTAAGGAGGAATAAGTCACATTCGGCCGGCGAAGAGCAAAATCCTTTGGAGCTGGAGCAGGTCGTAGAGGTGGGATGTGGGATGATCCGCTGGGTGGTGATGTCTTCTCGGCTTCTGTGAATTGCAATAGCTGAGTTCTTTGCCTTTGACTCTTATTGTTTTTAGTGCTTTGTACACCACACCCTTTATAGCTGGCAGTGTGATTTTCGCCGCAGTTTGCACAGATCGGAGGAACGTCAAGTGGCTTGGGGCAGTCCTTAAAGGCGTGTCGCAGCCGCATTTGACGCATTTTGAAGTGTGGTGACAATATGAGCGTGTGTGATTAAACTCCTGGCAGTTTTGACACTGAATTACGTCACCCCGGCGTCGTGGTTCCTCCACTTTGATTTTTGTATACAGTAAAAACTGTTCGCGAAAAATCTCCTTGCCTTTTTCGTTCTTCTTCAAGTCGACGAAGAAGAGAGGTAACTGTGCTTTTGTGACTGGATGCCGTACGTTGTGGTCCCTTTTTACGGAGTAGCCTTTGTTGGAGAGCTCACTGATGATATCTGCTGGGGGAGTTGAGTGATGGAGGAGGCGGATAACCACCCTGTAAGATTTGTCCTCGGGTAACTGGTTGCAGTGAAAGTCTGCTTCCTTGCTTTCCAGGTGCCGGATGATAGTTCTGCATACATCGCTGTCGGTGGGCCTTATAACGATGTCGTTAAACCTTGCCCGACATTCAAACTTGTTTTCTCCAACAATTTCTGTTAGGGTGATGCAGAGCTTTTTGAAGTCGGTTACCTTCCGGAGATAAATATTAGGCGGTTTCAAGGGAACGCGTGATGAAACCTGACTCTCTTTGTTAAATTCTGAGCTCCGCGAGTGGGTTGCAGAGTTGTTTTGATTAAGAGATGATTTTTTGCTTTGTTTTGGGGGGTGTTAAAAGAACAGTTGTTCTCTTGCGTAGTCTTTTACGTCTACCTGTGGCGACGTTTTGTGAATCATGGGTTGAAGTAGACTCGATCTCGGTCATATGTTGTTCGCTAGTCTCAATTTATGACATCGTATTTTTAATAATAAAAAAAAAATAAAAAAAAAAATTTGTCCCTGGCGAGCTGCGTACTCCGGTTAATTCAATCCGTAGAGTTCAATGCTGCCACTGAGCCAAGGAGGCTGACGGAGTATCTAATAGTAGCACAGGCACTAGTATTTAAATTTCTGAAGGGGCGAAGACAGCCACTATCAGGCGAGTGCAGGAACATCCCCACCACTAGCCTCATCTAGGGTAAAGGCCTTCACAAAGTGAAAAATGAATGATTCTACTCACTTATTTTGTGGTGATCTAGTGAGTGAAATTTCTTCAAATTTCAGAATAATGTTCACCAGTGGAACAGCTATCGCTATGCCACTTTTCGTAGTGATCACGTTTGTGGATTCATGACACCTGGACTCACCGGACCTCCACAAATGCCACTTTTCATTCACAGGAACAAGAGATGATACAAGAAAGAAATGTCCAAGTTCATTACTTAGAAGACCTATTAGTTACTTACTAAGAACAGTAAAGACATTTCAACTGATCTTTAAAAAAACCACAATAAAAATAGTTACATGCAGTTACTAAAATATCACTTTCCTCAACCAGGTTTATTCTTAAACTTGGCAATGTTTCGTTTTCTCTCTAAAGATAATTTCGGCACAGATAAAACATTGCCAAGTTTAAGAATATACCTGGTTGAGGAAAGTGATATTTTAGTATCTGGATATAAGTATTTTTATTGTTGTTTTTAAAGGTCAGTTGAAGTGTTTTTACTGTTCTTAGTAAGTAACTAATAGGTCTTCTAAGTAATGAACTTGGACATTTCTTTCTTGTATCATCTCTTGTATTGGAAAATATTTTTGGTTGAAAATATGGTACACTTAATGCACCAACTCATACTACTTTTTTGTAGTGTAGGATGGTAAGGCGTTTTTGGGGGGTTTTAGGAGGGGATATTTCTCGCTTTTCGGGGAAGGGAGTGTTTCTTTGGAGGAGGGAGGTTGGCCTCTATTTCACATTTATGTTTTTTGGGGGGATTTTATTAATGGACATGAAAAGTTTTGGGAACTTCGTATACTTTTATTAATATCTCTGTTGAGAATCATGGTAAGCGGAAGGTTACTGAATGCTCTACAAATAAGGTTCTGAAGAATGTTTTGATGAAGCAGTGTCAATCGGAGAAATAAGTGCATAAAACTTTCGTTTATTTGAACGTTTCTTTTTGTCTGTTTTTAAATCTTGTTATTTTTTTTTTATTGCTAGTAAAATGAGAAAAAAAAATAGTGTTATAAATATAGCTTTCCAAGAGAGAGAGAGAGAGAGATTCGAAGACGCCTTGTGATTTTTTTTTTCTATTTACCTCACTTTGTAATTTTTTTTTTGTTTTGCAAACTGCTAATAGCCTGAGCAGCCGATGCGCAAAAAAAAAAAAAAAAAAAAAAAAAATAAATAAATCTATATATATAAAAATCACGTGTATATCTGTTTTTATGTCTGTTTGTTTGTTCCTTATAAAAATCCACACCGTTTGACCGATTTTGACCAAACTCGGAATAATGGTAGGCCTTGATACAGGAAGTCTCGTAGGCTAAGTCAAAAATTTCTACGAGCTGTCTGTCTGTATCTTTGTTCCTTATACAAATCCACACCCTTCTTCCGATTTTGACCAAACTTGGCACACAGGTAGGTCGTGATACGGGGAGTGCCATAGGCTAGGTTAAAAACGTCTACCAGCTGTCTGTCAGTATGTTTGTTCCTTATGCAAATCCACACCGTTTGACCGATTTTGACCAAACGTGGCACACAGGTAGGTCTTGACACGTGTAGAGTCATAGGCTAGGTTAAAATCGTCTATGACTCACAGTTCGGAGATCACGAGTTCGAAACAATAAACTCAAATTGTTACAGATTTTAATATTAATTATTTGGTTTCTAATTTATTTTTGCTTTTATAGATGCAGAAAGTAGGTGTAGCGTAGCACGCCGGGTAACAGCTAGTAAAAAAATTAAAAAAAAACTGTAAATCGAATATTCTAGTAGAACAAGATAAGAAAATGTGAAAGACATTTATAAGTAAAGATGGAATGGTTGGGATTCGGCTAAAGAAACCTCAATATGATTTTTGGTAAAAAAAATCTATATTTTGGACGTTTCGGCTACTCATTGGTAGCCTTCGTCAGCTAAAATGACAAGAAAAACAGAAATTAATACAAAAAAAAGTTTATAATTGAGATAAGTAACAGAACTATAAATACAATTAATTAACTTATTATAAAAGAACAATTTGGTCTAAAATTCTTAGAATGAGTAGAATGAAAATCAGAAGAAACATAACAAAAAAAAAGAAGAAAGAAGGCTATTATATTGAAGTTTATATAAGTATATAGGTATATAGGTGCTAATAGTAACAAACAGATAAGATACTACATACCTATGGAAATGCCTGGAGGCAGAGGAAGACCAATGTTGACAGTTAAGTAACCATTGTGGAAGTGTCTAAGAAAAAAGGGAATCTACTAGGGTAAATGAAACGGAAACAAACCAGGTGGTGGGAGGTCGGTAGGAATCAAAGGCCTGTTTATGACATTTTATGACAGGAAAGGAGAGAAAGGTGTTAATGGAAGGATACACAATGGGCATGGGAAAATACTAGGTGGGAGGTCGGGAGAGTTTTTGAAAAATATTAGCGTTCATAGGAGAAATACCTTGTTTGTCAGTTTTGTAGTTTATATTTTTTTTGTTTAGGTTTATGTGTACACATTCGGATATATATATAATTGTATTTATAGTTCTGTTACTTATCTCAATTATAAACTTTTTTTTGTATTAATTTTTGTTTTTCTTGTCATTTTAGCTGACGAAGGCTACCAATGAGTAGCCGAAACGTCCAAAATATAGATTTTTTTTACCAAAAATCATATTGAGGTTTCTTTAGCCGAATCCCAACCATTCCATCTTTACTTATCACCTCGACGGCTAACTATCTAATCATCATGACATTTATAATTTTTCACGAAAGATCAAAACAGTATGTACTTTTTTTTTTTTTTTTTTTTTTTTTTTTTTTTTTTTTTTCTTTTTCGGTTTGCTTTAGTTTTTAATTGTTTGCTGTTATTTTAATTGCTTTTTTTAAATAAAACATGACAAGTAATTGAGAAGACTGTTTGTATTTTGAATTGACTTTGAGAGTCTTGCTTTAGATTGAGGAATTTCTGCTTCTAACCTGTGAGTGTTAACAATTTTCTTCTATTTTAAGCTTTCCAAATGACACTATGGATGAGAAAGGATACGTCTTAAGATGACCCTATGTAGTGTCAGACATCTGCCCGGGTAGAGGTCCTAGGCAGGCTTCAGGTAGGCGTTTATTGCACTTCATAAATCAAGATGCATCCTAGAAGAGCTGACAGATATTTTACCTCTAGGAACTCACGTAGCCAAATGCTATAGTAGAAATATAATTATATTTTGTGGTTGTATGTGGCGTACTTCATTAAAAAATAACACTACTTTCTCATTTTCTTGTACAATTTTATTTTGTTTAATTGTATTTAACACTAAAATGGATATGTTAGTAAAGCAAGTTAAGTAAATTAGAAACATATTCGTAGTAGAGTCTTCGTAGAGCGAAACTAGGGACGGTGGAAAGAGTAATTTCCGCTTAGAATAGTTTCTTGTGCCTTGCCGACAACATTGCTTTTCTTCGGAGTAAGTGTTTACATTAAGAATGATCTAAACAAATTAATAACTGTTTCTATTCTATGTATACAAAATGACACTAGGGATATGAATGGAACCTAGGTAAGATGATGCAGTTCCTGGGAGTCGGACTTTTTTCCTGTATCGATTCTCGAAGTTTTGCCGATTAATTTGGGACACCCTGTGTGTGTGTGTCTGTGTGTGTGTGTGTCTATAAATATATATATATATATATATATATATATATATATATATATATATATATATATATATATATATATGACAATTCATTTTAATAAATATATTTTGATAGAACTTACCATTTCCTTTAACTTCCTCTAAGCCATTCAGTGAAACCTTGATGATTTCTATTTGCCCACAAATATAATAAACAAGGCTAAATAGAAATACGTCACATGCCATGTAAATGAGTCCTGATGAGGTTAAGCCGATCATATGGAAGAAATACAAGAAGTGATATTTAAATCCACTGTTATAATCGAAAGGGTACCAAACATTCATGGGTAGTGGCATATCTTCTAGGGACGTTACCCCCATGGCATAATTCATGATCGGACACATGCCCCAAGAGAAAACTGTGTAAAAACCCCCCAACGTATGGAGGAGCGTGAGAGGAACACTCCATTTCATCCATTTTTTCATGGTGAAGTCGGCGCCTTCGTGGATTGGCGTTTTGGGAAAATCGTCAATGTAATCAACGAACCGCTTGAAAAACTTATGATTCGACTTGAAAAAGTAATGTTTAAAAAATGCTGATGCCGTTAGAGTTAGAATATCAATGGCTTCGCTCCTGTCGACTAAATCAGTGGTTTTTGTGGCTTTGGCAAACAAGGCGACGCTAGAAACGCACAACGACATTCCTATTAACCATGAATAGAAATGAATAAGAACTGTTTTCAGAGAATTGTTAGAATAAATCGGCCACATAAGGACAATTTTTAAAATATGAATTTGGACATAAACTGCAGAATCCTTTCTAACGTGATCAGTCGTTACGATCATTTTATTTTAGAAAAATCAGTACAGGTTTCTTAAAATGTTTGCAAATGGCTAAGTGTTTTTTGTGTTTAAATGGACCCTAATGTTCCTGCTACACAGCCACAAAGAATAAAGAGAGATTGCTACAACATATTGTATTAAATTATGCTAACGATTATATTAAGCATGTACCAAGGAAAAGTTCTTCTTGCTATGATTACCCATGTTTTATTCAAGACCAGTAACAATTGAAGGCCTTTTTACTGCTTTATTTATGACGGAATCAGAGAAGCACAATTTGTATTGCATTAAAGTGAGCATTAAATAATGTGATAGCATTTCTATTCGTGATTTTGTGCAATTTTGACATGAATACTTCCGCAGAACAATATTTCAATTGAATGATTGCAAAAATCGAAAGAGAATCCATCAGATTTTTTCGGGGGGGGGGAGGATTTTAAGAAATTAAAACGGGGAAAAGAATAATATTTGTATGAAGTCAAGGGATGGTTGGGATTCCGCTAAAATAAAAAAAAGTCCAAC
The DNA here is from genome assembly GCA_946811695.1 of Gonocerus acuteangulatus. Taxonomy (NCBI): domain Eukaryota; kingdom Metazoa; phylum Arthropoda; class Insecta; order Hemiptera; family Coreidae; genus Gonocerus; species Gonocerus acuteangulatus. The sequence continues at coordinate 63,919,704 of OX328127.1, read as the reverse complement.
TCGCAGGAACTGCATCATCTTAGCGCGGTTCCGTTCTTATCCCTAGTCACATTTGGAAAGATTAAAATAGAAACATTTATTATTTTGGTCCCACCTTTCTCGAAAGGGCTTGATTTATGACCGTACCTGGATGGGTCGGCCAACCCTAGAAAGGCCCCGGAGTTGAAAATTGTCACCATTTCTTCGATTCTCTATCTTTGAAAGCTACATTTCTAACAATAAATTGTTTCTCTTATTTTACTTAACCAATTTTATTGTCAAACACATTATCCAACTATAAGCAATTAAAAAAAAGTCCGACTCGCAGGAACTACGTCATCTTAGCGTGGTTACGTACATCTCAAGATTAGCATCACGAATCACAGGAAAGTGACAGTAGCCAACTTGCACAGAAGCGGATAATTCTTAATCTGTATAAGTCAATACAATTATGTACTGAAAACGTACTTACTCTTCGACTACAGCTGAGAAGGCTCTATTCTAAACAAACAAAAATTCTTGTCATTTTAAGTATCTTGTTTTACTAGCAAATTCGTTTATTGTTATAATCGACTGTAAATATGTGCTTCTTGGCGAATAAAATTCCATTCTGTCGTGGGTTAAATCTTTCTATAAAATAAGAAATAACGATAACTTCAGTTGGAGTTCAGTCGTCATCATGATTAGCCACAGCCATCTTGGTTACCACAGCCACTCCAAACTTATTACCAATACTTTTCACCGTTTCTTAGCTTATTTTACTACAATGCTAATTCTACTGAAAAATGCAATATTAAAAAAAAACAACCAATTAAAAAGTGAGATAAACAAATAGAAAAACCCTTTCAAAACAAACACTTTTTAAGTTTTAAGCGCTTATATCTCTGATTGACGTTGCCCTATCGAATATTGCTTCAGAACCTTTTTTGTAGAGAATTTAGTAAGCATTCGAATGGTCACCATCCACTTACCACGATTTCCCAACCGTTATCGAGATATTTACGATAAAATTTTCCAACTCGCAGGAACTGCATCATCTTAGCGCGGTTCCTGTTCATTTGAAAAGCTTAGAATAGAAACAGATAATATTTTCCTCGGTCTTTGTTCAAAGGGTTTTGTGGCTTTACCTGGTCGGGGCCGCCAGACCCTAGAATCCTCTTCTACTGATACTTCATTTCATACGTTTCAATGAATTGGAAAATATCAAAATTTTTCACATATCCCTGTGTTCTTTTACTATAGTAATAATTCTACAAATAAAATCAATTAAAAAATAAAATAAAAAAAACCAACATGAATGCAATTGAAAATATTCAAAAGACGTCATCGAATCTCTTTCTCTTGGCAAGCTATATTTCTAACAATGAATTATTTTTCTTATTTTGCCTAATCTGTTTTATTGTCAAATACATTATCCAACTATAAGCAACAAGGAATGTACTCCAAATGTAACCAAAAGTTTAACATGTTAGTTTTGAGGAAATTCAAACATGCAAAAAATGTTTCAACTGAATCCAATGATTGTAAGTACAAAAACAAAAAACAAGGAATAAAACAGACAAAAAGAACCGTTCGAATGAACGAAACGAATTAAATCAATTACTCAAGTTTTAAGCCCTTTTTTTTTTTTTCTTTTTTTTTTTTTTTTTTTTTCTTTTTTTTTTTTTTTTTTTTTACGGCGCATCGACATAATTCTTGGCCATTAGCGCCGACATCCAGGGTGCAGCCAGGAATTTTCTTCCCACCATCCCCGCTTATGAATCTAGCGCGCTAGCCACTAGACCACGGTAGACCCCTTTAAAGCACTTATTTCTCCCATTGACATCGCCTAATAAAAACGTTCTACAGAACCTTTTTTGTAGAGAATTTAGTAAGCTTTCGAATGGTAACCTTCCGCTTCCCAAGATTGTCAACGGTTATCGAGATACTAACGAAAGTATACAAAGTTACCAAAACTTTTCTTGTCTGTTATTAAAATATTTTATTCTAACCCTTCCTTTACTCCAAACGTAACCAAAATTTCAACATATTAGTATTGATGAAATTCAAACATGCAGAAAATGTTTCAACTGAATCCCATAATTCTAAGTACCAAAATCAAAGACAAAAACAACAGTTCGAATAAGCGAAATCAATTACATTAAAGTTTTAAGCACTTATTTCTCCGATTGACATCGCCTAATCAAAACTTTCATCAGAACATTTTTTGTAGAGGATTTAGTTAGCTTTCGAATGGTAACTTTCCGTTCACCTATTAAGGAAAGTATACAAAGTTACCAAAACTTTTTATGTCTGTTAATAAAATATTTTATTCTAACCCTTCCTTAACTCCAAACGTAACAAAAATTTCAACATATTAGTTTTAATGAAAGTAGAACACGCAGAAAATGTTTCAACTGAATCCCATGATTCTAAGTACCCAAACCAAAAACGGTATGAAAACACTATTTTTCCAATTTTCTCGAAAACGGTTAAAGCTATTGCCTTGAAAATGGTTTCATTCGTTTTCCTAGCCCAAGAAGCCTACAAAAAGAGTACTTACAAGCTTATGAACTTAAAAACGTCATTAAATATGGAACTTGCCAGCAACGGCCAAGCGGGTTCCTGAACAATGCAGTTATCGCCGGAAATAAATAGGTCAAAGTTGACAACGTCTAGCGGGCTATAGTATAATCACAAATTATTTACAGTACCCCAACTTCTAATGGAACTTTTTTTTTTCCTTTTTACAAAATATATGCCTCATTGTTTGAGCATCATTTCACTGAGTTTCCTTGCAAGGAAGTAAAAATAACTTATAATTTGGTTTTGCAGTACATCCTCTCTCCTAATGGACCGATTTAGTTTATTTTTCTCAATAAATTTCGATAATGTTTGATCGTTGCAATATAACAAAAATTAAAGCCAGTACAGGCATATCAGTAATCTTAGTCCGGAGTAAACCCTCCTCCGAATGGACTGATTTTACTGATTAAAGAACTTGTAAAGTTGTTTGCCATGGGAATGCTATATATACCAAGTATTGAAGCGAAAAAACAACTGTGACCGCTTCGTGTTAACACACACATATAGATAAATGTAGAGATGGATATAAATTTGAACAGGGATTATTTTCGGGATCTAGAAGACAAATGAAGATCAGAAACAGTTCAAAATAATAAAAATAAAATAAATTGCATAATATGTATATCAACTGGAAATAAGTAAATGTGATGATGCATCTATTCATATGCAATTTTTAATAGAGCTATCTCAATCGGAGAAATTGGTGCTTAAATTAAAAACTATTATATTATATTAGTTTGTTTAATTTTCATCATTAAATACCCCCGGTACCCTCACGGCTACCGGAGACCCGGTAGCCGTGAGGGTTAAGGCGTGAGCTCTTAACACTCCGTGCCAAAGGTCGTGGGTTCGATTCCCACTAGGGGTGGTGGCTTTTCTTTCGAAAAAAGAAAAGGCATCACCTCTATCCTGGCTAGAAAAGGGTGGTAACCTATAGATAACCCGTCCTAAAATTCGTAGTTAATAATAAATGGACGTTAAAATTTAAATAAAATAAAATAATTTTCATCAGGGTCTGGTACAGGACCAGATCATGGGCCCCCCACTTCTCAGAGCCGGGCCCCCTTTCTCAGACCCAGACTGAAAATTCTAGCACAGTGCTATAGGAGTTTGGACATTTTGAAAATTATTTTCATCTTGAGTTTTGAGCCAAATGAGAATAAAAGCCGTCAATCGGTGCATCAAAGGTCACTTTCGGTACTGGTAGTTTTATTACGATTCATAATAAAATATACTATTCTGGGACTGCACTTGTTTTGTCGTTTATGTACATTAACAAAATATAGATTCAATTCCAATAAATATAGGCTACGCCCGTCTATTTTTATAAACCCCATTCTTTTTACAAGCTCATAACCTATACATTTTTTCCCCCAATTAGAGAGCCCCCACGGCACACGGGCCCGGGACAACAGTACCCGACTGCCCCCCCCCCCCCCCCTGTGGCGGCCCTGATTTTCCTCAACGGTTATAGATAAGGCCTGGAAAATGGCTCCCCACGTCAAATATACTAATGAACCGTGGGTCTCCCGTGGTCTAGTGGCTAGCGCGCTGGATTCATAAGCGGGAGATGGTGGGTTCGATCCCCACCGGCGCCAGAAATTTTCTCATCTCAGGGCTCGCTGAGAAAATTCCTGCTTGCACCCTGGATGTCGGCGCTAATAGCCACGATTTGTTGGTGCGCCAAAAAAAAGAAAAAAAAAAAAAAAAAAAAAAAAAAAAAAAAAAAAAAAAAAAAAAAATGAACCGTTTACCTGGAAGCCTATACCTACTTTGTCTAATAATTATGTTCGTTATCAAATATTTTACATACGTTATTCACAGTATTTGCTCCTCAACCTTTTATGTTACACCTTCTTTCACGAAAAAATTGTAAACAGGCCTTATTTTTTACTATATGAACTGACTTCTTCAGAAGTATTTTGTCTGTTACTCTTAAGAGTTTTTTTTTGGAACATCTTTTGACTTCCCGTTAAGTTTACATTGTATTTATTTAATAATAAGTGGAAATGCATGTGTATAATTGTGCTTAGCGAATCGCCTTAGTTGCGAGTGCTCATAAATAAATGAATTAAAAAAAAAAAATCTTCCCAAGATGTGTGTAATTATTACTAAATTATATCAATTTTCCTTGGAAAATATTATAATTCTGTTAAGAGTTAACTACTGGTAGTTGAATATTTCCTCCACACATGTAGTCAACAGAAATAATTACAGACAAGGCTATTTCAAAATTCATATATTTTTCCTAACATTTAATTAAAAAAAAAAAAAAAAGAATAAAAAGTTGTGAACACAAAACTTGGTCCTTTTTTTTCTTTTTTCCACATTACAGTAACCCTGCGATGTGGGAATTTATTTTCTACATGTGCCATTTTAAAAATACTACATGTATGTTCTATATTTAAGTAACATGAGAATATTAGTGATGAAAAACTTAACAATTTATAATTAAAGTAATTAAAGGTATGACAATAAAATTAACAGAAATAAGACTAAAACTATAATAATATAATAATACTAAGAACTAATAAAATGTATAAAATTTTGCAGAAATAAATGATAGATAATGTATATGAATATAAAAGAAATCCAAATATAAATGATATAAAATATAAATATAAAATAAAATTAAACGTATACAATAATGGAAATAAATACAGCTTATTTTTTAAAGTTCGTCATAATCTATTGTACCAATAAATGTATGGAATTCATCAAAGTGTTTGATAAGAATCTCCCTCTTAGAAACCGGCCAGTTTCCTCCTTTTAATATTATAGACTTGGTGAATTTGATTCTTTCCTTGTCAAGTAGTCTGCAGTCAAAGATTAAATGGTCGTAAGTCTGTTCAGTACGAGAGTCAAATTTGCAGTTTTTGTCTTCAATGATTTTAAATCTGCGTAAGTAACTTCTTGTTGGTCCGTGACCAGTTAGTATTTGAGTGAGTTTATAATTAAGTCTTGGTATTTTCTGTGCGTCCTCTTTAGTACGTATGTAATCGTATAGGTGTCGTCCTTTGGTTGTCAGTGTCCAACGTTGGTTCCATTGTCTATTTGTTTCCTGTCTTAGTATGTGTTTTACAGTATTCTTAGGAGTTTTTTCGTACACAACAGGCAGGCTCTCATCATTAGCTGCTGATTTTGCCTCTTCGTCTGCTTTATTATTTCCAACATTATCCTGGTGGGCTCGAACCCATTTAAATTTTATATTTATGTTTTTCTGAAAGCTTTTGATGAGTTCCTGCCTAATTGTTTCAGTCAATGTATCGTGTATGTCTATATTCTTAAGTCTGTCTATTGTAACTCTACTGTCAGTATAAATACAACATGTCTTATCAAAATCATGAACTCCATTAATATATTCCAACGCCTTCCAGATAGCAACTTGCTCAGCCTGATTGTTGGAACAGTTTGGCCCAAGTCGGTATCGACCTATGTGACATAATATTCCTTTCTGAAATACAATGAATGCACATCCAATGTGATCATCTGTTTTGCTTCCATCGGTGTACACTTCAGTATTATAAAGTTCAGAATCATTTTCAGTTAATTCCTTAATTTTTACCAAGTGTTTAGGATGAATATTATTTTTGTAAGGAATTATTTCCTTAACATCATGATTTGGGAGGAGATTATTAAATGTTAGAATTTTGAATTTTGAGCTCATTTCGTTACATAGAAGTTTAATAGGAATAATGTCAGCAAGTAGACAAGAAGCTTCATATGAAACCGTTCTGTAAGAACGGATAATTTTTAAAGCTATCAGCCGTTGCACTGTTTCTAATTTCTTAAGATTTATTTTTATATCGAGACCTTTATGCCAAATTTCTATACCGTAAGTCATAGCTGGTAGAATAGCTCCTTCGTAGAGAATTTTTAGAATTTTTGAATTTAGCCCCCATTTCAATTTTGCATATGCCGAAAGAGAGTGAATAATACCCTTTAATTTTATTTGTAGGTTTGTAATATGTGCTTTCCAGTTTAATTTACGATCTAAAGTGATGAAACTACTAATGTGTGATTTTTGAATTCCATTTGTTGATAGATATCAGATAGTAAATGATGTAATGCATCTGTAGTACGTTTCTGTGGCATAAATCCAAACTGATTTTTATTTAATGGGCTCTTGGTTTCTAGGTGGTGAAGCAATCTAGAATTTATAATTTTCTCCATGACTTTTGCCTGAATAGGAATTAAACTTATAGGTCTGTAATCACAATTTTCTGGATTTGGAGGATTTCACTTTGGAATTGTAACTACTTTTGATATCTTCCATAAAGCGGGAAATATACCTTCCTGATAACATTTTTTATACAAGCTATATATAAAATTAGGGAACAGGTTAAACATATTTTTAAATATCTCCGGGGTTATACCGTCAACGCCAGGGGCTTTTTTAAAATTTAAATGTTTTATAATTTCTTCTACTTCTAGAAATGTCATTTCATCATCATCAGGTGTATTAGGAACGTCTTGAGATAGTCGTCTAGTCAAGGTATGTATATGTTGTTCGTTGTCTGTTATGTCTGTAGGAATAAACTTGTTAATGAGGTAGTCTAGTGTAGTCTGTAAGTCGCTAGTATAATGTCCATCTTCTTTCTTTAACGTCTTTAATATCAAAGGAGTTTTAAGTTTTCCCGCAGCTTTCTTATAGTGCCATGACCAAGGGTTTTTTGCATCTATGTTGTTACAAAATTCTTCCCATGATTTTATTTTTTCTTTGTAAATTACTTTTTGATATTCTAATTTTTTGAAGACATATTCTCGCCTTCTCATTTCTCGTAGAGCAGGATCGTTTGTTGTTCTTCTCAGTTTGTTTGTCTCCCGTCTAAGTGTTGTCAGTTCATCTGTCCACCATGGTTTTGTGTTAGAATGGATAATTTTATAGTTACGCCTGAATAATTTATTACACGTTGACTTCAAAGATTTATTTACTTTATTTAAAGTATACTCAACGCCTCTAAAATTTAACATTTCTATTAATATTTCTTCTAAATTAATGATGAAATCTTTTGGTATATTTAAAACCGAAACTAAATTTTGTTTTAATAAAATATAGAAATGGTTCCAATTAGTATTTTTTGTTATATAATGGAATGGTGTTATAAGTCGAGATTTCCTTTTATTGTATTGATGTTCTATTTCGAAAGTCAATGTCTTATGATCAGAAAAGTTTTCTCTTTCATTGATGGTCCAGTTTTTTAAAAATTTGTAAAATGAATTCGATGCTAAAGTGATATCAATATTACTGCTTCCCTGGCTTGATGAGAATGTTGGAGTAGATAAATCTACATTCAATATAAATAAATTGGATACCGTGATAAACGTTTCAAGAGCTTTACCTCTAGTATTAGTAATAACGTCATGCCAGATTGTTGATCTGCAATTAGAATCTAAACCTAAAAGTATTTTATTTTCTTTAAACCTATTAATTATTCTCTCTAAGAGAAGAATATCTTCATTTATATTTTTTTATATGTCAAAATATCTACTAATGAATTTAAAATTTAATCCTTGATATTGTATTTCGACTGTTACACAATCACACGTAGATAAATCACTTATTAAAATGCTTTCAATATTTTTATTTGTGATAATTATGCACGCCCGACATTTATCTCTTCCAGCACTAATTATTCTATATTTATTAGGAAACATTTCAATTTTATTATTTCTTACATATGGTTCCTGGATTAATAAGATATCGAACTTGTAGACATCAATTTCATACAATAAGCTTAGTGTAGCTTTTTTGGAATGCTTTAGGTTAACCTGAGCAACCTTAATGACAGATGTTATATCATTGTTCATGATTGATCATATGTTGTAGGCATATCCTTACTGTAGTATAGAACAACAATTGATAACACTTATTCCATATGACACTAATAACTGCTTTTTTGAAAAATAAACATTTTTTAAGGTTAGTAATGTGGGAAGGTTTATACTGGTAAACCATAACTCTACAATTTGTTTTAATGCCATGATAGATGATAATTGTTGATTTAAGAAACTTTAATTGTTTAAATGAAAAGTTTGTTCCCCAAATAAATAAATAGATGTTATAATAAAGATGTATACTGTTTTTGTTGCTAATGAAGAAGCTAATCATAGTCGGTATTGGAGATTCGTCTAGAAACCGCGGATTTATAAGAGGGACAATCCTTAGAGAGTGCAGTGTGATTCACATCCACTCTCAACTTAGGCTTACAATAATTATTATATCGGATGCAATTGATACATTTATTGGTACTTGCCTTGCATTGTTTGAGATTATGCCGTTCTGCACAGAGCGGACAAGTCGGATCCTCCTTCTTCCTAGCTGCTAGCTGAGATTGAATGCATCAGCTTCACCTTCTGTCCTAGGATCTTCAATGTTGCAGCGTTCACTTCCAGAACGGCGTGTCTCCACTTCCTCTCGCCTTCTTCGACTCTTCTCTTCGACAAAATCGTCATCAATTTGATGTTGTCGTCTACAATATTGTTTTGCTCCGTTAAATTTGGAACTAACTCATTTTCTTCTATATCAGCAGGGATATTTTTGATAATAATTAATGGTTTGTATTTTTTTAGTTCTGCTGCACAAATAGGATTTGTTTCATTGTTATTAATGTTTTTTATAATAGTTTCCAAATCTTCCTTATTTTCTGCTGATAGTACTACATTCCCATCTTTTGTTGTCATTAATTCCTTAATACCAACTTTTAACTTAACAGGATTTACAGTTTTTTTAAAAATAATTTTAATATCTTCTTTTACGTCTAGATTTTTTGCTTTAATGATAGCTTTATACTGTTTGATAGCAGAAGGGAGTATGTTTTGAGTTTTTAAAACTTGAGCATAACTTTTGGATGAAGTTTGAGAGGTTACCTTTTTGAGTTCTGCAATTTCTTCTTTCATTCTTTCATTTTCTTCTTTAAACACATTGTATACAAAAACTAAACTTTTTAACTGATGAGGTAGCTCATCTTTTAGTTCCTTATTAAGACGAATGTCGGTGAATTTATGAAAAAACTTAAGAGCGTCTTGAAAAGCTGTGTCAACAGTCGCCATGTTGGCAACCAACAAAAACTTGGTCCTTGTGGTACTATCATGAAATAAAAACGTTGTCCTCGAAACTATAATGCTTACTTGACAGTAAAAAATTACTATTTTAATGCTAATAATCATTATTATTTGGAGACCCGGTGGCCGTGAGTGTTAAGGCGTGAGCACTTAACATTCCCTGCCAGGGGTTGTGGGTTCGATTCCCACTAGGGGTGGTGGCTTTTCTTTCGAAAAAAGAAAAGGCATCACCCCTATCCTGGCTAGAAAAGGCTGGTAACCTATAGATAACTTGTCCTAAAATTGGTAGTTAATAATAAATGGACGTTAAAATTTAAATAAATAAATTATTATTTTATTTCAGTTTTCCAGCATTTGATGATTAAATGGCGAGTTTGTTTTAGTTGCCTCTGTTAAGTTGGGAAAGAAAGTCATTGTTTTAGCACTTTCCTCCGAAGGAAAGTAGCTATTGAGGTTGCTCTCATGACGGAATTTTTGAAAAATTTCTTCTAATCTTTATCGATCCTACCTAGTAGACACCGAAAATGACCCCCGTTAAAATATATATATATATATATATATATATATATATATATATATATATAGATATATATGTGTCTGTTAACACGATAGCGGCCAGAGTTTTTGTTTTTTCTTCACGAAACGTGGTATATAGCGTTCAATTAGCAAACGATTGAACGAGTTCGTTAACCACCAAAATCGGTCCACCGAGAGGGGGGTTTACCCCGAACCCAAAACACTAATTTGACCATGCCAGCCGTAGTTTTTGTTATATTTCAACGAACCTCGGTATTCGTTATTTTGATCTAAAGAGAGAAATACTTTGTAAAAATATACTAAATCGGTTCATTAGGAGGGGGGGGTTTACTCCGGACCCACATTACCAATTTGCCACAACCAGCCGTAATTTTTGTTACATTTCAACGAAACTCGGTATTCATGGTGGTAATCAACAGATAAAATCGGGTTATTTGGAGGGGGGGGGGGGGTTACTCCGGACGCAAAGTACTAATATACTCATATCGGTCGTAATTTCTGCTGTATTGTACCGAAACGCGGTATACAATCAGCGCTCATAAAAATCACCCATGACATTCAAACTGCCATAGATAACCAACAGCTCACTATTCTAGTTCTCCTAGATTTTTCAAAAGCATTTGATACCGTAGACCATCAAATCCTCCTCACCAAACTCCAATCTCTTTCCTTTTCCAACAGTGCCATTAGCTGGTTCCAATCCTTTCTATCCAATCGATCCCAATACGTGGTCATCCCCGTCAGCAATCCTTCTAGCCCTCTTCCTCTTTCCCGTGGTGTACCGCAGGGCTCCTCGTTATCCCCAACTCTATTTTCTGTTTACATCAATGATCTTCCTCTTTCCATAGTTCATTCCAAGTTTCATCTTTACGCTGACGATACCCAAATCTACCTATCCTTTAAGCCCTCTTTGCTACGAGATGCTGTAGACAAGCTGCAAGTAGATCTTAACAACATCAATGCTTGGGCTGCAGCTAATAAGCTTTCCCTGAATCCAGACAAATCCAAAGCCATTTATAGGCTCCCAATCCCTCATAAGTTCTACTTCCCCTTTTCCAGCCCTTTACCTTAACAGCATCCCTATAAAATATTGTAAATCAGTTAAAAATCTTGGGATCATATTTGATCAGAACCTTTCCTGGAAAAATCATATTTCCCAAATTTCCCGTCGGTCCATATTTATCCTGAGACAGCTCAACCTCTCCCGTCATCTCCTGCCAACAAAGACCCGTCAACTCCTCGTAACTTCCCTATTATTCCCCCAGTTTGACTATGGTTGTTTGGTGTACGGTGGACTTTCTGGCGATCTCGAGGCAAAACTCAAACGCCTCATGAACTGTTTCATTCGTTTTATCCTCGGGATCCCCAGAGACTCCCACATATCACATTTCTACCAGGAGCTAAATTGGCTATTCCCTCTTTATCGTCGTCAGTACTTCCTCGGCTCAGTCCTTTACCAAGTAATTCAATCCCGTAGACCTTCTTATATTTTTCAACTTCTTAAATTTAAATCCTCGGTTCACTCCCGTAACACCCGATCTCGTCCTTCCGATCTTTATATTCCTTCCCACCGAACAGCAATATTCGAAAAATCATTCGTCACCCGTGCCACCTCGCTATGGAATTCCTTACCTCTGTCTGTCCGCCATTCTACCAACCTTGAAACCTTTAAATCCCGACTCTTCCACCACCTTCTATCCCTCCAAGTTTTACCCAACCCCTAGTCTATATTGAAGCTGTACACTATATACTGATACTGATAGCATTTATAAGTTTTTAAGTTTATACGTAAAATTCAAAATTATTTTGTAATTTCAAAATTATTCCTATGGGACTTCTGTCCCGGAATAAGAATAAAACTTTTCATTCATTCATTCATTCATTCATTCATACATCGTGGGTATCTCATGAGAAAGAAGTGTTGTAAAAATGCAGTAAATCGGTCTATTGAAAAGGAGGGTTTACTTTAAACTCTGTTTCATAACAATTAGCCCACCAGACGTAGGTTCCCAAAGCCGCCGCGAGGAGCGCTATCTCCCACTAGGGGGACTGTATCCTGTTCCTGCGTCAGATCAAAAGACGGAATATGAAGTTTTTGTGTATTTATTAAGTAGTGTAGTATCAAGTATAAACATAACTCTGGAAGCAAATTAATTACAAAATTAATAATTGAACAGTTCTCATAAGAAATGTAAATGAGCAGAACTATTCACGTTGTTATTTTATTTATATAGGTTACTTACAGCAAATTATTCAGTAATGTAGTCTACACTACAAAAATTCTGAGGAAAGTGCTTAGTTATGCAGCTCCTGCGTGACGGAATTTATTGATGTGTTTGCGTTGATGTCTAATATGTACGTATATGTAGCCCAATATGTTCCTCTGTGTGTGTGTGTGTGTGTGTGTGTGTGTGTGTGTGTTGTATCATTGGCCCCTTCTTCCCCCAAAAAAGAATGATCATTTTATCAGGTAAATGAAACAAACCCATGTACTCTTAAACCCAAGGACTATAGGCTCATATCATATGTAAATAGGATAATTAAGCACTTTACATGTATTATTCTTGTTTGATGGTCTGATTTGTATTAAATTTGGTATGAAAATTTTTCGTCTAATGTGGAAGGAAGTTCGACTTTTTTAAAAAGTTTTATAACGTAGGCAAACGAATGAAACCATTTTTTAAGCGATATCTTTCACCGTTTATAAGAGAAGTTTATAAAACTTGTTTTCCCAACTAACTTTTAATTTATGTATTCAGAAATGATTGAATCAGTTGAAACTTGCTACAGACGTTTGACATTTATCTCAATTAAGAAGATATTTAAATTTTGGTTGCGTTTGGAGTTAAGGAGGTGTTAGAAAAAAAAAGTCCGACTCGCAGGAACTGCGTCATCTTAGCGCGGTTCCAGTTCATTTTTTTTTTTTTTTTACGGCGCATCTACATGTAGGTCATTAGCGCCGACATCCAGGGTGTAGCGAGGAATTTTACCAGCGAGCCGTGGGATGATAAAATTCCTGCCGGAGGTTGGGAATCGAACCCACCATCTCCCGCTTAATGAATCCAAGGCGCTAGCCATTAGACCACGGGAGACCCCGGTTCCTGTTCATATCCCTATTCTCATTTGAAAAGCATAGAATAGAAACAGATAATATTTTCCTCGGCCTTTGTCCAAAGGGTTTTATGGCTATACCTGGGGTCGGGTCCGCAAGACCCTAGAAACCTCTTCTATCGATACTTCATTTCGTACGTTTCAATGAATTGGAAAATATCAAAAATTTTCACATATTCCTGTGTTCTTTTACTATAGTAATAATTCTACAGATAAAATCAATTAAAAAATAAAATAAAAAAACCAACAGCATAAAGGCAATTGAAAATATTCAAAAGACGTCATCGAATCTTTTTCCCTTGGCAAGCTATATTTCTAGCAATGAATTGTTTTTCTTATTTTGCCTAATCTGTTTTATTGTAAAATACATTTTCCAACTATAAGCAATTAAAAAATAACAAGGAATAAAAACAGACAAAAAGATCAGTTCGAATAAGCAAAATCAATTACTTTAATGTTTTAAGCGCTTATTTCTCCGATTAACATCGCCTAATCAAAACTTTCATCAGAACCTTTCTTGTAGAGCATTTAGTAAGCTTTCTAATGGTATTCTTTTCTTTACCAAGATTCTCAACCTTTTTCGAGATATTAAGGAAAATATACAAAGTTACCAAAACTTTTTATGTCTGTTAATAAAATATTTTATTCTAACCCTTCCTTAACTCCAAACTTAACCAAAATGTCAACATATTAGTTTTAATGATAGTAAAACATGCAGAAAATGTTTCAACTGAATCCCATGATTCTAAGTACCCAAACCAAAATCGGTATTCAAAAACTATTTTTCCAATTTCCTCAAAAACGGTTAAAGCTATCGCATTGAAAATGGCTTCATTCGTTTTCCTAGCCAAAGAAGCCTATAAAACGAGTACTTACAAGCTTATAAACTCAAAAACGTAAGCGTTACGATTTTTTTGCGCGAATTTCGCCCCAAACGCCATCTTCCAGTGGGCGGATTTTGCTGGTTAACGAACTTGACCTTTCAAATCGGGCGACAGATTTTTGTACCAAATTTCATCAAATCCGGACCATTAGGGAGGCCAGAAATCCGCGAACAGACAAATATATATATATATAAATATATACATATATATATATATATATATATACAAATTTTAACCACCGTTATTTTCGGTCTCTAGGGGTTCTGAAACGCGAAATTTTCTAGTCGGCACTTCCGGATTGTTTCATTGTATCAACCTTATAAGCGGGGTTCCTCCCTATCGGGGAGGGAGGAACCGCGCTAATATCAACCTTATAAGCGGGATTCCTCCCTATCGGGGAGGGAAGAACCGCGCTAAAACAAAGGTAAAAATGATGTTTCACGCCCTCCAAACCGATTTCTTTAACACTTTTCACAACAATGTATTTTGATGCACTAAACACGAATACGTTAAAAAAACTTTCGCATTTAACTAGGAAAGAAGTTATTAAGCACTAAAGTTCACTGTTAGGAAGGTTATAAAACTAGGCGTCAACAGCATATTTGTAAACACGCGCATGCGCAGATATGTAACATTGGGAAACAGAACTCTCATTTGAAATGTTCATAAACCATTTATTCAAAAATATTGTTAATTTTAAGGGCATCTTTACCCGTCGTCACCTGTCGCTTAAAGGCATACGTGCTATTCGTTTCCGCTCGCTACGCTCGCTCAAGAAGATAACAAAACCCCAGTCAATCAAACTCGCTAAAATTAATAGAATTCTATCAATTTTAGCGAGTTGGATTGACTGGGGTTTTGTTATGTTCTTGAGCGAGCGGAAACGCATAGCATGTATGCCTTAAAGTCATGTATGCCTTAAAGTCATCTATGCCTTAAAGTCGTCACAAATTTAGTTGTTTACATTAGCTCTCATAACCCGCATAACAGTGAACTTTAGTGCTTAATATCTTCTTTCCTAGTTAAATGCGAAGGTTTCTTTTTAATGTATTCGTGTTTAGTGCATCAAAATACGTTATTGCACAAAATTTGAAAGAAATCGGTTTGGAGGGCGTGAAACTTCACTTTTACCAAAACAAATTTATTGACAGAACATGAAAAGTTCTGGGATATTCTTATATTTTTTAAAATATCTTGAAAATGGTAAGTGGAAGGTACCTTTCGAATGCTTACTAAATTGTCAGGAAATGTTTTAAAGAATTTTCGATAGGACGATGTCAATCAGGGAAATTAGTGCTTAAAACTTCAAAACTGTTAGATTCATTGGTCTAAACGGTTTTTATGTTTCATTTCCTCTGTTTTCTTAAGGCTTGTTGTTCCTTTAATTGATTTTAGCAGTCATAATAATTTGCCAGTAAAACAAGATAGTGAAAATGAGAATACATTTTTCTCAACATCATTCCGAGTGGAATTCTCCTACTGTAAGTTAGTGGAACCTAAAATCTAACATTTATTCAGGATTTCTTTGGAAAAGGTGTTTTCATTTTTTACAATATATTAACTATATTTATTCCAGGATTTCCAAATGATTCTAGGCATATGAACGTTATGGGAACGCGCTAAGGTGGCGCAGTTTCTACAAATCGTGATGTCATCAGATTCGTTAATTTGTTCGTACATGTATATATAAAATTTTACTCTGACATCAATTTTATTCAGTCGGATTGCATTAGTTGCGAAGCATAAATAAATAAATTAACAGCTGAGTCGATTACTAAAATTAATAATTTCTAACTTCGATTTTAGCATTGAAGTTCGAATTATATACACGTTTCGAATGTTATCTATCTAATTTCGTTGCTATGACAAAGAAATTCCTCCCGCAAGAATTTGAATGAATAAATTGGGTTGGTTTTAGCACCCACTTATCATAGTACTCCCTTAATTTAGCAACTGCTATTGATGATTTAGGTATTGGAGCTGTTTTCTCTAACAAGACATTTCGCTTATTTAATACGATTACTTAGAAATGTTTACTTACCTTTTACATTTATATCTTCTACGCCTTGCAAAGAAGCTTTGGTATTCTCAATCTGTCCACAAATAAAGAAAACTAAACTGAAAAGGAAAGCATCACAGGCCATATAAATGTGGGCGGATGAAATCAAGCCAAATAGGTGAAGGAAGTACAGCGCGCAATATTGAATACCATGATTATAATCATAAGGATACCATACATTCATAGGAAGAGGCATGTCTGATAAGGAAATTAAACCAAGGAGATAGTTCATTATAGGACACAAGCCCCAATAAGTTATAGCACAAAAACCTAATATGCAATGTACAATAGACAGGGGGGCGCTCCATTTCATCCACTTGTGTATAGAGAAACGCTGATTACCAAATAGTTGATGCTTTGGAAATTCTTCATCGATTAAATCAACGAATTGACGAAAAAAATCGTGATTCCTTATGAAAAATAAATACTTATAGAACGCTGAAGTGGTTAGTGTTAAAATATCAATCGCCTCGCTTCTATCAACTAAATCTGTGGTTTTTACAGCTTTAGCCCACAATGCTACACTTGACATGCATAGTGACGTGCTTATTAGCAGAGAGTACATAAAAATGAGTACACTTTTTATCAGTCCGTCAGAATAGAGAGGCCACATGAGAACTAATTTTAAGATATGAATTTGAACATAGACTAAGGAATCTTTTCTAACGTGCTCTCTGGTTATAATCATAGTCAAATTTGTGTTTCTAACTGAAAAATTACATAAAACAAATCAATAAAGCTCTAGATCAAATAGAATGAATAAAAGGGAATCCTTTCCATAAAAAATATACTTTAGCCTACACTATTGGTTATTTCTACTGAGGTTCTCAAAGACCGAATGATTCAGATATATTTTTCGAAAGCAGTATTAATGTATTCTAAACACATATGGTTTAACTTTCCTGACTGGAAACATCTTAGCGATTTTGTTATTTTTTATTCAAGGGGATATACAAAAGGATTTATGCATGATCTGTGAGGCGTATCGAAAAGAAAAAGATTGTAATAAGAACTCACAATCCAATATTCAAACCGAAGAAAAGGACAGCTGATTTCCGAAAGCTTCTGGCATCCCTTAAAATATTGGAAAAATTTTAAAAAAATATGAAAGTTTTTAATTTTATAAAAATATACTCATTCTATCCCAAAGCACTTCAAGTGTCAGCTCTTGTAAATAAATATTTATTTATGTAAGTATTTTGGTTTCTTCAATATATTAAATTATTATTATTAAAAAATAATTATTTGCAAGCTAGTAGAATTTAATGTTTAGTTATAAGCTGATTTAGGGGCGAGGTTAGCTCAGTGGTAGAGCACTGGAATTAATAAGTTGGAGGACCTGAGTTCAAATACCGAACAAGCACTAAAGAAAGCAAGCACTTTTTTTTTTCTTTTTTTTTTTTTTTTTGAGGCACATCAACCACTAGGGTCATTGGTGCCTGTATATACTTAAATGGAGCCAAAGAATGTACTGTTAGAATAAAAAAAAAAATTAATCAAATCTATATATATATATATATATATATATATATATATATATATATATATATATATATATATATATATATATTTATTAAGTAATTTTAAATAGAGGGTATAACGTAAGGATTAAAACTGATTAAAAAAATACCTAAAAATGTAATTTTAAACGCACAAACTCTAAATAACACCCACCCACACTCACACACACACACACCCACCCACACTCGCACACACACACACACACACACACACACACACACATACTCACAGACGGACACACCCATCCACAATTATTTTCTAGTTCTACGTTCTCTTTTAATTTCAATTATCATTTATATTTTTGTGATCAGATCTGTAGCCCTGAGGAAAGATTTTTTCTTCTAGTGTCTTCGTTTATGGGTTGAATTCGGCCTCCCTGACCGTCCCTAGGCCAACCCAGCCTTTAATTAATTTAATAATGGGCAGAGGTGGGCATAATTTTATTTATAAATAAAAATACGAATTTATTCGTACTCCATATATTTGTGAATACGAATATAAATAAATTCGTGCTTCATATATTTGTGAATACGAATATAAATAAATTCGTGCTTCATATATTTGTGAATACGAATATAAATAAATTCGTATTCATAAGTGTGAATATTTACAAATAAATTCACAGAAAAAATTGTAAATAATCACAAAAAATGTGAGTATTTACAAAAAATCAAGTGATTACAAAAAAAATCACATTAAAATATACGAATACAAATTTATTCACATTATAATTTGTGAATAAAAATTTACTCACAATAAAATTCGCAAATAAATTATTAAGATGATATTACAAAAGTTATTGAAGATGATTTTTTTTTTTTTTTTTTTTTTTTTTTTTTTTTTTTTTTTTTTTTAATGCGTTTTACGTCTAGGTTTTTAGCGCCGAGATTTTTTGTTTACCCCGAGACCGCCGCGGGACCACCAGCCATGCTGCAGGGAAAAAGTGTCATCTGTACCTCCTTCAAAAAAAAAAAAAAAAAAAAAAAAAAAACAACTTCAATAACTTTCGTAATATCATCTTAATACGAATAAATTCATAATTTATTTGCGAATTTTATTGTGAATAAATTTTTATTCACAAATTATAATGTGAATTTTGTATTCGTATATTTTAATGTGATTTTTTTTTGTAATCACTTCATGTTTTGTAAATATTCACATTTTTTGTGATTATTTACAATTTTTTCTGTGAATTTATTTGTATTCGCAGAAAAATTAGCGAATACAATTTTATTTGTATTTTTATATTTAATATATGTGAATAAAATTAATTCGTATTCACACTTATGAATACGAATTTATTTATATTCGTATTCACAAATATATGAAGTACAAATTTATTTATATTCGTATTCACAAATATATGAAGTACGAATAAATTCGTATTTTTATTTATAAATAAAATTATGCCCATCTCTGATAATGGGTACCTTGGGTGCTAATGACTCTAGCAGTCGAAGCAGCCAAGGGGAGAATCAGGCGGCCGGAGCATAGTACTGACCACATTATCTCCCTAGTGTGCCGTATGGTCATGAATCAGATACCTCTATAGTATCTGCCCCTCAGGGCCCTCGTGAGCTGTTACGGGACTGATTTTTTTTTTTTAATAAGCTGATTTATTTCTGTTCTTGATTAATTAAACTTTGTAAAATTGTTATCTGGTAATTTTCTATCGTCTAGTTTGATAGTATTCACCCCTACAATGTTTTAGTCCAATAAAATAATTTATTGCTATACTCAAACTTTTATTTATCGTGGGTCTTATTTTCCGGGGTAATCTGCACTTAGGAAAACAATTATTTGTGTGGCTAGCTGTTGTACCCATCGCAGATGGGAGTATAAACAAGATGAGGGCAAACAGAATATTTGAATGCAATGCCCCACTTATTGGTTGAAAACAATATTCGTTAACAAGTTGATCAGAGTGTTCAAATTAAAAATTGGGATTAGTATCTCAAGAAACAGAAATAACAGACTTTCTCTGTTTTTTTTTTGTGTGTTCCGCAAAACTATATCAATCATAAGGTTCAGGACAGGTAAATTGTTAGCAATGGCAATATAGACGGAGCCCACTAAACATTTCAGGCTAGGCAGTGTTTGCTACTCACCACTGTTAGTCGTTTCAAGTTACTCAGCCATGCATAACTTTGATACTACTCTAGATTTCTCTTTCATTTAAAGCGCGTGTTTTAAATAAAGAATACGTAGAAATACTCACAATGTCAAAGGATTACTGCTGAGCCTATGGCAGACAAACGTTCGTTAGAGAGGCAATTTCTTAAGCCTGGGTAAAGTGTCTGATTTTTCAAACGGGTGATTCTACTCAATGTACAGGGTGTCCCAAAAATAATGGTCATCCGTTGGCCAGATGATTCTCCAATGCGAGATCGGAAAAAATAACCCCCGCAGAATTGACCTTGAAATTTTATTCAAGGTCAAATTTTTTTATTGCATATTTAGAATCTACGCTTCATGAGGAAGAAAAAAGTCAACGGCACCATAGGTCAAAAATGACTCCTTATGGTCAAAATGACCAATAACAGCGAATACGTGGGCCATTCTATTCCAAACGACAAATGGTGGCCGATTTTAATATATATATATATATATATATATATATATATATATATATATATATATATAGTATATATATTACATGTTCTACTAACACTGCCTTACGCAAAAATACTTTGAATTTTTTAAAAAAAGGATCTTTCAGTATAAAAAAATATAAGTATGTTGAAAAATGAGCCTCTCAGCGGCAGGACCAAAACTCGTATTATTCGTAGCAATTGGGCCAGCTCTCCAGCCTCAACATGTCTGCCTTTGTTCCTGAGGCAAGCTCCCAACCTTGCCCTCAAATTCCGTCTCTCTCGGGTAAGGACCTGGCGAGAATTTCTCCTCATTCATTCAAAAGCCCAGGCTATTCTCGCCCTGAGCTGAATAGGATTCCTGAAAGGCTCAGCCGTTCCATAGACCAAGCTCTTCACAGCGCCCCAAAAGAAGAAATCCATGGGGTTGAGGTCCGGGGATCGAGGAGGCCAGACATGAGGAGCTGGGCGACGACCAATCCACCTAGTGCCAAACATATCTTCGAGGAACGCTCTGACATCTCTGGTGTGGTGAGGTGGGGCTCCGTCGTGCATGAAGTATATTCTCCTCCGACGGTGAGTTGGGATGACTCGCCTTAACTCCCTCAGCGGGCTGGTTCGGAGGAACGTTAAGTAAGCCACTCCTGTCAACCGTCGGAAGAAGAAGGGGCCAACAATGGTGTCTCCGATGATACCACCTCACACATTGACTGCAAAGCGTCCTTGGATAACTCTCTGCACCATGGCATGGGGATTTTGCCGCGCCCAAATCCTCACATTTTGCCTGTTTTTGACGCTGACGCTGGAAAAAGAACTTTCGTCAGTCCAGAAAACCCGCTGCAGGAAGTGTGGATGACGTTCCAACTTGTCCAGCACCCACCTGCAAAACAATGCTCTCTGCTCCTGATCCCCGGGCCTCAACTGCTGAACTTATTGTAATCTGAAGGGCCGGAGACCTTCTTTCCACAGGATCCGGCTGACCGTCATCCTCGTGACTCCCGTAGCATGGGTCATTCTTCTTAGTTCCATTGTAGGCCTGGATCGGGCAATTATTCTATCCTCTATTCTGAGAGGGACTCGAGGACGACCACGGCCCCGGATCACGCGGTTATTCGGACCAACATCTTGGAAGCGCTGGTCAAGCCGCTGGAAGGCCCTTCGCTCTGGAACAGCTCCAGCCGGCAGTCGACGCCCTCCTGCTCTACGCAAAAGCCAGTTTTGAAATAACCGCCTAGCCTCAGCGAGTTCCCGAAGGCTAGGTCGATCGCTCTAAGCATCTGACGCTCTCTTCTCCTGTCAATAACTTGCTGCCTCCTTCTTCTGTCCATGGCGGGCGACAAACTAAATCAATCATATACCTGGTAATCCTCTCTTTTAGAATGGAACATTCCTCCCTCAACCTACTAATCCATAACTAAGCTTCTTATCGACAATTATTAACAAAATTATAAATTGCATTCCTGAGGGGCTCAGCCCCTTCTCTCTCTCTCTCCCTTAAAAAATTAAATAAATTAATAGTTAATAGCATTATCTTAATAACTTTTATGATTACAGAAAAAAAAGCAAGACTGTCTTGAACGTTTTATCCTAAGGACTGATTAATAACTGGACGAAGTTTTCATGAATATTATCTTGCATGAAGGTTTTAATTCAAGCATTTTCGCTTTTGATCATGTGAAATTTGCCCATATTTTTCCTTCTACCCCAATTGGTATATTTAGAGGTCTAAGTTGGGTATTTTCGATGATTGGACTAATGCACCATTTTTGTTTATGGTGAAGGATGTCTTCAAACATGGTGATTATTACTCCTCCTCTACTACCTCTTAGTATGTCCTCACGGGAAAAAAAAGTCCGTCACGCAGGAGCTGCATAACTAAGCACTTTCCTCAGAATTTGGGTAGTATAGACTGCTTTCCAGAAAGATTGGCATAAAATATCCTATTTTAGAGGCTTCCTGACACTTGTAAAAATGTACAAATATTTAATGAATACAAAAAACTTTTTATTGCTTTTAACAAAGAATTAATGAATAACTATGTTTTATATAACCTCATAATAAACATATGGGCAACAACTCTACTAGTTGCCACACACCTCCCCCCCAATGGCAGCGGGGGGTTAATTGACCTCCCTGACCGAGTCATCGTCCTTGGTGTTTCGTTATCCTCGGCGGAGTCATTGGAAGAAGTGTTGTCCGATGCAGGTGCTGTCATCCGAGGACTTGATGTGGAACCTTCATCTTGAAGAAGAAAGGCCGGTTTCGGTCGGTCAATGCTGACATTCACTTGTCTGGCACCTAATTGCAGCTTAAATGTTTTTTTATCTCTATTTAAGACCTTGTAGGGGCCAGTGTAGGGAGGTGTTAGTGGCCTTCGAACTGTGTCATCCCG
This sequence comes from Gonocerus acuteangulatus, assembly GCA_946811695.1. Classification (NCBI taxonomy): domain Eukaryota; kingdom Metazoa; phylum Arthropoda; class Insecta; order Hemiptera; family Coreidae; genus Gonocerus; species Gonocerus acuteangulatus. Next base: position 63,897,000 of record OX328127.1, on the reverse strand, counting down.
CACAAATACATGGGTTCATGTCTGTAGATCTGGGTGGACAAACGTTTTTCATGTCGATCTTTGGTGTGGCGCAGGGCGTAGTCGTTCCATTTGCTCCCGGAGGTGTTGGACAAAAGATTCTGCTCTTTCAGGTTGTCCGGACTTCTCTATGAGTTCCCCTGGCAATCGTAGGGGTTGACCATAAGTCATTTCAGCTGCACTCGTGGCATTGTCGTCGCGTACGGCTGTTCGGAGACCGAGGAGTACCATTGCCAGCTGTGAGGTCCAGTCAGAAGCGTTTAATTGTGCTGTGAGAGCGGTCTTCAGCGTCCTGTGCCATCTTTCGACACAGCCATTAGCTTGAGGATGGTATGCTGTGGTTCGGCAGCGCTGGAATCCCAGAGACTTGGACAGTTGATGGAATAATTCCGACTCAAATTGACGTCCTTGATCCGTCGTTATACGTGCAGGGCCGCCAAAGCGTGAAATCCAGACGTTACACAGAGCTTCTGCACAAGATGCAGCTGATATGTCTTGCAGTGGTTGGGCTTCGGGCCACCTGGTATATCTGTCTATAACAGTGAAACAGTATCGCATACCATTCGAAGGTGGTAGAGGTCCAATGATGTCCAAATGAACATGCTCAAATCGAGCTGCTGGCGAGAACGTTCCGGGAGGTGCTACTGTGTGTCGATTAACCTTAGACTTCTGGCAGGCGATGCAAGTCTTGGCCCAGCTCCCAATGTCCTTGTTCTGATTAGGCCAAAAAAATCTTTTCGAGATTAGCCGACGCGAACCGCGAATACCAGGGTGGCTGAGATTGTGTAGGTGGTCGAAGATAGCGCGCCGCGTGCCCTCGGTCAAGTAGGGACGGGTGGAGGCCGTGGACATTTCACATAACAGTGGTCGAGATATGTGCGGGAACTCTATCCACTTAAGTTTTAGGGTAGGATTTTTTTGTAAATCCGTGATAGTGATATCACTCGCCTGTGCCTCTGCAATTGCTTCCATGCCATCCGGTCCATCAAAGGTTTCGACTCGTGAAAATGCATCAGCCACGTCGTTTTCATTTCCTGCGACGTATTGCATGTCAGTTGTAAATTGACTGATGTAATTAACCCACCGAATCCTCAGAGGTGTGGAGGACTCTGGTTTTTGCTGAAAGGCGAAAAGTAATGGCTTGTGGTCAGTCCATATTGTGAAGTGCCGGCCTTCGAGTTGTGAACGGAAATGCCGAATTGCCTGGTGAATGGCCAAGAGTTCACGGTCGTAGGTGGAGTAGACTCTTTGGGCTTTGTTGAAGGTTCTTGAGAAAAATCCCAAGGGCCGCCAGATATCATTTTCCTTCTGTTGCAATGCTGCTCCCATCGCTGTTGCTGAAGCATCACACACCAGAACTAGCTCTGCGTTAGGACTTGGGTGAGCGAGCATGGTAGCCTTCCGTATGGCTTCTCTACATCCCTCGAAAGCCTTGTTAGCCTCAATGGTCCAAGAGATTGGGGTCTTATCGTTTTTCTTTGAGCCTTTCAGGAACGCATTTAATAGGGCTTGAAGAGACGCGACATGAGGGAGGCAACGCCTGTAGAAGTTGATATTTGATATTTATTTATTAAGAGTTTCGCAACTTTTGGCGACTTGCTCAGATCACGCGGCCTGATTGCGTAGAAGTTGAGCATCCCCAGAAAACGTCTTAAGTCTTTCACTGTCTCTGGGCGTGGATAAGAACCTATGGCCTCGACTTTCTCTGGAAGGGCCGTGATTCCGTCACTTGAAACCCTATGGCCTAAGAAATCTAACTCCGAGGCTGCAAACGCGCATTTTGTTAAGTTAATGAGAAGGCCGTGTTCATCTATGCGTCGAAAAACTTCTTCCAGATCTCTCTTGTGTTCTTCTTCATCAGCTGATGCCACGCAGATGTCATCCAAATATGCAAACACAAAAGTTAAACCTCGGAGTGCCGAATCCAGGAACCTCTGGAAGGTCTGAGCTGCATTTCGAAGACCAAAGCACATACGTTGGAATTCGAACAGTCCAAAAGGGGTGATAATAGCCGTTTTGGGAATATCTTTTTCTGCAATGGGGATTTGGTAGTAAGCCCTTTTTAAATCCAATTTGCTAAAGACTCGTTTACCTTGTAGGTTCACGTTAAAGTCTGAAATGTTAGGGACTGCGTAGCGGTCCGGTACCGTTTTCGCGTTAAGCTTTCTGTAGTCCCCACACGGCCTGATTCCTCCATCCTTTTTCGGAACAATGTGCAATGGACTCGCCCATGGACTCTTCGAGGGGCGGATGATACCCTCTTCCATCATTTGTTCGAACTCACGTTTAGCGGCCGCGTATCTATCGGGTGCTAACCTGCGGGCTTTTGCAGTTACAGGTGCTCCACGAGTCTCGATATGATGAACAACGGGATGTGAAGGATTTTTGACGAAGGCTTTGGGCTGAGTGAGGTTAGGAAATCGTTTTAAAATCCAGTGTACCACTGGCCCGCAGGAATGGGAGAAATAGCTGAGACATGTACATCTGCAGTCTTTCCTTTAGTGGCACTGCCTGATATTTTATCCACTAACTGGCAGCCGGCTAGATCTACCATGAGGTTGAATTTGTACAAAAAATCAGCTCCGATAATTGGCTGTTTAACCGACGCTAGAGTGAAGCGCCAGGACATGGAGCGTCGTAACCCGAAATCCAGTTGAATGAGTTTCTGGCCGTATGTTGGTATGGGAGTTCCATTTCGCTGCGTAGAGCGTGAAATCACTAGGTGTGGTCCGTTTTTCCTTTCCCACTGGAAATACTGATATGGCAGCACCCGTGTCTATGAGATATCGTAGACGGGATTGCCGATCAATCATAAAAAGACGGCGGTGAAGACATTCCGCGATGGATTCCGCCTTGGCCATCGCGACACCTAGTTTTCCGAATGCTGAGTTGGATTTGATTTTTTCCAACTACAGGGAAGCCTACATTTTGTGGCCTTATTGCCGAAAGTATTATGATAAAAGCATAGTCCCCCTTTATCGCATCGAATACTGTTTGGGGACATTATGTTTGATGGTCTACAAGTCGCGACAGATTCCTCTAACCTTTCTACTCGTTTAATAAGTTTCTCCAAAGAAGTTACGAGCTTATTTTCCCAATTTCCCTGCGTGGGTCTCGTAGTAACTACATCACAAGTCTTTACGTCGTAAATCTCGGCGATACGGTCAGCGAGATCTCCTAATTTACCAAGATCAGTTTGGTCTGACGCCGTTAGAGCTATTTGCATCTGATCAGGAAATCCTCTTAACCAAATATATTTCAACAGATCGTCCGAAACTGAGGTAGCGCCTTGTCGTTTTAGTTGCGATAAGAACTGTGAAGGACGCTGATCTCCAAGTTGCTGTTCATCAAGGAGTTCCCTAAAGTTAGCGTAATTTTCTTTTCCAAATATTTTCATGATTCTATCTTTTAATAGTTGGTAGGGATTTTCGGCCGGTGGATCACGCAAAAGATCCATTACTTGCTTCGCGGTATCTACATCCAGTTGGGACGCAATATAGCGAAATTTCGTCATGCTCTTTTTAACACCATACAGTTGAAAAATGGTTTCTGATTGTAAGAAAAATACGTGAGGTTCATGTTTATGGAAGATGGGGAGCTGGGTCTTAATATCCGTAGCAGAGGAAATGGTTAGTAAATCGTCTTCCATTTTATTATCTTTGCAGGAGCACAAAATTGAGTTAATTTTTTTTTCTCACCTTCCTTGCGTGTTCTTCGTCGTCGGGGTCACCAATTTAGAGGCTTCCTGACACTTGTAAAAATGTACAAATATTTAATGAATACAAAAAACTTTTTATTGCTTTTAACAAAGAATTAATGAATAACTATTTTTTATATAACCTCATAATAAACATATGGGCAACAACTCTACTAGTTGCCACACTATATAAATAAAATAATAACATGAATATTTCTCTTTTAATTATGTAATGAGTAACTGTTGAATTATTAATTGGCTTCCAGAGTTATGTTTACACATGGTACCTACTACACTACTTAATAAATACAATAAAACTTCATATTCTCTCTCTGTCTTTTGATCTGACAGAGGAACAGGATACAGTCTCTCTAGTGGTAGAAAGCGCTCCTTGCGGCGGCCTAGCGAACCTACGTCAGGCGGTCTATTCTATTGGAATATATTACAAAGTAAACCCCCCTTTCCGATTGACTGATTTAGCTCATTTTTACAACACTTCTTTCTCATGAGTTACCCAATACGTATACCGCGTTTCGTCACAATACAGCAGAAATTACGACCGGTATGAGTAGATCAGTAATTTGGGTCCGGAGTAAACCCCCCATCCTAATGAACCGATTTAGTTTATTTTTACCGCATATTTTTACCTGTAGATTACCACAACGAATACAGAGTTTCTTCGAAATATAACAAAAATCACGGCTGGTAGTGGCGAATTGGTATTGTGGGTCTGAAGTAAACCCCCCCTCCTAATGAACCGATTTAGTTTATTTTTACATCTCATTTTTCTCTCTAGATTACTACTACGAATACCAAGTTTCGTTGAAATATAACAAATATTACGGCTGGCATGGTCAAATTAGTGTTTTGGGTTCGGGGTAAACCCCCCCCCCCCTTCCGGTGGACCGATTTTGGTGGTTAACGAACTCGTTCAATCGAAGACGCGCAAGACAAAAACCATTAAACATAAGAATACAAGAAAACACACAAAACACCGGTTTATTATCACAAACCTACACACTCCAACAACTTACATTTCCACCATGGAGGGTTAAGAACTTAGAAATAAACACTAAATTATCAAAATTTAAGAAAGATGACCCTATCTCTATCCATTTTTACCAAAATGAATATAATAAATTAACATCTTCAAATCCAGATGCTCTCCTTATTTTCACGGATGGGTCAAAAACACTAGAAGGCACTGGGGATCTGCAGCAGTTATTCATTCAAACTCTTTTCAATTAAGAATTGCTGATAACTCTAGTATTTTCACTGCCGAATTACATGCCATTTTACTGGCTCTTCAAAATGTAATCATTCTTCCAAACCAAAAGATCCTAATTTTTTCGGATTCACTAAGTTCTTTGCTCTCCCTAAGTAACATGTATGAAACACATCCAATAATCACACAAATTTTTGAACAAGTACACCGACTACAAAGTCATAATGTACACATTGAAATGGTGTGGCTACCTGGACACACAAACTTCCCAGGAAACACTGACGCCGACAAAGAAGCAAAAATTGCAGCAAAAAGGTTAGGAACTGACGAAGACCGAATGACGTTACAAGACACTTACCTGCAGATTACAACACATATTATAAACAAATGGCAAAATACATGGACGTACACTACAGACAATAAATTACGTGAGATAAAAGAGTGCGTAGGTGCCTGGCCGTCAAGAAATCGATACACAAGAAGAGAAGAAGTTGTAGTTACCAGGCTCAGAATAGGCCATTCACACTTGACTCATTCTCATCTAATGACTCGACAAGACGAACCACTCTGCAGAATCTGTAATGTGAGACTGACAGTAAAACACATACTGACAGACTGCAGAGAACGGGACTACTTAGACTTACCACACGACATGCGAGAGATATTAACTGAAGGTAGCCCACATATAGACACCATTATTCAGCATTTAAAAACCAAAAACATTTATAATGAAATATAAAGATGAAGTATTATTGAATACAATTATTCATTATCATTGCAAGGTATCATGAACCTCTACCAGCCAGATGAACACGAAAAGTGCTCACATAAAGAACATATATTAAACCTCAATGTGAAATATAAGTATGTTTAAGCTAAAAAAATTGTAGTAGTATTATTAGTAGTAGTATTAGTATTATTAGTTATTAATATTTTAGTGTTAATATTTTAATTATTAATATTATTTAATAGTATTAGTAGCATATTATGTAATATATATCCAAATTGTAATTAATATCATGTGGTATTGTAGGTTAATATTATTGTATTCTTAAGAATATTATCATTAGATATTAGAATTTAGTATAGGTCAATGTGCCTATAATAAAATGTAACAATATAACGAGCAAGTCGCTACTTTGCGGGCTCGTAAATACAATGAATAAATAAATAATATAGTAGAACCACCTGGGACGGAGCTACAACGATTATTGTTCTAAAAACTACGTTTGTCTCGAAAAAACAATAAAACGACGTTTTCTCCCTTATGGGCGAGAATTCGGGAAATCGTCATAGAACATTTTTTGTTCCCCTAAGGGTCCTCTATCACCCCTCACAATATGACTAGACATTTACGGGACACCCTGTATATATATTTATAGATATATATAAATTTTAACGGGGGTAATTTCGGTGTCTACTAGGTAGGATCGATAAAGATTTGAAGAAATTTTTCAAAATTTCCGTCATGAGTGCAACCTCAATAGCTACTATCCTTCGGAGGAAAGTGCTAAAACCAAGTCCAGGGAAAGGAGAAACCTCTTTCACATTGAAAACAAATCGAGAAGATTGGAAAAATTGGCTGGTTCATGAAAATCATACATGACCTGTGAAACCCCTAATGAGTAATTTCAGCAACTTATTGAAAACTTATAGCAAAGAGCTCTTGATAAGCTTCGAGAATAACCTCATGAATTCCGCTGAGAGGGCTGTTTTTCAATGTACTTATATTTTTTTTTATACTGGAAGATGCTTTTTCTAAAAAATTCAAAGGAGGTGTTTTGTGTAAGGCAGTGTTAGTAGAACATGTAAAAATAATTATTATCAAAATCGGCCATCATTTGTCGATTGGAATGGTATGGTTCACGTATACGCTTTTACTGGTCATTTTGACCATAAGGAGACATTTCTGACCTATGGTGCCGTTGACTTTTTTCTTCCTAATGACTCGTAGATTCAAAATATGCAATAAAAAAATTTGACCTTGAATAACATTTCAAAGTCAATTCTGCGGGGGTTAAAATGGGGGTTATTTTTTCCGATCTCGCATTGGAGAATCATCTGGCCAACGGATGACCATTATTTTTGGGACACCCTGTACATACAGAACCTTTAGTTTACTTAAGTAGCTATATTCTATATATTAAGGAGAAAGATATAGTTTTATCACCAAATGGCGAAAAACTAAGATACATAAAAATACAGATATATCATATCGCAAATTTCATATGACATGACACTTTTGTTTGTAAGAATCTTGTGAGGTGTAAAGAGCTGACTGAATCCATGATGCTATATATTTATCATCTTTTCCCTGCAACATTAGATTTGTATAACTTAGTTATAGGAAAAACAATAAATAACTAATTTCCAATGATTGTAGCCACCTGTGTTATGTATTAAAACCGAATTTTGTATTAGTATGATTGCCAACCTCTTTGTAATAAAGTGTCTTATAATCGATATACATCTGACAACAAGACATTTACCTCCTTGACGGAGGCTCTGCGAGTCTGACTGAGTCAATTTGATATTGTTGTTGATGTTCTAGATGCTCGAGTTTTTTACTTAAAAGATTTTGTATATTACTTTTTTCCTCTTAGAAATAACTAGAGTTTTCATGTGATTCTCAATTATAAGAGGATTCGATTCATTTTTCATAATGACAGCTGTTGATTGGGATGAAGTAAAACGTCTGGCTGCTGATTTTCAGCGAGCCCAGCTCACTACAACATCTCAAGTGTAATTTTTATTTGTTTATTTGTATATATGCTATTTAGAAATGTACATTCATCAATGCTTATTATCCTTTATTTAACTGCTGACCCAAGCTGTTTTCATGCTGAATCCCAACTAGCTTGCCCTAATTTTACTTGCTTGAATCCTATTAAATTTGTTTAAATGAATTAATGTTTTAAGATGCTACATAAATTTACAAAATACTGCATTTATCAATATATAATTGAAGCCGATGTATTTTATTATGGTTTTATGTGAAAAATTCAGCGATTTATTCTATTTTAAATTCCTTGATAATCATAGCTTAGTTTAGTGTTATTAATTTTTTTAGATAAAGCTGAATACTCACTAATGACTAACTATTATTTAATGTTTGTAAAGCTCTGCATAAAATAATTTCTTGAACCATAAAATAAAAAGAACGCATTCAATAATTTGCATCCTCGTGGTAGGGTAGATAGCATATCCAATTCCTACCTAAGAAGATGGCCCGGTGCTTATATGCAGATGCCCCATAAGAAATGCATTTAATTAATTTTAATTTATGCATAGCCTCTCTTTCTTTTTTCTTTTTCTTTTAAAGAAAAGCCACTACCCAGGTTGTGGGAATCGAACCCACAACCTGAGGCACGAAGCGCTCACACTCACAGCCACCCGGACTGTTTTATTTTATGTGTTTTCTATCTTGTGCAATAATGTCTTCTAAGTAACCAGGAATGTGTTTTATGAGTATTTTTCATTTTATGAAACAGAATTTATTTATTTATTAAAATACCTATATGTTTTATAATCTTAGTTTTTCATATGAAAGTGTTGTCACCAGTATTCTGAAATAAACCTATTTATAATTCTGTTATGTCTTCATGTGCGATTGGTCCTCTGTCTATTTGAGCCTGTTTTGCTGCGATTTTTGCATGGTTGTCTGTAATTGAATATTTCCTAGTCCTTCATGATCAGGAAAATGTTTGCATGGTTGTCTGCAGTTGAATATTTCCTAGTCCTTCGTGATCAGGAAAATGTTTGCATGGTTGTCTGCAATTGAATATTTCCTAGTCCTTCGTGATCAGGAAAATGTTTGCATGGTTGTCTGCAATTGAATATTTCCTAGTCCTTCGTGGTCAATAAAATGTTATTTGTTTGTGTAGAGAGTTTATTGTCTTTAGTATTTTCACAAAAAAAGAATGGGAAGTGTAATTGTCTTGTAGTGCTTGAAGTGAGCACATTGTCTTGTAGGTCTGATGTTGGTATGTTCTCCAAGTCAATAAGTCTGCTGTAAAACATATCTGTAAACATGCTGCAGTAGGCTTTTAGTTATTATGTGCTCTTCTTTAACAGCTGGTGCTCCTAAAACATTATCGGATTGCGACCAATCAGTATAAATAGAGAGTGTCTGACTGTTTTAATGATGGGTTCCTTAAAGATTTCATTATAAATTAATTTTGATGTTGGGCTTGATTTAGGACATTTTGAAAGTGTAGCATCCCCAGTATAATTTTTACATAATCAAGGAAAGTAAGGGGTGTACCGCAAGTCAGAATCTCTATTTTGACGAATTGTGAAATATTGTCCAATTCTCTATTTTTTTCGATCTGCTCTCCACTTTGTGCAACTGATGACTTAATAAATTTGGAGTTTTTACATTTTATTACAGCATTTTATATGTGGCATCCATGTCAATAGTTTATCGGACATCAGGATGTGACTTGAGGTTGGAGTTTTTTTATTTTTTTTTTTGTGAATAGGATACACTGGAACTTTCCTCTTCATAGAAGGAGTCTATTTTTGTCACTTCAATGTTCCAATGATGGGAATTGCTTCCTGAAAGTACAAATACAAAAAATATTTAAACAAAAAAAAACACTGGGAATTTATCCAGCACTATAAGTTTAATAGACATTGAAACTGAGTTTTAGCCTTCCTGCAGAGAGCAGGCCACTAGTGCCTGCCTGTCAGAACGAGTCTGGGCGGGTCGTCTGGTGGGGGCATGGATACGTGTCACCCATAGCATAGAAATAGGCATATATTTTCTCATCTCTATCTTCAACATATAAAATTATCACTATTCAAATTAAAATAAACAATTTCAAATGGCAAAAAGAAAATCGATTCCACAACTTTGTAATACACAACTCCTAAATATCTCCCACTTCCTGGCACTAATGGCTAATCAGCTGGCATGCAAAAAAAAAAAAGAAAAAAAAAAAAAAAAAGAACTTCTTACTTCCTACATAATAACAATTTAATTATTTTTTCCAGACTTTCGGAAAGGAACTGTGTGGAAATAATTAACAAACTAATTGAATCTAATCTTCTTGAAGTTATTTTTACTACCGATGGACGAGAATATATCACTCCTCAGTATTTGTTAAAAGAAATAAAAGATGAGCTTTACGTCTGTGGAGGTAACAATTTTTTTTTTTTTAATTTTTAAGTCAAACAATTGGGCTCAGCTAAGATATGTTCTTTTTTTTTTTTAATTAGGAAGGATTAACCTAGTTGAGTTAGCGAAGACACTCAATGTTGATTTAAGCCATATTACTGCGAGAATATCAGACATAGAAAAGTCTTCAGGATGCACAATTATCATGGGACAGCTTATCACCAAAACTTATCAGAAAACTATAGCAGAAGAAATTAATGACAGGCTTCAAAGAGATGGACAAATAACAATAGCAGATTTGACTAAAATATATGACCTCCCCGGTGACTTCCTTCAATCAGTAAGACAAATATGTTTCATTTATTCTTTTGATATTAACAGCTTTACATCGTCAAATCATCCAAAGCCAGCCATCTCTGCTGAAGCTACAGAACTACAAATGCTTCATGTACTGCTTTATTCATTTTATATCGCACTTATACCACGAGTTGCCAGCACTTCCTCAGCTCTGTCCTTTACCAAGTCATCCAATTCCTGTAATTGTTATTAAACTTTAAAAAAAAAAATATTGTAGTGAATTATAATTTTGCGGCGCTAATGGCCAAGAATTATGTCGATAAGCTAAAAAAAAAAAAAATTATAATTTTGGAATATTTTATATATCTGAAGATGCAGTTTTTAAATTTAATGGACAGATTAATTTATAAAAGGGTGTCTACTGCACGAAAATGTTACGGAATTGAAAATAGGGCACGAAAATCACGGTTAAGCCATGAATTATGACATCATGTCTCGGAATTTCAGTTTTACTGGAGTCTAACGTAATTCCGGAACTTCAGTGCATTCGTAATTGTTGCTGTTTTTCGCTGAAATTCATATTTCAAGTCATGAATTGGCCTTGTATTACATTTTCTTGTTCAATTTTTTCTGACCACGACATGTTTTATCAGTTGGTATTCTTCAACTCCTCTGTAAACTATCATCATGTATTTTCATCTTAAGCTCTGGATGATTGGGCTGAGCAAATTTTTAAACTAATTTTTCAAACAAGGCTAGACCTGTGGGGAACTTCCTTTATTATAGTATTTTGTCGAATCTCGAACAACCAATTTAAAATTTCTCTTTGAAGTAACTAAATTAAAAAAAAAAATAAATCTACTCCTGTTTCCAGACAACGTTGCATATCCTTTATATAATTTATTATAATGAAATAAATTAAAGTATTTATACCATAAGGAAAACTCAGCTAGAGAATGTAAAACACTCTTATTGGAATTGCACTTTCATTATTGATTTTGTTTCGTTTTAGGTTGTTGACAGAAATCTAGGAAAAATCATCAAAGCCAAGCAAGACAAATCAGATAATAGAGTGTTTTTTACTCAAGCTTTTATTGACCAAACTAAAGGAATTGTACGGGGATCATTAAGAGCGTTAACTCGACCAACACAAGTCTCTGTTATACTTGAAGCCACTAATCTTCAAGAAAGAGATTTTTATTGTGAGTTTTCTATTGATAAAAATTACTTTATCTTATTCATGTTTTCTCTTATGAGCACATTTTATAAGGAATGTAGCTACGTCTTCACTTCTTCATCAGTCCTACCTACTAGGTGCCAAAAGAACCCCATGAAAATATGTATTCATATATACATTCATGCAAAGGATACTCCAAAAGTTTTACAATACAGTCAGTTTTTTTTTTTTTTTTTTTTTTTTATCCAATTTTCTCAAAGCAATTTGCACCGCATTTAAGACATAGTCTAGTTTTATTAGACCCACGGAGTGTGAAGCATGGCATCAGGCAGATGCTTTGTAGGAATATTTTGCTTGTCTATTATTCAAAAATCTTGATAAAATTGTGCAAAAAAAGCGTGACAGAAGTATAGAATGGCTCACACATTTTCCCATATAAATCTTATACAAGAATAAAATATTAAAATTGTCACTGAATGATTCGCACAATTATTTCAGAATCTATCACGAAAGTTATATGCAGTTCTTACATTTATTTACACCTTCAATAAACCCCTTGACATAGAAATTAAATATGCTTTGAAGTGTGCAAACGGGAAATGTAATAAACAAAACATGATTAAGGTGCAACCATGGCAGCTGTATTTACCCTAATAATGTATTATCCAGAAAGTGCTTGGCATCTCGGTGACTTCAAAGTCAACAATGGTACATGAAATGAATGACGTCTCGCAAATGAATCGATCCATGCAAAAAGAACTTCAGTCAATTTTTTTCCAAATATGAGTTAATGGTGGATTTGTTGTCTCTGATGGTCACTACACATTTCCATGTTAAGAGGACTTTAGTCCAATACATTGTTGCCATAGAAACCCATGTAGCAAAAAAAAATCGTTAACGGCATTGTAGCACACACCTTTCGTTTACGCCAAGGTCTTGAGGCTCCAGTGTTCCCTGCCAATCCTGCCTATCCACGAGGGAAGGTCCCCATCAAGCAGAAAACATTTGAAGACATTAAGAAGTTGATGCCATACGTTTCAGAAGAGCATAAGGATTTTTACTATGAAATATTGGTTTGGCCAACAACTATAAACATAGATGAAGAAGTTCAAGACGATTAAGCATTACATTACTCATTGTATGAACTTTATATCTTGGAAATATTTCTTACAAATTGTACCATTGGTAATAAACTGTTACTGAATATATCCTACAATGTGTTTTACATTATATTAGACCTTATATTGTGCAAGGAGGTACTTCTTAGGCTGTTCCATGCAAGAAGAGCTCCAGTCCATGCACTATTATAATATTTTAATAATATAATGCATTTGTTAGTAATAACCAATGTTTCATATATAACTTGTGTCAGTGTGGGGTACTCAGACAAAAAAAATAATAAAAAAAAATAGCACAATAATAAAACAAATGAAGGGTGAAGACAGTTTTTTTATCGTTTTCTCAAAACTACTGATTATGGACTGAAGCTCTTTTTGCATGGATCAAATATCATTGAATGTCAAGGGGTTAAGAAGAATGATAGAAGTGAGCAAAAAGCAATTTACCCTCTCAAAAATTACCATACACTTCAGGTTTGGCCTGGCGCAGTCCAGGCCTCATTGGTCTGTACAGTTGATCAATTGATTTTCATTCTACTTCGATGGACTCTACAGTTAAACCCTGGCCTCAAGGAAGTCACCATACACTACCCACCTTACTGAGGAATGTGTTATGCAGCTCCTGCATGACAACCTTTTACTCATAGCTATTTTTAATTTTCAGATGCCTTTGACTGTTTGGTTGAAGATAAACAAATATTCGGATCGTTAACTGCAAAACAAGGGAATGCTACTTTCATACCCCAAATGTATACAAAACAACAGAGTGATTGGGTTCAAAACTTCTACAAACAAAATGGATATTTAGGTAAATATTTCTTTTTTTTTTTCAATGTAACATTCCAGAAATAAGTGTACAGGTTTAAGATCTCTCAAACGTATTTTGTATCCCAACAGTTGATATAAGGGAAATATACCAGTGGTAAACGTTGACCTTAGCTTCTAGAAAATCCTCATAGTTTGACATTTCAAATATGTGTGTAGGCTTGGTGCTTATTAAAAGTTGGAGTTTGCTGTCTAGTCTCCTATGTTTATGCACATCATATTAAAGAATGTAAAAAAAAAAAACAAATGAAGCCTTCCCTATTAACTGAGACAGGGCTCTAAATTTCAATTCACTAATTTGCTATATTTTCACTGAGGCTCTTTAGGGATTATTTAAATATGATTTCAATGTACTCTTTCGCCTTTTTTTCTAAGAAAATTAGTTAATCCTACAGAAATATTATTTTTCCTGTTAAATTCAAAGTAATTGCCCAAAAATCTCTAATTGGAACAATTTTGATGCTGCAGCCAGTTTTAAGTTATTTATGTGAATAGGTAGGATCAAAAAGTAGATGCAAATCGTAAACATTGCATGCCATATGTACTTCTCATGTCAAAATTAGTTCAGTTAGATCCTCAAAGTGGGCGGTACTTTCAAAACTCCAATTTTTAACAAACAAATAATATGAGTTTTTCAGTTCAGATTATATTGTTTGAGTTAGTGTAAACAATGTATATTTGTGCGTCCTCATTTAAAGTTTATAGCTCCTGTCTATTAGAGGATTATAGAATTTTTCTTACTGATTATAATTTTCCTCATGAAAAAAATTATGTGAGAGCAAATAGACCTTGATCAAGTTTCTCATGATTGTGAACGTTGTCCGTAATTTTATTTCTCTTGTTTAACTTTTTACAGAATATGATGCACTGTCCAGGCTTGGTATATCTGATCCCGTATCATTCGTCCGAAGAAATTATCCTGGTTTATTAGACCTTCCAACTTGTGCCGTAGGCCCACAAATCCTAGATCAAGTAGAAGCTGCTGTTGAAGAGGCCTATGCTTCATGCTCATTTGTCGATTTAATGGTAATATATAAAGAAATATATTATCGTGATTTCTAAAATAAAAATATTTTTATTATGTTATAGTAAGAGAATATATTCTTACTTGTATGTTACTCGGTATTATAAAATACTATAAAATGAGGATGTGGATCTGTATTGGTCTGGGGCAGTATGAGCTTAACATAAATGAGAAATCTCCTGTTTAGTGACAGGATTAAGCTCTGCCAAAAGAAAGTCGATATTTTAATAGGAAATTTAAAATAGAGTTCTAAGGGTAAGGGCATTTATGACACTTTTAAATTAAATTTTAGATGAGCCAGAAGATAAAGCCCAATTAACTCATAAAGGGCTACTTTACAAGTGTCAATGTTTTGGAAATGACTCCACAATTACCCTAACTCAATCTAATCATGAATTGAAAGGGAACTGAGCTGGGACCGGCAAGCATATCTAACACTTGAGGTCCTATGCTGGTCCACCGCCATCATCGAATTCCTGCCCCTCTAGTCTTTTGCCTTGAGCTTCTAGGTATATTTCTATTATGGGGTGCTATTCTAGATAATCAACTGATCATTTTTGTTCCAAAGAGGAAGGAATATCGAAAAAAAAATAGGCGCTGCCTGAATCACACTTTCTAGAAGTGACGCCTATTTCTAATTGTGGCTGTAGTTTTGCCCTCAGCTTTCCTATTATTCTGCATTTTTATTTCACAGATTTTTAACTTGTATATTTTGAAATAGAGGGCAACGAGATTTTAAAGATTTTGGACAGAATTGAACAAAAAGGAATCCAGCTCTTTACTATTGGGGAATGTTTTGAGAAATATCATACGTTAACTTTCCAAATATTTATCCACATATTTGTACAAATTACTTTTTCTTGTTAATAGAAATCAAATTTTGAATGAAAATGCATATTTTTATGACCATTAAAACCAAATGTGCGATTCCATAGAATACTGTACAGACCACAAGGTAAACAAAAGGACACAGACTAATGGTGGGGCTTGTATATGTTGGTCCCAGCTGGGCATAGGACCGTGTGGACAATTCATGAAATGAAGAGTTTAGTGAGGCCGCTAAGGGTTAGATGATTTAAACAATACAATTGTGAAAGCTTGGAATAATGTAAGCCCTAATTTCACTCCTAAAATTATTTAATCATTGAATAAAAGGTTGAAGGAGGTTGTTATTTTAAAAGTGTGCCCAGTAAGAATTAACAGTTCCTTGGGTACTTAAATGTTGCATTTTTGAGATTTCTTTAAAGCTCCAATTACATTTTTGGCTTATCTTTTTGGGGTTTGTGGTAAATATTAGTACTTAAATTTTTATTTATTTTAAAATTTACACCTAAAAAACTGCCTTCAAATAGGCTTGGAAATGTGTTTTAAATTTTATTATAAAGATTGCTAATTTGAGTTAATGTGTGATGAGAAATGAATTACTATTGCTCTTGTGGTACACTGAGTGTGTGTGTGTGTGTGTGTGAATTTGATCTTCAAGTGTTTACGACGATAAAATGTCTACATTAGGCGTAAGGATCAAGGATTTTATGGAACTAATATTGGCCGGTCCCTATAAATAAGGAATTTGTGTACATCACATTCTTTACTACCCTATTGAATAGCACATACCTTTCTGGGCATTATGTAGCATATGTAGCTCTTAAATGATATTAAGTTGAATCACAGTTTTCCCAAATGGCTCATAATATCACGAGATTTTATGCTGAAAAAAACAATGAAGAATAATATTTATATATTTTATTTTCCAACAGATGGTTGTTCCCTCAGTATTTGGCCCGGATGATGTGAGTAAAGTACTTGAGGCTGTGCTGAAACGTAGCAAGGGAAAGACAGCGCCTCTTGTATTTTCAGATACTTTTCTTGTCTCAGATGGATTTATTCAAGAGGTCCTCAAACCATTCACAGACAAAGGGACTATTCTTCAAAAAGCCCAGCAGGCAAGCCTAAATTCTTTATTTATTATTTTAACTAAACAAATTTTTCTTGGACAATTAACTAACTTCAAATTTTATTTGCCATATCCAAGTTCAAATTCTGTTTAGTTTTCTGCAATTTAATTTTTGAATCTTTTTTTTTTTAGAAGAATTAATTTGTCAGGTTAGGATTTGAACCCAGTCCATCCCATTTTATGCTCAGGTGCCTTGCCAATTAGGCGAACAGCTTTCATATCACAACATGGACAGTTAACCCTTTCTCTACCATTTACTGCTCCAGCAATCAAGGCTGGCCCCGTGTACCGCTGGCTTGTGTGGAAGTTGGAGGAATGGTGGGACACACATACCAAAGACTGGTCCTGCAGTCGAGAGCTCCACATATTTCTACCCTTCTTTCTCTTCTCATTTCTTGATTTTAGAGCTATCTAGCATTACTGTAGTGTACTGCTAGAATTCCTGCCTGTCAATAGAGGGTATTAGAATGTGGTTTTTGGCGGTGTGAGCTATTCAGGCGAATTACAACTCGTTTCGCTCTTAGCCCATTCACCCTGCCAACCCTTGAAAAATTACCGTTTGTTTATTATTCGAAGCATATAGGAGCATCCCGTTCTGGAGAACCTTTCACCGTGCACCTCTCTTGGTAGGGAAAGGTTTAATTCATCTAATAGAGTCAATGTTCCTAATATTGTGTGTAGCATTATATTTTCTGAAGTCAAACAAATGTTTTTTTTTATTTTTTTCTTATGGCACCAACAACTGGGCCATTAGCGCCAACATTCGTAGTGTGCACGGAACCTTCTCAACAGGTCCTGAGATGAGAAAAATTCCTGCAGCCCGAAGGACTTGAACCACTGTCTCCAGCATGAGAATCTAAGGTGTTAGCCTCTAGACCACAGGAAGACTCCCAAACAAATGTTATTGTCTTATTAGCAGTTTACGTATCGAAACTGAAACTTGTTTCTATGATCTGTAATTAAAAATGTTTAACTGTATTTTTTTGATAATACCAAACGGGTGAAGAATAACCCTTCAAAACTTTTTCAAACTATCCATTTATTCTCCCATCACTACGTTTCGGACACCCAGGTCCATCTTCAGGCAATCATGTCCTAGTCATACAATAACCATGTCCTAGTCATACAATAAATAAACATGATTCCTGTAAGGAACCAAGTCAAAAATTCCACCTACATCAAACACAGTGTTTGATGTAGGTGGAATTTTTGACTTGGTTCCTTACAGGAATCATGTTTATTTATTGTATGACTAGGACATGGTTATTGTATGACTAGGACATGATTGCCTGAAGATGGACCTGGGTGTCCGAAACGTAGTGATGGGAGAATAAATGGATAGTTTGAAAAAGTTTTGAAGGGTTATTCTTCACCCGTTTGGTATTATTAATTAATACCCTTCATTTAGTAATCATTATTATGTATTTTTTTGATTTAATGGTTTAACCACTTAATTATTTGCATGGTGGGTTTGTTTTAATTTATAGCCTACATATGTTTTAGGCAGTTAATGACGGTAGTTATGTGCAACTAAAGATAGACAAGAAACTTGGACGTCCATCTGGTAAAGATAGAAATCAAGAAAATGATAAAGCCGACAAAAAAGAAGAAAGGAGGCGAAAAGCTGGAAGTGGAAAAAGTGGTGGAGGAACTCAGGTAAGTGACTTCTAGGAAAATCTTATGTTCACATCTTGTAGCTTTAAATTTATAAAAAAACTGTTAAGAATATTGCAGTTTTTTTTCTTATTCGTCAAGTGATAAAAGTTCAAATAATTTGTTATATAGTCAATTTTTGCTTAAGGGTCGAGAGACAAAGACTAAAGCTGCACCTAAGAAAAAGGGGCGAGCGAGAAGAGAGAGTGGTTCAGATAGTGATGGTGGAGAGAAAAAGCTTGATTTATTTACTCTTGACGAGGTTAGTAAAAAATGATTTTCTGAAAGAAACAAATGTCCGCTCTCAATTTCTCTTATAATGTAATGTGAATATTTCTTCTTAAAGGTAGAAGCAGAATTAAAAGGGAACAAAAACCTTGAAGACCTAGAAGACGCTGGAGTTTTGCAGGATTTAGCCGATCATTTGCTTCCGTATGTATGCCAGCCGCATTGTAGGTTTAGTTTGATCTAGAGTTTGAGGTCCCAAGGTGAAATTCTTGTGTTTACTAATATAATAGGCACTAATGGCCTAGATGTCGGTGCACCGTAAGAAATAAATAAATAAGTAAATAAAAAAAACAAAAAACTAATAATAGTTTTCACTTTTTTTATGATCTTTAGGCAGTCTGATCATGTTTCAGTCATTAACTTATTGATGCCTTTATCTTATACAAATGTTTATAATGTACTAATATACTAATAGAGAAATAACTGGAACTTTTCAGTTCTCATTGACCTCTAATAATTTGTCTTTCCGCGATCTGAAAAGAAATTCTTACAGTGATTCGGTTATGGCAATGTTGCAGCTTGAACAATTTTATTACTTCACTAATCCTATATAGAATGATCCAATTGACTTTGTATTGAGTTATTCATTTTTATTATAACATTTGATAAAAAAATAATTACTTGGTTAGGCCAAATTTTCTTATGAAATATTCATTAGAAAGAAAAGTTCATTCAAATGAGAATTAAGAACTGATTTTATTGTTGATATTTTTTTTTTTTGTCAAACTTATCTTCTGAAAGGGTTAGGTTCAAAACCCACACTTGAGTTCAAATTAGTCATCAATCCATTTTCTGGGTTGGGCTGTGAAAGGTGATTATTGAATTAAGTGAAAACAAGGTCTGTCTTTCTATGCTCAGTGCTCTAGAGCAAGCTAATTTCTCAGAAGGTTGGCTCGTGACAGTGTGTTGCTGACCTGGGAGTTGGGCTTATTTTATTGTTGTTTGAAGAGCATTTGAAGGTCAAATTTCGAATGAAGTCGTTAAAGAAGAAATAACTAGAGCTTCCATGGTTTTAAGGGTCGCTGAATTCGAATCCGAGGTCTGTTTCAACACATTGGTGCAAAATAAGTTCATTTCAAGGAAACATATGTCTATTTTGCAAAAAAAAAAAAAAAAAAAAAAAAAAAAAAAAAAAAAAAAAATTTGACTGCAGATTCATTTCTTGCAAAATAAACATATTTGTCCTTGAAATGACTTTGATTTTGCAACGATGTGCTGAAACAGACCTCGGATTCGAATGGAAGCTCTAGTTATTACTTCATTCGAAATTTGACCTTCAAATGCTCTTAAACCTGACGTGCTGGGGTGAAACGGACTCTGGATTCGGTTTCAGCATGTCTAAATACATAAAAATATATGTATGGTGTTTTTGGAAAATACCACTTTTTTTTTTTTTGTGCCTATGTTATATATTCCATTTAGTGAAAAGTTAAGTACAAAATACTAATGGTAAAAATAGTTAAAATGGGTCAGATATAAGCTAATAACATTTTTATTTTATTATAATTGAGAAATAATAAACTTTTTTTGTTTATTGCAGTATTTTAAACAAGATAGCCTTTGAAGCAACCGCTCGTATTTTTGAAGAAACACTAGTGTCAGTGGCAAGTCAAAGGAGGAAAGCTCATGTAGATCTCGAACTTAATCTGGAGAACTGGTTGCTTGAACTAAGGCTCTCAGAAAAATCAATAAAACTTTTCCCCTCGGCTGACACTCAAGGTCGATTAACGCTTTCAGTCCTCAGACAGATTGGTACTGATGTAGTGAATCATATATTTTCGTATGCAACTTCTACAGAGGGAGGCAGTCCAGCAGACCCAAAACAAATGACCGCTGAGGTTTGTATCTAAGTGTTTATATATTTTTTAATCCTCTGCTTCTATGTTCACATTTTTCTTTTGAATTTACATTTTATATTAACTGTGTGGGTGAAAAATAATAATTCTGTAACAGACCGCGAGAGGATAGTTGGATAGAGCTATTGCTGCTATACACAGTACAGGTATCCTATAACAGTTGAGTGGCCCTCTCCTGAACACTTGAAAGTAAAATATTTTACCTGTGAGAGAAAAGATATAATGACGAACAATAATTCTATAGTGACTCAAACACTATTTCTATCAGTACATGTCTCATTTACTGATAATGTGATGACCTTATAAAAAATTAAAAGACAAATTCTAAACTCTTTTTACTACTATGGTACTTTATTTGCAGCTGAGAATGAAGTTGCTCTCCCTTGTTGACGGAGAAACAAGTGAGGCACTGGCAACCCTTCATAAAGCTCTGGCAGGAAATAGTTTAGAGGAGTTCTTAATTGCCGCTGACAAAGCTTTATCTGTTGCTGGACTGCTTGGGAAAAAAACGGATAAGAAAAAGGAAAAGTAAGTCCAATTCAATTTATAAATCAACTTTATCAACAAGCAATCAATTACTTCAGAAAATATTAAATCTTGCAAATAGACTAAGAGAATCTGGTACTCTCCTTACTTTGGTGTAAACCACACCCAATGTCTATAATAATATTATGGATGTACAAAAATTTGAGGTTTGCTTTGACTTATACTTTGCAATATTATTCTTGAAGTTGATTAAATCTTTAAATGATTGCATATAGCTGAGAGATTCAAACAGCATGAAGATTTACTATTGCTTCCCTCATCCTTTCTATAATAATAGTTTCTTTGTCGTAAAATATGCTTCAGCAACTGATCCTTCATGAAGTAATATGCTTTGATTTTCAGGCAGTTCATACAGCGCCGAAGGGAAACACTTCTAAGCGAACTTTCTTCTGAAACAGCTCCAGCTGTAGTCCTGCAGTTAGTTGTGCTAAACATCTTCCAAGTTGCCACGGGTAGTGTTCTTCGAGTTAGTGGAAAGTTTGTGCCAACAATTCTTGCTTTCCTTAAGCCTTATCTTCAAGAAAATGATTATGCTACACTCCAAGCTTATCAAGGTAAAATATTTACCACACCAACATTAAAATATTAAACTTGAAAATGATGTAGTTAATATTCAGCTTTTGTCCATTTTTTTTTTTTCGTTAAACAAATGAATGAAAAATAATAATATAATTAATAATTATTAATTAATTTGTTTTTATTATCTTTTTTGTAGATAAACTATTAAAATTGCTCACTGTAGATAGTGAAGAAATGGAGACTGAATTGAAAGCAGAATTAAATGAAGAAATGAGTCGAATTAAAGAGATTGCTACAAGCTTCAAGAAATCTTCCTTTTAAGAAAATTAATTTATTTCTCCTAAAAATATTTTTATTATAATGTTTTTGTTTTTTAAAGGTTTTTTGTTGTTATAAAATATAATTTTATACATTTGAAAAAAGTTGTGTTAACCAAATTTTGTAAGTGAACCTAATTTTTTCCATTAACCATCCTTTGAAGTGGGAACTATCACAGTTGTCCTCCAAAATCGAGTTTTTTTCCCGCTTACTGCATGATATTTCCCTGAATATCCTGAAAAGTAAATTCTTTCTTACTTTTTCAGACTTGTGGCCAAAGTTTTTATCGGTGTATTTTTTTATTATAGCATTTTTATTAATGATATATAAAAAAAACTATAAAAACCATGGGGAGGTCTGAAATGCAAGATGGCTTTCCTACAAAATATCATGCTGTGAGTGAAAAAAACTAGCGCTAGAGATGAAAGCAGATATACAAGTAATATAAAGAACAAACAAAAGAAAACAATATTTAAGTATTGTTCTAGTGATATCATTGGGTCTTACGTGTTACTCTTGGGAGTTTAGAAATATGTAATTGAAACTAGATGTATATTATTCAGCAAAGACCAATCCTACTTGGTGTTCAGTATAGTAATACTGAATTGTTGGCTGACAGAATTTCAAGTGAGAAGAAGAATCACGAAAAAAAAAAAAAAAAAGTTTGTGGTTGTCACAAATGTAGGCAAATAGGAATCACTGTCCTTAACGCCTTCACGCCAGATGCCCTCGCCCCGGCTCATGGGGTCTTCTACTATCTCCCGTTTTATTGCTCTAGCACAGGCTGGGCTCCTCGCAGAGGGGTTTAGATTGCTTCTGGGCATTGCTAAGTGAACAAGTCTTATGGAATAGTCATTTATTCCTGAAAACTTTACTTTTTTTTTTTTTTACAATTTCTTTAAAATCCCAGAATGTCTGGGCGTAGTAACAAAAAATAACAGGGGTCATGGAGTTTTGCCAAGGTTGTCATTTTTTTAATAGATATATAACAAAAAATTGTCTAAAACAGTTATAACAGATGCCATTACTTTAATTATTATTTATTTAAATGAATAATTATTCGTTTTAGTGTCGTGTTTTGCATCTTTATAATATAATTATCGGTTTACTGAAAATTGATTTACGGAAAGTGAAGCTACGTTGACGAGTTGGCCCAAAAGTTTCTCCAACTTTCGGGCCGAATAGTGAATGTAGCGTAACAGGAAAACATCATTAAATTATAAAAATGGAGGAAAGAATTTAGGAACATTCTTATAAAATACTGTGATACGATTTTCCGTTCTGGTATCACCCTAAAAAGGGAAGGTTCTGAAAAAGGTATTTTACTTTTTATTATTGAATGTTCAGGAGTCATTTTATATTTTTAGAGAAATTATCCTTTTCGATGCGACGTGGGCTAGCTACCTATTCCATCCACAGGTGGACCAAACTCCCTCTCCTAGAGCGACCGTACGCACCCGTATTTTTTTATTTTTACTTAGGCCCTCGTTACTAATCATCATTTTCATGTTTATCTGAACGTGTATTACTTCGTTCATGTGAACGACGACGTGTATTACTTGAAACGATTTATTTACTAATTTAGGTACGCAGTAAACCTACAATAACCATTTAAAACAAAGTTTACTTACTTTTCCTGCCTATATTTCTCTTTCTACTTCATTCCGAATCCACTGCGTGTCTTTAGATGTAGTAATGGAAATTCCCCTTTATTATTTATAGTTTCATTTAAAAAAATGCCCTAAGGGAATTTTTACCGTGCACACACCTCACAGACGCATATTACTTATAACGTTCAAAATTTGTATGCTACCAGTTAAGGGTTAAACCAGCATTCATCCCCCATTCCTGCTAGAGCACTCTGTATACACTCAAGGCTAAAGAGGGCTCGCAATCAAGAGATACAGCTGTGGCGAGAATACTCGGGCGTCGCCTCAGAGGAACATCTTTCTCCGGTGAGTATTCTCGGGCGTCGCATCGAAAGGGTTAAAACTTCTTTATTTTTACTAAGGAAAGCTGAAAGAGGTGGTATACTATTATTTCCACAGCAGAGGAAATCCATGACATAATTTTCAATACCTCTGATGACAAATTAGAAATCGATTCGTAAATTAGAAATAAATAAAATTGAGATTGCAAATTTTTCAAGTAATGCTGCTAAATTCACATTTTTTATGCGACACATTTTGAGGGTCTGCCAAATCTATGACCCTCTATGACTTGAGGTTGGCGATAATAGAAGCACTACAACGGCCATAGCCACGTTGAATGCACCGGTTCCCGTAGATCACCGAAGTTAAGCAACGTTGGGCGTGGTCAGAACCTGAATGGGTGACCGACCTTGTGCTGTCGGTATTATAAAAGGGTGGCAACCTGTAGATAGCCCAGCGTTAATAGCCCAATTGTTGATGTGCCGTTAAACACACACAAAAAAAAAAAATAATAAAAATAGAAGCACTAGTCGCCCGACCAGCTCACATTCAAGATCTAGTTCCAGGAGTATCTATCAATTTGCTGGAACCTTGTCCAAAAGGTTACAAAGAGGAAACAATTAGGAGGAGATGCAAAAACTGATCGGACAAACAGAAAATTAGAGAAAACACTCTGCATTGCTGTACTCATTGCCCAAATCAACCAGGACTTTGTTTAGTGACCTGCTTTAGGGAATTTCATAATTGTAAGTAATTTTTGTTAGTATAAGTATAGAAATAAATAATTGTTAGAGTACTATATTAGAAAATATTAGTAGCATAACGTAGATAATAAATAATAGTTACAAAGTTAGGAAAATAATAAAAGGTACAAAAATATTTGTTTAGTATAAGTGGATGCTCAAATTTAAATTATAATAATTTTCATTAACAATTGTTTTAATAAACATTTTCATTCCCAAAAATTCCTTGTTGGATTGAAATTGATTATTTAACATTGACCTATAGAAGCTCCTTCACCATATGGAAGAAACATGAAGTTTTGTTAAACAGCTCGCTGTTGTTTTGAGAGTCCACATGACAGTTTTTTAAAAAAAATTATGTTACTTTTAACCTCAACAGAATAAATAATTGTTTATACTTTTACATCAAAGGAGTGAGAAAAAACTCTTAAAGTAACGAAAAATTGTGAGGTAGTCTTATGAATGTAATTCACTAATTGGGTGAATGATTAATTACTTCATGTTTCCACTATTTTTACATCTAATAATAATAAGTTAGGAAAATTGAAAATAAATAAAATAAAGTAATAATTCAAAATAAATTACACCTGTATGCTGTATTTATTTATACAAAAAAATCATGTTATATTAACTTGGGCGTAAGTAATACATCACTTTATTGGTATTTCTACAATGAATTGCCCAACAAAGACAATTATACGAACCATTTCAGGTAATTGTGTGAGACTAGAGTTGGTGCCCATGCCCCGGCTACCGGGGTGAGACTTCGCACGGTGCCTCGCCCCGGGAGCCGAGGCGTGCTTCAAACCGGATTTTAGCGTCATTAGAAATGCATTTCAACTCATTATACTCTATACTCTTAGTTATTTATTAATGAAAATAAGATAAAAAGTAGTTGGCTCCGTAGAAAGTTTTAAAATTTTAAGGGGCAGTGAATGTGTTAACAACATAGTTGATGGGGTTCAAGTGCTTCTAAAAGCCTTGGAATATAGGAAGAGAAAGTACACACCTATAACAAGGGTTTAGAACGCTAGTGACTCCTACTGCATAAATATATGACTTATTCGGGAAAATTTCAGGAAACATGAGCAACCAGCACAAGAACATAAAAGTCAATTTAGGAAAAAACTAACTGCCATGCTTGACTCAGGCCAGTCGTACAAGGAATCAATCTTCTCTGCTAGACATAAAATGATTTAAGACTCAGTAAAAATTACTTGAAGCCAAACTAATAATACTAATGTAAATGGAAATTATGATAAGGAAATTAACAATTAACCAGTTTGAATGTCTTTTAAGTTCAAATCGTTCTTCATTGTGTTATATGGTTATTGCCTAGTGAATGCCTCTTTAGGATGAGGCAAGTTTAATGAAAGACAAGGAATACATTGAGGATGGCTTGAAAAAACATCTATTTATTACGAAAATAATATTTATTGAGATCTTTGAAATGTAAAGCAGTTCATACAGTCAATAATTTAAGTTGCACTGGAGTTGTAATTGTAATTAAGTTCTTGTGTCTGAAATATTTTCGTGACAATATTAATGAGTAAACAATTATTAACCTGTAAGATCCACATGACAATAATTGAT
The DNA here is from genome assembly GCA_946811695.1 of Gonocerus acuteangulatus. Classification (NCBI taxonomy): domain Eukaryota; kingdom Metazoa; phylum Arthropoda; class Insecta; order Hemiptera; family Coreidae; genus Gonocerus; species Gonocerus acuteangulatus. Next base: position 63,871,099 of record OX328127.1, on the reverse strand, counting down.
GTTAGATAATTTAACAATTCATATTTTGATTTTATTAGAATTATTTATTTTTCCTCGTAGCAACATTTTAAAGAGGGATATCAATTATTTTATTTGTCAAAAAATATTAATTGGAAGGCTGAAGAAGCTGAAACTGCATTCTACGTTTCATTTATTTTCCGTTTTGGAGTTAATACATGATGTAAACAGATAGTTAAGGAGCATGTTGTTTTATTGCTCCATACAATTCCTTGACAATCATAAAATCTGCTTTATCCCATACAATCCTGAATGTATGATTGCGTAGTTAGATACCATAGTAATCTGTCCTCCCAAATCACTAGCAATTCAAAACAGATGCTACCGATGATAATGCAGGTTCTGTGAGTTAGATTGCAACTCAAAAATTGCACTTAACATTGAAGATAAGACCAATCATATACCTTGAAAGAAACTCATTATATGAGACTTGGATTTGAATGAAAGCAAGTATCTCCACTCAATAAGGAGTAACCCAAATATAAAAGTTCTTGTATTGATAAATGTTTTGAGCGGAGAATAGATCTTACTTTTTCTAATTAATTCGAAGTCTCGAATTTCACTTACAAGAAAATTTTCCACAGCTCAATAAAATCACTTATCCCAACCAACACCTCTGTAGACATACAATTGGTTGTTGCTGTACCGAGCATACTTCTCGACTTGTTGGGGTGTAATGCATTCTTCCATTGAATAAGTCTTCTTTATATAATTTGAGTAGAATTCTAAAGTCTCCTTAGACACGACAGGAACACTGGTCTGTAAAAATAAATAAATGTGTCTGATTAAGAAAAGGTAATTTTCTTATTTTAATTTTAACATCCTTAATATGTGTTCCATTATTAATAACAACAATTTTTTTGGGATGGGTTATCAACAGGTTAACATCCTTTTCACGCAAGGAAGAGGCCTTTTCTTTTTTCAAAAGAGTGTGGGAGAGTTAAAGCGTTAATACTATTCCATGCTTGATTTGTTGGTTTGATTCCCCCTAGTGTTGGTGGATTTTTTTTTGAAGAAAGGAAATACATTGCTTCTATCCTTGCCAGAGAATGGTGGGAATCTTTAGGTAATCTGTCATTAATAAAGTTACATTAAAATTTAAGTAAAACAAAACTGGAGGATGATAAAGTCACTGTACAATTTAACCTTACATAATATTTGAAGTCAACATTTTTATTATTCAAGGAAACAATTATCCCATTATTCAAAGAAAACATTTGTTTGAGATGAAATAATAAAAACAAACAAAACTATTTAATTCTGCTTAAGAGTTGAAATTAAATATTTTGCACTTACTTGCTCAGTAGAATCTTGTGAAAATTTTGACACAGGAGAAAGATTATTTGCTACAAGAGTACTGTCCGCTTTCATACGAACAGCCTGTCTTCCAATAACAACATATCTAAGGACAAAACAAAAAATAGAAAATTTGTGAGATAACAGAAAGTATATTTCTCCAAATTTATAGTCAAAACTCAGATAAGTAGAGAAAGCTACGGTAAATAGTACATATTCAATTTAATAATAATAAATCAACTTGTCCAAGTGTTTCTCTGTATCACAGCTTCCCGGTTTTACAACATTCACATGAATTTAAATCAAATATGTTTTGGGTGAATGAATGTGCGAATTGGGTAAAACTCATTATAAGGAAATGTGAAAATTTATTATTAGATGTCTGTTAAATCAAAAAATAACAACTATTAGATGTAGAAATAGTGGAAACATGAAGTAATTAATCATTCACCCAATTAGTGAATTACATTCGTAAGACTACCTCACAATTTTTCGTTACTTTAAGAGTTTTTTCTTACTCCTGTGATGTAAAAGTATAAACAATTATTTATTCTGTTGAGGTTAAAAGTAACATAATTTTTTTTTTTAAAACTGTCATGTGGACTCTCAAAACAACAGCGAGCTGTTTAACAAAACTTCATGTTTCTTCCATATGGTGAAGGAGCTTCTATAGGTCAATGTTTAATAATCAATTTCAATCCATCAAGGACTTTTTGGGAATGAAAATGTTTATTAAAACAATTGTTAATGCAAATTATTATAATTTAAATTTGAGCATCCACTTATGCTAAACAAATATTTTTGTACCTTTTATACAAGAGTAAGTCCTGGGCAGATATAGGTTTTGGAGAAAAAATATTTCCTTGGGAAGAACGAGCAGATTCAGTACTTCCTTTCGCAGGAGACATGGACTGACGAGACTCTGTTTTAGGTTCTTCTTCTTCACTTTCTTGACTACATCTACAACAAAATGTTTCTAAAAAATTTACAATAGACATTATTTATTTATTGTTTGTTCGGCTTGGTAGGTTATTACACAAAGAACTGTATCTTCTGAACTTGGTCAATCTAGGAAAGTTTGGTAAATATTGCTACTACAAGGGAAAATATTGCTTAATATAAGTTGAAATATAATGTTTTCAAGCCAATAGTACTTGACTTATTTACGTCATCAAATGAAATAGTAGAATATTTAGTTTTTGAGGCAGGTCAGTACAGTGTTTATATACTGGCTATCATTGCCAAAGGGCTCTTGCATATCGTTCGGGAGATTCAGATTGTTTTTCTCTAGCAGTAAATATTTGAGTGTAAGTTTAAGTTTAAGTGTAGGCACAGACAACGTTTCAGTGAAGTTATCTACCACTATATGACGGTGGTGGTCATATATCAGGACCACTTTCTTAGGAAACCATAGCTTAAATTAAAAAAAAATATCAGGCCTTATTACTCATCGCTAGAAGTAGCACTAGATGTAGAGCTTGTCCCGGAAACTGAAGGATTCTTGAAACCCTTATTGTTCTCTTCTCTTCTTCTTCCTGGGCCAACTCTTACAGTAAAAGGGCTAAAATCTGTAACACAATTCGGCATGAAGTCTCTGAAAAAATAAAAAGGAATAAAGATACATTATTCAGAACTCTTCTTATATTTTTTGTTTGAACTAACTTATTTCAATTGGGTGAGGTTATTTATTATTTTATAAAAGTTTATAGTTACAGGAGCTGTAGTTAGCTCAATGCCACAAGCCTAGAAATAATTATGCCATAAGAAAAAAATGTAATATAAAAATTTGTTTTAGAGTCAGTAGCAGACTTAATAAAATGCGGAAAACATAGATCCTCTAGCTCTGAGGTTAGAAAAATGTTAAATTTGATAATTGACATTCATCCAAGGGTTCAAGAATTTGCTAAAAAATCAAGATGTTTTTTAGAAGAGAGAAAACGTTTCATCGGCATTTCAAAACAGAGTTCTCATCTTCATGTCATAAGCATGTTTTCCTCCCCATGCGGAGGGAATAAACAAATTTAATCAATATGATAAGAAAGTCTTAAAATCATATTCTACAAGCTGTAAGTCCATTTCTAGGGGTTTGTTGAAGAATATAATCAATTTTCAATAAACTTCTAAAAAAAAAAAAACTGAAAACCCCATACCTTATACTATGGCTGATCTTGGAAGGGAATATGTCCGTAAAAGGTGTAAATTCATGGACTCTGTGAAAATCGGAATAAACATCAATTGCTGATAGATTTTTCAATGGTTTTGCTAAAGCATTCCTTTCTAGATATTCGTGAGGCAAGGAGGTAACTTCTCTTTCACCCCACCACTGAGTAATCGGAAGTCTGAAAAAAGAAATATGTTCATAAAACAAAGAAAAGCCATAACCTAAAATGTAATTCAAATAAAAACTTTGGCACATGAAGAAACTAAGAAGATATACCAGGAGATATTCGGTTATGAAAAGTAAACCAATAAAATACACATCAGACGAGTAACCCAAAAAATCAAATAAAAATTAATAAACTTGGGAAAAGATTGATTTTAAGTTACATGCTTCAGAGTACTTCTTCTCTCAAATTGAGGATATTTGAATTCGATCAGGTAATAATAATGGTGAACGTAGAATCTTATATATGTTTTTGGGCAGTGTTTTGGTTATACTCTCTGTGTTTATAGGGAACTACCAAAGGTTAAGCCTGATGGTAGGATTCCCATCTATACTCAAACCAACAATATTACTGTTTTTCTGGATTACGAGAAAACATTGATTTTTTGCCAATTAGTTATGTTCTGCTTCTCATCTAAAGCATGAAAACAGACATTTGATTACAAATTTAGAAACTTGATTAAATTAACTGGAAGATAAGACCTATGTTCTCAGCAAAAACCAGGTCTTCCTTATGGGGTAAGTGTCACACTTTAGATATCTGAAATATTTTAAAAATGTTCTCATTCTAGCTAATACGATTTATACCTCATTTACAATATTAGAATATTAAAAAAAAAAAAAAAAAAAAATTCAACACAAATTAAAGGTTTATTTCTAATGGCATAGATATACTTAATTGAGTGGCTTAATATCAAAGACGGACATCTGTGAAAAAATCGAAATTGAGTTAGCAGTGGATTCCTATAGGTTTTTGTCTGCTCTTTTCAATGATGAAATTAGTTTCTGTAAAAAATGGGCGTAAACATGTAATTTCTGGCTTCAAAGTAGATGCTTTGTTTCAAAAACGGACTCCTGCTGTGGAGGTTTTTTTCATAAACGAACACCTACCAATCACCCAATGGGCTCGAAGGTAATTTTCACTAATTGTTTAAGTGATATTGCTATCAGAAACAGAACAATATCAATTTCAAACATATATAAGCGTAATTATGAAATAAATATTTTCAAAAAAATATTCACTATAACTTGCGAACATAAAAGGTGATTTTCTCAACATTTAGAAAATGACAGGTGTCCGTCTTTGATATTAAGCCACTCAATTTTAGGTTAATAAAATATGTCCATCTTCTGGGTAAAAGTATAAATTGTATGATTGTGATAAAAGAGTACAATTATTTATTACACTAGTGTGTTTAGAGACAGTCAATATTTATTTGGTTGCATTTGAATAGAAATTTTTATATAAATATATTTTACAGTTTGGATGTAGTTAAGTTTCAAGTCATATTTCGATATTTAAAAAAAAAAAAATATATATATATATATTTATATATATCAGCTTATGTATCAGGGCCGTGCTATGACTAATAGTGAAGTGTACTCGCCAGCACAGGCTGTAAATAGCTTTATTGAATGCTCCTGACAAGGCACTAAAGGTGTTAAACAAGTAGAGTGGTATTTAATAAATCATGATAATTAATTCACAAGTATAATTTTTTGGCCATCCGACTGCTACATAATACATGCATTTAATAGAGTCACATTTCAATAATAATACAGGCACACAAAATAAAAAAAGTGGTATTTTCTAAAGACATATATTCTTATGTATTTCGACACACTCAATCCGAATCTGGAGTCTGTTCTCCCCATCACGTCACGTTTACGAGCATTTGAAGGTCAAATTTCATATGAAGTTGTCAAAGAAGAAATAACTGGAGCTTCCATGGTTTTGAGGGTAGCTGAATTAGAATCCGAGGTCTGTTTCATCCCATCGCGCAAAATCAAGGTCATTTCAAGGACAAATATGTCTATTTTGCAAAAAATGAATCTACTGTGAAAAATTCATTTTTGCAAAGTAGACATATTTGTCCTTGAAATGACCTTGATTTTGCACGATGGGATGAAACAGACCTCAAAACCGTGGAAGCTCTAGTTATTTCTTCTTTGACGACTTCATATGAAATTTGACCTTCAAATGCTCGCAAACTTGACGTGATGGGGTGAAACAGATTCCAGATTCGGATTCAGCGTGTTGAAATACATAAGAATATATGTATGGTGTCTTTGGAAAATACCACTTTTTTTATTTTCTGTGCCTGTGTAAAAAAAAAAAAAGGTCTGATTACCTTTTTTCTTCTCTCGGAATTAATGTAACAATTTCTGGATGATGAAGATGATAGTCTGTAGTCTGTTCCCAAATTGGAGGTTGGTTTTCACAAGGACTAAATAGACCCAAGAAAAGATTCATTGCATGCTGCTTTTCAAAATCTAAAATAAAGATGTATTTAGAACAGCCATCAAAATAATAAGAATGATTAACAAAAGAAATAATCACTATATCAGTGGTAAATCTTATAAAAACATGCAAAATAATTAAACAAATAATATTGCAAAATTATTAAATTTGTAAATAATATTAAAAAATGATTTTATTTAATTATTTTTAAATATACTTTACAATAGCTCATAGCTATTCTCATTACAAATGTAAATAAAATGAATAAAGAAAAATATGTATAAATTCAAACATCATCAATAGTAGGTGTTCTGTCATAATAGTTGATAAATCTACATTTTAGTAGTTGATAAAACTACATCACAGTGATGTAACAACTTTCAAATGAATCAGTTCTTCCTCTCCTCAAAGCCCGGATGAAACCTTGAAATTCAAACCGAAACGTTGGCAATTAAAACTCTTTTTTATATAAAAATGTAGTCCTATTAACCTAGGACTACGTTTGAAACTGTCACTACCCCAGACCCATGATTAATGCCGTAAGGACTCTTATCCTCTCTGAAGAGAGAGGCTTTGTCCCAAGAAGATGCCATTAAAGCTTATTATTAATTTTATATAGATACATACACAAATAAACATTTCAAGTAGCAAAAGGGAGAAATAAATATCAATTTTACCTGAAAATGTATTGCTATAATATCGACTTAATGTTTGCATGATGTCATTTCCTTGAGACGTCCATGGTGCAGTTTTTCTGTATGTTTTTATTCTATGAACTAACTGAGAGCCTCCATACTGAAGAGCTAATGTATCACCATGATCCTCATACAAAACTTCTAACAAACGAATGCAGTCAGTATCGTATTTCAATTCTATTGTTTCCAAAAGACCAAGAACTTCTAGCTAAAGAGGAGACAAATATTTTTAATCTGATTTTTATAAATCGAAGGCAAGTTATATATCTCAAGAAAGAACTGTATAGGTTGAATTTAAAGGTTTATATTTTTCCTACTTGCTTAGCAAGAGCACATTTTCCAAGTGCAAACTGAGCAGTATTAGTTCTATCAAGACAATCGACGCAATTTACTCGTATTACGCCTGTCTGTAGTAGATTACCCTTCGTACAGAAAACTCCAACTTTAGCCAATGCACTTTCACCAATCCGAGCAAGGCGGCCCATCACATTAGCCACTTTACTGCAAAATAAGTACACAATTCAGTTTCTAAAGTGATAAGGTCAATAAGTCTTGAAGACTACTATCAATTTTTGACATTCAATAGAATATTCCTAATGTAAGCTTACAATTTTATAAGACATCAATTTTCTTCTTCTTTTTTTTTTTTTCTACAAGAAAATGTACAATAATTTATTAAAAAACCAACACTACTCAAAAGCATACTTACACAAAGGTCATTAGTTTAGGACCATAATATTTAAATGGGTGCTCTATTTCAAATTTCTATTAAAGGGTAATACTACCTTGTAACTTTTTTTTTTTTATTTTTTTTTTATTTTTTTTTTTATTTTTATTTTTTTTTTTTTTTTTTATGGGCTTAAATGCTTCCTTAACTAATCCAAAATGATATCCAAGGGTGTTTATGTGCCAAAAATTCAATTTTTCAACTATAGTCCCGATATATTTTAAAATTAAAAACCATTTTTTAAAATCTTTATTACAAGAAATCATTAAAAAAAAAAAAAAAAAAAAAAAAAAAAATGAACATGAAGTTGGTTTTCTCAAAACTGTGTTTTTCAAATCGTGCGATATGCTACATGAAAATTTTCACCAGATCAACTTCAAATTTTGACTGCAGCTTCCTAATGATATTTGCTAGTAAAGTACGTAGGGAATTTTCCATTCATTGAATTATAATGATTTTATGACCAATTTTTGACGGATTTTTTTTTTTTTTTTTTTTTTTTTTTATAGAAAATGATAAATTATTCACCATTTAAAAAAAAATTAATATTTCTTAAAAATCCTAAGTATTTTACTAGGTTTAATGTTCTTCTTTCAAAATAATTTTAGTTTTTTATTCTAGATTAAAGATTATCGCCTACAGACTAAAAAAGCTACAGATTATCGCTCTTGAAAAAAGAGAGTTTCTGTTCGTCAGACACAGCACCGCCATTTTGTTTTCAAACAATTAAATATTTTTTCTTTTTTGTTACTTTAATATCCAGGATACAACTTATAAGATAAACAATTAAAAAATTTGGTTTATTTTTTATCCATAAATTGGAGAAAATTACTTTGATTACACAAGGTAGTACTACCCCTTAAGTAAACCGGGAATTAACTCAGAGGTATATAGGGCAAAAGAACGCTACTGCGCACGTGCGAACGCCACTGCACATGCGCAAACGCAACTGCCATGTCAGAACGCCACTGCCATGCCCGAACGCCACTGTGCATGCCCGAACGCCACTGCACAAGCGCAAACACCACTGCCATGCCCGAATGCCACTGTGCATGCGCAAACACGTGTGTGCATGCACAAACGCAACTGCATATGCCCGACGCCACTGCGCATGCGCAAACGCTACTGTGCATGTGTGAGCGCCACTGCACATGAGCAAACGCCACTGCCATGCCCAACGCTACAGCGCATGCACGAACGCTACTGCAGCAGACACTTTTTTGTAACGTTTTTTTCCAGTTTGGTCACCGCTAAAGCATATTTATGTTAAAAGTACTGTCTCCAAAACATACTTATTAGCGTCTAGACAGAGAAGGCTGCAGTTTTATCTTCAGTGCGTCTTGAATAGTCACTGGAGCCAACACTTTCTTACTAAAACTAGACTTATTATGAGTCCCTCCTAGTGTAATGCAAGACGCACTGAAGTTGATTATTAGTAATTTATAAACTATAATTTTGCTATTCAAGAATTAATAAATGAGTAAAATAAAAGAGAATGAAGAAAGTCGTACCCTTTATTATTTCTGGCCATGTCAAAAGTAACGTACTGTATATAGTGCTCTGGAGGTAAAAATTGATTTAGATATTTAATGTCAGAACTAAATTGAATACTTAAAGTAGACTCGTGTTTTTTCTTTTCTTTCTGTTTAACCAAGTTGAGTGCTATAATGGGCGAGCCATATCGATCAAACAATTGTTTGAAGTGTTTCCCTAAAAACATAAAACTAAATAAGATATTTTATAATTTTGTGGCTAATCATGAACTTTAAACAAATCTGTAATGAGTAAAATTAAAAAAAAATAAAATATTTATAATATCGTTACCTGGAGTGATTGCAAATGGATCGCTTAGGTCATAAGCGATAGTTGGTTTTGGAACAATTTTTGTAATATCTTGGCTCCAATGACCGGGAATACTTCCCCTAAGCTGGACAAAACTAGAGATTCTAGGACAGATGGGCCAGCTACTGACTCCCATGTCTTCAACAACTTGTTCTGTTTCGACTTCATTAGCGACATCTCCCTGAATAGCAAGAACAGAACTGGATAAAAAAAAAATTAGTGTCAGCAAAATTGTTTTAAAGTTTCCTCTAAAAGGCTAAAATCACATTAAGAGAATAATTTTTTTAAATATATACAGATTCATTCAAGATAAACCATTTAAAAAGAAAATAGACTGACTTCGATGACATTTTCCAAAATCCATAATTTTTCCGTTCCTCCAAATTTAACCAAAATGGTTATTATACCTCAGTTTTGATGAATATCAAATGTGTGAAAACATATCCAACTCAATCAAAAATACGTACAAAAGTACGTAATACGTAAGGTTAATCGAACCCACGACACTTGGCACGGAGTGTTAAGTGCTCACGCCTTAACACTCACGGGCACCGGGCCTCTGACATTTTTTTTTTATTACACCTTTTGTTATTATTGACAAATTACTGAAATCACCAGTTTGATGAAAAGCTCATAAATAAACAAAGTATTTTTGTGGCAAATTTCATCAATGTCGCCATTTTGTACACAGAAGGGAGCGAGAACAAAAAATCAATCACTTAGAGACTTTTATGAGAAAGGTTAATTTTTTTAATCAGGTTCAAATTCTGTATTGAATTGCTTACATTGTGTAAGCAGAATAATAGGACTGAAATGAGATGTTTATGAATTTCCCACAAAAAATTAAAAAAACAAAACAAAAACCGGATATCGAATTCAAATAAATTTATTCAATGTTCTGATAAGCAACCAAAAAAAAAAAAAAAAAAAAAAAAAAAAAAAAAAAAAAAAAAAAAAACGAAGAAAAACAACATTATTTTTAGCTCCTAAATAACAGCATGCTTCACAGAAGTAAAAAAGTAACTTGTTTTTTAACAAATTTATTTATAGAAGATACATACATTTGTGTTGGCGCCTCTTTTGAGAAATCTTGTTCCAGCATACTTGTTAGATCTTCTCGCAATCAAAGTGACATAAACAGAGCGGCCGAATATATTGAGATTAGACTGACTAATAAATCCATGAATAATGTATATAATCCAGTCTGAATGTACAATCCCCTCTATTTTGGAAAGAAGGTGAGAATTCCAAACAAACTTTTTGTTAGGAAAAGGGCGAACTTCATAATCTTGGCTCATATTCAGGTTATTATCAACCCCATTCCTATCAACATTAATACTAATGTGAAAGAAGCAATTATACAATGATTTAAACAAAACTAAAGGTTCAGTTTTCCTGCTGAATGGAATTAAAAACTTCTTAATAATAATGCCAAAAATAATCAGAGAATTTACCTGTTGTTTGGGTTATTTGTTTCATTCTTTGAGGCAACTTTCAAACATTTAGGAATTGCCATGTTTACTTGGACAGTGTGTGTAATGTCATAACTATAACTGAAACAAATGCAGCAAGTTAGTCTCCTGTTTATTTAGACTTCACGAGAACATATAAAATAAAATTCAAATGAAATTATGAAAATAATAAAGCATGAAAGTACTTGAGTAAGGCACCTGTATAAATATTATAGCTTTAAAGAGGACACTCTAGAAGAGAAAAAATCAAGACACACTCTTAGATCAGGTGGTTACGAGACTTTTGATCGGTAAATTTTACAAAAGAATATTATTACAAAAACTATATGTTTAATATAGCTTTATGCTCTTTGGTCCAGTATGACTGTTCACAAATCAATAAAGATCAAAGAAAATTTTTCAGATTGGGGAAATTTGAATGGATGAAAATTATGTCGAGTAATGAAATACCTGAAGTAGAAATTGCTTGATAAGTCTATGCTCTGAAACATTTTTACATATCTAGCTTCATCAGGATGAGATATTCGAGAAGATTCATTTGGTATGTAAATCATAGTTGTATCTTCTATTTTATATATATAATGCAAACCCAAGGCAGCGACTCGCCTCCTTTTAGTGATCACTAACAGATAATATCCTTCTAGGAACCTCACAAAACCTGTTCATATAAAAACACGAATAATGGTTTAAAAAAGCATTACATATATCAAAGTAAAACATAAAATAAATAAAATATAATACAAATATAATACAAAATATAAAATATAATAATAATAAAATAAATAATAATTACTTACCAACAATTCCGAAAGCACTTTTTGCGTTAACACTTCTGGTCCGACTAGAAATAAAGCCTTTTATATCACCTTGCGTGTATTCTTCGCCATCATCTATTACCACCAAATCCTTAGGTTCGGTTCGGTCTATTCTCAGAATTCTGAATAATGACTGACTATTATTAGACCCAACAACGTAAATACACTGAAAATTACGAAGAGTCAATAATGGAATATATTAAAATTTTATACAGAATATATCAAAGCAGCTTGTATTAAAATCTTTATAGAATGTATTGAAAAAGATACATGGAATAAACCTGACGAACTATATTTTAATAGAAAATTGTATTTAATGATAAAGGTTAGATTGAATGGTAAGCGGGTGAATAGATAAAATTTATTGTTATCAAAGATAATTTGATTGGTATATTTTAACAGGTTTTCCTGCATTCATGGATTCATATGGCTAGCGCACTGAATGTGTGCCATAGTAATTTAGGATCACAAACAATTCAAAACCTTGTGGATATTAAATAAATAGAACACAATTATACAGTTATTTATGCAACTAAAAGATGTAAAAGAAGATGCTAAATCTATCAGTGCCATTTCTAAAGCTCCAGAAGGTTGACAGGAAAAATATCCAGATGGGTTACCAATTTGTCTTAAAGTATTAGAAAAAGAATATTTTTCTAGATATAGCTTTGTATGATGAGAAATAAAGGTGTACTATACTTTTTTAAATTATTTTACAAGCAGTAGTTTCAGAAACAAAAGGTACAATTATTTTCTTTTATAAATATCCCATCAATTCATTAATTAGAAAACAATTTTACATAGCTCATTAGCAAATAATTAATAAAATTGGACTCAATATCAGAATGAAAACTAATTTATTTATCATTGAGTTTCTAATAAAGAGAATGAATTACAAATAATAAATATTATTGTTTTTATCTTTATTAATCTTGGAAGTCACCAACCTCTTTAAGTTCATAGATGGCAATCTTTTGTAAGACATTAATGACTGGGTGAATAACAACTCTTGGATTCAATATGTCACACATTTTAAAAGTCGTGATTGAATATTTCTAAATCATTGAGGGCTGAAGCTTCAAATAACTTCAAAACATACACTGATAAATCCAAGGAGGTAAGAGTTCTGTATGCGGTCGAGGTCAAGAGAACTGAGGAGAACATGAAAAAATGATATCACTAAATGAAGCTCCCAAATGGGCTTACACAAATAAACATAAAATGAATGCAGTTATAACTCTAGAAAAAATCACGCATTTCATTTACATCATGTTTTCGCTGATTGCTGGTAAGATATATTCCTATACACGCATTCTCATAGTGGACATGAAGGGGAGGTGTAATTATGAGCTCCCCACCTATTGGGGAATTAAATAAAAACTATTTTCAAGATAATAGCCGTTCGAGAAAAGTGTAAAAAAGAGACTTTTCTTGAGTTTTTCATGTTTTCTTGAATATCACGACACCTTAATAAATATAATATAAAGACTGTTCTTATGCAATTTTTGATAGAGCGAAGTTGTTAGCGAATCAGAGCTTAAATTCAGAAGTGTTGGATTCGTTATTTTGCCTCTATTTGCCTCAGCTTTTAATTTTTTTTATAATTTTGATGTCTTCAATAAATCAGGATAAGTAAATGAGAAGTATTTTAGCGCGGTTCCTCTCTCCCTCCCGAGGGGGGAAACCCGCATATGAGGTTGACCGACTAGATAATTTTACGTTTCAGAACCCATAGATCACGAAAATAACGGTGGTTCAAATTTTCATATATATATATATATATATATATATATATATATATATATATATATATATATATATATATAATCAGGGCCGCCACATGGGGGGGGGGACAACCGGGTACAGTTGTCCCGGGCCCGGACCTCGTAGGGGCCCGGGCCAGGCCTCGCTAAGTGGAAAAAATGTATAGGTTATGAGCTTTTAAAAAGCTCATATTTATTGGGCGTAGCTTATATTTATTAGAATTGGATCTTTATTTTTTACACAAACAAAAAAGAGTGAGTTGGTGACACCAACTCATACTACTTTTTTGGAGTGTAGAATGGTAAGGCGTTTTTGGGGGGTTTTAGGAGGGGATATTTTTGAGGAAGGGAGTGTTTCTTTGTGGGGGCAGGAACTTGGCCTCTATTTCACATTTATGTTTTTTTGGGGATCTCATTACTTTTTTCTAAGTATTAAATAGAATTTAGTTGCCGCATGCCAACTGGCTGTTGTACTTCATATAAAACCAGGGTCTTTGGGTTCTGCATAAGGTTCTCCTTACTGCTTGATATTTGATACCAATAATCAACCTACATACATCTAATCACTAGACTAGAAAAGGTAGAAGCTCTTCCAGATGACATTACTCTAGAGGACAAATTGATTGCTCTCTTAACTAAACTATTACACTGCAAAACACAGGAACCTTATCCCGAGGATAAAGATCACAATAGGGAAAGTGCAGAAGGCCTTCAAGAAAAATATAAGAACAAAGACGATACATTTTGGGTTTGTGACCCTTATCTTTGTAATTTAGATGGCTCGACTTTGAAAAACTTAGTATCTGCTTTCAAGTATATTATGCATTTAACCCCTACGACTTTATTTACTACATTTAAGAAAGAAGTCACAACTGTTGTTGCTAAGATGCATCGAAATGTTTCTTAAAACATCAAATATAGCTTCTCCTTACCAAGACGATTCATTTGATACCCGAAATGATGGGTTTCAGAAGGAATGATGGCATTTCGATGGAACAAAAAGTAGAAAACGTCATAGGTAATATGACACTCCCGTATCAAGACCTACCTACGTGCCAAGTTTGGTCAAAATCGGTCAAACGGTGTGTATTTGTATAAGGAACAAACAGACAGCTGATAGACAATTTAACCTAGCCTATGATTCTCCCCGTATCAAGACCCATCTGTGTCCCAAGTTTGGTCATCATCGGTCAAACGGTACGGATTTGTAAGAGGAACCAACATATAGACAGACAGCTGGTAACAGATTTTTACCGAGCCTATATGCGTCTAATTGTTTCTTAAAACATCAAATATAGGTTCTTCATACCGAGACAATTCATTTGATACCCCACATCATGGGTTTCGGACGGAATGATGGGTTTCCGAAGGAAGTTCAAAACTGGCACGCCCCCGCCCCGGAAGCGGAGTCAAACACAACTTTTCGCGATTTTTCGATTTTTTCCTTTAATAACGTCTTCATATCTATCTTCATGCAAAATTTCAAGTCTCTAGCATCACGGGAAGTGCCTAATAATTTTGATGAGTGAGTGAGTGAGTGAGTCCTATAAATCCCGATTTTCGATCGCTTATATCTCAGAAACTATTCGATGTAGAATTATGAAAATTTCCAGTTTTACTCACATCTAGTAGTATAATACCTGTTTAAAATTTCATAACTTTATCTTTACCTGGTTGAAAGTTATGAGAGGGTAAAAATCGGCTCTAAGACCGCCTGTAATATACACACAGTATGCTTAGGCCGGAACTTGGCCTGGCGCACTACCGTGCGCCTATATATATATATATATATATATATATATATATATATATATATATATATATATATATATATACATATTTATACATGAATTTGTTTGTTTGCTATCGCACAGGCTCATAAATAGTCCGATTATGATGAAATTTGTGACAAAAATCTTTCGTCTGATTTGAAAGATCATGTTCGTTAACCAGCAGATTCCATCCACCGGAACATTTTTATTAAGGAAGTGTTTAAATTTTTGAGGAAATATCAAAACAAAATATTAACTGTTCTATTCCAAGACATGAGCGTTTATAAGGGGGGGGGGCTGAGGGGGCTGCACCCCCCCCCCCGAAATTTTGATTTGATCGGTAAAAATTTCATAAAACCCTTAAAACTAAATTAAATAAGATCATTTAGTTCATAAAACATATTCTATTTTGGGTGTAATAGCGTTTAAGTTGGCTAACATTTCTAAGTTGTAGTTTGTTGCTTTGAACGGAAATTCGATTGTTTGGATGGCTGCTAGTGAGATAAGTTCATGGTATATATATATATATATATATATATATATATATATATATATATATATATATATATATATAATATATAAAATTCTCGTGTCACAGTTTTCGTTGCCATACTCCTCCGAAACGGCTTGACCGATTTTGATGAAATTTTTTGTGCTTATCCGGTATCTATGAGAATCGGCCAACATCTATTTTTCATCCCCCTAAATGTTAGGGGTAGTCCACCCCTAATTTTTTTTTTTATTTTTTAGACAAAATTTTTAATTTCTATTTTTTTATGATACAACATACAAAAATACATACAATCCTCAATTTTCACCCTTCTACGATCAACCCTTATTTTTTAATAGCCATTTTAGTAATTTAAACATTTTTCCTCTCCGGTCGAAAACTGATCAATCGTCATTTAATTAGTTATCCCCGCCAGATGTCTACAGGTGTCACTTCTGACCCAGTAAACAGCACGGAGTAGGGATGAGAACGAAGCCGGTCTCCTTTCTTTCTCACTCCCTACACAGTTGTCGGCCATCATTATTGTTTATGCATCAAGTGTAGTAGTAACGTTGACAATTATTATTTTGCTATCTCAGTGTAACTCTCATATTAACTTTTAATCATTCCTATTTTATCAATAATAATTAAATTATCAATTTTGAGTGTATTTTGCACGATTAGATAATCAAGTGATTTTATAACCTCAAAAGTACTCAACACGTGACACGAGCTTCCAATAACAACGGATTTTGTGTTGTAAGTATACTTTTTTTTATTTATATCGAAAATGTTGTTGATCTTATAAAAATGTAATTTTAATTTAATTTTATTAAAAAAATGTAATTAAACAATTAAGATTTTCATAGTTTACAAAAAATCAATCATTATGAATCTTTATTTTGAAATGTCAATGGAAATATTGGTTGTATGAAAAAATTATAAGATACAATGTTTTCATAAAATTTAATTTTTTACTTTTGTTTGAAAAATTTTTCCATAAAACTTATATTTTTGTTATAATTTCATAAATTAAAACTAATCATTTCAAAACTGCGGCAAAAATCCTGGCCCTAATTATACTTTTAACATTTTTCATCATTAAATAATTTCATTAATTCTATTTATGTATGTTTTGTACAGTGAGCAATGCCAAGAAAACGCAAAGGGGCTGATTTGAGCCGCAGTACAAGTAAAGCTCGAAACTTGCGAAATAGCAGATCCGAAAGAACAGAAGAACAACTCCAGCAACAAAATACTGATGCACGTGTCAGAATGGTGCAATTGCATCAAGAAGAGCCAGAAGATACACGAGCTGACGCAATGAAGTCAGAAGATTAGAACAACGACAATCACGCCG
Source organism: Gonocerus acuteangulatus (assembly GCA_946811695.1). Lineage (NCBI taxonomy): Eukaryota > Metazoa > Arthropoda > Insecta > Hemiptera > Coreidae > Gonocerus > Gonocerus acuteangulatus. The sequence goes on along the minus strand of OX328127.1, from coordinate 63,854,224 downwards.
TTTCACAGTCAATAGACGAAGAACAAATGATATTTTTATATTCCCTCATCGTTCACAACGCTCCATGCTTATTTCACGCATATACCACATTCTTACAAACATACAATATACACATTCTAACATACATACATACTTACAATAAGTAAGCTATTTTTTGTCTACACTAGAAGTTACTAGGAAATTATTTATATGGCAAAACAACGTTTGCCGGGTCAGCTAGTATATATATATATATATATATAATATTCAGTACATATGATATATAAAACTATTCAGTATAATAAAAGTTGTTGCATAACGATTTTACAAATCGCGGAAATGGAACAAAATGACAAATTATTCAGTTAAAAATAAAATGTTATAAATTTATTTCTGTCGTTTTGGTAAACTTTTGTGTAAAAGAAGTCTATAAAAACGAAAAATGCCTTCAACATTTACTCTCGTTTACTAGGTATCACAGGTCCTCAAAACTCGTCATTTTACACTAAAATATTTAACATTTTCCCGGACCCCCGTCCATCTTGGGGGGTATTCCATACCCCCCCCCCCTCAGTGGTCACAGCCCCTGAAATTATTTTGGGCAAAAATCATCCCTCTTATTATGGCTAGAAAAGCCGGTAGATAAGAAGTCACACTGAAAAACGGAATTTATAAAGGGACATCACAATTACTTCTGGGATATAGAAGCAGAAGAACTTTTCATGGTCATTCAGAGTATAAATAACAACTGCATAGAAGTATCGAGAAGGGATGTGAATTTCGTGCTAGATGTACTCTGTCAGATAGACTTATCGTTGTCCTTGATCATGATTCGAGCATCGACCTTTACCCATGTCACACATTTATCCAATACTCTACATCCAACCAGTAGGCCAAAGCCCACAGGGACAACTGACAGAGGTCTAAACAATCAGGTTGGAGTTTTTATTTTAATCAAACCGAACGTTCTCTCAGTGATTTTTTGTTTGATTGTTTTTTTTTTTGTTTTTTTTTTTTTTTGTACTTTCAAGCTAACTTCTGAATTTTAAAACTAGGTCAGGAAATGACTGACAGACTTGGAAAGACTAACTTGAAGAAGATTGTATAGGCTTCCTCCTCACATTTCGTAAAGCGGTTCATCTGAATAAGACATGGGCGTATATAGCGGCCCCTACACGGTCAGTAATAATGACATTACCTTATCAAAATGACAATAATAATGATAGTGTAAGGTGGACAAAGTTGGAATGACGAACAGTAATGATCTGAATCCGGATTTTCTGATCTCGGCTTCACCATTACTGAAAGTGGAGGGGATACTGTCATTAGTAATGATGGTGTAGGAAGCGCTGCATCATTAATCCGTCATTACTCAGTCTATCACGAGCTGTAACTAGGTGAAACAGATGTAAAGGTTAAACTAGATTGAGTAGAAAGGGCAAAAAATAAGATGATTTGAAATGTATGACTCTACCTTGGTAACATTATAGTTATAAAAGTAATATATAAATATATATATATATATATATATATATATATATATATATATATATATATATATATATATATCAAAGTAACGAATCCGCATTAAGTCTAATTAAAATGTATCATAGAATAAAATATATATAAAGTCATCTATAAGGAACCAACAACTTTTCACATTCGTTACTTTGCATTTGTATCGACGATATAAAATAGGTTGAAAGTGCTTTATTTTTTATATCGACTTTAGAAAATAATGTTGACGTGATTCTTTTACCAATTCATTTGTCTTATAGAGTAGATTAGAAGAAAATATAATCGTTAAACTATAATTTATATTTCGTCAAATATATTCAAAAATATGCTTACCTTTTCAAGCAAACTAGTATTATACATTTTTTTACACCAAAAATACTAGCAGATTTAAAATCAGCACCCCAGGAAACCCTAATGTGGCGAATAATATTGAAAACAAAAAATAATGATTTTTCCCAGTCTGGAAGAGAATAAAAATTTGTAAGCGAAAAAGTAATGTGACGTTTTGAAATTCAATATCTCCCCTTGAGATAATCCGATTTTTACGTCATTGAAATCTTTCAAAAGAAGAAAGACTCCTTTTTCTAACCATATAAATGACTATTGTATTATCTCAAAAGGTACTTGCGAAAAATGGTTATCCAAATAAAAATAAAATGTAAACTTTTTTGCACATAACCTCGGTCCCAGAACACTTGGAAACGCCCCGATTGGAAGGATATGTGTCATATTAAGGCCTTTACGATTCACATGTTTTTTTGTGGCTAGTGTCGCAATTATAGCTACACAGGCGACTTTGCGAGGATCCATTATTAACAAAACGCTTCTGTCACGGAGATCACAATGCATACTGAAGAAAAGTAATGACATTAAAAATGATCCGTGGAATGACGGTGTAAGGTGTACATTGTAATGACGATATGGAATGACGAGAGTTGAATAGTAATGACATTACTGATAATGTCATTATTACTGACTGTGTAGGGGCCGCTTATAAGGGGGAGGGCTGAGAGGGCTGCAGCCCCCCCCCCGAAATTTTCATTTGACGATAAAAATGTGTCATAAAACACTTAAAAATAAATTAAATAAGATCATTAGTTCATTAAAAATAGTTCATTTTAGGTGTAATAGCGTTTTAGCTGACTAAAACTATTCCAAGTTCTAAAATGTTATTATTCCATACCCTGGATATTAGCCCAGCCCCCCCCGAAATTATTTTCTATATACGCGCCATGGAATATGATTATGATATATATATATATATATATATATATATATATATATATATATATATTCTCGTTTCCCTAAAGCCATTGTTCTGATTGAGCTATAAAAGTTTAATGTAAGGAAATGGACACAATCTTAAATTAATTAAGCCAAACCAGTTAATCCTTTCTATCATGTAATGAAATGAAATGAAATGAAAAGTTTTATTCTTATTCCGGGACAGAAGTCCCACAGGAATAATTTTGAAATTACAACATAATTTTGAATTTTACGTATAAACTCTAAAACTTATAAATGCTATCAGTATCAATATATAGTGTACAGCTTCAATATAGACTAGGTGCTGGGTAAAACTTGGAGGGATAGAAGGTGGTGGAAGAGTCGGGATTTAAAGGTTTCTAGGTTGGTAGAATGGCGGACAAACGAAGGCAAGGAATTCCATAGCGAGGTGGCACGGGTGACGAATGATTTTTCGAATATTGCTGTTCGGTGGGAAGGAATATAGAGATCGGAAGGACGAGATCGGGTGTTACGGGAGTGAACCGAGGATTTAAATTTAAGAAGTTGAAAAATATAAGAAGGTCTACGGGATTGAATTGAAAAAGTAATGTGACGTGCATGTAGACTTGCATGTCAGATTTACCCCTAGTCATTTTCTATATTTTACCCAGTTAATGAACCTACATCATTTTGGGTCATTATATATTGTGGGAACATCCTTCAATGAAAATTCAATTTAGTGGGTGAGATAATCAATTCGATACAGTAAACTTCCTCTAATCCGGCTCGCTTGATAATCGGACACGACAGAGGTGTCAAGGCCAAGCATGAAAAGTGCGCCTCTTCCGTTCTTATGCATCAATTCCGCGAAATCCCCACCCCAACAACCCCTTGAGGCCAGACGGGGTCTTAGAAAAAATCCCAGAAACTCTCACCGTGATCAAATACGTACTTGTTTCCAGTTCAGTCTATAGATTTCGACTGAGGCAGTTTAATTCTAACAGTGTGCAATTTTATTTTACATCAAATATGTACTAGTCTTATAGTAAACATTTCGTTTAATTTTCGCCTCTTTCCATTTTTTTTACATGCATCCGATAATCAGGAATTATTGATAATCCGGTATGCTTTAAGTCCCGAACGTTATGGGCGTAAGTATATAGAAAATAATTTCGGGAGGGGCTGGGAAAATTTCGGGGGGGGGCTGAGACCTGAGAGCTTGGAATAGTTTTAGGCAACTAAAACGCTATTACACGTGCTATTAATTATTACGTGTTAATTATTATTTAATTTATTTTTAAGGGGTTTACGACACGTCTTTACCATCAAATCAAAATTTCGGAGGGGGGGGGGGCTGCAGCCCCCCCCCTTATATACGCCCATGCCGAATTAAAGGAAGTTTTCTGTATTTGAAAATCAGTGGCGTGCTTGTTCCAGTTGATCAGGCATTAGCTTAGAGAAAATGAGTTTTAAGGCCTTTTATATTATTCAAAATATGTTGTTTAGATAACTTTTCTCACTGGAGGGCTTGAAATCTCCCCCGCCCCGGCTCATAACTGTAGGAGTAATAAACCAATGTGCCAATAACAAACTCCGGATACATCTCTAAACACATTTAATAAAGGAAAGAAAACAATACAAATACTATTACCCAGTACAAGATGGCGAGACAAAGTGATACAGGTAACCCTCCCTCCATGGGTGCCAACACAACCACATTATAATTTGTTTGATTAGAATTCAACAATTACCAGGATCTCACCTAAAGAGGGAGAAGTATCCAAAGCTCTGATGTAGGGGAGGAGATACAAGGCTGATTTAATTATTAATAAATACGCTGTTACAATAAAAAGTATCAATTTTAATGACAGTAGACAAGTAAATAAGTGATTTCCTCATCAAGGGGGGCAACGGTCTCTCAGGATAAACCCCTGGGATTCCTGACATATTGTTTATCCCGTTTGTGACATATTGTGCACCAAAAATAAAATTGAGCTTGCTATTTCTAAATCAGGCAAAATTTGATTTTGATTTATCAGTCACCTCTTTCTCTAAATTACAATATTTGTTTGGAAATTCATACTTCGATTTTTAGGTTCAACACTGTTAGGAGTACTAAGTTCTTTGTTAAAAATGTTCATTAGCGAATCATCTGAGTTATGAGAGGCTTGAACAATAAATAAATAAAGGTAATTTCATTGATCTAATTATGCATGCCATTCAGGATATTTTTAATTAAAGAAATCTTATTTATTATTACAGACTGCAATCATCTACATGGATTCCTCTAGTCATTATGCTGTTGGCGTCTTCAAGGCATCAAAGAGTTATTCCTCAAAACCAGTTTTGCAACAGCTCTCAATGAAAGTTCCTGAGGGAACTATGTGAGTCCATTGACTTTTTTTTATTCTTCTTTTTTTTCACTAATACAAGTAAGGATTGGATTTAAAAAAAAAACAAAAAAAAAAAATGTCTCAGCTGCTTAGGTAGACAGTTGAGTAATATCTCTTTCAATTGGTTTTTATTTTTTCTCACTATAGTAACATTTTGGGAATTTTAATTTACTATTTTCTGACTTACACATTTTTAAAATTTTACTCTTATTTTGACTAATGATCTTTATCTTATCTTTGATTTTGAGCTGAACTTCTTATTAATGGGAGTTCAACAACTTTTCCAAAACATTACTATCATGGTCATAGCATTATTAGCAAAATAATGACCATTTTTTTTTATGAGATAAATTTTGCCGTTTATCTATCTAAACATCTTTACGCCTAGGAATCAAGAAATTCCAGATCCATTTTATTCCTTTATCTTTTCAATATTTTAAAAAAAATTTAATACCTCTTAATGTATTAAATAAGCATAATATTCATAAATTTTCAAAGTTATTTTCCTCTAATGAACAAAAAATGTTTTGATTTCTGTTTTTTTTTTTTTTTAAATGATCATTGTTTGCAGTTATGGGCTACTGGGTCCAAGCGGTTGTGGAAAAACAACTCTACTGAATGCAATTGTTGGACAAATTAAACTTGATTCAGGACAAATAAATATGTTGACATCAGATAAATGTGAAATTGGATACATGCCTCAGGTAAAAGATCAGTTATTATTTGTAATATTGTGACCTATATTTGCAATAATATTTGTTTTTAATGATGAAATAAATTAATTTTGCTTGGTTATTTTAATTATTTAAATTATAACATTCACTTATACATAACACATATTTTGGAGAAGCATTATGTACAGGTTAGTAGCCTTTTCTAGCCAGCTTTTAGCTTTTTAATGTCGAAAGAAAAGCCTAGTGAGAATCGAACACATGACCCTAGACATTGAGTGTATCATTAAAAATGTACTTTTTCTGAAATAATTTTTTATTGCAGAAATTGACATTGTATCAGGATATGAGTATCCAAGAGCATTTAAATTATTATGGTCGCCTCTACTTCTTAAAATCAGGAAATATCATGAAGAGAGCTGAAGAACTAAAACATTTTCTTCAACTGCCTCCCTTAAACTGTGTCGTAAATAAAATGAGGTTTGTGATCTAATTTAAAATATGACATAATTTTATGTGAACTTTCTTTAGCAACGATTACAGTTTCCTTTTTATAAGTTTTGTTATTAGTGAAAAGTATTCTTCTATTACTTTAGATAAGTTAGTTCTAATTTAGTAATTGTGTTTACAAATAAATTTTATTTAATTCAGCGGAGGACAGCAGAGGCGAGTTTCTTTGTGTATTGCTCTGATCCACAATCCCAAGCTACTTATTCTCGATGAACCAACAGTAGGAGTTGATGTTATTTTAGCAAACAGGTAAATATTGTACCTAATTTATTTTTTTTTTTTTATTATTTTTTTTTTATTATTTTTTTTAACGGTGCATCAACTATTTTGCTATTAGCGCCGGGCTATCTACAGGTTGCCACCCTTTTATAATGCCAACAGCACGTGGTCGGTCACTCATTCAGGTACTGACCACGCCCGACGTTGCTTAACTTCGGTGATCTACGGGAACCGGTGTATTCAACGTGGCTATGGCCGTTGGCTGTACCTAATTATATTTTAATAAGGTTCTTGTAATAGTAAGACTTTAATTTTTTTTTAGTTTTATTTTAGTAAGAATTATTGTGATATAATTGTTTTTACAAGTAATTACCAAATAAAATGCTTTGATTAAGTACTAAAATCTGACTTATATTATAATAAAATTATTTGTTCACAATTATATTTATGTTAGATGCTTTCTTATCTCATGAGGAGTACATTAAATGTAATAAACTATAAATGCTAATATTGGAGTAGGTAAAAAAACACCAAAAAGAAACAAAAAAGTATTAACATATATAAATTATTTATTTATATTTATATATAAATATAATTTTTTTTTATTTCAACTGTTTTTGGGAGTATCAATTGTTTTTAAGGTAAAGTAAGGTCTCTTAAAAAATCTCTGAAACTTGAATGTTTATGAAACAGTTCTTTCCCTTTAATGGGCCAATTTTTTATTTAAATGCATATTGTTTTTACCACAATACTTGGTATAAATCATTCCCATAACAAATGATTGGAGGAGTTCCTTAACCAGCAAAATTGGTCCTTCGGGAAGGGGGGCTTACTCTAGACACAAATTATTAATACACACCAACATTTTTGTTATGTTGCAACAAAACTCAGAATACAATGTGCTGATATAAAGAAAAATATTTGTTGTAAAAATAAATTTATTAATGGAGGCCTATGCTGTCCATTAGGAATAATGGTTTAATTCGGAACCAAATTTGTGCCGATTTGTTACTTCTTTACTGTGCTGACCCTTATTTTTACCTCCTTCCAATGAAAATCGATAGGTATCATGCCCAACTGGTGAGGGACATCTTATGTTAAATATATATATATATTGTTATGATTATTTTTTTACAATAAGAAATAAGGAAATTTTAATTAGTTTTATTATGTTAATTCAACTCAATCTCAGGGACAAAGTTCCGAGTGAATGAACGGTATTACATTTATCTTCAGACAATTCTGAGATACACACAATATTAAATTACACAACAAATAATAATAAAATAATCAACCACAAAAAAAACAATTCTTACCTCTAACTCAATCTGCTTTCATCAAAAACTCAATTCACTTGGTATTCCTTGGAGGAGAGGTCCGCCTTCCACCAACGCTGAGAATAGAAAGACGCCATTCGAGAGAGAAACTTTGGCTTCCCTCTTTCCAACTTCCGCAGTTTGCCGGATTGTACATAAAGATAACAATTGTTTTTTGCCATACATAATAATTAATTTATTTTTATCTGAAGGTACATTTAATATGGATATATTGTATACCAGTATTGTCCAAAAACATTATTAATTTTGATCGTATATAATACGATGTTATCCGTACATATGGTTTGCGATTTGCGCGGGCTTTTCAAAATATCGATGGTTATTTGAATTTAAAAACATTTTCAAGAATGTAATATATCATTACATTTGCACTCCTGTCTAAAAAAAAAAAATAATAAAAAAAAATGATTTTAGTCCGTTATAAAAAATAAATTTAAAATTGAATTTTTTAATTTGGAGTTTCGGAATAGAGAGTTCAGAATAATAGCAAGTGTATTATATTATTTTTAAATTTTGATAGCTTACTTCGTCTCATAATTTTTAACCATTTTGATTATATGAATATAGCATTTTATTAATATACTTATTTTAAATTATTTTTATAATTATCAAATTTATTTTAGGCTAAACTAATGATCTTTATTGAAATAAGTTTATTTTAATATACAAAAAACATTATTATTAAATTTATTAATTTCACATAATATCAAAATTTTCTTATCCTAAACTAATGTGATTTCAACATTTATATTAATTTTTAATTATATTTTTTATCAGTTTGATTTAATACTAAAATAAATCTTATTTTATTCAAAAATGCTAAACTAATACTTATTTTATACAAACACACTAATCTAAAACTAAGTTTAACAATTGCCTTGAATTTATGCCTGGTCCTTAATACTTTATTTTGCAGTTGTCCAATTTCTTTCTATAAAAGTGTTTTATTCTTTTCCTTGGAGGCCGACTTAGCTTTGAAATTTTTTCCATTCCAAGTTGTCTTTTATATTTATAAAGAATTTTTATTTTATTTCCAAATTTGACATTCAAAATCTTTAAATTATTATTATTATTAATAGTTCTATTCAGTTTCTTCATTGGTATATCTCCACTTCTTTCATTATAACTCTTTTCATTCATTTCGAATTTATAGTTATCAGACAATTTTTCAATTTTCCTTCGTTTCATCATTTTGTTTATAAATTTTGTACTTATTTTATTTTTGAAATTATCATCCATTAGCTTATCATTAATTATCTCATTTGTACCCTCATTATCATTATTTAATTCAGTTAATATTTTTTCTTGAATTGTATTATCTTCATTTATTAAACAATTATAGTCATTTTTATCTTCAATCAATATTTTATCTTCTAATATTTGGTCATTACTACTATCATTAATATTTAAACTGTATTTTATAGTTTCATTTAAATGGTCATTATTTATTAATGTATCGTCATTTCCGGTATTTTTAATTAAATTTTCATTATTATTTTCATTAATCTCAATAATTTCTTTACAACTTCTATTATTTTTATTAAAAAGGTTATTATTCGATTTTTCCAATTCTATCGTCTCTTTATTTTGACTTTCACCCATATTATTTAAATACGCACATAAATCGTCCAATTTTTTATTTTGTTCTATTTTATTCGCGTCTATTTTACTTTCTAATATTTTATGGTTTTTACTTAGTTCTGCATAATTTTTATCACTCTTAGCATTAAACTCTTGGAACTTGTCTGTTAAAAATCTCATGAGTTGATCCACGTGCCACGGATGCATCTCATTATCCCTTTCCGGAGTACGGTCATTGGATAGAATTTCTGTTCCTAAGGAACCCGCCGTCGATTCTCTGAATGCTATTGCATCATCCTCCTGCAATTCGTTTTCACGTGTTTCGACTATAATATTTATTTCTCCTGGCGTAAAAAATACGTATTCCGGTGATTCTACATTATTTTCTTCACCGTTATTTTGAAATTGTTCAATATTTACGTCAGACATTTTTATTTAAAAAAAAAAATTACTTTTAAGTTTTATTTTCAATATTTATTTACCGCTTTTAATTTTAATTCACTCGGCCGTCTACGTTGGGCGCCATTTAATGTTATGATTATTTTTTTACAATAAGAAATAAGGAAATTTTAATTAGTTTTATTATGTTAATTCAACTCAATCTCAGGGACAAAGTTCCGAGTGAATGAACGGTATTACATTTATCTTCAGACAATTCTGAGATACACACAATATTAAATTACACAACAAATAATAATAAAATAATCAACCACAAAAAAAACAATTCTTACCTCTAACTCAATCTGCTTTCATCAAAAACTCAATTCACTTGGTATTCCTTGGAGGAGAGGTCCGCCTTCCACCAACGCTGAGAATAGAAAGACGCCATTCGAGAGAGAAACTTTGGCTTCCCTCTTTCCAACTTCCGCAGTTTGCCGGATTGTACATAAAGATAACAATTGTTTTTTGCCATACATAATAATTAATTTATTTTTATCTGAAGGTACATTTAATATGGATATATTGTATACCAGTATTGTCCAAAAACATTATTAATTTTGATCGTATATAATACGATGTTATCCGTACATATGGTTTGCGATTTGCGCGGGCTTTTCAAAATATCGATGGTTATTTGAATTTAAAAACATTTTCAAGAATGTAATATATCATTACAATATATATATATATATATATATATATATACATACAACATTAAATAAAAATAATTGAGTCATCTGTTTATTGCAAATGTAAAGGAGCAAAATGATTTATGTTTATTTTTTATTTATGTAGGTTATTTTAAACAGATTGCTGTGGAATGTTCTTAGTTATGCAGCTCCTTTGTGACAAACTGTTTATTTTATCCAGAGGGTGAATCAAAATTCAGTCTTCCCACAAATTTTCTCTTTATTTTTCACCCTCTGGAATTAAGCAACCCCACTACCGGAAAACATCAATAAAATGTTTATTTTATATTTTTGTTTGGTAAATTCCCTTTATTTCTGTGTATGCTGATTTTTAAACATTAAGAGATAGGCCCCACTACCTTAGGGGCCTACCCCCCCCCCCCCCCCCCCGGAGATTGTTTTAACTTTACGTTGCTTCTGCCAACAAATAAACATACTTAGAATATATTGATTATTTTTTTTATAAATACATTTGTTTACTATAACTTCATTTATTTATATAAAGCATTTGGGAAAAACTCGCTCACATGTCGCATTATGAAGGGAAGACTATTATTATAACTACGCACTATATAGAAGAAGCACGTCTATCTAACACAGTTAAGTATTTATTTTAATAAAATCAGTTTCACAATATTTTAATCATATATTTATTTGATTAAAGGCAATCTAGTTATGCTAATAATGTGCTTTTATGTAGATTGGTTTTATAAGAAAAGGAACAATATTGGCTGAAGCAAGCCCTAACATATTGATGGAACAACAAGGGTGTGAAACACTTGAACAAGCATTTTTAAATATTTGTGAAACAAGTGGGAAGGACCCTGAAATCAAAGAGGTTAGTTTTATTCAGTTATTATGAAAAATTATTTAATAACATGGAAATGTGCGGGATATGGCTGAGTGATTAGCCCGATGTACTCTGACACTCAGAGACCATAGCCCATTCTGCAAGCAGTACGTATACCCAAAAGCAAACAAAGAATTTCTTCTTTAAAAAATACAACTACTTCGATGAGCATCCTTGAAGTAATTAAAGAAATTAATGTAGTAAAACGTTCTTTCATACTTATGCCTATTATCTTAAGAGTATATTTTTCTGTGATACATGGGCAAACTGAATTTAAAATCACCTGAAACGTTTTGTTGCCTATTCTTAAGTAATATCTATAATCTTCTAGAATACTTTCTCTAATCTCCCTAAGTCCGAAGCGCTCTCTCTTTTTATATTCAACTACTTAACCCACATTTTTCACGTACATTGCTTTTCTTTTTCACCTCATGTTAAAGTGGTCAGCTCACTGCAAAGCGTTCAATGCGACTGACTTATCACCATGGAGTGTTCCAAGGAGGAAACTCCACGCTTCACTCCAAAACCTTCATACATTGTATTTACACAAAGGGTTTTGGAGCATACACTCCAAACTCACGCTCCTGGTGTGCGGTCCAGGAGTTTCACTCTTGTTGTCTACCACACTCCAACCTCACGCTCCTGATGGGCCACTCCAAACCGACGCTCTGGAGCTGTGCGCTAGGAGTGTTGGTATGGATTGTACATATAAATCTGCCTATTGTCTAGTATCTAACATAGAGTTGGTTGCCCTCTTTGAGGGAGAGATTCACTGAAAGAGTTTCTTATTTCACAATTTATTTTGATGGTGGAAATGATAATGATTTATTAAATGGTGGAAATCGGTAGATTGCTCAGTGCTAATGGCCATGGAGTCAATGCATTGATAAAAATTCCAACTCTCTGGGACTGCGTTATCTCAATATGTTTCCATATTATATTTATATTTAGTAGGATTTGGATTGCTCAAAATGTAACGAAATTAAAACATTTTTGCATCCGCCGCCGTTTTCTTGAACTGACAAGGGGAGTATACAGCGATGGGGTCACCAATCTGGACCAATTTTTTTCTGGTGATTCTACATCGAAAAATATTCGACACATGTCCGAGCGTTCCGTCCAATGCGCCTTAGGAACCCAGAAATAAAATAAAATAGGTTGAAAGTGCTTTATTTTTTATATCGAGTTTAGAAAATGATATCGACATGATTCTTTCACCAATTCATTTGTTTTTAGAGTAGATTAAAAGAAAAATATAATCGTTAAACAATAATTTATATTTCGTCAAATATATTCAAAAATATGCTTACCTTTTCAAGTAAACTAGTATTATACATTTTTTTTTACACTAAAAACAATAGCAGATTTCAAATCAGCACCCCAAGAAACCCTAATGTGGTGAACATTATTGAAAAGAAAAAATAATGATTTTTCCCAGTCTAGAAGAGACTAAAAATTTGTAAGCGAAAAAGTAATGTAACGTTTTGAAATTCAATATCTCCCCTTGAGATAATCCGATTTTTACATCATTGAACTCTTTAGAAAGAAGAAAGACTCCTTTTTCTAACCATATAAATGACTATTGTATTATCTTAAAAGGTACTTGCAAAAAATGGTTCTCAAAATAAAAATAAAATGTAAACTTTTTTGCATATAACTTCAATCCCAGAAAACGTAGAAACACCCTGATTGGAGGAAAATATGTCACATTAGGGCCTTTATCGACCCTCCAAGTTTGGTTTAAATCGGGTAAATATTCTTTGAAATATGGCCGGTTTGTTGAATCTTTAACAAAATTTTAAGGGTCCCCCTTAGCGAAATTTAAAATACATTTTTGTAATATTCCCAACATTTAAATTTCGGGGTTTTTCAATGTGCTAAAAACGAATCTGACATCTGTTTTTAAATCAAAATTTTTTTTATAATCGATAACTTTTTGTATGAGGTACGAGGGGTGATCAAAAAGTTCCAGGACTGTTTAGATTGCGCGGCAATGGAGTGTCATAGAGCAGTGCGGTTGGCAGCATTGTTTATCGTGACTCTTCCTGAACTCAGCTGTTTATTCAGATTGTTGATAACCTTCTTCATTGTAAAGTTACTGCTGTGTTCGTAAAAAAAGTTTTTTGTGTTCGGCGATTTCTTGAAATGAATGAAAAGGAAGAGCAACGCGTTTGCGTAAAGTTTTGTGTGAAGTTGGGTAAAACGTTTACTGAAACTTTTCAAATGTTGCAAGTGGCTTTCGGTGATGAATGTCTGAGTCGGTCAAGGTGTCATGAGTGGTACAAAAGGTTCAAGGAAGGCCGGACATCGTGTGAAGATGATTCTCGTTCAGGACGCCCATCAACTTCGACTGATGACGATCATGTTGCAAGATTGAACAGTCTCGTGCGTTCTAATCGTCGACTAACCATTCGTGAGATGGCTGAAGAATTGAACATTTCATTTGGTTCGTGTCAACAAATTTTAACAGAAAATTTGCGGAGCGGTGAGTGGTTCCTGCATCATGACAATGCGCCTGTTCATTCCGCACTGCTCATTCGCGACTACTGCACGAAAAATGGAATGACGATCATTCCCCAGCCTCCATATTCACCTGACCTTGCCCCTGCAGACTTTTTCTTGTTTCCAAAACTCAAGAGACCCATGAAGGGAAAGAGATTTGAGTCCGTAGATGACATTCAAGAAAAATCGCTGGAGCAGCTAAACACCATTTCACAAGATGATTTCTCAAAGTCCTTCACGCAGTGGAAACATCGTTGGGAAAAATGTATAGCTTCCCAAGGAGAGTACTTTGAAGGGGACGACGTCCAATAGCCTGTAGATTTTTTAAATAAATTAATAAAAAACCAGTCCTGGAACTTTTTGATCACCCCACGTATATGGAATATTTTGGCAGAATAATGACTTCTAAAGAGTCGAGTATGTAAAACAATTTTTTATTTAAAAACGGATGTCAGATTCGTTTTTAACACATTGAAAACCCCCTAAATTCAAATTTTGGGAATATTACAAAAATATAAAAAAATGTATTTTAAATTTCGCTAAGGGGGGACCATTAAAATTTTGTTAAAGATTCAACAAACCGGCCATATTTCAAAGAATATTTACCCGATTCAAACCAAACTTGGATGGTCGATAAAGGCCCTAATGTGACATATTTCCCTCCAATCAGGGTGTTTCTACGTTTTCTGGGATTGAAGTTATATGCAAAAAAGTTTACATTTTATTTTTATTTTGAGAACCATTTTTTGCAAGTACCTTTTAAGATAATACAATAGTCATTTATATGGTTAGAAAAAGGAGTCTTTCTTCTTTCTAAAGAGTTCAATGACGTAAAAATCGGATTATCTCAAGGGGAGATATTGAATTTCAAAACGTTACATTACTTTTTCACTTACAAATTTTTAGTCTCTTCTAGACTGAGAAAAATCATTATTTTTTGTTTTCAATAATATTCACCACATTAGGGTTTCTTGGGGTGCTGATTTTAAATCTGCTATTGTTTTTGGTGTAAAAAAATGTATAATACTAGTTTACTTTAAAACGTAAGCATTTTTTTGAATATATTTGACGAAATATAAATTATTGTTTAACGATTATATTTTTCTTTTAATCTACTCTAAAAAACAAATGAATTGGTGAAAGAATCATGTCGATATCATTTTCTAAACTCGATATAAAAAGTAAAGCACTTTCAACCTATTTTATTTTATTTCTCAGCTCCTAAGGCGAATTGGACAAAACGCTCGGACATGTGTCGAATATTTTTCGATGTAGAATCACCAGAAAAAGATCGGTGACCCCATCGCTGTATACTCCCCTTGTGAGATGGTCTCATTAAAATTTATGCTTGAATCTTTTTAATGAAATCTATTAGGTGTTTAAATTATTACTTTGTTCTTCAATTGAAAATAGTTTTTTTTTAGAGACATTAAAGAAATATATGAAAAGTTAAAAACTGCTCATGAATTTTTTTAATATATTTTACTCTTTAACTTTAGTTCCTATGCCTATCGTTGATTACTACGTTGTGTGTAAATCAACCCAATTTAGTTGGGCAACTAAACTTTCTTTTTCCCCCTGCTCCAAATGTAACCAGAATTTATCTGTTAAGAGTTGATGTGCAAAAATCTTTGTTAGTGCCCCCAAAAAATCTAGTTTTTCCCACCTTTTTAGAGTGAAATATAGCATTGAAAATGATTATATTAAATTATCCAAATTAAAAAAATTTTGCAATGTATACCTTGAAGCATTTTAAGACAAAAACCTAAGTCCTAAAACTTACCAAACAACTTTTACCTACAGAGGTACTTGAAGTTTCGTTTTAGACAATGTAGTTTTGTGTCAAATTTGAATGGATAAAGCCATGGGAGGATTGTGAGATTCGGAGAGTCCAGTTCTTGAACCCTTGGAGATTATTCCTTATATATGTAAATGTGCTTGTTAAAAATCGGAAGTCTCTTCAAATTTAATTATTGACCGAATGGATGAATCATTGAAGGATAAAGTTGTAACTGTGTAGACCCACATCAAAAACTGCATTTTCTGTTTTATTTTAGAAAAAAAAAAAACAAAAAAAACACTAACAAACCTCCTTTTCCGATTTGTTCAAACTCTTCAAATTATTATTAAATTATATTTTTTAGGTTGAAAGCAGTGTAGATAATGAATATAATGTAAAACCAAAATATCATCTGAAGAAAACTAAGTCAGTAACTATTCATAGAATCACTGCACATATTTTGAAAAATATTTATTGGATGAAAAGAAATTTTCCGTAAGTGTTGAGATCATTTATTGTTGTCATAGAAAGAACATTTAATTACATTATAAAGCATTCCCAAAGAGTTATTGAGTACATAGTAAGGATATTTTGGTAGATTGTCATGAAAATATTCTGGAAGATTTACTTGTTCCTAAAATATGTTTCAGAATTATGCTGTTTACATTTGCACTTCCAATAATTCAATGTTGTCTTGTAAGTGTGACGTTTGGTGAAAAACCTTCAGGGCTCTCTCTTGCAATAGTAAATGATGAGATTAATGATGGGATTCACGACTGTCTAACAAATAAGTGGTTAGGACCCGTGGACTGCAATAATCATGGGATACCTTTTTCTTGCTACATTATGCAGAAGCTGGTCAATAACTCAATTAACATAGTAAGTAATCAATGTTTTTTATTACTAAATATGTAACCAGTTTATTCTAATATTTTTAGTTTAATTAGAAAATGCATAAATGAAAAAGATTCTGAGAGGATTTCATTATATAAACGTAATATATTTCTACGTGTACTTTGTTTTATTATTATTTGTTATACTCAAACACAGCCTTTATTCATTTGTTAATATTCTTAATATATCTCTCAGCTGAACAGGTTAGACTGATACCGTGCTGAAATGATATTTTGAATAATAAAATTTAATATATTCCTTAATTAAAAATATCTTCTTTTGGCTTTGAATATTATTGTTTTGAATATTATCCACGTATTTTGTGACAGGCTTTATATGGCGTAGGTCATTAAAAAATAGTACTTCATTTTATTGTACTGCTTTATTTTAGAAATGCCTAACATGTGTCATGGCATCCATGCAACCTCTCCAGTGACCATTAGAACACTGAAGAGATGGCATGTAGACAAGAAACATGCAGGGCATTTATAAAATTAAGAATTACAATTAAAATAAGTACTAATTAAGCATGATCCATGTCACTTAAATAGAAAAAGGTAAAAATACTAAATTGGGTCAAAAAAACTGCATATATATTTATAGTAGGGAGGGAGAAAGAGAGAGGGAGGGGGGGGGGGGGGGTGAGAGAGATAGTACTCTAAAACTAGGAATTGTGGCATTATTTTTCGCAATCCCTGAACCATAACCTTATAGCCATAAAATAATTATCTTGAGGCTTTTTAAACCTATTAATTCGTCTTTGGTATTCATTTTCAGAATGTTTTCAGAGATATACATGATGCTGAAAGGTCTGTTAAGAAGAACGATAATTGGGGCTTCTTATATTTCAATGGGTTTTTCACCTATGCATTAAGAGAAAGAATTACAAGTGCACTTTCTTTAAAAAACGATACTGTTTTGGACCTTAGTCAAATAAATGTGTGGATGGATACAACAAGTAAATCACTTCAATAGTAACAGTATTAATTTAGTGAAATTAATCATAATGTATATATACTATGATGTTTATAATGTATATGAATAATGTTTATTTGTATCTTACTTTCTTTAAGATGATGTTATCAGCAGTTCTCTGAAAAATGATATAATCAAAAGCTCACTGGATTTCATCTATGAAACTTGTGCAAGGTGTAACTGGAGCCCTTATGGAGCTGTTTCACCTATAAAGGTACATTAAAATAAATACACGCCTTTATACCAAATTCTTTTGAATTTTATATTAACCCCTGGTGTATATAAAGTGTCTGACAGATTCGAGGGAAATTCCAGTAAAGTAGGCATCAGTAGTTTCTAGATGCTCACTGCTCCCAACATACTTCACTGAAATTTCTCTCCTGTCAGTCAGACTCTTTATATACACCGGGGGTTGCTAATACGTTTTCCAGCATAATAATGCTACTGAATAATTAATGTCACATTCATTTCAAAAAAAAAAAAAAAAAAAAAAAAAAAAAAAAAAAAAAAAAAAAAAAAAAAAAAAAAAAAAAAAAAAAACGTTTAGTAATCCTATATACATATATTCCTTTTATGTATTCTTGTGCACAACAAAATATATTTGTATTCATAACAATTAATGAATAATTTATTTTTTACATTCAGAATGAATCCTATTCTCACTGTTCAAATTTTAGCTACTGTACATGTCTCAGGGAGCAAGCTTATGACTAAGCTTATGTCTAAGCTTATGACTAGAGATGTTATGGTTGTTCATCGACCATAGAACCGCTGGGGGGAAGCCTACCTGCAACAATAATGAAGTTGAGCGAAACAGCTTGAAAAAAAAAATTAGGTTTTAAAATAAACTACCTTAGGTTTTAAATGCTTAAAATAAAACATATTGTAAGTGTTTTTTCAATTTTTTCTTCAAATTTTCTAGAGAAAAGACAAGGTACATAATTTTCTCTAGGAAAAGAGCCACTCAAACAGCCCACCTAACAATACACCAAACAATTGTTGACAAAACTGACTTACTGACTTTCTTAGGTATGGCATTTGACAAAAAATTAACGTGGTTACCCCACCTGAAAGGGCTTCTCAACAAATGCAAAAAATCATTGAATTTGTTAAGAATCCTTAGTAATACAAAATGGGGTGCTGACAAATGTACCATGCTTACATTCTATCGATCTTACACCAGGTCTCTTCTGGATTATGGATGTATAGCATATTCATCTGCCAGTCCAACCACTTTAAGACTTCTCAACACAATACACAACACAGGACTAAGGCTGGTCACAGGAGCTTTCAGGACTAGTCCTGCAGAAAGCCTTTGCGCCTTGACCGGAGAACCCCCGCTGCAGTATAGGCGTGCTATTTTAAACTCTAATTTTTACGTAAAGTCAAAAGGTCTTGGGACTCCCTGTGTGAAACGTTTTCTTGAAAATACTCATTTTAATAAATATTTAGGATCAAATTCTAAAAGAAAACCTTTTGTCGTAAGAACACTAGAAGATAGAAGGAATTCAAGTCTAAAAGAATCTTCAATACTTCAACACAATTTCACTAACACACCACCTTGGAGATTGAGGAACTTAAGGATTGACTTGACACTAACTAAATACAAAAAGACTGAACCAACATCCAAATTATTTTATAAAAATACAATTAATTCAATAATGAGACAATACCCGAGAACATTATATACTTTTACCGATGGATCAAAGACGAACTCTGGCACAGGAGCAGCTGCAATTGTGAAGGAAACTGCTTACCTAATCAAATTACCAGAAACAACGACCATATTTACAGCGGAACTTTACGGAATACTTCTAGCACTAACTAACGTTCATGATGCTCAGACTGACGCTATCACTGTTTGTACAGACTCCTTAAGTTCCTTAATGTCCATACAGAACATTTACAGCACACATCCAGTTATCAAGAACATATTTACACACATTAACATTCTACAAAGTAAAAACAAACACATTACGTTGCTATGGGTACCAGGACACAAAGACATCGACATGAGTACAGCTGTAGACCGACAGGCAAAACTAGCAACGAACCGACCTATACCAGACATAAATACAATTACTTCATCCGATTTAAGCAAAACAATACGAACTAACACACTGTATGAATGGGAGAGAGATTGGTCAAAGAGTACATGCAAATTAAAAGAAATTAAGAACACGACAAGAACTTGGAAAACAGAACAATTTTCTCGTCAGGACGACGTAATTTTATCCAGGCTTCGGATAGGCCACACTCGACTTACCCCACTCATACTTACTGGACAGAAAGGAAAGACCAACGTGCAGACAGTGTAACAGAACTCTAACTGTTAAACATATACTGACAGACTGTAGAAAACGCAGCGACTTGACAATTCCATACAACTTACACGACTTACTTACTGAAGGTAGCCCGTATATCCATATACTCCTTACACACTTAAAAGCAGCACACTTATATTCAAAGGTATAACTATATGTAATATTTTATTTTGGTTTTATTTAATAGCAACATCTTGTTCTTTCTCTTTTATTTCTTTATGTTTTATTTTGTTTTATTGGACAAACTGACTAATATTTAACGAACCTTTCTTCTGTCGTCCCAATGAGCTCATCGCCACTGTTACGGAGCTCACATGGAATAAATAAAATAAAATAAAAATATTGTAAGTGGTGCATCACTTACAATAAGTAAATAAAATAAATAAAACATATTGTCAACATAACATTCTTTTCTTCTCAGCCTACTTAGAAATTAAAAGCTAAGTTCTTCTGAAAATTATTGTTGAAAATTTCTTTGATTGTTTATTTATGGACATTATACAAAGAATATGCAATTCTTCCTCTACTATATTAATGAAATTTATTTATTTTCAGTATGAAGATCCAGTTTTTGGTAGCCATAATCCAAGTATCCGCCAATACATGACTCCAGCTAATGCAGTTTTGTAAGCCATTGAATAAATAATCAAATTAACTTTCAAACTTATTGTGGTTTATTGCTACTAATGGAGGCTTGTTAGTGATTATATATATATAAATCACCTGTCTGTTTGCCTATTTGTGGGTTTGTTCCTTATACAAATCCACACCGTTGGATCGATTTTGACCAAACTTGGCACTCACATACTTCTTGGTCTGGGAAGTCTTGTAGGCTAGGTAAAAAAAACCTACCAGCAGTCTGTCTGTATGTTTGTTCCTTATACAAATCCACACCGTTTGACCGATTGGCATCAAACTTGGCATACAGGTAGGTCTTGAAACATGGAGTATCGTAGGCTAAGTCAAAAACATCTACCTCCTGTCTGTGTGTGTGTGTTTGTTCATTATACAAATCCAAACCGTTTGAACGATTTTGATGGAACTTGGCACACGTGTAGATCTTGATACGGGGGGGGGGGGGGGGGTCATAAGTTAGATCAAAAACGTCTGCCAGCTGTCTGTCTGTATGTTAGTTCCTAATACAAATCCACACGGTTGACCGATTTTCTTCAAACTTGACACACATGTAGGTCTCGATATGGGGACTGTCATAGGCTAGGTCAAAAACATTTACCTGTCAACTGTTTGTCTGTCTGTTTGTCCCTTATAAAAATCAACACCGTTTGATCATATTTGACCAAACTTGGCACACATGTAGGTATTGATCCTGGGAGTGTCATTGGCTAGGTTAAAATCGTCTAGGACCAGTCATAAAACCTTGTATTCACTAGTCTATCATTTATTTTATTTTATATAATAATACTTAAATATTTAACATATGAATAAAATAAATGTTAAAATATATTTTATTCACAATTGTTACTATATTCATACTTAACATTGTTGTGACATTGCTTATTATCGTTACTTAAACTGAATAGGTATCTCATAAGCATGAAAATGGAAAATAATTGTGGTAGATAAGGGATATGTAGAATGAAATAAGGCTTCACAGGGAAGAGATAGGCTTTAGTGGGCTTTTAATATTTCAGTAAAAAAATTGTTTGCTAAAAATCGTCACTATAAATGTTTCATTTCAATTTGTAGTATACAGTCGTCTAATAAAGTAGTAATAACTGTCATAACTTTTGTACATCTAATTTTAAATACTATCTTTACCAAGAATATTTGACTTTTTCAGATTTGAATTTTACTTCCCAGTTCTTTTCACAGTTTCAGTTTTAATTGATGAAAAAACGACTGGGTTGTTAGATCGAAGCATTATTGCAGGTAAATATGTTCCACTTTTGTATGATTTAAAAAATTGTGACTCATTGTTCTTTGGAATGCAAAAACAATAAATTGTTTTTGTAGGGCAGTAGTGTTAACATTTTTTTTTGTATTCTTTTTTTTTAGGTCTAAGCGTAGTAGAGATTGTTATTGGACATATTGTGATGCAGTATGCAGTACTCTTTGTTCAAACACTTCTTGAATGGGTTATTCTTTTTCATTTGTTTGATAATCCAATAATGGGAAGCTTCAGCTCATGCTTTTTACTTCTCTTTTTGATTGGAACTTGTGGAATGTTTTATGGTAATATACCTTTTCATAAGTCAATTATTTTGTTGAAATTCTTTAACACCATATTTTTTCTTCTCATTCTTGTATATTTTTTTTTTACCTTCAAATGAACTTTTGAAATGATTGCACTAGTGTGTGTTTACCAGACAATGACAATTTTTCAATGCGTATGGGTCTAAAGTTCTGATTGTGAATGTTCTCTTATTACTGTGAATATCTGTTTAAGATTAGGGAGTATGCAAATTCTTTATCCTTAAAACAGTGCTAACTCACATATATGAAAATTTGCAGAAATGAAACTCTGTTTGGATTATTTTTTTTCTCCAAGATAGAATATTGTATTCAAGTCCTCTCATGTAGAACTTAACATTTTACGTTGACTTTACAACATCATATACTTGCTCCCATATTCTATGACTTCTATGAAACAATAATACATAATTAGGGACTCTCTAGATCTATTAATAAAATGCCTAATGATGCATCTCTGTCAAATTCTCGTATCAATCTCGAATTCATTTGAGACATGGTTTTGCTTAATTCTAAGGCTTAAAAGTATCTATTCCATGCTTTCCAAATAACACTAGGGATATTAACATTATGATGAAGCAGATCCTGTGTTTGTACTTAACATGTTTTAGGGTTCTCCATTTAAGCTCATGTTATCTAAATTATTTTATTTATTTCAATTTTAAAGTCCATTATTATTAACTAAGAATTTTGGGACGGGTTATGTCTAGGTTACCACTCTTTTCTAGCCAGGATAGAGCTGATGCCTTTTCTTTTTTCTAAAGATAAACCACCAACCCATAGTGAGAATCGAACCCACGACCCTTGGCACTGAGTGTTAAGTGCTCACGGTTTAACACTCACGGCCACTGGGCCTCCTAATTATTTTATACTGTGTAGCGAATCTTAACCTGTATTTATTTTATTTTTACTACGTATCAACTTCAATGGCCAAAAAATGAAATGAGAGCTATCTACACATTGCCAACCATTCCTAAAATCCATGGTGGAGTAGGGAGTTTTTTCGCTGAAATAACTCAAACCACCAAGAGCTCACATGGTAACCTGACACGCTAACCATCTTTCTCCGGGGGCCCTCAAAGCCTTTATTACATTATAAACTGCAAAATTTGAAAATTACAAATGTAATTATGTATAGGTATATTTTATAGATATGCAACTTGACTTTACTATAATTTATTAACAATTATTTATTTGAATTTTAACATCCGTTATTATTAACTAAGAATTGGAGATCAGGTTATCTATAGGGTATCACCTTTTCTAGCCAGGACAGGGCTTTTTACTTTTTTCTTAAGAAAAACCACCACCCCATAGAGGGAATTGAACCCATGACCCTTGACACAAAGTGTTAAGTGCTCATGCCTCAACACTCACAACCACTGGGCCTCCATATATCAACAATTATGAAAATTCAGGGTATCAGGGGTTTTATTAGTAATCAACAAACATTTATTTTGCATAATTTTTTTCCTTTTAAAGGTTTTCTGATTGTCTGCCAGAGTGGTTCATTTACATCTGCTGCTGTAATAACATTCGGTGGATACTTCCCTTTGTTCATGCTTAGTGGTAAGATGAACTTAACTTATTTATGTTAAAGAAAATCATAATAGTATAAGTTGTATTCCAAGCTTTTAAATTTTTATTTATTGAAAAATGATAATATGTTTTAGTCCGATCAATAATTTATTTAAAAAATGGAGGGAGGCCATATATTCAAAGTATTCCTAACTAATTCCCGTTATTAGGCGCTCTTGATGTTTCACGTCAGATGCAAGCTCTTCAAGAGAACCTTTATATGTATACAGGGTGTATTGGAAGTAAATGAAAATACCCAAATGGGACAAACTAGAGCAAAAATGTAGTTAAATGCTCCCAACCACTTGCTTATATCTGTTTTTGTTCCAGACATGGAGGAGGAACTTTTATAATTTTTCTAAAATAAATTTGACTGTGCCACTTAGCTGTTTAGAATAGATAATTTCAGAGTTAACAAAAAAAAAAAAATCCACAAAAAGCTTTTGTCATTATAGAATTATTAAAAAAATAAAATATAACGCCATTTAAAAATTGTAGACGAAACTGATACAAAAACAACTTTGGTATATCATGTAATCAAACATAGACACACATTTGACCTTGAAAATGGTATTTATTTATCTGTGATATGTCTGATGAAAAAGAAATGAAAATATTAAAGTATCCAATAAAGAAATTAAAATGTTAAAATACTAGATAGAGAAAAAAAAATCATAAAAATTATTCATATTATTAAAATTTAGGAATTAAACAAAAATTGAGTTACAATAATTTTCAATATAATAGACAATATTTGGGAATATTGATATTAGTCGTGTTTTATTTTTAATCATGCAACTATCGACTCTAAACTGCTGTTAGACAGTGGCCATTTTGATTTAATACTCTGAATGTAGTCCTACCTACATAAATAAAAGTTCCTATGGAAGAGTTATCAAATGATGTGAAATAAGAAGGTTAGTGAAGAGTTAATGTGTTTTTAAATATAGTTTGTCCTTCCTCCATTTTTAAAATAAATCATTGTTAATAAAGGGTTACAATCTTAAATACATTTTTTTTTTTAAAGAAATTTTTATTTTCTTGTTAGTTGTAGGAGATAAATATATGTTTGTATATTATCATTTTTCAGGAGCTTTATGGCCGATTGAAGGAATGCATTATGTTCTAAGATTCATTGCAAATTGTTTGCCAATAACCCAAAGTGTTGAGGCTTTTCGATCGCTGTCAATAAGAGGTTGGCCTCTTTCTCATCCTCATGTGTACTCTGGATTTATTGGAATATTTGTTTGGTCAGTTCTATTTATCATATTAAGCATTATTTTCATAAAGTTCAAAGGTTTAACGAGATGACGTAGGAAAAAATGTGATTTTAAATAAATATAGTTTCTGTTATTTTTTTTCCTAATCATATTTTATGACAATTAAGAATGATTTCAAGGAAGAGACAATCAAGGTAAAATATTTAAAATAAATATCTTTGTGCATACATTTCTTTCTTTCTAAGCACACATGAAGACAATGTACTCAAAATGAAACAAATATATCCTACTGGTTTTGGAAATCGATCCTATCTTGACAACATTTAGTACTATATACGTTGTTTATAACAATTTGTTAATCTGGAGAGTAATTTTCACATGCCAACAATAAGGAAAGTCAAGACTGAAAGGACTTCATTTTAGAATGGAAATGCTAATGATATTTCATGCTTTGATTTAAAAACAAAGTGTAATAAGTAATGATAACTTCAGCTGAAAATTAACATTAATAGCAAGAATGTTTTACTTGATTTCCAAAAGTGCTATAAAAAATTGTTGTGAAATTCTCTTTAATTTAAGGCTGTTGTTAAATTCTCTTTCACAATTTTGCATTTAGTGAAACTTGTCTTAAATTACTAAAGAAGCCCAGGCTATTTTAGAGTGAAAAAATGTTCCTGCTATCTTGGAGAACAAATAACACAGTGTCTTTGGTAGTACAGCACTGAGAGTGTGTCTCAAGTGGTACAGCACTAAACTAATGCTCTGGAGGACCTGAGTCCAAAACTGTGGCACACACTAAAGATATTACCTTCTAGTGTCATCCTTTGGGGATCAGAACCTGGGTCCCAGACGGTCTCTTGTCCCTCCCAGCCTTTAATGGACATCTCATAAGGAACATTTATGCAATAAACCCTACCATAATACAAGTGATTCTGTGGCACTATGCAGAGCACCTGAACGGGTACTAAGAAACATATGAAGCATCTTGACCATAAAGCTACATATGCTGGGGTTGATTTTATTGATAGCCTTATATAACATTAAAATTGTTGCACTTACTGAGGAATGAAGTAGTGCAAGTCAGAGTTTGAAAACATAAGGGTCATATGACATCAATAAATTAATTAATCACACTCATTATTTATTTTTGATGGTGTATCCCACTTCATTGATAACTACACAAAGAACTTGGAGGCCCAGTGGCCGTGAGTGTGAAGGCGTGAGCACTTTACACCCTGTGCCAAGGGTCGTGGGTTCGATTCCCACTAGAGGTAGTGGCTTTTCTTTAGAAAAAAGAAAAGGCATCAGCCCTAACCATGCTAAAAAAGGGTGGTTACCTATAGATAACCCATCCTAAAATTCTCAGTTAATTATAATGAACGTTAACATTTAAATATATACACAAAGAACAGTATCTTTTCAATCACACCATTCTATAAAATCAGCTTGGTTAAACAAAAAGTCCGACTCGCAGGAACTTCATCATCTTAGCGCGGTTCCATTCATATCTCTAATGCTATTACTAAAGGAATAGTAGCAGTTATTGGTGGGGTTTGATCTTTCGTGAAAAACCTATATATATATATATATATATATATATATATATATATATATATATATATATACACATATATATTTATATATATAAATCACTTTCTGATTATCTGTTTGTGGGTTTGTTCCTTATACAAATCCACACCGTTTGGGCGATTTTGATCAAACTTGGAACACTGGTAGGTCTTGAGACGGAAAGTCTCATATGCTAGGTCAAAAATGTCTACCAGCTGTCTGTCGGTATGTTTGTTCCTTATACAAATCTACACTGTTCGTACGATTTTGACCAAACTTGAAACACTGGTAGGTCTTGTTCTGGGAAGTCTTGTAGGCTAGGTCAAAAACGTCTACCAGCTGTCTGTCTGTATGTTTGTTCCTTATATCAATCCAAACTGGTTGACCGATTTTGACCAAACTTGGCAGGTAGGTCTTGATCCGGGGAGTGTCATAGGCTAGGTTTATTTTTGCTTTTCTAGTAGGTGTAGCATGGGACACCGGGTAACAGCCATATAAAATAAAATCTCAAAGAGAAAATAGATATAAGGCACCACAAGGGGAATCTGAGAGTACCATAAGCGACTCCCCCCACTTTCTCAATGTTCACTTGGAAACACTATAACACTGTTTCACATTTTCTTACCTTGTTTTAGTAAAATACTCATTTTACTGTCTAATGCAATTAAAATAAGCAACAAACAATTAAAACATTAGGTAAACAGATGCAAAAACCAATCCAAAAGAACAAAACTAACAATTTCGAAGTTTCATGTCCTTATTTCTCCGATTGACATCACCACATCGAAAGTTATGTCAGAACCTTTTTTGTAGAGAATTTAGTAAGCTTTGGAATGGTTACCTTCCACTTACCTCGATTTTGTAACCTTTTTCAAGGTATTTTAGAAAATATACGATAATCCCAAAAATGTTCATGCATGTTAATGAAATATTTTATTCCTAGTACTTAGCCTTAACTCCAAACGTAACCAAAATTTAACTATATTAGGTACAAGAAACTTATAAAACATTTCGCGATTTTTTCGCGCGAATTTCTGTCCAAAACGGATGTTTCGGTGGATGGATTCTTCTGTTTAACGAGCTTAGCCTTTTAAATTAGACAAATGATTTTTGTACCAAATTTCATCGAAATCGGACCATTTTTGAGACAGTGGGAGAGCAAACAGACAAATATATATATATATATATATATATATATATATATATATATATATATTAGATTGGAACGGCATTTTTCTCCAGCGGTGGTACTCCTCCTCACTTCTTCCTAGAAGAAGATGTTCCATCCAATAATATCATCCCAGCGACGAAAAATAAACATCAAACATATATATATATATATAAATAAATTTGAACCACCGTGAGTTTCTTGATCTGTGGGTTCTTAAACGTGAAATTTTCTAGAGAGCACTTCCAGATTGCATCATGAGGTCAACGTCATATAAGCGGGTTTCCTCCGTAAGGAGGGAGGGAGGACGCGCGTTAAAAAGGTTTCAAAATCGCGGACACGAGTCACGGCATTCGATTGGATTACTGCTAAATATAACGCTAAAAAAACAACCGCGGGAGAAGAAAGCCGTGTTAATAATACACACACACATATACATATCTAAACCCGCGAAAAGATAACACTTAAGGGTTACAAGGGGCTGAGTTATAACATAGTTCCGGTAATGGATAAGAAGGACACATTAGCGTTGACACCGTTAATTGTACGTGTTAAATGTATGTTAAGTGGGTACTTCAAATGACCAGTAATAATAGTCGACTGTTCATATGATACTTGCGCAAGTAATAACGTATGTATAGTAATATTAGAGTAATGTTAAGTATTTTGCATGGGTCTCGTATTGCAAGGATCTTGCTTGTGTTAATCTAATATTTTGAAATCAGGCGCCTGCAGAGAGTACAAATTTTAATTTATATTTTTTTATTTGTTTAGTCTAGGTACTTTCAAAACAGAAATTATTCGTTTTATAATTTTTTTCACGAAAGAAATTGATTTATGTTTTTTATATAATTATTATTATTCTGTACTAGTATCCAGTTTTAATATAAATCATTTAAAGAATTTCGCCGAAAAAATATAGTTCCGGTGGGTGGATTCTGTTGGTTAACGAACTTGATATATTGAATCTGGCAAAGTGTTTTTGTAACATATCTCATCAAAATTAGACTATTTATGGAGCTGCTGGCGTGCGGTCAGACATTTTTATATAAAAATACAAACTTGAAACTTGAGCCACCGATAGGTTCATACGTGACTCTTGGGTTCTGAAATGTGAACATTTCTTATCGGCACCTTGGTATTTTTGAAATTGGGTTGAGGTCTTAAGCGGCTTCCTTCCAAATGGATGAATATTTTTCTGCATTTTAATCTTTGCTGGAAAATTCCACCTTTTACAAGTCGGTGTTCAGAATCAACATTTTCTCCGACAATGCAGCCGGTTTCTTCGATAATTGTTTTATACTTTGAACAGATTACGAAAGTGGAGCCCAAGCCTTACGATTTGTAATTATTTCAAAACATTTCCGTGCATTATCTGCCAATAAACACTTGAAATAGGCGCACAATTTTACACGTATGCATATTCATATTATTTAATCATTTGGGCACGAATCTGCAAACTAAAAACGGACAGGAAGCACAGAGTCCTCTTGAACTCACAGAATTTGAATTCTATCTGATATTGGGATGGATCAGAAAACTTCTGGGCAGCGTTATTGAAATAACCCGTAGCTATAGAAATTATTATAGCTACACACATTAAGGTCTTCGAGTATTGACCGTATCAACATTTTTTTAACTAAACGTTTTGCCAGTCATGCTCCAAGCTTCCTCGGGGTTAAGTCTGCGATCCCTGAGACAGCTAGGAGCATGACTAGCGAAACGTCGGTGAAGAAAATGGTGACACGGTCAATACTCGAAGATCATAATGTTTGTAATTATTAAGAAATTAATTACCTTCATTAAAAATAAATGAACAAATTTCTTATCATATTGAGGATCCATTGGGCGTCTTCTTTGCTGGTCGACCAATATTACATATTTTGGCTAATTACATGTTTTTTTTTTATTTATTTAGTCGCATTCCTTTACAGTTCATACAGACCTTGAATTTACGCACTGATGAACAGATAATGTTATTAAAGTTTAGATATCAAGGAAAACTGTCGTTAGGAATATTATTTAATTACCTTTATCCTTCAATATTTTTACTATATTAGATGATAGATAAGGCAAATTAATTTTTATTTTTCAAAGGACTAACGGTAGTTATTCTATGTCTTGTTAGTTTTAATTATTAATTAGCAGTCCACGATCAAATACACCAGTCAAAACTAATTGCTTAGTAGGGTAATAATTAAAATGTAGGTCATAAAGATTAAAACATATACATATATACTGTATACTTTGATGATACAAGAAGTTTATTGCCAAGATTGCTTAAACAAACTCGCTCTAATTCTATGCTTAGAGATTTTTTAGTCTTCTGGAAAAGCTCTACGGTTCATAGAAATGATCCTATTTTGGTGGAATTTGGTACAAAAATACTTTGTTTAAAACAAAAGCTCAAAGATGCTTAAATGGACTTTCACATTGCCTATCTCAGGATTTCTGGACGGAATTTTAATACATAAAGCGTCAGATTAGGCGTCTTTTTGAGCACTTTGCAATGCAGATTACTCATTTCACTTTGGATGTAAATTTGCGGAGATATTCGATTGTTTTATAATATAAAAAAGTATAATAAATTAGCTAAATTTCAGACCCCCCCCAATTGACAGATATTCAATCTGTAAAACGTTTTTGAAAGTTTTGGTGCGAAAATTTGTGTAAAAAAAATATTTCAAATATGTTAGGCATTTCGTTTGGATTTTGCAAATATTTGAAAAACGTTAATTTTTTTCGCTGATACCTCATCTGCAAAATTATTATGAAAAATCTATGTTACCAATTTGCCAGTTGTTTTATTATATAATCAACATTTTTTCCTTGAATATGAAAGTCCTTAATGCATTTTAAGCTACCGAAAAAATGCCTATTTTGTATCTTTTTTTTTTTTATACCAATTGCAATTTTGCTCAGCCGCATTTCTGAGTAACGTAAGATAATAGAACATTTTATTAAAACTATTTTGACGCTTTGGGGAAGTCTCTAGCATGAACAATTTGGGAGTTATGAGCGAATGAAGTATAAAAAGAAGTGATTTTTAAAATTTTTTTTGACAATTAAAAAAAAATGTTCCGCAAAATTTTCGATTTACGCATACCTCAATCATTGATATTTGAGTTGTTTCGGTGATATTCCCGCATAAATTAGCATTCCCCCTTTTAGCATCCAACTCAAAATAGATCCGCCTTGCCTTGGATTATTAGCAGAATGCATGCAATGGACCATCAATTTATGAACTCCTTATCACCTACTTATAATTCTTAGAGAATGATTATAATACAACTTTTTTTCGGTAAAACTGAAGGAGAGCGTCCTCAGCACCGTTTTTTTTTTTTTTTTTTTTTTTTTTTTTTTTTTTTTTTTTTTTTTTTTTTTTTTTTTTTTTTTTTTTTTTTTTTTTTTTTTTTCAAATTTTGCACTATAACGTATTTTGATGCATTAAACACGAATCCCCTAAAAAAAAAAAAAGTTGCTCTCAACTAGGAAAGAAGTTTTTAAGAACTAAAGTTCACTGTTATTGAGGTACAAATTGGATTAAACAGCGTATTTGTAAACACGCGCATGCGCAGACATCTAACATTGGGAAACAAAGTTACAAAGCTCTCATTTGAAATGTTGATAAACTATTTATAACCTCCATAACATCGGAATTCTATCCATAACAGCGAGTTGGATTGACTAGAGTTTTGATATCTTCTTGAGCGAGCGTGTCTAGCACGCCTGGCCGAAAGTCGTCCTAGACAGTCTTCTTAATATGCATGTTTATTAATACGCTATTTACGCCAACTTTTATAACCTCCATAACAGTGAACTTTAGTGCTTAATGACTTCTTTCCTAGTTGAGAGCAACTTTTTTTTTTTTTTAACGGATTCGTGTTTAGCTCTCCTTCAGTTTTACCCTTTTTCCTTTATAGCAAAAAAAAAAAAAAAAAAAACCTCATATTACAGAGTTTTGCATTTTTTCTAAGACAATCCATGCATTTTAATAACGGTAAAATACATACTAGAAGGTGTTTCTTTACACTCTCGTTAATTTAGTACACATGCATATACAAGCAAACACACACACATGCACATATGGATACCTATATCCGTACACATAATGTATACAATCTGTCAGCATGGTTCGGGCCTACGATTGTATTTTTGCATATACAAGCAAACACACACACATGCACATATGGATACCTATATCCGTACACATAATGTATACAATCTGTCAGCATGGTTCGGGCCTACGATTGTATTTTTGCCTCGAAATACGATTAAATGCATTTGCGAAGATCTTATACTTGATGACTCTAAGACATAAAACCCACATGGAGGTAGGACTACTCGTCGCCCCGCTCCACGAGCTATGTCCCAAGATGTCTTCAGCTCGGCAGTAGTCGGTTCGCCTCCGTCCAGCTCACATCGCTATGAGGTAAGCCCTGTTCTAGACTCACTTTCAAACACTCACGATTTCTTGTTCTCGCCCACTCGCCCTTTCTCTCCTTCCGTCCCTGTCTTTCGTTCGTCTGCTCCGTTCTTCTTGGTATCAAGTTCTTGTTAACCCCAGAAGCAAATATAGGCAATAATTTCGGGGTTGGGACCAGGGGGTGGGGGTATGGAATACCCTCCAAGATGGTGGAGTGGGGGTGTCCGGGAAAATTTTAAAATATTTTAGCGTAAAATGGTGAGTAGTTAAGGTCCTCAGCCACCTAGTAAACCAGAGTAAATGTTAAAGACATTTTTCTAGGTTTTTTTTTACGAAAAATATTCTTACCTAAAAGGAGAAACGAACAATTTATTTTTAACTGAATAATTTTTCATTTTTCTTCCCTTTGATTTGTAAATAATTTATGCTACAATTGTTATTGCACTAAATAGTTTTATATAGGTATAAAGGTATATATATATATATATATGTATATATATACATATATGTTATTGCACATTCTTACCAATTAAATCAAAATTTCGGAGGGGCTGCAGCCCACTCAGCCCCCCCCCCTTATATACGCCTTTGGTGCACCCAAATAAATAATTTCTGTACACAATTGCTCTCTTTATATACAATGAATAGTATTTCTTTAATAATGGGAATGTGTTCAATGATTTCAATGCGCGAGATTTAATAAAATATATTTTCAGTAAACAGTCACTCTAACGGAAGAAAAAAAAAGTCCGTCTCGTTGAAACCGCATAGCTAAACTCATTCCACACCAAGGAACACCACATTCCTGTAGAATCCTCTTAAATTAACCCACATCAATAAAAAATAACATGATTTTTTTTTTTTTTTTTTTTTTTTTTTTTTTTTTTTTTTTTTTTTTTTTTTTTTTTTACGGCGCATCTACATCTAGATCATTAGCGCCGACATCCAGGGCGCAGCGAGGAATTTTACCAGCGAGTTGTGATGATTTGTTGTTATTTGAATTTTAAAATACACTCATACGTAACAAACGTTTTTGGGACGGGTTTTCTAGCCAGGATAGTACTGATACCTTTTCTTTTTTCCAAAGAAAAGCCATAAACCTTAGAGGTAATTGAACCCACGACCTAACTGGAGTGCACACGCCATAACCTGGCTTCCAAAATAAGTTTTGATGTTTTATACTTTTTAATGAACAGCTGACTCACATTTAAAGTTTTTTTTCTTTAATTTTGTTCTGGAATAAACCACAATTTCTGCTGGATGGATTCTTTTTTCTTTTACAACACTCGTTTCTCAATAGTTGGGCTTGATATCTACAAACCAATATATATATATATATATATATATATATATATATATATATATATATATATATATATATATATATATATATTTGTTTTTTTTATTTGTTTCCTCCTTACAGTAACCCTGCAAGAAGGGAGTTTATTTTTCTCTGCAAGTCTCATGCAACAATCAGCATATCACTTGCATTTGTATGTTAACATATTTTGTTTTTTTTTAAAAACATATTATTAGTTTTAGTTAAAATTTAAAAGTTTACAAATTATAACTATACAAAATACTACAAATGGAGAAAATTAACAAAAGAACAGGATATAAAAATGAAGTAAAACAAAAACATGAATAATATAGAAGATATAAAATTAGAAAAAAATAAATTTTTGTACAACCACAAAAAATGTTTAATATCATTTTATTTGTAATAGGTATTCAATCTTCCCATTGCCATGTAAAGCTGCTCAGCAAATTCTCTTAATGCCTTATTATGGCACATAAACAGAGTTTGTTCTGGTGATGGCCAGACTCCGTTTTGTTTCATAATTGTCGTTTGTAATTTTGTCCGTTCCTGTATTAGTAGTCGGCAGTCGTATATTAAGTGTTGGTAAGTTTGTTCCGTAAGAAAGTCGCATGGACAAGTGTTTCTGTTAGTGATTTTGAAACGGTATAAGTAATATATATATATATATATATATATATATATATATATATATATATATATATATATATATATATATTTATATATATATATATATATATTTATATATATATATATATATATATATATATATATATATATATATCAATAGACATAGACATATATATATTAGAAAAAATTTCCTAGAAAAAAGCCTGGAAATTTAAAGTTTTGAAATATTGTGTCCATTACTTTACTTCACGTTAAGTCATACATGTTATTATAATTTCTACAATGTGTGAATTCTAAATGTAACTGTAGATGTTTGTATCTTTGAGTTGGGTGATTATTGTGTTTATGTGTGGACTGTCATCTGTCAAGAGTTCAGTCATGTCGTATGGCAGGTTTAATCTGTCTCGTTCTTTGCAGTCAGTTAGTATGTGTTTAATAGTCAAGTTTGTGGTGCAGATGGCACAAACTGGTCCGTCCTGTCTCGTCATTAAGTGGCGATGTGTCAGTAACGTATGCCCGATCCGCAAGGACAACCTCGTCGATCGAGTAAGGACAACCTCGTCTCTTCTGTTCGATCGGTTGCTCGAGGGCCAAACACAAACGGTATTCTTGACTTCCCTTAGTTTATTGTTTGTCATGTTCGTCCACGTTTTTTGCCGTTCATTTTGTAAGTAAGTTTTTATGTTAGTGTGTAAGTCCTGTACCATTAATTCTTGCACGTCAACTGTACATTTTTCTGTAATTTTTTTAGCTTATTTGTCAGCTTCTGTGTTCCCTGAGATTTCCACGTGTCCCGGTATCCACAGTAGCACTACTTGTATGCTGTAAGTTTGTAAGTCTTGTATTTCTTGAAAAATCTCTCTCAGCAGTGTGTGTGTCTCGTATACGTTGGTGAGGGAGAGTAGAGAACTTAGTGAATCTGAACATATAATAATTGTCTTATTTGGAATTATGGTTATATTTTTCAGTGCCAAAAGTATTCCCTGCAATTCTGCTGAAAAAAACGGTTGATTTATTGTTTATTTTAATGCCAAATTTAGAATTTCCCGTTATAGCTGCTGATCGAGTGCCTTCTCTAGATTTCGATCCGTCTGTAAATGCTAGGAGTGCATCTGGATACAGCGATAGAAGATAGTTAAACTCATTTTTGTAAAAATGTTTAGAAAGAGGGCTGTTTTTATTGAATTTTGATAATTTTAAGTTAATTTCTAAGTTATTTACTCTCCACGGTAAGTAAGTCTGCGGGTGTCTTGATTACGTAGGAATGGTCAGTAGGTCTGTGTTCGCTGTGTAGTCAAGTATCCTTATGTTCAGTGGTCTTTGTCTTGTTCCCGTTTTTCCTTGTACATAGCTATAAATGGGTTTTGTATTAATGTTTGTGTGCATGGTGTAATTAGAAAATTGAGTTTTGTGTAAAATCTTAAACAAAATTCCTGACGCCTGTACTCCAATGGCGGCTCGCTGGCTTCGACATACAAGCTGACACATGGGCTAGATCTGAATGCACCAGTCGCTATTCTGATTCCTGCGTTATGTATCCAGTCTAACATTTGTAATGATCTTTTACTGGCAGATGAATATGCTTGACACCCATAATCCAGAATTGACCTGGTGTATGCTCTATAGAAAGTGAGCATAGAACATCTGTCAGCACCCCATTTTGTATTGCTAAGAAACCTCAATAAATTAAGTGATTTTTTAGATTTATTGAGGAGTTCTTTTAAGTGGGGGATTCAAGTCAGACGCCGATCAAACAGCAACCCGAGAAATTTAATTGTATTTACAACTGGTAAATAATAATTTTACAATTGCAGTCTTGGGTTGAGGAATGTTCTCTTTCGTGTAAATCGTATACAGCTGGATTTTTCTTTGGAAATCTTAAACCCAGTTAAGGAGCACCAATGTTCAAGTCGCTGTAATGTGTCTTGTAGTTGGTCCTGTGCTGTGTTTACATCTTTGGATGCAGTGTAGATGAGTATGTCATCAGCATATTGGCAATAGGTCACTTTATTTGGGATGAAAGATCTGATCGAATCTACTGCTATGTTAAACAGGGTGGCACTAAGAACTCCTCCCTGAGGCACTCCGTTTTCCTGAAGGAATTCATCTGATAGAGCTGACCCTATCCTCACTCGGAATCGTCTATTACGTAGATAATTCTTTATGAATGACAAGATCGGACCTTGAAATCCCCAATTGCACAACTGATTTATTATTAACCTTCTCCAGACGGTATCGAATGCTTTCTCCAAATCCAGAGAAGCTGCTAGTACCAACTTCTTCTGGATGAAAGAATTTAGTACATCATTTTCAAGCCGGCTAATGTGGTCTAATGTGCTGTGACCAGGCCGGAATGCACATTGATGTGGTGAAAGTAGATTCTCTCTTTCTAGAACCCAGACCAATCTTTTGCATATTATTTTTTCAAAAAATTTTTGATATACAATTGGTCAACGACATCGGGC
This sequence comes from Gonocerus acuteangulatus, assembly GCA_946811695.1. Lineage (NCBI taxonomy): Eukaryota > Metazoa > Arthropoda > Insecta > Hemiptera > Coreidae > Gonocerus > Gonocerus acuteangulatus. Next base: position 63,817,749 of record OX328127.1, on the reverse strand, counting down.
GATAACTGGAGGGGAGCCTCTTGTCTTCGCCATTCTTCAGAATCGGTACGATAATAGCCTGATTCCATGAGTGAGGATATGCTCCGTCAAGGAATATTTTATTATACATCTTTAAAAGAAGAGCAAGGCCCAAGGGTGGTAAGTTTTTTAACATTTCGTAAGTAATTTTGTATGGTCCAGGTGAAGTTTGTCGGGTTGTTTTGAATACTAGATTGAGTTCTTTAATTGTGATTGGATCGTTGATGTGATGGTCGAGGTCAGCTGAAAAGGGTAATTCTGTTTGTTCAGCTTGTTTATTGAATTCTAGAAAGTTGTTTGTGAAGTTACTGTCAGTAGAAATCTGTTCAAATTGTTTTCCGAAAATGTTACTGATCTCTATCGGGTCAATAAATGTAAGTCCATTCTGTACGAGTCCTGTAATTGGTTGTCTGTACCTTTTATGTTTGATTTTATTGATGTTATCCCAAATCTTATGCGATGGAGTGTGTTTGTTAATTGATGAAAGAAATTCCGTCCAGCACTGTCTTTTGTTAGTCTTAATCACCCATTGAGCCTTTGCCTTTAACCTTTTGTATTCCTGGAGATAGCTGTCAGATGGATGCCTACGGAATAAACTCATCATTCCACCAAGGAACTGGCACTTTGTTGAAATTGTTCATTTTTTTGGGGATGCTGTAATCGGCTGCTTCAAGAATGACAGCGAATAGTTCATCAATATCGTCAATTTCCTTCGTAGTAAGTTCCTCTGTTAAATACAGTCTAAACAAGTCCCAGTCTGCTTTTAGCGCGGTTCCTCCCTCCCCCATAGGGAGGAACCCCGCTTATAGGGTTGATACAATGAAACAATCCGGAAGTGCCGACTAGAAAATTTCGCGTTTCAGAACCCCTAGAGACCGAAAATAACGGTGGTTCAAATTTGTATATATATATATATATATATATATATATATATATATATATATATATATATATTTGTCTGTTCGCTCTCTAGATAGAAGACGAATGGTCCGATTTTGATGAAATTTGGTACAAAAATCCTTCGTCCAATTTGAAAGGTCAAGTTCGTTAACCAGCAAAATCCGCCTACTGGAAGATGGCGTTTGGGCGAAATTCGCGCGCAAAAAATCGTAACGCTTACGTTTTTGAGTTCATAAGCTTCTAAGTACTCGTTTTATATGATTCCTGGGCTAGGAAAACGAATGAAACCATTTTCAAGGCGATAGCTTTAACCGTTTTCGAGAAAATTGGAAAAATATTTTTTTAATACCGTTTTTGGTTTGGGTACTTAGAATCATGGGATTCAGTTGAAACATTTTCTGCATGTTCTACTTTCATCAAAACTAATATGTTGAAATTTTGGTTACGTTTGGAGTTAAGGAAGGGTTAGAATAAAATATTTCATTAACAGACATAAAAAGTTTTAGTAACTTTGTTTACTTTCATTAATATCTCGAAAAAGGTTGAGAATCTTGGTAAACAGAAGAATACCATTAGAAAGCTTATTAAATGCTCTAAAAAAAAGGTTCTAATGAAAGTTTTGATTAGGCGATGTCAATCGGAGAAATAAGAGCTTAAAACTTTAAAGTAATTGATTTCGCTTATTCGAACTGTTCTTTTTGTCTGTTTTTTATTCCTTGTTATTTTTTAATTGCTTATTGTTGGATAATGTATTTGAAAATAAAACAGGTTAAGAAAAATAAGAAAAACAATTTAATGTTAGAGATATGGATTTCCAAGATATATAGCTTTTCAACTGCCTAGCGTCCTTCCTAGGGAGGGTTCTTTGTCTTTGATTTTGGTACTTAGAATTATGGGATACAGTTGAAACATTTTCTGCATGTTGGAGTTTCATCAACACTAATATGTTGAAATTTTTGTTACGTTTAGAGTAAAGGAAGGGTTAGAATAAAATATTTTATTAACAGACAAAAAAAGTTTTGGTAACTTTGTATAATTTCGTTAGTATCTCGAAAACCGTTGACAATCTTGTGAAGCGGAAGATTACCATTCGGAAGCTTACTAAATGCTCTACAAAAAAGGTTCTGAAGAAAGTTTTAATTAGGCGATGTCAATCGGAGAAAGAAGTGCTTAAAGTTTTAAATTAATTGATTTCGTTTATTCCAATGGTTCTTTTTGTCTGTTTTATTTCTTGTTATTTTTTAATTGCTTATAGTTGGATAATTTATTTGACAATAAAACTGGTTAAGTAAAATAACAAAAACAATTTATTGTTAGAAATATAGATTTCCAAGATTCCAAGACCTTGTCACTAGCGGGTCTGTTTCTAGTGTAGCGGACCCTTCCAGGTAAGATTGTAAATCATGACCTTTCAAGACTTTACTACTCACAGGAATGGCGTTAGTGACCTTAAGGGTTGACACGCCATCATAATAATTAATTTAAAAAAGACTGGTGGAACCAAAATAATAACTGCTTCTATTTTAATCTTTCCAAATTAGACTAGGGATATGAACGGAACCGCGCTAAGATGATGCAGTCCTGCGAGACGGACTTTTTTGGTGTTGTAAGTTGGTTCTGCCTGAAAAGGAGGAGTTCGAGTCATAGGTTTTACTAAGATGGGAAAGTGATCGCTTGAGAGCGTGTCATTCAGCCCTTCCCAGTTGTAGCGTGTATATATGGAAGGCGAGCATACAGTTATGTCAATATTCGACAGAGTGCCAGTTCTAGGGCATAAGTGAGTTTGTGAGTCGTCGTTAAGTGTCATTAAGTAAAAATGTTCCAGTACCTGTTGTAGATACTGCCCACGATTGTTAGTAAATGGGGAATTCCACATGTCGCTTAGTGCGTTGGCGTTAGTAAGTATTAGTACAGGTGGAGTAAGTTGAGTAAGTAAGTCCTGTAGGGCATGTACGTCTATCGGTTGATTTGGTGGAAGATAGAGTGAACAGACAGTAAGCCGGTTCGGTAGAAGAACTGAGACTGCCACAGCCTGTAACGTAGTCAGTAATCGGACAGGTTCACTGTAAATGTTATCCCTAACAAGTATAGCGACCCCGCCACAAGCTCTTCCTCCTAAACAGTAATCATTCCTATACACCGAAAAGCCATGGACATTGACTTCTTTACCTGGGATTAAGTGAGTTTCTTGTACTCCAGCTATACCAATTTGTTTTTCTCGTAACAGGTACTTCAGATCATCCACATGTGTTTTTAAACCGTTTATATTCCATTGAAGGAATGACATAGCTATTTTGTTAAAGTTAAAAACATGAATGAATTACTCGTGTAGTTACTATTCATGTGACACGCTTTTTCCTCGATGGGCCCGGTTTGTGGTTTCCACCAGAATTAGTATTTAATGCTTCAGGAGCTGCATCGTTCTTTGAAGCCGTGGTTTTCGCAGCACAAACAGGTGGCTGCTTTGGACCCTTGAGTGAAGACTTCTTGTTTTTTCCATTAGTGCCGTTGATTTCAAGCGCTTTCTTCTGAACTTCTTGGTCAGCTGCATGAGGATTCTTGAGAAGTTGTGACTGCTCAATTGGAATATTCCTTTTGTTGCTGTTTTCCAGCTTCTCCAGTCTGCTGTCAATGTTCTTGATGAGCTCCAGAATTTTGTTGATGGCGTGCTCGCTGATTCCAGATTTTGCTTTTTCGGCGTATCTGTTTGAGGTGTTTTCAGTGAATCTCCTTTTTGCTACCGAATAACTCAATTTTTGATGTAACATAACCTTCTTAATTTCCATTTCCTTCCTGTAGGTTGGGTATTTATTGAAGAAGTGAGATTCATGGCACAGAAAACATCTGGTTTCGGTACAATCTCCATCATGTTTGGCTTTCGAACATGATGCACATTTCGCCACAACTTGTTGCACATTTCGCCTCTTTTTCGCAGGTTTTAGAGTGATGGTTTACAGTGCAGCAACGATAGCACATTAATGGCAAGGGGATATATGGCCTTAGTTTTACTGAGAGATACCCAATATTCAGCTTCTCTGGTAAAACTGTAGATGCTATTGTTACTGCAAATAGCGGAGAATATTTCATCCCTTTACATGGCAGTCGTTTCAGGTTGATTACCTTCTGTTCCGATAGCTCATTAAGAATGTCGGAGTCTGGAACATCAGCAATATCTCTACAGTAGAATATTCCACGAGAGTGATTTAGATTTTCATGTGGAGTCACTACTACTGGAACGCCATTAAAACATTTGGCTTTAAGTAATTTAAAGGAAACTGAGCTTTGTTGAACTTTAAGAAGAAGAACTCCATCCCTTTTCAATTTTTTAACCAAAATGTTTTTGGAGAAAGTATTACGCCATTTGTTGATAACAAAGGGATTAGTTTGATTAAATGACATACCTGTTCCTGTCATTTTTACGATTAAGTAACGCGGTGCGAGTTCGTCTGGTTCAGTTTTGGTTCTTGATTCAGTAAACCACGAATTGTTACCTCCAGTTGAAATCTCAGACGTATGAGAAGACTTTTCTTCATTAATAACACGTTCCATAATAGCTCTATCCTCTGGTAATTGCTAATTGTCGGAGACGACTTATTTTTGCTTGTTACAAGTTTTAAGATCACATGTAATTCTCATATATATATATATATATATATATATATATATATATATATATATATATATACATATATATCCGCTCTTCTGCCGCTCAAAAATGGTCCTATTTTGATGAAATTTGGTACAAAACTCTTTCGTATAATTTGAAAGATCAAGTTCCTTAACCAGCAGAATCCGTCTACCGGAACATGGTTTTTGGATCGAATTCACGCGAAAAAAAAAATCGTAACGCTTACGTTTTCGAGTTGATATGCTTCCAGCTACTTTTTTTATAGGTTAATTGGCACAGGAAAACGACCCAAAAATCCAAAGGATTTAAATCAGGTGATCTAGGAGGCCAGGTCAGGGATTCACTTTTTCCTATCGACCGCTGATGGAAAAACATCCTCAACTGCTTTTCTTGTGGCGAGTGGGAAATGAGCAGGGCAGCTATCGTGCTGGACCCACATGGACTGTGGAAAATCCTCAAGTAGTGTTGGGAGAATATCGCTAATGAAGTGGGCCTCACATGCTCCCGATGACTCCACACTAGACGTTGATTTTCCAGCAGTGTTGCCAATCGACACTCTTAATTATGACGAGCTGAGATTAGACATTATCTCTTAATCTTTAAACTTATTAACCACCTCTTATTAATTCTATTCTTCCCCCGCAGGACATATGGAATTTGGCAGCTCATATGTCTAAAGCCCCAATTTTTATTTATTTCCTTTTTTAGTTACACTAATGGGAATCGTTTTGTTGAGTGCTGAACATACTTTTCTAAGCTGAATTACCCCTCCCTTAACAAAAATACTACTTAAATAAATTAAAGTTTCAGATGAGGAATACATGCAAATAAAAACGTATTTTTTCAGAGAACTAGTTGCCGTATCGAAAATTAGTTTGCACAGTTTTTCTTTGTCTTTTTAGTATTTTATTTTATATATATATATATATATATATATATATATATATATATATATATATATATATATATATACACAGGGTAATTCAGGTCTAAGTAGCCAAAATCTAGGCTCTACGAGGTGATAGTAGGCATAATTTCCAACAAAAAGGTTTATTTTAAGTACGGTCCGATTCCGAAAGGAAAAGGAGTTATGTCCAGTTTTCTGTTTTTTTAACGTAGACATACTTTTTATTGAATAAGGAAGGATTGCTCAAAAACTCTTCAAGATAATTATATTCTAATTATGCCATCATAAAATAGACACAATTTCCTTTAAGAAAACAGTAACTTAATTCACTAAACCCATTGATAAAAGATACTTTCTGGACGTCCATTAACGCGCTTCTGTTTTTCTTGATGAATCAGAGGTTTCTTGCGAATTTTTTCCTCTAACCCCTAACGGACTACAGATTCACTAGATACTGGAAAACTTCTAAATGCAGTAAGCATTAAATTTCTACAAATGAAGTGGAAGTTTATTGAGCGGTAGGTTGAGTAATTTACTCCTTTTTGTCAAAAAATATAAAAAGGTATTTTGTTACACTCGAATTCCTTGTGTGAAGAAATTATGGATTACTCATTTTTTACTGTCCATACTGTGGGAATCCATTGTCCAGGCCGGAAGCAATCAAAAGTAACTGAAAGATATTGTTGGAAAGCTTTTTCATTTGAGTGATATGTCACATTTTGTATTTTCCAAATTTTCATTGATTTATCTTTCGCCTGATGTAGTTGGCAATCTTTGGAGTGCACTCAAAAATTTGCCGAAATCGCAATGAGGGGTTTGTCAACTTGGACAGTGAATCCATCTACTGTCTAACAGCACTGCAGCTGTGTGCCGGACAGCAATCCATCTGGAACTATGAATCTATCCTTTGTGCAAGCGATCTTCCAATGCAATAGGTCGATCGTTGTTGAAGGAGGTTTACAAATGCAGTTAAATCAAACTGGTCGGTAATTATTAGAATTTAATTATTTTGAACAGTTTTTGAGCAATCCTTTCTTATTCAATAAAGAATATGTCTAAGTTAAAAAAAAAAACAAAAACAGAAAATTGGACATAACTTATTTTTCTTTCGGAATCGTACCGTACATAAAATGAACTTTTTTTGTAGAAATTATGTCTACAATCACCTCCTAGAGTTTGGCTACTTAGACCTGAATCACCCTGTATATATACATCTATTAAATATTATCGTGGGTGATTTTTAGCGCCAACCAGATATGATCGTCGAATATTTAAAAAAAATACGTTTTATCAAGGGCAAATTTTATTCCTTCAGCTAAAACGGTATATATAATATTGATTCTTCTCTACGAGTGGATTGACAATCTGATCGAAACCTTGACCAATTTCACCTTCGCATCACTAACGGTCAACGATGTCCTCTCACTGAAATAGTATTTTAGTTTATTTTTTTCTTGTATTCATTTATTTCTATTTTATTTATATGTGTTTATAAGTTTCATTGATTGGTTTTATGACAATGGGGCGGAGTCCCGAAGGCCTGTGCGAAGGCATGTGAACTCAGTGCCTAAGGTTCTGGATTCGATCACATTGGCGGTGATGGCTTTTCTTTAGAAAATAGAAAAAACATCACCCTTATCCTGACTGGTAAAAGGGAACTCGCCGTAAAAATCGTTGTTATTAATAAGTAGGCGTTATATTTAAATAAAATATGATATAATATTCGATATTTTCTAGGCATCTATAGATTTATTTGTTTTGTTTTTAGTCGTTATATTTTCACACCATCAATAATTTTCATATTTATCTTCACACTTATAATACTTCATCCCTCTTAGGAATACCTCAAATTATGAATTAATCATTGCATATCACTATACGTTGAATAAGCGAACTATCCCGAAACAAAAAAAAAAAAAAAAAAAAAAAAAAAGGATATAAATTAATTGCATTTCGGTAGTTTTATTCTCAACTAGGAATGAATAGGAATAGCAAGCTTAGTATTGTTCTGTCTATTTTCACAAACCAAATTTATACCTAAATTGAGCACAAATGGCCTAGATATAGGTGCACCGTAATATATATATGAAATATCGTTAAGAAATAAATCATAAAGGATTAAGAGCCGTGATCATAATTTTATACTTTCTCGGAAAAAAGGAATGTTTTATAGCAAGATTTATCAGTATAAACTCTAAACTCTTGTGATTAAACAGATCTTACGCTGAGTTTTGCAATGTTGCATTGTAGACGGAAAAGAGAAATATACCAGATGCCCGTGCGTAGATTAGTTTCCTTGGAGACTGGATTTCTTCACAACTGCTACGCCCTTGCCAAACTTCCCCTATTTCGGCAAGAGTCATCAATCATTCATGAAATCTCACAGCCCATGAAAACACAACTACTGGTCTTCGTTGGACGGGGGTAATCTAGTTCAGGTTTATGATGAAGATGTATTTTATAGGGCGGCGCAAATACTGTCTACCAATTTAGGTTGACATTCCTGTTGAACATGCGATACTCACGCGCATCTGATATGATTATGTAGACACAATATATGCTAACCAGTATCCCATGGATCTTTGGTCAGTGCAGCTGAGGATTGAGCTTACATACATATTTGAATGAACGGGTTTCTCATAAAGTTTGGGTGATGAAACGTCGACATTGCGTCATCGTGTCGACCTCATAAGGGGGGTTTCTCTGATTTGGGACAGAGGAAACGTGCTTAAATTAAGACTCGCACATTGCACACTTGCAACTCATACATGGTTGGCTTACAAACCAACAAGACGCTATAGCCTGTTCAGATAGACGGAAAAGTTCAACTCCTCATTCGCGTTATTTGAGAAAAATATTCCCGACGGTTCCGCCATTTGTAGATTCCCATTTCAATGGGACAATACGTTAAAAACTGATAATGTCTCGTTTAAGACAGTGGAAGGCTTTGAGAGGTGAGATGGTGTTCAATATTTATAAGTACTTAGGCAAAGCTAAAACCTCCTGTAAATAAGGTTATAATAGAGAGAATTCTTACCGCCAATTTTATGCACCGGTAATATAGTCCACCACCGTTTTGCTCCAACTATTTGATCAGGTAACTTGATATTTTAAATTGTTTTCAGCCTTAGCTTTGGCTTTGTACAGATAAACATTAAACACTATGTCCCTTGCCTGACCTCTCAAAGCCTGCTCTTGTCCTAAAGTACATATAGTTAGTTTTTATTGTCGAATCGACGTGTCGGGAATATTCCCTTCAGAATTTCGAGCATTCGGAATTGAAATTTTCCATCTAATTGAGGGGCCTATAGGACCAAATAAAATTGACCAGCATCCTCCTTTACTCATTGATTGTTAGTTTAGGCTTTTGACCACTGCCACACTTTCATTCAGACCTCTAAAACATAAAGTCTTCATTCTATGTTTTTTCTGGTCATTACCTGTAAAAAAAAAAAAAAAAAAAAAAAAAAAAAAGAAGAAGAATACAACCGTAAACCAATTTTTATGCATCATTCGAAAATGGTATCTTTGGTCTCCTTGTCAAGAAATGTTTCGCACTTCCAGGACAATGATCAACAGTACACAAAGCAGGGGCATATATAGGAAATAATTTCCGGGGGGGGGTTGGATAGGAGCACCGGGGGATTTGGGGGGTATGGAATACTAACAACTTAGAACTTGGAATAGTTAGCCTACTAAAACGCTATTACACCCCAAAACAATTATATTTTTTGAACTAAGTTATCTCATTTAATTTATTTTTGAGGTTTGTATGACAAAGTTTACTAGCTTTAGTGCACATGAAGTACTCAACATTAAAGTTTGTTTTATAGCGGTTTATATTTATTTTTTTAAGTTATCTTGTTCATATAATTACACTGGGCGAGATACTGACTTGTCCGTCTAGTAGCTAATTTATTTATTATTTATTATAGAGCTCGCATATGTAGCGACTCGCTCTTATCCAGATGTTCGAAGTAGATACCAGTAACAGTTAAACAAGTTAAAATATAAGTATTTGCAGTTATTCTTGTAAAAAAAAAGGTTAAAAAAGTTTAGAGCACCTAAAAAAAACAAAACCAAAATAAAATAAAAAAAAATAAATAAAAAAATAAACAATAAAATAAAAAGTGTAAAAATTTTACACTATTGAATTATTCCAAAATTTAGAAAGAGGTAATACGTGAATGTTTATTGCACATTTTAGGTTTTTAAAAAACTGTGTCTATTACGCAACTTCACGTTAAGTCATACATATTTTTATAGATTTCATAATGTGTATATTTTAAATGTAATAGTAAATGTTTGTATCTTTAAGGTAAGTGAGAATTGTGTTTATGTGTGGACTGTTTTCCGTCAAGAGTTCATTCAAGTCGCTTGGTAGATTTCATCCGTCGCGTTTTTTGCAGTCAGTTAGTATGTGTTTTATAGTCAAGTTTCTGTTGCAAATGTCACAAACTGGTCCGTCCTGTCTCGTCATTAATTGGCGATGTGTCAGTAATGTATGCCCGATACGCAATCGAGTAAGGACGACCTCGTCTCTTCTGCTCGATCGGTTGCTGGAGGGCCAAACACAAACTGTTTTCTTGATTTCTTTTAGTTTGTTGTTTGTCATGTTCGTCCATGTTTTTGCCATTCATTTTGTAAGTATGTTTTTATGTTAGTGTGTAAGTCTTGTAACGTCAATTCTTCCACGTCGACTGTACATGTTTCTGTGACTTGTTTTGCATATTTTCAGCTTCTGTGTTCCCTGAGATATCCATATGTCCGGGTATCCACAGAAGCACTACTTTTATGCTGTAAGTTTGTAAGTCGTGTATTTCTTGAAATATCTCTGTCACTAGTATGTTTGTCTCGTATGTGTTAATGAGGGAGAGTAGAGAACTTAGTGAATCTGAACATAACATGATTGTCTTATTTGGAACTATAGTTATATTTCTTAAATCCAAAAGTATTCTAGTAGCTAATAAACTTGCTCAATGGCATTGAGCCTTAATGAGCTCAATAATAGCATTCCCGTTCAATATATTATTACGATTTTTAAACGTTATAATTTTAATTTTTTTTAACCTCAATTAAATGCCGGTTATGATAATTGACGCATTTACGATTTGTTACATATGGTTTCCTAATGCTAGTTAAGCTAAGAAATTGATTTTCTTTTCATTTGATGGCTTGGTCGCCAATAATAACGGAATATATAATTTTTAAACCCAGCTTATGATCAGGGTTTTGGGGACAAGGAGCACTTAAACGCCAACAAATGGTTTTATTTATAATTATTTTTTTTGTTGTGTCGGGCTATTAACACCTTTATTTTTGAAAGTAGTAAGGCAAATAAGTTTTCATTAACGCCGAATTTAAAGGCTGAGATTGACCGTTGGACGAAAACGTTCAAAGACAGCTTGAAAAATATAGCACATTTTCTTCAAGTGATTATGATGCTACAATAGTCAGGTTCCTAACTTTTTTAAAAGATTCCAATAATACTTTGCCCGGACCGAAACACCCAGCAGTCAGATATTACCAATCTCGTAAAAAGGCAAGTAAAGTAGGAAAGGATAATGGTACAGGAGAGTCCTCGAATCCTCAGCGAGCTAACAAGGCTGCCAGGGCTAGAAGAACTGAGCAGTATCAATACGAGGTTGCCCAGTATGACTATTATAACAGGAGGAAGAGAGTGGTCAATAGTATCATGAATGCAGACAGTCCGAAGCACTGTTCAATCAAAGCACAAACTATCTATGACCACTTGCAATCAGTCCTTGGTCATAATAACGTCAAGACAAGGGAGTCATATGAAGAAAGTACGAAGAATCCAAATATAAATGCGGCTGATATCAAATCAATACACAGGGCTATAAAATCTACTTCCCTTGATTCTTCGGCAGGTCCTGATGGGGTTCTCATCAAAACAATAAAATGTCTTAATGTAGCCCATATTTTAAAAGATATTGCAGACATTTTATTAATCACTTCATATGTCCCAGAACCATTAAGGCAAGGTAGGACTATATTAATATACAAAGGAAAAGTGCCGTCAATGAGATGTCGTCATGGAGGCCGATAACGGTGTATTCGATAGGCAGACGCCTCATAGAAAAGGTGTTGGACTACGAATTAAGGAAACAAATAAATTTTCATTCTAGCCAACGAGGCTTTATAAAGGGGCTTCCAGGCTGTCATGTTAATACTCGTATTATCGAAGCCATCCTTCGTAAATCGAGAAGTAACAAAGAAGACAGCGTCTTAGCTTTTCTTGATGTTACAGGTGCCTTTGATAACATGGGTCATGATCACATCATGAAAACATTGGAGGCTAAAGGAATATCAGGCGATCTCACAGGTGCAATATCTGCGTTGTTATGTAACAAAAAGATAACAATAAGAGCCGGCTCAAGTCAAACGAATTCCATCGAAGTGAAGCGAGGAGTACCACAAGGCGGCCCTTTATCTCCAACCTTATTTATTCTGGCTAAAGACCATGTCTACAGAGAAGTATGTGACCACGAATTTGCAAGCCAACTAGGATATAGACTCATTGAAAACTACAGTCCTGTAATCCTAACTGGTTTTGCAGATGACCAAGTAGTTACTTCTCCAGATATAGATTCAGGAGTTCGAGTAATCAACGTCGCCACAAGAATATTTAAGGAAATTGGTCTGGAGATCAACCCAAACAAAAGCTCAGCTACTATTATCGATAAAGGAAATCTAGTGAAGGGAAAACTTGTCTTGGAAAATGGTGGGGAAATTAATTTGATTGATACTGTCAAATATCTAGGATGCAATTTCTCCACTGAATTGGTTGTTAACGAGAAGGCTTTGCATCAAGTAAATGAGAATTTGAATAAGCTAACTACATCAAATTTACTAAGATCTGACCAAAAACTGAACGTTATTAACCAGTATCTGTTCCCCTCACTAATTTATCCGCTCCAAACAGCACCTCTTATTAAAATGAGCCCATCATTTCTGGATGGAGTGGACACTATAATAAGGCGGAGTGTAAAAGCAATGTTGGGTCTGCCTGCCAATACTTGTAGCGCAATGTTATACGCACCACGACGATACCGAGGCCTGGGGTTGTTACGGTGTCTTTGGGAAGCACCGCTTCAACATTGGTCCATCGCACAGAAGCTGGATCGAGTGACTGACGAACATTTCCAGTCAACGTTCAGTTATTGCAAGGAATCCTCAGAATGTGCGCACAGGTTGAATATTAACATCACCGAGCTTGCTGAAGACCATAATATTAAAAACATAAGGCGCACACTCCGTCAAAAATCGTTTGAAGACTGGTCACAATCAAAATGGCAGGGAATTGGAGTCCAACATTTCAAAGACTGCCCAAAAGGTAACAAATTTATCTATGATAAATCAATATTATCCTGCTCGGAATGGACAAATGTTTTAAAATTAAATACCAATTATGCGCCACTACGAGGTGTCCCTGGTGTTTCTGGAGCATTAAATAGTGGACCCCTCTGTCGCCGATGCGGTAGAGAGACCGAAACCCCTGCACATGTGCTAGGAAAGTGTCCAAGAAACATGCTTCTTGTTACCAGACGGCATCATAACATAAAGCATAAGATCATCTCACTCCTCGAAGAAAAACAGTTCAATTGCCTTAAGGAAGTTTATGGTTTTGACAATGACGGCTCGCCGAGGTATGCCGATATTATTGCCTTCAAACAAAAATCAAAGACGGCTTGTATTATTGACCCGACAATAAGGTATGAAACGAATGATCCCCTGCAGGCAGAAGAAGTGAATAAAGAAAAAAGCCCGACTCGCAGGAACTGCATCATCTTAGCGTGGTTCCGTTCTTATCAATAGACTCATTTAAAATGATTAAAATAGAAGCTGTTATTGTGTTGGGTCCACATTTCTAAAAAGCATGAAGATTAGATAGTCGTCGAGGTGATAAGTAAAGATGGAATGGTTGGGATTCGGCTAAAGAAACCTCATAACGATTTTTGTTAAAAAATCTATATTTAGGACGTTTCAGCTACTCATTGGTAGCCTTCGTCAGCATTGAAAGTGCCGGGAGGCAGAGGAGGACCAAAGTTGACAGTTCCATCTTTACTTTCAAGAAAGGTCTTATTTACGATCTTACCTGGATAGGCCAACCCGCCCTAGGAAGGACCCCGCTAGGCAGTTGAAAAGCCTAAAATACCTTGGAAATCCATATCTCTAAGATTAAATTGTTTTTCTTATTTTTCTTAACCTGATTTATTATCAAATACATTATTCAACTATAAGCAGTTAAAAAATAACAAGGAATAAAAACAGACAAAAAGAACAGTTCGAATAAGCAAAATCAATTACTTTAAAGTTTTAAGCACTTATTTCTCCGATTGACTTCGTCTAATCAAAACGTTTATCAGAACCTTTTTTGTAGAGCATTTAGTAATTTTTCTAATGGTATTCTTCCGTTTACCAAGATTCTCAACCTTTTTCGAGATATTAAGGAAGGTATACAAAGTTACCAAAACTTTTTATCTCTCTTAATAAAATATTTTATTCTAACCCTTCCTTAACTCCAAACGTAACAGAAATTTCAACATATTAGTTTTAATGAAAGTAGAACATGCAGAAAATGTTTCAACTGAATCCCATGATTCTAAGTACCCAAACCAAAAACGGTATTCAAAAACTATTTATCCAATTTTCTCGAAAAGGGTTATAACTATCGCCTTGAAAATGGTTTCATTCGTTTTCCTAGCCCAAGAAGCCTATAAAACGAGTGCTTACAAGCTTATGAACTCAAAAACGTAAGCGTTACGATTTTTTTTGCGCGAATTTCGCCCCAAACGCCATCTTCCAGTGGACGGATTTTGCTGGTTAACGAACTTGACCTTTCAAATTGGACGCCGGATTTTTGTACCAAATTTCATCAAAATCGGACGATTTGAATAAATACGAAGTCGTTGTATTTTGATGATTATTTTGTTTTAAATAAAGAATTTCTTCTTCTTTGTAATAAATAAAAACAGAGAAAACGTCTCCCTTTTAGCACAATTAACCTATTATGGTTGTACTTATAAAAGAATTTCATCAAATCTTTATCCATTGCAATAATTTATACTATATATATGAGTGTGCGAGTCCGTTGACACCATAGCTGCCAAAGTTAATTATTTTCCGCCCCAAAAAAATGACATATAGAATTGCCATAACAAACGATTGAACAAGTTCCATAACCAGCAAAATCAGTCCAGAGAGGGGGTTACTCCAATAGAAGTATCGGATTTAGTAGGAAACTAAATTATTTTTGTATTTGAGTCAGCTGTTCATAACAAATATATTTGGAGGAAGTCAAGGAAAGATTGGGATTCAGCTAAGAGAAAACGTCAGATTTTCGGGAAATCTATAATTAGAGAAAAATGAAGACAATTAACAAGTTTTGAAATCATGAAAATAGGATTTAAAACATTTTTAATTCGAAAGGGGGTTTCGACTTGGGAAAATATAGATGGCAAGTTGAAGGGTAATTCGGAAAGGATGAAAGAAGGAAATTACTTGGTGTTTAAAGGAGTAGGTGAAAGATGTTTATGTTTTGTATCTTCCAAATAGGAAGCAAGGAGCCTTGCAAAAAAGAGATATGAGTGGTCAAGAGAGCTTATGGCCGTTCGTCCACTGAAACCGACAAGCTGCGAACTGCGAAGCAACGAATTCGGACGAACGGCGTTTGTCCGAATACGTGCGATTGCCTCTCGTCCATTGCCTCAGTGTTCGTCCGAATTCGCAGTAGACTTGATGGCTCTTCCGAAAGGGTTTTCCTATGTTGTTGATGAAGAATGTTTCGCTTTAATCGTCACCTTTGATTCATCGACGGCTCAGACGACATCGAAAAAGACGGGAAATTTTGGTGAATCATATTAACGCCAAAAGAAAGGTGTTTGGTGAATTTTCTCATTTGTGTAACGATTTTCGAATCGACGATGACCACCACTTTTCCTATTTTCGAATGTGAAAGGATACATTTCAAAACATCCTTGAAAATATTTATTCTTAAATAAAACAAATTCAGTAATTTTCGAGAGACGATTTCTCCACAAGAACGTCTGATGGTGGTATTTTGTTTCCCTTTGGTCCCACAGATATTTCCTTTCCTGGATAAGCGCAATTAATTTATCATAATCCATTTTAGCTCTGACTATTCGCACCTTTTCGCAACTATAAATCCCAGCAGGGTGGGATCGGTTCGCACCAGTTCTGACGAATTCGTCCGAATTCGGACGAACGATACGGGTCCATGGACGCGGTCCATGATGGAGCCTCGTGTTTGGATTGTTCGGGCGTATTCGTCCGAATTCATTTCGCAGCTTTTCGGTTCTAGTGGACGAGAGGCCTAAGGATCACTTTGGAGTAGATAGTTTTCAGAACACGTTGAATTATGCATTTCGTTACACATTTTTTTTTCGTTGAACGAAACAAGCTATCGAACGTAAGAAGTAAAAGTTGGTCTTGACCAGATAACTCTTTTATATTGATTATTCTATTAGTTTGAGCACATTTCTCAGCAATGTTGCGTGTACTAACCAAGTTGTTGTTGAATGTAGTGTTGATTAATGCAGCTTAGTAATGTTCCTACTGATTGCTATACTGCTGTGAAAAAGTTAGAATGAAATGTTGAGGATCGTCCTAAGTATATTGAATTTAGAGAAAAAACGTGGAGACTGAGTGGGACAGACAGCGTCATCTTAGTAGGGTGTTCCCATGTAATCCAAGCCAAATTTCTTTGATGTATTTATTTGATTTATTTATTCTATTACAAAACGGTTATCGACGCCGGTTTAATTTTGAGATATTTCTGTTTATTATGCATGTAATTTTTCATTAGGAAAAACAACGCAAGAATATTGTAAAGTCTCTTCATGATATCGCTTATGTGAATTTTAAAACGTTTTTCGATCCAAAGGTCTACTACAATTTCTGTTCAATTTGTATATGATATCTATATTCATAAGGTGAAATGTCATGTTTCACTTAAATTTCTTCGGATTTTCATTTAAAACACGGACAATTCCACTCATATTGTCGGCCTTACAACCCTTAATTGTGTAATAGATCAAGGAACCAACTGACCGATGAGAGATGGAGGCTGAAGAGAAGGGAAAGTGACGCAGCAGCCTTTGTAGGTCAGTGTGCTGTTCGCAGCATGTTAAAAATTGAGTAAGGAAAGTCGTGTTTCTGAATTAGTGTGTTTATCCTACTCCTCTGTGCCCCATTTCGTACTCTCTGGAAATATGTCAGCGCTTTTCTTCCCAAAACATAGGGATGAAACCCTCATATGACTTCGTCCCGAAGACGCATTCCAGAGATTTTTAACTAGAAATGTCATTATTTCGAAACTCTTCGGTCACGAAAATACACGTATTTCAATATTTATCGTGTTTGATCGCAGGTCACCAATTGGGATGGATTCACATTATCTTTATATCCAGTCACAGATCACATAAGAAAAGAATATGACCGCACTTACAATACAATACAATACAAAGGGACCTGGGCCCTAAGCCCTTGTTCACCGCGACCCTATTGGATCTATTGTGAATTGCGTCCCTGTCTTACTCCCTTTCTAGCTTGCAGCTCCTCACGTATAGCTTGAGCTCCTTGGGAGTAGCCTCGGCTATGTCCTTGGGCGTAGCAATTGCCTTCCCTATGTGCACTAGCCTATTGTAGGCCAAGGCCTCACATTCGCAGAGGACGTGCTGTGAGGTTTCCTCTTCTTCGAGGCACCAGCGACATGTAGGGTCCTCTATTAGCCCCATCGTGCACAGGTGTTTTCTTAGCGGACCATGTCCAGAGAGAAGTCCGACTATCCTTCTTAATTCTATTCTTGTTAGTTGAAGGAAATACCCTGCCCTATCTTTCGAGATCCGGACAAGTAGCTTTGCCTGCCTCATACCTGGCTTAGCCTGCCAATTCTTTTGAATTTCTTCTTGTTCCCAGGCATTTACTACCTTTTTGACAAAGCTTTTTGAGACACCAAAGAACGGCTCGGGACCATGAAGTATCTCCTCCGATCCCTTCCTTGCCAGCTCATCGGCCTTCTCATTGCCCTCAATGCCCTCATGTCCCGGCACCCACACAAGCGTAACCCTGTTACGCCTGCCCAGATCACTTAGGGCATTGTGACAATCGAGCACTAGTTTTGAGGAGACACTATGCGATGCCAGTGCCTTCAGTGCAGCTTGACTGTCACTATTTATTCGTATTCTTTGCCCTTTAACACCTTTTCTTAGATTTTCTCGGGCTGCAATCTCAATTGCATGAACTTCCGATTGGAAGACTGTAGCAAAGGATCCAAGAGCTATGGCTATTTCTGTTCTGGGACCATATACCCCTGCACCAGCCCTCTCATCCTTAAGAGATCCATCGGTGTACCAAACCAATGAGTCTCTTTGGAAACTATCTTGTCCTTCCTCCCAGCTCTGTCGACTAGGAATGACAACACTGAACTGCTTGTCAAAAACAAGTGTCCGTGTCATCTCATCCGACCGGGTGAGGCATAGATCGCTCTCTTTTAGTCTTTGCAGAATCCTGAGATGTCCCCTAGTCTCATCCTTGCTCACTTTGAGGGACTGGATTCTCAGTGCCCCAATCAGGGCCTCTCGCTTGATGCGGATAGCTAGCGGTGTTAATCCTATGATTGCTTCCATCGCTGCAGTAGGGCACGTCCTGATTGCCCCTGTGATTCCCAGGCATGCTAGCCTTTGGACTCTTTCTAGCCTGCTGGCTGCGGTCTTCTCCTCAGTTTTTGTCCACCAGACTAGTGCTGCGTATGTTACCATAGGCCTTACTACAGCAGTGTATAGCCAGAGGAGCATCCTCGGACTCATACCCCAGGTCTTTCCACAGAGCCTGTTACAGGCCCATAAAGAGACCTTTGCCTTCTCAATCTGTTTATTGAGGTGCAGATTCCAAGTGAGCCTTCTATCCAGTGTTATTCCCAGATACTTGATCTCATTTGTGACCAATACAGGAGACCCCTCCACCAGGATAGGTTCCATATTCAGGTTCCTTTTCCTAGAGAAAGGGACTACCTTGGTCTTTTCAGGATTAACCGTTAACCCAAGATTATGGCACCATCTCCTAATCATTCTTAGTGCCAGCTGCATACGTTCCTTTAGGACATGCGGAAATCTCCCTCTTACTATAACCACTATATCATCCGCATATCCTATTACCTCGTACCCAGCTTCAGAAAGAGTTCTAAGGAGGGAGTCCACCACCATTGTCCACAACAGGGGTGATAAAACACCTCCCTGGGGGCAACCTCTAGTTGCCCTTATTCTTGTGGAGACCCACCCCTTCCTTGCTCTAATTCGCCGGCTTCCCAGCATAGCCCTAACCCATCTTCTGAGGATGAGCTCAGCACCAAACTCCTTGGTAGCCTCCTCTATGGCTGCATATGAGGTATTGTCAAAAGCACCCTCTATATCCAGGAATGCACATAGCGCAATTTCCTTGTTTTGAAGTGAGTCTTCTATTCTGCCCACTAGATAATGCAGGGCAGTTTCTGTTGATTTGCCCTTTTGATACGCAAATTGCTGGGCATGCAGAGGATGCCTTCCTAAGAGGTCCTCCCTGATGTGCATGTCCACTACCTTCTCCATCGTTTTCAGCACGTTGGAAGAGAGACTTATAGGTCTATAGGACTTAGGTAAGTCCAGGGGCCTTGTTGGTCCCTTTGGTATAAAGATCACATCCGTGTCCCTCCAGAGACAGGGGATGTATCCATGTGCATAGCTTGCCTGAAACATGGCTGCTAGAGTGCCTGCAAGCTTTTCTTTCCCATGGATTAGCTGAGCAGGGATAATACCATCTCCTCCAGGAGCCTTGTACGGCTTGAAGGTTCCTATTGCCCACTTTACCTTTTCAATTGTAAAGATTTTCTTGGCTGCTTGAAGCATCCATTTGTTTGCATTTTCATGCCTCGGAGGCTCATCCATCTCCTCTGTTTCGTCTGAGCAGTCTGGGAAGTGGGTCACTAGTAGCTCCCTAACTGTCTCTTCCAGATTGCTCGTAATCGTCCCATCGGGTCTCTTTAGCAGTCCCATTTCATTTGTGTGCCTTTTGGCAAGCACTTTCTGTAGCCTAGCAGCCTCTGGTAGGCTACTAACATCCTTGCAGAAATCTCTCCAGGTCCTTCTCTTAGCCTGCCTGATTCCTTTGTTGTACTCCGTCAGGGACTGTTTATAGTCCCTCCAATTACCATTTTGTTTTGCTCGATTGAAAAGCCCTCTGGCCTTTTTCCTGAGCTTTTCCAATTCGCTGTTCCACCATGGTGGCTCCTTTTCTTGCCTTTTAACTCTTGGCGGGCAGCTAATTTCAAACGCCTCATGCATGGCGTTGTGGATTTTTACAGAGGTTCTTTCCAGTTCCTCTGTAGTACCCACTGCAAACTCCTCTCCTTCATACTCTTCTAGGAGTATGTTGTCGTAAAGGGTCCAATTTGTTAATTTTGGAATTCTCACCTGTTGTGGTGCCTCCATTCTTGCCCCGACCTCAAACCTTATTTGCCGATGGTCAGACATTGAGACCTCTTTGGAGACGTGCCAATTGAGTATCATTTTACTAGTGGACTGTTTTGTCAGTGTGAGATCCAATACCTCACTTCTATTTGCTGTAACAAAGGTGGGCTCAGAGCCTCGATTAGCTACATCAATATTGTTAGATATTAAGTAATCAAGGAGCGACTCACCTCTTGTGTTGTTATTGCTGCTTCCCCAGACCTTGTTGTGAGCGTTGGCATCGCAACCCATTATTAGGTCTAGGTTCCTGACCTTACAGTAATTGACCAGGCCATCAACTTCATTGGGAGGTACTTCCACAGCATCCCCAGGAAAATAGGCCGAGGCAATCAGCACCTCCCCTCTTCCTCTCGCTGTCGGCACCTCTATGACCACCGCAACCAGGTCCCTACTAATGAAGTCTGGAACAGAGTAAAAATTTACTCTTTTATTAATCAGCAGGGCTGCTCTTGGTCTGTCAACACTTGTACAATAGACTAGCTTACCTGCTTTGGATGAAAGGCCCATTATAGTCCCTTTGCCTGCCCAGGGTTCCTGAAGGATCCCTACGTCCAATTTATTGGAGATGAACCTTCTAGTCAGGACGCTGGTCGCTGCCCTTGCACGATGAAGGTTCACCTGCACGAACCTTAAGTTTTCACTCAAGGTCGTGGTATGGGGCTCCTTTTCCCTGAGCCCCTGGGTCTCCGCTTCTCGGTGCGCCACCCTAGCCTGTCATCCTCCCTTCTTCTTCCAGGTGAGTAGCGCCCTTCTCTTCGGGTCGGAGTGGAGTGACTTCTCCTACCCTGTCCGTTCTTTTCTTCTACCCTGTCCCTATGACTATGGGCAAGGGGGGGACGGCGAGATCTTTTCTTTCTCTCCTCTTCCTCCTCCTCCTTCCTTGAGGTGCTGGGTCTCATGTCAACCCTCTTGGCTGTAGCATCCTCAGCCCTCTTCTCCTCTCTACCTCTCCCTTCCGATACCTCAGGAGTCCGGGCTACTTGCTTTTCTTTTCCCTTTGCCTTATCCACCGTGGCTGCTCCTTCTTCTCTCTCATGCACCTTCTCAACCACAGGCACGGAACCTTCACCTCCCCCTGCCTCTTTTTTACGGCCTCCAATCACCCTATATTTAAGACTATGGAAGCCGTAATGCAGCATGTCTCTGCCTTCCTGAAGCTTGCGGGCTGTATCCTCGTCGATTCCCATAGCAAGCTGAGTGATTCTAGGCATCGAATCATCTCTGCTGTATACTCTCCAGGATTCTATCCTTAATTCCTTTGGGTTCTGAGCCCTTAGCAAATTAAGAAGCGCTTTGTCCTCTTTATTTGTTTTAGGGAGATACACAACTAAGGTACTCCTGCGAGGTAGGTCTTGCTCCTTCAGGACCTTTAATTTGGCCCCTTCCCACGGTGTTAGGAGTGGACCATTCACCAGGACCCAGTCAGCTGTCTCCTGGTTTGAGCATACAAGCTGTATCCAGCCGCCCTTCCATATTATATCATAGAACCGAACTTTAACCTCCCTGTCCGGTTCCTCACCTATTTTCAGTAGGAGAGCCTCCTTTATCAGCTCAAATTGCTCACCTTCAAGTTGAACTGTGGGGTGTTCCTGACAGCAAATGCCAATCCTCACCCCTTCAAGGGCTCTCCGGTACGAGAGAGCTGGAGCCATGTCCCTCTCCCGTTCCTTTCCCTCCTGTGACTGCTGTACAGATGAGCTCAGCTTAGCCCTTTTACTGCGCGCCACAGGAGTGGTCTCACTGGAGCGAGTCCTCTCACCCTCCTCCTCGGATCTGCTCCTCTTCTTCTTGGTCCCATGCGTTCCCATAGGGTCCCTACACATCCTGGTAGCCTCTTCCTTGCTATACCCATGTCTTCGGAGCCAGCGAAAGCGTCTCCTAGTAGCTCCACCAAGCTTAATTTTCTTATCGCTGGTGGTAGGGGGCATGGATTTCTCCTCCCCCTTGTCAGTGTGAGTATGCTCCTCCTCCTGTACAGGTGGTGGAATTTGCATAACTTCCGTTTCCAACTCCATGTTGGCATTCCCTTCTTCCTCTGAGGCAAGCCTCTCCAGAAGGTCGAGATTGAACTCGATCGATAGGGGCGTTAGAGCCTCCGTTGTAGTAATGTCCGAAGACAAAGATTCACTATTTACCTCTTCAATTATTCCCACGAGAAGCAAGGGATCTAAAGGTCACCTGCAGCAGAGCCCCGCATACTGCAGTAAGGCAGTTCTTGAAACTGGAGGTCGCCCGGTGTCCAGAGTCCGCATGGTAGGACTGAGTTCCCCTCAGCCATTCGTCCAACGGCCCATGCTGTTCCACCTTGGATTGGGGGATGTTTTCTGACCATCCATGTCATTTGCCTAGGGAAGGTGATCCTAGGTTGTTTACTGTAGATGTCCTTAGTTTTATTTGGTGTGGGGTGTGTGTAGTGTGCTGTATTTAGTGTACTGTGTGTGTGTCAGTATTTATGTTCCCCCAACCTGGAGGGCCAGTGGCTGACTGCGGTCAAGAGACCGGGCGATGGGACCGCCACCTCCCTACGCCTAATGACCGCACTTACCAAGCATCCATAGTGGAGTGGCTCATCAGCCGAAGTCCACCAGCTGATTCTAGGTGGCGGGATCGAAAGGCGTGAATTTCAAATATGGAGTATGGCGGGTTTATTTTAATACCGAACTCATAGGCGTATTCCAGAAGATGAAATAAATTCTGTCTTCCCACAATTCTTCTAATTTCTTTCTGCACAAGGCCTTTTAAGAAATATGTACCATCATCAGGTGCTAACAACAAAATAACATGCAATAGTTTTATGAAATAATTCTAAACTTAACAACACTAGTTTAACGTCAAAATTTTTCTTGGTTATTTTAACTTATTATTATATCAAAAACTTCGATTCAAATATATTCTGAAACGACAAGTCCACCGCAATATATGAGGGCTAACGAAATCTAAAACGTGAACAGAAAACACCCTCGAAAATGAACTGTTTGACTCCTTGACTTAGTCCTCATGAACGGTGGTTTTGGATCAGCCTTGAATATCTAGATGAGAAAGGAAGAGTAAATCGGGCATCATGTATTCTAAACATCGGCTGGGTTCTATCCTCGCGGTTGGCAAGAGCAGAATTCCTTCTCGCATCAAAGCTAATAAAACATCTTTCAAGTTTATTTGAATACTTTTTGAAATGTTATACCTAATATTAAAGATAATTAATTATTTCTTTTAAATCATTTAATTTTGTTTCAAATTTCCCAATTTTATGAGTTTATCAAGGTAACATTTTTTGATTCTTTTTAAAAACTGTGGCGATTAAACTGCAACAATATGAAAATGAGTAGGAACGACAAAGTAAAGTGCACAAACAGATTCTATGTTAAAATAAATAGTAATATTAATAAGTAATGGGTGTGAGATAATTTGTGAAGACGTTTCAGTAGCACACTCCCTATTTATATTTATTTAAAAAAAAAAAAAAAAAAAAAAAAAAAAAAAAAAAAAAAAAAAAAACTATTAAGGTACCTATGCTTGATTTGACCAAAAAGCGATTTTACATAATAAAAAAAAAGTTGGATTTGTATGGAATAGGAATATGTCTGCGACCTATTTGGTGACGTCTGAAATTGCTTTGTTCAGGTTTTGTGGGAAGTTTCTTAGTATGCAGTCTGTCCGTATGTGTTTAACAGTACATATCGTATTCCAGATTGTTCTGTCTTGTATTGTTATAAGATATGACAATATCAGTCGGGATTGGCAGAATGGTTTCCTCAGATGACACAAGAAGACATCAATCCTGTTACTTTGCTGCTTGAAGGCTAATCACGACATCGGCGTACGTATATAGGGGAAGGTGGTGCAGCCCCCAAATTTTGATTTAACCGGTAAAATCTGTCATAAAAACAAATTAAATAAGATCACTTAGTTTAGAAAAAATATTTTTTTGGGGGGATGTAATAGCGTTTTAGATGGCTATTAAGTAATATCCAGATTTCTTTGTATCGCCATTATTCTTTCCTCGGTCTCAGTCCGCAAGTGTTGGTAAGTCAAGCAGTCAATGTGCAGTTGCTCTTTTTTTTCCTGCAAGTTTCGCCTGTAATGCCGGCCATACACGTTCCCGTATACCGGTGAGGTTTACCTACACAGGTAACCTGCGCAGGTAAACCAGACCGTGTGTGCCAGCCCTTCCGGTATACCTGTGCAGGCGTAGCGACCTGTACAGGTATGCCGGAGAAGAATCAAAATTCAATTCTTTTTACCTGCGCAGGCGAGTAGGAGCGTGTGTGTGTCATCCGGTATACCTATATTTTTTACGTTTGCTTACTGTGTTAGTCATCATGTTTGTCCGAAAACGGAAACCGAATTCAGCAATGAGCAATGACGTCATCTAGTCGGCTTGCCATTTCTAGACTGTAGAAATTCTTCACCTGTCCGGTTTACCGGAGCGTGTGTGGGCTCTCGCCTGTTCCCGTATACCGGAGAGGTACACCTGGTCAGGTGTACCTCTCCGGTATACTGAAACATGTATGGCCGGCCTTAGTAGTAGGTCCAATATCTTCGTTAGTATCCTAAATCTATTCCCAAAGGATCTTGTGTAACTTTCTATGTTACTTTAACAGCTTGATAACATAAAAGTTATTCCTATTTTAATAGTAAGGATTGTTTAATATAATTTTGTTGTATGCATAAAAAAGACCTGAAGATGTACCATTGATTCCGCTTTGGCGTTGAATAAAATATTTATGCTGGAAAAGGTCCTCTCATTTGACCTAGCACTCAATCTCCATTATCACTCTAATTCTCAATTTCCCTGAATAAGGATAGAATTGTAGCCTTATTTAGCTGCGAATTAAACTAATGAATCCAACAACCTTCGAAGGTAATTGCAAGGAATGATATGGAAATTTTGCACTCGCAATGAATCAATTGATCTCCGTGATTTATTATCATACAGTGAAATGACAAAGTCGGCTTTGCTGCTCAAGGTTAAATAAAGGATCTGAATGGGCTGTGGGATATTATTGAACTAATCTTATTCTGTCTCTGGCAGACACAGAGTGGATAGCTTTTTAGCCATTCGCCGAGGAGATGCTTACTCAAAAATAGCCCAAGATGGGCTGACTTTTTCGGGATGGGCTCGATGAATAAATTTTGTTTTACCATGTATGTTTAGGTAATAGGGCGGAATTTTTGGTTATTTGTAATAGAGCTTTCCGTGAAGAAGTCGAAGATGCCGAGGGAGTAATTTCGCTCCTGTTTTCAGTACACAATGGCGCCTCAATCTCACTGTTCTTCAAAATTTCACGAGAGTACGTGTTCGACTTTGTTACAAAGTTTTAAGTACACTTATTCCAAGCTTTCCTAATAACACAAGAGATAAGCAGCTATGGAAACGCGCTAAGACGAGAGCCAATTGTGGATAAGTTTGTAAAGGATAGATTCATCTCATGTATTAAAAACCACTCGCGAATGTTGAATATCAACAAGGTTTAATCATGACTTATGGCTCGAACAACACAACAAAAAATGATGGACTCGGTTTGAGAGTTTGTGCCGCATTGTGCTAACTCCCTGGACATTGCTGCAAGAGATTTCCACTTATTTTGTGCTCGACAATTTCTTCTTGCTAGGGGAAAAAATTAAATACTAAAGAGAATGTACTAAATAAACTTGGTTTTCATCAAAACTAGAGTCTTTCTACAGCAATGAAATTTAAAAACTACTTGTTTAGGATAAACAGTAGATAGTGAAGGAAAATATATCATTTATTAAAATGTTAAATTGTGTTTTATCTGTGGAAGAACCTTTTGATCGACTCGTTAATTTTGAAGGTTATCTATCCACCACGGCCCAAAACAATGGCCCATTTAACCTCTATGTTGAGACGTTACTAAAATGCAACAGGTAGAAACAAAGGGTTATTCTCTCGTGCGTTTTCTAAGCATTGCTGTCACGGTGTCTGCTTCTTCACTGCCCGACTCATTGTCAGGAACGTTCACACTCTAATTATTCTCTGCACTGCAATCCGTCGGGGTAATACTCCTTGAGGGGGCTACACTCTACAGAACAATACTCTTCAGAACAATCCTACCTCTGATTCACAATTAAATGGTGGAGCGTTCGGAGTTCATAGTGTATAGTTCCTAATTTTGTATTAGTGCTTATTTCATATTTTATTAGTTTAGTTTAGATAGGGCTAACCAATAATTATAAATAATATAAGTTTCTTTATGAAGCTTTCCAAATAACACTAGGGATAAAAACAGAACCGTACTAAGATGACGCAGTTCCTGCGAGTCGGACTTTTTTTTTTCATGTATTGAAGTTGCTGTCCTATACATTTCATGGCCTTATTCGGCGTTACTTATGCACAGCCTAAAACAAATGGGTCAATCAGAGAGGCTTCTGATGAGATAGGCTTCTTGTAAACATTTTACGAAAAGCGACGTTTCCATTATTCTTTCCTCCGGAGAGTTAATCTAGCGAGTAACTGAACATTAACAATGAGATCCACCTACTATCTCTTGTGAAACTGTTACATTTCTTCGTTATAAGCACACATTTCATTGGTTGTTACTATATTCAAAACAGAACTAAAAATTTGGGATTATACATCTCTCGATCCAATGAGTAAAATATGGCTTTTTTAAACTTGCTGTTTTCAGAGGTTTCTTAATACAAAATCTCTTTATCCTCCAAAATAATTATCCTATCGAATTGGAAGTGGATTTATGTGACTCGGCGCAAAATATTACTCTGAAAATGATATAGAAATTAGAAATATTCAAATACGTACAGGGCCTCCATAAAATCCAGCGTTAGGCGCCAACTTTGCGGTGTGAGCTAACCATCTTGCCGGGTATTGTTCTTAGTTAAGCAGCTCCTACATGACGGACGTTTTTGTTCATTTGTTCCCTTTTCGTTTAATATCCCAACATGTTGAAACAATTAGAAATGGAGCCTCGATAATATCCTCTTTTATATGCTTGTGAAAACGGGATTCGTAATGGTCAACATTTCTTCATGCTTATCATAAAATCTTTACGTTCCGTTCGCTTATCATCCTAGAGGAAAAGCATAAATTCAGCATCCCCTACTCACACTAGAAGGATACTCCTACGATACGGTTGTTGCAGCCCAGCCAACCTTGCATAGATAAATACAAACCTGACTGATTCATCCTCAGAACAAGTTAGTACGGCGCATTGCCACAGTCTTTAGTAAGATAAACATCTTTATAATGATTGTAACGTAAGTCTGCTTATGAATAAAACAAACAAATTTATGATGGACGGACCATTTTCTTTTTTGCGAGTTTCCTTGTTCCGTCTATTAGCAGAAACATCGGTTTAAACGTCGACCCAAGGACGGAATAGGAAGATGCTGAACGCGTTGCAAAACCCACCGGTTACGAAAATACCAGTTGTACAAATTTTTATATATATTTGTCTGTATGCACTCTAGCAGTGTCAATATTGATAAAATTTATTGCAAAAATAGTTTACCTCAATCATAAGCTCAATTTCGTTAACCTGCACAAGCCGCCTAGTAGAACAATATTTTTCACGAGAAAACATCGTAGAGCTTACTGGTTGGTGTTTATAGGCTTCCTACTACTCTTTTTAAGTTTTTTAGCATAAATATGCTTTAGCGATGACTAAACTGATAAAATAAATAAAAAGATGATAAACGTTATAAAAAAGTGTCCGCTGACTTTCACGTATGCGCGGTGGCCATGTACGAACATAGCCACCGCGCACGCGCCTATGTGATTACATAGGTTGGTCGGGTGGACCTAAAGCATATTTATGTTCCCAAATTTGAGCAGCAGGCTCTAAACGAAATTAAATTTTTTACTTGTTGAATCAAGTGTTCGAGGGAATATCGTTAACCGTTGTGAACAAAAGTGGAAAAAATAGAATTTATGGTTCGGGTACTCCCAAAAAGGGGATAAATATATATTGGATAAATATTTCCAGTGATGATTGGAAAGAATAAAGTGAAATCATTATGATAATTTGGGAAGTTACTAAAACCACCATGTGATTGGAGAAAACGTTTTATTCACTTCAAAATTGTCCCCTTTCACGTTTATTTAAACATCACGGTACATACTATACTACCATTGACTATTTACTAAATATTAAACCAACCAATTACCACTAAAGTTAGTAATTAACGTCGTGATCAATAACCGCTGTTGCCCATTTGGAACATACGCTGTAGCAGAAGCTTATAAGAATCCATTCCCGCCAAAAAACGATTACTTTCCTGACCACATTCCCCCCCCCCTAATCAATTTCCAATGAACACACTTTTGCGTCATGAGGACGCAAAATATGGAGACCTCTATCCATATGACGTTTCCCTATTTGTTTGTAATCATAACTAAAAATATATACATATATAAAATTATTTAGTCGACGTCATAAGCGGAGAAGTTAAGAAGGAGTTGGAAGTGGATTCAATTGTTAAATCAATGACACAATTACAAATGAACTGACTCAGTGAAACCAATGCCGGTGAACTGTGAATTATAGAACTTGTACTGGGGGTCAATCATTCAGGACCAGTGACCTCTTCTGTCGTCTATTCGTTCGCCAGATCTCTTTTGTTGATTTTAACCACGTCATAACAAAAAAGTTAAAGGAACTGCGTCATCTTAGCGCAGTTCCGTTCATAGCCCTAGGATTTGGAATGCCTGGAATAAAGATAGTTAATATTTTGTGAAAAGTAAAAATACCCACCACATTTAAATCTTCGAGAACAGTTCGATTTTAGGAATGGTCGCCTTCCACTATTTCCTAGCCGGTTTCGAGACATTTAGGAGATCCCAAAACGCTTCATGTAAGTTAATCAATTATTTTTAGCATAAATATGCTTTAGCGTTAAACTGGAAAAAAACGTTACCAAAAAGTGTTAGCAAAAGTGTCCGCTGGCTTTTGCACATGCGCAGTGTCGTTAACGAATGCGCAGTGGCCATGTACGAAAAGAAGACTGTAAGTGTCACAAAAAAGTGTCCGCTGGAGTTCGCGCATGCGTAGTGGCTTGACCATGTACGGAAAAGAAGAATGTATGTGTCATAAAAAAGTGTCCGCTTGCGTTCGCTCACGCGCAGTGGCGTTCGCGCCAGAAGATTGTATGTTATAGAGTAGATTACATAGGTTTGTCGGGTGGACCTAAGCGTTACAAAAAAGTGTCACAAATATTTGTCCGCTGGCGTTCGCGCATTCGCGGTGGCCATGTACGAAAAACAAGATTATATGTTATACAGTACATTACATAGGTTTGTCAGGTCGACCTAAAGCATATTTATGTTCCTGAATTTGAGGAGAAGGCTCTAAACGAAATCATTTTTTTTTAATATATATTTTCTAAAACGATTTTCAACTGAATATGTCGTTTATGAATACCAAAAGAAAACAGTAGTTATTATTTTCTTTTTCTACCTTTACTCCAAATGCAACTAAAACTTACATATATTAGTTTAGATGAATGTCAAACGTCTGGGGAAATTTACAACTGCGTCAACCGCTTCTTAATGCCCAAACCGGAAATAAGTCTGAAAAACAGGTTGTCGCGTGAACAATTTATAAAAACTGCACTTGCAAACATAATAACGCGAAAATGTAAGCATTCAATTTTTTTGTCGCGAATTTCGCGAAGATTCCTGAGTATGCTCCCCGTGCTTGAAGAGGTTTAATGACATTCAGGGACGTCAGCCAATGAGCTGTGATTATAACCCAACGCTAAATTGAGTGTAGGGAAGGAATTTTTTTCACTCAAAGATAAATAGGAATACTCTCCCAATTTCAAAAGTCTACTATTATCCCTGTACCTGATAAAATTTTGTTTTGCATAAAAATAATCTGATTAATTTAAATCAGGATTCTTTAATAATTGAAGCGAAATATATCATTAAACGGGTTAATTCTATGCATTTTTTTCATCTCTCTTTCTCTTTCTCTCTCTCTCTCTCTCTCTCTCTCTCTATATATATATATATATATATATATATATATATATATATATATATAAAAAATTGCACACATTATGTTGAATATATATATATATATATATATATATATATATATTCAACTTAATGTGTGCAATTTTTTTTGTAAAATAAATTGGCTACAACCGTACGTTAATAGTCCATTGCCCTTTTCTGGAATGTAATAAAGGTAAGGTGATCAATTCTTAGCCTAGAACACTTTTTATAGGATGTAAGAAATGAAATAAGAAACTTGTTTAATGGCAGACAAGGCTACCAACATTGATCATGACCTACTCAACATGTACTGGCAAAAAATAAGGGCAAGTTATTTGAAAAAAAAATCTTAAACCGGTGGTAATGTTTTCATATCATGTTGAGTAATATTTGATTGCTTTGCATCATTAGAAACATTACTCGCCTGTCTGAGTTATGTTGCCAGTTCCTCCTGTTACAAGTGCTGGTTGCTTACAATTTGGAGCGTAGAGGGAGCAAAGAGCATAACGATGAAATCAAACAGGTAAGCTTAAAGGGAAGTAAATAGAGCAAACCAGGCAAAAGAGAGAGCATA
Source organism: Gonocerus acuteangulatus (assembly GCA_946811695.1). Lineage (NCBI taxonomy): Eukaryota > Metazoa > Arthropoda > Insecta > Hemiptera > Coreidae > Gonocerus > Gonocerus acuteangulatus. The sequence continues at coordinate 63,787,203 of OX328127.1, read as the reverse complement.
GCAACGATTTCAACTCAATTGGCATAGGAAAGTTTTTCGCTATGCTCTTTGCTCTCTCTAAGCACCCACTCTGTAAGCACCCTTAACCAAAAAGGTGAAAGGGCTAAATTTCAAAGTATGTCAAGTTTCATATTATTTCAATAGTATGGGTACCTGCGGTTCAGCCTTAAAGTTAATGATATCTTCCGGCTGATTATAAATATTAAGCTATACCCTTGTATATAAAGCCTTATGTGACAACTATTCACGCTGTAATATGAAATACATGTTGTGTTGTGGATAGTGTTTTAGCACCTGCGCAAAGAGCTCTGTTGAAATTTTAGGCTAACAAGTTAATTTTTATAATTTTAAAGATTGGAAAATTAAGTCACTAAAAGTAAAAACCATCCTGTAATAATAATATAGGTATATTTGTATTTGAATATTGTTCTAACAGATATTTACGGGGAAAATATAAGAATTGCAGAATAGTAAAACAAACGTAAAATAAAATGAGATATAAATTATCGAACAACTGTTTGTTAGGTTCAGCCCTCAAGACGTTGCAATATCTCTTATGAAGATGGAGATAGTTAGCCGTTGCAGAGATACGAAGACAAGGTATAGTTGGGATTCGGCTAGGAGAAAAACGTCAGACTTTCAGGAAGAAATCTGTATTTGGACGTTTCGGCTGCACATTGGCAGCCTTCTTCAGCTAAAAAAATACAACTTGTAAGTAAAAAACAGGCAGAAATGAGCGTGGTATATACATCAAGACAATAAATTTTAACCAATCTTATTTTTAAACAATGAAAATACGGTAGTTGGAAAGTAAACAGCATGTAGAAAGTAGTAAGTAAGCAGTTCAACAAACTAATCAGTACAAAAAAGGAACATTTTTCACATAGTGAGAAAATACCTACTTATTCTGGACGTTTACTCAACTTCCACTCTTCCCATCCTTACCACATGAAAATCAATGTAGCTCGAAACCTTCTTCGCCGCGCCCTTTCTTTATCCCATGAGTCCTTCCACAATGAAAACTTGAAAAGAGCTACCGAAATATTAACACTAAACCAATTCCCCCCCAACCTCATAAACCGGCTTATAAAGCAAATAAAATCCCAATCCTAAGTATCTATACATTATAGATCCTGGTACGTATCTATACATTAATTTTTAAAAATTGTATTTACTTATAGAATAGATTGTATTTTCTCACTATGTGAAAAATGTTCCTTTTTTGTACTGATTAGTTTGTTGTACTGCTTACTTACTACTTTCTACATGCTGTTTACTTTCCAACTACCGTATTTTCATTGTTTAAAAATAAGATTGGTTAAAATTTATTGTCTTGATGTATATACCACGCTCATTTCTGCCTGTTTTTTACTTAAAAGTTGTATATTTATTTTTTTACTTATAAGTTGTATTTTTTTAGCTGAAGAAGGCTGCCAATGTGCAGCCGAAACGTCCAAATACAGATTTCTTCCTGAAAGTCTGACGTTTTTCTCCTAGCCGAATCCCAACTATACCTTGTCTTAATATCTCTAATGTTTTAGGGGATTAAGGAATGGTATGTTTATGTATTGTTGGTGTGTTCAACCGTAAAAAGTTATATTGTATTTCTGAAGTTAGAATACTCAGGAAAACGCCACAGAAATGCTTTAGGTGTTCTTCCTCCAGCCCATTGTTGGTACATAATTTGGTCATTTCTATTTTGTATCTTTGATGGCGGATGTTGAGGCAAAGGGTCTTCTTATTTGATAATCTTAATTGACTGTAATAGACAGTAAATTAATACATTTAAGTTTAAAAAAAAATAATAATCCGGTACTCTATGATGTGCTCTATTGTTTCAGCGTTTTACTGAATCTTTTCTCTGTTTAGGTATTTTAAATGAATTTTAATCTGACCACTGATTTTAAGCTTTTTAATGCACACAATATAATAACTTCAAAAATAAAGTAGCATATGTTTTAGCGCGGTTCCTCCCTCCCCCATAGGGAGGAACCCCGCTTATAGGGTTGATACAATGAAACAATCCGGAAGTGCCGACTAGAAAATTTCGCGTTTCAGAACCCCTAGAGACCGAAAATAACGGTGGTTCAAATTTGTATATATATATATATATATATATATATATATATGTATATATTTATTTATATATATATATATTTGTCTGTTCGCTCTCTAGATAGAAGACGAATGGTCCGATTTTGATGAAATTTGGTACAAAAATCCTTCGTCCAATTTGAAAGGTCAAGTTCGTTAACCAGCAAAATCCGCCTACTGGAAGATGGCGTTTGGGGCGAAATTCGCGCAAAAAAAATCGTAACTCTTACGTTTTTGAGTTCATAAGCTTCTAAGTACTCGTTTTATATGATTCCTGGGCTAGGAAAACGAATGAAACCATTTTCAAGGCGATAGCTTTAACCGTTTTCGAGAAAATTGGAAAAATATTTTTTGAATACCGTTTTTGGTTTGGGTACTTAGAATTATGGGATTCAGTTGAAACATTTTCTGCATGTTCAACTTTCATCAAAACTAATATGTTGAAATTTTAGTTACGTTTGGAGTTAAGGAAGGGTTAGAATAAAATATTTTATTAACAGACATAAAAAGTTTTAGTAACTGTGTATACTTTCCTTAATATCTCGAAAAAGGTTGAGAATCTTGGTAAACGGAAGAATACCATTAGAAAGCTTATTAAATGCTCTAAAAAAAGTTTCTAATGAAATGAAAGTTTTGATTAGGCGATGTCAATCGGAGAAATAAGAGCTTAAAACTTTAAAGTAATTGATTTCGCTTATTCGAACTGTTCTTTTGGTCTGTTTTTTATTCCTTGTTATTTTTTAATTGCTTATTGTTGGATAATGTATTTGAAAATAAAACAGGTTAAGAAAAATAAGAAAAACAATTTAATGTTAGAGTTATGGATTTCCAAGATATATAGCTTTTCAACTGCCTAGCGTCCTTCCTAGGGAGGGTTCTTTGTCTTTGATTTTGGTACTTAGAATTATGGGATACAGTTGAAACATTTTCTGCATGTTCGAGTTTCATCAACACTAATATGTTGAAATTTTTGTTACGTTTAGAGTAAAGGAAGGGTTAGAATAAAATATTTTATTAACAGACAAAAAAAGTTTTGGTAACTTTGTATAATTTCGTTAGTATCTCGAAAACCATTGACAATCTTGTGAAGCGGAAGATTACCATTCGGAAGCTTACTAAATGCTCTACAAAAAAGGTTCTGAAAAAAGTTTTAATTAGGCGATGTCAATCGGAGAAAAAAGTGCTTAAAGCTTTAAATTAATTGATTTCGTTTATTCCAATGGGTCGTTTTGTTTTTTTTATTTCTTGTTATTTTTTAATTGCTTTTAGTTGGATAATGTATTTGACAATAAAACTGGTTAAGTAAAATAACAAAAACAATTTATTGTTAGAAATATAGATTTCCAAGATTCCAAGACCTTGTCACTAGCGGGTCTGTTTCTAGTGTAGCGGACCCTTGCCAGCAATGCCAGTAGTAGACCTCCCAGTTAATTTATCGCCACCAAGATCTGCATCAGTGTAGCATTGAAGAATTCCCCTTCTATGGTTTTTCCTGTACAATATTCCAAGTTCAGAAGTCCCTTTTAAATAACGGAATATTCGTTTGACCCTGGCTATGTCACTCTCAAGGAAGGATTATCAAGCATTCTTGAAGCTATGTTGATGTTGGAATAAGCAATATCTGGTCTTGTACATACCATCAAATACATAAGCGAGCCCACAGCTTCTCTATATCGAAAATTAGTTGTCTTGATATTTCTGTGCTCCTTTTCGTTATCTATGTCATCCTTTAAAATTGGAGTGGTAACAGGTCGACACTCATCCATCTGGAATGTTTTAAGAAGCCTCCTAATGTAAGAAGATTGGCATATTTTGATACCTTCGTTGCTCCTGTTAATCTCCAATCCAAGATAGAAATCAGCTAGTTTAGTCTTCATGTTGAACTCCTGTTTTAATTTGTCTAAGAGCTCCATTGCTTCTCTTTCATCAGAAGCAGCAATTAATCCATCGTGAACATACACACATAACAAAGTCTTTTTACCATTTACATCTTTGATAAATAGGCAAGGATCTGCTGAGCTAATTTGAAAACCAATGCTAACTAGGAAGTTCTTTATTTTCTCATTCCAGCAACGAGGAGCCTGTTTGAGTCCGTATAGGCTTTTATGTAATCTGCAAACCTTTCCTGAGTTGTCATTGAAGCCTTCTGGTTGTTGAATATAGATCTCCTCCTTGAGTTCTCCATTTAAAAATGCAGTTGATACATCAAACTGATGAAGACTCATATCTTCATTAGCAGCAATACTGATTACTGTTCTGACAGTGGTTTGACGAGCAACTGGACTGAACGTTTCTCCAAAATCTTGACATTTCTTTTGTGCAAATCCTTTTACTACTAATCTAGCTTTATGTGTTTCTAAATTTCCATCAGGGTTGTATTTTTTGCTGAAACCTCATTTTGAAGGAATAGCCCTTTTATTTTGAGGCAAATTACAGATAGTCCACGTTTTGTTCTCTTTTAGAGAAATCATTTTTTCTACCATGGCTTTTCGCCATTCCTCCGCTTCCTCAGTGTTCATCGCATTGTGCAAGTCAAACGGCAAAACTTCACTCCCTTCAACGAGGTTGACATAATCATTCATAGCTTTAGGTTTATTGAGTTTATCCTGTGCCCTCAGATTAACACCTCTTTTCCACACTACATCTTCTACTCCTAGGTCTTCATTTTCTTCTTCTTGAGATTCCTCTTGATCTTCCTCAAATTCTTCTGGATTCTCTTCTTCTTCCAAAGGTATTTCTTGAGATTCTCCTTCATTTTCCTTATGTTCTTCTGGATTTTCTTCATAATATAAGCCAATACCTTTTCCTTCAATTGGATAAAATGAAGATTCTTCACATATCGGTGCTTTGAGTGACTCCTGGAATATGACGTCTCTAGATCTAATTAGCTTATTGTTTGAGAAGACTCTGTATCCATTGTCCCCAGCATATCCAACGAGTACTCCTTGAGTTGCCTTTTTATCAAATTTTCTTCTATTTTCTTTAGGAATATGGACCCTACATTTGGATCCTATAATACGAAGATTTTTGATTTCCGGTTTATACCCATTCAATATTCAAATGGAGATTTTTCTTTTTCTGATGATGGACCCGTACGATTTAATATATAGGCAGAAGCATTAATCAATTCTGCCCATAGCTCCTTAGGTAAAGATTCTTCTCCTGAGTGCATGAGGGCTCTCGCAGTTTCTATAATGGTGCGGTTTTCTCTCTCAGCGCATCCATTTTGTTGTGGTGTGTATGGCATAGTGTATCTGATTTCAATGTCTTTTGATTTGAGTAAGTTTTCTACTCTTTCATTTTTAAACTCTCCGCCATTGTCACATTGGATATACTTTATTTTATGACCTAACTGGATTGCTTCTGCTAAAAATTCCTTCAATTTTTGAAAGACTTCATCCTTAGTTCTATTAAAATACACTTTTATAAATTTTGAAAAGTCATCCTTAAATATCAAAAAAATATTTAAACCCACTTTTCGAAGGCATAAAAGGAGCACATACATCAGTGCTTATAACCTGGCTAGTCTTCTCAGCTCTTTTCCGGCGTTCAAACTTGAGTCTATGAGCCTTTCCCTTTATGCAGCCCTTACAGAGTTCACCATCAAGACTTAAGTCTAAATTAAGTTCCCTTTTAATTACTTCCTTTACATGCCGTTTATTTTGATGGCCCACCCTTTCATGATATAGCTGTAATAAATTCTGGTCTTTGATATAAGCAGATACATTGTTATTTTCTGATTTACAGCTCTCTGTTGTGGGTAATAACCTATGGCTCGTTTATAGAGACCACCTCCAATTTGGCGATTCCCTGACACAAGAGCTTCTCTACCTTCAAATAATTTACCAGAGTTGAACCTTCGCTTGAATTATTTTGAGCAAATTTCGCTTTAGCAGGCTTAGGTGGTTTGCCATCAGCAAGCCAATACCGACATCTTTGAACTGTGTGACCCTTTTTATCACAGTAGTGGCAAATTACTGAGGTTTTCTGAAAATTAATATTTTTATTCCTAACACGCTTATGAAATTGAGATGTGGTCCCCTTAGCAACCAAAACTTCTTCTGAACAACTATCACCCAGGTTGCTCTCAAAAATACATAATTTTTGAATAAGGTTGATTAAACTCCTGTTCTCTTCATTAATGAGTCTTCATCCAGCAGTAAAGGATTTGAATTTATCAGGAAGGGATTTTAAAATTTTACATATTAGTAAAATATCTTTATTACCAGCAGGTTGCTTATCAATTTCCTCTCGCAACTGCTTCCATGCATTAGAAATTCTAGTAGTAAATGCAACAACATCATCTTCTGGCATCCACTTACTTTCAAAAAATTTATTATATAAATCAAAAATTCTGTCTTCTGAGAATGTATTAAAAATTTGAAAAAGTCCCAACCACATATCTCTACTAGACTCATGGCGTCTCACCTTTTCAAACATCTCCTCTATCATGTTATTAGACATAACCAGCAATGCTTGATTGTCAATTGTGTTAAATTTAGCTGAATCTTTATCATAAGCATTCACAGCTTCTTTATCAGTTCTATTAGCAGGTTCTCAAGGACACTTGTAATTTCCATCTATTATTTCTGTTGCCCATCTATTATTTTTTATCCCATTCTTATTTTCGCCTTCCAGTTTTCCCAGTTGCTCTTTCCTTCTAATAGAGCAATCTGAGGAATAATAATCGATTTGGACTCCATATTTTTTTTAAAAAGAAAAAACGTACCTCAGAGCATTCACTTTCTTCGAATGATCCTTATAACTTCATGCTGGACCCATAACCTGTTTAGCTATTTTAAATTAATTTAAATCTGATCACTGATTTTAAGCTTTTAAATGCACAACATCAAAAATAAAGTAGCATATGTTTTTTTTAGTAGCTTGGTTCCCAGGTGAAAGTCAGATTACATAATAATTATTTTACAATAAATTATGTTGATACTTAAACATTCTCATTTAAATAGGCGTTGTTGTCACACTAATGAATAAGTAAGAACGTCAACCGAACTTGGCCAACCTTGACATCTATCTATTCCTAGGACTTTCTGAAAGTCTCTACCTGTTGATGTTTAGTATTCCTACCACTTGCCATTTGACATCTATTAATTCTTTGCTCATTTGATGACATTTAAATTGCCAACCACTGACGAATTATCTACTCATTTAGTAAAAAAGAAAAGAAAAGAAAAACCTTGCAAAGTATGAAGAGCTTCCTGATTATTTAGAGAGATGAAGTTGTTTTAAGAATTGGTTACTGGTTCCTTTCTCAGCCAAATCTTTTTTAAGATATGGCGAAGACCAATTCCCAATGAGCTTAACAAATAATTAACCTTTTGGCTACATTTGACGCTGAGACTCGTCATATACTTGTTTTACCTAAGTTACGTAGTTTACCCTAATGATTTGTTTCTACTTGTAAACAGGTTATTGATAAAAAATAATAAGTATTAGTAAACGCCGCTAGAACACGTGATGATAGAATGGATTCTATTTACTAAGTGACCATTAAGCTCTCCTACTACACAGTTGTCCCTTGTGACATCGTGTTATCAGTTTAACAAGTGTTTAGTGACAAGTTAATTACTGGACGGACCGTAATGAACGCCCTATAGATAATAGCTGATTAAGAACAGCTGATTTGATGATCAGCTGATTAATAAATTTCTCTATGATCTTGAGCGATAGCCTTAGTCTTAATATGGTTGACGAGTTGACCACATGTATGTACAAATAATTGTATCTACTATATATTTGTCAAATACCACTCACTCACTCGATGACTTATCATCGCCCAGCCCAAACCACTTGACAGAAAAATTTGAAATTTTGAATGGACACTCCCTATATAACGTAGACAATCGCTAAGAAAGGACTTTTTGATATTCGAATTTTTAAGTATTTTTTGGCAGCATGCGTTGCTAGGACGATAACAGAACAGCTGTTATTGTACTGTATCTATTTCATAGTATTATTTTGAATTGCGGTTAATTTCAACTACCCAGACCTTAAATTTCTAGAAATGGACTGTGATTTTTAGCGCGGTTCCTCCCTCCCCCATAGGGAGGAACCCCGCTTATAAGGTTGATACAATGAAACGATCCGGAAGTGCCGACTAGAAAATTTTGCGTTTCAGAACCCCTAGAAACCGAAAATAACGGTGGTTCAAATTTGTATATATATATATATGTATATATTTATTTATATATATATATATATATATATATATTTGTCTGTTCGCTCTCTAAATAGAAGACGAATGGTCCGATTTTGATGAAATTTGGTACAAAAATCTGTCGTCCAATTTGAAAGGTCAAGTTCGTTAACCAGCAAAATCCGCCCACTGGAAGATGGCGTTTGGGGCGAAATTCGCGCAGAAAAAATCGTAACGCTTACGTTTTTGAGTTCATAAGCTTGTAAGTACTCGTTTTATAGGCTTCTTGGGCTAGGAAAACGAATGAAACCATTTTCAAGGCGATAGCTTTAACCGTTGTTGAGAAAATTGGAAAAATAGTTTTTGAATACCGTTTTTGGTTTGGGTACTTAGAATAACGGGATTCAGTTGAAACATTATCTGCATGTTCTACTTTCATTAAAACTAGTATGTTGAAAGTTATGTTACGTTTGGAGTTAAGGAAGGGTTAGAATAAAATATTTTATGAACAGACATGAAAAGTTTTGGAAACTTCGTATACTTTCATTAATATCTCGAACACGGTTGGGAAATCGTGGTAAGTGGATTGAAACTATTTGAAAGATTACTAAATTCTCTACAAAAATGATTCTAAAACTATTTTTGATTAGGTTATGTCAATCGGAGAAATAAGTGCTTAAAACTTCAAATATGTCTGTTTTGTTCTTATGAACGGGTTTTTGTCGTGCTTTTTGTCTCTTTCCCTTGGTTTTTTATTGCTTTTTATTTTTGTAATTTCTTATGTTGTATTTGTAAGGAAAATGTATGTGTGTGTAAAACAGGATAGGTAAAATGAGACCAATTTTCTGTTGTCAGAAATAATAAAAAGTTTTGGGAACTTCGTATAATTTCTTAATATCTCGAAAACGGTTGAAAATCTTGGGAAGCGAAAGGTTACCATTCGAAAGCTTACTAAATGGTCTACAAGAATGGTTTTAAAGAAAGTTTTGAATAAGCGATGTCAATCGGAGAAATAAGTGCTTAAAACTTTTAAGTAATTGATTTCGCTTATTCGAACTTTTCTTTTTGTCTGTTTTATTCCTTGTTATTTTTAAATTGCTTATAGTCAGATAATGTATTTGACAATAAAACAGATTAAGTAAAATAAGAAGATCAATTTATTGTTAGAAATGTAGCGTTTAAAGAGAGAGATCCCAAGGCTTTCCAAATGCCTCTGAGCGGAGGCCTTTCTGCCCGACTTATGGGAGAGCTGACCCATACAGGTATGATTGTAAATCAACAAAGACCTTTCAAGACTGGTTTGTTTGAGATTTCATTTGGATAGCTGTTTCGCTATTGATCTAAACAAAGTAATAACTTTTTCTATTCTATGCCTTCATAAACACTAGAGATAAGAACGGAACCGCGCTAAGATGACGCAGTTCCTGCGAATCGGACTTTTCCCTCATAGAGTTTACGCTTTACCTGGAGATGGTCCATCCGAGGAAATAATATCCCGAACCCTTGCACAGCCTCCTCGCCCATCAGCATCCCCAATCGGAACACTTCTTGATAATGCTCCCAAATATAATGTGTGTTTCCAAATGACATCTTGGAAACATAAATTTTTAAATTTTAGCGTCCATTTATTATTGACAACGAATTTCTACCGTTGCGGGTTAAACTTCTATTGCTGGTAACCTATAGATAACGGGGTATCTTTAGGTTATCTCTTTGTTGATACTGGTCCGGGCGCCCCCGTGTTGCTTTAATTTTCCCCATAGAGTTTTCGCTATACCTGGTGATGGTCCATCCGAGGTAATAATGGGTGGAGTGAATAAAAGCTACTAGAACTAAGCATTTTCCAAGCAATTGCTTAGTTCCGAGTGAATAAAAATGTTAGCTCCAACTAGGCCAATGGGGGTATGGAATCCTAATAATTTAGAACTTTGAATAGTTTTAGGCAAATAAAACGCTATTTCAACTAAAATGAAATGATTTTATTTAATTTATTTTTAAGGGTTTTAAGACACATTTTTACCATCAAATCAAAATTTTGGGGGGGGGGGGGGCTGCTGACCCCTCAGCCCCCCTTAACGAATTTTAACCTGTAGTGGTTAAACTCCTGTTACTGGTAATCTATAGATAACAGGTTATGTCTAGATTGTCTGTTTCTCGACGCTGGTCCGGAGCACCCTAGTATCAAGAAACATTATAGTTTGACTACTTACCATTAGATGTATAACATATAGTATGACGGGAACCGTGCAATAATATATTACACAAAATTAAAGAGTAGCGTTAATTTAAATGATACATTATTTAAAGCAATAAAAAAACTACTTATCTGCCGTAGCGAAGCACGGGTATTCAGCTAGTTTTATATAAAGAATACAAATTAAATTAATTTTAGTTAAGGATTTATAAATTGTGGCCAAGATAATTTTAGGGCAGTATTCAAAATAAAGTGGTATATGAATCAAAAGTAGTGCGACGTTTGTACTGACCCAAACCGAGAAAGTGAATAATAGTTTTTTTCATTAACATATCAATATATCCAATATTGCTAAGGATTATAATTGCCTCATGATTTTTTTTTTCAGAAAGAGAGATCATTTTGATCTTTACCTCAAACCAAAAACGCATTTATTTATTCACTCCTCTTTTACATGAAATTTCGGCCATTTAGCCATTTTTACACTTAAAAACTTCAGTCCTGTTTTACAATCCGTGATTTAGGCATTTAATGTCAAACAATTTAATGTTAAAGTTCATTTCTTTACAGGCAAGAATCCAGACCAAGTTGAAGACTTTCCTCCATTACTTTACTGTCTTTAAAAGTCTGGTTTGAGATAACTACCAGGATATAAAACCTAATTTACAGACTGTAAAAAAAGGCGGCAGGTGTTAAGTTGTTTTTTTTTTTAAGAGGAATGAATAAATAAATTAGTTTTTGATTTGAGGTGAAGGTAAAAAATATGTGGAGTTTTTAAGAATTGTAATTTTTACTTCTCTCTCAATATAATTTCAGACATGCACCTAAAACTACTTGAATTTGTTGCTCTATAATTTGTGTTTATAGAAGGCCCTTACATTGGCCTTCACCAATCCCAGAATCTAAGGTAGTTTATAGATACATTTATGATGGCAGTGTTTGAATACGTTTTGAAAAATCTACATTTTTCAAACAGGTGTTATTTATTAAATTACAATTAAATAATTGATATCCTTAAAATTATTGCAAAGACTAACGTTATCTAGGCATGATATTAAACAGATTTGTTTGTTTCAGGATTTTATAATACATTAAGAAAAAAGGATAAATATTCATCTCCACTGAGAAACAATATAGTAAGTGTTTAAAACAATATTTTTTATTCATTAAGAATGTTTTATACATTCATACCGGTTTTCATCACAAACATAATAATCAAACCGAACGCACACCATGATCACAGTTTATTAGTTTAATATTCTTTTTCCTAAAAAAACAAAACAAAAAACAGAACAATCTTTTTTTTATCGTTTGTTGCATAATGAAGGAAGGAATATCTCCAGAATAAATGGAATTTGGAAAAAAATGGAACCAATGTAAAACACCTAAAAAATTATTCACTAAAATATTGCGAAGATTAAATGTGTAATAATTTACATAGAATAATGGTGCTATTGAACTAGTGAAGCGTTCTGGAATACAAGAAGCTTATCTTGATATAATGATAAAAATTTGTTCTATTATTTTGTTCTTCTAATTAATTACCAATAGAAACAATATTTGTATAATATAACAGATTCAACGACCGCTTTCTAATTAGAAGAAGGAAATACTTTATTTAAGAACTCACTTAACTTAAATGTTAAACCTTTACAGGGTTACTGGTAAGTCGCCCTACATCCATCACAAGGTAATAGTTTAGGCCAAAACGAACAATTTTATCCCCATATTGCCTTTTTTTTTTTTTTTTTTTTTTTCTTTTTTTAAGAGCCACTGTTTGTTATGTTTTGGGTATTTTTATGTTTCTAGCATTTGAGCTGAAAGTTTTTATTGTGTTTGTATTTAAGAATTTCAGAATAAACTCTTAATTAAATAAAACTAAGTAATGAAAAGACAGGACAAGAAATAAAATTTCATGTAAGCCTTGAATGGTCAATTCATAGTTAAGCCAATACAGCCTTTTCTCTTCTGTTGGCTCGATAAATGCATGGCCACATTTTGATAGTTTGTTTTAAAGTCCGTAAGTGTTAGAAAATACATTTATTTGTAAATCTATTGATATTTGTTATTGGTCCTCTCTTTTTTTGTGCCTGTTCTGCATAGACTTTAGCTTGGGTTTCTGCAATGGAATATTCTGTGGCCAGGGGGGCAGGCTCCCTGGCCAGCCCTGGAATTCTGAAATTCTTAAATACAAACACAATAAAATCTTTCAGCTCAAATGCTAGAAATAAAAAAATACCGAAAACATAACAAACAGTGGGTCTTTAAAAAAAAAAAAAAAAAACCTAAAATATCTAATATCTAAAGGGGTTAGAGATCCGACAATTTGCGACAACCCAATCTTCCATAATCCAAGAGCAAAGTCTCGAATCTGAAAAAACGTGATTTTTCATATTCGATAGTTTGACAGGGTAGGGATGATATGTTTTTGTATAGAGCGTATGGTCTTTTGAATTTTTGGATTAAAGGGTGAGAAGTGTCTTGCTGTGCTCAAAGTGAGCTCAGTGAATCTGTGTGTGTGTGTGTGTGTAATACAAGCCAATAGGTAAGTCCGAAAAGTAAGAGGCCACGTTGAATAAAATATATAAATATAATAAAATAATATATATGTGTATAAAAAATCCCTGTGTGGAATTAGTGAGCAGCTGGTAAAGGAGGCTAGCGATCCGGAAACACGTCACACGCGTGATCTCCGTTGCGTAACATGTTGGAATGTTGTTCAAGTCCCTTGAAAGCTGCTAGGGAGCTCGCTGTTCCTTATCACAGCAACGTTTCGGCTTTACAGGGTCAGTTACAAACAGCTTCTTTATTCGCAGGGAAATCAATAATTACAAAATGTATGCGTAAAAGAGGTGGCTTTTACGCATAAATTTTGTATGGGTAATACAAAATTTAAGATAACAAAAAAAAAAAAATTGTCCATAGACATGAACCTCATGATGTTCGATATTGGAAAAAGTCAGACCCGCAGGAACTGCGTCATCGTAGCGCGTTTTCATAATCTTTTTATACAATTTTACGTTCTTGTTTTGCTGTAAATTCATTTTACTGTGATTTTTCCAGTTGCTGAAAAAGCAATTGGAAAAATAACAAGCATTAAAAACCTGAGGAAAACAGACGCAAAGAACGGTTAGAAGCAGCAACGACGTTTTAAGTAGTTATTTCTCCAATTGAGATCGTTCAACCGAACATTACGCCACGCTTTTGCGAGCCTTTTTGAGATATTTAAGAAATTATACGAAAATCCCAAAACTACTTATGTATATTACTATTTTTTTTCTAATACTTCCCTAACTCCTAACGTAACAAAAATTTTATTATCTTAGTTTAGATGAATGTCAGACCTCTGGGACCATTTTCAACTGGATCCATCCTTACCATCCATCCTTATTTAAAACGGAAAATTAGTTAGGAAAATTAGTTTTATCCACTTTTCTTACAAACATCGCCTTAAAATTTGTTTCATTCAATTCCCTACGTTAGAAAATCTATAAAACGTATACCTGGAAGCCTACAAACGCAAAACCGCATTTGTTACGATGTTTTTCGCGCGAATTAGCTGAATAGTATTCCGTTGAGTGGATTCTGCTTGTTAACGTACCCAACCTTTTAAATCACACAATGTATTTTTGTACCAAGTTTCATTAAAGTTTGCTTATTTTTGGGCCAGCTAGTATATCCAAGTAGTCCTGGCAGGAAGAAGTAGGAGAGCGGAACTACCGCTGGAGAAAGAAGCCGTTTCATCTAAAAATATGATTCCAAGTGACACCATCGTAACACCCGTATATAACAACCATCATATATATATATATATATATATATATATATATATATATATATATATATATATATATATACAGTGACTCCCAAACCGTTGCAATGATACCTCTTGCTTACAAAATTTGAATACCTCGCCGTTAGAAATTTGTATTGGGCAATGAAACAAATATTTCATAACAAAATAATAATTTTATTTAGGTGCAAAAATAAATTCTGAAAAACATTGCAAATTGAGCTGATTGCAGCACTTTTGTAACTGAATAAAAACTGTTATAAAACCTTATAATATAGTACTTTTTTATAGCTTACTTTGGCTTTAATTATGGTCTGAATTCTATTTAGTACACTTTTCACAAGATTGTTTTAAAATTATGACGGGATATCGTTCTATATCAATTAGGTTCGCTCGCATAATTCTTCAATCGATTATGATGAATTTTTGCACTTGGCCAAATTTTGTTTTTTTATGAAACGAAAAGTACTCAATAATATCTTTATTAGGAGATCGAGAGGCCAATCTAACAAGTTGATTGGATGATTTTCAAGCCATTCCTCTTATTTTTACAATATGCTTTGGATCATTAGCCTGTTGAAATATAATATCTTCATTTCGGAATTTAAAACTTAGGTGTTGAGATGACTGGAAAGTACTTAGATATTCCTCAGGGTTCATTTTCCTTACTATTCTTGCAATCCGTCGAACATTTCGGTCCTTTATGCACCCCAGACCATTTGACTGCCACCGCCAAATTTTCGAGTAGAGTGGAATTCCCTGTTAGTAATGGGAGACCCAGTTTTTTCTTCCAAAGCCAGCATAGTCACAAAAAGATTTATTTTTGTTTTTTTTTTCTGACCCAGGACACTTTCCCAGTCAGCAATTGTTCAATTTTCATGTTTACGATAAAATTCCAGTCGTAGTTGCCTGTGTTTTCTTAATGCAATGGCTTCTTGACCTTTACCCTTGTCTCACATCTCTGACTTATTAGTGCTCTTGGAATAGTTTCAGCTGTAATGTGAAGCCTCGTGTCTGTTTTAAGTCTATGTATTTAAGCCATGTACAGCAATGTCAACCTCGCCCATCCTAATCAGTCGAACCAGTAACTCGCTGCTTCTTTCTGAAATTTTTCTTGGTTGATCTCCAACATGTTTAGAACAATAAAGAGTCTTCTTTATAACATATCTACTTACTGTAAAAACATTCAAACTAACTCGAGCAGCAATTAGTCTCATCGAAAGGCTTCATCAAAAGATTAATACTTTGTTTATGTCGGAGAAAATTGAGTTCATCCTCATTTTTTAATTTATCTGGGTTAAACGTTGTTTTTTAATGTCCGTTTTGCTCGATAGTAAGTATTACAAATATTTAACTTGACACTCTACACCTTTAGCTTCACTGCACAACATCCACCACAAAACTGTTTCAATGACCCTACAACGGAAAGCATATCCCTGAGAAAGTTAACAATGACTAATCCCCTCAAGATCCTTCTAGAATTATACCTCCTAGTACCAACTAAATTATTTTGACCCTCAGGAGTAAATATTATACTGGTTCAATTTTTTTTCTGTAATATAACTTAACTTACATATCATTGCAACGGTTTTGTGAGTCACTGTATATATATGTATGTATGTATGTGTGTATTTGTTTGTTTGTTGCGCTCTAACGCTTACACTAAAATTGTAAAAATGTAAAATTCGTTAATCAGAAGAATCCGCCTGTCGAAACTCTAATTATTTTAGTGCCCTTGATTATAAAGAAAATTAGACTACTGCTTATCTGTACTCCATATAATAGAGTCCTAATAGAGGACATCAAAAGAATTCGTTGTACAAATGTTTACACCTTTTGCAATGCTATAAATGGCTCAATAGCTTTTCATAATATTTCGAAAGAACGCCATCACCTTGCGTCAGATAGTGCTGCCATTGTGCACGGTCAGACAATGGAGAATATTATATTTTTAAGTCGAGGCTGACCAAGGTAGACAAATTTATTGTAGAAATTTTATTTCTACTTGCACAATTGTAACAATGTATAATTTATCATACCTACTCTAATATGTTTTTTGGAAACAATTTTGAGGATTACATTGGCACACACACACAAAAAAAAAGTGGCCTGTACAATTGTTCAGTCACATCCAGGTACATGTAATTTTTACGCCGAATCTGAGGTTCGTTTGGCTTTTCGCCTTCAAAATTTCGAAAACCGCTAAAAATGACTACAGATCTAAAAAAAAAAACAACTGGAGATGATAATAAGATTTATGGATCTAGCAAGTTTTCATGTATACTGTATCGAAATCGAAAGTTTATTTGGCCTGTAAACCCCCCCCCACAATTCGAGTAAATTTTGAATAACCGATAAAAAAGATAAAAATTGATCTTATCAGGTTTTAAACACAAGTAGTTAAGTAGGTCAAGTCAAATGTAGAAAACATTTTTTTTGTGTTTGTGGCCATGTCACTGACATTTAATTTAACATTTTTTGTTGTTGTTGATTTTTTTGCCGAATTAGAGCATTACAATCGTTTCAGGCCTACTAGTTTGTCCCTGTGAAAGTTTGCCGAATTGTTTTTTTGTGCATATTAGGTAGAAGTGATATTATTTTTTGAGATTTAAGAGTTTCTTTCATTCTTCTTAAGTCGCTTATGATGTCGACCTCAAGCAGGAATTGCTAAATGGGAATTTCCTCGTTTGAGAACCTATAGGTTGTGAAAAAATCGGTTGCTAAAATTTGTGTATGTATCTATGTATGTTTAAATTCCTCTGTTTGTGCTCTAATGTCTTATTTGGCAGAAATGTATTTTGTTTAAAATTTGGGGCATGCCCACCAGAACCCTGTGTTTTCGGCAAAATGTGCGCAAAAAAGAAACTCACAGCTTTTTCGATTTTGTGGTAATTGGAACCCCCAGCTACACTTCCTACAAATATATTGAAGTGAGAGACCGAATGAAATCGATTTCTTTACCCGCTTTTGTATATTCAATGATGGATTGAGTCGAATTGTTTTTCATTGTAATTTCCTTTAAAAAAACATATATATCATTCATTTGCGTAGAGGAAGTGTAAAAATAACGTTTTGAGTATTTACTTAAACATCTTCAATACAGTTAAGAAATCGAGGTAAATGTAAGGTTATGCTTTGAAAGTCTAATATTGTTCCTTTAAGAAATGGTTCATGATGTTTTACCAGAGTAATACCTACTCTTTTTTATTCCAAGCTTTCAAAATTACAGGAGCTCATTTGCGTAGATGTTTGATATGTTACAACGAAGTGAGATTTGATTTTAATTAGGGTTTTTGTATTCAGCATTTTTTTCTTTCAGTATTTAGATTAGATTCTTGAAAATTGTTCATTAATTAAAACCACCCACCGCCCCCGAAAAAAAACCAAGGTTACGTTCTTTGATTGGGCATTTTGAAAGACGTCTGGACTCACTTCAGTTCACTTTAAGGCTGTTCGTCAGGCACTACTAACTCATCCGTTATTGCTCATGGCAAAATACATTTATTGGCCAAAAAATAATTTCGGCTAGTCGAGAAACGATTATTATGCTTCACGTTATAAATATGATTATTACAGAAGATAATGTAATATATTCCGTCAATTTATATTGCTCTTTTATTGTATTATGATATAATATACACATTATATTATTACAAAATTAGAATATTTGATGCTTTTTAGGCGACTTGTGTTAATTTATTTATTTAAATTTTAACGCCCGTTATAATTAACTCAACATTTTAGGGCGGGTTATTTATAGGTCAACACCCTTTTCTAGCCAGGATAGGGCTGATGCCTTTTCTTTTTTTTTCCAAAGAAAACCACCACCCCTTGTGGGGGCTCATGCCTTAACGGCCACAGGACCTCCGACTCATGTTAATATATTGAATGAGGTTACGCTTCACAAATCATTAACATTTTTACAAGGATTCTATTTGATTCTTTTATCATTATTAATTTAAGTAGGGCCTCTGCCGCAAATGTAGTAGAGAGACTGAAACACTAGCACATATGCGGGAAAGTTTCCCTACAGCTCCATTCCCGTCACCAGGCGGCACCAAAATGTCAAACGGGAAGTCCAAATCCTACTGGAAATGAATTATGCTAGTTTGGACGAAATTTACTGCATCGATTCCGAGGTTTCACCAAGATTCATAGATATACTGGAATTCCATAGGAAAAGCAGGAAAGCCCTAATTCTGGACCCTACAGTCAGGTATGAATGTAATGATCTCGACTAAAGCAAAAAATCCATTCCTTGCCTAAGAAAGAAATTCCGAGAAGCATTGGTCTCTTTCGAGGTCTTTGGTTCGGAACAAGAGGAACCTTTCGGCGTACTACAGCAGTTTTTTTCGGGAAATCCGAAATAGAAGTTGGATATTTTCCCAACCTGGGTCCATTATTATAGACTCGCTAGGAATCCTTCATCGCCACATATACAAGCGACATCTTAAGGAGAAAACACATGTATGGTATAAGAGGAAAAAGATTATCTCATACTTTTTTGAAGAACGGTGAATCTCCAACTGGCAGTCATTGGTATGCTGTTTTGTAACAAACCACAGCGTGGAAAAGTGGACAGCATGACAATAATAAGTTGTATTCTCTCTCTACTCGCAGAATATTGAATAAAAAAAACTCATAATTTCTTAGCTACTCTTCCAGGATTGCAAGGTTTGAGTAGTAGGAATAGAGCTCGTAGGTCAAACATAAGCTATTGAATAAATAATTGTATGCAGATTTTTTTTTTTAATTGGTAATTAAAAAGATGTGTGACTAGATATTAAAAAGTGCCAGAAAACATATTTTTTTTATGGAAAGATAAATGATTAATTGATGTTTCTGTAATGGTACAAGTAATTATTATAGTGTTGCTTGTAGTATATTGATACGCTTGTTCTCTGAGACGATTTGTGTTATGAATCGGATGTTAGAGGACATGCTTGATGTTATGGTGGTGTTAGAATATTTCCAATAAACGAGTTGATTGATAATATTATTAAGTAAATAATAGTTATATAAAAGTACTCTAGGTTACAATCCAAAGTAAATGTCATATTTGATTGTAGACATTCATTGTCCCACCTTATTCATTGTTAATTTATTTATTGAGTGTAAATAATTAAACTAATTAACGTAGTCACATAAACACTTTTTCATGACTTAGATGCGATAGAATTTTCGCACAAGTTAAAAAAGTCCGTACGCAGAAGGTTTGTAGTGTACACGGCATTTCTGAAATATTTGCGTAATATGAACTGTAAATATATAATAAAAAATGAATAGTTTTGCTATTTTATGTTTGTAATGAACTCAATTATTAATAATGAAGATGGAGATAGTTAGCCGTTGCAGAGATACGAAGACAAGGTATAGTTGGGATTCGGCTAGGAGAAAAACGTCAGACTTTCAGGAAAAAATCTGTATTTGGACGTTTCGGCTGCAACTTGGCAGCCTAGTGCTGAAGAAGGCTGCCAAGTTGCAGCCGAAACGTCCAAATACAGATTTTTTCCTGAAAGTCTGACGTTTTTCTCCTAGCCGAATCCCAACTATACCTTGTCTTCGTATCTCAATTATTAATGTTTTAATTACTTTTCTTCCAGCGTGTTTTGTATGCGATAATTTTGTTTATTGATCTTGTTGATTAAGAAAAGCGCCTGCATGTAAAACGATTACTTATTATTTATTTATTTATACATTTGTGAAACCGCAACTATTGCGATTGGCACACATAAAACTAATATTTAAACACAATATTGTCAAAAATGATATCCCTATTTATAGACATTTTCCTGAACTCTATGAACATTTTGAAATAAGTTTTAGGTTATAATTGTCAAGAAATGTTATGATTTTATTTTAGTTAGATTACGCAGTAACCGAATACAGTGCCCCTAGTAGTAGAAGTAACAACCAATGTCCGAGTCGGTTTGGCGGCTAAATTTGATTTGAATATAATACAGAGTAATCTACCAGTTCTAATGGACCGATTTACTTTATTTTTTAAACATATCAGTCTGTTTAGGCACCCACCAATTGTACCGAGTTTCGTTACAATACAACTTAAATTACAACTGGCATGAGCAAATTAGTAATTTTAGTCCTGAGATCATTTTCGGTTTCTAGTGGGTAGGATCGATGAAAATTTGAAGGAATTCTTTCATGAGTGCAACCTTAATAGCTACATTCCTTCTGAAAGTGCTAAAATGGTGAAGAGGCCCCGCAGTATTTTATATGTCTGTTCGATTTGCCTAGTTGATAAGTCCCCTAGGTATTTTAGTTTGGGTAAAAGGATAGTGCATTTTCAATAAAAATTATATCAAGTATAATTTTTTGATGAAGATTGCATTTTTGGAAGCCCATTATTATAGACTTGTTTGGCTTATATTGAAAAGGCAATAATGGATTTAGTTTTGTAGTGAAGACTGGAAGGCTGTGCCTCAGAACCCAGAAATGTAATGTATTGAGGTGAAGCTCTGCATATTTATGGATGCAATACTAGGTTTCACCACGAGAAAGGATGGCCACAATTGTCAGCGAGTATTATAAATTTCTTTACTGCCTGCACAAATAAATCACTACTGAATTTTGGGGACAATCGGCGGAATTACTTGGTTTTTAAATGTGATATTACTTCGTGTCTTATTTTGCTATAAAACCCAATTATATAATGAACCTTTTTCAGATTTTTAATTAAAAAAAAAATGAAAAAAGCCCGACCTACATAAGCAACTTAGGTAGACCACATTCCTGAGCAAATGAGATGCGTTGTATAAAAACAATCGTACAGAAGAAATGTAAAAGAAATCTACTATATATTTGTCAAATACCACTCACTCACTCACTCACTCACTCACTCACTCACTCACTCACTCACTCATCTATCAACGCCCAGCCCAAACCGCTCGACAGAAAATTTTGAAATTTTGCATGGACACTCCCTATATAACGTAGGCACTCGCTAAGAAAGGATTTTTTGATATTCGAATTTTTAAGCATTTTTAGGGGGCTTTAAACTTTTAGTTGGTTAGAGAAGGCAAGCCTAGGTAGCATGTGTTGCTAGGACGATAAAGAACAGCTGTTACCGTACATTATCTATTTCATAGTTTTATTTCTAATTGAGGTTAATTTCAACTATGATGGCAGATCTTGAATTACTAGAAATTAACTGTCCCTCATAGAGTTTTAATTTCGTTTCTTTTCTGCCTGTCCCCGTCAGATAGGCTTGCCATTTTTGGAGAGTTTGGGGGGGAATAAAAAGAGTACAAATTATAAGCAAAATGGTTGGAGAGTTTTAAGCCTAGCAACTAACGGGAAGGGGGAATCCTAAACTGTTAGTCTACCCAAACCTTAAAAATAGGAATGGAACTTTTTTTGCTACTTGATTTTCTTAAAAAAATCTCTCAGCCAAATAGTAGTGTCCGGCAGCTGGCAGCGCTGTGTAGGTAGTTCCAGCGTTTTACAGTTAGATTACTTCTCATTTCTTTGACACTGTGAGCAGAAGTAAAAATGTTGATTGTAGAAAAGTAACCGATTTAAAAAAGATTCTTATAAACATGAATTCCTTACTTTTTACATCTTACAGCCTTTTCCGGGACATTGATAAAATCGGGCGGGACACCGAAACAATTGCAAAATACCGGGACAGTCCCAGTCAAAACCGTGATGTATGGCATATCCTTAGGTTTTCCAGGTGAGGTAATAATATCCGGAACCCTTGCAATGCCTTCTCGCCTATAACCTTGGTAATACTCGTAAATATATTGGTTGTTACCAAATGACTTCTTGGAAACATAAACTTTTAAATTTCAACGCCCATTTAATAAAATATAGTATGACGGGAACCGTGCTATAATAAACTGCACAGAATTGTATAGTAACGTAATTTTAGTGAAACTTTATTTAACGCAATAAAATAACTACTTATCTGCCGTGACGAAGCACGGGTATTCAGCTAGTGAGAAATAAATTCCAACGTATTAAAAAAGTTAGGATTTATTTATATGATTTGACGTTTTATTATACAATTAATGTCTGTAATACTTTAGTGTGTGAGCAAATCGCGTACATGTCTTTCATTTTTATTAATATATTTTTTTTTATTTACGGCGTTTCAACATCTGGGCTGTAAGCGCCAGGTTGTCTAAAAGGTTGCCACCCTTTTACAAAGCAAACAGCACGTGGATGTTAACCCATTCTGGTACTGTCCACGTCCGACGTTGCTTAACTTCGGTGATCAACAGGAAACCTGTTCTGCGAGTTTTTATATGTTTACAAAAATAACCAAGTATAGTAATAAAATTATAATTTTATATATTATAATAATAAAATTAGTTTTTTCCCGTGATTTGGACGTAACAGTGAACATTTCAAGTTTTACCTATTATTATCTATTTATTTATTTGTATAGTGTTACGATTCTTTGGCGATAACACAACAATCAGTGTCTTCTGTACTTAGTCTGTCTAGGGAAACAGCTTAGTTAATGCTATAGGTGTAAATGAATGTGTTAAAGAAACAGGTCAACGAAAATAATATTTAATATCCGTAATATAATGTTTTTAAGGCAGCATGTCATAAAATCAGTCCTTTTATTCTTGTGTAGGTCAGTGTAGTGTTTAAGTACTTTCTATCGTTGCCTAAGAGCTTTTGCTTATCATTCCTATGATTAAATAAATTTATGGAGGGGGGGGGGAGTTTGCTCAGTGGATCAGCACTGGACTGATATGCAGGAGGACCTGAGTTCAAAACTCGCAAGATTTTTTCTTCCACTGTCTTTGTTCGTAAAATGGATTTGGCCTCCCTGACCGTCCCTAGGTCCACCCAGCCTTTAATTAATTTATTAATGGGTACCTGCAAAGTGGGAAAATCAAGTGACTGGAACATAGTATTGACACTATTTCGCTAGTGAGCTGTACAATCGAGAATCACTCACACCTACAAGTAGCTTCCCCTCTTGGCCCCCGTGGCCTGTAACGGGACTGATTTTGTTTACTTTTTTAAAAAATAAATTTATAGTCATAACCAGAAGTTTCCTCTATCATGAAGGCTATCCCTCAGTCAGCTGGTATAGAGTTCCTCAAAAAACAGCTAATGAAAGAGACCTTGTTTTCAATTTTGGCTATCCAGCCTTGCAGAACCAACAAGGCTCTTGACCAGGAAGGCTGTAATCAGTATATTACCTGAATACTGATTAGTTCTGATTTGTCTACCTGGGAGGACGTTTACTCACCATCTTATCATATATGAGGTGTTGACTTTCAAAAAGGGTTCAATACATTTTGCCATCAAATTAATTTCTTTTCTAAAAACATTTTTTTCACACAGGAAAAATTTTTTTTTTAGAAATTAATTAAATCTCATTAAAAAAAGAACATGGATGTTAGTGTGACCTCTTAAAAATTAATTTCATAAAGGAAGTATACTAGCATAGAAGTTTTTTGTGTTCTCTAAAAAGTTTTACGGTTTAGATATATCCTGTTTTGAAAGTGAACGCCTCATATTAGGCTTTGATGTATGCTTGGGGTTTCGTTTTTGCAAAATCATTCGGTTTAGTATTAAATAAAGTCTCTAACGTGAAAATGGCTACTAAATATTTCTACTTGGAAGGTATTTGCTGCCATATAGAAGTTGAGAATAAGTTTCGAAAGTTCTTTCACCAGTGCAGCATCACTCGGAATGTGCGGGAGATATTAATACAGATGTTGTAAACTGTAATAATCAGTGATTGTTCCTGTACATATATCAGTTTAGAACTAAAGTGATTTTTCAGTGCTCTTTAGGATGTACATTTGTTTCAACATTCATAAATCTTCATTACAGCAGAGCTAAAAAAAATGCATGTTTGAGGGCTTTTTAAATCAAATCGGCACTTGTGACATTGAAAATATGCACGATTTTGGCCGCCATTTTCTGCATAAATACCAAGTAAAACAAAAGTTTTTTTTTTGTGAGTAGTTTTGAATAATATATTAAAAAAGTAGAGCTGACTTTTGAGCACTGAAACTACGAATCTAATTGTTCTCAATGAGAGCTACACTTTTGGTCCTTTGCGATATTCCTAGCGGTTTAAATGGTATTTGTATTGTGGCCCGAATATTCTCTTGGGACTAAGGGACAACCTATATATATATATATATATATATATATATATATATATATATATATATAATTATTCTTATAGATGACCCAAAATATTTCTTAATACGTCTTTGTTCTTTGAGGCTTAGGGTCGGGGAAAAGTTGCAATTCTTTATGTTACACCTCTGTATTTTGCATGCCGTCCATGTTTCGTGCTTTATTTCATTCGTGCCTCTTCAGGGGCTTGCTAAGAAGTCCTCTCGTCCCATGTACCTTCTACGGAGGCAGGGTATTACCCCCAAAAGCACGAAACATGTAGGGCATGCAAAATAAAGTGGCGTAAAACAAAGAATTGCTACTTTTCCGACCCTAAGCCTCAAAAAACAAAAACTTTTTATAATATATATACATATGGGGACGAGGTTAGCTCAGTGGTAGAGCACTCGACTAATGAACTGGAGGACCAGGTTCAAAACCCGAGCGCGCACTAAAGATTTTTTCTTCTAGTGCTGCCGTTCGAGGGTTGGATTTGGGGTCCCAGATCGTCCCTAGGCTCACCCAGCCTTTAATTAATTTAATTAATAATGGGTACCTTGGGTGCTAATGACTCTAGCCAGTCGAAGCAGCAAAGGGGAAAATCAGGCGGCCGGAGCATAGTGTTGACCACACTATCTTCCTAGTGTGCCGTATGGTCAAGAATCAGATACCTCTACAGTATCTGCCCCTTTGGGCCCTTGTGGCCTGTTACGGGACTGATTTTATATATATATATATATATATATATATATATATATATATATATATATATATATATTTTGTTGGGGCGCGGGCTTTAAGACTTAGGTACAAAGTACGTCGTACCCCCACCTCCCTAATATACCAGCGCAGTTCGTTTCCGGATCTAGAGTAGATCACACCTCATTCTTGTAGCTCGGGACTGCCCCCTCAATTCCTATTACGTTCCTGCCTCTCTTCTCTCTTTACTTTCCAGGAGCTGTGAACAGGGCCCTGTTTCTTCAGCAGCTGGCAACGTAATGGTAAGTTAAATGTTTTTTTTTCTCATACTCTGAACCCATCCCTCAAACCACGTGCCGAGGATTAATTTTCAATCCCCAGGCGCGTACATTTTTGGTCCTCCGGGCCGCGGATTTCAGAAGTAATCCGTGGAGATTTAACCACGACTAATCCGAATCGCGGAGTACATATTAGTTCCCCAGTTTATAGAATTAAAGTTTTTATTCGTCCAACTTCAAGATGTCGAAGCGAGACCCCATTAAACAACTAGCTATTTTAAGGGAAAAGCGCGAGGAAATGTTCGCAATGGCATCCAATTACTTAAAAAGGGCTACAAATTTAGAAAGGGAAAATTTTCGCGATTTCGCCCCTACGTATATCAAATTGGATCAAATGGAAAATAATTTCTCTATAATACAGGATACGATTATGGAAATTAATGCGGACGTTTCTATGGAAACTGAGAAATTGGAAGTTCAGAATGTTCGCGAAGCCTTCGATGACGTCATACATTCCATACGCAGTACATATCTTAGGCTGGACAGGCTGTATCCCGAAGCTCCGACAGGCGCGTGCTTGCAGGAGAAGCCTATTCTTCAAACCAAATCCTTTCTCCCTAGGATAGAAATTCCACGTTTTTCGGGGAAAATCGAAGATTGGACTACCTTCATATCACTCTTTAACAGTATAGTCGATACCGACGAATGCCTAACTCAAGTTCAAAAATTTCAGTATTTGAGGTCGGTACTCGACGGAGAGCCTCTATCTCTTATATCAAATTTCCAACTTACAACCGAAAATTACGCTTTAGCATTGCAGCTGCTTAAAGATCGATACCAGTCAAACAGACGTCTGGCCGCGTATTATATAAATCAAATTTTTCTCTTTTCTCCCATAACGACATCTAACCATAATTATCTTGCTTGATATAGCAAATTTAGAAGATGTTCTTCTTTTTCATTTGGCCTATAGGAACTTAGATCGTTCCACTCAGATTGCATTCGAAAATCATTTCAAATCAGTAAATGTTCCAACTTTTAAAAATTTACTTGATTTTGTAATAGAACGTGCTAGATCATCTGAGATAATGCAAGATCTCGGAATAAAAGGCCGATTTACTCAGAGTAAACAAGTTAATACTTTTCTAACTAATTCGAAAAAAATAGAACGAGAAGATTCCGGCTGTCCCATTTGTAAACATTCTCATAAGATAACATCGTGTCCTCAGTTAATTAATTGTCAACTCAATAAAAAAATACGAAATTTTAAAACGCTTAAAACGATGTTTTAACTGTCTTGGTGCACATATGAAAAATCAATGCAAATCGAAAAATGTTTGTAGATCGTGTAGTAGATCCCATCACACCTTATTACACCCTTCTAATTCTTATCCAACTTGTAATAATAGTCAGAATGATAATTTAAATTCTTGTGATCCTAATTCCAACGATGCGATAACTCCCCCTTTTATTACTAATGAAGAGCCTAGAAATAATTCTGTTACTTTGTCTTGTCATTCTGCTAATTCCATAAAGGTACTTCTTGGAACTGTGAAAATGTTTATAAGAGATTCAAGTGGCCGTCAACAACCGATTCGAGGAATATTAGATTCTGGATCGCAAATTTCAGCTATATCTCTCGGAGCTGTCAAGCGTCTAGGATTCAAAAAATTCAAAAATTCGATCTCGCTTTCTGGGATATCCAATGTTGCTACACCCACATATGGAGCTGTAGATTGTATCTTGTCTCCCTGCGACAACTCTAAAAGAGAATTTAAAATACAACCTGTTATCTTATCAACCATTTCTAACGACCTACCGCAACAAATTCTACCTGGAGAGGTAATAAACAGATTTAAAAATTTAAAATTAGCCGATGATACATTTTTTGAAAGTTCTCCAGTAGAATTCATAATTGGAAATGATTTATATCCACTCATTCTAGAAAACGAACCTATTACAGTAATTAAGGGTAACCCTTCAACAATAAACACTGTTTTTGGCTGGGTTATCGGTGGTAATGTTATCAATCCAGAAAATAACAACACAAATAAAGATTCTGCTATATTTTCCTTGATGGCTATAACTCCTTCTTTGGATTCTTTAGTTTCCAAATTCTGGCAAACTCAAGAAGTGAGTGCACCTATTCCTATAAACCCTGAAGATGAATTCGTTGAAAATCATTTTGTGACCACTCATTCCAGAGACACTTCTGGTCGCTATATAGTGTCATTGCCTTTCAAACCTAATGCTCCAATTTTGAGCGATAATCGCTACCAAGCTCTAAAATATTTTTTAAATTTAGAAAGGCGCCTTTCTCGAACTTCTGAGATTATGTTTGACTATAATAAATTTTCTAAACGAATATTTAGAATTGGGTCACATGGAAATAGCCAATTCCTCTTCTAGTTACAAATTACCTCATCATTGTGTGCTTAACGAATTTAGTTCTTCTACAAAAATAGCGAGTTTCCCACCAGCAAATTGGTCGCACGTTTCGACTGACCAGAACCCCGCCGATATAGCCACTCGAGACTGCTCTCCGGAGCATTTTTCAGAAAAATCTTTGCGGTGGAAAGGTCCCTCTTTTTTGAGAAAAAATCCCAGCAAATGGCCGTCCAAGCGGGTCGTCAGTCCTGAGGAAGAAATACCAGAGCTGAAACCGCTTAAAGTGTTATCATCCGCTTCTGTTCCATCACCTTACCTTATCGAGTTCATAAATAAGTTTTTTTCTTGGCTGCGTTTAAAATATGTTCTAGCATATGGTTTAAGATTTGTTCACAACATTAGATCAAGTAACACGCGTCATAAGGGCGCTCTTTCTGTCCAAGAGTTAACGTTAGCAGAAGACCTGATAATATCGTTGGTGCAGAAAGATAGTTTCCCATTTTTATTTGTTTCTAATTCAGCTGTTCCTTCCGCTATAGCATCCCTGTCCCCATATCTCGATAAAAAAGGACTTATAAGAGTTGGTGGCCGCTTGAGGTACTCAAACTTAACTGAGTCCGCCAAGCTTCCCATTCTTTTGCCTAAAAAATCAAGAATATCTGAACTCCTCTGCGACTATTATCATTTAGTTTCCTTGCACTCAGGACCTAGGACTACTCAAAGTTTGATCCAGCGATATTATTGGATAATTTCTCTTCGCGATCTAGTGCGCAAGCGCATCCACAAGTGCCTTACATGCCACAAGTTAAGAGCCTCAGTTACTCAACCAGTTATGTCTAATCTGCCTTATCCAAGAGTCAATGTCTCAAAGCCTTTCACAAGCACCGGGGTGGATTTCGCTGGCCCATTTCTCATTAAGGAAAGCAGCAGGAAAAATGCTGCTGCTAAGAAATGCTACTTATGTCTTTTCGTTTGCTTCAGTACAAAGGCTGTCCATCTGGAAGTTGTTTCCTCTCTGTCAACCCAAGCATTTATCCCTACTCTAGACCGATTTGTTGCGAGACGAGGTCTCCCTCACGACATTTATTCAGACTGTGGCCGTAATTTTGTTGGTTTTTCTCGACACCTGAAAGAAGTTTATGATCAGATGAAGGCCTCCTTTCCTGAAATTAGCGCTTTTCTCGCAGCCCGCAGCATAAGATGGCATTTTAATCCTCCATATGCACCTCATTTTGGTGGTCTTCATGAAGCTGGCATAAAATCTGCCAAACTCCTTTTGGTTCGAATGCTTGGCCGGAATCCTGCTCTGAGTTACGAGGAACTCACTACTCTAGTTGCGCGCATTGAAGCCGTCTTAAATAGTCGTCCACTCTATCTCTCTTGCCCTCATCCCCTCGATGATCCTGATCTTCTGACCCCTGGTCATTTCTTGGTAGGCGGCCCTCTGCTAGCCGTTCCAGAACCTCTAGAAGAAAGTACCTCATATGCATCACGTTGGACAAGGGTCAAGTCGTTATATGCGTCCTATTGGAGACGTTGGACTTCTGAGTATTTAAACACACTCATGCAAAAACAGAAGTGGACGAAGTGCTCCGAAAACCTTGCCGTGGGCGACGTCGTTTTCCTCAAGGAAAATTCTTTACCACCCCTCGCATGGTCTATTGGCCGGGTTGAAGCCGTACATCCAGGACGTGACGGCGTGGTGCGTGTGGTGTCAATCCGCACAACCCATGTGCACTTATGTCAGGCCAGTAACAAAACTACTGTTGCTGCCACATTAATTGTTTGTTTTTTTCTTTCTCTCGCAAGACGCATTCATTTATTTTTCTATTATTCCACAAGTGTTTTGTTCTCTTTTTTTCTTATCGCCAAGCGAGGCTTTATTATAATTTGCCAAAGGATTCATCCCTCCTTAGTCCTCGTCCTCTCCGTGGGCCTCCCGCGAAGAAGTCTTCCATGACAGCCCCCTTGGAAGTGAAGAAGTTGCGTTTCCTTTATTCCTACCTCTCTCTCATAACTTTTCCTGATGAACCTTTGGATGATAAGCACATATTTATTATTATTATTTATTTTCTTCATTCTCAAGATTTCTTTTTCTCTTTTTTTAAAGAAACTATCGTTTCTTGGTGGGCGGTATGTTGGGGCGCGGGCTTTAAGACTTAGGTACAAAGTACGTCGTACCCCGACCTCCCTAATATACCAGCGCAGTTCGTTTCCGGATCTAGAGTAGATCACACCTCATTCTTGTAGCTCGGGACTGCCCCCTCAATTCCCATTACGTTCCGGCCTCTCTTCTCTCTTCACTTTCCAGGAGCTGCGAACAGGGCCCTGTTTCTTCAGCAGCTGGCAACGTAATGGTAAGTTAAATGTTTTTTTTCTCATACTCTGAACCCATCCCTCAAACCACGTGCCGAGGATTAATTTTCAATCCCCAGGCGCGTACATATATATATATATATATATATATATATATATATATATATATATATATATATATATATATACATAAACGACCGTTTTTCAAGACTAAATTTACTTAGGACATGACAATTCAAGATTGTGATTTTAAACCAAGGATTTGGATCTTTACAAAGATTTGGTCTTATCGCTCTGGACCTCCAAATGAATTTTGACCAACTGGCCTAATTTTTTATGAAATACGTTCTATAAACAATTTCTCATTTATTCGAATTTGTGTTACCACGCAAGGAATTTGATAATAAAAATGGCTTTTGTACCAACCGTTAAAATAACCTACCATTTGTTGAAGCGAGACAGTTATTTTTAAATTTGGTGGAGCCAAATTTGATCCCCGTCATGAAAAAAAATTGCATTTTCATTTGTTTACTTTTGCATCGGTCTCGAATGGGTTAAAGCCCATATAAATTGAATGATGAGAGTGAACTTTAAAACCGGGTAAGAATCTAGAGTGTGAATATAACTTGTCCACTCAACAAATCATGAAGATTCTTACCCGGATTTCTCTCAAATTCAATTTTTATGGGCCTTAATACGTTTTTTTTTTTAAATTAAAATAGACCTTAACACATCTTAATATAAGATGCTTGATGATGAACCTAAACGTCGCAAATATAAGTTAATGTTTTAAACAATTTTGGAGAGCAACCCCTACCAGTTACTTTAAGTATTATGAGTTTCTATACTAACCTCTCCAAACCACTCAAGAGATAAATATTATGTATAAACACGCACAAATGACATAGTTCTGTGGGGTGGACTTTCAAATGTGCGATTCTCATGTTTACAAAAAATATCGCGATCCGCTATAAACTATTTATGTACTTGGTTACATCAAATGTTATTCCCAGCACACTAGAGCATACTGCATATAAATTAATGATATAGTTTGAGTATTTCAGTATTAAAATGAAGTTTTTGCCTACTTAAAAAGAAAAAAAGAAAGGCATTCTAAAAACAGAAGTTGTCCTTGAAGCGTTTTGTATTCGATAGTCCCCGTTCGAGCCTTTTGTGACCTTAGGACCACTTTGTACGTCAATGGAGTGTTACTCAATGTCGAATTTCAAAAGGAGTCACCAATTGCTATGTTAATAGAGTGATCTTTTATCCATCCGCTCACAATGAAATTTCAAATTACATTCTTATCTCTTAGGTAAGTTTCCTGTTATCACCATGCGTTTAGCTCAAGGACTCCGGACAGACACGAAGGTCCACGGGACTTGCTTCATTATAAGA
The DNA here is from genome assembly GCA_946811695.1 of Gonocerus acuteangulatus. Taxonomy (NCBI): domain Eukaryota; kingdom Metazoa; phylum Arthropoda; class Insecta; order Hemiptera; family Coreidae; genus Gonocerus; species Gonocerus acuteangulatus. Next base: position 63,755,773 of record OX328127.1, on the reverse strand, counting down.
AAGGATGCCTTGGTGTAAATATTAACGGTAGACAACACTTTCACCTTAGGACGACCTTCCTTGTTATCTAACAGAGCTTTACACAACCTTAACTCTGACCCAATAACCTCTCTGCAGTCGGTCATTGTAGATTATTGAAGTGGCAAGAAAATTCATCAACTCTTTCTGTCTTCTACTACTTCTTCTCATTAGTTTTAGCACATTCATTTAGTTGAGGTTGCACTCAGGAAAGAATTCATAAAACATTGCGTCACCTTCATTCATCTAAGTAAGCAGTAGATAGCCCGGCGTTAATAACCCAATTGCTGATAAGCCGCACAGTGGTTTGTGATTCTCACACTATTTTAGCTACAGGATGTAGGCACATGATGATTTTTTTCTCCATGTTTCAAGGGTATTCCAATTAATTTAGGCCTAATGTCAGAATAAGGTAGTGGAAGTTTGATCAAATTTCTCACTACCTACTCTAAATGAGTGATGTATAATTGAAAAACGGGGAGAAAAAAAATTATAAATTTTCCCCTGCTCTACGATGGTCAACTAGGCCACATTTTTGTACTGCCGAATAATACTTTTTTCATGGTTCTTTAATTATTACGAACTAATCTTTTATGACACGCTTTGTTATTTAGTCGTTGTTATTGCAGGCTATGTTATTTTTCGATCTTTTAGCGCGGTTCCTCCCTCCCCCATAGGGAGGAACCCCGCTTATAAGGTTGATACAATGAAACGATCCGGAAGTGCCGACTAGAAAATTTTGCGTTTCAGAACCCCTAGAAACCGAAAATAACGGTGGTTCAAATTTGTATATATATATATATGTATATATTTATTTATATATATATATATATATATATATATTTGTCTGTTCGCTCTCTAAATAGAAGACGAATGGTCCGATTTTGATGAAATTTGGTACAAAAATCTGTCGTCCAATTTGAAAGGTCAAGTTCGTTAACCAGCAAAATCCGCCCACTGGAAGATGGCGTTTGGGGCGAAATTCGCGCAGAAAAAATCGTAACGCTTACGTTTTTGAGTTCATAAGCTTGTAAGTACTCGTTTTATAGGCTTCTTGGGCTAGGAAAACGAATGAAACCATTTTCAAGGCGATAGCTTTAACCGTTGTTGAGAAAATTGGAAAAATAGTTTTTGAATACCGTTTTTGGTTTGGGTACTTAGAATAACGGGATTCAGTTGAAACATTATCTGCATGTTCTACTTTCATTAAAACTAGTATGTTGAAAGTTATGTTACGTTTGGAGTTAAGGAAGGGTTAGAATAAAATATTTTATGAACAGACATGAAAAGTTTTGGAAACTTCGTATACTTTCATTAATATCTCGAACACGGTTGGGAAATCGTGGTAAGTGGATTGAAACTATTTGAAAGCTTACTAAATTCTCTACAAAAATGATTCTAAAACTATTTTTGATTAGGTTATGTCAATCGGAGAAATAAGTGCTTAAAACTTCAAATACGTCTGTTTTGTTCTTATGAACGGGTTTTTGTCGTTCTTTTTGTAATTTTTGTCTCTTTCCCTTGGTTTTTTATTGCTTTTTATTTTTGTAATTTCTTATGTTGTATTTGTAAGGAAAATGTATGTGTGTGTAAAACAGGATAGGTAAAATGAGACCAATTTTCTGTTGTCAGAAATAATAAAAAGTTTTGGGAACTTCGTATAATTTCTTAATATCTCGAAAACGGTTGAAAATCTTGGGAAGCGAAAGGTTACCATTCGAAAGCTTACTAAATGGTCTACAAGAATGGTTTTAAAGAAAGTTTTGAATAAGCGATGTCAATCGGAGAAATAAGTGCTTAAAACTTTTAAGTAATTGATTTCGCTTATTCGAACTTTTCTTTTTGTCTGTTTTATTCCTTGTTATTTTTAAATTGCTTATAGTCAGATAATGTATTTGACAATAAAACAGATTAAGTAAAATAAGAAGATCAATTTATTGTTAGAAATGTAGCGTTTAAAGAGAGAGATCCCAAGGCTTTCCAAATGCCTCTGAGCGGAGGCCTTTCTGCCCGACTTATGGGAGAGCTGACCCATACAGGTATGATTGTAAATCAACAAAGACCTTTCAAGACTGGTTTGTTTGAGATTTCATTTGGATAGCTGTTTCGCTATTGATCTAAACAAAGTAATAACTTTTTCTATTCTATGCCTTCATAAACACTAGAGATAAGAACGGAACCGCGCTAAGATGACGCAGTTCCTGCGAATCGGACTTTTTATGAAGTTCAGGATGAATAGCAGCAACATCATTTCCTTTGCAAGAGGCTGATTTCTTTGGTAGATCGATTATAAGGAGTCGCATATTTTGCTGGCTGCAAATTTACTATTTTATATATATAATATAAAATAGTAAGGCCGCCGAGGGGAGACCCGGTTAACACTCCGTGCCAAAGGGTCGTCGGTTCGATTCCGACTAGGGGTGGTGGCTTTTCTTTAGAAAAAAGAAAAGGCATCAGCCCTATCCTGGCTAGAAAATGGTTGTAACCTATAGATAACCCGTCCTAAAATTCGTAGTTAATAATAAATGGACGTTAAAATTTAATAATAATAATATAAATAATATATTTTTTTATCATTAACTTATCGAGTAATAGGAGCTAAAAGGGAAGTAGATGTTTCGACTTTTTCTTACAAGAGCTACAGTCCTTTTCTAATTAAGACAATGTTAGTGGTGAAGTTTAAGCCACAATCCTCAAAGCCGCAACGAAAAGGTTAAGGAAACTATTTACGAGATAATATATTTCTCAATAAATATAATAATGGAATCGACGAAATGACGGATCATCCATATAATTGCATCCTTCAACTATAGGATTCATCCAATTTTCCATTTTCTGATGCGTCTGTTTTTTTATTAGGAATATTGCATAATGCAGGATGATTTTTATGGTTTTGTATTCAGGTTAAAACATTTCTTAATCTAAAAAATGGTCTTGGATTTTTGTGGTTTCGATTGTAGGGGTATTAAAGAAAATGAGAAAATATATTCGAGGCCTTGCAAAAGTATATGATATTCAAGATTTGATCATAAAGTTTTATATATTGTTCAAGACAATGTTTATGTTTATATGCAATGTTTATGTATATGGTAACAAGATAAGCAATCACAAACTTAGTACTTCCGCTCCGAAACTCGGGATACAACAGTCCCATAAAAAGGAACCAGCAAAATCAAAAAAAAAAAAAAAAAAAAAAAAAAAAAAACAAAGAAAGGGAAAGGGGGGGACGCTTTTAAATTAGGGATATATACGTATATAAAGTAGAAAACGGTCTCTTATCCCGAGTCTTTACACGTAAATTTCTCCTTAATAAGTCTACATGGCAAATCATATGACCGGTATATCTCAAAGTATTTTTTGTAAACCTGAACATTTTTTTTAATTAATTTTTTTTAGAGAGCCTAACGTTCATAAAAAGTTTACACTCTTCTGACAAGATTTGAATCGGTTTCATCCTGGTGATTTATCAATATTTTTAAAATGAAATATATTTTTTTTTAACGTCGTTTTATTAATAATTAACAGTTTGTTGGGATGGTATATCTACTGGTTATCACTCCTTCCTAGCCAGGATAGAGATGTTTTGGAAATAAAAAATCATCCACCGTTGATGAGAACCGAACCCACAATATCTTAGAGCTTTAATAATCTCGGACATAGGGCGGGCGACTCTCGATATTCTTAGGAGAAAAAACAAAAAAACATTCATTCTCATGGAATGTTTGAGTACTTTAATAGTCCCATTACCGGAGACACAGTAGTAAATATTGGACTTGGTTTGCTATTCATTACCAATTAATGGACCCTTAGCCTTGAGCCAGTTGTTCGGCATGCAACATCTGAACCTTCCAATGACAGAAATCATAATTTTGACACTCGCGAGATACTCCCAGCTAAGACAGTTCGCAGCGTGGTGTTCTTGCGTGGTGATTAAAAGATTCCATTTTCTTTGCTTTGTGTTCGTGAAATCAAATTACAATGCATTGTTTAAAGTACATGGTGGTTCCTCGTATGTTCTCAATAATACGACTATTTGTCAAAAGAAATGTTCAGGTAGGATTAGCTCAATATATTACTGATTTTCAATAAGCTACAACTTTACAGAAATGAGTTACTTGTTAGTTTTATTGTGTTTTGTTTAATATAGTATTACTAGAATAAAGGATTTTATTTATAGATAATACATTTAGTACGCTCCATTCCTAGATATTCTTTCTTGATCTAAAATATTTTTTATTTAATAATGGTTACGCATCATCAGAGTTATTTTGCGTTTGTTGAATATTATGTAGGGTTAGTTGACATCTTCTGTAGGTGTCAATGTTAGTGTTAATAACAGTTAATTCAGAGTCTGACGTCCAGTAGTTGTCATTGTATCAATGCCATTAAAAAATGTTTGTTTCTTGGTACACATATACGTTTTATATGTTCTTTCAGAATTTAATGATTTTTATATTTTTGGAAGTTTTGCCTTAATACCATTAGCCTGTATTACTAATGTACTAAGTATTTTGGCTCCTGAAGAGGCACCTACGAAGGAGTGAAACATTTTGGGCTGAATGTAATAAATGGATTGACGTTGTTATTTCTTTTAAATGACTTTTCTCCTGGCATATATTCTATAAAAGAAAGTTGGGGCACTGTATAATATTGATTTTTGTTAAGTTTAAGTTTTAAATTCATTTATATTGTGTCTGATTTGATTGAAGTAAGGTAGTACGTTATCTATTTATTCTACAGCTTAATTTCTATAGTGAGTTGGTTGTTTCCAACGAAGTAACCAAAAATATTATAAAATATTTCAGATTTACATAAAATAACACACCAATTGAATGTGATTAAAACTCAAAATAAAAGTATGTGCACAAGAAAAGGCGCATGGATTGTACATGTTACAGTGCTTACAAAAAGGCCATCAAAGATGGTCTTTCTTAAAACGAGCGAAGACACTAGAAGATCAAAATCCTACTCGGGATTTGAACATAGGACCAGTGAATTCAAAAAGTAGTTCTTCTTGTTCATTTATCCTTCTTTGTAGCTAAACGTTTACAGTGGTATAGAAGATGGTTATAAGCCTGTTCAATCTCTCCATCACTATCACAGTTCCTGTTTCGTATAACATTTAATCTCCATATGTACCTTCCAGAAAGTCTTTAACCATTCAATACTTGGATAAGTCTGCTGTATTTATATTTTAGTTTGTTTCTCTTGACAATACTGTCTGTAAATGGAAATGGCTGTCTGACTTTTATTGACTTAGTCAATTTGTCATTCCGTATTGCTTATGTATACTGCATGTCTACATGTTTATTTTATGTAGATGAAGTACTGTACATTATGGGTAATGCCTAATCTATTGATGCGGTAATGGCAAGTCTGTCTGCGTTTTCATTTCCCTCATGTCCTGTTTGTCCTTCAATCCACTGAATGTAAACATCTATGCATCTCTGTCTGCAGTCCGATAATAGTTCTTTAAATTCCTCGGTCATTAAGTCTTGTATTTAATAGTAGTTGTTTTTTAATTGTTACATGGCTGTCTGTGTGAGCAATATATTTTTTTCCGACACAAATACTTCGAATAGAAAAACTCAAATGTCTTTTGTGCAGGTAGCTGCTCTAATTGAATGTCTGAGCAGTAATCGTGCAGTCTGTATTGCTTATTGAGTACATAACTTTCACTGACAGCATAAGTACAACCAACTCTATCCTCTTCCTTCCTTATTATCTGAATAATCTAAATATTCATTGATCTTTCAAAGGAATGTAAGACTATGTTAATGTTAGCCGGGAATATACTTTTTAAGTTATGTAAGTGTTTTTATTTCTATATATTTTATTTATTATTTGTTTATTTATTTTTTGGTAAACGGCGTATAAGAAACTGGATGATTAACGCTGGGCTATCTACAGGTTGCCAACCTTTTATAATGCCAACGGCATGTGGTCGGTCACCCATTCAGTAGTGGCCACGCACGTGGCTTACCTTCGGTGATCAATCTATGTATTTCATTTCTAAAGTTTGTTGTGTCTCACTTTTTCAAAGTTCTTTAAACGCAAGTGATTCCTTTATCATGTAGAGAAATGGATATAAATTCATTCAATAATACCGATGACTGAATATTACTAAATCCGAATGTCGATTCATTTTCTTATTAACAATTTTCTATCATACGAACTTAACAATCAATTTCGAAAACAGAGCACTAATATAACTAAGGATGAAATTTGTTAAAAATACTAATAACAATGGAGAAAGGCGCTAATGGCCAAGAAGTAGATGCGCCGTAAAAAAAAAAAAAAAAAAAAAAAAAAAAAAAACAATGGAGAAAAAGAAAAGACAATGTTCAAAAGAGGAATTAAAAATACTTCTTCAGTATTTGGGTTCACTACAATATAAATGTTATAAATATTTTTGCCGTAAGTCATATGTTTATGAAAGCACCACTAAGAAAGAATATAAATAGCATTTTTATTAGGAGCTAGAATCGAAACAGTGTGTAATATTTTTCTTATTTTTCTTTGATGAAAAATTATATTTTCGCAAGTTAATAGTGTAGCACGTAAAGAAAATAATGTTTTGTTCCTTCTTTTCAGGAAGATTCGATGAGCTGGAATATTGAGTGTTGAGCTATGTAAAATGTGAGTAGAACCATATTTTCTATTTCGACATTTCTTTCGATCATATTCATTTTAAAATTTCCACTATATTAATAAAAAACAGTCCGACTCGCAGGAACTGCGTCATCTTAGCGCGGTTCCAGTTCTTTTTTTTTTTTTTTTTTTTTACGGCTCATCTACATCTAGGTCATTATCGCCGACATCTAGGGTTTAGCGAGGAATTTTACCAGCGAGCCGTGGGATCATAAAATTCCTGCCGGAGGTTGGGAATCGAACCCACCATCTCCCGCTTATGAATCCAAGGCGCTAGCCATTAGACCACGGGAGACCCCGGTTCTTGTTCATATCCCTATTCTCATTTGAAAAGCATAGAATAGAAACAGATAATATTTTCCTCGGCCTTTGTTCAATGGGTTTTATAGCTATACCTGGGGTTAGGGTCGGGTCCGCAAGACCCTAGAAACCTCGTCTAGCGATACTTCATTTCATACGTTTCAATGAATTGGAAAATATCAAAAAATTTCACATATTCCTGTGTTCTTTTACTATAGTAATAATTCTACAGATAAAATCAATTAAAAAATAAAATAAAAAAACCAAAAGCATAAAGGCAATTGAAAATATTCAAAAGACGTCATCGAATCTTTTTCTCTTGGCAAGCTATGTTTCTAACAATGAATTGTTTTTCTTATTTTGCCTAATCTGTTTTATTGTAAAATACATTTTCCAAATATAAGCAATTAAAAAATAACAAGGAATAAAAACAGACAAAAAGAACAGTTCGAATAAGCAAAATCCATTACTTTAATGGTTTAAGCACTTATTTCTCCGATTGACATCGCCTAATCAAAACTTTCATCAGAACCTTTTTTGTAGAGCATTTAGTAAGCTTTCTAATGGTATTGTTTCGTTTGCCAAGATTCTCAACCTTTTTCGAGATATTAAGGAAAATATACAGAGTTACCAAAACTTTTTATGTCTGTTAATAAAATATTTTATTCTAACCCTTCCTTAACTCCAAACGTAACCAAAATTTCAACATATTAGTTTTAATGATATTAAAACATGCAGAAAATGTTTCAACTGAATCCCATGATTCTAAGTACCCAAACCAAAAACGGTATTCAAAAAGTATTTTTCCAATTTTCTCAAAAACGGTTAAAGCTATCGCCTTGAAAATGGTTTCATTCGTTTTACTAGCCAAAGAAGCCTATAAAACGAGTACTTACAAGCTTATGAACTCAAAAACGTAAGCGTTACGATTTTTTTTTGCGCGAATTTCGCCCCAAACGCCATCTTCCAGTGGGCGGATTTTGCTGGTTAACGAACTTGACCTTTCAAATTGGACGACAGATTTTTGTACCAAATTTCATTAAAATCGGACCATCAGGGAAGCCAGAAATCCGCGAACAGACAAATATATATATATATAAATATATACATATATATATATATATATAAATACAAATTTTAACCACCGTTATTTTCGGTCTCTAGGGGTTCTGAAACGCGAAATTTTCTAGTCGGCACTTCCGGATTGTTTCATTGTATCAACCTTATAAGCGGGGTTCCTCCCTATGGGGGAGGGAGGAACCGCGCTAAAAGGTCTATGTGGTATTCGTTAGGTGACTTAATAATCTGACTCATTAAAATTTTGTTATTGCTATTATCCGTTTTAAAATATTCTGAAGGAAGTATTATTGTGGCTAGACTCATGTAAGGAGTTTCGAAATATGTTTTCAATTATTCGTCAATCCTTATGTTTTCAATTATTCGTCAATCCTATCTACTTGATAGAAAATTGATCCATTTCGTTTCTAGAAAACAAAAAATATTAGCTTAAGGGCATATAAATAATTTGGATAATCTGGAATTAAGAATTACTCCTAAATAACCGATTTTGCGTATATAAATAATTCACCTATATCCTTAATTTTGAGTGTTTTATAGCGAATTTCTTCCCAATATAAAGAAAAAAAGTCCGACTCGCAGGAACTGCATCATCTTAGCGCGGTTCCGTTCTTATCTCTAGACTAATTTAAAATGATTAAAATAGAAGCTGTTATTATTTTGGGTCCACATTTCTAGAAAGCATGAAGATTAGATAGTTAGCCGTCGATAAGTAAAGATGGAATGGTTGGGATTCGGCTAAAGAAACCTCAATACGATTTTTGTTAAAAAATCTATATTTAGGACGTTTCAGCTACTCATTGGTAGCCTTCGTCAGCATTGAAAGTGCCGGGAGGCAGAGGAGGACCAAACTTGACAGTTCCATCTTAACTTTCAAGAAAGGTCTTATTTACGATCTTACCTGGATAGGCCAACCCGCCCTAGGAAGGACCCCGCTAGGCAGTTGAATAGCTATATCTTGGAAATCCATATCTCTGAGATTAAATTGTTTTTCTTATTTTTCTTAACCCGATTTATTATGAAATACATTATCCAACTATAAGTAGTTAAAAAATAACAAGGAATAAAAACAGACAAAAAGAACAGTTCGAATAAGCGAAATCAATTACTTTAAAGTTTTAAGCACTTATTTCTCCGATTGACATCGTCTAATCAAAACTTTCATCAGAACCTTTTTTGTAGAGCATTTCGTAAGCTTTCTAATGGTATTCTTCCGTTTACCAAGATTCTCAACCTTTTTCGAGATATTAAGGAAGGTATACAAAGTTACCAAAACTTTTTATGTCTGTTAATAAAATATTTTATTCTAACCCTTCCTTAACTCCAAACGTAACACAAATTTCAACATATTAGTTTTAATGAAAGTAGAGCATGCAGAAAATGTTTCAACTGAATCCCATGATTCTAAGTACCCAAACCAAAAACGGTATTCAAAAACTATTTTTCACAATTTTCTCAAAAACGTTTAAAGCTATCGCCTTGAAAATGGTTTCATTCGTTTTCCTAGCACAAGAAGCATATAGAACGAGTACTTACAAGCTTATGAACTCAAAAACGTAAGCGTTACGATTTTTTTGCGCGAATTTCGCCCCAAACGCCATCTTCCAGTAGGCGGATTTTTCTGGTTTACGAACTTGACCTTTCAAATTAGACGAAAGATTTTTGTACCAAATTTCATCAAAATCGGACCATTCGTCTGGGAGCTACAGAGCGAACAGACAAATATATATATATATATATATATATACACACAAATTTGAACCACCGTTATTTTCGGTCTCTAGGGGTTCTGAAACGCGAAATTTTCTAGTCGGCACTTCCGGATTGTTTCATTGTATCAATCTTATAAGCGGGGTTCCTCCCTATGGGGGAGGGAGGAACCGCGTTAAAAATACGACTGTTCTCCGAGACATATCAGCCAATGTTGGGCAAAACTAAAAACTAAAACTAAAATTCAAACTAAACTCACTTTTTGGAATAAACTAAAACTAAACTAAAAATTGCAACCTAAAAAAAAAACTAAAACTAAAATTTTACTAATTAATGGATTTTAACTAAACTAAAACTAAAACTAAATCTTTGGGAATTCACTAAAAACTAAACTAAAAATTTAGTTTAGTTTAGTTTTACTAAAATAACATGAATTAATATAAATCATATGTTATTTCGATAATTAAGTAAATTATTAAAACTAATAGAACTTGCTTAAGAATAAAAAATTGTTGCTTTTTCTCGTAATTTGAAAACATATGTTCTTTGGTAAACTAAATTAGTTAACTAAAAACTAAAACTAAACTAAAATCACAAATTTAGGTCTCTTTTACTAAACTAAACTAATAGCATTACTAAAAACGGAGTCCATATGATTAATAATTATACAAATCTAAAACTAACCTAAAACTAAAACTAAAAATATAACATTAGTTTAGTTTTAGTTAGGGAAAACTAACGTTAGTTTAGTTTACTAACGTTAGTTTTGCCCAACACTGATATCAGCTGCTAATCTCAACTCCCAATGAACCAATTTTACTGAGATACGAACTCATCCAATCGTATTTTATAGAAACGCTATTTCGTGGCGAATGAACAAACAATATGGCCTACATCATGTCAACAGATTAAATATATATGGTGACATAAAAAAATAACTTCAAATCTGCATTGTTTATATCTGCGTATGATATTAACATATTACGCCCAAAATAATATAATATATATAGGGGAAGGTGTTGTACCTTTGACCACTTTGCACAATTGAATTTTTTTTAGCTTGAATACTAAGGCTAAATTCATTTTTTTTTATTTCATTGTAATTAGTATTCTATTGTTTATCATATTTAATTTTTTCAAGGTTCTAACTTTACATTTAATATTTTTTATTAATTTTTAAAAAAATAATCGTACAGTGGTCAAAGGTACAACATGTAGTTGTACCGTTGACCATGAGGTTTGTACCTCTGACCACGTAAAAACAACACAGCAGTGCAGAAAAAAATTGTATTGAGTAATATTATAATTAATTGTAAGTTTAATAAATACTGGACATGGACGTAAGCATAATAAAAAGCTATTATTGATATTATGTTATGCTTAATATGCTGAAAAATCCAGTCCAATCGATAAACGTTTTAACTGTTATGCAGATCCACTAGCAATAGTAGGATATGGGAGTTTAGCCACAATGTCTTCAACATCAATATTATAAAAATTTTCATCTTCTCTCGTAAACTTGTCACTTAAAGTTTTTTTTTTTTTTTTTCAAATATTGGATCATATATTGGAAATTTAATACCACAGATCTCTGCGACTGAATATGTAATATTATTATTACTTTTATTTTTAACAAGTATAAAATTTCCTTTTCCCAAATCATACTTTTTAAAATTGTTGCTGGTTATCGACTTAACTCACGACATTTATCAGACAGATCAACGTCACTTTCCCCTGAAGAAATTTCCGTGTCAGTATCAGAATCTGAACTGTCATTAGAATAATTTTCTTTTTATTTACCACTTTTTTAGGAAGGGGTTTATTTGTATGTGGTGTCTTACGTTTAAGGGGGTGCTTTCGTTTTTTTTTTACCTTCAAAAATTAGCTTTTCAGGAATATCTGCCAGGATACGAGGTTTCCCTTTAGGCCGGCCCCTATATGACATTTTCCTTGCCTCCGCTTTTCGGCGAGATCTTACAACTTCAAGTGGAACGATAAGGGGTGATAGGTTCGAACTGCTAAACTGAGGATTAATAAAGTCGGTTTGAACTTATTTAATTTATTATTTTTTAAATTATTTGAACAATTGTAGAAACCAATATTAATTTTTTTTTTAATTTGTAGCAGAAGAACATAAAAGTTGAATTCTGTAAAAATTACTCAGATGTGTTGTACCTTTGACCTGGTCAAAGGTACAACAACTAGTCATGGTCAGAGGTACAACACCCTGGTAGTGTAAATTAAAATGCATGCTAAATATTTTAGGGTTAAGATAAATCAATTTCAAAAGCTACACCATGTTTCTTATTGTAATAGCTACTTTGTCAAATTATTTCCATCTAAACTACAAATAATATAATGAATACAAATAATATTATGAGGCAAAACGTCATCAATAAATAATTTACATTTTTATTATAGAAATGGATAAGTATTTTTTGCAAGAATCCTATTTGATTTGAGTAATCCAAAGTAGGTTACACAAGCCCTTTAGTGAAGGAGCTAAACACTAATTACACCAAAATTTACAAAATGTTGCTACATGCCGCGACAGCCTAGGTGGTCAAAGGTCCAAGATGGTCAGAGATACAATATATCTATATCTATATCTATATCTATATATATATATATATATATATATATATATATATATATATATATATATATACATATTACATATTACATAGAATCAATGAAGATTTCTTTTCAACAATTCTTTAATGATTTCCTAAGGAATGTGCTAAGAGTTGAGTTAAATAATTTCATAATATAAGTTTCTTCCATAATTAGTAATATTTTATTTAATAAGTATATATTCATTTTGCTTTACTTAAATTCTTGTAACCATTTTGGCCCTAAGAAAAAGATCCACCTGACGAAGTAGTCCAGCAGCATGCGAGTTCTGAATCCGGAATTTAGCATTTGATCTGACCTTTTGCACATTTGTTTGGCCCGTTGGCTTTTCCAAACGAAGAATTGCATCAATAGTGAATATTCTGTTTGCCTCATTTAGATAATTCGGTCAGCTAGGGCTGGGCATGGTGGTAGAGCACTCCTCTCATGTACTGAAGACATGAGTTCGTGGTACTGGTGCCTAATAATGGTTTAAATCTTCTAGGGTTGTCGATTGGGGATCGGAATTATTAGGCGAGTCCAAGGTTCAGAACAGACCAGCTAGGCAGAGCGCAGTGCAGAAAATATGAAGAAACATTTATACTATTATAAGTAAAAACTACAGCAATTTATAAAAATTTCGCTCTCTTAGGATCTGGAAGAAAAATGATAAAATGTGTTCATGGAAGCTTATTAATGCAAAACCGTAAGTGTTTCCTTTTTGCCGAGCTAATTTCGCAGAAAAACTGTGTTCCGGTAGGTGCTTTCGGCTTTGTTATGCACTTGAACTAACGTTTTAGAACACACCTTTTTGTGGTAAATACACACACACACACACACACACACCTATTTTTGTTATATATCCATACACACACACACCCACGAATGTTTCATTATCCTAATATTATTCGATGGTAACCCTACATTTCATAAGGCATTTTATCTGTATCTATATTTCAGCTTTGTCTCCGTCCCGTTTATTTCTATCACCGTCACCATAAATACAAATAGAGTTAAAACGGATGAGTTAATAAAGAATATAAATATTTATGACCAGAAGGGAGATATAGTAAATAAAGATGTAAAAAACATTGAAATAATTAATTGCACAACATTCAGTTATAATCCCATTTTAGCTAATACATAATATCAAACAGACTTGTAAAGATCTATAAAGAATTTCATTAGTGTATCCAGAAAAAATTAGATGTACGACGAAAAATAATGTACGTATACCTAAATTAATGTATATCAAATTGGTTGTACAATGTACGACAAGTTATATGTAAGGGAATCAGGTCAACTGTTAAAATATTAGATAATGAAAGGCATCTCTTAAAATAGAAGAAGAAAATATACAATTATATAGTGTATAATTAAAAATAGAAAAAAGACCTTGAATAAAAAAAGACGAAATTAAATATCTAGATATAATATTTTTTAATTTAATAGACAATACTTGACGTATAAAGATTTAATTATTAGAATGACAATAACTTATTTTGGGAAGTAGACATTTACCCTAAAGCAATCGATTTTAACAGCTGATCCACAGTAACTAAGATCGATATTGACAGTTTCTTGTGATTGGTATTTTAAGTGCTCCTGAAGAGCCGTCAAAGTGATATGAAACATGTAGAACGAAGTAAAGAATTATTGAAGTATAATGTGCAATTTATGAAATTCCAGCTTCTGTCACATAAAATACAATGTGAATATTCTTTCTACTTGGAAGCAAAGAAACATATCTAACCAAACGGTTTTTTTTTTATTTGCATGCTGTTTTTTTAAGAATAGTAAAAGTTCGTTTTTATTTCACTATAAAACACTAACTATTTCCGTCGAGGTAGATGATTATAGGCTTGTAAATTGTTATAGTTTCTCTCGTTTTATTGATAAATACATTTTAATTTTTTTTAAGTCATTAAGTTTATTTTCTACGAAATGTCAATTAAAAATCCACAAAATAAATGAACGAAGACAAATACAATTTACAGCCGTGGAGTTTTTGTTGCGTGATGTCCTCGTTGTAACATTCCATCTTCTTGAAACATCCTTCAAGGTTCTGTTTGTCAAACATTGCTGAATATCCTCTTGGCCACTCTTTCCAGTCTCCTACTTTCAAACAATATTATTGTAAGGAGACAGAATGAAGCAAATTACTCTTCAAAATGTTACTTAATTATAATAAGAATTGGTATAGGTTTTATAATGTTACAATTTTTCATTATTTTCTCCCTCCCTATACTGAGAAAAACGTACTTATTAGATCTAGCCCAAGAAGATATCTAGGAGTACTGATAATAAAGTATTGAGGTTTATAATCCATACGCTATGGAAAAATCAGCTCTTTTTTCGCAGCGAATTTTTACGTATATATATAATCAGTCCCATAACAGGCCACGAGGGCCCTGAGGGGCAGATTCTATAGAGGTATCTGATTCTTGAACATACGGTACACTAGGAAGATAGTGTGGTCAGTACTATGCTCCGGCCGCCTGATTTTTCCCTTGGCTGCTTCGACTGCTAGAGTCATTAGCACCCAAGGTACCCATTGATAAATTTATTAATGGCTGGGTTGGCCTAGGGACGGTCAGGGAGGCCGAATTCAACCCATGAACGAAGACACTAGAAGAAAAATCTTTAGTGTTTATATATATATATATATATATATATATATATATATATAAATTAAATATACATATATTTAACGAAGGATCTTCACAAATAAGCAATACTCACATTATTGAAGAAGGAGCTTAACGAAGCTGTATGGATTCTCTTTTTACATTATTCCAGATAAAACTTCAACTGCTAATCGACCGACTTTTTTTGTTGTAGCCCAAGAGCTGTTAACGCACGTTTCATGAAGTGCACCTCTAAATTTTGCACCTTTTGGGTAGATAAGAAGGTACCTATGTGTTGGCTAGACTTACCGTGTAGCACCAGATACTGCGCATAGGGGAATGGTGCAAAGAAATATGGTTGTCCCAAGAAAAGTATTTTATTCAGAAGCCAACAATCTTTAATGTAAAATGAATGAAATTGTACAATGAATAATAAATTAGGCATACACTTTTAAGGGGGTTAAAATGTAATTAACAAAAACCCTAAACTATTAAATGAAGTGCTTTATTCCCGCAACGATTTAAACAGCGTATTCATAAACATAATTGAAAATAATTAAAAAAAGTCCGTCACGCAGGAGCTGCATAACTAAGCACTTTCCACAGAATTTTTGTAGAGTAGACTACATTACTGAATAATTTGCTGTAAATAACCTACATAAATAAAATAAAAACGTGAATAGTTCTGTTCATTTACATTACTAATGAGAACTGTTCAATTATTAACTTCGTAAATAATTTGCTTCCAGAGTTATGTTAATACATGATACTGTACTACTTAATAAATACACAAAAACGTCATTTTCCGTATTTTGAGCTGACGCAGGAACCGGTTCAGTCCTCCTAGTGGGAGATAGCGTTCCTGGCGGCGGCTTTGGGAACCTACGACTGGCAGGCTACTTCTAATGAAATAAAGTTTAAAGTAAACCCTCCTTTCCAATAGACCGATTTACTTTTTTTTTTTTACAATTTTTACAACACTTCTTTCTCATGAGATACCCACGACGTATACCGCGTTTTGTTACAATACAGCAGAAATTACGACCGGTATGAGTATATTAGTACTTTAGGTCCGGAGTAAACCCCCCTCCAAATAACCCGATTTAGTTTATTTTTACAACCCATTTTTCTCTGTTGATTACCACCAGGAATACCGAGTTTCGTTGAAATGTAACAAAAATTAAGGCTGGTAGTTGCAAATTGGTAATGCGGGTCCGGAGTAACCCCCCCCCTCCTAATGAACCGATTTAGTTTATTTTTACAACGTATTTTTCTATTTTGATAAACATAACGAATACCGAGTTTCGTTGAAATATAACAAAAACTACGGCTGGCATCCTGGGTAAACCCCCCCCCCCTCCCGGTGGACCGATTTTGGTGGTTAGCGAACTCGTTCAATCGTTAGCTAATTGAACGCTATATACCACGTTTCGTAAAGAAAAAACAAAAACTCTGGCCGCTATCGTGTTAACATACATACATATATATATATATATATATATATATATATATATATATATATATATATATAGATATATATAAATTTTAACGGGGGTCATTTTCAGTGTCTACTAGGTAGGATCGATAAAGAATTGAAGACATTTTTCAAAAATTCCGTCATGAGAGCAACCTCAATAGCTACTTTCCTTCGGAGGAAAGTGCTAAAAGGGCAGACACTTTTTTGGGGGTTTAATTATCAGGAAACATGAAAATAAATGTTGCCTATGACAGATTACAATACACTGCGTCGAATCGTAAGAGCGAGTGCGAGCACCGATCATCTGGGCAGTTGTGGTTTTTCTCTGCGCTCTCATTGGCTCTTGGTCACATGATCTTGTACAGCTGTGCCGGTTTAAATGGCAGCGTGAATAAATCAGCGTTTAATAACAACTTCGTTTTTTTTTTGTTTTGTTTTATACATGATGCCCCCCTTAAAAGTTTCTGCCTTATTTATTAATCATTGTAAAATTCTCTTAATTTTACTTTGAAGATAGTTGGCTTCTGAATAAAATACAATCTTTGTGCAATATGTTTTTGCACCTTTCCTCTATTTGCAGTACCTGGTGTTCCACGGTAAGTCTAGCCAACACATATTTACCTTCCTATCTATCCGAGAGCTGACTATAACAAAATTTCAACATTTCATGAAACTTGCGTTACCAGCTCTCCGACTATTGTTTAAAGAACACAAGGAAGTAAAACATAAGCCCGGTACGGGAAAATCGAATGCAGTTCCGTTCTTAAGCCTCATTTATAACCGTCCCTATTAAGTTTATTAGTACAACATACCTTTCCCTTTTGTCCAGCACGAGCTATACTGGCTTTCGCCGCAATGTAACATATCGAAATTACGGCTAGTACGGACAAATTACCCAAAGTATTTTGGGTCCGTAAACCCACAACACTCCTAATGGACCGATTTTGTTATTTTTTTAGCACATATTTAGGCATTCACGTCTAACATTTTATAGCGTATCATAATATACATAACAAAATATTATTAATTTGGGTCCGGAATAAACCTCGTTCCTTCCCTTACAGCTGGACCAATTTTGCTGGTTACCGAACTCCTCCAATCGTTGTTAGGAGAATGCTATATTTTCTTGGCCCAAAAAGAAAACATATAATAACATACTTATGCATATATATATATATATATATATATATATATATATATATTTATATATACACATTTGAAGGGTAATCATTTTCGGTATCTAGTTAGTAGGCTAGATGAAAATAGGAAAAAGTAATTTAAATAGACTTGAAGGGTTGCAACCTCAATTGCTTCATTTTTTTAGGAAAGTATTGAAACTGAAGGTTCATTACATTGTAATTGAGTCCTGGGCTTTAAATTAAAAGTAAAAATATTCGATTTGTTGGCTCAGTAAAGTAAATGCATGTACAAGTTATGATTTCTACCTAGTAGGGTTGGGTTGGGTTGGTAGTTTAAGGGCAGATAACTGCTTGGTCATCTCCGCCCTAAGAGTATAATTAAATTGTGCGAGTTTAATGTTAGGATGGAGAGTGTTTTCTGTATTGTCTGTTTGAGATAAAGTTGTGTTACTAAAGTTGTATTTGTTAGAATCTTCCTTTGGAAAAAATTATTATTTCATAGATATAAGAACCAGATTCGGATATCCGTAAAAAAGAAATAAAAACACACATAAAAAATGTATATATTAATTATATTATTTTTTTTATTAATTTTTTGTCATTATTTTTGACATGTTAGTCATTCATACTTCTTTTTTTCTCTCTCTTTTTTTCTTATTCTTTTTTTTACCCTACCTAGTAGGGTTTATATATGGCGTTTCGAAGAAATCTGAAATTCTTACTTGCGCAACCTCAGTAGTCCTATAATATTCTAAAACAAAACCCTCTAATACCTTAGTCGAGTCTACATAGGAACTGAGACACGATCCGTGTTGAATATTGCCCGAATGAGGATACCCAGGAGCCTGGTCAAGGGCAGACAGAGCCTAGAAAGCTGGGGAGTTCCCTCAGGAAGTGCCTTGCCTCTTGTGTAACAAACATAACCAGCTTATGAGCTGTGTCACCTCGTCCCTGGCCGAGAGTTGTAGTCAACCCCTATATTCACAATGCCACGCCGATTTATTATAGTCATTATAACTATAATGTTGCAAGACATTTATGACGCGATAATGCTACTAATGTAGGCAACTCTACCTCCTAATTTATCTAGGATGGAGAGATTATAGGAATTTGCTTCACACTATTGCCACCAGATGCGGGTAGTAAGAAAAATGTGTAACAAAAAAAATAGAATCCTGTCAAAGATCACATATTGAACCTCGAGAGTGCGATACTCAATGCTTCCATGATCAGAGAATACCTACTGCTAGTCGTTTCATTCGATATTCGAAAAGCATTCGACTGTTTCCGGCGTAGGTCTATACTTACAAAACTTGCAGATTGGGGAATTCAAGGGAAAACTTTAAAAATCATTTGTGAATTACTATCAGAAAAACCTTTCTAGTACTGAAGGGGAATTATTTATCGTACCCTTAAATACAAGAAAACGGAGTCCCAGACGGATGTGTACTGAGCACTACTTTATTCAAGATTGGGATTGATAGCATTAAAAAGTTATATGCCTGATGTGTCTTACTGTCTGTTTGTCGACGATCTGCACATTTATCAAAAATCAACTTCTTTTTAGACCGCAGAAAATTCCATCCAAACCAGAAGATTCCTTAGAAAACTGGAGTAGAACAAGCCGTTTAATTTCCTCTAATGAAAAAGTCCCATTTTTTTTTTTTTTTTTTTTTTTTTTTTTTTTTTTTTTTTACGGCACATCTACATCTAGGTCATTAGCGCCGACATCCAGGGTGTAGCGAGGAATTTCACCAGCGAGCCGTGGGATGATAAAATTCCTGCCGGAACATCTCCCGCTTATGAATCCAAGGCGCCTAGCCATTAGACCACGGGAGACCCCGGTTCCTGTTCATATCCCTATTCTCATTTGAAACCCATAGAATAGAAACAGATAATATTTTCCTCGGCCTTTGTTCAAAGGGTTTTATGGCTATACCTGGGGTCAGGTCCGCAAGACCCTAGAATCCTCTTCTACCGATACTTCATTTCATACGTTTCAATGAATTGGAAAATATCAAATATTTTCACACATTCCTGTGTTCTTTTACTATAGTAATAATTCTACAGATAAAATCAATTAAAAAATAAAATAAAAAAACCAACAGCATAAAGGCAATTGAAAATATTCAAAAGACGTCAACGAATCTTTTTCTCTTGGCAAGCTATATTTCTAACAATGAATTGTTTTTCTTATTTTGCCTAATCTGTTTTATTGTAAAATACATTATCCAACTATAAGCAATTAAAAAATAACAAGGAATAAAAACAGACAAAAAGAACAGTTCGAATAAGCAAAATCAATTACTTTAATGTTTTAAGCACTTATTTCTCCGATTGACATCGCCTAATGAAAACTTTTATCAGAACCTTTTTTGTAGAGCATTTAGTAAGCTTTCTAATGGCATTCTTTCGTTTACCAAGATTCTCAACCTTTTTCGAGATATTAAGGAAAATATACAAAGTTACCAAAACGTTTTAAGTCTGTTAATAAAATATTTTATTCTAACCCTTCCTTAACTCCAAACGTAACCAAAATTTCAACATATTAGTTTTGATGAAAGTAGAACATGCAGAAAATGTTTCAACTGAATCCCATGATTCTAAGTACCCAAACCAAAAACGGTATTCAAAAAATATTTTTCCAATTTTCTCGAAAACGGTTAAAGCTATCGCCTTGAAAATGGTTTCATTCGTTTTCCTAGCCCAGGAATCATAGAAAACGAGTACTTAGAAGCTTATGAACTCAAAAACGTAAGCGTTACGATTTTTTTTGCACGAATTTCGCCCCAAACGCCATCTTCCAGTAGGCGGATTTTGCTGGTTAACGAACTTGACCTTTCAAATTGGACGAAGGATTTTTGTACCAAATTTCATCAAAATCGGACCATTCGTCTTCTATCTAGAGAGCGAACAGACAAATATATATATATATATATATATATATATATATATATATATATATATATATACAAATTTGAACCACCGTTATTTTCGGTCTCTAGGGGTTCTGAAACGCGAAATTTTCTAGTCGGCACTTCCGGATTGTTTCATTGTATCAACCCTATAAGCGGGGTTCCTCCCTATGGGGGAGGGAGGAACCGCGCTAAAACAAAATGTATTTTGTTCACAAAGAAGAGACACCATCCAGTCCCACAGATTACTCTTAAACAAGCTATTATACCTTACAGGAATACGTTAAAATTCCTCGGTGTTATATTTGATCAAAAGCTCACTTGGGTACCACATCTTAAAGCAACGGCTGAAAAATGTAAGAAGTCACTAAACATCCTAAAAATATTCAGTACCGCAAAGTGATGAGCAGATAGGAAAACAATAACAAATACATTGTTCTAACACCACTGCATCGGACAAATATAAAAACGAAAATCAAATTCTCAGAAACTGCGTTATCGTAGCGCTCTAACTTATCACGCTTATACTAGGGAAATTTGAAAACTCAACAATAGACGTTTCTAATAATTTGCTCTCTGAATTGTTCTAGCTATGCTGGGAACTTATATTGGTAAACTAATTTTACTGTTAAGGAAAATTAAATACAGTAAGATATTTAATCTCTTAGACAGTCGATATTTTTGCAGTAGAAATGCCTCTAATACACACATTACCTATATTTTTAAATTAATGTTAGATTTACATAAGAGGAAGTATGAAAAATAAATATTTCAATAACATGCAAGAGTATTTCGAAGCAAGCAAGTCCGACTTTTCGTATATTTCATTGAATATATCGAGAATGGATAGAAAGTAGTTAAAAAAATTTCGTTTTTTATCTTTTTTCGAGATATTTTACTAAATGAAAAGTCTAAAATATGTTTTAAATATTTTGTGTTTACACTTCTTCATGTCCAAATTTAACATTAATTTACCAATATGAATTTGTATGCTTGTCAAACGCGTAAAAATCTTTTCAAATCAGTCCTTTGCCCATAACAAAATATCCAGATTTTGTTTCTTCTGCTAAAATTGAAAAACTTCGAACACACTTTTCTTGTGTACTTTGATTCAAATAGTAGTTCATTATACATTAATGCAACAGATTTTTGTGACGGTTCTTGTTACTTTACCCTGTATGATAAAAGCGTGTTCTACGAACAAAAATACACACACACACACACACACACACACACACACACACACACACACATATATATATATATATATATATATATATATATATATACATATATATTAACAGATGTCGGATAAGATATCGAGGAATCTTTGGGATTCGGCTGAGAAAAACAGTCAGATTTTTGAAAAATTCTGTATTTTGGGCTTTCCGTATGCTCTTGGCAGCCTCTTCAGGAATAAATGCTTAATGCTAATGAAGGCTGCCAAAGAGAATGCCGAAACGCCAAAAAATATAGATTTTATCGATGATCTTACTGCTGTTCTTAGCCAAATCTCAACTTTTAATTCCGCTTCTTATCACCTCGGCCACTATCTATTTGCGACTCTTTATTAAAATATATCATCTTGGTTTTATTCTATAGAAAGTGTTTCTGGATGTCTATGACTCGTTCACATTAAGATTTTTTCCACTCGAATTTTCCCGAAGACTATTATACTAACAGTTCACATGAACTTGTATGTTATGGTTTGATAATGATACTTTTTCGCATAATCTTGTGAAATTCCCGACCACTGTGGACGCCAATTAGAACGTCACAGATGGGTAACCCAGATTATCTATTTACTTTATTGCCCAAATTAAAAAATAGAAGTTAGAATTTTCTAATGATAATTGGATATATGATCCGTCGTTCTAACGTGCGAAATGTTTGTAATTTGATTATGATGATAATTTGATGGTGGTATCAGACGAAAAATGCAAATGGCAGATATGCTCATCTCATTGGATAAAATTCGTTCCACGATCTTCTAGGAGTTTTGTTTGAATTGGAACGAAATCTAATTACGAATAATTTTTTTTTTTTTTTTTTTTTTTTTTTTTTTTTTTTTTTTTTTTTTTTTTTTTTTTTTTTTTACGGCGCATCTACAACTTGGCCATTAGCGCCGTCTAATTACGAATAATAATCTCTGAAGGGCGGCAACCTATAGATAGCCCGGCGTTAATAGCCCAATCGTTGATACGCCGTTAAACCTTAAAAATTAAATAAATAAATAAAATAATCTCTGAACATTCATAGCTCTTGGTGATGAATTAATAAAAAATAAACAACCCTTTTCACTCCGGTCCAAGGCAATTAACATGAGTTATAGTTATCACACAAGCAAAATAATGAGCTCAGATGAGATAAATAAGAAGAACGACTAAAGTCGGTTACTAAATAGCAACGAGTCCTGGTAGTTTCTACTTAATACATAACAGGTCCCGTACAGGATGGAGAACGTAGTATGGCTGTATAATATATTTATTTTCTCGAGTCACATTTTACTTAGGAAATCACAGATAGCATTTTATATAAGTAGCCTTTCATGGTAGAAAAATAACATGTTCTACTAGCTCGCGTTTTAGAACAATTTGTATTTAATGATTGGTTAATACAAGAAGTTGGATTTGTTAAAGAAACTCGCTAATCAGGCAGCAATGAAATGTCGTGCTTTGCATGGGCCTATATAAGGGAGGGGGGTGAGGTTTGTTTTGGTGAGAACATTTCGTGTATTGCTAAGTTCCAAGCAGTTCTGCTTGCAATTTTGGAACAGTTATTATTTCCCCTGTACATCAATTTATCAACCCTCTGTCAAATATTTTAATATATAATTTAAAACTTATTTTACCTTAAAAACAGCAGTCTAGTTCTTACAATCTGAAATATAGGTTTTTTTCATGCTGGTATTATTTTCAAACCAGCTATTAACTTTATAATTATTTTTATTCAATGAATTCATGTTATTTAACCCGGTTATTTCATCAGGTCCATTATTAAAAAATCTTACATTTACTTTAGAGGTAAAAATTAAATCTAAGTGTACACACTTTTTAAAAGTTTCTTTACTCCTCCCAATATTGATATAAGATATTTCATTATATAAAATAGTTTTCTATGTCTGTTATAAATATACAAATCATTTATCACAATCTTAAATTAAATTCATAAAATCATTGAAATTAATTTGAAAATAACAACAACAGGTGATAATTATTTTCTTGCAGCCAAAGCAGCTAACATACGATAGAAAAAGTGATGTATTCTAAAAAGCAACAAATTAGGAGCAGCGAAAATGGGTATTTACCTAAAAGCTTTTTCTTTTTGTTCATTCCGAAACAGAGTATATATATATACTCTGTTTTATTCATGAAAGTAAGTGTAACACAGCAATAATAACAGCAATTTAAACACAATAGATAGAAAAAAGAAAAAAATTATGGCAAATGCTATGCTCAAATCTTTTATAAGCTTTAAGCGAGACAAACCTCTGGCGAAAGAATTTTGCAAGCGAGTTCTCAGCCCTTTCACTCACGAATGCTTATGTTCACGGAGTAACGATGAATGAGTGAATGCTCCGTTCACAGCTCATTCTTAGCGGGCAGCCGTTTTTAATGAGTATTACTGCTTTAGTGGATGCACACATTATTAGTGGGAAGGAAATTTTCCTCATTACTTACAAGAATAAATGATAAGTATTTATACTACATCAATAAATGAGAGAATTTAATTCTAGGAGTCCGGGCAAAATAGTGTCAAGCAACATTTTTAATAATACTTAATTGTAGCTGCTATATGTTTGATATTATGTGGGTCTATCAGTAGAAATGGTTGGGGCAACAAGATTAAGTAGCGTACAGAGAACTTTGTGGTCACATCTTCAGCATCATCATAGAATGATAGTCCCATATAGTATCCAACATGTAGAAACTACAGTTAAGTTTTGTTAAAAGTGTTGCCTGGAACTATTTAGGGGGCCCGTTGAAAAATTCGCGTCGGTGCGCCGTAAAAAAATAAAAAATAAAATAAGTCTATAAGAAAATATAATAAGAATGCATTAACAAGATATATTCATAGAAGACCTAAAAACATACTCTTGAAATAATAATAACGTGGAATACCGAAAAATTGATTTTAATAACCCATTCGAGACCGATTGCACACCATGTGTGCAATAGATTTCCGAGGCTATAAGAAGGCCTGCACAAAGTGTGTACAATAACAGTAATGTGCTATTCTGAGGAAACTAGTAATCGAAATATGATTTTTCTTGTACTAATGAAATCTTTAAAGTACAGGAAAACAAAATTTAGGTTTTACTTTGTACCAAAATATCTAAATTTTCCGAAGAGCGAGCTTCACGGCCGATGTACAATGATCATATTTATGTGAATTCAGTTACAAATTGGGTGATTTCCATAGTAAACATGTTTTGTTTTTTTATTCAAAATGAACAATATAAAGAGAAATAAAATTCGCTCCTGGGGACCTGAGTAGTTATGTAATTTTCGTATATTTTCCTGAATATCCCGAAAACGGTTGGGGTATAGTGGTAAGTAGACAGTAATCATTCGAATGCTTACTAAATGTTCTACAAAAACGACTCTAACGTATTTTTCGATGGGACTCAGGCGGTGAAATAACAGCTTAAAAAATCACTGTTTTTTTACGGTTCTTAGTGTTTGTTTTCCTCTGTTTCTTATTGTTTGTTGTTTTTGTAATTGATTATAGCAGTAAAATGAATGTTCCTGTAATTCATCCAGGATGTTTGCAATAGAGCTTTCCAAGCTGAAGTCGAAGAGGCCGGAGTGAGTATTTTCCGTTACTGTCCATTTTCTCTGGATTTTGCCGCCTTTTCTTCAAGATTTCATTGGAGTTCATGAAATCCCCCAAAAAAAATATAAATGTGAAATAGAGGCCAAGTTCCTGCCCCCACAAAGAAACACTTCCTTCCTCAAAAATATTCCCTCCTATACCCCCCCCCCCTCAAAACGCCTTACCATTCTACACTCCAAAAAGTAGTATGAGTTGTTGTATTAATTCAACCAAAAATATTTGCCGATACAAGAGATGATACAAGAAAGAAATGTCCAAATTCATTACTTAGAAGACCTCATAGTTACTTACTAAGAACAGTAAAGGTCACACAACTCACCTTTAAAAACAACAATAAGAATACTTATATCCAGTTACTAAACTATCACTTTCCTCAACCAGGTATATTCTTAAACTTGGCAATGTTTTTTTTTTTGTCGAAATTATCTTTAGAGAAAAACTAAACATTGCCAAGTTTAAGAATATACCTGGTTGAGGAAAGTGATACTTTAGTAACTGAATATAAGTATTTTTATTGTTATTTTTAAAGGTCAGTTGAAGTGTCTTTACTGTTCTTAGTAATTAACTATGAGGTCTTCTAAGTAATGAACATGGACATTTCTTTATTGTATCATCTCTTGTATCGGCAAATATTTTTGGTTGAAATAATATATAAAATCATTCTACTTTTTTTGAGTGTAGAATGGTAAGGCGTTTTTTGGGGTGTTTTAGGAGGGGATATTTTTGAGGAAGGGAGTGTTTCTTTGTGGGGGCCCGAACTTGGCCTCTATTTCACATTTATGTTTTTTGGGGGATCTCATTACTTTTTTCTAAGTATTAAATAGAACTTAGTTGCCGCATGCCTACTGGCGTTTGTACATCACATAAAACCAGGGTCTTTGGATTCTGCATAAGGTTCTCCTTACTGCTTGATATTTGATACCAGTAATCAACCTACATACATCTAATCACTAGACTAGAAAAGTTTGAAGCTCTTCCAGATGACATTACTCTAGAGGACAAATTGATTGCTCTCTTAACTAAACTATTACACTGTAAAACACAGGAACGTTATCCCGAGGATAAAGATCACAATAGGGAAAGTGCAGAAGGCCTTCTAGAAAAATATAAGAACAAAGACGATACATTTTGGGTTTGTGATCCTATACTTTGTAATTTAGATGACTTTGAAAAACTTAGTATCTGCTTTGAAGTATATTATGCAGTGAACCCCTACGGCTTTATTTACTACATTTAAGAAAGAAGTCACAACTGTTTTTGTTAAGATGTGTCGAAATGTTTTTGAAAACATCAAATATAGGTTCTCCTTACCAAGACGATTCATTTGATACCCCACATGATGGGTTTCAGAAGGAATGATGGCATTTCGATGGAACAAAAAGTAGAAAACGTCATAGGTAATATGACACTCCCGTATCAAGACCTACCTGCGTGCCAAGTTTGGTCAAAATAGGCCAAACGGTGTGAATTTGTATAAGGAACAAACATACAGACAGACAGCTGACAGACGATTTTGACTAGCCTATGACACTATCCGGATAAAGACCGACATGTGTTTCAAATTTTGTCAAAATCGGTCAAACGGTGTGTATTTGTATAAGGAACAAACAGACAGACAGACAGCTGATAGACAATTTAACCTAGCCTATGATTCTCCCCGTATCAAGACCCATCTGTGTCCCAAGTTTGGTCAAAATCGGTCAAACGGTACGGATTTGTAAGAGGAACAAACATACAGACAGACAGCTGGTATAAGATTTTTACCGAGCCTATATGCGTCTAATTGTTTCTTAAAACATCAAATATAGGTTCTTCATACCGAGACAATTCATTTGATACCCCACATTATGGGTTTCGGACGGAATGATGGGTTTCCGAAGGAAGTACAAAACTGGCACACCCCTGCCCCGGAAGCGGAGGCAAACACAACTTTTCAGGATTTTTCGATTTTTTCCTTTAATAACACCTTCATATCTATCATCATGCAAAACTTCAAGTCTCTAGCACCATGGGAAGTGCCTAATAATTTTGATGAGTCAGTGAGTGATGTAGAATTATGAAAATTTCCAGTTTTACTCACATCTAGTAGTATAATACCTGTGTAAAATTTCATAACTTTATCTTTACCTGGTTGAAAGTTATGAGAGGGTAAAAATCGGCTCTAAGACCGCCTGTAATATACACACAGTATGCTTAGGCCGGAACTTGGCCTGGCGCACTACCGTGCGCCTAGATTCTTCATAAAATACTAACTATGTTTATTCGCTAAATAGAACTAGGGATAATATTGGCATGGAAACACGCCATGATGACGGACTTTCTGCAAGTCAGATTTTTTTCATTACGTAAATGACGAAAGTAGCTGTTTCCAAGTAATGATAGAGTTTTTTTAAGTTCAATACTGTAGATGAGCATAATGACTTCTTTAAATAAATATCGTTTTGACGACAATATATAAAAAAAAGAAAATAACAACTTTTAGTTAATAGTCCTGCGAATTATTAAACTCGCAACCCTGATTATCGTGTAATCACCTTAGTGACTTGCTGGTCGAGGGCGTTAGTCACTGAGGCCAACGTCACCTTCACCATGAGGCTGACACTCACGTTTTGGCCATAAATCAGTGACAGTGCTGATCTGTTATTCGTCACTAAGGACAAAGGAATGCTCTAAAATGGCGCCTTTTGTCACTTTGCGGTGGCGTCAAGGATTTAGCTCTTTCAATTTAACGCAAATAGTAAAACTTTTAAGTGTATGCAGTGCATACACTTAAAAGTTTTACTATTCTCTAGGTGCATACTATGCACCTAGAGAATAAGGCTTGACACATTTGTGGCAACATTAACATAAATCTCTGTATAAAACAGCTATTATTACGTTGTGAAGGATGAAGGCTTTGAGGTTGCAGACATTAAAAATTGAAGGATTTGCCGCAAGAATGAGGTAGATCCAGTTTTTTTTTGGAAAATTCAAATTTTATGTTGCGTAAAAATATTGTTATTACTTAATGTAAATTATATGTTTAAATATTGGAACAGTATTTTCATTCAAAATATATCATCCTGATATCGGTAGTACATGTAAGATCAAAATGGAGGAACATGTTATGTCTCGGAAAAAGTTGGAGTTTTCCGAAAGCACGGTCGCAATGCATGAAACTGTGGTCCGTTGCTGGTAACCTTTGATTAACTGTATTTAAACGTCCAATTTTAACAAAATGAAATTGATAGTTTATTTAAGCGTGATTTTTGTTTTGAGACACTCAGTTGTCCGAGAATAGATAAAATACTTTTATATCTCTACTCATCTGAGTTTATAATGATACGAAAGGAAATATTGGCTCGTTTGGGGTCTTTTTTCCTACACAGCAGGTGCTACCGCTCTCTTGCAACAAATTAACAAGATCCAGCTCTCGAGCAACGCTGGTAAAAAAGATTGGAGCTGGATCCTTCTTGTATGTTCTTTAGATCGTCTTCCAAGGGTTAATAAATTACTCTCATTATGAGATGTATTTATGAATGTGCTCGTGCGTTTAAAATGCGATTTACACGATTCTAGAATCTTTAATGTGGGTCGTATGAGATCTTTAATAAATATATGGGGTCGTATGGTAATTCAAACTTTTGAAAGTTGTGGTTTTTTAGTTATTGATCTTCTGCCATTATTAAGATATTAAAGCTGATTGATAACGTTACAATCGTACAAAATTAAAACTCTCGTATTGGATGTTGTTTCTAAATTTTTCGTTCATATAAAAATAAGGGAGCGTTATATTTATTAAGTTCTTGATTCAATTTTTTTTTCAAATGAGGAGTTAAGAATACAAGTTGAGTAAGACAGCATGAACTAAATTTACACGACAAAGGTTTTTAACGTTTAAGGATACTAGCAATTCTGATTTAATGAAAATTATACTCTACTGTCTCTTATGCTCCAACGATAGATGAAAATTACTGTAGTAAAATATTTATTTTAAAGTAGAACCTGACACATGCCAATTTAACTGTTGACTAAAACCTTAGTTTGTTTTTAAAAAAATAATTTTTCCTCGTTTTTAGATAAAATGCCTTAACTTCTAACTTATGAACGGGATTCAGGGGACTAACACAAGATTAAACACGAAACGATGGACTTATTCCGAAAGCTGACATCAAGCCCCTCGACTTGTACATTTGTTATTTTCCCCTCCGATGAACTGTTTAGCTACCCTGTGTGTTTGAATGTTCAAGCTTGTGTGTGTGTTTATGTGAATTAAAACGATCACGGCTATTAGTTTTTCCAAATCGAAACTTAATGTAGATATAACATTTCTAGAGTAGAAGAAAAGACAAGTTCGTTAATCAGAAAAATATATCCCGTAGGAGGCTGAATCCCACGTCGGCCCAAAAGACCAATCATTTCTGGCATAACCACATGGGCGTATATAGAAAATAATTTCGGAGGGGGCTGGAAAAATGTCGGGGGGGGGGGGCTGAGACCATTTCCGGTGTATGGAATACTAACAATTCTTGGATCTTGGAAGAGTTTTAGCCAACTTGAACGCTATTACACCCAAAATAGAATATTTTTTATGAACTAAATGATCTTATTTAATTTATTTTTAAGGGTTTTATGAAATTATTACCGTTCAAATCAAAATTTCGGGGGGGGGGGGGGGCTGCAGCCCCATCAGCCCCCCCTTATATACGCCCATGCATAACCAATTAATTTTATTACATCCAGTACATACCATTGTCAATAAAAGATGACACCGACTTACTCACTGAGGAGTCTAAAACTCAATAATGTAACATTTATGTAGCTTTTTAACTTAGGCATCCGCTTATATGGGATTTGATGATATATATATATATATATATATATATATATATATATATATATATTTGTTGTTTATAAATATATATTGAAACTTAAAATATTAACCTATTCGATATAAATGCATCGGCGAATAGCAGTATAGAGGAGTTCGTTTTTCTTTTCCTGTTATCGACTGCTAATATAAGGTCAGTAGGACCCTGGAGTTAGGTATAGCCCGAATGAGAATAGGACGCATATAATTTTTGCATGGATTTTTGATATCGAATGAGGAGCTATAAAACACATTTTTTTTCAATGTCTCCACTACAGGAATGAATAAAACAAATTGAATATTCCCGAAAATATCAGCATCGAAATGTACGCAACGGCAGCACATATAAATATTAAAAATAAATAAGTAAAATTAAAAAATAAAATAATGTATGCTAATAGTAGAAGATATATCTATACATGATTGGATATGCATTACGGGATTGTAGTATATACGTAATTTAATAAAAAAAAGTAATGTATACTAAATAGTGAGTGGAAAATCTAAATTGCCCAAACAGCACTAATATATTCTACGAGTTAACGGAACGTAAGCGACACAACAAAATTGGGCAAACCTTGAAGTTGTTTGCCCTACAAATCTGAACCAACCAACCAATCTTATCTTAATGTCCTCCTCCTGTTTTTGAAGAAAGGAAGTTAACTGTTCTAACTATAACTGTAAATAACAATAATAACTAACAGTAGAGGAAAACACCCGTTCTGAACTGCAACGGAATAAGCCGTTCATTTAAAGTTTGGACAATTACATATCCACGGCGAGCTACAAACGAGACTCTCACGACCTACAATTTGATGTTTCCTGGAGCAGGGCTAGACGGGTTAGTGACCCCTACAGGCGAATGACGGTAGTCACGTCCGTAAAGACCAACAAATCAGGAGCTAGTTCGAGGAGGTCATTGGAGACGACACATTCGCCACCGAACTAAAGGTGAGGTCAACGTGTGGAATAGCACACACGTAACTTTAGAACCGCTATTTTCCACTACCTCCTTTTTTTGAATTTTTTGAATACATTATGTCGTACCAGGAAGCTCCGTGCAAATTGATTAGGCTGTTATTAAACTTTAAACTTGGAATAATGGTAGGTCTTGGTACGAGAAATCTCCTAGGCTAGGTCAAAAAAGTCTACCAGCTGTCTGTCTGTATGTTCGTCCCTTATACAAATCCACACCGTTCGTCCGATTATGACTAAACTCGGTACACTTGTGGATCTTAATCTGAGGAGTGTCGTAGGCTAAGTCAAAAACGCCTACCAGCTCTCTGTCTGTATGTTTGTCTCTTATACAAATCCACACCGTTCGTCCGATTTTGACCAAACTTGGAATAATGGTAGGTCTTGATACGGCGATTGGCATAGGCTAGGTCAAAACGGCTACCATCTGTCTGTCTGTATGTTTGTTCTTCATACAAACCCACACCGTTTGACAGATTTTGATCAAACTGGGCACACAGGTTGGTCTTGATCAGGGGAGTGTCATAGGCCAGGTAAAAAACGTCTACCAGCTGCTGTCTGTATGTGCTTTATTTTTTTTTAAAATAAAAATCCACACTGTTAGACCGATTTTTACCAAACTTGGCATACATGTATGTCTTGTTACGGGGGGGGGGGTGTTATAGGTTAGGTCAAAGTCGTCTAGGACTCCCAGTTGGGAGGTCACGGGTTCGAAACAGTTACAGATTCGTGTTATTTGATTTTAATAATACTTATTTGGTTTCTAATTTATTTAGGCTTTCCCATATGCAGAAAGTAGGTGTAGCATGGCACGCCGGGTAACAGCTAGTGAGTTATATAATTTAGACCAACTATACATCAAATATTCTATTTTATGAGATCAAATTCACCATTTTTCTTGTTACTTGATTAAATTAAGTTCTGACTTAGAGAAACTGCGTTATCTTGGCAGATGCCATAGAAACGTTTAGTATTTTGGCTACTATAACGCCATAATAGAACGAAACCAACGCTTCCTTTTCATTTTTCGGAAACCTCCCCTGTTAGAGTTATTCGGTCTCCCGGTGGCTGAAGCCTTGGATTCTCATGCAGGAGATGTGGGTTCAAGTCCCGCTATCAGTCCCGATGAAGGAATTCCTTGCTGCACCATGGATGTTCAGGAAGGGTTCAATGAAGCAGCGGAAAATACTAACTTTGTCAAAAGAAATACAAACTGTAGTATGGGCAATGTCATTGACTATCCCTAACATTTTCAGCGACCGAGTTAACTCGGTCTTAGGTTCGAAACGGCATCTATAACCGAGAAAGCTTGGGTGTTGTGGGGAAGGGATTAAATATTTCACTTGGAAGTGGTTTTCTTCAATTCCTCACTCCATAACACCTGAAGTATTGTCCTTCTATGTTTGTAGTTTTGAATTATTTTGAAAATAATCATCAAGGTTCACGTGATCATCAACAAATACATTTGAGAACTACCATGCTGTTGGTGATGGTGTGTTTGATGAGTGGGGCATAAAGATCCCTGATATGTTAGAAGAAGTAATTGTTTCTGAAGAAATGTGATATTCGCATTATTGTGTTCGCTGAGTATCATGGCTGACTTTGTTTCACAAGAATTAATTAGGAACGCTATGTTGTAAAGCCTGTGAACTAAGATCTAGGACGCTGAATGGAAGACTCTATTGAACACACAGGAGCCAATGAACACGTTACAGCGAATTCAGTGAAATTCTTTTACAGTAATTGGCAATCTCTGGTCACTGTTTAATTATATGCTTTTGAAGTGTTGCCTAAAGGGCATGAAACATGTTGGGCTAAAATAAATATTTTGTGAAGTATTTGTTTTTTAGTTATTGTTCTTCTGCCGTTATTCAACGAATAAAGTTAATAGAATGCACCTTTCAAATCAATAAAAAAAAAAGTTAATAGATCAAGTTACAATCGTAACAAATTAAAACATTTTTATTTCATTATTTCTAAATTTTTAGTTAATTCGAATTAATTTATTTATTTACGTTAGTTTTCTAGAATCATTGTAAATATCTGTTCTTGATTCAATGGTTTTAGCGCGGTTCCTCCCTTCCCGATAGGGAGGAACCCTGCTTATAAGGTTGATACAATGAAACAATCCGAAAGTGCCGACTAGAACATTTCGCGTTTCAGAACCCCTAGAGACCGAAAATAACGGTGGTTCAAATTTGTATATATATATATATATATATATATATATATATATATATGTATATATATATGTATATATATATATATATATATATATGTATATATATATATATATATATATATATATATATATATATATATGTTTGTCTGTTCGCTCATTTCTGGCTTCCCTAATGGTCCGATTTTGATGAAATTTGGTACAAAAATCCGTCGTCCAATTTGAAAGGTCAAGTTCGTTAACCAGCAAAATCCGCCCACTGGAAGATGGCGTTTGGGGCGAAATTCGCGCAGAAAAAATCGTAACGCTTACGTTTTTGAGTTCATAAGCTTGTAAGTACTCTTTTTATAGGCTTCTTGGGCTAGGAAAACGAATGAAACCATTTTCAAGGCGATAGCTTTAACCGTTTTCGAGAAAATTGGAAAATAGTTTTTGAATACCGTTTTTGGTTTGGGTACTTAGAATCATGGGATTCAGTTGAAACATTTTCTGCATGTTCTACTTTCATCAAAACTAATATGTTGAAATTTTGGTTACGTTTGGAGTTAAGGAAGGGTTAGAATAAAATATTTTATTAACAGACTTAAAAAGTTTTGGTAACTTTGTATATTTTCCTTAATATCTCGAAATAGGTTGAGAATCTTGGTAAACGAAAGAATACCATTAGAAAGCTTACTAAATGCTCTACAAAAAAGGTTCTGATGAAAGTTTTGATTAGGCGATGTCAATCGGAGAAATAAGTGCTTAAAACATTAAAGTAATTGATTTTGCTTATTCGAACTGTTCTTTTTGTCTGTTTTTATCCCTTGTTATTTTTTAATTGCTTATAGTTGGATAATGTATTTTACAATAAAACAGATTAGGCAAAATAAGAAAAACAATTCATTGTTAGAAATATAGCTTGCCAAGAGAAAAAGATTCGATGACGTCTTTTGAATATTTTCAATTGCCTTTATGCTGTTGGTTTTTTTATTTTATTTTTTAATTGGTTTTATCTGTAGAATTATTACTATAGTAAAAGAACACAGGAATGTGTGAAAATATTTGATATTTTCCAATTCATTGAAACGTATGAAATGAAGTATCGGTAGAAGAGGATTCTAGGGTCTTGCGGACCTGTCCCCAGGTATAGCCATAAAACCCTTTGAACAAAGGCCGAGGAAAATATTATCTGTTTCTATTCTATGCTTTTCAAATGAGAATAGGGATATGAACAGGAACCGAGGTCTCCCGTGGTCTAATGGCTAGCGCCTTGGATTCATAAGCGGGAGATGGTGGGTTCGATTCCCAACCTCCGGCAGGAATTTTATCATCCCACGGCTCGCTGGTGAAATTCCTCGCTACACCCTGGATGTCGGTGCTAATGACCTAGATGTAGATGTGCCGTAAAAAAAAAAAAAAAAAAAAAAAAAAAAAAAAACTGGAACCGCGCTAAGATGACGCAGTTCCTGCGAGTCGGAATTTTTTTATTTTAATTTAATTGATCAACAGGTCTTTGCATATATTTAAAAACTCTGTTGATATAACCTCTATATCGTTTTTGTTCGATTCAATGATAAGAAATCCTTTTTTCAATGATTTTATGTTTTTAGGCCAATCTATAATTCCTGTGGGTTAATATGTTTTTTTAAATTGAAGTTTTAAAGCCTCAACAGGAATTTTCGTGTAATCACCCTTCACAGTTAATTTATTAGAATCATGAGTGACCGTTTTTGTGTTACAACTAACAATCTTTGAAAACGAAGTTTGACTATCCTTGTTATTGTTATTTTCCTTCTGTTTGGCGGAGATTTTCTATTCATGATCTAATTCTCCTTGAATTTTTTGACTAGATCAAGAAACCTATTTTAAGCACTCTTAAATTCCTTAATTCAATTAATAAATTAAACAGACATAAAAAGCTGTGGTAACTTTGTATATTTTCCTTAATATCTCGAAAAAGGTTGAGAATCTTGGTAAACAAAAGAATACCATTAGAAAGCTTACTAAATGCTCTACAAAAAAGGTTCTGATGAAAGTTTTTATTAGGCGATGTCAATCGGAGAAATAAGTGCTTAAAACATTAAAGTAATTGATTTTGCTTATTCGAACTGTTCTTTTTGTCTGTTTTTATTCCTTGTTATTTTTTAATTGCTTATAGTTGGATAATGTATTTTAGAATAAAACAGATAAGGCAAAATAAGAAAAACAATTCAATGTTAGAAATATAGCTTGCCAAGAGAAAAAGATTCGATGACATCTTTTGAATATTTTCAATTGCCTTTATGCTGTTGGTTTTTTTATTTTATTTTTTAATTGATTTTATCTGTAGAATTATTACTATAGTAAAAGAACACACGAATATGTGAAAATTTTTGATATTTTCCAATTCATTGAAACGCATGAAATGAAGTATCGCTAGAAGAGGTTTCGAGAGTCTTGCGGACCCGACCCCAGGTATAGCCATAAAACCCTTTGAACAAAGGCCGAGGAAAATATTATCTGTTTCTATTCTATGCTTTTCAAATGAGAATAGGGATATGAACAGGAACCGGGGTCTCCCGCGGTCTAATGGCTAGAGCCTTGGATTCATAAGCGGGAGATGGTGGGTTCGATTCCCAACCTCCGGCAGGAATTTAACATCCCACGGCTCGCTGGTAAAATTCCTCGCTAAACCCTGGATGTCGGCGCTAATGACCTAGATGTAGATGAGCCATAAAAAAAAACAAAAAAAAAAAAAAAAAAACAACTGGAACCGCGCTAAGATGACGCAGTTCCTGCGAGTCGGACTTTTTTTTAATAATAAGGAGTTGAGAATACAAGGGGAATACGACAGTTTGAATTAAATTTACATGACAGAGTATCTTGTTTTTGAGTATACTAGCTATCGGATATTTGGAAAATTATATTTTACTGTATTATGTACCCTAACGATAGTTTAAAATTATTTTAGCTGAAATATGGAATTTATAATTGAAGCCGAAATGGATCACCTTCGTCCTGCATGACATACATTACTTTAAGGCGCCGTTCACTCTGGAGCGATGTACGATAAGCGATATATCATAAGCGATATGGCGCGACGATATATTGCTAGGTAGGTTCAGACAGCGGGCGATAAATCGGCGAAATCTGTGGGATAATAATATGGTGGGAACACAATTCTCACTACTTCATTTGCAAATATTAGCTGAAGTGAAGAAGACGTTCAAATGGCTTACTGGTTCAGGCGTAGGATGAGAAGGAAATACTGGCTGCATCCCTACAACCTTAGCAAAGAGCAGTATAGCTAGGCTGTTGTATCTCGAGTCCTTTCTCAAGATGAAGCAAAATTCTAGGAGTTTTATCGAATGAATCATGGAAACTTTCATTTTTTGAAACGTTTAATGTCATGATCCCGTAAAAGAAAAGATACACACTTCAGAAAAGCCATTTCTCTAGATGAATAACTTTTAAGCAATCACGAGTTTTCGCTAAATTAATGAAAGAAATCACAGAACTGCC
This sequence comes from Gonocerus acuteangulatus, assembly GCA_946811695.1. Classification (NCBI taxonomy): domain Eukaryota; kingdom Metazoa; phylum Arthropoda; class Insecta; order Hemiptera; family Coreidae; genus Gonocerus; species Gonocerus acuteangulatus. The sequence continues at coordinate 63,718,924 of OX328127.1, read as the reverse complement.
CTCTCTTCTTCCTGACATGTTCACAGCTCAGGATATCGTACGAAACTAATCGCTGGAGAGACTGACAAGCGGCACTTCGAGAGATATATCGCTTGCGATATGTTGTGCAATCGCGCTGCTGTGAACCTTTGTTATTGCCTCCCATTACATTTCAACTATTTTGTCTGTGCGTGTTGCGTATCGCTTACGATATATCGTGTATCGTATATCGCTCCAGTGTGAACGACGCGCAAGAGTTGAATGTAACTGTTTTGTTGTTTTAGAAAAATCTACACTTTCTTCATGGGTTTCCCCGAGGTCTTCTGGCTAACGCTTTGGGTTCTCTCCAAGGGCCTGATGAAAGAACCCCTGCTCCAGCATTGATTGATGTTTAAGAAGGGTAGCAATCTATACATTGCCCGGTGCTAAAGGCCCAGATTCAGATGCGATGTGAAATAAAATAATTAAAAAAAATAATAGAGCTTGTAAAATTTGTTTGAATAATAAAGAAATAAGAGACTAATAAAATGTGAAAAAGGAAATTTATTTGTTTAAGGTCGTGGAGTATTAGCTGTGTCGTATTATTGTAAAAGCTATTTCCAAAAATGTAGCAATTGAAATCTGAGTAATTGTAGTCCGTCTTGTACCATTTGATTTATGATGTCTTTGTTTAGTTAGAGTGTTCTATGATTCTTTCTGCCGTGTATTATCACAAACCGTTCTTGGCAGGGTAATATTAATGGGGGTAAACTATTAATTAAATAATTACTACAAATTAACAAAACGTCATTTTCACCACTTGCATTCCAAACTCCTCAATCATGTGTGTAAAAGAAACTTAGAAAGTTTATCGATGGAATAAATGCAGATGCTCCGTACAATACAAAAAAAAATAATAATAAAACAAATAATTATCATTGACCAGTCCGCCATCGGAAAGCTAATTCTCTTTCATTGCATGGCAACTTAGAATTTTTTTTTGATTTCTTGATTTCTAGAAGATTGTTGCCAGTCGCGTTGGCCAGGATTATTGCCATTTATGTGTTACTTATCTCTCAGATAAATTTGAAGCTACATAAAGACATGTATTGTTTTAGTACTTGATTATATTAATCTAATTACAAATTAGCGATATTTTCCACTGATTTCTACCGCACTACTCTGAGAAATTTAAAAATACTGGGCAATCAAAATACTTAATGTGTAGAGTGTACCTATTATTCCTTGTGATTAGTAAAATATCTAATTATAAATCAAAATATTTATTATTAATCGATAATGAATTGTAAAGCTTGAAGAAGGGGCTCTGACATTTCTTAACAAGAAGGGCGAAGGCGTTGCCATTAGTAACTGGTTTTACTGTCAAGGTTTTACAGTCTCCTCAAGTTTTTATGGTCATACCGATGGTTTACGAATATAAAACAAAAAAAATGAAATAAAAAAAAAGCGTAAAACCATGCCCCGCGTGAGCGGTTCGTATTCGGACCTTGGTTACTGTTTTTTCACCGTTCGGAACTTGATTGGAGTTTTTCTATGGTTTAATACCCCTTAGTTCGATTCCCTGAAGAATTAGGAAGGTTGGAAAAAAGAAAGTGAGCCCCTAACCTTGATCGAAATGCACGTGGATGCTTATTGCTCATATTCAAAGGTCCTTCCTATTCCAAGGAGTATATATGGCAGTTCGTTCTGGTTTAGAAAACTTACGCAGTGGTATGGGGAGAAATGAACACCGTTGACACGATACCTAGTATAATTGTGTTTTCACTATGAAACTCGGCTTAGGGGGCACGTACATTGGACCCGATCCGATCCGATAGCCACCGACTGTCGGGAGAAAAACAAACACACGGTTTCTGGACCGATTTCGAACAGACAAATCAAAATAGCGCCAAACCACATATTGTGTTTCAAAAAGGTCTACAGCCTCTACATCTTAACTGATTTCAATGTCAATGTTCATAACCATCCAATGTTTATAACCTTGTAATTTTTATAATCTTCCAATTCTTATAACATTCTAGCCATCTTTCTTATAAATAATTTTAAAATATGAATACTAATGCTTCTTACATCCTAGTGTAACAGTAAAAAATTAACTGTTACACTAGGATTTATTTTTTTGGGACTGATTTCCTTCCAGAAGATTGATTGGCCTCTCAACTCCTCCTTCATACATCCAACATTCAACCTAATCGAAGGTTTCTATGCTTATTAGATGGTATTTCTTAAATTAATCACTCTTTTTGACGTCACCACGAGGTCTTACTGGCGAGCTGTGACTACATCGGATCGGATAGGGTCGGGACCAATGTACGCACCCACGTCGGCCGCTGCCGGTCAACTGAAATCGGATCGGGAGAAAAACGGGTCCAATGTAGGTGCAGCCTTAAATGATTCTCATAAGCAAGCGATTGGATGGGTTAGTTAAACCAACAAATTCGGCCCACTAGGGAAACCCCTATTAAAGCTTATCAGGCGTTTAGACGAGGAGTCCGAACGAACAGGTGGAATTATGTAATAGGCTCCAATGATTAATGTAAACATCCGTCTTCTACATACAGATCCGACAGGAAGGCAGCCACAATTCCTGGTTACGGACCTTGATATGTCGCTTTCATAAGATACAGCCAACACAACTGACATTCTACACCCATGGAGTGTTCTATGTCCCTAATTATTATAATGGCGTTACATTATCGCAGTGTGAGCGCGGTAGGTAAATAGCGTCAGATCTATTGTCCAATAAAAAAATATCCGAAGAATTTATGATTAAAAAAAATAATAGGTATTGAGAAAATCAATTAAAAACTAAATTTCTTTACTGCCAAAGTGTTTTTCAGGATTTCGATATTGAATGAGTTGATGGTCTGAATCGGGTGCAAGAATTGACAAACCAAAACGCAGCAATCTAAGAGTTCGGTGTACGACACAAATTGTAGTTGGCAGACAAAGTGTAAATATAATATGTGTTAGTTAAATTTTACTATTTCGAATCATATATTTAAATCTGAAAACGTAAATGTATGATTATTTGTGCAATTTACCTTTGCTGTTTTTTTTAACATTTTAATTGCGCACAACTTCGGGCTTTAAAAAGCCCTTAGATTGCTGCGTTATGGTTCGCCACATTCAACATTGAAATGTTTTTTATTCAAACATTTAAAAAACATAGACATTTATTACAACATCTGAAGCAAAATACTAGGTAAACACCAATAATATTTTTGGTTAAAATGTTTAAAACTCTTATTTAGGTCTCTCCACTCCAAAAAGTTGGGTTAAAATTTTTAAACCCCGTAATTAAGTGTATCCACTCCTCTAAGAAAATAATGGATTGAAACAATTTTATATCTTCCTCTATTAAAAGATTTTTAATTTTATTTATTTGTATGTTTGTTTACAATATATGTTTGTAAACAGAATTTCATAATAAATGCTCCAATCAATGCTTAACCAAATAGGTTTAAACAACAAACAATAATAGTTTAAATATTTAATATTTCCGGATGGGTCGTGGATTAGCTAAAATATAGGTGAACATATTATGGGGTATTGTAGGTTGTAGGTTTGAAAAACGGAATAAAGTTAATACATATGCTGGCCCCCATTTCTTTTATTTTAAAACATGAATAAAGGAAGCATTAATTAGTTGAATGTAAAAGTGAAAATTTGACACATTAATATTTCGGTTAAATTTTATACCTTTAACTACATTTATCGATAAATTAAAATAGACTTAATATCCTCAAAGTTTGCGGAAGGAAAGTTCCATGATGCTATTCAATTGGTTAAGAATAAACGTTGACATTGGTATTGGTGATTGCCATTAATCAATATGTATTGAGAATTTAATATGTATGATTATGCAGTTTATTTTCACGTGTCCTGAGAATCAACAATAGGCTAAATATAAGAAGAAGATTCAAGGCGAGAACTTAAAAATGAACAATACAAGCATAATAATAGGTTACGGGTTTCCCTAGATAGGATTATCCTCTCTGTAATTTCTCTTCTTCAAATTAGAAACTTTTTTAATTTTCAAAATGGGAATTCGCCTCAAACTTAAACTCTAAATGGTTCCTCAGGGAATATATTTATCACATGAAATCACCTTTTCGAAACTTTAACCACAGTTTTCTCCGGTTGATATCGTAATTTATTACATACAACTAACAGCTAAATATTATAAGATAGAATAACAAATAACTAATTTATAAGCTGAGGTCTCCAAGTGGTCCTATGGCTAATGCCTTAGATTCTCATGCAGGAGATGAGGGCTCGAATCCCACCGGCGGCAGGTTGAGTGTTTTCATATCTGGTCCGTTGAAGGAATTCCCTGTTGTACCATGGATGTTTAGGAAGGGTGGCAACCTATAGATAGCCCTGCGCAAATGGCCTAAATTTCGAAGTGTCGTGGAAAAATAAGCTTCCGAAAGGACTCCTCCAAAAGACCTCTACATTTTGGAATATCCGGAGGAAACCCTTGTCCAGATGGACCAAGTAGTTTGTAATAAGAATGCTTTTCCAACGTTTTATGGCGAAAACAATTATTTTCACTATCGTATTATACCCACACACACACACGCGCGCGCACGCACACACGCATATATGAGTATAAAATCTATAACTAAATTCCTACGGGAAGACTATTGCAATCATTATGTAGCTTGCTTGATGTTTTCGACATACTAATATTGTTCTTCGAAAAGGTCAATATCTATCTAATTGAAACACATTATTTTTTTAAAACGTATAAAATTCCAATAAATCCTCTCAAGTGCCATAAAGGTATATAATATAGCTTGGAATGCATGTATGTATATGTAAATACATTATGCGAACACATATACTCAAGGATGAGGAATGGCGGAGCTGGTAAACCACTTTTTGCACTCTGTTTTATTCATAAATAGTTTCATCCTTGACATTCCCCTGTTGAGAAATTTTAGAATTTATTTATAAAACTTTCCTTGTTTTCATCCTGTTATTCCTCGCCTGATCGAACGCAGTAGAATGAGAATATTCAGCATCTTCGGTACTTATTATTTTACATAACGTTTAGACAGTTGAAGGAAACGGTTTTAAAATTGTGTGCTCTTTAACATCTGACACTAACCACTAATAACACTGGTCTACAATGAAATTGTCCCAAGAGATCTATATAGCATTTCTTATAGATCTCGATGCCCATGTTCTTGGGGTGCCATCAGTTTTTTTTGCATCACCCTCCAATTCTTAGAAAAACGGGTAAAACTAAAAAGAACTTTTTTCGTACAATTTTGGTTAAAAACAAAGTCCCTATTCACTTAATTAAAAATGTAAAAATTGAAAATTTAGGGTATTAAATATTCTTTAAGACAACCATGGGCGTATATAGAAAATAATTTCGGAGGGGGCTGGGAAAAGTTCGGGGGGGGGGGCTGAGACCATTTCCGGTGTATGGAATACTAACAATTTAGATCTTGGAAGAGTTTTAGCCAACTTAAACGCTATTACACCCAAAATAGAATATGTTTTATGAACTAAATGATCTTAGTTAATTTATTTTTAAGGGTTTTATAAAATTGTTACCGATCAAATCAAAATTTGGGGGGGGGGGGCTGCAGCCCCCTCAGCCCCCCCCCGGATATACGCCCGTGAAAACAACCTTACACTCATTGAAATCCATTGAGCATATCCAGAGATATACGATTTCAAAGGCAATAACTTGTCAGAAAATCGTCATAAATTTGCGATGTAATGTTGTCTCATGGCCTTAGTAAAGCCGTTTCAAAAATTATAATAGCTGTTCCTTGAAGAATATTGAATGCGGAAAAAGATTCGGCAATCAGATTTCTTCAATCTCTTCTAATTTTCAAGTAAATTTGAAATTAGGTAGAAAAATAACATGACTGCAATTGGCCTCCCAGTTATAAAGGTGGATCCTAAACCATGGATTTCGGGTGACCACTCCAGTCATGTTTGACAAGAAATCCTATATAGATCTCTTGGACAAAAAAAAAGTTTAATTTTTTAGACCAGTGTAATTACATATTTATTTATATATACCATTATTATTTATATTGAAATATACCATTATTTATTTATATAAAATGTACATATATGTATGTGTATATGTGTATGTATGTGTGTATATGTATATGTATTAAAACTACACATCTGTTCTTTACAACCATATCACTGACTGACACTAGACACAAGGCATATTAAACACTAACATACATCTTGTCACAAAATTCCACAACACAAAACTAGCAAAGTTAAAATCTGTTAAATTGTTAATTTGTAAAATTTGTTAATATATCCCACTATTTGTATGATTAAATAAATAAGTAGAATAGTATTCTCCTAAGTTTAGAAGTAGAATAAATTACATAAACATAGTGTAATGTATATCTGTATACTTTGATGTATATATGTAATAATGATGATGTATACACATATGTAATAATCTAATTGTATCTATTTATATGTGTAGGCATTTGTGTATGTATATGTAATGATTGTTTTGAGCAAGTCGCTACAGTTGCGAAAAGCTCATAACATAAATATAAAAAAAAAAAAAAAAAAAAAAAAAATTACATATTTGGTGATCCTGAATTAGTATTTCGGTTGAACGAAAAGAGAATTTTTTACATTGACCTTGTTTGGTCTTCCCGTTGGATAGCGCGTTCTATTAATATCAAAAAAGGTGCCGGTTCGAGTCACGCCTGCAGCGGTTTGCATTTGTTCAATCCAATCAAAAACACAAATAAATTTGTAATCTCAGTCGGGTTGTCACCCATATCTGTACTCAAATTACCGATAGTATAAAACAGAAACATTTCCTTCTCATAGACACGGCATTCAGTGAATATATGTTAGATTTAAATTATGCACCACATACTGGGCACTCCAGTGCTTCTCTATTTGACAACACATAGAAATGTGTCAATCTAGTATGGCCTATCCTTAGCCGAGCAAAGACCCCTCTGCTCTCCTATTTTCTGCTATAAGTTTAGTTGATTCTTTATTTGACAACACATAGAAATGTGTCAATCTAGTATGGCCTATCCTTAGCCGAGCAAAGACCCCTCTGCTCTCCTATTTTCTGCTATAAGTTTAGTTGATTCTTTACCCAAAATATTTGATAATATAGGGTTGGCAAATAAGTCCTTTCGGTTTTTGTATTCATGTTCTGTTTACAATATGTCACATTTATCTGATGCAATTAATCCCAACAGAGGATTGTTTATCCTATTTGTAATATGTAAACAGTTATGTCTGTCGACACTTGTTAAGATTAGGTCAGTATTGCGTTTGTGATCCAGCTGAGAAGATGGACGGTAATTTATTGCATTATAGGCATATTTTGCTGTATTATTTCAAAAAAGGAAAGCGAGCTGCAGAGGCTCATAAAACAATATGCGGGGTCTATGGGGATAAAGCCTTAACAGAGCGCACGTGCCAAAATTGGTTTGCCAAGTTTAGGGCAGGGAATTTTGACATAAACGACGCACCACGACCTGGTCGTCCACAAGAAATTGAAAGCATTGATGTTAAGGCTATAGTCGATCAAAATCCTTCCCAATCAGTGCGAGACATTGCTGAGGCCCTAGATATATCACATGCAAGCGTAGAAAATCATTTGCGGAAGCTCGGCTACGTTTCTAGGCTGGATGTTTGGGTCCCCCACTCTCTGACCGAAGCCAACTTGGCAAAACGCATTTCCATTTGCGATTCCCTGCGAAAACGTCAAGAAAACGATCCATTTCTTAAAAGACTTGTGACAGGGGATGAAAAGTGGATTGTCTACGATAATGTGGTGCGAAAAAAATCTTGGAGACCTAGCAACGAACCACCTGGAACCACATCTAAAGCGGGATTGCACCCAAAGAAGATAATGCTTTCTGTATGGTGGGATTTCAAGGGTGTGATTTTTTATGAGCTGATGGAGAGATGGGGTAAAGTAATAGAAAATAATGGACATTACATTGTAGATTAAAATAAAAATCATGTTCAAAATATACAATAGTTTTCTTTCAACTTAAAAAACCGAAAGGACTTATTTGCCAACCCTATAATATAACTATTATTTTTGAGTTTTCAATATCGTTTTATTAAGTATATCACGAATGTTACAAAGGCTTATACGGTGTAAAACACAAACACAGAATTTTAACGAGTAAGGTTGTGGAGGCACTAAGTATTTCACTTTCCTTTCACCTACGTATATTCATAAATTCGATACACAATTTATGAGATTAATTTTAACGTTATATAATAAATAAGCAATATTGATGAGTGGGTACAACAAATGTATTATTTTTTTCCCTACATAACGACCTAAATATTACCCGATTCTTAATTAATCCCGATTACTAACGTTTCATTACAAACTGTCCGAATAAATGGTAATTTATTGCTGAAGTGAGCACCCTTAATTATTTTACTAATGATATATTGTAAAGATTTTAATAGAAAATTAATTTAAAAAAATAAGTGACCCTAAGCTTGAAAAAACGTCCAACCCGCAGGAGTAAACTAAGCACATAAGCGCATTTAATTTTGTTTATAACTACCTCACTTTTGTGAGTTTTCACGTAAATACCTATATCACCTTTGCTCCATTTTGTTTTTTTTTTCTGAAGAGATCTTTCTCATTTGTGTTAAATATTTTATAGATAATACTTTTAGGTTAGTAGGGGCGTTGAAGTTTACCCCCTAATCTAATTCACAGATTTTTTTATGGTATTATTTTGTATATTGTAGATGGGATCAATAAAGACTTTAAGATACTTTTTATAACATTTTTAATATGCATTCTCGATAGTTTCATACCTTCGGAATGTGCTAAAAAGTGGAACTATATTTACGGATCGCGAACTGCTCGTATTATTCCGATGATAATCATGCTAGACAAGGATTATCCATTTTTAGACTGGTTTATTTATCAAATCGCTCTTGTTTGACACGTTTGAAATGCAAAAATACACCGAAGGGCGCCTTAATAAGAATCACCTGCCTCTGTTTTTTTTATGTTAGCACAACTTAGATTCCTTACCACAAAAATCCCTTAAAAACTCTAGTAGACACTGTTAATATTTTGCCAACAAAAGGGACGAACTTTCAATTTATTTATGAGAGTTACGCAACTTGAGCGTCCAACTCTGGTATACAGATGAATTATTTATGACGCGGAGTAAGTCAGAGTTAAAAGTAAAAAAGAAAAACAAGTGAAAAATCAAAAATAAATTAAAAACTGTAACAAAGTTGACGACGAAAAAATAAAAAAAAAGAAAATCCGACTCGCAGGAGCTGCGTCATCTTAGAGCGGTTCCGTTCTTATCCCTAGTGTCATTTGGAAAGCGTTGACAACTTTTTTTGTTGATATTTCGTGATAATTGTGAACACCCACTCGAAAATCTGGAATAAATGTGATACTGAGTCGTCAATGCACAGGAAACCGACAGTAGCCAACTTACACTGAAGTTGGAATTACACAAGTTTAACATAATCAAATGTCAGACTAGTCATTTTAGAAATGGTGGATGCCCCATCATTTCCAGCTTTTGGCAGTAAGGGTTGTTTTGTTTGGGTCCTTAGAAAGAGGAGCAGGTAGAAGGTCCTTAACAGGAACACTTTCACCTAGACAAGAAAATGCTTATTATGGAGAATACAACTAAAGTAACTTTTGGAATCGCCTTTTCCCATAAATGAAAAAAATCGTAGTTAATAATAATGGACGTTAAAATTTAACTAAATAATGAAAAAAAAAAGTGAGGACAAGTTTTGTACATAATTGCATCAGCTACAATTTTTTTTCTGAAATATGTTAATCATAAAACTGACCGTTTCGCTGACAAATCCGAAAAATCTTTTTTTGCGATCTTTGACCTTGAATAAAATTGTTTGCATTCATAGGATCGATAGGGGCTTTTCCCAATTCCATTATAATGGTGTCTCTAACGGTCTTGCAAATTTTCAGCTTGCTAGGAATTTTTGCAAGGTTAGCCATATTTTTCTAACCCATCTATTTCTAACAACAGAAAATAGGTTCTCATTTTACGTTTTACAGACAAATACATTTTCCTAATATTAGCAATTACAAAAAAAAACATGAAAAACTAAGGGAATGAGACAAAAATTAAAAAATACCAAGCAAACGTGTTTGAAGTTTTAAGCACTTATTTCTCCGATTGACATCGCCTAATCAAAAATGTCTTCACACCTTTTTTGTAGAGAATTCAATAAGCTTTCATTTTTTTATTAATATACATGAAAAGTTTTGGGAACTTCGTATATTTTCCTTAATATCTCGAAAACGGTTGGGAAATCGTGAAAAGTGGAAGGTGACCATTCGAAAGCTTACTAAATTCTCTACAAAAAATGTTCTGAATTTTCAATGGGACAGTGACATTTTGATAAATAAGCCTTTAAAACGTTTAGGTTCACATTCATCTATTTAAAGGTATTTAAATTTCGGTTGCATTTGGAGGCAATGAAAAACTAGAAAATAAAATGTATTAATATAAGTGAAAAGTTTTCGGATGTTCTAAAATATCTCTAATAAGGTTGTGAAATCGTAGTATGTGGAAGGTAACCATTTGAAAGCTCACTAAATTCTCTACAAAAAATTTTCTGAAGAAATTTTCGATGTAGCAATGAAAACTGGAGAAATATGTGCTTAAAACTTGGAAAGTGTTTTTTTTTTCTTCATAAATGGGTTGTGTCTCCTTTTACCTAGCTCTTTAATTGTTTTTCTTTCTTGTGCATTTAACAGTAAAATGATTATTTTAGTAAAATAAGGTGAGAAAATGAGAAGAGTATTGGTTATAGTGTTTCAGAGAGGGAACGTTGAGAAAGAAGGATTTAGTAATTTCCGCTTAGGAGGATACCTTCAGTTTCGTTTTGCGGCGCCTTTAACTTACTTTTCATTGAAATTTTATTTTAAATTTTTGGTAGAAAGACCAAATTCTACCAATAAATCCTTCTATTCCTTTACTAATGGTACTAGGGATATGAATGGAACCACGCTAAGATCTTCTGCGTGTCGGACTTTTTAGAGTTATTATATTTCGTGCTCGTTCTTCAACGATTGCAACCTCAATAACACGACATTCCTCCAGAAAGTGCTAATATCGTGAACGGATGTAATTTTGCAAAAAATAATTGTACTAACCATCAGTATCCTTTCAAATATCGCTTTAAAACCGAGGTCATAAAAAAGTATACTATCTTATGACACTATTGCTTAATTAATTCCGTAATGATAAGGCCTAGTACATAGATTTGTTCTATAATTTGTACTACTTTTCGGTTGCAAGTATCATTACCACCCTGTCGTACTAATGGCCGCTAATTACATTGGCGACTGTAATTTTCCGTCGGCTATAATGTGAACGTTTATTTTTTCCAATGTCATCGCATACTATTGCAGGGTCGTAATTGCTTCTAATTACAATACAAATGACAACGGACATCGGCTGATAATGGTGTCAGACACGCTGGAGATGCATAACTAAGGATATCCCTCGGAAACGATAACGAAGGTAGTTATAGTCAGGGATCGAAAAATAATGTGAAAAATAAAATAATGTGAATATTCTGTTATATTTTTTAGTGAATTTCTCTCTCAAAGCTAATGATCTCTGCCCGTTTTGCAAACAGTACATAAATAATAATAGTCTATACCACCTCCTCCTACACTGTGCTGCACTTGAAGAAACCAGAGAAGATATTTTAAATCCATCCACTTCTGCATCCTCTCACCTTCAGGCTATTCAAAATATGTTAAATATAACCACCATAGAGGAATTGAATAGGCTTTATAAATTCATTGAAACTATCTGTAAGAAGTTTCACTCTCTTAGTGTCAATGAGTAAATTCACAATATCAACACTTTTTCCATGTTTTACTTTCAGTTTTAGTTTTTGTAATTTTTTTCTATTTTGAAGCGCACTTTAATAAACATGTTTTGATAATACTGATACATTTAAGGTAATATTAACAAGTAATTTATGGTAAAAAGCATTAAAAAAATAATCTTAGAAATTTTTAGTACAAATATATGATTAATATAAGTAACGTATGAATATAACAAAGATATTAATGATGTAAATTATACAATAAGTTAACTTAAGAACTATATAAAATTTATATTGTCATTTAATGTGAAATTGTTGAAATATTACAGCATTTACCATACTCAAATGGGAAGAAACAAAGTGTCTAATATTGATATTATTTGTACAAGATATCGTCGATACAAAAGCAAACTAACGAATATGAAAATCACCACTTTTCAGAGTGGAAAAGTATTCATTCATAACTTTTTTTTGGACGGTCAAATATTCGGCAGATTTGATAGTGGAATACTTTCCCTTTAATAGAGTGAAATCAGATTCAAGAATTTGCCGCACATAAGTCCAGCAGAAATTAGTAAAGATTGACAATGAAAGATGCATTTTTTCATATTCGTTAGTTTCCTTTTGTATCGACGATATATCTTATACAAATAAATAAATATCTATCTATATTTTTTAGTGAAGGGGTGTGGGTCTTAACCGGGATGTTTTTAATAAATGGACAATTTTGGAATAGGTAGAGATGACTTCTTTATCAATGTTGTCAACGCAAGGGTCAACGATCTGCGCTTAAAGAAATATGGGTGGTGTACGCTTTTGCTTAAACTAACCTATATATGTAATTACAAAATAAACATTAAATGTTTTGGTTTTATATATTTATTTTGAACAACGGACTCGTTAATTTTATTACCGGGTAAACCTAGACCGCTTATTTTTTTAACAACATATATTTCTCATTGGTTCAGCATCAGTTTCAAGGAAGCAAAAATAACACCAGGTACGGGAAATTAAAAAATTGTGTTTAGATTCAACCCCTATTCTTAATGGATCGATTTCGTTTATTTTCATAACAAATCGTTCTCATGAACGATTTATGCGGATTTTCGTAACAAAATATGAAAAATGTCAACATATTAGTACTTGAGTTATGAAACGGCGTTGCATATTAACGAACTCGTCCAATCGGTTGTCGGGAATGCTGTTTAACAAGTTTTGTGACAAAAGAACAAAAACACTTCAATCATGTTATCAGAAATATATATATATATATATATATATATATATATATATATATATATATATATGTGTGTGTGTGTGTGTGTGTGTGTGTGTCTGTGTGTATGTTTATGTATTAAGGTTTCTGATAACATGATTGAAGCCATTTGTGTTTTTGTTCTTTTGTCACAAAACTTGTTAAACAGCATTCCCGGCAAACGGTTGGACGAGTTCGTTAATATGCAACGCCGTTTCATAACCCAAGTACTAATATGTTGACATTTTTCATATTTGGTTACGAAAATCCGCATAAATTGTTCATGAGAACGATTTGTTATGAAAATAAACGAAATCGATCCATTAAGAATAGGGGTTGAATCTAAACACAATTTTTCAATATATACAGGGTGATTCAGGTCTAAGTAGCCAAACTCTAGGAGGTGATTGTAGACATAATTTCCTGCAAAAAAGTTCATTTGAACTATGGTCCGATTTCGGAAGGAAAAGGAGCTATGTCTAATTTTCTGTTTTTTTAACGTAGTCTTGTTTTTTTAATGAATAAGAAAAGATTGCTCAAAAAATATTAAAGATAATTAAATTCTAATCATGCCATCATAAAATAGATAAAATTTACTTTAAAAAAAAAACAGTAATTAAATTCACTAGAACCATTATTAAAATATACTTTCTGGACTTCCAATAACGCACTTCTGTTTTTATTAATGAATCAGAGTTTTTTCGCGAATTTTTTCCTCAGGTCCCTAACGGACTACAGATTCAATACTTACAGGAATACTTCTCCATTTAGTAAACATTAAATCCATGCAAAGAAAGTGGAGGTTTGATTATTTCCACATCGAAGTAACCCTACGATGTGGGAGTTTATTGTGTATTCTGCACATCCCATGCATTTTATGCATTTATGTGCGACTGTTACAGTTTTTAGTTTTTTTTGTTTTTTTTTTTCAATAATATAACAATAAATGATTTTATAAGAAAAATACGAAACAAAACAATGATACATTAAGACTTAACTACAATGTGTCTTAATCAGACACTTAGATAACAAGACAATGCTTTTCTTTCCTGTCTCTATAGCTTTGCTTCCTCTCTCAGCTCAGATATCCTCTTAGCAAAAAGTTTTAGATAGAAAATATGGTTTTGATAAAGGGCTTTAGGGCTTATGGGCCAATTTGTTAGGTGTTTTTGTATTTCTCGTCGTATGTGTGCTGTCTGTCTACAGTCGTATATTAGATGTGTGTAGGTTTGTTCGGTGTAATGATCGCAGAGACAAGTGTTAGAGTCTGTCAGTTTAAATCTGTGTAAGTACGAGTTAGTGTTTCCGTGGCCAGTCAGAAGTTGCGTCAGTGTAAACGTTAAATCTGTTGTTTTGTTGTCAATGTTGATGTGAGGAATGAACAGTTTTAGATGTAATCCTTTATCTGTTTGATCCCACCTCTGCTGCCATTTTTTGATGCTTACGTCCCTTAACAAATGCCCCACACTACTTCTTGATATTTTGTTGTAGCATGGCTCAATATCTTGACTTTTTGATGCACTTTTAGCCTGAAAGTCAGCTATTTCGTTGCCTATGATGCCCGCATGTGCTCTGACCCAATTAAAATAAATATTTATTTCTTTGTCTTTTAATATTTTCAAATAATTTCTAATATTTTCTATAAGTAAGTCGTGATTTTTGTGGTTTGTTAGTTTGTTTATGAGTACTTGACTGTCAGTGTTAATTTGTATGTTTGTGTTTGGAAGAATATTGGACTGGAGAAGGTATGAGAGTGCCTTTAATACTGTCATTGTCTCGGCCTGATTATTACTACAAAGTTTCCCTAGCTTTATTTTTCTACATTCTATCAGGTTATCTGTATTGTCTCCTGCAAGGACTATAAAGGCACAGCCCACATCCTCCTCGTCCTTACTCCCGTCTGTGTATACTGTGTATGTGAAGTCTAGGTCTTCAGTATTCATATTAGTTTCAGGTACAAGTGCTGGGTGTGTCCAGTTAGTGAAGTGTACAGAATATTCAACGTCGTCAGTATTAATTTCGTCAATATTGTGTTTTTCATTCAGTATTGTGTATTTTTTGGAATATTCATCAGCTAAAATTGTTATTGGTAACATATTCGCCAAGACACATGCGGCCTCATAGGAGATAGTGCGATATCCTTTGATGATCTTTATTGCCATGATTCTTTGTACCCTTTCTAGCTTTTTGATGTTATACTTTCTTTTCAATCCTGATTTCCATACCGATATTGCATAAGTTAATGCAGGCAATAAGGCTCCTTTATATATGGTACTCAAAGCACTTGTTTGCAAACCCCATGTTGCTCTTGCTGCTATTGATAACAAGTTAATGTTTTGAATTAATTTAGTATGTAGATGATCTATATGTTCATTCCACCTTAATTTATTATCAAATATTACTCCTAAGTATTTTATTTTTGAGACTGGGTTTAGCCGAGTATTGTTGATTGAAATATTTAAATTTGGGACATTTCTTTTAATTTTTCGAGAAAATATAATATATTTACATTTTGTTAAACTAAAACTCAATTTATTTGTTTTGGCCCAAACATTTGTAAGGTCTAGTATATTGTTTGTTAGAGTTTCCAGGTCAGAGAAAGTTTTAGAATTTGCTAATACAACGATATCGTCTGCAAAAGCAACGATTTCTGTATTTTCTGGTTTCGGTTTTTGGAGCAGTTGATCAACGATTAGATTCCACAAAAGCGGAGAGCAGCTTGACCCTTGTGGTGTACCCAAGGTTTGGTGTTTCTGTGCTGTGAAGTTATTAGTTTGTATTATTGCTAATCTATTTTCTAAATAATTTATTATTAGATTATAAATATTTTTGGGACATTTTTTTTCTTTTAATGAATTTAGTATTGATGGTTTCCATGCGTTGTCAAATGCCCCTTTGATGTCTAAAGAAACTAATATTACATTTTCAAATAATTTCAGGTGATGTTCTATAAAATGTTTTACCTTTTGTATGGCGTCCGGTGCGCTAGTTTGGGGAGTGAAACCAAATTGGTTTTTATGTATAAGTTTGTTGGAATAAAGGTAATGAGATAATCGACTATTGATAATTTTTTAGAGAACTTTTCCTCCGGTATTTATAAGGCTAATTGGTCTGAACGAACTAAGGTCATTTTTGGGTTTATCTGTTTTCCGTATAAGTATAATCTTTGAGATCTTCCAAATTTTGGGGAATATAGAATATGTAAAACATTTACTATATATAGTTGTAATAAAGCGTTTATATTCCTCGGCCATAGTTTTGAATATCACAGGAGTTATTCCGTCAATTCCTGGAGTTTTATTTTTATCTAAATTGTTTATTACATCAAAAATTTCCTTTTTAGTTAGTTCTATATCATTATCGGTAGTAACAGGTTCATGCTGATTAGTGCGAATTATTCTATTACAATCATTATCAGTACTTTCGTCATCAGTCAAAATGATATTATCTAAGATAAAATCCAAGGTTTCTTTGTGAATTCTTATATACGAACCGTCTCCTTTTTTTATAGTTTGGAAATCGATTGGCGTTTTTACTTTATTAACTGCAAATTTATACGGCCAGGACCAAGGATTATTGATATCGATACTAGAACAAAACTCTTTCCAAGAATTGAATTTAGCAGTTCTAATTTCTTGTACATATTCTCTTTTTTTGTTAAGATATATTTCTCGCCTTTCTTTCCTAAGTTCTTCATTATTTAATGTTTTCTGGAATAACCGTCGGAGTCTATTGGTTTCCTTGCGTAATATTGTTAAATTATCACTCCACGAAGGAGCGTATTTATGTGTCTTATTTATTTTTGGAGATTGTGGATATCTACGAAAAGTTTTGTTACAAGTTTTAGTTAGTGCTAGAGAGAATTTTTCTAATGTTTGTTCAATATTGTTTTCATTTATCGAATCTGAAATATATTTGTCAACATCCATATTATCATGTGGACTAATTCGGAATATTTTACAAATATTGTTCCGCAATGACGATAGAAATGCATTCCAATCTCCATTTTTAGTGTTATAAATTAAGTTTTGTTTTGGAAAATAAGGTGTATTTGAGTTATCGATATTAATTTTGTACATGAGAGTGCGGTGGTCTGAATAGTTTTCTTCGTCTATTATTTGCCATTCGAATATATTTGATGCTAACGCCGGAGTTGATATTGTTATATCTATATTGCTTTGTCCCAGCGTGCCATCAACTGTCGGCATACCCACATCGCTATTAACAATGAACAAATTATTTATAACTAGATAATTTTCTAATTTTTTACCTCTGGTATTAGTTTTTTTATCGAACAACAATTTTGATCTACTGTTGCTGTCAATACCAAACAGTATTTTTTGTCCCTTAAAATCTTGTAATAGTGTTGATATATCTTTTAGATTGTTTTCGATATCGTGTGTTATATCGAAATATGCGCTTACTAGAATATAACTTGAATTATTATAAGTAATTTGAACAGCTATTAGATCGCGATGGGAGTATTTGTCCAAAAGGATACAATCCATGTTTCTGGAGTTTTATTGTTTTATCAAAGTGGAGGTTTATTGAGGGATAAATTGAATGATTGGCTCCCTTTTGTCAAAAAAATGTGGAATGTAGTTTTGTTACTCTCAAATACCTTGTGTTAAGAAATTAAAAAACATTCATTTTTTATTGACCAAACTGTGGGTATCCATTGCCCAGTCCAGAATCAATAAACGTATCTGAAGGAAACGATTAGAAAAGATTTTCATTTGAGAGATATGTCACATTTCGTGTTTTGTTTTTTTTTTTTCAAAAAAGATTTCTCATTGATTTCTCTTTTACATGACGTATTTGGCACCCAGTTTTAACTAGATATTTTGAGGGGGGAGTTCAAAAACATATCAGGGTAGTTAAATACTTGTACTCCAAAACTTAAACATATTTTGAAATGTTTTCAAATAAAATTTGAAATAAAACTAAAAATTGTGCAAAACATTGCGGGAAGAAAAATGTTAATCCTCAGTTAGGCCGCAACATTTTATAGACCGACAAGGCCACATTCACACAAGATGGAATATTTAACAGTCCCAATTCGCATACTTGGTTTCATTTTAATCCCTATGTACTCTGAAGATCAAACAATCAGTATCAGCTCCAAGTTAACGTGTGGTGCGGAATTCAGGACGAATATCTTCTTCAGCCAATCCTGATTCCCGACAGGTTCGATTCAACATATTTTTAAACCTCCTTCAACACGATCGACCTACTGCATTGGAAGACGTTCCGCTTGCACATAGATTCATGGTTCCTGATGGATTGCTGTCCTGCAAACAGCACCGGTGCTGTTAGACAGTGGATGCGTCCAATGTCCAAGGTTCAATTGCATTTTCGGAAAAATTCAAATTTTCAAAAATAAATGAGCAAATATTTTAGTGCAAACTACATCGTGTAAAAGATAAATCAATGGAAATTTGTAAAACACAAAATGTAACATATCTCCCAAATGAAAAACTTCCGACTGGGCAATGTATTCCCACAGTTTGGCCAATAAAAAATGAATAATTTTTAATTCCTTAACACAAGCTATTTGAAAGTAACAAAACTACATTCCGCATTTTTTTGACAAAAGGGAGCCAATCGTTCAATTTATCGTTCAATAAACCTCCACTTTCTTTGCATGGATTTAATGTTTACTAAATGGAGAAGTTTTCCTGTAAGTATTGAATCTGTAGTCCGTTAGGGGGCTGAGGAAAAAATTCGCGAAAAAACTCTGATTCATTCATAAAAACAGAACTACTTTATTGGACGTCCATAAAGTATCTTTTAATAATGTTTCTAGTAAATTAAATTATTTTTTTTTAAAGTAAATTTTATCTATTTTATTAATAAAATTTACTATAAAATTTACTATTAATTATGCCATCTATCTCATGATGGCATAATTAGAATTTAATTATTGTGAATAGTTTTTGAGCCGTCCTTCCTTATTCATTAAAAACATGACTACTTTAAAAAAAAAGAAAATTGGACTTAGCTCCTTTTCCTTCCTGAATCGGACCATACTTCAAATGAACTTTTTTGTTGGAAATTATGTCTAAAATCACCTCCTAGAATTTGGAAACTTAGACCTGAATCACCCTGTATATATTGAAAAATTGTGTTTAGATTCAACCCCTATTCTTAATGGATCGATTTCGTTTATTTTCATAACAAATCACATAATTTGAATACTTCGAAATGGCGGTTATCAAATCCCTCCCCCACCAAAAAACAATATATTAACTATTTTTACTTCGAAATGACATCACATATCTATAGGCCACTATCTTATTAGCATATATATAGACATATCGATTTCTAGAAGGGTAGGATCGATGATGATGCTTTATTAGGAATAATGAAAATTATTCAAGAATTCTTTCATTACTGCAACTACAATAGTCATATATATATATATATATATATATATATATATATATATATATATATGTGTGTATATATATGTGTACGAAGTAAAAATAGTTAATATATTGTTTTTTGGTGGGGGAGGGATTTGATAACCGCCATTTCGAAGTATTGAAATTATCGGAAAGGGCTCTAAAAATGGTTCATTCAATTTCCCAATTCATATTATCAATAAAAGGGTTACCTGGATGTTTAGATGCGCAAAATCGTAATCTCCACGATTTCGCGGGAACTTGATAAATAACAGTGTTCCGGTAGGCGTATTACCAGTTGACATATTTCTTTTAACAAATTCTATCGGAATCAAGTATTTTTGAACCTGCCATATATATATATATATAAAATTAGTGAATAGCTCCAATAATTCTTTACCCCTTTGACCTTTTGACGAGTGATGAATGTGATAATCCTTTTGTCGTATATCCGACTGTCGAAATTTTTGAATGAAAAGTTAATAAGTAACAACAACCGCAAGCAAGCGTGGAGGACTTTTGCGTAATATCCGGACATGCGTCGTACGTTTGGGGTACTGAATAACTGGCTTCAGGCGTTCTGTGTTAAATCCCAATTGTTCTAAAATTTCAGTAGTAAACATTATGTTGTAATAACATTTTTAAACATAAATGTAACGCGGTTTTCGTTTTGTATCAGATTTTACATAGTTTTACAGCCCGACCGAGTATTTAGAAGAAAAAGTATATTGAAGAAGGAAATCTTATAATATAAATGCGTACACTTCCACACACACACACATATATATATTCCCTTCTGTAATATCGGGTCCACCATGAATTGGTATTCAAAGCTTGAAGAATGGCTTACGTTGCAATATTTTTAACGAACAATTTCTCATGGCCCTTCTATCCAAAACCACTATTGGAGAACCACGCTTATTGTAAACAAGAGGAAAAAGTAACAAAGGAAAATTCCAACCAAGGACACAAACAAGCACAGTTTTGGCTAATGTTTTAGCGCGTTTACTCCACCCCTCCTTGGAAGGAAACTCCGACCAGATGACGCAAACCGTGTCAACCAATACATTTCACGTTCCAAAACCCTTAGATCACGGAAATACCGGTTTCAAATTTGTATGTGTATATATATATATATATATATATATATATATATATATATATTTGTCTGTTCACTGTCTACCTGCCCTACTAATGATCCCCACCAATAACTGTTCTCGTGAAAAGTAGACAAAATTAGAGTTTTCTTGGAATTTTAGGATGTATTCTTATATATATATATATATATATATATTATCGAAACTGGTTGGGAAATCCTAGTAAATGTAAAGTATCTATTCAAAAGGTTATTAAATTTCCTACAAAGACGGTTCTTGATTTACTCCTGATCGAGCGGTCACATTCGGAGAAATCCGTGCTTAAAAACCGAAACGAAACGAGAGATCAAAACAACAGATTAACTGATTTTATTCAAAGCTTTCCAAATAGTACTAGGACGGAAACCCCTAAGATGACGCAGTTCCTATGAGTCCTTCAAAGGTATGGAAGTATAATGAAAATTATACATTATACAAAATTATGGGAGTCAGATTGGCTCAGTGGTAGAACGCTTGATTCATGTTCTAGAAAACCAGAGTTCTCGGGCCCGCACTAAAATTCTTATCGTGTCGTTGTTTGAGGGTCAAAGTTCAGGCTTTTTCTAGACTTGGCCAGCTTTTAATGGGTGCCTGAAAAGGGAAAAATCAGGCGGCCGAAGTGTAATACTGGCCATTCTATCTCTCTGACTTACGGTATGGTCAGAAGCAGATACCTCTTCATTATCCGCCACTCTGGCCGTCAGTCTATATCAGTCAAACCGAAAGATTAACTGATTTTATTCTACGCTTTCCAAATAGTTTTAGGGATACGCTCTAAGATGACGAAGTGATATTTTTCCCAAATTGGTATCAAAGAACTAAATACTCGACTGTAATAAGTCTCAGGAAGTATGTTTACAAGAGATTCCAAGATTTTAAGATTGGCTTATTCTCTAATTCGTAAACATCGTGAAGGAACGACTTGAATACGCAAGAAGAGGAAGTAACATTGAACAACTTGAAACACAAACAGGAATCTAATATATTTCCAACTTCCTAACGCACAGAGATAGGATTGCAGACAATGTACGGCCTCGCTTAAGCAGATTTATACGCCATGCTTCACCTCCTCCGAGATACTTTGAATATATTAGATCTGTCACTCTCCAGAGGTATTTTGTATGTGTTTGGATCATCGGAACGGTTACATCGTGTAGCTGTTCTATTGAATTTTCAACAGCCGCCGCAGAGCTCGCCATATAAATCTGTAGTTTATAATTTAGTATTGATACTAGCCGTTACCCGGAGTGCCATGCTACACCTACTTTCTGCATATAGAAAAGCCTAAATAAATTAGAAACCAAATAAGTATTATTAAAATCTAATAACACGAATCTGTAACTGTTATGAACCCGTGGCCTCCCAACTGTGAGTCCTAGACGACTTCGACCTAACCTATAACACCCCCCGTATCAAGACATACATGTATACCAAGTTTCGTAAAAATTGGTCTAACGGTGTGGATTTGTATAAGGGACAAACATACAGACAGACAGCTGGTAGATTTTTTTGACCTAGCCTACGGCACTCCCCAGATTAAGATCTACCTGTGTACCGAGTTTAGTCAAAATCGGACGAACGGTGTGGATTTGTATAAGGGACAAACATACAGACAGACAGCTATAAGACGTTTTTGACTTAGCCTACGACACTCCCCAGATTAAGATCTACATGTGTACCGAGTTTAGTCAAAATCGGACGAACGGTGTGGATTTGTATAAGGGACAAACATACAGACAGACAGCTGGTAGACGTTTTTGACTTAGCCTACGACACTCCACAGATTAAGATCTACATGTGTACCGAGTTTAGTCGAAATCGGACGAACGGTGTGGATTTGTATAAGGGACAAACATACAGACAGACAACTGGTAGATTTTTTTGACCTAGCCTAGGAGATTTCTCGTATCAAGACCTACCATTATTCCAAGTTTGGTCAAAATCGGTCAAACGGTGTAGATTTGTATAAGGAACAAACAAACAGACGAACAGAAAAACAGACAGACACGTGATTTTTATATATATATAGATAGATTAGGCAAATGTGATAATTAATTTTATTTTTATTTAAGTACCAAGGCGGAAATAGGACATAGTAAACTTTTATGCAAAAATTAGTTTAAAACCGGCTGCCCAATCCAATTGGGTTTCTATGTTCCGTTCACTAGGTTCTATGCTTTTCCACTCTTTTAACTTCTCTTTAACACGTTCGGGCCCATCGCCGTGGCATGTGCGTCAGAGAGATGTGTTCTGCGGGACCAGCGTCGTGGCATATGCGACGACATATGCAGCTTGGTTTTCTTTTTATCCCGCTACTCCGGGCCTTGTCCTATACGCTACGTATTTGAATTTCGACCTCATGACGTATCCCGGATAGGTTTGCGGGTCTGGCATCGTATGATACTGAATCCGCCCGAAAACTTCCTTCAGCGAGCCCGCTATCATGGCGTAATTGACATTTCACTAAATTTTAATTAATCCACTAAAAGTACATCATTTTAAAAGGCTGCAGCCCCCCCCCTTTTATATACGCCCATGAGTAAGTGAGTCCTTTTCCTGGGAGAGTTGATATTCCCCTATTTATTTTGAAGTTTTTCAATCGGTAGAACCGATTAATCTTTTTGAATCGTAAAAGATTTCTGAATCATCTTTTTATATGTTTTAGCTTAAATAAAACGAAAAATAAGAATAAGTATAAATAATATTAAATGAACAGATACCAATTATACAAACAATTGAATGCTAGTTAATAATTGAGTCAAGGATGATTTTTAAAGTGTAAGACCCTTAACCATTGTAATAAAGTGAGAAATTCATAAATTTTATTTCCTGATGAATAGTAATCCAAATTATGAAAGTAACATGAATATTATGCATTATACAAAATTAGGGGGGGGGGTGAAATTGGCTGAGTGTTAGAACGCTAGCCTCATGCACTGAAGGACTAGAGATATCGAGCACGCACAAACATGTTTATCTTCTAGTGTCGTTCAAAAATCGGAGATCCCTAGGCCAACCCAGCTTTTAATGGGTATCAGCAAAAGGCAAAAGTAGGCAAATGACGCGAAATGCTCACCATACTATTTCCCTGGCGTGCATTACGGTCAGAATCAGATACCTCTACATTATCTGCCGCTCGGGGATACCAGTAGACCAGTCCCCAAATTATATATGCTGTTTAAGACTATAAATATACTTTTAGTTCTTTCGTGACATGAGGTCAGTCAAGTTAATAATTGTGAGTAATTACTTGGAAGTAATACAATATACTTGTCTAGTATTGCATGTAGGATATTATTGTTTAGCAAGAAATTATTAAATCTGAAATGTATGAACCGTAATATTAATAACAATATATCATAGCTTATACAGGAAATGTTTAGCACAAATAATTTAATTACCTTTATGATTATTTCATTCTTTCTACTCGACATAAGGAAAAACAACATAATAATTAAATTTAAAAATATGTGTTTATTAAAGATTATATAATGATAAAAAATATCGCAGAAGTAGCAATTTAAGTTAATTTTTTAACACGGAACCCATTTCTTTTTATAAATTCTTTTAAGAAAGAAAAGTTAATACGCTAAGCAATTAAATAGAATATATACTTTCCATTTTCTACAAAAGAATGCGGTGACGGATAAATTGTCGTATTTACAATCTTCTATTGAAGAGTATATAATGGAAAATAGTAATAAAATTATTTTCATTTTACACCATTGCCACTTATGTATAAAGCCAATATAAAGTGCTATTTCCCATAATGGTCATCGATATAAGTACTAGCCACGTCCGAAGTTCGATGAATTCAATTCAGAATGGTATTTATCAACATGCTCTCAAAATTAACTGTAAATTTTTCACGCTTACTTGGAAATTTGATGAAGTGGAGAGATTCATAAGATGCTGACAGTGGATCGGAGCGTTAACATCGGCTGCTAATCCAGATGTTATTTACTTAGTCCGAGTTTCTCCGTGCTTACGATTTTTTTTCTCCTCTGTACATGATATGTACACAGGCATATATATATGTATATGTATATAGGTTACACAGGCACACAAAATAGAAAAAGTGGTATTTTCCTAAGACACCATACGTATATTCTTATGTATTTCGTCACGCTGAATCCGAATCCGGAGTCCGTTTCACCCCATAACGTCAGGTTTAAGGCCATTTGAAGGTCAAATTTCGTATGAAATAGTTCGTATGAGGGTCACTGAATTTGAATCTGAGGTCTGTTTCGCCCCATCGCACAGTGGGCAAAAATGCACTTTTAAGGCGACAAAAGTCGAAAATGTAATGTGATCATAAAAAGTCAATTTACGTGTCAAAACGTGCTAAAGTCTTCTATTCATTGAAAACAGAACAAGTTTTTTTATCTAGTTTAACCCAAAACTGTTTAATACAATAAGGAAGGCAACCATTGCTAGTCACTTCCAGTTCCTCTGTTTAGTCTTGTTCCAACTACGGTCCTTGTAAGGTGTATTTTAAAAATTGTGTACAAATTTTATAAATTCTTTTCACAATGGATTTATTACCTAGTGGTATGTTCTTCGGTGTGTTGTTTATATATATATATATATATATATATATATATATATATATATATATAAAACGCCATTAGATTTGAACAGCTAGGCTATTGTTGCCAAAGCGTTAACTAGATTGTCACTCATCCTAGTACTAAAGACACCCGACGTTGCTGAACTTCGTTGAGCGAATGGAAATTGGGGTATTTAAACTTTTTCATGAATGACGGACAACCTGAAAAGTAAACAAGGCTTTATTTTCTTGTGTTGTCTTAACTCAGCGCAACACTAATCGTTCACAAACAACAAATAGTTTGGAACGTTTTGTAATTGTTCCCCGCTTTCTCCTTATTGCCCTAACCTTAAGAAACGGGCTGGAAAAGTACCTCTATTTACAGCAGATTCCATTAACTATTATGCCAAGAATAATACCATAATCAGAGACGTTGCTATATCCGTAATGTATAAAGTGTGTAACCATTTAAAGTTTGACGGGCCAAATTTTCGTGCAACAGATGAGGAAAGAATTAAAAGATTCGTTGTTGATACCTAGTAAAGTATTAAATGGTTATAAGAGTAATTGTGCAAAAATAGCCGAAGGATGACATTATTATTATGCAGCCTGTAAAAAACAGAAACATCGTTACAAATGAAGTAGGGTCCCTTTAGGTAAAACTAACTTAGATCATTTGCAGTCTTAACTTCTCGATTATTAATCAACGTTGGAAATTGAAATGTATTATATTCTTAAAGTCCATAAAGGAAACTATTTTCTTAAAGTATTTTAATTGTTATTTTTACTGTAATGAAACATCTATATATATAAAAATCACGTGTCTGTCTGTTTTTCTGTTTGTTTGTTCCTTATACAAATCTACACCGTTTGACCGATTTTGACCAAACTTGGAATAATGGTAGGTCTTGATACGAGAAATCTCCTAGGCTAGGTCAAAAAAATCTACCAGCTGTCTGTCTGTATGTTTGTCCCTTATACAAATCCACACCGTTCGTCCGATTTTGACTAAACTCGGTACACATGTAGATCTTAATCTGGGGAGTGTCGTAGGCTAAGTCAAAAACGTTTTATAGCTGTCTGTCTGTCTGTTTGTCCCTTATACAAATCCACACCGTTCGTCCGATTTTGACTAAACTCGGTACACAGGTAGATCTTAATCTGAGGAGTGCCGTAGGCTGGGTCAAAAAAAACTACCAGCTGTCTCTCTGTATGTTTGTCCCTTATACAAATCCACACCGTTAGACCAATTTTTACGAAACTTGGTATACATGTATGTCTTGATACGGGGGGGGGGGGTGTTATAGGTTAGGTCAAAGTTGTCTAGGACTCACAGTTGGGAGGCCACGGGTTCATAACAGTTACAGATTCGTGTTATTAGATTTTAATAATACTTATTAGGTGTCTAATTTATTTAGGCTTTTCTATACGCAGAAAGTAGGCGTAGCATGGCACGCCGGGTAACGGCTAGTATAAAATAAAATAGTCATATAAATAAAAATTTAATTTTATGTTTCAGTTTTTGCGGAAGACGAGAAGGGGATTGCGGAATTTAGTTAAGTAAGTAATCTTGAAATATAAAATTAAATCCATTTAATATATGAAGTTTTCATTGACGTGATTTCCACGGCTCATGGCAATCAAAACATAAGTTATGGCGACAAGTTTTAAATACTCAAAACTCTCATGGCGGTAAAGTACCAACTTGTAACCAATTTGTTCTTTGTGCCTTTATTATGAAAATGATAATACTATACATTTCACAACCTTGACGCTGGCTTGGATTCAAAGCAATATTCTAAGCATATTCTAAGCAATATTGTCTTTGTGACAATGTGATACTTGCTACGATGTGCTTTCAGCATAAAACATTGTTTAGCTTTAAGTATTCCTCAATCACTAAGCACAATTTTAAACAGTTCAATATTAAAAAAATCGTTCTTTCTTGTATCCAATTGACTCAATTCCCCCCCCCCCAAAAGTGAATTAAAAATAAATAATATGCTTACGGTAAATACCTTTTTCCGCTAATCGAATTTTATCTAGTTTCATAACAGATCTTTCTCGTTATTTTTTTTTTAATTTTAATTATTCTGCCTCTACCTTACTGGGTCATTGGCAGTGAGGTCTTTTATATTAGTCTGTAGATGTTGATTGGTTTAATGAAAGTGAGTAGTTTTTGAATGGTCTGTTGGTCATGTCCTGTTGTGTTTTGGGTATCTTAAGTGTTTGTCTTAAGTGATCGTAATTCTGGCAGTTAGTAAGTATATGTTCAACTGACATTCTTGTGTCGCATGTGATGCATGTTGGATGATGGAGATTGTTTAGGAGGTAGTTGTGTCTGAGTGCTGTGTGTTATTCTTTCTCATTAGCTTCAAATGTTTCTCAATAGCTTATTTCATTGCAAACAAAAATTAATCCCGCTATTTTAGAGAATTTCAAACCTGGTAGACTAATTTATATTTTTCGAGCAATTATAACCTTAAACATAAATAAAACTAACAACATTTATAGTTTTATCTGGATAGTATTTCAAGCAAATCATCTCTCAATGGGCCCATTTCGTTAGATAATGGCGTTACTTGGCAAGAATACAAAATTTACAACTCTAGAGGAAATTAAAAATTGTATGGGAGGTTCACAAACAGTCCCGCGCAATGGATATCCATTTATTCTCTGAAATAATTTAATTAAATGTTAAGACGTCCTTACTTCTGGAGCAGAAAGGGTTCTTAATCATATACATTCAAAACATTATATTAATATGTAAAAAAAAAAAAACTTAATAAATCCGAAGGCTCTTAATGTTTTTTTATTTTTATTTTGGGGGTATAAACATTCGATATATCTTTCAGCCTTGAAGGTAGGAATTTCGTTGTAAATGTAAGATCAAGGGTATTCAGTTGCTCTCTCTTCTTTAAAAAAATCTTTCCTTTCGAAGTTACCTACGTCACAAAATTTTTTTTGGAGCAGAGTGGAATTGGAGGATTTTTTTGCTCTTAGAAAATATGTTTTACTTACATTCGTGTATGATATTAAAAAAGGGCGTCAAATTTGATCAATTTATGCATTAGAGGAACGGGCTTTAACTGATGTAAATTCTTTAAAGCTTTTTTCAATTTATTTCTCCCATTCCCTGTGGGTTAATTCCTAAAAATATGAAAGATTGATTATGAAAAACAGAATTTAATAATGGAAACCTACATATGTTATTTTAAATCCAAAAATTAAATTTTCTTGTCTTTACTTGGTAAAACTTGTGTCCACATATCCCTTGAAGATGTAATTTCCCAATGTTTCCGGGAGAATTAGGCTGTGATTGACAACAGTGCACGTAAAACGGCTGTATTAAATAACCAGGAAAAGCAAGCCAGATGTTCAATGATAAGACTTATAACAACATTTTTTTTTTTTTTTTTTTTTTTTTAAACCTTTATTGATAATTACAACAATATGTAAACATATTTCCAGTAATTTTGCTGGTTTTGGAAAGTTAACAGTGTAAGTCATGATGTGGCAATACAATGTACAATTACAAAACCCACAATAAACCACCACCATAACAACATTTAAATGTAAAAATTATTCAAATAAACCACATAACCTCTCATATACATATGTGTGTATATATATTTCACTTTTTCTTATATTTTTTTTTCTGGCAGGGGATCGATAAAGCAGCACACGTTTCGATCACATTTACCTCTTTATTTGATATGTTTTGACCGACATATTTCGTGCTTTGATTGCATCCTCTTCAGGGGCTTTCCTTATCAGGAAGTCCTCTCGTCGGATGTCTAGCTTGAGTCAGGCTATATATATACTTTTCGTCTACTTCAAACAATATATTTATTTACGTCTAGACGTGGTCCTGCCTGCCGAGGCGAAGGCTGTAATGTTACATTATTTTAAGTGCTCCTGAAGAGACGTCTAAATGACGAGATTCATGTAGGACTGATTAAAGGGAAAAAGTAGTATAGTTATTGAAATTTGACCTTTTGTCACATACAAATATATAGGAAATAATAAATGTATGTATTCCATAAAGGATGAGCTATTTTTTTCTTGTTCGAAAGGCCGAAGTAATCAATCTAAGAGAATTAGCTATTCCTTCCTACGCATTTCAATAAAATCAGTAGGAAAGTGTGGATGCTTGCGCTTTTTTGGGGGGGGGGATTCCCTGTCCATATAATATAAATATTTTTTTAATTGTTTAAAGAATATTATTTAATAATACATTTCAATAAAAGCCTTCCTAATTAGAATACGAATTTAAATCTTTTTTGTTAACAGAAACATGTACTGAAATACACTAAACATTTTTACGAATACGCAAGAATGCGTCTAAAAATTAGAAAATATGTTCACATCTTCCAGGAAACATACGACACTGTGGTAGCTGTCACAATGTCAAAACAAATATTCCACAGCTTCCAGAACAATTGCTGAGTCACATACATGACTTGCGACA
This sequence comes from Gonocerus acuteangulatus, assembly GCA_946811695.1. Taxonomy (NCBI): domain Eukaryota; kingdom Metazoa; phylum Arthropoda; class Insecta; order Hemiptera; family Coreidae; genus Gonocerus; species Gonocerus acuteangulatus. The sequence goes on along the minus strand of OX328127.1, from coordinate 63,689,283 downwards.
GAGAAAACAGCTTTTAAAAAACTCGGGACATTTCCTAGCGAAATTTTGACACATTTATAATAACTCTAGTTGATCAACATCAGGGTAAAAAAAAAAAAAACTAAGAAAAAGTGCTTAAATTTTAGACATTTTTTATCTTACAAGAATTAATAAAATATCATTAATATTTATTTAGTAGAAGAATTAAAATAAAGGTGAAAGATTCAGAAGTATGACCTTAGGAGGTTTTTCTATGTCGATGAACTGAATTCATATGGAGCTCGTAATACCTATGATTATAATTTTACATAACCAAAATATCCATAGAAAAATATACTTAATAAAACTGATAAAAAGAAAACCTCTCATAAAAACTTTCAAACATAGAAATAAGAAAATTAAAATGAAAATAAAAAGTGAAGCTTTACTCGGCGAGGGATAAGGTTTAGGAGGGGAGGTATAAGATGTGACAGGACGCCCTTGGATGTTTAGTCCGAGCGTTTTCCACCGCTAAGCCAGTTCCTCTGAGGACACTTGAGTCGTAAGATAGTTCGCGGCGGTAAGGACATTCGAGTTATGTGTTCAGCAGGAAGGATAAATTAAATAACTTATACCATAAATATCAAACAAAAACATTGGTGCGTGAAATTATGTTTTGAGCATTACCAGCGAAGAACATAAATATTGAAGATGTCTCAGAGTGTGACAGGTGAGTCTCAAAATAATTTAGTAACATCTTTGTTTACTTTGGAAGTTCATCGGAAAAATATTTAATAATGAGATGAAGATAGTTAGGCGTTGAGGTGATAATAAGTGAAGTACTGGTTGAAATAAGATTAAAAGATAAAGTCGGATTGACAGAACAGTGTTGGGCATTATTCGAATAAATTATTATTCGAATGATAATTCAAATAAATTTTTAGTGAATGATGAATAATTCACTAAATTATCTTATTCACACGGTACATCATGAATTATTCACAGAATTATTCGTTATTCATTATTCATTATTCATCAGTCGTTATTCTTTATGTCCAGTTGGTTTACTGAATAAATCTACCTCAAATATATATATATATATTCAGTGGAACCTGGATAATTCGAATATTTCTTTCGGTCCTTAGAATTTAGGGCTTAAACAATGTAAAACAATCGTGGTTAATTCGAATAAAATTTTGGATAATTCGAATTTTTACGAGTCTGTGCCTCCAATTGGAAGTGTTCGATCTTAAATCTTGTGAAAATATTCTCCCCTCGGGTAAGAAGGATAGTAAGATACGGATGTAGGGGTTCCGGGACAAGAAGCGCGGCGGTCTCATAGTCTAGTTCTTGGACTCTGCAAAGTGATGGGTCGCGCTTCCTCCTTTCCAGGGGTTGTAGTTACATACACCATCCTGTCGTTTTATCCTAGAATTCCCTCCCATCTTCATTTCTTATTCAGTAATATGATAGTCAGTGCCTAGATCTGTTGTATTGTTTGTGTCTTGAATTTCTGCTGTACAGTGCAGTTCAGTGAGTTGTTGATTTAAGATGTCGAAGACTAGAAGTTATAAAACTTTAACGTTGTCAGGGAAAATAGCTGCGATTGCTGAAGGACTTTGCCAAGCAAAAATCTGAAATTGCCAAGGACTTTGGAATTCCTCCTAACACTTTATCAACTTACCTAAAAATAAAGAAAAAAATCTTGCCCATAAAAATGACTTTTTTCAAAAACAATAGACTTTTATTTTTACTTTTTTGATAAATTACTTATTACTTATGTACGTAATCATCAATTTATGAAATGTTTGTTATTGTTTAAATGAAATGTATGTATTTTTTTAAATTAAAAAATGTGAGAATATGAAATTCGATTTTTTACCCCTTTATTTTCAAAAACTTTTCTAATTCGAATTTTGGATAATTCGAACTTTTCTATCGGTCCCTAGGGGTTCCAATTATCCAAGTTCTACTGTATATATATATATATATATATATATATATATATACATATATATATATATATATATATATATATATATATACATGTTTCCGGCTATCTACATCATAATAAGTCTTTCATTATTTAATAAAATATGATTATTCTGATTGATTATTCGAATAATTTATAAATAAAATATAAATTTCATTCACAGAATAATGAATAATGAATAAAAGTAATTATTCTTCATTCGTGAATAAAATAATACATTATTCTTTATTCTGAATTATATTATTATTATTCTGAATAATTTTTGCCTTAACACTGTTACAGAATAATCTATATTTCAATCGCCTTGGCTTGCTCTTTTTCAAAGTCTCCAAGAAAACCACTTATACATGGTCACCTAAGAGTTACTCTGGTCTTCCTCTAAAACCTATTCATTTATTGCTGATGAAGGCTACCGAAGAGCACGAAATGTTCGTGATATAGATTTCTTTGAAAATCTGACGTTTAACCTTTACCGAATTCAAACCATTTCTTGGCTTCCAAAAAATATTTTGTAAGTGAGGCCCTCATGAGTATGTAAATTAATTCTGGTGGTCTCTACAGTGTAACTTGTTCATGGACTCTTGAAAAAAATGTATTTTACAAAAACTCAATTTTTTCAATTCCCTTTTTTTTTCAAAAATAATTTTAGACTTAACAATCTTTTCACAGAAAACATAGATATATTTTAATGTACTCAATATTTAAAAAAACAAATCACCTTGCCGTTGTGAAGCTCCATGAATAAATAAAAAAATATTTAAAAAATTGAGACACATCCTTAGTTCTTCAATAAACCTAAAGAAGTAAACAAGACTTCCACCTTGAGGGTTTTCTTAACCCATTGAGTACATTTGACGACGAAAACTCGCCATGTATTTGCTATGCCTGAGTTACGGGTGACGGCTTAGATTGTCATGTACTCCCCCCCCACTCTTACGGATGACAAGTCCTCAATCCAACGTAGGCAGTATTTATCATATATTTCTTCCAAGTGGATTGACGGATTGAGTTCTCAATTCGAAGAAAACAAGATACTTCCTTCGGAATGTATTACTAATATTCTTTTTGTGATTCCTTGAATTTTATTTAATAATAAGTTGATATGTATATAATATACGATTCTAATAATTAAGTATATTATATCTCTCAACTAAATTAATTCTCACACAAAATATACTACTTTTGCTTCAAAATAAATAACACTTCTGACGTTCGTCACTCAAGAGGTTACTTTTTATAACGCATAATAATTAATTTAATATGAAATTCGTTTCTTAAATCTTCACATTCAACTTGATAGAAATGATTATTTTTTTTATGATACCATGACGCAGTAGATTGCAGGTCAGGCAAGGTATTCTTTCACCGGAACCGGGGCAGCCTGAGTAAGCCTCCGCTACCAGGTTACATTGAAGTTTTACTTTTTTCAGCACCGAAAGGGTTAAATTAAGAAATTAATTAATTTATTCTGAAACAAGCTACGTGAAAATATACTACAGCAGTCAGTTAATATTTGCTTAATGTATTTCATGCGATTACTATTAATATTCTTGATAGAATTCCTCATGTAGTTTTATAAAACGTGGTTTATGTCATTTTTGGTGATTAAAATCGTTTTTAAACAAATCTATATTACAATTTAAAGGAATATATGCTAAACAAAGCTGCTACAAAATGAGAAATTGATAATAAATAATAAACCTTTGATTAGTCTATAATAACCTTCTTGTCATTATTTTGATCAAACAGTCTACTCAAAATCGTTCTCATAGTTTGATATAAGAAAATCAGGTTTACAGGTTTTTTATTGTTTTTCTTAAAAGCGAAGAAAATACGTTGATACCGATAACAGACCATTTGACTTGGTTCTTTGAATCCGTATACACTCTCAATGTTTGTCATTTTAAAATGTGGACATCTGAATAATTGTGTGCTCTGGCTTCGTGGCCTACAAAAGTCATCTCATTATGATGACGTTTCGCATAAAAGAAAACTAAAAAAAAAAAAAAATAAGTAATCTAATAGGCCAGCAGAGAAATCGGAATGTTTAATACATCTTGGTTGACTAGCAAATTCCATGATGATTTTTCGGCGAACATTTGTCCTGTAAATCATAGAATTACACTTGGTGCCATAATAGAGTCCCGAGTAGACTTTTTATAGTCAATTTGAAATAGTCCAAGTGAAATTCCTTCAGAAGAGCCTTAAAATCTAACATATATCTGCATCGGGGTCTCCCGTGGTCTAATGGTTAGCGCCTTGGATTCATAATCGGGAGATGGTGGGTTCGATCACCACCTCCGGCAGGAATTTTCTCATCTCAAGGCTCGTTGGGAAAATTCCTCGCTGTACCCTGGATGTCGGCGCTAATGACCTATAAGTAGATGCGCCGTAAAAAAAAAAAAAAAAAAAAAAAAAAAAAAAAAAAATATATATATATATATATATATATATATATATATATATATATATATATATCTGCATCTGTAGAATGTATTAGCTTTAAGCGGCAACAAATTGAGCGTAAACATCTCAGGGACATGTAGCATGTTTAGTATGATCATGACGCTTTCTTGTGCTTCATAAATACTATATTAAAAAAATACTCTTTTTTTAGAATTTTAACGACACGGAAGGAATATATGTAAGTTACAAAGATAAAGAACACCATAGGTTAGAAAAGTAAACAAATTCCTATGTTCTGAAATTAATAAGGCAATTCAAATTGCAGTCAGGATCAGTAAATATTACCTGAGTAGTTGCGTGTTGTTATGGTAACGATCTATGCGACGTGGTAAAGCGAAAAGATTAGAATAATAAGAGAATATTAACATATTACCAAGACTTTTTTTTTCTTTTGCATTATCATACAAATAGAAGAAACACCAACCTCCTCGCGTGATTATGGAGGGACGAAAACAGGAGCCTCGCAAAGTGCCCCGTCCCTTTACCTCGCAGGGGGCTTCGCCCCCCTGGACCCCATTCCTCCTTTCTGCTCTGAGCCTACTGCCCAAATTCATAAAACACGGACAGATCCTTTATTCACTCATTTTAGCATGTTTCCGTACTATTCCCTTCTCATTTCCTGCACAATTCCAGTTCACTTCCTGTAGTCTTCTGGGTCAATTTCTATTCACTTCCTCTTAACAAGATGAGGGTGGGAAGTGACCAAGGAAGATTACTAAAGGATCGGTTGTGAATAGACAGACTAGAAGTGGACATACAGACAGACCAATACTGGGCGCGCTACTTTGGAATCGCATTTTCGTTCCACTTTCGCATTTTCGTTACGTTTTCGGGCAGTTAGATCATGGTCAGGATCCATGCTAAAATAAAAACACAAACAAAGTCTCTCGTATATATATATATATATATATATATATATATATATATATATATATTGATATTGTTTTAGGCTGCTTCGCTGGGAATTACATGAGTTAGTAATGCGGCTCCTTTCTGCGCGATATTTCGCCGGATTCCTCTCCGGCTTCTCCACCAAACAGCAAGGATGAATGACAGCATGCAGAATCACCGGAGAGGAATCACGTAAAACAACGCGCAGAAAGAAGGAGCTGGATCGTTGGAGAAAGATACCGTATATTACTAAAACACGCACACGCACACACACGCACATATGTATATATACACACACACACACACATATATATATATATATATATATATATATATATATATATATATATAGGAGGACCAAAGTTGACAGTTCCATCTTTACTTTCAAGAAAGGTCTTATTTACGATCTTACCTGGATGGGTCGGCCAACCCGCCCTAGGAAGGACCCCGCTAGGCAGTTGAAAAGCTATATCTTGGAAATCCACATCTGTAACATTAAATTGTTTTTCTTATTTTTCTTAACCTGATTTATTATCAAATACATTATCCAACTATAAGCAGTTAAAAAATAACAAGGAATAAAAACAGACAATAAGAACAGTTCGAATAAGCGAAATCAATTACTTTAAAGTTTTAAGCACTTATTTCTCCGATTGGCATCGTCTAATCAAAACTTTCATCAGAACCTTTTTTGTAGATCATTTAGTAAGCTTTCTAATGGTATTCTTCCGTTTACCAAGATTCTCAACCTTTTTCGAGATGTTAAGGAAAGTATACAAAGTTACCAAAACTTTTTATGTCTGTTAATAAAATATTTTATTCTAACCCTTCCTTATCTACAAACGTAACACAAATTTCAACATATTAGTTTTAATGAAAGTAGAACAGGCAGAAAATGTTTCAACTGAATCCCATGATTCTAAGTACCCAAACCAAAAACGGTATTCAAAAACTATTTTTCCAATTTTCTCGAAAACGGTTAAAGCTATCGCCTTGAAAATGGTTTCATTCGTTTTCTTAGCCCAAGAAGCCTTTAAAACGAGTGCTTACAAGCTTATGAACTCAAAAACGTAAGCGTAACGATTTTTTTGCGCGAATTTCGCCCCAAACGCCATCTTCCAGTGGACGGATTTTGCTGGTTAACGAACTTGACCTTTCAAATTGAACGACGGATTTTCGTATCAAATTTCATCAAAATCGGACCATTCGTCTTCTACCTAGAGAGCGAACAGACAAATATATATATATATATATATATATATATATATATATATATACAAAAGTTGAACCACAATCATTTTCGGTCTCTAGGGGTTCTGAAACGCAAAGTTTTCTAGCCGGCATTTCTGGATTGCGTCATGAAATCAACCTTATAAGCGGGGTTCCTCCCTATGGGGGAGGGAGGAACCGCGCTAAAAACGAAACATATAAAGAATAAAGTAAACCTAACAGATCACTATACAAACCTCTCCTAGGAATTGAATACTTGAACTTTAACCACAAGGAAATTCTGCTCATGTATAAACCATCCCTTCCCGGTGGCCATGAATACCAGATATTATTTCACACATAGGAATTTCTTCGAAGGAAGCTGAGACAAACAGAAAAATTATATTGTCATATGTGCGGCTCGCACGTTTCTTTCCTAGAAATTGGCATTGGATCTTTCTCGTTATGTTGGCATTGAGGGTTTTGTCTTTCAGGAACCGAAGCCAGGAGCTTGGTAGATCTGTAGGAAATAATTTCGGAAGGGAACGGGACCTGGTGTTTGGAATACCTTCCAAGAAGGGGGAGGGGGTGTCTGGGAACATTGAAAAATTTTATAGTATAAAATGTTAGGATTCGAGATCCCTCAATTCCAACCTATTGGGATCCTTACGTCGTTACGGTTGAAACGACGTAAGTCAGGAATTTCAATTTTCAAATTAAAGAGTGGAAAATTATCATAATACTCCTCCAAATTTTCAAATAATTTAAAAATGTTTCCCCTCTTTTGTAGCATGCATTTATGTTGCTATCATGCAAAAATTAAAAATTTTCTATTCAAATCGGTCTCAGGAAAATTTAAAATTTATGAAAACTAATTTTCCAATGTTCTGGACAGAAGTGTTTTCTGCTCCCACCGATTCAAAGGTTGAAGACATTTTGAGCTTTTGTAGGTTTTTTTTTTTTTTTTTTTTTTTTTTCATGATCAATCAATGAAAATTTGTAAAACACAAAATGTAACATATCTCCCAAATGAAAAACTTTTCCAATCATTTCTTTCAGTTACGTATTATTGCTTTCGGACTGGACAATGGATTCCCACAGTTTGGGCAGTAAAAAATGAATTATTTTTAATTTCTTCACATAAAGTATTTGAAAGTAACAAAACTACATTCCAAATTTTTTTTACATCGGGAGCCAATCGTTCAATTTATCCCTAAACAAACCTCCACTTAATTTTCATAGATTTAATGCTTACTAAATGTAGATGTTTTTGTGTAAGTATTGAATCTGTAGCCCGTTAGAGGGGTGAGGAAAAAATCGCGAAAAAACTCTGATTCATTAATAAAACGGTGACTGGCGTTATTGGACGTCCACAAAGTCTCTTTTAAAATAAGTTTTAGTGATTTAAATTGCAGTTTTTTTAAAGAAAAAATTGTCTATTTTATGATGGCATATTTGGAATTTAATTACACTGTTCTGCAAAAAAAAAACTTTTCTCCCCTCCCTTGAACAATTTTGCCTGTTTCTCATGTTTTCAGGTGTGCTGAGTCCGAATCTGAACTCAGAAAAATTCTATCACCCTCTGATTTTGAGAGAAAAGATGAGAAACTTGGAAAAAATGAAAAATTCTATTTGAAAATTATTGTCTTTATTATAACAGATTTTTTTTTTCTTTTTCAACGGTAAAATATAATTAATTGAATCCTGCATGCTATCAGGTATAATACTAGATATGACACAACTCAAAAAATATACACACATCGTCAATGAGTATTTTTTTTTCTTTTGTACTCTTCCTCCTCTGTCTCCCGCTGCAGTGTCCAGCAGTAATCCGCCAGCATCTTCTCATTCCATTTGCCAGTATATCTTTTTTCCATTCTGGATATGTCTTGGTGGAATCGTTCTCCATGTTCGTCCGAAACTGCACCCAAATTTGGGAAGAAAAAGTCTAGATGACTATGAAGGAAATGTATTTTTAAGGACATATTGCATCCCAATGTTTTATATGAAGTAAGCAGTTCTTGGACTATTTTTCGGTAGTCTCTAGATTTTTCGTTTCCCAAAAACTTAGCACATACCTCTCGAAAAGCAATCCAAGCCTTTTTCTCAGTAGTATTTAACTTTGCTGCAAAAGTGAGGTCCTTGAGTAGATGTCGAATTTGGGGTCCTACGAAAATTCCCTCCTTTATCTTAGCATCGCTGAGATGCGGAAATTTTTGTTTTAAGTACATGAAACCTTCTCCTTCCTTGTCCATCGCTTTTACGAAGTTTTTTTAAGGATTTGAATGAAAAGGATACCACCATAAAAGAGAAAGGAAGATCCAGGTAGAGACCAAATCCCTGCCTCAAGATCAAAAACTGAAAAAACACTTTTAGCCATATTTCTTCAACCACTTGTAATATTCCCATCAATTTTTTTGTCGTTCAAATATACTTCATTGCGCTCAAAATCATCGGGCTTTTGAATTTTTTTCACTATGTTTTGATGCCAAAAAAAATTCGTCAAATTCACAAAAAAACTCACATTTTTGGATAAAAAACTAGAATTTCTCAAGAAACTGTGCGTGATAGACAGAATCTGACTTCAAATTCGTGTTCAGCACATTTGAAAACAGTAAGAAAGCATGTTTTGGTTTGAAGGAGGATTTTCGTGCAGAACAGTGTTATCTTGAATAGTTTTAGAGCAATCCTTTCTTATTCATTAAAAAAACATGACTACGTTAAAAAAACAAAAAATTGGACATAGCTCCTTTTTCTTTAGGAATCGGACCATAATTTAAATGAACACCCTGTATATATATATATATATATATATATATATATATATATATAAATTTGAACGGGGGTCATTTTCGGTGTCTACTAGGTAGGATCAATAAAGATTCGAAGAAATTTTTCAAAAATTACGTCATGAGTGCAACCTCAATAGCTACTTTCCTTCGGAGGAATGAACAATAAAACACAGGTGGTTACAAATTAATTAGTTTACCAAAAATAAATCGTCATCTAGAACCTACTGGTGGCAGTGTTGGGTATTATTCGAATAAAGTATTATTCGAATGATTATTCAAATAAATGTTTAGTGAATGATGAATAATTCATTGAATTATCTTATTCACATGGCACATCATGAATTATTCACAGAATTATTCGTTATTCATTATTCGTTATTCATCATTCATTATTCATCATTCGTTATTATTTATTTATAGTTGGTCTACTGATTAATCCTACTCAAACACATATATATATACATATTTCCACTGCCAACATCATAATAAATCTATCATTATTCACTAAAATATGTTTATTCTGATTGATCATTCGAATAATTTGTGAATAAAATATAAACTTCATTCACAGAATAACGAATAATGAATAAAAGTAATTATTCTTCATTCATGAATAAAATAATACATTTATTCATTAATCTTTATTCATCATTCTGAATAACTTTTGCCCAACACTGACTGGTGGAAGTTTCTCAATCTCATGTTAAGCCTCTTTATTGATAAATATAATGTTCGAAGGAACACCATTTGGGTTCGAAACATGTAGGCAAATATAATACCATTATCAACGTGTGAACGTTTCATTTACCTAATGCGTATTTCGCGATTTGGAAAACCGCGATCGGTATTTTAAAAATGTCATAAAACATTTCAGGAGCATTTCAAAAGAATGTGTTTAAAATAACCTACAAAATAGTCATAAATACTTTTACTCTTTTGTATTTGTAATAAAGAGCTGTATCAATTAGTTATTTAATTTTGTGGAGACCCTATGACCATGAGTGTTCAGGTGCAAGCACTCCGTGCTTCGTGGGTTCGAGACCCCAGTGGGGATGGCGGATTTTCTTCGGATGAGAAATTAAGACAGCAGCCTTATCCTGGCTAAAAATGGATAGTAACCTATAGATGACCCTTCCCAAAAAATATAGTTAGGTGTAAGTGGACGTTATAATTTAAATAATATTCGTTAACCAAATAATTAAAGTAATTTAATTTTGTTCTGAGCGCAACCCCGATAGCTACATTACATGGGAAAGTGCTGAAAGCATTAATACAAAGTTTTTCCTCTAGGTTTTCTTCATATAACACGGCGATTCCTAATGGCGATTCATTCTTCGAGTTGTTTTCTCTTGACGAGGAAATGCAGAAGATAATGAGCCCATTTGGTGAAATTGTAAGATAATCTGCTGACTAATGACCCACTAAAATAGTCGGACCCTGCGCAGCTATGAATCCACACCTACCCTACCTGTTGCATCACTCAATCAACTACAAACACACCCACGAGCCTATTCGCCAATGATAATTACTAATTGTAATGCCATAGTAATATATCATCCATTTTCTCTTCCATTGATTATTCATTTTATTAACCAACCTTCGGCGAGGTCCTAACTCATTTGAGTCGCTCAATACGTACAAGTTTGAAAAAAAAACAACAACATTAAATTAAATTGTTTATACCCCAATTATGTACACCACATAAGCCATTGCACAAAACCAATAAAAAGCTATCTTTCATTACAGACATGAAGTAAAAGATAAATTGATTAGGTGGTAAAAAATTGCCATTAAAAAAAAGTACATTGGAGATGTCAGGCTAGTTCACTTTATCCTAATTCATCTTGAACCTTCACCAACCACAATTGTAAAAGATACAGCTTCAATTGGTTTTTTTTTGTTGTTTTTTTACCCAATAAAGTATATTAGCACTTTCCTCCGAAGGGAAGTAGCTATTGAGGTTGCACTCATGGCGGAATTTTTGAAAAATGTCTTCAAATCTTTATCGATCCTACCTAGTAGACACCGAAAATGACCCCCGTTAAAATTTATATATATATATATATATATATATATATATATATATATATATATATATATATATATATGTCTGTTAACACGATAGCGGCCAGAGTTTTTGTTTTTTTGTCACGAAACTTGGTATATAGCATTCAATTAGCAAACGAGTTCGTTAACCACCAAAATCGACCCACCGGAAGGGGGGGGGGTTTACACCGAACCCAAAACACTAATTTGACCATGTCAGCCGTAATATTTGTTATATTTCAACGAAACTTGGTATTCGTAGTGGTAATATAGAGAGAATAGTGAGATATAAAAATGAACTAAATTGGTTCATAAGGAGGGGGGGGGGTTTACTCAGGACCCACAATACCAATTCGCCACATCCAGCCGTGATTTTTGGTATATTTCGACGAAACTCGGTATTCGTAGTGGTAACATACAGGTAAATATGTGTTGTAAAAATAAACTAAATCGGTTCATTACGAGGGGGGTTTACTCCGGACCCAAATGACTAATATACTCATACCGGTCGTAATTTATGCTATATTGTAACGAAACGCGGTATACGTCGTGGGTAACTCATGAGAAAGAAGTGTTGTAAAAATGAGCTGAATCGGTCAATCGGAAAGGGGGGTTTACTCTGTAATATATTTCAATAGAAAAGCCCGCCAGACGTAGGTTCACAAAGCCGCCGCAAGGAGCGCTTTCTACCACTAGAGGGGACTGTATCCTGTTCCTACGTTAGATCAAAATAAATTAATATGAGGTTTTTTCTATTTATTACGTAGTGTAGTAGGTACCATGTGTAAACATAACTCTGGAAGCAAATTAATAATTGATCAGTTACTCATTACAAAATTAAAAGAGAACTATTCATGTTTTTATTTTATTTATGTAGGATATTTTAAGCAAATTGTTCTGGAAAGCAGTCTACACTACACAAATTCTGATGAAAGTGCTTAGTTCGTTCTGAGGAAAGCGTGACGGGCTTTTATCTTTACTTTCGTTGTAAAGGGCTAAGGTCTTTAAAAAAAAAGCAGCAATGCACGTTTTTCTTTTTTGGGAAAAAAAAATAAATAAAAAAAAATTGAATTGAAAATATGTTTATAAAATTAATTTTAAAGGTTGTAAATCTTTCTAGATAGGATTGGGTTGGGTTGGGAGTTTAAGGGCAGAAAACTGCTTGGTCAACACCGCTTGGTCAAGACTATTGTTAAATCGTGTATAGTGTAATGTTAGGATGAACATGGTTCTAATTAGGACAATGATTATAAAAATACACATAAATTTGATATTGACAATATAATGAGAGTGGATAAAGATAATAATAATATTAAGAATAAAATAAAATATTCACCTTATAAGAAGAAATAAAACATCAGTTAATAAAATAATAATAACAAAAAAAACAGACATTAAATGCTTAAATAAAATATTTTGTAATAATATTCGTAAATAAAAACTAATCGATTTTAAAATAGTGAGGAAACTTAGTATGATCAGCTGATTACTAAGCCTCTAAATCAGATGATGAGTCTAACCTTTGTCTTAATAAGGGTGCTAAGGAAAGCTCAGATCCAGGGTATGTACAAACAAATTATCCTTTAGTCAGTGTACAATAATAAAAATTTGATAAGAAAATATGAACTATAAAAAGTAGTTGTAATTTTAAATGTAAATTACATTATAGAAAAAAGATAGGAGTGGTAAAAGGGTGAAGGGGAGATGAAGACAAACATACACACGTGTTCATACAACGTTGAGGCTAGTCTTACAGAACTACACACCAAGGATAGAGTAACTTTATTACACAGGTTTTAGTAGAAACAAAAACGAATTTTGGCCTAGCTGAGACGAGCATATTACTTCTCTCCCTCACTAACAAGGGGAGTATACAGTCGTGTATATTTACCCGAGTCAAACTAAACTTGGATGGTCGATAAAGGCCCTAATGTGACAGATGTCCTTTCAATCGGGGTGTTTCTACGTGTTCTGGGATCAACGTTATATGCAAAAACGTTTACATTTTATTTTTATTTTGAGAACAATTTCTTGGAAGTACCTTTTGGGATAATTCAGTAGTCATGTATATGGTTAGAAAAAGGAGTCTTTCTTCGTTTGAAAGATTTCAATTACGTAAAAATCGGATTATCTCAAGGGGCGATATTGACTTTCAAAACGTCAAGTTACTTTTCCGCTTACAAATTTTTAGTCTCTTCCAGACTGGGAAAAATCATTATTTTTTGTTTTCAATGATATTTACCACATTAGAGTTTCTTGGGGTACTGATTTTAATTCTGCTATTATTTTTGGCGTCTAAAAATGTATAATACTAGATTACTAGAAAACGTGAACATATTTTTGAATTTATTTGACGAAATATAAATTATTGTTTAACGATTATATTTTTCCTTTAATCTCCTCTATAAAACAAATGAATTTGTGAAAGAATCATGTCAATATCATTTTCTAAACTCGATATAAAAAATAAAGCACTTTCAACCTATTTTATTTTATTTCTCGGCTCCTGAGGCGTTTCGGGACGCAAGGACCCGTGTCGACTATTTTTCGATGCAGGATCAACAGAAAAATAAAAATGGACCAGATCGGTGACCCCACTAATGTATAGTCCCCTTGTAAGCTGGCTTTGTGACAAGTACTCTCACACTTACAACAAACTTCTCATTAAACACTGGTTGGACTATTTACACATGTGACAAGAGATAACTGTATAATAGAATGTCGCTTAGTAAATAGAATTAATTCGTATTCACTTGTACTTGCCGTGTTTACAATACTTGAGAGTTTTCACTAAAACAGAACCTGTTTACACGTAGGTAGAATTGATTAGGCTACAACCCCTAATGATAAGTAGTAAGCTCCAGTATACTGGTCATTAGATATTGAAGAATGTATTTCCACTCATCATGGGCGTATACAAGGGGGGGGGGGTGGCTGAGAGGGCTGCAGCTCCCCCCCCCGAAATTTTGATTTTATCGGTAAATATTTGTAATATAAACATCAAAAATAATCTTTTTTGGATATAAGTGACGTAGGTCAAAAATAGTACTTCCTTTTTCTTTTATACCACTTTATTATCTTCGTTCCCTACATGTTTCATGGCTTACATGCCACCTCCTCAGGGGCTATTACATCCACACGTGTGGTCCACTCGCCACCTATATTAAGACTGAAAGAGACGTAATATGGCGAGAGGACCACACATGGGGATGTAGTGACCCCTGAGGAGGTGGCATGCAGGCCACGAAACATGTAGGGCAAGCAGATAATAAAGTTGTATAAAAGAAAAGGAAGTGCTATATTTTTTTTAACCTACGCCACATATATCAAAAAAATTGAATATACTTGATTGATCACAAATTCAGGGAATAGAAAACTCAAAAATAAATTAAACGAGATGACTTATTTTAGAAAAGAATATTTTTTTTTGTATGTAATAGCGTTTTAGTTGGCTAACTAACTATTCCGAGTTCTAAGTTGTTAGTATTCCATAACCCCAAATCTCCCAGTGATCCCTGCCAATTTGCTATATGAAAACATGAACTTAAATAATAGGATTAAATGGTAAGGGCATTTAATTAGGATTCGGAAAATGCTTACCATACCAGTGTTATAGATTTGTCATTGGTAATCTTAATGGATGTTCTTAACCCTAAGCTTCCTGGCTGTATTTATCTTTAAGCTAATGGTAGGAAGACATATGACAGGGCTGTTGATGTATGCTCTTAGTTCCTTACCGTTGCTCAATCATGGCGAAGGTAGCAGAACTATCAATGCAAGGTAGGTCCTTGATAGGGGACAAGGCTCTCAGCCCACTTCCAGTTCGTGACTCAGGAATCCGGGCCCGTTCCGGAGTCTGGAAGGTTACCAGAAAAGCGTAGGATCATCCTGGATTTGCCTTGGATTGTAAAAAAAAATGACGGAAAACAGTTCACTCAAGACCGGAAAAAATTTTTCTTTCCTTTTATGTAGACGCCAAGGTAGGATTGATTGAAAATTATCAACTGATTAGCGAAAATGCCTCTTCATTGACTCGTTGAAGAAATACGAAAGTACTGACGAAAAATGTCGATGTTTCATAACCCACAGGTCATGATTGAAGAGCTCGTTCAAATTAGTATAAATATACATACAAATCTGAAATTTAAAAATTTTCGTTGACGTGAGAAATCGAAAGAAGCCAATTTAAAATCGTAAGAGCTATGGTTTTTTTTGTTCTAATTTATTTATGTAAATTTTAACGGCCATTATAATTAACTGAGAATTTTAGGACGGGTTATCTGTAGGTCACCACTCTTTTCTAGCCAGGATAGGGTTGATGCCTTTTCTTTTTTCTAATGAAAAGCCACCACCCATAGTGAGAATCGAACCTACGACCTTCGGCACGGAGTGTTAAGTGCTCACGCTTAAACGCTCTCGGCCACCGGGCTTCCATTGTTTTGTTCTAGTTACGCCGGAAAAAAGTGTTAAGGTATGCGGATTCTGCTGGTTAACGAACTTGAGTTTTTGATAGAGGAATAGTTTCTTTCTACCAATATATCAGGACCTTGGAAGAGAAAGGGCGAATCACGAATTCCGGATGTTGGGAAATCGAACTCAATGTTCTGAAAGTGCTTCAGGACAGTAATGGCGACTGTTTCCTCTATGGACATAAACCTGATTGAATATGTATACAATTGAAATTCAATGTTTTAATTATAATTTTTACGAGTGATTTATGGGTAACAAAATGGTAGGAGGGGAGTTTCAGACCCAAGATTCGCCCTTGAAATCGGACATTGAATTTTTCAAAGATGATGGTGTTATTCACTTTAACTTTAAACTGTGAGAGAACTAAAAGCGAACCAGACAATCAAGGGTGCTAGACATATTATGTATATACAGTTTTATTCATGTCAAAAGAATGTTTCAAACATTTTTCCAAATCTTCGCCGATCCTACCTACTAATGACTGCCCATTAAAATTAAATGCCGTCTTAAATACCACTATCGTGTTTTCACAGGATAGCGGCCATAGATTTGTTTTATGCCCATAATGTTGTTATCACTAGTGTCATTTGTTTGTTGTTTTATCACAAGTTTCATAAAAATCGACTCCGGACACTTGGGGTTGTTAAGTCACTAAGCCAGAAGAAAGTAACTAGTATATACGGACCGCAGAGAGCGTATTTGTCTAGCAATATGTAAGCGAGTACTTGCAACTTGTCACAAAGCCAGCAGTGTGAGGGACAATTTATAACCTCCTGTAAACGAGACATTATTCGTTTTAACTATTTCATTTCTTGTGAACGTAACACTACTTTTAATTATTTTGTTGGCCTCAGTTTAATAATAGTAATAAGCACGGTCTCTACTATTTTTCCTAAATCAAGAAAATATTTTCTGCGGCCTTTCTTGTAGTTTTCCTAAGCCTCCGTTCCAAAAGGCTGGAAATCCCGTCTCGCAATCACTGCTATCACAACCCCCCCCCCCCCCCTAATTACAGTTTATCCCGAAGAAGAAGAAGAGCCCTAATTGTGTGCCATTTCCACTTCCTGTTTACATGGAAATTACCAGCGTCTTGGTCCTGCACGACAACGCGCGTGTCCTGGGACGTTTGAAGAGCTCATTAGGGAACTGACGTGGAAAAGTTTCTACGGAATTCTAGATTAAGGCGTAATTGTTTAATTTTGACGAATCGATCTCACTAGCATGGAGAAACCGCATGCCGATAAAGACACGGGCATATTGGTAATCTCCATAAATTGCTAGTATTACGCATTGAGGGTACACGGTGACGAGACTGATTCCTAACAGGGTAGGACTACATTAAAAAAATATATATATATTTTATGTATCATTATTTTAATACTTTGAGTTTTCGTTATAGTCGGAAGGTCAAAAAAAAAAAAAAAAAAAAAAAAAAAATCACCCCTACATGTTTTGTGCGCCCTTCTGGTGCCTTCGGGAAAAAATGTTACTATTACAAAAGCGTACAGCAACAACTTGAGGAGAACCTTCCACTAGTAGGACCACCTCCTAGTAATAATAATTATTTTAATATATTTATTGGAGCATTCAATATTTTTTATATTTGGATGTACAAAAAATATCTTGATATAGGAGTAACCCAGAAAACGTGCGAAAAAATACGCGAATCATGTTGTGCATAATTAATAAAATAGTTAACGACAATAGGTTACTGCTTTAGTAAACTATTCAGAAAGATTTTAGGTCATCCTCAAGAATAAATATATAAAAGCCATGACAATTGTAATCCAATTCGAAGAGACGAAGAACTTGATCATAACAGACCCTTTAAGTTCAATAAAAGCAATTATGGCAGGGGAATCTACAAATGGATTTCTCCAGAGGATTCAAGAAGTATGTTTCAGTGGGGGCTGAAATAACATTTATTTGGGACCCTTCATCTTGCGGTATCATTCTCAACGAACATGCAGACCGAGAAGCGAATTTCGCCCGAAATGACGTAGTCAATGAAGCCACATAACAAGGCATCCCAAAACTGCTCGCTTTCACTAGACAAATCGACATCTACAAATACATAAAAATGACAGCACTGACAATGACCTAGTAGGATAGTAATAGGAAATAAAAATTGTAACCGAGGTCATTTTCCGCAATGTTCTAGGAACGATGATGATTTGAAAAAAATTGTTTAAACATTCTTTCAATAATAATAGCCAAAACATATAAAATAAGAATAGCAGAATAATAATAATAAAAATATTAGTATTCTATTTTACACGATTTACTTATTACAAATTTAGCAGAAACCGGAAAAGAATGGTTGGCTGACTAATGACCTCAATAACAAAAGATTATGAAAGCAAAACAGCCGCTCCGCCAAATAGCTCAACCTTTTTTTTTGAGAATTAGAACCATTCATTCCTCAATGAAAAATCTCGAGAGAATGCTCGCTTTAATGACTGGTCACTAAATTCTTGCAAAAGAAAACTATCAGCACAACAACCGTGCAAGCAATTATTCTATCATTAATAGAAAGTATTGTGACGCCGAGTACAAATAAGAAACAAATAGGTTTCTTAATTTTAGTTGAGGACTATCATAACCCTTAGGATAAGTATTATGATGTAAATATAGACATTACATATATGCATATACAGTACACTGATTTTTTGATCGCCTATCCAATCTGTATAATGTAAAGCATGGGTGCTCAAACGATCGATAGCTTTTTGAGTCGATCTCGCGAAAACATCTTCGATATACAACTATTCAAAGATTTTGTTATTGTTTCTGAAAAACTTTGTGAGTTAATTAATTAAAGAGATTCTGTTGTAATGTTCGGTGGGGCTATCTCACTCGAAGAGATAAGTGCTTAAAACTTCAAAATTGTTAGTTTTATTCTTTTCAGCGTGTATTTGTCTCTGTTTACCTAACTTTTTGGTTGTTGTATTTTTTCCCCCCAACGGAAACTAGCACGGTTATCTCCACATGGTGTTTCCAGGGTAATTTTGATCATACGCATAATATAAAAACTACATCATAATTTTAACGCAATATAAAAACTACTTATCGTCCGTGGTGAAGAACAGGTAATCAGCTAGTTTAATATACAAGAGGCCGTGTGTTGGCAAGCCACATGGTGGACAGTGTTGTGTTTTCTAATGGTGCCTTTAAAATTATAGCAAACCTTCTGTTTTTAAGAAGTTGTATGTATTTTGAACCTCGCTCCGAAACTTCGAGAGTGAAACTAGTAACCAATTAAATATATTTTGGTAACATTAATGTATTGGTAAACTTGGAAGCTTCCTGCTCCGAAAGAATTAATTGAAAGAAAGTATTCACTTAATAAATATCAAAATGCTAATGACTCCTTCAGTCGATGCAACGAAAAAACAAAAAAAATGAATATCAAGGCAAATTTTAAATAAATTCAGAGGTAAGGAATAGCAAAGGAATAATATTTAATCTGGATGTAAAATTTTACTTAAAACATCTCTCAACTCTATGAACACTTCGTCAGTAAATCAAACTTTTTCTAAGCTGCAACTTCACTTCAAGTTTTCAAATCTGTGGTATTTATTTGTCCTTGGAGCCCATCGCTCGAATAATGTCGACAGTGGAGAATAGGCCTACGAACCTCTTGCTAGGAGGCGGAGTAAAGATCATTTCACTTAACAAACTCGATGACCTCTCCAGCTGTGAAGCGTCAGAGAAAACGGACATGCTTTAGGTTGTAACCGGTATTTCTCATATAACCTCCTTCAACACAGCCTCTTTCTCTTTCAATCCATGCACTTGAAGACGGCCAGCAATGCCCGCAATACTTAGTACAGTCATATATATATACATACATATATATATATATAAATATATATATATATATATATATATATACATATATATATATATATATTTATTTATTTATTTATTTAAATTTTAACGTCCATTATACATATATATATATATATACACACACACACACACACACACACATATATATATATATATATATATATATATATATATATATAATTTTTTTAACATTATTTATTTTTTCTTGACGCAACTATGGAACTATTATCAAAAGAATCATCTCTGAAATTCATTTTTACAAAACATTTAACTTTTATATCCCCTCAAGTTATTATTCATTAATATAATTTAATTTAACTTATTTTGATTTTAACGAATCATGTCATAAATAAAATAATAAGTGCACAAAATAACTAAAAAGAAAGAAAAAACACATTATACTCACCACGACTGGTCTTGAACAGGTGAGAAACAGTCAAGGAGACCAGCCACGACTGGTGAATATTGTTTAAGAGTATAATGTGTTTTTCTTCCTTTTTTGTTAGTTTGTGGATTTATTAATATAATAACCTTTTTCTAACCAACTGAAATGAATTTTCGTAAGATTGATAGGTACGCTGTGTTTATAGCATCCCAAAACATTTGGGCAGCACACTTTATTTTTATAAATAAAGAATTTCTCTATATGACATGATTTGTTGATATCGAACTAAGGTAAATTATATTAAATTATAATAATGTATCATAACTTGAGCTGATGTAAAAATATAATGTTTGGAAAAGAGGCCAAGTTGACAGAAACATGTTTTAAATGTTAGATGTTTTAAATTAATAAACGTTTATTTATGTATTTAAATTTTAACGTTTATTATTGACCAAGAATTTTAGAACGGATTATCTATAGGTACCACTTTTTTTAAGCCAGGAAAGGGCTGATACCTCATCTTTTTTGCAAATAAAACCCACCGCCCAAAGTGGTAATTAAACCCGCTGCCTAAGGCTCACGCATTAGTACTCACGGCCACAGGGTCCTCAAAAAAATCAAATAGGAAATTATTAATTGTGTCAGCTGTTCACTACAAATAAAAAAGAGTAATTATGATTATTAGGACGCACAGGCACCGGGTCTCCAATAAAGAGGTTGTATCATTCATTTGTTTGAATTTTATTATGACCTCTGAAGACACTATATTTGAAGTTTTTTTTTTTTGTGTTTTTCTAATATAAATATTTATTTTGGTCGTTATGATTATGAGCCCTCCTTCCAACGTTCTTATGAATCTTAAAGGCACGTTGTCTATCCAGTAAGAAAGGTATTAAGTAAGCATGGTTTTTTAAGTAATATCACCATTGTCCTTCACCTGTGTCGTACAAGAAAGCCTTTGTTCAGATTTCGGACTGTGGAAAGGTTGGGCTGAAAAGCTAATAAGTAACTACAAATGAAAGCAACCGTGTAGGACTTCTGTGTAATATCCGGATATACGGTGTCCAAACACCACCAAGGGTGTAGGACTGAAAGCAGACCCCTGAAGGCCGTGCTTTCGTGTATTAATTCGTTAAAATGAATTATGATACTAGTAAATCAGTGGAAAATGGTTCTGATAGGGACCTTTACACTTTTCTATAGCCTGTTCAGGTAGACGGAAAAGTTCAATTACCCATGCGCGAATTTTTTAGGGAAATATTCCTAGCGGTTCCACCATTTGCAAATTCCCATTTCAAGGAATAACACGATACGTGAATCATTTTAAATACTGATTATTTCTCGTTTAAGACCAGGGAAGGCTTTGAGAGGTCAGACAAAGAAAATAGTGTTTAATATTTATCAATGATTAGCCAAGGCTAAGGGTAAAAACGTTTTAAACGTCCTACTGATAAGGTTATGTCAGAGAAAATTTTTTACCGCCAATTTCTTGGACCGGAAATATAGGTCATGCCCTTTTCCCTCCAACTAAACCATCTATTTGAACAGGCTATAGCTTAATTTTTTTAAAACATAGCTTTGGCTATTAATATTGATAAATATTAAACACTGTCTACCTTGCCTAGACCTCTCAACGCATTTTCTGGTCCTAAACGAGACATAATCAGAGGGAAGGGGGACTGGGGGGTGAGGGAGTCTGGGACTTTGGGTAAAGGGGGTTTAAGAGGAGGACAGATTTGAATTTTGTTCTTTTGAGCTATTCTTGTATTTGGTTATGTCTCGTTTTTGACGGAGCTAGAGTATAGTTGAAAGTAGTTGCTTTTGTTCAGAGTTTTGCTTAAAAATGATCGGATGTCGAGGAGGAAGAGCGAGTAATTTCCTCTTAGATTTGACTACTGTCAGTGTCATGTTCATTGTAGTGCCGAAAATATCACTTTCCTTTGAAATGTCATTCAAGTCGGTGTTCAATAGTTTCTCAAAATATTAACCATTTCTATTCCAAGCTTTCAAAAATGACAATAGGGATAGAGAAGAAAATCTGGCTTCTTTAGTCAGCCATCTTATATTGAAATACGGAAGTGCTGAATACAAATGTCGAGGTTTCATTTCTTCTTTATTCCTCTGTTTAAATTGAGATAATTTTTGATCCATACAAATGACACGTAATTTTCAAAGCAGAAAAGTCAGCTTTAAAATACAAACAGTTCCCAATTGTCCTACTATTTTTTTGTAAATCCTTCTAATCCAGGTCGCTAGGCTAATAAGCTATCAAATTCTAAATTAGCTATTTATGTTAAATGTTCATGAAAAAAAAAAATCAGTCCCGTATCAGGCCACAAGGGCCCAGAGGGGCAGATACTGTAGAGGTATCTGATTCATGACCATACGGCACACTAGGGAGATAGTGTGGTCAGTACTATGCTCCGGCCGCCTGATTTTCCCCTTGGCTGCTTCGACTGCTAGAGTCATTAGCACCCAAGGTACCCATTATTAATTAAATTAATTAAAGGCTGGGTGAGCCTAGGGACGATCTGGGAGCTAACCTCGTCCCCTAAATGTTCATGAAATGCATATCTTTATTTCACTATAATACAATTGTATTCTCTTTCGCAGATGACAATGTTCAAAGAGGAGAGATGACAGGTTCAGGAACTAACATTGTGGAGGTCCGAGGCGCCTACAAGCGTTACGGCCTTAGATCCACAGTTCTCAGGGGTCTCAATATGACTGTAACACGAGGGACTATGTAAGAATTTTATTGATCATAGCTATTTCATTAATGTGCTTAAATAAATATATATATATATATATATATATATATATATATATATATATATATTGTATATATATATATATATATATATATGTATATTGTGTATGTATATATATACTTAGCAAATATAAGTATAATATAACCACAAGATATTTGTATTTTTTGCTTGAATTTTCTCCATAATTTTAATAGAATACACTTATGAATTAGTTATATGAGACAACTTTATTTATTATTATTATTATTATTTATTTTGATATTTTATCCTCGTAGAAGAATGGGTTCTTTCTTGATGAGCAGCTTAATTTTATTTTATATTATTTTTTTTTTTTTTTTATATGTATCTATGTACATATTTTTCTTTGCTTTTTTTTTTCATAGTGACTTTATTTTGACACTGTAAATACTTGTCCTTATATCCTCTGCATAAAGTAGAAATCTTTCTCCTCTCTTCCTTGCTTCCACCTCAATTCCTCTATATTCACTCCCTTCTTCATTATATAATTTTACATATATATCATTACAGTTTTCTATGCATAGAGCTAATGTTTTATTTATTTCCATTTAATGTCTTAATTGCTATTCTTAAGGGACAAATTTTCCCAGATTGTAGAGATTATTCATTCATTCATATCAGTCACATGAACCTTTTTGTTTTAAACGAGTATTTGAATTTGACAGATATGCCTTTCTGGGGCCTAGTGGTTGTGGAAAAACAACCCTCTTAAGCTGTATAGTAGGGAGAAAAAGGCTAGATGCAGGGGAAATACATACTGGTGTGAAATACAGGTCTGATATTGGATATATGCCTCAGGTAAGAAAAAAACTGCTATCTGATGATTTTACCCTTGCGTGGACAATTACAAAGCCATTCCGTAGGCCTTGTGTAAACTTTTCATATTCCTCAGCAGCAAGGCATCAAACACAAAAATTTGAAAAGGTTTTGTCATTTTACGTTTGTCATAACAACTTAAGGGAGCAGGGGATTAGCTCTTTCTTTGCTCAAGTGTTACAGCACATCTCCCTCTGGAGCTGTGTTCGAAACTCAGAAACACTCAAACTTTTATTTTCATATTATCGGATTGGGCTGGTTAATGAACTTGTCTTTAATCAAATCAGACAAAGAATTTATATACTAAAGTTCATCAAAATCAGACCATTTTTGAGTCTGCTCGAGAGTGAACAGACAAATATATATATATATATATATATATATATATATATATATATATATATATATATATGTTTGATGTTATTTTTCGTCGCTGGGATAGTATTTTTAGATGGAACGGCATTTTCTCCAGCGGTGGTACTCCTCCTCACTTCTTCCCGGAATATTTCGATGGATTCATCTCCATCTTCTTCAGCCAGATAAAACCTTACGGCGAGGAAAATAGGAGCAGGAGGAGAAAAAAAAAAGACGCAATACCATCAGCGCTGCCAACGGACAGAATCCCAACTACACCAGGGAGCTTCAACACCATTCGTCCGCCGATACTGTGGCTAGAGGGGAGAAAAGGAGCCCAGATCGAGAAAAATGTCATTCCCTTGGCTACAACCGAGGAAGAAACAAGTTCCTGGCTGAAGAAGATGGAGATGAATCCATCGAAATATTCCGGGAAGAAGTGAGGAGGAATACCACCGCTGGAGAAAAATGCCGTTCCATCTAAAAATATATATATATATATATATATATATATATATATATATATATATATATATATATATTTCACTTTTCCTTGTTTCTTTTTCTGGCAGGGGGTCGATAAAGTAGTACACACTTTTTTCACTTTAACTACTTTATTTTGTATGTTTCGCCCGACATGTTTCGTGCCTTTTCGCACCTCTTCAGGGGCTTTCCTATTCAACAATAATTTTTGTAAATCTTAAACTTATAATTTTTGTTAACTAATATATATCTTATATTAGATATATATTAGTTTACAAAAATTAATTATATTAATTATTATTATATTATTAAAATTAATTATATTATAATATATTAATTCACCAGAAGTAATATATATATATATATATATATATATATATATATATATATATATATTTGTCAACACACAAATTTGAACCACCGGTATTTCGTGGCCTATTGGGCTGAAACGTGGACATTTTCTCATGGCAACTCATAAATTGGTTTCCTCCCTATGGACATGTGCTAAAAGGATATTTTCTAATACCTATGCATGCCACTAAATACTAAACTTAAAGGATACATTAAGACGGTTCTTCTTATTAGAACCAATACCTTAATTATGTGTAAATCTCTTAGTTCAACTTGTTGACAATAATCATTTTCAAGGTAGCAGCATTCCAAGTCATTTTAACTTGAAACAGGTAACAATAACAACAGTAAATAATTTTGCAAACAAGTATTGGCAAAATTAGCATAATTACAACTCATATTTTTAAATTTTTATTTTTCCTAAAAATTAACGGCATGATTGGCAATGCATCCATCCAGGTTTAAAACAGAAGATTCTAGGCTCAAGCCCCAGCCTGGAATCTTTGTAAAAAATAAATATTTTAAAGTTAAGCTACTGATGTATACCACCCTGTTTATTGTACAGTAAGCTAATAAATTTCAATCCCAGTAGGTGTGCTTACTCTTATCTTTATATGACAATAACATTGTCTGGCTTAATTTAAATATGATGTCTGAAGCTTTGGCTCTTTTCGATGAATTATCTTTCCTTGCTGTGATTTGAAACCCAGTAGCATAATACAGAAGATTCTGTTTCAAATATGAGCATAGCGAGTTTACGTTTGCTAAAAGTTAAAAATTTCAAAATGAAGATGGTGTCTACCATCCTGAGTATTAAACACTGATTTAATACTTAACAACTCATATATGTTTTAAAATAAAAAAATTAATATTTTCAGGAGCTGGCATTGATGAAGGAATTTAGTATAAGTGAAACGTTGGCATACTATGCATGCCTCCATGGGTTGACAAATATGGAACTAAAAAAAAGGAAAGATGAACTCTTTAATTTTCTTGAACTACCTCCAGAAAGCCAAAGGATTGATCAACTTAGGTGCTAAATAATTTATTTATTTTTTAAATTTATTTGTGAAGCTTTTCTTGCTTGGAAATTTTTTCAGATAAAAATACATAAAAAAAGCCTATTGATAATATGAATTGACTCCAATCTCGGTGCTAACCAATATCAATTTTTCATCTTACATTCCTGTGTATATGGAAGACCACTGTGCCGTCAACGTAGCCATTATACTGCCACATTTGAAGTTAATCATGCCTTCTTTAGATCTTTTCCTCTTTCTGACATTCTTGCTAGTCAGCCCTAACTGGACCTATCTCCGTCATCTATCCATACTATCCCTTGGTCTATGTAGCATTTCTTCTAATCGTGGCCCTTTTAAGTAAAATTTACTTATTAATATCCTAAACCATTGAGTATATCTAAAAAAATTATCTTTTACACACATTGCACTGTTTTCTATTTCTCTATAATGGGTCTTTATTTTCGTTGTATTGATATAATTTCAGCGGAGGCCAACAGAGGAGAGTTTCTCTTTGTGTCGCGCTTCTCCATAACCCACAATTGCTTATCTTAGATGAACCTACAGTTGGTGTGGATCCGGTTCTAAGTCACAGGTAAATTAAAGTCTCATTCATTGGAAAAACACGATGACATTCATTCCATAACAAATAGTAACCCATTATTTTGTTTTCAGTATATGGCAGCACCTACTCCAAATGTCTTCAGTTGGAGAAAAATCAATAGTCGTTACCACTCATTACATAGAAGAAGCAAGGCAGGCTCACAAAGTTAGTCAAGCTATTTTTAAGTAAAAAACCTTTTCCTTTTCCAAAGAGAAATCTTCTGTGAAAAATATTTGAAATAAAAAAAAAATTGTATGTAAGGAATAAATCTAACCTACTTTGAATTAAATTGATGATCTTGTTGTGCTTTATTTTGACATTAAGGGATGCTGATTTGAATCAAGCCTATGCTAGGTTGGCCTCTGTCATTGATAGAGCCAGAGATAAATCATTTTTAATAACGATATGCTGCTGAATTTCATTGGGTTGCTATTACACAGCCTACTCATCACTCCCAGCTGGAGATTCATCGGTCTTCCCAAAAAAGAGTCCTAAAATTTGTAATTAAAAAAAAGACATCAGTAAATCCGAGAGAATATTCTTCCGCTGATGATCATTCATATTTACCCTCTATTAGGTTTCTTGTACAAATGGTGATGAATTCCTAGCGAGTCTATAATGATGGACTCAGCCAGTTTGGGCAAATGTTCGAATTCTATGTCGCATTCTTGGAAGAATTCTGCTGTAGTCCTCGGAATGGCACCTCTTGCCCCGAATCAAAGCCCTCTTACCTCGAAATCCCTTTCTTTGTAAATCTCTAAGAATTTCTATTTAGGTAAGGGATACATTTTTAATAGATTGCCTTTTTTTCTTTGTTGAATTTTGAGGCCTTATCAAGATCATTGCATTTGTATCTCACTGTAGTGTCCACTAAAATATATAAAGTTTTATCCATGGATTTTTGAGAAAACGAACAGTCTATCGTAGTACTAATGGCCATAATGGTCAATTAATAACAATGTAATAATGTATTCAATGTGTTATAGTTTATTATATTATTAACTAAGTGATGATATTCACATTTTTTAGTGGCATGTAGCATAAGTCATTAGAGAAGTAATACTTCTTTTTCATTTTTCCCCCACTATATTTTATAAATGCCATACTTGTTTTGTGGTCCCTGAAAAGGTTGCTTGAAGATAACAAAACAAGAAGGGCATTTATAAAATAAAGTGGTAGACAGATTAAAAAGGAATACAACTTCTTTAATGACCCAAGCCACATATAAACAAATATGTGATTATATTTAATTTGGGCCAGTAGATTAGTAAGAATTGCTAGAAATGATTTATGCTTTGGCAAAATATAAAAACACGAGACATTATCAAGAAAATTAATTTTATTTTTTATTAAACAAAAAATTAATCTAATTGGATTCAAAAGAATTTTGTATAAATTAAAAAAAAAAAGAGTTAATTCAAAGAAGTTCTGTATATTAGTATCTTCAGCATCATTTGAATGGAACCTGCTTTTTTAAATTAAATTTTAAGAAACCAACATATCCACCATGAACTCTCTTTGAGTTTTTCTTTAGACCCTAGGAATTTTGATATCTTCACTCGCTGATATGGCTGTTAATAACCCTCTTTAATACAACTGAACCTATCATCTCTTTATCAACAATGAACTTATTCTTTGAACAAGAAACCATTTTTCTTGTGTAGACAGAAGGTCAACGAATACAATTTTGAATTAATACAATTGTCAATTTATTAAAAGTGGCTCTACATGTTTCGCATCCTCTGATGCCTCTTCAAGAGCCTAAAAACTAAGTACAGCCTAATAGAACATTGGTCTTCCACGTACAATGGCCAGGTCACAGCTTATCTTCATAGCAACAATCAGCTGTGTTTGTAGTCAGCTGATTAAAATATCGCTCTTCTGCCTACTCAAGAAAACCTGTTGAGATTTGGGTCACTATTTATTTTAATGAGAAACAATATTTTTGAGAGAAATTATATTTGCTGTTTAATTTGTTTAATTATTTTTTATTATTTAATTTTTGTGCATCGGCTGCTGAGGCCTTTAGCACATTGCTGTTTAATTATATTTATTATCATAATAAAAAACTTTATAATACTTTTCAAGGTAGGAATGATGCGAGGTGGAGTCCTTTTGGCAGAAGGAGAACCAAAAGCACTCATGAATAAATTTGGTAGCGATACCTTAGAAGGAGTGTTTTTGCAGCTAAGTCAAAAACAAGCTGCACACAATGTCGATGTAGATAATAATCAGGTATAATATCCTTCTATTTTTATTCCTATTATTTAAATTAACATTTGAGGGACCATTTATTTTTTAAATGTAATGCTTATCTTTTCCATTCACACCTCAATTTCTATTTTAAAATGGTTCTAAGACTGTGGTTGAGTAATTTTCTATAATGAAGTTTATAATCTTGAATAGATTTCAAGATTACTTTTAAATATTTAAATTGAGTAGCAAACTTTTGGTGTTTTCATGCCTTCTTCAGTCATCCATCCTGTGCGTGTGTTCTCACTGCATGCATAGAACTAGACATACTCTCACCGACTGCATAGAGTCCTATACACATCAACCTCCTAGACGAGCACTGAAAAAGGCTACTCAAAAAAGTATATAGTTAATTTAATAATTACAATTTCTATCAATAATTATTAATAGAAATTGTAATTATTAAATTAAATATAAACTTGATTATATCTCATGAATAAAAAAGTATATAAAAAAATATAATCCCTATATGAGTTAATTGAAAATGGGTTTACCAGTTAATATATTAATGGTTACAGCCAAACCTTTATAAAAGAAATGGGGTAAAATATAAGGTTGAGTTAGCTGATCAAATTAAATATTATTATTGATGAGATTTTGACCTCAGAAGAGAGAAAAAACTTTATTTAACAAAATAAAAACAAAGTTTAGTTGCCCAACTATATTGGGTTGCTCAGTACACACAACTTACTAATCAACAAACTACAATAATTATAAAAATATCTCAAACAAGTAAAATGTAAATTAAAAACAAACTAATAAAACTACGGAAATAATGATAAAATTGATTGTAAAAAAAAAAAATGTAAAAGAAAAATGAAAAGGCTGCTAATTATGGGAAATAAAAAATTATGATAAAAAGAATTAATAAATCTAATAAATAAATTAAAAGTCTTCAGCCATATATGTGATTTTGAATAATTGCCAGGGAATCAACGAGAATAGATTCAGCTATGATTCCTAGTTGTTCCTCGCTGATTCCAGTTTCCTTGAGACAAGCTGCCGTCTCCTTCGGGATGGTTCCTCTGGAACCGAACCATAATCCATGTACTCGGTATTATCTCAGTCCAAAACTCTCGTGGAATTTTTCTATATAATAGTTCACGCACCTGTCGTAGGTCGTTTGCTTCTCAAGATTTATTCTTTCGCCTTGTTTATCATCGTTGCCTTCATATCGGATAGTTGGGTCTAATATTAGAGCTGTTTTGGCATTCCGCTTGAAGGCAATGATGTCAGCATACCTTGTAGAGCCTTCTTCATCGATGCTGAATACTTCTTCGAAGCACTCGTAATCTTTTTCTGTTAAGAGAACCATGAGAGAATGCTTCACATTATTATGGCGACGTGTAACCAAGAGCATGTTATGGTCGCAACTTCCCAGCACATGTACTGGCGTTTCTTTCTCTTTGCCACACCTGCGACAAAGTAGACCAACATCTCTTGGTTCACTGCTTATGCCAGGAACTGCTCGAAGCGGCGCATAGTTCATATTCAGCTTCAAGGCATTAATCCATTCGGATCCAGACAATACTTCCTTGTCATAAATGAACTTGTTCGCCTTTGGACAATCCTTGAAGTGTCGGACGCCAATCCCCTGCCCCTTGGAGTTGGTCCAATCATTGAAAGACTGTTCCCTCAAATTTTGCCTTAACTGCTTGATGTTTTGATTGTTAGTGGCCTCTTCTTCTGGAATTCCCAGTCTTTTGGCACATTCGAGCATTTCCTGGTTATAGTCAAAAAATGATTGAAACAATTGGTCACAAACACCATCTAGTTTACGAGAAATAGACCAGTGCTGGAGTGGCGCTTCCCACAGGCATCTAAGCAACCCAAGCCCTCTATACCGACGAGGTGCGTAAAACATACTGTTGCAAGAATTTGCAGGCAGGCCGATTATTGCCTTCACACTTCTTCGGATTATTACGTCCACGCTTTCCAGCAAGGTCTGAGGCAGTTTAATTAGGGGAATTGTTTGAAATGGATAGACGAGAGAAGGGAATATGTACTGGTTTATGGCGTTTAATTTTTGGTCCGGCTTCAACAAATTTGATGATGTCAGTAATTCTAAATTTTTGGCCAATTTACGAACCGAGTCTTCTTTAAAGGTAAGTTCTGATGTGAACGAACATCCAAGGTATTTTATTTGTTCGCTTTCGCTAATTGACTTGATATTTTCGCCATTTTCGAGCGATAGTTCATTCTTACGAAGAACCCCTTTCTCAACAACTATTGCCGTACTTTTTGTGGGATTTATAAACAATCCGATTTCTTTAAAGGTACGAACAATTACGTTAACCACTCTTTCTGCAGATTGTTTACTAGACGCTGTTACTGCTTGATCGTCAGCGAATCCAGTAAAGATCATTCTATCAAGGTTTTTATTTATTTCATACCCATAGCAGTTAGCAAATTTCGGGTCACAAATTTCCCTGTATAGGTGATCGATGGCCGTGATAAAGAGTGTTGGCGATAAAGGGCCTCCTTGGGGAACTCCTCGTTTCACATCAATGAAGTTCGTTTTGTTTATCCCTACTTGGATTTGAATTTTGTTATTTGACAGAAAGGAAGCGATGATATTTCTAAGATCAGTTGACACTCCTTTGCCTTCCAAGGCTTTTATTATATGGGCATGGCCTACATTGTCAAATGCTGCGGAAACATTTTTACAGAAAACAATGTATTCACAAAATGTAATAGATTTTCTTATTTTGGTTAATTGATTTCATCATTGAATTGAATATTTTCTTAAATGTAATTCACTTGTTATTATCAAGTTGGTTTTGCCAAAAAGTCAGTAGATATTTTCCATTTGTTCTTGTTATTTTTTTAAAGGTATTCCATGCATCATTAAGATGAAGATTAATAAATCCATTCAATTAAGGATTAAAAATTTATAAGCTCTGCTGTTTTATTTGTACAACCCATACACTTTAACAGTTTATGTATGTTCTAACGGCATAACTTGAATAATTACAGATTTTTAAAGATTATCCAAATCCTACAAAGAAACCGAAACCCCCGATTACTGGAAAATCACAATTTGTCTTCCATCATTTTGTAGCACATATTCTTAAAAATGTCTATTGGATGAGAAGGAACAAATCGTAAGTATTATAATACTTCAAATAGAATTTCATGTAAGCAATATTGCAATTAACATTTTATACATTTTCTCCTAGGATTTTGGCCTTTTTATTGCTTCTGCCAATTGTTCAATGCACATTATTTGACATGACTGTTGGGAGGGACCCTCTTGGATTGAAAGTTGGAATAGTAAATAACGAGTTGTCAGACGGAAGAAGCGATTGTAATTTTATGCACAATGAGTCATGTCCTATATCGTATCCTGCATCTTGCCGTTACATGGACGAGTTGGAGAAGAAGCAGATGAGATTAGTTAGTTCATTGTAATTTCACTCTTTTTTTCTACAATAATTAGTATTTATTGATTTTTCTTTATATAAATGCTTTCAAAATTATTAATTTAATTATTTTCTTAGCCAGGCCTAAAATACACCTCTAAATTTATATGTAATTCAATGGAAAGTATGTTAACAAATAAGTAAAGATGGAATGGTTGGGAATCGGCTAAATAAACCTCAATATGATTTTGTTTTAAAAAATCTAACAAATAATGTCTTAAATAAAGATGGTTTTGAGAATCAGCTATAAGAAACATCCTATGTATAAATGGGGGAACTTTCAATAAAAGTATATAATTTTCTGATTATTACAAGGGTACATATGCATATATAGTTCTTTGCATTATATTATTGGTTACATTTTTGTGCCCTGCAATGTAAGAATTTGTCTCATACTAAAGCTTTTTATATAAGAATAAATTCATTAATAATTTAAATAAAAGTCCGACTCGCAGGAACTGCATCATCTTAGCGCGGTTACGTACATCTGGAAGAAATGGAATAGATTAGCATCACAAATCACAGGAAACTGACAGTAGCCAACTTACACAGAAGCGGATAATTCTTAATCTGTATAAGTCAATACAATTATGTACTGAAAACGTACTTACTCTTTGACTACTGCTGAGAAGGCTCTATTCTAAACAACCAAAAATTCGTTGTCATTTTAAGTATCTTGTTTTACAAGCAAATTCGTTTTACTGTTATAATCAACTGTAAATATGTGCTTCATGGCGAATAAAATTCCATTCTGTCGTGGGTTAAATCTTTCCATAAAATTAGAAATAACGATAACTTCAGTTGGAGGCTATGAGGAAGGTTATATAGATAGGATAATTCAAAACAAACTACGTCATCATGATTAGCCACTCCCATCATGATTACCACAGCCACTCCAAACTTATTACCAATACCTTTCACCGTTTCTTAGCTTATTTTACTACAATACTAATTTTACTGATAAATGCAATTTAAAACAAGAAACAACCAATTAAAAAGTGAGATAAACAAAGAGAAAAACCCTTTCAAAACAAACACTTTTTAAGTTTTAAGCGCTTATATCTCTGATTGACGTTGCCCTATCGAATATTGCTTCAGAACCTTTTTTGTAGAGAATTTAGTAAGCATTCGAATAGTCACCATCCACTTACCATGAATTCCCAACTGTTATCGAGATATTTACGAAAAATGTATGAAGATCCGAAAACTTTTCATGTCTATTAATAAAATAATTTTTTTCGCATACTTCCTCAACTCCAAATATAACCAAAATTTAAACATCTTAGTTGGGATTAATTTCCAAGATGTAGAAAATATTTCAATTGAATCCCGCGATTCTAAGTACTCACAAAAAAATAATGACTTACAAAAACATTGATTCCACTTTTCTCAGAAACGGTTACAGATATCGCCTTAAAAATGGTTTCATTCATTTTCTTATATTAAGGAACATATAAAACAAGTACCTGCAAGCATATAAACTCAAAAACGTAAGCGTAACAATTTTTTTTTTGCGTGAATTTCGCCCCAAACACTACCTTCCCGTGGGCGGATTCTGCTGGTTAATGAACTTGACCTTTCAAATTAGAAAACAGATTTTTGTACCAAATTTGATCAAAATCGGGCCATTTTTGAGCTTGCTAGAGCGTTAACAGACAAGCATATAAATAAATATATACATATATACATATATATATATATATATATATATATATATATATATATATATATATATATACAAATTTGGACCACCTATATTTTCGTGATCTATAGGGTCTGAAATGTGAAAGTTTCTAGTTGGCTCTTCCGGATTGCGTCGTGAGTTCAAACTCATAAGCGCGTTCTCCCTATGGAGATAGGGAGTAACCGCTCTAAAAAATATAAAAAACTAACAGTAAATAAAGCATTCAAATAAATATCTAAATAGTGGTGAAACATACATCATCATCCATTCAGATTAGATGTTGACGAGCATACGGTTGTTGAAGAGGTTTAAAAGTACAAAAATCATGTTTGACATAGATAAGTAATAAAGTAGTAATAGGAAAACAAAATGTTACTACTTTATCATCGACACCAAAAAAAAAATGGATATCAAAATTTATATATATGTTAGGTATATATAAATTAAATAGATAAATAGTTCTGCAGGTTTAAATAATATATTACTAACTAACATGAATGCGTAAAGAGTAGTTCTGCTTATTAAAGTAAATAATAACTAATAAAATAAATTGTCGGATTTTGTTAAAATTTGCCAGCAAAATACTTTATCTGACCAGCAGGATCTGCGTACTGGAACATTCTTTTTGGGAGAAATTCAATGCAAAAAAAAAATTTTAGTGCTGAAATTTTTGTTTGAATTGGCTTGCATATACAATTTTTTAAGGATTTTTTAGCATGGTAACTTGAACAAACCATTTTTAAGGTGATATATTCAATAATGCCAATAATAATAAACAGCCAACGGCCATAGCCGTGTTGAATGCTCTGGTTCCCATTGATCACCAAAGTTAAGAAATGTCGGGCGTGGCCAGTACCTGAATGGGTGACCTACCACATGCTGTTGGCATGGAAACCTGTAGATAACAAAAAAAAAATAAAATAAAAATAATAATAATAATAATTATAAACGGGTCTTCCAGTGGCTAATGCCTTAGATTCTCATGTGGGAGATGGGGGTTCGAGTCCCACCTGTGGCAGGGATTTTTCTCATTTCAGGACCCTTATGGATCTCGGTGCTAATGGCCGAGTTGTCCGTGCGGCAAAATAAATAAATAAAAAAAAATAATAAACAAAATGATTGCTATTTCTGTCCACCTAGAAAACTTATAATATTGGAAGAATAGACACTTCATCTTAGCGTTAACACTTGGAGATACTAATGCAACTTAATTATTATTTATGGTACTTCATATACTTTTTAGGTTGTCTATGATGACCTTGAGAGTGCAAGAGCTGCGGCCGAACGAAACCACATCTGGGGATTCATGCATATATCTAAAAATTATACTGAAGCACTTCACGAAAGGATATCCATGAATACTCATACAAGTGATTACGCCCTGGCAAATAGTGAAGTAGATGTCTGGATGGACATGTCAAGTAATAAACACAGTAAAATATATTTAAAAAATATGTAATTCAAGTCAAATTAAATTTGTTAAGCTTTTTCTATTTTTAATGACTTTAGATCAGTATATTGGAAATTTATTAAGAAGAGATATGTATTTTGCTTATATGGAGTTCCTAGAGAAACTTTACAAAGACTGTAACTGGCCTGAACAAGCTGCAAGAATACCTATTGCTGTAAGACGTTTTCTTCTTATAAGTAGTTTTTTTATCATGTTGAAATAATCCTATTAAAAAGTTTGTAGTGTTTTGTTTTTTTTAAATCCTACATCATTCTATAATGTAAATATCATATCATCCAATAAGTAATGTTGGTTTTCAATAGAGTGCTATAAGGTATAGGATAAAATCAATGAAACACTAGCTCTTTGACTGTTACAACAGGATTTTGTTCTACAGTAGCCTGCAGGAGTTAATCGTCAAGCTGTGTTGGTCGACCTGTATGAGGCTCGTCTTCGAGCTTCCGGTTTCCCACTCGAAATCGTTCAAACCACTGCTGCACTTGTTGCTCACTAATGATATTTTCTCCTTTATCGAATTCCAAAAGCATAACATGGTATAAGTGGTGTCTTGGAGATCCGTTTCAATTGAAATTTAAGCATAGAATAAATAAGTTTCCCCAACCAAAACATGATAAACAGAAGTGTATTTAATGCTATAATAAAAAAAATGTAAACAAAAATAAATGGAAAAGGTGGGTTTAGTAATATAAACATAAACAGACAGAATATTAAATACCGACAATACTTCTGGGATGATCTGATATATAAAGGACTTTACACTGATAGAATATGTCAATATAAAAAAAATAACAAGAGTTAAGGATTATCAACATTAAAGTAATTTTTAAATACATTTCCATATCAAAATGTACAGAAATAATTCTTGAAATGTCAATTGTTTCAGTTTAACAAAGCCATATATGGTACAATTTATCCAAGCTTTTCGGACTTCGCTGTTCCTGCAGTTCTTCAATTGTATGTATTCAAATTTATATAACATTCCACCCTCACAATGTGGTTTAATTTCACCATTTAAGGGTTGAAGACTTGAAACACTATTTCTGTAATCTTTTTATTATATTTTAATCAAAAATGGCCAGGGGGAAAGAGACGAACCCAGTGCACAAGATTTATGAGTTCAGTCAGTTTTTTATAATTAATACCATTTTTAGTTTGTCCCTATTTAATTTATTTACAAGTCTTGTGAATGTTTGGAATCTTCAATGTATTATTAAATTTGTTGCTGGTGAGGTTTCCCTTTAGTGCACACATTTCAGTTAGAGTGTGGTTAGTTGAATGTTCTGGCTGTTAGTTTATCAAGGGTTGGCTGGGCTCAGAGCTCCATAATCCAAAATTATTTTCCAAAATATTTTAAGCTAAAAGGACATTTTTGGTGCGAACTTTCCAACAGGTCAGTCCTCTCAGCTCAAAAGGCGAGCACTGTTGTTCTGCACTATGTCTGAGATTTATGAGGCCACTAATACAAATAGGTCTAATAACTCCTTGAACTACGCTAATATTATTTTTTTTAATCTTGTGTTGTTAGGTTTGAATTCTATCTACCTATGATGTTCACTGTGGGAGCCATCTTAATGGAGAAAAGAGAAGGTCTTTTGGAAAGGAATCTCATATCAGGTACAAATCCGTTAATAGCGTTTCTATGGTAAACAATAACAAAAAAACTTCAAATAATTTTCTATATTTTAAGGTTTTGTTAACCTTTATGAGACACCAACCTGCACAACCTCAGATACCTGTGGAGCAGAGCTTGTTTCATCCTCCTGGTTTCACAGGGCGGCGATAAAGAAGCTGAGCCTTCTCTGCCCATCTCTTCTCATTTCTCCTTAAACACTTTCGTCATTTCTTCCTTTAAAAAGTTGCTGTTACCATTTTCTCATTCTGGGCCTCACAACAGTCAATGGCAGGCTTAAAAACTTTTTTATTAACTTTTGTTAAACATTTTTTGCAATTATGTTTTAAAAAAATAATATCAAATCAAATATCTCGGCATTGCTATGATACCAACGGAACATGATCTCAACGTTCACATCAACTGGTGAAACACAAATAAGGCCCTCCAGAATAACTCAAACAACGCAAAGGAATCTATGCACCAAGGGTATGCCAGCCAAGTGCAATGATCTGTGTTAGGAGCACCAGGAGTACGCTGACCCAGCGCACAGATCTGTGTTAGGAGCACCAGAGGTACACTGACCCAGCATACAGATCCATGTTAGTAGCTGCAAATGGATTGACTAATATGACGGAACCCCAAGTATCTCCACTTCAATGTTCAACAATGTCTTATGAATTAAATTGTATGATCATTATTGTTTTATATATTTTTTAAATACAATCCCTGTCTATTATTTATTTCCAGGCATGACTCTTTCCGAACAAATGATTGGACATGCTGTTGTGGCTTTTGGAATTCTAGCGCTTCAAACACTCTTCATGATGATTGTCTTATTCGTGATCTTTGACAACGTTATAGAAGGAAGCATTGTTCTAGCTCTTACACTTCTATTTCTTGTCGGATTCAGTGGAATGTGTTATGGTAAAAAATCATTTTCTTCTTTCTAGTACATTTCCACCTTCCTTATGTAAAAAAAAAAAATAAAACTAAAATATACAAGTGAATTCATTTTGAAAGAAAATAGAGTCTAGACCAAAGATCTTAATCCCCCCCAAAAGGTTCTGGTTATTTTTTTTTACATTTATACAAATGTGTAACTGAAGGGGCTCCAGTTTCCACAAAAAAGTGTCCAATTTGGATTAATTGTTAATAATTTTTTATATCCATGTCACATGAAAAAAATTCTTCTTTACCACTAATTTCTGATAAAGTTAAGTAGATCTTAAGGTATAATAGAAAGTTGAAAAATACATTTTCTATTGTAACTGTTTCAGGATATTTAGTATCTGTTCTCTGTGACACTGATCAAGCTGCAACGTACATGGGGCTAGGAAGTTTCTTCCCCTTGGCAATGTTAAGTGGTAAGTAACTACATATTCAATATCTAAATTCACTCTGAGTGTAATATTAAAATGAAATTTTGGTTATTTGATTTGCAATCTTAAGGCTAAGACGATACGTTGCTAGTTAAGGCTCAAATCCTAACATGGCATCTGCATAACCCTTGTTTAGATTACTACATATGCATATTTTAGTACATTAAATATATCATTTAAAAAAAAAGGCAATTACTATATTTTAAACTTCTTCCCTTCACAAAAGAAGAAACTGGTGTTCTTTTTTGTCACGTTGTGTATTTCAGATGTTTTTCGGTACTATGAAAACGTATTCATTTATTTAAATTTTAATGTCCATTTATTATTGAAAAATAATTTAAAGCTTATTCATTTGTTTTATGGCACATCGACATCTGGGCCATTAGCACCGACATCCAAGGTGTAGCGAGGCATTTTCTCAACGAGTCATGAGATGAGAAAATTCCTGCTGTCGGTGGGAATCGAACCCACCGTCTCCCACATGAGAATCTAAGGCGCTATTGAAAGCTTATTTCTTTTTTGCGGCACATCGACATAAATCTTGGCCATTAGCGCCGATGACCAGGGTGCAGCCAGGAATTTTCTCAGCGAGCCCTGAGATGAGAAAATTTCTGGCGCCGGCGGGGATCGAACCCACCATCTCCTGCTTATGAATATAGCGCGCTAGCCACTAGACCACGGGAGACCCCTGAAAGCTTATTAAGCCTAAACTAAAAATGCTTGTGCTTGTAGGATATTTTTTTAGCTCTAAATCATTATTGCAATAATTCTCTTGAAAGCACAGGTTATATAAGATCATTTCTAATATTTATGATCACTCAGGATATTTAAGATAGTTTAATAGATGACTTCCATTAGCAATATTTTATTTGTAAATATATGCTGCAGTTGTAAAAATAATAAAAGGATTAACATGTTTTAATATCATTTCATTTGCACCTATCGCACTAGTATTTCTAAAGTGACACAACTCAAAATAAAACTCAACTGAAAATGTGCCACTCTTGCCCATGTAGGGGGCTTAGCATTAAGACAGGAAGGGTGACACAAGTTCCCTCTGATGAACAAGCTCTCTAGGTACATACAGTTTTGATGGTTGGTAAAGAGATATTTACCATGTCTTTCATACGCATAACTATGACAGTGTGAATAAAACCGATTTTTGAGTTGTGTCACTTTAGAAATACTAGTGCAATATATTTAATTAAGTTATGTAGAATTATGATTGCATTAGGAAGACAAGGTATGGTTGGGATTCGGCTAGGAGAATTTTTCCTAGCCGAATCCCAACCATACCTTGTCTTTGTATCACTACAATGGCTAACTATCTCTATCTCCTCTATAATTGCATTAATTAATTAGTTGAAATTTTTTTTATAGGATGCTTCATAAATTCTTTAACCTACAATGTTGATTATTACAGGAATGATATGGCCTTATCAAGGAATGCATTACTTGCTCAGAGCTGTAGGATGGTTCCTTCCGTTGACATTGACAACCGAAGCTTTCAGATCGATATCAACTAGAGCTTGGAGTATTAGCCATCCAGTAGTATATGCTGGCTTCCTCTCGGCCATCGGATGGATATTTTTCTTCTGTATTAGTACAGTTGTTATTATCAAAATTAAAAAAGGACTCAGAAGCATAATGTAGGCTGTGTTTACAGAGAATAATAATAACTGTTTGGCTTATTATTGGGACAATACTATTAATTTAGCTAACAGGTATATGTCCAGTAAAGCCATAAAAGAAAGAGCTTCTCAGCCTCTACCTATACTGTAAGGGGTTTAGTATTACAATTATATAAATTTTGGTGTTAAACCTCTACGGTTAACGGTTTATTTTTCTATATTTCCTAATTTGGTAATCTTAAATTAAAGTATTAGGTGTTACTGGTATGGCATTGTAGTTGCTTACTGCTTAGGCATTGGAGTGTCAAAAGTAGTAAAAAGTTTAAAAACAATAAAATATCGTCAGAACCATGATTAACAACAGGAATAAATTTATATTTAAAAAAATTAAAATACAAAGTTTGCATTTAATGAATTGTTATCTTACTCAATAGAAAAATTCTGTACAGTTTGCATTAGTTTCAAAACACATAAGTGAAATGCAAAACAAGCAGCTTATTTTAAGAATTAATATTTGAATTGAGCACATCATGAGACTGGTAATCAGCACATAGTGTACTGTTCTTTAACTGTTAAAAAAATATAAGACTACCAAAAATAAAATAAAAAATATGATAATTAGAATCTAAGTTTTGTACATTTAATATTTTACCTATAAAATGTAGGGACCAAAGTTATAAGGCCTTATTATTTGTATTGAAAAGTATTCTAATAATCTACTTGCCAGAATTTGCATAGTGTACATTTTAGTTACTTAGCGTTACATAGGTAGAAGTGCTGTTGCTTTGTACATCTCGATTAAACTGTATAAATAATACTTTGAAAAAGACTGTTATAAGAGGGTAAGCGAAGACAAGTTTTTCAGGGTATATATATATACACGTCAGTTTTACAGTGTGTATTCCTCATAATTTATTTGATTTAAATTAGTTTTTTGATTATGAATTTCATACTTCTAGTCTATATTGCAATTTAGTTATTATATTTAATTTTAGACAATTTTAGATTACATTCAAAGATTTACTATGTGTGATGTTTTCCTAAATCAGTTGTATTTATACATTTGAAAGGGGACATCAAGTAATTATATTAATTATTTTTGTAGATATAATTAAGTTTATAAAACTCTGTGATAATATATTCATTTGTTATGACAGTAACAACAAAAAAAGTTATACTTTAGTAAATACATAACTATATTTAAAAATAAAATTCGGTAAAATCAGATCTCCATTTTCCTTTGTGGACCAATTGACTATCAATGAATAATATTTATTGAAATGCAATAAATTCTGGTACTCAAACTGTCAGTTTTGGGCTGAATACTCTATACAAAAATATAGAGTAAATTAAAAAAACAATAAAGGTTTTAAGATACATAACATTTAAATAAAGAAGAAAGAGTTAAATAATACCTCTAACATCACTTTGCGCTGTATTTTATATACAAATAATCTCAATAATGATTAATTTTAGGATAATATACATAATATCTGGACAGAATAATAAATTCAAAAATAACATTAGTCATAAAAAAAGGTGTAAAAGCTATACAAAAACCACAATGCCATTTTGATTAAAATATACTTTTGATGCCATAAAATTTAAGGAATCATAAGTATTTGTACCTACTGGCTGG
Source organism: Gonocerus acuteangulatus (assembly GCA_946811695.1). Taxonomy (NCBI): domain Eukaryota; kingdom Metazoa; phylum Arthropoda; class Insecta; order Hemiptera; family Coreidae; genus Gonocerus; species Gonocerus acuteangulatus. The sequence goes on along the minus strand of OX328127.1, from coordinate 63,647,714 downwards.
GTGAAATTTAATGTCACCTCTACATTATTTTAATCTGGATTGAATTTTCAGCATTAGAAAGAATAAACATAATACAGCTAAGGACAATTTGTATTGAAGTCTGTATTTACTATTAGAACAGATAATTCTTTGTACAATGTATAATATATATATATTTATGCGTACATTTACATTTTATTTCCTTTGACCAAATTATGTTTTCCAATTAACTATAGAAGGCAGTGCGTATGACTCAAGTGTTACAGCACTCCACTCATACTCAGGAGGACCTGATATTGAGACTCCGGCAAGATTTCGTCATCTAGTATTGACCGGATTCTGACCCTTAGTTTGAAGGGTCAGAATCGGGTTTTAAGGCTCACCACAGCCAGGGAAAATTACAAATGGGTACCTGGAAAGGGGAAAATGAGACAGGTGGAGCATAGCAGGGCCTCCGCTATGGGGGGCACTGAGGACAATTGAATAGATCCATGTAAAAAGAGCTTCAGTCCAAAATCAGTAGTTTTGAGAAAACTAGACTGAAGCCCTTTCTGCATGGAATAATAAAATTAGGACTATGTTCCTATGGCAACTATACTATGTATTGGATTGAAGTTATTTTAGCATAGAAATGTGAAGTTACCTTTAGATACAAAGAATTCATCACTCATACTAACGAAAATATTATCGGAACTCACATTGGGAAAAAATGGACTGAAGTTCTTTTTGCATGGATCGATTCAATTGGTAAGTGGCCCATGGTCTCACGTGGGCCCGGTGTCATTTTTTTACTCGCAGTATAATTTTAATCTACAGGTATGACAATTATAATTTTAAATAAAAAAGTTACATACCTAAGTATAGCTCACATATTATTGAGAACAACCAATGGATAATTTGTAAACTCTCTATTTCTAATATATAAACTAGCTTTTAAATATTGTCAGTCCAAAAATTTGTATCCCCAGAAAGTGCCAATGTACATTAGACAATACATACATTTTACACTCTGTTCAATTTAGTAATGTATTTAATTTTATTTTCAGAGAAATATCAGTTTTAAATAATTCCAGTAGTAGTTTTTGGTTATGTCAATGGAGAGGGGTTTAAGGGGCCCATAATTCTTCTCGGAGGTCCTCGAGAACACTATTTTCTTAGTGCGTCTTAAGGTCGAGAATCAGATATCTGAGAGCCAAAATGAGACAGCTTCAGTTAAAAAAATGTTCAGACTTCAAAAGCCATCAAAATAGCATTGCAGTAAAGTTTTTTTTATATACTCACTTATGTATTAACTTTACTTCATACTTAAAGAAACTTTTTTAAAAATATAATACTTTCAAAGGAAGCTCTTGACAGTCTTCAATAAACTTATTTGCTGGTATAAACCAAAACAAAATTATTTACAGTTGCTCTTGAAATATTTCAAATTACATACCTTCATGTAGTGTTGTTAAAAAACAATTTTTAGCATTGGGGTATCTTATCATTAATATAAAAATAAATTTCCTTAAAGAAATGAATCTTTGATGAAGGCTGAGGAGGCTAAAAATTACTGATTATATTTTATATGATTCTATAATTGTTAGAACAACTTGCTTTTGACAGGATGGAAGGCTATTCAAGAGTGGTTAGGATTCTAGAGGCCCTTTCAGCAAGCACAGTTGGGTATTGTACAGCGACAGCAGGTATCTCGTTCAGATATATGGAAAAGTTCAATCCTGCATGCACAAAAATCTGAAGATTATATTGCTAACGGTTTCGCAATTTTGCACATTCCCATGATCAACATGCTACTTGAAACTATAAAGAAATGATGTCTTGTTTAGGAGCAAGGAAGGCTTTGAGAAGTCAGACAAGGGAGATAGTGTTTAATATTTATCTATACGTAGCCAAAGCAAAGGCTGAAAACAATTTAAGCTATAACGTTGTCTGTACAAATAGACTGTTTAGTTGGAGGGAAAAGGGGGTGTGGCCTATTATTCCCTGTGAAACTTCCCTGTTATAACCTTATCACTAGGAGGTTTACAATTTTTTAGCCTTAGCTTTGGCTAAGTACTGACAAATATTAAACACTACCTCCCTTGCCTGACCTCTCAAAGCCTTCCTTTGTCTTGAACAAGACATAATCAATTTTTGATGGGTTTCACAAACCGTGTTGTTCATTTAAATGTGAATTTGCAAATGGCATTTTTTTTTTTTTTTTTTTTTTTTTTTTTTTTTTTTTTTTTTTTTTTTTTTTTTTTTTTTTTACGGCGCATCTACTTCTAGGTCATTAGCGCCGACATCCAGGGTGCAGCGAGGAATTTTCCCAGCGAGCCTTGAGATGAGAAAATTCCTGCCGGAGGTGGGAATCGAACCCACCATCTCCCGCTTATGAATCCAGCGCGCTAGCCACTAGACTACGGGAGACCCAAATGGCATTATTATCATCAGGAATATTTCCCTAAGAATTCTGCGCATGCGGAATTGAACTTTGATTAATATCTAAACATACTATAACAGTTTTCATCCGTTGTTTTGTCAAAGGTCATCGAAAAGGAAATTTGTGGCAAATCTTTAGACCCGAATATAATTTAATTTATATGGGCAAAAATAGCTTAATAAATTCTTTAACAAAATATTAATTTATTTTTTGGTTGAATATTTCTGTAGAGTATAATAAAGTTTAGTTGATTAATGAATAGTAAATAAAATAAATTGTACCAAACATACTTTTGTAATTCTTAAGAAATATTACAATAGGAAGAGGGGAGTTTACATAATATCTACCATGTTAATTCTAATAGAACTACATTTCTATCACAGACTTTGTTTATTTTGCATTATTTTTTTTTTTTTCATTCCTTCATGTATTCTCATTTTTCATGTTATTATAATTTAATTCCTTATATCTTTGGGAATCCACATGTTTGGCACTGTAGACTGGAGTAGGCACTTTTACAGTACAATCAAATCTCATGTAATCCACAACTACATCAGATGTCTCACTGAAACAAAATAAATACTAGCTGTGTTATATATTTATCTAAAACAGAAATCATAGAAGAAATATAATGAATTGTCTAATGTGAGTATGTTCATGGGTTCCAAAACCCTGCTGATTTTTTTAGGACTCATCGGCAACATGCAAACAAAAAAATATAAATGTTGGTTATCTAAGAAGATAAAGATTCCTAAACCATTTTGATTAACACACATTCATTGTCCATTAGGTGAGCCGTATAATTGCACGTGGCCCAATCTTCTTTTTATAGCAATCTCTAGAAAATTACTACAATAAATCAAAAAAAAATTATTACGATACCGATATATGTAACATTAACCTAATTTTTATGTACAACACACCAGGCGGGCGGCAGGCCCCGTGGTAATGCACAATCCGCCTGGCAGGTTGTGAGCATTGTGCGTTAGAATTTCGATCATGAAATAAATTAGTAGGGCGGTATTTGTAGTAGAAATTTCAACAATGGCATTTTATTAAGCCCTCCCAATTAATGTGTATAAATAAAACTTTTTTTTTTTCCTTTTAGCATAAATATGCTTTAGCGATGACTAAACTGAAAAAAAAACCATTAAAAAAACTCTCCGCTGGCGTTCGCGCATGTGTGGTGGCCAAGTACGAAAAAGAAGACTGTGTGTTATACAGTACATTACATAGGTTTGTCGGGTGGACCTAAAGCATATTTATGTTCCTGAATTTGAGCAGCAGGCTCTATTTTTTCCTTATCCTAAACTAATTATTAATACATTAAAAATACACATATTGACTACATCTAAAAACTATTTTTTTATTTAATTTTATTATTAATTATTACTTATATTTTTTCTTCAAAATCGGCATATATTTACAACATTTTCATTATACAAAAAAAAAATATATATAAATTTTACTTTCCTACATACTAATTACATACTTCTTACAGCTACAAACTAAATATATATTTACAATTCCTATATACAAAAATGTTGAAATAATGCAAACACCAATCCGGGGTAGAAAAATGTTCTCACAAAAATCCAACACTAGTACCAGAGTCTGTCAACTCCCTAGGAGGTCATAGAGTAAACTAAAGCTAAACCCAGGTGTCCTGGGAGTGTCAGGTACCGAGGAAGGTAAGGGAGCAGGGAGACGAGGAGGCGGGTCGTCGGCAATGAATTTGTTAAGGAACCTTCATTCTAATTATCAGTTTGATAACTTGAACATGTTTTCCTATGTCTAGGGAGTACAAAAAAAATAGATATATAAAACATGGAACCATTCTTACCCAACAACGATACTTTGGAAACGATGGCCCCAAAGTATATCTCGGGGAGTATAAGAACATCGTACTTCCGTTTGTTGCCCTGTTGTCTCAGGAGTACAGCCTAGACTTATTATAATTTCCATTTCAGAATTTTTTATATCAGCAGCAGACATCTCATAAAGTGGGCTAGAAGAGTCAATTCGATGAATCACCGTCACAGGCCATAGTAGAAAGAGGTTTGGCCTAAAATATAAAAGTTATTAGAAAATTGAGAGTGAACTGTATTATTAAGTTTAACATGTATTATTTGTGAGCTCATTTGGAAGTAATCTGATAAAGTGAGTCCGATGAATTTCTTCAATAGTCTAATGGGAAAAAATAATTATTTAAGAAATTCCCTATCCTGATCGTAAATTAGGGATTGATGAGTAGAAAAGATCCACTCAATCCTTACATTTTTCTATTTTTTTATTTTTACAGTGTATCAACATCTAGGCCATCAGTGCCAATATCCAGGGTGCAGTGAGGAATTTCCCCAACGAGCCGTGGGATGAGAAAATTCCTGCCAGTCGGTGGGGATCGAACCCACCATCTCCCACTTATGAGTCCAAGGCGCAAGCCACTAGTCCATGGGGAGACCCCTATTTTTTCTATTGTATTTATTTAGGAAGCACATTTATTACTTACCCACCATCATCAACGGAGACATCTAGTTTAGTAAGATAATGTGGAAGAATCTCTCCTTCAGTAGTGATTTTTGTTTGTATGACCCAAGCGTGCAATTCGCAACCAACAACATGAGATTTCCTTTCATCCCCCAGCCTAAACATGAGGCACAACTGTCCATTTCTTGAGCTGATAACTGCTTTCTTACTGCAATAAAATTTGCTGTCTTAGAACATAGCGATTACTTAGAGCTAGAATTAATAAAACAAACACAGACAAATTTTACCTCAAGGTTAAATTAGAATAAATTGTACTTGACTTTCAAAATGGTAGAAGGTCAGTAATTAATACACGATTTTGGCTACACGATTTTAAAAATCTACATGTTTCATACTAAAATTTAATGTGATTGGTCATATTTTAAAATCTTTTCATAAACAGTCCATGGGGCTAACCCTTCACTAACGGTAGTTGTGATCTCCCTTCTCTTTGAGATTTTATTTTATATTTTTCACTTAAGATCAAAACCTACCAATAACAGCTTCTATTCCTTTACTAATGGCACTAGGGATATGAACAGAAACCCACTAAGATGACACAGTGTTCCTGCGAGTCTAACGTTTTTGTTAAAAATGTTTGTCTTGTTGTGGCCAACAAGAGCCATTTTATTGTCACCTTGATCTTACATTTTTTGCTAGTTCCTTTTCCGGTTGTCAGACCCTTCCTTAAAAGATTTGTCACAAATTCCGCAAATAATCTTGTGAACATTATATTTGACTGTAGGAATTGCTGGATGTTGGAAAATTTATTTCACAATGTGGAAGTCCAAAATTTCCACTGTTGTTTTGTTTTAAGCTTGAAAATGGGGCTAAGTCCCTCAAAACGTTATGCTTAAAACAAGAGTGGTCATTTTGGTCATTTATTCCTCATTATGATTATACAGTTTTCCAGAGAGTTCATAGAGAAAAAATAAAGATTCTTAAAATTTATAAAGATGAAATATAATTATCACCATAATGGAGATAGTTAGCCGTCGCAGTTATACGAAGCCAAGGGATGGTTGGGATTTGGCTAGGAGAGAAAAAAACGTCAGATCTTCAGGCAGAAATCTTTATTGGGCGTTTCGGCTGCACTTTTTCAGACTTCTTCAGCACTAAAAATGCCTAGGGGGAAGGGAGAAAGACCAAGAAGACATTTAGGTGACTATGGTTAAAGGTCTTCCATGGTTAAATGTCTTCCTCCCTCCCCCCTAGGCATTTTTAGTCCTGAAGAAGTCTGCCAAAGTGCAGCCGAAACATTCAATATAGATTTCTGCTTGAAGATCTGACTTTTTTCCTCCTAGTCGAATCCCAACCATCATTTGACTTTGTATAATTACTACCAATAGTGATTTTCCTTTCCCATCGGCTCAGAAGGTCTCTAATACATTTTTCCACAAATCATTTGGCATTGGTTTTTGGTATTTATGTCCTAAGATGTAAGGTTCATGAGCGCAGGTGAGGTAAGGTATAAATTTAATCCCTCAGCTACTATAGGTGGATTTTTTGCAACATCCTCAATATCAATTGCTGAACTTCGGCCAGCCCTGGGATGATCTTTACAGACCTGAACCGCCCACACCACTTCTGAGCTATGCTGTCACCAACTGAATCATTGCCAATCACAGCACTAATCTTATTTGCAGATTGGGCTGTATTTAAAAAAAAGAAAAGCATAAAGTGTTGTAAATGGACTTTATGATTCTCATGTTCCATTAGCAGAAATTTGACAAACTGACTGTATCTTGATAAAAACACATTACGAATATAAACACAATTAATACAGTGAGGATTAAATATATAAAAACAAAAGTCCGACTCGCAGGAACTGCCTCATCTTAGCGCGGTTCCGTTCTTATCCCTAGTCTAATTTCGAAAGATTAAAATAGAAGCAGTTATTATTTTGTTGAGAGGAGATCGTTGACCGTTGATGATGCAAGGTAGGGATTGTCCGGGTTAGGTCACTGCTACTTAATAATACATACCCCATATGTGTATGTATGTGGGCATATATATGTACATATGTGTGCGTGTATATGTGTATGTGTATATGCATATATATATATATATTATATATGTATATATATATATATATATATATATATATATATGTTAGGTATATTTACATAGATATGTGCATATATTAGTGTTAAATATGTCCTACTTGTATTTACAGCCCTGATGAAGGCTTGAAGTTCAAGCCGAAACGTCGGCACAATAAAACCATTTTTACGATAAAATGTAGTTTTATTAAGTAGCAGTGACCGAACCCTGACAGTTATATTTTGGTTCCACCAGTCTTGAAAGGTAGGATTTACAATCTTACCTGGAAGGGTCGGCAACACTAGAAACCGTCCCGCTAGTTACAAGGTCTTGGAATCTTGGAACTCTATATTTCTAACAATAAATTGTTTTTGTTATTTTTCTTAACCTGTTTTATTTTCGAATACATTATCCAACTATAAGCAATTAAAAAATAACAAGGAATAAAATACAGACAAAAAGAACACTTCGAATAAGCGAAATCAATTACTTTAAAGCTTTAAGCTCTTATTTCTCCGATTGACATCGCCTAATCAAAACTTTCATTAGAACCTTTTATGTAGAGCATTTAATAAGCTTTCTAAAGGTATTCTTCCGTTTACCAAAATTCTCAACAGTTTTCGAGATATTAATGAAAGTTCCCAAAATTTATATTATTTCTAGCAACAGAAAATTGGCCTCATTTTTCATATCCATTTTTACACACAAAATTTTCGCAACATAAGAAATTAGAAAAATAAAAAGCAATAAAAAACGAAGGGAAAGAGACAAAAATTACAACAAGAACGACAAAAACCCGTTAATAAGAACAAAACAGACGTATTTGAAGTTTTAAGCACTTATTTCTCCGATTGACATAACCTAATCAAAAATAGTTTTAGAATCTTTTTTGTAGAGAATTTAGTAAGCTTTCAAATAGTTTCTATCCACTTACCACGATTTCCCAACCGTGTTCGAGATATTAATGAAAGTATACGAACTTCCCAAAACTTTTCATGTCTGTTCATAAAATATTTTATTCTAACCCTTCCTTAACTCCAAACGTAACAAAACTTTCAACATATTAGTTTTAATGAAAGTAGAACATGCAGATAAAGTTTCAACTGAATCCCGTAATTCTAAGTACCCAAACCAAAAACGGCATTCAAAAACTATTTTTCCAATTTTCTCGAAAACGGTTAAAGCGATCGCCTTCAAAATGGTTTCATTCGTTTTCCTAGCCCAGGAATCATATAAAACGAGTACTTACAAGCTTATGAACTCAAAAACGTAAGCGTTACGATTTTTTTTGCGCGAATTTCGCCCCAAACGCCATCTTCCAGTAGGCGGATTTTGCTGGTTAACGAACTTGACCTTTCAAATTGGACGAAGGATTTTTGTACCACATTTCATCAAAATCGGACCATTCGTCTTCTATCTAGAGAGTGAACAGACAAATATATATATATATATATATATATATATATATATATATATATATATATATATATATAAATAAATATATACATATATATATATATATACAAATTTGAACCACCGTTATTTTCGGTCTCTAGGGGTTCTGAAACGCGAAATTTTCTAGTCGGCACTTCCGGATTGTTTCATTGTATGAACCCTATAAGCGGGGTTCCTCCCTATGGGGGAGGGAGGAACCGCGCTAAAAATGGTCTTTTTTATTCATTTCAAGGTGAAAGAAATAAGATAAACCCTTATTTTTAAATCTCCGTGGAAATTTCCAGACAAATCTATATTTTGAGTATTTTTCTTCGGCCTTATCTTTTATATAACTGAAATTATTTTTAATTCTGTAACTACTAGATATGTACTCCAGAACTTTTAAAATATAATTTAAATTTCACAATATAAGTCCCAGAGTTAGCCTCTACAGTACAAAGGGTTTACCTCAAGGGTGAAATGATTTTACATAATAAAGAAAACAAAAACTTACCTGAAGATTATAGATTCACCTCTAGTTTTTGGTCTAGATAGTTTGGAAAATACGACACCCACCATAACAGATTGTAGAAGTACGCCAAATATACTTTGAAAGCATAAAAGAAATATGGCTTCAGGGCATTCTGTGGTAGGAGCTCGAGTCCCATAACCTGTTGTATATTGAGTTTCCATAGAAAATAAAAAAGATGACACAAAATCATACATCAGAGTGACACATGGTTTCCTGTAATAAAATAAAACCCGTCATTACCATTCTGTTATACATAGAGTAATAACTACAAATTAATCTTCTTGATTTTATAAACTTCCAAAAAAAAAAAAAAAAAAAAAAAAAAAATATATCTCGCCTCAATCTCATCCACAAAAGTTTTTATTCTTGACATTGTAACCAGTGGACATAAATCTTCTTATACCACTTTTCATAAAAATTGAGTTTATTTAAATTAAACCGTTAGAGATTTAATTCGTTAGAACAATTTTGCTCTTCAATCATTTTATGTATCATTTCTATGATGGTTTTGAAACAGAATTTGGTTTATCTTTCCACCACTAATTTATTTATTTTTGTTGACCCTCCGAATCAAAAATTATTTGCACCTTCTAAATTAAATATGAAATTACAGCTCTTACATTGGTAGAATTTTCTGAACATATTGGTAAAGCAATAAAACTGTAAAGTTAATATTCTTTTTAATTTTACATTTATCATTCTTAAAAAACATATTTTAATAATTAAGGAATGAATAAATTTCTCGCTATTGGTGAGATTTCCATGTTTGTTTATTGATTAGGATGACATGTTTAATATTATTGTTTTTAAGAAACAAACAATGGCCCTGGAACAAGTACTCAATATAACACACATGGGATTTATTGAATTATTGGAAGTTGTAACATGCGTTTGTGAAAATTTATAAAAGTGTACTGGCAAATACATTAATTGGTTGAACACCGACGTGGCAGAAAATAAAAACATGACGTTTTACAAAAAATACAATGTGTTCTATATAAAACTTCCATTATCGATCTAATAAAATATTGGATATGTATAATATAATAAATTATTAAAGCTCTTACTTACAATCCATAATTATTGATCTCGTATGGTGCATCAGCTAAGTCTCCATGGGCATATGCAATTATCCACCAAACTATTCCAAACAAGAACCATGTTACCATGAAACTGAGAGTATACAAAACAAACAACCATCTCCATCGGAAATCAATCAGTGTTGTAAAAGGATCTTTTAAATATTTTAAAAAATAATCAGCGGTTTGCTGTGGCCTTTTCTTTTTCTGAAGTGCACAATAACCTTTTTTGCTGACAGAGCGCCTTAGTAAACTAAAAAATTAAAAAAAGAAAAAAAATATAATATATTTGTTATTAGTGAGAATGTAGTTCGAACTCAAAATATTATTGAAGGTGAGAAGAATATGCTGTGCTAAGTGATTACACTTCATTTGCATCTGTAAGAGAAGAAAAGGCCTAATAGATTTAAATTATCTTGAAAAATGTTCCTATAATATTTTTATTATGTTATCAAGAAATAAAAAATAAATAAATAAAATGTCATGAATTGGCTTTGTTTTTTAAATCGTTTAGACTACATACCTACTTCGACGAAAAGGTGCATAATCATCGGGTATTGGATGAAGATCTATTGCTTGTTCTGTTTTAGCCTCTCCGTCAGGCTTACTGTAATCAATAATAAAATAAACTTATTGTAAAGGTATTGTAATTGGGATTATAACTGAGTAGACGGCGCTAATGGCCTAATATAAAGAAAATAATAATAAAATATAACTGAGTAGATTTAGATAATATAGTATCATATAATGAATATTCAATTGATTTCTCTCAATACAGTTGCTAAGAGTGAGCAACTTAAGTGCAGCAAATTGTTGAGTCCCATTTTATTCAATTCTTGCTATTAACATTCACACTACCTTAGGTCATCACTTATTAGAAATATTTTATCAAATTTCTTCGCTAATTTTGCTCAATGTCCATATTTGTTCAGCACTTTAATGTAAGAACCTTCATGATTCGTTGAGTTATGACTTTTTCACTCAACAAATAAGGAAGATTCTTACCGGGATTTAATGTTCACCCTCAAAATTTTCAATATTTATAAACCTTAATATGAAATTTCAAAAATTACAATAGACCTAAACACAAATGAATATAAGATGCCTGATGATGAACCTGAACAGGTTCGAAACGTCGCTGATATAAGTTAATGCTTTAAACAATTTTGGGGAGCAACTCCTGCTAGTTCCTTCAAGATATAATCATTTATTTTATTTTATTAATTAAATTTATCGCATAGGCGATTAAACTGTGACAATAAAGAATTGAGAAAAGTACGGGAAAGTCAAAAGTACAGTCAATGATAAATAGTAAAACAAATAAATAGTACGAGTCTTAAATAAAGTAGTACTTAATAGCTGTGAGAGGAGTAACTTAATTCTGTGTTGATATTTCAGTGTCTCACTCAGTGATAAAAATGGGGGAAGGAAGAAAAAGGGGGAGAAAAGGCGAAAAAAGAAAAATAAATAGGCAAATGTATTAAAATAAAAATACGTAGGACACCATAAATATGGTAAGCATTTCCAATGTCATGTTCATCATGGAATTGCACATAACATTAAAAGGAAATACACTATGTTTAGCAGAGTTTGACTAACCTCGACTGTTTGCTATTCTTGATAAACCAAACCTTCAATTGTTCCATCATTTAATTGAAGATGATGATTTTTTTGTAGGCTACATTTGTCAGCTAAGAACAACTCCAGGATTGACAAGCAAATACTTTGAGATTTTCAATATTCTAGCAGATTTCATAATGTTCTATAAATAGCCAATTAATCTGAAAGCAGTGAGCCTTATAAACATTGGGACTAGTTTTCTCAAGTTGGCAATATTTGATTCATTCATGGGTCACTAATTTAATAATGAGGCTTGGGAAGGCTAAATAGTTCCCATGTAGGTGGAACAGTTCAATTACTCCGTTTGTAGTAACTGGGAAATTAGATTATCGAGTTTTATAACACCTTATAGAAAAAAAAAAAAAATAGTATTTTAGTTCAATTTGTGATGAAAATAGAGTAAATCACATTTTAGTAATAAGAATGTTTCTTCTCAATCTATTAAATCACAGTTTTAAACTTTAATTTTATAAATCTATAAATAAATTGTTTAAGGTTAGCATTAGACAGTTTTTTTTTTTTTTTTTTTTTTTTTTTTTTTTTTTTTTTTTTTTAACTTCTTATAACTTAATTCTCAATAAT